>CM066324.1:79492381-82212381 GCA_033807775.1 Saussurea involucrata
AAGAAACGTAGAACAAAGGTACGTTGACACCCTTTTCTACTTCATTAATGGCTTTTCACTATCCTTCGGTGTTAAGAAAAACTTAAAGTCTGAAGAGGTGAAATAAAGAAGAAAGTGAAACACAGAAAGGCATAAAGAAATACGAGTGTTGGAAGGGTAGAAGGGGAAGGGTTTTGGTGGGCCAAAAACTCATCAAAGGTTAAATACAGCTCATATGTAAGAATATTTGAAAAGGAAATTAAAAAGTTATACAATTGAAGTCTAAAGGAGGTGGAACCATTTATAGAAATATCATATTTTAATTAGATGATGCTGTTGAGGCAAACAGATTGCGTATTAGCTTCTGAATTGCCAAGGGTGTATCAATCAATATATATACGACAAAAACTTTATCAACTAATATGTTATCCATGTCCGTTCTTGGTCATGGACCAATATTAAATAAAATGCATGATCTATGATTTTTAACGGGTGTTTAATACCCGTTGCATGCTTTTGGTTTGTAAACGAATGGAATTGTGATGAAACTGTTTCATGATCAATAAAGATGTGGATCTTGTTCTTTTCAAAGTGCCTTTGGGTCGTTAATCAGTCATTATGCTTCATTATTTCTAACCTTTCAGTTATGCAAAATAATTTATTTTAACAAGAAAAATTATATATTCCCTTTTTGGCCAACATTCGGGCAGTACAAAGCTAGCCTGCGGAGAGCAGGTGAAGATCGAAAAAGGTATATAATGGGTGCAGTGTTTGAATCGATCATTGAGGAAAAGTGTGGTTGGAGTCATCAAAGTAATGAGCAATGCACAAGCTCTTCCTTGAACTTGCTTGGATGGCACCATCCTGTCCTTTCATTTTAAATTGAACCATTTCCCTTTGTAAATTCCAATTTCGCCTGCCTTTGTAATAAACCTTTTTGTAGGAGGAACCCCATCTAACTGGTAAAACCCTTTTATCATTATATTTTTATTTAGGGGCCGACAAATACTTACCAAGTCATGTTAACTACCGGATTAATATGACAATAACCAAAAATCTTACCTGCCAAGAGCGAATGCAAGGACCGAGAGTAATACCCGGTAAGTGTGGACGACGACTCTTACCACGGTTAGCGCTTACCGGGTGAATTGTTTCATACAAAACAGATTCGGTGGACTAAAATCTTACTAGGCAAGAAAGCGATAGTGTTAAATTCACGGGTAAGTGTTTGATAAACGGCCCTTAGTGGAAAAATAAGAGATTTAAACTCAAGGTTGCTTGTTTATCAAAAAAATAAAGTTTCAACCATATGGCCTTGTTGGATTAGTCCCACATCGGCTAGATTTTTACCATTTCTTTGAAACATGTCTTCTAGATCTCTTTTCAATGACTCTGATTAAAAGTAAAGTAATGATGTTCCAGTTAGCTTCACATGCCAAGTGAAGATAGATTGCATGCTACTTCAATTCAACTACTTGTTGATAGTGCAGCAATTTGTGTCTTTTGAGGCAAATATATATGAGGCAAGGATACAGATAATTTTAACTTGAAATCATATATATGTAGGATGATATTTCACCTCGAGCGGCAACCACCCTGGTAGCAATATTTGTAGCATCCCAAATTAGCCGACCCATAATTTTCCAATCAATTAAAAACCATAAAAGAATTATCAAACCTATGAAATATAAAAGGATCATTATTTTAACTTCCAACCAATATGAGATGGGATATTATATTTACTTTCTTACATCTTATTTGAAAAATAGGAAAATGAAAGTTTTAATATACTTTCGATAAAGTTACAACTGAGCTGGTCTTTACAATATAATAATTACATATTTTAGATGGTTTGCAATAATTAGTAATAAATTGAAAATTATATATGCAAGAATCTTCCTTAAACAACTAGAGAATATGAAGATCAAGTTGAGATATGTCTCCTCAGCTAAAGCTAAGCGTGAAGACAAATAATAAAAGAGATATATGACATAAAGTGAAGTATTTTTTTTGCTTAAATGGTTTTAGATTTTTCAGTATAATTTAATTAATATTCTCGGCTTCAAATATATGCATAAAATGCTTAATGAATTAACCTCGTCGCATAATTAAAAAACATAGATGACCCGAGTTTTTTTTGCAAAAATAGGGTTGTTTTGAAAACCCTTTGTAGAAATAGGGTTGTTTCAAAATCCTTGGTAGAAATAGGGTTGTTTCAAAATCTGATTTTATATATTTTCATTTTAAACCCTATATATTTACAGATTTAACCCTCTCACTTACATCTTATTTTTTATTTGTCTCTATTGTTGTAAAAAATTACTTTTAACCCTTATTGTATACTATATATGAATTCATTTATTTAAAATATATAATTAAAATTTATATATTATTTTTAGCAAATTATCTTTGTTAAACGAGAAAACCATGCACAAAGCCATAACTTGACCGAGTTTGACTATAATGAAGGCGTCTACAGAATTGTCACAAAGTTACGGATAAATGATTCGGGAGAAAATATACATATTGTCCACTATTTTCAACATACATGCACATGTGGTAAGTGGCAAATGGAAAGATTTCCATGTTCACATGCTCTTGCAGTTTGTCGACATAGAGGGGATGACCCTCTTTCCACTGTGAGTACTGTGTACACTACTATGACGTATAGAGAACAATATCGTTCTGATTTTATGCCACTTTCTCACGTTGATTATTGGTTGGAGTCGGATTGGAAAATTGAAGCAGATTACTCGAAACTTTCTATGCATCGAGGTCGGAGGCGTGCAAACCGATTTCGTAATGAGATGAACATTCGTCATCCTGACGAACCTCGCAAATGTGGACTATGCCACCAACCTAGGCATAATAGGAGAAATTGTCCAAATTCTCAACCAAGATTCAATGAGATGTGAACTTTATTATCTCTATAATTGATGTTTTAATTCAATTAGTGTTTAATTCGTATTGTAATTTTTAATTTAGTGTTTAATTCGTATTGTAATGTGTAAAATTGTAATATATTAAATATTGGTATTAATTCGTATTCTAATTTACCGTTGAGTTCGTATTGTGTTTGTGTAAAATTGTAATATATTAAATATTGGTATTATTTTAAAGGTATTAATGAGATATATTTAATAATATAATTTGCTAAAAACAATATATAAATTTTAATTATATATTTTAAATAAATGAATTCATATATAGTATACAATAAGGGTTAAAAGTAATTTTTTTAAAATAATAGAGACAAATAAAAAATAATATGTAAGTGAGAGGGTTAAATCTGTAAATATATAGGGTTTAAATGAAAATATATAAAATCAGATTTTGAAACAACCCTATTTCTACTTCAAAACAACCCTATTTTTGCAAAAAAAACTCTAGATGACCCACTGAATATAGTTTTGTGTTCTTCTATAACTGACTACCAAGTGACCTTTGAGCTGCCTTTGATATCTAGTGAACTACCTTCTCATTTTATCCGATTGCTTGTTGTTCTTCCACCTAATTAGAATGACTATGATTGCCTTAAATTGGTCGAAACTTGCTCAAGATAACATAAAGATCATTTGATCTCATAATTGTGTATTAAGTTAAATGAATGGTCGTATATTAATACTTTATCAATGTACAAGCTAGGAAATGCAACATTCATTTCAGACCGAAAATTAGATGTAAAAGATGAACATTTGTATCAACAAGCATTTTTTTGTTCTACACCTCGTGTTTCTCTCTTTGGTTATCAGTCGGTCACTATGGTTTGTTAATTATGTAAGCTATTGAAAATGGAAACATATATTCGGGATGACAGATTATTTATTTTGACACGAGGAGTTCCTAACCCCCGGTAAAAGTGCAGTTTCTTGTAGTGTTTAGACAACATATTGTTAGCAAAAGCAAACCAATGGAGAACATGTATAGATCAGAAAATGTTCTTTGGAACCTAAACATATATAGAAGAAAAGTGAGTTTGATGGAACTCACACATGATAAAGTACTTACCAATGCACATGGTCTTACTTGAACTTGCATCTACTGATGCTATGCAAAGTGATTTGGATGCCACCATCCTGACAAAGATGTTCACTAGAGTCTCTTGAAGGCTATTGAAAATTTTGCTAACTGTTATCTTGAGAGCCTCATAATATTAGTCGAGTTGTGCATAAGTTTATCCGGATCCCCACTGTTACCTGGTAAAAAAAACATTGTTAAGCTACAAATTATAAAGCATCTCATTTATCCTCTTCAATTCCTGCCTAGAAATTGAAGCATTCTTCTTCAATTTGCTGCCTTACCATCTTGCAAGTTTAAGCACATATTACATTTTCACTTTGTTATGGTGGGAAAACTCAAACTAATTACAATGTTAAATTATGTATTTATATCTTCACTTGTAGATCTTATTTTTTTGTATAGTCAAATACTGTAAGTTATTTGGTTGAAGGCAAACATTAACGGGTGAGCGGTAAAAGATCCGCCCCTCGAGTGACAAACATTAATTAGTTGATGTGAGAAAAAGACGACGGTTTTGTAGAGAGATCGATCGAATTAGTTGTTGATAGTAGAAGAACTAATCTTGATATCTATAACCAAAACGTCTAGAGAATATAAATGTGTGAATGGAACTATTATTTGGAACCATACATTCATCTTGTTTGAACATCCAATCCAAATTCAAAGTCAATTATTGCTATGTGATCTTTATTCTTGGAGAGAGAGAGATATATTACTTCTTTAATCATGCGAATAAAGAATAAACAAAAAGAAATTAGGTTTGGTATTAAGCAGACAATTCAAACTAGTGCTTTCTTAATTACAACTATTTTCTCACATATATATGCACTTGGTCGTCGAAATATAGTCCCTGGGATAGAAGACCAATTAAACAAACGTTAATCCGATTGCCTCCACCAAATGAGATGGATGCACTTGTTAATAGACTAACTTTCAAACTGAAGGAACTTCGGGACGACTAGCCACTAAAAAACAAATGACTTTTAGCCACAAAATTCACCGAGGGAAACTTCTATCGGTGATTACCGAGGGATCGCCCAGAAAATATCAATAGTTCGGTAGAATCCGATGTTTTTCGTAAAAATACCCATGGATCACCCATAAGAGAATTCTGGGTAATCTTTCACTAATTAATTTGCATTACCCACTAACTTTTGTGACGGTTTTGTGACGAATCACCCTTTAGCGACAGATTTCTCAGGGGAAAAGTTCGTAAGTAAAAGTCTTTCGTTTAGTAGTGTACAGAAGGAACTGTCCATTTATCGACGGATCACTAACTCCGTCATCGAAAATGATCTGGTCGATAAAGTATAAGTCTATACAGATAGACTTCTTCCAACGGATTTCTAACATTGGTGACAGCATAATCTTCTTGTAGTGCAGCACGAAAATAGTTTTATACTTTTAAAGATAAACCACGAGACCACATTTTGCTGACAGTAATCTGTTAGATTACCGATGACAAGTTAATTACCAATGGATTACCAGCGTCATGTGTCAGTATGACGGAGTACCAACATCAAATGTTACCTACTGATTACCGATGGAATATGTCCTCCTTAGCATTGTGTTCAGAAATCGGTGGGTAAGTATAACGTTGTGGTTTTGTAGTCGGTAATTTTGCAATTTAAATATATATATATATAGAGAGAGAGAGAGAGAGAGAGAGACAGATTTTCGTATTTCTACATTAATCCTGTAATAAGTGTATTACAATATCTATATACAATAGGCACATTCAATATCATATTCAAAATGTCCAGATTACTTATAACTACAACAAGGATTGTTCATCATCCAAATGCTAGTAACATTCTACCTAGCTAGGAGGGGGAGGGGGAAAGTGTACAAACTTCATTGTTTCCATCTCTTAGAACTTAATTGTCTTCCTTTTCTCTCTTATATATGAGCTTTCTGTGTTTCCATCTCTTCTTTCTTGCCAAAATGCTGAGATGGAAGTTGAGTTCTAGTAGAGTTCCCAGTACCCAAAATAGTTCTGGGATCATAAGCAGGATGCATGATTTCAGGAAAAAGATAGTAATGTTAATTAATACCCAAAATTTATACAATTATAGTCGGCAACGGGTTCTAGAATAGGAAGATTGGGTTGTTTAAACTGAGGTTAACTGTAAATTCACTGTTAAGACTTCTGATGATATAGATATAACATACAAATAACTCCTTGCAAATATATATTGTGGCCTGTAACATATATAAATATATACACACTCACACACTGACACACTGACACACACACACACACATATATATATATATATATATATATATATATATATATATATATATAGTGAGAGATCTAGAGAAAGATATAAAACATAGATATAGATATAGAAATAGATTTGAGAAATTCTTGAAAACGATAGAACAAAGACAAAGTGCAACAAAGAACTGAACAAAATAAAACAATTTATTTGATATTTGCAGTTGGAACACAGGCTAGGTAGCTATCTAGTAACATAGATGTTACATAATGAATGTACAAATAGGTTCCTTCAGAGGGTTCTTCAAAACCATGAATTGAAATCATCAGCCAGATACCTCAACATGGTTCCATTTGTTTGTGATGGTGTCAATGTAAGCAGAAGCTTTGCTGTCAATACGAGGATCTGCCCAGCGTCCAGCTCTGTCTTGATCACTTGGATACACTTTGTAAGCCTTCATCGAGTCGTCCCAAGTATCGTCTCCCGTTCTTTGGCTCTTCTTAACTTTGAAGATGCCGAAGAAAGAAAAGGAAGACTTCCTCTGAGATTTGTGTCCTCCCATTTTTCTAATGAAGTAGAGAAAAAATGCTGTTTTTTTTTGCTAGCAACAATCGAGTCCCTTGGTTTGTATATGATAGTTGTTTCTGCAAGCACGCACAAGTGAGTCCCTTGGTTTTTAATTTAGAAGCCAGACTCTCCACCCATTTTATAGAGGGAGGGATGCTACCTTTGTTAGTGAGGGAGTGGATCCAAGGCAAAAGGAAATCTTGACACTTTGATCTGGACCGTCGAATCATTTACTCGGTCCACCAATATGATTTCAAACTTAATTAATGACTATGAGTAACTAATAACTTAGGCCATCCTCAGCGCTCCGTAGAAGCCCTCAAGCGCCACATCAGCTAAGCCCTCAAGCCCTAAAGACCCCTAGCGCTACCCTCAAGCCCTCTTGCCACCTCATTTTTTAATTCTTTTATTTATACATTTAATTATTTAACAAAATAAAAATATTTATATATTTTTTAATAAATAAAAATAAGATAAATAATAAAAATAAAAATTCATATCATTCATTAAAAAATTAAAAATTACAAAATACAAAACACTACCAATTATGAAAATTTTTAATTTGCTCTTTTCTCGTTAAAGTAACCCTCAAAACGTCTCCCGTAAGGTGATCATGCGGGGTCATGAAAAACGCGAAGTCTTTCTCAAATCGTTTTTCTCGTTCGATTTCTCGTTCGTGTTCCAACCTTTGAACTTCGAGATCGAGTTTTTTCATTTTGTATTCCATTGTATCATCAATCTTGTCGTTGAACGTCGTCAACAACTGAGTAACACTTTCGTTCGTATTCGTCCCGGACGTATTACTCGTTGATGTTTTTTTTGCCTTGTTTCTTCCGATGGGTCGTTGAAGTTGCTCGATGAAGTTGTCGTCATCGTCATCATCGGAAGGTTTGGTACGTTTTGAACCCCGCGATGAAGTTGTCGTCATCGTTGGAACGGCTCCCCATTTTGGACATTTTTTTAGGACTTCTCAAGCTTGTTCGTGAGTGAAAGCAAACCCAATTTGTGCTCGGTAGCGTTCGTGTGCCATTCGTGAAATGTCGGCCTCACTCATTCCGCTTGATCTATTAGTGACCAAGTTGTTGTAGAAGCCGCCAAAAGAATTTATTCTTTTATTAAGGTCGTCGAACTTCGTGTTGAGTTGATGAGTTGTTCTATAATTTCCGCGACCCATCGAACTAAAGAACACTTCCCCGATTCGGGTCCAAAAACTATCTACATTTATGTAAATTCAAGTATAAGAATATTAACAAGAATAATAATAATAATAATAATATTAATAATAACAATAATAATAAAAATAAAAATAAAAATATTACCATGGGTTTGTGCGTTACCGATAACGGGGTCCTCCGAAACGTCAACCCACGCCAACACTAACGCGAGTTCCTCATCTTTAGTCCACGTCTGTTTGTGGGCTCTATTTTCATATTGTTTGTTTTTTCCTTTTCTCGATGGTTGAGGGTTTGATGGTTGTGTGTAGATGGATTGTGGTGTGTGCGGGCTAGAATGTTGGGTTTCCGGAACAATGTCGTCGGCGAGATTGATGAAGGGTGAAGGAGGATTGAAGTTGGTCGGAGTAAAACCTTGTTCAATCATACCGGAACGTGTAAGTTGGTAAGGAATTTGTTACGGATGGCCTAATGAGTTGTAAAAATATTGTGGCGGATTTTGTTGCGACCATTGTGGCGGATATTGTTGCGAAATTTGTGGCGGAATTTGTTGCGAAAATTGCGGACGATAACCTGGTTGTGTAAACGCTTGGAAACCAAGCTCCGGGTCTTCTTGCGGTTGCGGTGTATCTGGTCGGTTACGACGGATCTAGGTGTTTTGTTTGGATTCATGATGAAATTTGAGAGAGTTTGAGAGAATTTGAGAGAGTTTGAGAGATTGTTGGTGTGAAAAAATAAGAGGTTGAGGGTTAATATATATAGTGATTAAATTGGAAAAAAAAATAATTTTTTTATAAAAGTAGCCGTTGGAAGTTATTTATTTTCAAGATTTAAAAAAAAATAAAAATAAAAGAAGCCGTTGGAGAGCTCTCGGGTTCCTCGGGTTTGAAAGCCCGCACACCGAGCCAGTGGCCTAAGCCCGCGTCCCCCACACCGCTGCCCGCCCGAGCCCGAGCTCGAGCCCGCTGGGCGCTGCGGATGGCCTTAGGCACAAAACATGTCACGTGGGTTGTTTCCGAGACCATTGTATTTGCTTTATGTGTACTTTCTTGGCTTCTGAGTTAGATCATTATACTAAGGCCATCCGTAGCCGGCGCGGGATGGGGCTCGGGATGGGTTCGGGCTCAGCGGGAATGGGCTACGGGCTCAGCGGGATGCGGGGTGCGGGATGGATTCCGGGTTCGGGATCCCGATTCATCCCGAAGGTTTATTAAAAAAAAATGCCGTTGAACGGCTCTTTGTAAAAAAAAAATCTCAATTTAATCCCACTATATATTTAACCCTCAACCTCTTATTTCTCACACCTCTCAAACTCTCTCAAATTCTCTCAACCTCTTATTTTTCACACCTCTCTCATCATGAATCCAAACACAACACCTACATCCCGTCGTAACCGACCGAATACACCACAATCGCAAGAAGATCAAGAGCTTGGTTTCCAAGCGTTTACACAACAAGGTTATCATCCGCAATGGTCGCAACAAATTCCGCCACAATGGTCGCAACAAAATCCGCCACAATATCCGCAACAATTTCCCCAACAATTTCACCAACAATTTCCTTACCAATTTACACTTCCCGGTTTGATTGAACAAGGTTTTACTCCGGCCAACTACAATCTTCCTTCACCCGCAATCAATCTCGACGACAACATTGTTCCGGAAACCCAACCTTCTACCCCGAACACACCACAATCTATCCCGACACAACAATCTAACCCGGAACCATCAAATCCGAGACCAACAAAAGCCGCCAAACAAACGTGGAGTAAAGCCGAGGAACTCGCGTTAGTGTCAGCGTGGATTGACGTTTCGGAGGACCCCGTTATCGGTAACGCACAAAGCGGTGGTAATTATTTTTATTGTTATTATTATTATTATTATTATTATTTTTATTATTATTATTATTCTTATACTTAATTTTACATAAATGTAGGAAGTTTTTGGGGCCGAATCGGGCATGTGTTCTTTACTCGCTTGGGTCGTCAACCAGGTTATAGATCAACCCATCAACTCAATAGCAAGTTCAACGACCTCAATAAAAGAGTTAATTCGTTTGGCGACATCTACAACAACTTGCTCAATAATAGATCAAGCGGGATGAGTGAGGCCGATATATCCCGAACGGCACACGAACGGTATCTAGCACGCCATAAAGTTGCTTTCACTCACGAACAAGCTTGGGACGTCCTAAAAAAATGTCCAAAATGGGGAGCCGTTCCAACGATGACGACAACTTCATCGCGGGGTTCAAAACGTACCCAACCTTCCGATGATGACGATGACGAGCAAATTCAACGACCCATCGGGAGAAACAAGGCAAAAAAAACATCAACGAGTAATATTTTCCGGACGAAAGTGTTACTCAGTTGTTGACGACGTTCAACGACAAGATTGATGATACAATGGAATACAAAATGAAAAAACTCGATCTCGAAATCGAACGCTCAAAACTCGAACGACATAGGTTGGAACAAGAACTCGAAATCGAACGCTCAAAACGATTTGAGAAAGACTTCGAGTTTTTCATGACCCCGCATGATCACCTTACGGGAAACGCTTTGAGGGTTACTTTAGCGAGAAAAGAGCAAATTCAAAAATTTCATAATTGGTAGTGTTTTGTATTTTGTAATTTTTATTTTTAATGAATGGTATGAATTTTTATTTTTATTATTTATCTTATTTTTATTTATTAAAAAATATATAAATATTTTTATTTTGTTAAATAATTAAATGTATAAATAAAAGAATTAAAATAAATGAGGTGGCAAAAGGGTTTGAGGGAATGGGGTAAAGGTGTTTAGGGATTGTTAGGGATTGAGTGATGGATGAGAGAAAAGCTGATGTGACGCTGATGTGGAGCTGGAATCTTTGAAAGATCCTCTCATGGGGTACTGATGGCCTAAGAACATATGATTATTTCTTCTTTCCATTACGTTTAGCTTTTAAGGTTTGGGATTTATGAAGAAGCAAACATAATAAGATTTTCGGTTTCAATAAATTAAGAGAATACTCAAAGAAAATGCCTTAAACTAACAACCACTCGGGTCAACGGAACCTCAAAGTTAAGTGAAGAACTAGTCTATATACTATAACTTCTTTTACAATACAAGTAGTGTTCTACATTGTTACCGCCAATTTGTGTAAGATTCCATGATTCGGTACCACTCTAGGGATGTTAAGGCATATATCTATACATATAATAAATAAGTAACTAGCATGTTACGTGTCGTCTTCTGCTGAGCCGACTTCACTATTTTCTCGTCTAACATGTATCTGGATGCAGTTTACATTATAAGTTCAATTAGCACACCCACATTCACTCCTGCTTAAATCTCTCCTTAATTCAATTTTTTTAATTTATACGTTACATTTACTACCTTTATAATTAGGTATGTAGTTTACTTTTAATCTCTTATTTTTTATTTTTCATTTTAGACTCTTATCATATAAACATAAATAATGTATATGAACTAAAATGCATTAAAAAAACATTTCTATTTTTTACAAATTATACCAGTAATCGCTTCGTCAATACCTTCGAAATGAGCCCAATATTGAATATTTTTGGATTTAATTATATTATTAAATATCATAAATATATACGAATTAATGTGTTGTGATTAGTATGGGATTTGTTGAAATTAATATAGGATTTGATACAAATAATCACTAAATTGTCGTGATTTTCTTTTTGCAGTTTCATATCAATTTTTACTTCAGAGTCGAATTCCTTCGACAAATTACAATTCTATCAAATTATATTCTGTCAACGAAACACGCTTAGAATTATCATAAGAGCTTTAATTACTTGGAAAAAAAGATATCACTTATCAACTGACTTTTGGATTATGAGTTCGAACCTTTTTCAAAAATATGAGTTCCAATTGTTGTATGTTTTGCCATGACCATAAATAAAAACCACGGACAATCATTATCGAATGTTGGTTTGTTTCTAAGACAACCAATCTTCACTCATGGTCAGTTGTATGTTGCTTTATCTAGAGTAAAAAGTACGCAATGTTTAAAAATATTAATTATAGATGATGAAGGTATAATTAGCAATAGAACAAATAATGTTTTATATAAAGAAGTATTTGGTAATTTATGATACGTGGTTCTTATTTTATTAATATTTTAACTATTTATTTTTCCATTATTTAATTTACGTTCTATTATAAATTTTGTTTTATAAATTCTTAATATTTATTCATATTTTTTATTAATTTTTTGCAAAACATCATTTGTGAAATCTGTCTAAAACAAGAACATTTTGTAACCAGCTGCAAAGTAGCATCGTACTTTCGATGATCATTCATATTTGTAAGATAAGTTTTCTGGGATGATTTAATTTTTTTAAATTATCTCGTGTAATACACGGTTCGAACCTAGTATATATATATATATATATAGAAAGAGAGAGAGAGATGGGGGGGGAATGAGAACGTTAACTATTTAAGAAAACACAAGAACCACAAACCATTTAAAAAAAATCACATGTGATTTTACATTAACGACAAAAAATTGGACGTGAGCGACTTAAGTCGCGAGTCAAAATCGCGTGAATTATATATGATTTTGTACGTGAATCATGATTATATACATTAACAATTGTTCTCGTGTTTTCTTAAATAGCTAGTGTTATTGTTTGAATCCGCCACTATATATGTATGTGTGTATATATATATATATATTCCCAGTGTTCATGATCCAACATCAAAATTTGGATATTTTTATAGGAATTTAACTACCCCTAATATCATTAGTCTTAAAGGTTTTAGCGTTTTATGCGCTATATATTTGTTGTTTCTAAAAAAAATCTGATTTAGGTGATTTAATGAATGTGATTTAGAACTTTGACCCCCAAAGTATTAATTGGACATGGTTCTCAGAATGACAGTAAGATTTAGAACCCGAATTAACAAACCCATATGCAAGGTTTATTAGACCTACCGCAAAGACAATGATGTGATAGCCATGAGCCACAAGGGTACTCATAATTTGGTAGGAATCATGCATGGTTATCACTACAAAACAAATGACATTTACCCACAAAATTTATCATGGAAAATTTTCGTCGATAATTACCCAGGGATCACCCATGTTCGGTAGATTCCGATGTTTTTCGAAAAAATACCCATGGATCACCCAGAGAATCCCTGGGTAATCTATCACTGATTTGCATTACCCACCAAAATTTACCCACCAACTTTTATGACGATTTTATGACGAATCACCCTTTAGCGACAGATTTGCCAGGGAAAAGTACGTAGGTAAAAGTCTTTCGTTTAGTAGTGTATGCTGCTAGGTAGTTCGTATGTAGCGAATGAGCATATACCGTTACGGAACGCGCTTTAAACCATGATATATGATATTAGGAGTTTTTCACTCTTTCACATATTTTACATCCCTTCATCGCTTTTGAAAATCATTTTGTATAATATAAAAGCAACTTCCCACTATTTTACAATAGGTTTGATGTCTGATACTCAAGTTTCCTCCATTTCGTCATTTATATGTTTAATTCTCACTAATGTCGATAAATCAAGTTTGATTATTAACCCCTATGTTTGGGGCTATCTATAAAATGACCCATAAATATTTGGAATTCACATTTATAGTAAAAAAATAGCGAATTTTAAGTCCTTCAAGGACCAAGAATAAAGTAAAGTTGAAGCTAATGACTTAAAGTTTCTAAATTGGATTTTTTCATATATACAACAATCAACAACCAGTAAAAGAAAAGTGTAAGAAGATGCTTTGACACCCTTTTTCACTTGATTAATTAATGGCTTCACGTTATCCTTTAGTCTTAAGAAAAATTGGAAGCTAGTATTGGTAAATTTAAAGAAGAAATTGAAACACACAAAGCGATGATATCTATGCTACATTAAAACCATTTAAACCAAAACTCTTAATTACAACCCTTTAACTCCAAAGTACTGCACTTTAATGCATACAATTCAAAAATCTCTTAACTGCATTTCGTAAAGCATATGTACAAGTCTTTGATGCAAGGATTTTAAAATCGGCCAAACTAAGAGAGTACACGCTCCAGCCATGCTTGCTTTTTGACCTTCAACCCTTCTACTTCTTATTTCATGTCTCGCGCCTTAGAGCCATACCTATTTGGCTTTCTTCATATGCTTTCTTCTCTAAAATGGAAGAATTTCTTCGTGCTTCCATCTACATGCTACCTTCTACTTTCTCCCAAGACAAATGTATCGCTAGCTTCCAAGACGAAGACCTCAATGTTCCAACTAGAAGCAACATATGGTTTCACCTCAAATCTATAAATTCAATGTTCTGCTAAACTCGATTTTAAGTTTTACTCCGATTTGTTGGATTTAAGCAAGCCTAAACGTAATCCATGACTATCGATTTGCTGTTGGGTGGCAATTTCTGTTAGGCGTTTTCCAAAAAATGTCGTCAAAGGTCATTTTTTTCAAAATTGAGGCTAGATATTGATGCTTTTACATAAATTACTCAGATGTTGATTTTGTAAGGTTTTAAGTAAACATACAACCACATGATATAGGCAACGAAAGCATATTTTAATTTTTATCATCAATGGTTATACAAACTATCAACCTATATGAATACATGCGTTCTAGATAATTAACTACAAAAGATTGAATCAAGAACACTTACTTGTTTATTGCGATTGTCGGAAACCACAATGATGAATCAAACCTTTGATCTCGCTTCTTGGATGTCAAGGACCAATAGTATGAATCCTGTTGGGTCACTTAAGATTTGAAGATGACCTCAGTCTCTCAATTTTACACAGTTCATACTTAGAATATTTTTTAGGTTCTTTACAAGCAGTTTAATTGTATAAAAATATTCGGTGAAGTCGAAGATCAACCGAAGAAACAAAGTAGAAGTATATCTTCAAAGCGGATTGAAGATAAACTTCTCAACCAAAGATTAAGCTACTACTTGAAGACTTTTCCTAAAGTCTTAGGCCAGTTCACTTGAAGTTTTTGAAGACATGTTGCAAGATGAAATGTTAGGCAAGATTTTGAAGAAGATGAAATGTTAGGCAAGATTTTGAAGAAGATGAAATATTAGGCAAGATCCTTGAAGAAGATGAAATGTTAGGCAAGATGTTTGAAGAAGATAAATTGTTAGGCAAGATCGTTGAAGAAGATAACATGTTAGGCAAAATCCTTGAAGACATGTTAGGCATATCTTCGGCAAGATCTTTGAAGAAGATAACATGTTAGGCAAAATCCTTGAAGACATGTTAGGCATATCTTCGGCAAAGAAGTCTTTAGCAAAGAAATTTCATCAGGTAGATTCCACTTTATCTGCAGAATATATTCAGGATATCTTGCATTGATAGAGACATCATCCGAAGATCAGAAAAAGGTTCTTTGTATTTCTTATCTCTTTCAAGAAACTTCAGCTTCAACAAGAAGGTCAACGCTTCAGGACAAATGAGAGAAAAGACAACAGTACATCCTAGTACTTTTCAGAAGACTGCTTCCATCCTGCCTTCCAAGCTCTCCTTGACAAGTGTCTATTGCATTTAATGCATGAGGCACTATAAAAGGAGATCATCTTCAACCTTGAAACTCAACCAGTTTACAGACTCTCAAGCTTTCAAGTGCTGGCGCATTACTCTCTCTCAGAAGTTCATTTGTTTTCTAAGTGTTTTACAACTGTTCTTATTCTCTGTGTGACTTTGTGTTAGATTGTTTAAGCAGATTTTATCTGTTTTGTTCCGCAACAATCTTTAAGTTTTCTATGTGTAATTCTTGATTTTAAATCAATAAAGAATTAATTAAGTGAAAATTTTTGTATATTGTATTCAACCCCCCTTCTACAATACTTGTTTACCATTGCTAATCCATAGCTGGGACTAACAAGTGGTATCAGAGCAGGTCAGCTTAATCTAATAAGCTTGATCTGATCTGCAATGGCTTCATCTTCTTCTTTAAACAATGTTTCTTCTCAAAACTCAAATGCTGGATCATACGAAAATGGCTCCATAGCCAAACCACCAAAGTTTAACCCTAATAACTTCTCTCTATGGAAAAGTCGTATGATGCTCTTTCTAGAAGGAGTTGACAGCAGATATCCTACTATACTCCATGAAGGACCTATTGTCCCAAGAGTTTGGACCGTTATAATGCCAAAAATAAAGATGATGATGGTGATGATTCTTCTTCTGATGAGGAAGAACGAACACCAGCTACTGGGAGATACATTGTAAAGGACCCCCAGTAAGTACACTGATAAAGATAAACGTCTTCTAGCTCTTGACACTAAAGTCAGAGCCATCATTGCCCTTTCTTTGCCTGATGAGGTTTATCATTCTCTTGTAAACCTTTCTACTGCTAAGGAAATGTGGTCCACTCTGTGTGTTCTCTATGAAGGTACGTCTGAAGTGAAAAAGAGCAGAAAAATTGCTCTTGTTAGAAAATATGAACTCTTCTCTTATGAGAAAGGAGAATCTCTTTCACGCTACTATAATCGCTTTAACAGTCTTCTTAATGATCTTAAACTGTTGGGTCGCATGTATGATAATGAGGAAGTCCTATGCAAGTTTATGGATTGTCTTCCTGATTTTTGGGAAAACATCTGTACTTGTATAAAGACAACCAAGGATCTTGATCACATGCCTCTCACTGCTCTTTATGGAACTCTCTTCAACTATGAGCAGACTAAGCTGCAAATGAAGTCTATCATCACAGATATAAAGGGCTCTTCTATAGCTCTCTTAAGTGACTCTTCCAAAAGAACTATGTGTACTCCAAGAATCACCTACCCATATGACTCTGACCATGATAGTCAAGGAGATCCCAATGAGCATTCAGAAGCATATCTTAGTGATGCTGATGATGAATGTGAGGAAACTTCTGTTGACAAATTATCAGATGGAATGGCCAGGATGGATGGGTATTCTAAATCCATATCTCACTTTTCTTCTGAAAAATCTAAGTTTAGTCGAAAACCCTCCTCTTCTCTCTCCAAACACTCCTCCTCAGACAAATCTAATGAGGAATGTTTTAACTGTGGTAAAAAGGGTCATTTTTCTTCTGAGTGTAGAAGTAAATGTTTTGAAAAACCAAGAACTTCTTCCTCAGGCCGATTTTCTTCAAAACCGGGAAGATCCAAATATGATTCTGACCAGGCTGAAAGATACAAAGAAAAATACAAGAGAGAAAAGGAAAGAAACGAAAGACTAGTCAGAAAGGGAAAGGGTCTGCCTGCTAAAACTCATGATCTGGCAGATGAACCCACATCTGAAAGCCAGAAGGACATTTCAAATTTGTGCTTCATGGCCCAGATAAATGACATGGATGATCCTGAAGGTCACCCCGTCTCAACTGCTCTAGTACCAGCTAAGTGCTTCTCATCTTCTTCACAGAATTGACAAGTAATCTACCAAAGATGTCTTTACTTCTAATCCTCACCCTTCTTGTTCCATTCAAACACTCTACCTCCATTTTCTTAAAAACACCCTTCCCATTATTACCTGCTAGTTCAATCTCCCTCACCTTCTCTCAACCCTTATCACTACCCTTCTTAACTATACACTCTAACCCTCTCACCTTTCTACCTGACCTCTCACCCTCATTTCCTAAGTATGTCTTTCCTAAGTGTATCATTTCCTAAGTCTATCTTTTCTTCATATACTCTACATCTCCACAAGTCCATACTGAACATCAAAGCATGATGATTCCTCTTCAAGTCTACCACCTTCTAAAGATCCTATCATTGACAGATTGCCATCACCCCCTCCTACATCTTTCAGACTTTTGCCTACCGACTTTGCCTACAGACTTCTCTATCTTATTCTTATTTTTCCCATACCTTTTACCAACTTCCCTAACTTCCCATCACTCTCACATCTCACCAAATATTCCCTTCTCCTCCACTTCTACCAATTTGCCCTCTTCTACCCCTGAAGATGCCTTGAAGATCTACCCTTGAAGATGCCTTGAAGACCTATATTTTAAGACTACACTTGAAGATTGAAGATGACTTCAAGATTTTTCCACAATCTTCAGACGATAAATCGTTTCTATCATCTTCCGAAGATCAATGACAAACATCTTCAAAAAAAAGTCGAAAAAAAAATCAAAAAAAAGGAAAAAGAAAATAGAAAAGTCAAAAATAATAAATATAATAATAATAATAGTAAATTACATTTTTTTTGTCTCATTTTAAAGAAATTTTCGGCAAGTATGGTTTGAACTTTGAAGACCATCTTGATGACATCATGATCATGATGGCATCTTGATGACTTCACCCTCATCATTCTCAATTCCAATCTTTTCCTTAACCATCCAAACCATCCTTTTTTTTCTGTGTGTGTGTGCGCCGAACAGCAAACCCAAAACACCTTTTTTATTCAAGACACCCACTTGTCCTTAACCATCCTTTTTTATTTAAGACACCCATTTTTCTTTAATCATCCAACCCATTCTTTTTTTATTGCCGAACACCCACCTTTTGCCGAAGTCCCCCTAAATCCCACACACTCCTAATTTTCAGTTTTTTGCCGAACAACACCCCTCCCCCAAGTTTGCTTTTGCCGAACTCCATTTCAGCCAAACCCCACTTTGCCGAAGTGCTTACCATTTCGGCCAAACCCTCCCCAGACACTTTGCCGAAACATTTCTTGCCGCACTCAACTCTTGATCCTAGCAGCTTATCGCTGCCGAACAGTCCCTATTGGTTGTCTTTGCCGACTCCAAGCGCTGCCGACACCTTTTTCTTGCTGCCGACCGAAAATCCTTCTTGCCGATACTTTCCCCCCAACCTTAGTTGTCGATACTTACCACCCCCCAAAAACGAAACCCACGAAACCCACCCTTCCTATCAATCTTCATTTCCAGGTAACTTTTCTAGACTCCATTCTCTCTCTTCCTTTTTCCCTTCCCCATACATCTCATCCTACACCACTAAACCTACCCTCTTCCATCCCTTCACCTTCCCTACATATTTTTACCCACCATATATTTCCCTCACTCTTCTCCTTATTATCCATCTTTACCCCACTATAAATACCCCATCTTATCCTCTCATTTATTCATATCTCTCATCTTCCCATCTTTCTCTCATCCTGACTTTATGTATAGCTTAAAAATAAAAAAATAAAAACATCAGCGGTCGATTTTTCATCTTAGTGTTTTTCCTTCGTCGGTCGCTGAGGGGGAGAATTCATCTGAGGGGGGGCAACACCAATCCTACTACTCATATCCAGCGTCCAACTCGAAAAAAATGAGAAAATTGGCGGACCGGTCAAGGGGGAGCAAATCAGTCCGACAGATCTAACTGAGGGGGAGAAACACAAAGATCAGATAGACTAACTGAGGGGGAGCAAAACAAAGACAAGGGATGGTGATGCTGAACAGGAAAAGCTGAAGCTGATTCACTCTACCTCAAACCCTCCCTCAAATATTTCCAACACATCAACGGGTTGCTGATCAAAATGAAGAATCCTCAAGCCAGACACAAGTTTCAACTCGCCCCTCCAAAGATGCAAGTACATATTTGTTTTGTTCATATTGTTTATACTTCTTTCCTTTTCCTTTCATTTGTTTATACAGCTATACCTTTTATTTTATTTTAATTGTAAATGTCGGATACAAAAAAAAAATCCAAAAAGAACAAAAAGAATGGACTATGTGAAAAGAACCCAAAAAGAGTAAAGAAGGGTCAAAACGAATTATTCAGTATTTACTCCTTAGATTTTAAGTATGGATGTCATCCTCAAATAGGGGGAGATTGTTGGGTCACTTAAGATTTGAAGATGACCTCAGTCTCTCAATTTTACACAGTTCATACTTAGAATATTTTTTAGGTTCTTTACAAGCAGTTTAATTGTATAAAAATGTTCGGTGAAGTCGAAGATCAATCGAAGAAACAAAGTAGAAGTATATCTTCAAAGCGGATTGAAGATAAACTTCTCAACCAAAGATTAAGCTACTACTTGAAGACTTTTCCTAAAGTCTTAGGCCAGTTCACTTGAAGTTTTTGAAGACATGTTGCAAGATGAAATGTTAGGCAAGATTTTGAAGAAGATGAAATGTTAGGCAAGATTTTGAAGAAGATGAAATGTTAGGCAAGATCCTTGAAGAAGATGAAATGTTAGGAAAGATCTTTGAAGAAGATAAATTGTTAGGCAAGATCTTTGAAGAAGATAACATGTTAGGCAAAATCCTTGAAGACATGTTAGGCATATCTTCGACAAGATCTTTGAAGAAGATAACATGTTAGGCAAAATCCTTGAAGACATGTTAGGCATATCTTCGGCAAGATCTTTGAAGAAGATAACATGTTAGGCAAAATCCTTGAAGACATGTTAGGCATATCTTCGGCAAAGAAGTCTTCAGCAAAGAAATTTCATCAGGTAGATTCCACTTTATCTGCAGAATATATTCAGGATATCTTGCATTGATAGAGACATCATCCGAAGATCAGAAAAAGGTTCTTTGTATTTCTTATCTCTTTCAAGAAACTTCAGCTTCAACAAGCAGGTCAACGCTTCAGGACAAATGAGAACAAAGACAAAAGTACATCCCAGTACTTTTCAGAAGACTGCTTCCATCCTGCCTTCCAAGCTCTCCTTGACAAGTGTCAATTGCATTTAATGCATGAGGCACTATAAAAGGAGATCATCTTCAACCTTGCAACTCAACCAGTTTACAGACTCTCAAGCTTTCAAGTGCTGGCGCATTACTCTCTCTCAGAAGTTCGTTTGTTTTCTAAGTGTTTTACAACTAATCTTATTCTCTGTGTGACTTTGTGTTAGATTGTTTAAGCAGATTTTATCTGTTTTGTTCCGCAACAATCTTTAAGTTTTCTATGTGTAATTTTTGATTTTAAATCAATAAAGAATTAATTAAGTGAAATTTTTTGTGTATTGTATTCAACCCCCCTTCTACAATACTTGTTTACCATTGATAATCCATAGCTGGGACCAACAAGTGGTATCAGAGCAGGTCAGCTTAATCTAATAAGTTTGATCTGATCTGCAATGGCTTCATCTTCTTCTTTAAACAATGTTTCTTCTCAAAACTCAAATGCTGGATCATACGAAAATGGCTCCATAGCCAAACCACCAAAGTTTAACCCTAATAACTTCTCTCTATGGAAAGGTCGTATGATGCTCTTTCTAGAAGGAGTTGACAGCAGATATCCTACTATACTCCATGAAGGACCTATTGTCCCAAGAGTTTGAGATCGTTATAATGCCAAAAATAAAGATGTGGATGGTGATGATTCTTCTTCTGATGAGGAAGAACGAACACCAGCTACTGGGAGATACATTGTAAAGGACCCCAGTAAGTACACTGATAAAGATAAACGTCTTCTAGCTCTTGACACTAAAGTCAGAGCCATCATTGCCCTCTCTTTGCCTGATGAGGTTTATCATTCTCTTGTAAACCTTTCTACTGCTAAGGAAATGTGGTCCACTCTGTGTGTTCTCTATGAAGGTACGTCTGAAGTGAAAAAGAGCAGAACAATTGCTCTTGTTAGAAAATATGAACTCTTCTCTTATGAGAAAGGAGAATCTCTTTCACCCTACTATAATCGCTTTAACAGTCTTCTTAATGATCTTAAACTGTTGGGTCGCATGTATGATAATGAGGAAGTTATATGCAAGTTTATGGATTGTCTTCCTGATTTTTGGGAAAACATCTGTACTTGTATAAAGACAACCAAGGATCTTGATCACATGCCTCTCACTGCTCTTTATGGAACTCTCTTCAACTATGAGCAGACTAAGCTGCAAAGGAAGTCTATCATCACAGATATAAAGGGCTCTTCTATAGCTCTCTTAAGTGACTCTTCCAAAAGAACTATGTGTACTCCAAGAATCACCTACCCATCTGACTCTGACCATGATAGTCAAGGAGATCCCAATGAGCATTCAGAAGCATATCTTAGTGATGCTGATGATGAATGTGAGGAAACTTCTGTTGACAAATTATCAGATGGAATGGCCAGGATGGATGGGTATTCTAAATCCATATCTCACTTTTCTTCTGAAAAATCTAAGTTTAGTCGAAAACCCTCCTCTTCTCTCTCCAAACACTCCTCCTCAGACAAATCTAATGAGGAATGTTTTAACTGTGGTAAAAAGGGTCATTTTTCTTCTAAGTGTAGAAGTAAATGTTTTGAAAAACCAAGAACTTCTTCCTCAGGCCGATTTTCTTCAAAACCGGGAAGATCCAAATATGATTCTGACCGGGCTGAAAGATACAAAGAAAAATACAAGAGAGAAAAGGAAAGAAACGAAAGACTAGTCAGAAAGGGAAAGGGTCTACCTGCTAAAACTCATGATCTGGCAGATGAACCCACATCTGAAAGCGAGAAGGACATTTCAAATTTGTGCTTCATGGCCCAGATAAATGACATGGATGATCCTGAAGGTCACCCCCTCTCAACTGCTCTAGTACCAGCTAAGTGCTTCTCATCTTCTTCACAGAATTGACAAGTAATCTACCAAAGACGTCTTTACTTCTAATCCTCACCCTTCTTGTTCCATTCAAACACTCTACCTCCATTTTCTTAAAAACACCCTTCCCATTATTACCTGCTAGTTCAATCTCCCTCACCTTCTCTCAACCCTTATCACTACCCTTCTTAACTATACACTCTAACCCTCTCACCTTTCTACATGACCTCTCACCCTCATTTCCTAAGCATGTCTTTCCTAAGTGTATCATTTCCTAAGTCTATCTTTTCTTCATATACTCTCCATCTCCACAAGTCCATACTGAACATCAAAGCATGATGATTCCTCTTCAAGTCTACCACCTTCTAAAGATCCTATCATTGACATATTGCCATCACCCCTCCTACATCTTTCAGACTTTTGCCTACCGACTTTGCCTACAGACTTCTCTATCTTATTCTTATTTTTTCCCATACCTTTTACCAACTTCCCTAACTTCCCATCACTCTCACATCTCACCAAATATTCCCTTCTCCTCCACTTCTACCAATTTGCCCTCTTCTACCCCTGAAGATGCCTTGAAGATCTACCCTTGAAGATGCCTTGAAGATCTATATTTGAAGACTACACTTGAAGATTGAAGATGACTTCAATATTTTTCCACAATCTTCAGAAGATAAATCGTTTCTATCATCTTCCGAAGATCAATGACAAACATCTTCAAAAAAAAAGTCGAAAAAAAGGAAAAAGAAAATAGAAAAGTCAAAAATAATAAATATAATAATAATAATAGTAAATTACATTTTTTTTGTCTCATTTTAAAGAAATTTTCGGCAAGTATGGTTTGAACTTTGAAGACCATCTTGATGACATCATGATCATGATGTCATCTTGATGACTTCACCCTCATCATTCTCAATTCCAATCTTTTCCTTAACCATCCAAACCATCCTTTTTTTCTGTGTGTGTGTGCGCGCCGAACAGCAAACCCAAAACACCTTTTTTATTCAAGACACCCACTTTTCCTTAACCATCCTTTTTTATTTAAGACACCCACTTTTCTTTAACCATCCAACCCATTCTTTTTTTATTGCCGAACACCCACCTTTTGCCGAAGTCCCCCTAAATCCCAAACACTCCTAATTTTCAGTTTTTTGCCGAACAACACCCCTCCCCCAAGTCTGCTTTTGCCGAACTCCATTTCGGCCAAACCCCACTTTGCCGAAGTGCTTACCATTTCGGCCAAACCCTCCCCAGCCACTTTGCCGAAACCTTGCTTGCCGCACTCAACTCTTGACCCCTAGCAGCTTATCGCTGCCGAACAGTCCCTATTGGTTGTCTTTGCCGACTCCAAGCGCTGTCGACACCTTTTTCTTGCTGCCGACCGAAAATCCTTCTTGCCGATACTTTCCCCCCAACCTTAGTTGCCGATACTTACCACCCCCCAAAAACGAAACCCACGAAACCCACCCTTCCTATCAATCTTCATTTCCAGGTAACTTTTCTAGACTCCATTCTCTCTCTTCCTTTTTCCCTTCCCCATACATCTCATCCTACACCACTAAACCTACCCTCTTCCATCCCTTCACCTTCCCTACATATTTTTACCCACCATATATTTCCCTCACTCTTCTCCTTATTATCCATCTTTACCCCACTATAAATACCCCATCTTATCCTCTCATTTATTCATATCTCTCATCTTCCCATCTTTCTCTCATCCTGACTTTATGTATAGCTTAAAAATAAAAAAATAAAAACATCAGCGGTCGATTTTTCATCTTAGTGTTTTTCCTTCGTCGGTCGCTGAGGGGGAGAATTCATCTGAGGGGGAGCAACATCAATCCTACTACTCATATCCAGCGTCCAACTCGAAAAAATGAGAAAATTGGCGGACCGGTCAAGGGGGAGCAAATCAGTCCGACAGATCTAACTGAGGGGGAGAAACACAAAGATCAGATAGACTAACTGAGGGGGATCAAAATAAAGACAAGGGATGGTGATGCTGAACAGGAAAAGCTGAAGCTGATTCACTCTACCTCAAACCCTCCCTCAAATATTTCCAACACATCAACGGGTTGCTGATCAAAATGAAGAATCCTCAAGCCAGACACAAGTTTCAACTCGCCCCTCCAAAGATGCAAGTACATATTTGTTTTGTTCATATTGTTTATACTTCTTTCCTTTTTCTTTCATTTGTTTATACAGCTATACCTTTTATTATTTTTTTAATTGTAAATGTCGGATACAAAAAAAATCCAAAAAGAACAAAAAGAATGGACTATGTGAAAAGAACCCAAAAAGAGTAAAGAAGGGTCAAAACGAATTATTCAGTATTTACTCCTTAGATTTTAAGTATGGATGTCATCCTCAAATAGGGGGAGATTGTTGGGTCACTTAAGATTTGAAGATGACCTCAGTCTCTCAATTTTACACAGTTCATACTTAGAATATTTTTTAGGTTCTTTACAAGCAGTTTAATTGTATAAAAATGTTCGGTGAAGTCGAAGATCAACCGAAGAAACAAAGTAGAAGTATATCTTCAAAGCGGATTGAAGATAAACTTCTCAACCAAATATTAAGCTACTACTTGAAGACTTTTCCTAAAGTCTTAGGCCAGTTCACTTGAAGTTTTTGAAGACATGTTGCAAGATGAAATGTTAGGCAAGATTTTGAAGAAGATGAAATGTTAGGCAAGATTTTGAAGAAGATGAAACATTAGGCAAGATCCTTGAAGAAGATGAAATGTTAGGCAAGATCTTTGAAGAAGATAAATTGTTAGGCAAGATCTTTGAAGAAGATAACATGTTAGGCAAAATCCTTGAAGACATGTTAGGCATATCTTCGGCAAGATCTTTGAAGAAGATAACATGTTAGGCAAAATCCTTGAAGACATGTTTGGCATATCTTCGGCAAGATCTTTGAAGAAGATAACATGTTAGGCAAAATCCTTGAAGACATGTTAGGCATATTTTCGGCAAATAAGTCTTCAGCAAAGAAATTTCATCAGGTAGATTCCACTTTATCTGCAGAATATATTCAGGATATCTTGCATTGATAGAGACATCATCCGAAGATCAGAAAAAGGTTCTTTGTATTTCTTATCTCTTTCAAGAAACTTCAGCTTCAACAAGCAGGTCAATGCTTCAGGACAAATGAGAGCAAAGACAAAAGTACATCCCAGTACTTTTCAGAAGACTGCTTCCATCCTGCCTTCCAAGCTCTCCTTGACAAGTGTCCATTGCATTTAATGCATGAGGCACTATAAAAGGAGATCATCTTCAGCCTTGCAACTCAACCAGTTTACAGACTCTCAAGCTTTCAAGTGCTGGCGCATTACTCTCTCTCAGAAGTTCATTTGTTTTCTAAGTGTTTTACAACTGTTCTTATTCTCTGTGTGACTTTGTGTTAGATTGTTTAAGCATATTTTATCTGTTTTGTTCCACAACAATCTTTAAGTTTTCTTTGTGTAATTCTTGATTTTAAATCAATAAAGAATTAATTAAGTGAAAAATTTTGTGTATTGTATTCAACCCCCCTTCTACAATAATGTATTCAAATTTAACTTGTTTATTGCGATTGTCGAAAACCACAATGATGAATCCAACCTTTGATCTCGCTTCTTGGATGTCAAGGACCAATAGTATGAATCCCATTAGTGGCTCACACTTAAGAACACCAAAATACCAACAACCGGAAGATGCTTAATCACTAAACCCTAAATTAGGGTTTACAATTTTGGGAGAGGGAGAAGGGAGGTCGACGACAATATGGAGGGATTAAAAAACTCATTAGGGTTTAACCCCTAGCAGTTTATTTATAACCCTCTATTTTACACTTAGCCCCCTTGAACCGATAAGCTTGTTAAAACTATTTTAACCAATTAGTCCCTGCACTTTATATAATTAATCTAATTAATTATATTGCAGCTTATCATCAATTGAACTAATTGCTTTAACTCCCTTTTATTCTTCTGATTGTTTATTTTGGGTCTTAAGGGCAACCCAAAAGGACCCTGCTATTATTAGAAATATTACCAATAGTTAATGACTCTGGACACTATATCCAACAGATTTATGTTTTTAATTTTGGTAAAAAAAATTGAGTGAGTAGGATTGGTATTGGAATTTCTTGATTGTGATGCGGGTTGGTGTTCAATCAGGGTTTGTGTTCTTCATTCTACAAAATAGCTCCTAGAACACGCTGCCAAATCAACTAAGGTAATCCTATGATTTTGATTTTAATTTTGAATAAGCTCCCAACCTAAATGACTACTTTTCTCACATGATTTTATCTGTTGCATTGCAATTATTTGATGAAATGCATCTTACCTAAACAAACCATTGATGTGTTCTTTCTCATAATGTCGCATACACTTTTCAAAAAGGAAAAGATGGTGAATTTGGTGGTCATTTGATGCAAGAAAAGAAGTCATAGTTTTAATTTTATTAGGGAAAAAGAGAGCCACAAATTTCTTCTAGTCTGATACATTTTCGATCCCTTTTCATTTGATTTCTTTTTTATTACCTGATTTACGCGTCAATTTTGTTTTTGTGTTGTTCTTGATAGAGAATAAGCTATATTTAACCTAATTGATTGTTTCCACATTATTTGAAACATCAACTTTCAACATAAACGGTATTATTAGTTCTGGTCTTGATTGTTACAGCTTACAACTTACAAACAGGATTGGTAGTGGTCACATGCGTCAGGCCTCTCAGAGGAAAAAAATGAAAGCAATGACATGTTTTCTTTTTTCAAGAAGTTAATGGTGTATAGAAGAATGTAGATTTGATGATAATCTTGATTTTAAGTGTTGTTCCAGATTTGATCAAGTAACAAAGAGTTCCAACATAATCTTCATTGATATATTGAGAGATAAGTATTACATATGAATGAGACTCACTTTCTCTCTCTAGGATTTAAATAGAAAAATACCTCATCACATTCAATTCACATCATTCTATGGTTTTCCCCACGGATTGACACATAGACAAGTAAATAAAAATCATGCTCAAGATTAGAACCACTGTACGACAAATATTCGTCTAAAAACCTTTAATCCCCATTTTAGGTCAAATCCCTTTCAAAACCTAACTTTCCATTTTAGGTAAAAACTCATGATACCCTCACATTCGTTAAGCATTTATAAATCAAGCACATTTATTGAAGCATATAAGTGTAGAACTCACCTACTAAGTTTATGAATCAAAAACCTAGATATGAACAAAACCATAGGAGTTGAAGATAGAAACTTGGAGCTGGAAAGTCTTAAAACTTCCTTGAGATGAACACTAGAAGCCTTCCAAAAAAAAAAAACACTAGAACCCTTAGGAGAGGTGCATTAACTTCTTGGAACAAGATTTAGCATTCAATGATGAGAGAGGAGATCAAAAGGGAAGAAAATCGCTTCCTAGATGAGAGAAAAACGTTCTTCCAAACTGATGTGTAGAATGACAAATGATACAAGAAAATTGAGCTAGGAAGGCAACGAGTGTCTCGAGCGATAGAGACAGGGCGATTGTGCCCTGGTCATAATCGTTGGGCCTAATCATTGAGATTGTACCGGGAGTTTTCTTACGCGGGCGATAGTGCGACGGCGAGAGTAACAATGTCACAATCGTCGGGCATTGTCGCATAAACCGCACCGAGACCTTATGACCCCACGTGATAGTGCCTTAGCGATAGTGATTCTGTCACTATCGTTGGCATAGTCGCTGAAAGTGTACTGACCCTCAACGCGGTCAAGATTTCCTCCTCTGGAGCCTTACTCTAAAAGCTCGGTACCAATCACGCAACAATCTTGACCCAAGCATTAACTTTACATTTCTTGTATATGAATACTGAATAGTCAATAACAAAGCGAAAACGAATACCACAAAATATCTAAGGCCAAAGGAAACTAGATTACCCAAACCCCGGGGTGTTACAACTATCTTTTCTCATAAATTCCATTTGTGTACGTGCATCTGTTGATCAATTGTAATTACGTTAGATACCTAAACTCATATATTCATAATTGATCTATTCACCAAAAGCTCTGTATCCAGAGACAGGAACCGTGACGGTTCTAAATGACATTGTATTTCATCGGTTACGTATATTTCCTCAACTCGACAATTGTTTTTTTAAAGAACTCTCGGACTAAGAGGGTGTTTGGGATTGCGTTTTGAGGGTGTTTATCTCCTTATCGCGTCTTGTCACCGGAGAAATCACGAGGTGAGTGTTTGGATAAACTCCTTATCGCGTTTTGTCATCGGAGTTTTTGGTTGAAACGCGATTTTTTGAGAAGTAGGTGGAGACCTACTTTTCCAAAACGCGATTTTGAAACGTGATTTGAAACGTGATTTTCAGACGTGATTTCTCCGACGCAATCCCAAACACCGCCTAAGGCCATGTATCATGTGTTTAGGTGCTTTAAGGGTGGTGAATGGTGAATCAAAATTGAGAGATACTGGATAAGTGATACTGAATTTGGTTTAAGCAAACATCGTACGAGTGCCATAAATAAAGACAGTATATACAAATACAAAAACAGAGAGATGGAGACGACAAAGTTCAAAAATTAAAATGGTCTACGAAGAATCTACAACACGTAAACCACATGCATCCCTTCGCCTAATTCACGCTCTATGCACTGAGTTCCATATAATGGCTTTGATTGCCTAGTGCAATGGTGTCTAATGAGAAGGTGTTGCAAGTTGCACGAAAAGGAAATCATAAATGTTTATTTGTGTTTCTCGTCTATTTGTACTATTTATCAACTTTGTTAATTTTTTTGTTAAATATGTGTCCTTTATATATGATGATTGAGTTTGTACAAACATACATCTTGAGAAGCTTGCATTAGGTTATGCATCACAATAGCTCATGAATTTGAAGAAAGTCTTGATTTTGGATGGTCATATCAGTCTGTTTAAGTACCTTGCCATTTCGATATGCACGGATTGGAGATTTTGTTGAAGAGCATGTGTGCTTAAATAGAATCAACTTCACACTAAGTCATAGAGGCCATGATCAAGGTAGTGGATGAATCTCTCTGTTTTTACGGGTATACAACTACATCTACCATGTGTTTCTTGAAAAAATTATGATTGAAGTTTACAATTTATTACTGTATATGTACAACTTCATAAAGTTTCACATTTGGACTCCATAAAACTATAAATGCCAAAACCATAAAAACAAAGTCGGGAGGGACCGAGAATAGAACAAATCAAGGACCGAGAATTCGAGTTCGTCGAGATGCATCCCGCAACAATGCACGGGTACACAAATAGTACATATATATATATATATATATATATATAGAGAGAGAGAGAGAGAGGGAGGGAGAGATTGAGTCGGGTTCATACGAAAACAATAACTAAATAAGAAAACGACCGAATCATATATGTGTGATTTTACACTAAAATCACGTGTAATATCACATGTAATTCACGCGACTTTCGTTGCAACCTAACTGGCTATGTCGCCCGAATACCGTTGTGTTGACTACTGGTGTAAAGCACATGTAATTTTGCATGTGATTTAGTTGTTTTCTTATTTTATTATCGTTATCGTTTGAACCTCCTTTATATATATATATAGGAGTGTTGGAGGTTTGGTGGGCTAAAACTCATCAAATATTCAGAACAACTTATGTGTGAGAATATTTGAAGAAGAAATCCAAAAGTGGTATGATTTAGGTCTAAAGGAGTTGAACTATTTATAGAAATATCAAATTACTTGGTCCACAAATATGATTTCAAATTTAATTAATGACTATGAGTAACTAATAACTTAGGAAGAGAACATCTCATGACATCCTCTTCTTTCATTGTGACTAATAAGAGTCCAATGTGTGGGTTATTTTTGAGACCATTGTATTTGCCTTTTATGTGTATTTTCTTGGCTTCTGAGCTAGATCAATATTACATTTGATTATTTCCGCCTTCTATTAAGTTTAGATTCAAGATTTGGGATTTAGGAAGAAATAAATAGAATACGATTTCGTTTTCAATAAATTAAGAGAATACAATTACAGGTAGACAGAGAAAATGCATATAACCCATTTCACTGGTGCCTTACACCAACAACCACTTGTGTCAATTAAACCTCAAAATTAAGTGAAAAACTAAGGAAAGATCTACCGGTCTATATACTATATTGCTTTACAAAACAAGTAGTGTTGTATATTGTTACTGCCAATTTATGTAAGATTCACCACTCCAGGGACTCCAATGCATATATATATATATATATAGCCTTAGGTTCAATAGAGAAGTCCAAATATTTAGAGAAATAGAGAAGTGATCTTGGCCATTTATTCGGTCAAGATCGGTTATAATTGGTCAAAAGTTGCGGCTTTGACTGGTCAAAAATTGCGGTTGTTCCAAAAATAGAAGGGCAATTTCGTAACTTTTACAAAAAAACACGGGCTGAGTTCATATATGAATCTGTGTGATTCACATATGAACTCTTTATAACTAATTCATATATGAATCTTGTGATTCATATATGAACCTTTGTGTTTCATATATAAAACTAATTAACTGTAGGTTCATATATGAATCAGTTGAACCAATTAATTGATTCATATATGAATCTTTGTGTTCATATATGAACCTTTGTGATTCATATATGAATTTTTTTAACTAATTCATATATGAACCTTTGTGTTCATATATGAATCTTTGTGATTCATATATGAATTTTTTTAACTACTTCTCATATGAACAAATTAACTGATTCATATATGAATCACAAAGGTTCATATATGAATTAGTTAAAAAGAGTTTATATGTGAATTACAAAGGTTCATATATGAACGTATAGTTCATATGTGAATCACACAGATTCATATATGAACTCAGCCCGTGTATTTTTTACGAAACTACCCCTCTTTCTTGTGCAGACCACGCGAGTAATTATCCGCTGCTTCTCGGTCAAAGCCGCCGATCTTGACCGAATAAATGGCCAAGATCACTTCTCTATTTCTCTAAATATTTGGACTTCTCTATTGAACCCTTCCCTATATATATATATATATAGCCTTAGGTTCAATAGAGAAGTGCAAATATTTAGAGAAATAGAGAAGTAAAAAAACACGGGACCGTTCATATATGAACGTTCCTATATAAACAGTCATATATGAACGTTCATATATGAACGTTCATATATGAACGTTCATATGAACGTTCAGATATGACTGTTATATGAACGTTCATTTATGAACGTTCATATATGACTGTTTATATATGAACGTTCATATATGAACGGTTCCGTGTTTTTTACTTCTCTATTTCTCTAAATATTTGCACTTCTCTATTGAACCTTTCCCTATATATATATATATATATATATGTGTGTGTGTGTGTGTGTGTGTGTGTGTGTGTATGTCTCTGTGTGTGTATATATATATATATATTATATTCGTTCCAACATTAAAATTTGGCTTATTTTTATAGGAAGTAAACTACCGCTAGTATCATTAGTCTTCAAGGTATTTTTTTCTGAATTAGGTGTTAGTACATAATGTATTCAAGATTTAGGATAATTACAATTAGTCAACAATAGTCAAAGTCAAGGTAAACTTTAGGATTAGTCAAAGGTATAAATAGGGTAATTGTGAGTAGCACATTTGTAGCACATGGGAGTAGCACATTAGAGGGTTGCATACGTAAAGTAGGGGTGAGCAAAACCCGAACGGCCCGAACAACCCGACCGACCCGAGCCCCGACCACCCCGAACTTTGGCCAACCCGAGCACCCGTAGCCCGAATGGTCCGAACCCGAAGATTAGGCTCGGTTTAAACGAATCAGGGCGGGTGGCTAAAATTTTGGGCCGAACCCGCCCGTACCCCGAACTATTTATATATATATATTTTCTTAAATATTATTTATATTTTATTATTGATATTTGATAAATTGGGTTAGGTTTTATAAGTTCAATTGAAGTGTCGAAGGTATTTAGATTTATTTGCTCATTTAACTTAACATTTTAAATGTGTGTTCTTGGGATTAGGTTATAGCACTTGTAATCTTGTATTAATGTATTTGAGTTCATCAATTTAGGTTTTACTCTTTTTGAGCTGCATCAGAGTTAGTTAACTACCAACATGTGTGAAATTTGAGTTCATCAATGTGTGAATTTTGTGATAGAAAGTTAGAAACAATTGGTAAGTGTTAGTCCCAGATGGCTAAGCAAGTATTGTAGAAGGGGGGGGGGGGTTGAATACAATACTTAAAATTTTCACAATTTTAATTCTTTTTATTGAAAAACTTTCAACAAGAATTACACAAAGAAACTTAAGATTGTTGCGGAAAAGAACAGATAAACTATTTTAACAATCTTGCACAAAGTATACAACAAAACAACTAAGAACACTGAGAGCAAAGCTATTGAGTTTTAAGGCTTAAAGGAAGATTTCTTGCACTGAGAGAATTCTTGAAAGCGTGCCTTTTGCATGGGGATGTCTTCTCCTTTTATAGTGCCAAGGAGTGCCCAAGCATTAAATGCTAAGGACACTTGTCAACTTCACACTTGCCGAGGATGTTGACTTCTGGAGGGTTGTGAAGTCCTTGTCACTTTTCACTAGGTTCAGACAGAGTAGCTCATGCAGATAAAAGGGACTTTAACTGAAAGTGGATAAAGAGACAAACTGTCACTTTTATCTGTTAGAGGATATTGTCCCATAATAAATGATCTTCTGTCTTAGACTTTAGCACCGAAGGAGTTTCCACCGAGATTAAGACTGACTACCGAAATTGCAAGAACATTTCGGTGGTGAGGAGGACCACCGAAAGTGTCCAGGTAATTCGGTGGAGCTTGAGCACCGAAATTGGCAAGGCTCTTCGGTGGATGACGAGTCCACCGAAACTGTCCTGGTAATTCGGTGGTGAAGAGGCCACCGAAGTTGTCCAGGAAATTCGGTGGTGATGACTTATTTGAATGTTGCCAAGAGACTTCTATTTTCCACAAGTAGAGAGTCTTCAAGCTTGGTTTCGGTTGATCTTCGACTTCACCGAACATTTGATATTTTGTACAAGTCATCCAAAGAACCAAACTAAAATATTCTAAGTAGGAGTTTTAGGGAAAACATCGGTGAGTCAATTTCAAATCCTTGGTGACCCAACAATCTCCCCCTATTTGAATTTGAGCTCCTTTCTTAGAATATTTAAGAGTATTTGAAAAGTAAAAGCATTTTGACCCTTTTTACTCTTTTGGGTTCTTTTCACACAGACCATTCTTTTTGTTCTTTTTGATCTGTTTCTTTTGTATGAGTATGTATACTATGTACAGTATTTACAAGTAGAGGAAAGTAAAGTATGTACCGAAAAAAAAATTCAAATAGATAGATACTTGTATTACAATTAGTTCTCGTACAGTTTACAAAATGAGAAACTAACTTTTACAAGTACCGAGAGAGAGAACCTACTTCTTTGAGGATTGTCTGCACTTGATTTCTTCCATTAGGTTTCGATAGAAAGGTTGAGCTTCGGGGATGTTAGGAAAGAGGTTGTGGATGCCTTCCAGAAAGATAGTATCGGCGATGGTAATCTGGGCAAATCTGAAGAAGCACCGACGACCGAGACCATCGTTGAAGAACAATCCTGGTATCGGTGAGAGGCTCAAGGTTGTGGTAGGATAGGAGTCCGAAGTTGGGATGGAGAGGTTTAGATTGTTCACATTTGGGATTTGACCTTTTCTTGCCATTTCCTTGAAGACCGAATCAGGAGGATTTTTAACTTTAGGAAGGATGATTTTCTCTTTCAAAGATTGAAGTTTGGCTCTTTCATCAGAGGAAAGAGTGATGTTGTGCTTTCTTTTGATTTCTTTCATCTTTCCCATCAGTCCATCAATGTACTTGACAAAGATGTCTTTCTTTGGATTAGGACTCCTGACCAGGTGTTGAGAGATTTCGTACCATTCTGAGAGACCGAAGAGTTGAAGATGACTTTCTTTCACACTTTTCATCGAACCATCTTCTCTGTCAATGATCAGCCTGATGTCTTCCGGGTTTGCTTTGGAGGTGGCAATCTTTACAGTTGAAATCGGTGACCTGTTGTTTCGGTGATGCATGGTCTTTTTGTACCAGCTAATTTCATCATTCTTTTCTTTTTCTAGGGCACTCAGCACCGATTTTTGGATTTGAATGGCATCGGAGGATTTTGCTTTTGCATCTTCTTCTTCAGCAGCTTTAAGGGAGAGATCTCTGGATTTATCTAAGTTGATTTGAGCGATTTTTGCTTCCTCAATTTCTTGAGGGGAGAGACCGAGTTCGGTGGAGATTATATGAGAAGCAGGCTTGAGTTTAAGAGATTCAGCATCTTTAGGTCGAGCCCCATATTTTGCCAACTCCTTTTTCTTCTTTTCTTCCTTAGCCAAATCTTCGGCCGAAAAGACTTTCTTGCCTTTGTCTTTGGAAGCTTTACTGGATTGCTCCCCCTCAGTTGATGCACCAAGTTCTAGTGCTTCGGTGGTACCTGTATGTATCGGTGAAACAGAAGAGGATTTCGGTGATGAGGTGTTCGGTGATGGTGGAGTGGTTTTCGGTGGAGGCTTGTTACTGGAAGATTTCTTTATGGATGGTAATTTCGGTGGAGCGGAGGTTTTCTCCCCCTCAGGAACAGTCGGAACCTTAAAACCCATTTCAGAAAACACCTTATCAAACTTGGAGTGTAGAAATGCCAAAATACCAGAGATGGTGTTGGGAACCATAGAGAAATCACCCATATCCATTTCCCATTCTGACATTTCGGTGCTGGAGGCCTTGGAGAGGGACTCAACCTTAGAAGACAAGGTAGTAAGAGAATCATTTATTGGTACAAGGGCATCGGTGATGGCATTGAATAGCAATTGAGGTAACTTTGTCTCAAGGGTTGAAATTCGAGAGTTGGCCTGGGAGATCAGAGAGATCGTGGAATGAAGGAAAGTGGAAGGTCGGTCTTGGTGGGATGGGGTGTGACCACCGATTTCGGGGAACGAAAAGTGCAAACGAAGGGGATCCGCTTCGGGAAGCGGATGTCGTAAGTGAGGCGCGAGCTCGTCGGTGTAGAGGGTTCGGGGAGGTCGGGGAGGTGAGGGTGTTCGGTGTGGAGAGAGTTGCCTCGGCGAGGGAGGCTCGTTGTGATGTTCTTCGGGGGACGGGATGGTTCGGGGAGAACCAGTGTCCGCTAAAAGAAATGCAAAGAAATCATGTGGGGGTGGAATCTGTGGGGGGGAACCCTGATTGGGTTGTGCAATCTCATCGATCATAAACTGATCGGGTGAAAGGCTGTGAAGTGAAAAATCAGAACCCTCGAGAGGAGAGACCTCGAGGTCATCTCCACCACCCAAAGAATCGAGTGGGGAGGTTTATTGAGGGTTCTCCAAGTGTACAACTGAGGCCTTTTGAGAGGCAACAGAGGAGTTGGTGGGGGTTGTAACGGATACCCTTGGCCCGGAGGGATGAAGTTCAACAACCGGCGATTTTTGAGAATCGACAGTTGGATTTGTTGGTGGGGCCGATGGTTTCCGGGACCTCTTTGGAAGAGATCCCGAAGGGGAAGATGAGTGCCTCCGCTTATGAGAAGGGGTTTGAACCGGGGAAGCCTCCGAGGGAACTCTCGGTGGCGTAGTTCGAGAAGCGGGTGCGGAGGTGTCGGTGGCCTTTTGTCGTTTCTTTTGAGTGCCACCCGACGTAACTCGGTAACGGGGAGTAGGGGCCACTACAGTTGGAGGGACCTCGGGAATTTATAGGTGTTGAAACCCGGGAATTTCCGCATCACCCCAATGTAGTTCGGGAGAAAGAGCAAAAGAGATCATACCTGGTCGTAATGGGCGATCGGTGGCGAGTGGCTTAACGTTGAGAGTTTTGGTGCCTACACACGGAGAAGACCAGTCATAAGAGAAGCGCGGTAAAGGGGATTTGCGATCTGACTCCAATGCCTTAGAAAGTTTGTGCTGTATGATCATTGAGATGAAGCGTGGATAGGCAACATAACATTTCTTGGGAGTCTTGATGACCTCGACAAGCTCCGAGAAGAAATATTGAGCGAAGTCGACTTTTCTTTGGAAGATGAGGGCATGAGAGAGTTTGTTGACGTATGAAGGCGATTGATCATGCCCACTTGTTTTGCGTGAGAGGCAATGGATAACTTGGGCAAAGAAGAAATTCCAAATGCCTCCCATTTTGCTGCGAAGAAGAGTACCGGGGCCTTTGGAGCTTTTGGAGGAGTCGTCGAGCACATAACCGGTGGTAAGAACAACGTCTTCATGTATGGTGTCCAAATACATGTCTTCATAGTCGGAAAAGGCGTCGATCTTGAGAGCGAGACGAACATCATCGACCCCAAAAGTAAGGTCGTGATCACCGGCGTCGTCGGAAAGAATGGAGGCGTGAATGGATTCGTTGGAGGGATCGTACACATATGTTAACCAAAATCTGCCAATGAGCATTTTACTCATCTTGGGGTTGCACGAAAAGGCATGAAGAAGAGGAGAGCGAGTGAGGAACTTTGCGACTATGGAGAACTCGGGATGAGCTGGATCCGGGTCGAAGCGGGCAACGTGATTGCATTGATTAAACTTAAGCTCTTCAAATCGTGTGGGAATAGGGTATCGAGAAGAAGCCATGAGGGGTTTTCGAGAGAGAGATAAGGGGTTGCAGGTTTTGAAAAAGAAATGAGAGGGAAATATGCGAGGGTCATACATATATATATAGGAGTGAGAAGGGTAACCTGATGATAGTTTTTATGGGGAGATGGGACAAGGCGCCTCGAAAGGAGGAGTGGGAAACGAGGAGTCGTGACACATAGCGGCTGACATGTGAAAGGTCTCCCATCACTGACACATTGGGAGTCGTATAAGATAAGAGAGTGGATCGGTGTAGGCTCGGTGGTGAATCGGTGGTCTTTCGGTGGTATATCGGTGGTGTTTCGGTGGTAATTCGGTGTAGATATAAGAAGGGTTTCACCGAAGTTGGAGAGTTCCACCGACATGAGACTTCGGTGGAAGAAGTCGCAGGTTTCCACCGATTTGAGATTTCGGGGGTAGATAAGAAGGGTTCCACCGATTACAGAATTCGGTGGAAGGGGTTGAAAGGTTCCACCGACATTGGATTTCGGTGGAAGAAGTCGAGGGGTTCCACCGATTTGAGATTTCGGTGTAAGAAAAGAAAATGAAGATGGTTGAGAAACACCTGTTTGTCCACCGATGAGAGATCGGTGGAGAGTTAGAAGTGGAGAAGAAAGTGTCCACCGATGTGAGATCGGTGGAGCAGAAACACATGTTTATTCTTGAAGGTTGCACATCCCAAGTTCACTTATGAGAAAGTTGAACCTGGTTTCATCAAGGGGTTTGGTGAATAGATCAGCAAGCTGCAAATTGGTGGGAATAAAGTGCAGTTCAATGTCACCTTTGGAAATGTGGTCCCTGATGAAATGATATCGGATATCTATGTGTTTAGATCTGGAGTGGAGAACAGGATTGTTAGCAATAGCTATTGCACTAGAATTATCACACAGAATTGGGATTTTAGAAAAGAATTGATTGTAATCCCTGAGTTGATTTTTCATCCATAGGATCTGAGCACAACAGCTTCCCGCAGCTACATATTCAGCCTCAGCAGTAGAGGTTGACACAGAGTTTTGTTTCTTGCTGGACCAACTTACCAATTTACCACCAAGGAGTTGGCAGCTTCCTGTAGTACTTTTTCTATCAACCTGAGAGCCTGCAAAATCTGAATCTGAATACCCAATTAGTTCAAAACCTGAGTCTTTGGGATACCAAAGACCCAAGTGTAAGGTACCCTTGAGATACCGAAAAATCCGTTTTACAGCCTTTAGGTGTGATACTTTTGGATTTGCCTGATAACGGGCACAAAGACAAGTAGCAAACATAATGTCCGGTCTGCTAGCAGTTAAGTATAGAAGAGAACCAATCATGCCCCGATAAAGGGTAACATCCACAGATATACCGTTAGGATCGGCATTTAGTTTCAACGGTGGTGCCATGGGAGTTTTCATAGGAGAGCTATCTAAAAAGTTAAATTTCTTCAGAAGGTCACGAATATATTTACTTTGATTTATAAAGATTCCTTCTGAAGTTTGTTTGACCTGAAGGCCCAAGAAAAATGTAAGCTCTCCCATCATGCTCATCTCATATTCACTCATCATGAGAGAAGCAAACTCATCACAAAGTGATTCATCAGTAGCACCAAAGATGATGTCATCAACATAGATTTGGACAAGAATGAGGTTACCTGAAGTTTCCTTGATGAAAAGAGTGTTGTCTATTTTACCTTTGGAGTATCCATGTTTTAGAAGGAAGTTGGCAAGAGTGTCATACCAAGCACGAGGAGCTTGCTTGAGACCATACAGTGCTTTGTCAAGTCTGTACACATAGTCTGGATGAGCTGGGTCTTCAAAGCCAGGAGGTTGTTTCACAGAGACTTCCTCTGCAAGTTCCCCATTGAGGAAGGCACTTTTAACATCCATTTGAAAGACCCTAAAATTTCGGTAGGCAGCATGAGCCAGAAAGATCCTTATAGCTTCAAGTCTTGCAACAGGGGCAAATGTTTCATCATAGTCAATGCCCTCTTCCTGTCTGTATCCTTGAGCTACTAATCGGGCCTTGTTCCTGATAACAGTACCATCTTCATCCATTTTGTTCCTGAAGATCCATTTGGTTCCAATGATTGTCTTCTTTCGAGGTCTGGGAACCAATCTCCAAACTTTGTTTCTCTCAAATTGAGAGAGCTCTTCTTGCATGGCCGAGATCCAGCAGGGATCTGCTAGAGCTTCATCAATCTTTTTGGGTTCAAGAAGAGAGAGAAAATTCACATAGAGACAAATATTTCCAACTCCTCTACGTGTTTGGACACCTGCTTGTTGATCACCAATGATTTGGTCAATAGGGTGATCCTTAGTCCATTTTGAGGCAGGGGGTAGAGGTGATGGAGTACATTGAGTGAGATGAGTCGAAGTAGTGGGATCAGAGGTTTGGTGGTAGGTAGGATTTTCGGTGGTCGGTGAAGGCTGATTTTCGGTGAGAGGAATGGTGTCGGTAGGCTGAGCAATTTCGGTATGAGGAGAAGAGGGTGACTCATTTTGGATACTTGAAGGAGATGGAATGGAGGGAGTGAGTTGAGTATCAATAGGATTAGACAAAGGAGCAGCACCGATGCATGATGATATCCATCTGTGCAATTCATCATCATCATTTGACAAAGATGAGGATCTAAGATCATCAAATTTGACATGGATCGACTCATCAATGCATTTTCTTCTGAGATTATACACCCTATAAGCTTTGGAGGATAAGGAATACCCAACAAAAATTCCCTCATCTGCTTTGGGATCAAACTTTCCAAGGTTTTCACGATCATTAAGAATGAAACACACACAGCCGAACACATGAAGGAATCCAATATTCGGTTTTCTGCCATGGAAGACTTCATATGGGGTTTTATCATGCCTTTTAGAAATCACAGACCTATTTTGGGTAAAGCAGGCAGTGTTAACAGCTTCAGCCCAAAAATAGGTAGGTAGATTTGATTCACTTAGCATCGATCTGGCAGCTTCACATAGAGTTCTATTTTTCCTTTCCACCACTCCATTTTGCTGTGGAGTACGGACAGCAGAAAAGTTCTGAGAAATCCCTTTCTCAGTGAAGAAGTCTTCAAGAGCACTGTTTCTGAATTCAGTGCCATTATCACTTCTTACTGATCGAACAAGTTGGCCATTTAGAACTTCATTTTTCTTGACAAAGTTGATGATTTCTTCAGTTGCATCACTTTTGTACCTGAGAAAATACACCCAAGTATATCTGGTAAATTCATCAACAATTACAAGAATGTACCTTTTTCCTCCTAGACTCGGAGTGCTGACTGGTCCACATAGGTCCATGTGCAGCATCTGGAGAGGAAGAGTGATGGAAGAGCATTGCTTGGTCTTGAAGGAAGTTTTGGTGAGTTTCCCTTTCTCACATGCATCACACAGCTTTTCTTTGATAAAATTCAGCTTTGGCATGCCAGACACCAACTCTTTATTTGAAATTTTGTGGAGAGTTTTGAAGTTTAGATGAGAAAGACGTTTATGCCATAACCAGTTTCTTTTGGAAGAGTCATCTGACACGAAGCAGACATTTGATGAATTGTTGCTTAGTCCCATGTCAATGACATAGACATTATCCATCCTTTTTCCAGACAGCATCACGTTGAAGTTCTTGTCCACAACCGTACAGATACAAAGTTCAAAGATAACTTTATATCCAAGATCACACAGTTGACTAATACTAAGAAGATTATGCATGAGACCTTCAACAAATGCCACTTTATTGAAAGTGACTGATCCATTTGTGAGAGTTCCATAGCCTTTGGTGTAGCCTCTAGAGTTATCACCAAAAGTGACAGATGGACCCTTTTCAGACACATAGTTGATGAGAAGAGATTTGTTTCCCGTCATGTGGCGTGAGCACCCACTGTCCAGATACCATATTTGATGGCGCTCAGAAACCTGCATGCACACAGATTAGTTCTTTGGTACCCATTTTGTAATGGGTCCTTTAGGATTAGAAGATGATGAGAGGTCCTTAGGTTTGGTTCTTTCGATTCTTTCCTTGGGACAGTCCTTAGCCATGTGAAAAGTGTCACCACAGTTATAGCATTTTCTATAGATAAAGACCTTTTTAACATTTTGAACACTTTTCCTATTTTGGCTTTTAGCATTGGTTTTTAAAACTTTGTTATGGGAGAACAAAGCAGGAGGTTTGGACCCAAGAATTCCTTTGGCAGAGATGTAAGTTGGAGAGTTGGAGGATTCTGTGGGGTTTGGCCTTTTCAAAAGTACTGATCTTGGAATTTGAAGAAAGGAAGAGTTACCATGAGAATTCTTTGAAGATAACCTTTTGGGGTGGAAATTGGTCACAGAAACAGCCACCGATTTCCCTTTGTCAGAAGCTGATAAACCTCTTGGGTGAACTTGAGGTTCTCTTTTGGGAATCTTTGAGGGATTAGGTTCAGTATACTCATCAACGTGAATAGATCTTAACACTTCATGGAGAGGAATGGGAGGATCATCGGTGTTGACATCGGTGGGCTTTGATCTTTTCAACAGAATGACTTGCGAGGAGTTAGAGGATAATGCTTCAACAATGTTTAAACTTTTTGAGAGATTAAGGGTGAGTTTTGAAACTTCATCTGAGTCAGAGTTTTCAGAAGGTTGATTTGAGGATGCCTCTTTTGCTTTAATGAACATTCCATATTTTAGAGCTTCACCCAGATCTAAAGAGTTTAAGGATATGGAATTACAAGAACTTGAATCAGAGGCATCATCCCACACACTTGAAGAAGGAAGAAGTGTATGGGAAGAAGTTTCAGAAGAGACTTTGCCAAATCCTAGACCGATTTTGCTCGTTCCACTGATTTGACTTTGAAAGAGTTGTTCAAGATTTTTTGAAGAATCAGTCCATTTTCTCACCACCTCTTGCTCTCTTTTAAGTTTCTTAAACAGGGAGTTCTTTTCTTTTGAAATCACATGATTTATTGTTTTCAAGTCCTCAAGCTCATTTTTGATTTCCTCAAACCTTTTAAGCTTAGACATGCAAATTTCAAGTTCAGCTTTGAGCTCTTTCACTTGAGCAGATTTTCTATTCTTACTGTCTTTAACAGAATAAAAATCTTGAGTTAAGGATTCATAGGCATCAATCTTTTCTTTATCTGACATATTATTAAAAGGATGTACCTGAGCATAAGCCGTCGAGCACTCAGTCGACAGGAGAGCCATTGGAGAGGTTGCGTTTTCAGAAACTTCCATTTCTTCAGAGATAGCCATGAAACACCTATTTTGAGAGTCGCTTTCGGAGGTATCTTCATCATCCCAATCGTGAGTTTCTGCCATAAGACCCTTCCCTTTTCTTTCCAGACCTTCACTCCTTTCCTTCTCTTTCTTGTACTTGGCTTTATATTTCTCAGCACGCTCCTGATGATTTAAGAAAGAGGAATGGGACTCCTTTTTGGGAAAGGTTGATTTGAAAGGCATATTTTTGGATTTTTCCCTTTTTGAGGAGAGACCCTCAGAGGATGGGTTTTTAGACTTGGAGATAAGCTTGCTCCTACACTCAGATGCAAAATGTCCTTTCTTGCCACAATTAAAACACTCCTCATTAGACTTATCAGAAGAAGTCTTAAAAGATGAGGTTTTTCTAAAACTTATGGATTTGCTGTAAGGACGAAATTTATTTTTAGAACCAACCATCATTGCCATTTCGTCTGACAGTTGTTCAATCATAATATCCTCACCTTCATCATCAGCATCACTTAGATATGCCTCCGTTTGGTGGGTAGAATTAGACTGGTTGTCATTATCAGAGTCAGATGAAGGATAGGTGATTCTAGGGAGGTTTTGAGATTTTTTGGAATTTTCACTGATAAGAGCTATGGAAGAGCTCTTTATTTCTTTTATGAAAGATTTCCTTTGAAGCTTGGATTGCTCAAAATTGAAGATAGTACCATACAGAACAGTTAAGGGCATGAACTCAAGGTCCTTGGTAGTTTTGATGCAAGTACATATATTTTCCCAAAATTCTGGGAGACAATCCATGAATTTACACAAGACTTCCTCATTGTCATAGACTCTGCCCAATAACTTAAGATCATTTAGAAGAGAGTTAAAACGGTTATAGAAGCTAGGAAGAGATTCTCCTTTTTCAAACGTGAAGAGTTCATACTTTCTGATAAGACCAATCTTTTTACACTTCTTAACTTCCTCTGTACCTTCGTACAGAACACATAGAGTGGTCCACATCTCTTTGGCAGTTTCAAAGTTCACCAAAGAGTGGTAGACCTCATCAGGAAGAGAGAGTGCAATAATAGCTCTTACTTTGGAGTCAAGAGAGACCAAACGTTTTTCCTCATCGGTATACTTTTTGGGGTTTTTGAGAATATAACGACCAGTAGCACTGGATTTTTCTTCATCAGAATCACTAGAGATTTCTTTTTCAACAGTCTCTTTACCAGGCCTCTGCGTTTCATAGCGAGCCCAAACTCTAGGGATGATAGGTCCCTCTTTGAGAATGGTTGGATATCTAGTATCCACTCCTTCCATGAACAGCATCATGCGGCTTTTCCACAAAGAGAAGTTGTTAGCATTAAACTTAGGAGGTTTTGAGATGGACCCATTTTCAGAAAAGTTATTTTGAAAAGAGTTTTCAACAGTAGAAGAAGAAGAGGCAGCCATCGCAGATCAAGTTTATGGAATTAAACTTTCTGCTCTGATACCACTTGTTAGTCCCAGATGGCTAAGCAAGTATTGTAGAAGGGGGGGGGGGTTGAATACTGTTGGTGCAAGTGTACCCAGCTTTAATATTGTGATATATTTTTGGTACACATAAAATCACATCTCCATATTTATTTTGATGATTACAAAACACACCGCATTCTTTGTTATCTAATATTTTATCTGAGTGTGCAGCATTTAAATAATCTCGATAATGTTTATCTGAAGAATCCAAGTCTGAAGATTTTCGTCGTTTTAATTTTAAAATGATAAATCACCCTAAAATAATATACCACTTGGATTTTTCTAATACTGTCTTTTTAAATAAACCAAGTAACATCTTATCATCTTGCTGGATTGTGAAAGATTTGGTTCTAGAAGACACTGCGCATGCGTACTGCTTCCTGCCCTTTGTTCTGGGCGGTATACCGCGGTGAATAGCCGGTATACCGCGGCGGCCTGCTGTACTTCTCTGACTGATTGGAAGTGTCTTTGTCTGGGCGGTATACCGCGGTGTTTAGCCGGTATACCGCGGGTACCATTTCCGTTTGTTTTTTGCAGGGTTGACCTTCTCTCTGACAACTGACAATTACTTTTTCCTCTGCACGGTATACCGCGAGAGTTAGCCGGTATACCGCGAAAGCCTCAGGCCATGTTGCTCATCCAGTATAAATACATGCAAGCACCAGCCTTCAATGCTACAAATTCACAATAACTCTCCCTGCATTTGATAAAGACTCTGCAGCATCTTCTCTTGATATTTAAACTGTTAAAATTATAAAACTCTTTTTATGAGTAAGAAATCTTGAGTTGATAGCAGATTAAAATCTCTCGATTAGTTGAATCAGCAACACAACTCAAGTGATCAAACTCTCTAAAAATATCCAAGTGATAAACCTTATTCAAGAGTGATTATTCATATTAAAATTATACCCTCTTGTAAGTGTTTGAATAGAGTGAGTGATCCACATAAATCTCTCAAAGTAGAGTGATTCGCGTTTGTTGTACTAAGGTTTGTGTTCTACCGTAAAGAACACGTTTTCGTATTGGATCTCCGAGAAGTGTTATTTTCTCGAGGTGGACTAGCCAACTTTGTGTTTGGTGAACCACTTTAAAAATATCATTGTCAAGTATTTTCTTTCCCTTATCTATTTACATTTCCGTTGTGCTTTTAAATTATATCTGTTTATATAAATTGCTTTGCATTTATATTTATTTATATAATATCTGTGTATCTGTTTGTATTTACACTCTTCTGTATTTTTCCGTACTTACTCCGTATTTATTTATAAAAAGAATTTTTGAAAGTAAAAGTTTTAAATACAACCTTACCCCCCCTAGGTTGTCCAACAATTGGTATCAGAGCAGGTCTTTCAAAAATATTCTGCATAAATTTCTTTTATTCCTTTAAATGGCTCAACAAACTAATTTTGTGTTTTCAAAACCCCCTTTGATAGATACTGAAAAGTTTGGCATTTGGGCCGAGCTATTTGAATGTCACGTGCGTGGCAAAAATCAAAAGATTTGGGATATTATAGAAAAAGGGAATTTTAAACCCACCATTGTGAAAGATGATGTTTATATTGATAAACCTATAGATGAATGGACTACTTCTGATGAAACTCATTTTTGTTTAAACTTTGAAGCTAAGAATATATTATATGCTGCTTTAACAACTGATGAAATTGAAAGAGTATATACATATAAAACTGCAAATCAAATATGGGAAAGTTTAAATAATACTCATCGTGGAAACACGGAAGTTAAATCTAGTAAAGTGAATATTTTAGTTCACGATTATGAACTGTTCGAAATGAAACAAGATGAGTCGATTGACTCAATGTTTAAAAGATTTAACCTTATTGTGACTACGTTGAAAGGTTTGGATCGCACTTATCCTAACGAGGACTATATAAGGAAAATCCTAAGAGCCCTTCCTTCGGAGTGGATGCAAAAGATAACATCTTTAGAAGACTCCCGTGACCTTTCCATAATGAAGATAGATGACTTGATCGGTAATCTTAAAGTGCATGAAATTGCACTTAAAAGAAACAAAGATCGGGAGTAAGTTAAAAAGAAGTCAATCGCTCTCAATGTCTCAACACCAAAAGTCGAGAAGAAAAAGGAGAAAGCTGGCTCCTCAAAAGATCCATCCGAAACTCTCAATGAAGTTGCCATGTTGGTAAGAAACTTTTCCAAGTTTTTTAATAATAATAAATTTTCTAACAATGGCAGATTTCAAAGAAACGGTAACTACCGTCGTGGTGGTGAAAACCGAAGTCGTAAGTTCCATAAACGAGACGAAAAAGTAAAGAAAAATGACGACTCAAGTGGTGACGATAAAGCTAAGCCAAAGAGAGGTTTTTGTTACTCATGTGGCGACAAAGATCATTACGCCAATGAATGTCCTAAAAAGAACAAATTTCAAAATAAGAAGGAGAAAGCCTTCATTGGAGGCGCGTGGAGTGAAAGCGAAGAAGAAGACGAATATCAAGCTATTTGTCTTATGGCCGAAAGCGACGATGAGGTAAAATCTTCTTACTCAGATTATGATAGTGATAATGAAAATAATCTTGAAGAATTATATGAATCATTTCACAAAATGGCTGCTCTTGCAAATCGTTACCAAGACGAAAATTCTAGATTAAAAGAAACGATATCTGCATGTAATAAGGAAATTAATAATGGCAAACAAAAATCTGAAAATGATATGAATATAATTGCTAAATTAGAAACTAAATTAGGAGAAAAAGATTTTTGTAAATCTTGTGATGCTCTAAATAAAGAAATTGCATGCTTAAATAAAAAGTCACATGAAAATATTATTTGTGCAAAATGTGATATTCTTGAGAATGAGATTGCATGTTTAAAAGGAAAATGTGATTCGTATGAAAAGGATGATTTTTTAGCAAAAGCTTTTCAAAGTAGTAATGAGAAAGTCCTTAACATGCTAAATATGCCTAACCGTATAAAATGTAGAAAAGGTATTGGTTCCGATACGTGCAAAGATAAATGTTCTTGTATGCCCATCAAAAGATTTTATGAATCACCTAAAGTTAATACAAAAAATCAATATGTGCAAAAACATCCGTATGTGCGTAAAATAAATAATGTAAATTATAATACGAGAAAACCGTATGCTCGCATGTACCATGATAAATATTCTAAACCTAATAATAATGCGAATATAAATACTTGTTTTTATGTGTATGATAAATATAATCGCAAAATTAAAATGGTAAATAAATGGATTCCAAAAGGAATGTTTAGTAATGATAATCCCGGTGGTATGCGTTTATGGCTTTAAATGTGTTACATATTATATATATAGTTTGAATATAATTTATTGTATATATTATATATAAGTAATATAATAGTATATGTACTTTTATATTGTTTATATATATGTACTGTTTATATATATATATACCTACGCACTACATATATATATACTTTGTGTGTTTAATATATTATATATATATTTTGTTTGACTTGATATGTGTTATATATATATATATTAATATTGTTTGATGTATTATATATATATATTAATATTATGTAATGTATTATATATATATATTCTGTTTGACTTTATATATGCATGTTGGTTGACATTGAAACTAATTGTCAAGGACCCACGAGAAATGGGGACCATAAAAATTACATCTTTATTATTGTAGATAAACCTTGATATGGACTGGATACTCGATAGTGGTTGCACACGTCACATGACCGGAAACAATAATCTTTTTTCATCATATAAGTCATGTGATGGTGGACAGGTAATTTTTGGAGGAAACTCCAAAGGAAATATAATTGGGAGAGGTACAGTCTCTTGCAATAATGTTAAATTTCTTGATGTGAATCATGTTGATAATTTACATTTTAATTTGTTAAGTGTTCGCCAATTGTGTAAAAATGGTATAACTGTTGTCTTCGAAGAAGACTCGTGCAAAATCTTGAAAAATGGCCAAGTTCTTTTGACTGGTTCTGTGAAAGGAAATTTATATATTTGCAAAACTGTTGTATCTGAAAATGTATGCTTATCCTCTCTTCATGATGTTTCTACTTTATGGCATAGGCGTTTAGGTCACGCTAATCTAAGATTAATGCAAAACTTAAAAAATAAGGAGCTTGTGAGTGACCTGCCAAAATTAAAATTTGATAATCATTTTTGTGATGCTTGTCGTGTCGGCAAACAACATCACGTTTCTCATAAATCAAAAAATGTTATTTCTACTCAAAGAGTTTTAGAACTTTTACATATGGATCTTTTTGGCCCAATGGCTATTCAAAGTTTTGGAGGAAATTTTTATACTTTGGTTATTGTAGATGATTATTCCCGTTATACTTGGACTCTATTTTTGAGACATAAAAATGAGGCTTTCGAAAAGTTTAAATTTTTAGGAAAAAGAATTCAAAACCAACAAGGTTGTACGATTGTTTCAATACGTACGGACCATGGACGAGAATTCGATAATGAAGTACAATTTGGTGCCTTTTGTGATAAACATGGTATAACTCATAACTTTTCGGCTCCTCGAACTCCTCAGTCAAATGGAGTTGTTGAAAGGAAAAATCGAACGTTGCAAGAAATGAGTAGAACTATGCTAAACGAACATCAAGTTCCCCAAAAGTTTTGGTGTGATGCCGTTGCTACCGCGACCTATGTGCTTAACCGTGTCCTAATTAGAAGTATCCTAAATAAGACACCCTATGAACTTTACCGTGGTAGAAAACCTTCCTTAGCTCACCTGAAAGTTTTTGGATGTAAATGTTTCATTTTAAACACCAAATCCTATCTAACCAAATTCGATGCCAAAGCCTATGAGGGAGTGTTCCTAGGTTACTCTTGGAATAGCAAAGCCTATAGAATTCTAAATAAGGAGACCATGGTTGTAGAAGAATCCCTAAATGTTAGCTTTGACGAGAGTCCTCCCAAACCGAGTGCACCCTTAGCAAATGACAATATCCGTGAGGGAGACGTCTTAGCACAACAACTTAGCAACTTGGATTTAGGTACCCAACCTTCCACAAATAATATTGAATCTAGTGATGCCCCTCCTTGCTTTATTCCACAAGGTATAGATGATCCTAACCTTAGAACCGCTCGAGGCCATCCCGTAGATCAAATTATAGGTGACCTAAACCAAAGGACAACTAGATCACAAATCCATACCCATTGTGCTTTCCATGCCTTTATCTCAACCATAGAACCTAAAACCATAGATGAAGCTTTAGGTGATGAGGATTGGTTAATGGCCATGCAAGAAGAGTTAAACCAATTTACTAGGAATGATGTGTGGGACTTAGTTCCTTGCCCTAGTAGTCAAACCATTATTGGCACAAGATGGGTCTTCCGTAACAAGGTAGACGAGAACGGTGGAGTCACACGAAACAAGGCACGTTTAGTTGCCAAGGGGTACAATCAACAAGAAGGTATAGATTATGATGAAACCTTTGCACCGGTTGCAAGGTTGGAGTCTATTCGAATGCTTCTCGCTTTTGCAAATGCTAAAGATTTTAAATTATTTCAAATGGATGTTAAAAGTGCTTTCTTAAATGGTATTATAAATGAGGAGGTATTCGTTTCTCAACCTCCCGGTTTTGAAAATTTTGAAAATCCGACACATGTTTATAAATTGAAAAAGGCGCTTTATGGTTTAAAGCAAGCTCCGCGTGCGTGGTATGATAGATTAAAAACCTTTCTAATTGTTAGTGGTTATATTATGGGTAAAATAGATAATACTTTGTTTGTGAAATATGATCAAAATGATATTGTAGTTGTGCAAGTATATGTTGATGATATTATTTTTGGTTCCACTAATGAAAAACTGTGTAATGAATTTTCTGCGAAAATGACAAGCGAGTTTGAAATGAGCATGATGGGAGAGTTAAAATACTTCTTAGGATTGCAAATCAAACAATGTGAAACTGGTATTTTTATTAGTCAATCTAAATATTGTAAAGATATGTTGAAAAAGTTTAACTTTGAAAATGTCAAACCCGTTGAAACTCCAATGACCACAAACTTACAATTATCTCGTGACGAGGAGGGAAACGATTTTAATGAAAAGATTTATCGTGGAATGATTGGTAGTTTATTATATTTAACTGCTAGTAGACCTGATATTATGTTTAGTGTATGTTTATGTGCTCGTTTTCAATCTTCACCTAAACAAACTCACTATGAAACTGTCAAGCGTATTTTTCGATATTTACGAGGTACTACTAATCTTGGCTTATGGTATGCAAAGCAACCCGAGTTAGAAGTAACGTGTTTCACCGATTCCGATCTTGGTGGATCTATTGTTGACCGAAAAAGTACTAGTGGGGTATGTGCCTTTATAGGTCTCTCACTTGTGTCTTGGTTCTCCAAGAAACAACAATCCGTAGCTTTGTCTACTACCGAAGCGGAATATGTAGCCGCCGCAAGAGCATGTGCTCAAGTCCTATGGATGAAACACACACTTACCGACTTTGAGGTACATCTAACCAAAATTCCAATTATGTGTGATAACTCAAGTGCCATAAACTTAAGCAAAAATCCCGTGCTACATTCTCGTACCAAACATATTGAATTGAGACATCACTTTTTACGAGATAATGTTCAAAAAGGCCAAATCGTGCTTGAAAAGGTTGATTCGGAAGATAATTTGGCCGATATTTTTACTAAAGCTCTTAACAAAAAAGCTTTCTTTAAATTAAGACTTGGTTTAGGCATGCTTGAGTATAACCCTTAAAAATACTAACTCTCAAATATTTCATATTTTGAGGGGGAGCATCTTTCGAGGGGGAGCATAAGCGACCTTCTTAAACCCTTTTTGCTTCGACAAAAGGGGGAGAGAAACCGAGTATGCTCTCGTGTTTAGCGTTGTGTTTGTCATCATCAAAAAGGGGGAGATTGTTGGTGCAAGTGTACCCAGCTTTAATATTGTGATATATTTTTGGTACACATAAAATCACATCTCCATATTTATTTTGATGATTACAAAACACACCGCATTCTTTGTTATCTAATATTTTATCTGAGTGTGCAGCATTTAAATAATCTCGATAATGTTTATCTGAAGAATCCAAGTCTGAAGATTTTCGTCGTTTTAATTTTAAAATGATAAATCACCCTAAAATAATATACCACTTGGATTTTTCTAATACTGTCTTTTTAAATAAACCAAGTAACATCTTATCATCTTGCTGGATTGTGAAAGATTTGGTTCTAGAAGACACTGCGCATGCGTACTGCTTCCTGCCCTTTGTTCTGGGCGGTATACCGCGGTGAATAGCCGGTATACCGCGGCGGCCTGCTGTACTTCTCTGACTGATTGGAAGTGTCTTTGTCTGGGCGGTATACCGCGGTGTTTAGCCGGTATACCGCGGGTACCATTTCCGTTTGTTTTTTGCAGGGTTGACCTTCTCTCTGACAACTGACAATTACTTTTTCCTCTGCACGGTATACCGCGAGAGTTAGCCGGTATACCGCGAAAGCCTCAGGCCATGTTGCTCATCCAGTATAAATACATGCAAGCACCAGCCTTCAATGCTACAAATTCACAATAACTCTCCCTGCATTTGATAAAGACTCTGCAGCATCTTCTCTTGATATTTAAACTGTTAAAATTATAAAACTCTTTTTTTGAGTAAGAAATCTTGAGTTGATAGCAGATTAAAATCTCTCGATTAGTTGAATCAGCAACACAACTCAAGTGATCAAACTCTCTAAAAATATCCAAGTGATAAACCTTATTCAAGAGTGATTATTCATATTAAAATTATACCCTCTTGTAAGTGTTTGAATAGAGTGAGTGATCCACATAAATCTCTCAAAGTAGAGTGATTCGCGTTTGTTGTACTAAGGTTTGTGTTCTACCGTAAAGAACACGTTTTCGTATTGGATCTCCGAGAAGTGTTATTTTCTCGAGGTGGACTAGCCAACTTTGTGTTTGGTGAACCACTTTAAAAATATCATTGTCAAGTATTTTCTTTCCCTTATCTATTTACATTTCCGTTGTGCTTTTAAATTATATATGTTTATATAAATTGCTTTGCATTTATATTTATTTATATAATATCTGTGTATCTGTTTGTATTTACACTCTTCTGTATTTTTCCGTACTTACTCCGTATTTATTTATAAAAAGAATTTTTGAAAGTAAAAGTTTTAAATACAACCTTACCCCCCCCCCCCCCCCCCTAGGTTGTCCAACAAATACAATACTTAAAATTTTCACAATTTTAATTCTTTTTATTGAAAAACTTTCAACAAGAATTACACAAAGAAACTTAAGATTGTTGCGGAAAAGAACAGATAAACTATTCTAACAATCTTGCACAAAGTATACAACAAAACAACTAAGAACACTGAGAGCAAAGCTATTGAGTTTTAAGGCTTAAAGGAAGATTTCTTGCACTGAGAGAATTCTTGAAAGCGTGCCTTTTGCATGGGGATGTCTTCTCCTTTTATAGTGCCAAGGAGTGCCCAAACATTAAATGCTAAGGACACTTGTCAACTTCACACTTGCAGAGGATGTTGACTTCTGGAGGGTTGTGAAGTCCTTGTCACTTTTCACTAGGTTCAGACAGAGTAGCTCATGCAGATAAAAGGGACTTTAACTGAAAGTGGATAAAGAGACAAACTGCCACTTTTATCTGCTAGAGGATATTGTCCCATAATAAATGATCTTCTGTCTTAGACTTTAGCACCGAAGGAGTTTCCACCGAGATTAAGACTGACCACCGAAATTGCAAGAACATTTCGGTGGTGAGGAGGACCACCGAAAGTGTCCAGGTAATTCGGTGGAGCTTGAGCACCGAAATTGGCAAGGCTCTTCGGTGGATGACGAGTCCACCGAAACTGTCCTGGTAATTCGGTGGTGAAGAGGCCACCGAAGTTGTCCAGGAAATTCGGTGGTGATGACTTGTTTGAATGTTGCCAAGAGTCTTCTATTTTCCACAAGTAGAGAGTCTTCAAGCTTGGTTTCGGTTGATCTTCGACTTCACCGAACATTTGATATTTTGTACAAGTCATCCAAAGAACCAAACTAAAATATTCTAAGTAGGAGTTTTAGGGAAAACATCGGTGAGTCAATTTCAAATCCTTGGTGACCCAACAGTAAGTCATACAAAGTTACAATTTCTGTTGGACTAATGGACTCAAAGAAGCTGGAAAATGGGATGGAAACTGGCCCAACCCGAACCACCCGACCCGAACAACCCGTCACCCGAAGCCACTCGAACCCCGAAGTATTGTTTGGACGGGTTTCGGGTTACCTAAGTCCCACCCGAAACCCGATCGGGTTGTGGGTTTTTGGGTCGAACCCGACCCGATGCTCACCCCTAACGTGAAGTGTGTGTGTGTGTGTGTGAATGAGGGATGGCCCTCTAGAGAGAGAAATAGATCTTAATTCATCATCTTTGTATTTCTCTCAATCTATTGAAGATATTGTGCTTAATCATTGTTACCTGAAAACTCTCAATTGGTATCAGAGCCTAATCAGATGAATTTGTGCTTCAATCCAATGATTTTTATCAATTTTTAAGAAAATTGAAGAGTTTTTGAGATTTTATTGAAAACTTTCAAAAAAAATTGGAAATTGTTTGAGTTTTGGATCGATTCAAGTTTACAGATCTAATTCATTTGTTGTTTGAAACATTTTCCTATTTAAAATTTTGAGTTTCATCAACAAATCAATTTTTTTGAAAAATCAAAATCTGAACAGTGTTCTTAATTTTTTTTAAGGTTCCTCATAAAAAAATGGCAACTGATTTGTTGTTTGATTGTGTTTTTTAGTGTTTCTATTATCACTGATCGATTTTATTTGGACATTAACACGATTTGCAAGTTTCAGGGTTCAAAAACATCAAAGAATCATCGATTTACAGTTGCAAAAAGTCGACAAAACAATGTTCATCCATGCTCTCCGTGATTATACTCGATCTCGATCATTTGGTGTTGTTTGATAGACTTTTCCTCTACAGATCAATTCATTTTGTGTTTCTGATCAATCTGCAACTTTCAGAATTAAAATTCGTTGAGAAATCAGCAAGATAAGGGGTTTGCAAATCGTCGTCGGAATCTGGGTTACATCGCCGGAAAAACGAACTTCGCCGAAGTTCTTCAAAGTTATCGCGTCCTCAAAGTTGTCGCATAATCATTTTTATCGCAACTTTTGTCGCAAGTTCAAGGTTATCGCAACACTGTAGGTGCGATAAACCTTGGACACGATAAACTTTATCGCAACAAACCCATCTTGCCGGAAAGTCGCAGGTCATCGGAGTAGTTTCGTTCGTTGACACACATCAAAGAACGTAAACAAATCAGAAACAATTTGTTTTGGACGTGAAATGACGGAGAAAATCGACCGAGAAACACCCAGATCGTGATCTTGGAGATGATCTTCGTTAGTGTCGTTAGATTGCGTTACAATTTTAGTTCTTTTTCCGTTAAATTCGTTATAATCTGTTAGTATTCGTTAGTTTTTGTTACATTAGAGGTCCTAGTTCTGTTAAGTCCTAGTTAGTTCGTTAGTGTCACTTTTACTAACTGTTCGTTATATTTTTCCGTTAAATTTCTTACAAATTTAGTCCATCCGTTAATTGTCCGTTAAGTCAGTTAGTAGTTTTAGATTGTGTCTGTTTTAGTCCCTAGACTTCTAGTTTCAAGTTGTGTCCTTTTTGGTCCCTGTAGTTTTAAGTTTCAGGTTGTTTCTTTTTTAGTCCCTGTAGTATAGGTTTTAGATTTTAGCACTTTTAGTCCTTATAGTTTAAGTTTAAGTTTTATTCATTTTTAGTCCCTTGAGTTTTTAAGTTTCTTTTTTGTCAAATTGGGTCCTTTTAGTTGTTAACTTTAGGATTTTTCAATTTTAGTCCTTGTTTTTCGTCAAGTTTTAGTATTTTACATTTTTAGTCCTTGTTTTTCGTTTTAGTTTCGTAAGTTGTCAGTTTTTAGTCTTTATTCTTCATTTTTTTTTCATTTTTTGTCGATTTTATCAGTTTTTGCCTGCATTTATCCGTAACTGATATATTTTTCTTATATTTTGTAGGTTTGACGATTAAAAGTCCAATTTTTCGCGTTAATTTTTCGAAATTAATTTTTGGGAGACAAATTTACAATTTATTTTTCAATTTTTTTTCTGACTTTAATCGATTTTCTCTGATCGTTCAAGCGCACAAATTCTACTTCTCACGAAGTATCTGTTAACGATCCGTCAGTTTTATTTTTTTAGGTAACAATGTCTCTAAAGGAGGAAATTGCTATTCTCAAGGACAAGATGTTAACTCTCGAAGCAAAAGTTGAATCACAAAATTTTGAGTCCTTTACTATAAATGAATTTATGATTCAACAGGACTTACTAACCATCAAAGAAGATGATTTAACTGAAAAACTAAGAAAAGCTTATGAAACAATAAACTCTCAAAGACAACTAATCATTGAACATAATACGTTAAGTGATGGGTTGAAAAAGAGCAAGGCCGAATTTGATGAGAGTCAAGCTTATATTCGAAGGAGAATGACTGAATTCTCAGAAAAACTTGAAAGTTCAGAAACAAAGAAAAATGAGTTTGAAAAGCTGCTACATTCTTACAAAGATAGAAACTCCGAATTAACCGAGAAAGCAAATAGTCTGGAGGAAAAGTTGTATAAAATTGGTCAGACTGAGCAGATGATTCATCTCAACAAGCCGAAAAACTTTAGATACAATAATGATAAATGGGGCTTGGGATATGATAATACTCATTATTTGAAAACTGCTTTGACCAAGTCTCCTACTTTATACAAGTTTGAATGGCTCGATCTTCCATCTTGGGATCCTAAATATAAAATCGATTGGCTTAATCAAAAAGACCATGAGGCTGAGGAAGAGGTTAAAAGAAAAACCAATGTGAAAATGCAACTTCTGTTTGTCTACGAATGGGAAAATAGGAAGGCTTTGGTTTGGAATTGAAAGCAAACCTTGTCTAATGAACACTTCAGAGATATGCTATAGAAAAACCGAAGAAGAGTGAATCAAAACCTACTTTTGAAGGAAAAACCTATTATCCTCCTTTGGTACTTGAACAGAAGCTTGTAGAACTCGAAAGCAAGATTCAAGACATTCGAAATGAAGACAAAATTGCTTTTGAGATAGAAAAGGAAGCCATGCTAACTGTTCTTGTTAACAATGAGAGAGAAAAGTCTGAAAAGAAATTTTCTGAATTTTCAAAGAAGACTTTTGAAGAAAAGAAAGTTGTAGAGCTTAGATGCATAAAACTTTCAAAACAAAATTCTGATTTTGAAAAGGTTTTATTTCTTGAGAAGGAAAAGTTTGAGAAGGAAAGAGTGGACTATAATGCTGAAAGAAAATCTTTTGAAACAAAGATTGTGGAGCTTTTACTGAAAATATCTAATTCGGAAAAAGAATTAGACATCGAAAGAAAAGAATCTGAAAAGAAGAAAATTGAAGATTTTCAAGCAAAGAGTGTGAAAGATGTTTATGCGCATGAAAGAAAGATTTTTCAAAATGAAATAAGGAAACTGACAAGGAAGCTATCAGATTTATCTACAGAGTGTATAAAGGAGAAGAAGGTTAAATCTGATATTCAAAGAAAATTTGATTTGGTGTCCAAAGAAATAAAACGTTTTGTCCAACAAAGTTAAAGAACTTGAAGACATTATTTTTAAAGTTGAGGTTTCAAAACAAGCAAGTCCTGACACGATTGTTCATACTCCACTTGTTGACTCAATTGATTCTGAATGTTCTTTCAAAACGGCTTCAAGTTCAATTAATAATGATGTTTCTTCAAAAGGATTTGACAGATCAAAGGATTTTTCAAAGAATCAGATTCGTCCCTCCAATCTCTTTTATAATCTTTCTGCTGATAAGTCAGATGCTTCTATTTCAAAACCTTCAGAAAATCCTATTTTCAAAAGAGTCAAGATGGTTTGGAGAGCAAAAGGCTCAACTTCTAAAAAAGGTGCCCCAATGTCATCTGTTCCTCCACCTGCGGTGAACAAGAAGAACAAAGCTTATCAAGGTAAGTCTTTTGCTAAACCTAATCCTGTTTATTCTGCAAATCATTTGATTAGGTTAGCACAAAAGCAAATTTGTTGTTCTTATTGTGGAACTCATGATTTTGTCAAGAAAGAAAATGTTCAGTACTGGTATGGTACTTATAATATTTCTTCAAATTGAACTGCACATAACAAGCCAGGACCCAAGTTCCGTTGGGTACCAAAATCTACTTAATCTGTTTTGTAGGTTCATCATGTGTAGTGCTGAATGTCAGAATTACTACCAAACACATGACTGAAAACAGAAGAGAAATGTGCAATTTGAAGAAGAGTACCTGTGCTGAAACTATTTGCATAATTTCAGGGGGAGAGATTCTAACTTTTAATATATATATGTGCTTATTGACATATTTTTTATATGCTTCTTTGTAGGGGGCATACACAATAATGGTTTCTAAACACATCAGTTTAGAACCCGAGCATAAAAGATTTATGGCTTCTAAACACTTCAGTTTAGAACCCGAATTTCAAAGATATTATGGTTTCTGAATAATTCAGTTCAGAACCCGCACTTCAATGATGTTTATGGTTTCTAAACACATTATTTTAGAACCTGGATTTCAAAGAGTTTATGGTTTCTAAACACATCAGTTTAGAACTCGTACTTCAAAGCAATAGTGACTTCTGATCATTTCAGATCAGGACTCGTTCTTCAATGTTTTTGACTTCTAAACACATCAGTTTAGAACTCGTACTTCATTGTTTTAGACTTTGAATGTTACGTATCCTAATCTTGTTTCGTTAAGATTTCTTTGCATATTTTGAGGGGGAGCTTATCCGATTTTCAATCAGTCTATCATGATTTGAGGGGGAGCTTACGCATATGACTGTATGTATCTTCTGAACTTAATCTGAGATTGTTTGAAAGAAGAACGATTTTCAAGCATGAAAAATGTGTTCTTAAATGTTCAAACTACTTCTCTAATTCAAACAGATTTTATAATTTTAGAAGTGTGACTTTAAATGTTTTCATGTATATCTCAGATTACATCATTATTTCTGACCGTGTGTTTCCAAACATTAATACTTGTGTATTATCTTGTCTATACTTTCAAATATTCATACACACCGGTTCAGCTTCTTATTGACTTTGTTATTACCATGTCTCAAAATGAAACATTTTTCGATGGCAATACTCCCGTTTGTAATTCAAAGTTTGTTGAGCATCATATTCATTTCAGCGTGAGAACTTAAACGTTTCATTCAAAGATTGTTTATATTTGTTCATATAAACAACATTCAATTCTTTGATACCCTATTCCTTATATGATTATCCTTCATATTTGATCTGATTGATACATTGTCAGATTCTCAAACAAGTCTTTCGAATTCATTTCATTCATTCAATATCCTTGTTTTGAGAAATCTTCAAAGTTTAAATGCTCAAATATTTCTTGATATTATTGAGGAGCATACAATCTGATGACAATGTAATTCAACGGCTGAGATTCTTATTTGTTCAAGCTAAATTGTTGAACAACACATCTTGTTAGGACAATATTTCATGGGAATCAGTGTGTGAGCTACAATGTACTTCTATGGATTCACGTTAACCAGTGTTTCCTACCCAAGAAGTTATCCTTGAGTGATTGAGGGGTGAGGGGTCGAAATCAAAGAGTGGGGGAGATAACTCATCCGGTTGAGTAATCTCATTGTGCTGAGGTAAAATGAAAAAGAGAGTTTGGTTAGACGTGAGCAGATTAAAAACAGAAAGAGGGTGTGAGAACAAAGTTAAAAGAATAAGAGAACTCTGCATCAACCACTTTCTGAGCCGGACAGCCACATTACTGATTGGTTCACATTCTTTGGTGACCATCATTGAAACAGGCAATTAGCCCATGCCAACTCTTGCATTAAACCCCACCAGCTATTCATTTCTTTCTCAATAAAGAAATGTTTCAATTTTTCTTGGGGACGCATCATATTATCTATCTAATCTTCACTCGAAAGGTTTGGATATTGAAAAAGAAGGAATTTTGCCCTACCTTCGCACTTCAATCATGCACATTGAGTCCGTGGAAAACTTGTTGTTGTCTCAACAGTTTACACAATTTGAGCCTACTAATCAAGCATAAGTTGCTTCAATCATTTCTACACTTGCACGTACACACAAGGAATAAGTTTTCTTGTCATAACGTTCATAGAAATTTCTTAGTGTTTTTCGATGATTGAATGGAAGCCCTGGAGGAGTGAACATCAAAAAGCTCCTTTCCAAAAGTGCATTCATTGTACTAAGTGGCTTTGTGCAACTTACAGACATTCTAACTGATTCATCCGTTGTTTCAGGGTTACCACTTTTTTATTATCTGAATTTGAAAAGATTCAGATACAAATATTTTGGAATTGACGACTAAACAGATCAAAAGGAGGAGATTGTTTCTGGTACTGAAAGAGAATGCTGAACTTGAACAAGAGTTTTGATGATCATGATGCTCACAAGTCAAAGAGATACATGTCGATTATCTCAATTTCCAAGAGTCAAAGAGATACAGGTCGATTATCTCAATTTCCAAGAGTCAAAGAGATATTTGCCAAAGTCAAAAGAAGATAAGTTTAAGACAGTTTGTTCAAGATGATCAAATGTGTGAAGATACAAAGACAGTTCGTGCTTAAAGATTATTCAAGAATGTTTTAAAGCTCAAAGCCCGTTAAAACCTCAAAGTCAGTTCATGATCCAAGACTGAAGAATTTGTCAAAGATCAAAGCTGCAATGATCAGTGATTTGAAGATATAAAGAATTTGTTTGAAGACTTTGATCAACGCTACACAGATTTGAAGTTCGTGTTTCAAGACTTTGTGACTATTTGTTTCTGAAGAGCATAATGAAGTTTAAAGCTGCCAAAGTGGATTCTTGATGATAAAGCTTATCTGAAGATTCGTCAAAGGTTAAGTGTTGAAGATCTGAAGATCAAAAGAGCTAAAGACTGTCGTCATAATTTTTTAAATCTTGAATCCATAGGGGGAGATTGTTAGAACCTAATGTATTCAAGATTTAGGATAATTACAATTAGTCAACAATAGTCAAAGTCACGGTAATTGTTAGGATTGGTCAAAGGTATAAATAGGGTAATTGTAAGTAGCACATTTGTAGCACATGGGAGTAGCACATTAGAGGGTTGCATACGTTAAGTGTGTGTGTGTGTGTGTGTGTGTGTGAATGAGGGATGACCCTCTAGAGAGAGAAATAGATCTTAATTCATCATCTTTGTATTTCTCTCAATCTATTGAAGATATTGAGCTTAATCATTGTTACCTGAAAACTCTCATCAGGTGTTTTAGTTAATGTGATTTAGAAATTTGACCCCCAAAGTATGAATCTGACATGGTTCTCAGATTGACAGTAAGATTTAGAACCCAAATTAACAAACCTATACACAAGGTTTATTAGACCTACCACAAAGAAAATGATGTGATAGCCATGAGCCACAAGGGCACTAATTTGGTCGGAATCATGTATGTTTATGCTGCTAGGTAGTTCGTATATAGGGAATGAGCATGTACCCCTAGGGTATGCGCTTTAAACCATGATATATATTAGTAGTTTTTTACTCTTTCATATCTTGTACATCCGTTCATCACTTTTGGAAATCATTTTGTACAATATAAAAGCAATTTCCCATTATTTTACCGGATACTCAAGTTTCCTCCATTTCGCCATTTATATGTTTAATTCTCACCAATTTCGATGAATCAAGTTTGATTGTTAAACCTATGTTTGGGCCTATCTGTACAATGACCCATAAATATTTGGAATTTCCACTTATTCCTTGAAAAACCAAGAATAAAGTGACGTTGAAGCTAATGACTTAAAGTTTTTAACCTGGATCTTTTCACATATATAACAATCAACAGCCAGTAAAAGAAAAGTGTAAGAAGGTGCTTTGACACGCTTTTTCACTTCATTTATTAATGGCTTCACACTATCCTTCGGTCTTAAGAATAAATGGAAGCTTGAAGTTGTAAATTTAAAGAAGAAATTGAAACGCAGAAAGTGATGCTACACACACACACACACACACATACACACACACACACACACACACACACACAGAGAGAGGGAGAACAATAACTAAATAAGAAAACGGGTGAATCATATATATGTGATTTTACACCAAAACCACGTGTAAAAAATCACATGTAATTCACGCGAATTTCATGGCAACGTGAGTTCGCGGGCCATGTCGCCCAGATACCCTTGTGTTGACTGTTGGTGTAAAACACTTGTGATTTTGCACATGATTTGACATTTTTCTTTATTTTGTTATTGTTCTCTTTTGAACCTCCATATATATATATATATATATGTGTGTGTGTGTATATATACATATATATATATATATTAAAGAAAATAGGAGTGTTGGAGGTTTGGTGGGCTAAAACTTATCAAATGTTTAGAACAACTCATGTATGAGAATATTTGAAGGGAATATTTGAAGAGGAAATCCAAAAGTGGTATGATTTGGGTCTAAAGGAGTTGAACTGTTTATAGAACTAGATTTAGATGGTCCAGGTTCAATGTAGCCATGCTAAAGAGCAAACACTAGTACGTTTTTGGTGGACTGAATTAGCCAATGAATTGCAAATTAAATATGATCTCTGATTTTTATCTGCCATTTTCCATTTTAACCTTTTCTTTTCCTCATCGAACATAATTGTTAACTAGTTCTCGACTTATAAATATCTGTACAGTAAAAGTGTGGATCTTGTTCTTTTTGATCATGTCTTGGTGACTTTGGTTATTAATCAGTCATTGTGGTTTATTATTCATGCTTTTAAAGATACAAACATTAGTGGACATGGAATTTAAATTATTTCTACAAGAGAATCTTCCCTTTTCAGCCAACATTTGGGTAGTACAAAGCTAGCCTACGGATAGCATGCAGGTATAGGTCGAAAAAGGTACATAATAATAGAATCGAACATAGATCTAGGAATTAAAAGTGGGTTTAGTCATCAAAGTAAAATGAGCAATGCACAAGCTCTTCCTTGAACTTTCTTGGATACCAGTACCTCCTGCCAATTGATTCTGATTACACTATGTCCCATATTAAATTCCACCCTGGAACCCACCTAGTATGGTGTATGAACTTCTTAGAAATAACCCCAAAACCATACTGAATTTCTGGGTAATTTTTCAATAGGAAATTCGCATATGTGATCGTTTTAAAAAACTTCCAACCACTTGACCTAGTCAAACTATCTCGAAATATATTGTTGATGGTGGAAGAATTAATCTAGCCTGTTTTGGTAACTTATAGTATGTTGCAAAGACACTAATTAAGCAATTTATTATTATTTTTTTCAAATAAAAGTATGTGGCAATTTCCAATAATTCTTGTGTAATTGAACTATACGTAAGATTTAACAATTTTGTGCGTTTTATAATCAAGTACAATGTTTGGTTCCAACAAGACCATAATTATGGTCATTCGGAAAAACAATAAGTTAAGGGTCGACGTAATTGATGTAGTTCTTGGAAAAACTTAAAATCACAGGTTTAAAATACCATTTTCTAAGGATACAAAATAAAAAGTGAGACTATTCTACTAATTTTCAACTCGATTAAAAACATAATGATTTATTAGTAGTCGAAAACTTACGATTTGATAGGAACTTATAGTTCTAACCAACAATTAATGAGGCGTGGAATGTCAGACTAATCATTTTTTAGCAATTTATTATGTTTTTTTTCAAATAAAATTATGTGGCAATTTCCAATAATTCTTGTGTAAATGAACAATACATAAGATGGTTAGAATCATCTTTTAACAATTTTATTGTGCATTTTAAAAACCAAGTACAATGTTTGGTTCGAACGACCACATTTATGGTCATTCAGAAAAACAATAAGTTAATGGTGTACGTATTTGATGTAATTCTTCGAAGATTTTGAAATCACAGGCATAAGATACCATTTTCTAAAGATAAAAAAATAAAAATCCTGAGGTTATTCTACTAATTTTCAAATCCATTAAAAAAACAATGTCTTATTACTAGTGGAAATTACGATTTGATTGGAACTTATAGTTCTAACCTACAATTGATGTGGTGTGGAATGTCAGAATGATCATTTTTAAGCAATTTATTATATTTTTTTCAAATAAAAGTATGTGGCAATTTCCAATAATTCTTGTGTAATTGAACTATACGTAAGATGGTTAGAATCATCTTTTAACAAATTTTTATGATTTTTTTGTAAATCAAGTACAATGTTCGGTTCCAACAAGACCATAGTTATGGTCATTCGGAAAAGCAATAAGTTAATGGTGTACGTATTTGATGTAATTTTTGGAAGATCTTAAAATCACAGGTTTAAGATACCATTTTCTAAGAATACAAAATAAAAAGTGGGGGCTTATTCTACTAATTTTCAAATCAATTAAAAAAATAATGACTTATTAGTAGTCGAAGCCTTACGATTTGATTGGATCTTATACTTCTAATCTACAATTGATGTGGTGTGGAATGTCAGAATAATTCTAATCTACAATTGATGTGGTGTGGAATGTCAGAATAGATCATTTTTAAGCAATTTATTATTTTTTTTAAAATAAAACTATGTGGCAATTTCGAATAATTCTTGTGTAATTGTACTATACATAAGATGGTTAGAATCATCTTTTAAAAAAATTAATTATGTGCATTTTAAAAACCAAGTACAATGTTTGGTTCCAACAAGACCATAGTTATGGTCATTCGGCAAAGCAATAAGTTAATGGTGTACGTATTTGATGTAATTTTTGAAAGATCTATTAAAAACACATTAAGATACCATTTTCTAAGGATACAAAATAAAAAGTGAGATTATTCAACTAATATTCAAATCAGTTAAAAACATAATGATTTATTAGTAGTCGAAAAATTACGATTTGGTAAGAACTTATAGTTCTAACCTACAATTGATGAGGCATGGAATGTCTGAATAATCATTTTTAAGCAATTTATTATGTTTTTTTTCCAAATAAAACTATGTGGCAATTTCCAATAATTCTTGTGTAAATGAACAATACGTAAGATGGTTAGAATCATCTTTTAACAATTCTTTTGTGCATTTTATAAACCAAGTACAATGTTTGGTTCCAACAAGACGATAGTTATTGTCATTCGGAAAAGCAATAAGTTAATGGTGTACGTATTTGATGTAATTCTTGAAAGATCTTAAAATCATAGGTTTAAGATGCCATTTTCTAAGGAGACACATAAAAATGTGAGAGATTATTCTACTAATTTGCAAGTCAAATAAAAAACAGTGCCTTATTAGTAGTCAAAAACTTACGATTTGATTGGAACTTATAGTTCTAACCTACAATTGATGTGGTGTGGAATGTCCATTTGATCATTTTTAAGCAATTTTTTTGTCAAATAATTGTATGTGGCAATTTCCAATAATTGTTGTGTAATTGAACTATACATAAGATGGTTAGAATCATCTTTTAACAATTTTGTGCGTTTTATAATCAAGTACAATGTTTGGTTCCAACAAGACCATAATTATGGTCATTTGGAAAAACAATAAGTTAATGTTCGGCGTAATTGATTAATTCTTGGAAGATCTTAAAATCACAGGTTTAAAATACTATATTCTAAGGATACAAAATAAAAAGTGAGAGATTATTCTACTAATTTTCAAATCAATTAAAAACATAATGATTTATTAGTGGTCGAAAACTTACAATTTGATAGGAACTTGTTAGTGCCATATTTATCTAATTATATCAAGTTGAGGGTCTACTTAGTAACTTTGTTATTTACCTGGTATAAATAGGATTTATCTTGTATTTTCCTATTATGTCATTCCAAGTACTATTCCTAATTCTCTCTAGATACACATTTGTACTTTGATCTTTGTGATCCCAGAAACAAGTAATCAATGCAATAACAATAAAATGTCCACCTCTATATTCAATGATTCAAACAAAGCTCACACAATACAATGAAGAACAAATTAAGTGTGTGTGGCTAGTGTGTGTAGGTGAACCTTGTAAAATTGCTAGACCTAAAAAGGAAAGTATACAAACATTATATACCAAGGGTCAAGAAACACCCTATTACAAGATAGGCCCCTCTACTTAGTACAACTAGAATTTTAGGCACTAACATTCTCCCCCTTTGTACAAGTAGAGGCAAAGAAATTAGACATCAACTGGATTCACAGTACGTTTACGGAGACCAAAGATGTGTTCGAATCGGCGCAGTTCCAGACGGTAGTCTTTTCGGTAAGATATGGCTTTCAGCACTTGGTCGATCAAATCCTTTTCTTTATCAGAGAGCTTTACTTCTCCATTGGCATCCAGACGAAGCCTGCTTTCCAGATGAACCGAGATGATCTTCAAAGTGCCCTCACAGAACTTGTTCATTTCAATGACTCGCAAAAATTTCTTCTTTGAGTCGGTATCAATGTAGACAACTCCAAGTTCTGGCTTGCTCAGCACGGTGTAAGCTGGGATACCTTGAATATCTGATAGGCGTCTGTTAGGTCTTTTCAGGTTCACATTCGCTTGAAAGGATTCCAAGCCCATCTGAAAATCAGTGAGATACGAGAACTTGAGAATATTCTTCATAAAGTTTTTCACACTTCTGAAGGCAGCTCTGTAAGGTATTCTGTTCTCAGGATTCTTCAGCTCTGGATGCTCAATAAGAAGGTTGAGAAGACTTAGAAGATCGTTCAACCGCAGACTCTTGAAATCAGCTTCAGAAAATATGCTTTCAGACCCATCTGATCTCAAGACGGTGAACTCTGGATAGAAGACGTCAAACAACTTCTTAGATTCAACTTTGAGTATCTTCATTATCATGTTGTCTGACTTGACTTCTTCTGATCCTCTGTCTTTGTTCTTCAATACATATAGGAATTCGACCTTCTTCAGTGATGGCCAATTTTCAATACCGTATACCTTTTCCATGTTGACTCGCTGGACTTTCCGCACGTAAAGTTCTTTCCTTAAAGTTTCTAGGATGGGAGTTCGGATTGAAACTCTCTCCCCAGTGGCTACATATTTAGGTTCAACATCAACGATAGCTTGGAAAAAACGAAGTTCAGCTTCAAGTACTCGATCTCTAATTTTACCATCCGGTATTATCGGAGCATGTGGAGCTAGAGTACCTGAGCTTGGACCTGCAGATTCGACGTTTGATGGAGCATTTTCTTGCACGGCCGGGACATCTTCTTCGGACTCTGTATCCATATTCTGATCCCCAGTAACTGTCTCACATTCAAGCTCATCTAAGGCAGCAACCATTTCTTCTTTGATCTGGAAGTTTAGAAGATCAGGTTCTGCATCTGAATCAATCTCTACGACTTCAGTTCTATTGTCAACAGCCGCAGGCTTTTCAACCCCAGCTATGACATCAGCTAGAACTACTGTATCTTCCACTATCTCCATCACAGTATCCGTTCCACCTGTTCCCTGTTCGCCAGTTGGCTGATCTGAGCCATGAACAATTTTAGCAGCTGTCCCACTTGATTCAACAACTGCTGTAGATCTCTTCTCCCCCTCATGTTGATCAGGCGGATCCTGATCATCATGTCTTCGTTTCTGGGAGGTTTCAGCTTGAACGCCACACCTATCTTCAACAACTGCAACCCGTGAGGCAAGAACCTTATATCCATTCAGTAGGGCGTTGGTCATATCTGAGATAGCATTAGTTAGCTTCTCATACTGAGTGTTTAGTGCTGCTAGCCCATCTGATAATGTTGACGATTGAGGTTGGGGTTGAGGTTGTGATTGTTGGCGCAGTAAAGAAACAAGATCCACTTCTTCGGCAGTGTTGGAGTCGCCTTGGGCTAATAGTCGGGCTAACAGCTCTGATTTGAGCTGGTCGGTTGGGATCTGGTGTAATGGAACTGGTTGAGATTGTGGGTCAGGTTGTGTCGCGGTAGAATCTGCAATGCCTTTTCCTTTAACAGCGCTGGATACATCTTGAGACAACTTTTTCATCTCTTCTTTCATTTCGGCCATATGAGCTTTATAGGAGTTGCTCAAGGACTTGATGGCAAGCTGCAAAAGGGGCACTGTTACAAGGTTATCCGGTCCAATAGAGGACCGTACACGTTCAGCATCCGAGGGACTAACACCCAGACCACTTAGGTTACTGGTTGAAGTAGCGGTTGTAGCAACCGTACTGCCTGTGTTCAAAGCTGGCATGGTGTTAGCAATGACAGGTCTTCCGCCCGGTCCTCGTGAAGCACCAACGAATGGCGACGACACTCTGGGCGTTCCGGTTGGGGCACGAAAGCCTCCAACTTGGTGTTGTTCCAACAATTGTGTCCTAGGAAAGAATGTTGTACCAAATGGTCCTAGACTCAATGTGCGTGGAACAAAAGGCGGTGGCCGGGGCGGGAGCCTACCTGTTTCAATACCAGCAGACACCGAGTGTGTCGCCGATAGACTTTGTGCTTTATCCCCTGTGGCAAATGAAACACCGGCCTGTTGAGAGACCGATGAGTGGATGAGTGGGGCTGTGCTATGCATGGCTGGGTCCACCATGTCTGTTTCAATACGCAACGGCGACGAACGTACGTCGGTAGATAATGTGGCTACCCGGCTTGTAACGGTTTGGGGAGAGTCGGTAGTTAAAACTTTGTCCGACTCTATCACAGCTTCACTCATTTCTTTTCTCCCTCTTTCCTCACCACTACCTATTTGTTCTTCTACTACTTCTACTTCTACTTCTTCGTTTAAAGTTGAAGTACCCGCAGCAGCAGTAGCAGTTTCGAGAGGTCCGGTGGGCGGAGTCGTTTCAGTATCAGAACTCATAACCCGTGGCCTTTTGCACATATGTCTCGGAATCAAGTTCGCTGACGGGTCATGATCTGAGTCGTCATCACCATCATCATCATCATCGTGGGGAGGAATGAAAGGTTCCATTTGGGCATCTGGACTGGTTGTATCATCATCGGGAGATGATGCAGCAGCATAAGCTTCATCCCAGGTTACATCGTCATCAAATACGTTCACTGGAGGAATCTGAGGTGGTGGTTGAGCAGGTCGTGAAGAGGATGCTTGGCCAACAGTCTGTACTCTTCTCCCGACACTCTTTCTTTTTGTTCTCCTCACCCCTCGTTGTTCAGGAACACCCCCTTGTTCCTGAACCCCCTCAACTCTTAGACCCTCACCGCCTAAAGGAATTGCATCGTGGGTAGGTCCCTCCGGCTCTGGCTGGACCGACAATGCATTATCTATTCTATACTGCCTAACTACCCTGGACTGTTGGTCAGCATAGGCAAGTAGGTCTTCTCGAAGAACAGCGGTATGAGCAAAATCCATCGCCTTGGGCATTCGAAGAACGTGCATATATTGGCTTGGCCCTCGGGGATGTTGCTCACGACGTGGGATCTCGGCGTTGTCAGTCATAGCTTGATGTATCAGGATCTGGAAGAACCGCTGAAAGGGGACGAAGTTACGTCTCATCTTCGGTTTTAGCTGATCGGCAGCAAGTTCTATCATTTCGTTCCAGATCAAGACAGCATAATCAATGTTGTGGTTAAAGACGAACGCGTGGAACATTCGTAAGGTTGCAAGGTTGGTCTTATATAATCCTGTATGCTTAGACGTCATACATCTGTTGAAGATAGAACATATTGAATAGTATAGTGGCGGTAGGTAGTTGCGTCTGAACATTGAAGATCCGGTCAGTGGTAGATTGGGTGGAGGTTGATAACCCAAACTTTGAATATCCGCACGAAGCTGAGATTCATGAATCGGATCCTGAATGTTTTCACTAGGTAGGTTTAGAGATCGTCTAAGGCCTCGAAGAGTGAAACGGACATCAAAGTGGTCAACCTTGGTTGTGAACTTAGGCACTCGATCCGTTGGTCTGTAGGTTAACGTACTCCAGAATTGTTTGAGGTAGATTGCAGGCACGAGCTCGACCTTTGTCAATGCAGTCATTACCGGATGATGACGGATAATCTCGGTGATGATTGGATGCTCGAAGCGAACTGCAAGATCTAGATGATGATTGTTGTCTAGAAATTGCACGGCCGGGCTCGTTGACGGATAGATCTCCTCGTCAAGGTCATGTGCGTTTACCGAAGGAAGTGACGAACGATGCGAACGAATAATGGCATTATCATCCGAAGCATAGTCATCTTGATCAGCCATCTGGAATAGTACACAGTTAAGAATCGGACCAAAATCGAGTTTGCCTTTTTTTTTTTTTCAAGTGTAGGCCAAGTCGCAATCAACTAAAAAGGACAGGTCACTGACCACTGCGACATCGCAATGGGAAGAGATTTGGACAAGGTGAAGTCGCAATACAAGACTGCGATTCTGTCCCCAAGTCGCAATGAAGGACTGCGACTTGGTTGAATGTGTGACCATTGCGATTCGGATGAATATATGAAGGACTGTTGACTGCGACTCCGATGAATCATTGAAATAAACCCTAAGTGTTCAACCCATATTTCTTGTTTTTCGCACTAAAAGTGTTAAAACCACTACCACTAGACTCGTATATGCAACGTGAGTAAATCCTAGCCATCTAAATTTCCTATCTAACACCAACAGATAGACTTTAGGCAGAATCAAACAAAACCGAACCTAAAACCCTAATTTCGATCATAGCATGCGAATTAATGGATGTAAAACGACAAGAATCAAGATATGTTACCTCAATGATGATGTGAAATGATTCCACGAACCAGAAAACACGATTAAAGCTTTGAATCGAAGAGCAGTAGAGAGAGACTTCGAAAGGGTTTAAAGAGGGTTTTGAAATTTGAACAAGTCAAAGTCGCAATATATACACGATTTTAAAACCGGTGACACGTGGCACAATCTGATTGGTCCAAGGTTTGACCAGCCACGTGTCATCAAGTCGCAATGAACAAATCACGACCTGACATTTGAAATCGCAACAGACCATTGCGATTTATACTGTTCACCTGACCAAGTCGCAATGCACTATTGCGATTCGGTACTGTTCATTCACCCAAGTCGCAATAGGGGATTGCGACTTGGTACTGTTCATATCCTCCAAGTCGCAATAGGTCACTGCGACTTGGTACTGTTCACATGTTGAAGTCGCAATGCACAATTGCGATTTTAGCACTATTCACATTGTCAAGTCGCAATCCAAGGTTGCGATTTGCACTGTTCACGCACTGAAATTGCAGTGTACGGTTGCGATTTGGAAAGTTTTAAGCCCATTGAGATATCGCAATAGAAGACTGCGATTCTCACTGTTCACATGTGAAATCGCAAGTGAGGGTTGCGATTTTAATAAAATTTTGACATTTTTCAGATAACAAAAGAAAGATTTTATCACATTGAAAGATGTCCAACTTCCAATTGATTAAGCACTTAAGGTTTTAAAACACGGTTTTCACTCCCCCTTAAATGATGCAAAGATTTTGCAAAAAGATTTTCATCATTTAAAAGCAAGTGGTTTAAAAACAAATTAGAGCACTTACCTTTACTCCTCAGAAATTGTTAAACACAACAGATCAACACTCACATGATGTGTATGCACACTCCCCCTAGATTTGTGTATAGGATAAAATCTGTTTACTCCCCCTGAAACCATGAGCAAACCTTTCGTGCAGATACAGATAGCATAACATATCATAAATAAGACATTAAACGAACTGAGAAGAGAAGAACAAATTGAAGAAATATATAAGATACAACGAGGAGATGACAATTTAAATAACATATATTAAAAATAGAATTTGATGAAAATTTTAGTGTATTAATCTAGAAGCAAAGTCTAGATTAAGATACAAATATTTCCATCAATTATATGTTTAATATATGAAAGTTAAACTTTCATATTAAGCATGCCGAGCTTGGATACAAGAAAATTGAAACGTTTTTCATCCAAGGCTTTGGTAAAGAGATCGGCAAGCTGAAACTCAGTTGTAACAAAATATAATTCAACAGTTCCTTTCTTAACATGATCTTTTATGAAATGATACCTGATGTCGATATGCTTGGTTTTGGTGTGTTGGACAGGATTAGCAGATATAGCGATTGCACTTTTACTGTCACAGTAAATGGGGATTTTCTCATATTTAAATCCATAGTCTATGAGTTGGGTTTTCATCCAAAGAACTTGTGAACAACAACTCGCAGCGGCAACGTATTCTGCTTCCGCTGTAGAAGTGGAAACACAATTTTGCTTATTTGATGACCAACTCACGAGCTTGTCACCCAAAAACTGAATATAACCAGAAGTACTCTTTCTGTCCAACATGCTTCCTCCGTGATCAGCATCTGAGTATGCGGTGAGTTCGAATCCGGTTCCCTTGGGATACCACAGTCCGAGATACGGAGTGCCTTTCAAGTATCGAAAAATTCTTTTGACAGCGCCAAGGTGTGACATTTTAGGATTAGCTTGAAATCTAGCACATAGACAAGTCGAAAACATTATATCTGGACGACTAGCGGTCAAGTACATTAGAGACCCAATCATTCCTCTATAAAGTCTTACATCAGCATCAACACCATGTGGATCAGGACCAATTTTGGACTGATGACCCATAGGTGTACCAATCGAAGTGCAGTTCTCCATCTTGAATTTCTTCAAAATGTCAAACACATACTTTGACTGATTGATGAAGATACCAGTTGAAAATTGTTTCACTTGTAATCCGAGAAAGAAGTTAATCTCTCCCATCATACTCATTTGGAATTGAGTCATCATAATGCCCGAAAACCAAGTACAAAGTCCAGGGTTAGTCGAACCAAAAATAATATCATCAACGTAAATCTGAACTAAGAGAATATCACCTTCCTTGCGTAGAGTAAATAGAGTTGTGTCGATTTTACCTTTCTCAAAGCCAGCTTTTAGTAGGAAGGTTGATAGTACTTCATACCAGGCACGGGGGGCTTGCTTCAGACCGTAAAGCGCTTTGTCAAGAATGTAGACGTGATCTGGATGTTCTTTGTCCACAAAGCCTTCAGGTTGAGACACGTACACCTCCTCCTTAAGAACACCATTCAAGAAAGCAGTCTTCACGTCCATTTGATAGACAGTGAAGTTCTTGAAAGCGGCATACGAAAGAAACATCCGAATTGCCTCAAGACGAGCAACCGGTGCGTACGTCTCATCATAATCTATCCCCTCCTGTTGCCTATACCCTTTTGCTACCAATCTAGCTTTGTTTCGCACAATTACTCCATCTTCATCTTTCTTGTTCTTTAGGACCCACTTCGTACCAATAACTGTTTTACCCTTGGGTCGCGGAACTAATCTCCACACTTTCAAAGCTTCGAACTGATTCAGTTCTTCTTGTATCGCAATCAACCAGTCAGGATCTTCTAAAGCCTGTTGAACTGTTGAAGGTTCAATCTGACTTAAGAATAGCGCGTATAAGATTTCATTTGCGGTTGCGGAAGCGGATCTTGTCTTTACTGGTTCAGATACATCACCAATCACCTGATCAATTGGGTGACTGCGTGTCCACTTTATAGAATGTGGATGGAGAGTTACAGCACCATCATTGGGGTCTACAAGGGTAGGATCCGCATCAAAGTTCAACTCGATTGTTAGTGTCGGTTCCGGATTTGAGACGGGTTGCCTGTCAGAATTGACAATCGGCAAAGCCTCGGGAACTGATTCGGTAGAATTGTCATTTGAAGTTGTTCCAGATGAAGAAGCACCACTTGTAGATATTTGTTGTCGTGCTTGTGGAGAATCTGTTGATGTGTTCCTTGGAGAAATTACAGGAGTTGTTGAACCAGTATTTGGAGTAGTCAGTACCGGTGAAGGACCTGACATAGAAGTTTGTACTGGCGGGGTTACAACTTGAATCCTGTCATTCACAGATGAAGACGATTTGTCACTGTTAAAATAGTCATCATAAAAATGTTCAAACAATAAATCAAGTTCATTAGGAGTAGAGTTAGAAGTGGAAGCTTGATCCTTGTTTGACGATCTAGTCATCATTGGACGAAATTGTCCAGATGCTAGAATACCAGATAACTCGGGTTCTGTACTGTTTTGCACAGAAGCCATTGCTTCAGATTCATCAAATTTGACATTAATACTTTCCATCACAGTTCTGGAAGATTTGAGATAGATCCTGTAAGCTTTTGATGTGAGAGAGTATCCGATAAAGAAACCCTCAATACCCTTAGGACTTAATTTATTCAGGTTATCCTTATCATTCAGCACCACGCACCTGCATCCAAAAACACGGAAATAGTGTATAACAGGTTTTCTATTATTAATCAATTCATATGGAGTCTTGCCAAACCGTCGATGTATGATTGAACGGTTTTGTGTATAGCATGCCGTTGCAACAGCTTCAGCCCATAGGAATAGTGGTAGATCAGCATAAGACATCATCGTTCTGGCCGCTTCAACAAGTGTACGGTTACGTCTTTCAACTACACCGTTCTGCTGAGGTGTTCTGGCCGCAGAATATTGATGAGTGATTCCCAATGACTTAAAGAAGTCATCAAGAGTTCTGTTTTTAAACTCTGTCCCATTATCTGATCTAACAGTCTGAACTGTTTGTTGACGATTCACTTGAAGCTGTTTGATTAACGAGATGATCAAGTCAGGAGTTTCATCCTTTGAGCGTAGGAACTTGACCCATGTGTATCTCGAGTAATCATCGACGACAACTAACACGTAACGTTTGGCACTAATACTTTGAGTCTTCAGCGGACCGCAGAGATCCATATGAAGTATTTCCAAAGCTTTGCTGGTGCTGGGTTCTGGTTTCGGTGGATGAGGAGCACGCTTCATCTTCCCCTTCTCACAAGCAATACATAAATTATCCTTTTCAAATGACAGAACTGGTAGACCTATGACTAAATCACCCAAAACCAACTTTTGAATGTAGCGAAAATTAAGATGAGATAGTCGTCTATGCCATAACCAACTTTTCTCTAACGTCGCTTTTGACATCAAGCATACATCAGTCTTGGGCTTGAGTGTTGATAGATCAATGGTGTATAGATTAGATTTCCTAGAACCAACTAGAAGCTCATCTCCTCCGTCGGTAAGAACAGCACAACGGGTTTTCTTGAAATGGACTTCTAGGTCTTTATCACAAAATTGACCTATACTAAACAGGTTGTGTCCTAAGCCCTCGACATAATTGACTTTTGTAATACGCACATTATCTTTTACAATATCCCCATAACCCAGAATTGAAGCATATTGATCATTTCCAAACTTCACCTTTCCACAGTCTTGTTCAACAAAATTAACTAGCAACTCTTTTCTTCCAGTCATGTGCTTGGAGCAGCCTGAATCTAAATACCATACATGACTGGGCTGCAAAATGGAAATTAGACGGTTTTAGGTACCCACTGCCAATCGGGTCCTTTTGGGTTAGTATGCTTGGATTTAACATTTTGCTTTCTATAACCGGTTTTAAAATAAGCATTTGAATAAAACCAACGATTATAGTCAGATTTGTAGATAAAATCATCCACACCACAAGAAGCACAACAAATTTGATCTCGTGCCAAATTAATCAGTTGTCGCATTGAATAAACCTTGTAAGGAACTACAAGTTTTCGTCTATTGCCAACATCATAATTAATAACATTTGAAACAAAATTGTCTTTCTTGGAATTTAAAACATTTGAATTGACGTGGGATGATTTGATCTGGGCCACATCCTGTGCGGACTCCTTTATTCTCCACTCAAGACGCGTATTGTTTTTCAAATTACGATCTGAAAAACCAGACAAATAAGAATTGTAAGCCTTTGAATATTGAGTCTGAAAAGAGTTAACATGCTTCTTTCTTTTTGTTTTTCTTTTCTTTTTCTGTAATGATGGTTTTGATTTGGATTTAGAATGAACATCATTAACAGAGATTTTCTCAACTGATTTTGAAGATTCCCCTTCCAAAATAATCTTTTCAGGTTTCTCTTCATTTATTAGAAAAGTGGTGTGATCTGGAAGTTTGGCACAGAAATCAAATTGAACAGGCTCTTCACATACACGTTTACCTTTGTCCTTACCAACATTCTCGCTTTCAAAATCAGTATCAGTATCATAAGATGGGCTATCATTATCATCAGACTTGGGAAAAAGAAAGTCATTAAATTCTTTCTGAAAAATTTTATCTTCTTCCGTAGGAAAATATATAGGAGGATCTTTATCAAACTGATCTTCCAAATCCCAAGGTTCAAAATCATCTTGGTCATTGGTTGTCCAGTCTCTCAAGATTGCATTTCCTATAAAAGCTTTGCATGAGGAAACATCTGAATCTGAAGATTGTTTTTCTTTTGAAACTATTCCTTCAGATATTTTCTCAAGTTTTGTTTTCATTTCCTTTAAGCTTTCTGAAAATACAGTGAGCAAAACTTCCTTCTCAATCTCAAAAGCAAGCTTCTCGTCATTTCTGACTTCTTGAATATTGCTTTGGATCTTGCTTTCGAGGTCCATGAGTTTTTGTTCAAGAACCATTGGTGGAAAGTATCTTTTACCTTCAAAAACTGGTTTGACAGTTTCAACCTTTTGAGTATTCCCTTTCTCCTCCGGTTCTTTAACAACATAACTCTCAAAATAATTGTTTGGTAAGGTTTTCTTGGAATTCAATGCCTTTGCATTGTCTGGACCATACCAAAAAGGAAGTTGCATCTTAACTGTGGTTTTCCTTTTTATTTCTTCTTCAGCCTTATAGTCTTCATCATCCATCTTGATTTGAAAGTTTGAATGTACGGCAAGTCCAATCCATTCAAATTTGTACAAAGTGGGAGATTTTGATAAAGCATTGCTCAGGTATTGTGGATTGTCATACCCGATTCCCCATTTTGAGTTGAAATATCTGAACTTATTTGGTTTATGCATGCGAATTGTTTGTTCAGTTTGACCTGCTTTGTACAATTTATTTTCCAGATCCTTGACATTTTCACATAATTCATCATTTCTATCTTTGTAAGCATGCAAAAGACTCTCAAACTCGCTATTCTTAACTTCCGAATTCAATAATTTATCCGATAGTTCAGTTATTCTTTCTTCAAAATACGCAAGACCAATCTCAAATTCGGCCTTTTTCTTTTCAAAAACTTTAATTTTACTTTCTTGATCTGTTATTATAGCCTTTTGAGTGGAAATTATCTCGTCACCTCTTTCCTGGTCTTTTGTTAAGTTTTCTAATCTTTTTGATAAACAAGCTTGTTGAGTAAAGAATTGATTGTAAAGAGCGGAATGTACCTCGTTGGAAGTAGAATCTGAACCATCACCATCGGTTTTCTTGGTCATGAAACACATCTTAGTCTGAGCAGCTTTCTCACCTTCAGATTCATCATCAGACATATCTAGCCAGTATTCTTCTTCGACCAACAGTGATATCCCCGATTCTTTCTTTTCGGCAAGCAGCAACTTGTTCTTGTAGTACGTAGAATCCCTGACTTTTGGCTTCCAACACTCTTTAGAGAGATGACCAGGCTTCCCACAATTGTAGCATGTCGGAACTTCCTCTTTCTTCTCAAACACCCTTTTCTCTTCCGGCTTCTTATACTCAGGCTTCTTGTACTCCTCTCTCTTGTACTCAACCTTCTTATCATCAAACCTTCTACTCGACTCAACATTCGCCTTGTGTTCAAAATTCTTGGAACCAGACGCATACCTTTGATTGTTGGACCCGGGAGATTTTCCAAACTTTCTCTGAAAAGAGTTAGTAAGAAGTGCCATTGCTCGCTTCATACTTTCAATTTCATCTATCTCACCATCTTCACCCTGTTCATCATCAGAATGCTTTGAATAATTTCTGTTTGGTTTGACAGACACCAAAGCAAGCGGTTCTAGTTCTTCTTCCTTCTTATCCTCTCTTTTCTCTTCCCTATTGTCCTTCTTCTTTTTCTTTGTCCTCTTGGCTTCAGCATCTTCTTCATCCTGTTTCAACGTCTCGTACATCTCTTGAAGAGGCAAAACATTCAGCCTTGAATTTTGTTTCATACGATGAGCATACTTCTTCCACTCAGGTTGAAGTACATTCAGAAACTTTACATTATGCTCAATTATAGACTTGTTGATGCTGTATCTATTCAGTTCGTTCAAAATCGTGGTAAAACGGTCGTATGTGGACTCAAGAGCTTCACCATCTTTCTGTTTAAAACTCTCATAAAGATTAATAGCATTTGAAATTCTCATCTGGTTTTCAATCTCAGAACCTTGATAAAGTTTTATCAATTCATCAAACATGGCTTTCCCGGAGTGGTTCTTGCTATCTACCTTTCGGTAAATATCATTAGTCAAAGCTTGAATTACAAAGGACTTTGCCATCTTATCCCCATAATATCTCTTCTTCTGTTCAATGTCATAGTGAATTGGTAAAACTTCAACCCATTCAGGAATTGGTTCCCCGTCAGTAAGAATCCCTCTTCTCATTATCTTTTCCATCGGTCCATTAATCAGTGAGTGTGAAATGAACTCCCCATTCTCTTGTCTTTCCACATAATCCATAAAACGGTCTTTCCATATTTTAAACTCTTTGGGAAAAAGAACCGGTGGTTTATCCTTAGATCCAATCGTTAGTATATCTCTAGCAGTCATATTCGATTACTTGTCTTTGATCGTTTGTATTCTTTAGATTTGATTAGAAAAAAAAAATTCAAACTGAAGTCTCAACCCACTAAAGTCGCAATGCAAAGAAGTCGCAGCAGTTGGAATCGCAACAAATGGAATCGCAATGATTGGAATCGCAACAAATGGAATCGCAATGATTGGAATCGCAACAAATGGAATCGCAATGAAATGGAATCGCAACAGAGTAAAAAGTTCACTCAAGTCGCAATAGAGGATTGCGATTTGTTACTGTTCACGGGGTAATGGATTGCGATTCGGGATCGAAGTCGCAATAGGTCACTGCGATTTGGGAGTCAAGTCGCAATAGGTCACTGCGACTTTGTACTGTTCACTCGACGTTCACTGCGATTTCGATGAATATATGATGATTGCGATTTCGATGAATATATGATGATTGCGATTTTGATGAAGATTCAAATGATCGGGAGTTGATTCTTCAAAAATGATCCAAATGATCTGAAAATTGGTAGGTAAGGTCGAAATGCGATTCTGGACAGTATTACTACTTCAAGTTTTGTCCAAAAACCACTAGAACAGTGATTTTCGATCCAAAACAGTAGGTTTTTGCACAAAAGTTCGAAAATCCGAGTTTGCACTATTTGAGATCGATTCTGGTGTGATTATGGAATGAAAACACACAGAAATGAATATCAAACACTTCTATATCAATCCTAATCCATTTGAAGAACTCAAATGATCAAAATCAATAAGAAATGGATGAAAACTTGAAGAACACTCAAAATGCAAAAACTCTCAATAAAATCTAATCTGATCTAAATGAATACATTGCTCTGATACCAATTGTGATCCCAGAAACAAGTAATCAATGCAATAACAATAAAATGTCCACCTCTATATTCAATGATTCAAACAAAGCTCACACAATACAATGAAGAACAAATTAAGTGTGTGTGGCTAGTGTGTGTAGGTGAACCTTGTAAAATTGCTAGACCTAAAAAGGAAAGTATACAAACATTATATACCAAGGGTCAAGAAACACCCTATTACAAGATAGGCCCCTCTACTTAGTACAACTAGAACTTTAGGCACTAACAATCTTTTTGAGCTTAATGAGAGGGATGTCATCCTGATTGATTCATTGCATTGATTACTTGTTCTGGGATCACAATTGGTATCAGAGCAAGACAATCACTCTTGATCCAGATTACTTTTTCATGATTTTGAGCCTATTTGAGTATTTTGACATTTTTACCATTTTTGATTGATTTTGGTCATTTGAGTTCTTTAAATGGATCAGAATTGATTTGGGATTGATCAGTGGTTGTTTCTGAGTGAATTAGATCCACAAATTCACATTTATTCAATTCAGATTTGGTAAAATTGAGTTTTTTGTGAAAAAAATGTGTTATACACTGTTTTTTGATTGAATTACCTGCTTCTGTGTATTTTTGGACAAAACTTTGAGTATTAAACCTGTTCATAACATCATCGCGCATTTCCCTACAAAGTTTCAAAAGTTTGGAGTTGTTTTGCGAAAATAACTTGTGATTTGAGTTGTTGTTCAAAGTTATCGCACCTTAGAGAGTTCATCCTTATCGCGTGAGGAAGTTGTTCTAAGTAATCTCAGATTTTTATCGCATCCTTTAGTATGCGATAAAATCAGTAAGGGAATTTCATCGCACATGTTATGTACGATAAAGCTTGTGAACAGTGTTTATCGCACACATTGCGTGCGATAACACCCGATGAACAGTAGTTATCGCACAACTCTTGTGCGACAACTTTAAGATATTTTTTATCGCGTGGTGTGGTGTTCGAGAAATTTTCATCGCAACGGTGACATACGATATTTCTGAGATAATCTTTATCGTGGACTTGGTGTGCGACAACTTGTGGTGTGCGACAAAAACAGTGTTTGGGTTAAAAGTTGGTTTTCTGATCAGAGGGTTGCTTTAAGATCATTAACATGTACTCACAATGACTACAAGGGACATGCTAGTGATTGGGTCTAAAGATAAACCTTCAGTGTTGTTCCCTAAGGATTTTAAAATTTGGAAGGATAGGTTTTTAGACTATGTCGACAGACAAGAGAACGACGCTTAAAAATAATAATGGCTTATTAGTTGTCGAAAACTGACGATTTGATTGGAACTTATAGTTGTAACCTATAATTTATGTGGTGTGGAATGTGAGAATGTTCATTTTTAAGCAATTTTTTGTATTCTCTTTATTCAAATAAAAACTATGTGGCAATTTTCAATAATTCTTGTGTAATTGCACTATATGTAAGATAGTTAGAATCATTTTTTAACAATTTTTTGTGTGCATTTTATAAAGCGAGTACAATGTTTGGTCCCAACAAGATGGTCATTCGGAAACGTAATAAGTTAATGGTGTACGTATTTGATGTAATTCTTGGAAGATCTTAAAATCACAGGTTTAAGATACCATTTTTTAAGGATACAAAATAAAAAGTGAAAGATTATTCTACTAATTTTCAAATCAATTAAAATTAATAATGACTAGTCGAAAACTGACGATTTGATTGGAACTAATTATTATAGTTCTAACTAACAATTGATGTGGTGTGGAATGTTACTTTGAGGTTTACCTTTTTAACCACAATAACAAGTTGATGATCAATAACTTCTAATTAACTCATAACCAAATTAAACCTAACTTATAATCAATGTTAAATGGATATCAGTTTTTCTCCATCTTTTGTACAAACTATCAAAACGAAAATAAATAGTCATTAATCATTCTACTTTCGAGAAAGTAACAACTGTTTTTGAAAAACCATCTCTTTATATATATAGAATGTTACTATAATACTAAGAAAAAAAAAGGATTTAACTGTTTTAATTAAACAATTAATTACTAATAAAATAAAAATTTAGAAGAATCTTCTTTAAGCAACTAAAGAATATGAAGACATAATCAGAGAAGAGATATAAAATGAACTTTTTTCTCAGGCTTGCTCAAATATTTTCAGATTTTTTATAATTAATTTCTGAGTTTTTATCACGCATAGGAATGGAAATGGGGCGGAGAACTGGCGGTCGGATAGGGACACCGAATACACCCCCATCTCCTTCGTGCGGGCGTCTTCACCTCCGCCCCATCTAATCCGTTGCCGGATTGAATTATCATGAAGGCATTAAGACCCATAATTGAATGTAGTTTCTGATTGTATGAGTTGTGTTAATTTAATATCTAGCTAACCGCAATGATCATGGAAGTTGGACTAGAAAGAGAGGAGTCTTTATGGAGGTTTGTGGCGCAAGGCTGCAAGCAGGCACAATTAAATATTTTGTTCTAGGGTTTTGTTGTTGTGAAGCCAAAAATTCTTGGTGAAATAAGAAAACTCTTCTGTATATATCCATGGGCGTAATCGAATTGATCAAACAGTGTAAATCGATCTTGTGCTTACGTTTTCTCTGTATTTCTTTTGTTTTTTCTGCAATCTTTCTGTGCTTCTGCCTTACAAAGACTAAGATCGAACACCTATGGGTTTGTAGTTTGAATTTTGTACTTGTGGGTTTTCAGTGCATTTTCAGAGAAATATCTATAGACTTGTGGCAAAAAAATATATGGTTTTATTCTTCGAAGGAGATAGATATATTATATGTGTATATATAATATAATATGTAATGCATCATGTACATAGAAATGGATAGTTATCAATAATCATTGTGTATGGAAGGATATATAAACAAACGAAACAATTTATTTCATATATGAAATTCGAACGCTAAGATATTACATAACGAATGTAGAAACTAAAAGGCTTAATTGTTCCAAACCACGAATCATCAGCTTGATACCTCGACACTATTCCATTTGTTGGTCCTGTTGTAAATATAATCTGTAGCTTTTCTGTCAATACGAGGATCAGCCCACCGTCCCGCTCTATCTTGATCACTTGGATACACTTTGTAGGCCTTCATGGAGTCATCACAAGTGTCTTCACCTCCTCTTCGACTCTTCTTGAACCTGAAGATCGCAAAGAACGAAAAGTAGGACTTCTTCTGAGACTTGTTTCCTCCCATTTCTTCTTTGACACTAGTCACGTACTTAATTTCTTGGTTTCTAAAGTCTAGCTCTACATGAAATTTATATGAAGAGCAAAGGGAATATTGAGCGATGATCTTGACCGTTGAATCGATCCGAGGGTTAAGGAAATTGAAGATATATATTTAATGTCTAGGAGTAGGTAATAACATAGGCACAGAACATTATTTCAAAAAAAAAAACCTAGGCACAGAACATATCATGACCACCTCTCCTTGATTTCCTACTTGAGTGATGCCATATTGTCTACAGTTGTCTATATGTTCTTAGCCAAGATGTGCACCACTGTATGTCATCACAGACTGACCTAGAAATTTTTTCATAGGGTGGCACCATATTTTTTCATACGGTTTTCATCGAAGTGTCTTTCGTCTTTTTATCAACGTTCAACATCGTCCGATTTGTTTTTAGCCAAATTCCGGCGTTTCGAGAGATTTTTAACGTTTTTTGCTTGATTTCGGTGGATTTTTAAGTTTTTTTTATCGATTTCGAGAGTTTTTTCGGTATTTTTTTGTTGATTTCAAGAGTTTTTCGGGTTTTTTGGTTGAATGGGTATAAGATTTGGGTCTTTTTTCAGTTTAGGTGCACCCCTGGTAGTTTCCAAATGAATACGGTAGCACCTCCTAAATCGATACGGTGGCACCTTCACAAAAATGGAATTTTTTACCCTTCGCCGGAGAACTAATACGGTCGCACGTGCCACCACGTGCCCTTCATCAGGTCCGTCCCTGTATGCATGTCATGCATTTAACGTTCGAAGCTTCGAATTACACATGTTATAAAGCTATGTTTGGCGAACGACTAGCCAAACTAACTATTAGACGATTAGCTATAGCTAGTTATTAGTTGCAATGCTAGTTGTTTGCTAATAAGCTAGTTTTTATCAGATAAAATAATCACGTTTAGTAAAAAGTAGCTAATAAACTAGTCAAGATTATTAAAAAGTAGTTGATAAGCGGATAACAATGTAAAATGGCCTAAAGCAGATATTAAAAAATTGTATTAAAACATAACCCTTCTTAAGCTTATTAAACTAAGGGGGTGTTTACTTTATTTTACATTACGCCTTACATGGGATAAGTTGTGTGTACATATGTTTGTCCGAGGGACGGATGTCCCATGGATTTGGGGGAGACAAAGAGAGAGGGTTGGATTCTTTCTGGACATTTATGGTATTTATTTGTTTGGGGTGGCTTAATGAGGACAAGTGAGGGTCCTAGCTTATTCCATATAGCCATTTTGGCTTAATGGCTTAACGATGAAGCCGTAAAGAAACACGTGTATGTGTTGAGCGAATAAGCCGTCCAGACCATTATGCGACTAATTAAACGACACTTTTCAATAAGCTAGTAGCTTATGGTTCCCATACATTACCAAAATCATTATTGTGTCTTATTTGCTGGTCGTAAGGGTTAAAGTTCTGTAAAGAAAACTAGAAAAGGGAGCATCATTATGGATTAATTAGAATAAAGATGCGAAATAAACAGGAAAGAAAACGTGTTTGGTCTTTTTATTGCAATTTCAGCTCTTCTACATTTGTGTGTGTTGCATTGCATGTGTGTTTTGGTTTCTTTTTCCCTTTCTTTCTTGTCGTAGGTAGCAGGAAGGCACTCCTTTTGATACAACTTTGCGTCTTTCAGGTTTCAAAGTAAACTTATTCTCGCGTAGAAAAGCAAGGAATTTAGGCTGCCAGCAAAGCTATATACGAGTAAAAAATTATGTTAGGTTTGAATCACTTTGTTCAAAATAATTATTTATATGATATGAAAAATATAAAATTTTCTATTTCAGTTAAATCAAATCAAATGGATAATGTATATAATGTATACACTACTACACAAATAACTTTATTATACCGGATTTAAAAAAAACCGTATTGTAACAGAACCGTGAAAAAAGGTGCATGTGAATACATTTTTACACAGTTGTTTCCAAAAACGTGTAAAAATGTATAATTATCTTACACGGTTATTTGAGAAAACCGTTTTAAAAAGCTCTTAAAACATTTTTACACCGTTATTTAATAATAAAAAAACGTTTAAAAAGGGTTTGAAACATATATATTTTTACACGGTTTTGAAAGAGGATCCGTGTAGGTCAGTTTACACGGTTAATTTTTCAAAAACCATGTAAAATACTATTTTAACGATTATGTTTTACACAACTTTGAATCTTTTAACACAGTTTTAGACCTTTTCGTACTGTTGCTCGTTAAAAACCGTATAAAAACATATAATTTTTATCTATTTGTATATGGTATGTTAATTTAGTGGTGCGAAAATGTTTCCATAAATTATATACTAGGCAGGTATATCTTTTTTTAAAGCATATATATAATTTCCTCTTAGAGTATATATGATTATTTGAAAAGGGTAAGGTTCAAGGGAAAACCTTAAATATACGAAAAACCAATGAACACTTTGGTAACCCTTCATCTTGACGGTATGCACTTGTGGATATAAGTAATTTGTAACATGCACACGTGCGTATGAAAGGCTATCAGGGTGTTCCTTTGTTTTCCAATTTTTTTGATGTTTTCCCTTACACATCACTATATTTGAAAAAATGGCTAAAAAGTAAATATATTGATATATGTGGTACGAATTTTATGGTGTAAAAATAACATCCATTTTTTTAAATATATTAATATTTATTGTATGAAATATACTAATATCTCTTTTTTTAAAGAATTTTATGGTGTAAAAAAGATAATATTCCATTTTTCAAAGTACTATAATTATTGTTGGACTATTTTAACTATTGCTTATTGGCATAAGTGATTAAATAAAGGGCAAAATGTGCAAAATAGCAACCTACTTTCATTTATTTCTTTATTATAGCATTATACTTTCATTTTTTCTTATTACTGCAACGTACTTTCAATTTATTTTTTATTAGGGCATTGTACTCTAAAAAATTTACCCATTATAGCATTGGGTAACCTTTTACCTTTAAAACCGGTTTTATTTTGCTGATGTGTCATAATAGAGTGACATGGCTGACACATAAATATGCCTACATGTCATTAAAAAGAAAAAAAATACAAATTTTTTTTTAAAACTTCCCTCGTTTCTAAACCCGCTCACTAAACCCTCCTTCATCTCCCTCACGATCGTTGGTCTCCCACTTTTCTCTGCTTCACAGATCGACACCATCTCAACAGGTACTTCTTCTTTTCCACGGGTCCGTTTTTCTTCTCTCCATAGGTACTGCGATTTCTTCTCTCCACAGAAGAAATCCTGGTATAGTGGGTAAATTTATATTAAAAGGTTACCCAATGCTATAATGGGTAAATTTTTTAGAGTACAATACCCGAATAAAAAATAAATTAAAAGTACGTTGTTGTAATAAGAAAAAATGAAAGTGCAATGCAATAATAAAGAAATAAATGAAAGTAGATTGTTATTTAGCGCATTTTGCACTTAAATAAAACTTAACAAATCTCCCCCTTTCTGCCTATGAGGAAGAGTTCACCATCTCGACTGTAACGACCCGTCCCAACATACACCATATAACATACATTACATGCCAAATAATTACAACAACATATACATATTATACCACTTAGGGTCTTAGTAGTCTAGAACATACATCATAAATATTCAATACAAAGCTGCTGCTAACTTACTATATTACAAACTAAATACAACTATCTAACATAGCTTCCAAAAACATATGGATCTCATACAATCTTTACATCTTATCCTTGCCCTTGCCATAAAAGTTCCTTGACTTAGAATACTGTTCAAAGGAGGAGATTGTTAGGGCAATATTTGGTTGAATAGAAGTTCAAGGGCTGAACTGCAATTCTTTATTTTGAGCCTCTTTAGTGAACGGGCCGTGGGCTTGTTACCACGGGCCTAGCATATATAATATATTGTTTAGCTTAGAATTAAGCTAGTTGTCTATTTTACACTTTCCTGAACTTATTATAATTCTCTCTACAATTGAAAGTGAATTGGATGACCAGTTGAAATCATACAAACTGTTATTATCTATTGATTTCTTATTGTTCGTTGCACGGATCTGAAACTCACAATTGGTATCAGAGCAAGCGGACGAATCAATTCATAGTGATACTTGGATTTCTGGTAAGATTACTATTCAAGATTTTCGACATTGTTCTTAATTCTAAAACTCATATTTTGATTCGAGTAAAATTGCTTCGTTTCGTTTATAGCATTCTGTTATCATCATCTTACATAGCGATTCTGCAATTTTTCTCATTCTAATTCGATTATCTTAGTTGATTTTTAGCAAAGTCAAAGTTTCAAGTTTTTGGTTAGTGTTCTTGCAAAAACCGAATTTTTACCATCAAAAATTTGTTGTTTTGCTTCAAAATCGATCTGGGTATTGTTATTATTGTGTTTGGTCGAGTTCCTAACCTTTCTGGAACGCTTTTGAGCAACCCTAGTCGATTTCCAATCGAATTGGAAACCACAGCCGCAGTATCCGGATACATCGGCCGTAGTTTCCGGATACATCTCAACTTTACGGTAAATCGCTTCAACTATCCGGGTAAGTCCTCATTTCCAACCTTTCCGGATACAATTGATCCGGAAACCCAAAGTTTCCGGTAAAATAATTTATCCGGACAACTCAAAGTTTCCGGTAAACTATTTTATCCGGACAACTCAAAGTTTCCGGTAAATTTGATACTTTCTGGACACTATCATCCGGTAAGAATTTCATCCGGAAAGCGTACCATCAAGAAACCCAATTCATCCGGTAAGTTTTGTGTCTGATCTTTCATTCGGAAACTCTTGTCCTCCGGTAACATCTTGTTATCCGGAAACCATAGTTCATCCGGACACATTTATCTACTCGGACACTTCTGCTAAACTGAACAATTTCACACACATCTGATCCAGACACTTCCAGATCAGACATCACATCCGGATTCCTATCCGGTAAGTTCAGTTTTTGTTGATTTCTTACCTGTTTCTAGTATAACTCATTCGTAGAACCTGCGTTAGGACTTCACTCGTAGTGCATTGCGTTAAGTTATCATTTTGAATCGAACAAATCGTCTGACGATCACTCTAGTGCAACTGAAGATGACTTCACGCGACGCTCTTGCTATCGGCACCGATTCCAAACCACCCTGCCTCTACCAAGGTGAGTACAGCCAATGGCGGGACAGATTTATAATCTTCATAGAGTTGAAGGACAACTTCGAGTATATCTGGCGAGCTCTACGAGACGGGCCAATTCATGAACCAATGAAGACCATTCCACCAGCTGAAGAAGGTGGTGACCGTCGCATCGTGAAAAAGACACTCACCGATATGACTGACGACGAGAGAGGCATGCTTTAAGGGGAAAAGCATGCTAAGAGGTATCTTGTTCAAGCTCTACCCAACACAATCTACACTGCCATTGACAGCTACAAAGGGACAGCAAAAGGTATGTGGGATCAAGTGGCGAAAATGATGCGCGAGAGTGATGTCGAGAATCAACTAAAGATCAACAGCGCCATAACCAAGTTCGATGGGTTTAAGCAGCGCACCGGCGAATCTCTCACCCAGACCTATGAACTATTTTGTCTCCTTCTTAACGAGCTTAACAAGAATCACATCACTCGCTCCAACATGGAAAACGCGCTTAAGTTTCTCAACAACCTGTTGCCTGAATGGAAGGTATTTGCATCTCATGTCAAGCACAACCACTTGATAGAGAAAGTTGGCATCCATGAACTCTATGAGACGTTTCTTCAAGATGAAGATGAAGTGAATGAAATTCTGAGCGAGAAGAAGACTGCATCAAAGCCACCTGCTGATCCACTGGCTCTTATGTCTTCCAAAACGAGGGAAATCTTCTGGCCGACACTCTAAACGTACTCAAAAGCAAAGAAAATCTGAGTCAGAACCTGAGGAAAAGGAAGACAGTGATTCTGATTCTGAAGTTGCTGCCATTAAGAAAGCAGTGGCCCTGCTCTCCAAATCCCTCCAACAAAAGTTCTATAAGAAGCCGTCGTCTAATAATCAGCGCTACTCCACCTCCTCCAACAAGCGCCATGATTATAAGGACATATATGAAGGAAAGAAGAAAGCTGATGTGTCCGACCAGTCTGACAAGAAATAGAAGACAAAGAAAGATGACCACAAGTCTGACTCAAAGAAGAAAGACGAACCCGTGACATGCTATAACTGCGGGAAGCTTGGTCATTTTGCCAAAGACTGTAGAAGGCCTGTTGTGAAGAACTCTCATTATTACAAGGCTAAGCTCGCTCTGGCAGAACAGAAAGAAGCAGGAGAAGCTATGTTTGTTGAAAACGAATACTGGTTGGGTCGATCTGATGATGAAAGCGAATCTGATGGTGCTGACGCTTTCATGGGATACCACTCTCCTGCTGATGAAGAAAAGGCAAAGTCAAGCCAAGTATGTGAATCTACTACTCAAGATTTCTTTGATCAAATGCAATCTCTTGCTGAACGGATAGATTCCCATCAAGCCACTTCTAATGAACAACTGCTTGAGATTAGATCACTATCTAAAAAGCTAGATGTTCAAAAGCGTATAACTGAGAAATATAAGTCCGAAAATGCTAATTTAAAAGAAAAATGCAAAAAACTTTCAATAGCACCTAAGGACTTAAGGGCCAAATTATCTGAACTTCAGTCACAGTTTGATCAGTGTGTGAATGAGAAAGCAAAAATTGTTTATCAATGTTCTGCTCTTCAAATTCAACACAAGGAGTCTGTCGCTAAAATACTTGATCTTGAAACAAAACTCCACAAAAGAGGTTAAACTGATCAGACCATCCATATGAACAAACCCAAGGAGTTCACTTATTTTAACAAGGAATGGGGAATCAGATACGATAACCCACACTATTTGAAAAAGGGTATATCCAAAAGACCTATACTTTATGATTTTGGGTGTTTTGGAATAGACAAAATATATCCGGAATATGCGATAAAATGGACTGGTCCTCTTGAACCTGAAAAGGAAGAGGAAACTGAGGAATACAAGCGCGCACACACGTCTAAAATGCAACTTCCTTTTTGTTATGAGCCTTTAAATTATTATTATGAGAAAAATCAAAAGAAGTACCTCTCGAATGACTACTTTGATTGCTATAAGGTTGTAACGCCCAAGGATTTCTCCAACAAGGATGAGGTCCAAGCAACCGAACCCAAGACTGAGACGGATGAGTTCAAGCTCTATGTTCCCCCTCTCATCTTGGAAGCAAAGATAGTCGAGTTAGAGGAGTCACTCGAGAAAGAAAGGTCCAGTTTTCAAAAGGAAAAACAAGCGCTAATCACTGATCTTGAGAAACTCAAATCTGAGAAAACCGAAGTTGTGTCGAATGAAGAGCAGGAAACTCTTCAGTGTGGAATAAATAAGCTCACATCAAAATTGTCTGCAATGGGAATAGAAACGATGAAAGAGCACATGAGAAATGGTCAACTCCAAGAGCAGATTTCACCTGAACTTTCCTCCAACTCATCTGACACATCCTCGTGTAAAGCTTTCATAGGAAATAACTCTTCACAAGAAAGTAAAGAATCTCAAGATGCGTGTGTTATAAGGAATTTAAACTCTGATTTTTCAAACGCTTTCGCACCAAATTCTCCGAAGCACACAGACCCAAAGTGTTCCTCGCCCTCCTCGACCGATCCAAGTCCCACTATCCCGGATATTGATTTTTCCAAATATATGAACTCTGAAGGTCATTCTGATGAAGAGTTTGAATCGTTCCCTTTCGACAACCCTCTTCCAAGTTATTCTGACTTCTTATCACCAGTGGTTAATCGACCGGTCAATTTTCAAAAGGGCGACTGTTCTCAATCCAAGACTCCGGTTGTGATTAAGATTTCTAAAAATGCTTCAAATTCTAAAAAACAATCGCAGCCGAAGCAAAAGACCGATCGACCGACCAATAAGATTCATGTTTCTTCAAAAGTTACTGACCGTGCTGTCCCTGTTGTTTCAGATAAAACCAACCGAGCTAAACAAGACAAACCAAAGTGGCTAGCTAAGGAATCTACCGAGGATGCTGCATCAAAGTCTTTCAATACTGTTTTTTATCCTAGAATGAACAAAAACGATTGTGCTTGGAATCATAGGAATGATTTTGTTAAACGAGATGTTAATTTTCTAATTAAACTTTATTCCGTTCAAAAATTGATTCAATTATCGCACGATTGTTTGTGTTGTTCTAGTTGTGGTTGGAATGACTTTGATGATATTAATAATAATGATTGGTTTGGGTCATATCATATGTATAACTCTACACCCAAACGCAGACCCCGTAAGAACAAAAAGAAGTCTAAATCTAAACGGGGTCCTCAATCAGAGGTTAAACCAAAGCAAGAGAGGAAACCTAACTTAAAACAGGTTTCTCCTACTGAGGTTAAACCCACACCCAAGAGGCAACCTGCTTCAAAACAGGTTCCTCCGAAAGGTGTAAACCCTAACCCTCCAGGACCCATGCGTATATGGGTACCTAAAGTCCGCTAATCTCATTTTACAGGACGGTCATGTGTGGTACTTAGACTCTGAATGCTCCAAGCACATGACCAGAAGGAGGGAGCTTCTCACGAACTACATAGAACAATATGGCAGAGACGTGAGATTCGGGAATGATAACAAGGCGCCGATTTTTGGCTACGACGACATTGTTCAAGACAAGATCACCATCAAGAAAGTTTCACACGTCGCGGGATTGGGACACAATCTGTTCAGTATCGGCCAATTATGCGGCAAAGATCTTGAGGTAAGATTCAAAGCTAAAAGGTGTAGAATCCTCAATGATGACGAAAAAGAGCTACTGGTTGGAACGCGAAAGACCAACCTCTACACCATCGACCTCGCAGCCCTGAAGACCGATAGTACTGTTTGCCTGATGTCAAAGGCCAATTCCCAGCAAACATGGATTTGGCATCGACGTCTCTCGCACCTGAACTTCAAAAGTATCAACAAACTGGTGCTGGGCAGACACGTGAAAGGCATGCCCGACCTTCAATTCATGAAGGATCGACTCTGCGGGCCATGCGAGATGGGAAAGATGAAGCGAGCGACGCATAAGCCGAAGGCCGCTCCGAGCACGTCCCAGTCCCTCGAACTTATCTACATGGATTTGTGTGGACCGATGCGTATTCAGAGCATCAACAAGCGCAAGTATGTCCTGGTGATGGTGTAAAGCCCGTATCCCGGTATGTATTTTCTTATTATTAATCTTTTTTAAGCTATTATTTAACGTGGTTTCCGTTAACGGGATTGGACAATTTGGACCTAACTGTTAAATATGTCGACTATTTTGTTGGTTTGCGATAAGAGTTTAGTTGAGGGGCCAAAAGTGGAAAGGGGGGCAAACTTGTGCATGGGATCGGCCAAGAGACCGACCCCCTCCCCTTCCCCTTCGTTTTTTTTCTCACTTAAGCAATCCCCCAAAACCCTAGGATACCCTTCCCTTCCCCATTGTGTTGCCACCGCCGAGAGAGAGAGAGAGAGAGAGAGAGAGAGAGAGAGAGAGAGGCTGTCGAGAGAGAGAGAGAGAGGGCGACGTCGTGAGAGAGAAAGAGGGAGCAGCCGGGAGAGAGACCGCCGTTGCCGTCGTCGCCGTTTCTGCCGGAAAAAGGGGGAGAAGAAGTCGCGTCGAGGTAGTCCCGTTTTCTTTCTTTTCGTTGTTGGTCTTGTTGTCGAAACGCCATGAACCACCACCACCACCGCCGCAGCCATGGCTGCTGGCGGTGTGGCCGCCGCCGTGCGCTGCCGCGTGGACAGCAGCGGGTATGCGTGTGTGGGTGTGTGTGTGTTCGTTTGTGTGTAGGTGTGTGTGAGGTGGGGTTAGTGGTTTCGAGTGGTTTCGCCGGAAAATGTTAACCCGTAATCGCCGCCGCCGCCAACGACCACCACTGCCGGAGGTGGCAGTGTGTGGTGCACGGTTGCACAGCTCTAGTAGCTTTAACCCATAAGTCACAGTTGAGTTCGGGTCTGATTGTGTTAAGTCATGGCTTAATGAAAGGGTAGGCTATAGTTATCATTTCATGTGGAAATTGCCTTTTCTGCCCCTGTTTTGTAAAACCCGTATCTCTTTCTAGGAATATCGGATCGGGGTGAAACCAGTGCCAAAATCTCCCATTTTGAGTCTAGTAAGTTTTGTATGTTTTGCGGAAAAGTTAGTTCGGCCTCTAGCTAGGGTCAAATCATCGTTTTGTACTGACAGGTCCTGTTTTTCACTGCTCTGCGAGTCGGTTTTGTAAAATTCATGTAGGACGATAGGAACATCGTTAGAACGCGTGCGATATGTCTCTGGAACCCAAAGACATGGAAATATCTGGTTTTGGAATAATATTTCTTAATTTATAAGCTTAAAGGGGGTTAAACAGGTCCCGAACAGACCTGTGTTTTTAGTGTAAAAGCTGGAATTTCTCACTTGTAAATTAGTAGTTGTGGTTTTGGGTTGGGACTTCACTTTGACATTTGTTAACACTTAATTCAGTACAATGCTACCCCTTGTGTCTCAGCACAACCACGTATTGAAGCTGCTCAAATTGAGGTCACGACAAATCTCTCCTGTCCGCCGCCTTCGACCAACAGTCCAACACTTACTGTGGAGACACCTTAATCATCATCCTCAACATCAACTGATACTACCATCCCCCCGGAGGAACCTGTACAAAACACGGAGATCGCTCCTCAAGATTCGTCATCTGCTACAATCGTGGATCAACCTCTAAATTCCTCAGAACCAGAAGTTGATCAACCTTCGACGAATCCTCCCCCATCTCTTCCGAGAACCCAACCGGCTACACTTGAAGTGGTACTAGACCTTCCATCTGGTGACTATGTGGATCCGGATGCCTCACATTCCACTCAGCAGCCGCTTCCACACTCCACCAAATGGACGAGAGCTCATCCTCTGCACCAAATCATCGGTGATCCCTCCACTCCAGTCCAAACGCGAGGCGCATCAGCAAATTTCTGCCTCTTCTCTGGATTCTTGAGTAAGATCAAGCCTACAACCGTCCGCGAAGCACTCGAAGATCCGGACTGGATCATAGCCATGCAAGAGGAACTCAACCAATTCTAGGCTCTCAAGGTATGGCGACTTGTTCCACGTCCGACTCACAAGACGGTGATCGACACTAAGTGGATCTTCAAGAACAAGAAGGACGAGGACGGCATCGTAGTACGTAACAAGGCGCGTCTCGTGGCCAAGGGATACCTCCAGCAAGAAGGGATTGATTATGACGAGACATACGCTCCGGTGGCGAGGATCGAAGCAATCCATATGTTCCTTGCATATGCCGCACACAAGAACTTCACGGTCTTCCAAATGGATGTGAAGACCGCATTCCTCTACAGCGATATCAAGGAAGAAGTGTACGTCTCGCAACCGGAAGGATTCGTGGACGATTCAAAGCCTGATCATGTCTACGTTCTAGACCTGGCGCTTTATGGTCTAAAGCAAGCTCCACGAGCCTGGTATAATACTCTATTCGAGTTCTTGCTAAAATCCAAATTCACACGAGGTAAGATAGATTCAACTCTGTTTATCAAGAACGAAAAAGGTCATATTGTTTTAGTTCAAGTGTATGTCGATGACATAATTTTCGGTTCTACTAATCCTCAGTATGCAAAGAACTTTGCCAAGCTCATGGGACAATTTTTTAAAATGAGTATGCTTTGTGAGATGAATTTCTTTCTCGGTCTTCAAGTTAAACAACTGTCGACCGGAATATTCATAAATCAGGCTAAGTACATCCGGGATATTCTTAAGAAATTTCAGATGGAACAGTCCTCACCAATGAAAACCCCCATGGCACCCGGTACAAAGCTTCACGTCGATCCTAACGGAAAGGATGTGAACACTAAATTGTATCGGGGAATGATTGGTTCTTTGATGTACTTAACCGCTAGTAGACCGGACATCATGTTTTCAACATTTCTATGCGCCCGGTTTCAGTCAAAACCGAAAGAGTCTCATTTAATAGCTGTCAAACAAGTTCTTCGTTATTTACGTGGTACTGCCGATCTTGGCATGTGGTACCCGAAAGAGACAGGTTTTGAGTTGTCTGCATATTCTGATGCGGGCCACGCGGGCAACATGATGGATCGGAAGAGCACGTCGGGACACGTGCAGTTCTTGGGCGATAGCTTGGTGAGTTGGGCATCCAAGAAGCAGCAGTGCGTCTCTACGTCGACTGCCGAGGCGGAATACGTGGCCGCCGTCAGCTGTTGTTCTCAAGTTATATGGATGCGCACGTAACTCAAGGACTACGGCTTCACATATGTCAAGGTGCCCATCTACCGTGACTCGAAGAGCGCTATTGCAATATCTAGCAATCCGGTCCAACACACGAAGACGAAGCACATATACGTTCGGTACCATTTTATTAAGGATCACGTTGAAAGACGTATAGTCGAACTCTGCTTTGTAAATACTGAGCATCAGTTAGCAGACCTGTTTATAAAACCCTTGGACGAAAAATGTTTTGATACCCTAGTGTCCAAGTTAGGTATGCTAAATTTGAAGACTTGATCTGATTATGTGCCCGATCCAAGTTCCATACATATACGAGAAACTGTCTACTCATCATCCGTTGTTCACACTCCTGATGATTGAATACACACTTTCTCGCATCTGTATTCTACTTGTATCAGTTACATAGTTAGGATTGAGTCTCTGTATTTATTAGGTAGATTTCGTTTGTTTCTTTTCTTTCTACGTGTGTTTCTTTTATTTCATACTAGCGTCTAGTTTACATGGTTATATTTGTGCTTTCACAAGTGTTCATGTGTTCAGGGGGAGCATGACTAACTATCAGGTATGTTACATCTACTGTTGAGGGGGAGTGTCACACAATTTTTTCTTTAAGTACCAGAAAAGTTTTTTTTGTGTGTTGACATTCCCGTGTGCACTTCACATAACTCCGTGCACATTCTGAGGGGGAGCATATCACTTTATGTTCATCATTTGAGGGGGAGCGACACAACAATTTTTTTTCTTAACTGTGTAAAAAGTTTTTATGTGTCCGCCTCTCCGGTGCACACACATGCACAATCCGAGGGGGAGCAGAGAAATCCCGATGCTCAGTTTGAGGGGGAACAAGAGAAGGTTCTTTCAAAATCCTAATAGTCCTATTTTTTTGAAAATTTGAAAGAACAGGGGCGTTTTTGTCAACAATAACAGAGTGTCCGGACAGGTCTCCGAATACCCCTATCCGGATAGGTTTCCGGACCGGACACCTATCCGGACCAGATAGGTATCCGGATGACCCACCCGGAGACTATGTACCCTATATAAGCAATCCGAACACCACATTGGTATCTTATCCGGATAATTCAAAAACCCACCAAAACCCCTTTGCTTTCTCTCTCGTTCGGAAACTCACTCAATCCACGGTTCTCACTCAATCTTCGCTCTAATATCAGGTATGCTATTTATTTCACCATTTCGATCATTAGTAGCCGAGGTTATTGGGTTTAATCACAGGAATCGACCACGGATTTGGTTGACACAGGGTTTCCGAAACCCCTCTTTCACGTCAATCATAGTTTGACCATTATCAGGGTGTTTTTGGCCGATTTAACACTTCTCGTAGGCACACACACTCCTATTAACTCTGTTATGATACTTAGGAGATTGTTTGCATGTGGTTTCGGGACAACTCGAACCATCCGGATGTCGTCCGGATAGTCTCAAACTATCCGGACACTCTCATCACATCCGGAAACTGTCATAAGGAAGATACTTTATTCGGACACTCACGACATCCGGTAACCCTAGTTGTCCGGAAACCTAAGGGTTTCCGGTAAGTTCAACTATCCGGAATGTTGAGGTGTTCGGTACCCAAGTCATCCGGAAACACATATCGCATCCGGAAACCGAATTTTTACCGGAGTGTTACATTGTTCGGAAACCATCTTCACGTCCGGATACCTTAGTTGTCCGGATACTCTTGTCCGGATACTCTTGTCCGGACACTCTTGCCTGTCCGGAAACTTTTGTTTCAATTGGTTTTGTCCGGACACCCATGTGTTTATATTTCCAGTACCTTTTTTCTCACTGCCAGGCCTCAATCTGACTCAGATTGAGCCAATTACTGCAAAGGTACGCACCTCCACTTGTTCATCCGCCTTGATTACTAACTGTGATTCGTTTTTCAGATCTTTCACATGGCGGACCAGGAACAACAACAACAAAACCAAGAGCAAAATCCTCCTCAAGAGGAATTTATCGATGAAGCAACCGATAATGCTCTGGTCAACCCTGACCATGGCATTGAGATAGTAGCCAATAATCATGAGTTGGACGCCGCCGAGTTCCGACCACAAGAGAAACATCGTGTGATCGTGGACATTTTACTTGGTCACCCTCTCCGTGAGGCCCTCACTGCCACAACCGACGTCCCGGTACTATATGTCTATCAAGTGTGGCTCACTGCATAAGTCATCACGGCTGCCAACACTCAAACCATCACGGCGCGGATCGACAACCATCCCTTAACGCTCACACCTGACGCGTTCCGCCGCCTGCTATCCCTATCGGAAGCCAACGCCGGGGGACACCAAGGCTACGACCCCGCGGTCAACGACACGACATTGTGTGCTCAAGTACGCACACTCGGATACAACCACGCCATCGACCGACCATCAGCCTTCAACCGCAAATACCTGGCGCCCATCTGGTACACGTTGTTCACCATACTGAACAGATGTCTCTCATCCAGATGGAGGGGCATCGACCAGTGTACAACCGATTTCTTGTGCATGTTCCATGCTGTATACTACAACAGACACGTCGACTTCGCGATGATTATATGACGCGAGATGGTTCAATCCATTTGGCAAATCAGCGGTACGAAACAAAAGAAGTTCCTACCTTATCCTCGATTCCTCTCACTGGCGATCAGACAACACATGGATGCGAATCCAGGGATACCGCGACGCATTAACCATCCGGTATGTCCTCCTTTCCATTTACAATATATGGTGATTCGGAACCCATCCAACGCCATCGCCATGCCTTTACCTGAAGCCCTACTGGCACACGTGGACCCCAATGCACCGAGTGTGGTAGAATATAGGAGAGAGTTAGCTTCTCCCATGGTCTAGCCAGCGCCGGAGGGACCTCCCCAGGGACATAGAACTGAGGGACGTGAGGGTCCTAGGACGAGAGGTGGTAGAGTCCGGGCAGCTGGGGCTCCCGGACGGGGTGTGCTGAGAGTACGCGGGAGGGGAACAGGCGTGGACGATGCATTGGATACGAGAGCCAGTACTACCCAAGCCGGACCAAGCCAACAACCCATTCCCATCACCCGGACGACGACTGAAGTTGGAATGTCGTCTAGACCAATGCTTCACCGGGACTCCGAGCCGTATATATCTGACCCTTCACCACCCAGACAGGTGGAGGACGTTGATTCTGACTCCACTGAATCCGATACGACCCGTGCCATACGGTTATCCTTAATACCTACCAGTATCGGTCGAAACCCAGACTTTACCGAAGAAATCCCTTCTGACTCACCTACACCCCCACTCATCCCTACTACCCAGCCTATTACGGGAGATACAAGGGGAGCGGAGGGAGACTTAGTTGAAAATTTAGAACATGTGAAACGGAGGGAATTGCGGTCGAAAGCGAACCACGAAAGATTAAGCCGTAAAGATAAAGAGGCTTCTGAGCGACCCCAAACTAGCATCATCCAGGTAGCCACATCTGTTATCCCGTCTCATCCGTTGGGACAGGGTTTTGAAGAAGCCGCCGTGGACCTAGCGGCGCAAGTGCACAACCCCCCTAAGCCACTCATCCGTCTCTCAAAAGACGGGTGTTTCAACTTCTCACGGGGAATTAGCACAACTTCTACCGGTCTCTCACTCAGAGAGTACTGGTATTGAAACAAGAGACCAGCCTCCCCCGATCTCGACTTCTTTGGATGCACTATTGAGTCTAGAGCCATTTGCTAATATTACTTCTTCGGCTAGGGCACAAGATGAGGAAACGAACATCGATGCTCTTCGTGACTCGATCGGAACTTCTGTAGTGCCTCCGCCTTTCAGCGAACCACGAGGATCGGAAGAAAATCCTACCACGGACACATCATCGCCAACCGTGAACGTAGGTGGATCTGCCTCTAAGGTAGATGCCTCAACGGGTAATCTAAGTGATCCCGGAGTTACTTTACTCGACTTTGTGTCAAAGGGATACCTGGACAGCGCCGTAAAGGCTGTCCGCGAGGCCATGGAGCAGCGATTCACCAATGAGCTCGATAAACTAAAAAGATTAATCAAAGGCAAAGAGAAGGTAGTGGAAGCTGAAACCGCACCAACACCTCCACTGGCTCCCGTACAGCCAACTTTTACGGTGGACACCCTGAAGACTGCTTCTGGCTCAGCTACTCCAACACACCGACACCGACGCCTCTACCGAAGCAGACCTGATCTCCGTTCTCCGATCACAGGTAAATGCTCCATCGTCATCCATCACTACAAAAATGGATCAGCTTGACACCACTCTCAAGGATGTTCAACAAGCGCTCAAAACGCTATCCGAGAGAGTTGCCTCTATGGAAGAGACCTGCAAGAGTCAAGCCGTCGGTCTAAAGCGAAGACACGATGATCAGGATGATCCTGATCACCATGAAGGGGAGAATAAAAGACTTCTATTATCCGAGACCGCCCAGATCCTCACTGAAACTACTGTGGTTCAACCGGAACCGTCAACTGCGGCAACTACAACTGAAGAACCACCTGAAGCCGAGTTGAGTTTAGTCGAGATGGTTATTGATATGGACATCTCTGACGACGAAGACCCGACGGTTGAAAAGCCTGAGGGAGCAACACAGGAATTGGTCACGTATGATACATCAGATAGGCCCGAACTACACTTGATAGATCCAGATTCCCAGATCGACCCGGATACCGAAAATGCATGGTACGAAAAAGCCGCCAGTGCTCTAAATCTCCAGGTAAACCTGTTCTTCCCTACTGATGAAGACGACAACGTTGACTACGACCAGTTTCTGCTGCAAAACCTATATGGTACACCCGTTCACTCTGCTCAAGCCGCTGAGACTTCTACAAGACCCGAAACTTCAACTGCTGAAAATCCGACATCTCCTCAACGACCAACAACGTATGATCTCCCCCCCCTCCTCAGCAACAAATTCGATGGGAGAAGATCATGATACATATTCCTCACCTGGAGGAATCTCTGAAGAAGTTGTATGTTCACAGGTTACGCCCTATCGAGCAGACTTTTTGTCTTGGGATTTCCCACTTTGACGCGGAATACCAAGATCAGTACATAAAAGCCATGAAGCGGTGTCTGGCAGTTAGCCAAGTCTGAACCAAGCACAAGATCACTGAAGTGCCAAACATCCAAACCAGCCGGATCCTTAGAGTCATGTATCCAGTTTTTACTGTCCGACGAGAAGACGGTAATGAATGGAGAATCTCCGAAGCTGACTTTAAGAATCTTATACCATTCGATCTACTTGCTATACTGAAAGACCTCCGAACCAGAACCATCCGTCCGCTTCAAGTGACAAAGGCGCTCAAAGTTGTTCGTCGATTCCTGATTCACTCTATTATGATGTCTTACCTCACAGACTTCCAAATGGGAATCGAGAACAGAGCAAAGAAGGTAAACCTGCTGAAACCGAATCTGAAAGCTCCTGAACTGAAGATGTATCCCGAGAACGCACTGCTTCTAGAACCGGAATTTGGGATAGTATACCTCAACGAATAGAAAGAAAAGAGGTTTCTCCGCTTCAGCCAGGTAGACAGATTCTGTGATGGCACACTCTTCAAAGTTCAAGATGCCCTTCGAAAGATCATCACGTTCGAATCCAAAAATCAAAAGGTATCGTATGTTCCCAACCTGAATGAGACAACCGCTCGAAAAGCCTTAGAAGTGATTGAAGACCGCATCGACTACCGCCGCGCCATCAGAACGTTCGTGTTGATCCAAACCCTCAGTGATTTGATAATGACCCTCTCTTATATACTTAGTGAAAATTGTAAGTAAACAATATGTATCAGAGTTTCACTATCGCTGATAAGTACTAAGATCTTCCAGTATCGCTGATAGGAACTCTCGCTCTTTTAAGTTAAACATTCAGCGAAACTGTTCATCATTAATGCTCTGAGTCTGTTCAGTCATTATTATGATCGCTGATAAGTTAGTTGTTTACTTATGATCCCTGAAGACAAGTTTCACGTCAACAAAGGTTCTACGCTGAAGTCGAAGATCAAGCTCAAGAACCAGCGACAAGTCTCCTAATGAACTGATGCGGATCAGCGAAGACTCAGATTTGTCCACTCAACGTGAAGTATCAAGTACAAGACTTCAGCTATCGCTGAACTTTATCATTCGCTGAATAGAAAATGATAATCGTTGAATCAACGAAAGCTGATCATGAAGTCCTCCGTACAAAGTACTTTTGTCTTAACCCCCCTTGCACGACTCCATACGAAATGTCAGAAAAGAACCTCCGAAAATCTGAAATCGTACAACCACTCTGATACTACACTGTTCATCCTTACGGCTACTAAGGTTGTCATCAAAAGTCAATGACATGCAACCAACCAGTTGATGACACGTGTAAAGTATATACTGACTTGCATTAAATGCATGCAGTATATAAAGAGATGAACTCACTTCTTTTGATGTAACTTGCTAACTCTGGACAAGTTCAAATCTCTTATCTCAGATAGGTTATTATTAGTAATTTCCTTATCTCTCTTAGTGCAAGAAACCTTAGTGTTCCAACTTGTTTAGATTTAGGTTTATCCTTAATCTTGTTTCCGCAACAAGCTGTAAATTGTTAATGATTTATCAATAAACAATTTAGAAAAGTAAAATATGTGTGTTTGTATTCACCCCCCCCCCCCCCCTTCTACAAACTTGTATAGGCCTTCGTGACCAACAAGTGGTATCAGAGCATATTTGTTTAATCTCATAAACAAGATCTAATCTAAGATATTTCTCTTCCTTGCTATTATCTGAAAATGGCCACCAATACAAACACAAATTATATAGACAATGGTTCTCTTGCAAAAACCCCTAGATTTTCCAGAGATAACTTCAACTTATGGAAAAATAGGATGACACTCTTCTTAGAAGGTGTAGACCCTACTATGCCTTACTATATTGAGAATGGTCCATTCATCCCTGTAAGATTTGATGCTGCAGTTCCAGGCACTGAGAATAGACCTGCTATTCCAGAAAGGCTGGTACCTAAAGAAATCCATCAATGGACTGACGAAGATAAGAAGAAAGTGGCTATAGATACAAAAGCCAGATCCATACTATCCATGGCTCTTCCTGACGAAGTCTACCATTCCGTCATGAATCTGAAAACATCAAAAGCCATGTGGGACACAATATGTGTTCAGTATGAAGGAACGTCTGAAGTCCAGGACTCAAGAAAGATCAACCTGGTAAGACAATACGGAAGCTTCATTTCTGGTAAGAATGAAACTCTCTCTGAAGTTCACCAACGTTTTAATTGTTTAATTATAGATCTGAAAACTGTTGGTAAGGAATATTCTAACTTTGAAGTGCTGACAAAGTTTCTAGAATGTTTACCTGAAAGCTGGGACAATTATTCCATGTGTCTCAAGCTGTCAAAGGATCTAAGATCAATGACCCTTGCTACCTTATATGGCACGTTGCTGAATCATGAGCAATCAAGCCATCTTAAGAAGAATCTTGTAAAAGATTCCAAAAGCACCCCTGTTGCTTTAATCTCAGAGGAACCTTCTACTCAGCGACCCTCGATCACTATCACTGAGTTAGAGAGTAACTCTGAAAGTTCATCAGATTCTGATTTTTCAGATGATGAATCCTTGGCTCTCCTAACCAAAAAGTTCAGGAGATTTGCCAAGAAGAAAATGTTTAGAAAGAACAAACCTCTTTCCATAGCTGACAAGCCTAAATCATCAGTTTTTGTTGATAAGGCTACTGCTACTTGTTTTAACTGCGAAAAAATAGGACATTTTGCTAACGAGTGCAGGTCTAAGAAAGTCTCTAGACCCTCAGCTTTTACAAAGAAATACTTTGTTCCAAGGAATAAAGATGACAAATACTCAAAGCTGAAAGACAAATATGCGAAGCTGAAAAGCTTTAAGAAGAAAGGCAAAGGCCTGATGGCTGACTATGATTGGGCTGCTTCTAATGAAGAAGCATCATCATCTGATTCTGAAGATGATGAAGCAAATCAATGTCTCATGGCCAAGATTGAAGAGGAAGAAAGCTCAGACATTCCCTCCACTTCAACCTCTGCTATTCAGGTATCACCTTCTTTCTTTACCAATATTGCAAATATTGATGAAGTTGATAGTCTTCGAAAGATCGATCTCTTGACTAGAAGTTTATACGAAGCCATGAACGGCAAAACTGTGGTTGAAAACCAAAACCTTGATCTCGCTGAAAAGCTTAAAAACTGTCATCTTCAAATAGAAAAGCTTTCTAAAATTGAAGAAGATTTTAAAGATCAAGTATATTTAAATCAGCTAGTGAAAATCGAACGAGCAGAAGCTATCGCTGCATTAGAGGCTGAAAATGCTACTGTTGAAGGATGGTGTAATTCTTCAACAAAGACCACTGAGATAATTAAGGCTCAGATTCCTCTGAGTGATAAACGTGGTCTGGGTTATAAATATGATACTCCAAAACCAACCACTGAACGTTCAATGCTTAAATTTGGAACGTTCGTATCCTCAGTCGCTGACACTTCATCATCTCAGTGCTCATCGTCCATTACACCAATCCCTGAGGAAACTCCTACCTCCTCAAAAGGCAAGGAGAAAATGGTTTATTCAAAATCTACCTCTGTCTCTAAAGACAAAGGTAAAGGAATTGTTATTTATCAAAATCCTCAGAAGGGTACTTTAGTACCAAAGCTGAATGCTTCTAAAGCTTCAGTGACCCATCCCTCTGGATCAAAGAAGCTGATCTCTGGATCTATTCAGAGATCTACTCCTAGACTCAGAGTGGATATCCTTGGTAAGAAATCTGAAGAACTGAATGTTTGTTCCATTTCTAAAGCCAATAGTTTACTTGGTGCTGGCACTTCTAATTCAAAATTAAAAGCTCAGCATTCAAATGGTCCTAGAACTACTTTTAGCTATAGGAAATGTTATCACTGTGGACTCACTGATCATATTGCTAGTAAGTGCCCCACAGCCACCAAAGCCGAAAAGATAGCTAAGGTGAAGATTGCCCCCAAGGCAAAGAAGACCAACCCTGGTGCAAATCAGGTCAAGGTGAATTCTACCACTGAGGTTAAGAAATTAACCAAAGTGAAGAAAGACAAAGCTGAATCTTCAAATGCTGCGAAGATCGCTGAACCTTCAATTCCAACTACTTCCACTGACAAACGTGTATACATGGTTAAGTGGGTACCCAAGAAAAACTAATCTTCCTTTGTAAATGCAGGTTAAGAAGGGTATCTGGTATCTCGATAGCGGATGCTCTAGACACATGACTGGAAAGAAAAACCTGCTCGCTGAATACAAGGAAGAGAAGGGTCCCTCTGTGACTTTCGGTGGAAATGGAAAAGGACACACCCGAGGGTATGGTGTACTTTCAAATGGTACAACCTCCTTCAGAAGAGTCGCATATGTTGAAAGGCTGAAGCATAATCTTCTAAGCATCAGTCAGCTTTGCGACATGGATAACAAAGTAATTTTTACTAAGGAATCCTGCTTTGTCTCTGACAAAAAGGAGAAGATAGCTCTCAACGGTTATCGTTTGGAAAATGTTTATGTAATAAACATGGACTCAACAACCACTGAGAACTCATGTTTCTTCTCAAAGGCATCTTCTGATGTTAACTGGCTATGGCAGAAGAGGCTCTCGCATCTAAATTTCAAGACACTGAATACTCTTTCCTCCAAAGAGTTAGTCACTGGTCTACCTCAGCATTCATACGCCAAAGAGTCTTTATGTTCAGCGTGTGAAAAAGGGAAGCAGACCAAAGCAAGCTTTAAATCAAAGCAAGTCTCCTCAGTGTCATCTCCTCTACAACTACTCCATATGGATTTGTTTTGCCCTGTTAACAAACAATCCATCGCTGGAAAGAAATATACGCTGGTCATAGTTGATGAATTCTCTCGCTTCACTTGGGTAATGTTTCTCCGTTCTAAGAGTGACACCCCTGAAGAACTCATCACCTTTCTTCGGAAGATGGAAACTCTGAACAATATGACTGTTCGCTCAATAAGGAGTGATCATGGGACTAAATTCAAAAACAGTTCTCTTGATTCCTTCCTTGAGAGTAAGGGTATTTCTCACAACTTTTCGTCAGTGAGAACACCGCAACAAAATGGAGTCGCTGAAAGAAGAAATAGAACAATTATTGAAGCCGCACGTTCAATGCTCAGCGATTCTCACCTGCCTACTCAGTTTTGGGCAGAAGGTGTCAACACTGCTTGTTTTACGCAAAACAGGTCGCTGATAGTTAAAAGATTAAAAAAGACAGCCTATGAACTCTTTCATGGGAGAAAGCCTTCAATCAGCTTTCTTCACATCTTTGGATGTCAGTGTTTCATACTGAACAACAGAGATGCCCTTGGAAAGTTTGATCCTAAGGCTGATGATGGAATCTTTCTTGGATACTCCTCAGTTTCCAAAGCCTTCAGAGTCTTCAATCGAAGAAGACAAACTGTAGAAGAAACTATTCACGTCACGTTTGACGAATCCCGTTCAGCGAACTCTAAACCGAACGCTGATACAGAAGAACTGAATCAATGGATGTTTTCTCATCTTGGTGATTCAGAAGATATTCCCACTCCTCATGCTCATCCAGTAGAAGATGATAGTCCCACTATCATTCCAAACATGCAGAATAGTGAAGCTGAAACATCATGGGTCTCAGTTGTTCCTATAAACACTATACCTGCAGTTGGTCCAAATGTCTCAAACATTCCATCTATTTCTCAGCAATCAGTGAATGAAGTGACAAATGCAAACATTCCTCTCTTAGCTGATAATCCAGAAGTAGCTGAAGCCTCATCTTCAGTTTCTCCAGTTCAGACTGAGTCAGCGACGTATGCTCCGGCTCAGCGATGGACTGTAAATCACCCAATCGATCAAATTCTTGGTAATCCAAACGCTGGTATTCAGACTCGTAGAAGTGCAGGTAATATTTGTTTATTTGTTAACTTTATTTCTCTAACTGAACCAAAGAAAATAGATGATGCCCTCAGAGATCCAAACTGGGTCAGCGCTATGCAAGAAGAGCTGACTGAATTCGAAAGAAACAAAGTTTGGAAACTCGTTCGTAGACCAACTGACAAAACGGTGATAGGCACTAAATGGGTCTATCGAAACAAGTTGGACGAACATGGTACTGTAACTCGCAACAAAGCTCGTCTTGTTGCTCAGGGATACAGACAAGAGGAAGGCATAGATTATGACGAAACATTTGCTCCAGTAGCAAGACTTGAATCTATTCGTCTTTTCTTAGCATATGTTGTACACAAAAACTTCACTGTACATCAGATGGATGTTAAGTCAGCGTTTCTGAATGGAAAGCTGAATGAAGAAGTTTATGTGGAACAACCTCCAGTATTCTCAGATCCTAAGCGTCCAGGTTATGTTTATAAACCGGACAAGGCACTTTATGGCTTAAAGCAAGCTCCACGTGCATGGTATGACACACTTTCCACTTATCTCCATATTGAAAAATTTGAGCGAGGTAAGATTGACAAAACTCTATTTTTTAGAAAAGTGAAAGGTCATATCATTCTAGTTCAAATATATGTTGATGACATTATATTTGGTTCTACTAACCCTGAGCTTTGTACTCGTTTCGCTGATAGAATGAAAGATGAGTATAAAATGAGCATGATGGGTGAACTAACATACTTCCTTGGTCTTCAGATTAAGCAAACTGAAAAAGGAACTTTCATTAATCAGGGAAAATATGTTAAAGATATGCTGAAGAAATTCGACTTAACTGAAAGTTCAGCTATGAAAACCCCTATGGCACCACCACTGACACTTGATAAGGACACAAAGGGTGTTCCTGTCAATGTTACGTTGTACCGTGGGATGATCGGCTCACTATTGTATCTTACAGCTAGCCGACCCTATATTATGTTTGCAACATGCTTGTGTGCACGATATCAAGCTGAACCTAAGATATCTCATATGAAAGCTGTAAAGCGAATATTTCGATATCTTAAGGGTACATCGAATCTAGGCCTTTGGTATCCCAAAGACTCAGGATTCGATCTAACCGCCTATTCAGACAGTGATTTTGCAGGTTGCAGAATGCATAGGAAAAGCACCACAGGAGGATGTCAGCTCCTGGGTGGAAAGCTGGTAAGTTGGACAAGTAAAAAGAAAAATTCAGTGTCCACTTCCACAGCTGAAGCTGAATATGTAGCTGCTGGAAGTTGTTGTTCTCAAGTCTTGTGGATGAGAAATCAGCTACTAGACTATGATCTTCAGCTCTCCAAAATTCCAATCTATTGCGACAGCACAAGTGCCATCGCTATAGCAAACAATCCAGTGCTACACTCAAAGACAAAACACATCGAAATCAGATATCATTTTATCAGAGATCATGTGATGAATGGTGATATAGAACTTCATTTTATTCCAACTGATTATCAGTTAGCTGATCTATTTACCAAACCTCTTGATGAGACAAGATTCAACTTTCTCATCAGCGAGCTTGGAATGCTGAACTTTGAAGGATAAAACATTCAGCGGTTCACATTAATCAGCGATAGGATAAAATCAACTTGTATAACCCATTCTATCATTCTCCCTCTGAATAAACTTGATTCGCTGATATCAAGGTATGTTTACTCTCTCTGACATATCGCATGTAAATGCAAGATTTCAAAATAAATTGCATCGCTGAATATCTCTTCCTTAACAGCGACTTTTTGAAATTTCTTAAAACCTTCACTGATATTTTCTATTCAGTGCTTCATGTTTTTCAAAAGAGTCCCTGAGCTTTCAAAACCTCAGAGACATCCTAAAAGAATGTGAAAGGACAGTTGTGACGTCATTGCAACGGATAACACCAGGCACGATAACACCAGGCACGATTTCTTTCTGACACACGTTTGCACGTTTCATTCAAACTTCCAATCAAATGCAAACACGTGTCCGTGTCATGATGAAAACCTTTTCCCGCTCAAGGTTTTCTCTCTCTAAAATCTCTGGTTTATATAAACAACTCTTGGTTTATATTTTATCTTTTACGCGATCAATCTTCCTCCGCAAGAAAAGAATTACTGTTGCATTTGTGCTCTCAAATCTTCAAAGAACTGTTCATCATCTTCTTCATCAAACATCAAGGTTAATATGTTCTTATTTATTACCAAATGCGTATAACTTGTTTCCGATCTTCTCTTTGTTTTAACAAGATCAAACAAAAGAACTTTGTAAAATGAAATCATTTCTTTCATGGTTTTATGAACACAACCATTTCATGGTTGTTCTTCAAGTTTAAATGCAAAAATCTTAAACTTGTTCTTCATTCGTATCCAGTTTTTTTTAGAAACTGGAATACAAGACTTTAGGGGTTTTACATTTCGTTTCAAAAATCATAAAAAAACCCTAATCTTCATTAAGACATTTATGTCTGAATGAAATGGACAAAATTCGAACCATCTTAATGGAAATTCTTTCCATATCAAGACAATTCTTATTTGTTAACATCTTTGGTTGAACTGATAATACAGAGAAATGGCAACTTCAAAGATCAATGTTACCGCTGAGACCATCTCTACCGACTCTGAGGAAGTGGAAATCATCAAAGCCCCTCAGGTTAAGTTCAAGCTGGATCAACTAGATTGGACCAAGGTCAACAACCTCTTTGCGCTTCTCGAGTTTCCTCCTCGAAAGCAAGTCACACATCTGGATGATGCTGTGAATTTCCTGAAAAACTGCTGCATTTCAACAACCCTGACCATCACACCTCCTGCAAGTCAGCTACTACTATCCCAGTTCTGGTACTCTGCCAGACACACTCAGCTACCCTCCGCCAAAGATGCATCCAAAACCATCGATTGCATACTCAGCGATACTGAGTATGGCACAATTAAGATAACCCCCGCAATCATTCGAAAAGCCCTGAACTTTCCCAATGCTACCAAAGAAAAACCGTTCGTTCCATTCCCTGGCCATAAGAAGCATGCTGACAGAGAAGAAATCATTGCTTTCCTCGACGCAATGGGTTACATCTGGGAAACTGGAAGGGACAAGAAGCCCGAAAAGAAGCTGACGCTGATAAAGAAGTCTAAAATGCCCAGCGAGATGAATTTCATCTTCGCACACCTGATCAGCTGCATGACAGCGAAGACCGGCTCCTCTGATCAAGCCGCTCAACCTCAGCAGGCTATGGGATACGCACTGCTGAAAGGTCTACATATTGACTGGGCATCTATCATTTATGATGACCTAGTACAAAGAGTAGATTCTGGTGCTGACAGACCTGCATGGGTTCCCTACCCCCGTCTCATCAGCACCATCTTCCAATATGGCCTAAAGGACAGCTATCCTCAAGAGGGTGACCTGAAACTTTCTCTGGTTGGCCCTAAGGTGCTCGATTTCAAACCTGTCGACAATGAGGTACGTCTCTCTACCCTTCTCTCTCTTCTTAACCCTAATTCTTCGACTTTTGTGGCTCCTTCAGCGACAATACCCATCGCTGATACCCCGGCCACACAATCCTCTCCTTCTAAGAAAAGGAAACACTCTTCAACCCAACTTGATTCCAAAAGAATCAAGTAAACCAAGGAGCAATCCCATGCTGAAGACTCCTCAGCTCATTCTGAAGAGCTGAAGGAAAGTTCTGTGGTACGCTCTGCCACACCCGTGCAAGCCATCCCTCCAATCCAGACTTCAGCATCTCCAAACGCTGAGGTTAGAAACTTGGAACCTACCCAACCTCCCTCAGTCTCTCAAAAGACTGATGAAGTGATTCTCAGTGATTCCAACGCTGAACTCAGTACCCGAACCCCATTCTTATCATTCGCTTCTCCCTCCACTCACTTGGACACTCCTCCAAAGAACACTGGAGATGCCATCATTCCAGAAGTAGCCGCTGACGCTTCTCAAAGAATGATGAAGACAGGACCTGCAGAGATCACCATACCTCACCGTACTTTTGAGGAAGATATGGAACATTATTCAGGAACCCGCATCTTTGACGAGTTCATCAATCCTCCTGCAGGTACAAATCAACCCATATACACTGTAACTAAACCTGAAACTTCTGAGCTTTCCTTTGTTCACAAGTACTTATGTGTTACAGGTCCTAATTTGGGAGACATCAACGAGTCTCTGAAGTCCGTGGAAACAAAGCTGACCGGTCTCACCACCACACTCTCCAACAACTCTACAGCTGTAACAAACGCTGGAGAGAATTTGACAAAGCTAACTACGGTGGTGGAGAAGAAAGCTTCCACAGATGACATTAAGGGCCTTGATAAGACGCTCAGCGATTTTGCCAAAGTACTCTCTGACATCTACACTGACTACACCAGCCTCAAAAACTCAGTTTCGACCGTGTCCAGCGAAGTTACAAAGCTGAAAACATCGGTTGAACATCTCGAGGGGGATATGTCAGCTGTCAAGACCGACTTGGGTTCTGTAAAAACCGACGTTGGTTCTATGAAGACGATGATCGAGACGCTGGTCAACAAGGCAAATACTCCTGCTCCTGCCCCTGCCCCTGTATTGGAAACTTTCACAGCGGCGGATCGTAAAGAGCTGCAGAAGATCACTCCTGCTATATCTGGCCTTGAAGACAGATTAGCAGCGATTGAAAGTTGTGTTAAAATCTCTGGCCAAGAAGATAGAGAAAATACAAATGCTGAGTCTACCCATTCCTCCCCCAGTCATCATGAGAAAGAGGGGGAGAAGAGCGCTGAACATACCGAGGAGAAGAGCGCTGAGGATCTTGAAAAGAGCGTTGAAGACCTTTCCCATGATGAATCTATCAGGGGAGAGAAGAATGAAGATCTTATCGCTGGACCTCAGGGAGATGAAAACCCTGAGGGAACCGAGAAGCTCGCCTCTGTATCTGAGGGGGAGCAACTCGAAGATGAAGCTGAAGAATCCGAAGCAGAAGATGATGAAGACATCGACATCCCTGATAATGAACCATCCTCCTCTCCAAGGAATGATGATGATGATGACGAAGATGACGATGACTTCTTTGTCGTCAAACCTGCCCCAAAGATCAAAGCTCGTAAGGGAATTTCAATAAATGAACCAACAGGGGAGCGGACAAAGACAAAGCCCTCAGCCTCTGGCGCTGAGAAAGGCAAAGGCAAAGGCGTCGCTGAAGATGAAAATCTGGCGATCTTGCTTGTAAAGCCGGTTTGTCAGGTACACTAATCATATCTCACTCCATCCCTCCTCTATAAGTTCTACTACCCTAGCCTACACCTGAACATATTTCTCTTTCTCTTTCTACCCAAGTTCTTCTACCCATGTTCTTATTTGTAAGATCGCTGTGTTTCAGCTAGTCCTCTCCCCTGTTTGAGGATGTCGCTGAAGGTTCTACTACTGCGACTTCACAAATAAAGCCAGCTGCTGCTGATGAAATAATCCCAGTCTTAGATTTGATCTCTGAGACTGATGAACCAGAAGAACAACCTCTCTCGCACGGAAACAGACCTTCCTCGGCTCCTCAAAAGCTGAGTGAAGAGAATCAAAAGAGAAGAGAGGAAATAATAAAGCGATTCGAGGATCAGCGAATCATTCTGAGGCGTGATCAACTTCCTTCAGTTCCTCCAAAGTTCAGAATCTCAAAAGCTGAATACAAGAAACACCTCAGAGCTGAACGCCTAATCGCTGAAAGAAAGGAAGCTGAAGAAAAAGACAGAGAATACGCCATCAAGCTTACTCAAGAATCTGTCAAAGACCCCAAGCTGAAATGTGTTCCCATTCAAATCCAACGAAAGCTTTGGGAAGAAGCCCAGAAGATCGTGGAAAAGAAAACTGAAGTTTCTCAGACCACCCTGATCTGGTGTAAAGAGAAAATTCACTTCAGATATCGTCCAACGAAGATCAACAAGGTATTCATCTCTGGAAGAACCTCTATCAGAGTACCTATTGTTGACATCAAACTTTTCAGAGAAGATGGCCAATCTGAAGCCTTTCGCGCTGACAGTGTAAAAAGTTATGGTCTCTCTGAATGGCTGGAGATGAGGTTAGCTATCCATTCGTCACAATCTAAGTACAAGGATCATTTCGAAAAGCTGATAAACAGACAGATCGACTTGATATCTTCTTGTGTGTACATTCCTCCTCTTCCTGATCTTAAGCTGAAAAGAAAAAGGGCCTCTCCAAAGAAGAAACGTCAAGATTCAAACTTAGGTCCTGTCATACGAAATGAAACTGGAATTGGTTTCTCTCGCGCTGAAGTGCTTGGTCCTGACCCTGATCTATCTGCCCTTGACATTTCTTTGCCACTATGTGAACTTTTCGTCCCTGGTAAAGTCATCAGTAATCCTTATGGAATATTCTTTCTCGACTACGACGGACGTAAATGTTTTCAACGGATCGCTGAGCTTCCAATCACTCCAATCGAACAGCTCAGAGATCTCATCTACTGGTGTGACTTCAGAAAAGACATTCAGGCACGACACCTAAAACCCTTGATCTTTGAAGAAGCGCTGAAAAAAAGAAAACAAGGCGTAACGGTTCCTGACTGGATGATTCCCACTGAAAAGACCCTTGATGAACTTCTCATTAAGGAAGAACCCTTTGAAAACTGATATAATCTCCTTTTTCTCTATTTTATCAGTTATCCTTTTGTACTTGTAATTTATTTCGCTCGTACTTGTAATCTTTCCATTTCTCTTTGTAACCTTATTCAAAGTTTTAAAGAAAGATTTCAGCGAATGTACTTTACTCCATCAGTACTGAAAAGATCCCAGAAAATAGTAAAAGGGACAAATATTTTATGAGTTCTTTTTATCCTTATGTTTTCATTAAATAGCAATTTTCTTTGTTGCTATGTCATAATCAAATAGGGGGAGATTGTTGATCCAAGCCCTCAGTGATTTGATAATGACCCTCTCTTATATACTTAGTGAAAATTGTAAGTAAACAATATGTATCAGAGTTTCACTATCGCTGATAAGTACTAAGATCTTCCAGTATCGCTGATAGAAACTCTCGCTCTTTTAAGTTAAACATTCAGCGAAACTGTTCATCATTAATGCTCTGAGTCTGTTCAGTCATTATGATGATCGCTGATAAGTTAGTTGTTTACTTATGATCCCTGAAGACAAGTTTCACGTCAACAAAGGTTCTACGCTGAAGTCGAAGATCAAGCTCAAGAACCAGCGACAAGTCTCCTAATGAACTGATGCGGATCAGCGAAGACTCAGATTTGTCCACTCAACGTGAAGTATCAAGTACAAGACTTCAGCTATCGCTGAACTTTATCATTCGCTGAATAGAAAATGATAATCGCTGAATCAACGAAAGCTGATCATGAAGTCCTCCGTACAAAGTACTTTTGTCTTAACCCCCCTTGCACGACTCCGTACGAAATGTCAGAAAAGAACCTCCGAAAATCTGAAATCGTACAACCACTCTGATACTACACTGTTCATCCTTACGGCTACTAAGGTTGTCATCAAAAGTCAATGACATGCAACCAACCAGCTGATGACACGTGTAAAGTATATACTGACTTGCATTAAATGCATGCAGTATATAAAGAGATGAACTCACTTCTTTTGAAGTAACTTGCTAACTCTGGACAAGTTCAAATCTCTTATCTCAGATAGGTTATTATTAGTAATTTCCTTATCTCTCTTAGTGCAAGAAACCTTAGTGTTCCAACTTGTTTAGATTTAGGTTTATCCTTAATCTTGTTTCCGCAACAAGCTGTAAATTGTTAATGATTTATCAATAAACAATTTATAAAAGTAAAATCTGTGTGTTTGTATTCAACCCCCCCCCCCTTCTACAAACTTGTATAGGCCTTCGGGACCAACAGTTCGAGATACACTTTGCGCTCCGTAAGAGATATGTTCATAACTGGCATCAACTCGAACTTCAATTCAAAGGGGGAGATTGTTAGGGCAATATTTGGTTGAATAGAAGTTCAAGGGCTGAACTGCAATTCTTTATTTTGAGCCTCTTTAGTGAACGGGTCGTGGGCTTGTTACCACGGGTCCAACATATATAATGTATTGTTTAGCTTAGAATTAAGCTAGTTGTCTATTTTACACTTTCCTGAACTTATTGTAATTCTCTCTACAATTGAAAGTGAATTGGATGACCAGTTGAAATCATACAAACTGTTATTATCTATTGATTTCTTATTGTTCGTTGCACGGATCCGAAACTCACAAATACATATTTTTAAAAACAAAATGAGGGTTAGACCAAATGGTCTAGTGAGATAATCTCTGTCAGTTTAGTAATCCTTTTGTAAACACAGATATACAACAAGTATTTAAATACCTAGCATGACTTGTGTGCACTGTGTACAACTCCTTCACATGGCCATATTAGTTGGTTTCGCTAAACCAACTAATCAATTTACTCCGCTGTACTTACATACAGCCAACTTCGTTGCCCCTCCGTACAGTGAATACTCCGTCGTCCCTAAGTCCGGCCAAGGTGCACTCGTGTAGTGTAATGCTCATATAAATACAATATACATATCAATATATTATATTTCAATCATAAGCACATCATCACACTACCTACCATATATTTATTCCACATATATATATATATATATATGTATTCTAGTTTGAAAACGTTTAAAGTAAAACTCACCTGATTGCTTATCAAAACAGTTCCAAGTTTTTCTCAATAACCCGATGATTCGATCTCTAACCAAAAGTCACAGAATCTGAAACAGTTGAATACCAATATTTGTTCACCATTCAAACACATAAGACAATCTAGCAGGCTAAGAATTCTAGATAAACCTATCATAACCTTATTCCCAAATGTCCCTCTTCGGCGACTTAGCACGGGGATCCCGCTACCCGGTTAGCGGGTGGGGTCAAGGGGCAACGCCCTTGCAGAGTCTGGGGGCAGTGGCCCCAGAAAATTTTTAGAACTGAAAGAGGTCATAAAGCTTCCGGAAAACCTTATCCAAAATCCTAATCCGAAAAACCCATCCGGAATCCAAATCCGGAACTATCCGGAATCCGGTATCCGGAACTATCCCGGAAAGAATTACCTGGAATCCAGAATCCATTCCGGAAAACACGAGGAATTCGGATACATATATCCAGACTTCGTGCAACATCCGAAAAACAGTTCGTAACCCAGATTCGATCAAAACTACTGAAATCATAAAATTGATAAATCTAAATCGATAGAAATCAATTACTACTAGATACAAACATAATTCTAAAAGAAAATTACCTCAAAAATGATTCAATAAAACTTGTTTCTCGGCCCTAATCGATGGCAACCTTTTCTCCTTTTCTCTGGACTCGAAACACACACACACACATTGAAAGAAACCGACTTAATGAATTATAAGGAGGAGGTGATGGTTTATATATTAAACCAAAATTGTCAATAAGGGTTTGAACTTTACTAGAATGACCGATACACCCTTAAACTTATAAATAGATCCAACTCACCCTAAAATAAAGATAAATAAACAATTAACTTACCCGGGTTATTACATCCCTATCTCACAACATACCTTTCTTTGACTGAAGCTTTGACCCAATCTAGCTTTGTATCTAGGTCATGAATTATATTCTTCTGTCTTCACTTTGTAGACCCATTTGTTCTTCAAAGCTCTTTTGCCTTTAGGTAACTTTACCAACTCAAATGTATTGTTCTCATGCAAGGAAGTCATCTCATCATGCATGACTTCAACATACTCTTTCTTGCGCGCATATTCTATGGCCTCTGGAACTGGTAACTCTGGATGAACTTCTGCATCCATCTCAATTTACTCTTGAACATAGCATTATCGGTTCCATCTTGTTCATCATTCCAAATACCATCTCCATCATGTGTCTAAACATTCTTAGCAGGAAATGGATACAAATCAGTTAGATCATCATTATGTTGAGGAATTGTCTCTTCCTCCTCAACATCTTTCAAAGTATGATATTCCATGAAAACTACATATCGGCTTTGAACAAGTTTCTTCTGAACCAGATCATATAATCTCTAGTCGAACCCATCTTGGCCATAACCAATGAATACACATGGCTTAGTCTTCATATCGATCTTTGATCTCTAAAATCTGGAAATCTGCACAAAAGCCTTGCATCCAAATACTCGTAAGTGACGTTAGTGACGTTACAAAACATTTTTTCCCCTCCAAACCGTGTTAGGAACACTACAATGCAAAGGAACACAAGGCGTTAAATTAATAATATGTATCGCCGTATTCAAAGCTTCACCCCAAAAAGAACCCGACAACCCTACATGTGAGAGCAAACATCTGACTCGCTCAACCAGTGTTCTGTTCATTAGTTCTGCGAAACCATTCAGTTTCAGTATCTTCGAAGGAGTCTTTTGGTGCCGAATACCTTGTTCTTTACAATAAGCATAAAAAGGCCCAATGTATTCACCTCCATTATTTGTTCGAATACACTTAAGCGTCTTCACAATGTGTCTTTTTATCGAGGCATTAAACTAATTAAACACATCTAATACTTGATCTTTAGACTTCAAGGTATAAATCCATACCTTCCTCGAGTGATCATCGATGAATGTGACAAAATATGGGCATCCACCAAGTGTCATATTCTTTATAGGACCACAAGCATTAGAATGCACTAAATCAAGTATATTCTCCTTTCGAGAAGGAGACTGGCTCTTGAAAGTAACTCGAGCCTGTTTTCCTGCCAAATAGTAAGAACACTTCTTCAAATGAACATTGTGCACACCTGATAACACCTCTTCTTTGACAAAAGAGAAATCCCCTTTTCACTCGTGTGACTAATTAGTCTCATATGTCACAAATTAGCCATATCAATATTCTCTACAACTTTCACAATGTTGCTAAAGATCTTCAGATATGTTACATATAACTTTGGGCATTTCTTACCTCTTGCCACGATCAAGGAACTACTAGTGAGTTTCCATAAACCATTTCCAAAGTAGTTTTTGTAGCTATCATCATCAAGTAAGCCTGTAGAAATCATATTAAGTCTTATATATTGTAATGTCTCAGGTAAGTTCGTTAGTTAATTTTTTGGTTCCGTTTTATTTATTTAAATTTTTGTTTAGTAGTTTAGGGTGAGTTGTGTTGGTTTATAAGTTTAGGGGTGTATCCGTAGTTTTAGTAAAGTTTGAACCCTCCATTTTCAATTTGGAATCCATATATATGATCCACCTCCTCCTTATATTTCATTAGAGTCGGTTTCTTAAGTGTTGTATGTGTGTGCTTTATGTCGGGAGAAAAGAAAGATAGCAGAGAAGTTGTCGATTGATTAGGGCCAAGGATAGAGTTCGTGTGATTCGATTTTGAGGTATGTATCTTTTTAATTTGTGTTTGTATTAGATAGTATTAGATTTCTATCGGTTTAGAATTTCCAATTTTCGATTCTTAGATTGGTTGTGTTTGACTTTGGGTTCGAACGACTTGTCCAGATTTCTCTTAGTTTCCGGATGCAAAATATCCGGATTCCGGTATGTTCCGGATGAGGTTTGATCCGGATTCTCTAAGTTTCCGGATATGGTTTCCGGATGCGGTTTCCGGATAAGTTTCTGGATGGTGTCCGGACTTGGTTACTAGATTATTGTTGTCCGGACCGAGAGTATCGGATTCTTGAGATTTCTGGATAAATGTCCAGGTGGTTTGTCAGGATAATTATATCTGGATTGTGTACCGGATTTTCTAGGTTTTCCGGGTGAGTTTTCAAAAGAAAGTGATACTTGCGTTATTTCTTCAGGTGAGTTTTACTTTAACCATTTTCAAACTGGATTACATATATACTGAATGAGAATGTGGTAGGTAGTGTGATGATGTGCTTATGATTGAAATATGATATATTGAGATGTATGTTGTATTTATGAGCATTACACTACACGATTGCACGTTGGCCGGACATAGGGTCGGTGGAGTTTGGTTGTACGGAGGGACAACGGAGTTGGCTGTATTTTAGTGCAGCGGAGTAAATTGATTAGTTGGTTTAGCGCAACCAACTAATATGTCCATGCCAACGAGTTGTACACAATGCATACGAGTCATGTTTGGTATTCAAATACTTGTTGTATATCTGTGTTTTACAAAATGATTACTAAACTGACAGGGATCTTCTCACTTAGACCAATTAGTCTAACCCTCATTTTGTTTTCAAAAATATGTATTCCAGGTCAAGGAACGTTTAAAGGCAAAGGCAAGGATAAGGTGTAATGTGCTTTCGAAGGCTGTTTGGGATTTAGAAGTTTTTCATGAATCATTGTGTATGGATAGTTTTTGTGGATTGTAATGTAATATATTAGCCAAACGTTTGTACTGATATATGTAATGTAAAAGCTTTGGGACTTTCGGACCTTATGTGATATAATATATATCTTTGTTATCTTATACAAGAGATTGTAAATTGTATTATATGATGTATGTTTAGGATGGGTTGTTACATATATGGGACATGTTTTGCATTTCTCAAAAAACCAATTCCATCCCAGTGTCAAATTACAAACATACATTGTAAATTCCAATAATATTTGATAGATCATTATTATCCATCTTAACTATGTCATAGTCACGTGGAGTGTAAGATGAATAAAAATCTCTTCGTGATGTAACATGAAACGAAGCACCACTGTCAACAACCCAACTCTAATTATCTTGTGCAAGGTTGACCATATCATCATCACAACAAAGAAAGAACTCCTCAATGGTGGTATTAACTTCAGCATTGTCATTATCTTTCTTATGATTGTTCTTTTGATTGTGGTGAATGCCCCTTTTGTTCTCCTTTTTCAATTGTCTGCAGCACTGTACCGTGTGTCCTTTCCTTCCACAATGGTATCATTCAAAATCAACAGACGTTCATTTCGAATTTACGAAGTGATTACCTTTATTACTCAGACCTCTACTCTAACTTCTCCCCCGTTTTTCTATGACCGAGATATCTGATTGTGAAAAGGAAACCTGCGACTTTCTTCTCATTTCTTCATTTAAAATACTACCTTTAGCCAATTCCATGGAAATAACGCCATCGGATGCAGAGTTGGACAATGATGTCCTAAACGTCTCCCAATAATCCGGTAGAGTACCATAGATCCACAAGACTTGGATTTCATCTTCAAACTTGATACCAATTCCTGCAAGCTGATTAATAATTCATGAAATGCATTCAAATGATCAGTGATAGGAGTTCCATCATGGTACACTTAAGTCCTGGAATCAAGTCCACTACAGAAAATCAATACACAAAAACAAGATCAACAACAATGGCCATATCACTATTTATAATGTTTACACAGTGTTGTCACAAGATAAGCTCTTAACAATATTTCTCTCTCTAGGATTTATTCTCTCAATCGCAAAATAATCTCACACACATGTAAAATACAAAGAAACTAAATTATTTATAAAACGTCAACACTTTGACCTTTAAAGCTCTCTGTTATGACTTTACACAATAAGCCCCTTAAATCTTGAATACAACCATTTTGCACCTAACAATCTCCAACTTTGACAAACTCCTCTTTTACAAAAAACAATTTAGATCTTCTTTCAACAATTTTCAATCTTTCACAGTCTCCTCCTTTATAGGAAATAAAAATATCTTCAATAGAAAAATCTTCTGAATTAGCTTTGAAGAGTCTTTGAACAATATTCTCAGATCTTTAAATCAACAATCTTTATCTTCTTTTTTGAATTGTTGCTTAGAAAATCTTCAAACTTTCTGTTTGACTGTTATAACCTCTGTAAAATGTCTTGTATTTATCTTTTCAAACATAAATATCCAACAAACTTTGATCTCTTTGAACTGTATATCTTCTCTTTGATTTATCTCCCCAAAATCTTCTTTTTTTAAGTTGGATCATCTTTTTAATCAAGAACAACTTATTATTCCTAGTGTTTCGAGCATATAATTTCTCAAGCTTGTTCTCCAGAGTACAAGCATGAGTCTCCCCACTAATATGGTTCAAAACATTATCATCTACCCATTGCAGAAGATACACACAAACCTATGTATGCAAAATACTTCATTATGCATCTGTTTTATTCTCAATTTTGACGGTTGAAAAGACAGACAAATAAAAATGGTTCACATAAAAAAGGTCTTCCATCTTTCATTTCCAAACATGACAATTAGAAACATTTAGACTTATCATCCTACTTCTATTAACTTCCATCGTTCAAACAAGTCTAATCCAAAAACAATAACCAAACACACTGATACCACTCTGATGGGAAAAACATGTACTGTCACAACGGTGACAACAGTGCGGAATAAACCTTCGTTGGACAAAACTTTCTCGACTTATATGAAACTTTGAGGATGCAAAAAAATAAGGTATACTAAATGCAATGATAATCAACCACCAAAATCAGAAATAAGCAACAATCAAGCACACATGGAACACACATATTTTAGTGTGGACGCCTTTGAAGGCAAGAGTAAAACCACGGGACCCTTAGACCGCTTAAAGTCCACTACCACCACTAAACAATACAAAATTCTTCTCTATATAAAACTATATGCAAATAACCATCATCATACTCTTTGAATAAATCATCGAGAAGTATGGAATCAAAGTAAAAGGAAAAGAGGAAGAAACATCACCCAGAAAAAATCTGCACTGTGTCGAACCGAAAAAATGGAGACTTCTGGAATTCCAAAACCGATCTCCACCGTTTGAAATGTAGATAATGAGGTCGTGAAGCTATTGCCCAAAGATCACGATGATCCAACGGTTCAAACTTCGAGAATAGACGAAGCAGAACAAATGCACTTGCTCGAAAATTAAATATAGTCGAACTTTTCTCTCTTTTCACTCACTTTTGTATTTTGTGGATTCTCTCTTATTATTAAAAAACCCTAAGATACAAGACAATATAGCGTGTATCGCACAACTATGATTGGGCTATTTTAACTATTTTTCATGGGCTAGAAATAATTAATTAAACCCAACAAGAACAACACTAATATGTTATCCATATCTGTTCCTGGTCATGAACCAATATTAAATAAAAGAGTAAACTACATGATTGGTCCTGCGGTTTACATAAAATTACATTGTGCGTCCCTAAATCAAAATAATTATGGATAAGGTCCTGTGGTTTACATTTTCACACGTCCTTGGTCCTTTGCCTCAACTCTTTTTAAAATATTCTGCTAAGTAGGTTAACTGATAGGGCATTTGAGTCATTTTAACTATTTTTCCTTTATTTTAATTAAAAATTACAATTTAGAAAATATTTTATATATGTATATTAAAAGGAGTAAGAATATAATTTATATATGTATACACATGCTAAAATACATCTGCCATACATAGAAACTCACCGCCAAGTTTGTTACCACAAGCACCTGAACCAAAAAAGGCAGAGTCACTGTCAGTGCCATTTTCGTTCCTACTCCGGCAAAACACAAATTGTGCATTAACTGTTTCTTGATTTAATTGTCTCCATCTCTTCCAATCATGACTGTTTCTTGATTTAATTTTTTTATTTTATTCGAGCGAATTTTCTGTATATATTTATTTAATGGTCTGTGTGGGATGTTTCAGGCTTTGAATGAAGGTGGTGTTTCATTTCCGAACCAAGAAGAAGCATCAATTATTCCTCATCCTTCCATTCCCCCGTTTGAAAATACACAGATTGTGGATTTGGGTTTTCACTTTAAAAACTCTTTTTGATCGAAGAGAATGGAGCGTATGGACGGTGCAGGGTTCGATCGGAGAAGCGTAGAGACCGTTCAATTTCACGATCTCAGGGATGTTTCAACTTCATGTTTCGGTTCGCTTTCACGATCACAGTGAAGAGAGAGAGTTGGGAGGGGTCGTGTAGGCGATAGAGGTGGCCTATGGCTGTGCCTGTGATGGAGGTGGTCGTTGATTTGCCGATGATGGAGGTAGCGAGTGGGGTCAGCAGAATCGGGTTTTCTATTTGTTCGAACTCCGGAAATTTTTAAAAACGATGATTTCAAATTCGAACTTCAGATCTTCAACCCCAAATAAAACTTCAGATCTGAAACCTCAAAATCAAGCTTTGGTAGAGAAAGGGTTTCACCAGGGGGTCAGAGAGAGAGAGAGGGAGAGAGAGGGGGGGGGGGTAGGAGTTGAAGGACGCTGATTGCTAAGAAATTCGTCAGATAATGGATCAAAAGTCAAATAAGGCCACCGACGAATCAAGATTGGGACGACGACAAGAACTTTGAGAAACCCGATTTGGATCATTCAAGGAGATTGAACAAATTTAAGTATTCTTACGTCAACAAACCGTTCAAAAACGAAGAACAAAGGGGGTGGCGGCGGCCACCGTGTGGTGAAAAACGATGAAGAAGACAAGGGGGTGGGGGAGACGATTCAAGAAGATGATGATGTCAACACACATCTTATATTATAGTATAGTATAGATAATTTTTTAATAGAAAATTTAAAATAAAATAAAAAGACTAAAACACCCTTAAAGTTAACTCACTTTAACAGAATCATCTAACGGTGTTAAGTTTAAGGGACTAAAGGTGTGTGAAAATGCAAACCACAGGGACGTTATCCATAATTATTTTGATTTACGGAGGTACAGTGCAATTTTATGTAAACCACAGGGACCAATCATGTAATTTACTCTAAATAAAATGATCTATGAATTTTAACAGGTGTTTAATACCCGTTGTATGCTTTTAGTTTGTTCATGAATGGAAGTGTGTTGAACTGTTTAATTGAGCAATATCATTAACTAGGTCATGAACGACTTCTGTTTCAATAAAGATGTGCATCTTCTTCTTTTCAAAGTGCCTTGTTCTCTTTGGTCGTTAATCAGTCAATATGCTTCATTATTTTTCCAAGTTTTTCAAAGATGCAAATCAAATGATTTATTTTAACAAGAAAAAAATATATATTCACTTTTGGCCCAACATTCGGGCAGTACAAAGCTAGCCTGCGGAGAGCAGGTAAAGATCGAAAAAGGTATATAATGGGTGCAGTGTTTGAATCGATCATTGAGGAAAAGTGTGGTTGGAGTCATCAAAGTAATGAGCAATGTACAAGCTCTTCCTTGAACTTGCTTGGATGGCACCATCCTGTCCATTCATTTTAAGTTGAACCAGGCCATTTCCCTTTGTAAATTCCACCTGCCTAGCTAGTATGGTGCATGAAACCTTTTTTAGACAGAACCCCTTTTGAGTGGTAAAACCTTTAATTTAGTGGACAAATAAGACATTTAAACTCAAGGTTTCTTGTTTTATCTCAAAAAAGTTTCAACCATACATCGATGTTGGATTAGTCCCACGTCTGTCTGCTAGAGTTTTTTTATATATATGTTGAAACATGTCTTCTAGATCTCTTTTCAATGACTCTGATTAAAAGTAAAGTAATGATGTTCCAGTTAGCTTCACATGCCAAGTGAAGATAGATTGCATGCTACTTCAATTCAACTACTTGTTGATAGTGCAGCAATTTGTGTCTTTTGAGGCAAGGATACAGATAATTTTTAACTTGAAATCATATATATGTAGGATGATATTTCACCTCGAGGGGCAACCACCATGGTAGCATTTGTAGCATCCCAAATTAGCCGACCCATAATTTTCAAATAAATTTAAATCCATCAAAGAGTTATCAAACCTATGAAATATTGAAGGATCATAATTTTAACCTCCAACCAATATGACATGGGATATTATACTTTTTTTTTTTTTTTATCTTATTTGAAAAGTAGCAGAATGAAATTTTTTTATACTTCCGATAAAGTTAAAACTCTTTTAGAAAAGTGGTCTTTACAATATAACAATTACATATTTTAGATGGTTTGCAATAACTAGCAATAAATTGAAAATTATACAAGAATCTTCCTTAAACAACTAGAGAATATGAAGATCAAGTTGAGATATGTCTCCTCAACTAAAGCTAAGCGTGAAGACAAATAATAAAAGAGATATGACATAAAGTGAAGTATTTTTTTTTCCTGCTTAAATGGTTTGAGATTTTTCAGTATAATTTAATTAATATTCTCGGCTTCAAATATATGCATTAAATGCTTAATGAATTAACCTCGTCGCATAATTAAAAGACATAGATGACCCACTGAATGTAGTTTCCAATTCTTCAATACTTTACTATTTGTTGGATATTTGTAAAGTTTACTAGAACCCTTGTCCTACATAGGAGCCAAGACAATAATTAGAACACCTAATAAACTCCAACCTTAGAGCATTAAATGAATCAGTTAATTGTTTGGGCTTGGAATGTGGTGTTCTTGGTGGGCTCTCCTTGACATAAATATATATATATATATATTATATGTCAAAGATTGGGCATTGGGCCTTGGGGTCGAGAGTCATAAATCGAAGCAAACAATAGTCGGCGCGGATCACGGCGCGACTTCATCCGCGCCAAGGTTGACGCGAGACTCTGGAAGGCTTGAGGAACAGTGGCCGACGCGCTTCACGGCGCGACTCCATCCGCGCCACGGTAGGCGCAAGAGTCTGTTTGAAGAACGAACAGTGCCCGGCGCGATTCTCCGCGCGGGTCAATCCGCGCCAGCATCCGCGCGGAACTCTGGGTGGTTTTTTGACAGTTTGTTTCGGTTGGGAATCACAAACTATAAATACCCATCATTCTCTAGTTTTTGGTAGACGAAAAATATTCATCACAATCATCCCTTTTTCTCTGGTTTTCACTCTATACGATCCATGGACACATAAAGGAAACTCGACAGATTCTCGTTCTCGTGCAAGAACGCGAATAGATAGTTGAATCCTCTAAACGGACGCTCGGACTACGCACGAGTAGGGGCGAAATTCTGTTTAAGGACACTGCTTCGCAGGCCTCTATCTGATTATCACGCAAACGTCGATTCCAAGTTAGTCGTTCTTTACGTTTTGATAAGAATTTCGTTCTATACATATTACATATATATATATATATATATACGTTATATTTTGTTGATTCGTTGTAGTAATCTTGCACACAAACATATACATATATTTGTGAATTTGTTCTCGGTTAATCTTTGGTTCTAACAATCTTAAACATAATTTTGTGATGGATCCTACATCCATGATAAAGAACCATGTGGAAAAGCCGGAAAAATTCAAGGGGACGGATTTTAGACGATGGCAACAGAAGATGTTGTTTTATCTAACAATTCTTCATGTCTCCAACGTGTTAACGGATGACGAGCCCACAAATCCGCCCGTGAGTCTTGGACAAGACGTTTCGACCGCCGCTCAAACGCAACAATTTGAGAAAGCGGTGAAAACTTGGAAAAGCAACGAGTATAATTGCAGAAATTACATACTCAACGCTCTCGATGATTCCCTTTATGATATATACTCGACTTTTAAAAACGCGAGGGAGATTTGGGAATCATTGGAGAGAAAATACAAAACCGAAGTTGCTTGCTCCAAACGATTTGTGGTAGGACAATTCCTACACTACAAGATGACCGACTCTAAGTCAATCATCAAAGAAGTTGAGGAACTCCAAGTCATCACTCACGAGTTGGAAGTGGAAGGTATGGGACTAAACTCTAACTTTCTGGTTGGGTCTATAATTGAGAAGTTGCCTCCTTCATGGAAGAACTTCAAATTATATCTTAAACATTTGACTGATGATATGAGCTTTGAACAACTTGTCCTTAAATTCCGAGTTGAGGAGGATAACAGGATTAGCGACAAGGTCGATGCAAATTCCCTTGAGCCCAATGCGAACATAGTGGCTGCAAGCACATCAAAGGGAAAGTTTAAGAAATTTAAGGGCAAAGGTGTTGCCCCAAAGCCATCCTTCAAGAACTCTCTTGCCCCACAAAGGAAGAACTTCAAGAAACCACATATCCTAAGCTGTTGGGTGTGTGGAAAGCCCGGTCATAGGGCTAAAGATTGTAGACACAAGACATATCATGGTGATGGAAACGGTGGTGGAGGTGCTTGTCCTTCCCTCCAAGCAAATATGGTTGATTCTGAAACACAATTTGTTGGAGTGATAGAAGCAAATTTGGTGACCAACCCGGTGGATTGGTGGCTTGACACCGGAGCCACTACACACATTTGCAACTCCAAAAGCTCCTTTGCAACCTATCAGAAAGTTAGTAATGAAGAACCGATGTCTATGGGGAATGCTTCAACATCGAAGGTAGAAGGAAAAGGGAAAGTGATACTAAAGCTCACTTCCGGGAAGGACCTTGTTCTTACAAACGTACTTCATGTGCCTGACATTAGGAAGAACTTAATTTCTGGTCCTATGTTAAGCAATAAGGGATTCAAGGTTGTGTTTGAATCCAACAAGTTTGTAATTACTAAAGGTGGATTGTATGTTAGGAAGGGTTACATAAGTGAGGGACTCTTCAAGATAAGCTCTGCACATAACAATGTAAATATTGATAATAAAACAACGGGCTCTAGCCCGACTTCCATGTACATGATTGAGTCCTCTACCTTATGGCATTCTCGACTTGGACATGTCAATTTTCGTTGTTTACAAGGAATGACGAAACTTGGCATGTTACCATCTTGTTCAATGAACAAGAAAACAAAGTGTGAAATCTGCATAGATTCCAAGTTAGTCGTTCTTTACGTTTTGATAAGAATTTCGTTCTATACATATTACATATATATATATATATATATATATATATATATATATTATTCTGTTGATTCGTTGTAGTAATCTTGCACACAAACATATACATATATTTGTGAATTTGTTATCGGTTAATCTTTGGTTCTAACACTACCAAGTGATCTTTGACTTGCCTTTGATATCTAGTGAACGGAAATTGAATATAATTGTCTGATTTCATGATTTGTGGGAGCTCGGGAGGAATTCGTCAAGGTGTGCGGTGTAAGCGGTCCTAGCAGTTACAGACGGGGGTTGGGATGTAAGGGCAAATCCAATTAGGTATATTGTTATATTTTGTCCTAGGGTAGTTGTCACACCAACAATTCTTGTGAAAAAAGAGTGTGCAATCATGGAGAGGTAAATTGAATCTCGATATTATAGGGTAGGGTAGGTGCCAGATTTGAACTCAATGCCTTATTGTAGAAATTCCACCCTCTTTCCGCTGAGAAAACTCGCTCCTGTCCATGGATGTAGATGTATCAAATCGATCACCACATAAATCTACGAAAGCTTGCTCAAGAGCTATCTATGTTTTTTTTTTCTTTTTCTTTTTCTATGATAGCTTGTTGTTCTTCCACCTAATTAGAATGACTATGATTACCTTAAATTAGTCGAAACTTGCCCAAGATAACAAAATGATCATTCGATCTCATAATTGTGTATTAAATTACTAAAAATATAAATGAATGGTCTTTTATTAATACTTTATCAATGTACAAGCTAGGAAATGCAATATTCATTTCAGTCCGAAAATGAGATGTAAAATATGAACATTTGTATCAACAAACATTTTCTGATTAAATGTTTTTTAAATCTATTAATACTTAATTACTTTGTCACCAATCGATTTTTTTTAGAACGGTCAAATTTTATAAATCTAGCAAGAAGCTAGAAAAAGAAACAGTTACATAGAATTTCTATGATAGAAAGAATTGCAATGGATGGATTTGCAAGCTAACCAACTCAATTATTAGACAATTTTCTACTTATATGATTAACCCAAAAGTAACCACGGGCTACAATCATCTCCAAAATCATCGCCTTTTTTGGCTTCGGGTTGCCAAAGAGATCGAATACCCTTCCAAAAAGCCCATATAGACCACAAAGTTATAAGCATAACGGCTTCGAAACACCAATCGATTTAGTTTGTGAATCATCTGATGGATTAACTATATATTTCAATATGGTTTCATGGCTTTTGTACTACATCTGTCGGTCACTATATATGGTTTCTTAATTATGTAAGCTTTTGAAAATGGAAACATATATTCGGGATGACAAATAAATTATTTTGACATGAGGAGTTCCCATTTTTAGACAACATATTGTTCGCAAACGCAAACCAATGGAGAACATATATATAATATAAGAAAAGTGAGTTTGATGTAACTCACACATGATAAAGTAATTAATAGTGCACATGGTCTTACTTGAACTTGCATCTACTGATGTTAGGCAAAGTGGTTTGGATGCCACCATCCTGACAATGATGCATATGTTCATTGCCAGTTAGAGTCTCTTAAAGGCTATTGAAATTTTGCTGTGATTATCTTGAGAGCCTCATAGGATTTGTACTGTTACCTGGTAAAAAAACATTGTTAAGCTACAAATTAAGGAGCAACTCATTTATCCTCCTCAAATCCTTACCATCTTGCAAGCTTAATTAAGCATATATTACATTTTCACTTTGTTATGGTGGGAAAACTCAAACTAATTAAAATGTTAAATTATGCATTTCATATCTTCATTTCACTTGTAGACTTGTTTTTTTTTGTAGTCAAATACTGTAGTTACTTGGTTGAAGGCAAACATTAATGGGTGAGCCGCGAAAGATGCGCCCCTCGAGTGACAAACATTAATTAACTATTGTGAAAAAAAAGACCATGGTTTCGTAGAGAGATCGATCGAATTAGTTGTTGACAGTGGAAGAACCAATTTAGAAATCTATTAAATCTATAACCAAAAGGTCTCGAGAATATAAATGTGTGAATGGAATTATTATTTGGAGAAGTAACCATACATTCGTCTTGTTTGAACATCCAATCCAAATTCAAAGTCAATTATTGCTCTGTGATCTGTATTCTTGGGGAGATATATACATATATATAGTACTTCTGTAATGCGAATAAAGAACAAACAAAAAGATATTAGGTTTGGTATTAAGTAGACCATTCAAAGTGCTTTCTTAATTACATTTATTTCTCACATATACATGCACCTGGTCGTCGAAATATAGTCTCTGGGATAGAAGACCGATTAAACAAAGGTTTATCCGATTGCCTATACCAAATGAGACGGGTGCACATGTTAATAGACTAACTTTCAAACTAGGACGACTGGCGACTACAAAACAAATGCCTTTTAGCCACAAAATTCTCCGAGGGAAACTTCTATCGGTGATTACCGATGGATCACCCAGAAAATATAAATATTCGGTAGAATCCGATGTTTTTCGTAAAAATACCCATGGATCACCCAGAAGAGAATCCCTGGGTACACTGGCGGACCTAGCTTGAAGGATACGGTGGCACGTGCCACCGTATCGTTCTTCCGGCGAAGGGTAAATTTTTTTAGTCGTGTGAAGAATGCAACCGTATCGTTATAAATGGTGCAACCGTATCAAAAAAACTATTAAAATCAACCAAAAATTCCAAAAAAAACTCTTAAAATCAACCAAAAATATAAAAAAAACTCTTAAAATCAATCAAAAAAACCCGAAAAGTTCTCTCGAAATCGAGGAAAAAATTAAAAAAAATCTCTCAAAGCGGTGGAATTAGGCTAAAACAACATCGGGCGATGTGGGAAATTTTTAGGTTCGTCAAAGGTGCCACCGTAAGAAAAAAATTATGGGTCCGCCTATGCTCGGGTAATCTTTCACTTTCAATTAAACAAAGCATTGTCCACAAAATGAGATGGATGCACTTGTTAACTTACTCACTTTCAACCTAATTAAGGTACAGGAACTTCAGGACGACTGATGGAAGGAACTGTCCATTTACTAACTCCGTCATCGAGAATGTTCTGGTCGATAATCTTCTTGTTGTACATCACGAAAATAATTTTATACTTTTACCAATGGACTTCTAACATTAGTGATAGCATAATATTCTTGTAGTACATCACGAAACTAAATTTATATTTAAAGATAAACCACGAAGCCACACTTTGCTAACAGTAATCCGTTGGATTACCGATGACCAGCGTCAAGTATCAGTACGACGGAGCAGAGGTTGACCCCGATTTTTTTTTCATATGGTGCCCCATATAATATAGACAAAATAATTAAAAAAAACACGGTTTTTGTCAACGTGTTTACATCTTATTACCGACGTTCAATATTGTCTTACGTGCTTTTAGCCTAATTCCACCGTTTTGAGGGATTTTTAAAAAAAATTGCTTGATTTTGAAAGATTTTTATGTTTTTTTTTATCAATTTCGAATATTTTTTTCAGTTTTTTTTGTTAATTTCAAGATTTTTTTCCCGGTTTCTTGGTTGATTTCAAGAGTTTTTTTTGAGTGATTACGAGGTACGGTTGCACCTTCTTGAAATTTCCAAAATAATACGATAACACATTCCAAAACGATACTGTTGCACCTTTCACGAATTGATTTTAGGAAAAAGATAGTAATGTTAATACCCAAAATTTATACCATTATAGTCAGTAACGGGTTCTAAAATAGGAAGATTGGGTTCTTTAAACAGAGGTTAACTGTAAGCTCACTGTTAAGAGTTCTGATGATAGAGATGTAACATAAAAATAACTCCTTGCAATTATATATTATGGCCTGTAACATATACAAATATATTTACACACATATATATGTAGTACTGAGAGATCCAGAGAACGATATAAAACATAGATATAGATAATGAAATAGATTTGAGAATTTCATGAAAACGATAGAACTAACACAAAGTGCAACAAATTAAGAACTGAACAAATTAATAAAACAATTTATTTGATATTTGCAGTTGAAACACAGGCTAGGTAGCTATCTAGTAACATGAATGTTACATAATGAATGTACAAATAGTTTCCTTCAATGGGTTCTTCAAAACCATGAATTGAAATTATCAGCCAGATACCTCAACATGGTTCCATTTGTTTGTGATGGTGTTAATGTAAGCAGAAGCTTTGCTGTCAATACGAGGATCTGCCCAGCGTCCAGCTCTGTCTTGATCACTTGGATACACTTTGTAAGCCTTCATCGAGTCGTCCCAAGTATCGTCTCCTGTTCTTTGGCTCTTCTTAACTTTGAAGATGCTGAAGAAAGAAAAGGAAGACTTCCTCTGAGATTTGTGTCCTCCCATTTTTCTAATGAAGTAGAGAAAAAATGCTGTTTTTTTGCTAGCAACAATCGAGTCCCTTGGTTTGTATATGATAGTTGTTTCTGCAAGCACGCACAAGTGAGTCTCTTGGTTTTTAATTTAGAAGCCAGACTCTCCACCCATTTTATAGAGGGAGGGATGCTACCTTTGTTAGTGAGGGAGTGGATCCAAGGCAAAAGGAAATCTTAACACTTTGATCTGGACCGTCGAATCATTTACTTGGTCCCCAATATGATTCCAAATTTAATTAATGACTATGAGTAACTAATAACTTAGGCACAGAACATGTCATGACAGCCTCTCCTTTCATTGTGACTAATAAGAGTCCATTGTGACAGCCTCTCCTTTCATTGTGACTAATAAGAGTCCACTGTGGGGTTGTTTCAGAGACCATCATATTTGCCCTTTTATGTGTATACATTCTTGACTTCTCAGTTGGATCATTATATTAAAAACATATCATTATTTCCGCCTTCTCTTACTTTTACCTTTTAAGGTTTGGGATTTATTAAGAAGCAAACAAAATACAATTTCAGTTTCAATAAATTAAGAGAATACAGACAAACAAAATGCATATAACCTATTTCAATGTTGCCTTAAACCAACAAACACTTGGGTCAATTGAACCTCAAAACTATGTGAAGAACTAGGCAAACATCTACCGGTCTATATACTATAACTTCTTATACAAAACAAGTAGTGTTCTACATTGTTACTGCCAATTTGTGTATGATTCCATGATTCGGTACCACTCTACGGACGATAATCCATATATATATATATATATATAGAGAGAGAGAGAGAGAGGTGGGTTCAAACGAGAACGCTAACTATTTACGAGAATACGAGAACGGCCGCCCATGTACAAAATCACATGTGATTTTATACTACCTGGAAATCTGGACGTGAATCACATGTGATTTTGTACAAAATCCAGGTAGTGTAAAATCACATGTGATTTTGTACGTGAATCACATGTGATTTTGTACATGGACGGCCGTTCTCGTAAATAGTTAGCGTTCCCGTTTGACCCTCTCTCTCTCTATATATATATATGTGTGTGTGTGTATTATATTCACACTGTTTCATGCTCCAACAACAAAATTTGGCTTACTTTTACTCGAAATTAACTACCCCTATATCATTAGTCTTGAAGGTTTTAGCATTTTATACGTTATATTTGTTGTTACAATTTTTTTTTCTTCAGACATAGTTGTTTTAATTAATGCGATTTAGAAATTTGACCACCAAAGAATGAATTTGACATGGTTCCAGTAAGATTTTAGAACCTGAATTAACAAACCCATACGCAGGGTTTATTAGACCTAGATAGTAAGACAATGATGCAATAGCCATGAGCCACAAGGGCACTAATTTTGTCGGAATCATATATGGTTATGCTACTAGATAGTTCGTATGTAGGGAATGAGCATGTACCCATATATATCATGATATATGATATTTGGAGTTTTTCACTCTTTCACATCTTTTACATTCCTTCATCACTGTTGGAAATCATTTTGTAAAATATGAAAGCAGGTTTGATGTGTGATACTCAAGTTTCCTCCTTTCCGCCATTTATATGTTTAGTTCTCACTAATGTCCATAAATATTTGGAATTTCCACTTACGGTAAAAAATAGCATATTTTTCGTCCTTGAAGGACCAACTATAAAGTGAAATTCAAGCTAATGACTTACGGTTCCTAAACTAGATCTTTTCACATTTTCACATATATAACAATCAACGGCTAGTAAGAAGAAAAGTGTAAGAAGAGTCCAATGTGGGGTTGTTCGTGAGACCATTATATTTTTCCATTTATGTGTAGTTTCTTGGCTTATGAGTTGGATCATTATATTAAAGACACACGATTATTTCCACCTTATATTACATTTAGCTTCTAAGGTTTGGCAATTATGAAGAAGCAAACAAAATACGATTTTCGGTTTTAATAAATTAAGAGAATACAATTACAGGTAGAAAAAGAAAATAATGGTGCCTTAAAGCAATAACCACGTGGGTCATATGAACCTCAAAATTAAGTGAAGAAATAGGCAAACATGTATCGATATATATATATATATATATATATATATGGGCCTAATCAAATGAGAACTTGGTAGATAGTGATAACTGTGAGATCCAATGTGAGCAACACATTTAAGTTAATTAATATAAATCTTAAAGAAATATATAAGGGTATTTTAGTAAATTGTTTTATTACTCTAATTAATTAATAAATCCTAAAATATCCCCTTTTATCTTATACGTCCTTTTTTCACACACTCTCTCTCTCCTCTCTCTTCATAATCCTAAAATCTCTCAATCCTTTCTTCAAGATCCATCCATGGTTTCTCTTTGCCGTATGGTACATTTTATGGCCATGAAAGATAGTGTTTACTTCCATCAAACAACCATTCCACCAAACAACGATCCATCAACAAAAAAATCCGAAGAAACAATGTCGAATATCTCTCGAAGGAGTATCAACACCATGGCCGGGAAGAGAACGCCGAGATGATTGTGTTTTGGAGCGATGTCGTAATGGATCGTTAGAATAGAAACTCTAACTCCTCTAACCGATCCTCGTCTTTCTACACAGGTACTTTGAAATCCCAAGATCTGGGATCCTAAAATGGGTCGATAGGTACGTACAGCAGAGCAGTTAATGTTTGAAGATTTGTGATACACTGTGATATTATGTAACACTGCAGTTAATGTTTGAAGACTTGTGATACACTGTGATATTATGTAACACTGCGGTTAATGTTTGAAGATTTGTGATACACTGTGATATTATGTAACACTGCGGTTAATGTTTGAAGATTTGTGATACACTGTGATATTATGTAACACTGCGATTAATGTTTGAAGATTTGTGATACACTGTGATATTATGTAACACTGCAGTTAATGTTTGAAGATTTGTGTAACACTGTGATATTATGTAACACTGCAGCTAATGTTTGAAGATTTGTGTAACACTGTGATATCACAGTGTGTCATGTGTTTACCGGAAAAAATTTCGCCGGAGAAGAGAGGGCTGGAGAGGAGAGAGGAGAGAGAAGGGAGGAGGGATGAGGGAGGAGAGAGGATACTTTTAAAATACCTAAATTGACCTTTGATTAAAATTTAAGTCAATATTACCAAAATAAAATAGTTTCCTAATAGGGAAATTAATTAAAATACCCCAAGTCAAATTTCGTGTTACCAAAATGGCCCAAAAATTTCACGGTTTACCAAAATGCCCCAACGGCCCGCGATGGAGCTCGCGATCGCAGGCTAGGGCCTACGTGGCACGGTCTTTGGCCAAAAGTGTCCCGCGGAGCCCCTCAACTATGGCCGCGGTGACACTTTTGGTCCCTCCCCGCGATCGCAGCCCGCGATGCCCAAAAAAATTACACTTTCAGCCCCTGAACTTGGACGAATCTTGCATGCTTTTACTGCTTTTTTCCACAATTATTGTACTTTGAAGACCAATTTGTGGTTCAAATTCACTGGCATGTTTTCATCAATGTTGAATCAGTGTTTTTGGAATACCAATTTGTGGATGAAATGAGAGATTGGTTGTCATCAATGTTGGTTGTTTCATCCATAAATAGATGTAAAATGCAATCCATAATCCACACACCGATTCCATACTTCTTTCTTGCTTTCTTTCTTCAATATTTTGTTTTTGAGATACTACTGAAAAAATGAGTTCATCTGTTGCAAAAGGCTAAGCTATATTTCTGTTTCGATGGTGAATGGGTGCAAGATAACAATGAGTGGAATTTTGGTTATAAATCTAAGCATGGTGTAAAATTGCCAGTAAACTTTACTTATCAGAAGTTTGTTGCGTACGCCATGCAAAAATGTGAAATCAACCCTTCTGTTGTTTGCAAATTAGTGTTTAAAAATGGTGATGGGTCATTTGTGGATTTATCCAACGATGGGGATATCTCTTATTTTCTGCACTTTGCAGCCGATTCAGAAAAGCCACCATTACTTTTTGTGTATGCCGAATTCGACGAAGACGACGACCACGGTGGCGACGACGGTGACGACGACGATGACGATGACGCTGATGACGAAGACCTCCAAATAGAGCAGCCTGATTCTCAATTTCAGTCGTCTCACGTCCCAACAGTTCATTTAAAAGGGCGTTCTGATGGAGATGCTGATGACGAAACCTACATTTTCAGAACGGGTAATTCTTATATAGACAGATCAGATACCGATAGTGATGATCACGAAGAATATACCCCTAGTAGAAAAGCATGTAGTCAGATAAATGACTTTTTTGATTTCCCCCTGTTCTTCCAGACTCCCATACCCAGACACAAACCTACGAACCTACACCTTATATTCGTAGTGAAAGGTTAAAAGCAGGCCAGATATTCGATTCGAAGGATCTCTTAGCAAGTCAGGTCGGACTTAAGTTCTTGGAAGAGGGTTTTCAAAGTCACACGCGGAAATCTGACAAAAGCAGATACATAGTTAAATGTGCCAGAGAAAAGTGTGAGTGAAGGTTGTACGCGATTCACACGGGTCCCAAAGGAGGGGCGATAATGATTAGAAAGTTGCACGACGTACACACTTGTACGAGGACGCAACTGAATCCCCACCACAAACAAGTCGGCAAAAAGACTTTGGGTGCGATACTGAAAAACAAATTTCTTGATGTTAGCAGGTCATTGTGTCCAAAGGACATCGTCCACGATGTTCACCAGCAGTTCGGCGTCACGATTGATTACCACCAAGCTTGGCGTGCGCGATGCCAAGCAATGCTTATGGTGAGAGGCACGTTCGAGGATTCGTATGAACGACTCCCAACATATTTATATAATTTGCAGCTGCAGAACCTTGGTACTGTCACGCAGCTACGGACCGATTCACGTCGACGGTTTGAGATGTGCTTCGTGGCCCTTGGACCCGCGGTACGTATTTTAACACGTCATATGTTTACACATTATAAACTATAACATTTACAAATGAAAACCACCTATGTTTTTGCAGATCCGCACATTTGTGCCAAATCTACGTCGTGTCCTGGTAATAGACGCAGCCCATTTAAAGGGCCGTTACTTGGGTATGATGTTCCTGGCGGTTGCCATGGACGGGGATAACTCCATCGTTCCAGTAGCTTTCGGCATAGGCAAGTCCGAAACCGGGGACGAGTGGTCTTGGTTTCTGTCCATGTTGAGACAAGCTATCGGAGACCCGCAAGGGTTGGTGTTTATGTCCGACAGGGCTCCTTCCATAAGCGCTGCAATCTCTGCCATCTACCCAAACGCCCCTCACTTATCCAAGGACAGACGTATTACGACCTACAAGGATGTATACTGGTCGGCATGCAGAGCATATACGGATCGGGAGTTTAAACGGTACATGAATCTGCTACGATATAGTGCCGATGAAGCAGCCAAAGTCTGTGACGAAGCTGGACCGGAGAGGTGGTCCGCGACCCATTTTCCTGCACAACGGTATGACATTCTGACCTCGAATAGTGCAGAGTCTGTGAATGCACTCTCCCGTTTTGCGCGTAGATGTCCGATTGTTAATCTTATGGACTACTTTCGGGCCTTTCAACAAGAGTGGTACCAAATTCGACGCCGAAAAGGAGCTGAGATGCAAAATGCACTCACACCAACGGCGGAGGATATCGTTCAGTACAGGGCGCGTCGCTCGGCGACATGGACGGTAAGAGAAATCGGGTATGGGAAGTACGAGGTGCAGGATGACCATCTTCACGCGACTGTGAATATGCCCGACTACCTTTGTTCGTGTCGCGAATGGGATAAATCTGGGTTACCGTGCGGCCATGCCATCGCTGCAGCAAGATATATGGGTCGTAGAGATTGCAGCGACTTGGCTGTACCTTTCTTCACGTCCGAATATTACCGGAGAACATACGTGGAGGTTATAAACCCAACTGGACCCCCTGCAGCATGGGTGTATCCACCCGACCCGCTTCCGCCATGCTATCCACCTTTAATGGATAAGAACAGAGCCGGGAGACCGAGAAAGAACGACCGACGTCCATCACGTGGTGAAGGTTCGATACAATGAAGATGTACTCGGTGCCAATGCATAGGACATACTCGTGGAGAGTGTCCAAATCCCGCCCCTTCAACCGTGCCAAGGAGACATTCAGTCAGTCACACCACGGGCCCGTCACAGCTTGAACCATATGGAACAAACACATATGATACTGTTGATCTAAACGTTGATTTGTAAATGATATTGTTGTTGATATGAAATTATCATATATATTATTATAGGGAAATTAATTAAAATGCCACAAGTCAAAGGTTGTGTTACCGAAATGCCACAAATCTCTCCCAGTTTACCGAAATGCCTATGTAGCTATATATATTCATATTATATATACACACATACATATGCTTCTAAATGAACATTGATAACACAACTAGTTTGAAAGGAATTGACCTTCCAGGGCTTCATTATAGAGATCCTCAATCTTCCTATTACTCGTTGCAAAATCCTCCACCTCATAAAATCTTCCTATTACTCGGTAAACTGGGAGAGATTTGTGGCATTTCGGTAACACAAACTTTGACTTGTGGCATTTTAATTAACTTCCCATTATTACATATAAGCAAAAGGAATATCTTACCCTTTAAGCACAACCAATATGGATCACAAATTAGATTACCACTCTCTTCAGTACTAATGCCAATCAAGATTTTGACACCTTAAAACATAATCCACAAGCTTGAATTCAATTAACCCACACTTGGCATACTTAAACACAAAGATTATTGATTGGAACACCTAATAAGAACAAAGATCAAACATATATAAAAAGAAACATCACCAACAGGCTCTTCATCTTCAATCTTTCTGACCCTTTGCTAGGTTGTTTGAACCTTTTTTCTACGCTGACCAACATGCTCTTCATCTTCAATCTTTTTGACCCTTCTTCAACGGCTTCTGCTTTTGCAACCACATATGGCCATTGTGTACCACAACCCGGACACACTTTAGCAAATGAGTTGCTTTTATACATACCTTCATGTCTTCATCAGATTTTAAAATACAAGAGGATTTATCCTCAATTTCACTACAGGAGTTGAGGGTTTTCATATATTCTACCAGAGGAGTGGGCCCACGTGGATAGAGTACGACTACCAAAATCTAGCATCATTAACAAACAAAACCCCATGTTTGTTTATCCGAATGAGGTAACCTCTGACTTGACCTTGCATGATGTATCCAACCTAACCGTGGTTCAGCGGCTTAAAAACTACTTTTCAGAGAAATTAACAACAACAAAAAAATACAAAACAACAACACAGTAAAAAAATACAAACAACAACACAGTAAAAAAAATACAAAACAACTAAAACAACCACCACCTACTTAAAAATTGATTTAGTTTCATCAATCCAAGCTTGCTTCTCGTTTACCTTCGCTTGAATAATTGCGAAGTCTTGCAGAATATGGTGAATTGCTTCTTGTTCTCGACGAACACGAGCCTCCCTAGCTTTTATATCCCCTTTCATTCTTTTGATCTCCCTGTCTTCCTCTTAGATCTTTCTCAAATGGACTGCCTTCCTGTCCATCATTTTTTTCCACTCTTCTGTTAGTTCATCTATCTCCTTTTCCTTTTTTGCTATGGCGACCTCGATTTGAGGTGACATTTTTTCAGGAGTAGACTTAGGGTTTGATGACAATGCCATTTGTGGATGAAATGAGAGAAGAGAAATCAAGAGAGAAAGCAATACAAAGAAAGAAAGCAAGAGAGAAATCAAGAAAGAAAGCAAGAGCAAGTGTGAATTGTGAATTGCATATTACTGATATTTATAGATGAAATCTCAAACATGCCAGTGAATTTGAACCACAAATTGGTCTTCAAAGTACAATAATTGTTGAAAAAAGCAGTAAAATCATGCATGATTCGTCCAAGTTCAGGGGTTGAAAGTGTAATTTTTTGGGCATCGCGGGCTGCGATCGCGGGGAGGGACCAAAAGTGTCACCGCGGCCATAGTTGAGGGGCTCCGCGAGACACTTTTGGCCAAAGACCGTGCCACGTAGGCCCTAGCCCGCGATCGCAGGCTCCATCGCGGGCCGTTGGGGCATTTTGGTAAACCGTGAAATTTTTGGGGCATTTTGGTAACACGAAGTTTGACTTGGGGTATTTTAATTAATTTCCCTTCCTAATTTATCTCTAATTTGTGGTTGAGATTGGATCTAACAGTTATCACATTTTACTAGGATCTCCCATGAATAGGCCCATATGTATATATATATATATATATATATATATATATATATATATATATATATATATATATATTATTCCCAACGTTTCATGCTCCAACCTTAAAATTTGGCTTATTTTATAGGAAATTAACTACCCCTAATATTATTAGTTTTCAAGGATTTAGCTTTTTATACTTTATATTTGTTGTTTCTAATTATTATTATTATTTTGATTAAGGTGTTTTAATATGTGATTTAGAAATTTGACCACCAAAGTATAAAAATTGACATGATTCTCAGATTGACGTTAAGATTTAAAACCCGAATTAATAAACCCATACTCAAGGTTTATTAGACCTACCATAAAAACAATGAAGTGATAGACATGAGCCACAAGGACACTAATTTAGTCGGACTCATGTATGGTTATGCTCCTAGTTAATTCATAGGTAAAGAATGAGCATGTATCAATAGGGAACGTGCTTTAAAGTTTAAACCATGATATATGATATTAGGTGTTTTTCGCTCATTTCATATCTTTTACATCCCTTCATCACTTTTGGAAATCATTTTGTATAATATAAAGGCAACTACCCACTATTTTACAATTGGTTTGACGTGTGATACTCAAGTTTCCTCCATTATGCCATATATATATATATATATATATATATATATATATATATATATATATATATATATATATATATATATATATATATATAATTCTCACTAATGTCGATAAATCAAGTTTAATTATTTAACTATATGTTTGCCATATCTTTACAATGTCCAATAAATATTTGGAAGTTCCACTTATAATAAAAAAAATAACATATTTTTCGGAATAAAGAGAAGTTGAAACTAATGACCTAGAGTTTCTAAGGTGGATCTTTTCACATATATAACAATCAACAATTGGTACAAGAAAAGTGTAAGAAGATGCTTTAACACCCCTTTTCACTTCATTAACCAATGGCTTCAATCTATCCTTCATGTAACGACCTAACCCAAACATAATTCATATAACACCATTACATATCATCATAAAAGAAACACAAATTACATATTATATCACATACGGTCCCATAGTCTCAAAACTATACAATACTTATTCAGTACAAACTTTTCGATAATATTACAATACTATCCCTACGAAACGATTCAGAAAAACTTCGGAATTAAAACAGCCTTCAAAGCACCTTATACTTTATCCTTGCTTTTAAACGTTCCTTGACCTGGAATACATATTTTTGAAAACAAAATAAGGGTTAGACCAATTGGTCTAAGTGAGAAAATCTCTGTCATTTTAAAAATATCATTTTGTAAACCACAGATATACCACACATATATGAATACCAAGCATGACTGGTGTGCACTGTGTACAACTCCTTCACATGGCCATATTAGTTGGTTGCGCTAAACCAACTAATCAATTTACTCCGCTGCACTAACATACAGCCAACTCCGCTGCCCCTCCATACAGCCAATACTCCACCGGCCCCTAGTCCGGCCAAAGTGCACTCGTGTAGTGTAATGCTTATATAAATATAACATATATCTCAATATATCATATTTCAATCATAAGCACATCATCACACTATCTACCACATATTTATCCAGTATATATGTATTCCAATTTGAAAATGGTTTAAAGTAAAACTCACCTGATTGCTATCAAAATACTTCTAAGCTTTCCTCAAATAAACCGATGATTCAATCTCTCACCAAAAGTCACAGAATCTGAAATAAATTGAATACTAGTATCTATTTACCAATCGAACACATAAGACTCTCTAGCAGTCTAAGAACTCTAGATAAACCTATCGTACCGTTATCCACAAATGTCCCTATTCGGCGACTTAGCACGGGGTTCCCGCTACCCGGTTAGCGGGTGGGGTCAAGGGGCAACGCCCTTGCAGGGTATGGGGGCAGCGCCTTTAGAAATTTTTAATAAAATCTTATCCGAAAACCAATTAGAAAACTATATCCAAAAACCCCTTATCCGGAAACCCCTTATCTGGAAAGTCAAGGAAATTCGGATCAAATATTATCCGGAAACCTGGAGAATCCGGTTAAAATATACATCCGGAAACCAAAGTATCTGGATACTGGAATCCGGGAACCTATCCGGTAAACATGGTCCGGACAACGTATCCGGGAAACTTATCCGGAAACTGCATCCGGACAATTCCTATCCGGTAAATCTTATCCGAATAACTCTATCCGGAAACTGTTCCGGACACTTTTAACATCCGGGAAAAATAAGAAATCTTGGTCGAGAAGCATTCGGAAACTAGGAGGAATGCGGACGATTCGTTCGAACCCAGAATCGATCAAACCCAAATAGGAATCAAAATTAACAAGTTCTAAACCAATAGGAATCTAATACTAACTGCTAGAAACATAATTTGAAAAGAAACATACCTCAATTTTGACTCAAATAGAAATTCTTCTCAGCCCTAATCGAACCGCCACTTCTTTCTCTCTGTTTTCTCTCGGCTCAAACACACACACACACACACATACACACACATACACACACACTATGGAGACTGTTAGGTCATTGGCCAGCATCTTCCTAAATCGAAACGTGGCGCTGGCTGCTACGCTATAAGGGAATAAGTTGCGCCTTCACCACCAGCAATTGCTTTTGGCGTAGTGGTAAGCGCTTGGTCCTGACAAGTGGTATCAGAGCAGGTCACGGGTTCGAATCCCATGGAGTGCATTTAAAAATGCCAAAGGCATGCTGTGCAGCCATTGACTTCTAGCGAAGCCTTTGTTAGTCCTGGCAGATGCTGGGGGGGGGGGGATTGTTAGGTCATTGGCCAGCATCTTCCTAAATCGAAACGTGGCGCTGGCTGCTACGCTATAAGGGAATAAGTTGCGCCTTCACCACCAGCAATTGCTTTTGGCGTAGTGGTAAGCGCTTGGTCCTGACAGAGACTGTTAGGGTTAAATTTGTATTGAATAGAAGTTCGAGGGTTAATGTTGTAAATACCTTAAATGGGCTTAGTCTAGTTTAATGGGCCATGGGCCTTAGGCTTTACGCCTGGGTATAAATTGTTTAGTTAGCCTAATTGTTTAGGTTGATCGTTCATAACCATTGTAACCGTACTGAAATACTCTCTGAATGGTTTGCTATTTTGAATGAATGATATATGGCTGACGTATTGAAATCAATTGTGTTTATTGCTATTGATTACCGATTTCTTCATAATTGCACTAATCTGGGATCCACAATTGGTATCAGAGCATACAGACAAATCAATTCAAGGTTTTTGGTAAGTTTCTGTCGACTGCATTGATATTCTAAAATTTCATTCTGTCGTATCTGGTAAAATTACTTGATTATGCTCGTTCCATTCGTTTCATAATAGTGATATTTGTGTTTCTGCAAAGTTTTAGATTCCAATTCAATCGTTTGAGTGATTTTTAAGCAAAGTTAATTTTCAAGTTTTTGGTCTCTGTTCTTGTTAAAAACGTCAATTTTTTCATCAAAATCGTGTTATTTTGCTTAGAAATCGATTTGGGTCTGTTTGTTTTTGTGTGTTGGTCAAAATCTAACCTTTCAGGTGCAAAAACAAGAACCCTAGCTTAACTCTCGATCCGAATTTTCAGCTCATCCGCAGTGTCCGAAACATCGCAATTCTTCCAGTAAGTTCTTCCTGTCCTCGACACTTTTCGGACGCTTCTTGTCCGGATTGCTATTGTTTCCGGTAAATCTCATTTACTCGGACTGTCCAAAGTTCCCGGTAAAATACTATCCGGACGAAAGTGCCCAGTAGTTTCCTGTATCCGGACTCCAATCTCATCTGGACTCCTATCCGGATTGATCTCGTATCCGGACGACTTCGGTTTCCGGGTAAGCCCTGATCGGACACCCTCACTTCCTGAACCCCTCCATCCGGTAAGTATCTCATTCGGTTTTATTCTTTATTCGATAACTTTGGTTATTCGATCAATTGATTTGTCCAATAACTTTTATTTACCCGATCACCATTTTATTCGGACACTTCATAAACCATCGGAACCGGTCACTCCTATCCGGACACATCTATCCGAATTCCTATCCGGGAAAATCTGTTGTGTCATTATTCTTACCTGTTTTGTTCAAATCACTCCATAGATTTTGCGTTAGGACCACTCATAGTGCCTTGCGTTAAGTCTCAACCTTGAATCAACACTATTGTCTGACGATCACTTTAGTGCATAGTTCACCATGTCTCGCGACGCTCTAGCCATCGGTACCGACTCCAAGCCCCCGATTCTCTATCGAGGTGAATACACCAAATGGCGAGACAGATTCCTAATCTTTATCGAATCCAAAGACAACTTCGAATACATCTGGCGAGCTCTCACAGAAGGCCCACAAGAAACCCCAATGCAAGCTGTTCCAGCCCAAGCCGAAGGTCCTTAAGCTCAGGCAAAACAAAAGACGTACGCCATGATGAGTGGCAAAAAATAGAACAAATTCACTAGGGAACAACATGCAAAGAGATATTTGATTCAGAGTTTGCCGAACGAGATTTATACGGCCATTGATAGCTACAAGGAAACTTCCAAAGGCATGTGGGATCAAGTAGAAAAGATGATGAGTGGAAGCAAAGTGGGAAATTGATTCTCAACAAGATCACTCGATCAAACACTGAAAATGGCCTGAAGTTCCTATATAACCTCCTGCCAGAATGGAAAATGTTTGCTTCTCATATCAAACACAACCATCTTATTGAGAATGTTCCAATCAATGAGCTTTATGAGATGCTCATGCAAGACGAAGACGAAGTCATGGAGACAATGAGCTCTCAAAAACCATCTTCTAAACCACAAGCTGATCCCCTCGCCCTTGTATCTGAAAAACGCGGCAAGTCATCCAGCCGTAACTCCAAGAGAACCCAAGTGTCTAGTGATTCAGAACCAGAAGCTGAAGAAATAAAGGAAAGTGACTCTAACCCCGAGCTGACCGAAATAAAGAAAGCAATGGACTTCATAACCAAGTCTTTTCAAAAGAAGGCGTTCTTCAAGAAACCTACCTCAAATAATCAGCGCTACTCTACCACTCCCAACAAGCGCCACGATTATAAGGAAATGTATGAAGGCAAGGGTAAATCTGACGAGCACATGCATTCTGATCATAAGGAGAAGAATGATCAAAAGGCCGAATCAAAGAACAGAGTTAACTAGTCATGTGCTATAACTGCGGTAAACTGGGCCACTTTGCCAAAGACTGCCGAAAGTCCGTAGTTCGTAACTTGGAATACTACAAGGCAAAGCTGCTGATAGCACAACAAAAAGAAGCAGGAAAGGCACTGATGGTTGAAGACGACCACTGGCTGACTCGTTTCGATGACGAAAGTGATACTGAAGATGCCGATGTTCACCCGTGCTTCATGGGCAAACAATCTCCTCCATCAGATCATGGAGATCTATGTCAGGTATGTATCTCTATCCATCAAGGCTTAGTCGATCAGATGCAGTTTCTTGTTCAAAGAATAGACTCCTATAAGGCTTCCACTGATGAACAACTGCTTGAAATTAATTTTCTAAAAGAAAAGCTAGATGTTCAAAAGAGAATCACTGAAAAGTATAAGTCCGACAATGCTAATCTTAAAGAAAAGTGTACAAATCTTTCAATAGCACCAAAGGATCTTATGGCCAAGATATCTGATTTAAACTCAAAGTTTGATCAGTGCGAGGATAAGAAAGCGGAGATTGTTTATGAATGCTCCTCTCTTCAAATTCAACTCAAAGAACATATTTCTAAAATAACTGATCTTGAACTCAAACTTTATAAACGAGGTCAAACCGATCAAACGATCCGTATGAACAAACCTAAGGAATTCACTTATTTCAATAAAGAATGGGGAATTGGGTATGACAAACCTCAGTATTTGAAAAGGTTCTATCAAGGAGGCCTACTCTATATGAGTTTAACTTGTTTGGCTTTGATAGAAAATACCTCGAATATAAAATCAGATGGACGGGACCTCTCGAGGAGAAGGAATAGGAAACTGAGGAATACAAACGCAAGCATACCACTAAAATGCAATTACCCTTTGCGTATGAAGTTCTTAACTATTTTTATACGAAAAATAACAAGTACCTTTCGAATGACTACTTTGACGGCTACAAGGTTGCAAAGCCCAAGGATTCCTCTAAAAAGGATGAGGTCTCAGCAACTGAAACCAAAACTGAGGCGGACAAGTTTAAACGATATGTTCCTCTTGTTTTGGAAACGAAAATAGTCGAGTTAGAGGAGACACTCGAAAAGGAAAGGACTAAATTTCAAAAGGAAAAACAAGAGCTTTTACAAAAACTTGAGAATCTCAATTCCACAAATACAGAAACTGTATCCAATGGGGAAAAGGAAGCTCTTAAGATAGAAATCACCAGTCTCACATCCAAACTGTCTGCCTTGGTAACAGAAGTGATGAAAGAGCATGTTAGTAAGGGCGAACTTCAAAAGAAGTTTGACCGACTTCAAAATGAGAAAGTTACTCGGTCTGAGCCTTCCTCTGGCTCGTCAGATACATCTTCCTGTAAAGCCTTTTTTGGCAAGATTTCTCCAAGAAAAGAAAAAGAACCTCAAATCATAAGTTTGCCAAAGAATTTAAACTCTGACTTTCAACAATCTTTCGCAACTGATTCTTTGCAAAACAAAGTTCCAAACTGTTCCTCATCTCCTTCATCTCTTGATGTTCCACCTGAAAGTGAGATTGATTTTTCAAAGTTTATGAATTCTGACACTTATTCAGATGAGGAGTTCTCTAAGTTTAAGTTTGACAAACCTCTTCCGAGCCATACTGACTTTCTTTCAAAAATGGTTGATTGACCGGTCAAGTTTCAACAAGGTGAATGTTCTTTATCTGCACCTAAAACTCGATCCGTGAACGTAGTTTCTAAAACCAACTCAAAACCCCAAGAACGTTCACAAAAACGAAAACCAACAGGTCGACCCTAAAATAGACATCCTTCATACTCAAGCTCTACTGATCATACCTTTAATGATTTTTTCAGATAAAAATGGTCAAGCAAACCAAGTTAAACAAAAGTGGGTAGCTAAAGGATCTACTGAGAGTAAGTCGAAGCCAAAGTCTTTTAATTCTGTTCTCAATTCTAGGAAAAATATTAATAATTGTGGTTTGCATGATTCAAATAATTCTGTTGAACAAAGTATTAATTTTTCATTAAGACTTTATTTAATATAGCAGTTGATTCAATTATCCCATGATTGTTTGTGTTGTTCTAATTGTGGATTGAATGACTTTGGTGATAATCGTTATGCATCTGATTGGATTGGTTCTTATCATGTCTTTAAGTCTAGTCCTAAGTGTAAATCTCATAAACCTAAACGGAAGCCCACTTCAAAATGGGTTCCAAAGACAGGTGATGAACCTAACCCTCCAGTACCCATTTTCAAATGGGTACCTAAAGTTGCCTAAACTCGTTTTTGCAGAACCGTCATGTGTGGTACTTAGATTCAGGATGCTCCAAGCACATGACCGGAAGGAGGGAGCTGTTCACGAACTTTACCGAGAAATAATGCGGAGACGTGAGATGTGGGAACGACGACAAAGAGCCAATTATGGGCTATGACGACATCGTTCAAGACAAGATTACCATCAAGAAGGTGTCATACGTCGCGGGATTGGGACACAACCTGTTCAGCATCGGACAATTCTACGACAAAGATCTAGAGGTCAATTTCAAAGCAAAAAGGTGTAGTGTTCGCACTGAAGACGGAAAGGAATTGATGGTTGGCACGTGAAAAACCAACCTCTACACCATTGACCTCTCCTCACTGAAACCGATGAATCCGTCTGCCTAATGTCGAAGGCCAACACTCAGCAAGCTTGGATTTGACATCGTCAACTTTTGCACCTCAACTTCAACAACATCAACAAACTGGTGAAATGGGAGAGATGAAGCGAGCTTCTCACAAGCTCAAATTCGAGAAAGATAGACTCTGCGGGGCAGGCGAAATGGGAAAGATGAAGCGAGCTTCTCACAAGCCAAAGGCCGCTCCGAGCACCTCCCGGTCCCTCGAACTCATCCACATGGATTTGTGTGGACCGATGCGCGTTCAGAGCATAAATCAAAAGAAGTATGTCCTGGTCATGGTCGACGAATTTCACGCTACACATGGGATAAGTTCCTGCACTCGAAAGACGAAACCCCGGAGCTGATCATCACCCACTTGAAGACCATTCAGCTAAATCTACGACAACTGGTTCAAACCATCAGGACGAACAACAGGACGGAACTCAAAAATCACACTCTAGACGAATACCTTACCTCAATAGGTATTTCTCACAATTTATCTGCCGCAAAGACTCCTCAGCAGAACGGAGTCGTGGAAAGGCGGAACCGGACCCTTGTCGAAGCCGCTCGCACAATGCCGACCCAATCGAAGCTGCCGTTATTTATCTGGCTGAAGCAGTTGCAACTGCTTGCTACACACAAAACCATTCCATCATCAACAAACGGTTCAACAAAACCCCGTACGAGATCATCAACAACCGAATCCCGAACATCAAGTACATCCGCACGTTCGGGTGTACGTGCTACGTTCTGAACGACAAGGATGAGCTTAGAAAATTTAGTCCCAAGGCAGATGAAAGAGTTTTCATCGGATACTCCATGCAGGCTAAAGCATTCCGCGTTTACAACAAACGGACAAAAACCGTCTTTGAAAGCGTAAACGTGACATTTGACGAAGCCACGGATTTGGCTTCTGAACAACTCAGTTCAGAACCTGCATTAACTGGCGTGTTAGCTTCTGAACACTCTCGTTCGGGATCTACACATCTCCCAGTAAATCCAAATCACACATCTAAGTCAAAATCACATCTATCTGATTTAGATTTACTGTTTGAGCACTTTTGACGATTTCTTTAATTTACCTAATCCTCGTGTTATTGTGCATCCTAGGGTTGGAGGCGCTCTAATCGAAAACTCAGCAAACCTTTATGGTCCACCGCCATCCACAAGCACTCCAACGCCATCTACGGAAACCCCTCAAAGCTCCAGTGATGCCACTACCGAAATGGCTATTCTACCTGAGGACCCTGTGCCTATTCCCGAAATCGCACCAGAAGATTCGTCCTCAATAACTTAAATGGTTCAACCCTCCAATTACCCCGAGGTTGTCTAATCCGTAACGAATCCTGCACCATCTCCTCCAAGGAACCGTCCTTCTTCACTTGAAGCCATCCAAGATCTCCCCCCGGTGCGTATGTGGACCCGGACACTTCCCATGGAACTCATCAAGCACTTCCACATACCAAGAAATGGACACGAGCACACCCTCTCCATCAGATTATCGGTGATCCTTCCACTCCAGTTCAGACTCGAGGCGCCTTCGCAAATTTTTGTCTCTTCTCCGGCTTCTTCAGAAAAATCGAGCCCACAACTGCCGTCAAAGCTCTCAATGATCCGGACTGGGTAATCGCAATGCAAGAGGAACTCAACCAGTTCGAGGCCCTCAAGGTATGGCGACTTGTCCCACGTCCATCTAACAAGACGGTTATCGACACAAAGCGGGTTTTTGAAAACAAGAAGGATGAAAATGGCATCGTCATTCGCAACAAGGCATGCCTCGTGGCCAAAGGATACCGCCAATAAGAGGGAATAGACTATGATGAGTCATATGCTCCGGTAGCTAGAATTGAAGCAATACGGATGTTTCTTGCCAACGTCGCGCACAAAAACTTCACGGTTTTCCATATCGACGTCAAGACTGCTTTCCTCAACGGCGTACTCAAAGAATAAGTTTACGTATCGCAACCGGATGGGTTCGTGGTTGACTCCAAGCCAAACCACGTATACATCCTCGACAAGGCTCTGTACGGTCTTAAGCAAGCTCTACGTGCCTGGTATGACGCTCTGTCCACATTCTTAGTCAAAGCTGGTTTTTCAAAAGGTAAAATCGACACCACTTTGTTTATTAAGAATGAAGAAGGTCAAATTATTTTAGTCCAAGTATACGTTGATGATATTATTTTCGGTTCTACAAATCCTCAGTACTGTAAGAACTTTTCAGTTCTCATGAAGAGACATTTTTAAATGAGTATGATGGGTGAAATGAATTTCTTCCTCGGTCTTCAAGTTAAGCAACTGTCGACCGGGATATTCATTAACCAGGCTAAGTACATCCGTGATATTCTTCAGAAATACCAGATGGAATAGTCTCTGCCCATGAAAACTCCAATGTCTCCGGGTACACGACTACACACCGATCCTAACAGAAAGGATGTGGACACCAAGACCTACCGTGGGATGATAGGCTCTTTAATGTACTTAACAACAAGTAGACCGGATATCATGTTTTCAACATTTTTATGCTCCCGTTTTCAATCAAACCCGAAAGAGTCTGACTTAATTGCCGTAAAACGCATATTTCGTTATTTAAAAGGTACTGCTGATCTTGGCTTGTGGTACCTAAAAGAGACAGGTTTTGAGCTTACAGCATACTCGGACGCGGACCACGCGGGCAACATGCTGGATCGGAAAAGCACATCAGGACACGTGCAGTTCTTAGGCGACAGTCTAGTCAGCTGGGCATCCAAAAAGCAGCAATGCGTCTCCACATCTACTGATGGAGTACGTGGCCGCCGTGAGCTGCTGCTCTCAGGTGAAGGACTATGGATTCTCCTACTCGAAGGTGCCCATCTACTGCAACTCGAAAAGTGCAATTACAATATCTAGCAATCCGGTCCAAGACACCAAAACGAAGCATATAGACGTTCGGTATCACTTTTTTAAAGATCATGTCGAAAGAGGTACAATTGAACTCTATTTTGTTAATACAGAACATCAGATAGCAGACCTCTTTACAAAACCCTTGGATGAAAAACGCTTTAATTATCTAGTGTCTAAGCTTGGTATGCTTAATCCGAAGGTTTAACAGGTATATGAGCCCGGTACAATTTCTATACAATAATGTGGAAATGTCTCTTAACCATCCGGTGTCAAATCTCCGGATGGTCAAGTACACCATTCCTCGTTTATGTATTCTAATTGTATCGCGCACATCTCCATATGATCCCTAGTATTAATTAGTTAGATTTCATTTGTTTGCTTTAAATTCAGTTGTGATTTCCTTTAATTTTAACTTCTCGTCTATTATGTTTTTCTCGTACCGCACGTGCGTTTCACAAGTCTGTTCATGTGTTCAGGGGGAGCACATCTAAAAGAATGCGCCAAGTAAGTCCGTTCTTTGTTTGAGGGGGAGCGTCACACACTTTTTCTTCACATTATATGTTTTTTGTGTGTGTATTCTTCAAATTTGTCAAAATGCACATCTCATGCACAATACGAGGGGGAGCAATCTTATTTTTGTGCACATTCCGAGGGGGAGCGTTTTCAAGTTCATTACCTATTTTGGGAAGAAAATATCAGTTGGAAAAACCCTCAGGGTTAATTTTTGAAATTTCACAAATGTACCCGGATGAGGTATCCGGACAGCCATCCGGAAACCCACCCATCCGGACAACTATCCAGACAACTATCCGGACTGGGTAGTTTCCGGCCAAGCCATCCGAACACCCATCCGGATCCTAGCCGCCTATAAATATCCGGACCCTTTCATTTCTCAAGTATTTTTCTGGATACTTTCTCTAAAACCCTCTCGCTTCCGATAAAACCCCTCGACTCACTCAAATCGCACGATTCCTTCGATTCTCGTCTCCAAACTAAGGTATGTTACTTGATGTACTCTCCTACATGTATTTCGTATGCCATCGATCTCATATCCCACCTCAAAATGATAGATATATCGATCGATTTTCTCATTCGGACCACCGAACCCTTGTCAGTTCGCATTCCGACGTTGTTACGGTTTTTCTTGCTCTTCTTTTGTCGAAAACCACTCTCGCACACATTCACATCATATTGTTACGCTTGGATTTTGTTTTTTGGTAAGTGCTATGGTCGATTTGACAAAACTCGGATGTCGTCCGGATAGTTCCAAACTATCCGGACACTTTCATATTATCCGGACACTTCCAAGGTATCCGGTAACTTACGTTCTATCCAATAAGTGTGTTATCCGGAAACCCTAGCTGTCCGAAAAACCTTGTATCCGGAAACCTTCACTTATCCGGTAACCATCTCATCCGGTAAGTTCACTTATCCAGTAACTATGTTATCCAGTAACTATTGCATCAGGTAAGTTTCGTTAATCTTATCCGGTAAGTTTAAATGTGTCCGGAAAGTCATGTTGTCCAGTAAGTTCAATCTTATCCGGACAACTCGTCTAACCGGTAAGTTCTCTTTTTATCCGGAATCTTCATGTGTCCGGTAAGTACTAAGTTTCCGGGTAGACACATTTTGTCCGGTAAGATTAAGTTTGTCCGGTAAGTCCTTATATCCGGAAACCTCATTTGTCCGGCAATTGGTTGTATCCGGATACAAATACATCCGGTAACTTTTGTTATCCGGGGACTATTTTATCCAGACACCCCACCTTCTCGGACACTATTTCCTATTTCTCAACCCGACCTTTCCGAATACCCTGTCTCACTGCCCATTTTTCAAAAATTTCTCAGTTTGAGCCGATCATTGCCAAGGTACGTACCGCTACACTTCTCACAACCGTATATTAACACTCTGTCTATTAGGTACTCAAAGGGCTGATCAACAACAACACCAAGGTGACCAACACCACGAAGAATTCATCGATGAGTCGTCCGACAACGCTCTCATCTCACCGGATGAATTTCTGGAGATAGAAGGCAACAACCATCACCTTGACGCCACGGAGTTCAGACCCCAGCATCGCATGATCATTGACATTCTACTCGGTCACCCACTCCGTCACGCACTCTCTGCCACAACGGACGTCCCTATTCTCTACCTGCATCAAGTCGAGTAATCACCGGCGACAACTCTCAGCGGCTTGAGAGCATAATTGATCGTTACCCATTCAACCTCACGCCAGATTCGTTCAGACAACTTCTATCCCTACCGGAAGCCACCCATGAAGGCTGAGCTGCCTTTGATCCGGCCGTCAACGACGACACCCTTTGTGCCGATATTCAGGCCATAGGGTACAGCCATGCATTGAACCGTCCTTCCGCATTCAACAAGTACCTTGCTCCCATCTGGTACACACTCTTTACAATCCTGAACTGGTGTCTATCTTCAAGATGGAAAGGCATCAACCAATGCACCGGTAACTTTCTACGTCTCGTCCATGCTGTCGCATACAACCGACACGTCGACTTCGCCATTATCATCTGGTAGAGTTGGTAAACAACATCCGTGACAACGACAACACCCAGGAATGCAAGTTCATCCCGTACATCCGATTATTACAACTTGCCATCCGTCAGCATATGGACGCCAACCCAGACATACCACGACGCGCCAATCACCCGGTATGTCCTCCATTCCGCCTTCATTTCCTTGTTATTCGCAACCCTGCTAACGCATAACCCATGCATATCCCTAATGCCTTACTGGCCTACGCGAATCCGCAAGCACCGAGTGTGGTAGCATATAGACAAGCGGTATGACTAGGTGCTCCTATAGTCCAGCCAGAGCCGGAGGGACCTCCCCGAGGAGCTAGGCCCGAGAGACGTGAGGGTCCTAGAACGAGAGGCGGTAGAGTTCGAGTAGCTAGGGCTCCAGGATGGGGTGTGCAGAGAGAACATCTTGGGAGGGGAACTGGAGCGGGCGGTGCTGAGGATTCGCGTGCCAGTATGATAGGGTTATTTTGTTAACCCTATTTTAGGCGTTTAATTCCAATTTTGAGCTAGTTTTGTTCCCCATTGAGTCATTTATATAATGTTTTCTAGTAACTGTAAGCATAAAATAAAACTCACAGCTTTTATATAAAATTGAGAAAAATGCGACACAAAGTTAAATTATTTATGTGCACATTTCAAGTTTGATGATTTGGCCGTGTTGAATCCAATCTTTTGTCGGGAGGCAGTAGAAGATAGATCGGGCTGCAGCCATGGACATTTTTGGATGGATTCTCTTTTTGGGCCGTGCACATAAACATCGGATTTATAAACACCTCTTTAAGGCTCGGTTTAGATAGATTTGGGTCGGCAGAATTCTGGGCCGGTTCCACCATTGTAATAACTACAAACACTTGGGCTTTTTGCTTACTTATAATTCGGCCCATGGTAAGAAAGGCCCATGGATCTTATCCGACCCATGGATTTGATCCATAGATGCTTTCTTCCTCTTCAAGTCTTTGCTTGCTATTTAAAGATGTGTTGGGTAGCTAGTTTAAGACATCTCTCAATTACATTGATTGATCAAGTAGGTTAGTTATTTAAGTAAACTATTGGTGATCGGTTTCACCAACCGAAGCTATAGCTCACGGTTTCACCAACCAAAGCTATAGCTCACGGTCTGGTCCTTTTCAGGTCGGCCATTGTTGGTTCTTGATTAGTAAATCAAGTTACGTTACATTTCCATTCTATCTTTTACTGCTTAATCTTTACCTATCTGCATGTGCTTGTGTTCGGTTGCTTACTGCTGATTCCATCGAGTTTTCTTAAATCTTTATCCATTCGGTTTTCAAAAGAAAACTACGGTTCGATTTATATAAATTCCGATTTCAATTCCGTAACTATCATTCACCGGAAGTCCGACTAATTCTTTCGGATCCCCAACTAGATTGGTTCACGGTTGAATATAGTCCATAGAATTGTAAGAATTTTTTATATAAAGAAAGTCGTTATTTGCACGTCACGTTTTAGTTTATAATTCATTTAACGTTTTTGGATTCTTTACTATTAATTTTGTAGGTTCCCAGATTCAAGTTGTATCACATTAACAGCACAAAACAGATAGCGGAAGCATAATATAAAGCCATTAAATGTGAGTGATTGTGTAGACGATAATGTAACAATGAGAGTATCAATAATGAACAGTAAATGATAACAAGATCAGTAAATAAGCTGCTCGTATATTGATAAATATGAATAACACCAAGAACACGTTCAAGTGTGTGTATTTAGAAATCTCTCAGGAAACAAATCGTACAGTGATAGTGGAATAGAATGTTGCAGTGTGTGCTCTCAAAATTGTGGAAAACAATTCTTCCAAAAGCTTACAATTGTGCGTTCCACTACCCTTCTATTTATATCCTGATAAAGTGAAAGACAGTGTACTATCTAACCCTGGGATGACATGTGTAAAGTGTGTCTCCGTCCTTTTAGGGCTTACGTGGAAAGTACGGACACGTGTCTAACACTTAGAGATTTCTACGAGACTTAAGCTTCACAGAGGTCTTCATTCACCAGAGCTCTTACGCCAGAGCTCTGATGGTCTTCTGGTATGAACAGTTCTTCTGGTGGAACAAAAGAAGTCTTCTGCCAGAGCTCGACAGAGCTCTGATGATCTTCTGGTAGATTTTCTTCTAAGTCTTCTGCCGAATCTCTGGTGGTCTTCTTACTTGTGATATTTTCAATACTTTTACATCTGGTATACTTGTGGCTAACAAATTTTAATCCGATTCCATCATTATCATTCACCGGAAGTCCGACTAATACTTTCGGGTTCCCAACTAGATTGGTTCACGGTTGAATATAATTCTTGGAGTTGGAGAGGTTTTAATACAAAGATATCCGTTTTACTTGCGTGACAAGTCTCGTTTTGAACTTCCACATTTGAAACAAGAATTTCCTTTGTGATTTAAAGCTGTCGTTAACTTCTCAGTTAATAAATCCTATTTCTAATGTTAAATCGTTTTTTCTAAAAATATAATTAGATTTTCGAGATTTGGTTACTTGCACAACAAGTTACGTACTTCCTTGAATAAGTATTGTAGTTTGTTTGTGTATTATCCATCTCCATTATTTACTTTTCAAGTTTGTACATCCTTTATAATTAGAAACCGAACGATGATGGGCTAAACGTCCTAGTTCGGGGTATAGAGTGAAGTTGGGACCGAGACTGATAATAAAATAAAGAGGTGTATCGTACTGCATGATTGTCCAAAGTTATTTAAATCAAGGTTATATTTTATGGTGGATCACAATTGACCAATTGACACCCGGTACGTTGTATCATAAAATAGTGGACTCTTGAGATAACCAAGGAATGTCGTCTCGTGTTTTTATCTAATTGTTTATTTCATCCCAACGAAACGTTTTACCCTGTGCTTCTCTTTATAATTGATTTTTAGTGAATTGTTAACAAAACCTCCAACAAAAATATTGTTTTCGAATTCGCCATCTGAAACTCGCTTTTACGAACTGGACTTTGAAAGAGAAACTTTACCACGCTTCCCTGTGGGATCGATATTCGGTACTTTTGTACCATTATTACTTGTTTAAGGACGATAATAGACCAAGATGTATACTTGCGTTAAGGTTTATTTATAGTCAATTTTAAAGATACACCCAACCTAACAACACAGTATTAGCCATTCTTCCCGACATTCCACCAGCCAACCATCCCGCCCATCAACAAGCCAACAACCCCATCCCTCCCATACTACCACCCATACCTGTAAAGCCCGTGTCCCGGTATAGTTATTTCTTGATTAATTAGTGTTTAATATTTTTCTCGTAGCGAAATATTTTTAACGGGGTTAACGGGATTGGCAAAATGTTAAAATCCTAAGTTATGTTAGGAAATGAAAATACCTTAAAAACCTAGGGGCTAAAGGTGGTTTTTGCTATTCAAGTTTGCATGGAAACTTTCTTTTTACTTAAGAACCGACCTCCCCATTCTTGTGGCTCGTTTTTTTCACTATCGCAAACAATCAAAGCGAAACCCTACGCCCTTCTTCCCCCCTGCTGCCGTCACCGAGGAGAGAGAGAGAGCGTGATCGCCGGCGAGGGTAGAGGGAGAGAGAGAGTTCGCCGGAGAGAGAGAGGGTTCGCCGGAGAGAGAGAGAGTTTGCCGGAGAGAGAGAGAGAGACGCCGGGAAGAGGAGGAGCTCCGTCGTTGCCGCCGGAATCGGGGAGAAGGAGGAGTCGCATCGAGGTAGCCGTACGTTTTCTTTCCGTTGTCTTTTGTTTTGTTTCGTCGCGAGTATACCATAAACCGCCACCACCACCGCCGCAGCCATGGCTGCCGGCGGTGTGGCCGCCGCTGCACGCCGCCGCTGTGACGGAAGTGTGTGTGTGTGTCTGTGCGTGGGTGTGAGGATGTATGTGAGACGGGGTGAGTGATGTTGCATGGTTTAGTCGGAGGGTATAAACCGTCACCACCGGTGACCGCCGCCGCCGCCAACCACCACTGCCGGAGGTGGCAGTGGGTGGTGCTGGTAATGGTCCAGCCCAGTTTACCTAAAACCTGAATCTTATTAGCTAAACCAAAACCCGAATCGTTTAAACCGTTTTTATAAAATCGTCATTTTATGTGAAAACGTTTGTCTGCCACTGTTTTGCGACGGCCATAACTTTTCTTTCGTAGCTCGGATTGAGGCGAATCCGGTGCCCACGGTTCACATTCTGTGCCGGGCACACTTTTCGTGTTTTAGCGAAAGTCCGGTTCGGCCTCTAGCTAGGCGAAAAACTGCTGTTTTCACAGCAGGTCGGACTTCCGACAGCTTTGTGTTCCAATCTTTGAAAATTCGTATAAAATTGTAGAAAAATCGTTAGAACGCGTATAATATGTCCTTGAAACCCTATCTCTGAGTACTTTCTAATCATGAAATAATATTGGGAATTTTCTGGGCTTAAAGGGGTCGAAACAGGTCCCGAACAGACCTGTTTGGCGAGAGCGGAAAATGGTTTTAGTGACGGTATAAGCGTGTGTCGTGTCATAGGGTCCGGGTCTTGTATTGACACGTTTTAACATGCGTTTAGGTGCTGGGAAGTGACCGTAATTGTGAAGCTTGAATTGTATTGTTAAGCTAGGCGCGCATTCGAGGTGAGTTCTCTCACTATATCTAATAACGGTTGTTTTATCATTGCTGTAGTACGTGTGTGGTAGCTTTATGTGATTGTGTTGTGGAACTAGATAGTGGGGTGTCTAGTTGATACTATGTTGTCATGTTAACTCGGTGGGACCGGGGATCCGGCGAGGCCGGAGATTTTATACGCGGGTGGCGTAGAGACTCGGTGGGACCGGGGATTCGGCGGGGCCGGAGGTTTTATACGCGGGGCGTAGAGACTCGGTGGGACCGGGGATTCGGCGGGGCCGAAGATGTTATCATGTGGTCGGTGGGACCGACTTGTGCCTTTTAGGTGGGTGGTTGTGGATATACATGTTTATGATTTGTTCGTAGACCTGTATGATCGTTATGTGTCACTATCTGTTTTAGGGGTAGTGTAGAATAACTGTATTATTTATGGTGTTTGAATTCACTAAGCTTCGTGCTTACCCTTTCCCAATAAACTGTGGTTTCAGGTACGAGTGGCTCTAAGGCGTGACGGGTACACACTGGCGTGCGAGGAGAGCTGGTTGCTTTATGGTTTTAAAAATTAAACGTTTATTCCGCTGGTTTTATTTTACAAAGATAGTAATTATGTGTTTGCCAACGAAACGTTGGGATCATTTAATGAGTTGTTATAAATGAAATGTTTATTTTAAAATTTTAAATTTGCTTGTAATTTTTGGGACGTTACAATACCTCAGATGATGCCGTACCGTCGACTACCTTACACGAGGTTCCGATCATCAATGCCCCTTTACTTGAACAAGACCCCGGAACCGATACAACTGCACCCCAATCTCCGTTCATCAAAAACGCCTCGGCGGACTCCGAAGATACTGACTCCGATACGGATCAAGCCATCCGATTATCGAAGATACCCGCCCGTATCGGACGTCGCCCACCCTTGATCGAGGAAACTCCATCCACCTCACCCTCCGACACCCCTAACCCCGAGCCTAATACGAGAGACCTAAGGAGAGAGAGGAGGGAGACTTAGTTGAAAATTTGGAACAGGTGAGACAGAGAGAATGGAGATCTAAAAGATCTAACTTGCTAAATAGAGAACCTAACGACCGAGCCCGAGCCCGTGTCACCCAGGTTGCCACGTCTACTATCTCATCTCATCCGTTGGGACGAGATATTGAAGAAACCGTCGTAGACCTAGCGACGCAATTGCACGCCCACCCTAGCCACTCAAGTGACTCTCAACAGTTTCTTGTTTCACATTCTCATGGGGACTTAGCATAAAATGTATCGTTCTCTCACTTGGAGAGTTTCGATATTGAAAATAGAGAACATCATCCCCCTTTCTCGCCTTCTTTCGTAGCACCATCGAGTCTAGAGCCACTTGATATATTATTAAATTCTTTGGCTAGGACACAGATCTCTACTGCTACTATCAGTGAATTAAGTGAACCGATCGGAACATCTGTAGTAAGTCTGCCCTTGAGCGGAATACGAGGATCGGGTGGAAATCCTACCACAACCAACATCACGCCAACTGTGAACGTAGATGGCACTTTTGTTGTTTCAACAGTCGTGACCTCAACAGGAAATCTAAGTGATCCCGGTGGTGACTTACCCGACTTCGTGTCAAGGAAATATTTAGACGGCGCCTTAAAGGCTGTCCGGGAAGCAATGACCTAGGAGTTCAAGACAGAACTAGATAAAGTGAAGAGTTTGCTCAAGGGAAAGGAGAAAGTGGTCGATACTGAAACCACACCAACACCTCCACCAACAACCGCTCATACTTCCTACTCGGTGGACGATCTGAAAACCTTTCTCCTTGCCCAACTGCTACAACAACCCAACTCTGACTCTTCAAACGAACCCACTTTGATTTCTGTACTCCGGTCACAGGTAACATTCCACCAGCTTCGCTCAATACCCGATTGGACCAGCTTGACTCGACCCTGAAGGACATTTAGAACTCCCTTTCAACTTTGTCTAACAGGGTCGCCTCACTCGAAGATACTTGTAAAGGTCAAGTTGGCGGACTAAAGCCCTCGCACGATGACCAGGATGATCCTGATCACCGTGAGGGGGAGAACAAGTGCCAAAGATTATCCGAGTATGATCCAATCACCATCGACACTACAAATGCGGTTCAACCGGAACCATCAACTGTGGCATCATCAGAAAACCAGCCACAAAGGCAGTTAAGTCTAGTCGACATGGTTGTCGATATGGATATTTCAGATGAAGAAGACCTAGCGGTTAAAAAGCCCGAGGGAGAAAACCAACCACTGATCAAATTCACAGTAACGGAATGACCTGAATTTGAAATGATAGATCTAGAGTCAGAAGTGGACCCAGAAATCGAGAATGCATGAAGATCTAGAGCCAGTGCAATAAATTTCGAGGTAAACCTGATCTTCCCGACCGAAGCTAATGAAGATTTTGATTATTATTAGTTTCTTCTCTAGTCCATTCAGAGTATGCCCGTTTATGCTCAACTGTTACCCGAAACTTCTACACCTGCACAACCGATATCTCCTCAGACTGATACATCTCTTGATCAACCACCTCAGCCGGTAAAATAGGAGAAGATCACAATCTTGATTCCTTATATGGAAGACTCCCTAATGAAGTTATTCATCCATAAGCTAAGATCGCTTGACCCAACTTTCTGCCTCGGATTATCAAAGTTCGACGACGCCTATAAGAAACAATACCTAGAAGTTATGAAAAGGTGTCAACCGGTAAGTCAGGTCCGAACGAAGCATAAGATAACCGAAGTCACCAACATCAGGTCAGGTCGCATTCTGAAGATCTGGTACCCAGTCTTTACCGTCAAAAGAGAAAATGGGAAAGAATGTCCTTTCTCTGAAGCCGACTTCAAGAATCTAAGGCTGGACGACTTCCACGCTATCATCTAAGACCTCTGAACCCGAACGATCCGACCATCCATATCACAAAGGCACTTGAAGCAGTAAAACGATTCCTGAAATTTACAATCACCATGTCTTACATTACAGATTTTCAGATGAGAATCGAACACAGGTCGAAGAAGATGAATCTGTCGAAGAAGATAAATCTACTGAAACCTGATCAACGAGCTCCTAAATCGAAGATGTACCCGGTCAACACAATGTTGTTTGAACCAGAGTTCGGAATTATCTAGTGGAATGAACAAAACGAAAAGAAGTTTCTCCGCTTCAATGAAGTTGAAAGATTCTGTGATAGAACTTTAATGAAGGTCAGAGATGATTTGAAAGAAATAATTGCCAAGGAAGAACTAATCCAGAAGACGTTTCTGGGAAGTCCTAAAGAGCTTAATGCCCGAGAAGCCTTGGAAAATGTTGAAGATCTTGGTACAACTCATTGAAGCCAGACTCTATAATTACATGGGCCCAAATGGCGGAGAAATCTTTAAAAATATATTTTCCACCCACGAGGAATGCTAAGTCCAGTAATGCAATTTGTACTTTTAAACAAATGGATGATGAGGCAGTTCCTGATGCATGGGATAGGTACAAAGAGCTTTTGAGAAAATGCCCTCATCATGGCATTCCGTATTGCATTCAGTTAGAGACGTTTTACAGTGGTTTAAATATTACTGCAAAACAAATGCTCGACGCTACTGCAAACGGAGCTTTCACATCTTGTACCTATAATGAAGGGTATGATATCCTTAAGAGGATTTCAAACAACAATGGTCAGTGGGCTGATCCACGTGCAATACCAACCAGAAAGACAGCAGGAGTGCAAGATCATGATGCTTATGCATTAATATCTACACAATTAAATGACATGACATCTTTGATTAGAAACCTTAATGTTGTGTCAGTCAATCCTGTGATGCCACCTCCTACTGTGCAATCTATACAGTGCACATATTGTGGTGATGGCCATAATTTTGAACATTTTCTTGGAAATCCTGAGCGCATCAATTATGTTGGTAATTATTATAATAATAATAATAACAACAACAATAAGGGAGGTCCCTTTTCTCAGACTTACAATCCTGAGTGGAGGAACCATCCAAATGTTTCATGGCATAGTTCATCTTTAAATCCAACACCACCTAAATTGCAAGGTCAAAATCAATAATTTCAGCACAGACTTCAAAACAATCAGCACGCAAATTCTCAAAATAATCAACATACTTTTTATCAAAAGTCAAACCAACATGCTGAATCATCTACTTATTTGGAAGCAATGATGAAGGGATTCATGTCCCAAACTCAAGCATCAATTAAAAATCTGGAGACTTAAAGGGGTCAATTGACTTTAGAAATGAGGAAACGTCCTCCCGGTTCTTTGCCTAGTGATACTGAGGTACCCCCCGAGAATCGGAACAGAGCATGTGAAAGCTGTAACTTTGAGGAGTGGTAACGATTTACCAGAAAACATACAAAAGGATTTAACAAAAACAAACAAAGCAGAGCCAGAAAAGGAAAATACAGTTTCAAACCCTACTCAGTCTAGTGGGATTATTGGGCCAGAAAACATTGTGGGGCCCAGTATCACCACTACCATTCCAACCATTCCACTACTAGTTCCTGATAATCCCAAGAAAGATCAAACCAAAGACAAACCTATTGGGGATGTGTCACAAGCTAGTGACAGTCCCAAAGTTCCTAGTGATAATAAGAAAGACAAAACCTTACCTACAACACCATCACCTACTCTTCAAAAGACTATACCTCCTACAACACTTCCTCTTTACATTCCTTATCTCCAAAGAATAAAGAATGAGAAAGAAGAACTGCAATTTAAAAAGTTTTTAGATGTTTTTAAACAGTTGCATATAAACATACCTTTGGTTGAAGCCATTGAACAAATGCCAACTTATGCAAAGTTTTTGAAAGACATCTTAAGCAAAAAGAAAAAGTTGAATGAGTATGAGACTGTAGCTCTAACCGTAGCTCTAACCGTAGCTCTAACCGAAGGATGCAGTGCTATGTTGTCCAATAAAATCCCTCCAAAGATGAAAGATCTTGGAAGTTTTACAATCCCATGTTCCATAGGAGGAAAAGAAGTAGGACAAGCCTTATGTGACTTAGGTGCAAGTGTAAACCTTATGCCTTTATCTGTTTTTAACACTTTAGGCATAGGTGAAGCTAGACCCACAACAGTCTCTCTCTTATTAGCATATACGTCCATATCTTGGCCAAAGGGTAAGATTGAAGATGTCCTTGTTCAAGTTGATAAGTTTTTTTCCCTGCAGATTTTATTATCCTAGACTTTGAAGCTGACAAAGACATTCCTATTATCTTTGGAAGACCTTTCCTAGCTACATGAAGAACTCTGATAAATGTCCAAAAGGGTGAGCTAACCATGAGAGTTCAAGACCAATAGGTAACATTTAATGTGTTGGACTCCCTTAAATATCCTGAAGAAAGAGAGGAATGTTCTACCTTAGGTTTGATTGAATCATGGTGTCAAGACCAAAGTTTTGGGGATGTCATGGGAATTGGAGAATCTGATAGTGAAGATGATAAAGCAGAGTTTGAGGACCTAGAAGACATACAAGTCACTTCTGCTGTTGATGTTTTAGAAAATAAGGATCGGAAAACTCTTGTTCCTTCCTTAGAATGTGCTTCAGACTTAGAGTTGAAGCAACTACCCTCACATTTGAAATATGCCTTTTTAGGAGATCCAGGGAAGTTCCCAGTCATTATTTCATCATCCCTAGAATCTGATCAAGAGGAAAAGTTGGTTAGTATGTTAAAACAACACACCAAAGCCATCGGATGGACCATTGCTGATTTGAAGGGTATAAGCCCTACCATTTGTCAACATAAAATCATTTTAGAAAACAAAGATTTTACCTCTGTTGAACCTCAAAGAAGACTCAATCCAATGATCAAAGAGGTTGTGAAAAAAGAGATTTTGAAATGGCTTGATGCTGGCATAATTTATCCTATTGCTAGTAGACCTGGCAAAAACTGACACGACACGCTAACCCGACACGAACTCGACACGAAATAAACGGGTTTGGGTAATTTCAACCCATTTAAGTAAACGGGTTGACGTGATACGACACGAAAATTAAACAGGCCAGGGTCATAAATTTCAACTCGAAAATGACCCGAATAACCCGTTTATAATATATATATATATACATATATATTATAAGTTTCATTCTTAATGCTATGGATTTTTAATGTTTTAGATTTGGTTAGACTTATAAGTTTAAACTATAAAATTTAGATTTCTAATGCTTTCATTTGAAATTTGGATTTGTAATTTTTTTTTGTGAATTTTCGATATTTAATTTTTAGTTTTATAAATGTTAAACAGGTTAAACGGGGTTGGTGGGTCATGGCGTTTTAGGCGGGTCGGGTTAGGGTTGAGATTGTCTGACCCATTTATTAAATGGGTCGGGTTAGGGTTAGGAACTCTCAACCCGTTTAACTTTGAACCCGACACAAACCTGACACGACACGACACGTTTGCCGGTGTAATTGCTAGTAGTACATGTGTTAGTCCGGTGCAATGTGTACCCAAGAAGGGTGGAGTTACTGTGGTAACAAATGATAAAAATGAGCTTATACCCACTAGAGTAGTGTCAGGTTGGAGGATATGTATGGACTACCGGAAGCTTAACCAAGCAACCCAAAAAGACCATTTTCCATTACCCTTTATAGACCAAATGTTAGACAGACTAGCGGGAAAAGAGTTTTATTGTTTCTTAGATGGTTACTCAGGATACAATCAAATTGCCATTGCACCGGAAGACCATGAGTAAACCACTTTTACCTGCCCTTATGGCACTTTTGCTTTTAGAAGAATGCCTTTTGGACTTTGTAATGCTCCTGCTACTTCCCAAAGATGTATGGTGTCTATTTTTTCAGATATGCTTGAACAATCCATGGAAGTCTTCATGGATGACTTTTCTGTTTATGGTACATCATATGATCCGTGTTTAGAAAACCTTGAAAAAGTCTTAAAAGATGTGAAGAAACAGATTTGGTTTTAAACTGGGAAAAATGCCAATTTATGGTTAAAGAGGCATTGTGTTTGGGCATCTCATTTCCGATAGAGGCATTGAGGTTGATAAGGTGAAACCAACCACTGTGAAAGGGATCAGAAGTTTCTTAGGACACACAGGTTTTTACCGGAGGTTTATAAAAGATTTTTCCAAAATATCCAAACCTCTGTGTTCACTACTACAGCATGACCATGCTTTCAACTTTGATGAAGATTGTAAAAAAGCTTTTAAAATCTTGAAGGAGGCATTGGTCACTGCTCCTGTAATAGTGGCACCTGATTGGTCCTTACCGTTTGAAATTATGAGTGATGCCACTGTAGGAGCTGTTCTAGGCCAAAGAAAGAATAAAGTTTTTCACTCCATTTACTATGCTAGTAAAACCCTCAATGAAGCTCAAATCAATTACACCACCACTGAAAAAGAACTATTAGCTGTGGTTTTTGCTTTTGAAAAATTCAGACCATACTTGATGGGTGCCAAAGTAATTGTGCACACTGATCATGCTGCCATCAAGTATCTTATTTCCAAAAAAGATGCTAAACCTAGGCTAATCAGGTGGGTCTTGTTATTGCAAGAATTTGATTTAGAGATTGTTGATAGAAAGGGTATAAATAATCAAGTGGCTGACCACTTGTCAAGACTGGAAAAACAAGACACAAAGGAACACATTAGTGATATATGTGAGGTTTTTCCAGATGAAAGAATTTTAGTTGTACAACATGCTGCATTACCTTGGTTTGCAGATATTGTTAATTATTTAGCTTGTGGGATCATTCCCAAGGAACTTAACAAACATCAAAGAAAGAAACTCATTTTTGATTCTAAGAAGTTGTCACACCCCGCTAAAGCGGAAACACGGGATGTGCAGCTCAAGTTTCATAGCAAGAGTTACAAGATTACACCAACCATCAAAATACATTCAAAAGTTTACAACATTGCCTTTTACAAACGTTTTACGAAAAAGGGAAATGAACGTAATCAACAGATAACATAGAAAGCTTCAACACGTGTAGCCTTCCTAAGTTCCAACCTTAAGGACTCTCACCTGAAAAGCATGTCAATGAAAAGGTCAACTAATGCACTAGTTGGTGAGATCACAGGTTTAATGAGTACAACATTGTTTATCATAGCAAAATAGTTTAAATCCACACAAGTGGATAAGGCAACCAGTTATGAAAAATACTTACTCATGGAAACAGTATGTATTATGTTTAAGTAGTGAGCCCGTTACCAGACCTATATGACGGCCGCCCCAACGCATGTTCTATCGTCAACAATGCGCACGAACAACAATAATTATGCACTCAAACAAGCGCGACTTGTGAGTGGGGTGTCAACCAAATAGCGCTATCCATAATTACCAACGGCTCACACTCGTGAGTTAAACGGGTAACGTAGAGTCAAATATGGACTTACGTACGATAGAGAAAAGCTCAAAAACTTACAACATGCGTAACCTATACATACCATAGAGCATAAAAGAGTATAGCAAAATTTACATTTTCAAGAAAACGAGATAACCGGTGCGTAAAGTAGTCGTAATAACGACATGCTTTTCACCCCAAATATGTAAAATATTGAAAAAGGGGCTGTGATAACTCACTTGATAAGCGATAGAATCCGGGAATCTCCCACAAGTACTTCGAGATGATCCTACTTCAAACCTATGAACGTAAGGTCACTAGTGAGTTTTTAATTTCGAAGGTTCGGTACTAACTATCCAAATCGTCATAAAATGCCTTTATTGTGATTTAAATATTATAAATCGTATGGAGTTACCAACATTTGTAATCGTAACATAAGTATGCTTCATTTTTGTTAGATTAAAGTTACCGCAATTTCGTCACAATAAGTAACGAAAAGGGTCCAAAGACTTTATAAATAGTATATATATGTATACCAAAATTTTATCATAAGAATGATAAAAAGGGTTCAAAATGTAAAGATGAAGTATTTAAAGTGCATAAATTTATAAATGTATAGTACATATATATATATATATATATATATATATATATATATATATATATATATATTTATGTATACCACAATTTCATCATAATAATGATGAAAAGGGTTTAAAGTATATAAATTGCATAATTATATAAATATATAGTATATATATATATATTCCACAATTTCATCATAAAATGATGAAATGGGATCAAGAGTATATAAAATGCATAAATATATAAATATATAGTATACATATATATATGTTCCACAATTTCATCATAAAATGATGAAATGGGATCAAGAGTTAACTTTCAATCATAACAAGAAAATTGTCCTTTGCTGTCCAGATTTTGGTGTCACTTTGTGTCCATTTTTGATAACTTCCAGGTATAGTTAGGTCAATATATTTTATGTCCAAGTGGTTTATTGAGTTAGGAAACTTTTGGCATAAGTTTCATAATTTTTAGAAGTGTTTAAGTACATGAAAAATACTTGACGTAAAACTCGACAGAAAACGTTGTTGTTTGCGCACTGTTTTTGTGAATACTGTTTGGTAGATGAAATCTTTGAGTTTTTGAGTGAAACCACTTGGGTTTGAATCCTAACACATAAAAATAATTTCCAGAAAAAGAATTACTTAATTTGGAGTAGTATTTAGTGAGTTATGACCTTTTGAAAAGAGGTGTGGAATCTGGCAGCAAGCTGTCAAAACCACCCTTTGTGCATGTGCACCTATATTGACTTTTTACCCAAAATTCATATTCCTTTGCATGAAAAATACGATTTGACTCATCCCCATACATTTATTTTCAGTTCTAAAACATGTTTTTGAGCCATTTAAACTACATGCAAGTTACCCATCATCTCATCTTTTATAAATCATGAAAATGGTTCTTTTTGGTGTTTATGTCAAGATCTTCATCATGTATCATAAAATTGTGTATTTTTAGCTCATGCATGTTGGTTAAAACATGTTTTTAATGGATTTAAAGATCCACTCATGAAACCTTTGAATCGAAAGGTATGGAGTTTTCAAGAAAACTACATGCATGTGTTTAAAAGTTCATCTTTGATCTTAACATGGGTTTGATTATAGATTCACCACCCTTTTACTAACATGCAAGTGTTATGGTGGTAAATCTACAAACATTAAGATGTGTAAAGATGATTTTTTTTAACAATATTAAAGAAATGTAGAAGAAGGTGAAGAACATTCATAAGAAAATGCAAGAAATGAAAATTTAGACAAAAGAGAGTGTGTGGATTTCATCCAATACACTTGTATTTACCTTGAACACTTTTATCTTTTTGAAAAGAGGTGTTTAGAGGCTCAATTTGTGGATGAAGGTGGATGAAGATTTGATGAAGATGGAGAGAGAAAGAAGAGAAAATTCTTGTGTGAGAATTTAGAGAGAATGAAATGTTTTGTAAATGAATTGTGATAGCCAAAAGAAATACATAACGAGTAGAGAGGGGGGGGGGGTGGTGTGGTGTGATGCAATAATAAAGTCTAATCTTGTCTTTTTGATTTAATTTTAAAACACAAGTATTTTCTCATAAATTATAAATAGCAAAGTAATTATATAAAAGTAAAGTATTTATATAATTTAGTTGAAAATAGATCAAGTTGTTAATTATATAATACTTGTGGTATAATTGTAGCTTAAGTTGGCATTTTATGAGATTTATGGATAATTTCCTAAATCAAGGGGTTCCTAGGCAAAATTTCTCAAATTTTCCTACCGTACTGAGTTTACTGCTAAAATCGCACTGTGTGAATATGACATGAATAATTGAAATATCCAGTATAGTTCTAACCTGAGGTGTAAATTTGACAGTTGTCACAGTCTCCCCCGGTTAAAAGAATTTCGTCCCGAAATTCAAGTGTTACTAGCTTTAACAGGTTTGCTAGCAAAGAGATGAGGATACTTATGAAACATGTAATCCTCCCGTTCCCAAGTGTACTCAGGCCCACGCCTTATGTTCCAATGGACTTTTACTATCGGGATTTTGCTTCGCTTAAGACGCTTGACTTCCCTATCGAGTATTTCCATTGGTTCCTCTACGATGTGCAGCTTATCGTTGATTTGGACTTCTTCCAAAGGCACGGTTACTGCTTCGCCGGCTAAACATTTCTTCAAGTTTGACATGTGAAACGTGTTGTGGATGGCACTTAACTCCATTGGCAATTCCAGCTTATAAGCTATTGGTCTAATTCTTTCCGTGATCTTGAATGGTCCAACATACCGTGGACTCAATTTTCCTCTTTTCCCAAACCGGACTGTTCCCTTCCAAGGGGATACTTTTAAAAAGACTCTGTCACCAACTTGAAATTCTAAAGGCTTCCTACGATGGTCCGCATAGGTCTTTTGAGGATCTAGAGCTTCTTTAAGCCTATCTCTGATGATTGCAATCTTGTCGGTGGTTTCTTGAACAATGTCCGGACTAGATAGTTGTCTATCTCCAATCTCTAACCAACAAAGAGGTGTTCGACACTTGCGTCCGTACAGCGCTTCATATGGCGCACACTGAATACTAGTGTGATAACTATTGTTGTAAGAAAACTCAACTAACGGCAAGTGGTTATCCCAACTTCCTCCAAAGTCTATCACACATGCCCGAAGCATGTCCTCTAATGTATGAATGGTTCGCTCACTCTGACCATCCGTTTGAGGATGATAGGTCGTGCTCAAATTCAATTGCGTACCTAACGCTTTTTGAAGTGACTGCCAAAATCGAGATGTGAAGCGGCTATCTCTAACTGATATGATGGAAACTGGGACTCCATGTCGCGTGACGATTTCCTTGATATAGATCTGAGCAAGCTTCTCCATCTTATAGTCTTCCCGAATAGGCAAGAAATGTGCAGACTTCGTAAATCGATCTACTATAACCCAAATCGAGTCGTGTCCTTTGGCAATTCTTGGAAGTTTGGTTATGAAATCCATAGTGATTTGCTCCCATTTCCACTGTGGAATCTCCGGTTGTTGCAACAGTCCTGATGGCTTTTGACAAACAACCTTGACCTTTGAGAAAGTTATGCATTTCCCTACATATATGGCAACATCCTTCTTCATTCCTGGCCACCAATAGTACTCCCTTAAATCCTTGTACATCTTATCTGCTCCTGGGTGAATTGAGTACTTAGATTTATGAGCCTCCTCCAAAATCATTTCCCGTAGGTTGTCAGCCTTTGGGATCCATACTCTTCCATTAAAGTAACGTACTCCATCAATCTTAGTTTCAAATCTAGCCTCTAAACCATGAAGAGTCTCGTTTTTCAGGTTTTAAGACTTCATTGCTTCGACTTGAGCTTCAAAAATCCGGGTTTTCAAACTTGTTTGAACCAGCGATCCTAATGCTCGGACTCGTGAAGGTTTTACCCTTTCTTTCCTACTCAGGGCATCAGCTACCACATTGGCCTTACCTGGATGGTAACGTATCTCACAATCGTAGTCGCTGAGCAGTTCTACCCATCTTCTTTGCCTCATATTAAGCATCTTTTGATCAAAGATGTGTTGAAGACTCTTGTGATCAGTGAAAATAGTGCACTTGGTACCATATAGATAATGTCTCCATATCTTTAGAGCGAATACCACAGCTCCGAGTTCCAAATCGTGCGTGGTATAGTTCATCTCATGAACTTTTAATTGTCTCGAGACGTATGCTATCACCTTATCATTTTGCATCAATACGCAACCTAATCATTGATGTGATGCGTCACAATACACCACAAAATTTTCCGTTCCTTCCGGTAAAGCTAAAATTGGTGCATGGCACAACTTTTTCTTCAAAAGTTGAAACGCTTCTTCTTGTGAAGCTCCCCAAACAAATTCCTTAGCCTTTTGGGTTAACGTGGTGAGGAGTTTAGCGATCTTAGAGAAATTCTCGATAAAACGCCGATAATATCTTGCCAAACCTAGAAATTGGCGAATTTTCGTTGGAGTCCTTGGGGCTTCCCATTTCCTAATGGCTTCCACTTTAGCCGGGTCCACGTGAATCCATTTTTCTCCAATCACGTGACCTAAGAAATGTACTTCCCGAATCCAAAATTCACACTTAGAGAATTTGGCATATAGTTTCTGCTCCTTGAGAAGTTCTAGAATCACTTTTAGATGGTGCTCGTGATCTTTCTCACTCTGAGAATAGATTTAATATATCATCGATGAATACAATCACAAACTTATCAAGGTATGGCCTACATACTCTATTCATTAGATCCATAAACACAGCTGGCGCGTTCGTCAATCCAAATGGCATAACTAAAAACTCGTAGTGTCCATAGCGAGCTCTAAAAGCTGTTTTAGGAATGTCTTTCTCTCGAACTCTTAACTGATGATATCCCGATCGGAGGTCATTCTTCGAGAAGTAAGTTGCACCCTGCAACTGGTCGAACAAATCGTCAATTTGAGGGAGAGGATATCGGTTCTTGATTGTTATCTTATTTAGTTCCCTATAATCGATACACATTCGAAACGATCCATCCTTCTTCTTGACGAAGAGAATCGGGGCTCCCCAGGGTGATGAACTTGGTCGAATGAATCCTTTATCCAAAAGTTCCTGAAGTTGATTCGACAACTCCTGCATTTCGGCAGGTGCTAAACGATATGGGGCATTGGCTACAGGCGCCGCTCCGGGTACAAGGTCAATCTGAAATTCAACTTGTCTAAACGGTGGAAGTCCAGGCAAATCGTCTGGAAACACTTCTGGGTGATCCTTCACCACAGGAATATCTTGGACTCGCCTCTCCTCAGACTTCTTCTTGATTACTTGCGCCAAGAATGCAACACACTTCTTCCTCAAATACTTATGGACCTTCATACATGACACTATCTTTAGGCTCCTTCCAGCTCTATCTCCTTGGACAACAAGGGTTTCTTCGCCTTGTAATGGTAACTTGACAGTCTTTTCAAAACAACTACCTCTGCTCGATTCTTAGATAACCAATCCATGCCTATCACTACGTCGAAACTCCCCAATTCAATTAGAATAAGATCAACAGTAAATAGCTTATCAGCTAAGTTCAAAGTACAGCCTAAGATTACATCCTTAGCTTCTAACTCATATCCATTAGCAACCTCAACAATATAAGCATTCGACATTTTCTTAGATTCTAGATTGATCAAAGGCCTAAATTCTAACGAAACAAAGCTCTTATCGGCACCAGTGTCAAATAATACTGACACGTAATAATCGTTTAGGAGGAATGTATCTGTCACTACATTAGGGTCTCGACATGCTTCTTCTGCTCCTAAAACAAATGCCCGTCCTCGAGCTTGTCCTCCTTGGTTTCTCTGATTGGTTTGCCTTGCCTGGTACCCAGCGTTGTTATTGGTTGGTCCCCTTTTCAGCCTTGGGCACACATTCTGGAAGTGATCTGGACTTCCGCACTCATAGCATACCCTTCCTTCCTCCTTTACATTCTTTCCCGTCTTGCAGTGCCGGGTGAAATAACCCTTAGCTTACAAATGCTACAGGTGGGACAGGTTCCTTCATGATGCAAATTGCACTGATTGCATTTCGGGAGGGGTCCATGGTACCGCCCTACTTCCTTAGCATTCATCACAAAGTTTCCCACTACTTTCTTGTTCCTACTTGAACTACTTCCAATCACCTTTCCTGACTGACTCTCTGGCCTTCTCTTACTACCGAAACCTTTCTGAGTCAGAGTTCCTGCCCTGACCGCATCATGGGTCAAACTAGTTGCTAATGCCACTGTGGCTTAGATCGTGGTTGGACTTGCTGACTTAACCTTCCCTCGGATCTCCGGGGCCAATCCATACAAATATCGGTCGATCCGTTTGCTCTCCGGGGTAACCATGTGGGGCACTAACTTTGCAAGTTCATGAAAACGAGCGGTGTATCAATCTATCCCCGAACCAACCATAGTAAGATCCCAAAGTTCAGCCTCCAATTTCTGAACTTCGCTCTTGGGACAGTATTCCTCAATGAGTAATTCCTTGAACTCAGTCCAGGACAGCTTGTAAGCTTCCTCCCTTCCACGGGTTTGGACTTGAATGTTCCACCAAGTCAAAGCTCGCTTCTGGAACTGGCAGGCCGCATATTCCACCATGCGATCCTATGAGCACTTACTGATATGGAGTACCGACTCCATGCTATCAAACCATGAAAGTAATCTTGTAGCACCCTCGGCTCCGTGAAATTCCTTGGGCTTGCAAGTCATGAATGTCTTGTAGCTGCATCCTCTACTGTCATGAACATCATTGGGAGTTCCTCCTCCCACATTGACATTCCTATGACGCTCATTGATGCCCACGGTGACTTGGGTTACGATGTCAGGTATCGCCTCTTGGATACGTTGAGCAATGATCTGGGAAATATCGGGGTTTTGATCATCAGGATTTTCTCCCGTGCGACGTGTGGATCTTCTTGGTGGCATTTTTCTAAAACACATTTGCAAATATCGATTTGGTTAAAATTTTGAGTAGATAAAGTAGGATGTTTTGTAAAGAATACCTTTGTAATTTCGAAATATTGGAAATAAATAAAAAGAATAACTGTCGCATGTTCGACACATATGTAATTAAAATGCGAAATTGCATTTTCATTATGGTCGTTAATAATAGTCGTTGATACAAAATTTCTGATGTGCATCGTACATCAGTACAGAATTACAAACTGAAATACAAGGTTGAAACATCTAGAAATAAAAATAAAAAAAATTCGTTTTCTAAATCTTCCACCATCCACGTCAATATCCGCCCCGATACACTTCAATTAAAACCCACAACACCAATAACGTCAGTAGCATCACTACTACTATGCACACTATCTCGGCCCGTAAAGCTCCTCCGAGCTATTCTCGCTCCGTTTAGGGCGTCAGACGACATGTTGGTCAAAAGGTGACTTAACTCTACTAGCTCTGTTAGGACTTGACTCTGGTGACTGACCCTCATTTGACATCCGTGCAAATCCGCTGTCACAGCCCTAAGGTGCTGCTCTTCGGCCCAGGTCATGTCAGACGTACGACCAATAGGCACTCCTTCGATAACTCGCGAAGGTTCCGGCGCCTCTTTCCGATCGGACCTCAAAGTCACTCGTCTAGGTATAGGAACGCTTTTCCTAGCGGTTAGTCTCGTACGTGGCCCTCTAGAGTTTGGTTGTATCACTATAGGAGTGGGTTGCGGTGGAACCACAGTCGGTGGTATCCTCGGTCCATCATACGGGTCTTGTTCGCCTTCCGATGATCGCTCGCTCGATGGCGTGTAGGAGGGTTGAGAGTGTGATGATGACGATGACGACATAGTGGTACTGAAGTAAGAGTGTATAACATTACTATCGAGCAAATATAAAGGATAGGCGCACTATACTATTGCATACTATAGGCAATAACTACGCTCATACTAGGCATACAACGTGAAGCATCAAGTGCGAAAACACACATATTCCTAGTATATCCATTTCCGGTCTCACATTACTCTTTCTTTAATTAAACATAGGTGATCAGGCTTTGTTTAATTAAAGATCGATGATGCAATACCCGAATTAGTTATACTAGCAACATGTTTAGTAATTTAAGTGTTCTTTCCCGTTTTTTGTTATAGTTGCAGTTTTCCAAAGGAAAACCGGTATTCTCTATAACTTTTAGCTCTGATACCAAATCTGTCACACCCCGCTAAAGCGAAAACACGGGATGTGCAGCTCAAGTTTCATAGCAAGAGTTACAGGATTACACCAACCATCAAAATACATTCAAAAGTTTACAACATTTCCTTTTACAAACGTTTTACGAAAAAGGGAAATGAACGTAATCAACAGATAACATAGAAAGCTTCAACACGTGTAGCCTTCCTAAGTTCCAACCTTAAGGACGCTCACCTGAAAAGCATGTCAATGAAAAGGTCAACTAATGCACTAGTTGGTGAGATCACAGGTTTAATGAGTACAACATTGTTTATCATAGCAAAATAGTTTAAATCTGCACAAGTGGATAAGGCAACCGGTTATGAAAAATACTTGCTCATGGAAATAGTATGTATTTTGTTTAAGTAGTGAGCCCGTTACCCGACCTATATGATGGCCGCCCCAACGAATGTTCTATCGTCAACAATACGCACGAACAACAATAATTATGCACTCAAACAAGCGCGACTTGTGAGTGGGGTGTCAACCAAATAACGCTATCCATAATTACCAATGGCTCACACTCGTGAGTTAAACGGGTAACGTAGAGTCAAATGGGGACTTACGTACGATAGAGAAAAGCACAAAAACTTACAACATGCGTAACCTATACATACAATAGAGCATAAAAGAGTATAGCAAAGTTTACATTTTCAAGAAAACGAGTTAACCAGTGCATAAAGTAGTTGTAATAACGACATGTTTTTCACCCCAAATATGTAAAATATTGAAAAAGGGGCTGTGATAACTCACTTGATAAGCGATAGAATCCAAGAATCTCCCACAAGTACTTCGAGATGATCCTACTTCAAACCTATGAACGTAAGGTCACTAGTGAGTTTTTAATTTCGAAGGTTCGGTACTAACTATCCAAATCGTCATAAAATGCCTTTATTGTGATTTAAATATTATAAATCGTATGGAGTTACCAACATTTGTAATCGTAACATAAGTATGCTTCATTCTTGTTAGATTAAAGTTACCGCAATTTCGTCACAATAAGTAACGAAAAGGGTCCAAAGACTTTATAAATAGTATATATATGTATACCGAAATTTTATCATAACAATGATAAAAAGGGTTCAAAATGTAAAGATGAAGTATTTAAAGTGCATAAATTTATAAATTTATAGTACATATATATATATATATATTTATATATACCACAATTTCATCATAATAATGATGAAAAGGTTTAAAGTATATAAATTGCATAATTATATAAATATATAGTATATATATATATATTCCACAATTTCATCATAAAATGATGAAATGGGATTAAGAGTATATAAAATGCATAAATATATACATATATATATATTCCACAATTTCATCATAAAATGATGAAATGGGATCAAGAGTTAACTTTCAATCATAACATGAAAATTGTCCTTTGCTGTCCAGATTTTGGTGTCACTTTGTGTCCATTTTTGGATAACTTCCAGGTATAGTTAGGTCAATATATTTTATGTCCAAGTGGTTTAATGAGTTAGGAAACTTTTGGCATAAGTTTCATAATTTTTAGAAGTGTTTAAGTACATGAAAAATACTTGACGTAAAACTCGACAGAAAACGTTGTTGTTTGCGCACTGTTTTTGTGAATACTGTTTGGTAGACGCAATCTTTGAGTTTTTGAGTGAAACCACTTGGGTTTGAATCCTAACACATAAAAATAATTTCCAGAAAAAGAATTACATAATTTGGAGTAGTATTGAGTGAGATATGACTTTTTGAAAAGAGGTGTGGAATCTGGCAGCAAGCTGTCAAAACCACCCTTTGTGCATGTGCACCTATATTGACTTTTTACCCAAAATTCATATTCCTTTGCATGCAAAATACGATTTGACTCATCCCCATACATTTATTTTCAGTTCCAAAAGATGTTTTTGAGCCATTTAAACTACATGCAAGTTACCAATCATCTCATCTTTTATAAATCTTGAAAATGGTTCTTTTTGGTGTTTATGTCAAGATCTTCATCATGTATCATAAAATTGTGTATTTTTAGCTCATGCATGTTGGTTAAAACATGTTTTTAATGGATTTAAAGATCCACTCATGAAACCTTTGAATCGAAAGGTATGGATTTTTCAAGAAAACTACATGCATGTGTTTAAAAGTTCATCTTTGATCTTTACATGGGTTTGATTATGGATTCACCACCCTTTTACTAACATGCAAGTGTTATGGTGGTAAATCTACAAACATTAAGATGTGTAAAGATGATTTTTTTAACAATATGAAAGAAATGTAGAAGAAGGTGAAGAACATTCATAAGAAAAAGCAAGAAATGAAAATTTAGACAAAAGAGAGTGTGTGGATTTCATCCAATACACTTGTATTTACCTTGAACACTTTTATCTCTTTGAAAAGAGGTGTTTAGAGGCGGAATTTGTGGATTAAGGTGGATGAAGATTTGATGAAGATGGATGAAGATTTGATGAAGATGGATGAAGATGGAGATTGAAAGAAGAGAAAATTCTTGTGTGAGAATTTAGAGAGAGAATGAAATATTTTGTAGATGAATTGTGATAGCCAAAAGAAATACAAAGAAATATAAAGAAATAATAAAGTCTAATCTTGTCTTTTTGATTTATTTTTAAAACACAAGTATTTTCTCATAAATTATAAATAGCAAAGTAATTATATAAAAGTAAAGTATTTATATAATTTAGTTGAAAATAGATCAAGTTGTTAATTATATAATACTTGTGGTATAATTGTAGCTTAAGTTGGCATTTTATGAGATTTATGGATAATTTCCTAAATCAAGGGGTTCCTAGGCAAAATTTCTCAAATTTTCCTACCGTACCGAGTTTACTGCTAAAATCGCACTGTGTGAACTATGACTTGAATAATTGAAATATCCAGTGTAGTTCTAACATGAGGTGTAAATTTGACAGTTGTCACAGAAGTTCCTGTGGGATGATCCATATTTGTTTAAAGTTTGTGCAGATCAAGTAATAAGAAGGTGCATCCCAAAGGAAGAAGTGACATCTATTTTACATCATTGTCACATAGGACCACGTGAAGGTCACTTTGGTGGGCAGATGACAACTTCTAAAGTCCTACAATCAGGATTTTACTGGGCTACTTTAAACAATGATGCTCATAACTTTGCAAAAATTTGCAATGAGTGTCAGAGAAGTGGAAACATCTCTCAACGAAATGAAATGCCTTTAAATGGAATTTTAGAAGTAGAATTATTTGATGTCTGGGCATTGACTTCATGGGACCTTTTCCACTGTCCAACAATTGTGCCTACATTTTGGTAGCTATAGATTATGTGTGTAAATGGGTGGAGGCTATGGCTTGCCATTCTAATGATGATAAGACAGTTGTCAAGTTTCTTCCAAAGCACATCTTCACTAGATTTGGTACACCCTTTGCCTTAATTAGTGATGAAGGCACTCACTTCATAAACAACTTATTAGAGGAAGTCCTGGAAAAATATAATATTCAGCACAGGGTGGCTACTGCATACCACCCACAAACTAATGGTTTGGCTGAATTATCCAATAGGGAAATCAAAGGAATTTTAGCTAAGGTAGTCAAGCCATACAGAAAAGACTGGGCCTCCAAATTGGATGATGCCTTGTGGGCCTACCAGACTGCTTATAAAACTCCCATTGGAATGTCCCCTTATAAGTTGGTTTTTGGAAAAGCTTGTCACTTGCTTGTTGAACTAGAACACAAGGCCTATTGGGCCATTAAGGAACTTAACATGGGTTTAGACGAAGCTGGAAGAAAAACGACTTTACAATTGTGTGAACTAGAAGAGCATAGGAATTTTTCCTATGAAAATGCCAGGCTTTACAAAGAAAACACAAAAAATTGCATGACAAGAAAATTGTTCAAAAAGAGTTCTTTGAAGGACAACAAGTCCTGTTATTCAATTCTAGACTCAGGTTATTTCCAGGTAAGCTAAAATCTAGGTGGATGGGACCATATCAGATCGCAAAAGTCTACCCCTACGGTGTTATTGAACTGATTGATTCGGAAAAGGGAACTATTTTCAAGGTAAACGAACAAAGGGTAAAACCTTTTATCGAACCCTCTGCACACTGATACAACAACCTCTTGAGGTTGTTCATCTCCTAGAATGATAACTTTGGTAAGATCTTGGATTTTTAATTAAATCCAGGAAGGTGTACATATTTATTTGAAAAGAAAATAAAAATGTTCCATTGTTTTAAATTCTAAAAGAAAAGCAACACAAAATATTTCCTTGTTTTACTTTATAAAAGAGAAGAAAAAAACCAAAAATATTTAGTTTTTAATAAAAGTTTTGGGAAAGGTTTATGAAAGAAAGTTTTGGTGTTTACAATATTATGGGAAGAAAATAAAAAATTTAGGCTCTTAGTCAAATTTTTACAAAAAATATATGAAGTTTTGAAGTAAGATTTTTGGGTTTAAGGATCTGATTTTGGAAATAATCCAAACAAAATTCTGATTTTTGGTGCATTTGAGATAAATAAGCAATCCACAACGAATAGGTTCGGACCAACCATTTTTCTTAGTAAACAAACAGGTGGCCCAAATTTCTATTCTTGGACTCAAATTCTCGGTCCAGCAGAAAAAACACTTTGAACTCAAGATATTAGGCCCAGTCGATTTTTGGATTAATTCGATCCACATCACATAATTTCTATAATGGGCCTAAATCAAGTGAAAACAAAATCAGATTAAGTCTCTTAGTCATAATGGAACTGATCCAATCAGTAATCAAATTAGACTTGAACTAAATTTTAGGAAATATAAATTAAAAAGTTAATTCAATCTAAATAGGATTTTTGTGGTACAGTATCTGATTTTTATTTTATGCTGTGTCATTCTTAACCAAACAAATAACGACCCATTCTCTGATCACTTCTCCTTCCCCATGCCCACTGAGCAACCATCACCATCTACGGCTTCTTCTTCCATTCTGACACAAGATCCCTGTAGCCTCCAGTTCTCTTCTCCAAAATCCATTTGTGTACTTGGTTGCTTTCCATTTTCAGTATAAAACCAATCACCGGTGAAGATGGCAACACCTACAAAATTGAACCAACACCAACCTTCGTCGTCTGCTTCGGGTTGCTCGATTTTTGCCCTCCTTCACTGCAAATGAACCGAAACTTAAATTTCGGTCCATTCCCCCACAACTCTCGAGCAAAGAATCCACCTTCATCGTTGCTCACTCTTGCTGCCGTCGCCGATTCAATATCGATGCAGCCTCAACCAAACCAAAATCGAACCGGTTTTGGAACACCACCATTCAACACCATGTCGAGAAACTCGGTCACACCAGACCTCAACTCACTTTCCCAATAATCGCCGGAGAGTCGCCTTATGATCACCGGAAGTTTCTATCGAACTTTCATCTCATCAAGAGACTTCCTCCACAGGTTTGATCATGGACCTCTCACACTTCCAAGACCTATGTCTCCTCCACCTCCACCGGGATTTCCTCCATTGAGACAACAGTACCAACACACTAATCCAAGTGGGTCACAGGCAATCTCTCGAGTCATCATCCTTAAATCTCGAGGTTAAGAAATACCAAACCCACATTCGGCCTTCCGAACGATTCACAGTACTCGACTAAACCCTCTTTATCCCCCCACTTCATCAACGTCGGTACCTCTCGGTCACCGACAGAACCCTAACCTAAATCTTTCAAACCCCCAACCTTCGACTAATCCAAACTCACAACAAGCCCAAGCTGTTCCTGTCAGACCTATTCAATACAAGCGACGATTTAAGGGGGCGATAGAGGCTAACACCGAAGAGATGAAGAAAAGAAAAATCGATGAAGAGGGAGGAGATGCGTTGCAAGAAGCAGGTGATGAAAATACACTGAGGGTTGAAGAGCTGGAGAAACCACAACAGTCTACTCAACCCACTATATTGATAAAGGAAATTCTAAAGTGGGTAAATCACCTAATACTCTCATTTATAAATCTAAACTATTTAGTTGTCATGAAGCTTTGTTACAGCATGCTAATTTTAGTTCAAAACTATGTCACACACCAAAGTCATTTCATGTGAGTGCATTTCTGTCACACCCAAAATTTGGATACACAATCATAAGATTAGGTTGGGAAAAATTATGTGAAATGAATACCAAGTTTAATCTGGATTGGGTCAGGGATTTTTACACTGAGTTAGCAGTTACTAATGGTGTAAAAATAAAAGTCCGTCAAACAGATATTGATTTTTTGGCCACGACCATAAATCAAGTTTTAGGACTTAAACCACCCAGGTATTCTGAATTTCAGAGACTAATTGATTGTGCATTTGATGAGGACCTTGAAAATATTTTAAATGTTATTGCTCATGATGGGTCTGAATGGGAATTCAAGGGAAATACACGTTTTCTACGTACACATTGTCTCAAACCCGAGGCCAATGTATGGTTTTATTTACTTAGGCACACGTTATTTCCCACTTCTCGTAATGCATCACTTTGCATGACCAGGGTGTTCATTCTCTATTGCATTATGACTGAACTGAAATTTGATGTTGGTCGTTTTATATCTGATATAATTGTTGGGGGCATTGAAAGATCCAATGCACGCATGTCGTACCCCACAATTATACATGCGTTAATGGAAAATGCAAACGTCATCACTCTACCCACGGACAAGTTTTCAAATGAAAAAATGGTTTTAGATAAAACCAACGTGGATATTGATGAGGAATAACACACATTTTGGACCTTAACCTAACAGTGATGGAATTGCTTCCTTGGAAGCAAGTCTCCGTTTACTAAAAGGTGAGATCAAAGCAACCCTAAAAGAGCAAAGGGTTTTGATAACTAAACAGATAAGACAATTGGCTGAGCAGATGTCAGATGAGAATGCTGAGATGAGAGGTATGATGAAAGAGGTGATGAGAAGAGTTGACCGTTGGTTCAGTATGAGAAGGCGAAAGATGATTTGCAGGGAGCAGTTTGGATGAAGGAGCATCCTGAGTTGGTGACAAATCTACCCCCATTCCCTATGTAGTTGTTATGGAAACCTGCGGAACGCCAGCCTACTCACCGCGAGTAGGGCAGGTTTCATTTTCTATCACACCCCTTATCCCTTTAGAATAAAAGTTTTGCGTTTTCGGAGTCTTGCATGTTAGTTTAATAGAGTCTGGGATTGTTGAGTATTGAGTATTGAGTATTGAGTAATTGTTATTTTCTTCATGCCATCTTACACACAACTCACACTTGGTTTTATTTGTTCATTGTTTGCATTGATAGCCTGAATAAAATAATAAGTCTCAAATCTTCCATTTTTGTATCACTAGAACTAGCCTTATAATTCTTTGATTCACCAATTTTTATTAGAATCCATGCAACATCCATATACACCACCTTTCTCCATGCAAACACAAGCCTATATACATAATGTTCAATGAGAACATTGAACCCTTCAAGTTTTGGGAGGGGGGATGATATGGTAAACATTCCACGTTCATTTCCATATCATCTCCTGAACACACACATCTCTTTGCATAAAGTGTTCCAAATTTCAAAAAAAATATTGCACCAAATTTGAAAATTTTCATAAGAGAAGCAAATCTTCAGTAAAATTTTCAGTGCATTCAGAAAAGTGTCAAAGACACCAAAGAAGCCAATATGTCTCATTTCAATCCTCACAAAGTGAAAATGGCAGAAAAATTGTGCCATAAAGTCTTGGAAAAGGCATGCATAAACTTCAAGGAAAAAATCCAAATGCATGAACACCTCATGGTTGCATTTATAGATTCTAATTAGTCAAAGAATTAGTTGGCTAGCTTATGGTTGGTAATTTTTTATGTGAGATGTTGAGCAATTATTTTGTGGGTGACTATCAAATTGCATAAAGTGAATAGAATGAGAAAAGTGTGTTTGTTGGTATAGTGGTTATGGAAGAATAATAGTTGATTGATAGTCTTAATTTATAGCTCAAAATTGCATTCTTAATAAATTTGCTTGAGGACAAGCAACAGTTCGAATTTGCGGTTGTGATATGGTTATTTTATTAACCCAATTTTAGGCGTTTAATTCCAATTTTAAGCTAGTTTTGTTCCCCATTGAGTCATTTATATAATGTTTTCTAGTAATTGTAAGCATAAAATAGAACTCACAGCTTTTATATAAATTTGAGAAAAATGCGACAAAAAGTTAAATTATTTATGTGCACATTTTAGGTTTGATGATTTGGCCGTGTAGAATCCAATCTTTTGTCGGGAGGCAGTAGAAGATAGATCGGGCTGCAGCCTTGGACGTTTTTGGATGGATTCTCTTTTTAGGTCGTGCACATAAACATCGGATTTATAAACACTTCTTTTGGGCTCGGTTTAGACCGATTTGGGTCGGCAGAATTCTGGGCCGGTTCCACCATTGTAATAACTACAAACACTTGGGCTTTTTGCTTACTTATAATTCGGCCCATGGTAGGAAAGGCCCATGGATCTTATCCGACCCATGGATTTGATCCATGGATCCTTTCTTCCTCTTCAAGTCTTACCTTGCTATTTAAAGATGTGTTCGGTAGCTAGTTTAAGACATCTCTCAAATACATTGATTGATCAAGTAGGTTAGTTATTTAAGTGAACTATTGGTGATCGGTTTCACCAACCGAAGCTATAGCTCACGGTCTGGTCCTTTTTGGGTCGGCCATTGTTGGTTCTCGATTAATAAATTAAGTTACGTTACATTTCCATTCTATCTTTTACTGCTTAATCTTTACTTATCTGCATGTGCTTGTGTTCGGTTGCTTACTGCAGATTCCATCGAGTTTTCTGAATCTTTATCCATTCGGTTTTCAAAAGCAAACTACGGTTCGATTTATATAAATTCCGATTTCAATTCCATACCTATCATTCACTGGAAGTCCGACTAATACTTTCGGATCCCCAACTAGATTGGTTCACGGTTGATATAGTCCATAGAATTGTAAGAAGTTTTTATATAAATAAAGTCGTTATTTGCACGTCACGTTTTAGTTTATAATTCATTTAACGTTTTTGGATTTTTTACTATTAATTTTAATCCAATTCCATCATTATCATTCACCGGAAGTCCGACTAATACTTTTGGGTTCCCAACTAGATTGGTTCACGGTTGAATATAATTCTTGGAGTTGGAGAGGTTTTAATACAAAGATATCCGTTTTTACTTGCGCGGCAAGTCTCGTTTTGAACTTCCACATTTGAAACAGGATTTTCCTTTGTGATTTAAAGTTGTCGTTAACTTCTCAGTTAATAAATCCTATTTCTATTGTTAAATCGTTTTTTCTAAAATTATAATTAGATTTTCGAGATTTGGTTACTTGCACAACAAGTTACGTACTTCCTTTAATAAGTATTGTAGTTTGTTTGTGTATTGTCCATCTCCATTATTTACTTTTCAAGTTTGTACATCCTTTATAATTAGAAACCGAACGATGATGGGCTAAACGTCCTAGTTCAGGGTATAAAGTGAAGTTGGGACTGAGACTGATAATAAAATAAAGATGTGTATCATACTGCATGATTGTCCAAAGTTATTTAAATCAAGGTTATATTTTATAGTGGATCACAATTGACCAATTGACACCCGGTACGTTGTATCATAAAATAGTAGACTCTTGAGATAACCAAGGAATGTCGTCTCGTCTTTTTATCTAATTATTTATTTCATCCCAACGGAACTTTATACCCTGTGCTTCTCTTTATAATTGATTTTTAGTGAATTGTTAACAAAACCTCCAACAAAAATATTGTTTTAGAATTCGTCATCTGAAACTCGCTTTTACGAACTGGACTTTGAAAGAGAAACTTTTCCATGCTTCCCTGTGGGATCGATATTCGGTACTTTTGTACCATTATTACTTGTTTAAGGATGATAATAGACCACGCTGTATACTTGCATTAATGTTTATTTATAGTCAATTTTAAAGATACACCCAACCTAACAACACTGTTGGTTCCTGTTTTGCTTTACAATGATGAGTCTTTCATATAGTTCGGATAAGATATATTTGCGGAAGCGTATTTAAAGAAATGAAAGATTACTGAGGTAGAAGAACACACAATATCAATTAAGCAGTTTGTAAAAGACAGATAAATATCTCAAAGATTTACTGTATTTGATATTATCAAGAACACCAAGAACATAACAAGAAATCTGCTGGTGTGTGTGTTGTGCGTTGCTTAAGTTCTTATTCTTGTTAATCGAAGAACTCAACATGAGTCTTCTATTTATACTACTGCAAAGGGGACATACTTTAGACAATAAGGACTGATCTATAGTAGACAGGATCGTATGAATAGTAGCAGGTACTGCATGCATTAAATGCGCTGATATCAACTTGGCACTAAGCCCTATCAGAGTTCGACATGTGGAGGTTGTCAGGGCACTCCTCGTACAAGTGGATGAACGGATCCTGGAATAGTAGAAAGATATTTGTTGATTTCTTCTAAGTCTTCATTATACCGCAGAGGCTCTGTCAGGGGTGACAGAGGTTCTACGGCTCGGTCCTCTGTGAGCACTCTTCTGTCGATTCTTGCCTTCGGTCTTCTTGATGTCTCGGCAGAGCCTCTGTTGGAGGTTTCTATACTTAGCCTATTTTTCACTACTTTCATAAACATAAAGATTGGAACTAACAATCTCCCCCTAAGTAGTGAAAAATGAAAAATTGAAAAGTACATGGATTTTTAGGCTAAGTACATACTAAGAGGTGAAACAGTGTACCTAAAAAGTTTAACTTTTCTTTCATATAAAAAATATGCCAGAGGCATTTACACTTGATTACATTATGAAAGGAAAGATTTGCAGAGACTTGTGGATTGACTCAGACCTTGGCGTCTTTGAAGTCGTTGAAACTTCTGCGGTCGAATCCTTCTTGTATAAGTTCGTGATAGAAGCTGATGCAGAGAGTTCGGAAGTCGATTGTCGCATCAATAACCTCTATCAGTCTGTCGGCTAGACTTTGATCCATAAGCTCTGTTCCTCCGTGTTCCACAAGACTTGCTCTAAATTCTGTCAAAGCACTTGTTGCGTACTTCTGACAGTCCATCTCTACGAATAACCTTGATTTTCCAGCGGGATCTAGAAAGACTAACCCGACCCTTGGAGATGTGATGATTGAGTTTTGTATAGCAGAGGGAGAGCAGTAGTCTTCTGGCGGTTGAACACATAAGTTCTTTACTCCAAGATCTCGAGCCAATTGGAAGTCGACCATGCTGTATAGCAGAAGCTTCTCGCGCATAGCTTTTCTGATCACCCTGTATGCTCTGTGAACTTCATCAGTTGTGAAGTTCTTTTTCGTCCATTCCAGAAGGTCAGGTAGGTCATACGGATTTAGATTCCTAAGATCCGCATCTGCGAATTGGTTCTCGGATTTGTCCTTTCTTTTGACCTTGTATATATTGTATGAGACCTTAGGCTAGGTTCTGGTTTTAGAGAACTTACAGTAGATGACCTTGACGATTTTGGAGGATGAGAAGACTTCTTGTTTTGGCTTGGGTTTTGTTCTGGTGAAGAGGTTTTCCAGGTCAGCACAGAAATCAGGGTCTTGAATGGTTGGTGTTGTTTGATCTATGCTCTTTCTGTTGGTTCTATATGCTCAAGAATGATTATAAAATAGTATTGCCGGTAATATATGATCCTATAGGGTCACACCGAATAACAAGTAGACACCGGATTAATATTTATAAGGATTTGATTCTTGATAAATATTATTATTTCTTAATAAATATTATTAATTATATTATTGAATATAATTTATAATATTAGATGCAAATAATAAATTTTAGTTTGTTAATACATATGATGGATTAATTAAGTAACTAAAATTAGAAGGAGGGACTTTGAGGAAAAGTTTAAAATAGTTAAAATGAGATCTTAACCATTTTAAACTAGAAGGGTTAAATTGAAAGATTGCATGTTATCTCATTGGCTAGTTTGGGTGGCAAGTAAAAGAGAGCAAATGCTCTTGTTTTACATATACTACTTCATGCCAAACAAATGAAATACTTGAATAAAAAAAAGAAATTGGCTCTCTCTCTCTCTCCCCTTCCTTGGTTTCGGCCGAAATGAAGAACACACACAAGTGTGTGTTTTTCTTTTGCTTCTTCAAATATTCAAGTGCCATTGTACACTTGAAGAAGAAGTTGTTTTTGCATCAAACTTTCAAGAAAGGTACTAGCATACATTGGTGTTGGAGCTTGTTGGTGGACTTCTCTAGAGGGACTCTCCTTGAGTTCTTGCCATCTTCATCCATCACATTTGAAGGTTCATCAAAGGACTACAAAGGTTGTATTTTCTTAAACCCCCTATGGTTGCTTTTAATCTTTCATGTTCATGCAAATGGATCCTTGGTGGGTAATGAAATGTTTTTTCATGTTGTTCATTTTTAAGCTTCCGTTGCAAATTTTATGATTTTTGAAATCGATTTTTGAACAAAACCCAACAAGTGGTATCAGAGCCTCTTTTGCATGCATGTTTAGATTTTTTTTGTTGATATGAAAAATACTTGGTTTTTGGAAGCCATGGATGATTTTTCATTTTGTATGAAGATGTTCATACATGGCATCTTTGGCAATTTTTTTAGTCTATAATTGTTATTTTATGTGACCAAAATTTTACATGCTTTTTTGGTCATAAAAGTTGTCTTAGAAAAACAAAGTGTTGTTTATTTTTGTTGCATGTGGATGAAGTGTATAAACAAGCCAAGACCCCTTGTTTTATGGTTGTAATTTTGTTTGTTCATTTTTCATGTTGGTTATGTAATAGTAAATAGGATTTATTATTCTTCATTGTGTTCTTTTATAAATTTTAGATTAGTTATTAGAAATAGTTTTTTTTATTTATAAAATTACAAAGAAATGGAGACCAACATGGAGCATGAAGATGGAGCTTGGTGACTTCTTTGCATGGAGATGACAAAGCAAGTGGGAGCATAAAGTTTTTTTAGTCCCTTAGGAATGGGCTTGACATTCTTGTTTGGTTCACAAGAATTGTCACTAGATTTTTGGCTTGGTTTATACACTTTCTACATTTTTTTATGTTGATATTTTATGTTGATATTATCATGTGTGGTTGAAATAGGATTTTGCATGCTAGATAATATTTTGAACATAAAAATAAATCATCTTTTGGAGTTTGGTTTTTCAAAATATCCTTTTATTGTAAAATGATGAAATAAAGTTTAAAATAGTAAAAAAAATGTGTTTTAACTATTTTATACTTTGAGGGTTAAAAGGAAAATATTGCATGAAAGAATCAAACCTCATTGGACCCTTTTGTGGTCCAATCAGAGTTGCATGTGGTCTTGTGCTTTTTGAATTAAAAGAGAGAGAACTTTTATTTTAGAGGAAAATGTTTTTTTTAAAATAAAAGGAGTTTTAGTATAAAAACTCTTTAAAATTTTGAAGTAGTAAAATGAGTTCAAATTGTGATTTTAAAACTCATCCAAACTCCATGTCTAAATAATAAAAGGTTGTTTTATTAAAAAGACTAAAATTGGTTCTAATGCGCTCAAACTCAAACTTTAATATAGGATATTAGTTTAAAATTGACCGCAACGAAATAGTTAATAAAATGGAGATTTTATTTTAGACTAAAAGAACCAATAATTTTTTTTAAGTACCATGTGTTATTGGATGTATGCAATAATATGGTACTATGAGTTTTAAAAAAAATTAAAATTGAGATTTTAAATGGAAATTTCAAAACTCATACAAACTCATAGTCTAGTATTAATAAAAATGTTTATTAAGAGACTATAAATGGTTCTTATAGTGCTCAAACTCAAAAATTAATATTTGATATTAAAAATTGATGACACATACTTAGTTGATAAAATTAAGATTTTATTTAAACTAATAGGAACCATTTAATGAGAAATAAGTTTGTACCATATATTGTTAAATGCATGCAATACTAAAATGTTTTTAAAAACTAGAATTATAAAACATTATAAATCCCTTTTTCAAAACGCAAGTCATATGCCGTCCTTTTGAGAAACACTCAATACGTCGTTACGACACCCTTGTGGGATAAAGGTCACCTAACCACTTGGATTGTCTTGAGATGGATGAGGTGATTCTTATGTCTTTGTGGGATAAAGGTCACCTAACTGCATGGATGTAAGTTTCACACGTTGTTTCAAGTAGGATGACTTGATTGGGAATCTTTTGTGATAAAGGTCACCTAAGCATTAGAAACCCAAGGCATAGATGGGATCAAACATGCCAATTAACAACCAAGTTGTTAAGGATCCCATAATGCTAGGAATTACATTCGATGTAATCGATAAGCGTTATCTACCTTGTTGGATTAAATGGACGGGATAAAGGTCACCTAACCGTTTCATTTGTTTTGCAACGTTGGATCCTAGATTTTATGCAAATTAATGTTTTTAGAAAACTAAAGGGTAATTAATTTGCTAAAAAAATAAAAATTAATATTGAAAATACTATATTAACTTTGTTAAATTTTGTAGATAATGCAAACACTACGATTAGTACACCCCTAAGAGCTTTTCTTTTGGAAGAAAAGTTAACCACTCAGAACTTCCCAATTTGTTTTCAAAACATTGAGACGCGTTCTCAGACGTGAAAACAAACTATACGTACTCCTCGTACCTATTCCTAAAGAACCCCCTCTTACCTCCATAGAAGCTAACGATACTTGATTGAAACATAATGATGATTCAATCAATGTATCACGTCTTATGCTTGAAACCATGGTTCCATCCTTACTAGAAAGAATGGAAACGTTTCCACTGGGGGCATTTGACATGGTAAACCGATTACCAAAATATTACCAAATGTATATGGTCCATGAACGCTTCGATACAATTGGACAAAGACCAATACGTAAGCACTCATATTCACAAAATGAGGACACACCTTGACTATTTGGATAGACTTGGCTATCCTTATTGTAATGGGTGAGCCGTAGATGTAATCCTCAAATCTCTGACCAACGCATTTGATGTTTTTGTCAAAGAATCTGAATGTAGTGATAGATGAGGCAACATTGGTCATAGAAGAGGAGATTGTCCTTCTGAGAAATAAATGTTTTCTAACGAAGGAAAGTCCTTCAGGTATCAATATTTAAGATAGAACTTTTACTTTTCTATCTTACACTTGTGTATTTGATACTAAGTGTAGAACTCACTTTTATAATATGTTACAAATAATCAAGAAAGGTAAATGACTGAAAGACAAGCAAAATGGTGATCCATATAAGCAAGGAAGCAAGATTGTGTACCAAGCTTATAGGAGATTTTTTTATAAAACCATATAGCTTGTATTGTTAAACAAGTTTGTCTCGAACAATGTTTAAATTTAGTTTGACTAAATTATTGTTTTTCAGTCACATGTTTATTGATTGAATGAAATTCACTTAACCGTTTTGGAAACGATTATATTCATATTCAAAATGAATTATTCTATTTCGAGAAATAGTTCTCTTAATTGAATAATAAAGTGAATCTCAAAATCCTTCTAAAACACAATTCTATATAAACACCATAAGACTCAAATGTGATTTGAATCAAGTCTACACATGAAATAGTCAACTTAATCAAGAACATTAAACGCATATCTAAATTTCAAAACTATGGTATTTTTGAAACTAAATATAAATATATTCATTTGATATATGCGATCTTGATAAAGTTGAATATAGCCATTTTCTCAAATTCATAGAGAAGGAGAATTTTTTTTTTAATTGATACATGTTGATGTATGTGGTTTTTCAAAACCAAGTCTAGATATGGTGATAGATGATACCTTCACTGACGATTTCAATTGTTGAAGTTTATGGAACATAAAGATGAAGCATTTGATGTAATTCAAGTTTTTTCAAAGTGAAGATTAAGAAAACAACTCAGCAAGACCATTAAAGTCTTTTTCTGACATATAAGGATAGTAACAAAACCAAGAACTCTTGGATCATCATAGAAATTGTGTACATCCGAAAGGATGAACCGAACCTTATTGAATATGGTTCGCTCTATGATGAGTAGAAGTACTATTCCTATATCAAATTCGGAATTCTGCCCTAGTTAAAGTAAACCGTACTTTTTGACACCAACCAAAAGGTAGACAAGACACCTTATAAGATTTCGTATGAAAGTTATTCATCCTTAGTCTTAGTTGAAGGTGTGAGTTTATGAAGCTCATGTGAGACAATAAGCTTCAAGTAAACTCGACCTAAAATCTACTAGATGCATATATTGTAGAATATACTATAAATTGTTTTATATATCGTTTCTACAATCCCATAAACAATAAAATTGTTTATTGTTCCAATGCCAAGTTCCTAGAAAAGCAAGTTTTTAATGGGCAAGGAAAATAGGAGATTTAAGGAACTCGAAGGGAATCAGGAACCTTATAACCTAATGCATTTATTGGTTGGCACTAGTTATCAAACAAAGGTTGTTAAAAATGAGCAATTTGATTGATCAAAAACTTAGTAAAAGCACCAAGTGTTCGCAAATCTAGTAGAATCATTCAGAAATTCGAGAAATATCGTTTTCTCATGAATGATGAATGATAGGTTTCTAGTAAACCTATCAACTACTAAAGTGCTATATCAGATTCTGAATCTGGTGAGTGGCTTAGAGTCATGAACACTGAGATACAATCCATTCATGGATCAGTACAAGTATCTCAAACTGGAATCTTCATTTTGACAGGAAAATTAAAAGTTTAATTTTCATCAAAATAAAAGATGACTCATGTATTTGCTAAAACTAGTGGGAGCGCAGTAAAATTCCTAATCCTGTATGTGCAAGACATACTAGTATTTGGAAATTAACTTTCCGACATAGCAAAACATCATGTTTTGGATCGGACAGTATTTCCTCAATAAAAGACTTAGAAAGGGCTAATTTTGTTCTTGGAATAAAGATCTTTAGAGATTAGATCAAGACGACTTATAGGTTTAAGTCAAAGTACATATGTTGACATGATCTTGAAAGATTCAAGATGCAAGGCTCTAAAGGTAGTTTCTTGCAAATATGATATGACATCATTTTGAGCATGTCTCAATATTCTAGCACAAAGGATGAGCTAGATAAAATGATTAGTATTCCATATGCTTCGGCAATTGGATCTATCATATATGCCATGACGTGCACTAGATCGAGCGTGTCAAAATGCTTTAGAGCATTAGTAAACAATACCTACGAAAAACGAGGGAAGGTCATTAGATGACTATAAAGAACGATTTAAGGGACTTAGAAAGAACCAAGGAAGTGTTCTTTAACTGAGGAATGGAAGAAGATCAAAGCAAAATGTTGCACTAATGATAGCTTCCATAAAGATTGAGAAGGTTCTCAATCACAAAAGGGAAATGTCTTCATTGTGAATGAAGAACTAGTTCGTTTGAAAAGGTTCAAGGCGAAGGTCAAATTGCATAATACACTACAAATAAGAACACACTGCCGCTTTAGAAGCCGCAAAAGAAAGATGCTTGGATGAAAGAGTTCATTGAAAAGCTAGGTAGACGCCTCCTATTCAGGATCACCTAGAAATCCTTTGTGAGAATGTGGGTGCCATTACGCAAGCTAAAGGACCCTATCTCACATCAGAGTACCAAGCATCTACTCCAAACATTTAACTATATTTGGAATAAAGTTAAAAAAAATGGAGATGTTAGTGTTCACAAAGTTTACTCAAATCAAGTTTCTGGATGAACCCATTCACGAAGCTCCTTTCATAAGCTAAACTTGAAGTGTCATGTTTGAGCTATAGGACTTCGTTATTCTAGTGATGGGATTTGATTTGAATTTAGTATTTGGATATTGGAACAGGTTAAGCAACAAGTATAGTATTTAGTTAGATATATAGGATATAATCTTTTCATACTCGTTGTGTTCTATATTAGCATGTTTAAATCCTTGAATAAGTTAGTTATTCTTAATGTCCATAGTCGATCATAGTTGTGGGAGTAACTATGAAGTAAGACTAATATGAATTGGATTGGTTGACTTTTAAAAGTAAAAGTGGCAAAGTGTTGCAACCAAGTTCATAGGTACTTGTTAGGGAACGAGTACTAGACCTGACCCGCTTCAAGATCACCTCATGGATCGTCGTCATAAGTGATTCTTGAATAAAGGTAGGATCTTTATATCCTTCGACCTGAGATGCATATTAGGGACTTGAGTGTAGGGAGTACTATGCCTTGATATGGTTAAACACTGATCTTTAACAAGGCAGTTATAAAGACCATCATTAGGCATGGCACGAACTGCATGAGAGGCGTATGTATTCAAGAGGTAATTTGTTCCTCTTAATGTTTTAAGAGTGAGACATCTAAGGCGCCTTACCAAAAGTTGAACAACAGATGAGAATGATAGCGATCCATGTCTCACGTTCAACATGATGTCCGAACAAAGGGATAACTGATACCACACCTTATACGTCAATTAAAGCTATGAGCTTATGGGAATTGGATGTTGTTGAATGACACTTACAGTCATACGTTACTGTGGGCAGTGAGATGTTGCTAGACGTCCACCACTGTCTATATCATTCTATAATCCAATCTTGAGCAAGTGGGAGATTGTTGGTTCTATATGCTCAAGAATGATTATAAAATAGTATTGCCGGTAATATATGATCCTATAGGGTCACACCGAATAACAAGTAGACACCGGATTAATATTTATAAGGATTTGATTCTTGATAAATATTATTATTTCTTAATAAATATTATTAATTATATTATTGAATATAATTTATAATATTAGATGCAAATAATAAATTTTAGTTTGTTAATACATATGATGGATTAATTAAGTAACTAAAATTAGAAGGAGGGACTTTGAGGAAAAGTTTAAAATAGTTAAAATGAGATCTTAACCATTTTAAACTAGAAGGGTTAAATTGAAAGATTGCATGTTATCTCATTGGCTAGTTTGGGTGGCAAGTAAAAGAGAGCAAATGCTCTTGTTTTACATATACTACTTCATGCCAAACAAATGAAATACTTGAATAAAAAAAAAAGAAATTGGCTCTCTCTCTCTCTCCCCTTCCTTGGTTTCGGCCGAAATGAAGAACACACACAAGTGTGTGTTTTTCTTTTGCTTCTTCAAATATTCAAGTGCCATTGTACACTTGAAGAAGAAGTTGTTTTTGCATCAAACTTTCAAGAAAGGTACTAGCATACATTGGTGTTGGAGCTTGTTGGTGGACTTCTCTAGAGGGACTCTCCTTGAGTTCTTGCCATCTTCATCCATCACATTTGAAGGTTCATCAAAGGACTACAAAGGTTGTATTTTCTTAAACCCCCTATGGTTGCTTTTAATCTTTCATGTTCATGCAAATGGATCCTTGGTGGGTAATGAAATGTTTTTTCATGTTGTTCATTTTTAAGCTTCCGTTGCAAATTTTATGATTTTTGAAATCGATTTTTGAACAAAACCCAACACTTTCTGCTATATAAGTACCTGTATACCACTTCTTCCATTTGTGGTGGTGGTGGTTGAGGTAAGGTTTTGCGCAGAGCATCCAATTTGTTCTTGACTTCTGCCACTCGATCTTCTGTAGGAGGTGCCTTTGGATCCAGAATAAGAATGTTTGTCAAAGGAGTGAAACCAAAAGCCCAGTCTTCTTCTTCAGGCTTTGGTGTTATGTACGCATCGAAAGAGATCTTCATCAGTTTTTCTGTCGGAGGTTGATGTTTGGCCTTTTTCTTCTGCGGTTCCTCTGTAATAATCCTTTTGCCTTTGTCTTTCGCCATTGGTTTGTCTGCTTGTAGAGATGGGGTTTCCTCTGTGGGTTTTGGCATTTGAGCTTCAGTGGGTTTGGTTGTAGGAGGTTCTGTGGGGGTTGCCTCTGTTAGATTTGACACTTGAGTTTCAGAGGGCTTGATTGGTGATTTGGGTTCTGTTGGAGAGGCTTCAGGTGTTTTGCTCAGATATTTTCTCTGTTTTTTAGCAATGGATTTGATTCTTGGATTGGGTTTAGGTGTTGGGGAAGGTAGTTCTTATTCGGAAGATGTCAGAATTTGGAAGTTTTCTTGGATTTGGACATCTTCTCCGAATATAGAGGGGAATTCCACAGAGGTGGTTATTGCCTCTGTGGACTGTTGTTGTGTTCCTCCTTGGGTTTGAGTTGGAGGTGATTGAGATATAGGTTCTGCGGATACCGGTGGAGCTTGTATACCTCTGCTTGCAGCTTTTTCCCTTTGTTTCTGCCCTTGATTCTCCCCCTCAGGATTATCTGATGAATCGTCAGAGTCATCATCAGAGTCATCCTGGCCTTTATTTTTAGTACCCTCTGCTTTGCACGAAGCTTCAGGTTTCTTGGGCGGTACAGCACCTGCAGCGATCATCTTAGCGCATAAATCATCACAGAGGCCGAGGAGTATATGAACCTCTGCTTCTGTGTTGAAGCGCATTTTTCCTACGCTCTTCTTAAAATCCTTGACATAGTTGGCGTTGGTAGCAGTAAAAGCTCTGATGAACTCTGTCATTTGATCCAGAATCCCTTGCCCAAGTTCTGTGAGCTGAACTCTGGTCATGTAGTTTGAAGGCTTCATGGCTTGAGTGTTTTTCATTGTTTGCTCTTGAACTTCGTCTAAGGCCTTCTTTAGGTCTTCAGGTGTAAGGCCCTTAGTAGCAGAGGATTGCTCTTTCAGCTTTTGGAGAAAGTATTTGACCGATTCTTTGAAAGCAGAGGTAGCGGCTTTCCCGAATTCTGAAGCTACAGAGGTAGCAGTGGTGGTATCAGTTGACTTCATCTGGGTTACAGCATTTTGTACCTCTGTGGACAGGTTGTCCATTTTGGTGTTCAGATTGAGGATTGCCCTAGATGTTGTTTCTGCAAAAGATTTGAAAGAGCTTTGCAACTCCTTAATTATATTGTCCACTGAGGTGACAAGGATTTGGAACTCATCCCTTGATACATGTGAACTAGTTGTAACCTCTGGGGGAACACATTCTTCCCCAGAGTGAGTCTCTGTTCCTGAGACACCTTCTTTCGCCCTTGTTTTTATGTTGGGGGCGGAAGGATTTCCTTCTAATCCTTGAGAAGAAACTTTTGGAGTTTCAGTCTCTATAGAAGTTCTGTCAAGGACATTGTCTTGATCCACTCCAGAGGTGGGTACAAGATTATCCTTGAGTTGACTTGGGGATTTGTCTAGAATCCCTTCGTCTGTGTGCATTTTGATCTCCTCTGAAGAGATGTTTGGGCCTAGGTGTGTGTGTAGCAGAGGAAACAAATTCCTCTGCGGGGATGTCTGATGTGATCTGGGGCAATTGATCACTTACTAAGGGCAAATCCTTTAGAGAGGATTCCCTTGGAATGGTTTCCCCGGTTTCTAATGGTACAGAGGATGAAAGAATTTCCTCTGTCCGGATGGTTTGGGTTGGGGTCGAGATGTGCTGCTCTTTTTCAATATTGCCCTCTGCCACTAGACTGGCGGCAATAGAAATGTGGGTTGCACTGTGAGTTGGGTTTGGTTGTGTGCCTCTATTATTCCAGGCATTCGTTCTAGCTTCTGCTTCTGTGAAGCATCCAACCTCTTGTTCTCCATCTATGGTCTCAACCTTTGTAGTTATCCTATGGCTTGCTTTTTCTTCCCTGACTTCTGGGCTTTTCCCTAGATCATTATAGCAGGGATTTGTCCCAATTAGTCACATGGCATGTGGATGATAAAGACCTTTTCTTATTTGGTCTGCTTCTTCTTCAACAAAATCCATTTATGAGACTTCTACCCTAGTCTCCCTAGATTCAACCATCTCCTCTGTTGTACCTCCTAACACGGTGTCCATGTGATGGTCTTCTGTAGCTACCTCTTCCTCTGGGCTTGCCCTTTGTACATCAAATCCTGGTTGAAGAAAAGGATTCTGTAGTACCTCTGGTGTCTTACCCTGAACATTTTGTGGCGTTTGATCATCCTCTTCTAAGTCAGAAGAGATTCTGAAGTCTGCTTCTTCTGTAGAGCCATAGGAGAGGGGTTCTGCAGTCCATCCAGCAGTGTTTAGAGTATGGGCGAATTCTGGGTTTTGGAGGAAGTCAGAGAAATCTCCGTGATGTGCATAGTTGAGGGGATTGGGGGATTGCAGAGGTGATTGGTGAACTTCTTCTTCTATCACATCATCCTCTGCTATAGTTTGCATACGAGAGACAGGCTTTTTGGACTTTTTCTTGCTTTTCCTTCTCTTTGGTTTCGGTGCACTCTCCTCTGAGGTTTTGGATTTTCTTTTCGTATTTTCCTTTGGAGGAGAGGGAGGTGCAGAAGATCCAACCTCTGTTGCATGAGGTGGAGACTTTTGTGTTTGAGCAGCATAAGTAGAGGTGCCCTATGTGGTTTTCCTCTTGTGAGTTTTCTTTTTAGTAGAGGCAGAGGGTTTGCTTTTCTTTGCAGAAGGGGTTATGGTTTCTCTTTGTGCACGGAATCTGGCTTGAACTTCTTCATACTTCTGAAAAGCTGCTGCCCATTCTTCATCTGTCATCCTATTGACTACTTCTGTTCCTAAGGGGGCTCCTAAACGCGGGGGTGTCACAGGACTTGGGTCTGGAGTCTTGTGATCGCGTTTATATTCTAGACTAAGGGTTTTATTCTTAGCATATCCCAGAAGCTTGTTTGGCAGACGTCTTCAGAAGGGGTATCCATCTTCATGTTCTGTTGGGGTGTTTTTGGTCATGGCATACATTTTGGTTGTTGGCCCCTACATAGGCCATTTTGTAGTAAGAGCAGAGGCTCTAACAGAACACCTAGTATTCGTTGAAATTGCTGAGGAGGCAGAGCTTCTTTCTTCTGTCCCTTTTTCCTCTGGAAGATGATTTTTCTGTCTATGGTGTTAACCATTTCATGTATCATAAGTGTGGCGAAGTCCAGAGGTAGGTCGTAATAGACCCCGTACATTATGGCTAAGATCTGGTGTGAAGATTGATCTGGACTGCCCACGTTTCCGGTTAGGCACCTGTTGAGTATGAAAAAGAGTGTATTCCACAGAGGTGGTAATCTGCCTCTGCGGAAGTCATTCCTTTTTCTAAGTGGTAAGTTGTACCCCAACATTTCAACGAACCTGCAGAGCTCTTCGTCTGTGGGTTCCTCTGCATAGACCTTTATCCCTAGAAGACCTCTGGTGGGTAAGCTAAACTCAAGTGAGAACATCGTTATGTTGAACTTGAGTTCAAGGTGGTCGGATTTATCTGGCTTGGAAATGTAGCCCTTTATCTGTCTATCCTCTGGATCAAATCTGCAACTTTGCCAGAATTGATTTAGGTATCTGGCAGGGATTTTGTCGACGGTTTTGGTTAGGAGAGGGTAGAGGATGTAGTTTTACAAGATATGGAGAAGAAGAGCATGTGCTTCCCCAAAAGCGGTTTTAGATGGAACCAGATAGTGGTTATTTGGTTTTAAAGGTAGAACATTATCAAAATGTTCATGTTCTAAGAAATTTTGAAGGTGTGTGGTCGGAGCAAAGTTTGCTTCGTCGTCGGAGTTGTCCTTTTCCAGGTCTCTGGCTATTGCTGGGTTTTCAGAGTGTTCAGGGGAGTTCGCCGGAGAGTGAGCAGGGGAGTTTTTCTGAGCGTGAGAGGTGGAAGACATTTCTTGGATAAGAAAAAGATGAATAATGAAGAATTTGCAGGTTTTTGCACAAGTTCGCCGGAGAAGAAAGTGTAAGTTCGTAAAGTTTTGAGAGGATTGGAACTTGGGTTTTATACTGAAGGATAACGGTTAGTACTCTGAAGAGGTAAATATTTGGAAGTGAATAAAATTTGGGGTCCGCACTTGAGTGTATACGGCTTGTTCAACTTTCCAGAAGAACGTGTGCTATGGACGTCCAATGAAAATGCGACACGTTAGCAGTGTCAGAGTATGACGGGACGTCGTGCGCTGCCCATTAATGCTTGGCGCGTGAGCTTTTCAGCTTTCAAAAGAATTTTACTCGCAGAATTTTACCGTTACCTTTGCAGAATTTCCCTAAGTATCAGAAAATGACAGAAGCTCTGTAGTGATAGGAGCTCTGTGGTTTCTGACTTTCTTGTTATATCCTCTGTTGTTTGTACCTTTACCAAAAACGTTTGAAAAGCTTTGGAGAGGATCGATAGATTTTTAGTGTAGAAATTGCATTCACAGAGGTTTTGAAGCTCTGTTAGAGCCAGCAGAAGCTCTATGAGTTGAAATTTCTCATAACTAAAAATTTATGAAACTTTTTGATCTTCCAAAGTTTTAATTGTTTTTAACAATGTTTTTAGGACCTATTTCGAAATTGGTGTCCTAGAAAATTGTTTGTGAAAAAGTTTTGTGCGAGTATCTCTTATAGTTGCCTAGGTTAATCAACAGAGGTTTTTGTGATGGAATGGGCTCTGTGACTAACCTTTATTTGTCTTTATGCGTGTATTTGTACAAGAGAACTCTTCAGAGGACATTCAAATTGATCAATAGAGTTTCCATCACAAATTTGTGATCATAGAATCTTTACCTGGCAGAGCCTCTTTTGAGCTCAGCAGAGGCTCTATGACCTTAAATTTCTAATTTTGGAAAGCTCATTGTTCTTTTTGAATATTTGAAGTTTGAAATGTCTTTTGTAGTGTTTCTAGACCATATTTGGAAATTTGTGTCCTAGAAAACTATTTTCGAAAATGATTTTGTGCGAGTAGACTTCAAATACCTAGGATAGTCAGCAAAAGTTATGTGGTATGTTGAACTTTCTGACTGAAGACCTTCTTTATGACATTCAAGAAGATTGATCTAGTTCCCGTATGAAATTTGTAGTTTTGGAGGATCTGTCTTACAGAAGCTCTGTTGAGCTCAACAGAGGCTCTGGAACCTTAAATTTCTAATAAAGGAAAGCTCATCAAGTGTTTTGATTATTTCTTGTTTGGAATGTCATAAGCAATGTTTCTAGGACATATTTGGAAGTTTGTGTTCTAGAAAATTATTTTCAAGAAGGATTTTTACAAGATACTCACATTTTGACTTTCCGTTGTTTGGCGTAGTACCTGACTTCTGTGGATGTTGTTTGATCGTAATTCTTCTTTTGCTCCCCCTTGAATGATCAACCTCTATAGATCAGTTCAAGGTCTCCTTCTGCTCCCCCTTGATCTATGCTTGGGTCAAAATAAGATAAGTAATGCATAGAACTTAGATTAAGTTTATCAGAGGTTCTGTAAGGATTGTCAGAGGTTTTGAGCAATCCTACAGAAGCTCTGTTTGTATAGAAGACTTGACGATTGAGAATTTACATTCAGAAGTAAATCAGACAACAAAAACAATAAAAACAATGTATTTACATATTTACAGAGGATAAAATTATACTTACAGAGGTTTTAACTCATGTTAATCATTCCCAACTTACCCACCAAGAAAAGGAATCCTTTCTCATCTAGTGCCTTGGTGAATAACTCTGCATGTTGGTATTCTGTAGACATAAAATGCATTTCTATTATGCCATATTCAACATGATGCTTCAGAAAGTGATAACGAATATCGATATGCTTTGTTTTTTAGTGCTGTACTGGATTGGCAGAGATGGCTATGGCGCCTTTTGAGTCACAGAAGATGGGTATCTTGAATATGTTGTGCCCATAATCTTTTAGCTGAGTTTTCATCCACAGAACTTGGGAGCAACAGCTAGCAGCAGCAACGTATTCAGCTTCTGCCGTAGATGTCGATACACAGCTCTGCTTCTTAGAAGTCCAACTAACTAATTTCCCACCTAGGAATTGACAGCTCCCAGAGGTACTCTTTCTGTCGAGCTTGCATCCTCCATAATCTGAGTCTGTGTAAGCTTTAAGACCAAATCCAGAGTTCTTCGGATACCTGAGGCCAAGATTTTTGGTCCCTTTGAGTATCTGAAGATCCTCTTTACAGCAATATAATGGGATTCCTTCGGGTTAGATTGATATCTTGCACAGAGGCATGTGGCATGCATTATGTCAGGTCTACTTGCTGTTAAGTATAACAGAGACCCAATCATACCTCTGTAGAGCTTGCACTCTACAGATTTATCATTTGGATCTGAGTATAACTTATTTCCAGTGGCCATTGGGTCTTCATTACAGAGGCATCAGAGAGACTGAATTTTGTAAGAATGTCAGAGACATATTTAGCTTGATTTATGAAAATTCCCTCTGATGATTGTTTTACTTGGAGTCCGAGGAAGAAAGTTAATTCTCCCATCATACTCATTTCAAACTCACTCTGCATGAGTTTTTTGAAATCTTTGCACTGTTGTGCATTTGTAGACCCAAAAATAACACCGTCCACATATATTTATACAAGCATAATTTCATCACCTTTCCTTTTATAAAACAAAGTTGTATCGATCGTACCTCTCTCATAGTCATTATTGAGAAGGAAATTTGAAAGTCTTTCGTACCAAGCTCTTGGAGCTTGTTTCAGTCCATACAGAGCTTTTTCGAGGTAATACACATATCTTGGGTACTTGGAGCTTTCAAATCCTGGTGGCTGCTGGACGTATACTTCTTCTTGGATTTCACCATTTAGAAACGCAGATTTTACACCCATTTGAAAGACTTTAAAACCTCTGTGGGCTGCGAAGGCTAAGAAAATTCTTATAGCTTCGAGTCGTGCGACAGGGGAAAAAGTTTCATCGTAATCTATGCCTTCTTCTTGGCGATATCCTTTGGCCACCAATCTTGCTTTGTTTCTGATTACCACCCCATCCTTATTCTTTTTGTTTCTGAAGACCCATTTTGTCCCTATAGCTTGTTTTCCTCGTGGCAGGGGAACTAGGGTCCAAACTTTGTTTCGTTCAAACTATAGAAGCTCTTCTTGCATAGCATCTACCCAGTTTGGGTCGTCAAGGGCTTCAGAGATTCTTTTTGGCTCGATCACACTAATAAAATTTGTAAAGAAACAAAAGTTAGCAGAGGTTGATCTTGTTTTTACCTTTTCAGAAGGATCGCCGATTATAAGGCTTGGAGGATGGCTTTTCGTCCATTGAGTTGTTCTTGGGAGATGGTCATCGTAGTCATCAAGTTGATCTACAGAGGTTGTGCTCTGTTGTTTCGGTGCACGTTCTGTTGTAGATTGTGCTTCTATACTTGTGCTTGGTTTTTCTGCTTGTGGGATAATTGGAATGAGTGTTAGTATTTGTTCCTCTGAGGAAGTAGAGACTGAGTCATCGTGTTCCTCTGGTATTGGTTCCTCTGTAGTTGCTGGAGTTGGAATTTCAGTAGCTTCTGCGGTTGTATCCTTTGTTGTATCACCTTCTGTTGGCTCCCCCTCGGCATTTGCATCTGTATGATTAACAGAAGAAGATGAAGTATTTAAGGGACCAGTTAGAGATATACCTGTCTCGATCTGGCTGACAGAAGATGATCCTCCAGAGGCTCTGACGGTTCCAGCAGAGGGATCAATGTCATCATGGAACATCTCTTGAAATAGAAGATTTAAGTCTTCTTCTCTTCTTTTTGAGATGCCAGAGGATTCCCTTTTTAGCCCGAGTTCTGAACTGATTTGTTCAGAAGTCATTTGGAAAGAGTCGTCAAAGGACACGTTGATACTTTCAACAATGGTTCGTGATTTCAGAAGATAGACTCTGTAGGCCTTGGATGCGGCAGAGTATCCAATGAACTTGCCTTCATCAGCATTCACTTCAAACTTTCCTCTTGCTTCTCTGTCGTTTAAGACAAAACATTTGCATCCAAATACATGGAAGAACTTGATGTTTGGTCTCCTTTTGTTGCTCAAATGATATGGTGTCTTTATGTGCCTTTTTACAATGGTTGATCGATTTTGGGTATAGCAAGCGGTCGATACTACTTCTGCCCAAAATGTCATTGGTAATCCACATGCAGTCAGCATAGTTCTTGCAGCCTCCACAAGCGTGCGGTTCTTACGTTCAACCATGCCATTCTGTTGTGGGGTGCGTGCAGCAGAGAAGTTCTGTGATATTCCTTCTTCTGTTAGATAGGCTTCAATGACAAAGTTTTTGAATTTTGTGCCATTGTCGCTTCTCAGTTTCTGAATCCTGCACTCATATAGAACTTGGATTCTTTTCATTAAATTTATCAGAATGTTTGGAACATCTGATTTCTTTCTGACAAATTCAACCCATGTAAATCTTGAATACTCATCGATTAAAACAAGTATATATTTCTTGCCACATAGGCTCTGTGTAGCGATTGGACCGCAGAGGTCAACATGAAGCATATACAGAATCCTAGGGCAAGACACATCAGTTTTGCCTTTATGGGAAGCTCTTTTGAGTTTTCCCATTTCGCAGGCAGAGCATAAATGATCTTTATTAAACTTAACATCTGGCGGACCTTTGACAAGATCAACTTTTGCAAGTCTATCTAGAGTATGAAAGTTTAAGTGACAGAACCTGTTATGCCATAACCAGGCTTCTTCGCTTTTACATGTAACAAGGCAGAGCTTTTCTTTCTTGTTTTTGGCACAGAAGTTCATGAGATACAGATCACCTCTTCTTTCGGCTTGCAGAAGTTCGACTCTTGTGTCTTCACCTTGTAGAGAGCAGAAGGTTCTTTTGAACATCACATCGAAACCCGTATCGCAGAGTTGGCTTACACTTAGAAGATTGTGTTTAAGGCCATCCATATATGCAACTTTGCATACGGTTATATTTTCCTTTTTTATGACTCTGTAGCCTTTAATGTACCCCTTTTTGTTGTCTCCAAATGTCACAGATCCACCATCGTGTGTTTCTTTGTATGTGGATAGAAGACCTCTATCGCCAGTCATGTGCCTCGAGCATCCGAAGTCTAGATACCATATCGACACATACTGCTTCTGCAAGACAATCAGAGAGTTTTAGGTACCCATATCCAAATGGGTCCAGTTTTGTTAGGGGTTTTCAAGTTTGCCTTAGCATTCTTGGTCTTTGTTTTAACTTCTGTTGAAGAATCATTTTGTTTCTTCTTACCCTTGATTTTAGCATTTTCTTTAGGTACAGAGAAGAAACATTTTGGACTTGAGAAGTGTTGGCTTAATTGAAACTTGAGATCAAAGCAATGACAGTAATGAATGTGCGAAGAGATTTGCTTGAACTTTTCATTAAAGACATTAAATGAGGGTACAGAGGCATTACAATTTATCCTAACATTCGAGTTTCTATTACAAGAAGGTTTATGTAGGCTAGATTGTTGTTTGCAAAATCCTTTGTTCAGGGAGGCCTTCTGTGTACCCCTTCTGTGGTGAACTTCTGTAGGTTTCACCGTCACATAAGAAAAAGATTTATTATTTTTGGTCCAATTACCCTTCTGTTGCCATGTCAATTTTTCTTTAACAGGTTTTAAGGGCTTTAAAGTCTTTGAACTTGTTGGAGTTTGAGTGGACATTTCCTTCTGTTCTTTAAAATTCTCAAGATCAATGGAGGTTTTGGCTTGTATACACATGTTTAAAAAGTTTGGATAGATAGGAACTCTTGTGATTTTCTCATTGGGAGAAATAGTTCTGTTAAGAACTTCAGAGGATGGTTTAAAATCCTCTGTGTCACGAGGTACTATCTCTGACTTAGAGTCAGTCTCAGATTCATCAGAGGATGAGACGTCCTCATAAACAGAGGTTGAGTCACTTGGTTCTTTTTCGACAGAGGCTGGACTTTCAGAGCATGTGCCATACTCGCTGTCTTCCTTTTCCGTGGCACTATCTTCTTAGTCAACAGAAGTATCTGTTAAGCCTTTTACAGAGAGATTTTGATCATTGGAAGGTGTACAGAGGTTTTCTTCAAAGATATCAAAATTTTCTTTTGTAAGGTTTGGCTTTAACTCAGGTGCCTCTGCTGATAACTTCTTTTCAGAATTCATCATGCAGACAAATGCAACTTGAGTTTGAGTCTCGGGGTCACCAAACTTGAAGATTCCTATCTGATCTTGATTTTTCAGATACTTCTTAGGTTTGGATTCTCTTTTGACAGAGATTGAAGGTGACAAATATGTGTTTTCAAACCACACATTTGTCATCTTCAGAGGTTTCCTCTTGTGAGGTTCCCAGAGACTTTTTGCCTTTTACTTACAGAGAGTAGATTTGGAAATCCAGGTTTTCTTGTATCTCCTATATGAAATAGAGAAGACAGAGATTTATCTCTTTTGTTGGATCTATATCACAAAAGCCAATTCCCCGTCTCCCTATTTGTGTATTGATTTTCTCGTACACCTTCTGTGCATCTTGAATTTTTTTAATTAAAAGATATCTTCTGAGTAAATCTTGACAGAGAACTTCTCTTTCCTTTTGAAAATAATGTTTAAGAGCTAGGATGTTCATTCTGTCACACTCAACGTCCATAAGTTCTTTCGATTTTGTTTTTAAAGAAGAATTAAGTTCAGAAATATTTTCTTTTAAAGGATTTAATTTTTTGTTCCAGTTTGTTTCAATTTCTTCCTTTTGTAGAAAATTTTTGGCTTTTTCTTGAGTGAGAAGTCTAGCTTCTCTCTCATAGAAGGTGAGCTTTTTCTGAACACTTTTGCATGTCTTTTCAAGTTCAGTGTATTCAATGTTAAGTTTAAGCAAATCAGCTTCTGTTGTATTAGAGTTAGAAGTGGATATCACACTATCACAGCCAGAGCTGACTTCTGCCATGCCGCAGAACAGGGCGTTCTTTGTTTCTCCTCCTTCAAAGGATGTATCTGATAGCCAGTTTTCTTGATTCACCATTAAGGATTTCTGAGCATAGTATTCAGCATTCTTTTTGTAGAAAGCAGCATCCCTCTGAGGGCGATTTGATTTGTTCATGCATTCGTTGGCGAAGTGACCTGGCTTTCCATAATTGTAACAGCCTTGGTTCTGTGGAGCGTTTCCAGTTTTTTCATCTGACCTCTGTTGGTCACCACTTCAGTTGGTTCTACATTCATTTGCGTAGTGGCCTAGTTTACCACATTTATAACACTCTTGATTTTGTGGAGTGTTGCCAGCTTTGTCGTCCGACCTCTGTCGGTCATTTCCTCTGTCATTTGACCTCTGTTGGTCACCACTTCTGTCGTTTCTGTCGTTCGATCCTTCTCTTTCGTAGCGTTCATTACCAGACTTCTTCTGGTATCCTCTGCTGAATTCCCTAGTCAAGAGTGCTAATGATTTAGCTATCGAGGCCAGGGTTGTTTCTTCTTCTTCTTCTTCCTTCTGTTCTTCACTATCAACTATCATGATTTTCTTCTTCTTCTCCTTCTTTTCCTCTGCAGCTTTCTCTTTAGTCTCTGTAGTCTTACCAATTAGTGCAAGAGGTGCAATGATCTGGGCTTTTGTTTGTGCTACTTGAGGTTCTTGGGCTGCCAATGTTCCATAGAGGTCTGATAGAGTCCAGGAATCTAAGTCTTGATTTGTTTGAAGAGACATAGATAACTGGAGCCATTCTCCATTTAGACTTTTAAGGAACATGCCATTGTTTTCTTCAGAAGTTCTGTGGATTCCGAACTTCTTGCATTTGTTGATTAGTGAGTTGAACCGATCATATGTAGACTGCAGAGTTTCTGTCGGCAGAGCTTTAAATGCATAGTAATCGTTTATGTATTGAGCTCTGCGGTTCTTCTGAGTTTTGGCCCCCCTTCTAGTTGTTTTTCCAGTTCCTTCCATAGATCATATGCAGATTCACATGCATCTAGGTACTGGAAAAGGTCGTTGGGAATAGCCATGATCAGAAGTCTTTTTGTTTTCTGAGCCACTTTATATTTTGCCCAATCAGAATCGGACCACTTACACTGAGCTTTTGGTTTTTCGTGTTTAGGGATTTCTGGTGTGTCGTCTGTGGAAGGAATACGTGGTACTATTATCATTGGAACGAAAGGAGGATTTCAGAGATAGTATACGAGTTCTTTATCAGTACCCTCAAAGAAGTGAATCATTCGTATCTTCCATTGAGGGTATTCGTCTCTAAGAAGAGTAGGAGGCTTGATTAAAGAACCAGCAGTGAAGAAGTTGTTTGTATTTGTCATTTTGAGAGAGAGAAAATATTCAGAAAGATAGGGTATGAACAGCAGATTTTTCAGAAAGTGAAGTGGATGCTTCGTATTATGTTTCTAAGCTTAAAAGCTTTAAGCTGAGCGCTAATATGGTGTTTTAACCAGAATAACAGATTCTATAAGTTTACCAAAGTTCGAATGAATCGAAAATGGCAGAAAAACAGAAACTGTTTGAATATTATGAAGAATAGATTAAAAGTCCAAGTTTCTACCAAAGATCATTGTTTAGAGTGGATCCCTTGATATTAAAAATCAAGGTTTGCTCTGATACCAATTGTTGGTTCCTGTTTTGTTTTACAATGATTAGTCTTTCAGATAGTTCGGATAAGATATATTTGCGGAAGCGTATTTAAAGAACTGAAAGATTACTAAGGTAGAAGAACACACAATATCAAATAAGCAGTTTGTAAAAGACAGATAAATATCTCAAAGATTTACTGTATTTGATATTATCAAGAACACCAAGAATATAACAAGAAATCTGTTGGTGTGTGTGTTGTGCGTTGCTTAAGTTCTTATTCTTGTTAATAGAAGAACTCAACATGAGTCTTCTATTTATACTACTGCAAAGGGGACATACTTTAGACAATAAGGACTGATCTATAGTAGACATGATCGTATGAACAGTAGCAGGTACTGCATGCATTAAATGCGCTGATATCAACTTGGTACTGAGCCCTATCAGAGTTCGACATGTGGAGGTTGTCAGGGCATTCCTCGTACAAGTAGATGAACGGATCCTGGAACAGTAGAAAGATATTTGTTGATTTCTTCTAAGTCTTCAGTATACCGCAGAGGCTCAGTCAAGGGTGACAGGCGTTCTGCGGCTCGGTCCTCTGTGAGCAGTCTTCTATCGATTCTTGCCTTCGGTCTTCTTGATGTCTCGGCAGAGCCTCTGTTGGAGGTTTCTATACTTAGCCTATTTTTCACTACTTTCATAAACAGAAATATTGGAGCTAACAAACACAGTACTAGCCATACTTCCCAACCTTCCACCAGGCAACCATCCTGCCCATCAACAAGCTAACAACCCCATCCCTCCCATACTACCACCCGTACCTCAGATGATGCCGGACCGTCGACTACCTTACACGAGGTTCCGATCATCAATGCCCCTTTACTTGAACAAGACCCCGGAACCGATACAACTGCACTCCAATCTCCGTTCATCCAAAACGCCTCGGCGGACTCTGAAAGTACTGACTCTGATACGGATCAAGCCATCCGATTATCAAAGATACCTGCCCGTATCAAACGTCGCCCACCCTTGATCGAGGAAACTCCATCCACCTCACCCTCCGACACCCCTAATCTCGAGCCTAATACGAGAGACATAAGGAGGGAGGATGGAGACTTAGTTGAAAATTTGGAACAGGTGAGACGGAGAGAATGGAGATTTAAAAAGAATCATGAGAGATCTAGCTTGCTAAATAGAGAAGCTAATGAGCGAGCCCGAGCCCGTGTCACCCAGGTTGCCACGTCTATTATCTCGTCTCATCCGTTGGGACGAGATATTGAAGAAACCGCGTGGACCTAGCGACGCAATTGCACACCCACCCTAGCCACTCAAGTGACTCTCAACAGTTGCTTGTTTCACATTCTCATGGGTACTTAGCACAAAATTTATCGTTCTCTCACTTGGAGAGTTTCAATATTGAAAATAGAGAACATCATCCCCCTTTCTCGCCTTTTTTCGTCGCACCATCGAGTCTAGAGCCACTAGATATATTATTAAATTCTTTGGCTAGGATACAAATCTCTACTGCTACTATCGGTGAATTAAGTGAACCGATCGGAACATCCGTAGTAAGTCTGCCCTTGAGCGGATTACGAGGATCAGATGGAAATCCTACCACAGCTAACATCACGCCAACTGTGAACGTAGATGGCACTTATGTTGTTTCAACAGTCGTGACCTCAACAGGCAATCTAAGTGATCCCAGTGGTGACTTACCCGACTTCGTGTCAAGGAAATATTTGGACAGCGCCTTAAAGGCTGTCCGTGAAGCAATGACCCGGGATTTCAATACAGAACTGGATAAAGTGAAGAGTTTGCTTAAGGGAAAGGAGAAAGAGTTCGATACTGAAACCACACCAACACCTCCACCAACAACCGCTCAGACTTCCTACTCGGTGGACGATCTGAAAACCATTCTCCTTGCCCAACTGCTACAACAAACCAACTCTGACTCTTCAAACGAAGCAACTTTGATTTCTGTAATCCGGTCACAGGTAATAACCATTCCACCAGCTTCGCTCAATACCCGATTGGACAAGCTTGACTCGACCTTGAAGGACGTTTAGAACGCCCTTTCAACTTTGTCTGACAGGGTCGCCTCACTCGAAGATACTTGTAAAGGTCAAGTTGGCGGACTAAAGCGCTCGCACGATGACCAGGATGATCCTGATCACCGTGAGGAGGAGAACAAGCGCCAAAGATTATCCGAGTCCGCGCCAATCACCATCGACACTACTCCAGCGGTTTAACCGGAACCATCAACTGTGGCATCATCAGAAAACCAGCCACAAAAGCAGTTAAGTCTAGTCGACATGGTTGTCGATATGGATATTTCAGATGAAGAAGACCTAACGATTGAAAATCCCGAGGGAGAAAACCATCCACTGATCGAATTCACAGTAATGGAACAGACATAATTTGAAATGTTAGATCTAGAGTCAGAAATGGACCCGAAAACCGAGAATGCATGAAGATCTAGAGCCAGTGCAATAAATTCCGAGGTAAACCTGATCTTCCCGACCGAAGATGATGAAGATTTTGATTATGATTAGTTTCTTCTTTAGTCCATTCAGAGTATGCCCGCTTATGCTCAACTGTTACCCGAAACTTCTACACCTGCACAACCGGCATCTCCTCAGACTAATACATCTCTTGATCAACCACCTCAGCCGGTAAAATAGGAGAAGATCACAATCCTGATTCGCTATCTGGAAGACTCCCTAAAGAAGTTATTCGTCCATAAGCTAAGACCGCTTGACCCAACTTTCTGCCTTGGATTATCAAAGTTCGACGACGCCTACAAGAAACAAAACCTAGAAGTTATGAAAAGGTGTCAACAGGTAAGTCAGGTCCGAACGAAGCATAAGATAACCGAAGTCACCAACATCAGGCCAGGTCGCATTTTGAAGATCTGGTACCTAGTCTTTACCGTCAAAAGAGAAGATGGGAAAGAATGGACTTTCTTCGAAGCCGACTTCAAGAATATAAGACTAAACGACTTCCACGCTATCATCAAAGACCTCCGAACCCGAACGATCCGACCACTCCATATCACAAAGGCACTTAAAGCAGTAAAACGATTCCTGAAATTCACAATCACCATGTCTTACATTACAGATTTTCAGATGAGAATCGAACACATGTCGAAGAAGATAAATCTGTTGAAGAAGATAAATCTGCTGAAACTCGATCAACGAGCTCCTGAATTGAAGATGTACCCGGTCAACACAATGTTGTTTGAACCAAAGTTCGGAATTATCTAGCTGAATGAACAAAACGAAAAGAAGTTTCTCCGCTTCAGTGAAGTTGAAAGATTTTGTGATGGAACTTTAATGAAGGTCAGAGATGCTTTGAAAGAAATAATTGCCAAGGAAGAACTAATCCCGAAGACGTTTCTGGGATGTCCTAAAGAGCTTAATGCCCGAGAAGCCTTGGAAAATGTTGAAGACCGTATCGAGTTCAGCAAATCTATCCGAAGCTTCGAGATTCTTTTTGCCCTCCGAAAGAGATATGTTCCGAACTGAAGAGACATCGAACTTCATTTCAAAGGGGGAGATTATTAGGGTTAAATTTGTATTGAATAGAAGTTCGAGGGTTAATGTTGTAAATACCTTAAATGGGCCTAGTCTAGTTTAATGGGCCATGGGCCTTAGGCTTTAAGCCTGGGTATAAATTCTGTAGTTAGCCTAATTGTTTAGGTTGATCGTTCATAACCATTGTAACCGTACTGAAAAACCTCTGAATGGTTTGCTATTTTAAATGAATGGTATATGGATGACGTATGAAATCAACTGTGTTTATTGCTATTGATTACTGATTTCTTCATTATTGCACTAATCTGGGATCCACAGAGACCGACTCAAAATGAGGAATCAAGATGGAGGTGGTATATATACCCAAAATTGCGAATAGGGACCCGAACTCTCCTAAAATAACAAATACACCCCTAAACTTTATAAATAAACACAACTCACCCTAAACTACAAAACACAATTAAATAAACAATTAACTTACCCGGGTTATTACACATCAGTCTTAAGAAAAATTGGAAGCTTTAATTGGTAAATTTAAAAAAGAAATTAAAACAAGAAAGGGATGCTATGTAAATATGTATATATATATATATATATATATGGAGAGTGAGAGAGAGAGAGAGAGAGAGAGAGAGAGAGTCGGGTTCATACGAGAACAATAACTAAATAAGAAAACGCTTGAATCATATATATGTGTTTTACACTAAAATCATGTGTAACTCACAGGACTATTGGTGTAAAACATATGTTATTTTGCACGTGATTTAATCGTTTTCTTATTTTGTTCTTCTTCTCGTTTGAACCTTCTTATATATCTATTAAAAAATGGAATGTTGAGGGTTGGTGGGCTAAAACTCATCAAATTCAGAACAACTCATTTGTGATAATATTTGAAGAGGAAATCGAAAACTAGTACGATTTGTGTCTAAAGGAGTTTGAACTATTTATCGAAATATCAAATTACTTGGATCACCAATATGATTTCAAATTTAGTTAATGACTATGAGTAGCTAATAACTTAGGCACAAAACATGTTATGACATCCACTCCTTTTAGTGTGACTAACAAGAGTTGACTGTGGGGTTGTTTTTGAGACCATTGTATTTGCCCCATTATGTGTACTTTCGTTGCTTATGAGCTGGATCATTATACTAAAAATATATGATTATCTTCACGTTCTATTACGTTTAGTTTTTTTAGGTTTGAGATTTATGAAGAAGCAAACAAAATACAATTTCCGGTTTTAATAAATTAAGAGAATACAATTAAAGGTAGACAGAGAAAATGCATATAACCTATTTCAATGGTGCCTTAAACCAACAACCACTTGGGTCAATTGAACCTCAAAATTAAGTGAAGAACTAGGCAAACATATATCGGTATATATATACTATAATTTGTTTTACACAAGTAGTGTTCTACATTGTTACCGCCAATTTGTCTAAGATTCCATTATTCGGTACCACTCTAGCGACGCTAATCCGTATATATATATATATATATATATATATATAGAGAGAGAGAGAGAGAGAGAGAGAGAGAGAGAGATATTCTTTTGTAAACCATCATAATCGTGTAAACCGTCGATTTCATTGGTTAATTAATGAAATTGTTCTATGAAATTGTATATTTTGCTGAAATTATTTCGTATTATTCATTTCTTGATGAAATTGTTTCATATATTTGTGTTTTTTATGTAAAAACGAAAATATATAAACAGTTTCATAAGAATGAAAAAATACATGAAACTACATAAAAAAACACAAATATATGAAACAATTTCATCAAAATAAACAGTTTCATTAAATTAACCAATGAAATCGATTGTTTACATTGTTTATACGTTTAGGATGGTTTACAAAATAAGGGAACTATATATACACACACAGAGATTATATATATATATATATATATATATATAGTCGGGTTCAAACGAGAATGATAACTATTTAAAATAATAAAAGAATACTTTTGGACCAATCATTTCATTAAATAATACCGTAAATAAAACATTCTAAAAAACCACCTAAAAGGGCATATGTGTCATTTGTTGTATATATATTATATATGGAAACTCATTTATTTCTATATAGATTATGTAATAAATTTAAATAAAGTATTTATTAATGATTTTTTATAATTTTGTAATTTAAGCATGAATCTGCATGATTAATTAGTTAATTATTATTTTTATAACATTAAAATAAGTGTTAGTTAGTTTTTCATTTTAAATATTTATTTTTATTTAAGATATTTTTCAAAATCGTCAGAAATCACATGTGATATTCACAATTAATTCATTGTGAATCACATGTGATATCCACAATTAGTTTTAAATCACATGTGATTAGGAAAACTTTTTGGAAAAAGAAAGTTAATTCATTATGAATCACTTGTGATATTGTTGAAAAATTATGAATTACGTTTTGAAGTACATGTGATCTTATACATTTTAAATGTGTTTTGCTATACATCATATATGATTATGTTTTCATATTTTTCTTTTTTAATATTTAATTTGAATTATTGTTTTGCAAATTCTAAGTCACATATGATTAGGAAAACATTTTGAAAAAAAATTAATTCATTGTGAATCACATGTGATTTAGTTTTTCATTTTAAATATTTTTTTTTATTTAAGATATTTTTCAAAATCACCAAAAATCACATGTGATATTCACAATTAGTTTTAAATCACATGTGATTAGGAAAACTTTAAAAAAAATTAATTCATTGTGAATCACTTGTAATTTTGATGAAAAATTATGAATTACGTTTTGAAGTACATGTGATCTTATACATTTTAAATGTGTTTTGTTACACATCATATATGATTATGTTTTCATTATTTTTCTTTTTCAATATTTAATTTGAATTATTGTTTTGCAAACTCTAAATCACATATGATTAGAAAAACATTTTGAAAAAAAAGTAATTCATTTTGAATCACATGTGATTTTGATGTTTTTTTTATTATTGCTTTAAATGAAAAAATAATTCTTTAAATGGAAATTAAATATGCTTATTTTAAAAGAAATAAATATAAGATATTTTATTAAATAAAAACTTAAACCATATTAAACTCATAAATATGGTAAGAGTGTTATCTTAATTAAATACCTAAAATAACTTTTATATAACAAAATTACTTACATACCCTTATTTATTTATTTTTAGAATTAATTATTTAAGGTATTATTTAATAAAATGATTGGCCTAGAATTATTCTCTTATTCTTTTAAATAGATATCATTCTCGTTTGATCCTCCTTCTCTCTCTCTCTCTCTCTATATATATATATATATATATATATAGAGAGAGAGAGAGAGGGAGGTTCAGAAAACCCTCAAAAAACAAGGAAAACTGAAGAACATCATGGTGGTCCTTCATCTGGAAGGTATGCACTTGTGCATACTGGTAAATAAAGTTTTTTTTGGTTTTTATGCCCAAATGTAATGCACTTGTGCATGTTACAAATTACTTGTATACACAAGTGCATACCGTCCAGATGAAGAGCTACCATGATGTTCTTCAGTTTTTCATTTTTTTTAGGTTTTCCCATCAACCTGGCCCCATACATACATACATACATACATACATACATACATACATACATACATACATAGATACATATATATATATATATATAGGGTTGGGTTCACGTGAGACCAACCTGTTTTTGTGAGACCGTGAGACCACAAAATAACACTAAAACTTCACAATGATTCATTGTGAAAGTAAGCAAAACAACGAACCTTCATAGCAAAAACACTGTGAAGGTTTACCTTTACAATACCTTCACAGTCTTTTGCTGTGAATGTTTAGTGTTATTTTTTTGGTCTCACGGGTCTCACGGAAATGGCTTGGTCTCACGTGATCTTAAGTATATATATATATAGGGTCAGAACGGAAATGGCTTGGTCTCACGGAAACGGAAGAACACCCTAGGAGCCCTTCATCTGGACGGTATGCACTTGTGCATACAGGTTATTTGTAACATGCATATGTGCACAAATGCATAATGCACTTGTGCATAAAACCAAAAAGTCAACTATTTACCTGTATGCACAAGTGCATACCGTCCAGATGAAGAGCTCCTAGTGTGTTCTTCAGTTTTCCGTTTTTTTTTTGAGGTTTTCCCTTGAACCTCCCCCCCTCTCCCTCTCTCTCTCTCTCTCTCTCTCTATATATATATATATATATATATATATATATATATATATATATATATATATATATATATATATATTCCCAACGTTTCTTGCTCCAACGTCAAAATTTGGCTTATTTTTATAGAAAATTAACTACCCCTAATGTTATTAGTCTTCAAGGATTTAGTGTTTTATACGTTATATTTGTTGTTTCTAATTAATGTGATTTAGAAATTGACCACCAAATTATAAAAATTGACATGGTTCTCATATTGACATTAAGATTTAAATTCCGAATTAACAGACCCATACGCAAAGTTTATTAGAACTACCATAAAGACAACGATGTGATAGACATGACCAACAAGGGTACTAATGTGAAGGAATCATATATGACTATGCATCTAGGTAGTTCGTATGTAAAGAATGGACATGTACCCTAGGGAACGTGATTTAAACCATGATATATGATATTAGGAGTTTTTCACACTTTTCACATCTTTAACATCCCTTCACCACTTTGGAAATATTTTAGTACAATATAAAAGCAACTACCCACTATTTTGCAATATGATACTCAAGTTTCCACTATTCCGCCATTTATATGTTTAATTCTCACTAATGTCGATAAATCAAGTTTTACCTATCTGTACAATGTGCAATAAGTATTTTGGAAGTTCCACTTATAGTAAAAAAATAGCATATTTTTCATCGTTGAAGGACCACGAATAAAGAGAACTTGAAACTAATGACCTAAAGTTTCTAACCCGGATCTTTTCACATATATAAAAATCAACAGCCGGTAAAAGAAATGTGTAAGAAGGTGCTTTGACACCCTTTTTCACTTCATTAACTAATGGCTTCACACTATCTTTCGGTCTTAAGAAAAATTGGAAGCTTGAAGTGGTAAATTTAAAGAAGAAATTGAATCAGAAGAAAGTTCTTTTGCACGTGATTTGACCGTTTATTTTGTTCTTCTCGTTTGAACCTACTTATATATGTGTTACAAAATAGGAGTGTTTGAGGTTTGGTGGGCTAAAACTCATCAAATGTTCAGAACAACTCATGTGTTATAATATTTGAAGAGGAAATCCAAAAGTGGTATGATTTGGGTCTAAAGGAGTTTGAACTATTTATCGAAATATCAAATTACTTGGTCCACCAATATGATTTCAAATTTAAAAAATGACTATGAGTAGCTAATAAGAGTCAGTTGTGGGGTAGTTTTTGAGACCATTGTATTTGCCCCTTTATGTGTACTTTCTTCATTTATGAGTTGCATTATTATATTAAAAACATATGATTATTTTTTTCCTTCTACTACGTTGAGCGTTTTTAGGTCTGGGATTTATAAAGAAGCAAAGAAAATACAATTTCCGGTTTCAATAAATTAAGAGAATACAATTACATGTAGCAAAGGAAATGCATATAACATATTTCAATGGTGCCTAAAACTAACAACTACTTGGATCAATTGAACCTCAAAACTAAGTGAAGAATTAGGCAAACATGTATCGGTATATATTGTAACATCTCAGGCCAACTGTACCAGATATTGTTCGCTTTGTTCACACACCTAGACTCACGGTTTTAAAACGCGTCTGATAGAGGAGGTATTAAGTCCGTTTTATGAGGCAAACTTTGTTCCCCTCCCCAACCAATGCGGGATCTTACAATCCACCCCCTTGGGAGCCCATCGTCCTCGCTGGCACACCAGTCCGGTTCCCAGCACTGATATCATCTGTAACATCATAGGCCAATCGTACCAGATATTGTCTGTTTCGTTCACACACCTATGTGATCCCATAGACAAGTAATCAAACAAGAATATTTCCACAAGTCACACCTCTATTCGTAGGCATTAGTTGCGAATGAACTAGAACAAGGATATTTATACTTAAGCCTAGATATTACAACTTTGGTCCCTCAACTTGATACAACTTGGTAAAACTGGCACTAACATTCTCTCCGTTTGTATCAAAAGTTGAGGTAGTTACTGGAATTGATCAGGATCAATATACTTCTTCATTATCCCGAAGATTATCTCAAAACGTCGTTGAGCATTTATGTAATCTTTCCTTTTATCAATGGCTTCCAAGGCACGAACAATTAATTGTTTAGACTTTGGCTCCAGTTTCACCAAACTCTTCTCATCCAATCTGAGTTAACATTCCAGCTAAACTTGTATTACTTTGAACGTCCCATCACTGTACTTATTAACTTCGGCAAAACGTCAACTTCTTCTTCTTCTTACCATTGAAGTACACGATCCCAAGCTCTGTTTTTTCAAGGATTTTGTACGCAGGAATACCTTGAATATCTGACAGTCTTTAATCCCATCTAGAAGTCTGTAAGATAGGAAAATTTCACCATATTCTTCATGAACCTCTTCACAGCTTGATTAGCTTCAGACCATTCTTTCTTTTTGTTTAGAGTTCTGGCAAGGATATCATAATGTCTAAGAAGGTCTTTACTGGTTAAAGTTTTGAAGCCGACTCTTGTAAAGAACCACTACTTTACATCTGTTCTATAAACTGTAAACTCTGGATACCAAACGTTGAGCAGTTTCTTAGATTCTATCTTCACAATCCTTACAATCTCCTAGTCAGTTCTTACCCAATCAACGTTCTGATCATTGTTCGTCATCACATGATGAAATTCTATCTGGTGTAGTGATGGCATTTTCTCAATGGAGTATAGCTTGACTAGATCTATAGGTTGAAATTTTTTCACGAACAGATCTCTTCGAACATCTTCTTGAACGGTGTCAAGATTCTTATTCTATAACATCTTCTCTCCATATTAGGTTTTCTATCAACCAACTATTGGAACGTTCTAGTTTTAGCCTCAGAAACTGGATCTTTTATTGTGCCATCAGAAATTACTGGAATGTCTAGTTCAGGAATGTCAATTATCGGATCATCATGTTGTTGACGCACCTGATCATAATCATCATTATCAGAATCCTGAGATTGTATGTTCATAACATCAAACACATCATCTAACTCCTCTTTTATGTTTGTAACAGTTCTTTCCGGTTCATCCTCGGAATCAATATAGATGTAATAACCCACAATCCAAATATACATATATCATATATTTCATAACATATTTTCAACAAAAGTACGTCACATTTCACATTTGGTCCAAAAAAAAAACTGACTAAACATAGTAAGAAATTCAGTACAAACTTTTTCATTTTTAAGTTACATGCTAACTAATCACAAAGTCTTAAGATCAAAATACATCCATAACTTCATAACCGATGTCTCCATAAAAGCTATTCGTCAAAAGTTCTATTTACTGCTCTTTCCCGATCCGTAACCTGGAATACAAAATTTTTAAAACAGAAAATGAGGGTTAGACCTAATGGTCTAGTGAGAAAATCCATGTCATTTTAATAAACCTTTATTTCGAAGTTATTTATATAAAGCTTTTCATATACATTCATATAATACACGTATATCAATACCATACAAAACTCGTGCATCTCATTCCACCTTATTCCTCCACATCTGGCCGTATTAATTGGTAGCAAGTCAACTAATAAATAAACAATACCGGTCCGCACACCGGAACCCGGCTACTAATCGGTCCGCACACCGGAACCCGACTACCCATCGGTCCGCACACCGGAACCCGATTAATGTGCACTTGTGTAAAATATCACACATATAATATCTCATTATATTATTAACACGGAATATCCACATATACATTCCACATACATATATGTATTCCAGTAAAAATAATTTTAAGTAAAACTCACCTGTTTTGCTTTTCACCAAAAGTCTTTCCAAGTTAATTATCACGTACGTCAATCCTTCATAGAATCTGAAATCATGCAAAATACCAAATATCTCTTTTTAAAACTAAACTTATAAAATCCTCGACTCAAGTCGCAACCTACTAAAAATAAATTAGAATCGCAATGCATAGTGCTAAATCGCAATCAACTACTGCGACTTCACCCCCAAATCGCAACCCACTATTGCGATTCCAACCCCAAGTCTCAATCAACTACTGCGATTCCAAATCCAAAGCGCAATCAACTACTGCGATTCCAAACCAAGTCGCAACCGACCATTGCGACTTCAAAGCCAAATCGCAATCAACCATTGCGACTTGGTTGAATGTCTCAGTTCACTGTTCATCCTAAAAACCCAGAAATCGTACTTTTAAGCTATACATGTTGCTGTAAAGGTGCAGATATGTTTAAGACTATGAACATAACCTAACCTTAAGCTTAGTTTTCCCAAAACATCCATTTTTAACAAAACCCACCTATAAACTTAACTAGCAAACTCAAGAACACTTTAAGAAATTAATACACATAAAAGGGATGGATTTCTTACCTTGCTTACTTCAGTTTGGTCCTTAAATCACAGCAACAAACTCTTGATTTCTTTCTTCTTCTTTCCCTTTATCTTTCTCGATTTCCTTCTAACCCTCTCTCTAAACCGAACACACTCACACACATTCACTTTTAAGATATTTTGTTAACAAAGAACACTTCATCCTATCTAGAAGTGATATGGCGGTGGTGGCAAGTGTTTTGGAAAAAGTGACCAAACAACCCCATACTTGTCATATTTGGCAATATTTACCCCCAAACTTCCAAATAAAAATTAAAACTTACCCCTTAACTTCTATCTCCATAAACCACTTACTTTTTTAAATAAAACCTAAATAATAATAAATAATTTGATAAAATACCTGGTTATTACAACATCTCCCCCTTAAAAGAATTCTGTCCCAGAATTCGATTAAGTGAACATATGAGGGTATTTGGCTCTCATTTCCAACTCTTATTCCCACGTCGCATCCTGACCCCTATGATGTCGCCACTGAACTTTTACTTGTTTGATCGTCTTATTCCGCAACACTTTAGTCTTATAATCCAAAATGGCTTCAGGTTCTTCCACGTAACTTAGCTTTTCATCAACATGAATTTCTGGAAGGGAAACAGCCTGATCTGAGGTAACCAAACATTTTCGAAGATTCGCTACATGAAACGCATTATGGATATGGCTTAACTCTGTCGGTAGATCCAATCAGTAAGCTACTTCACCAATCCTTTATGTAATTTCAAATGGCCCAATATACCTCGGGCTAAGTTTACCTTGCTTCCCAAATCGGATGACTCCTTTCCAAGGTGAGACTTTCAACATTACAAAATCTCCGATTTGGAACTCTAACGGTTTCCGACGTCGGTCGGCATAGCTTTTCTGTCTGTCTTGTGCTACTTTCAATCTGTCCCGAATCTGAGTAATCTTATCCGCTGTTAACTGTACTATTTCTGGCCCCTCTAATTGTTTCTCCCCCACTTCATTCCAACACAGAGGCTTTCGGCATTTTCTACCATACAGTACTTCAAACGGTGCCGCTTGAATACTGGAATGATAACTGTTGTTGTAGGCAAATTCTATCAAAGGCAGATGTTTATCCCACGATCCTCCAAAATCAACTATACAAGCCCGAAGCATATCTTCTAAAGTCTGGATTGTTCTTTCACTCTGACCGTCAGTTTGAGGATGATATGCTGTGCTTAACTTTATCTGTGTTCCCATTTCTTTTTGAAAGCTTCTCCAGAATCTTGAAGTAAAACGACTATCACGATCAGAAATAATCGAGATTGGTACTCCATGTCGAGTTACTATTTCATTTATGTATAATTTGGCTAAACGTTCCAACGAATCAGTCTCTTTTATTGGCAAGAAATGAGCAGACTTCGTCAATCTATCCACAATTACCCAAATAGAATCGAATCCCTTTGAAGTTCTAGGTAGGTTGGTAATGAAATCAGTAGTAATCTGATCCCATTTCCACATCGGTATTTCCAATCGTTGTAACTGACCAAACGGCTTCTGATGTTCAATCTTTACTTTCTTGCAAGTAGTACAATTTTCCACATACTTAGCAATACTTCTTTTCATTCCCGACCACCAATAGAATTGTTTCAAATATCTATACATCTTATTTTTACCTGGATGAATAGAAAATCGAGATTGATGAGCCTCTTGTAGTACACGATCACGTAATCCACCCAAACGAGGCACCCAAATTCTGTTTCCCATACACCATAACCCACAGTCATCTTTCCCAAGCAATGCTGTTATTCCTACTAACCGTTCTGATTTCAAACTTTCTTCCCGATAAGCATCTATTTGGCACTTCAATAATTCGTCAAAGATATTAGGAAGGAGTTCAGCTCGTAGCGATATAGCTAGCTTTTATTGTTCCACTTCTTTCTTGACGACTTAGTGCATCTGCTACCACGTTCGCCTTCCCAGGGTGATAAAGGATTTCACAATCATAATCATTTACCAATTCCAACCATCTTCTTTGCCTCATATTCAGTTCCTTCCGATTCATTAGATCCATAAAAGCGGTCGGAGCGTTCGTTAGTCCGAAGGGCATTACCAAGAATTCGTAGTGACCGTACCTCGTACGAAAGGCAGTCTTCAGAACGTCTTCTTCCTTAACCTTCAACTGATGGTAGCCAGATCTAAGATCAATCTTGGAGAAATAACAAGCTCCAACTAATTGGTCGAAGAGGTCATCGATTCTTGGAAGTGGATACTTGTTCTTGATCGTGCGTTTATTCAGTTCCCGATAGTCAATACACATTCTCATTGAACCATCCTTCTTTTTCACAAATAGGACTGGTGCACCCCACGGCGAAGTGCTGAGTCTGATGAAGCCCTTATCAGATAAGTCTTGAAGCTGTGCCATCATCTCTTTCATCTCTGGAGGTGCTAGTCGGTACGGTACACGAGCGATAGGAGCGGCTCCAGGGATTAAGTCAATACCAAATTCTACTTGTCTAACAGGAGGAAGACTATTCAAGTCTTCAGGAAAAACCTCAGGATATTCACTAACGATAGAAATATCTTTCAACTTAATCTTTTCAGGCTTACTATCTATCACATAGGCTAAATAACTCGAGCAACCCTTGCTAACACATTTACGGGCTTTTATCATAGATATAAGGCTGGATTGATGATTCTTACGATCGCCATAAATCACTACTGATCTCTTATCAGGTAAAACGACATTGATTATTTTCTTATCACAAACTATGTTAGCCCGATTCTCAGATAACCAATCCATTCCTACTACCATATCAAATTCGATCAAAGCTATTGGAAATAGTTGTATCGGTACTCCACATCCCTCTATATTTATCATGCAACAATCAAAAACTTCTTTAACTGCCACTTGGTTATCATTTGCAGTATCTACCAGTAAGGCATGTTCTAACATTTTAGGATCTAAATGCATGTGAGCAGCAAACGAGGGAGACACAAAAGATCGGTTTGCACCGGAGTCAAACAACACTTTAGCACGTGTAGAGTTTATGAGAAATGTACCTGTAACAACATCCGGAGTTTCCTCCGCCTCTTTAGCTGTCATTTGAAATGCACGACCCCTGGTTCTCGGCGGTTCTATTCTTGGAACTACTGGTCTGACAATGGCTGGTTTCCCTGATGTACCCCCTTGTTGTATTCTACCTCGCGGACAATCTGATTGGAGGTGATCCGAAGAATTGCACAAAAAGCAAAACCGTGTTAATCGGCAATCTTGGATGACGTGCCCTGTCTTCCCACATCTATAACAAACCCGTGGTTCCAACTGACAGTTCCCTTGATGAATACGGTGACACTTCGGACAAGGTCTTTCCATTGGTCGGAAAGATGGACGATTATCAAATCTCTGAAATTTAGACTTCTTTGGATCATGTAGTGGTCCTTCCCATTTTCTTTTCCCCAAACTCTTATCACCGGCATCCCTTTTGTTGTCTCGTTCTACATTTTCTGCAGCATCCACTGCAGCTGTAAAAGTATCTGGCCCTGTTGCAGTCACTAGTCTTCGGACTTCTGAATTTAACCCATAGATAAATCTCTCCATTTTCATCTTCTCTGTAGCAACATAATATCCTGCAAAACGAGATTTTTCTAAAACTCGATCAGTATAGTCTCTAACTGACAAATTCCCTTGCTGTAGATTCATAAATTCTTCTTCCAACTGTCTGACCGTAGCTTGTGGACAGAAGTGTGTTGTGAAAGCTAACACGAATTCCTCCCACAAAAAAGTAGAATATACATCCGATCTTCTCGATTCTATATGAGCCTCCCACCAATATAGAGCATCACCTTTTAACATTGTTGTCCCATAAAGTACTTTATCTTCTTCAACACATTTACACGTCTTGAAGATAGCCTCTACTTCTTTCCGCCATCTCATCGCTTTTACCGGGTCCCGATCTCCTGAGTATGTAGGGGGTTTGCAACTAAGAAACATTTTATAGTCACACTTTTTCATTACCGGTAAAACAGTAGATGTGGATGGCATTTCAATTTCATGTTCCGAATTTGGTCTATCAGTTTCATTATGACAATTACGTTCGAACATGGCTTGTATGCTATCCTGTAATCTCCCCATTTCAGCAGTCAGATCATCCCGTGTAACAAACTCTGTACCATGCGGTTGTGTTCTACCCCCAGTTCGGCCCCCAGTTCCCCTTCCGGTTCTGCCTCCACCACGATCTCCTCCTCTGCCCCCTGTTCCTATTGGTGGATTCTCTCCACTCGAATTTCTTCCTCTTCTCTGATTCCTTTGTCTAGTGCCACTCGCCATTCTGTGGATTCAAACAAAGTTAATATACACATAAGCACATACCCCATATAACAAGGTATTCCAGTTCAAACATGTACCTGTAAGATCATAATTACACTGGCCAGGTGTAATCTGAAATTACCTTACACGATGTTCCTTCTACCTCTTATACTTAGCATCCCCAGGTTCTAAAATAATAGGGACATCCTACTTCACATGCAGTTTAAGTCTAGGTACAGATACTAATACCTAAATCCCTTAAACCTGGCTCTAATACCATCTGTAACAACCCACAATCCAAATATACATATATCATATATTTTATAACATATTTTGAACAAAAGTACTTCACATTTCACATTTGGTCCAAAAAAAAACTGACTAAACATAGTAAGAAATTCAGTACAAACTTTTTCATTTTTAAGTTACATGCTAACTAATCACAAAGTCTTAAGATCAAAATACATCCATAACTTCATAACCGATGTCTCCATAAAAGCTATTCGTCAAAAGTTCTATTTACTGCTCTTTCCCGATCCATCACCTGGAATAAAAAAATTTTAAAACAGAAAATGAGGGTTAGACCTAATGGTCTAGTGAGAAAATCCCTGTCATTTTAATAAACCTTTATTTCGAAGTTATTTATATAAAGCTTTTCATATACATTCATATAATACACGTATATCAATACCATACAAAACGCGTGCATCTCATTCCACCTTATTCCTCCACATCTGGCCGTATTAATTAGTAGCAAGCCAACTAATAAATAAACAATACCGGTCCGCACACCGGAACCCGGCTACTCATCGGTCCGCACACCGGAACCCGACTACCCATCGGTCCGCACACCGGAACCCGGTTAATGTGCACTTGTGTAAAATATCACATAGATAATATCTCATTATATTATTAACACGGAATATCCACATATACATTCCACATACATATATATATTCCAGTAAAAATAATTTTAAGTAAAACTCACCTGTTTTGCTTTTCACCAAAAGTCTTTCCAAGTTAATTATCACGTACGTCAATCCTTCACAGAATCTGAAATCATGCAAAATACCAAATATCTCTTTTTAAAACTAAACTTATAAAATCCTCGACTCAAGTCGCAACCTACTAAAAATAAATTAGAATCGCAATGCATAGTGCTAAATCGCAATCAACTACTGCGACTTCACCCCCAAATCGCAACCCACTATTGCGATTCCAACCCCATGTCGCAATCAACTACTGCGATTCCAAATCCAAATCGCAATCTACTAGTGCGATTCCAAACCAAGTCGCAACCGACCATTGCGACTTCAAAGCCAAATCGCAATCAACCATTGCGACTTGGTTGAATGTCTCAGTTCACTGTTCATCCTAAAAACCCAGAAATCGTACTTTTAAGCTATGCATGTTGCTGTAAAGGTGCAGATATGTCTAAGACTATGAACATAACCTAACCTTAAGCTTAGTTTTCCCAAAACATCCATTTTTAACAAAACCCACCTATAAACCTAACTAGCAAACTCAAGAACACTTTAAGAAATTAATACACATAAAAGGGATGGATTTCTTACCTTGCTTACTTCAGTTTGGTCCTTAAATCACAGCAACAAACTCTTGATTTCTTTCTTCTTCTTTCCCTTTATCCTTCTCGATTTCCTTCTAACTCTCTCTCTAAACCGAACACACTCACACACATTTACTTTTAAGATATTTTGTTAACACTGAACACTTCATCCTATCTAGAAGTGATATGGCGGTGGTGGCAAGTGTTTTGGCAAAAGTGACCAAACAACCCCATACTTGTCATATTTGTCAATATTTACCCCCAAACTTCCAAATAAAAATTAAAACTTACCCCTTAACTCCTATCTCCATAAACCACTTACTTTTTTAAATAAAACCTAAATAATAATAAATAATTTGATAAAATACATGGTTATTACAATAGATGATACCTTAAAGCATATTATAAGCCATCCTTTCCTCCTCAGTTCTATTATCACCACCATCAGGATTTTCAACCGTAGGAGTGACATCATCTAGAACTTCCATGACCGTTTCATCACCTTGCCTTTCAGATTGATGACTTAAACCCTGACTAGATCCTCTATTAACAGATCAACTAGCAATGTCAACTCTTGCTCTCTTCTCCCCTCATGGTGATCAGGATCGTCCTGATCATCATGCTATCTCTTAGTACATTGAGCTTGAGATTTGCAAGACTGCTCAAGTACAGTAACTTTATCTGACAATGCTTTAAAATCTAGAGGTCATGGCTTGAGTAAGTTGTTGAATAGATTGTTGCATAGATTGTATGTCTGACTTAGTTGGCATCTGAGACTGGATCCCCATTTCTTTTCTCAACAGACCAACTAGTTCAACCTCTTCGGAATCAATGTTTTCACCTTGCTCAAATAATCGAGCAAGTAATTAGGATTTGAGTTCATGGGTAGGAATAGTTTGTTCTGGCTGAGGAGATGTGTCAGGATAGATGTAGAAATATGGGATATTGGCCGAGTGTTAGATGGTGTTTTAGTATCAGGTTCGGTTTCAGGTTGAGTAACAGGTATCTCCAAAATAGATTTTCCTTTCATAGCCCTTTGTACTTCCTCCGACAGTTTTCCAACAATTTTGTTCATCTCCACCGTTTGCTTCTTATGGGACACATTCTTAGAATCCAATGCCACTTTCAGTAGGTCCACCGTCACAAAACGTGGTTGCGGTCCCATCATTGCTCGTAATGGTTCAGCTCTAACTTGGGAACCCGGTTGTAACACCTCGAAAATTCCATTGTCTTTGTACTTTTATTTTTGGAACTTACGAGTTTGAAGTTAAGGTATCAAAATTGTAATTGGTCATAGTTGGAGTTAAATGGTAAAATTCTGATTTTTGGATAAGTAGAGGGTCAAAATTTAAATTATGAATCTGGTATTTAAAGAAGAGAGTCGGCTGAAAGTTGGGAATTATCTCAATAATTCAATTTTGGTGTAGAAGCAGAGAAAGTTTCCAAGTTCAAGTGTGTTCAGGTAAAAATCTTGATGATCTCTTCCAATTCTATTTGATTTAGATTGATAGTATGAGAAAGGTTTGGTTTTCAATTAGGTTTTAAATCAGATTTGAATTGGAGCACTGGGTGGAATTAATCTGCAGTTGCGTTCGAACTCTCATCAGGTGAGTTCATCTTCTTTCTAAATAATTGAAGCTGAAAATGACTGAAATATGTGATTGTAATTGGTTTAAGTGTTTTAGTGAATGTATACTGGTATGAAGTTGATGGAAAATTGATCTGAGATGTGTTTTTAGAGTGAAATCGATGTCCAGATCGAAGTTACAGGATGAAATGTAAGTATCCGGTAAACACTTGTTCGATGGTGTCCGGACAAAGTGTAGCATCCGATAAGCATTATTTATTTGTAGTATCCGGTAAAAAGGGAGTTTCCGGACAGATAAGCTACCGGATGTTACCCGGGTTACTTTGGTATCCGGTGACATCCGAATTGTATTGTGTTTCCGGTAATTTGTGTTTCCGATAATAGTTCCGGATGTTCCCGGATTCTGATGGTTTTCGGGTATGAGTTCCGGACAACTTGTCCGGATAGTTTTGTTACGCGGATACTTCTGATGTTCAGGATACTTCTGATGTCCGGTAAGTCTGATGTTTCGGATACTTCTGAGTTTCCGGTAACTAAGAGCTTCTGATTTTCTTTTTGGCAGGGAATGATTAATTAATCGAAATTCAATCTTAGTAGTATTAACATACTTATAATTGGATGTTAGTATGTTATGCTTTAATGTATGATTTGGTTTGATACCATGCACGAATGCTAGGAAGTGTAATGGATCCATAGGCACTGGCACTATTTGAAAACGTGGAATAGACATGATTTAATTGTAATTCCCGTTGACGTGAAATGAGGAATAGACATGAGTTAATTGTAATTCCCATTTCGTATTGTGACGTGAAATCTTGGAATAGGCGTGAGTTAATCGTAATTCCTGATTTCTATTTGAAGATTAGAGATAGGCATGGGTTAATTGTAATCTCTACTTCCACTCCAAGAAATATGCATGAGTTAATTGTAATTTCTTGGATATGAGCAATGATCTAGAATCCGTGGTGATTCATAGTAGGCTCTCGATCATGATGATATGACTTACTTAGTGTTTTGTCATATTCATGGAATCGGGTATATTCCCGTCATCGAAAGATGTTATGTATACGGTACGAAAGGTGACGATCAGGTTTGTTTATATGCTTTGTTTATAATTGATTTTTTTTCAAAGCTTATAATGTGTTAATTTGAAAATGGATGTTCTCACTAGGCGTAAGCCTAATCTTTTCAAATTAAATTTTCTTACCATGTACTAGCTCGGGAAAGTTATAAAGGGAAGAGTGACGAGTAGTAGCAGAATCCTACTTTTGATGATGAAATTGAGAAGTTAGCGTATACAAGGATGTTTTTTATGAATGGTCTAGACAACCAATATAATATGATCTTAGTGATACGGATTAGATTAGTAGGTTGTTTTGATAGTACAAATGTATAACTAATTCTCCATGTATGTATATAAGTTTGGATGAAATTGTGGTTAACTCTGAAAAACTTGAAGGTTTAAATCCGTTGTGATTATTGGACGTTTCACTGGTCCACGTAGGATACCGGTTGTCATGACAGTTGAAGAAACTGCATGGTCTGTGTTCAATGATGGCATGGTGTTAACATTGACAGGTCTTCCACCCGGTCCTTGTGAAGCACCATCAAATGGCAACGACACTCTGGGTGTTCCGATTGGAGCACGAAAGCTATCAATTGACTGTGTCACTATCAGTGAAGTGATTGACGGACGTGTCCTAGGAAAGGTAGTATAACCGAATGGCTCTAGACTCAATGTTCTTTGAAATGAAGTCGATGGCGGGGGCAACGGCCTATCTGTTTCAATACCAACAAACACCGAGTGTGTTGCCGATAGAGTTTGTGCGGAATCCCCGTGAGAAACTAAAACATCAACTTGTTGAGAAGTTGATGAGTGGCTGAGTGGGGTTGTGCAATGCGTAGCTAGGTCCACTACGTCTTTTTCAATACCTGACGGCGACAGACGCACGTCGATAGTAGATGTGGCTAACTGGCCCGACACGGTTTGGGAAGGATCTTTATTTAATTCATTTACAGATCCTGTCTCACAGTCTGCATTTTCTTTTCTCCCCATCTCTTGGCTCACTTTTAATTATGTTTCGACTAAAACTCCCTCATCCGTCCTTATATCACCATGAGAACCGGTGTTTTAAATATTTCATGTAGAATCAGAACATTCAACTAGGCATGGAAATCAGCCCCGACCCGTCGGGGAACCCGGTCCACCCGCCCCGATCGGGGATGAGGATTCCCCGCTAAACCGGGTATGGGGAAGGGGACGGGGTCCCCGTTTGTCTCAAACCGGGGACGGGGACGGGGACGGGTATGGCACTCCCCGCCCCGCCCCGTCCCCGTTATATATTTAAAATTAATAAATTAAATATATATTATTTATTTAAACTAAATAGGTAATTCATTATCTTATATCCTAACTAGGTTTAGAATATAAAATTGTTATTTTTTAGATATTTGTATGTATTTTGGATGTCAAATCAATATATATTTACACAATATGGTTTTGGATATTAATCGATATGTTTTGGTACGTGTGACGTTAACTTTTTTTTGAATTAGGTTGAATTTCTTTTGGCTTCGGGTTATTAGTTACTATATGATGTCGTAATATTTTCGTATTAAAATAAAATAAATTTGTATTAAAATAATTTTTTTTCGATCGGGGAAAAAATCCCCGTTTCCCCGTTGGGGATCCCCGTTCCCCGGTGAGGATGGGGATGGGGATATGATCATATTCCCCGGCGGGGACGGGGACGAGGATGGGGATGAAGATGAGGATCGGGGCGGGGATGGGGATTGAGGTCCCCGCCACATTCCCATGCCTACTTTCAACACGTGGTCTCAGGCCAACATGTTTGGGAATTTTGGAAACATCATCATCATGACCTGAGTCAGAGTCGCCATCGAAGTCACTATCATTTCCACAAGTATGAGGCAAGTCATCATCATCAGAAGTAGAGGTAGAGATTACTTTATCCAGATCATCTCGAGAATCTAGAGATGTGTCATCAACAGATTCATCGTCAGACAATGATGACACAAATGCATGACCAGCAACACCCCCATATCCAGTTCCCTTCATCGGACTATTTTCTCTTAACTCAACCCGATCAAGAACCCGTTTTTCTTGATCCTGCTCAATGTTTTAACCACCCTCACCACCTAATAGGTTTGCACCAGGGGCAGGTCCCTCTGGTCCTGGATGGACCATAGGTGCATATTCTAACCGATATTCTATCACAAATGGTGACTGCTGGTCTGCATATGCTAGAACATCTGCAAGAATAATGACAATATTATCGAATACGATGTTAGATGGTACCTTCAAAAAGTGCATCCACTGTTGTGGACCTTGAATAGCACCTTGTCGCCGTGGAATCTCTTGATTAGACTCCATAATTTCGTGAACCAATAATTGCAGAAACCGATGGAATGGAACAAACGTTCTGGCCTTTGTCACCAGGTTATGTTTATAAGCTGGATGTGAAATCAGCGTTCCTAAATGGAAGGTTGAATGAAGAAGTCTACATTGAACAACCTCTAGGATTCACTTATCCTAAGCATCCAGGTTATGTTTATAAGCTGGATAAGGCACTTTATGGACTAAAACAAGCTCCACGTGCATGGTATGACACTCTATCCTCTTTTCTTCTCATCGAAAAATTTGAGCGTGGAAAAATTGATAACACTCTATTTTTCAGGAAAGTTAAAGGTCATATTATTCTTGTTCAAATATATGTTGATGACATTATATTTGGTTCTACTAACCCATCTCTTTGTACTCGTTTCGCTGAAAGAATGAAATCTGAATACAAAATGAGTATGATGGGTGAGCTGAACTACTTCCTTGGACACCAAATCAAGCAAGATGATAAAGGTACGTTTATCCACCTAGGTAAGTATGTCAAAATTATGCTGAAATTTTTTGATCTGACTCAAAGCTCAGCTATGAAAACCCCTATGGCACCGCCACTGACACTTAACAAAGATCCTTCAGGGAAAACTGTTAATGTCACTGCATACCGTGGGATGATCGGCTCTCTCCTTTATCTTACAGCTAACAGTCCTGATATTATGTATGCTACTTGCTTGTGTGCACGATATCAATCTGAACCCCAAGAATCACATATGATCGTTGTAAAGCCAAATTTCATATATTTAAAGGGTACTCCCAACCTAGGTCTTTGGTATCCCAAAGACTCAGGGTCGATCTAACTGCCTATTCAGATAGTGATTTTGCAGGTTGCAAGCTGGATAGGAAAAGCACAACAGGAGGCTGTCAGCTCCTGGGTTGAAAACTAGTGAGTTAGACATGCAAGAAGCAAAGTTTAGTGTTAACCTCTACAGCTTAAGCTGAGTATGTAGTCGCTGGAAGCTGTTGTTCTCAAGTCTTATGGATCAGAAATCAACTCTTGGACTATGATCTTCAGCTCTCCAAAATTCCAATCTATTGCGACAGAACTAGTGCCATCGCTATAGCCAATAATCCAGTGCTACACTCAAAGACCCAACACATCGAGATCAGGTATCACTTTATCAGAGATCATGTGATGAATGGTGACATAGAACTTCACTTTATCCCAACTGAATTTTAGTTAGCTGGTCTTTTCACCAAACCTCTTGATGAGACAAGATTCAACTTTCTCATCAGCGAGCTTGGAATGTTGAACCTTGAAGACTAAATCTTCAGCGGTAAGGCATTGGATCAGTGATAAAGAAAATTTTATTCACTCATTCCTCATCTAATATCTGAACAAAAATGATTCGTTGATATCAAGGTATGTTCTCTCTCTCCAAACGTTGAAGTTTACTTCAGCATGCAGAATTTCAAAATAATTGGTATCACTGAATATCTCTTCCTTTAGTAATTGTTTTTGAAATAACTATGCTCACTGATATTTCTCATCAGTGATTTCTTTTAAAGTGTCCCTGAGTTTTTCAAAACCCTTAGAGACAACTTAGAAATGTGAAAGGACGTTTGTGACGTCATCGAAATGGATAACCTATGGCAAGCTTTTTTCTCTGACACGTTCGTCTGTTGAGTTTCTTGAAGAATAAGCTTCGTGGGACGTGTCCGTGTCATGATGAGCAACTTTTTCCCTCTCATCACTTTCTCTCTCTATTCTAACAATATAAACAACTCTCGTTTATATTTTTACCTTTTACGCTCTCAAACTCTCCTAAAGTAGAAAGACTCTCTTGCATTTCTAAGCATTTGGATTTTAAGAACTAGTATTCGTATCTTCAAACTTTCAACAATCAGGTTCTTGTTTCTTCTCTTTAATCCATTCTTTTACTTGTTTTGATCTTCTTCTTGCTTACACAAGATCAAACAAATGTGTTTTTATAAAATGAAATCATCTTTTTCATGATTTTATGAATAAAACTTGTTAAAAGTTTTTCCAGTAAGTTTAACCTCAAAATCATAAACTTAAACTTCATACATTTTTCCAGAATCCTTTCCTTAAAAGGAAACTGGAAAACAAGAATTTTTCACTAGTTTTGAACTCTTTTTCAAACTAGAAACCTTTTTTTTGCATTTTCTTTCTCCAAAAGGAAACTCTAAAAACCTCAAACACCTCAAAAACCTTATTTTGGAAAATCTTTCCATTTTAAGACGTTATTTCATCTTCTCTACTTGTGTGTAAAACAAAAATGGCCGCTACGAACGCTTACTCTGCTACTCAAACTGCTACTGCTGATGTCACCTTGACAAGGGCTGACAACATGAAGCATGAACTTCATGAGATCACCTTCACCACCAACAATCCCTATGCAGTCCTTGATTTCCCCAAGAAGAAACCATCCCCACGTCTCACTGAAACCGTTAACTTCATTAGAACTTGCCCATTGGCCACTGCTATGACCATCACCCCTCCAGCTCATAAAAGACTCCTATAGCAGTTCTGGTATACTTCTCATCGTGCCACTGCTATCTCCTGCCAAATCAAAGAAGGAATACTTTGTTATTGCTTTTGAAACCGAGATGGGTCATGGAAACATTACACGTGCAGCTATCTGGGTAGCCCTGAACCTACCTGATGGCTCGAAGACCCATCCCTTTGTTCCATTCCCTGACCTCAACACCGCTGAAGGAAAGGAAGAAATCATCTCCTTCCTGGATAAAATAAAATACATCTGGAACATTGGCCGCAATGGCCCTGAGAAGAAGCTCACCACTGTCCTCAAGAACAAGATGCCATCGGAGATAAACATCATCTTCGCACACGTGATAAGTTGCATGACAGCGAAGCACAGCTCCACTGATCAGACATCAAAGCGTCAGTACCTGATGGCCTACGCTCTCCTCAAAGGCATCCATGTTGATTACGCCCGTGTAATCTTTAAAGACATGATGGAAAGGGTGGAGATGCCAGACTGCCCAACCGTTAATCCTTATCTCCGATTCCTCAGCTCTATCTTCGCATATGGCCTACAAGAAGACTATCCCAAAAAGGGAGACCTGAAGCTCTCCCAAGTCGGCCCTAAGGTCCTTGACTTCAAACCCGTGAAGGATGAGGTACGTCTCTCTACTTTACTGTAACACCCCGCTTACCACGACACAATATTGTCCGCTTTGCCCCACTGGCTCACGGCTTTGTTCTTGGCGACCTGACGAGGACTTCCCAGGGGGTCACCCATCCTGGTACTACTCCCACCCAAGCACGCTTAACCACAGAGTTCCCAAGGAACCTGCATGCTTGTGGCCCCAAAACGCGTTGTGTCTGGTAAGGCCAAGATTTACTAATATACCCAGCATCTCTCCTGCCCTCTAAAGGATGTGGGATATGCCTAAGGTGTTACACACACACCCCCTTAGGGACTCATCGTCCTCGATGAGGTTTGCCCCACCATCCCGAACGGCACAGGAGTTGCTCTGATACCATTTGTAACACCCCACTTACCACGACACAATATTGTCCGCTTTGCCCCACTGGCTCACGGCTTTGTTCTTGGCGACCTGGCGAGGACTTCCCAGGGGGTCACCCATCCTGGTACTACTCCCACCCAAGCACGCTTAACCACAGAGTTCCCAAGGAACCCGCATGCTTGTGGCCCCAAAACGCGTTGTGTCTGGTAATGCCAAGATTTACTAAAATACCCAGCATCTCTCCTGCCCTCTAAAGGATGTGGGATATGTCTAAGGTGTTACATTTACTCTCTCTTCTCCATACTCCCTCTTCTTCTTCTATTTCAGTGGCTACTGCTACAACATCGGTAATCCCAACCGCTGATACCCCGACCACTACACCCTCTTCTCTTAAAAAGAGAAAACATTGTGACATCCAACTTGGCATCCGTAAGACCAAGAATCCCTCAACGGAGCTCCCCAAGGTTTCTCAGGCTGAAGACCCTACATTCGCCTATTCACAGGGAACGCTGGAAGACTCTGTGGTCCACTCCACCACAACCGCTGACGCCACCCCCTTCATTACCACTTCAGAGACTTAGTTCTCTGAATCTTTCTTGGATGAGAACCCCCAAATCTCAGCACCTCAGAATGATGCAGAGGATTTTCTCAGCGGATCCAATGCTGAAACTGTTTTAACCCCACCTTTCTCAACCTTCGCTTCTTCTAATCCTTTTCTCTATACCATGGCACCAACCATGCCATCGATCACGCTGATGGACTCAGCCGTTGCAACCCTCCAACACATGATGCAGCCGAATATCACTGGACCTCTAGGGTGTGTATCCCTGTTGGATCTTTTGAAGACGACTTGGAACATCACTCAGAGTATCGACAAATCCACTCCTTCTTCAACCCTCCTACAGGTATCCCAACACCATCCACTTCTCTCTCTCTCTCTCTCTACACCCCTAACTTCTGAGCTTTCCTTAGCTCACAAGTTATTTACTTTTTCAGGTCCAAATTTGGGCACCATCAGCACTTCCCTCAAGGAAATCGCTGATAAAGTGACGAATCTCACCACCACTATCTCCAATAACTCTTCAACGGTTACAGACGCTGGAGAGACGCTGGAGCAGCTCTCCATTGCTGTCAAAGACAAAGCCTCCTCCGCTGACTTCAACAAAGTTGATGGAGGACAGACAACTGTGAAGACCGCCATCGTCAACAACACCTCCAACATCAATAAACTCACCACCGCTGTCACTGATCTCTCTACTGGGGTTTCATCTCTTGGTGGTGAGGTAAGTTCTCTAATGACCAACTACACCGGTCTACAAGATGAGGTGAGCAGCCTCTCCAAGAAGGTCGCTGACAACAATGACCTGCTCACCAAGATCCTCGAAAAGCAAAACGCTCCCACTGTTCCTACATCTCACTTCTCCCAGGCTGACCGGGATAAGTGGCAGTGGAATTCATTCTGCAAAGTACACCTGCCATTTCTGGCCTTGAAGACAGAATGGCAGTGGTGGAACAACAAGTGGGGATCTCTGGCCAAGAAGACAGGGATCCTGAGACTGATGTTTCTGGTACTACCAATCCCTCCCCCACCCATTCAGCGGAAGAGGGGGAGAAGATCGATGACCAAGGCCTTCCCAAGAATGTTGAGGGGGAGGAAAAGAATGAAGACCCTCAAGAATCTGATCATCCTGAGGGAACCGCTGAAAGTCCCTCTCCATCTGAGGGGGAGTGAGGCGAAGATGCTCCGCATGCCTCAGTGAACGACTCTTTGGACATCTCTTCTGAGGATGAGGAAGAGGACGAAGCTGAGGAAGACGAAGACGTCGACATTGCTGACGAAGAACCATCATCATATCCAAATGATGATAATGATGATGATGATGACGACGACTTCTTCTTTCAACGTGCAGCGATCAAAGCCCCGATCAAAGCTCTTGCGCTTAAAGGGCTTTCCATAAATGAATCAGGGGAGGGGACCAATGCAAAATCCCCAGCGAAGACGGCTACAAAAGAAAAACAAAAAGGTCTCATTGCTGACAGCTTGGCTATTCTCTTTAAGAAGCTAGTTTGTCAGGTATGTTATTTTTTATTCCCATACACTGCATCACTCGTCTACCCCTTCTTAATCTCAATCCTTCTCACTCTCAAACCTCTAAACACTTAGGTCTTTCCTTTCTCTATATTTTCTCCTCAAATGACTTAACTCTATCGATCATTTTGTTTCAGCTAGTCCTCTCCTCTGCTTGAGGCTATCACTGAAGCTCCTCAACAGAAAATAATCCTAGCGCTCTACGCGGAAGAACAAATAATCCCAGTCTCTACTCTGGAAGAGACTGAAGCTTTAGCTGAAGAATCAAAACTGCTCTCACATCCACGAAGACCTTCTTTGCCTCCTCAAAGGCCAAGTGAAGATGCACAACAAAAGAGAGCAGCGATGATCAAGAAACTAGAAAGTGAGCGCCTGGATTCTCCTCATCTTCTCTGTTTAACCCCAAGGGAAATCGCTGAAGCCTTAAAAGCTGAAGAAATCCTCGCTGAGAAAAAGAAGGTTGAGCTTAGTGACAAAAATTATGCTCTCGAACTAGCCCAAAACTCAGTGAACGATCCACAGCTGAAGAGGTTTCCCTTGGAAGTTTAACAAAAGCTGCTGAAAATGCGTAGAAGATCAGTCATGAGAAAACCAAGGTCAGTGACTCCACATTAACCTGGTGCAAGAAAAAGTGCCACTACAGAAGCCATGGATCAAGGATAAGCGATGTGAACATACGAGGTAAAGTAGTCAACAACGTACCGATTATTGATGTCCAGATAGTCAGAGAAAGCGACTACCACAGAACTTGCTACATGTCAGACCTGGACAAACTTGGTTTCCCTAAATGGTTGGAGATGAGAATCGCAATTCAGCGATCCCTCTCATCGTTCAAAACCTGTGTTGAAAAATCCATAAACAGGCTGATCGACATGGTAACCTCAGCGGTTGATATTCCACCTCCTCCTCCAATTCAGAAGGAACGAGCTGCTCAAAGAAGAAGAAGACTCCTTCCTCTTCAGGCCCGACAATAAGAAACGAGACAGGGATTGATTTATCTCGTGAAGCAGTTCTTGGCCCCAATCCTGATCTATCCAATCTCGACATCTCCTCACCTCCAGTTGAAGACTTCGTCCCTGGTAAAGTTCTCAGTGATCCATACAACATATTTTTCTATGACTTCACTGGTCGCAGATGCTTTTAATGTATCTCTGAGTTATACAAAACTCTAATCGAACAACTCAGAGATCTACTCTACTGGTGCGACTACAGATGTGACGTCCTTGGATCGTTCCTAAAGCACCCCATCTATCGCGAAGCAAAAGTTAGAAGGGATCAAAGAATCACAAAACCTGATTGGATGATTCTAGAGACTGATGCTCTTGATGAACTTCTCGTTAAGAAAGAACCTGAGTAGCTGATAAGATCATCTTTTTGTATTCTTCTTTCTTATTAGCTTATATCTTTTTGTACATGTAATTATTTTTCATTGTACTTGTATTTTTTCCACTTCCCTTGTAATCTTGTACGAAGTTAATGAAAAAATTCAATGAAGGTACTTTACTCCAACAGTACTAAGAAAAGATCCCTGAAAAACAGTAAATGGGACAAGTATTTTATGAGTCCTTTTTATCCTTATGTTTTTAACTTAGCAATTTTCTTTTATTGCTATGTCATCATCAAATAGGGGGAGATTGTTGATCCAAACCCTCAGTGATTTGATAATGACTCTAAGAAACACTTAGTGAAAATTGTAAGTAGACAATATATATTAATATTTTTCCACCAAAGAAAATATACTAAGTCTGTTTAGTATCGCTGATGGAAAACATGCTTTAACTTATACTTTAGCGAATAATGTACATCAGTGAGCATTGAGCATGTTCGGTCCCACTGATGATCACTGAATGTTCATCATGTAATTGTTTACTTATGATCCATAAAGACAAGATTTGCGTTAACCAAGTTCGAAGCTGAAATCGAAGACCAAGCTGAAGAACAAGTGACTAAGGGGTTGTTTACCAAATTTCCTATTAAGTACTGTATGGATAAATTTGTCTATTTGGATAAATTTTTCTGTCCAGTAAAATTATGTTATTGTTTACTTTTTACCTGAACCAACTGTCTGAATAATCAAAATGACCGATTTACCCCTCAAACAAAAATACGTTGTTTACCATGTTTGAGTTGATTTTTCTTTTAGACCAGTCGATCAAAATCAAACCAAAAAAATATTGTCCATCTAACCAAATAGCTACCATTCATCAAATTGCTTTTAACATCAGAATATAGAAGCACAAATCGATATCCAAACACATATCGGTATCCAAAATAAGAAACAACACGAAATCTACAGAACAGGTGCTAATAGACGACATCCAACACACAACAGGTTGCTTCTGGGTTTATATGTCAGTAGAACAGGTCATGTCGAAAGAAACCAACAGGAAAAATCCATCTAGAAATCACCTTTGATGTAGAAAAAAGAAAGAATATGATAAGGAAGGAAGGAAGAAGGAAGTGGGAGATGAAACCATCAAGAGAAATAGATCTGGGTCGCCGGAGATGAAACCAAAAGGAGAAGTCACCGGAGATTAAACCAATAGGAGAGGTCGTCGGAGATGAAATCGACAGGAGACGACGAACAGTGGTGGACGACGACGGCCTTAGGTGGACGACGGAGGCCTTCGGTGGATGCCGAGCAGCGGTAGACGACGAGCTTGCAGCCAGGGGTTGGAGAGAGCAGGAAGAAGGAAGGAGGAGTTTGAGGGAGGTTGGAGGCATGAGTGAGGTTCTAGAGTTTTTAATGTTCCTTTTATCACAGGGGTATTTTTGGCATAAGTTTGTCTTAATGGGGACAAGAGATAGGAACCTCACTATGTGAATAAGACACCATATGAATGATTAAGTTCCAAGTAAACAACATACAATGGCTGTGCGAATAAGCCATTTAAGCCATTAAGCTGATTAAGTCGTTAGTAGACACACCCTAAGTCTACTAATGACCTGATGCGGATAACAGCGAAGACAAGACTTGTCCATTCCACGTGAAGTTTCAAGTAGAAGACTTCAGCGAACGCTGAACTTTATCATTTGCTGATAAAAATTCATTCAGTAAACGCTGATCATGAAGCCTGTTCTACAAGCAACTTTTGTCTTATCCCCTTGCACGCCTTCGTACGATTTTGTCAGAACGGGCATCCCTTTTGTCCATAATCGTACAACCAACTCTGCAACTACACTTTTCATCATGCGGCCACTAGGATGTTTGTTGAAGTCAAATCATGCAACCAATCATAGGCTGCCACGTGTAAAGGTGTACTATTTTGCATTAAATGCATGCAGTATAAATAGAGAACCCTACTTCATTTTGAAGTGCTCGGCTTTTCTTCCTCGCTGAACTATTGTGTGATTAGAAAACTCTCCTTAGTTTTCTTATTTCTTTTCTCTCTATTTTCTAGTGCAAGAAATCTGTGTGTTCTCATAGTTTGTTTAGATTAGGGTTTTAACTTGATCTTATTCCGCAACAAACTGTAAATTGTTTGATTATATCAATAAACAATTTAGAAAGATAAAAATATGTGTTTGTATTCAACCCCCATTTTACAAACTTGTATAACCCTTCGGGACCAAAATGAAGTATGGTGCAAAATGTAACCTTACGATATGGGCAATGGTTTTGATGTGATGTGTGAGGTCACTCGTGATGTGAATGATGACACTTCCTGGACGGGGTATTGGCATATTGCTCGGGGCAGTAGTGCATCGAATAATGGTAGAACTTCTTGGGTTCAGAAGGGATGAATGGCTGGCTAAGGGTGAACTCTTAGTTTCTAGTGAGTCCCCATTCTTGGAATTGATGGGTTGATCAGTTAGTGGCAGGGAGAATAAAGGAAAGATATCAGTGTTGGATTGAAGTATGCGTGTGGGAAGGATGTGAAGTAGTTGGTCGTTTATCGACCTGTGTCAGTCAAATATTTAGGTGTCGTTTGGTTCACATAAACTGGTGGAATCTGGTGGAATTGAAAGGTCAGATTCCTTTGACCAGATTCCATTCCAGTGTTTGGTTCAAGCTTTTGTCTAAATGGAATCTTTAAATTTCCATTGAATTCCATGAAATAGCCAATTTTCATATCATCACTAAACCTAGGTATTCTAAAGGAATGGAATTCAACTTTTTTTAATTTCCAAAATTACCCTTGCCCTAATTTACCTTTTATCAGCCGCCATCTTCACAAATCAGTAGACAACACTCCCTCTCGTTTTATCTCCATCGTCGCACAACTTCTTCCTCGACTGATCTGGTAAGTTTTCGGTTTATCTTTCTTGCTTGCTTTCGATTCTTGCTTGGATTTGATTTATCTTGCTTTCGATTTATCTTGATTACTTGCTTTCGATTTATGTTTCTTGCTTGTTACAATCTGCTTCGGTTTTGTTACAATCTGATTTTGTTACAATCTCATTTTGTTACTGATTTTGTTACTGATTTTGTTACAAATCAGTAGACAAACCTCTTTCTGTTACAAATCAGTAGACAAACCTCTTGCTTGTTACAATTTGCTTCGGTTTTGCTACTGTTGTTTGTTAACATAGTTGCTGCAACTTTGAACCACCTTTTGTTGCTACTATTGCTTGTTAAATGTGATTTACATCTGTTGTTGCTACTGTTGTTTGTTAATAATAATAATATCTATATGTATGTATGTGTGTAGAAAGAAAGAAAGAAAGGGGTGGAATGATGTTTTAAGTGAAAAAGATTGGATTTTTAATTTAGGGGGAAATTGGAGCGGTTAAGAGGGAATTAGGTGAAGTAGATTTTGTTGCTACTGTTGTTTGTTAACATAGTCTCAACTATGAAGAAATTTGATTTACATCTTATTCCTTTAAATGGTGTTATATGTTAATTGAACATTTTAACGTCCCTGTTTACATAGAATTAGCAGGTTGATCACTTGAACTAAAATCCAAATGGTTATTGATTAACATCTAAAATACTTTATATGCAACTAATGTGATTTACAATGTGAATTTACATTTACATCTGATTTACATATGTTTTACATCGAATTTAGAATGTGAATTTAAAATGTGAATTTTAAAAAAGTTGTTTTTTCATGTATGATATATAAACAGGAAATGGCCCGAATTAGTCTCACAACACGCAAACGTAGGATTATGCGACTATTTTTGGAAGAAGCTATGAGTGCTATTGTTTGGTTTTTCATTACAGTTTGTTGTTTAGTAGCCAAACATAGAAGAGATAGACCTCATATTCAATATTCATTGTCTAGTATGCATCGATCTGCAATAGTGCATAAGTATGCATATGAGAGTGACACCATGTGCATACCACAACTTAGGATGGATAGAAGATGTTTCAAAACGTAGTGTGAAATGCTTGAAAGATTAGGAGGATTACAAGCAACTAGGAATATGGTCGTTGATGAACAAGTTGCCATTTTCCTTCACATGGTTGCTCATAATGTTAAGAATAGGGTTGTCACATGTCGTTTTCATCGTTCGGGGGAAACAATTAGTAGACTTTTTACTTCAGTTTGCAACGCGGTTAATAAATTGCATCCACATTTACTTAAGAAACCCGAACCTGTTCTTGAGGACTCTACTGATCGAAGATGTAAATGGTTCAAGGTACAAATAATTAATACTTTTGATTTGGTATTCACTTAGTAAAGTACATATGTGTAATGATTGTTTTTGTTCTTTTTTTGTTTTTGAATTGTATAGGTGCTTTAGATGGAACATACATAAAGTGCCTAGTATCACTTGAAGACAAGCCTAGGTACAGAACTCGAAAGAAGGATATTGCCACAAACGTGTTAGGGGTGTGTTCACAAGATATGCAGTTTATCTACGTGTTAGCAGGACGGGAGGGGTCAGCGGCTGATAGTAGAGTCCTTCGAGATGCTCTTCTTAGGCCCCGTGGGTTAAAGGTGCCAAGACCATATTATTATTTGGTAGATGGTGGGTATACAAATAGGGAGGGTTTACTTGCCCCTTATAGAGGTCAAAGGTATCACCTAAATGAGTGGCGTGATGGACACCAACCAACTACACCAAGAGAATTTTTCAACATGAAACATTCTTCTGCAAGAAATGTTATCGAACGATGCTTCGGTATTTTGAAAGCGAGATGGGGAATTTTAAAAGACAATTCTTACTACCCTGTTGAACTGAAAGTTAAGGCCATAATGGCATGTTGTCATCTTCATAATTTTATAAGACAAAAAATGCTAATTGATCCATTTGAAAACATATCTTGCTCGAATGAAAACGAAGACGTTGACCATCAAGATGAGAATAATATCACTTCCATAGGTACTTCTACCGAGTGGACCGAATTTAGAAACAATTTGGCCCAAAGCATGTTTGATGATTGGCAAGCTTGTATTTGATCTTTTATGTAATGTGTTACAACTTGGTGTTTTATGTATTGTAGTACAATTAATCTTTTATGTATTGTAGTTCAACTTGGTGTTTTATGTATTGTAGTTCAACTTGGTGTTTTATGTATTTTAGTTCAACTTGGTATTTTATATATTGTAGTACAATTTGGTGTTTTAATGGTGCAATTTATTGCTATTAATTTTAGTAGTACAATTTGATCTTTAATATTAGGTATGGCGGATAAAAACAAAGGTCGTAAGTACCGAAACTGGTCACAAGATGAAGACGCCAAACTTTTGGAGGCGTTGGTGAATTTGGTAAATGAAGGAGGATATAAAGCTGATAATGGCTTCAGATGCGGGTACTTATTGGTTCTGGAAGAAGCTCTGAAAGTCTCCCTTCCTGATAAAAATATATTAGGTAAACCACACATCGAGTCCAGAATCAAAACCATGAAAAAAGCTTGGCAAACTGTACATGATATGCTACATGGTACAACTACAAGTGGTTTTGGGAATGATAGTGTGAAGATGTGTGTGACTGCTGACGATTCAGTTTGGGATGCTTACTTGCAGGTACATATTAGGGATGTTTAACTTATTACCATGTTAAGAATTTATTTTAATGGTTTCTATTTTTTGCAAACTTAGGTACACAAAAAGGCTGCGAAATGGAGAAACAAACCATTTCCACATTATAAAGACATGTGTTACGTTTTCGGAAAGGATCGTGCTCATGGCAATCTAGCGAAAGACTATGACGGGTTAGATGAAAATGTTGTCATGGAAGATAGCCAGGTGCCATGTCAAGAACAAGAATCTGATGAAAATGTTGTCATGGAAGATAGCCGAATGCCAAGTCAAGAGTGTACATCTCAAGGTAGTAGGAAACGCAAGAGTCGAGGTGATCCTCTTGTTGATGCAATAAAGAATGCTGTTGTCATACTTGGAGATAGACTTGAAAAAGCATCGGACAATTTGGTGAAAGTTGGGATGGAGATACATCAAAAGAATTCCATTATTGGTTCTGAACTTGCCAAGATGGATCTTACTTCAATGGAAAGGTTTACGGCATTAAGGAAAATAACACGTGATCCTGAAGCCGTGTTAATTTTTTGGAACTATGAAGGAGAAGCTCGGGAAGAGTTTGTTAGGTATATGTTGCAAGAATGACCACTTAATTATTAATGATTTTTGCAAATGTTGGAACATGAACTAGACCATGCTTTTGTATTTTGGTGACATGTAATTTATTTGGTGGCATGTAATTATTTTGGAACATGTATTTGAACTATGATCGATTAGTGACGATGGCATGTAAGTATTTTTGTGGAACGATTTCTAAATCGATCAAGTAATGTCATTTGGTTTATTAATATGTTTGGGTTGTGTAGATTATATGGTTTAAAGATTCAAGTATTTAATAATAATATTATTAAAGTATTTAATGACTATTTTATTAAAGCATTTTTGTTTAAAAAAATTAAAATAAACAAAAGGGTATTTTGGTCATTTAACCAAATTTCATTCCAATTCCAAAGCTACATTCTGTGAACCAAACAGACAGATTCCAATTCCTTTAACAGATTCCATTCCAATTCTGTCAACCAAACAGCTAGTCAAACCTGACAACATTCCATTCCAATTCCTTCAAAGTCAAATTCCTTTGACAAATTCCATTCCATCCAAAAACATTCTGCGAACCAAATGCCCCCTTAGACTGCATGACTTATGGGTCATTGGTTTGTGAAAGCTGTGTGGGGTGGTTATACTGGTGGGTTTTGAAGCACCTGTACCACTAGTTTCTATAAGGGTGAGAAGTTGACCGTTGGTCGAAAGTGAGTGTCGATGATAAGTTATTGGGAGTACATTGGCGGACCTTATTAGAGTGAATAGCCTTCATTGCAAAATTAGTTTTATGCATGGTGTGGGAGCCGACTGGCTCGCTCCATATAAGTGATTTCATTCCGAAGTTTAAATCGTATTGGAATTGTTTTACTTAATACGTTTTATGTGGGCCGATGCTGGCTTGGTTGACTAAAGTCGTGATTTATCGTGGGGTGGCATGCGAGCGACCATAGAGTCGTTGTGTTTACGATTCGGCTTGATTAGTGAGGTGTCATGTATATGCTAAGTTGTTTCTCATTATCGTATTTATCGAAGTTTCAATTGTGCAAAATGATTTAAATCATTGTGTTGTCATGCATGAAGGCTATGAACTCCGTAGGTCGTAGTTGTGGGTGCATTTAAGAGTGAGGCAAGGTCTAATTGGAAATTGTTCGATTGATTTCGTTATGGCCTTAATGTTCAGTTAAAGGAAAGCGGACTAGCGGGGGGTCCCACACAATGAGTTGATATTGATCGTTAACGGGTGATGTGGTTTCTTGTGAAGCAGGTAAACCCATGATGAAGTCGGAAGTTGTTGAGATGCTTTAAATAGTAGCACGTTAATAAGTAGATACTGTGCCCTGGAGGAAGGATATCGAGTATGAGTCGTGTAGTGTGAGGTACTATAATAGGCTACATACCACGCGAGTCTTATTACTTGACTTGTATGGACTATAGGGCACAAAGTTAGTACAATGCATTGGAAGCGGTAGGTTCTGTCGGAAAAGTTTTACGTGTCGATGAAATGGTGGAAGCCTCACTGTTTTAGCTAGGAATGTTAAGCCCGATAACTGATAAAAGTGTCCAACCTCGATATTATCATTGAGAAACTAAGATTCGAGGAGGAATTCCGGTGCGGCTAATTCACTAAATCTGTTCATGGAAATGAAGGGTGGTCGAGGGAAATGTATACGCGGCATGATGATGGACCACCCCATGTGGGTGTGAAGAATGTGGAGTAGTGCAGTAGCTATGTGATTTCATGAGAGTTTTTGACGACCCGAGTAGGAACGTAGCGGTTGTCACAACCGAAGTAGGTTCCTCGAGTATATTGACCTGTAAGGGATTGTATCTTGTCGTGGAATGATTTTCGTGGAGCTCGCAATGGATTCTCCAGGAACGTATATGTTGAGCAAGTACAGGAAAGCATGAGTGGTGGTTTTTCTAAATTCAGAGTCAGACAAGTCGTGAGATAGACATGGTTATTTATGCACTTAGATGGAAATGAAAGTGACATTGTTATGTGTTCAAATGGCCGAGAGCACCTAGTCTGCAGTGTGAAGTTGTGGGTTAAGATTGTGTGGATAAATTAGTGATATCCTTTGCAAGGTAGTTGCACAAGACAATGTTATAGTGATGTGTTGTAAAGAAGGATAAACACAGATGGAAGTCATTTTGGAGGTTATGGATTAGAGTATGAAGTATTAAGCATGTAGTTGGGATGCATGGTTTGTAAGTCGGGGTTATGATATGGTTATTGTCAGAATAAAACGATGGTTGGTGGTTGCCCAAAAGAGGAACCATGTGCCTTTAGTGGCATGAGTCACTGAGTGAGTTCATGTTGAGATTAGTAACAAATCGATGAAGATATTGGATTGGTTGGTTTATGAAGTGACATAGTCGAGACGGGATCCTTGAGGGATGTGAAACTGATATTCATTTCGTATCTGGTTGGATGCTTGATGGATGCAGTGAAAGTGTGGATGTAAATCTTCAAGGTGATTTATTCCTTACTCTGGATGGTGTATTATGGAGGTCTCATACTGTTCGTTATATACCAATATGGAATTTTGGCATGTTTGGTTAACAATGTTAGGATGTAGTCAACGTGTCTTGGGGAAAGAAAATACTTTTGTGTTAGACGCGTGTCATGGTGGGAAGTTGTAACGCCGCATTTTAGGGGCTATTTGTAAAGTAGGTAGGTTATGCGTAAAATTTATCAAGTGAGAAAACAAATAAATCAATGGCTCAATTGTCAATTAGTAATAGTTGGGGGACCATTTGAGGGGTTTATTTGGTCAAGTAAGGAAACCTTGAGATAACCAACCTCCCATGATAATAGGCTAGGAAGTTAGGGTTAGAGATAGTCATGATAATCTCTATATATGTATATGTATTGGAAGAAAGTCGGCCACAGATTGTAGAGCATCATTCGAAGGCAACGTTTTCATCAAGAACAAGAAGTGTTTGGAGGGCCTTGTACACAACAAGTTCGGGAACCAGATTCCTCAAATTAAGTCGATATTGTTAGCTGAAGAGAAGAAAGGTCGAAGGATTCTTGAAGAACCGGATTCTTGTGCAGTGAATTTTTGGGAAGAAAAAGCGTTCGTCGGTAAGTGTTTTCTCCCAGCTGAATCGTTTTAGACATGAGTTTCCAACCAAATACGTTATAGAACGTTTCGTCTAGATTTTGTGAGTAAAACAATGCCAAGAACTCATCGGTTGGATGAGTTTTGGTAGACCTCGTAAGTGTATAAAAAGGAGTATAAAAGTAATTGATTTTTAAACGCAATGTAGGTGGACCGCCAAGAAACAGAAGTAAATCATAAGTAAAAACGATATCACCGTGATTTATGAAGATTTAAAATGGGTTTAGGGTCCCCGGACCATGACCGGTACTCGATAGAAATAATCGGCCAAAGCCACGACTGTTGGTGATGGTGAAGAAAGTGAGCGACAAAGTGAATCCATAATGCATGTGTTGGCATGGTGGAGCTTATTTAGTTTCTTGAATCCACAATGCATGTGTTGGCCATGCATATGTTGGACACGTGAGCCCATGGCTATTTGCCCATTTCTTGACATTATTATTAATATCAATGTAAATTGATGATAAAATTGGCTAGTTATGAGATTAATTAGATAATTTAAGGGTAATGATGAAACAAATAATACTTAGTTCTATATGTTTTAGTTTGAAAAAAAAGGGGTATTTATGAATGAAATAAATAAACTATTTTTAGATCAAGTTTTCATTTGAAGTTTTGATTTTCATTTTGTTAATCACCCAAGTATTTAACGGTGTTAATTGCAAGGTTAATGTTGATTGCAATTATTTAAATAATCATCGTTTGTAAGTTTTCAAAGTGATTAAATGTTTGATTTTGAGATTTTTAATCTCTGAAGTTAACGACGACCCTTGATTTTATAAAATGTATGTTTAAAGCCCAACGATATTTAGTAAATGTTGGTTCCTGTTTTGCTTAACAATGATGATTCTATCTAATTAGTTCAAACAATATACAATGCAGAAGCGTTTTAACGAACTAACAGATATTATGAGGTAGAATAACACACAATATCAAATATAAGAAGTGTAAATAAGACAGATAAATAGCTCAATGATTCACTGTATTTGATATAATAAGAACACCAAGAACACCGAAATGTTTGACAAGAAACTGCTCTAAAGGTGTGTGTGTGTTGTGTAAAAGGCTTAATAAAAGAGTTCACATGAACCTTATATTTATACTAGTTCTAAAGGGGACAAGATCTAGATAATAAAGATGGTAGGTACTAATACACTGCTTGGAACAGTTGCTGGAAGGTACAAAACACTATTATGGAACTGTTGCAGATACAACGTTCATTAAATGCTCTGTATTCTGCTTTAGGCTGAAACCTATCAAAGTTTGACACGTGGAGTTGTCAGGTCACGCATTTGTACGAGTGATCTTCAGAACCTTCGAATGGCAGAAATCGTGTGAAGTACTATTGTCCTTGGATAGATCTTTTGCGTAGATCTTCTTTTTACCACATAGGCTCTGTCAAGTATGATAGAAGCTCTGTGGCCTTGTCCGTATAGAAGAGTCTTCTGTTGCTTCTTTACTTCGGTTTTCTTGGCTAATCCGACAGAGCCTCTATCGGAGACTTCTGTCTTCTCGGTTACTCGGTTACTCGACAGAGCTTCTGTTGGTATCAATACTTGGTCTATTTTTCCAATACTTCTATTTATCATAAAGATTGGAGCTAACAATCTCCCCCTAAGTATTGAAAAATAAAAATTTGAAACATGCAAGGTTTTGTAGACTAAGAACACGACAGGAGGTATTTCACCTCTGTTGATAATTTTCTTTCATAAAAGATGTGCCAGAGACACTTACATTTGATAACATGATGAAAGTAAAAGTAACAGAGGTTGGTAGAGGATATCAGACTTTGGCCTCTTTGAAGTCGTTGAAACTTATGTTGTCGAATCCTAAATCCTTAAGCTCGTGATAGAAGCTGATGCAGAGGTTTCGAAAGTTGATTGTTGAATCGATGACTTCTATCAGTGTATCTGTATTAACCCGATCCATTTTCTTTGTTCCTCTGTGCTCCACGAGGCTTTCTTTGAACTCTGTCAAAGTACTTGTTGCATACTTCTAACAGTCCATTTCTACAAATAGTCTTGTCTTCCCAGCAGGATCTTGATAGACTAACCCAACTCTTGGAGATTTGATGATTGAGTTTGGTATGGCAGAGGATGGGCATTCGTCTTCTGGTGGTCGGAGAGTGAGGTTTCTTACTCCGAGATCTCGTGCTAGTTGGAAGTCGACAAGGATGTATAGCAGAAGTTTCTTACGCATGGCTTTCCTTATTACCCTGTATGCCCTTCGATGTGCATCTATTGTGAAGTTTTCTTTTGTCCAGAGCAGAAGGTCAGGTAGGTTGTAGGGATTTAGATTTCTTAGATCAGCATCTGAGAATTGATTCATGGTTCTGTTCTCCCTTTTGACCTTGTATATATTATAGGAAACCTTAGGTGTAGTTCTGGTTTGAGAAAACTTACAGTATATTACCTTTTTGATTTTTTCGATTGAGAAGACTTCGTGTTTTGTCTTGGGTATTGTTCTTGTGAAGATGTTTTCGAGGTCAGCACGAAGTTCGGGATCTTGGACCATTGGTGGCATTGGATCTCTAGCAGTTCTGTTGTAGAGATACCTGTACACCACTTCTTCCATTCGAGGTGGAGGTGCACCAACTGGAGGCATGGGTCTGCGCAGAGCATCCATTTTCTTCTTAATTTGTGCCACTCGATCCTCTGTGAGTTTTTTCTTTGGATCCAGAACCGGTATGTTTGACAGAGGGGTGGCACCTAAAGCCCAGTCTTCTTCTTCTGGTTTTGGTGTAACATAAGCATCGAAGGAGCTTTTCATGAGTTTCTCTATTGGTTGATGCTTATGTTTCTTCTTCTTGGGTTCCTCTGTCATTATCCCCTTGCCTTTGTCTTTTGCCTTCGGCTGAAGATCTTCTTGTAGAGATGGGGTTGCCTTTGTGGGATTTGTCTTTTGGATTTCTGAGGGTGCCTCTGTAGTTTTTGGGGTTGCCTCTGTAGGTTTTGGCACTTGTGTTTCTAAGGACTTGGTTGCTGATGTGGGTTTTGTTGGTGAGGCTTCTGTGGTTTTGCTCAGATGTTTTCTTTTGTGAGCAATGGTCTTGGTTCTAGTTTTGGGTGTGGGAGATAGAGGTTTTATTGTTGCAGCTTCTGGTGATTTTGGTATTGGAGAGGGGAGTTCTTTTGGTGATTTTGGTTTTGGTGATTGGGATGGTTGATCTTCTTCGGAGGATGATAGAATTTGGAATTCTTCATAGGTTGGGACATCTGCTCCGAATACAGAGGTTGTTTCCACAGAGGTGGGTGTTGCCTCTGTAGTCTTCTGTTGTTGATCTTGGTTGGTTTCAGGTATTTGGGTTGCGATTGGGGTTTCTTCAAAGGGTATTTCCACATAGGTGGTTGTTGCCCCTGTGGTATGTTGTTGGTTTCCTCCTTGGGTTTGAGTTGGGGGAATTTGGTTTAGGGTTCTGCTGATAATGGTGGTTCTAGTAGACCTCTATTTGCAGCTTCTTCCCTTTGTTTCTCCCCCTAAGGATGATCTGATGAATCGTCAGAGTCATCCCGACCCTTATCTTTCGTACCCTCTGCTCTGCATGAAGCTTCAGCTTTATTCGGTGGAGTAGCACCTGCGACTATCAGTTTTGCACAAGCATCATCACAGAGACCAAGAAGAGTTCCGAGCTCTGCCTCTGTGTTGAAGCGCATTCTGCTGACGCTCGTCTGAAAGTCCTTAACATAGTTGTGATTGGCGATTGTAAATGCCTTGATGAAGTCGGTCATCTGGTCAAGGATCCCCTGCCCGAGCTCTGTAAGTTGTGCTCTTGTCATATAGTCGGAAGGCTTTATGGCTTGAGTTTCGCAGGTTGCGTGCTCTTGGACTTATTCTAAGGCCTTCTTTAGATCTTCTGGAGTAAGGCCCTTAGAAGTTGAGGATTGGTCTCTCTTCAGCTTTTCAAGCTGATCGTTGACAGAGCTTTGAAAGGCAGAGGTAGTAGCTTTTTCGAAGTCAGCAGCAGCAGCAGAAGTGGCAGAGGTATCAGCAGTTGTTCTCATCTGGGCTAAGGTATTTTGCACCTCTGTGGACAGGTTGTCCCTTTTGGTGTTCAGGTTTGTGAGTGCCCTGGATGTAGTATCTGTAAAAGAATTAAAAGAGCTTTTCAACTCTTATAATGTATTGTCCACAGAGGTGACAAGGGTTTGGAACTCATCCCTTGATACATGTGGACTTGGTGTAACCTCTGGGGGAACACATTCATCCCCAGAGTGAGTTCCTGTTCCTGGAACACTTTCTTTCGTCCTTGTATTGATGTTGAGGATGGAAGGATTTCCCTCTAATCCTTGAGCAGAGGCTTTATCAGCTTCAGACTCTATAGAGGTTCTGAGAAGGACATTGTCTTGATCCACTCCAGAGGTGGGGACAAGAGTATCCCTCTGTTGACTCGGAGACTTGTCTAGAGTCTCTCCGTCTTTGTGCACTCTAAGCTCCTCTGAAGAGCTGTTTGGACCTATAGTAGTGTGTGTGGCAGAGGAAACAAATTCATCTGTAAGGTGGGCGATTGTGGTCTGGGGCGATGTACCACGAATTAAGGGTAAGTCCTTTTGAGAGGACTCCCCTGGAATGGGTTCCCCGGATATAAGTGGCACAGAGGTGGAAGGAATTTCCTCTGCCCGGTCGGTTTGGGTTGGGGTCGAGCCGTGCTGCTCTTGTTCAATATTACCTTCTGCCACTAGACTGGTGGTAATAGAAATGTGGGTTGCACTGGGATTTGGTTGGGGTTGTGTGCCTCTACTATTCCAGGCATCTTTTCTTGCTTCTGCTTCTGTTGGGCATCCTAGCACTTCTTTTCCATCTATGGTCTCAACCTCTGTTGCTACCTTATGGCTTGGTGCTTCTACCCTGACTTCTGGGCTTTTCCCTAGGTCGTCATAGCAAGAATGAGTCCCAATTAGTTGCATGATATGTGGATGATAAAGACCTTTTCTTATTTGGTCTGCTTCCTCTTCATCAGAATCAATCTCTGAGACTTCTACCCTAGTACCTCAAGTTTCAACCATCTCCTCTGTTGGATCTCCTAAAATGGTGTCCATCTGATGGTCTTCTGCAACTACCTCTTCTTCTGGGCTTGCCCTTTGCACATCAAATCCGGGTTGGGTGAAGGGGTTCTGTAGTACTTCTGGAGTTTTAGACTGATTATTCTGTGGGGTTTGGTCATCGTCACTGTTAGCTCCAAATATTCATAATATTAGAAGTATTGAAAAATAGGCCAAGTAAAGAAGACTTCCACAGAAGCTCTGCGGAGTGCCACAGAAGCCCTGCCGAAGTAAGCAAGATCTTTCAAGGAACACCAAGACCCAAGAAAGACAGAATACTGCTCGCAAAGGACCGAAGAAGGATCTACAGAAGAAAGCTCGCAAAGGACCGAGCCGCAGAACCTCTGTCACCCTTGACAGAGCCTCTGCGGTTCAGACTGAAGACTTGGAAGATATTTATAATATCTTGCCACTGTTACAGGAATATCTTACCACTGTTACAGAAATATCTTGCTACTGTTCCAGGGTACGTTCGTCAACTTGTACAAGGCATGGTCTGACTCCTACACGTGTCAAACTCCTATAGGAATCCTTACAAGTTGATATTAGCGCATTTAATGCATGCAGTTTTCCAACTGTTCATGCCATCCTCTCTTTGCTGTAGCAATAGTCCTTTTGTCCAGAATAGATCTTTTGTAGTAGTATAAAAGGAACACTCATGTTGAGTTCTTCCTTACCAACTAATACACACACAACACACAAAAAACACTTGCACACAGTTAACGTCAAATCTGTTCTTAGTGTTCTTAATCAAATACAGTTTATTTGGTATTTTGTCTTGTTTCTATATAAACATATCTGTTAGTTCTTCAAATACGCTTCCGCAACACATCTCATTTGAACTAATAGATTAGATAATCTTTGTTAATCAAACACGGGAACCAACAATTGGTATCAGAGCTGAGCTTGGTTTTCAATATCAAGCGATCCTCGTTTAACAAGATTATTGGTAGAAACGTGGTCTGATTTTAACCTGTAATTCATTCCTTCAAACAGATTCTATTTTTCAGCCATTTTTTGATTAATTCGAAATTCAGAAAATCTAGAGAAACTGTTTCTTTAGTTGAAACTCCATAAACGTGCACTGTTAAGAACTTCCAAACCCAGAAAATCTTTCCAGATTATTCCTTTGTACTTTTTCGCGTCATATCTTTATTTTGAAACTTTCCACTCTTAAAATGACAATCGTACAAAATTTCTTTACAGTTGGTTCATTAACCAAACCACCATCTCTTCTACGAAATGAGTATCCTCAGTGGAAAATAAGAATGATCCATTTCTTTGAGGGTACTGATAAAGAGCTCGTACAATACCTTTATAATCCTCCTCATGTCCCTATGTTAACAGTACCTCGTGTACCAGCTAGCTACAGCTGACACTCCTGAAATCCCTGAGCATCAAAAACCTAAAACCAGGGATGGTTGGTCAGATCAAGATAAGGAAAAAGATGAACTCGCACAGAAAACAAAAAGAATTCTGATTATGGCAATCCCCAACGATCTCTTCCAGTCCTTAGATGCATGCGAATCTGCGTGTGATCTTTGGAAAGAACTGGAAAAACAACTTGAAGGGGGAGCTAAAACACAGAAAAACCGAAGGGCTCAATACATAAACGAATATTACACTTTTAAAGCCCTGACAACTGAATCTCTGCAGACAACGTATGACAGGTTCAACTCTCTGATCAATAATTGCAAGAAGTTTGGCATCCACAGAACTTCTGAAGAGAATAATGTCATGTTTCTCAAAAGTCTGAACGAAGAATGGCTCCAGTTATCTATGTCTTTACAAACCAATCAAGATTTAGATTCCTGGACTCTTTCAGACCTCTACGGAACATTAGCTGGTCAAGAGCCTCAAATAGCACAAGCAAAGACACTAACCATTGCACCTCTTGCTTTGGTTGGCAAATCTACAGAAGACACGGAGAGGCCGAGGAAAGAAAGAGCGAAAGAGGAAAAGAAAAAAAGAGAAAAAGAAAAAGATGGCGGTAGTTGACAGCGAAGACGAAGAGATTATGGAAGAGGGAGAGATCACTCTAGCATCAATAGCAACATCCTTAGCTCTATTGACAAGAGAATTCAGAGGAAACCAAAAGAGTTCTGGTAATGATAGATATGACAGAAGGAATCAAGGAAGAAGAGAAGAATCAGCTGACCGACAGAGGTCAGACGACAGAAGTAACGACCAACAGAGGTCGAGTGAAAGGTACAACAGAGGAAATGACCGACAGAGGTCAGATGACAAGGCAAGCTACACACCACAAGAATGCTACAAGTGTGGGAAGCCTGGTCATTATGCAAATGAATGCAGATCGGAAAAAGGCGGTGACCGACAGAAGTCCGACGATCGCGCTAGTAATACTTCCCAGAACCAAGGTTGCTACAACTGCGGGAAGCCAGGCCACTTTGCCAATGAATGCAGAAGCAGGTCAAATCGCCCACAGAAGGATTCAGCTTTTTACAAAAAGTAAGCTGAGTATTATGCTCAAAAATCACTCATGGCGAACAAAGTGGTGAACAAGGAAGATTGGGAGTCAGATACAACCTCTGATGATGAATACACCAACAATGCCTTGTTCTGTGGCATGGCAGAAATCAGCTCCGACTCTGACACTGAGGTATCCATTTCAAACTCCACCTCTAGTACTACAGAAGTTGATTTACTTAAAATTAAAACTGAAAATATTGAACTGAAAAAGACTTGTGATGATATTCAGAAAAAGCTCACTTTTTATGAAAGAGAAGCTAGACTTCTCATTGAAGAAAAAGTAAAAAATTTCAAAGAAAAGGAAGAATTAGAAACACACTGGAACAAGAATCTATTTCCTTTAAAAGAGAGAATTTTTGAATTAAATACATCTTTAAAATCCAAAACAAAAGAACTTTCAGATTCTGAGAGTGACAGACTAAACATTTTAGCTCTTAAGGAATATTTTCAAAAGGAAAGAGAAGTCCTTTGGCAAGATCTACTTAGAAGAGATGTTTTAATTAAAAATTATCGTGATGCACAAAAGGTGTATGAGAAAATAAATACTCAAATAGGAAGGCGAGGTATTGGGTACAGTGAGATTAATCAAGGTACAGAAAACAAAAAGAATAAACCTCTGTCATCTCTATTTGCTTGAGGAAAAATCAACAAACCTAATTTTCCAAATTTAATCTCTGCAAGTAAGAGAGTAAAAGTCTCTGGGGAACCTCACTTAAGGAAACCCATGAAGATGATAAATGTGTGGTTTGAAAACACAGATTTATCACCTTCAACCTCTGTCACAAGAGGATCCAAACCAAAGAGATATCTGAAAACTCAAGATCAGATAGGAATCTTCAAGTTTGGTAAACCAGAGACTCAAACTCAAGTTGCCTTTGTCTGCACAATAGATTCTGAAAAGAAATTATCTGCAGAAGCACTTGAGTTCAAACCAATCTTTTCAGAAGAAAAACTAAGAAATATAATTGAAAAGGAAATAATGGAAATCGGGAAAATAGATATTTTGAAAAATCCATGTACATCTTCTATAGATCAAAAACTCTCTGAAGAGATCTTATCAGACACCTCTGTTGACTTAGAAAATAATTTTTCAGATGAAGAAAGCAAGTATGACACATGCTCGGAAAGTCCAGCCTCTGTCGAAAGAAATATTGATGACTCAACCTCTGTATATGAGGACGATTCATCATCTGACGAATCAGAGACTGACAGAAAAGAAAAGGTTCCTTGTGAATCGGAGGTTATTAAACAAACCTCTAAAGTTCTTTACAGAACTATTCATCTAAAGGAGAAAATCACTGGAATTCCAATCTGTCCAGACTTTGTGGATATGTGCATACAAGCCAAAACCTCTATTGAGCTTGAAAATATCAAAAACCAGAAGTTATTGTCCACTCAAAATCCAAAAGATTCAAAGTTTTTAAAACCCTTACAAATTAAAGAAAAACAATCATGGCAACAAAAGGGTAAGTGGCCAAAATCTAACAAATCTTTTTCTTCTGTGGCAGTGAAATCAACAGAAGTTCACCATAGAAGGGACTCACAGAAGGCTACTACAAACAAAGATTTTTGCCAACAATCCAATCTACATAAATCTTCTTGTAATAGGAAGCCATATGCTAGAATAGAATGTAATGCCTCTGTGGCCCAATTTAAAGCTTTCAATGAAAATTTCAAGCAAATTACTTCTGATGTTCTATACTGTCATTATTTTGATCTAATGTTCAAATTGAATAATCATTTCTGTAGTTCAAATTGTTTTCTCTCTGCACCTAAATCAAATATTAAAGAGAAACAAACTGATTCTTCGACAAAAGAGAAAATGTATTTCAAGAATGCTAAGGCAAACTTGAAAAATTCTGACGAAACTGGACCCATATGGATATGGGTACCTAAAACTCTATGATTGTCTTGCAGAAGCAGTATGTGCCAATATGGTATCTAGACTCCGGATGCTCAAGGCACATGACTGGCAACAGAAGTCTTCTATCCATGTACCAAGAAAAACAAGATGGTAGATCAGTGACTTTTGGAGCAACAAAAAGGGGCATATTAAAGGCTATGGAGTCATAAAGAAAGAAAATATCACAGTACACAAAGTTGCATATGTGGATGGCCTTAAACACAACCTACTCAGTGTCATCCAACTTTGTGACACAGGATTCGATGTACTGTTCAAGAGAACATTTTGCTCTCTGCTAAGTGAAGACACTGGAATAGAACTTCTGCGAGCCAAAAGAAAAGGTGATCTGTATCTAATGAACTTCAATGCCAAAAACAAGGACAACATTTGTCTTGTTGCAAGCAAAAGTGAAGAACCCTGGCTGTGGCATAACAAGTTCTGTCATTTAAACTTTCATACACTAGATAAACTGGCCAAACTTGATCTAGTCAAAGGTTTACCTGTTGTTAAATTTAATAAGGACCATTTATGTTCTGCCTGTGAATTGGGAAAACTCAAAAGAGCTTCCCACAGAGTCAAAACTGACGTGTCTTGTCCTAGGCCTCTGTACGTGCTTCACGTTGACCTCTGCATTCCAATCGCTATACAGAGCCTAGGTGGCAAGAAATATATACTTGTCTTAATTGATGAGTATTCACGGTTTACATGGGTTGAATTTGTCAGAAAAAAATCAGATGTTCCATGCATCCTGATTAATCTAATGAAAAGAATCCAATTTCTTTATGAGTGCAGAATTCTGAAGTTACGAAGTGACAATGGCACATAATTCAAAAACTCTGTCATTGAAGCCTATCTCACAGAAGAAGGAATATCCCAGAACTTCTCTGCCGCTCACACCCCACAACAGAATGGCGTGGTCGAACGAAAGAACCGCACGCTCTTGGAGGCTGCAAGAACCATGCTTTCTACAAGCAGATTACCAATGACCTTTTGGGCAGAAGCAATTTCAACTGCTTGCTATACCCAAAATCGTTCAACAATCGTGAAAAGACACATCAAAACTCCTTATGAATTGATCAACAAACGGCGACCAAACATCAAGTTTCTCCATGTGTTTGGATGCAAATGCTTTGTCTTAAACGACAGAGACTCAAGAGGAAAGTTTGAAGAAAAGGCTGACCAAGGCAAGTTCATCGGGTACTCTGCCGCTTCCAAAGCCTACAAAGTTTACCTTCTGAAGTCGCGCACGATAGTAGAAAGAATCAATGTGTCCTTTGATGACTCATTCCAAAAGACTTCTGAACAACTCAGTTCAGAACTCGGGCTAAACAAGGAATCCTCTGGCATCTAAAAAACAAATAAAAATTTAGATCTTCTATTTCATGAGATATTCAACAACGATGTCGATTCCTCTGCTAGAACCAACAGAACCTCTGCAGAATCACCTTCTGTAAACGAAGTAAGTATCTCTCTGTCTGATCCATTTAATCCTTCATCCTCTTCTACAACTACTACAGGTACTGAAAATCGAACAGAAGATACGACGACAATAGATTCTACAACACAGGTTATCTAAATACTAACAAATCCAACAGAGGAAGCAACACCAGAAGAAACACCAGAGGGAAGTGAAGATGAAACCACAATGCCTACAGAGAAGGAAATTCCAACTTTAATACCCATTCCTACAGAAGCTGAACTAAACACTGTGGCAGAACCATCAACCACTTCAACCACAGAAGTTCAACTTGATGACTCAAATGATCATCTTCCACGAACAACTCAATGGACGAAAAGCCATCCTCCAAGCCAAATCATCGGTAATCCCACTGATAAGGTAAAAACAAGATCAGCTTCTGCAAATTTTTGTTTCTTTACCAACTTTATTAGTATGATCGAACCGAAAAAGATCTCTGAGGCCCTGGAAGACCCAAAATGGGTGGATGCTAAGCAAGAAGAGCTTCTGCAGTTTGAGCGAAACAAAGTCTGGACTCTAGTACCTCTGCCACGAGGGAAACATGCCATATGGACTAAGTGGGTCTTCAGAAACAAAAAGGATGAGGATGGAGTGATCATTCGAAATAAAGAAAGACTGGTGGCCAAGGGATATCGCCAAGAAGAGGGCATAGATTACGATGAAACTTTTGCCCCTGTTGCACGGCTCTAAGCAATAAGAATTTTCTTAGCCTTCGCAGCCCACAGAGGTTTTAAAGTATATCAAATGGATGTAAAATCTGCCTTTCTCAATGGTGAAATTCAAGAAGAAGTAAACGTCCAACAACCAGCAGGATTTGAAAGCTCAAAGTACCCAAGGTATGTCTATTACCTCGACAAAGCTCTATATGGACTGAAACAGGCTCCAGGAGCATGGTACGAAAGACTTTCTACCTTTCTTCTCAATAACAACTACAAAAGAGGTACCACTGATACAACTCTGTTCTTTAAAGGAGAAGGAAATGAGCTTATTCTTGTACAAACATATGTAGATGACATTATTTCTGGGTCTACTAATGCACAAAAATGCAAAGATTTTGAAAAACTCATGCAGAGTGAGTTTGAAATGAGTATGATGGGAGAATTAACCTTTTTCCTCAGACTTCAAGTCAAACAAACATCAGAAGGAATTTTCATAAACCAATCAAAATATGTCTCTGACATACTTGAAAAATATAGCCTCTCTGATGCCTCTGTCATGAAAACCCCAATGGCCACTGGAAATAAACTATTTTCAGATCCAAATGGCATCTCTGTCGAGTGCACGCTTTACAGAGGAATGATTGGGTCTTTATTATACTTAACAACCAGTAGACTTGACATACTGCATGCCACATGCCTCTGTGCAAGATATCAAGCTAATCCTAAGAAGTCACATTATATTGCTGTAAAGAGATTCTTTTGATACCTCATAAGGACCAAAAATCTTGGCCTTTGGTATACACAGAACTCTGGTTTTGGACTAAAGTCATACACAAATTCAGATTATGGAGGATGTAAACTCGACAGAAAGAGTACCTCTGGGAGTTGTCAATTCCTAGGTGGGAAATTAGTAAGCTGGACATCAAAGAAACAGAATTGTGTCTCAACATCTACAGCAGAAGCTGAATACGTTGCTGCTGCTAGCTGTTGCTCTCAAGTTATGTGGATGAAAACTCAGCTGAAAGACTTTGGTCACATCATCTGCAAAATCCCCATCTTCAGTGATTCCAAAAGTGCAATTGCCATCTCTGCAAATCCAGTACAGCATTCAAAGACAAAGCACATAGATATCAGGTATCACTTTCTGAAGTATCATGTTGAAAACCAAACCATCGAGATGCATTTTGTACAAACAGAATTTCAGCTTGTTGATTTATTCACCAAGGCACTTGATGAGAAAAGATTCCTTTACTTGGTGGGTAAATTAGGAATGATAAATATGGATTAACCTCTGTAAGTATCTTATCTTTATTTTTAAAGTATGTATATTTTTTTGTTTTTGTAAATTATTAAAATAATAAGTTTTTTTGTTTTGTTATTATTTTTATTTTTTTATTTTTATTTTCGTAAATAACTTACTTGAGTATGTAAATTCTAAAATCTCAAATCTGAAAACAACAGAGATTCTGTAGGACTCCTCAGAACCTCTGACGATCCTTACAGAACCTCTGATACTCTTGACCTATGTTATATACATTTACTTCTGATTATTTGAACCAAGCATAGGTCAAGGGGGAGCAGAAGGAGAAAATACTTGATCTACAGAGGTTGATTAGGTCAAGGGGGAGCAGAAGCAGAAAATACTTGATCTATTGTGACTATTCTAGGACACAAAGAAAACCTGTTCTAAAATCTCAAATCTGAAAACAACAGAGATTCTGTAGGACTCCTCAGAACCTCTGACGATCCTTACAGAACCTCTGATACTCTTGACCTATGTTGTATACATTTACTTCTGATTATTTAAACCAAGCATAAGTCAAGGGGGAACAGAAGGAGAACATACTTGATCTACAGAGGTTGATTAGATCAAGGGGGAGCAGAAGGAGAAAATACTTGATCTACAGAGGTTGATTAGGTCAAGGGGGAGTAGAAGGAGAACATACTTGATCTACAGAGGTTGATTAGATCAAGGGGGAGCAGAAGGAGACCTTGCTTAATCTACAGAGATTTATAAGTCAAGGGGAAGCAAAGGAAGAGATGACATCAACAGAAGAAAAGAACTTTGCCGGACAAAGAAGAACAAAAAGGTTGGTTTCTCGTACAAATTCTTTCTGAAAATAATTTTCTAGGACACAAATTTCCAAATATGTTCTAGAAACATTATTAAAAACATTCCAAATAAAATTTGATCAAAAAGAATGTTGAGTTTTCCATTATTAGAAATTTAAGGTCACAAAGCCTCTGCTGAGTCCAACAGAGGTTCTGCAGGCAAAAGCTCTGATCTTAAATCAATAATTCTTGGAAACTCGGTCAATCATCTTAGGTATCAATTTCAAAAAGAATCATCGCGTACAAGAACTTCTGTAGACCAACACTTGTTTTAAAAGACTTTTTGCTGCACAAAACCTTTTTCAAAAACAATTTTCTAGGACACCAGCTTTCAAACAGGTCCTAAAAACATTGTTAAAAACAATCAAAAACTTGGATGATCAAAAATGTTTATAAATTATTAGATATAAGAAATTTCTTGTCTCAGAGCCTCTGTTGGCTCTGACAGAGGTCCAAAAACCTCTGTAAAGGAATTTCTATGCTAATAAATTATCGATCCTCTCCATGGACTTTTCAACATTTTTTTGTGAAAGTACAACCTACAGAAGCAAGAAAAACAGAGTTTTCAAATCACAGAGCCTCTGTCAGTTTTTACTTTGGGCATTTCGGTAACAGTAACGGTAACTTTTCTGCGAGTGAGAATCATGTGGAGGTAAAGAAGCACACGTGCCTAGCATTTAATAAGGCCGCCCACGACGTCTCGTCATAACTGACACAGATGACGTGTCATTTTTTCATTGGACCTACATGGAGTACGTGCCTCTGGAAAGTTGAACCCGCCGTAACCACTCAAGTGCAGACCCCAAAATATTATTTACCTCAAAATATTAACCCTTTCAGATTCTACGGTTACATACTCAGTATAAAACCCAAGTTACCTCTCCTCACAAAAACTTTACTTACTTTCTTCTCCGACGAACCTGCAATTATTCTCAAATCTTCAATCTTCTTTGCAACAATGGCTTCCAGTTCCCACGCTGCTCAGGACTCTCCGGCGAACTATCCTCAACAATCCCCAGTACATTCAGAGCACTCTCACAACCCTAACATCGCCGTAAATGCAGAAACAGAAAACTCCGGCGACTCTGCAAACTTTGCACCAACCACCAACCTTCAACATTTTCTGAACAAAGAACATTTTGAGGATGTTCTTCCTTTAAAATCCAACAACTGCTACCTTATGCCCTCACCAACAGCCTTCGGCGAAGCCCATGCTCTTCTCCTCAACATAATGGAAAATCATATCCTATACCCCCTCCTTTCCAAAACCCCAACTAAAATCCCTGCTCGAAATCTGAATCAATTTTGGCAAAGTTGTCGTTTTGATTCAGATGATTCTCTGATAAAGGGCTATATTTCAAAACCTGACAAATCTGAATACCTCGAACTCATGTTCAATAGAACTATGTTTTCGCTTGAGTTCAACCTGCCAACCAGAGGTCTACTTGGAATAAAGAAATATGCTGAGGTTCCGACGGACGAAGAGCTCTGTCGTTTTGTAGAGATGTTAGGGTATAACACAACCCTAAGGAAACGCAATGATTTCCGCAGAGGCAGACTACCACCTCCGTGGAATACCCTCTTCTCAATCTTAAATCGTTGTCTCACAGGGAAAACGGGCAGCCCTGACCAGAGCTCACACCAGATCCTGACCATCATGTATGGGATCTATTACGATCTTCCAATCGATTATGCCACCATCATGATGCAGGAGATAGTCAATACGATCGACAGAAAGCTTGCAACCCAAAAGGCCAAAAACAATACACCAGGGTATCTGCCACCTCTGCAATATCAGAGAATTCTAGGAGTAATTTTCGAGCCTCTACTTCAAATGCAGAAATGGCCAATGGAAGGGCAAACTGTAAAACTTTATCCCATGAAAAAAAATACTCCTACAGAGCATGAAGACAACTACCCCCACTGCAGACCTCTGTCGAAGAACCTTCTGTCATATGCAAGCAATGAAGAGATGAAGTTAGACTATATACCCGTCCACAGGACTCCAGAACCAAGTCCTGTGACACCCCCGCGTCTAGGAGCCTCCATAGGTTTAGATATAGTAGAGAGGATGACAGAAGAAGAATGGACCAGAGCTTTGGAAAAACATCATTCAGTACAAGACCGGTTCAAAGCCCAAAGAGAGAGCTTATACCCCTCTTCACCCAAAAGAAAAACCTCTGGAACAACACCCAAAAAGAAGAGAAAGAAAAGGAAACCCACAGAGGAAACTACAACCTCTGCAGCTCAACACTCTTCTCCACCACAAGCTACAGAAACAAGATCTTATGCACCTCCCTCCCCCCTAAAACAAAAGAAACGAAAAACCAAATCAACAGAAGAGGGAGCCCCTAAACCAAAGAAGAAGAAGTCAAAGAAGAAGAAACCAACATCACCTCTGCAGGTCATAATAGAGGAAGTCGAACAGGAAGAGGAAGATCAGACTATACCTCTGCAACCTCCCTCCCCAATAGTCTATACAGATTAACAGGGAGATTTTAATGCCTTCCTCAACAATCCCGACATTGCTCACACCTTAGATCCATCAGGATGGATCGCAGAACCATTGGATCAGAACATTCAGAGTCAAACTACAGAGGTTCTGCGCACAACAGAAGAAATTTCCCCACCTCATTCCGGTTTTGACACTCAACGTCGAACCCCTCAACATACAATAGAAGTCATATCTGCAGATCAAGGTACACAACCTATGCACCCTCACGTTCGACAACTCATAGGATCACATTTTATATATGATTCCTTAAGAGCAGAAGCGACTATAGAGGAAACTGCAGAAGAAGAGGTAAACATAGAGATTTCAATAGAGGAAGAGGTTAGGGTAGAAACCACAGAGGGTTCTAAAGAAAAAGATGCCGTAGAAGTAGAAGGCACACATCCCCAACCCCCTCCCAGTGCAACCCATATTTCTGATACCGCCGGTCTAGCGGCAGAGGGTATCACTGAAAAAGAGCAGCACAGCTCGATCCTAACCCCACCCAGCCAGCCAGAGGTTACTCTTTCAACCTCTGTGCCTATTATAACCGGGGAAACCATTCATGGGGAGTCCTCTCGAAAGGACTTACCCAATGTTCGTGATTTATTGCCCCAAATCACACCTGACATCCTAGCAGAGTAATTCGTTTCCTCTGCCACACACACAACAATAGGGCCAAACCTCCTTTCAGAGAGGAGTAGAGAGCACAATGACGAAGAGACTCTAGACAAGTATCCAAGTCAACAGAAGGACATTCCAATACCCACCTCTGGAGTGGATTTGGACACTGACCTTCACATAACTTCTGTAGAGGTTGAAACTCAAGTTTCTCCTCGAGGATCAGAAGGAAATCCTTCCACCCTCAACGTAAAAACAGGGGTGAACGAAGGTGTCCAAGGAACAAGGATAAACTCTGGAGACGAATGTGTTCCTCCAGAGGTTACAACGAGTTCACACGTATCAAGGGATGAGTTCCAAACCCTTGTCACCTTTGTGAACCAAACAATGAAAGAGTTGCAAAGCTCTTTCAAATCTTTTGCAGATACTACATCCACGGCCATCTCCAAACTGAATACCAAAATGGGCAATCTGTCCACAGAGGTAGAAAATGCCACAGCCCAGATAAAGGCCACTGCAACAAACACTGCCACCCTTGCAGCAACTGACTTTGAAAAAGCCGCAACCTCTGCATTCAACAACTCTGTCAAACATTTCCTGCAAAAACTCAAATACCATTCCTCTACTTCTAAGGGCCTTACACCTGAAGACCTAAAGAAAGCCTTAGAAGAAGTTCAGGAGCAAACACTGCAAAACACTCAAGCCATGAAGCCTTCTGACTACATGACCAGAGTTCAGCTCACAGAACTTGGGCAAGGAATCCTTGATCAAATGACAGAGTTCATCAGAGCCTTCACAGCTGCCAACGCGAACTACGTCAGAGAGTTTCAAGCAAGCGTCGGCAAAATGCGCTTCAACACAGAAGCAGAGGTTGAAACACTGCTCGGCCTCTGTGATGACTTGTGCGCAAAGATGATAGCTACAGGGGCTGTTCCTTCAAAGAAATCAGATACTTCATGCAGGGCAGAGGGTACGTCACATATAAATCAGGATGACTCTGATGATGACCATCATGGTCCATCAGACCATCCTGAGGAGGAGAAACAAGAGGAGAAACAAAGGAAAACAACTGCAAGCAGTCCTCCAATATCAGCAGTACCAATTTCTTCTGCACCCCCAACCCAAACCCAAACTCAGGAAACTCAACAGAGACCCACAGAGGAAACACCAGCCTTTGTGGAAACCACCTATGTCCTTGAAAAAGATGTCCCTGAAGTTCAAATCCTGACATCTTCATCCTCAGAAGAACTTCCCATCTCTCCACCAAAATCAAAAACCCAACCCAAAACACACCCAAGAAAAAAATCCATTGCCCACAAACCAAAAAGATCTAAACGTTATGCTACTTATGTCCTAAAGAGAATGGAATTCGTATCCACTTTCAGAGCTGCAAGACGTTTTGATATCCTTCCACAAACCACAACCAAGCTTACAGAAGAAAAATCCCCACCAAAGTCCTCAGAAACTGAAAAGTCAAAAACTACAGAGGCAATCCCTATCATACCCAAAGAAACCTCTACACCCAAACCAACAGAACCAATCCCAGAAAGTCCAAAACATGCAACAGGTTCTGAGCCACAAGCCAAAGATAAAGGAAAGGGTATCATGACAGAAGAACCAAAGAAGAAAAATCCAATGCCTCAGACGACAGAGAAGTTGATGAAGAGCTCATTTGATGCCTTTGTCACTCCTAAACATGAAGAAAACTGGGCATTCAATTCAGATCCTCTGTCAGAAATTCTGATCCTTGATCCAAAATCAAAGGTAACAGAGGGTAGGGTTGCAGAGATAAAACGAAAAATGGATGCTCTGCGAAGACCAATACCACCACCGACTACACGACATGCAGAAATGGAAGAGGTGGTGTATAGGTATCTTTACAGACAACAATATCAGAACAATCCTCCGCCACACATCGAAGATCCTCAACTCAGAGCTGACCTTGACAATACCTTCACCAAAACAAAGCCAAAAGCAAGGGCAGAAGTCTTCTCAGAGTCCAAAATTGAAAAGGTAATTTACTGTAAATTCTCTCAAACAAGAACCTTTCCAAAGATCGAGTACAACATCTACAAAGTCAAAAGGGAGAACAAGTCCGAAAATCAATTTTTAGATGCCGATATAAGGAACTTGAACCCCTACGATCTGCCAGATCTTCTACTTTGGACGAAAGAAAACTTTGACAACGATGCTAACAGAAGGGCCTATCAAGTATTCAGGAAAGCAATGAGGGAAAAGCTTCTGCTATATAGCATGATAGACTTTCAACTGGGAAGAGATCTTGGAGTCAGAAATCTAAGTCTAAGACCACCAGAGGATCACTGCCCACCTTCTGCTATACCCAACTCAATCATGACAACACCAAGGTACGTGTTAGTATATAAGGATCCTGCTGGTCAAGTGAGACTTTTTGTGGAAATGGACTGTCAGAAGTATGCAACTAGTACTCTGAACAAGTTCAGATCAATCTTAGAAGAGAGCAGAGGTACTGAGCTTATGGATCGAGAATCAGCAGAAAGAATGATCAGAGAAATAGATGCTACAATTGGCTTGAAAGAACTGTGCATCAAATTCTATCACGAGCTCAGAGAAGTGGGATTCGACAACAGAAGTTTCAACGACTTCAAAGATGCAAATGTCTGAGTCTTTTTTATATATCTCTGTAACTTTAAAAAGAAATGAAATGAATCTTTGAGGTATTGTTTAACCTTTGTCTATTTTACTTAGCCTAATCATGCATAAAGTCAAATTTTCATTTTTCAATACTTAGGGGGAGATTGTTAGCTCCAAGTATTCATAATATTAGAAGTATTGAAAAATAGGCCAAGTAAAGAAGACTTCCACAGAAGCTCTGCGGAGTGCCACAGAAGCTCTGCCGAAGTAAGCAAGATCTTTCAAGGAACACCAAGACCCAAGAAAGACAGAATACTGCTCGCAAAGGACCGAAGAAGGATCTACAGAAGAAAGCTCACAAAGGACCGAGCCGCAGAACCTTTGTCACCCTTGACAGAGCCTCTGCGGTTCAGACTGAAGACTTGGAAGATATTTATAATATCTTTCCACTGTTACAAGAATATCTTACCACTGTTACAGAAATATCTTGCTACTGTTCCAGGGTACGTTCGTCAACCTGTATAAGGCATGGTCTGACTCCTACACGTGTCAAACTCCTATAGGAATCCTTACAAGTTGATATTAGCGCATTTAATGCATGCAGTTTTCCAACTGTTCATGCCATCCTCTCTTTGCTGTAGTAATAGTCCTTTTATCTAGAATAGATCTTTTGTAGTAGTATAAAAGGAAGACTCATGTTGAGTTCTTCCTTACCAACTAATACACACACAACACACAAAAACACACTTGCACACAGTTAACGTCAAATCTGTTCTTAGTGCTCTTAATCAAATACAGTAATCTTTGAGATATTCATCTGTTCTTCATATACTGTTTATTTGGTATTTTGTGTTGTTTCTATATAAACATATCTGTTAGTTCTTCAAATACGCTTCCGCAACACATCTCATTTGAACTAATAGATTAGATAATCTTTGTTAATCAAATACGGGAACCAACAATCATCCAAGTCAGAAGAGATTCTGAAATCTGGTGCTTCTGTTGAATGATGAGATAGAGCTTCTGCAGTCCATCCAGAGGGGTCCAAAGAGTGTGCAATCCCGGGTTGTTGGAGGAAGAGAGAAAAATCACCCTGATCTTCTGCATAGTTGATGGGTGAAGGGGATTGCAGAGGTTGCTCATTGGTTTCTTCTACCATTACTGCATCCTCTGCAATGGTCCGCAGAGGGATGTGAGGTTTCTTGGTCTTCTTGCTCTTTTTCCTTTTTGGCTTTGGGGCACCCTTCTCTGAAGACTTATGTTTTCTTTTCTTCTTTTCTTTTGGAGGAGGGGGTTGTGCAGATGATCCAACCTCTGTTGCATGAGGTGGGGATAGTTGAGCAGCAGAGGTAGAGGTGTCCTTTGTAGTTTTCTTGTGGGTTTTCTTCTTCTTCTTCTTCTTGTTGGGAGTGGTGGCAGTGGTTTTCCTCTTTGTTGAAGGGGAGAGAATCGCTTCCCTCTGAGCTTGAAAGTTGGCCTGTACAAGCTGATGTTTGGCCATTGCTCATCTGACATCTTTTCGACAACACTAGTTCCTAATGGGGCTCCTAGACGCGGGGGTGTCACAAGACTCGGTTCTGGAGTCGTATGATCGCATATGTATTCCAACTTAAGGGTTTTGTCTGTAGCGTATCCTAGAAGTTTCTTTGGCAGAGGTCTGCAGAAAGGGTATTCATCTTCGTGCTCTGTTGGGGTGTGTTTGTTCAGGGGGTACATTCTGGCCGTTGGTCCCTCCATTGGCCATTTTTGTAGACGTAGCAGAGGCTCTAGCAGGACAACCACAATTCTTTGATATTGCAGAGGAGGTAGAGTTTCGGGCTTTCGTCCTTTGGCCTTCTAAGAGGAGATCCTACTGTCAATGGTGTTGACCATTTCTTGCATCATGATGGTGGAGTAGTCCAGAGGTAGATCATAATATACCCCGTACATTATGGTCAAGATTTGGTGAGAGGTTTGGTCTGGACTACCCACCTTCCCTGTTAGGCACCAATTTAGGATTGAGAAGAGTGTATTCCACAGAGGAGGAAGACAATTTCTTCTGAAATCATTTCTTTTTCTTAGGGTGGTGTTGTACCCTAACATTTCAACAAAACGACAGGGCTCTTCGTCTGCTGGTTCCTCTGCGTATGCCTTTATCCCTGGTAGTCCTCTGGTGGGTAGACTGAACTCCAGTGAGAACATGGTTCTGTTGAATTTGAGTTTGAGGTGCTCGGATTTGTCTGGTTTGGAGATGTAGCCCTTGATTTGTCTATCTGCGGGGTCAAATTTGCTGCTCATCTAGAATTGATTTAGGTATCTGGCAGGGATTTTATTGATTGTTTTGGATAACAGGGGGTAAAGGTAATGGTTTTCCAGGATGTGAAGAAGGATGGCATGTGCTTCCCCAAAAGCGGTTTTTGAGGGAACCAGATAGTAGTTATTTGGTTTTAAAGGAAGAACACGTTCAAAGTGTTGATGGGCAATGAAGATTTGAAGATTGGTAGTCAGAGCAAAATCTGCTTCATCGCCGGAGTGGTCTTGTTCTAGGTTTCTGGCGATTTCTTGGTTTTGGGAGTTATCAGAATGAGATGGAGAGTTCACTGGAGCGTTGGAGGTGGATGGCATTGATTTAATCTTGAAGAAAGAGAGTAGAAAATGGAAGTTGCAGGTTTTTGCAAAGTTCGCCGGAGAAGATGAAGATAATAAGTTCGTAAACGTTTAGAGGTTGTGGTAAGTTTGGTTTTATACTGAAGAGATGGTAGAATCTGAAAGGGTAAATATTTGAAAGTGAATAAAATTTGGGATCCGTAATTGAGTGCATACGGCTGGTTCAACTTTCCAGGAGAACGTGTGCCACATACGTCCAATCAAAAGATGCCACGTCATTAATGTCAGAGCACTATTAGATGGCGTGTGCGGCCCATTAATGCTTGGCGCGTGAGCTTTTCTACTTTCAGAAGACTGTCACTCGCAGTAGATAACACGTTATTTTACAGAATATCCATAAAAGGCCAAGTGTCAGAGTCAACAGAGGCTCTGTGGTGGAGTGAGCTATGTGATCTGAGACTTGTCTTTTTGTCTCCTCTGATGCTTGTACCTTTACCAAAAACGTTTGAAAGATCATTGGAGAGGATCGATAGATCTTTAGTACAAATTTTTCATTCACAGAGGCTTTGAGGCTCTAACGAGGCCAGCAGAGGCTCTGAGAGTGAAAATTTCTCATAACTAAAAATTTAGAGAACTTTTTGATCATCCAAGATTTTCATTGTGTTAAACACTGTTTTTAGGACATATTTGGAAATTTGTGTCCTGGAAAACTGTTTTGGAAATGGATTTTGTTCGAGACACACTCTTAGAGTGTCTAGTTTAGGCGATAGAGACTCTTTGGTTGAGTGAGCTCTTTGCCCATAAGACTTTCTTCCAATATCCTTGTGTGTGCATTTGTACGTACAAATCCTTAAAGAAGACATTTAAGTTTGGTCGACAGAGTTTCCGTATGAAATTTGCAGTTCTAGAGGATCCGGCTTACAGAGGCTCTGTTGAGCTCAGCAGAAGCTCTATGACCTTAAATTTCCCATAACGGAAGGCTCGAAAATCTTTTTTATCATTTTTTGTTTGGAATGTCTTAAACAGTGTTTATAGGACGTATTTTGAAATTTGTGTCCTAGAAAATTGTTTTCAAAAAGGATTTGTACGAGTTACTCACTTTTGGTTCTTCTTTGTTCGGTAAAAACACCTGACTTCTGTGGATATGGTTGATCATATCTCCTCTTTGGCTCCCACTTGAATGATCAACCTCTGTAGATCAGTTCAAGATCTCCTTATGTTCCCCCTTGACCTATGCTTGTATTAAATGAGATAAGTTGTGCACAGAACATAGGTCAAAGTTATCAGAGGTTCTGTGGAGATTGTCATACTCTGAGAAATCCCACAGAAGCTCTGTTGGTTACCAAACTTTTGATGATTAAGAATTTACATACAGAAGACTTTAAATATATACATATGTACAAGAAGATCAAATCGTACTTACAGAGGGTTCAACTTATGTTAATCATTCCCAACTTACCCATCAAGAAAATGAATCTTTTCTCATCTAGTGCCTTGGTGAATAAGTCTGCAAGCTGGTATTCAGTGGGCACAAAGTGCATTTCGATTGTGCCAAATTCAACATGATTCTTCAGAAAGTGATAACGAATATCGATATGCTTTGTTTTTTTAGTGTTGTACTGGATTGGCAGAGATTGCTATGGCACTTTTGGAATCACAGAGGATGGGAATCTTGTATATGTTGTACCCATAGTCTTTGAGCTGAGTTTTCATCCACAGAACTTGAGAGCAACAGCTACCAGCAGCAACATATTCCGCTTCTGCTGTAGATGTAGATACACATTTCTGCTTCTTCGAAGTCTAGCTGACTAGATTGCCTCCCAGGAATTGACAACTCCCAGAGGTGCTCTTTTGATCAAGCTTGCATCCTCCATAATCTGAATCTGTGTATGCTTTAAGACCAAAACTAGAGTTCTACGGATACCAGAGTCCAAGATTTTTGGTCCCTTTAAGGTATCTGAAGATCTTCTTTACAGCAATATAGTGGGATTCCTTTGGGTTAGCTTGATATCTTGCACAGAGGCATGTAGCATACATTATGTCAGGTCTACTTGCTGTTAAGTATAAAAGGGACCCAATCATACCTCTGTAGAGATTGCACTCTACAGATGTTCCATTTGGATCTGAGAATAATTTATTTCCAGTGGCCATTGGGGTCTTCATTACAGAGGCATCAGAGAGACTGTATTTAGAATGTATGTCAGAGACATATTTTGCTTGATTTATAAAATTCCCTCTGATGATTGTTTTACTTGGAGTCCGAGGAAGAAAGTTAATTCTCCCATCATACTCATTTCAAACTCAATTTGTATGAGTTTTTCGAAGTCTTTGCACTGTTGTGCATTTGTAGACCCAAAAATAATGTCATCCACATAAATCTGTACAAGCAAAATCACATCACCTTTTCTTTTATAAAACAAAGTAATATCGGTTGTGCCTCTTTCGTAATTGTTATCGAGAAGAAAGGTTGAAAGTCTTTCATACCATGCTCTTGGAGCCTGTTTTAGTCCATACAGAGCTTTGTCAAGGTAATATACGTATTTTGGGTACTTGGAGCTTTCAAACCCTGGTGGTTGTTGGACGTATACTTCTTCTTGGATTTCACCATTCAGAAAGGCAGATTTTACATCCATCTGAAAGACTTTGAAACCTCTGTGGGCAGCGAAGGCTAAGAAGATCCTTATTGCTTCTAGCCGTGCGACAGGGGTAAAAGTTTCATCGTAATCAATGCCTTCTTCTTGGCGATATCCCTTGGCCACCAATCTTGCTTTGTTTCTAATGACCACCCCATCCTCGTCCTTCTTGTTTCTGAAGAGCCATTTTGTTCCTATGGCTTGTTTCCCTCGTGGCAGAGGTACTAGGGTCCGTACCTTGTTTCTTTCAAACTGTAGAAGCTCTTCTTGCATAGCATCTACCCAGTTTGGATCATCTAGGGCATCAGAGATTCTTTTTGGCTCGATCACACTGATAAAATTTGTTAAGAAACAAAAATTAGTAGTGACTGATCTTGTTTTAACCTTTTCAGAAGGATCACCGATTATAAGGATTGGAGGATGGCTTTTCGTCCACTGTGTTGTTCTTGGAAGATGGTCATTTGAGTCATCAAGATTAACTTCTGTGGTTGCACACTGTGGTTCTGGTGCAACCTCTGTTGTTGATGGTTCTTCTGGGCTTATTCTTGGTTTTTCAACTTGTGGGAGGATTGGAATGAGAGTTAGAATTTGTTCCTCTAAGGAAGTAGAGACTGGGTCTTCGTTTTCCTCAGGTATTGATTCCTCTGTAATCGCTGGAGTAGGTATTTCAGGAGCCTCTGTGGTTGAGTCCTTGGTTGTGTTATCTTCAGCTTCTGTTCGCTCCCCCTCAGCATGTCCATCTGTATGATTCACAGAAGAGGATGAAGTATTTAATGGACCAGTTAGAGATATACCTGACTCAGTCTAGTTTGCAGAAGATGTTTCTCCAGAGGCTCTGATGGCTCCAGCAGAGGGATCAATATCATCATGGAACATCTCTTCAAATAGAAGATTTAAGTCTTCTTCTCTTGTCTTTGAGATGCCACAGGATTCCTTCGTTAGACCGAGTTCTGAACTGATTTGTTCAGAAGTCTTTTGAAAGGAATCATCAAAAGATACATTGATGCTTTCTACGATGGATCGAGACTTTAGAAGGTACACTCTGTAAGCTTTTGAAGTGGCAGAGTATCCTATGAACTTTCCTTCATCTGCTTTCACCTCAAACTTTCCTCTTGCTTCTCTATCATTTAAGACAAAGCACTTGCATCCAAATACATGAAAGAATTTGATGTTTGGTCGCCTTTTGTTTATCAAATGATAAGGTGTCTTGATGTGCCTCTTAACAATGGTTGATCGATTTTGGGTGTAGCATGCGGTTGATACTGCTTCTGCCCAAAAAGATATTGGTAATCCACAAACTGTCAGCATAGTTCTTGCAACTTCTACAAGCGTGCGGTTCTTTCGCTCAACCACTTCGTTCTGTTGTGGGGTGCGTGCAGCAGAGAAGTTCTGTGATATGCCTTCTTCTGTGAGGTAAGCTTCAATGACAGAGTTTTTGAATTCTGTATCATTGTCGCTTCTCAACTTTTGGATCCTGCACTCATATAAAACTTGGATTCTTTTCATTAAATTTATCAGAATGTTTGGAACATATGATTTCTTTCTGACAAATTCAACCCATGTAAATCTTGAGTATTCGTCGATCAAAGCAAGTATATATTTCTTGCCACCTAGGCTCTATGTAGCGATTGGACCGCAGAGGTCGACATGAAGCATGTACAGAGGTCTAGTGCAAGATATATCAGTTTTGCCTTTATGGGAAGCTCTTTCGAGTTTTCCCATTTCGCAGGCAGAGCACAAATGATCTTTATTAAACTTGACATTTGGCAGACCTTTAACTAAATCAAGTTTAACAAGCTTATCTAGAGTATGAAAGTTTAAATGACAGAACCTGTTATGCCATAACCAGGCTTCTTCGCTTTTACAGGCAACAAGGCAGAGCTTGTCTTCCTTGTTCTTCGTTCGGCTCGCAGAAGTTCGACTCCTGTGTCCTCACCTTGTACAGAGCAGAATGTTCTTTTGAATATCATGTCGAAACCCGTATCGCAGAGTTGGCTAACACTGAGAAGATTGTGTTTAAGGCCATCCACATACGCAACTTTGCATACGGATATGTTCTTCTTCTTGATGACTCCGTAGCCTTTAATGTACCCCTTTTTGTTGTCTCCAAAGGTCACAGATCCACCATCGTGTTTTTCTTTGTATGTGGTTAGTAGACCTCTATCGCCAGTCATGTGCCGCGAGCATCCGAAGTCTAGATACCAGATCGACACATACTGTTTCTGCAAGACAATCAGAGAGTTTTAGGTACCCATATCCAAATGGGTCCAGCTTTGTTAGGGGTTTTCAAGTTTGCCTTAGCAATCTTGGACTTTGTTTTAGCTTCTGTTGAAGAAACATTATGTTTCTTCTTACCCTTGAATTTAGCATCCTTGTTGGGTACAGAGAGTAAACAATGTGGATTTGTGAAGTGTTGGCTTAATTTATACATGAGATGAAAGCAATGACAATAATGAATGTGCGAAGAGATTTACTTGAACTTTTCATTAAAAACATTAAATGGGGGCACAGAGGCATTACATTCTATCCTAACATTCGACTTCCTATTACAAGAAGACCTATGTAGGCTAGATTGTTGTTTGCAAAATCCTTTGTTGAGAGCAGCCTTCTGTGGACCCCTACTGTGGTGAACTTCTGCAGGTTTCACTGTCACAGAAGAAAAAGATTTGTTATTTTTAGCCCATTTACCCTTCTGTTGCCATGTTAGTTTTTCTTTGATAGGCTTTAAGGATTTTAAATTCTTTGAACTTGTTGGATTTTGAGAGGACAGAGCTTTTTTTTGTTTAATTTTCTCAAGCTCAAGAGAGGTTTTGGCTTGTATACACATGTCCAAAAAGTCTGGACAGATAGGAACTCTTGTGATTTTCTCCTTGGGAGGAATAGTTCTGTTAAGAACTCCAGAGGGTAGTTTAAAATCCTCTGTGTCACAAGGTCCTATCTCTGACTTAGAGTCAGTCTCAGGTTCGTCAGAGGATGAATCATCCTCATATACAGAGGTTGAGTCACTTAGTTCTCTTTCGACAGAGGCTGGACTTTCAGAGCATGTGCAATACTCACTTTCTTCCTTTTCTAGGGGACTATCTTCTAAGTCAACAGAAGTATCTGATAAGATTTCTTCAGAGAGATTTTGATCGATAGAAGGTGTACAGAAGTTTTCGAAAAAGTTGTTTTTCCCGATTTCTATCAACTCTTTTTCATCTGAAACGTTAGGCTTGAACTCAGGAGCCTCTGCCGATAATTTCTTTTCAGAGTTTATCATGCAGACAAAGGCAACCTGTGTTTGAGTCTCGGGTTTACCAAACTTTAAGATTCCTATCTGATATTGAGTTTTCAGATATTTCTTAGGTTTGGATTCTCTTTTGACAGAGATTGAAGGTGACAAATCTGTGTTTTCAAACCATACATTTGTCATCTTCAGAGGTTTCCTTATGTGAGGTTCCCCAGAGACTTTTCGCCTTTTGCTAACAGAGAGTAGATTTGGAAAACCAGATTTTCTTGTACTTCCAGTGAGAAATAGAGATGACAGAGATTTGTTTCTTTTGTTTCCGGTGTATGGATCTATATCACAGAAACCAATTCCCTGTCTCCCTATTTGTGTGTTAATTTTCTCGTATACCTTATGTGCATCTTGGTATTTCTTAATTAAAAGATCTCTTCTGAGTAAGTCTTGACAGAGGACTTCTCTTTCCTTTTGAAAATAATGTTTAAGAGCTAGAATGTTCATTCTGTCGGTCTCAACGTCCATTAGTTCTTTAGATTTTGTTTTAAATGCAGAGTTAAGTTCAGAAATCTTTTCTTTCAAAGGATTTAGGTGTTTGTTCCAATTTGTTTCAATTTCTTCCTTTTCTTGAAAGATTTTAGCCTTTTCTTGAGTGAGAAGTCTAGCTTCTCTCTCAAAGAAGGTAAGCTTCTTTTGAATACTTTTGCATGTCTTTTTAAGTTATGTGTATTCAATGTTTAGTTTGAACAAATCAGCTTCTGCTTGACTAGAGTTAGAGTCAGAAGTGGATACCTCACTATCGGAGTCGGATGAGCTGACCTCTGCCATTCCACAAAACAAGGCGTTTTTGTCGCCTTCATCAGAGGATTCGTCTGACAGCCAGTTCTCCTGATTCACCATTAGTGACTTCTGAGCATAAAACTCCGCTTTCTTTTGTAGTAAGCAGAGTCCCTCTGTGGGCGGTTAGATTTTCTCCTGCAGTCAGCGGCATAATGACCTGACTTGCCACAGTTAAAGCATCCTTGGTTCTGGGAACCGTTGCCAGCTTTGTCGTCCGACCTTTGTCGGTCACCACCTCTTTCAGTTCAACATTCATTGGCATAGTGGCATGGCTTACCACAGTTGTAACATACTTGGTTCTGTGGAGTGTTGCCAATTTTATCATCTGACCTCTGTCGGTCACCACCTCTGTCAGTCGACCTCTGTTGGTCGCTATCTCTGTCATTCCTTTCATTTGACCCTTCTCTTCCTCGATCATCTCTTCCATAGCGTTCATTGCCAGACTTCTTCTGGTAACCTCTGCTGAATTCCCTTGTTAAAAGGGCTAACGATTTGGCAATAGAGGCCATTGATGTCTCTTCTTCTTCCACCACCTCCTCATCTTCACTATCAATGATCAAGATTTTCTTTTTCTTCTCCTTCTTTACCTCTGCAGCTTTCTCCTTTGGCTTCTCTCTAGCTTCTGTGGTCTTACCAACCAGTGCAAGAGGTGCACTGCTTTGTGCTTTTGCTTGTGCGATTTGAGGCTCTTGGGCTGCCAATGTTCCATAGAGATCTGACAGAGTCCAGGAGTCTAAGTCCTGATTTGTTTGCAGAGACATGGACAACTGGAGCCATTCTTCATTTAGGCTCTTTAGGAACATGACGTTGTTCCCTTCAGAAGTTATGTGAATCCCGAACTTTTTGCACTTGTTGATTAGAGAGTTAAACCGATCATATGTCGTCTGCAGAGATTCGGTCGACAGAGCTTTGAATGCATAGTATTCATTTATGCATTGGGCTTTGCGGTTCTTCTGAGTTTTGGCCCCACCCTCCAGTTGTTTTTCCAGTTCCTTCCACAGATCGTATGCAGACTCACACGCATCTAGGGATTGAAAAAGGTCATTGGGTATGGCCATTATCAGAAGTCTCTTTGTTTTCTGAGCAACCTCATATTTTGCCCAATCAGGTTCGGACCACTTTTCCTTGGTCTTTAATTTCTCGTACGCAGGAACCTCAGGAGTGTCACCTGTGGCAGGAATACGTGGTACTGTGACCATGGGAACGTAGAGAGGATTGTTGATAAAGTGCATGAGTGCTTTGTCAGTACCCTCGAAGAAGTGAATCATTCGTATCTTCCACTGAGGGTACTCATCTCTGAGTAGTGTGGGTGGCTTGGTTAAGGAACCAGCGGTGAAGAAGTTATTTGAATTTGTCATTGTGAGAGAGTGATAATTCCAGAAAATAGGGTAAGCTTTCTGAAAGCTTTGAGCAGTGTACTAAAATGGAGATTTAACTGTAGTAACAGGTTCTGTAAGTATACCAAAGTTGAACAGGTCGAGAGTGGCAGAAAAAACAGTGGGAATGAAAAACAGGTTAACATCAGTCCAAGTTTCTACCAAAAATCATTGTAAGGGTGGATCACTTGATATAGAAAATCAAGGCAGGCGCTGATACCAATTGTTGGTTCCTGTTTTGCTTAACAATGATGATTCTATCTAATTTGTTCAAACAATATATAATGCGGAAGCGTTTTAACGAACTAACAGATATTATGAGATAGAATAACACACAATATCAAATACAAGAAGTGTAAATAAGACAGATAAATAGCTCAATGATTCACTGTATTTGATATAATAAGAACACCAAGAACACCGAAAGGTTTGACAAGAAACTGCTCTAAATGTGTGTGTGATGTGTAAAAAGCTTAATAGAAGAGTTCACATGAACCTTCTATTTATACTACTTTTAAAGGGGACAAGATCTAGATACTAAGGATGGTAGGTACTAATACACTACTTGGAACAGCTGCTGGAAGGTACAAAACACTATTCTGGAACTGTTGCAGATACAACGTTCATTAAATGCTCCGTATTCTGCTTTAGGCTGAAACCTATCAGAGTTTGACACGTGGAGTTGTCAGGTCACGTCTTTGTACGAGTGATCTTCAGAACCTTCGAATAGCAGAAATCGTGTGAAGTACTATTGTCCTTGTATAGATCTTTTGCGTAGATCTTCTTTTTACCACAGAGGCTCTGTCAAGTATGACAGAAGCTCTGTGGCCTTGTCCGCATAGAAGAGTCTTCTGTTGCTTCTTTACTTCGGTTTTCTTGGCTAACCCGACAGAGCCTCTGTCGGAGACTTCTGTCTTCTCGGTTACTCGGCAGAGCTTCTGGTGTCGATACTTAGTCTATTTTTCCAATACTTCTATTTATCATAAAGATTGGAGCTAATAGGTGTATGTCTTGGTTAAAGTGTGGAGAGGCTCTTATGAGTCAATAAGTCTTTCCTTGAAAGGACGTGCTCTATGCCTTCGAAAAGGCATCGTATAAGTGGTTGTACGAGATACTCAAAGTGTAAGACCATCGGATATGAATAAGTGTTAAAAATGTGGATGTTCCAAAGTGAGCAAGTCATTCGACATTGTATTTGGAATACCGATGTGTGAGCATGGTCATTCCTGTCGGTGGGGCGAGTGAAACTAATATTCATTTCGTACCTGGTTGGATGCTTGATGGATGCAGTGAAAGTGTGGATGTAAATCTTCAAGGTGATTTATTCCTTACTCTGGATGGTGTATTATGGAGGTCTCATACTGTTAGTTATATACCAGTATGGAATGTTCGCATGTTTGGTTAACAATGTTAGGATGTAGTCAACGTGTCTTGGGGAAAGAAAATACTTTTGTGTTAGACGTGTGTCGTGGTGGGAAGTTGTAACACCCCATTTTAGGGGCTATTTGTAAAGTAGGTAAGTTATGCGTGAAATTTATCAAGTGAGAAAACAAATAAATCAATGGCTCAATTGTCAATTAGTAATAGTTGGGGGACCATTTGAGGGGTTTATTTGGTCAAGTAAGGAAACCTTGAGATAACCAACCTCCCATGATAATAGGCTAGGAAGTTAGGGTTAGAGATAGTCATGATAATCTCTATATATGTATATGTATTGGAAGAAATTCGGCCACAGATTGTAGAGCATAATTCGAAGACAAAGTTTTCATCAAGAACAAGAAGTGTTTGGAGGGCCTTGTACACAACAAGTTCGGGAACCAGATTCCTCAAATTAAGTCGATATTGTTAGCCGAAGAGAAGAAAGGTCGAAGGATTCTTGAAGGTTGGAGAAGAAAAAAAATTGTGTAGTGAATTTTTGGGAAGAAAAAGCGTTCGTCGGTAAGTGTTTTCTCCCAGTTGAATCGTTTTAGACATGAGTTTCCAACCAAATACGTTATAGACCGTTTCGTCTAGATTTTGTGAGTAAAACAATGCCAAGAACTCATCGGTTGGATGAGATTTGGTAGACCTCGTAAGTGTATAAACAGGAGTATAAAAGTAATCGATTTTTAGACGCAATGTAGGTGGACCGCCAAGAAATAGAAGTAAATCATAAGTAAAAACGATATCACCGTGATTTATGAAGATTTAAAATGGGTTTAGGGTCCCCGGACCATGACCGGTACTCGATAGAAATAATCGGCCAAAGCCACGACTGTTGGTGATGGTGAAGAAAGTGAGCGGCAAAGTGAATCCATAATGCATGTGTTGGCATGGTGGAGCTTATTTAGTTTCTTGAATCCACAATGCATGTGTTGGCCATGCATATGTTGGACACGTGAGCCCATGGCCATTTGCCTATTTCTTAACATTATTATTAATAATAATGTAAATTGATGATAAAATTGGCTAGTTATGAGATTAATTAGATAATTTAAGGGTAATGATGAAACAAATAATACTTAGTTCTATATGTTTTAGTTTGAAAAAAGGGGTATTTATGATGAAATAAATAAACTGTTTTTAGATCAAGTTTTCATTTGAAGTTTTGATTTTCATTTTGTTAATCACCCAAGTATTTAACGGTGTTAATTGCAAGGTTAATGTTGATTGCAATTATTTAAATAATCATCGTTTGTAAGTTTTCAAAGTGATTAAATGTTTGATTTTGAGATTTTTAATCTCTGAAGTTAACGACGACCCTTGATTTTATAAAATGTATGTTTAAAGCCCAACGATATTTAGTATTTCGAAACTCTTGACAAGTCGAGCTGGAGATTTATATTTATTCTTTGATTTGAGAATTTTATTAACACGTCTATGTATAATACATAGAACATATTTTGAAACGAGATAATATTTATAGCACTACAAGAAAATTGAGTTTTAGAGAAGGAAATTTTAGAGAATGATGTAAAAGTGTATCTAAAAATAACTTTTAGAGAAGACTTTGGTCGACAAAAGTGAAAAGCGTATCTAAAAGCCATACAATTTTCAGAAAAGCTTTTTAAGACAAATTAGACACTATCATATTTGTATCTAAAACTATTAGAGACGGTTTTTAAAAAAAGCTTCCCAAAAAATAGGTCCCAGACCTTTAGTAACGGTTATGGAGCGTATCTAAAGTTTTAAGATTTTCTTTTAAAAATAAATTAAAACTTAAAGGAAATTGTGTTGAAAATCTGAAAACAATACGCGTCCTAATTTTTACAATTTTTTTGCAACTCGCCTCTTTTAGAGCGTCTCTAACAGCTTTCTCGTAATATCTTCAAAATGGATAACCAAAGCTAAAATTACTAAAAAAAATTAAATTCATCTTCAACAGCTTTTCCATTTCGAAGAATCCAACATTAATTAAAATATTAAAATATTCTATTTATTTATTAAAATATTATTTTTTCTCTAACATATTTATTTTCAAAGTTTTCTATTAGACATCTCACTTTTTAATCATTTTTGGAGTGATCTCTGTATTTTAAGAAAAAAAAACCTTAAAGCTTTTGGAGCAAAATATTAGCACAAAATCCTTATTTTCTCTATTTTCCAGATTTTGGGAAGCTGTTGGAGATGCTCTTAAACGCCATCAGACCCTATTCTCATCTGAGTTTTCAGTAATGTTCGTCTACCGATTCTCAAATTAGTTCATCAAGTCATTCTCCTCAAAATCTCATCGTTGGCTAGGTAATTTTCAGTTCTATCCTATTGTTTTTTATGCAAAATTGATAAATTTGATTCAATTATTTACCACAATAAGAATACATGGTTTTTTCAATCAGCATACTTTTGTGAATGAGTATGAATAGAGAATCCATGGATGAAGATCGAAAAGTAGATTTCTGATTTCTAAAATTTACATCAAAACTGAACATTATTTTTGGCTGGTTGAATACAAAGTATTTCCAGTTCGTATTGCTCTCAATACGAAAAGAGCATATTGTATAGGTTTGTAGATGCTACTACATAGGCATTTCAATTACTGGTAATTGATTTGAATTTGTTGTTATTTGAATATTTTTATAAATATTAAGTTTTGTATATACAGAACTTGGTATCACTTTGTGGAGACACAGAGCAATAAGCAATTATACAACAGTTTTCAACTTTTCATCAACCAAGAAATCACATACATGTAATGTACCATGTTGATTTCATCTTAATTCTAGTTGAAACATGAGATTAAAAAATATTCATATTTCTTGCCATCTAGGTTGATATATTTAATAATGCACACCAACTGTTTGATGAAACGCTCACTTCTCAAAGTTGCATTTGCCGATGCTTGGGTTTAATTTTTCATTAGGCTGATATTGTTTTTTGGTACTATAACCCAATTCCGTACTTGTACTTGATTCTGGTGGTTTATTTTCTCATTTGGTAGTAAATTGATGTATATTCAGGCTGGGTTTTTACTTGAATTTGAAACTGAAAATTAAGAGTCAGACATACCAGGAGTGTGCTAATATGATGGAAGGTTATTTTAGAGGGTAGACTAACATTCAAACAATTTTAGTTGAAACTTTCATGTGATGGAGTGTGTTATTACTCTAGTTTCCATTGCTATTATGAATCTGTATTTGGGGTTCAATGTTGAACCATTAAGACACTGAAACAAATCAATATACTTGACATGAATTTTTTGCCAAACGTGCCAAAAGTACCATCATTCTTTATACATGATCTTGGAATTGTTACTTACTGGGTATGTTGAATCTTAGTTAGCTCCAGTTTTGATAGCTTTAGAGTTTTATCATACAATTTTGTGAAGTTTTGAATATCAAATTTTGTTTTTCATTGCTTTCTAGTTGACGTAGGTCTTATTTGTGTTTCTGATTTGATCAGAGTTAAGCCTGATTCCATGGATTTGCTTCTCCTTCTTTGCTTCATTGCCCGTTGCAGGTACTACTTCATCTTGATTTTGATTCATCTCTTTATGCATTTTATTTAATTTTTATTGGCATTCGGACGTGGGTGGGATGGGAAGGGTGTTCAAGAATGGTCTTTTATTGCTTAGTTGAACAACCAGAAGAGCCTGCTTTCACTAAGTAAATCTTTTATGGCTTATAGTGTTCAGATTATGCTAAAGTTACTTCTGATGGTTAGTGTGAAAGAAAACTACAAATATGATTATAGAGTCTTCTTTACCTTTTAGCAAGTACAATGGTTAGTTTGCAAAGAAAACACAAGTATGATTATTTGAAAGTTCACTTGGGAATTGGATGTAGTCATTACCATTGTTGCATTATGTTTTCTAGCATTTTGACATTTCATACTTGCATCTCTAATGTAACAGTTTTAAATCCAGAACAAAGCCGACATGATTACTTGGAGTTTTGGTTATGTTTTCTTGTACTTTTTGAGAAGGAGGTATGTTCTAGAAAATTATTTGTTTATGTGTTGGTGCAAGTACATTTGATTTTTGGTGGCTCTAGAATATATGACCTGCAATATGATTGGTTTTCTGGTTTGGTGCAATTAAACTTAGTTTTGGGAATTTTGATTTTCTTTTAGCAAAAGGAGTTTGTATTCTCTCTCTCTCTCTCAACTTACGAAAGATTTATAAATGTGATCTTGGTTCAGTCTACCAATGTTGTTTCTTCTGAAAAAAGAATTAACTTGTTAGGTTTTGTCTGCAGTCTTCCATGGCAGGGCCTCAAAGGTGCAACGAAGAAGCAAAAATATGACAAAATATGTGAAATGTCTATCGTAAAACAATAGTGTAGGGTCTGACAATCTCAATTACAAATGTCTATCGTAATCTATGCTCGCTTACATTTATTCAAAATTTGACATCCCGCCGCATTGCGCTGATACACAACTAGTATATATATATATATATATATATATATATATATATATATATATATATATATATATATATATATATATATTGATTATGGAAGTATGTTTGTATCTTTAAAAGTGGGAATCTTGACAGTGGGGTTGTTGTATTTATGTTGTGCAGATGTTTAGGGAGACTAAGATACCTGAACCACCAATGTTTCAGCCTGAGTTTCCTCCTCAAGGTTTGTACATTTCTGATATCTCCCATGATGCATTTATTGATTCGTTCTTAAATTATGAAAACTATTTGCATTTAAATTTTCGTTGTTTGATTCTCGAACCCACAAATTGCAGCCTTCGGATCATGATTTTGGTCGTAGAAAGAAACCAGTTTGATGTTTCATTTTCTTCTCCTTTGTCTATTCCACTTCCATCATCATCTATTTATTGGAACCATGATTTACAGTGAATGGGATGAAAAAAAGACCAGAGTGTCTAACAAAATAGCTAAAGGGGAAGAGACCTCTGGTTCCACCAACAATACACACACAGGTTCTTATGAAGGAGGAAATGGCCGAGTTGCGCCTAATGGTGAGGATGTTTATATCTGGTCAATCGCTTCCGAGTTGCGCCTAATGGTGAGGACGTTTATATCTGGTCAATCGCTTCCGAGTTGCGCCTAATGGTGAGGACGTTTATATCTGGTCAATCACTTACGAGTTTTTCATCTTCACTACACGTTCAAGACCATGGTTCTGAGACTCAAGATTGTTAAATGTTCCACTGTGATTTCATTTTTTATTATAAATAAATTTGGACGGATACAAATTGACTTAACGTTAGGTTTCTTTTAATTAAAATTATCGTTTTGGGATTTTTCAAGAATTTGTTCTTTATTAATTTAATATTATTTATTTGTTATATTATAATATATAATCATATATGAATATGTAGCTGAAATATAGATGAAAATAAATAGGAAATATACTCTTTAGAGAATGAATTGAATTTTTAAAACAATAACTAAAGATGACTTTTAGAGAAGTTTCCGAGTTTATATATCTAAATATCATATTTAGAGAAGGTTTTGGAAGTGTTACTAAAGGAAACCTATAGAGAAGGTTTTCAAAGTGTTACTAAAGGCAACACCTTTAGATAAGCTTTTCCATTTCCTTCTCTAAAAGTGTTTTTTAGTAACTCTTACAATCTGTCACAAAAGCTTGAAAAGCGTCACTATTAATGACTTTTAGAGAAGGTTTTTGAAAAAAACTGGCCAACTTTTAGAGAAGCTTTGAAAATGTATGTAAAGCCCCACAAAAGCGTCCCTAAAGGCTACCCCAAAACGCACCCTTTGAAAACCGTCCCTAAAAGCTTTACCTACCCTTACATAGAGAAGTTTTTTGACGGAAATGAAAAGCTTCTCTAAAGGCTTTAGAGAAGCTTTTCAGACTTTTAAGTACAAAAGAAAACCTTCTCTGAAGGCCATTTCTCTTGTAGTGTAGCCTCGTAAAAAGAAAGATCGAAATGTTTTATAGACCGTTAGCTTATTTTGAATGCGTGCTTTGAAATTTTAGCATGATTGAGATCCTAGAAATTTCTAAAATATCTTTGGTGTATTAAGTATGCTAAATTTCTCGTTTGACCATGTGGTAAAGCATCATAGTTCTCTTTGGGAATTTGTTTGGTCTTTAGATAAGTATTAAAAACTAATGGGATAAGTTAATAAAGTCTTATATAAAGTAAATGCCGAGTCTAGAGGGACATTATTAAGTTGAGCAGTTACTTAAGCGATCGACCGAGTAGGAACTCGTATTAGTTAGATAAGGGTCTTGTTGACCGAGAGAGTAGTTTTAAGAAAGTACTTAGAAAAATCATTATGATATGTGTAGGTGCAAGTTTGAAGAGATCAAAGAAGCCTACATACCTAGGTGAGTACATGTGATTTATAAAACGGAGATGCATGCATAGTATGCAAATATGTTGCAAACGTTTATTTTCAAGATATATATGTTTTTAGTATTTTCAGTTACATGCTTTTTCATATGTGATAGTTTTTGAAAGATATATGAGATATGTGATTTTATGTGATGTGTGTCGGGTTTCCGACGGACTAGGGCAGGTACTGCCAGAATAGCATACCGGTATTGGTTTGGTCGTTGCTTGGGGAGATAGCCCCTATAAGCGTGACAACCCTAGTATGATTTTCGGTCGTGGCTTGGGGATATAGCCCCTATAAGCACGGAAACCTTTGGGTAGGCCAATAGCGTGGTGAGATAGCACCTATACGCTTGGCGGACTAGCTATGTTTGTGATAAAGTATTTGTTTAAAGTTGTATGTTTTTTTTACATATCTCTATAATTCAAAGCAGGTTTTTAGCTGATTATTTATGTGAAGCATGTAAGCAAACTGTGAACTCACTAGGCGAAAGATGACGTTTTAGTATGCATCTCTCAGGGGGCGTTATAGCGGGTAGTTGAAGAGAAAGAGAAGTTTTAAAGTATGAATCGTTCTTTCACTTTGACCATCAGTTTAAGGATGATATGCAGTACTTAGCTTTATTTGTGTCCCCATTTTTCTTTGAAAACTCTTCAAGAACATCTAAGTGAAACGACTATCACGATCATAAATAATTGATAATGGAACCACATGTTGAGTCATTATTTCGTCGATGTACAATTTGCCCAATATTTCTAATGAATATGTTGCGTTTATCGGTAGAAAGTGAGCAGACTTCAACAATCTGCCGACGATCACCCAAATAGTATCAAACCCTTTCGGGGTCCTTGGTAGCTTCATAATAAAATATGCGATCTGATCCCACTTTCATACAGGTATCTCTAAAGATTGCAACTGACCAGAAGGCTTTTGATGTTCAATCTTGACTTTCAAACAGAGAACAACGATCTACATAATGAGCAATGTCTTTCTTCATTCTCAGCCACCAATAGAATTGTAACGTCCCAAAAATTACAATAAATTTGAACTTTTAAAATACCATTTTAATAGATTAAATCACAAGTGTTTAACTCCAAATAAACGTTTAAACAAAACCTCGTTAAGTTAAACGATCATCTCAAATAAAACAACGGAACTGTACTAAGTTTAAAAATAAATAAATACGAAGGTCTTCTCAACGCGCCAGTGTGTACCGTCACGCCTTACCGCCACTCGCACCTGAAACAGTAATTTTATAGGGAAAGGGTAAGCACGAAGCTTAGGGAATTCAAACACTAACATAGGATAGCAATCATATGAACACTACCCCTAACCACAGATAAATACAATTAATCCACACATGCCAGTTCAAGAACATATCCTAAACAGGCAACTCATACAACAACAACTGTACATATATAAAACCATCGGTCTCCCCGATCATACAACAACAACTGTATATATATAAAACCATCGGTCTCCCCGATTATACAACACTCGTGTAGCCATCCCTCGGTCTCCCCGAGTTCATCCCACACTTGTACACAATCCCTCGGTCCCACCGAGTACTCGATCTCCCCGAGTTCACACAATACTTGTACACGATTCCTCGGTCCCACCGAGATGTATATAACACTCATTTATACTAGGCATTAATTCAACCTAGTACTACACACCACAATTCAGCTAGCACACACAACAATTCAGCTAATACACACAAACTACCGTAATGTACATATAATCTCTATTCTACGCAGTGAGAGAACTCACCTCGATAAGCAACACAGATGTCCACAAACAGCAATACGAGCGCGCCACTCCAACTCACTTCTTTCCACCTAAAGAAGTGCTACCAAGTGTCAACACGAAGCCCCAACCCTCAAATGTAAACATAAGACTAAAAGAGTGACATTTCAGCTTTTCGGTCTAAACTGCAGGTCTGTTCGGGACCTGCTTATCCCCCTCTAGACCCACTAATCTAGAGATTAAGTCCCACAAACAGGAGGGTCTAGGTCTTAGATTTCCAAGGACATATTATACGCGTTCTAACGATTTTCCTATAATTTTATACAATTATTCTAAGATTGAAACGTAAAGCCGGCAGATTCAGACCTGCAGCAAAAACGGCTATTTTGCACTTACTTAGAGGCCGAACCAGGTTTTCGCCAAAACAAGAAAAATGTGCCCGACACAGAATGTGAACCGTGGGCACTAGTTTTGCCTCAAACCGAGCTACAGAGGAAAAGTTATGAACGATACAAAACAGGGACAGAAAGACGTTTTCACATAAAATGATGATTTTAAACGGTTTAATGTTTTCGCGATTGGGGTTACGGTTTAGCTATTTAGGTTCGGGTCTAGGTAGCCACGGATGGACTAATCTCAGCACCATCCACTGCCACCTCCGGCAGTGGTGGTCGGCGGCGGCGGCAGCTACCACCGGCGGTGGTGGTGGTTTGGTAAAACCAACCGACGAGACCAATCGGAAGCCCGATCACCCTATCTCCGCCACATTCATGCACTCTCGCAAAAACAACAGCCGTTAACCGCCCTTACAGCCACCACAACGGTGACTCACGGAGCAGCACACCGTCGGCAGCCATGGCTGCGGCGGCGGCGTGGCTTCCCGGTTCCATTAATGACGACGTAGAAAGAAAGAAAAGAGGATGTAGATCCTTACCTCGTGACGACTACTCAGCGGCCACACACGAACTCCCGCTCCCTCTCTCACTCGATCTCTCCCGCTCTCGCTGCACTCTCCTTTCGCCGGCAAGGAAACGGTGATGGCAACTCCGGCGGTGGTTCTGGGTCAGCAGCGGCCGCAGGAAGGAAAAAGGAAAGGAAGTAAGGTTGCCTAGGGTTTCTTTCTCGGTGTTTCCTTGTGGGTTTCTTGCGTGAGACTCCAAAACGCAAACAAAGGGGAGGGGGTCGGTTCTATAGGGCCGATCCCATTCAAACTCCCAACAAAGTGTCACTTTTAGTCCCTAGCATTCCAACACCTTACACAACAAGTTAAGGTTTTTACCTATTTACCATTTTCGGTCATCCCTGCTAAACCCCGTCAAAATATTCGTTAAGAGAAATTATTGAAACAATAAATAAACCAAAATAAATCCATAACGGGACACGGGGCTTTACAACTCTCCCCCGCTTGAATTAGACTTCGTCCTCGAAGTCTACGTCCGCATATAGCTCCGAATAATTCTCCCGCATCTCAACCTCGGGTTCCCAAGTCCACTCAGAACCCTTTCGGTGTTGCCACTGGACTTTCACTAACTGGAATCTAAATTTCTCTGTACGCTTGGCGACATCCGTAACTGGAATCTAAATTTCTCACACCGACTAAAAAAAAATTGAATACTTTTCTTACCAACAAAACTCCTTCAAGAACACTGAAATTATGATCGGAAGAACACTCCAACAACTGGAATCATTCCTAGTCAAACGACTTCGGGTGTCTTCCAACCTTAGATATTCTATACATCCCGATTCAAGTTTCAAGCTCTAACCATTCTAAAGTTGCTCACCAATATACCCTACAGGATACTCGAATCCGATCATTCCTACCATTAATTGTCGATTAACTTCCACGAGTTCTAAAAGACTCCCAAAATTTATTTCACACGAATCATCAAACCAGTAAATTTATAATCACCCACGAAGGTCATTCCACCATAGCCATTCATCACAAGTGAGCATTCCAGGGTTACTACTACCATCTCTATAATTATTTTAAAATCGGCTACAATTCTCCGATTACACTAAAGGTGTTTGGCCTTAAGCCCAAAAGTCGACACCTAACTATACCACTTACCTCAAAAAGGTTACTGTGCATTTATTCTCTTAATTACAAAGGGAATCATTCCCTTAACCGATACTATTCGGCCTACAGTACCAACACGCGTGGAATACCCAACCTTCCACCGTCGACGTATTTTCCACACTCGTTCTACGAAGCCAAGTTATGTCGTATCGAGGATACATCTCGGCGTCTACCTCCCAGGTAACTGTTCAATACTATAACCTCCTAGTGCCTACTGGAAAGTCAAGGTCATAAAACATAAATACCGGGGTCCCACCCCGAGATACCTAACCGACCATTACTAACGACTGACTATAATGCCTATGGATCCAATGCAATACAATCTCCCAACAACATGCCTATCCCGGGATGACTCACTCACCCAAGCATGTAAATACTCAACGTGCAATAAATGCAAAACAGTGCGACAAAAGCAACCCATCAACAAGACTCCACACCAAGCCATTAAAACCGGGCAATTGACCCATGACTATCTCCAAGTCAAAACCGAGCAAAATGCTCCACGCTTGCTAGACCCATAGGTCGGAAAAAAATGTGTTTAAACAATGTTTAAGCAAGCAATACTCTAAATCAACATTAACCCCAAAACTCAACACTAGTTAAACAAAAGGGTCTTCCCAAAGGACTCACATCCTTATAATTCTCAAAATGACACATAACACTCAAAAGTGCATTTCTCAAATGGTTTACAAAAATTATTTACAAAATATTTTCAACACCAAGATTTTTCATCTCAAGAAGATCATATGCAATAAAACTACTATTACCAGGTCGGTAGTTACGCAAAAATGGACACGCTCGTCCCACGTAGGAGAATCATGTTGAAAAATCATTCCATTGCAGTTCAGTTTACTCACAAAACGCAAAACGTAGTAAATAATTTCTTTTAAACGAACCACCACAGTTCTGGTATGGATTGACTCATGACATGCATGCAAGGTAACTGCTTAATTTTAACGGTGTGCAACAATTTTCACAGGTACTTCAAAAGAAGCCCAAGCGGCAATTTGCTCAAAATTATTTTCTGACCATCCAAATGGTATGGAACAAAGTTTACCAATCAAAATTTGTGCGCGTCAGTTTATTATACAAAACAAGGAAACGATTCATAATTACACCTCAATCAAAACACAAAATAACTTGTGCAAGTTCCAAGTTTAAAGACAAACTAATTCGTTTCCATCATTTAAAAAATATCGACCTAAACATCATAAAACCTTAAATCGGGGTAGGCATGCAAACTGGTAACACTTCCATAAGGAATTTTCTAAAATCGTCATCACGAAGCATTTCCTCAATATTTCATACTTGGGACATATAACGTCAAAACACCAAAGTTTAAAATGTATTTGTCAAAAATGCTCAAAATACTCGGTCCCTCCAAAGCAAAAGTTTTTAATTTCCCAAAAATAATCGGCAATTCTAAATTAACCGAATGTCAACAATCTACGCATTTATATTTTCAAAATATAACACATTGTAAACGTATGCATGATATTCACAACACTAAAACACTCCTTTGACCAAAAGGTCTTTCATTCCGACAAGAAGGAACTAAAACAATTTCATGCACGACTCGTTTATCAAAATGTCGAGAACAAAGGTTACCCAAGTATGCATACCCCTAAGTCGATAAAGCGCATTTTCATGGAAATGATAATGAAACATTTAACTGACTAAAAGCGCACCAAACAACTCATTATGAAATGTTACCAAAATATTCTTCCATGCATCACTTAAGTCACGCATAAATCAATCCATACACTGAACTATTTGCAACAAAATACTTAGTAACACAAACTTCATGAACCTCAATGACTTTAAGTCAATAAAATAGCACCATACATTGTGCCCCCAAAGTCAAATTGTTAAAAGCAAAATCAGGTATGAGACACCAAAATCCCAAAAATCTCTTTCCACGGTAAAACCATAAACAACATTGTTTAACAAACTCATTTTAAACAAATCACCAAAATAGTTTTATACAGACATCGTGGAATGTAACTTTCCATCTCAACCCTAACATATGTGGAGGAGTTCCAATGTTAAAGTCACAAACCGTAGTCATTTGTCCAGCATTTTAAACGCCATTAAAACACGGATATCATCTTTCCCGAAAGAACCGTTGGAAAATAACAAAATGAAACAAATTCTAACAAAGTTTGCAACTCCCGTGATAAAACGGTTTCATGTACTTTCAAAATCATAGTTCGAAATCTTGTGTGTGTGCTGAACATTTCCCAAAATTCCAAAACACAATCCATAAAAGGATTGGAAACACAAGAATTAGTTAATGCAATTTATTTTCAAAATAAACTTTGTGCATGACTCAGTCGGCATTCGACGTCTCGACTCATACCCCTCCAAAACTCCCCGATCCACAATCGTCATCCGGACATTTAAACCTCTTAGGCAAGTTGGGAAATTACGTCAGATAATCCTTACGGTTTTTCCTCAATTCAAAGTCGGCTTAATAAGCCTATGCTTCTAGCACAACCATCAATCTTGACCCGAAATGGCCTACTTAAAACAAACCTCATCCTTATCGTCACTCCAAGTGATTAATACTAGAATCGTCCTTCTATTCCAACGACTACTAGTTTAGAACCTTTATCACTACCCCCAACGATCATCACATCAAAGCAAATCAAGTACACACCTGTACTAGCAGGTTTACTATAGTTGTTTCTACTTGTGATGGCTATTCTGGGTAGATATTACAACGAGTTATTAGCACCCAATAACTCACACTAACAACGCTCACTCTCAACTCCTTGGATTCCTCATGACTTTCCCCGACTCAAGCATTGATCCTGTGCTTCCGGTAGTAGGAGCTCTACTACTACCTTCCACACCTATAATTGCTCGTTCCGAGTCCCATCCCGAAGTGCCCAAGTAGTTTCTCGCCGATAACTATACCCATGTGCCTGCACCAGCATATGTACACACTCTTCCTAGCTCCCTAGGAATTCCACCCCAAAACACTACCTTTGCTACAACAAAATCCCTACTAGCCATAACGAGTTGCCTCGCGAATACCCCGTCACAGGCAGCGTGAAACAAATAGACATTCGAATACAAGATTCTATCCTAGAACGGTTGGACTCAAACAAGAGCTGCGCAATAGAACTAAATCAAATATTCTAAGGCTATGTGATTCTTACTGCATACAACCCATAGGGAATTCACTTAACAACCTAATATGACCAGCATTAATTCCTACTAGCAAGCAATAACCCTACAGTACAGTGTAACCAACACAAGCAATCTAGCATGCATACCCTATGAACTAGAAAGCAATAAATACACTAAGTACTGTACCTTTTCCCTTGGCTCCGGCTGACTATACACACTGCCCCCTCGATCACCGTTTCTCAAACGGGTTTTCCTTTCTTTTATTTCCCAAAAATTTTAAGAGAAGAATTTTATAGCCGCAAACTTGAGATCAAACACACCAAGATGAGTTTGATTCACTCAAGCTGTGCTTTGATACCAAGTTGTAACGTCCCAAAAATTACAATAAATTTGAACTTTTAAAATACCATTTTTAATAGATTAAATCACAAGCGTTTAACTCCAAATAAACGTTTAAACAAAACCTCGTTAAGTTAAACGATCATCTCAAATAAAACAGCGGAACTGTACTAAGTTTAAAAATAAATAAATACGAAGGTCTTCTCAACGCGCCAGTGCGTACCGTCACGCCTTACCGCCACTCGCACCTGAAACAGTAATTTTATAGGGAAAGGGTAAGCACGAAGCTTAGTGAATTCAAACACTAACATAGGATAGCAATCATATGAACACTACCCCTAACCACAGATAAATACAATTAATCCACACATGCCAGTTCAAGAACATATCCTAAACAGGCAACTCATACAACAACAACTGTACATATATAAAACCATCGGTCTCCCCGATCATACAACAACTGTATATATATAAAACCATCGGTCTCCCCGATTATACAACACTCGTGTAGGCATCCCTCAGTCTCCCCGAGTTCATCCCACACTTGTACACAATCCCTCGGTCCCACCGAGTACTTGGTCTCCCCGAGTTCACACAATACTTGTACACGATTCCTCGGTCCCACCGAGCCCTCGGTCCCACCGAGATGTATATAACACTCATTTATACTAGGCATTAATTCAACCTAGTACTACGCACCACAATTCAGCTAGCACACACAACAATTCAGCTAATACACACAAACAACCGTAATGTACATATAATCCCTATTCTACGCAGTGAGAGAACTCACCTCGATAAGCAATGCAGATGTCCAAAAACAGCAATACGAGCGCGCCACTCCAACTCACTTTTTTCCACCTAAAGAAGTGCTACCAAGTGTCAACATGAAGCCCCAACCCTCAAAAGTAAACATAAGAATAAAAGAGTGACATTTCAGCTTTTCGGTCTAAACTGCAGGTCTGTTCGGGACCTGCTTATCCCCCTCTAGACCCACTAATCCAGAGATTAAGTCCCACAAACAGGAGGGTCTAGGTCTTAGCTTTCCAAGGACATATTATACGCGTTTTAACGATTTTCCTATAATTTTATACAATTATTCTAAGATTGAAACGTAAAGCCGGCAGATTCAGACCTGCTGCAAAAACGGCTATTTTGCACTTACTTAGAGGCCGAACCAGGTTTTCGCCAAAACACGAAAAATGTGCCCGACACAAAACAGGGACAGAAAGACGTTTTCACATAAAATGATGATTTTAAACGGTTTAATGTTTTCGCGATTGGGGTTACGGTTTAGCTATTTAGGTTCGTGTCTAGGTAGCCACGGATGGACTAATCTCAGCACCATCCACTGCCACCTCCGGCAGTGGTGGTCGGCGGCGGCAGCGGCAGCCACCACCGGCGGTGGTGGTGGTTTGGTAAAACCAACCGACGAGGCCAATCGGAAGCCCGATCACCCTATCTCCGCCACATTCATGCATTCTCGCAAAAACAACAGCCGTTAACCGCCCTTACAGCCACCACAACGGTGACTCACGGAGCAGCACACCGCTGGCAGCCATGGCTGTGGCAGCGGCGTGGCTTCCCGGTTCCATTAACGACGACGTAGAAAGAAAGAAAAGAGGATGTTGATCCTTACCTCGTGACTACTACTCAGCGGCCACATACGAACTCCCGCTCCCTCTCTCCCTCGATCTCTCCCGCTCTCGCTGCACTCTCCTTTCGCCGGTAAGGAAACGGTGACGGCAACTCCGGCGGTGGATCTGGGTCAGCAGCGGCCGCAGGAAGGAAAAATGAAAGGAAGTAAGGTTGCCTAGGGTTTCTTTCTCGGTGTTTCCTTGTGGGTTTCTTGCGTGAGACTCCAAAACGCAAACAAAGGGGAGGGGGTCGGTTCTATAGGGCCGATCCCATACAAACTCCCAACAAAGTGTCACTTTTAGTCCCTAGCATTCCAACACCTTACACAACAAGTTAAGGTTTTTACCTATTTACCATTTTCGGTCATCCCTGCTAAACCCCGTCAAAATATTCGTTAAGAGAAATTATTGAAACAATAAATAAACCAAAATAAATCCATAACGGGACACGGGCTTTACAAGAATTGTCATAAGTCTCTATACATCTAATTTGTGCCCAGATGAATAAAAACCGAGATTGGTGAGATTCTTTTAGTACTCGATCACGTAGATTACCCAGAAGAGGTACCCATATTCTATTTTCTGTTGGTCCCGAAGGGTTATACAAGTTTGTAGAAGGGGGGGGGGGGGGGGGTTGAATACAAACACACGATTTTTACTTTCTAAATTGTTTATTGATAAATCTTAAAACAATTTACAACTTATTGCGGAACAAGATTAAGGATTAACCTAATCTAAACAAGTTAAGAACACTAAGTTTCTTGCACTAGAAATAAGATAGAAAGGAGATAAGAATATTACGAATAATATTCTAACACTAAGAGAGAAAGAAGAAGATGGCCGAGCACTTCAATTCTGAAGTAGGGTTCTTCTTATATACTGCATAGCAGTGTTACTTTACACGTGGCAGCAGCTGAGTGGTTGCATGTTTTGACCTTTGTAGACAACCTTAGTAGCCGCATGGTGCACAGTGTAGAATCAGAGTTTGTTGTACGATTCTAGACAGAAGGGAGGTCCGTTCTGACATTTCGTACGGAGACGTGCAAGGGGATAGACAAAAGTAACTTGTAGAGTAGACCTCATGATCAGCGTTCGCTGAACAGTTCTTTATCAGAGAATGATAAAGCTCAGCAATTGCTGAAGTCTTCTACTTGATACTTCACGTTGAGTGGACATGACTTGCTTCGCTGATATCCGCATCAGTTCCTTAGTAGACTTGTTGCTGGTTCTTGGGCTTGATCTTCGACTTCAGCGTATAACCTTTGTTGACGTGAAACTTATCTTCAGGGATCATAAGTAAACAACTAAACTATCAGCGATCATCACAGAGACTGAACAAGCTCAGAGCTACTGGATGAATAGTGTTCGTTGAATGTGTAATCTAAAGAGCGAGAGTTCCTATCAGCGGTACTGTAAAGTCCTAGTACTTATCAGCGATAGTGAAACTCTAATACATATTGTTTACTTACAATTTTCACTAAGTGTTTAAGAGAGGGTCATTATCAAATCACTGAGGTTTTGGATCAACAATCTCCCCCTATTTGGTTATGACATAGCAACAAAGAAAATTGCTAAGTATGAAAATATAAGGATAAAAAGAACTCATAAAATATTTGTCCCTTTTACTGTTTTCTGGGATCTTTTAAGTACTGATGGAGTAAAGTACATTCGCTGAAAATTTTCTTTTAACTTCGTATAAGATTACAGAGGGAATTACAACAAATTTAAATTACAAGTACAAAAAGAGGTAAGCTGATAAAGATATAAAGATTACAAGGAAATCCTATCAGCCTTCAAGAGGTTCTTCTTTAATGAGAAGTTCATCAAGGGTCTTTGTTGTGGGTATCATCCAGTCAGGGACCGTTACTCCTTGATCTCGTTTATTCTTTGCATCAGCAAAGATCAAGGGTTTGAGATATCGTGCCTGAAGATCGCGTCTAAATTCACACCAATAGATGAGATCCCTGAGCTGTTCAATGGGAGTGATGGGAAGCTCAGAGACACGTTGAAAACGTTGTCCTTCATCGTAGTCGATAAAGAAGATACCATAAGGTTCGCTTATGACTTTACCAGGGACGAAACGTTCACCAGGTGGCAGAGAGGTATCCAGCGCTGAGAGATCAGGATCAGGACCAAGTACTTCAGCACGTGAAAAACCAATACCTGTTTCGTTCCGGATAGGAGGACCTGAATCTGATGGTTTGGACTTTTTCTTTGTAGAGGCCATTCTTTGTTGAGTCACAAGAGGAGGAGGAGGAGGAATATCCACAGCAGAAGAAACCAAGTCTATCTGAGAATTTATGATTTTCTCAACATGGCTCTTATATTGTGAGGTAGATCGCTGAATGGCTTTTCGCATCTCCAACCATTCAGAGAAACCGTACTTATTGATCGTAGCAGTGTAGATGTTTTCCTTGGTACCGTTTTCTCTGAATAGACCGACCTTAACAACTGGAACATCTATGGTCGATTTTCCTCTGATGAATACCTTGTGAATTCTGGCAGCCCGATATCGATAGTGCAGTCTTTCTTTGCACCATTCCAAGGTAGAATCGGATACCTTGGTCTTTTCTTCAACGATCTTCTGGGCGTCTTCCCATAACTGGCGTTGGACTACGATGGGAGTTATTTTCAGTTTGGGGTCATTCACCGATTCATGGGCAAGCTGGATGGCGAGGGCCTTATCTTTTTCTTCAGATTCCTTCTCTTCGGCGAGTAATCTTTTGGCTCTAAGATGATCAGCGAACTCTTTCTTTGATAACCTGAACTTTGTGGGAACAGGGACTTTGGAGCGAGGGAGGATGATTCGCTGATCCTCGAACTTCTTGATCATTTCTTCTCTCCTTTTCTGATCCTCTTCACTTAGCTTTTGAGGAGCTAAGAAAGGTCTGTTTTTGTGAGAGAGAAGTTGTTCTTCAGGTTCATCGGTCTCAGTGATTAAATCCAAGACCGGGATTATTTCTTCAGCTCTTGTGGCTGGGATTATTGTTGGTGCAGCAGTGGGGACTTCAGCTGGATCCTCAAGCAGGGGAGAGGACTAGCTGAAACACAGCGATCGTTTATGTAAGATTATGGGAAGAAAGAGATAGAGAAAAGAATGGGGTTTAAGTGTATAGAGGTTTTATGGATAGAAGGATTGAGATTGAGAAGGGATAGAGAAGGGATGCAGTGTAAGGGAAGAGAAGATATTGTACTTGACAAACTGGCTTTATCTGAAGGATGGCCAGATTGCCTTCTGCAGCGAGGCCTTTGTTTTTGCCTTTGTCAGCTTTAGACGCTTCAGGCTTTGGCTTGGTCGTCTCCCCTGATGGTTCTTTTATCGAAATCCCTTTCTCAGGGACCTTCTTGGGCTCAACGAAGAAGAAGTCATCATCATCATCATCATCATCATTTTTATGAGTTGATGATGGTTCGTCGTCAGAGATGTCGACAGCTTCATCGTCTTCAGCTTCTTCTTCAGACTCGTCCTCATCAGCGTAAGGTTCGGTCACATCAGCAGCAGCTTAAGTTTCCTCATCGAGTTGCTCCCCCTCAAGAGCAGAGGGAGTTTTCTCGGTTCCCTCAGGATTTTCAACTCCCTGAGGTTGTTCAGCAGCAACAGTAGTAGAACTCGTCTCCCCCTCAGCTAGGGGAAGGTCTTCAAGAGTTTTCTTCTCCCCCTCAACATTATGGGGAAGGTCTTGATCCTTCTCCCCCTCTTCCACATGATGGATGGGGGAGGATATGATATTCTCAGTATCAGCAGCATCATGCATTGGGTCCCTGTCTTCCAGGCTAGAGATCCCAACACAGGTTTCAATCTTGCTTAATCTGTCTTCTAGGCCAGATATAGCAGGATTGAGTCTTTGAAGATCTTCTCGATCCATCTGAGTAAAATGCGATGGAGTGCAAGTTGGATCATTCAGACGCTCGAGGATTTGCTGCAGTAGATTGGTGGCGGTGCTGACATCTGTCCTTAAGAAGGACACTTTTGTCTTCAGCGTTGTGACTTCGCTGGACAGGTTAGTATGGGAGAGGTTGAGATTGTTGATGGCAGTAGAGTTTTCAGCAAGAGTAGCAACAAAAGTTGCAACGTTGCCATCCACTTTCTCTAGACCAGCACTGGAGGCTTTCTTATCAACGATCTCAGTCAGCTTTTTCAGATTTTCTCCAACGTCTGTAACCGCTGAAGAGTTGGTGGAGAGAATAGTGGTGAGAGATTCCACTTTAGTTTCCAAGTCTTTCAGGGAGTTGTTGATATCTCCCAAATTAGGACCTGAAAAAGTTATTACCTTATGAACAGAGGAAAGCTCAGAAGTTTGGGGTTTTGAGAGAGGAGTAGGTTGAGTTATGTGTATACCTGCAGGCGGGTTGGCGAAGTTGTCGAAACCTTGTAACCCTGAATGGTATTCCATGTCGCCTTCGAGAGTGCCTTGGCGCTTGGAGGTGCCTGCAGATCCTAAGTTTGTTTCCATCATCGCATGTAGAGTATCAGCAGCTGAATCATGAACGATGACGTTGGTTCCTGAGAACGGTGGGAAAATTGGTGGAGTGTCCAAAGAAAAAGTGGGAGGAGTGAAGGATGAGAAGATTGGTTGGGTGCGGGGTTCAACGTTGGATCCGCTGACAATCACTTCACTCTGTAGAGAGGCTGAAGGAGGTGGGTTCAGTCCCAAGTTTATAACCTCGGTGTTTAGAGACGCTGAGGTTGGGATGGAAGAGGTGGCTTGAACAGCTGTGGCAGAGCGTACCACGAAACTATCCAGCGACTCTTGTATAAGATGAGTCGTGGAGTCTTTAGCCATTGATGGATTGGAGGGTTGCTCCTTGGTTTTCTTGATCCTTTTGGAATCAAGTTGGGAAGATGAGTGTTTCCTTTTATGAGAAGGAGTGGAGGGTGCAACCTGGGTATCAGCGGTGGGGATTTCCACTGAAGTAGCTGCAGAAGTAGAAGAAGGAGGATTGAGAAGAGGTAAGAGAGTAGAGAGACGTACCTCGTTTGGCAGAGACTTGAAGTCGAGCACCTTAGGGCCAACCTGAGAGAGTCTCAGATCACCCTCTTTTGGGTATTTGTCCCCAAGTCCTTGTAGAAAGACGACGCTGATGAATCTGGGATATGGAACCCATGTTGGTCTATCAGCCATATCTACTCTGAACGCAAGATCGTCATAGATGATCGAGGCCCAGTCAACATGGAGACTTTTCAGCAATGCATAGCCCATTGCTTGTAGAGGTTAAGCGGCTTGATCAGAGGAGTCGGACTTCGCTATCATGCAGCTTATCAAGTGAGCGAAGATGAAGTTCATCTCGCTGGGCATTTTTGACTTCTTGATCAGGGTCAGTTTCTTCTTGGCCAATTTATCCCTCCCTGTGTCCCATGTGTAACCCATTGCATCAAAGAAGGCAGTGATGGCTTCTCTATCAGCATGGTTTTTGTGGTTTGGCAGAGGGACAAAGCGTTTTTTCTTTCGTAGCCGTGGGTAGGTTGAGTGCACGCCTGATAATGGCGGGGTTGATTTTAGTGGTGCCAAATTTGGTGTCACAGAGAATGACATCAAGTAATTTCTCAGGGTCTTTGGATGAAGGAACCTGAGCTCGTCTGGCAGTATACCAGAACTGAGATATAAGGAATTTATGGGCAGGAGGTACGATAGTGAGGGCTGTAGATAAGCAACAGGTTTTGAGAAAGTTTACAGCATCATCCAGATGCCTAACTTGCTTTTTCGGAGGAAAATCGAAAAGCGCAAAGAGATTGTTGTTGTTGAAAGTGACTTTCTCAAGCGTGAACTTGACCTGAGAAGCCTTGATGAGATTCAGTTTCTCAGCAGCATGAGATTTCTCAGTAGTAGGAGCAGCAGTAGAAGATGCCATTTCTGTTAATCACATATAAACATGAAGAAGAGATAAAGAACAATGTCTTAATGTGGAAAGATTTTCCAATAAGATGTTGTTGAGTTTTGTCCATTTCATTCAGACCAAAGATGTCTTAATGAAGATTAGGGTTTTTCTAGTTTTGACAAAAAGAGACAAATACTAGTGGAGTCTTATTTTCCAGTTTCCTCTTTCTTAAAAGATAAGGATTCTGGAAAAACATATGAGGTTTCAAGTTTAAAGATTTTGAGATGTAAACTTGAAGAACAACCATGAAGGCTGTGTTCATAAAACCATGAAAGAAATGATTTCATTTTTAAAAGTTCTTTTGTTTGATCTTGTTGAAACAATGAGAAGATCAAAAACAAGTTAAAACAGGTAAATAATAAGAATATTAACCTTGTTGTCGAAGAAGAAGATGAACAGTTTCTGGAAACAAGAGTTCAAGATGCAACAGTAATTCTTTTCTTGTAGGAGAAGTTGTTCGCGTAAAGGAAAAATATAAACTCGAATGGGTTTATATATTAGGAATAGAGAGAGAGAGAAAAACTAGAGCGGGAAAGTTTTTCATCATGACACGGACACGTATTTGCGTTTGATTGGATGAGAAAATGAAACGTACAAACGTGTGTCAGAAAAAGAACGTGCCAGGGTTTATCCGTTTGATCACGTCACAAACGTCCTTTCATATTTTAGGATGTCTCTGAGATTTTTGAAATACTCAGGGACATTTTGAAAACATGAAGCACTGAATAGAAATGTCAGTGTTAGGTTTTAGAAATTTCAAAGTATTGCTGATAAGGAAGAGATATTCAGCGATACAATTTGTTTTGAAATCTTGCATTCATTTGCGAACGTCAGCGAGTAAAGAGAAATCATACCTTAACATCAGCGAATCAAGTTTGTTCAGAGAGAAGATGATAGAATGGGTTATACAAGTTGGTTTTATCCTGTCGCTGATCAAATGCGAACCGCTGAAGAGTTTATTCTTCAAAGTTCAACATTCCAAGCTCGCTGATGAGAAAGTTAAATCTTGTCTCATCAAGAGGTTTGGTGAAAAGATCAGCTAACTGAAAATCAGTTGGGATAAAGTGAAGTTCTATATCACCATTCATCACATGATCTCTGATAAAATTATACCTGATTTCGATGTGTTTGGTCTTTTAGTGTAGCACTGGATTGTTGGCTATAGCGATGGCACTTGTGCTGTCGCAATAGATTGGAATTTTCGAGAGCTGAAGGTCATAGTCCAGTAGTTGATTTCTCATCCACAAGACATGAGAACAACAGCTTCCATCAGCTACGTACTCAACTTCAGCGATAGAGGTGGACACTGAGTTTTTCTTTTTACTTGTCCAACTCACCAGCTTTCCACCTAGGAGCTGACATCCTCCTGTGGTGTTTTTCCTATCCATCTTGCAACCTGCAAAATCACTATCTGAATAGGCGATTAGATCAAACCCTGAATCTTTGGGATACCAAAGACCTAGGTTAGGAGTACCCTTAAGGTAACGAAAGATTCTCTTTACAGCGATCATATGAGATTCCTTAGGTTCAGCTTGATATCGTGCACACAAACAGGTTGCGTACATAATATCAGGTCAGCTAGCTGTAAGATACAGAAGAGAGCCGATCATCCCACGGTACGTCGTGACATTAACAGGTATTCCAGAAGAATCCTTGTTTAGTGTCAGCGGTGGTGCCATAGGGGTTTTCATAGCTGAACTCTGAGTTAAATCGAATTTCTTCAGCATATCTTTAACATACTTTCCCTGATTAATGAAATTTCCTTTTTCATTTTGTTTTATCTGGTGACCAAGGAAATATGTTAGCTCACCCATCATACTCATTTTATACTCTGCATTCATTCTATCAGCGAAACGAGTACAAATGTCAGGGTTAATAGAACTGTTGGTCCCATTTAGGACAAGCAGACAATAGAAGAAATAAAATCCATATATAAATAGAGATAAGATGAACAATAAGAACAATCATAAATAAACTCATCTCATATTCATTGAAGATAATATGGAGAGGAAAATAAAGAACACCACACTTTACATTTTAGATGACTCTCATGAGATTAGTCAGTGTGTGTTTTTGTGTGTGTTACTCCAAAAATGACCTCAATGGTAAATGAAACCCTAATCTTCCTTGTAAAGGGTCCATTTACAATAAAAAGGCTCAAGCCTATAAAGCTAACTAAAAAACTAACTAAAAAGCCCATACACTTTTTCTTTATAAAACATTTAATTAAATTAGGAGCTAATTTAATCTAACAATCTCCCCTAATGTTTTATAAAGAAAGCATCATCTTGTAGTCTCCCCCTTGCTTTCTTTAGAAACTTTGGCGTTCCATTCTTCGAGTCTTCAAAGCATCATGAGGTCCCCCTCAAATGTAGGCTCATCTTCTTGAAAAACCGAGACAATTAACCCCATTTTGTCTAGTTTTCATGATTCAACTTCACTGTTGAGTAAGCATTCAGTACCGAGCATTAAACATGAATAACAGAGGAGTGAGCGACAATCAATATGTCACAATAGATGTATGAAACCGTGAAGAAACGTCGAGAGAACACCGTTCTTGAAAGCGGAAAGAGCATGAATTAAATGCAATGCTTTCGGTCCAGCACCTTACAGCAGATTTTGAGGCTAGTTTTGGCATATCAGCTCACATAATTTGAGAAAACCCAGAACATCAAAGTCGTGCGTCTGTGAATTATCTTTCTAATACAACTGGACTCGTGTCAATTGGAGCACCGACTAAAAGGTTGTGCGCATGTTTCTGAAGCAGCGCAAAGCTGTCAAACAAACTGAAAAATTTCGGGCTCCGGGCTTTTGGCTTGTTTTGATTTCTGGACCAACGAACTCTAATAAACATGCTTGAGTCTTCTTCTGGTCCCTTCTGGTCATTCCTCTTATTTCTGAAAAAAAACAAATTGATCCAGATAGCCTCTGACGAATCAACAGAGCTCTGGTGTCCCAAAAAAAATCAACAGAGCTCTGGACAACTTATGTCGATGATCAGAGCTCTGGTAAACACTATCAATTGCCTCTGATCTTTTGAATAACCTCTGATAAATCAACAGAGCTCTGGTAAGCTCTGATGTCTCTAAAAAATCAACAGAGCTCTGATGAGAAAAACTTTATGTCCAGCAGATGTATACTGACTTTAGCAGAGATTCTGACCAAGAAGAACACTGATTCAGACGAAGCTCAAAACAAGAAAATTGTTCATATTTGTCTTAGGAATCCAACGCATCTAGACTCATAGAATTTGGAGCTTCGAGGAGGGAGTTCTGTTGAAAATACGACAGGTGCGCAAAGCTGACAACAAGTACCTCTGCTCTGGTGCTTCTGCTCTGGTGTACCTCTGCTCTGGTGCCTCTGCTCTGGTGTACCTATGCTCTGGTGGATGTACCTCTGCTCTGGTGGATGGCCTCTGCTCTGGTGGTTATCTCTGGTGGAACAGAAGTTTCTGCCAGTGCTCTGATGAGGTCTAACAGAGCTCTGGTGAACTCTTGTTGATTTCTTCTATGTCCTCTGCCAGCAGTTTTACACCAACTTCGACACTACTTTACACCATGATAGCTCTGGAGTTTGCAAAAACTCAAAACATAAAGGGTGTGCATTGGTTTGTTATCTTTTCAGAGCATCTGGAATCACCTCTTTTGGAGCTCGGACAAATAAGATACGGTTGATTTACCATAGTCGAGCAGATCTGTCCAACAAGTTTGTATCAGCACACTGTTGTCTACTTCAACGATGCATATGACCCTTATAAATTTTGAATCTCTGAAATCTCAAAACACAAAAGCTGTTCATCAATGTGCTTTGAATCCAGGGCCTTTTGAATCGCATCAATTGGTGTCTTGATCAGTGAGATATGTTCAATTTACTACAGCATCACAAATCTGTCAGCATGCTGTCATTAAATCTGATTTGATGTATAAAATAAGACGATCTCCATATAACTTTTAGAACCGTGAGTGCAAATAATCAGATCTCTAATTGATCAGGTCAGAAAACTAATTAGAAACACTCATAGTTATAAAAACTTTTCAGATCAGACTTTGAATACATAGCACAACACCAAATCTTTCTCAATCAACTTTTTTAAGACCCAAATGATTTTGTTTTCATTTAAATGATTATGAGCAGCGGAATATAAATAAAATTTGGATCAAAGAGAGTCCAATCTTGGATTTAAATAAAGGTCAGATCAAAGATCAACAACCTTACTATCAAGATGCCAAAAAAATGCTATGGACTCAAGCACACACAAGGATGAGATCATAGATCAACCATCTACTTAGTGCTTATCAAATAAGACCAATGAATGAGAAAGAATCAAAACACACACATGTATTAAATCTGATCAGATTTGATCTAAACAGAACCAAATCTTCACTTAAGCATTTTGTTGGTTCCTGTTTTGCTTAACAATGATGATTTTATCTAATTAGTTCAAACAATATATAATGCGGAAGCGTTTTAACGAACTAAAAGATATATTTATGTAGAAGTACACACAATATCAAATAAGTGAAGTGTAAATAACACAGATAATAACTCAATGATTCATTGTAATTGATATTAGAAAGAACACCAAGAACACCGAAGATAAAAGAATTCTGCTCTAATGGTGTGTGTGTTTTGTGCAAAGCTTAATTAAGATGAAAGATTATATTGATCTATATGATGGATGATTGTTTATTATTTCTCCCTTTTTAAGAACTCAACATGAGTCTTCTATTTATAGAGCTTCTAAAAGGACAAGCTTCTAGAAACAAACGACAGAAAGTACGAGGACACTGTTGATGAATAGTAGCAGGTACGACGATCCTTAAATGTGCCGAATCTGCTAAGGCGTGCCTATCAGAGTCTGACAAGTTGAGTTGACAGGGCATGCCTTGCTTGTACGAATGTTCCTGCAACTTGATCTTCTGGAAGCTTCTGAAGTCTTCTTGCCTTCTTTCCATAGAGGCTCTGTCAAGTATGACAGAGGCTCTGTGGCTTTGTCTTCTGTAGAAGCGACTTCTGTTGGTGTTTTCACTTGGTCTAGCAAGCCTTTAGCCTTCTTACCACAGAGGCTCTGTCAAGTATAACAGAGGCTCTGTGGCCTTGTCCTTTGTAGAAGAGACTTATGTTGGTGTCTTCACTTGACCTTGATGGTGTCTTGGCAGAACCTCTGTCGAAGACGTCACTGTTATCTTCTATCGGTGCCTTGGCAGAACCTCTATTGGTATCAATACTTAGTATATTTTTCCAATACTTCTATAAGAATAAAGATTGGAGCTAACAATCTCCCCCTAAGTATTGGAAAATAAAAATTGAAAGGTGCATGGTTTTCTAGACTAAGTACAAGACAAGAGGTAATTGACCTCTGTTAAAAGGTTTTCTTTCATTAAAGATATGCCAGAGGCATTTACATTTGATTACAGTGAAGAGAAAAAGTGACAGAGATTTGTAGACTTAATTCAGACGTTGGCGTTTTGGAAGTCATCGAAACTTCTGTTGTCGAGTCCTACTTTAAGCTTATGATAGAACCTGATGCAGAGGGTTCTGAAGTTCTTCCCTTCGTTTAGATCACCTCTGTCAGTCTATCTGCTAGAGATTTATCTCTTTCTTGAGTTCCAGATGGAGGTGCCTGGGATATGGGTTCTGCTATTTGTGGTTCTGGTATACCTATGGTTGCAGTTTCTTCCCTTCGTTTCTACCCCTCAGGATGATCTGGTGGACTAACAGTCATTATCAGAGTCATCCTGACCCTTATTTTTAGTACCCTCTGCCCTGCAAGAAGCGTCTGATTTCTTGGACGGTACGGCACCTACAGCTATCATCTTTGCGCATAGTTCGTCACATAGGCCAAGGAGTGTATGGACCTATGCTTCTGTGTTGAAGTGCATTCTGCAAAAGAATCAAAAGAGCTTTTCAACTCTTTCAAAGTGGTGTCCACAAAGGTGACAAGGGTTTGGAACTCATCCCTTGATACATGCAGACTTGGTGTAACCTCTGGGTGAACGAATCTATCACCAGAGTGTGTCTCTGTTCCTGAGACGCCTTCTTTTGCTCCTGTTTTTACGTTGAGAATGGAAGGACTTCCTTCTGATCCTTGAGTAGAGGTTTTTAAGGCCTCATTCTCTATAGAAGTTCTGATAAGGATATTTGTCTTGATCCACTCCAGAGGTGGGTACAAGAGTATCCTTAAGTTGACTTGGAGACTTGTCTAGAATCTCTTCGTCTTTGTGCACTCTAAGCTCCTCTGAAGAGCTTGTGGACCTATGTGTGCGTGTCAGAGGAAACAAATTCCTCTGTGGGGATTTTTGTTGTGATCAGGGGCGATGGATCACGAACTAAGGGTAAGTACTTTTGAGAGGACTCCCCTGGAATGGTTTCCCTGGCTATTAGTGGCACTGAGGTGGATGGAATTTCCTCTGTCCGGTCAGTTTGGGTTGGGTTCGAGCTGTGCTGCTCTTGTTCAATATTACCTTCTGCTACTAGACTAGCGGTAATAGAAGTGTGGGTTGCACTTTGAGTAGGTTGGGGATGTTTGCCTCTGTAGTGGATTGAGCTCTGTGGTCTGAAACCTGGCTTTTATATCCCCTGAAGCTTGTACTTTTACCAAAAACGTTTGAAAAACATTAGAGAGGATCGATAGATCTTTAGTACAAAACTTTCATTTACAGAGGCTTTGAGGCTCTGTTAAAGCCAGCAGAGGCTCTGTCAAAGCCAGCAGAGGCTTTGAGAGTGAAAATTTCTCAACCAAAAATTTAGAAAACTTTTTGATCATCCAAAGTTTTTATTGTTTTAAACATTGTTTTTAGGACATATTTAGAAATTTTTGTCCTGGAAAACTGTTTTATAAAAAGATTTTGTACGACACATACTTTTTAGAGTGTCTAGTTTGGATGACAGAGTCTCTTTGGTGGAGTGAGTTCTTTGACCAAAAAGACCTTTTAGAATCTCAGTGTGTGCACTTTTTCGAGAGAGCCTTTTGAGTGGACATTCAAATTGATCGATAGAGTTTCCATGGTAAATTTGTGATCATAGAGCTTTTGCCCGACAGAGCCTCTGTTGAGCTCCGCAGAGGCTCTATGACCTTAAATTTCTAATAATGGTAAGCTCATTAATCTTTTTGATCATGTGAGGTTTGAAATGTATTCAACAAAGTTTCTAGGACATATTTGAAAGTTGGTGTCCTAGAAAATGTTTTCAAAATTGGCTCTGTACGAGATACTTACATTTTGGTTTACCTTTTCTCGGCATAATATCTGACCGGTGGATATTGTTGATCATAATCCTCCTTTGGCTCCCCCTTGAATGATCAACCTCTGTAGATCAATTTAAGGTCTCCTTCTGCTCCCCCTTGACCTATGCTTGAATCAAAAGAGATAGATAGTGCACAGAACATAGGTCAACCTCATCAGAGGTTATGTGGAGATTCTCAGAGGCTCTGAGCAATTCCACAGAGGCTCTGTGAAGTATAGAACCTTTGAAGGATGAGTCTTAAACTGAGTGTTTAAGAGTCATTGTTGACTTTGAAGCCTGAGATGTATTAAGGAGTCCATTGTTCGCTGAAGTGTGAGTCCTTGACAGATGTATCAAGGAGTCCATTGTTCGCTGAAGTGTGAGTCCTTAACAGATGTATTAAGGAGTCCATTGTTCGCTGAAGTGTGAGTCCTTAACAGATGTATTAAGGAGTCCATTGTTCGCTGAAGTGTGAATCCTTAACAGATGTATTAAGGAGTCCATTGTTCGCTGAAGTGTGAGTCCTTAACAGATGTATTAAGGAGTCCATTGTTCGCTAAAGTGTGAGTCCTTAACAGATGTATTAAGGAGTCCATTGTTCGCTGAAGTGTGAGTCCTTAACAGATGTATTAGGGAGTCCATTGTTCGCTGATGTGTGAGTCCTTAACAGATGTATTAAGGAGTCCATTGTTTGCTGAAGTGTGAGTCCTTAACAGATGTATTAAGGAGTCCATTTATCTACAAGACAGATTAAAGACATTTTGGTACCCATTTCCAAATGGATCCTAGAATGTTCGGATTTGGAGCTGTCTTCAGGTCCTCTGGTTTGCCAGTCTTTGCTGGTTTGCCAGGTTCCTTTTTGTGAATTTTCTCACTTTGGGTCTTTGGAATTTTCTTTTGAAATTACCCATTTAGAACACAGAAAGATTTAGAGAAAAGGTTTTTTAATTGAAACAGAAGATCAAAGCATTTACAATTATGAGAATGAAGAGATGAATGCTTAGTAGAAACAAATGGCTTTGGAACATTTTTGACAGGAGTAGAGCTTTTGACTTTCCAAACCATTTTCACTCTTTTGAAAACAAGATTATTTGTATCAGCACAAGAGTTTGCTAAGTCAAAGTCCTTAACCCTTTTAGCTAAAACATCTTTTTCTTTAAGGTTTAAATCAAACTTCTTTAGAAGATCTGATTTATACCTCTTCTCCAACATAATCTTGGTTGACAAAACAGATAGTCTTTTTGTCAATTTGTACATTTCAGCTTTAAAAACCTTTCTTTCTCTCTCAAAATCATCTTTCAAACATTTTGTTTGAAATCCTTCAATCTTCTTCTTTTCAGACTCTTTTCTTTCAAAGTCAGACTCTTTCCTCTCCTTTTCAAGAGTTTTCTGTAATTCTGAGATTTTGCAAGAAAGTTCCACATACTTTGTTTCAAGAATAGTTTTCTCCTTTTCAAACTTTTCTTTTTCACAGATCACAAGCTTTTCAAAATTTGAAATCAGATTAGAAAAGTTTAGACACTTAAGTTCAAGGCTTTTCTTCTCTTCTCCAGACTTAAATAAATTACTTTTCAGTTCAAGATTTTCACGGTTTAGTAGTTTACCTGATTCTTCAAGCTTAGCAATCTTATCTGAATCAATAAAAATGCTTTTGTTCATTTCTTCTAGTTCTTTTTCAAGAGTAAAAATTATCTTGCGAAAATTAGTACTGAGTTTCGAATAATAATGAGAATCAACATCAGCACTAAATCTTAGTCTAGACATATTGTTACTTGAGTGATCGTGAGACAAAATGGTATTGATTAAAAAATTGTCTTTGAAAAGAGTTTATAAGCTTAAAAATGATCAGTGACACTAAAATGGAGTTTTAACTGAAGAAACAGCATCTGTAAGTTTACCAGAATCGAACACGTCGAGAATGGCAAAAAAACAGAAGCTGTTTGTAAGATATGAAGAATAGGTTAAAATCAATCCAAATTTCTACATAAAGTCATTTCAAGAGGATCACTTGATATAGAGAATCAAGGAAGGCTCTGATACCAATTGTTGGTTCCTGTTTTGCTTAACAATGATGATTCTATATAATTAGTTCAAACAATATATAATGTGGAAGCGTTTTAACGAACTAAAAGATATATTTATGTAGAAGTACACACAATATCAAATAAGTGAAGTGTAAATAACACAGATAATAACTCAATGATTCATTGTATTTGATATTAGAAAGAACACCAAGAACACCGAAGATAAAAGAATTCTGCTCTAATGGTGTGTGTGTTTTGTGCAAAGCTTAATTAAGATGAAAGATTATAGCTTGATCTATATGATGGATGATTGTTTATTATTTCTCTCTTTTTAAGAACTCAACATGAGTCTTCTATTTATAGAGCTTCTATGAGGACAAGCTTCTAGAAACAAACGACAGAAAGTACGAGGACACTGTTGATGAATAGTAGCAGGTACGACGATCCTTAAATGCGCCGAACCTGCTAAGGCGTGCCTATCAGAGTCTGACAAATTGAGTTGACAGGGCATGCCTTGCTTGTACGAATGTTCCTGCAACTTGATCTTCTGGAAGCTTCCGAAGTCTTCTTGCCTTCTTTCCACAGAGGCTCTGTCAAGTACGACAGAGGCTCTGTGGCATTGTCTTCTGTAGAAGCGACTTCTGTCGGTGTTTTCACTTGGTCTAGCAAGCCTTTAGCCTTCTTACCACAGAGGCTCTGTCAAGTATAACAGAGGCTCTGTGGCCTTGTCCTTTGTACAAGAGACTTTTGTTGGTGTCTTCACTTGGCCTTGATGGTGTCTTGGTAGAACCTCTGTCGAAGACTTCACTGTTATCTTCTATCGGTGCCTTGGCAGAACCTCTATTGGTGTTAATACTTAGTCTATTTTTCCAATACTTCTATAAGAATAAAGATTGGTGCTAACACATTTCATCAAACATGTGGTGTGCAGAATCAGATTTTGTGAAGAGAAACACTAATTTTGTGTCAAAACTTATCCAAATCTTAATGAAATCAAAGACTGGATTTCCAGTAAGCACAGAACAGAAAATAAATATCAGATATGATATTTGTGTTTAGGCTCATGTGATTGAATCAATCTAAGCACCAACTCAACAAATAAATCATCTAATATTCTATTGTTGCATAGATGGCCGATTGAAGAAGAGTTTCTTCTATCCAGCTCTGATACCAATTATTGGTCCCATTTAGGACAAGCAGACAATAGAAGAAATAAATCCATATATAAATAGAGATAAGATGAACAATAAGAACAATCATAAATAAACTCATCTCATATTCATTGAAGATAATATGGAGAGGAAAATGAAGAACACCACACTTTACATTTTAGATGACTCTCATGAGATTAGTCAGTGTGTGTTTTTGTGTGTGTTACTCCAAAAATGACCTCAATGGTAAATGAAACCCTAAACTTCCTTTTAAAGGGTCCATTTACAATAAAAAGGCTCAAGCCCATAAAGCTAACTAAAAGCTAACTAAAAAGCCCATACACTTTTTCTTTATAAAACATTTAATTAAATTAGTAGCTAATTTAATCTAACAAGAACCAAATATAATATCATCAACATATATCTGAACAAGAATAATATGACCTTTTACTTTCCTGAAAAATAGAGTCTTATCGATTTTACCACGCTCAAATTGTTCAATATGGAGATAAGTAGAGAGAGTGTCATACCATGCACGAGGAGTTTGCTTTAATCCATAGAGTGCCTTATCTAGTTTATTAACATAACATGGATGCTTAGGATCTGAGAATCCTGGAGGTTGTTCCACGTAGACCTCTTCATTCAGCTTTCCATTAAGGAACGCTGATTTGACATCCATTTGATACACTTTGAAGTCTTTGTGTACAGCGTATGCTAAGAAAAGACGAATGGCTTCTAGTCTTTCCACTGGAGCAAAGGTTTCGTCATAATCTATACCTTCCTCTTGTCTGTATCCCTGAGCAACGAGTCGAGCCTTGTTGCGGGTTACAGTTCCATGTTCATCCAACTTATTTCGATAGACCCATTTAGTGCCTATCACTGACTTCTCAGATGGACGAGGAACAAGCTTCCAAACTTTGTTTCTTTCAAATTCAGTCAACTCTTCTTGCATAGCGCTGACCCAGTTTGGATCTTGGAGGGCATCATCTGTTTTCTTTGGTTCAATCAGAGAAATAAAGTTAACAAATAAACAAATGTTACCTGCACTTCATCGAGTCTGAACACCAGCGTTTGGATCACCAACTATTTGATCAATTGGGTGATTAATAGTCCATCGCTGAGCCGGAGCATGAGTCGCTGACTCAACCTGAACTGGAGGGGCTGAAGATGAGGCTTCAGCAACTTCTGGTATATCAGTCAAGAAAGGAGTAGGTGCAGATGTCATTAAATTCACTGATTGCTGAGCAGTAGATGGAATGTCTGAGACATTTGGTTCAGAAGCAGGCATAGTGTTTAGAGGAACAGCTGAGACCCATGAAGTTTCAGCTTCACTAGTCTGCATGTTTGGGATGATAGTATGACCATCATCTTCAACAGGATGAGTATGAGGAGTGGGAATGTCTTCTGAATCACCAAGATGAGAAAACATCTATTGATTCAGTTCTTCAGTATCAGCAGAAGGTCTAGAATTCGCTGAACGGGATTCGTCAAAGGTGACGTGAATCGTTTCCTCTACAGTCTGTCTTCTACGATTGAAGACTCTGAAAGCTTTGGATATAGATGAATATCCAAGAAAGATTCCATCATCAGCCTTAGGATCAAACTTTCCAAGGGCGTCTCTATTGTTCAGTATGAAACACTGACATCCAAAGATGTGAAGAAAGCTAATTGAAGGCTTTCTCCCATGAAAAAGTTCATAGGCTGTCTTTTTGAATCTTTTGACTATCAGTGACCTGTTTTGTGTAAAACAAGCAGTGTTGACAGCTTCTGCCCAAAACTGAGTAGGCAGGTGAGAATCGCTGAGCATTGAATGTGCAACTTCAATGATAGTTCTATTTCTTCTTTCAGCGACTCCATTTTGTTGCGGTGTTCTTACTGAAGAGAAGTTGTGAGAAATACCCTTACTCTCAAAGAAGGAATCAATAGAACTGTTTTTGAATTCAGTCCCATGATCACTCCTTATTGAGCGAACAGTCATATTGTTCAGAACTTCCATTTTCCTGACAAAGGTGATGAGTTCTTCAGGGGTGTCACTCTTTGAACGGAGAAACATTACCCAGGTAGAGCGAGAGAATTCATTAACTATGACCAGTGTATATTTCTATTCAGCGATGGATTGTTTGTTAACAGGGCCAAACAAATCCATATGGAAAAGTTGTAGAGGAGATGACACTGAGGAGACTTGCTTTGATTTGAAGCTTGATTTGGTCTGCTTGCCTTTCTCACACGCTGAACATAAGGGCTCTTTGGCGTATGAGTGTTGAGGTAGACCAGTAACTAACTCTTTAGACGATAGAGTATTCAGTGTCTTGAAGTTTAGATGAGAGAGCCTCTTATGCCATAGCCAGTTGACATCAGATGAGGCTTTTGACAAGAAACAGGAGTTCTCAGTGGTTGTTGAGTCCATGTTTATTACATAAACATTTTCCAAACGATAACCGCTGAGAGCTATCTTCTCCTTTTTGTCAGCGACAAAGTAAGATTCCTTAGTAAAGATTACTTTGTTATCCATGTCGCAAAGCTGACTGATGCTTAGAAGATTATGCTTCAGCCCTTCTACATATGCGACTCTTCTGAAGGTTGTTGTACCATTAGAGAGTACACCAAACCCTCGGGTATGTCCTTTTCCGTTTCCACCGAAAGTCACTGAGGGACCCTTCTCTTCCTTATACTCAATGAGCAGGTTCTTCTTACCAGTCATGTGTCTAGAGCATCCGCTATCAAGATACCAGATACCCTTCTTAACCTGCAAACAAAGGAAGATTAGTTTGACTTGGGCACCCATTTCATCATGTGTACACACTTGTTAGTGGAGGTAGATGGAATGGAAGGTTCAGCAGTATTCGCAGCATTTGAAGATTCAGCTTTGTCAGTCTTCACTTTGGTTAATTTCTTAACCTCAGTGGTCTTCTTTGCCTTGGGGGCAATAATCTTCACCTTAGCTATCTTTTCAGCTTTGGTGGCTGTAGGGCACTTACTAGCAATATGATTCGTAAGTCCACGGTGATAACATTTCCTATAACTAAAAGTAGTTCTAGGACCATTTGCATTCTTAGCCGTTAGTTTTAAATGAGCAGGGCTAGCACAAAGTATACATTTGGTATTGGAAATGGGAGGAACAATCAGTTCTTCAGATTTCTTACCAGTTATATCCACTTTAAGTCTAGGAGTAGATCGCTGAATAAATCCAGGGATCTTGTTCTTAGAAGTAGAGGGATAAGTCACTGAAGCTTTAGAAGCATTCAGCTTAGGTACGCAAGTACCCTTCTGAGGTTTTTGGTTAAAAGCAATTCCTTTACCTTTGTCTTTAGAGACTGAGGTAGGTTTTGGATAAACAATTTTCTCTTTACCTTTAGAAGTTAAGGTAGAGATTTCCTCAGGGATGGGAGGTTTTGAAGAGGAACACTGAGAATAGAATGTGTCAGGGATAGAGGATACGAACATTCCAAACTTAAGCATGGAACGGTCAGTGGTTGGTTCTAGAGTTTCATCTTTGTAACCAAGACCACGTTTATCACTTAGGGGAATCTGAGACTTAATTATCTCAGTGATCGTTGTTGAGGATTTATACCATCCATCAACAGTAGTTTTTTCAGCTTTTAATGCAGCGATAGCTTCTTTGCGCTCGATTTTGACTAGCTGATTGATATGAACTTGATCTTTAAAATCTTCTTCAATTTTAGAAAGCTTTTCTATTTGAAGGTGACAGTTTTTAAGCTGTTCAGCGATATCAAGGTTTTGATTTTCAATAACAGTTTTGCCATTCATGGCTTCATATAAACTTCTGGTCAGCAGATCGATTATTCGAAGACTATCAGCTTCATCAATATTTAAAATATTGGTAAAGAAGGAAGGTGATACCTTAGTAGCAGAGGTTGAAGTAGAGGGAATGTCAGACTTTTCTTCCTCATTTTCAAGTTTGGCCATGAGACAGAGATTGGCTTCATCATCATCTTCAGAGTTAGAAGATTCTTTTTCATCAGAAGCAGCCCAATCATAGTCAGCCATCAGGCCTTTGCCTTTCTTCTTAAAGGTTTTCAGCTTTGAATACCTTTCTTTCAGCTTTTTGTATTTTTCATCTCTAGTCCTGGGAGTAAAGTTTTTCTTGGGAAAAGCTGAGGATCTAGAGACTTTCTTTGACCTGTACTCGCTAGAAAAATGTCCTATCTTTTCACAGTTATAGAAAGTAGCAGTAGCCTTATCAATAGGAGTTGATGATCTTGGCTTGTCAGTAATAACAAGAGGTTTGTTCTTTCTAAAAAATTTCTTATTGGCGAATCTCCTGAATTCATTAGAGAGGAGAGCCATAGATTCATCAAGATCTGAGGAGTCAGGATCTGATGAGCATTCAGAGTTAGTCTCCAACTCAGTGATAATGATAGTAGATCGCTGAGTGGTAGGTGACTCTGAGATTAAAGCAACAGGGGTGCTTTTGGAATCTTTTACAATATGCTTGTTAAGATGACTCGATTACTCATGATTAAGCATCGTGCCATATAAGGTAGAAAGAGTCATGGATTTTAGAAACTTTGATAGCTTGAGACACATTGAATAGTTGTCCCAGCTTTCAGGTAAACATTCTAAGAACTTTGTCAGTACTTCAAAGTTAGAATATTCCTTACCAACAGTTTTTAGATCTATTATTAAGCAGTTAAAACGTTGGAGTACTTCAGAGAGAGATTCATTCTTACCACAAATGAAGCTTTCATACCGTCTTACCAGGTTGATCTTACGTGAGTCCTGGACTTCAGATGTACCTTCATACTGAACACAAATTGTGTCCCACGTGGATTTGGAGGTTTTCAGGTTCATGACAGAATGGTAGACTTCGTCAGGAAGAGCCATGGAAAGAATGGATCTGGCTTTAGTGTCGATAGCCACTTTCTTCTTATCTTCGTCAGTCCACATATGAATTTCCTTGGGAACCAACCTTTCTGGAATAGCAGCTCTATTCTCAGCGGCTAGAACTTCAGGATCAATTCTAACAGGAATATATGGGCCTTTTTCAAGATAGTAAGACATAGTAGGGTCTACACCTTCTAAGAAGAGAATCATCCTATTTTTCCACAGATTAAAGTTATCTCTGGAGAATCTAGGGGGTTTTGCAAGAGAATCATTGTCAATATAGTTAGTTTTTGTGTTGGTAGCCATTTTAAGAAATAGCAAGGAAGAAGAGATTAGTATAGATAAGATCTTGTTTATGAGATTAAACAAATCTGCTCTGATACCACTTGTTGGTCCCGAAGGGTTATACAAGTTTGTAGAAGGGGGGTTGAATACAAACACACGATTTTTACTTTCTAAATTGTTTATTGATAAATCTTAAAACAATTTACAACTTGTTGCGGAACAAGATTAAGTTTTAACCTAATCTAAACAAGTTAAGAACACTAAGTTTCTTGCACTAGAAATAAGATAGAAAGGAGATAAGAATATTACGAATAATATTCTAACACAAAGAGAGAAAGAAGAAGATGGCCGAGCACTTCAATTCTGAAGTAGGGTTCTTCTTATATACTGCATGCATTTAATGCATAGCAGTGTTACTTTACACGTGGCAACAGCTGACTGGTTGCATGTTTTGACCTTTATAGACAACCTTAGTAGCCGCATGGTGCACAGTGTAGAATCAGAGTTTGTTGTACGACTCTAGACAGAAGGGAGGTCCGTTCTGACATTTCGTACGGAGACGTGCAAGGGGATAGACAAAAGTAACTTGTAGAGTAGACCTCATGATCTGCGTTCGCTGAACAGTTCTTTATCAGAGAATGATAAAGCTCAGCGATTGCTGAAGTCTTCTACTTGATACTTCATGTTGAGTGGACAGGTCTTGCTTCGCTGATATCCGCATCAGTTCATTAGTAGACTTGTCGCTGGTTCTTGGGCTTGATCTTCGACTTCAGCGTAGAACCTTTGTTGACATGAAACTTGTCTTCGGGGATCATAAGTAAACAACTAAACTATCAGCGATCATCACAGAGACGGAACAGGCTCAGAGCTACTGGATGAACAGTGTTCGCTGAATGTGTAATCTAAAGAGCGAGAGTTCCTATCAGCGGTACTGTAAAGTCCTTGTACTTATCAACGATAGTGAAACTATAATACATATTGTTTACTTACAATTTTCACTAAGTGTTTAAGAGAGGGTCATTATCAAATCACAGAGGGTTTGGATCAACCTTTTCAAAACACAATAACCCACGATCATCTTTTAGAAGTAAAGATGATATACTGGCCAAACGTTCCGGTTTCAAGTGCTCTTCTTTTAAGGCTTCTATTTGACATTTCTTTAATTCTTCAAAGATGTTAGGTTGACGCTCAGGTCGTAATGCGACTATCTTTATTGTTCCACTCTTCTCTTGACGACTTTCACAGCCATAATCATTCACCAATTCCAACCATCTTCTTTGTCTCATATTTAGTTCTCACTGGTCAAAAAGATGTTGGAGACTCTTGTGATCGGTATAAATTTGACACTTAGTATCGTATAAATAATGTCTTCAAATCTTTAATGCGAAGACAACTGCAGCAAGTTCCATGTCATGGGTAGGATACTGACTTTCATGATCCTTCTGTTGTCGAGAAGCATCAGCACATATGCTAATCCTAACTTGGAAGCGTCACTATAAACAACAAAATCGTTCGAACCTTCTACAAAGTTTTTCTTCCAATATTCGGAATGCTTCATCTTGCTCTTCTTTCCATTCGTACTTTATATTTTTCCTTGTCAGTTTGGTCAAAGGCGTAGCGATACGAGAGAAATCTTGTATAACTTTCCGATAGTAGCCCTCTAAACCCTAAAATTTTGTACTTCTGTTGTGTTCTTGGCGGTTCCCATTTTTCAATTGTTTATATCTTCATCAGATCAACTTGAATGCCTTCTTAGAAACTACATGCCCAATAAATTGATGTTATCGTAACCAGAACACACATTTGGAAAATTTGGCATATAACTGTTCCTTTTTCAACAATTCGAGAATCAAACGAAGATGATGTGCATGCTCTTCTTCAGATCGGGAATAGATAAGAATATCATCGATAAATACAATAACGAATTTATCAAAATATGGGTTGCATACCTAATTCATCAAATCTATAAAACCAGCTGGGGCGTTCGTCAGTCCGAAAGGCATCGCCAAAAATATGTAGTGACCATATCTTGTGCAAAAAGCAGCTTTCAGAACGTCTTCTTCTTTAACCTTCAACTGATGATAATCAGATCTTAGATCAATCTTGGAGAAATAACAAGCTCCAACTAATTGATCAAAGAGATCATCAATTCTGGGAAGCGGATACTTATTCTTGACTGTAAGCTTATTTAGTTCCCGATAATCTATGCACATTCTCATTGACCCATCTTTCTTTTTCATGAATAGGACTGGGGCACCCCACGGTGAAGTACTTGGTCTGATGAAGCCCTTATCAGAAAGATCTTGTAGTTGAGTCATCATTTCTTTCATTTTTGAGGGTGCCAGACGATACGGTGTACGAGAAACAGGAGCGGCTCCTGAAGTCAAATCGATACCAAGCTCTACTTGTCTAACTGGAGGAATACTAGGTAAGTATTCTGGAAAAACATTCGGGAACTCACGGACTACTGGAATATTTTAAAGCTTACTCTTCTCTAGCTTAGTATCTTTCACATAAGCTAAATAACTTTGGTAACCTTTGCTAACACCCTTACCGGCTTTCAACATTGAAGTTAGGCAAGACTGACGATTTCTAAGATCACCATAAATTACCACTGGTCCTTTCTCAGGTAAGACAACATTGATCAACTTCTTAGTGAAAACAACACTAGCCTGATTCTCGGCCAACCAATCCATTCCCACTACTACATCGAACTCATTCAAGGCCATAGGAAATAACTAAATAGGTACCCCACAACCATCTATATCTATAAGGCAACTATCAAACACCTCTCTAACTGGTACTTGATTATCATTTTCAGTCTCTACCATTAAAGCATGATCTAACACTTTAGGCTTTAAATTCAAATAAGCAACAAAAGAAGGAGATACAACTGATCGGTTTGCACCAGAGTCAAATAGAACCTTAGTACGTGTAGAGTTTATTAGAAATGTACCTGTAACATCAGGAGTTTCCTCCGCCTCTCGTGTTGTCTTCTAAAAAGCACGACCCCATGCTTTCGAAGTTCAGACCTTTGCATCCTTCCCAGCCTAATACCCAAATCCCATTGGTCTCCCTGGCATACCGCCCTGTTGGGCTTTCCACTATGGACAATCAAACTAAACATGATCTGGTGAATTACAATAAAAACATAATCGAGTCACCTGATAATCCTTAGCAATATGACCCGCTTCCCTCACTTATAACAAATCTTAGGATCAACATAACAATCTCCTTGATGAATATGATTGCAATTGGGACATGGCCTTTTAGTTGGTCTAAAAGGTGGACGACTATCGAACTTCGGGCATGTAGACTTCTTCGGATCATAATACGGTCCTTCCCATTTTCTCTTCCCATAATTCTTCTCACTAACATCTCTCCCCCTATCTCGTTCAACGGTTTCTGCTGCGTCCACTGCAATAGAAAAGTATATGGCCCCTTTGCAATGACCAAACCTTTGGTTTCAGAATTCAATTCGAAGATAAATCTTTCTATCTTGAGTGCTTCCGTGGCTACATAATATTCGGCAAAGGGGACTTCTCCAGAAATCGAGCAGTATAGTCCTGAACATACAAACTTTCTTGCTGTAGATTCGTAAGTTCTTTTTCTAATTGTCTAACCGCAGCTTGAGGACAAAATTGTCTTTTGAAAGCTTTGATAAAATCTTCCCATGAAAAAGTTGTATACACGTCTGGTCCTTCAGATGCAATTAAAGCCTCCCACCAGTACAAAGCGTCTGATTTCAGCATAGCGGTTCCATATAACACCCTATCTTCATCAGCACATTTACTAGTTTTGAAAATAGCTTCAATTTCCTTTAACCACCGCATGGCCTTTACCGGATCTCTTTAACCCAAGTAAGTCGGAGGTTTGCAGCTCAAAAACATCTTGTAGTCACATTTGTTTGGCACTGGTACTTGTTTGGCACTAGTACAACAACAGGTGGAAAAATTGTCTCAATTCCCATATTGGGATCCGATTCTTCTGGTTCCTCAGTTTCAGTGTGATGGGGATGGCCTAACGTAGGTTGTAAATTTTCTTGTAACCTCCCCATTTCTGCTGCCAAGTCAGCTCTAGTAACGTATTCAGTGTTTTGGGATTGACTTCTACCTCTAGGTCTACCCCTACCTCGTTCTCCACTTCTCCCTCTTGTTCCAGTCGTCATTTCATGCATATTTATCGTTCTTGGATTTATTCTATCGGGATTTTCTTCTTCATCTCTATCCATGCGTCGAGAACCACTTGCCATTCTGTTGAATTTTAACAATGTTAATATACGCATAAGCACATACTCAATACAATAAGGTATTCCAGTTCAAACATGTACCTGTAAGTTCATAATTACACTGGCCAGATGTAATTGAAATTACCTTACATGATGTTCCTTTGACCGATTATATTTAATATCCCAAAGGTTCTATAATATTCGGGACATCCTACTTCACATGCAGTTTCAGTCTAGGTATAGAGCCCAATACTTAAATCCCTTAAACTAGAGCTCTGATACCAACTGTAACAACCCACCCTAAACATGCACCATACAACACAATATACATCTCAATATGTTATATCAAAGATACATATTATGTCACATAAGGTCTCTTGGTCCCAAAACTGTACATTACATAATTCAATAAAAAAATCGGTTACTATAATACATTACAAACTAACAAAGCTATTGATAAAAAACGTTTTAGAAAAACTTCATAACTACACAGTCTTCACAAGCACACTACAATTTATCCTTTCCCTTTCCCTTATTTGCTCATTGATCTGGAATACATGTTTTTGAAAACAAAATGAGGGTTAGACCAATTGCTCTAAGTGAGAAAATGCCCACAGTTTAACAAACAATATCAAAATATCAATCAATAAGAATCGTCACATCAAATCTTAACTCATATGCAATATGTGCAAACCACTCCATTGGACTTGAACCCAACACATGGCCATAATATTAGTTGACCGCGCCAAGCCAACTAATCAATTTTTTCTTTTGTACCTTAAAAAACAACCAACTCCGCTGACCTTCAAGGACAGTCAAACTCCGTCGGCCCTATGTCCGGCCAAAATGCAATAGTGCAGTGCAATGCTTATATATATATATATATATATATATATATATATATATATATATATATATATATATATAGGGTCCCCTTCTTTTGTTAACTTTTTAATGTAATGCATATATGCACATCGGGGCATTGCATATATGCACATATTACAATTGCCTGATGTGCATATATGCACTGGTTAACAAAAGAAGGGGACCCTATATATATATATATATATATATATATATATATATATAGAGAGAGAGAGAGAGAGAGAGAGAGAGAGACGGGTTCAAACGAGGAGCGTAACAATTTAAGAAAACGCGAGGAGCACCGCCCATGTACAAAATCATATGTGATTCACAGTACAAACCGCGGCACAAACCGCGGGACAAACCGCGCGGGTCCAGAATTTTAATCACATATGATTTTGTATGTGAATCACATGTGATTTTGTACATGGGCGGCCGTTCTCGTGCTTCTCGTAAATAGTTAGCGCTCTCGTTTGAACCTCTCTCTCTCTCTCTCTCTCTCTCTCTATATATATATATATATATATATATATATATATATATATATATATATATATATAGGGTGCGTTTCATTTACAAACCAAATAGATTGTACAAACCCTGCAAACCACTATATTAGGAAAAAACAGATGTATTTATGGTAATTATTAGGATTCGTTAATAACGATTGTGATATATATATGAAAGATGATAACGTTCATTATATATATATATATATATTTGATACATGTCAGATATACAATTTGCACCTATACTTTCCACATTATCACACTACATATAATATATTGCCGATTTCATAAGTATTCCAGTTTGAAAATACTTAAAGAGAAACTCACTTGATTGCTATCAAAATACTTCCACGATTTCCTCAATCAAACTGATGATACAACCTTCCACAAACCTTCCGATTAACTGAAATAAAGCATATACAGATATCCATTTAACCTATAAACTCTTTAAAAGGCTAAGAATCCTAAATAAGTCTAGAGTACCCATAATACTAAATAATAAATAAAGCTACTCGGATACTACTCATTATCCGGATACAATTGTACCCGGAAATCCATCTAGAAACCCCCTAGAAACTTTTCTAGGAACCCCCCAAAATTTTATCTAGAAAGTTATCCAGAAACCCTCCCCACCTCCCCCCCCCCCCCCCCCAGAAACTTATCGAGAAAGTTATCCAAAAACTCATCCGGGAACTTATCCAGAAAGTTATCCCGAAACCTATCCGGAAACTTATCCAAATAGTTATTCAGAAATCCCCAGAAACTTATCCAGAAGGTTATCCAGAACCCCCCCATAAACTTATCCAGAAAGTTAATCAGAAACCCATCCGGAAAGTTATCCAGAAACCCATCCGAAAAGTTATCCAGAAAGTTATCTAGAAACTCATCCAAAAACTTATCTAGAAACATAACACATCCGGAAACCTAAGAATCCGGATGATAACCGAACCCAAGTTCGACAACGATTAACCAAACATCGAAATTGGAAATTCTAAACCAATGGAAATCTCATACAACCTATAACAAACACACAATTAGAAAGAAACGCACCTCAAATCAAATCACACGACCCTTCTCTTGGCTTAATTGATCGACGACTTCTTTCTCTCTTTCTCTATTCTCTCGGCTCTAATACACACACACTGACCAACAGTGGAAACTTAGTTAGTGAAAAGAGGAGGTGTCGAGTCTTTTTATAAGAATGTGTTAGGGCAGGTTTTAATAGTTGATTTAAAGTTCAAGGGTTGTTTTGTAATAGTTTATTTTGATCCTTTTAGTGAACGGGCCATGGGCTTGTTAACCACGGGCCCATCGTATTTAATGTTGATTAGCTTGGAAAAACAAGCTAATCATCTCTTTTGCTTTCCACATTGTATTGTAATTCTCTCTGAAAGCTAATAAGAAAGGGATGACCAGTTGAAATCAATACGCATACTGTTCATATATTTCGATTTCTTAAACTGTTGCACGGATCTGGATTCTACAATTGGTATCAGAGCAGACAGACGGATTCGATTCAAAGCTTCATTCATCAATTTCTGGTTAGTTTGACTTTTACTCGTCTGACTATTCTTGAATTCTTGAATATTTGATTCAGTCGAAATTGGTTGTTTTTGCTTATTGGGTTGTGTTAGCATTATCGTTATAATTGTTTCTGCAAATTTTCACATCCTAATTCATTCGTTTGAGTGGTTAATTTAGCAATTTAAGATCAAAAGTTTTGGTAGTGTTCTTGACAAAGATTCGATTTTTAACCATCAAAACTTGTTGTTTTTGCATTGAAATCGATTGGATTAGTGTTATTTTTGTGTTAGGCATTGTTACTAACCTTCCAGGATCGATTTTGGGAAACACTGATCAAAAATTCGATCGAATTGAGAAAACAGCCGACTTGTCCGGACAAACCAGCCGACTTTTCCGGACAACTTCAAGGTGTCCGGACGTTTGTGTGATTTTCATCCGGATACTTCCAATTCCATTCGGACTCTCCATTTTTTCCGGGTAAGTTCTGCAATCCGGGTAAGTCACTATTCCTTACATTATCCGGGTAACATTTGTATCTGGAAACCCAGTGTTTCCGGGCATATCTTTTCCGGACAATCCTTTGTACCCGGAAACTTCATTGCATCCGGACAACTCAAGTTATCCGGACACGGTAACTTAGTTTTATCCGGAAACATCTTACTTAGCAGGACCCCCGTGCTAAGTCGCAGGAGGGGGACATTTAAGTATTCGTGATACTGTGCCACTTTGAATCGAACAATCGTCTGACGATCACTCCAGTGCAACTGAAGATGTCTCCTGCTGAAGAAGACATGAAAAAACCGTGTCAGGTATGTGAACCTATCTTTTCAGAACTTTATGTCCGAGTGAAACCTCTTGCTGAACGGGTAGATTCCTTTAAGGCCACTTCTAAAGAACAACTGCTTGAGATTAGGTCTCTAACCGAAAAGCTAGATGTTCAAAAGAAAATATCTGAAAAATATAAGTCTGAAAATGCTATTTTAAAGGAGAAATGCAAAAATCTTTCTATAGCACCTAAAGACTTACGGGCCAAATTATCTGAACTTCAGTCACAGTTTGATCAGTGCTTGAATGAAAAAGCAGAAATTGTTTATCAATGCTCTGCTCTTCAAATTCAGCACAAGGAGTTTGTAAATAAAATCACTGATCTTGAAACAAAACTCCACAAAAGGGGTCAAACTGATCAAACCATCTTTCTAAATAAACCTAAAGAGTTTACATACTTTAACAAAGAGTGGGGAATCGGATATGATTACCCACACTATTTGAAAAAGGGAAGATGGCATGTACCCACTTTGTATGATTTTGCTTGTTTTGGGTTAGATAAAAAGTATCTAGAGTACGCAATTCAATGGAATGGTCCTCTTGAACCAGAAAAGGAGGAGGAAACCGAGGAACATAAACGCACACACAAACGAGGAATTCAACTTCCATTTTGTTATGAACCATTAAACTACTCGTATCAAAAGAACAAAAAGTACCTTTCCAATGACTACTTCGACCCCTACAAGGTAGCTACACCCAAGGATTCCTCCAAGAAGGATGAGGAAGTAGCACCTGCAACCAAGACTGAGACGGATGAGTTTAAACTCTATGTTCCCCCTCTCATCTTGGAAGCAAAGATAGTCGAGTTGGAAGAATCACTCGAAAAGGAAAGGTCTGTTTTTCAAAATGAGAAGAAAGAGTTAATTAAGAATCTTGAGAAACTCAAATCTGAGAAAACCGACGGTGTGTCAAGTGAGGAAAAGGAAAAATTTTCAGTCGGAAATCAATACACTCTCGTCAAAATTGTCTAAAATGACAAGAGAAACGATGAAAGAGCACCTGAGAAATGGTCAACTTCAAGAACAGATTGACATTCTCCAAGCTCAAAAGTAGAATTCCCCTGATCTTTCCTCCAACTCATCTGACACATCCTCGTGTAAAGCTTTCATTGGAAATATCTCGTCTCAAGAAAGTCAAGTTTCTCAAGATGAATGTGTTACAAGGAATTTAAACTATGATTTTTCAAACGCTTTTGCACCAAATTCCTCAAAGCACACTATAGAAAGCACAAAGTGTTCCTCGCCTTCCTCGTCCGATCCAAGTCCAGTAATTCTGGATGTCGATTTTTCAGAATTCATGAACTATGAAGGTAACTCTGATGGAGAGTTTGAGTCGTTTCCTTTCGACAAACCTCTCCCGAGTCATACTGATTGTTTGACTCCAGTAGTCAATCGCCCGGTCAACTTCCTAAAGGGTACCTGTTCTACCACTAAGGCCCCAGCTGTGATTGAGATTCCCAAATCTAAACCTGTTTCTCAAAACCAATCACAGCCAAGGCAAAAGAACGAGCGATTGCCTGCCAAAAATCCTGTTTCTTCAAAAGTCATTGACCGCACTGTCCCTATTGTTTCGGATAAAACCGGTCGCGCTAAACAAGAAAAACCAAAGTGTCTAAAGAAGGAACATGTCGAGGGTGCTGCATCAAAGTCGTTCAATACTGGTTTTTTCCCGAGAATGAACAAAAACGATAGTGCTTGGAATCATAGGGATAATTTTGTTAAAAGAGATATTAATTTTCCGATGAAAATTTACTCCATTCAGCAATTGATTCAATTATCGCACGATCGTTTGTGTTGTTCTAGTTGTGGTTGGAATGACTTTGATGATATTCAGAATAATGAGTGGTTTGGGTCGTATCACATGTGTAATTTATTTCCCAAACGCAAACCCCGTAATAACCAGCAAAGACACTATAAAAAACGGGGTTACCAATCAGCGGTTAAACCACAGCGGGAGACCAAACCTGCTCCTAGATGGGTTGCTCCTACTGGGGTTAAACCGGCACCCAGGTGGAAAGCTGCTACAAAATATGTTCCTCCTAAAGGTGTAAAATCTGCACCAAAGAGGAAACAAGTGTCAAAACCAGTTCCCTCTAACGGTGTAAATCCTATACCTAAAGGGAAAGCTGGGACAAAGCAAGCTTCCCTAAACGGTGCCAAACCTAACCCTCCCGGACCCAGGCAAATCTGGGTACCGAAGGTCCGATAAATTTGTTTTGCAGGACGGTCATGTGTGGCCCTTAGACACTGGATCCTCCACATACATGACCGCAAGGAAGGAGCTGCTCACGATCTACAAGGAACAATATTAAGAAGACGTGAGGTTTGTCTATACTTGTGCTTTAACAAGCTGCTCACGTGTTTAGGGGGAGCATGATCAGCTATCAGGTATGTTACTCTACTGTTGAGGGGGAGCGTCACACACACTTTTTCCTTAAATATGTTAAAAAGTTTTTATATGTGGGGATACTCCCGTGTGCATTTCACACTACGCGCACATTCTGAGGGGGAGCATCCAACTGGATGTTCATCAATTGAGGGGGAGCGACACAGTGTTTTTCTTTCAATGCCTAAAAGTTTTTGGGTGTCAGACTCTCCATTGCACATCCCTATACACTATCCGAGGGGGAGCAAGTTTTTTCCCCATTCTCAGTTTGAGGGGGAGCGAGAGATCCATTTTTTTCAAAATTCTACAGGTTTTATCTCTTTGCAAAATGGAATTATTCTTTAAAGTGTAAAAGTGTCCGGACACCCATCAGTCTGGATGACTTTCCGGACCGGATAGGTATCCGGGTGGGACTATCCGGAATCCCTACTCTGTCCAGAAACACCCTTTGTCCGGATACTTTGTTGTGACCGGAAAGGTTTGCCATTCTATCCTCTTTCATCCGGATACAATGGTTTGTCCGGATACAATGGTTTGTCCGGAAACTGTTTTTTTTTCAATATGTTGTCCGGACACCTCTGTGTTTGTCAGTTCAGTACCTGTTTTGACACTGCCAGTCCTCAATCTGTCCCAGATTGAGCCACTTAATGCAAAGGTACGCACCGAAACTTGTTTATCCGCCTCAGTTTCTAACTTTGGGTCTTTTTACAGATATTCCATGGCGGATCCACAACCTCAATCCGAGGGGAAGAGTCACACTGTTTTTCTTACAAAGTCTAAATATTTTTTCTTGTGTTGATATCACTCTCAATCCGAGGGGGAGAAAGTCAATCCCCATGTATGTTTTGAGGGGGAACATGATAATATCTGTGTTATGCATATAGACGAGAGTTAGGGAATCCCATGGTCCAGCCAGAGCCGGAGGGACCTTCCCCGGGACATAGAACTTGTGAGAAGGAGGATGTTAAGGTCGAACGCGAACCAAGAAAGACTGAGCCGTAAAGATAATGAGGCTCCTGAGCGAAACCAGCCACGTCATATCCGGGTAGCCACATCTGCTATCCCGTCTCATTTGTTGGGACGGGGTATTGAAGAAGACTCTGTGGACCCAGCGGAGCAAATGCACGACCCCCTCATCCACACATCCGTCTCCCAACAGACGGATGTTTCAATATTACACGGGGAACAAGCACAACTTCCACCGGCCTCTCATTCGGAGAATGCTAGTGTTGAAATAAGAGACCAGCAGCCCCTGGTCTCGACTTCAATTCGTGCACCATCGAGTCTAGAGCCACTTGTAATAGATCAATCTTTGGCTAGGACACTTGAAGAGGTACAACACCAAGTCGAGGCTCTTCGTGACCCGACCGGAACCACCGTAGTGTCTTCACCTCTTGGTGGAACACAAGGATCGGCGGGAAATCCTACCACAGCTAACATCACGCCAACTGTGAACGTAGGTGGCTCTACCCCTGTGGTAGACGCCTCAACGGGTAACCTAAGTGGTCCCGGAGTTATTCACCCCTAATTTGTGTCGCAAGGGTCCCTGGACAGCACCCTCAAGGCTGTCCGCGAGGCACTGGAACAACATGTCACCGACGAGATCGCCAAAGCCATCAAAGGCAAAACAAAGATCGTTGAAGCCGAAACCGCACCACCACATCCACCGACATCTGCTCAACCTATCAATTCGGTGGATACCTTGAAGACGATGCTAATGGCCCAACTGCTCCAGGAATCAGATACAACCGCCTCGACCGAAGCAGACCTGATCTCAGTTCTCCGATCCCAGGTCACTGCTCCATCTTCATCTATCACATCACGCCTTGACGCCATTGACTCGACTCTCAACGACTACAACAAAGCGCTCGCCACGCTGTCTGAGAGGGTCCGCTCACTAGAAGACACTTGTAAGAGTCAAGCCGATGGTCTCAAACGCAAGCACGATGACCAGGATGATCCTGATCACCGTGAGGGGGAGAAGCGTCTACGCCAAACCGAGACCGCCCAGATCATGACTGCCAAAACTACAACAATGGTTCAACAGGAACCCCCAACTGCGGCAACTACATCAGAAGCACCCGAAGCCGAGTTGCCACTAGCACATATGGTCATAGATATGGAGATTTCAGATGAAGAAGACCTGACGGTTGAAAAGCCCGAGGGTTCAACACAGGAACTGGTCGATTTTGACTCGTCAGACAGACCGACACTGGACATGATAGATCCAGAGTGTGAGACCAACCCGGAGACCGAAGACGCATGGTACGAAAAAACCGCCAGTGCCGTAAATCTCCAGGTAAATTTAGTCTTCCCCACTGATGAGGACGACAACATTGATTATGATCAGTTCCTGCTCCAAAATTTGTATGGAGCACCCCCCGTTCACTATGCTCAACCCGCTGGAACATCATCAACAAGACCCGAGTCTAATACTTTTGATCTACCGACAACTACTCCTCCCACGACAGCTTCTGATCTTCCTCCCCTTCCTCAACAGCAACAAAACTGCTGGGAGAAGATCAAGGTACTTATCCCTCATCTGGAGGAATCATTGAAAAAGCTGTTCGTCCACAAACTTCGCCCGATCGAGCCAACCTTTTGCCTTGGTATTTACAACCTCGACCCCGAATACCAACGACGTTATATACTTGCAATGCAGCGGTGCCTTCCAGTCAGTCAAGTCAGAACAAAGCATCAGATCACAGAGGTTCTTAACATCCATTCACGCCGCATCATGAGGATCGTCTATCCAGTCTTCACCGTTCGCCGCGAAGATGGTAATGAATGGATATTCTCTAAAGCCGACTTCAAGAACCTCCGACCGCTCAACTTTCTGGTATTGCTGAAAGACTTACGTTCAAGAACCGTTCAACCGCTAGAGATTACAAGGGCGCTCAAAGCCGTTCGTCGACACCTGGTCCGTACTATCATGATGTCATACTTAACGGATTTTCAAATGGCTGTCGAGAACAGGGCTAAGAAAGTCAATCTGATAAAACCAAATCTGAAAGCTCTTGAACTGAAGATGTATCCCGAGAACTCTCTGCTTCTCCAACCTAAATTCGGGATAGTCTACAACAACAAACAGAACGAAAAGAAGTTTCTGCGTTTCAGTCAGGTAGACAGATTTTGTGACGGCACGCTTCTAAAAGTCAGAGATGCTCTTCGAAAGATTATTCAACACGAGTCTGAGAATCCAAAGCATTCGTATGTCCCAAATCCTAATGAAACAACTGCTCGAGAAGCTTTGGAAATGATTGAAGACCGCATCGACTATCGCCGTGCTATCAGATTCTTTGAGGTTCACTTCGCGTTGCGCAAACGATACGTATTCAACTGGCAAGAGCTAGAGCGCGAACTCGAACTTCAAATCAAAGGGGGAGTATGTTAGGGCAGGTTTTAATAGTTGATTTAAAGTTCAAGGGTTGTTTTGTAATAGTTTATTTTGAGCCTTTTAGTGAACGGGCCGTGGGCTTGTTAACCACGGGCCCATCGTATTTAATGTTGATTAGCTTGGAAAAACAAGCTAATCATCTCTTTTGCTTTCCACATTGTATTGTAATTCTCTTTGAAAGCTAATAAGAAAGGGATGACCAGTTGAAATCAATACGCATACTGTTCATATATTTCGATTTCTTAAACTGTTGCACGGATCTGGATTCTACAGAATGAAAAATTGAAAACAAGGGTTCTTAACTAAAAGAGTTTATTCTAACTCTCTTAAACTTCTAAAACTAAATCTAAACTTACCCTAAACTAATAAACGTAAAATAAATAAATATCTAAATACGAAATTCTAAATCTTAATTTAAAATAACACGGAAACGTAACATAAAATAACAAAACTTACCCGAGCCATTACAAAAATATAATTCATACCCTATTAGGCAACTTGGCCATGATATGCCACATACACAATCTATGTTTTGATTCATTCCAAACGATTGGAAACGCCTCTCTAATAGCAGCATCTTTATCGGTCAATACAAGCTTCGGTTGAGAACCATGTACTTTTAAAAATGCTTCAAGTACCCAAGTGTACAATGGAAGAGATTCGCCACACAACAAGCCAGAACCAACATTAACAGAACTCCTATTGTTATCAATAGCAAGAAATGGGCAAACACCATACAATGCATGCAAGAGTAAGTGAAACATATAAATAATAGTGACAATAAAATAGAGCAGGTGAAAAAAATAGCTTACATGTTTGAACGATACGTAGCGTCAAACGATATAACATGACCAAATTCTTTGTAGTTAAACCTTGAAAGCTCATCAGCCTAAAATATACCTTGATTTTTTTTTCCAGATATTTTAAACTCAAACGAAAAGTTTGTCCCATTAACAACAGGCTTAGTGAACATGTTCAATACCATTTGAACATCACCATCACCAACAAAAGTATCTAAATCTCTTTTAAAATTTTTATAATCACTCCTACTGCAGCCTACTTCCATAACCACCCTTCAAACAAACTTGAAATTGATACGCCTTGGATGCCCCGATATTTGCCCTTGCTACACGATATACCATCCTCTTGTCCGAAAACTTCATTTTTTTACTACTTCGAGATAACATTCTGTCATTCTCATCTAACAAGGGATGATTGTGGTTCGGATTTAAATAATATAATGTAAACAGTGACGTGTGGTTAACCCTATGAAAATGAACCTGCGCTTGGAGTTACGAAGCACCTTTTGGCGTTCGCCAACATTAATGCTATCAACAGACCGTTTGTTTGGAAGTCCATATCTATGGCATACCAAATATTTCGACCTCACAGATTTATCCCTAAAACTCCTTTCCGTAGAGCGTCGTATATCTTAACCGGCATAATCTGCGTACTTCTTATACATGTCGATACCATGTCCAATGGTTTGGAACTTTGACAACAACAGGGGTAAATTCTTCAGGGACATTAGGTATGACATTTATGGATGCACTATATCTATCCTTCGTCGACACATCTGAGGTTCCAATTTTGTGCATCTTCTCAAAAGGGACTGCATGATAGTTAAGATGGACAATTATATTACAAAACAAAATAGCATATGATGGCACATACACAACAGACAATAATCATAATTATTGCTAACAACATCACATATGATTTTAAGAGTAGTATCATCTAACAAAACTTAAATATGAGTGGATGTTATTTACCAATGAAGCATAAAATCACATATGATTAAATTCATGTCTGGAATCAAATACATCAACATACAATAGAAACACTACTAGAAGCAATTTTTCAATTATCATCAAAATTATAAAACAATTTAACAAACAAAATCAATAAGATGAACAAAGAAAAAAAGTAAGATAAACATTACCATGAACTTCTTCCATCACTATATCAGAAATTGAATCAGGATCTTCATTGTTAGTGGATACTCTTGATCTAGAAGCTTGATTTGAAGAATCAATTGCAGAATCAGAGTTATTTTCAGCTATCAATGGAATTTTGACCCTATTACATTGGGTTGATGCATCGATTTCAGTCTCTGGATTGAAACACCTATCACATGATTTTGATGGATCATCGATTGACGAAGATGATTTGAAAGAAGGCGGGAGTGTAGTTGATAGATGTGAAGGAAGGAGTACGATCACGGATGAAAACGTAATATAACCCATTTACCTTTCTATTTAATTCCCTTAACAAGTCAAATGATTGGTTGAGAATTGTCCTCATGTTTTCTTAAATTGTTACGGTTCTTGTATGAACCCTTGTCCTCATATATATATATATATATATATATATATATATATATATATATATATATGTGTGTGTGTGTGTGTGTGTGTGTGTGTGTGTGTGTGTGTATGTATGTGTGTGTGTATGTGTGTGTGTGTGTGTTATCCCCAAGGTTTCATGCTCCAACATTAAAATTTGGGCTTATTTTTATAGGAAATTAATTATAAATTAAAGTGCTCCAACGTTTCATGCTCCAACGTTAAAGGTATATATGGCTTGTTAATGGATCATTAAAGTGCAGTAATCGGTATAAATTAGACATATTCGTACTTTAAGATAACCCGAATAAGTATTGGAATTGGATTATGGCAAAGAACACTCGTTCGAAATCGAAAAGGGTGGAAATCGGAGTTTTGCTCGTCAATCCATAAAATTGCAGTATCTGGATTATGGTTACCCGGATACTTGGTGTTATGCGGACAAGTTTTGGTATCCGGATTTAAGGGGGTTTTCGGGTGAGCTTTTATCTGGATTACGGATGTATCCGGATGGGTTTTAGTACCCGGATTAAAGAGCACTGTAGCTCCGGATAGCATATATGTCCGGATTCTTTTTATGCATCCGGACTGTTATAGTATCCGGATTAGTGAGTGTCCAGATTAGTATGGTTATCCAGATAGCTATTGATGGTAAACTGTTTGGTTACTTTTAGGTGTTCGGTTCGGTCTGCTCGGAAGAGAGACACTTGTGTAGCAAATCTCGACAATCAGGTGAGTTCCCTTGCACCCCTTTATGTGAAAATCAACTTGAGCATGTTTTCAATAACTGATTATGGTATTGGCATTTTGTACACTGACACGGTAAATGTTGTTTCATAACTATGAGATCGTTTTACCATATATTCATGATTTGGACTGCTTTCATGTTTATATGCTTGAATGTGGATTCGGGTTACAAAGTGGGGGTTGGTTGTACCTTGGATCCTTGAGAATCCTTGGGAATTTGGTGAACTGTGTGCCTTGAATTTGTTTCTCGTGCACACGGATACGGCATCTACTTGGGGGCCATGGAGATCTACTGGGGACCTCGAGTGTGGACATCACGTGGAGGTTATTGTTGTGGAGACCACTGTTCAAATACCATTATGTGGCAATTGTTTATAAACTGTTTTTTTATTCATTAATATGACAGTTACGTGATTTAAAGATGAGATTCTTTTAAACTGTTTTCGAGAGGGAATTCACTAAACCTCATGGTCTAACCATTGCTTTCAAAACTAAATCCATTTTCAGGGCAAAGTGGTAATGGTGCTTCCGATAAGGGCAAGGCGAATGTCTGAAGGTAGTGGCAGAGGACTAGAGTTTAGAGCACTGTAGCTCTCGTTAACTTTGCTCATTAGTATAGTTAATTACTTAATTCTTAGCTATGGAAGCTTGTTTCCGCTACAAGTTTGTAACTCTGATTTGATTTGTTATCTATTTGTCGTTTGGGATTTTAAAGTTATTGTATTTCATGTTGAGATTTGGGTTGTTACAAATGGTATTAGAGCCATAGTTTATGGGATTTAGGTGACCGGACGGGCCTAAACTTAAACTGTAGGGTGATAGACATAACCCTACAAGTGAGAGCTGGATAGAAGTTGTGATGAAGCCCCGTGAAAAAATGAGACGGTTTCCGGTTGAGAGGAAGCCAAATGGCTGGCTGGGGTGTGCGAATGCGTTAGTGGGCGACTAACGTCTTTTTCAACACCTTATCCAAAATGAGATCTGGTGGTGGATGTGGCTGCCCATCTGGTATAGTAGGTCATGGTAGCACTCACACTCTCCATATTTTTTTCTACATTCTCTCTCGCAGGCTCACTGACATCTTCAATTAAAACTCCATCGGTTCTCCTTATGTCTCCCATAACTGTTTCAATAACAATTTGCACAATTTCAGCATCTAAGTGAGTCATTTCCGGCATATCATCAATATGAATATCTTCAAAAGCAATATCAGCAGGCGAAGTCATACGTGGAAAAGTTAGAATAACCGCCACATTGCCAAAAACATTTTCATTATCAGCACCATCTTGATCATCATCATCATCGTCATCATTATCATCATTGTCACCTTGATTTTTCTGTTCCTCCACAGAATCAGACGCGTTGTCAGAATCCGAATCATCATCAGAAGGTCCAAGAACCCCAACCGAAGCACCTGTCCCAACATGTCTGGGAATCCACTCCTCGGTGGATTGGACTACACGGTTGTCTAATTGTGTGTCCGGAGACGACAACCATGTACCTTAAGATTCAGATAACTGACCCCACCAGTTCCGCTCTCGAAATTTTCCCTCTGTGTTCCCCGTTCAGTAGCCCTTCCATCCTAAACCCTCACAGACGCCTCTCTCCTAGGGGATGAGTCTGGGGTAGGTCCCTTCGGTTCTAGTCGGACCATAGACTCTCTATATTCTATTATACATTATGCGTACTGATTTGCGTATCCGAGGAACCCTTCCGGTAATGGCATCTCATAGTTGAATTGCTGCTTTGGTAGTTGGAGATACCGCGTTGATTTTTCAGGCATTGAAGGATGATTGACTCTTCTCGGAATGTCTTTGTTAGAATGCATCATACTGTGTACAATGAGTTATAAAAACCTCATGTATGGAATATACGGTCTACCCTTGTTTTTCTGCCTTTCTTCCACTTTCTCGTGCAGTTCATGCCAGAAGATGGCTGCATAATCTACATGTAGATCATACACCACCGCATGAAACAACTTTAGAATTCCAATACTAGCACTGTCGGTTCCGGAATGCTTTGATGTTAAGAATCGGTTGATCACTGCGAAGATAGCGTAATAAATTGGCGGTAGATTTCCCTTGTAGAAATCTTTAATCTGGTTTAGTTCGCCCGTATATATCATAGCTTTGATTCCATCAAACACTTCAGATTCGGAAGGATAGGCATCAAATTCAGTCTTTCCTGGTCTTGATGTAGGCCCAGGCAATTTCAGAACGAGCCTCAATCGATGATAGTCAAGCTTGGTGATAAATTCATCAATCTGGATTTGGAATATTGGTCGTCTATGCTCAATCGTGGGTGTGATCATCTTCCATGCTTGTTGTAAATACATCATAGGCACATTGACTGTGTGAGTCAATGTGTATGCCAAAGGATGATTCCGGAGGATTTTTTTCACCACCGATGTATATTGATATGATCAAAATCAACATGATGATTGTTGAGTTTGATTTCGACGTAGTTGGTCGGATGTATAATGGCATGATCTGGATGGCCTCCGATGTATGATGGATGAACGGATCGTGTTGATGGTAAAGGAATGTCAGGTGTTCCCTCAGGAATAAGTGGCACATGGTCACCAAATCCCTGAACTCTGCTCTATTCTTCTTGGTGTGCCATTTGAACTGTTGGTTTTTAAAAACCAGTTCTGAAAAGTTAAACTTAGCAAAAAGCATTTTTGAAGAATTTTCTAAAAAAATTCCTAAGTATAGAATTCGGATTAAGAAGACTATGTACAATTAGACCAAAACTTTTCGGATCACACATGAAATGGAAGACAAGGAATTCGGATGTAAGAGAATCCGAAAACCATACTTCTCGGATTAGAAGGAACCGAATACCTCACTTCTCGGATTGAGAAGGACCCGAAAACAATATTACATGGAACAAGAAGCATCCGAATTCTCAACATCTAGGATTGAGAAAGATCTGAATGCATGACTTCTCGGATGAGAAAGATCCGAAAACAAAACTTTTCGGATGAAGTGGTATCCGAAAACTAGACAATTCAAAGTTAGAATAATCCGAAAACTACACTTAGCAAAAATTCAGTTTATGAAAAACTTTTCGCATGAAACAAGTTAAATTTTCGTATCATTAAAGATCCGAAAACTTGACTTGTGAAACATTTTAAGCACAAACTTTTCGGATTAGAATGATCCGAAAGTTAAACTTGAAATTTTTTGAATATCAAAACTTTTCGGATCATTCAACCAACCCAGATTTCAAATCGAAAAAAAAATTGTGATTTTGACCAAGAAAACCACCCAGACATCCTCGAAATCACATTCCTACAATAAATCAAACAAAAACTTAGACTTTTGAACCCTAATGATCCCTATTAAGACTGACCCATATTCTCGGTAACCACAGATTCAAGAACATAGATTGATGAGTTCTAATCATGTTAAATCAACACAAATGAGTTCGAAATGGATACATGAATTAACACAAACCGATGTAAAACCAACATGAAATCGATGATGATGAGCAGAATATGAACAGTCGCATGAAATCAATTTCAGTCAAAATAGACCACATTAACAGATAATGATGAACAATATTGATGGAAGATAACATTCAAAATGTAAACACAAAACCAATGAAACTAATTTCAAAGGAAATGGGTACCTGATGAAGAAGAATCGAAGATTGAAAGGTTATATTTCGAAGCTCGATGAACAGTGCAAGCAGAGACTTCGTACAGTGTTTGCAATTTTTGGAAAAAGTGGGAACTGAAGTTTTGAAACCCTTTTAAACTCTCAAAAATTACACATGGCACGATTTAAGAGGACCCCACTTGTGCAAACAGTAGAAAAATACATATCAGAAAATTCACATGGCACTGTTCATCCAACTTTTCGCATGAACAAGGATGCGAAAAGTTTCAAGGTTGAAAAAGTTTTCGGAACAAACTGAAATCCATTGAAAAACTTCTCATATCCTCTTAGATCAGAAAAGTAAACTTTTCGTATCAAAATGATCCAAAAAGTAGACTTTTCGTATCCTCTTAGATCCGAAAAGTAGACTTTTCGTATCTTTGAGGATCCGAAAAGTGAACTTTTCGTACCCTTGAGGATCCGAAAAGTGACTATCCGTATCCTTAAAGATCCGAAAACTTTGTGTTTTTCAACAAAAAAATACAACTTTTTCAGAAAAAAAAATTCAAACTCTCAAAAATCTCACATCAGTTGAAACTTTTAAGTTCTTTTCCTTTGAAAAATATCCCCTCTCTCTCAATTTTTTTAGTATAAAATACTAAAACAAACTATACCATACTCACAGACTTATGCCATCTTGCTCCCCCTAGAAAGATGCATATCCAGTTGTGTCAACATCAGATAAATCTGCAAGTACATATGAAAAACTTGGTACTCATAGAACATGAGTCCAGACCGGTTAGAGTATCTTTGTTAGATATTCTTGCTCCCCCTCAAAGTAGAACATAATTAAATAAATAAAACACACACACTCCCCCTCAGTATGTTAAAGGGAGCAGAGAAATGCCTAAGTGTTTAACATCCCTAGTTTGCTGATTAAGAAAGTAAACCTTTTTTCATCTAAAGGTTTTGTGAATAAGTCAGAAAATTCTAGTTCAATAGGCACAACATGCATTTCAATGGTTCCTTTTTCCACATGATCTTTAATGAAATGGTACCTGACATCAATGTGCTTTGTTTTTTAGTATTGAACAGGATTTGCCGTGATAGCTATTGCACTCTTAGAATCGCAATAGATTGGGATCTTGTTGATGACGTATCCATAGTCTTTCAGCTGAGTCTTCATCCACAACACTTGAGAGCAACAGCTTTCCGCGGCAACGTATTCCGCCTCCGCAGTAGATGTTGACACGTAATTCTGCTTCTTAGAAGATCAGCTCACAAGCTTATCCCCTAGAAATTGGCATGCACCAGATGTGCTTTTCCTGTCCATCCTGTTTCTGGCATGATCTGCATCTGTAAAGGCTATTAGCTCAAACCCCGAATCCTTTGGATACCAAAGGCCCAATTTCTTGTGCCTTTGAGATACCGAAGGATCCGCTTAACAGCAATCAGGTGTGACTCTTTAGGATTTGCTTGAAAACGTGCACAGAATGATGTTGCAAACATTATATCTGGTCTACTTGCCGTGAGATATAATAAGGAACCAATCATGCTACGGTATAGCTTTTGATCAACTGATTTGCCAGACAAATCAGCGTCCAAAAGCCGACCAGTAGCCATTGGTGTTTTCATGACAGAGGAAGAATTTAAATCAAACTTTTTGAGCATGTCATTTATGTATTTAAATTGATTTATACAAATGCCCTCTTTTGATTGTGTTACATGTAGGCCAAGAAATTTTTTAATTCCCCCATCATGTTCATTTGAATACGTATTTTCATGACGTTTTCAAAATCAACACACATTTCAGGGTTTGTAGAACCAAAGATAATGTCATCAACATAAATATGTACAAGTATTAAATCATCACCTTTCTTCTTAAGAAAAAGAGTTGTGTCGATAGTACCTTTGGTGTAACCGGATTCAAGCAAGTGAATTGTTAGAGTTTCATACCATGCCCGTGGAGCTTGTTTAAGTCCGTAAAGAGCTTTGTCCAAGACATAGACATGGTTTGGGAACTTTGGATCTACAAAGCCTTCAGGTTGACTCACATACACTTCTTCATGAAGAATTCCGTTCAGGAATGCAGACTTTACATCTATCTGGAAGACCTTCATGTTTTTGTGAGCGGCATATGCGAGAAAAATCCTAATGGCTTCAATTTGTGCCACTGGTGCGTAGGTTTAGTCATAATCGATGCCTTCTTGCTGATTGTAACCTTTTGCAACCAATCTGGCTTTGTTTCTAACAATTATGCCCGCTTCATCCTTCTTGTTCCTAAAGACCCATTTTGTACCGATGATGGTCTTGTCCTTAGGACGCTTCACCAAATGATATACCTCGTTTCGCTTGAATTCATTCAACTCTTCTTACATTGGATTAATCCAGTCCGGATCTAGTAATGCTTCGGATGCTTTCTTGGGTTCTAGTGAGCTCAGGAAATTGACATACAAACACTCGTTCGATGTTGCAGATCTTGTTTTTACACCGTCCTTGATGTCACCAATTATATTAGCAGGAGGATGTGCCTTTGTCCATTTGAGTGTGCTCGGGAGAGTTTGAATATCAGCACGAGTGTTGGAAGCATCATTTTCATCTATGACCGCAAGTATAACTTCTGTCGAGTCAGCTGAAGGAATTTGAGTCGGTGTTGGCAGTTCAACTTCAGGTACTATTGATTCAGGCGTAGAGACATCCGATGATGTTTTCTCAAAAACCGGGTCTTCACTTGGAGAAGATGGTTCATAAACTATAAGAGGTGTAGACTCAGTCGGATGTACGTCTGTAGCACTTGATGTATTAACACCATTTTCTTCAGAAGGACCAGAGATATCAACACTCGTCGGTGGTATGTTTGCATTTACGGATAGAGAAGGTGGTTCCATATCTGCAGAGATATCCATAAACGCATCAAAAAATAGTAAATCTAAATCAGAATTATTATTACTATTTAAAATAGAATTAGATGACTGTTTTTGTGAAGGTTCTACTCCTTGTTGAGTAGAAGCTTCAGGTTGTAGTCCGAGTCCTGGACTATGTTGTCCAGAAGTCAAAGTAACATTCTCGTCAAATGTCACATTAATGCTTTCAATGACCGACTTCATTCGTTTGTTGTAGATTCTGTATGCTTTGGATTGCAAGGAATAGCCAATAAAAATTCCTTCATCAGCTTTGACTTGAAACTTAGTAAGATTCTGTATATCTTTGAGCACAAAACATCTGCAACCAAATACACGCAAAAATTTTATATTAGGTTTGCGATTATTAATAATCTCATATGCAGTTTTATTTAAACATTTGTTTATAGTGATCCTGTTTTGTGTGAAGCATGTTGTTGATACTGCTTCAGCCCACATGCTTGGTAGAAGTCCCGAATAAGAAAGCATAGTTCGAGCTGCTTCTACGAGCGTTCTGTTCTTTCTCTCAACCACTCCATTTTGTTGAGGAGTCATTGGTGTAGAGAAGTTATGCGAAATTCCAACCGAATCAAGAAATGACTGTAGTGGCATTCTTGAACACTGTTCTGTTATCGCTTCTTATCTTTTGAACTGAACGTTGTAGAAGAATCTGAATTTTCTTTATGAATTTGATGATCAGCTGGTGCATCAGATTTGAGACGTAGAAACTCCAACCAAGTGTAACGCTAGTACTCATCAATCATAACCAAGATATATTTCTTTCCACCCATTGATTGAGTCCTCACTGGGCCTTAATGATCCATATGAATAAGCTCCAGAACATTATTGCAATTGGACAGAGTTTTAGACTTGTGAGAAACATGTTTCATTTTCCCCATTTCACAAGCCGGACAGACTGATACTTTGTCGATCTTCAAATCTGGTAGTCCTGTAACTAGTCCATCAATCCTCAGTTTGTTGATGCTTCGGAAGTTCTGATGAGATAATCTTCTATGCCACAACCAACATTCGTCTAAAGATGCTTTTGAAACAAGAAAGACTTGTTTCGAGGAAACTAGAGTCGCAAAGTCGGTTATGTATAGATCTCCGCATCTGTTTGCCCTGAAGATTTCTGAACCGTTTTCATCCACAACATGACAGAACTTCTTATCGAAAATTACCTTACAATCCTTGTCGCAAAACTGGCTTATGCTAAAGAGGTTATGTCCTAAACCCCTCCACATACAAAACCTTTTCCACAGAAATCGAGTCATTCTTTAACGTTTTGTGACCTCGAACATATCCCTTAGAATTATTACCAAAACCGACCGACCCGCCAGGATGTACCATAAAATCGTGCAATAAGTGCTTGTACCCCATCATGTGTCTCGAAGCTCCTGAATCTATGACCCACACATGATGGTCCTGAAAATACAAATTACCTTATCTTCGGTACCCATATCTGTATCGGTCCTTTGGTGTTAGTACGGATCAGTTTATTGATTTCAGTTGAGGAACCTTGAATTTTTCCTTTAAACTTTAGTTCCTTTGGTGAACTTGGTTTGTTAACTTGATTTTTAGGAATCCATTTCCAAACCATGTTCACTTCAACTGTTTTAGTGTCTTTCTTCTTATTTAGCCCAAAGTCGAACATTCTAGCTGAATGATTAGCTGAAGATTTCGAAGAAGAATTCGAAGTATTAACATTTTAAAACTTTTTTTCCTTAGAAACGTTGCGATTTAACATGAAATAGTTGTCCCAACGGTGAGCACAATGTATTCTTCTTTTTGCTTGTGTCAACAATTTAAAATCTGAAATCTCGGAATTTTTATTGACACTTGCATTGTAAACATTACTGGAATGCATACAATTTTTATTGAAAGCAATACATTTCTCAACAATGGAGTTTCTATTTCCACTAGAGTCACTTCGCTTCTTCAGATCCATGAGCTTTTCCTCATCCATTTCTTAGAATGAAGAAGAAGAAATGTTAGAGCATTTAGAATTAGGAGATTCACTTGAACACAAATCAGATTTGGTTCCGGATGACTTTCCTTTCTAAAAAATAATGTATTCTTTTTCATTTGTGTCTGAACTAGATTCAAACAATGAATTATCAAAGCACACAAATGATGATTTATTGACTGAAATAGGATCTTTTGTCTTAAGGTTGATTTCTTCGAAAGAACATTTCACTTTAACATCAACCGAACTTGAAGATTTATCTTGATCTTTGCATTTACATTGATTTGAAGAATTTTCTTTTGCTTGTAAATCCTTAAATTTTGATAAGTCAAATAATTGGGATTCTAGTCGTCGAATCTCAATCTGAAGATCAAGATTAACTTTTAGACTATTATCCAAATCCATCCCAATATTTTCATCATCATCCTTTAATTTTTCAACTTGCAATTTTAACTCAGAAATGTGATTTTCTAAGTCAACAATTTTGATCATTGCAGAATCCAGATTAGGAAATTCAGAATTGGTTTCCTGAAAAAACACCCTTTTGATTGAATCTTCTTTAAAGTTTGACTCCTTTTCCTCACAAGATTTAGACTTGACAGATTCAGGTTCATTGATTTGAGAATCAGAAATTTTATCCATAGATTCATTTGAAAATAATAAATTAAATTCAGTTAGTTCAACCTTTTTGGTTTATAACTGGAATTTAATTCATCGTATTTAAAATTTGTCGTGTTGAATCTAGGCTTTTCATCAGAACCTTTCTCCAACTTATCTTTCTCTTTATCGGACAAAGGAGTTGAACATTCAGATTTAACAAAAATTTCTGATATAGGAGGTATTTCCTTTTTAATAGATTCCTTTAAACCTTCACCCAATTTTTCAATTGTGTAAATATTTCCAGGTGCTTTCTTTTAAACCTCAATGTCAGACAGACCTAGCCCCATCTTTGGATTATAAATCTGGTATCTTTAGGGTTGCTAGTTAATAATTTCAGAGTTTGCTCAGTCTAACCTCTTTTAAAGTTTAAATCTTCCAGTTGCTTGATCTTTGTACAAGCATCTGTTCTTTCTTCAGAAATAACTTTAAGTTTGAACTTTAAATCCATGTTTTCATCACTTGTACTCCTCATTTCATTCTTCAACTCAGAAAGTTTAGATTCAAGTTCTTGACTTTTAAGTTTAATGACTTCTTTTTCTTTTTCTCTATCTTCGGCCAAACATTTATAAAGAAGTGCTTCGTCTTGATATCTCAACAACGAACCTTTCTCAATATCAAAGTTCTTTTGAACTTTGTCAAATTCATTTTTCATTTTGTCCAGTTCAGATATCAAGTTCAGCATTTCTTCATTTTCAGAATATTCAGTTTGAGCATCATTATCAAAATCATCAGAAGAAGTAAAAGATTGTACCTCGGATTCCTGGTCATCCTCATCAATGTTAGCCATCAAGCTATACTTTACTTCCGTAAAGTGAGCTTCTTCTTCATCTGAGGAGTCATCAAGCCAAATTTCCTCTTCAACATTAACTGGCTTTCCAGATTCCTTCGCCTTTGCCAAATGTGCATTTCTCTGATAGTACTCAAAATTCTTTACCTTCTTGTGTTTGCACTCTCTGGCAAAGTGACCAGGATTTCCACAGTTGTAACCGCTCTTTTCATCTCTATCCTTCTTATCCTCTCTATCCTTTCTCTCCGCTTTATCATCCTCTTTCTCCTCTTTCTCTTCATTCCTTTTCTCAGACTTCTTGTATCTATCAGTCTTGTAATATTCAGGTTTATTCTTTGAGTTTAATTTCTTTCTACTAAACCTTTTCTGAAACCTGTTGGTGAGCAAGGCTAACTTCTCCGCAAAATCAGAAATCTCATCTCCAGAACTATCATTCCCATCCTCATCAGAACTCTTGATCATCTTGCTCATGTCAGAAATCAGTGCCTTTGTCTTTACCCCACCCCACCCCACCCCCACCCCCACTTTTCTTGTGCTCACTTAGCAAAGCTAGGGATTCTTCCACCTTCTTGTTTTTATCCTTTAGCTCTTTCACTTTGTCCTCGTGTTGACTGAGGATGCTAAATATGTCACTTAGCTTTTCATCATCCATATCTCGTGACATCTGAAGTTGCACGGAGTAAGAATCTCATTCAGACAGGAGGTTCTTCACAAACTTATAATTGATTTCTGACTCGGATTTATCAACTCCATTCCTTCTTAGATCATTTAGAATGATGTTGTATCTGTTATAAGAATCCCTCAATGACTCACCTTCTTTCGCTTTAAAACCTTCATAGGCATTTATGCTTTGATTCCTTTTGGTCCTCAAAGACTTTTGTGAACCCTCTAGTTGCCTTTCCAGTTCATCCCAAATTTCCTTTGCTAAATCTCGACTATCTACACGATTGTAGATGTCATTAGGGATGGCCATGGTTAAGAAGGTTAAAGCTTGTTCATCTATTGCCATTCGCTCCTTATCATTTTCATTGAAATGCCGATATTCCTTGTAGATTATTCTTGGTTCAATATAAGGAATCGTAGTTGTAGCTGCAACAGCATCAGTCATGATGAATGGTCTGTGAGGTCCATTTGTGATAGACTTCATAAGATCTCTGCTCTGATTGTTTAGGAATTGTATCGTCCTCTTTTTCCACTGAGGATATTCGTCAGTCTGAAGAACTGGAGGTTTCGATTTTGATCCCATGCTAATTAAATCTCTAGACATCTTCAAATTATTTGCTAGATACTGAATCTTTTCAGAGAATCAAACAGTAAGAGTATTAGATACACTTAGAAAAATCTTGATGAAAATTTCTTGCTTTTAGAAAAAAAATTCAGATTCTACTATGAATTACCAAACTTTTCGGATGACCCAAGAACCAAATCCACAACTTCTCGCAATAAACAGATCCGAAAATAAAACTTTTCGGTACAAAGAGGAACCGAATTCTTTACTTCTCGGATTAAACTTGATCCGAAATCTGTGCTTTTCGGTATTAACTGATCCGAAATCTGTACTTTTCGGAACAAAGTAGATTCAAATTCTTGGCTTCTCGTTTCCAACACAAAATGAATCTTGTAACTTTTCAGAACAAAGGTGATCCGAATTCTTAGCTTCTCGGATTAAACAGATCCGAGTTCTACACTTTTCGGATTTAACACAATATGAATTCTACACTTGTCAAATCTCACACAAGTCGAAAATCACCACATAAACAATCCGAAAACCAGATGAGTGATCTGAAACCTCTATGAATGATCCGAGAATTCTATGAATGAACCGAAAACTTCAAGAACATATGAAAATCACTAAATCTGCCATAACTTTTTCAATTGTTAATCAAATTCAATAATTCTTGCACTGACAGATTCGCAATTCAATTTCGCACAGTTTCTTAGTTAATTCTAACTCGTAATTCGACCAAAATTTGTGGATTTTGATGCAATTACAGTAAGTCAACTTTTTCGAACAAAATGATCAAGAATCACGAAATTCTTGATTTCTAGATAGAATTAGGTTATAATCCCTGAATAAAAGATGACCATGAGTAGAAATCGAATCCAATGATGTCAAATTCCAGTCCAATTCATCCAAATCATAACAAAATCGAAAAAACTGCAATGTAACAGTGATCCAAAATCTTCAAAAAACTGCAAGAAATCTCAAAAAATTGTATATTCTGCTTGAAATCTCTGATCTAGCTCTGATACCAAATGTTGTTCCCATAATCTAGCAAATGTAATCACAAATGTAGAGATAGAATCTAGAGAGAGAATTTGTCATTCATATATTGAAAGTGTAAGTACAAATGACACAAAAGCTTGTAAAATACACAAAAGGACCTTCCTTATATAGTAGGACATGACAAGTCCATGCCTCATACTTGGAAGATACAGTTTAGAGAAATATTGTCTTGATAGCTACATTAATGGTCTAACAGTTGTTATCTTGAGTGAGAATTGCGGTGAAACCGTTGGTTGGGAATAATAACGCAAAGTGCTTTTGACGCATTTGAAACGATCGGAAAATGGAGTTGGTGTTGGTAGTCGGGTAACGTCCCAACCTACCGTAAAGAGAGGAAGACGGTATGTTCGAACAAGAACTAAAAGTAAGAAGGTTGGTAAGTGACACCAAATAAGTGGAGCATTGTTTAAAGCGGTGATATTGACAAGTATATGGACCCCCTGTGGGCGTATGAGGACGTGGATTATTGCGTCTGTCAAGGTTCAAGGGCGGGGATGTCTTGTACGGGTTAATAAGTCTTTCGTTGAAAGCGTGTTATCTATGCCTTCGAGATGACATGGTATAAGTGGTTGTGCGGCACACTCAAAGTGTGAGACCGTCCGATTTGAGTAAGTATTAAGATGATGAATATTTCGAAGTGAACATGGCGTTCAACGATGTGTTATTTGGAATAGTTTTGTGTGAGCATGGTCATTCCTTCTGGTTGGACGAGTGAAACTTAGATTCATTTCATATATGGTTGGACGCTTGTGGGACGCAGTGAGAATGTGAATGTGAGTCATTAGGGTTTAGCTTGGATTGGTGGATACCCAGATGATAGGTTGTAGAGGTCTCCTGTTGTTAGCTATGTATGAGTGTGGGGTGATGACGTGGTGGGAGAGCACAAATTGGTTAAGATTGATGAATCGTAGTCAACGTGGGTTTGGAAAACAAGGTACTATGGCGTTAGACGTGTGTCGTGTTGGAGGAGGCGATCTTGGAATTTCATGTTATCTAATGAAGAAGCTTATAACTGTGAGTTTATTCGGATATTCAAGGTTAACCTTGTGTCAGGATCGGCGAATTGTGTGGTTATACATATTTTTGGTAAAGGATTCATGTTGTGGGGCGTTGAATTCGGAAAATTTTCTTCTTTTAAGAGAGTGAAGTTATATATATATATGAAAAACCTTGATTATACGCGTTTTAAAACCGTGAGTCCAAGTGATATGAGATGTTACAGGTGGTATCGTTGGTTGGAGAGGTTACGAGTATATTATATAAATTTTCCCTACGTGAGAAAGTTGCGGTTGATCGAGGGACAACGCACGTTAATGATCTTGGTCAAAAGGGTTGGAAAGTTATATGGAACCAAAATTGTTTAAATTTAGAAAACGTGATCCTTTGAAACTTAATGTTGAGGGTTGACTTGATGCTAGAGACACCGTGGATTGGAGTGGTGCATTTTGAAAGGAAATAGAATTGGGCCACATTTTGGTGGGTTTGTTGTAGTTAGTGAAAGGGAATGGAAAGTTGCTATATGAACTAGATGGGCTTGATGGACGAGGAGGAAATTCATATTGTATTTCACGCCTCTATTTTAGAGCGTTAGTTGGAAGCTGGTATGGCAATACATGCGCACGATGTACAAGTAGGCGAGATGTTGAACTTCATGGAAGAACCCGAGGCGATCATCGATCGTAAGGACAAGTGTGAGATCCCACATCGGCTAGGAGGGGGAACGAAGTCCTCCTTATAAGGGTGGATGGATACCTTCCTTGCATGAGGCCTTTTGCATATCACTGTGTGCAGTCTGGGTGCGTCCCGCGTATGCCTGTGCGGGCAGGAACAAAACAGTGAGCGGTACCGGCATGCTGTTATGCAGAGGGTATGCGCAAAGCGGACAATATCGTGTACGGTGGGCTGGGGATGTTACAAAATGGTATCAGAGCCGGTCACTGGGTCGATGTGTCAGCGAGGACGATGATCCCACATAGTTGGGTGGATTGTGAAATCCCACATCGGCTAGGAGGGGGAACGAAGTCCTCCTTATAAGGGTGGATGGATACCTTCCTTGCATGAGGCCTTTTGCCTATCACTGGGTGCGGTCTGGGTGCGTCTCGCGTATGCCTGTGCGGGCAGGAACAAAACCGTGAGCGGTACCGGCATGCTGTTATTGAGAGGGTATGCGCAAAGCGGACAATATCGTGTACGGTGGGCTGGGGATGTTACAACAAGAAACAGAGGACTAAGGACGTTACACTCGTGAAGGTGCATCGGCAATTTCACGAAGGTCAGGAAGCGACTTAGGAAGTGGAGTATGAGAGGAGTTCCAAACACCCGCATCTGTTTGACAAAGGAATTCCAGGGACAAAATTATTTTAGGGGGGAGTGTTGTAACAACCGTTATCCTAAAATTCATACTCTTGGGTAAGTTGGTGTGTAAGTTAAGAAAAGAAGACTTGAGGGATTGTAATGCAATAAATGAAAGGTATAAATAGGGAAGAATGAAATATCTAATTTCTTTCCACTGTGCTTTGTGCGGCTATAATCGAGAGCTTAGAGAGGAGATTGAAAGCTTGAAGGAAATCTTGAAGAAATGCTTGGGAGGAATCTCTACAAGTAAGTAAATCTTACCCTAGTTGCTATCTACTACCGTGTATATGCTGATTGAGAAGGAGAAAACCCATGTCTTCTTAGCACGTGTTCTCAACCTTGGGAAAATATTGATATGGTGTGTTAATGGATCATTAAAGTGCGGTAGTCGGTATAAATTAGACGTATTTGTACTTTAAGATAACCCAAATAAGTATTGGAATTGGATTGCGGCAAAGAACCCTCGTTCGAAATCGAAAAGGGTGGAAATCGGAGTTTTGTTCGTCAATCTGGAAAATCGCAGTATGCGGATTATGGTTACCCAGATACTTGGTGTTATTCGGCCAAGTTATGGTATACGTATTTAAAGGGGTTTTCCGGGTGAGGTTTTATCCGGATTACGGATGTATCCGGATGGGTTTTAGTACCCGGTTTTAAGAGGTTTCTGGATGAGTTTTTATTCGGATTGCAAGTATTATCTGGATGTGTTTTATACCCGGATCTCTTGGAATTCCGGTAGTGTATCCGGACGGAAGTATCCGGATGTATGCGGTCCGGATTTAATGTTAGGTCCAGATAGTAGATCTGTCCGGATTGTTTTTGTGTATCCGGTTTGTTATAGTATCCAGATAAGGGGGTGTCTGGATTAGTATGGTTATCTGAATAGCTGTTTATGGTAAACTATTTGGTTACTTTCAGGTGCTCGATTCGGTCCGTTCAGAAGAGAGACGCGTGTGTAGCAAATCTTGACAATCAGGCGAGTTTCGTTGTACCCTTTTATGTGAAAATCAACTTAAGCATGTTTTCAATAACTGAATATAGTATTGGCATTTTATACACTGCCACGAGAAATGTTATTTTATAACTATGAGATCGTTTTACCGCATATTCATGATTTGCATTGCTTTCATGTTTATATGCTTGAATGTGGAGTCGGGTTGCACAGTCGGGGTTGGTTATACCTTGGATCCTTGATAATTATTGGGAGTTTGGTGAACCGTGTTCCTTGAATCTGTTTCTCGTGCACACAGATACGACATCTACTAAGGGCCATGGGGATCTACTGGGGGCCCGAGTGTGGACATCACGTGGAGGTGATGGTCGTGGAGATCACTGTGCAAATACCCTTACATGGCAATTGTTTATAAACTGTTGTTTTATTCATTGATATGACAGTTACGTGATTTAAAGATGAGATTCTTTTAAACTGTTTCGAGAGGGAATTCACTAGACCTCATGGTCTAACCCTCGCTTTCAAAACTAAAACCATTTTCAAGGCAAAGTGGTAGTGGTGCTTCCGGTATGGGCAAGGCGAAGGTCCGAAGCTTGTTTCCGCTGCAAGTTTGTAACTCTAATTTGAATTGTTATGTATTTGGGACCCCTTTGGGATTTTAAAGTTATTGTATTGCATGTTGAGATTTGGGTTGTTACATATAAATTAAGATAATACAATTACAGGTAGACAAAGAAAATGCATATAGCCAATTTCAATGACCAACAACCACTTGGATCAATTGAACCTCAAAATTAAGTGAAGAACTAGGCAAACAAGTATCGATATATATATATATATATATATATATATATAGGGGTGGGTTCAAATAAAAACCAAATTTCAGTTGTAAACGTGAGGACAAACCACAGCCCTTGATTAAAAAATCGGAGATCAGATCAATGAATAAAAAACACGGTGGCAATTTTGTAAATAACTTGAAAACTATGTCCATGGCTTAGTGAATTTTTAGCGCGCAGGGGTAAAATTGGAATCAGCCCTCTTTTGTTGACTTTTTATTTTCTTTTTTAATTAAAAAACTTTTACCCCCTTAAATTTTAAAATAAATTATCTCAAAAACTACTAACATTTTAATCAAACAAATTACATCAAAAAAACGAGAATTTCGTGCTCTTCGATATGACATCCATCATGATATAGTTTTTTTTCGATTTAACCGTTTTTTAAGTGAAATCGTGTATATATGTTATATTCAGACTGAATATAACACATATTCAGACTGAATATAACACATATTCAGACTGAATATAACACATATTCAAACTGAATATGTGTTATATTCAGACTGAATATAACACATATTCAGACTGAATATAACACATATTCAGACTGAATATGTGTTATATTCAGACTGAATATAACACATATTCAGTCTGAATATAACACATATTCAAACTGATGTATTTATATCAAACTGAATATGTCTCACATTATTATCACCTGCTAATTCCTACATTAATAGTAATATCTCAAATGGTATAATCGATCAACAAAATCAAAACATGATGATGAGAAATGATCAAGAAACTTGTTCATCATCTCACAACCATCAAAATCCTAAACTAGGATCGATTAATAGACAAACAAGATATTCAGGCTGCTGTTGATCATCAAGCATCAACCCCAACATCTTGCAACAACAACGCCGACTCAGGTGATCATGAAGATAAGATCAGTGGTGAAGAAAATGAGAATAAGAGTAATAATAATGTTGAAATTGTTCCATTACTAGAATCTGATGAGTTTTGGAACATGCTGGATGACATAGAATTAGATGATCAGTCCCAACCATTAATGATCACCGATGATGATGATGAAAATGGATCACAGATGGAAGTTGACAAGTTGAGAGAGAGAGGGAGGTTCAAAGAAAAACCTCAAAAAACGAAAAACTGAAGAACACATATAAATACATCAGTCTGAATATGTGTTATATTCAAACTGAATATGTGTTATATTCAGACTGAATAAAGGTAGATATTCAAAACGAATAAATGTTTAAATTTTGTACCTTTATTCAGTCTGAATAACTCTATATATTCAGACTGAATAAAGGTAAATATTCAAAACTGAATAAATGTACCTTTATTCACTCTGAATATAACACATATACACGATTTCACGTAAAACGGTTAAAACGAAAAAAAAAAACTATATCATGATGGATGTCATATCGAAGAGCACGAAATTCTCGTTTTTTTGATGTAATTTGTTTGATTAAAATGTTAGTAATTTTTTATATAATTTATTTTAAAATTTAAGGGGGTAAAAGTTTTTTAATTAAAAAAGAAAATAAAAAGTCTATAAAGGATGCGCTCATTCTAATTTGACGAAAATACCCCTAAAGCTGAATTTTAGGAATGGCTTAAATATGGCTGCGATCAATGGACGAGATTTGTCCTCATGTTTACAATTGAATTTGAGTTTTCATTTGAACTTTTCTCTCTCTATATATATATATATATATATATATATTATTCCGAACGTTTCATGCTCTAACATCAAAAGTTAACATGGTTCTCAGATTGACATTAAGATTTAGAATTGAACCCAAATTACCAAACCCATACGCAAGGTTTTAGTAGACCTGCCTTAAAAACAATGATGTGGTAGACATGACCCACAATAGCAATAATTTGGTCGGAATCATGTATGGTTATTCTGCTAGGTAGTTTGTATGTAAATAACCAGCTGGATTATTATATTAAACACATATGATTATTTTATCCTTCTATTACGTTTAGCTTTTTAGGTTTGGAATTTATGAAGAAGCAAGCAAAATACGATTTCAATTATAACCTATTTCAATGGTGCCTTAAACCAACAACCACTTGGATCTATTGAACCTCAAAATTAAGTGAAGAACTAGGCAAACATGTATCGGTATATATACCATAATTTCTCTTACGAAACAAGTAGTGTTCTACATTTTTACTGTCAATTTGTCTAAGATTCCATGATTCGGTACCACTAGAGGGACGCTAATCGATATATATATATATATATATATATATATATATATATATATATATATATATATATATATGTATATATATAGCGCCAGGTTCATTTGAGAAGTCTAAATATTTTGAGAAATGAAGAAGTAAAAAAACACGGGAGTGTTCATATATGAATGTTCATATATGACTGTTATATATGAACGTTCATATATGACTGTTATATGAACGTTCATATATGAACGTTGGAGTGTTCATATATGACTGTTCATATATGACTGTTTATATATGAACGTTCATATATGAACGTTCATATATGACTGTTATATGAACGTTCATATATGAACGTTCATATATAAACAGTCATATATGAACGTTCATAAATGAACGTTCATATAACAGTCATATATGAACGTTCATATGAACGTTCATATATGAACACTCCCGTGTTTTTTACTTCTCTATTTCTCAAAATATTTAGACTTCTCAATTGAACCCTTCCCTATATATATATATATATATCCCTATATATATATATATATATAGACATGGGATCACGTGAGACCAAGTGGATTGTGTGAGACCCGTAAGACCAATTTGTATCCATTAGATTAGAAACTAAAGTTGATCTATGGTGATAATTTACACGGTGGTATTTGTGTAATTTGTTTAACAATCAGTGGCAATGTCAAAGCTTGTATTCATTGTCTTTTCAATTCATTATAACATTTTCAACCCTTTCTAACGTCCTACAGGCGATTTCTTTTCAAATTTCTCGATGGAACATTATCGGCCACTGAAGAATTCGACGGTGAAACACTACTAGCTACCGGTAAACTCCACAACAAAAATCATCAAAATATTCGGAATCTACTCAAAATCATCTTCAACATCGTTGAAGCAACCAAAAATTATCCCATCTCGGTAAGGAACTAAAGTTTGGGTTCTAGCATTCACGATTTTGTAACTATTTGTAGGAGTTATACATTTTTGTTTATTGTGTATTCAATAATCTAATGCCCTTTGCATTCATTACTAAAATGAGAATTTTCCACTAAAATTAGGGTTTTAGATGAATACTAGTGCCCAGTGAATCTCATGTGTTGTTGAAAATCAAATTTAGGAGCTAAGTGACCCTTTTTAGAAATCTCCATTGAAAATTAGATTTGCTCTCTAGTTGCATTTTGTATGATGTTTCAGTCCGTGTGTTATCTTGGATCATTAAGAATAAACAAGTAAAGTGGGGATTTATTAAAAACTGAATTACTACAGTGAGAAAACATGAATGTAGAAAAAAATTGTACATGAATGTAAAAGTAGAGAGAGACTGATGGGGGACATACAACTGGATGGATCTGTACACATAGTCAAATTACAATAGATCATTAGTATAAAATGATAAAAATGATAATATAACTTGTATACATGAGTATAAGCTTGACTTTCGCCATCATAACTTAGGTTCTCTGTTTCTTAATTAGATCAAAACAAGTTCCAAGTCAAAAAGATTGAATGTGACATATTTTTGGCTAATTTGTACAGCATGCTTTGTAAATACTTACATGAATCATAAGCAACATGATTATATTTTTGGTTAAGTCTGTTGTAAACTATGATTGTTAAGTGTTGAATTTGTTGTTTGTGATTATTTTTTTCTGGTATGTTCATCGTTGATAGATATGTAACTCACATATTTTGTTTGATAAATATGTATAACTTACGTACATTGCTTATGCATACTTTATGTACCTTGAAAGTAATGTTGTGAGCTCGATTCTTAATTGATTTTAGTTTCAAAGTTCACATAAACCACAAAGATATTTGAGTGAACCCGGTTTCTATATTTGACAAATAAACAGTATGCCTATACATTATCCTAAATCAAGAGGTTAAGTCCTACCTTCATCTATCATATAACGACCAATGTTGGCAGGAACGTTAAGATTAGGTAAGAAAAGTTTTCATCTCTTATTCACTACTTTGAAATGGTTGTTTGGTTGTTGGATTCCAAAGGCATTTAGTCTTTCACCTTCTGTCTCTACTTGGATATCTATCTTAGTGATACAAGTTACAAAGTCTGTGTCTGGTTTTAGTCTAATATAATTTGTCAAACCCAACTTCATGTTGTATAAGTGGCATACAGAAAAACCTTAACCAACATAATTTGTGTATATATGTATTCTATATTGCAAAACATGCACATTCCATTGTTTTTACTAAGCTTGTTGTTAACTTTGCCAACAAACTTAATGTGAAGGTTAAGTTGTTTGTTGTTTGTTTATCCATGTTAAGGCATTGTTGTGCCATACTAGAGCCTTGACAACTATATATGTTGAAGAAGAATGTTTCAGGAAGTTAAGAAACGAATATAACAACTATATGTTAATTCATAGAACCTCTTCATTGTTGTTTATTGTGTGTTTTTTGTTTATATTTCAGCATAATCATAAAAAAATTATAGTCTTGTTCAAAATTACTCGGATGAAGTAATATCATTGGACGATCAAAGATTCTGAAACAAATTCTAACATCTTTCGAAATTAAAAATGAGATGAACGCTAAAGGTAACAATCTTCTTCCCTGCGATGCCTATCTTTTCCATCCGTATATTATTTCATACAATATTTTAAACTTACAGTTAAGTGAGTCTTCACAAAAAACTTATTGTGAAGGTAAGTTGTTTGTTGTTTGTTTTCCGATATGTTCAACACAACAGGTTTGTTGATCTTATGCTTGTTGTTAAGTTCAATATGAACCTACAACTATGTAATAACATTACCACCATTTTGAAAGGTCATAAGTTGAAAACAACAATAAGGGTCTTGGTATATAAGGCTTGTTAACTTTACATGAATATGAAAAACCCATCAACTTTACCTGAATATGAAAAACCCATCTTTATACATTCCCTCTGTTATGCTATAGGGAAAGTATGTACGAGAATTTCTAAACTACTATACATGTTGTATGGTAGTTGTTGAATGGTAGTTGTGACTTTACTCCTCCTATAATTTTTTGGGAGGAATGTTGTTTTGTGTTAGTAATTTTTTTACGAAATTCATCAGCAGCTATATTTATTTGACATCTTAGCGTAGGTAACCAATTTTTTCTACAAGTCCTTATTCAGACAATTTCATGCATTTGTTTTCATGTGTATGTATATTGTATTATGTGTATGTAATAAAAACTTCACAATAAGTATGTTGTGAATGTAATCTTATTTTTTATGTATCTTTATTTAATAACTAAAAATTGTCTATTATATCTTGTCATTATCAATATTTTTACTTCTTTGTATAATGCAGTGAGTTTAAAAGATGATATAACCTTATCTAATGACCCAACGGATCATGAAGTTGTTGAACAAAGAAAATTGCATCCAATGAGGCTCAAGAGTACACCTTCCCAAGAACCACACATTCATCTAAAACGAAAAGAAAGTGAAGACATCAAATGTTTTAAGCCAATATAGTAGAAATGTTGAGAACATGGAGCTTTCCACTTCATTTGGCAACGACAAGTCGTGAATTGAAGGTGGATCACATACCGGTTGTTATTCACATTTAACAGATGAATATTGTGATGATACTTTGGGAGAAGATTGGCTATTAGATAGTTTTTATGAGCCAATGATTCTACAATTCACTTTCATACAACTTAAAAACCTTCACAGGAAGTAACATGTGAAGGTTTAGTGCTTTTGGAGTTCCATATACGAAGTTTTAGTATATTGGTTTGACGCTTGTGTTGTTTTCAATCTTGATTATATCAATTTACTCGATGATACTAAACTTCTTGTATCAATTGTTCTTAACTTCACATCAATTGATTATACCTTTATAAAAAAGTTAACACAAAGGTTAAGTTGTTTGTTTTGATAGTTTGTTTCCAGTTTCTTTTTTTAAATAAATTGTATAACCCGATTACAAATGTAGTTAAGATCAATTGAATGGACATTCACAACAAACTTAATATGAAGATTCAGTTTTATATAGATTATGTAAGCCAATAACATGAAAATGTATTTCTTTTCTTTTTTAAGTATCATCAAATAAATATAAGCAACTAAAAATACAAAAAATACCAACAAAGTTCTATAAAAAATATGTTTTAAAGTAAAGTTAGCTAGAATTCCCAAATTTCCATACATATTTTTGACAACTTTTAGCATTCATCGTTCATTTTTGAAGTGCCACAACCCCTTCAACTTCAACTTTCCACTCAGATCTCCAACTTCAAATTGATTACTAACTACTATTCAACCATTGAACAAACCTCAATGCTGTTGAAGTATTTTAATCCTTTGAGCTTTCACCTTCTAAATAATATCAGCAAGCGGTGACAAACCATTTCCTAAGAAATACTTTGCCCATAATGATCAATAAACAAATATTCGTACCAACCGCATGCCCTGCACATATCTAACCAATAGATGCAAAGAACCACCAACATTTTTTGTTAACAGTAAAATTAATCTGAATATTCAGTTTAAATGGATCACATAAGTTTGTAACACAACAAATATATGAATCTTCACAAAAAAGTTCATGTAAAAGTTCACTTTTTAAATGGAATACGTAAGCTAGTAACAACAATTTTATGAATCTTCACAACAGAGCTAATGTGAAGGTTTAGTTTTAAATAGTTTGTGTAATAGTAGCATAACAATTATATGAACTTTCACAAAACTTTTAACACGAAGGTTCAATTTTAAATAGATTACGTAAGACAATAACATAAAGATTTATGAACCTTCACAGCAGAGTTAATGTGAAGGTTCACAAAACAATTATATGAAGGTTCAATTTTAAATGGATTATGTAAGCGAGTAACAAAGGAATTTATGAACATGTGCACCAGAGTTAATTTAAAGGTTCACACAACAATTTTATGAATCTTCACAATAGAGCTAATGCGAAGGTTTAGTTTTAAATATGTTTATGTAAGATAGTAGCATAACAATTATATGAACCTTCACAAAACTTTTAATGCGAAGGTTCAATTTTAAATAGATTACGTAAGACAATAACACAAAGATTTATGAACCTTCACAGCAGATTTAATGTGAAGGTTCACAAAACAATTATATGAAGGTTCAATTTTAAATGGATTATGTAAGCCGGTAACATAGGAATTTATGAACATATGCACTATTTAACGCGAAAGTTCAATTTTAAATAGATTACGTAAGACAATAACACAAAGATTTATGAACCTTCATAGCAGAGTTAATGTGAAGGTTCACAAAACAATTATATGAAGGTTCAATTTTAAATGGATTATGTAAGCCAGTAACAAAGGAATTTATGAACATATACACCAGAGTTAATTTAAAGGTTCATACAACAATTTATGAACATATGCACCAGGCTTAGGCTTAATTTAACACAAAGGTTCAATTTTAAATAAATTACGTAAGACAATAACACAAAGATTTATGAACCTTCACAGCAGATCTAGTTAATGTGAAGGTTCACAAAACAATTATATGAAGGTTCAATTTTAAATGGATTATGTAAGCCAGTATTTATGAACATATGCGCCAGAGTTAATTTAAAGGTTCATACAAGTGATACAACAATTTATGAACATATGCACCATAGTTAATTTAACGCGAAGGTTCAATTTTAAATAGATTACGTAAGACAATAACACAAAGATTTATGAACCTTCACAGCAGAGTTAATGTGAAGGTTTACAAAAAAATTATATGAAGGTTTAGTTTTAAATGGATTATGTAAGCTAGTAAACATATGCACCAGAGTAGAGTTAATTTACGGTGTTCATCATCATTAGACATACTATTAACTTAATAGAAAGTGATAGATTAAATATCATTGAACCTAACTCCTATCCACAGACTTTACCCAAGGGTTATGTTCACTCCACTCCCAATCAAATTATAACTATCTACAATAATGAACTTCTTATCCATTGACTTTACTTATGGTTTATGGTCATGACCATGGTGAAGCTAACGAGGACATGTTCCTACAACTTCGTCTTGTCCATAGTAGGGTCAATAAGTTCAACCTTATGGCCAACCCATGCCAAGTCAGTCGGGAGATATTATCTATTACGACCCCTTATCATATGCTCAAAATGTTGCACCAGCTTAACAACCTTACCCATGTGCATCAAATGGACCAATACAACAAGCCTATGGTGGTTATCCTCCGAGAAACAGTCACTCTGTTTCTAGACTAGTATAGGGAAACAAACACTTGGATATACATAATCACGATCGGACTCTAGTAACAGTAAGTACACTGATACACAACAAATAATGAAGGTTATGGATACCATGAAGCAACTGATGATGGTTATGTTGGTAATCCAGTCCACCTCTTACTGCTTATTCTCAACCAGCAGCTTCAGTTAGATTTAATTCAACTAGGTTATGACCACTTCATCCTCAATACGGTGGTTACTTATGGAATTGTTAAATGATACTAAGAGGGGCTAAAATGTGTGCCAAAGATTGTTAAGATATTACTTAAAGAATATAGGCATATGCAATTTATGAACATTCACAATGAAAACAATCAATCAAAATAAACTAATGACCTTTAACATTGTTTGCCGTCGTAAGACTCATTCAAGATGTTCTACCAATCATCTTCACTAGACATTCTTTTCCCCAAAATCAAAATTTGTAAAAACATTCATTGTAAACTTTTCAATTTTTGCATATAGTTAATCAACCTTCACAATGAAACCAATTAATCAAAATACACCAATGACCTTGATTACAGTGTTCATCGTTGAAAACATCAGTATGTTCCCGTGATTTCGTTAGACATTATTTTACTTGAATTAAAAAATACACAAACTCTAGATTAAAGCAGGCATTCTTACAAATCATCTATAATATTTTATTACATGTATAAAAGAAAAGAAAGAAGGAAAATTAATCAAAGAAAACCAAATTATGTTATGTATAAGATTTTCTTACTTGTATTTGTGCAGAGCAGTTCGGTAAAGGAATTAGGCAAAATCAATGGCAATTGCCAAATTGAAATCGATAGGAGTTTGGTGGTGTTCAATTGGAGATGTTCAATCAAAGAAGACATACAACACCAATGAAGATGCTTAATCAGTAAAGACAATCGGAGTTCGTCGAATGAAGAAGGTGGAGTTCATCGATGAAGAAAGTAGAGTTCACGAAGTAACACGGTGGTAGTGGACTGGGAGGGATTGTTTTCTATCACGTGCAGAAAGAAAAAGAAAATATATAGCCAAAAATACCCCTGCACATTCAAAATTAATGTAGGATTGCAACCATCAGATCATAGGCTTGTAAATTTGATCAACGGGCATGAGTTGGTCTTACGGGTCTCATGAAAAACCTTTGGTCTCACCGGAACCCAACCCTATATATATATATATATATAGGAAATTAACTACCCCTAATATTATTAGTCTCTAAGGATTTAGCGTTGTATATGTTATATTTGTTGTTTCTACTTATTTATCTTTTGATTTAGGTGTTTTAATTAATGTGATTTATAAATTTGACCACCAAAGTATAAAAATTTTCATGGTTCTCACATTGACTTTAAGATTTAGAATTGAGCCTGAATTAACAAACCCCACAAGGTTCATTAGACCTCTCATAAAAACAATGATGTGATAGACATGAGTCATGACCCACAAGGGCACTAATTTGGTCGAAATCATGTATGGTTATGTTGCTACGTAGTTCGTAAGTAAATAATGAGTTGGATCATTATATTAAAAACATATGATTATTTTCGCCTTCTATTACGTTTAGCTTTTTAGGTTTGGGATTTATGAAGAAGCAAACAATATACGATTTTCGGCTTTAATAAATTAACGGAATACAATTACAGGTACACAAAGAAAATGTACACAAAGAAAATGCATATAAACTATATTTTAATGGTGCCTTAAACGAACAACCACTTGGGTCAATTGAAGCTCAAAATTAAGTGAAGAACTAGGCAAACATGTATTGATATATATATATATATATATATATATATATATATATATATATATACTATAATTTCTTTTACTAAACAAGTAGTGTTCTACATTGTTATTGCCAATTTGTGTGAGATTCGTAACCACTCTAGGGACGCTAATCCATATATATATATATATATATATTCCTAACGTTTCATGCTCCAATATTAAAATTTGGCTTATTCTTATAAGAAATAAATACCCCTAATATTATTAGTCTTCAAGGATTTAGCGTTTTATACGTTATATTTGTTGTTTCTAATTATTTTTATTTTGATTTAGGTGTTTTAATTAATGTGAATTATAAATTTGACCACGAGAGTATAAAAGTTGACATGGTTCTCATATTGACATTAAGATTTAGAATTGAACCCAAATAAACAAATCCATACGCAAGGTTTATTAGACCTACCATGATATGATAGAAATGACCCACAAGGGCACTAATTTGGTCGGAATCATGTATGGTTATGCTGCTAGGTAGTTCGTATGTAAATAATGAGCTCGATCATTATATTAAAAAACATATGATTATTTTCGCCTCCTATTATGTTTAGCTTTTTAGGTTTGGGATTTATGAAGAAACAAACAAAATACGATTTCCGGTTTCAATAAATTAAGAGAACACAAGTGTAGACAAAGAAAAAGCATATAACTTATTTCAATGGTGCCTTAAACCAACAACCAATTGGGTCAATTGAATCTCAAAATTAAGTGAAGAACTAGGAAACCATGTATCGATATATATACTATAGTTTGTTTTACAAAACAAGTAGAGCTTTAGAAATTGCTCTTGTTATTCTGTCATGGCCTTATTCGTAGCCTTCATCATCTGGTCCATCATTCTTGTCTCCGACGTTACCTCTTCCATAATGGGGTCAGAGGTTTCCAGATCATGTTGAGGTATGTGCTCAACCCCTATGCCCAACACATTGTTTAGGGGTGGAGGTGCTACTGCCGTAGTCACCCTAGGTTGATCGGTCGTAGATGCCGTAGCGTCGTGACCATCCGGCCTATTATGTGTATTAACCATTGTGGTCTGCCACACATTCGAGAATGGAGGTAAGAAGAAAGCTAAAAGAATTAAACATAAGGAAATGTACCATTACATTCATCAATCATCATAACGATAGTAATTTAAGCATGCTCACTAGCAACATATTTATAATAGTAGTAGCTAATTGAAATTATGAACATGTCACACATAATATCCTCGTTACCATAGTCACAATTCTCAACTAGTGCAATTCTGTCAACTCTAAGACCACCCTATCTTTAGAGTTCTATCCAATCTCACAATTCATAACTTAATCGCTTCAGCTTAAGTCTAGGCATCTTACATTCATACCTAGTTCACTTAAATCACTGATCTGATACCAACTTGTAACACCCTAAAAATTGGGGTAAATTTAAACCTAAATATTTGCAGAATATAACCAAGTTATCATAGACAAATTACCCAAAAAAGGGATACTAGTATGGCGTTTGTTGGTCCCGAAGGGTTATACAAGTTTGTAGAAGGGGGGGGGGGGGGGGGGGGGTTGAATACAATAACACGATTTTTACTTTCTAAATTGTTTATTGATAAATCTTAAAACAATTTACAACTTGTTGCGGAACAAGATTAAGGATTAACCTAATCTAAACAAGTTAAGAACACTAAGTTTCTTGCACTAGAAATAAGATAGAAAGGAGATAAGAATATTAAGAATAATATTCTAACACTAAGAGAGAAAGAAGAAGATGGCCGAGCACTTCAATTCTGAAGTAGGGTTCTTCTTATATACTACATGCATTTAATGCATATCAGTGTTACTTTACACGTGGCAGCAGCTGAGTGGTTGCATGTTTTGACCTTTGTAGACAATCTTAGTAGCTGCATGGTGCACAGTGTAGAATCAGAGTTTGTTGTACGATTCTAGACAGAAGGGAGGTCCGTTCTGACATTTCGTACGGAGACGTGCAAGGGGATAGACAAAAGTAACTTGTAGAGTAGACCTCATGATCAGCTTTCGCTGAACAATTCTTTATCAGTAAATGATAAAGCTCAGCGATTGCTGAAGTCTTCTACTTGATACTTCACGTTGAGTGGACAGGTTTTGCTTCGCTGATATCCGCATCAGTTCATTAGTAGACTTGTCGCTGGTTCTTGGGCTTGATCTTCGACTTCAGCGTAGAACCTTTGTTGACGTGAAACTTGTCTTCAGGGATCATAAGTAAACAACTAAACTATCAGCGATCATCACAGAGACTGAACAGACTCAGAGCTACTAGATGAACAGTGTTTGCTGAATGTCTAATCTAAAGAGCGAGAGTTCCTATCAGCGGTACTGTAAAGTCCTAGTACTTATCAGCGATAGTGAAACTCTAATACATATTGTTTACTTACAATTTTCACTAAGTGTTTAAGAGAGGGTCATTATCAAATCACTGAGGGTTTGGATTAACAATCTCCCCCTATTTGATTATGACATAGCAACAAAGAAAATTACTAAGTATGAAAACATAAGGATAAAAAGAACTCAAAAAATATTTGTCCCTTTTACTGTTTTCTGGGATCTTTTAAGTACTGATGGAGTAAAGTACATTCGCTGAAATTTTTCTTTTAACTTCATATAAGATTACAGAGGGAAGTAGAAAAATTACAAGTACAGCAAATTTAAATTACAAGTACAAAAGAGGTAAGCTGATATAGATAGAAAGATTACAAGGAAATCCTATCAGCCTTCAAGAGGTTCTTCCTTAATGAGAAGTTCATCAAGGGTCTTTGTTGTGGGTATCATCCAGTCAGGGACCGTTACTCCTTGATCTCGTTTATTCTTTGCTTCAGCAAAGATTAAGGGTTTGAGATATCGTGCCTGAAGATCGCGTCTAAATTCACACCAATAGATGAGATCCCTGAGTTGTTCAATGGGAGTGATGGAAACTCAGAGACACGTTGAAATCGTTGTCCTTCATCGTAGTCGAGAAAGAAGGTACCATAAGTTTCGCTTATGACTTTACCAGGGACGAAACGTTCACCAGGTGGCAGAGAGGTATCCAGCGCTGAGAGATCAGGATCAGGACCAAGTACTTCAGCACGTGAAAAACCAATACCTGTTTCGTTCTGGATAGGAGGACCTGAATCTGATGGTTTGGACTTTTTCTTTGCAGAGGCCCTTCTTTGTTGAGTCGCAAGAGGAGGAGGAGGAGGAATATCCATAGCAGAAGAAACCAAGTCGATCTGAGAATTTATGATTTTCTCGACATGGCTCTTATATTGTGAGCTAGATCGCTGAATGGCTATTCGCATCTCCAACCATTCAGAGAAACCGTACTTATTGATCGTAGCAGCATAGATGTTTTCCTTGGTACCGTTTTCTCTGAATAGATCGACCTTAACAACTGGAACATCTATGGTCGATTTTCCTCTGATGAATACCTTGTGAATTCTGGCAGCCCGATATCGATAGTGCAGTCTTTCTTTGCACCATTCCAAGGTAGAATCAGATACCTTGGTCTTTTCTTCAACGATCTTCTGGGCGTCTTCCCATAACTGACGTTGGACTTCGATGGGAGTTATTTTCAGTTTGGGGTCATTCACCAATTCTTGGGCAAGCTGGATGGAGAGGGCCTTATCTTTTTCTTCAGCTTCCTTCTATTCGGCGAGTAATCTTGTGGCTCTAAGATGATCAACGAACTCTTTCTTTGATACCCTGAACTTTGTGGGAACAGGGACTTTGGAGCGAGGGAGGATGATTCGCTGATCCTCGAACTTCTTGATCATTTCTTCTCTCCTTTTCTGATCCTCTTTACTTAGCTTTTGAGGAGCTAAGGAAGGTCTGTTTTTGTGAGAGAGAAGTTGTTCTTCAGGTTCATCGGTCTCAGTGATTAAATCCAAGACCGAGATTATTTCTTCAGCTCTTGTGGCTGGGATTATTGTTGGTGCAGCAGTGGGGACTTCGCTGGATCCTCAAGCAGGGGAGAGGACTAGCTGAAACACAGCGATCGTTTAAGTAAGATTATAGGAAGAAAGAGATAGAGAAAAGAATGGGGTTTAAGTGTATAGAGGTTTTATGGATAGAAGGATTGATATTGAGAAGGGATAGAGAAGGGATGCAGTGTAAGGGAAGAGAAGATATTGTACCTGACAAACTGGCTTTATCTGAAGGATGGCCAGATTGCCTTCTGCAGCGAGGCCTTTGTTTTTGCCTTTGTCAGCTTCAGACGCTGCAGGCTTTGTCTTGGTCGTCTCCCCTGATGGTTCTTTTATCGAAATCCCTTTCTCAGGGACCTTCTTGGGCTCAACGAAGAAGAAGTCATCATCATCATCATCATCATCATCGTCATCATCATCATCATTTTTATGAGTTGATGATGGTTCGTCGTCAGAGATGTCGACAGCTTCATCGTCTTCAGCTTCTTCTTCAGACTCGTCCTCATCAGCATAAGGTTCGGTCACATCAGCAGCAGCTTCAGTTTCCTCATCGAGTTGCTCCCCCTCAAGAACAGAGGGAGTTTTCTCGGTTTCGTCATGGTTTTCAACTCCCTGAGGTTGTTCAGCAGCAGCAGTAGTAGAACTCGCTTCCCCCTCAGCTAGGGGAAGGTCTTCAAGAGTTTTCTTCTCCCCCTCAACATTATGGGGAAGGTCTTGATCTTCTCCCCCTCTTCCACATGATGGATGGGGGAGGATATGATATTCTCAGCATCAGCAGCATCATGCATTGGGTCCCTGTCTTCCAGGCCAGAGATCCCAACACAGGTTTCAATCTTGCTTAATTAGTCTTCTAGGCCAGATATAGCAGGATTGAGTCTTTGAAGATCTTCTCGATCCGTCTGAGTAAAATGCGATGGAGTGCAAGTTGGAGCATTCGGACGCTCGAGGATTTGCTGCAGTAGATTGGTGGCAGCGTTGACATCTGTCCTTAAGAAGGACACTTCTGACTTCAGCGTTGTGACTTCGCTGGAAAGGTTAGTATGGGAGAGGTTGAGATTGTTGATGGCAGTAGAGTTTTCAGCAAGAGTAGCAGCAAAAGTTGCAATGTTGCCATCCACTTTCTCCAGATCAGCACTGGAGTCTTTCTTATCAACGATCTCAGTCAGCTTTTTCAGATTTTCTCCATCGTCTGTAACCGCTGAAGAGTTGGTGGAAAAAGTAGTGGTGAGAGAATCCACCTTAGTTTCCAAGTCTTTCAGGGAGTTGTTGATATCTCCCAAATTAGGACCTGGAAAAGTTATTAACTTATGAACAGAGGAAAGCTCAGAAGTTTGGGGTTTTGAGAGAGGAGTAGGTTGAGTTATGTATATACCTGCAGGCGGGTTGGCGAAGTTGTCGAAACCTTGTAACCCTGAATGGTATTTCATGTCGCCTTCGAGAGTGCCTTGGCGCATGGAGGTGCCTGCAGATCCTAAGTTTGTTTCCATCATTGCATGTAGAGTATCAGCAGCTCAATCATGAACGATGACGTTAGTTCCTGAGAACGGTGGGAAAATTGGTGGAGTGTCCAAAGAAAAAGTGGGAGGAGTGAAGGATGAGAAGATTGGTTGGGTGCGGGGTTCAACGTTGGATCCGCTGACAATCACTTCAGTCTGTAGAGAGACTGAAGGAGGTGGGTTCAGCTCCAAGTTTATAACCTCAGTGTTTAGAGACGTTGAGGTTGGGATGGAAGAGGAAGCTTGAGTAGCTGTGGCAGAGCGTACCACAAAACTATCCAGCGACTTTTGTATAAGATGAGTCGTGGAGTCTTCAGCCGTTGATGGCTTGGAGGGTTGCTCCTTGGTTTTCTTGATCCTTTTGGAATCAAGTTGGGAAGATGAGTGTTTCCTTTTTCGAGAAGGAGTGGAGGGTGCAGCCTGGGTATCAGTAGTGGGGATTTCCACTGAAGTAGCTGCAGAAGTAGAAGAAGGAGGATTGAGAAGAGGTAAGAGAGTAGAGAGACGTACCTCGTTTGGCAGAGACTTGAAGTCGAGCACCTTAGGGCCAACCTGAGAGAGTCTCAGATCACCCTCTTTTTGGTATTTGTCCCCAAGTCCTTGTAGAAAGACGGCGCTGATGAATCTGGGATATGGAACCCATGTTGGTCTATCATCCATATCTACTCTAAATGCAAGATCGTCATAGATGATCGAGGCCCAGTCAACATGGAGACCTTTCAGCAATGCATAGCCCATTGCTTGTTGAGGTTGAGCGGCTTGATCAGAGGAGCCAGACTTCGCTGTCATGCAGCTTATCAAGTGAGCGAAGATGAAGTTCATCTCGCTGGGCATCTTTGACTTCTTGATCAGGATCAGTTTCTTCTCGGGCAGTTTATCTCTCCCTGTGTCCCATGTGTAACCCATTGCATCAAAGAAGGCAGTGATGACTTCTCTATCAGCATGGTTAATGTGGTTTGGCAGAGGGACAAAGCGTTTTTCTTTCGTAGTTGTGGGTAGGTTGAGTGCACGCCTGATAATGGCGGGGTTGATTTTAGTGGTGCCAAATTTGGTGTCACAGAGAATGACATCAAGTAGTTTCTCAGGGTCTTTGGATGAAGGAACCTGAGCTCGTCTGGCAGTATACCAGAACTGAGATAGAAGGAATTTATGGGCAGGGGGTACGATAGTGAGGGCTGTAGATAAGCAACGGGTTTTGAGAAAGTTTACAGCATTATCCAGATGCCTGACTTGCTTTTTCGGAGGAAAATCAAAAAGCCATAGAGATTGTTGTTGTTGAAAGTGACTTTCTCAAGCGTGAACTTGACCTGAGAAGCCTTGATGAGATTCAGTTTCTCAGCAGCAGGAGATTTCTCAGTAGTAGGAGCAGCAGTAGAAGATGCCATTTCTGTTAATCACATATAAACATGAAGAAGAGATAAAGAACAATGTCTTAATGTGGAAAGATTTTCCAATAAGATGTTGTTGAGTTTTGTCCATTTCATTCAGACCAAAGATGTCTTAATGAAGATTAGGGTTTTTCTAGTGAAGTCTTATTTTCCAGTTTCCTCTTTCTTAAAAGATAAGGATTCTGGAAAAACATATGAGGTTTCAAGTTTAAAGATTTTGAGATGTAAACTTGAAGAACAACCATGAAGGTTGTGTTCATAAAATCATGAAAAAAATGATTTCATTTTTAAAAGTTCTTTTGTTGATCTTGTAGAAACAATGAGAAGATCAAAAACAAGTTAAAACAGGTAAATAATAAGAATATTAACCTTGTTGTCGAAGAAGAAGATGAACAGAGTCTGGAAACAAGAGTTCAAGATGCAACAATAATTCTTTTCTTGTAAGAGAAGTTGTTCGCGTAAAGGAAAAATATAAACTCGATTGGGTTTATATAGTGGGAATAGAGAGAGAAAAACTAGAGCGGGAAAGTTTTTCATCATGACACGGACATGTGTTTGCGTTTGATTGGATGAGAAAACGAAACGTGCAAACGTGTGTCAGAAAAAGAACGTGCCAGGGTTTATCCGTTTGATTACGTCACAAACGTCCATTCATATTTTAGGATGTCTCTGAGGTTTTTGAAATACTCATGGACATTTTGAAAACAGGAAGCACTGAATAGAAATATCAGTGTTAGGTTTTAGAAATTTCAAAGTATTGCTGATAAGGAAGAGATATTCAGCGATACAAGTTTGTTCAGCAAATCATACCTTAACATCAGCGAATCAAGTTTGTTCAGAAAGAAGATGATAGAATAGGTTATACAAGTTGGTTTTATCCCGTCGTTGATCAAATGCGAACCCCTGAAGAGTTTATTCTTCAAAGTTCAACATTCCAAGCTCGCTGATGAGAAAGTTAAATCTTTTCTCATCAAGAGGTTTGGTGAAAAGATCAGCTAACTGAAAATCAGTTGGGATAAAGTGAAGTTCTATATCACCATTCATCACATGATCTCTGATAAAATGATACCTGATTTCGATGTGTTTGGTCTTTGAGTGTAGCACTGGATTGTTGGCTATAGCGATGGCACTTGTGCTGTCGCAATAGATTGGAATTTTCGAGAGCTGAAGGTCATAGTCCAGTAGTTGATTTCTCATCCACAAGACCTGAGAACAACAGCTTCCAGCAGCTACGTACTCAACTTCAGCGGTGGAGGTGGACACTGAGTTTTGCTTTTTACTTGTCCAACTCACCTAGGAGATGACATCCTCCTGTGGTGCTTTTCCTATCCATCTTGCAACCTGCAAAATCACTATCTGAATAGGCGATTAGATCAAACCCTGAATCTTTGGGATACCAAAGACCTAGGTTAGGAGTACCCTTAAGGTAACAAAAGATTCGCTTTACAGCGATCATATGAGATTCCTTAGGTTCAGCTTGATATCGTGCACACAAACAGGTTGCGTACATAATATCAGGTCGGCTAGCTGTAAGATACAGAAGAGAGCCGATCATCCCACAGTACGTCGTGACATTAACAGGTATTCCAGAAGAATCCTTTTTTAGTGTCAGCGGTGGTGCCATAGAGGTTTTCATAGTTGAACTCTGAGTTAAATCAAATTTCTTCATCATATCTTTAACATACTTTCCCTGATTAATGAAAGTTCCCTTCTCATTTTGTTTTACCTGAAGACCAAGGAAATATGTTAGCTCACCCATCATACTCATTTTATACTCTTCCTTCATTCTATCAGCGAAACGAGTACAAAGGTCAGGGTTAGTAGAACCAAATATAATATCATCAACATATATCTGAACAAGAATAATATGACCTTTTACTTTCCTGAAAAATAGAGTCTTATCGATTTTACCACGCTCAAATTGTTCAATATGGAGATAAGTAGAGAGAGTGTCATACCATGCACGAGGAGCTTGCTTTAAGCCATAAAGTGCCTTATCCAGTTTATAAACATAACCTGGATGCTTAGGATCTGAGAATCCTGGAGGTTGTTCTACGTAGACTTCTTCATTCAGCTTTCCATTAAGGAACGCTGACTTGACATCCATTTGATACACTTTGAAGTCTTTGTGTACAGCGTATGCTAAGAAAAGACGAATGGCTTCTAGTCTTGCCACTGGAGCAAAGGTTTCGTCATAATCTATACCTTCCTCTTGTCTGTATCCCTGAGCAACGAGTCAAGCCTTGTTGCGGGTTATAGTTCCATGTTCATCCAACTTGTTTCGATAGACCCATTTAGTGCCTATCACCGACTTGTCGGATGGACGAGGAACAAGCTTCCAAACTTTGTTTCTTTCAAATTCAGTCAGCTCTTCTTGCATAGCGCTAACCCAGTTTGGATCTTGGAGGGCATCATCTGTTTTCTTTGGTTCAATCAGAGAAATAAAGTTAACAAATAAACAAATGTTATCTGCACTTCGTCGAGTCTGAACACCAGCGTTTGGATCACCAAGTATTTGATCAATTGGGTGATTAATAGTCCATCGCTGAGCCGGAGCATGAGTCGCTGACTCAACCTGAACTGGAGGGGCTGAAGATGAGGCTTCAGCAACTTCTGGTATATCAATCAAGAAAGGAGTAGGTGCAGATGTCATTACATTCACTAATTGCTGAGAAGTAGATGGAATGTCTGAGACATTTGGTTCAGAAGTCGGCATAGTGTTTAGAGGAACAGCTGAGACCCATGAAGTTTCAGCTTCACTAGTCTGCATGTTTGGGATGATAGTAGGACCATCATCTTCAACAGGATCAGTATGAGGAGTGGAAATGTCTTCTGAATCACCAAGATGAGAAAACATCCATTGATTCAGTTCTTCAGTATCAGCAGAAGGTCTAGAATTCGCTGAACGGGATTCGTCAAAGGTGACGTGAATTGTTTCTTCTACAGTTTGTCTTCTACGATTGAAGACTCTGAAAGCTTTGTAGATAGAAGAATATCCAAGAAAGATTCCATCATCAGCCTTAGAATCAAACTTTCCAAGGGCATCTCTGTTGTTCAGTATGAAACACTGACATCCAAAGATGTGAAGAAAGCTAATTGAAGGCTTTCTCCCATGAAAAAGTTCATAGGCTGTCTTTTTGAATCTTTTGACGATCAGCGACCTGTTTTGCGTAAAACAAGCAGTGTTGACAGCTTCTGCCCAAAACTAAGTAGGTAGGTGAGAATCGTTGAGCATTGAACGTGCAGCTTCAATGATAGTTCTATTTCTTCTTTCAGCGACTCCATTTTGTTGCGGTGTTCTCATTGAAGAGAAGTTGTGAGAAATACCCTTACTCTCAAAGAAGGAATCAAGAGAACTGTTTTTGAATTCAGTCCCATGATCACTCCTTATTGAGCGAACGGTCATATTGTTCAGGACTTCCATTTTCCTGACAAAGGTGATGAGTTCTTCAGGGGTGTCACTCTTTGAACGGAGATAGAGTATTCAGTGTCTTGAAGTTTAGATGAGAGAGCCTCTTATGCCATAGCCAGTTGACATCAGATGAGGCTTTTGAGAAGAAACAGGAGTTCTCAGTGGTTGTTGAGTCCATGTTTATTACATAAACATTTTCCAAACGATAACCGCTGAGAGCTATCTTCTCCTTTTTGTCAGCGACAAAGCAGGATTCCTTAGTAAAGATTACTTTGTTATCCATGTCGCAAATCTGACTGATGCTTAGAAGATTATGCTTCAGCCATTCAACATATGCGACTCTTCTGAAGGTTGTTGTACCATTAGAGAGTACACCAAACCCTCGGGTATGTCCTTTTCCGTTTCCACCGAAAGTAACAGAGGGACCCTTCTCTTCCTTATACTCAGTGAGCAGGTTCTTCTTACCAGTCATGTGTCTAGAGCATCCGCTATCGAGATACCAAATACCCTTCTTAACCTGCAAACAAAGGAAGATTAGTTTGACTTGGGCACCCATTTCATCATGTGTACACACTTGTCAGTGGAGGTAGATGGAATGGAAGGTTCAGCAGTCTTCGCAGCATTTGAAGATTCAGCTTTGTCAGTCTTCACTTTGGTTAATTTCTTAACCTCAGTGGTCTTCTTTGCCTTGGGGGCAATAATCTTCACCTTAGCTATCTTTTCAGCTTTGGTGGTTGTAGGGGCACTTACTAGCTATCGTAATTCCACAGTGATAACATTTCCTATAACTAAAAGTAGTTCTAGGACCATTTGCATGTTTAGCCGTTAGTTTTAAATGAGCAGTGCTAGCACAAAGTATACCTTTGGTATTGGAAATGGGAGGAACAATCAGTTCTTCAGATTTCTTACCAGTTATATCCACTTTAAGTCTAGGAGTAGATCGCTGAATAAATCCAGGGATCTTGTTCTTAGAAGTAGAGGGATAAGTCACTGAAGCTTTAGAAGCATTCAGCTTAGGTACACAAGTACCCTTCTGAGGTTTTTGGTTAAAAGCAATTTCTTTACCTTTGTCTTTAGAGACTGAGGTAGGTTTTGGATAAACAATTTTCTCTTTACCTTTAGAAGTTAAGGTAGATTTTTCCTCAGGGATGGGAGGTTTTGAAGAGGAACACTGAGAAGAGAAAGTGTCGGGGATAGAGGATACGAACATTCCAAACTTAAGCATGGAACGGTCAGTGGTTGGTTCTAGAGTTTCATCTTTGTAACCAAGACCACGTTTATCACTAAGGGGAATCTGAGACTTAATTATCTCAGTGATCGTTGTTGAGGATTTATACCATCCATCAACAGTAGCTATTTTAGCTTTTAATGCAGCGATAGCTTCTTCGCGCTCGATTTTGACTAGTTGATTGATATGAACTTGATCTTTAAAATCTTCTTCAATTTTAGAAAGCTTTTCTATTTGAAGGTGACAGTTTTTAAGTTGTTCAGCGAGATCAAGGTTTTGATTTTCAATAAGAGTTTTGCCATTCATGGCTTCATATAAACTTCTGGTCAGCAGATCGATTTTTTGAAGACTATCAGCTTCATCAATATTTAAAATATTGGTAAAGAAGGAAGGTGATACCTTAGTAGCAGAGGTTGAAGTAGAGGGAATGTCAGACTTTTCTTCCTCATCTTCAAGTTTGGCCATGAGACAGAGATTGGCTTCATCATCATCTTCAGAGTCAGATGATTCTTCTTCGTCAGATGCAGCCCAATCATAGTCGGCCATCAGGCCTTTGCCTTTCTTCTTAAAGGTTTTCAGCTTTGAATACCTTTCTTTCAGCTTTTTGTATTTTTCATCTCTAGTCTTGGGAGTAAAGTTTTTCTTGGGAAAAGCAGAGGATCTAGAGACTTTCTTTGACCTGCACTCGCTAGCAAAATGTCCTATCTTTTCACAGTTATAGCAAGTAGCAGTAGCCTTATCAACATGAGTTGATGATCTTGGCTTATCAGTAATAGCAAGAGGTTTGTTCTTTCTGAAATTTTTCTTATTGGCGAATCTCCTGAATTTATTAGAAAGGAGAGCCATAGATTCATCAAGATCCTGAAGAGTCAGGATCTGATGAACATTCAGAGTTAGTCTCCAACTCAGTGATAGTGATAGTCGATCGATGAGTGGTAGGTGACTCTGAGATTAAAGCAACATGGGTGCTTTTGGAATCTTTTACAAGATTCTTCTTAAGATGACTCGATTGCTCATGATTAAGCATCGTGCCATATAAGGTAGAAAGAGTCATGGATTTTAGAAACTTTGATAGCTTGAGACACATTGAATAGCTGTCCCAGCTTTCAGGTAAACATTCTAAGAACTTTGTCAGTACTTCAAAGTTAGAATATTCCTTACCAACGGTTTTTAGATCTATTATTAAGCAGTTAAAACGTTGGTGTACTTCAGAGAGAGATTCATTCTTACCACAAATGAAGCTTTCGTACTGTCTTACCAGGTTGATCTTACGTGAGTCCTGGACTTCAGATGTACCTTCATACTGAACACAGATTGTGTCCCACATGGCTTTGGAGGTTTTCAGGTTCATGACGGAATGGTAGACTTCGTCAGGAAGAGCCATGGAAAGAATAGATCTGGCTTTAGTGTCGATAGCCACTTTCTTCTTATCTTCATCAGTCCACATATGAATTTCCTTGGGAACCAACCTTTCTGGAATAGCAGCTCTATTCTCAGCGGCTGGAACTTCAGGATCAATTCTAACAGGAATATATGGGCCGTTTTCAAGATAGTAAGGCATAGTAGGGTCTACACCTTCTAAGAAGAGAATCATCCTATTTTTCCACAGATTAAAGTTATCTCTGGAGAATCTAGGGGGTTTTGCAAGAGAACCGTTCTCAATATAGTTAGTGTTTGTGTTGGTAGACATTTTAAGAAATAGCAAGGAAGAAGAGATTAGTATAGATAAGATATTGTTTATGAGATTAAACAAATCTGCTCTGATACCACTTGTTGGTCCCGAAGGGTTATACAAGTTTGTAGAAGGGGGGGGGGGGGGGGGTTGAATACAAACACACGATTTTTACTTTCTAAATTGTTTATTGATAAATCTTAAAACAATTTACAGCTTGTTGCGGAACAAGATTAAGGATTAACCTAATCTAAACAAGTTAAGAACACTAAGTTTCTTGCACTAGAAATAAGATAGAAAGGAGATAAGAATATTACGAATAATATTCTAACACTAAGAGAGAAAGAAGAAGATGGCCGAGCACTTCCATTCTGAAGTAGGGTTCTTCTTATATACTGCATGCATTTAATGCATAGCAGTGTTACTTTACACGTGGCAGCAGCTGAGTGGTTGCATGTTTTGACCTTTGTAGACAACCTTAGTAGCCGCATGGTGCACAGTGTAGAATCAGAGTTTGTTGTACGATTCTAGACAGAATGGAGGTCCGTTCTGACATTTCGTAAGGAGACGTGCAAGGGGATAGACAAAAGTAACTTGTAGAGTAGACCTCATGATCAGCGTTCGCTGAACAGTTCTTTATCAGTAAATGATAAAGCTCAGCGATTGCTGAAGTCTTCTACTTGATACTTCACGTTGAGTGGACAGGTCTTGCTTCGCTGATATCAGCATCAGTTCATTAGTAGACTTGTCGCTGGTTCTTGGGCTTGATCTTCGACTTCAGCGTAGAACCTTTGTTAGCGTGAAACTTGTCTTCAGGGATCATAAGTAAACAACTAAACTATCAGCGATCATCACAAAGACTGAACAGGCTTAGAGCTACTGGATGAACAGTGTTCGCTGAATGTCTAATCTAAAGAGCGAGAGTTCCTATCAGCGGTACTGTAAAGTCCTAGTACTTATCAGCGATAGTGAAACTCTAATACATATTGTTTACTTATAATTTTCACTAAGTGTTTAAGAGAGGGTCATTATCAAATCACTGAGGGTTTGGATCAACAGCGTTTACATGAAAAGTTAATAAAGGAGATACAATTCAACTACCTACTAATCTAAACTACGGCAGCTTAGATTATCGACGGCTGTTGCTATCTCACTTCCAAAAGAATGTTCGGCTAGAACCAAAAGTATGCCGCTATCCCTCTTTACCAAAAATGCTATCACATCTTCTCTTTACACTTCCCTCAACCCCGAGAAGTCCCACCTTTAGAATGTCCTACTGAACATGTACTCTCAAGAAGAAGTGTTACGCTAAAGCATAGGCAGAACAAATAATTGATAAGTGTAATAAATAAAGCTGAATTATAAAATATGACTTTCCACCCGATCCCATATAATAATCCTTTGCATATAATTTCACTCGGGACATCAAACCAAACCTGGTCTTTAGTTAATCTTGGACATCAACCCAAACCGGATCTTTAGTCCATTGACACATCAATCCAAACCGAATCTTTAGTCTATTGAGACATCAACCCAAACTGGATCTTTAGTTTATGAAGACATCGATCCATACCAGATCTTTTGTATATGAAGACATCAACCCAAACCGTATCTTTAGTTTATGGAGACATCAATCCATACCGGATCTTTATTCTACGAAGATATCAATCCAAACCGGATCTTTAGTCTATTGAGACATCAATCCAAACCGGATCTTTAGTCTATAGAGATAACAATCCAAACCGGATCTTTAGTCTATTTCACCCTCAAGTATCATGTATTCATCTTTACAAGCACTTCTAACAATATCAAAACCCCAAAAATCTTCAAAATAGGTTTTTGGGTTAATATCCATAAATCCAAGAAATAGCTAGTAAGAAGAGATTAGTAGGTTAAAACATAAAGATTTAACATGTAAATAGTGTAGGAGTATATGGATGAACTCATCTTTAGGTTTTGTTGTAAAAACCCAAAACCCTAGCTAGAAGATTTACTCTTGAGATTGAGTTCCAAGCTTGAAATGTATCTCTAATCAATGTTCAACCACCTAAAAGGACAACCATAAATGTTCTTGATGAATCTATCCAAGAGAAATAAATGAAGAGGGAGAAGATGGATGAAACCCTTACCAAAACCTAAAGAGAAATTGCACCAAATCTGCTCCCAAAGTGACCAATCTGCCAAAAACCCGATTTTGGCTCTATTTATACTCCAAACAGCCCGTCGGCGATAGCGACAAGAGACTATGCCCTTGGTATTGTCGCGGGGCAATGTTGCTTCCTTGCACCCCTATGCGTTACCAATCCCGCGATAGTTCATGCGATAGTGACCCTGGCATAATCGTCGGGCACTGTCGCCGAACATGTACCGAGAGCTCCCTCCGTCTTGGACATTATCACCGGGCATAATCACCCCAGACCCTCGAGCTTCGTAAATCTTCGTTTTGAAACACGAAGTACTCTTGTGCATGAAGTTCCCAACGTATAACAACTACGTAAGAACGAATCTTAAACATAAACTTATTTCAAGTCTTATAATTAAAATAGTCCACAAAAATTTCCGATTGTTCCATATTCTAGTATAATAATTAAAGTATGTATTAAAAATGTAGTTATGATAATTACAAAGTTTTATGTGTAAATGTATTTACATATAATATTATTAAGATAATATAATTAAATAAAACCATATTGGGCTTGATGAGCCTTAAAATAAATGGGCTTGAGGATTAAGATAGACCCGACCCATGTTTGGAGGTTATGGCTTATCTATAGGTCAACCTATAAAAAAGATGATAGGTCTAAGTCTAATGTTAATCAAAGCGAGATACAGTTCTAGGTTACCAGATAAACATAAAAGGGACATTATTCTTTTCTGTTAAAAATACTTACTAGATTAGGGTTTCGGGCTAGCATGAAGCCAAACGTGTTCATGTGTGGATTTGTATAGGAAACGTCACTTGGTTTCTGGTCTGGCCTCCGTCAAAACCGTTTACAAACACTAAAGGTATTATTCTAAAGCATCATATGTATTGCATTACTTAATACTTCCATCCGTCCTAAAATAAGTGTTCACATTTCTATTTATGTTTGACTCAAAATAATGTCCACTTTTAAAAGTAGATAACTAATTCTCAAATTTACCATTAAATTAATACACAAATATTTAAGAGTTGTGAAAAAGAGAAATTAAATAAGGGTAATGATGTCATTTGGACACTTACTTTGGGACAAAGGGAATCTTATATATCATTGGACCCGTTATGGTTTCAATTTAAGAAATGTTTTAGATATAAGTAACCAATTTAGATCAAGTTTTACTTTACATTGTGTTTTTATAAGGTTACTTTTAAACGAAACCCTACAAGGACAAAACAAGTAATCGTTGAATATATAAGAGTGAATCCCTAAATGTAAATTTCGAACAACAAGCAAAGAACATTGGAATCTCAAAACTAATAACAAGATCTGGGATCCATTTTAGAAAATTGCAAGAATAATCTCATTGCTTTGTTCTCAAATTTGGAAACAAAAGATTTAACGCAGTGGACAAACAAATTAAACATTCCATCCATAGGCCACATAGCATTTTGTTGTATGTACTTGAATCAGATGGGTTATGGCTGTGTTTCAGCTATTAGAACACAGATACAACGATTCAAATACGTGTTGTTTGAGAGAACAGAGATTGGTCCACGCTCATGGACCTCGAATTGGACCAAAGCAGAAACACCCTGCAGCTTGATCTTCAGGTATCATACCTCCACCCTTGCTGGTATCAATGGCCTCTAGTAACTTCACAACTTCATCCATTTCAGGTCGCTTATCTGGATTTGCATCCCAACATTTCCGCATTATGGTTGCTAAGGAACTTGGGCAGCATCTTGGTATTTCTGGCCTCAGATTCTAGCAATATTGAGTGTAACATGGATCCAAGTTAAGTGTGTGACTAATACAGTAATCAATGTTTCCAAAATATGGTAAAAAGTAAAATTCAAAGTGCTAAAGTATTTCTGGCCTCAGATTCTAGCAATATCATGTCTAACATTAATCCAAGTTAAGTGTGTGTGACTATTAGAGTAATAATTGCTTCCATAATTTTGGCAAAAAAGTCAAGTCAAAAACGCAGTTGATCACTCACATGTCGAACCACTGCTGATGAAATTTCAGCAAAACTGAGAAACGGGTATGGCAGATCACAGCAATAAGTTTCCCATAAGCATACACCAAAGCTGTATACATCACATTTTCTGTTATAAGGCTTTCCTTCAAGAACCTGGTGAAATGCATATCGGATACCCTATTAGAGGTAAATGGATTAACCCAATATATGATTGTTTAAAGAACTTAAATGCCATGTTTGGCAACTGTAAACCAACTTTTTTGAGCTTATTGAAAAAGTCTCATTTAGTAAGACGTAAACTATCTTTTTGAAATGGTCTTCAGATAGCGTTTTAGTAACCTCCAAAGGCTTTTTTTTCACTTTTCTCCTATTTTGCCCCTTATATATTACATAAATAACCAGAACCTGTATTTTTAAGTCAATTCACATTATCATCTATCAAACATAACGAAAGACTAAGATCACCTCAGGAGCCATGTAACCTAGGGTTCCAGTTTCACCGGTCATGTCTTTGGGATTTTGAGCTTCAACTCGAGCAACACCAAAATCGGCAATTTTTAGGTTTCTATTAGCATCTAGCAGCATATTTTCGGCTTTAACATCGCGATGCACAATCTTCTTTGAGTGGAGATAGCTCAATCTGCAACATTACTAACATTTATATATTCATACATATGTTGAGTACAAAAAAACTCTACGTCTGATGCAAGAAATTAATACTCACCCTCTAGATAGATCTAAAGCAAGTTGAATCACAGATTTATAAGGAAGCTTCTTCCTCCTGTTCTTGTAAAGTAAGCCTTTTAGGGTTCCACCCGTTTGAAATTCTACGACCACACAACAAGCCTTCGATGGAAGCTGTTCATTCGGACCGTCAGTTGAGTTTTTAGCAGGAATCTTGAGATCTGAAGTCCCCATTGAAGCACCAACAAACTGCATCCCACTTTATGATTATTAAGAACATTAAAAGAAAAGAGGGTTTTTTCTGACCCTCAGATACCTACAGAAGCAAGCATGTTACATACTCTAGTAACATTCGGATGGTCTAACTTGTGCCAAACAGCAACTTCTTGCTTGAATGATGCTCGTAAAGAAGCCAGTTCCGTAGTGGTAGCCATGTCATCCTCACCCCAATCCAACAGTTTCACTATATCACAATAACGAGAATTTCAAATAATAATAAAAAAATCAAATTAATACCACTACTACACGAAACGCTTTTGCCTACAAACTTTTCCCTATGAAATCTGTCGTTAAAGAGTGATTCGTCAAAAAACCGTCACAAAAGTTGGTGGGTAATGCAAATCAGTGACAAATTACCTAGGGATTCTCTGGTTGATTCATGGGTATTTTCTCGAAAAACATCGGATTCTACCAAACCATTGGTATTTTCTGGGTGATCCATGGGTAATCACCGACAGAGATTTCTATAGGTGAATTTTGTGGGTAAAAGTCATTTGTTTTGTAGTATGATAAAATAGTGGCAGACATTCAAGTAAAGCTAGATAATTTACCAGCAACATCTTGGTCATCGTAAGTGCCACGATAAACAGTACCATACGTCCCGCGAGCAATAAGATACCTTATTTCCAACTTAGCCAAATCGATCTCCCATGGTTCCTTAGGCCTATTATTAGGTTCTACATTTCTTGACCAAGCACGGCTTAGGTGTTTCTCTAGGTGCACATCCAAGCTTTTGAGATCAATTTTATCAGCTCTAAACAACATGTCTTTGCTGCTCGCCGACCTGTTGCTCTCCCCCAACTTTTCTTTTTCTCCACCACTTTTCAACAGCGATTCAGAAACCTCAGGCTTTGGATTTTCTTCCGCTTCTTCATTTGTTCTAGAATCCATTGTCTGCAAACACAAAGATGAAACATTAATTCACATGCATAAAAGGCTAGAAAATCAACAAAAACTACATTTACACGACATAATTCTTTTTATAGGAGAATCTAAATGCAACAACTACAAAAACTCAAATACCATAAGTTGTCAATTTGTGTCCAAGAAAACTTGCATGTTTCAAAGGGTATATGCAATTAAATTTACAGACTCCAATCTTTAAAGATTCCTGGATGGAAACCTATTTTTTCATATTCAAAGATCCAATTTCAAGAAAGATGAGATCGCATGTGGTGGAATATCCCATCTGCCCAGGTTCGAATCCAGACGTACACAACAATTGTAGTCAATGAGGTTTAATCAGGGCCGATGTGTTATGGTTATAATTTGCCAAGGGATTAGTATAGGCATAGCCTAATACAGCCTTCTCAAAAAATAAAAAAGATGAGATCGCATGGCAAGATTAATATTCAAAGAGCAAAGACCCACCACATTGGTCGTTCAAGAAATTCTAAGAGATAAAGATGGAAAATGACAAACACTCGACTCAAAACTCAAACTAAGAAATTCAAATGTGGGAAGAGAGACATAAGGGCTTGATTGAGTATACCCTAAGTTGGTGAAAGCCCAAAAAAAGAGATAGTAGTGGCGCAGGAGTCACATGATGGATTGATTAAGACGGATAATACTAGAATGAGAAAATGACGGTAATAAAATTGAAGATAAATTAACATTGGGAGATGAAAGCTACGAGCCTTTTATTTTGCGAAATCAATGGGATTAAAAGATTAGAGGTAATCAAGATGTGTGAACCATTGCTTCTAATCTCTTTACCTCTTAGACTTCGAAAATTAAGCCGCTCTTTTATCTCATATACAAGGTCGAGTATTACTCTTTCTTGCCACCTAAAAATGGGATGAAAATAGTCTCTACCATTTTTTTCATTTACAAACTTGTCCCACCAATTAAACGTTTACATATCATTTTTGGTTTAATAACTAACATATAAATTAACTATACACTTTCTCTCCCATGTACTCTCCCATGGTCTATTGGATGTTCATCTTAACCCGTCAAATCGCACAAACCATCCATACCGCACCACACCATACCGTAAAGTGTGGTTTAGAACTTGATTTGCGTACGATTTGCATTTTTACCAAACCGCACCACATCGGTTTTAAGTTATTAAACCACGGTACAAACCATGCTGCACCGCATTTTTATATATAACATTATATATATATATATATATATATATATATATATATATATATATATATATATATATATATATATATATATATATAGGAAAGGGTTCAAAAGAGAAGTACAAATATTTTGAGAAATAGAGAAGTGATCTTGGCCATACATTCGGTCAAGATCGGCGGCTTTGACCGAGAAGCAGAGGATAATTCCTCGCGTGGTCTGCGCAAGGTCTACACAAGACAGAGTGGTAGTTTCGTTAAAAATACGCGGGACAGGTTCATATATGAATTTGTGTGATTCATATATGAACCTTTGGTATTCATATATGAACCTTTGTAATTCACATAAAATATTTTTAACTAATTCATATATGAACTTTTGTGATTCATATATGAATCAGTTAATTTGTTCATATGAGAATTAGTTAAAAAAAGTTTATATGTAAATTACAAAGGTTCATATATGAACAAAAAGATTCATATATGAATCAGTTAATTGGTTCAACTAATTCATATATGAACCTACAGTTAATTAGTTTCATATATGAAACACAAAGGTTCATATATGAATCACAAGATTCATATATGAATTAGTTATAAATAGTTTATATGTGAATTACAAAGGTTCATATATGAACGTATAGTTCATATGTGAATCACACAGATTCATATATGAACTCAGCCCGTGTTTTTTGTAAAAGTTACGAAATTGCCCTACTATTTTTGGAACAGTCGCAACTTTTGACCGGTCAAAGCCGCAACTTTTGATCAATTATAACCGATCTTGACCGAATGAATGGTCAAGATTACTTCTCTATTTCTCTAAACATTTGGACTTCTCTATTGAACCTATGGCTATATATATATATGTAACGTCCCATAAATTACAAGGAAATTAAAATTTTTAAAACCATTCATTTCATTATAATCAAACCAAGAGTTAACGAAACACGTTACAATAAGGAATAACATCGTTAATTAAAATCGTCAACCAAGTTTAAGCAGCAGAAAAGTATATAAATCAACCCTTTATTAAAAATTAAACCAAACTATCTTCGCCTTGCGCCCGTGTGTACCGTCACGCCCGACTGCTACTCGCACCTGAAATCATAAGAATTTGGGAAGGGGTAAGCACGAAGCTTAGTGAATTCAACCACCATAATTAATACAGTTATTCCACACTACCCCTAAAACAGATAGTTGCATATAAACAAGCATACAAGTCTACGAACAAATCATAAACATGCATACCTACACCATCCCACCCAAAAGGCATACGTCGGTCCCACCGACCACACGATAACCGTGCAAGCATTACCCGGTCCCCCCGAGTTCCTACGCCACCCGCGTATACAATTTCGGCCCCACCGAGTTCCTACGCCACCCGCGTATACAAACTTCGGCCCCACCGAGTTCCTACGCCACCCGCGTATACATGACAATAAAGGTCCCACTAGACACCCCACTATCTAGTCCAACATCACAATTAAATAAAGCTACCACACACGTGCTACCGTAATGTAAAAGTAACCGATATTAAAAATAGTGAGAGAACTCACCTCGTAAGCGCGCCTAGCTCACAAACAATAATTCAAGCTCCACAAATCAAAGATCACTTCCCGACACCTAAACGAACGTTAAAACGTATCAACACGAGGCCCGGACCCTAAAACATGACGCACGATTAAACTGTCGATAAAACGACTTTTTGGCTTAGAAAACCAGGTCTGTTCGGGACCTGTTTCGACCTCCTTAAACCCAGAAAATCCTCAATTAAAATTAACTACCCGCTAGGTCCGGGTCTTAGCTTTCCAGGGACGTATTACACGCGTCCTAACGATTTTTCTATAATTTATTATGGATTTTACAAAACTGGTTAACTGCACAGCGAAAAAACAGCACCTTTCGTTATAAAACAGCAGTTTGACACTAGCTACGGTTTTTCCGCAAAACATAAGAAACTTACTAGACTTAGAATGGGAACTTTTGGCACTGGTTTCATCCCAATCCGACATTCCTAGCAGAAGTTATGGCTTTCCCAAAACAGTGGCAGAAACTGTGACTTTTAAAACGGAACGCGATCTGCCACATCCGGACCTGCTGTATAAACAGCTAAAATACGCCTAGCTAGAGGCCGAACCGGACTTCCGCTAAAACACGAAAAGTGTGCCCGGAACAGAATGTGAACCGTGGGCACCGGATTCGCCTCAATCCGAGCTACGACGGAAAGGTTATGGCCGTCGCAAAACAGTGGCAGACAAACGTTTTCACATAAAATGACAAAAGTTGTTTATAAACCCATTAAGACATAGCTTAACCCAAACAGACCCGAACAGCCTACAAGCTTACTGGAAAGGGCTGTACTACGCTGGACAACCACCGAGCACCACCCACTTCCGCCTCCGGCAGCGGTGATGGTTGGCGGCGGCGACAAGGGTTACGGTAACACCCTCCGGCGAGACCTCCCAACGTCACCCACTCCCGACTCCTACGCAACTTCACACCCGCACACACCCACACACCCAAACGCACCCCATGCCGCCACCACAGCGGCGTGCAGCGGCGGCCCCACCGCCAGCAGCCGTGGCTGCGGCGGTGGTGGTGGCGGTTTGCGGCGGTTTTTAACAATTAACAACGAAAGGTTTCCGAAATACCTCGACGCAACGTTTTCTCGTCCTCTAAACCGACCGAACTCGCCGGCGATTACCTTCTTCCTCCTCTCTCCTCGTCGCCGGCAGCACTCTCTTTCTCTCTCTCGGCTTCTCTCTTTCCCTCTCTCTCTCTTCGATTTCTCTCTCTCGGTTTCCTTGCTTCACCGGCCGACGACAACCAACGGAAGGGGAGGGGGTAGCAGCCATAGGTTTTTCTTTCTCTTTCTCTCTTTGCAGCCTGCGTTCACGAAAGGAGGGGGGGAAAGACTTAGGTTTTTTTTTGTTTGCTACACACGCCACCAACTCACATAACAAACCACATGGACTTTGTTTCTTTTAACTGGACTTCGATTCTTTGAATTGCATGGGCCGGAATCTATTAGAGTTTTGGCCTTTGACACAACTAGCCCCTCGACTAACAACCCTCTCGCAACTAACCAAAAAATTCCGACACTTTAACGATTAGACCCAACTCGACTAACTCCGTTAACGGAACCACATTAAATCAAACTTAAAAGAAAAGAATTAATACAAATAAATTACATACCGGGATACGGACTTTACAATATATATATATATATATATATATATATGTGTGTGTGTGTGTGTGTGTGAGTGAGAGAGATCGGTTATAATATATATATATATTATAATTGGTCAAATATTTGGACTTCTCTCTCTCTCTCTATATATATATATATATATATATATGTGTGTGTGTGTGTGTGTGTGAAGATCGGTTATAATTGGTCAAAACTTGCGGCTTTGACTAGTCAAAAATTGCGGCATTGACTGGTCAAAAGTTGCGACTGTTCCAAAAATAGAAGGGCAATTTCGTAAATTGTACAAAAAACACGCGACGAGTTCATATATGAATCTGTGTGATTCACATGTGAACTATATGTTCATATATAAACCTTTGTAATTCACATATGAACTCTTTATAACTAATTCATATATGAACCTTTGTATTCATATATGAACCTTTGTGTTTCATATATGAAACTAATTAACTGTAGGTTCATATATGAATCAATTGAACCAATTAACTTATTCATATATAAACCTTTGTGTTCATATATGAACCTTTGTGATTCATATATGAATTTTTTTAACTAATTCATATATGAACCTGTGTGTTCATATATGAACCTTTGTGTTCATATATAAACCTTTGTGATTCATATATGAATTTTTTTAACTAATTCTCATATGAATAAAATTAACTGATTCATATATGAATCACAAAGGTTCATATATGAATCAGTTAAAAAGGGTTTATATGTGAATTACAAAAGTTCATATATGAACACAAAGGTTCATATATGAATCACACAGATTCTTATATGAACTCGTCCCGTGTATTTTTTAACGAAACTACCCATCTATCTTGTGCAGACCATGCGCAGACCACGCAAGAAATTATCCGCTGCTTCTCGGTCGCCGATCTTGACCAAATGAATGACCAATATCACTTTTCTACTTCTCAAAAATTTTGCACTTCTCATTTTAACGAAACACGTTACAATAAGGAATAACATCGTTAATTAAAATCGTCAACCAAGTTTAAGCAGCGGAAAAGTATATAAATCAACCCCATTTATTAAAAATTAAACCAAACTATCTTCGCCTTGCGCCCGTGTGTACCGTCACGCCCGACTGCTACTCGCACCTGAAATCATAAGAATTTGGGAAGGGGTAAGCACGAAGCTTAGTGAATTCAACCACCATAATTAATACAGTTATTCCACACTACCCCTAAAACAGATAGTTGCATATAAACAAGCATACAAGTCTACGAACAAATCATAAACATGCATACCTACACCATCCCACCCAAAAGGCATACGTCGGTCCCACCGACCACACGATAACCGTGCAAACATTACCCGGTCCCCCCGAGTTCCTACGCCACCCGCGTATACAATTTCGGCCCCACCGAGTTCCTACGCCACCCGCGTATACAAACTTCGGCCCCACCGAGTTCCTACGCCACCCGCGTATACATGACAATAAAGGTCCCACTAGACACCCCACTATCTAGTCCCACATCACAATTAAATAAAGCTACCACACACGTGCTACCGTAATGTAAAAGTAACCGATATTAAAAATAGTGAGAGAACTCACCTCGTAAGCGCGCCTAGCTCACAAACAATAATTCAAGCTCCACAAATCGAAGATCACTTCCCGACACCTAAACGAACGTTAAAACGTATCAACACGAGGCCCGGACCCTAAAACATGACGCACGATTAAACTGTCGCTAAAACGACTTTTTGGCTTAGAAAATCTGGTCTGTTCGGAACCTGTTTCGACCTCCTTAAACCCAGAAAATCCTCAATTAAAATTAACTACCCGCTAGGTCCGGGTCTTAGCTTTCCAGGGACGTATTACACGTATCCTAACGATTTTTCTATAATTTATTATGGATTTTACAAAACTGGTTAACTGCACAGCGAAAAAACAGCACCTTTCGTTATAAAACAGCAGTTTGACACTAGCTACGGTCCGAACTGGTTTTTCCGCAAAACATAAGAAACTTACTAGACTCAGAATGGGAACTTTTGGCACTGGTTTCATCCCAATCCGACATTCCTAGCAGAAGTTATGGCTTTCCCAAAACAGTGGCAGAAACTGTGACTTTTAAAACGGAACGCGATCTGCCACATCCGGACCTGCTGTATAAACAGCTAAAATACGCCTAGCTAGAGGCCGAACCGGACTTCCGCTAAAACACGAAAAGTGTGCCCGGCACAGAATGTGAACCGTGGGCACCGGATTCGCCTCAATCCGAGCTACGACGGAAAAGTTATGGCCGTCGCAAAACAGTGGCAGACAAACGTTTTCACATAAAATGACAAAAGTTGTTTATAAACCCATTAAGACATAGCTTAACCCAAACAGACCCGAACAGCCTACAAGCTTACTGGAAAGGGCTGTACTACGCTGGACAACCACCGAGCACCACCCACTTCCGCCTCCGGCAGCGGTGATGGTTGGCGGCGGCGACAAGGGTTACGGTAACACCCTCCGGCGAGACCTCCCAACGTCACCCACTCCCGACTCCTACGCAACTTCACACCCGCACACACCCACACACCCAAACGCACCCCATGCCGCCACCACAGCGGCGTGCAGCGGCGGCCCCACCGCCAGCAGCCGTGGCTGCGGCGGCCCCACCGCCAGCAGCCGTGGCTGCGGCGGTGGTGGTGGCGGTTTGCGGCGGTTTTTAACAATTAACAACGAAAGGTTTCCGAAATACCTCGACGCAACGTTTTCTCGTCCTCTAAACCGACCGAACTCGCCGGCGATTACCTTCTTCCTCCTCTCTCCTCGTCGCCGGCAGCACTCACTTTCTCTCTCTCGGCTTCTCTCTTGCCCTCTCTCTCTCTTCGATTTCTCTCTCTCGGTTTCCTTGCTTCACCGGCCGACGACAACCAACGGAAGGGGAGGGGGTAGCAGCCATAGGTTTTTCTTTCTCTTTCTCTCTTTGCAGCCTGCGTTCACGAAAGGAGGGGGAAAGACTTAGGTTTTTTTTTGTTTGCTACACACGCCACCAACTCACATAACAAACCACATGGACTTTGTTTCTTTTAACTGGACTTCGATTCTTTGAATTGCATGGGCCGGAATCTATTAGAGTTTTGGCCTTTGACACAACTAGCCCCTCGACTAACAACCCTCTCGCAACTAACCAAAAAATTCCGACACTTTAACGATTAGACCCAACTCGACTAACTCCGTTAACGGAACCACATTAAATCAAACTTAAAAGAAAAGAATTAATACAAATAAATTACATACCGGGATACGGACTTTACAATATATATATATATATATATATATATATATGTGTGTGTGTGTGTGTGTGTGTGTGTGTGTGTGAGTGAGAGAGATCGGTTATAATATATATATATATATTATAATTGGTCAAATATTTGGACTTCTCTCTCTCTCTCTCTCTATATATATATATATATGTGTGTGTGTGTATGTGTGTGTGAAGATCGGTTATAATTGGTCAAAACTTGCGGCTTTGACTAGTCAAAAATTGCGGCATTGACTGGTCAAAAGTTGCGACTGTTCCAAAAATAGAAGGGCAATTTCGTAAATTGTACAAAAAACACGCGACGAGTTCATATATGAATCTGTGTGATTCACATGTGAACTATATGTTCATATATAAACCTTTGTAATTCACATATGAACTCTTTATAACTAATTCATATATGAACCTTTGTATTCATATATGAACCTTTGTGTTTCATATATGAAACTAATTAACTGTAGGTTCATATATGAATCAATTGAACCAATTAACTTATTCATATATAAACCTTTGTGTTCATATATGAACCTTTGTGATTCATATATGAATTTTTTTAACTAATTCATATATGAACCTGTGTGTTCATATATGAACCTTTGTGTTCATATATAAACCTTTGTGATTCATATATGAATTTTTTTAACTAATTCTCATATGAATAAAATTAACTGATTCATATATGAATCACAAAGGTTCATATATGAATCAGTTAAAAAGAGTTTATATGTGAATTACAAAAGTTCATATATGAACACAAAGGTTCATATATGAATCACACAGATTCTTATATGAACTCGTCCCGTGTATTTTTTAATGAAACTACCCATCTATCTTGTGCAGACCATGCGCAGACCACGCAAGAAATTATCCGCTGCTTCTCGGTCGCCGATCTTGACCAAATGAATGACCAATATCGCTTTTCTACTTCTCAAAAATTTTGCACTTCTCATTTTAACCTCTCTCTCCCTCTCTCTCTCTCTCTATATATATATATATATATATATATATATATATATATATAGAGAGAGAGAGAGAGAGGGCCCTTCTTTTGTTAACCAGTCATTTAGTGTTAACTGTGTTAACTAATCAGGACCATCAATCATCAAAATCAATGGCTAAGATTAAAATGGTTTTTTAATTCACAATTAAATAAAAAAACAAGGTTTAAGCATATATGCACAGGGGTATTCTTGTCAATTAACAACCCTATGTAACTATCAAATAAGGAATGGGTTAACCAATTGCTACTTTCACGAACCTTGTTATCTCAACCTCGTTTAGAAACAAAATCAAAAACCCTACTCTCTCTCCAATATCGATTAAAACCAAAATCGATTCCAAAATCGTACCAAAATCGATTCCAAATCCATAGCAAAATCGTTCAAAAAGCAAATCGATTCGAAATCGATTCCAAAATCGTTACAAAATAAGTCAACAGCAAAACCATTATCGTCGATTCCAAGAAGGCAAATCGATTCCAAGCGAAACAAAACGATTACAAATCGTTCAAAAAGAAATCGATTCCCGTCGATTCCAAGAAGGTCGATTACAAATCGATTAGTAAACAAGCAGATTCCATACGAACTCTCACAACAAATCAGTGGTTTTCGAAGCAAAAATCATTAGGGGATGCAATTTTTGGTTGTAATTTGTGCATATATGCAATTTTGGTATGTGCATATATGCAATTTTGAAGGGATACATATATGTTGGGGGTGTAAAGTGTGCATATATGCAATTTGATATGTGCATATATGCTGCAGGTGTAAAGTGTACATATATGCAGTTGTAATATGTGCATATATGCAGGTGTAAAGTGTACATATATGTAGTTGTAATATGTGCATATATGCAATTCTCTAATGTGCATATATGCAATTCTCTAATTTGCATATATGCAATTCTCTGATTTGCATGTTGTAGGTGTAAAGAGTGCATATATGCAGTTTTCATATGTGCATATATGCTACAAATGTAAAGTGTAAATATATGCAATTGTAATATGTGCATATATGCAATTCTCTGATGTGCATATATGCAATTGGCTGGTGTGCATATATGCAGTTTCATATCATGCATATGTGAAAATTTGGGTATAGCAGTTCAATTAGCGTGGAAGAATTCGTTGAAAAAATTGCCTAAATGATAAAATAAAGAGATGATATAATTAAGATTAGGATGAATATTAAAAAATAATATATTAATAACTACCATAATTGGATAAGCGTGAAAGGTGGAAAGAATAATTACTTCAAATAATTAAAATGTTAATCTTTCTATAATAACCTTGAAGCAACCGTCCTATCAATATTAAAACCAAACATGTATCTTGATTCCTATTGGTCGAAAATAAGTTAACAAGGTTAACACGAAATGACTGGTTAACAAAAGAAGGGGGCCCTATATATATATATATATATATATATATATATATATATATATATATATATATAATTTAGTATTTATGTAAGGGAAATTAATTAAAATGCCACAAGTTTGACCCTTTGTTACCAAAATGCCACAAATCTCTCACATCTTACCGAAATGCCACAAAAAACCGCGGTGGGCCCCGCGATCGCGGGCCCCAGGCCCACGTGTCACCAAACTTTGCCCACTTTGCCCGCTTTGGTCCCTCAAGAATGCCCGTGTTGGCAGTTTTAATCCCTGCCAGCGTTGGGCCCCCGCGATCGCGGGCTAACCGGCCACGCGTCGGCCCAGGGTTTACCCTAAAAATTAATTGAAGACCAAACCCTAATTCCCTTTCATTTTCTTCGGCCGCACTATATAAGGGGTGGGAGGGGACCAAAACCGTCCCACTCTCATTATTTTATAACTCTCAAATTTTTTAATATCAACTCTCTCTCAATTTTCTCCCACTCTCTCAATTTTGTCGTGTGGAACACGTGTTCGAGTTTTGTGAAGATGTCTCGTATTACCTATATGGTATGTTTTCCTTATGTTTTTTGTTATTTTTTGTATGTTATTTTAAGTTAATATATATGATTTGTATGTTGTTAAAGTGTTTATAACTTTTGTTATGTTTGAATATGTTCTGTGTTTAACATTTTTAAGATATATGATATGTATGGTTTTATGTTTGAATGTGATATTTGTATGTTATAGGAGTATTTTTATAAAAAAAAATGTTAAGAGTGTTTTTTTATAAAAAAATTGTTAAGAGTGTTTTTATAAAAAAATTGTTAAGAATGTGTTTTTTTATAAAAAAATTGTTAACAATGTGTTTTTATAAAAAAAATTGTTAAGAGTGTGTTTTTATAAAAATAGTTCTTAAAAGTGTGTTTTTATAAAAAAATGTTAAGAATGTGTTTTTTTATAAAAAAAATTGTTAAGAGTGTGCTTTTATAAAAATTATTCTTAAAAGTGTGTTTTTATAAAAAAAAAATTGTTAAGAATGTATTTTTATAAAAAAAAACTTGTTAAGAATGTTTTTTATAAAAAAATTGTTAAGAGATTGTTTTTATAAAAATAATTCTAAAGAGTGTGTTTTTATAAAAAAATGTTAAAATGTGTTTTTTTATAAAAAATTGTTAAGAGTGTGTTTTTATAAATAAATTGTTAAGAATGTATTTTTATAAAAAAAAAACTTGTTAAGAATGTTTTTTATAAAAAAATTGTTAAGAGATTGTTTTTATAAAAATAATTGTAAAGAGTGTGTTTTTATAAAAAAAATGTTAAGAATGTGTTTTTTTATAAAAAAAATTGTTAAGAGTGTGTTTTTATAAAAAAATTGTTAAGAATGTGTTTTTATAAAAAAATTGTTAAGAGTGTTTTTATAAAAAAATTGTTAAGAATGTGTTTTTTTATAAAAAAAATGTTAAGAATGACAACTTAGGTCCCTACGGTTTTAAGAATGACAACTTAGGTCCCTAAACTTTTAAAAATGACAATTTAGGTCCCTAAACTTTTAAGAATGCCAATTAGGTCCCTAAACTTTTAAGAATGACAACTTAGGTCCCTACGGTTTTAAGAATGACACTTAGGTCCCTAAACTTTTAAGAATGACAACTTAGGTCCCTAAACTTTTAAGAATGCCAATTAGGTCCCTAAACTTTTAAGAATGACAACTTAGGTCCCTACGGTTTTAAGAATGACAACTTAGGTCCCTAAACTTTTAAGAATGACAATTTAGGTCCCTAAACTTTTAAGAATGCCAATTAGGTGCCTAAACTTTTAAGAATGACAACTAGGGTCCCTAAACCGCAACATCTATATATAACACTATGATACGTTGAAATAAAATAAACCGCAACATCTATATATAACAAAATTATACGTTGAAATAAAATAAACCGCAACATCTATATATAACAATATGATACGTTGAAATAAAATAAACCGCAACATCTATATATAACACTATGATACGTTGAAATAAAATAAATCGCAACATCTATATATAACACTATTATACGTTGAAATAAAATAAACCGTACTTTATCTATTTATACGTTGAAATAAAATAAACCGCAACATCTATATATAACAATATTATACGTTGAAATAAAATAAACCGCAACATCTATATATAACAATATGATACGTTGAAATAAAATAAACCGCAACATCTATATATAACACTATGATACGTTGAAATAAAATAAATCGCAACATCTATATATAACACTATTATACGTTGAAATAAAATAAACCGCACTTTATCTATTTATAACACTATTATATGTTGAAATAAAATAAACCGCAACATATCTATTTGGATTTTGTCAAACGGGTGTAAATAGCCCTAAGGTATGTCGGGATTTAAGCAATCCTTGTGATTCCCCTGCTACCTGGAAGTCCAATAGATTGAGTGGTTTCTTTTCAAAAACTAAAACAAACGAATAATTATCAACACAATAAACCAAACAAGCTAAAGCATCTATATATAAAACTAACTATAACATCTGTGAATGACTATGTAGAGGGGTTTCTTTAACATCGACTTGACGCTAAAGTGCAAAGTTGCCTACATCGAGGAGTTAGGAGCGCGCTTTAGGAGATTAGGTGATCGCGCGGATACCCTTGAGGCCATCTTTAGAGGGACACCGTTCGGGCCATGGATGGATGTGTCTTACTCTGCTGGCGACCCTACGCTAGTACACATATTTCTACAGTTGGAGGTCGAGGACGCCAACGATGAGCCGGAGGGGATGCATTTTGATTTCTTCGGCGATCGATTGCATTTTGGGCGTCGTGAGTTATGTCTAATTACAGGACTACGTTTTGGAGAGGCTCCCCCCTTCCTCCCTTAGCAGACTGCTCCTTCGTTCCTAGGGTTTGGGGCATTTCAGCATCTCGTTTGAAGCTGAAGGCAGCCCGGGACATGATGAAAGAGGGCCTTAGTTCCCTAACCGACGACGATGATGTCCGTGTATGCTTGGTGGTGATCGTGGATATGGGCTTCATGGGCCGTGAGTATAGCCAGTATGCTTCCTCGACGGTCCTTAGGGCCGTCGAGGACCTTTAGCTGTTTAACAGCTACCCGTGGGGTAGCCATATCTGGACACATTGCTACTCAATCTTGCACCGAGCCATAACCAGACGCGACTCCGATCGACATAGAAAGATGAACCTTTGTGGTTTTACATACGCCTTCAAGGTTAGATACGTAGTATAACAATTGTTAATAATACATACAAACTGTTTGGATTTTCTTTTTACGTACTTGCTCTTCTTGTCTAATTCCAGATATGGATCTTGGAGATGTTTCCCGCATCAATCCGATATTTCGTCAAGCGCGACGACCGAGTACTTAGGGGAACCCGTTGGGACAAGCGTGTTACCCTAAGTAGGTCGCTTTGGGTTCAGTTCTTCAATGAATCTAGAAATGTAAGTTCTTTTACTATGTTTACAATTTGCATACGTTAGTCCCGCTTATTAATTTTTTTTTATGTTTTATCATATATTTAGCTGCCACTCTTGCCTTTCGCTCGCCTTGAGCCTACTGCCGACGAGATGGACACAGATTGGTACAGAGACAGTGTGGCCTTTATTGACGCAGAGGCGGCAAGGGCTCGACGTTCCTCTCCTTCCACATCTCACGAAGATGAGGAAGACGACGACAGGCCCCCTTCCGGTAGATATCAGCAGCCCCCTTCCTCCTCCTATCCGCCGCCCCCTTCCTCCTCCTACCAGCCGCCCCCTTACGATCCATATCAGGCGGCCCCTTCCTACGGGCCACATCGTGGCTGTCCATGTTAGTGTTTAACTTAATTTGTTGGCCACGTTTATTTAGTTTGTATATTAATATTACGTTCTAAATTTGTTTTAGCTGTCGAGTACGACGTTTGCCACCACATCCTATCCGTCATTCCCTGAAAATGTAAGTGACATTGAGTAACCATTATAGTTATATATTTGTTCCTAAGTTTGTAACTCTTATAATGATCAATGTCACGCAGGCCGGGATGTCGGGGGCATACACCTCCCAAACGACGTTCGCCACCACATCCTATTCTACTATCCCGGAGAGTGTAAGTGACACTGAGTAACCATTATAGTTATATGTTTGTTCCTAAGTTTGTAACTCTTATAATGATCAATGTCACGCAGGTCGGGATGTCGGGGGCATACACCTCCCAAACGACGTTCGCCACCACATCCTATTCTACTATCCCGGAGAGTGTAAGTGACACTGAGTAACCATTATAGTTATATGTTTGTTCCTAAGTTTGTAACTCTTATAATGATCAATGTCACGCAGGCCGGGATGTCGGGGGCATACACCTCCCAAACGACGTTCGCCACCACATCCTATTCTACTATCCCGGAGAGTGTAAGTGACACTGAGTAACCATTATAGTTATATGTTTGTTCCTAAGTTTGTAACTCTTATAATGATCAATGTCACGCAGGCCGGGATGTCGGGGGCCGGGATGTCGAGGGCATACACCTCAGCATTCACGGACATCTTTGGCGGTTCGGCCAGAGAGTATTACAGGCCGGAAATGTCGGGGTCGACGTTCGTCACACAGCCACCTTCCATGCATACTGTAAGTTATTTTGGTAGTTTTGGTTTAATTGTGAACATTTCCTAAATTGTACTTAAAACATCTAATAACTTAATTTTCAGACGATGTGGTCTCCTATTCTCGAGGAGCACTTCTCGGAGCCGGAAGATGACCCGATGGATGTTGTAGATCCACAGGTGACCCCGCTCCCTCAAAAGCGGCAGCATAAACTTTCAAAATGGTTGAGTTACCCGTTTAGACAACAAGAATCTACGACACCACTGCACCCTAAAAAGCAAGCAAAGATTGCGGGGGGAAACAAGGGAGGAAAGAAGGCGGAAAAGAGAAAGGGAAAGGTGGCTTCACCGGAGCGTCTACCGGCATCCGATATATTGAGGATTTGCATGACTGGTCACCTCCCCCCCCATGATATTCGTCCCTTACTTGAGCCTGGAAATCACCCCCCGCTTTTTCCAAGTATTGCTGGCGGATGACCCTTTGGAGTCTGAGTTACAGGATGTGGTTAGTATGAAGTTTAACTATAGTCATATAATCAAATATATTTATATTACATGTCTAACCATCTATTTTTTATGTATAGCACATGGATTGTTAGGTCTCGCTGCTACAAAAATCTCGTGGAACAGACACGAGGTGGACCATGATGTACAGTATTTTCTTTCTCTACCTATTGCTCCCCCATCAAGGTCCCTCCTCCGTGGCCAACTCATGCAATGGCGTGGAAGGGGTTTCTTGGGCTCTCCTCGATGTGGTATGTAAATCGTTTTACTCTTATTTTATTTAAGTTGTTTTGTTGCTAACTAAGTTGTCTAATATTGTAATATTTCAGGTGTACATCCCAATATGCATTCATCCCAAACATTGGTTGCTTGGAGTGTTTGAGCTTGACGCTATGACCATGACCATATATGACAAAGACAGTGCCAGTCTCTTCAGAGACCAATTGGAAGACCAGATGATAAGGTTTAAAGCTGTGTTATTTGACTTCTTTTGTTGGGTCAAGGACACGAGGCGTCGTGATAGGTCAGAGCTCTTTCGCCATAAGTTTGACAAGAATACACCCCAGCAGGCCGGGATGAATGCGGATTGCGGTGTCTGGGTATGCCGTAATGCCAGCATGTTGATAAATAACGATGTGGTATTTGTACACCCTGACCACACCGTGGCCGAGGCCAATGCATTTCGCATACATATGGCGGAGTCCATTTATGCACATTGTCAAATAAAGCAAAGTTAGGTTGTTTATGTAACATTAAATAATTGTTATTTTTAGTATTAACTTGTTTTGTTAAAGTATTGTGATTTACTTAGTGTTTACTTCATTTGGTTTTTGCTAATTTCATCCAATTACTCAACTTTGAGTATCGATATCTCTTTCACACATACTCCATTTTGGACGCATTATATATCGTTTCGAAGCTCTCATATAGGAGAACAGAAACCTACTAAGAGTTAGTTATATATAACATATATAAATATATATATATTTAAATGTGTCCAAAGTTTTGTAAAACCCATATTTTTACTAAAATTTTCCAACACCTAGTAAGTAGGTTTATGAAACTTGCGATAATCCTAATACAGAGATTATTGGATGAACAGGCATTTATTTCTTGATTCACATGTGCATTAATCCTTAGACTACTTAAAGACTAATTTTCATGCTACTGAGTGAACTCAATGAACTGGCGAAGGGGTTTTTGTTAAATGGAAGTCTTATTCTCGAAGCCGAGTTTTCTTTGGTTGGAATGCTTAAAAATATCATCCCGGCCATTTGGTGTCTTCCTTCTGATGCAAAAATTGGTATTATGTAATGTAGAACAGTATCTATATCATAGAAACTTGCATTTGACAGTACCATATAAATCTGATCTAAATTCTCATTAATTAGCTATGTTTGACTACTTAAAGACTAATTTTATGCCTAATGAAAGACCTTTCTTCAAGAGCAGACGAATATTGCAATTACTTTTTCAGTCGAATCTTACAGGCTCTTTTCAAACGAATCTTGTAGTGAACTATTCAGACGAATCATGCAGTGAACTATTCAGACGAACCATGGCTGGGGGTTCAAGATCAAGGGGGAACAGGTCGGCGAATATGGCTGGAACTTCACGTTCGGGAGCCTACCAACCACTGAACGATGGAGGTCGCCGGAGTACCTGGAAGGTACCAGAAACAGAGGAGGAGTGGACAAATTGTGGGCGAACTGCGACCGATTTTCCATTCACGCCTGAGGAAGGAGCAGACTGGGAGATGGCATCCGACAATTACTACTTCGATAATGGCATGAGAACCCCACCAATGTATGATTTTATGCCGACGGGTCTTCGACAAAGTCAACGAATTACTCCCGCAGTGCAAAAAGCCATTGATGAGGCGAACGCCGGTATCGAAAAGGTAAAGGGTATGTGGAACCATAACAGGGGGATTCGGCAAGGGAAAATGGAGTATCTAGCGGAGAAGAAACGAGAACTGGCCATGACTAGGGCTCACGTTCGGCAGCTGCAACGAGAGATTAAGGAAGCTGAAGAGGAACTAGAAGAACTCGAATCGGACTACATAGGAATGGAGGACGTGATCAAGGAAAAGGTTAACTTGATCACAGGACTCCAGGACGCCTTCCAGTAATAGATTTCTTTGTTTACATGCACTGTATCCGTTTCGGTTGGGAAGATGATTTGCAATAATTTTTATATGATGTTGTTAATTATTTTCCTTGTTAAATAACTTAAGTGAATTTCTATATTAAAAATATTAAAATGGAAAGGAAACAATACATTAAAAACCACATAAAATGATAACCTAAAAACTATAAGGACCATTAATGTTTTTTTAAATTTGCAACAAACTTCAGAGACCAAACTGTAAATTCGAAAAGTAGCGGGTTAGCCCGCGATCGCGGGGGCCCAACGCGGGCAGGGACCAAAACTGCCAACACGGGAATTCTTGAGGGGGGAAAGCTGGGCCGCGGGCATTCTTGAGGGACCAACGTGGGCAAAGTGGGCAAAGTTTGGTGACACGTGGGCCTGGGAACCACGATCGCGGGGGCCACCGCTGTTTTTTGTGGCATTTCGGTAAGATGGGAGAGATTTGTGGCATTTTGGTAACAAAGGGTCAAACTTGTGGCATTTTAATTAATTTCCCTTTATGTAATATGTTATTTTTGAACTTTGATAAATCAACTTTAGATTGATGTTTATTTTTTATTTCTTAGACAATTTTTAATTATGCAATTGACAATATGTATTTGAGAATCGGGTGTATTGATACTCTTTATTTTTTTTATACTACGATCACTTTATTGTTGATCTTAAATATATTTCTAAACTTATAATTTTTGGATTGTAGGAATAAAGTGCGATTGAGACAGACCGAATACACTGCATCGCACCACATTTAGTATTGCATTTTGAGGTTTATACGGTTCGGTTTACGGTTTTGGCCCCAAACCGCCCCACAAACACCCCTAGTATACCCTATCTCACGTGCTCCCTCTATGGGTGTTTAGGATTGCTTATTTAAAACAACGTATGCTTTTTCTGTAAAAGTGCATATTAACTTATGTGCTGCTAAATCGGAGTTTTATAAAAAATGTTTGGATTAGCTTATGGTGGTAACAAAACGTAATAAACTAATAAGTTTTTTTTAATTAGGCTGTTTGGGATTGCTTATACATGTAAAATAACCAAAAACAAAACTAATAAATTATTCCAAAAAGGTTAATAAGTTAGAATGAATGACTTATCAAAAACTCTTTTATCACTTGACACTAGTATACTCGGTACCATAGGAATGGACGGAAGGTGGGGAAAAAGTGATGAAGAGTGGATGGTTGAAGAGAGTGTTTTCGATTTTGGGGAGCAAAAAGATAGCAAGAACGACCAAGAGGCTGAAGGTGGAAGGAGGGAGAAGTCGGCAGAAGAGAAGGAAAAGAAGACAGAGAAGGAGATGGAGAAAAGTAAGGCGATGAAGGAGCAACAACAGGAGAAGAAGAATACGGCGGCCAGAGACTCACCGGCGGGATCGCCGGTGGAGGAGGGAGTCGAAGAGACCCAACAATTCAGCCCTAGCCGTTACGTGGCTGTTCCAAGAAAAAACCTCGATAATTCCAATGTGCAGCCGACATTTCATGAAGATTAATGGATGACCAATTCAAAAATGGTCCAGTTCGCAAAATACAGGAAGAAAAGGAGTGTAATTCGGCTAACTCAAAACGAAAGGAAGTGGGCCTTAAACAAAAAAGAAAAAAAAAGATGCCCAATGAAATTCATGGTGAAATAAATGGTAAACAAAAATGGCCAATTGTAACAGATAGGCCCAATGGCGTGCCTAATTCCAACAACCCTATTTCGCAGGAAGAGACCCAAAAAATTAAGGATGGCCCAATTGGAAAAGCTCTGGGCGACGGACAGAAAAGAAACTCAAGGAAACAGGGAGAAAACCAAGGAAACCGTGGAAAAGATTCTAAAAGCACGAAAGGAGACTCATCACATTCAAAGAAGCAGGATAACTTGGCCTTTGGCAGGAATAAGGCGAGTTTCATTATTTGAAGAAAATGGCTAGAAATTCACAGAAAAAAGGAGTACAAAAGAAGACGAGTGAGGGGGGAGAATCGAAGAAGAAATATAGGACGAGGTTTCAAAACGGAGGTGGATCAATATCGTTGGCAACAAAAGTGACATTATCTAATGAATTAAAAAGCATGGATAATCAAGAAGGCCTAGAAGATTTTGGTAGTCTTTTGGGAGTCAACTGGAAACCAAAAAAAGGGGAAAACGATAGCGGTAAGTGAGACGTGAATGATACAGGCAAGTTCGTAGGCTTTGGAGGTATATATGAAGATGGTATCTTTGAACATTTGGAGACTTGGGTCGAAAAACAAGAGGCATTGGATTAAAGAACTGTGTAGGAAGGAAAGGTTATGTTTGATAATGATTTAGGAGACTAAATTGAAAAAAGTGGAACCACAGGAAATAGAGGATCTTTGGGGGGCAAAAAATTGGGACTACGTGCACGAACTGACAACAGTAAATTCGGGGGGATTGTTAACAATTTGGGACAAGAGCTCTTTCCAATGTGACGTCGTCATCCAAGAGGAAAACTTCACTGCGGTGGCCGGAAAGTGGATAGATACGGTTGGTTTGGTGGGATGCGTCAACGTCTACGGTCCAAGGGAGCAAAAGGAAAGATCAAACCTTTGGAATAAATTGGAGCAACTTTGTGAAAAAAAGGAGGTTAGATGTTTAATAGGAGGGGATTTCAATGAAGTACGCAACGGAAAAGAAAGAGTTAATTCAGTCATGAACCGTAAAGGAGCCGAAGAATTTAATGAGTTCATTCGAAAAGCTAAACTCATCGAAATACCAATGAGGGGAAGAACTTTCCGCGAGTAAGCGACGATGGGCAGAAGTTGAGTAAACTAGATCGATTTTTAGTAACACATGAGTTTGGGTCAAATTGGAGGAATGTAGGTGCCAAGGTGCTTGAGAGAAAATGGTCGGACCACTCATCGATCATGATTAGTGATAAGTGGGACAATTTTGGACCTAAACCCTTCAAATTTTTTGACGTGTGGCTCAAGGAAGAAAGTGTACGTGATATAATCAAGGAGGCGTGGAATAAAAGTGTAACATCAAGAAGAACGGATTGTGTATTTCGTGACAAGCTAAAAAACTTGAAGTCGGCATTGAAGGATTGGAGTAGGGCCAATTGGGGAAGCATGGAAATGGAAGCGGAAACAAAGAAGGAGGAAGCGTGGAAATGGGAAGAGAAAGCTAATGAGACTTTGTTGGGAGAAAGTGAGAGACAAAGATGGATGTCGGCACGAAAGAAATGGTTGGAATTGGAAGAGAAGAAAATGCAGATGTTGAGACAAAAAGCAAAGATTCGGTGGATCAAAGAGGGTGACGAGAATTCCAAACTTTTTCATGCGGCAATAAGGAGTAGAGAAAGAAGAAATACCATTCGCGGAATAAGCATTGATTCGGTTTGGACGGAAGACCCAGTGAAAATCAAAGAATATGCCTTTGAATTTTTCAAAGGTAAATTCACAAGTACAACAATGGATGGCCCATCACTCAAAATGGATGGCATAAAAAAGTTGGAGGAGGAGGAAGCAAGACTTCTTGAGAGGGGGCAACGGAGGAGGAAATATGGAATGCAATCAAGGAATGTGGGGGAAATAAGGCACCGGGACCGGATGGATTCACAATCGGATTTATACAGCGTTATTAGGGGTTGATAAAAGAGGACTTGTTGGCGGCGGTGGGTTGGTTCATGGAAAAAGGGGTGATGGGGGATGGTTGTAATAACTCTTTCTTAACTTTGATACCAAAACCCCCAAATCCGATTCGTCTGAACGACTTTAGACCAATAAGTCTCATTGGGATATTTTATAAGATTGTGTCAAAAGTTCTTGCGGAGAGGTTAAAAGCGGTAATAGGCAAACTTATAAGTCAAGAACAAAGCGCGTTTCTGAAAGGAAGATCCATTATAGACGGGATACTTGTAACGAACGAGACGGTGGCGTATCTTAGGAAATTGAGGAAGAAGAGGTTGATCTTTAAGGGGGATTTTGAAAAAGCCTACGATACGGTAAATTGGAGGTTTCTATTGGAGGTCATGGAGGCAATGGGATTCTCGGAAAAATGAATGGCTTGGATAAAGGCATGTCCAGGATCATCAAGGATATCTGTGCTTATAAATGGTTCACCGACAAGAGAATTTCAAATGGAAAAAGGGTTGCGTCAAGGCGACCCACTCGGACCTTTTCTATTCTTATTGGTAGCCGAAAGCCTACACATTATGATGGAAGAGGCCATGAAAAAAGGGTAATTTTTGAAGGAATAAAAGTGGGGCGAGATGAGATTCCAATCTCACACCTACAATATGCGGACGACGCAATATTTTTTGGGGAATGGAATTTGGCAAATGTAAAAAATTTGATGAAAGTTTTGAAGTGTTTCCATCTTCTGTCGGGACTAAAATTTAATTTGACCAACAGTAAAATATATGGTGTGGGCGTGTCGGAGGAAGAGGTACAATCTTGGGTGAGAAGATTGGGGTGCGGATGCGATACCTTGCCTTTTATGTACCATGGATTACCGGTTGGTGCTTCAATGCGGAGGATAGATCATTGGAGGCCGCTAATGGATAAGATGAAAGACAAGCTTGCTTCATGGAAGGCGAAGGAGATATCTGTTGGGTCACCAAGATTTGAAATTGACTCACCGATGCTTCTCCCTATATCTTACTTAGAATATTTTAGCATGGTTCTTTTGTAATGACTTGTACAATATATCAACTGTTCGGTGAAGTCGAAGATCAACCGAAACCAAGCTTGAAGACATTCTCATTGTGGAAATAAGAAGTCTCTTCTCAACATACATACAAGTCATTGTCCACCGATTGTGTGTCCACACATCGGTGGACAACCTCCCCACCGAACATCCTCTCGTCGGTGGAAGCATCCCACTGATCCTAAGTCTCAAATCGGTGGGATCCTTGTTTCAATGGTTTTCTTTGCAGATGTTTTTAATGTCCAATGCCAGTTATATCGGTGGAACCCCATCGGTGCGATTGTCTTGGAATACACATCAAGAAGATCATTTATTATGGGACAATATCCTTTGCCAGATAAAAGTGACTGTTTGTCGTTTTATCCATTATCAGTTAAAGTCCCTTTCAGCATGGGTTCTATTCCTAGTACCTAGTAATAGGTGATAAAGACATATCAACTTTTCAGAAGTTAATATCCTCCAGCAAATATCCTGATGACAGGTGTCCCAAGCATTTAATGGTTAGTACACTTCTTCACACTATAAAAGGATGAAGATGTTCCCATGCAAACCATGCTTTCTGGAAATCTCTCTCAGTGCAAGAAATCTCCATATTGCTTAAAAACTTCATAGCTTTGTTCTAAGTGTTCTTAGTTGTTTTGTTTAAGTATACTTTGTGAAAGATTGTTAGAATAGTTTATCTGTTCTTTTCCGCAACAGTCTTTAGTTTCTTTGTGTAATTCTTGTTGAAAGTTTTCAATAATAGAATTAAAATTGTGAAATTTTGAGTATTGTATTCAACCCCCCCCCCCTTCTACAATACTTGTTATAGCCATCTGGGACTAACAAGTGGTATCAGAGCAGAAAGTTTAACTCATAAACTTGATCTGCGATGGCTGCATCTTCATCTTCAACTATTGAAAATGCTTTTCAAAACAACTTTTCTGAAATTGGTTCCATTACCAAACCTCCTAAGTTTAACCCTAACAACTTTTCTCTTTGGAAAAGATGTATGATGTTATTCATGGAAGGAGTGGATACTAGATATCCAACCATTCTCAAAGAGGGACCTATTATCCCTAGAGTCTGGGCTCGCTATGAAACGCAGAGGCCTGGTAAAGAAACTGCTGATAAGGAGGACTCTAGTGACTCCGATGATTCTGATGAGCATTCTGACAAAGAGAAATCTAAGGCTACTGGTCGTTATATCCTAAAAAATCCTAAGAAATATACTGATGAGGAAAAACGTCTGGTTATTCTTGATTCAAAGCTTAGAGCAATCATTGCTCTCTCACTCCCTGATGAAGTCTATCATTCTCTGGTTAACTTTGAAACTGCTAAAGAGATGTGGACCACACTGTGTGTTTAGTACGAAGGTACAGAGGAAGTGAAGAAATGCAAAAAGATCTCTCTCATCAGAAAGTATGAGCTTTTCACTCATGAAAAAGGTGAATCTCTTCCTAGCTACTATAATCGTTTTAACTCTCTTATGAATGATCTGAAGTTACTAGGCAGAGTCTATGATAATGAGGAAGTTCTAAACAAGTTCATGGATTGTCTCCCTGATTTTTGGGAGAACCTGTGCACTTGTATCAAAACTTCCAAGGACCTTGAGTACATGCCTTTAACTGTTTTATATGGAACCCTCTTCAACTTTGAACAAACCAAGTTACAAATGCAATCTTTCATTAAAGAGATAAAGGGCACTTCTATTGCCCTTGTTAGTGAAAATTCCAAGAAATCTCAAAGTGGTCCACGCATCACCTATCCTTCATCAGATTCTAACAATGAAAGCCAAAGCAACTCTTCTCACCAATCAGAGGCATATCTAAGTGATGCGGATGATGAAGGTGAAGAAATCTCGGTTAAGCAGTTGTCTGATGAAATAGCCATGTTGCCTGGTTTCAAAAACAAATCTCGTTTTTCGAACAAATCCAAATCTTTCAGAAAACCCTTCTCTTCTACAAAAACTCCCTCGTCTGATAAAACAAATGAGGAATGTTTTAACTGTGGAAAGAAAGGACACTTCGCAGCTGAGTGTAGAAGTAAGCGTGTGATGAACTCTAGAAATTCATCTTCTGACAAGTTTTCCTCCAAGTATGAAAAACCCAAAAATAACACTTTCAAATCAAGCCTTGTCAAGAAAGATACTCAATCCTCGTCCAAAGATCATCAAGAAAGGGCTGAGAAGTACAAAGCCAAATACAAGAAAGTAAAGGAAAGAAATGAGGGTCTCCTTAGAAAAGAAAAGGGCCTCATGGCCGAAATACATGATTGGGAAGAAGAGACCTCTGACAGTGACAACAACTCTCCCAACAAGTGCTTTATGGCCATCTCAGAAGATGTGGAAGATTATGAAAAATCTACCTCTCCAATAGCTTTGGTGTCAACTGGGTGCTCGACATCATACTCTCAGGTACATCCCTTTAATGATATGACTGACATTGAAAAGATTGATGCTTATGAATCCTTAACTAAAGATTTTTATTCTATCAAGGATGGTAAGAAAAGAAAATATGATCAAGTTAAAAATCTCACCTCTCAACTTGAAATATGTATGTCTAAACTTGAAAAGTTTGAGGAAATCAAAGCTGAGCTTGAGGATCTGAAAACCATAAATCATGTGATCTCAAAAGAGAAAAACAAACTTTTTAAGAAATTAAAAAGAGAACAAGAGACTGTTAAGAAATGGACGAGTTCTTCAAAGAATCTTGAGCAAATCTTTAAAGATCAAATTTCTGTTAACAACAAATTTGGTTTAGGCTATGGAAAAACCATTTCTGACATCTCTTCTCAAACTCTTGATCCTACCTCTAGTGTATGGGATGATGCCTCAGAGTCAAGTTCTTGTGACTCTATTTCCTTAAACTCTTTAGATCTAGGTGAAGCTTTAAAGTTTGGAATGTTCATAAAAGCTAAAGAATCTTCGTCTGTTCAAAACATGGAAAAAGAGGACTCCAATGATTTTTCAAAACCCATCCATGATCTTTTAAAAGATTTAGCGATTGATGAATATGTCCCTCCTTCTGATCTTTCAAAATCAAAGTCTCTCAAAAGAGCTAAATCTGACTTCACCGATTTCTCTTTAAAAGGAAAATCCTCAGACCTTGGGAAAGAACTTTTCAAAAACACTTCAAGAAATCTTTCCAAATTCGCTTCCACCTCAAGTAATGGGACTTTAAGTTTTCCTCCTCACTCCTCATCCTTTGGTTCTAAAGCTACTCAAGTCAATGTCATAGGAAAACGAAAAGAAAAATTGCAAAAACCTAAAAAGAACTTTGTTTACAGAAAGTGTTATAACTGTGGTGACACTTTTCATCTTGCAAAGGATTGTCCAAAGGAAAGAATTGAAAGAATCAAACCTAAGGACTCTTCCTCTTCTAACCCCAAAGTACCCACCACCAAATGGGTACCTAAGAACTAATCTATGTATGCATGCAGGTCTTTGAGCACCATCAAATATGGTATCTGGATAGTGGGTGCTCACGCCACATGGCAGGAAATAAATCTCTTCTCATCAACTACGTGCCTGGAAAAGGTCCATCTGTAACTTTTGGTGACAACTCTAAAGGTTACAGCAAAGGATATGGAACTCTCACTAATGAATCTGTCACCTTCAATAAAGTGGCATTTGTTGAAGGCCTCATGCATAATCTTCTCAGCATTAGCCAACTGTGTGATCTAGGATATAAAGTTATCTTTGAACTTTGTATCTGTACTGTTGTGGACAAAAACATGAAAGTGGTGTTATCCGGAAAAAGGATGGAAAATGTCTATATCATTGATATGGGACAAGACAATAATTCTTCCAACGTATGCTTTGTGTCAGATGATACGGCCAAAAGGAACTGGTTGTGGCATAAACATCTTTCTCATCTAAATTTCAAAACTCTCCATAAAATCTCCAACAAAGAACTGGTGACTGGCATGCCAAAGTTAAACTTTGTCAAAGAGAAGTTGTGTGATGCATGTGAAAAAGGGAAGCTCACCAAAACTTCTTTCAAGACCAAGCAATGCTCTTCCATCACTCTTCCTCTCCAGATGCTGCACATGGATCTATGTGGACCAGTCAGCACTCCCAGTCTAGGAGGCAAAAGGTACATTCTTGTAATTGTTGATGAATTTACTAGATATAATTGGGTGTCTTTTCTCAGGTATAAAAGTGATGCAACTGAAGAAATCATCAACTTTGTCAAGAAAAATGAAGTTCTTAATGGACAACTTGTACGTTCGGTGAGGAGTGACAATGGCACTGAATTCAGAAACAGTGCTCTTGAAGACTTCTTCAATGAGAAAGGAATTTCTCAAAACTTATATGCTGTCATAACTCCTCAGCAAAATGGAGTGGTGGAAAGGAAAAACAGAACTCTGTGTGAGGCTGCTAGATCCATGCTAAGTGAATTCAACCTACCTACCTATTTCTGGGCTGAAGCTGTTAATACTGCTTGCTTTACCCAAAATAGGTCCGTGATATCCAAAAGACATGATAAGACCCCATATGAAGTTTTCCATGGCAGAAAAACAAATATTGGCTTTCTTCATGTTTTTGGTTGTGTGTGCTTTATTCTAAATGATCGTGACAATCTTGGGAAGTTTGATCCCAAAGCTTTGTTGGATACTCTCTATCCTCCAAAGCTTATCGTGTGTACAATCTCTGGAGAAAATGCATCGATGAGTCTATTCATGTTAAATTCGATGATTTAAGATCATCATCTTTTTCAAATGATGATGATGAATTACACAGATGGATCTCTTCTTGCATAGGTGATGTTCCTATTGTCAATCCTACCGATGCATCGTCCATCCTGTCAAATCCATCTAATTTCAATAACCAAGTTGGGGTCACCTTCTATAGTTCATAACCCTTCTTCTACCGAAATTGACCATACTCCCACCGATGTACATATTCCCACCGATGTACATTCTCCCACCGAAATTCATCCATCCATTGATACACAGCTTTCCACCGATCCTATACCTACCACCGATAATTCTGTTTCTCATCGAACCTCTGATCCCACTACATCAACCCACTCCACACAAACTATTCCATCACCTTTACCCCCTGCCACTAAATGGACCAAAGATCACCCCATAGATCAAATCATTGGTGATCAACAAGCTGGTGTCCAAACTCGCATAGGAATTGGAAATATTTGTCTCTATGTGAACTTTCTATCTCTCATTGAACCCAAGAAGATTGATAAAGCTTTTGCCGATCCCTGTTGGATCACTGCCATGCAAGAAGAGCTTTCTCAGTTTCAGAGAAATAAAGTTTGGAGATTGGTTCCCAGACCTCCAAAGAAGACAATCATTGGAACCAAATGGATCTTCAGAAATAAAATGGATGAAGAAGGTACAGTTATCAGAAACAAGGCCAGACTGGTTGCTCAAGGATACCGACAGGAAGAGGGCATTGACTATGATGAAACATTTGCTCATGTTGCAAGACTTGAAGCCATAAGAGTCTTTCTGGCTCATGCTGCCTACCGAAATTTCAGGGTCTTTCAGATGGATGTCAAAAGTGTCTTCCTCAATGGGGAACTTGCAGAGGAAGTCTATGTGAAACAACCACCTAGCTTTGAAGACCTAGCTCATCCAGACTATGTGTACAGACTTGAAAAGGCTCTCTATGGTCTCAAGCAAGCTCCACGTGCTTGGTATGACACCCTTGCTGAATTTCTTCTAAAGAATGGATACTCTAGAGGTAAAATTGACAACAATCTCTTTATCAAGAAGACCTCAGGTAATCTTATTCTTGTCCAAATCTATGTTAATGACATCATCTTTGGGGCCACTGATGAATCACTATGTGATGAGTTTGCTTCCCTCATGATGAGTGAATATGAGATGAGCATGATGGGAGAGCTTACATTCTTTTTGGGCCTTCAGGTCAAACAATCTTTAGAAGGGATTTTTATAAATCAAAGTAAATATATATGTGACCTTCTGAAGAAATTCAACTTTTTAGATAGCCCTCCTATGAAAACTCCCATGGCACCACCTTTGAAACTTCATGCTGATCTAAATGGTGAGTCTGTGGATGTTACCAATTATCGAGGGATGATTGGTTCTCTCCTTTACTTAACTGCTAGCAGACCGGATATTATGTTTGCTACTTGTCTATGTGCCCGTTATCAGGCCAATCCAAAAGAATCTCATTTGGCTGCTGTTAAACGGATTTTTCGGTACCTAAAAGGTACCTTGTACCTGTGTCTCTGGTATCCCAAAGACTCGGGGTTTGAACTAATTGGGTATTCAGATTCAGACTATGCAGGTTCCAAGAATGACAGGAAAAGTACCACAGGAAGCTGTCAAGTTCTTGGTGGAAAATTAGTCAGCTGGTCCAGCAAGAAACAAAACTCAGTTTCAACCTCAACTGCTGAAGCTGAATATGTTGCTGCTGGAAGCTGCTGTGCTCAAATATTGTGGATGAAAAATCAACTGCGGAACTATGCTCAAGTCTATTCCAAAGTCCCAATTATGTGTGATAATTCAAGTGCAATAGTCATTGCAAATAATCCGATTCTACATTCCAGATAAAAGCACATAGACATCAGATATCATTTCATCAGGGACCACATCTCAAAAGGTGACATTGAGCTGCATTTCATTCCTACCGACCTTCAGCTCGTCGATTTGTTCACCAAGCCCTTAGATGAAGCCAGGTTCAATTTTCTAATAAGTGAACTTGGTATGTTGTATTTAGATAATTAAAAAAAAGTGTTGTGATATAAATAATCTAGCTCACCGATTTCTCAAAATATCGGTGGCCGATAGTACCAATGTTGGTGATCAAACGCTACACCGAAATCGACTTCGGAATCGCCATTCTCACCGAATCCCAATCGGTATACAAATCTCACCGATCCCTGTTGTCTATCCTCGGTATGATCTACTCACCGACTTTCTTGGGCCATCCTCATCGGTGCCGCTTACCCCACCGAAGTCTCATATCGGTAGGTTCTTTCTTATTTATATACCCTAAGTCCACCGACACCATTCCCATACTCTCTACCGATACTCTTTACACCGATTCTCTTCAACCAATCAATAATCATCGGTGAGGATTCTCCACCGAAATCTTCCGCCGATTCTTCGAAGCTTATCCCATACACTTCCCCATGATTACATCATTCTACGTACCCTAGGTGTCAGTGATGCTTGACCCTTCCCCTTCCGTGTAAATCCTTTTTGACCACACATTCCAATAACCCTCATCATTACCTTTTTCAAACTATATTATTTTTATTTAATCCTCTCTCTCACCCACATAACCGTTGCCGCTATTTTTTCAAAACCCAAGTTCTTTCATCTTCCTGAATCTCCTTCCTATATAAACCCCATCCTTTCATACTTCTCATACTATTCGAAACCTGCAACTCCTCTCTTCTCTCTCTTCTCATACTATTCGAAACCTACAACAATGGCACCCACCAAGGTAGCAAAGAACATTCCCACTTGCTTTAAAGACATCAAGTTCAATCCATGCAACCATGTTGCCAGATTCGAAGCGGATCCAAATCACCCGGAGTTCAACATCGTATCCAAGTTCTTGTCTCGATCTCCTCTCCTTCATGCATTTACGTGCAACCCGAAAATGAGCAAAGTCCTCATTGGTCAGTTCTGGCTAACATGTGTCTATGACATCTCAAACGAAGCCATCCATGCCTCGATTCTTACCACTAAAGAAGGTGATCATGATCTCACATTTGGCATCGACGATGTTCGCCATGCTCTAAGGATCACAGCCTTTCCATCTTATGATCTTATGCATCCAGACCATGCTTTAGACGAAGTAGTTCAGGCTATTGGCTACACTCAACAATCTACCACATCCTCCAAATCCTCCAAGGGTCCCGGAACTCTGATTCGTAGCAATATGGGAGGTATATGGAACTTCTTCTTCGCTCATATTATTTACTGCCTATCTCGTACAACGAGTGGGCACGATCAATCTGCTTCCTACATCACATCTCTCGCCCATGCACTGCTATTCCAACAAAAGATAGATTTTTCTCAGTACTTCTTTACTGAGTTGGCTGAAGTAGTTCGACGCCCGAAACGCTATCAGGTAGCCTACCCGCGCTTCATTTCTATGATCCTTCAACACAAACTTGGTACGGCCCTGGACACTGATCGCAAATCTGCTACACCAAGGTTTGTCTATGATTGGTCCTCTCCGGTGGTTGGTCATAAAACTCTCGACATTCCACCATGTGCCACTGACTCGCCACTACGCCAACGTATGATTTCTTATGCTCTATCTCCCAATCTTCACTGGGGTGAGGCGGAAGCTCCCGGGTTTCAACACCCGGAAGTTCCTGCGGAATCCCAAGTTGTAGTGGCCCCTTCTCCCCGTTCTCTAGTGACGTCGGGTGGCGCTAAAAAGAAACAACATAAGGCCACTGACACCTCCGCACCCGCTTCTCGAACCACGCCATCGAGAGATCCCTCGGAGGCTTCCCTGGTTCAAAACCCGTCTCATAAGTGGAGGCACTCAACATCCCCTTCGAGATCTCCTTTAAAGAGGTCTCGAAAGCCTTCGGCCCAATCGTCTAAGCCAACTGTCGATTCTCAAAAATTGCCAGTTGTTGAACTTCACCCCTCTAGGCCAAGGGAATCCGTTATCACCCCTACCGACTCCTCTGTTGCCTCTCCATAGGCTTCAGTTGTACATTTGGAGGAACCACAACTTACATCCCCACTCGCTTCTTTGGGTGGTGGAGATGACCTCGGGGTTTCTCCCCTCGAGTGTACAGAATTTTCACTGCACAGCTTAACACCCGATCATTATGAGATCGATGATGCACAAACCGCTAAGGGTTCCCCCACAGAAAAATCCCCCCCCCCCCCCACGAGACTTCATTGACTTTTTATTGGAAGACACTGGTTCTCCCCGAACCAACCCCCCCACCGATGATATTATCACCGATCCACCATCTACTCTAAGGGTTTCTATACCGAAAATATCCACCCCGACCACCTCTTCTCACCGATCCCCAACTCCGCACCGATCCCCCACCCCCCACCAATCCGAATCATCGGGCGATAGTTCTCCCCGACGGCCACCATCTCCCTCACCGATGCCACCCTCTCCCCGACACAGGTTTCTTTATCCCGAACCTTCATGGGCTCAGCCAACCTCATCAAGTTTTATTGAGGAGAGAATACTACCTCATTCCCGATTATCACCGCAAGATCCCCGATTCCAATTACACGAGGATCGTGCTCCTCCCATTACAGGTATTCGGCTACCGAGTGAATTGATAGCGGAGGTTTAAGAAAGTGCTTGTCAGTGCAGATTGGTTGGTACTCAATTCGAATCGCTCAAACAAGCCACGGTCTCTTTCATAGCTCAAAACAATGATCGGGTATTTGTACTCGAGTTTAGGCAACCGCAGCTCTTGGCAGATGCTCTTCGGGAAGCTCTTAGGCCAGTCTCTGAAAACTTGGCCTTATTATCCAACAGGGTGGAATCCTTGACCTCTTCTCATTCCGATCTTGCAGTTTCTTTCGGTGCCTTCAAAGCATAAACGACAGTAAAAGATGTTGAGCTCTTCCGTCTTAATTGTGAGGCCCGTCGGCATCAGAATCTTCGGACCCGTCTCTCTGAGTCCCTTGAATCATTTAATCAAAAGGTTGATCTACTTGAGAAAATCCTGGATTGGGATCTAGATTTGGGTGATTTTACCTTGACGAGTGTTAATCCTGCAAGTATCAAACTTCTTCATCTGAAACTTGATCAGGTATTTACTCTGTTGGGGTTGACAGTTAAGAGTGAGAAGGCTGTTGCTGAGGGGGAGAAATCTGAACCACCACCGAAAATGCCCTCGGTTAAACGAACAAACATCAATCAGCCTTCACATTCCATCGATCAACCACATATCCACATCTCCAAGAAAGCCACCGATCTTCCAGGTACCGCTTCAACTCTTTCCAAACAACCATCGGTGGAAAGCACACCACCGAAACCATTTGGCACTTCTTCCTCTCCTCAACATTCGGTGGAAATATCCTCACCGAAAGACACTCCACATAACTCACCTCCACCGAAATCCTCACCTCCACCGAAATCCTCACCTCCACCAAATCTTCACCACCACCGACCCAATCTCCATCGGTGGAGAAAACCCCTGCAAAGTCTGAGGGGGAGCAAATAAGCAAGGCTCCCAAAGACAAAGGCAAGAAAATCCTATCTACCGAAGAAGAGGCAAAAGAAGAAAAGAAAAAGAAGGAGCTAGCCAAGTATGGGCCCGACCTGAGGGTGCCCAAACTCTAAAACTCAAGCCTCCATCTCAAGCAACCACCACCGATCTCGGTCTATCTCCTCAAGAAATTGAGGAGGCTAGACTTGCTCAAAAGGCCATTGATGACTCAAAGGCTCTCTCTCTCAAAGTTGCCAAGGAGGAAGCCGCAAAAGCAAAATCCACCAATCCCATCAAAACCCAAGAATCTGTCCTGGGTGCCATAACAGAAGAAAAGAATGAGGAAATATCTTGGTACAAAAAGGCAATGCACTACCGAACACACAGGTCTCCAATCACGGGTATCAAGATTGCCACTTCTAAAGCCAATCCTGCCGACATAAGGTTAATCGTTGAAAGAGAAGATGGTCTTTCTAGAAGTATTAGAGATTTTCACCTGAAACAATTCGGTCTCTCCGAATGGTTTGAACTCTCTAAACTTCTAGTAAAGAGCATAAATCCAAAGAAAGACGTGTTCCTCAAGTGCATTGACAGCTTGATAGAGAAAATGAAAGAGATAAAACTGAAGCATAAAATCATCCTCTCTCCCGATGATAGAGCCAAACTTCAATCCCTCAAAGAAGACATCCGCCTACCGAATACCAAGAACCAAAAGGTCACCGATCACATCTTCAAAGACTTGGCCGCGAAAGGAAGGATTCCCTATGTGGACAATCTAAATTTGTCTCTTCCCACTTCAAACACCTATCCCTCAACCACGATAAGTCTCTCACCGATTCTCGGACTCTACTTCAATGATGGTTTCGGGCACCGACGTTTCTTCAGGTTTTCTCAAATTCCCTTGGCCGACATAATTCTTCTTGAAGGCATTTCCAATCTGATGCCTTATATCCCCGAAGCACAACCTTTCTACAAGAACATCCTTGCTGATATCCAGCGCCGACAGAAAATGAGAAAATGATCTATGTGTTTTCATTTTCATTTCTCAAGTACTTGTAAAATTTTCTTCATCTCCCAATGTATGAAAATTTCGGTAATGCAAGTACTCTTCTATTTGAATTTCTTTGTTGCACATAGTTATTTTACTTGTAAATACTGTCTATAGTATACATACTTATACAAAAAAAACAAAAAAAATGGTCTATGTGAAAAGAACCCAAAAAGAGTAAAAAGGGTCAAAATGCATTTTATTTTTCAATACTCCTCAATATTCTAAGAAAGGAGCTCAAATTCAAATAGGAGGAGATTGTTGGGTCACCAAGATTTGAAATTGACTCACCGATGATTCTCCCTATATCTTACTTAGAATATTTTAGCATGGTTCTTTTTTAATGACTTGTACAATATATCAACTGTTCGGTGAAGTCGAAGATCAACCGAAACCAAGCTTGAAGACATTCTCATTGTGGAAATAAGAAGTCTCTTCTCAACATACATACAAGTCATTGTCCACCGATTGTGTGTCCACACATCGGTGGACAACCTCCCCACCGAATATCCTCTCGTCGGTGGAAGCATCCCACCGATCCTAAGGCTCAAATCGGTGGGATCCTTGTTTCAATGGTTTTCTTTGCAGATGTTTTTAATGTCCAATGCCAGTTATATCGGTGGAACCCTATCAGTGTGATTGTCTTGGAATACACATAAAAAAGATCATTTCTTATGGGACAATATCCTTTGCCAGATAAAAGTGATTGTTTGTCGTTTTATCCATTATCAGTTAAAGTCCCTTTCAGCATGGGTTCTATTCCTAGTACCTAGTAAAAGGTGATAAAGACATATCAACTTTTCAGAAGTCAATATCCTCCAGTAAATATCCTGATGACAGGTGTCCCAAGCATTTAATGCTTAGTACACTTCTTCACACTATAAAAGAATGAAGATGTTCCCATGCAAACCACGCTTTCTGGAAATCTCTCTCAGTGCAAGAAATCTCCATATTGCTTAAAAACTTCATAGCTTTGTTCTAAGTGTTCTTAGTTGTTTTGTTTAAGTATACTTTGTGAAAGATTGTTAGAATAGTTTATCTGTTCTTTTCCGCAACAGTCTTTAGTTTCTTTGTGTAATTCTTGTTGAAAGTTTTCAATAATAGAATTAAAATTGTGAAATTTTGAGTATTGTATTCAACCCCCCCCCCCCCCCTCTACAATACTTGTTAAAGCCATCTGGGACTAACAATATCATATGGAGGACGCTTAACATTGGTAAGGTCGGTTCTTGGTAGCACTTCGTTATATTTCTTTTCTTTGTTTCGGGCCCCGCAAGGAGTGTTAAAAAATCTTGAGAGAGTAAGAAGCCAAATGTTTTAGGGGGGAGGGGGTGGCGGTGAGGAGTGTGTAACAAAAAGGGCACATGCTTGGGTAAAATGGGGGTCGGTCTTGGGGAGTTTCAAAGGGGGGGGGGGGGGGGGGGGGTTTAAATATTGGGTGTTTAAATGATATGAATCGGGCACTTTTATGTAAATGGTGGTGGAGGTTCCATGTGGAAAGGGATGCGTTATGGGCAAGGGTAATTCGGAGCCTATATGGGTGGGATGGGAGCTTGTTAGAAGATAATCCAAGATGGTTGGGGAGCAACACGGTGTGGGGAATGCTGTGAGGGTGGGGAGAGAGTTTGAGAAGGAAGGGGTAGACTTTGCGGGTTCAATGATAAAGAAGATTGGGGACGGGTTGGAGACGAGGTTCTAGGAGGAAAAATGGGTCCTCAACCGCTCCCTTAAGGAGGAATGTCTGAGACTCTTTCAACTTGAGACCAACAAATGCGTCTCGATTTTGGGAAGAGGGGAGTGGATGGAGGATGTGTGGGAATGGAAATGGGGATGGAGGCGTGAACCGAGGGGGGGGGGAGCTTAGAGAGTTAGAAAAGTTGGTGACCTTGATACAATCCAAAGTTCCAAAAAGAGGGGTCAAGGATATGGATACTACCAGTGGCAGATCCAAGGAATTTTGGTGATTGGGGTCGACTTTTACACAAGTAAATTCCTTAATTGTTGTTACCCCATCGTGTGAGAAAAATAGTTAAGGTGAGAAGATAAGAAGAGGTTCGGACCCTTAATCACCATAATTTTCATTCTCACCAGAACCCAAGGATGGAGTGCATCTAATGGTGGAGATATCTTCTTACTCTTTTCACTATAACTTTGATTCTCACTGAACACTAACTTTAACAATTAATATCAAATTTTAAGTATTTTTGTATTAAACGACAAATATTTTATAAACACATAAACAAATAATAAATAAATGATAAATGTAGTAAATAATATATAAACTAAAAAGTAAAAATAAGGCAAAAGAATTACCTAAAGATGGTAGTGTAGGACAATAACAAATTGAGAGAGTAGACACGTTCGGTCATGAGGACCAAATAGTTAACTATGAATTTCTTCAATGGGGTCAAAAGGCTTAACTGAGTTAGGTAAAACAAAGAATTACATGGAATGTTATTGACTTTTTAGTGATGACCGGTGTCAAGAGACCCCAGTCTCCAAGCTATAGCTCCGCCACTGGATACCACCAACGGTTTTACGGTCAAGAGTGTAAGGAAGCTGTTGGAAGAAAAAAGAGGGGATGGAGAGAGTAGGATGGTTGAGACTAGTTGGGTAAAATCTATTCCGAAAAAGATTTGTGTGTTCTTGTGGAGGGTAGAACTTGGAAGGATCCCAACGAGAGATGTATTAGACAAATTGGGAATTGAGTTAGATTCCACATTATGTCCTAGGTGTGGGAGCTCAGTAGAAACGTTGGATCACGCTTTGGTAAATTGTGAGGATGTGCGAATGTTTTGGCAACAAACGGGTAGGTAGTGGAATGTTAATCTTGACGCGATAAGTTCGGTAAGCGAGCTATTGGGGGAATGCGGACAATTGAGCAACAACACGAAAATCTCGAGAAGATGGACAGCGATGGTGTGGTGTTCGGTATACTTCATTTAGACACATCGTAACAAATTGATATTCGAGAAGGATCGAGGAAAGATATCGGAGAGGTTCTTCACTGCACAGTTAAAGGTATTCGAGTGGATCAAACAGAGAGATCGAGAAATAAGTACGGATTGGATTAATTGGTTGCTTAATCCAGGATCGATGTAGCAGCAAACAGAAGTCAGGAGAGTTGCGGTTCAAAATAACAGTGGCTGCCCCCATTAAGCCAAAACAGTGGCTGTATGCGGACAACCTGCACTTCGGCTTAATGACAGTCCTCGCAGCTGGGTGGGTCGTGCAGCTTGGTTTCAGCAGAGATACATGCGGATATGATCAGCGAAGGTTTGAGAAGACGACTCTCGCACAGGTGGTTTATTTCTCGCAAACAGACCTGTCGGAGATGGGTCTGTGTGTGGGAGCCTAGGTTCTGATGTCTTAATAATGTTTGCTGCAGTTAAATTACTTCTTTTTGCATTTCCATGCTGTGATTTTAGTATTTGGTCAAACATGGCTGTATGGTGGTTTTTTATTGGTTGGTTAATGATAGCTTTGTCGTTTCAAAAAAAACTAGTATACAACAAAACCTTAAGGGTTGGCTTCAAGCAGTAAATACTCCTCATGATACATTAACCATCAATAAATTGTACTTGGAAAAAGAACTTTTTTTATTGGTTGGTTAATGATAGCTTTGTCGTTTCAAAAAAAACTAGTATACAACAAAACCTTAAGGGTTGGCTTCAAGCAGTAAATACTCCTCATGATACATTAACCATCAATAAATTGTACTTGGAAAAAGAACTTGTAAATCGTACTTGGCATTCTTGTTACATAAACTTTATCTTGAATATATGATTCATTAATTACTAAACTTGTCAAGTTTGTTTCAAATTTATTGCAGTTACCAATTTCGATCAAAACTTGAATAATCCATAGTAGTTTTGAAGTAGTAAACCGCGAATATCCAAAAAGTATTTATTTTCTTAAATAGTTGGAGTATAATTGAAATTAGCATATACTTGTTTCAAATAAGATGCACTACCACAAATGGTAGTGGGATCAAGGACCGGTCTAAACCCGACCCGAGAGGACCTATTAAGGTGCATTTTATGGAAAGTCTAGTTAAGACATGTTCCCGTTTGAACCAAATAAAGATTGGTCAATGGGTCAACCACAGGCCTAAATAGATCTTGAAAAGTCCCGAAAACCCTCCTCAAAAGCGATAGTTATATATATAAGAGCAAACTCCATTATTGGTCCATATTGTTTGCAAAAGCACCCAAAAATTGTCTATGTGCTTCAGTAAGTTCAATAATAGTCATTGTGATATGCATTTTGCTTCGGAAAATGGTGCCACCCCTAATACCCGTACTTAAAGTGTCGTTAGTTGAGGGGCATCTTCTCTTCTCTGGTCACCATCCCCTTTCCCTCTTCTCTGACCATATCCTCCCCTTAACAATCACCATCAACAACTTCCTTAGTCATCAGAAAATCAAGAATTTGGCAAAAGCCTAAATCAAACCCCAAAAACGTATATCAAACCTCCTCTCCCTTCCCTCTTATTCGGTCCCATTCTCGTCTTTTGTATTTTAGTAAATAGTGAATAAGGATTGCTAGAAGATCAATGAAACTAACTGCACAAGCAACATTTCAAAATTAATGGTTCTTTTGTAGAGATGAGATTGTAGTGGCATTTGTTCATCGAAATGGATCTTCAAAAGGAAGTTGAGACCCGATGGCACTATAGATAAATATAAAGCTCGACTAGTCGTCAAAGGGTACCGTCAAAAGGAAGGTCAAGACTTCTTCGATACATATTCACCGGTTACTAGGATCACGTCGATAAGGACATTGATTGCGATAGCGGCTATACATAACTTAGAGATACATCAACTGGATGTGAAAATCGCCTTCTTGAATGGTGAATTAGAAGAAGAGATATATATGCAAAAACCGGAAGGATTTGTTGTAAAAGGCCAAGAGAACAAAGCCAGTAAGTTGATTAAGTCTCTTTATGGACTTAAACAAGCACCAAAGCAGTGGCATGAGAAATTTGATAACACTATGTTAGCAAATGGTTTTTACATAAATGAATGTGATAAATGTGTTTATGTGAAACAATATAAGAATGCTTATGTTATCATATGTCTATATGTTGATGATATGCTCATCATGGGATCAAACTTGGATGTAATAAACCAAACCAAGAAGATGCTACACTCCGCATTTGATATGAAAGATATGGGAGTTGCTGATGTTATCCTTGGTATAAAGATTCAAAGGAATCCAAATGGTTACATCCTTACCCAATCTCACTATGTTGAGAAGGTGTTGCGAAAGTTTGGCCATCATGATGACAAACCGGTTGTGACTTCATTTGATCCTTCAAGCCAATTGAAGAAGAATCAAGGAGATAGTATTGCTCAGTTGGAATACACTCAAGTTCTTGGAAGCTTGATGTATATCATGAACTGTACACGACCGCACATTGCATATAGTGTGAGTAGACTTAGTTGGTACTCACATAACCCGGGAAAAGACCATTGGTATTCACTAGTAAGGGTGCTTCGCTACTTTAAATATACAATGGGTTATGGGTTACATTATACGAAATACCCTCCCTTTCTAGAAGGGTATTGTGATGCAAATTGGATTTCCAACCATTTAGAGAGTAAGTCCACAAGTGGATATGTATTCACACTTAGTAGTGCAGCAATATCTTGGAAATCTTCTAAAAAAATCGTGAATACCAGATCAACTATGGAAGCAGAATTTGTCGCCTTAGACAAAGCCGCTGAAGAAGTCGAATGGCTAAAAAGCTTCCTAGAGGGTATTCCGTTGTGGTCAAAACCGGTGACTGCTATTGGTATCCATTGTTATAGTATGACCGCTCTCACTAGAGCGAAGAATCAAATCTACAATGGAAAGTCTCTGTTAGGAATATTTCATATAGATTTGATGTGTCAAAACTTCAACTTACAAGGGTTCGAATTGTAATATGTTTATTTTATAGTTATCCTTGTAAATTATAGTTTATCTAGGATTCCTAGTTTATCTAGGATTGGTATTTATCTAGTTTCTAGTTTATCTAGGTTTCTAGTATATAAAGAAACCTAGAGATATAGAATTAGATGTTCTTGAAACCCACGTTTAAACAAAAACGTGTAGATGTGTGTGCATGAGCCCCAAGGTTCTTAATCCTAATACTTGAGAAGAAGTATTCGTTTGTTGATAACTTAGGTCAACAAATTGGGGCGTGAGTATGTAATCAGTATGTTTAAATTAATGAACCTTGTTAGCTATACAAATCTGTCGTTTAATTCCGCTGTTCATGTTGTGATTTGTATATGTTTATTCCATGATCTAGAACTAATCATTCTTGAGCTTAAAGATCCGGTTTAGGGTTTATATAAATCCTATCAGGTGGTATCAGAGCACATGGTGCTCTCTGATCTGGAAGAAAAACAAGGTTTAATGGAAGATTTGAAGAGACGAAAGAAGACGAACGAAAGAAAGAAAAATCAGATTTTTCGCAGAAATTTTCTGGAAAATCACAGCCGGCCGTTTCGCCTATTCCTGGAGATTGAACCGTCGGATCATCGCGATTTTTGGACAGCAGCTTCGGAACACATTGTTTAACATTATGTCTGGTTGGATTGGCCATACGACGTCCAGAACGCTCCCAGAAATTCTCGAAATCCAGCAGTTTTTTTTTCTTGATAAAAATTGTTCTTCACTCAGAATTCCTCAAAGCCATGAAATCAAAGCCGCGATCCAATGGAGAATGCATGTCACACACCATGTTAGGATCATGCTCGACAAAAGGAGGATGATTTTTGTTTGTTTCAAGAAAATTCACACACACAAGGTATAAAGGTTTGATGAACGATAGAGGAAGAATGCTTAAATGACTACTCTGATCGTCATCAGTTGATTACAAAAGGGAAGATTAATTAGAGTTTGTTTGAAGAAGAAGTGAAAGTTAGAGTTTGTGTTCTTATCATATCTTTAAAGGTATCCTTCACATGTTAAAGATAACCCGTGATATTATGAAGATTATTAACGTAATTGTTCGAAGAATGTGACTTCAATTTGACGAAATCTTAGAGAAGAAGATTGGTCGAAGGACAGGGATCCCCTCATTCATGAGAATGACGTTGTTGTTCACTTGGTTTCTACGGGATATAAGACTCAAGGTTTGGTTTTTTACTTCAACTTCAAATAGATAATGGTTGATTTTCTTTACAACGAAATTGATATAACCTCGAAGACACAAGGATGGTTAGCATAAATTCAGGGGAAGAAGAAGTGTTGATCATTCAAGGGGAAGATTCAAGTTTGATAAGTTTTGGATTTGATTATGTCAAAAAGGGGAAGAGCTACTTGAAGATTCTGATGCTAAGTTTTGTCATCATCAAATAGGGGAAGATTGTTAGGAATATTTCATATAGATTTGATGTGTCAAAACTTCAACTTACAAGGGTTCGAATTGTAATATGTTTATTTTATAGTTATCCTTGTAAATTCTAGTTTATCTAGGATTCCTAGTTTATCTAGGATTGGTATTTATCTAGTTTCTAGTTTATCTAGGTTTCTAGTATATAAAGAAACCTAGAGATATAGAATTAGATGTTCTTGAAACCCACGTTTAAACAAAAACGTGTAGATGTGTGTGCATGAGCCCCAAGGTTCTTAATCCTAATACTTGAGAAGAAGTATTCGTTTGTTGATAACTTAGGTCAACAAATTGGGGCGTGAGTATGTAATCGGTATGTTTAAATTAATGAACCTTGTTAGCTATACAAATTTGTCGTTTAATTCCGCTGTTCATGTTGTGATTTGTATATGTTTATTCCATGATCTAGAACTAATCATTCTTGAGCTTAAAGATCCGGTTTAGGGTTTATATAAATCCTATCAGTCTCGTCACACACGAAGGAGCCACAACACTATAAAGGACTTGCTGAAAAATGGAATCATTTCCATTGACTACGTAAAATCAAAGGAGAATATTGTCGATCCTTTGACAAAAGGCCTAAGTAGAGAGCAAGTATCCTATACATCGAGGGGAATGGGCTTAAAGCCAACACAATGAGTTTCCCCGGCAGCAACCTAACCTAGCGAAATTGGAGATCATGTGGTCTAGGTTCAATAGGCAAACTAGTCGGGGTCAACTCAAGCAACAATCAAACAAAGGTATGCTTATTCCTATGATGTTTCCTTTGTGTTTTTCCGTTGATGATATAGGGTTGAATGTTATATTCTTAATAATGCTGATAGCTTCTAAGTAGAATACAACGGAATATTCTTGATCGGCATTACCTATGTGAGACTGATGTGGGGTCGCATCTTTGTGGACGGACATGGCTACGTCTTCTAAAACTCTCATGAAGAAAGGATATGTTTACGACCAAAATGAAAACAACGGTAAGAATTAAATTATGTATAGCTATAATATGTGTGATGCCTATTGTCTCGATTTACTACAAAAAGTGGCTAGTTCAAGACCTTAGTTCACTATCCACGAAGTAGATCCGATAGGCATTCACTAGGAAAGGTTCTAGTCCAAAAGACACCGATTTCCGATGCATATTATAACTAGTTTGGTGATAGAAAGATAAGTTCCATAATATTGCTTATTTTCTATTCAAATGTGGGGTATTATTTGGGCTTGAATAGAAAATGTGGGGTATTGTTGGAACTTAGTGTAGAGATGAGATATCTTGTCCCACATAGGAGGCAAGCCAAAATTTAGAGCACTTAATACACACCAACCATAGAGCATTAAATGAATCATTTAATTGCTTGGGTCTGGTGTGTAGTGTTCTTAGTGGGCTCTCTTTGATATATATATATATATATATAGGTTCAAACGAAAAGACAGTCCATTTGCGAGAAGGCGAGAAAGAATGTGGGTCACATACTTCATTATTTAAAAAATAACATAAAAAGTAAAAAAATATTTTAGGAATTAAGATAATTATCATTTTAAATTGGATAAATCCTTAAAATCTCATGTATCTTTTAAATTTATTTATTTTTTAATTTTAATATATTCATATTTTTATCAACTTTTATATTTTTTTTTCTAGATACACTTTTGATTAAAATATCATAATTTTCATCAAATATCACATGTGATTTCCACCATCAATTTATTATCTTTTTCATCATTTTATATCTAGTTTTTTTATCCACGTTTTTAATCACATGTGATTAACTTCGTTTACTATATTATCTGTTATGTATCACATATGATCCAGTATGTGAATTTTTGTATATATCACATATGATAATATACCTCCAAATATAAAAGACGTATAATCACATATGATGATATTCACATCACAAAAAGATCTATTAATATAAGTATACATAATCACATATGATTAACTAAAATATCTACAATAATCACATGTGATAATATACATAATCATATGTGATAATATGCATAATCACATGTGATAATATACATAATCACATGTGATAATATGATACGCACAAAATTCACATATAATGGATCATATGTGATACGTAATAAATCATTTATTAACTTAAGTTAATCACATGTAATTCAAGATCCAAAAAAAAGAAAAAAATTGTGAAAAACAATAATGAGCTGATTATGGATATCATATGTGATATTTGATCTAAATTGTGATTTTTTTTATTAAAAGTGTATCTAGATTTTTTATTACATAAAACTTAATTAAAAAAATAATGAATTAATTGAAATTAAAATATAAATAAATCTAAAAGATATAATGAAAATTTAAGAGTATCCAATTTAAAATGGTAATTATCTTAATCTCTAAATTTATTTTTTATTTTTTATTTATGGTATTTTTTTAACTAATGGATTTTGTGGTCCATATTCCTTCTCGTCTTCTCGCATATCAGTTTGCTTCTCGCATGATCCTCCCTCTATATAAATATATATATATATATATATATATATATATATATAGGGGAGGGATGATGAGAAAACCATTACTAAGTTACAAACTTTACAAACCTCAACTAACCAATCAGATTTTTTCTAGCCTTTTAATTTTAATTTAATGATAAAGGGCAATTCAATCTTTTTCATTTAACCCATTTAATTATAGAAACTGAATTAATTATAATTAATTAATTATATTAGATTCTTAATAAGATTAAATCCCTATTTTTATGGTAAACAAATCGGTTATATCATTTAGTGGGTATAGGTTTGGAATGATCCCCTCCATATTTTTGAATTAAGAAAGGATTGACGATATCTCCTTTCATATCCGTATATGTATTAGAAAAAACAAATAGTCACTGCTCCATATTAAGAAAAAGCAGATGATGAACTGAAAATCCAGATGATGAACTGAAGATGATGAAAATGATGAACATGGTTATGAAAACTGAAAACCTAGGTGATGAACTGAAAACCCAGATGATGAACCCAGATGAAAACCCAGGTGATGAAAATGATGAACATGGTTATGAAAACTGAAAACCCAGATGATGAACTGAAAACCCAGATGATGAACATGGTGATGAAAATGATGAACATGAAAACCATGATGGCGATGAACATGGTAACGATGAACTGAAGATGATGAACATGAAAACCCAGATGATGAACTGAAGATGATGAACATGGTGATGAAAATGATGAACATAAGACATATTCATTATATTAAAGATATCATCACAAACATATTCATTATATTAAAGATATCATAAGACATCAGATTTCATTATATTAAAAATTTCATCATGTAAATTTTTTTTCTTCATATGCCAGATTTCAACGTATAACAGTTTTCATCATATAAGTTTCATCACATATGATTTTTCATCATATACATCTCATCACATACGTTTCATCACATTCATATTTATTATATTAAATATTTCATAGTACAGCAGATTCATTATATTACATATTTCATAATACACAGTTTCACCATATAAACAAGAATGTAACAGGTTGTAATGTAACAGTTTCAACATCACAGTTTCATTAGTAATTTGGTAATTCCTAAAATATTTGGGTTTTGTTTTTGCAGATTCATTAGTAACAGTTTGAACATCACAGTTTCAAAATATTTGGGTTTTGTTTTGCAGATTAATCGGTGAAGATATTTGGGTTTGTTTCACATAATTCCTTCCTGAAATGGCGCACAAGATAGAATCTTATTCAATGTTACAGATTTCCATTATTAAGTTAGATGAAAAAGTACCATTTTACCCTTTAATGCTTTTCCGGTTAATTAAAATTATTCTCTTAATTTCATTATTACCATATTTAGACCATTTTAATCTAGGCCTTTGATTATACTAATCAATGGTGATAAGGTGGGTTTCATAGTTTGCAAATTAACAGTGGTTTGCATTTGAAACCACCTCTATATATATATATATATATATATATATATATATATATATATATATATATATATATATATATAAATGTCAAAGATTGGGCCTTGGGCCTTGGGTCTCGATGGGGTCGAGATTCATCGATTGGGGATGTGTATTGCAAGAACGGCAGAGGTCGGTGCGACCTAAATCGTGCGAGTACTTGCGTGAGGCTCTGTGGACAGAACCCGACGCGTGTCCCGGTGCGGCTTAACCCGGGCCAACAGTCGCGCGGGACACTTGATGCTTCGTCGAACAATGTCTGGCGCTGGTCTTCACGCTAGTCCATCCGCGCCAAACTCGCGCGGGTTCGTGGCAATTTGTGTCGGTTACAAACAACAACCTATAAATATCCTCTTCATCCCAATCGTTTTTGCAGTCGATTTTTACCATACTCTGGGTTCTTTATCTACCTATTCTCCATCACCATGCATAGTTAAATTCGACAGATTCAAGTATCTCGCTTGAATAGATTGGTGTATCCTCAAGACAACGCCGATACACCGGGCGAAATTTTGTCTTAGGACACTGCGTAAACGCGGGCCTCAATCTCTATTCGTTTGTACGAGAATCTTCGATTTCAAGTAAGGTTTACAATTGATGTTGTTAATTTACGTTTGTATCAAAATATTTGTAAAGAATTCATTATTTTGTTGATTTAATCTATATATTTCTACACAATCCTCAATCGTGAATGATCCGTCCTAACACCCCCCCCCCCCCCCTCCCCATGTGTGTTCATCCCTACCGATATCATGATCAACTGAGCAAGCACGTCATCAAAGAATGCCCATATGTGAACAAGGTGTTTGCTAGAATTCGATCTCTAATATTAAAAACGACATCCCCAACTACCACATTGAAGATGGATATATTTTGCCTCCACCCTTCTCTTACAACATATATCCTTATATTGTTGCATATCTTTTACCATCGGTCAGCTTGTCTCTCTTGTATGAACATTGCAAGTGTAAATAGAGAAATAATACGGACAACAACAAAAATACCAGTATAATCATACCTCCCTTATTTATCGTGGTCCTCTTTATTACTGAATCCAAAATAAATGGTAGAAAATCTAGTTGTATGTGTTTCTCAGCGTCCTTGAAACCCTCCATCAAAAAAACAAAAGATCTTTGGGGGTGGCTACTTGTAGGTGTTGGAACCAAATTCAACTTTTCTTCTTTTTGTATTGTGGCCATTAATTCCATGTTCAACATCGGTCTGGAGAGCTTTAGCCAATCCCACGTAGGTCACTAGAGTTTAGGCTCAAGCAACATGCATTACTTCTCATGCGAGTAAGGCCACGAGTAACATCGCGGCACTCATTATGTGGGACTCACTGGTGGACACCTACGACCCTTTGTGCAACTCTAGTTAGGGGTGTTATTAAATTGAGTAAGTTAGTTCTCTTGTTATTCTGTTCAGGTTACTCGAATTTTCAACTTTTTCCAAACTATCCGATAACCAAACAAAATAAGGTTCAATTATATCAGTTTTTGGGTTATCCGGTTTTTGGGTTATTCGGTTCTGTAAGTGGGTTAACCGAATAAGAGTTTATATTGTTTTTCTTGGACATTTGCCTTCAAAAAAAATTCCAAATGCAAGGTATATTGTTTTTTCCGATACATAAGTTTCTCATATTTGACAATTTAACTAGCATACAAAAACGTTATGAAGGAAAAAACATCTAGCTTCTGCTTAAGCCACATCGTATATAAAACAAAAATATTGTCAAGTGAAAAATATTATCTAGCAAATAACATATCTAGCATCGAATAAAAAACATTATCCAACTAAAGAATATGCAAAATAATAGTAGTAGAATGTGTTGCGTGATGTAATTGAATAGAAATAAAATACTATATAAAATAAAACATAATGTGTTATTTGGTTTAACCGAATTAGTAAAAGACTAACTGAAAACAAACCCGAACAAGGATCCTTATTCGGTTAACCGAATCGTTTAACTCAAAAACCGAATAACCTACAATCAATTAACCCAAATATCATTCAGTTCGGGTGGGTATTCAATTTCGGTTGTTTGACACTCTTAACTCAAGCCTTTATGGAGGTCGCGGGAGAGGTATCTATGGAGGTCGCAAGAGAGGTGCTAATGGGTTAAAACTTAAAACCCCTCTTTTCATGGGTTTTTTTAACGATCCCAACCCAAACATACACCATATGTCCATATAATACTCATTCCATGCCAAACAGATACACCAAAAGATACATATTATATCACATAAGGTCCGATAGTCTTAAAACTGTACATTACATAATGCCGTACAAACTTTTCGCAAACCATTTACACTACAATTCATAAAAACTAGAGTGAATTGCATTTTTGGTCCATGTGGTTATCTGATTTCTCTGAAAGTGGGACCTAAACTTCAATATCTCAAGAAGTGGTCCCTCAGTTTTCAAATTTGCTCCAAATGAGCGACCTGGAGATTAACCCCATTAAAAAATTCAGTTATAATCAGGGGCATTTTCGTCCAACCAGGGTTTCTATTTAATTTTGCAATTCTTTGTGCTTTTCTTTGTTTTTTGTAGAAAATTGAAATTATATGGGCCAACTTGTAGTATTATATATATATATATATATATATATATATATATATATGAACAAACACCGGGACCATCGTCCCCTCCACACCTCATCTCCGGCCATGGCCACCGGACATCTTACCGGTGTCTCGCCCCCTCCATCTCTGAGACCAAATCACAGGGCGAAACCAATGCAATATTTAAATAAGAATGCAATATTTTCAAAAGTTAGAAAATAGGAACTTAAAATGCAAACATCAAGTCCCCTTTGAGATTCGATGATCCATCCATATACACTCGGATTTTCTACAGCAATCGAACAATTCACAACAATGAAGACTTCAATCTCTACATCAAAACAACACCTTCACCTCCTTCTAAAACCCCAACCCCCCCCCCCCCCCCCCAACAACCACCCACCTCCGTCGTCTCAACATCGCACCAAATCCACTACAACCACCGTCACAAGATTCTGTTTTAGTGTATGATGGATTACACCCAAATGCTAAAACTATTAGTATAAAAAACACATTACTTTATTTGTCGATGAAATCGGATCGGTTTGGAACACCCCCTCCATCTCCGAGACCAAATCACACGGCCAAACCAACGCTTCCCCCGCCTTCATCATTTCCGGCAACACCCTCATCCACCACCATTATTTCCGGCAACACCCTTTCCTCGCATGGAAACCCACACCTGCAACACCCTTCACCATTTAATTTTTACCCAAAATTCTCATCCTTCTACTTTTTATATTCCTATATATATTACGTACCTGTAAGTTTATGGTTTTAACAAAAATATGAAAAAACAAAAAAATAGTGCAAAAGGAGGGATAAAACAAGGTTGGATGAAAATACCCCTGGCACTAACGGACCAAATAGACGGGGTTAGTGACCAGGTCCTCCATTTGGAGTAAATTTGAAAACTGAGGGACCACTTCTTGAGATATTGAAGTTTAGGTCCCTCTTTCAAAGAAATCAGATAACTACAGGACCAAAAATGCAATTCACTCTGTAAACTCTGATTTTGGTCCTCGTGGTTTACTGAAATATTTGAAAGTGGGACCTAAGCTTTGATAACTCTAGAAATTGTCCCCGTGGTTTTTATTTTGCTTTGAAAATGGTCCTCTATCACTAACTCCATTAACTTTCTCTGGGACATTTTTGTCCACTTATAATTTTTCTCTGATTATAAATCAACCACACTTTGTAGCATTTAAACCTACCAAACTTGGGGGGAACGAAACCAATCAAGCCGTGAGAGGACATATTCAAGAACACAAAGCTACTAAAATTTCCGATCAATAACGGGATCATGCCGGAAAACGAATTGGGAAGATAAATCCAAGATTTCAAGAGTATCAAAAGCTGCAATAGTATCTTTACCAAACTTAACAGTCCCAATAAACTGGTTGCCGGAAAGATAAACACCCTTCAAGCTAAAGCAAAATGCCCAAACAAAAATATTTCTGGTGAACAAATTCCGGCTAAAATCAACGACGGTTATGTTTTGACATTTCTTAATGATTCCCGGTGAATTGATTCAACGAAAGATTCAAAGTTTTCAATGATTCAAGATCTCCAAATGAGACTGGAAACAAACCACAAAAATTATTAACAGAAAGATCCAAGAATTCCAGACTTTTTTGACTTACGGTCCACTCCGGGAACTCTCCAGCGAAGTAATTTCCTCTCAAATTAGGCACATTGCATAAACTAAACTTTTGTACAGATCAAGGGATGGTTCCAATTAAATGATTATCACTATAATCAACTGATTTCAGCAACAAACTAGGCCCTAAACACATGGGCTGGATAAGTATTGGAGAAACAAATAATCAATTCCTCATCGTTCTTCCTCTCTTAAAAGGTTGGAGAAAGATCGGAAACCATCACCATCGTCTTCTTCCATATGCTTTTTTGAACCGGCGCCAAATCCTCACCACTTTCTAAAATGTGAATGCTGGTATGATGCTTAAAAGAGAGGCGACTTCTATGGTGGGTGTGGATCTAGGTGAAGCTCGAAGGGAGATAGAGGGTGTGTGTAACGACTCGGTTTCTAAAAATCACCTCAATTACAAAAGAAACCAACTAATAAATATCCGAAAGGATCGTATAACATAATCTTCCCAGAATCACCTCAAATACAACGACAAAAAAAATATTTCTAACCATAATAATAAATTATAGTTGTAGATTCAGATTCTTACTGATATATATGATCACCAAACTGATAATAAAATATAAACAGGCTGATCAATAACAGTGAATCGATAATTGAATCCACTCACAACTATCTTTTTCCCAAGCTAGCAATCCCAATATAAAGATCACCTGAAAATGCATTAATTTTAAATGTGAGGGTTAGACCAAATGGTCTAGTGAGATAATTCATGTCATTTTAGTACCATTATAAGACTAGTTTATATAAAAATATATATTAAAACAATTTATATAATTGATTTATGTTAGCTCCAATCTTTCTGTAAATAGAAGTATTGAAAAAGAGGCTAAGTATAGAAGTGTACGACAGAGGCTCTGCCGAGTAGCCGAGTAACCGAGAAGACAGAAGTCTTCGACAGAGGCTCTGCCGGGATAACCAAGAAGACCTAAGTAAAGAAGCAACAGAAGACACTTCTAAGCAGACAAGGCCACAGAGCTTCTGTCATACTTGACAGAGCTTCTGTGGTAAAAAGAAGATCTACGCAAAAGATCTTAACAAGGACGAACATGCTTCTTACAATATATGCCATTCGAAGGTTCTAAAGATCAATCGTACAAAGGCGTGACCTGACAACTCCACGTGTCAAACTCTGATAGGTTTCCGCCTAAAGATTAATACGGAGCATTTAATGAACGTTGTATCTGCAACAGTTCCAGAATAGTATTTTGTACCTTCCAGCTGCTATTCCTCAAACAGTGTCTTTGTACCTTCAGTCCTTATTGTCCCCTTTAGAAGTAGTATAAATAGAAGGCTCGAGTGAGCTCTTCTATTTAAGCTTTGAAAAACACACACACCATTAGAACAGATTCTTGTTAAACCTTTCGGTGTTCTTGGTGTTCTTAATATATCAAATACAGTGAATCATTAAGTTATTTATCTGTCTTATTTACATTACTTGTATATGATATTGTGTGTTATTCTACCATATTATACCTGTTTAGTTCGTCAAATACGCTTCCGCATTACATCTTATTTGAACTATTAGATATAAACATCATTGTTAAGCAAAATAGGAACCAACAATTGGTATCAGAGCGAACTTTGATTTTCTATATCAAAGTGATCCTCTCTTATAATGATTTTTGGTAGAAACTTGGACTGATTTTAACCTATTATTCATTCTTCAAAACAGCTTCTGTTTTTCTGCCACTCTCGACCTGTTCGACTTTGGTAAACTTATAGAACCTGTTACTTCGGTTAAAACTCCATTTTAGTACACTGCTCAAAAGCTCATAAACACTATTCGAAGTACAAACTTCATCTTCAGAAAGCTTACTATTCATACCCTATTTTCTGGATTTATCACTCTCTCAAAATGACAAACTCAAACAACTACTTTTCTGCCGGTTCTTTAACAAAACCACCCACTCTACTCAGAGATGAGTACCCTCAGTGGAAAATACGAATGACTCATTTTTTCGAGGGTACTGACAAAGAAGCTTTTCACTATATCAACAATCCTCCTTTCGTTCCTATGCTATTTGTACCACGTGTACCTCAAACAGATGACACTCCAGAGATTCATGCGCACGAGAAACCAAAGACAAAAGCTAAATGGTCTGATACTGACTGGGAAAAATACGAATTGACCCAGAAGGCAAAACGACTTCTGATAATGGCCATCCCCAATGACATTTTCCAATCCTTGGATGCGTGTGAATCTACACACGATCTATGGAAGGAACTGGAGAAACAATTGGAAGGAGGGGCTAAAACTCAGAAAAATCGCAGAGCCCAATGTATCAATGAATATTACTCATTCAAAGCTCTGCCGACAGAACCTCTGCAGACAACATATGATCGGTTCAACTCTCTAATCAACAAGTGCAAGAAGTTCGGAATCCACAGAACTTCTGAGGAAAATAATGTCATGTTCCTAAAAAGTCTCAATGATGAATGGCTCCAGTTGTCTATGTCTCTGCAAACAAATCAAGACTTAGACTCCTGGACTCTATCAGACCTCTATGGAACATTGGCAGCACAAGAACCACAAATCGCACAAGCAAAAGCACAAATCAGTGCACCTCTTGCACTGGTCGGTAAGACAACAGAAGCTAAAGAGAAGCCGAAGGAGAAAGCTACAGAGGAAAAGAAGGAGAAGAAAAAGAAAATCTTGATCGTTGATAGTGAAGATGAGGAGATGGTGGAAGAAGAAGAGGAGACATCAATGGCCTCTATTGCTAAATCGTTAGCCCTTTTAACAAGTGATTTCAGCAGAGGTTACCATAAGAAGTCTGGTAATGAACGTTATGGAAGAGATGATCGAAGAAGAGAGGGGTCAAATGAAAGGAACGGCAGAGGTAGCGACCAACAGAGGTCGACTGACAGAGGTGGTGACCGACAGAGGTCAGAAGATAAAACTAGCAACACTCCACAGAACCATGTATGTTACAACTGTGGTAAGCCAGGCCACTACTCCAATGAATGCAGAAATGAAAGAGGTGGTGACCGACAGAGGTCGGACGACAGAGCTGGCAATGGTTCCCAGAACCAATGATGTTTTAACTGTGGCAAGCCAGGCCATTATGCCGCTGACTGCAGGAGCAAATCAAACCGCCCTCAGAGGGACTCTGCTTACTACAAAAAGAAAGCGGAATTTTATGCTCAGAAGTCGCTTATGGTGAATCAGGAGAACTGGCTGTCAGACGAATCATCTGATGAAGGCGACAAAAACGCCTTGTTCTGTGGAATGGCAGAGGTCAGCTCATCCGACTCCGATAGTGAGGTATCCACTTCGAACTCTAACTCTAGTCAAGCAGAAGCTGATTTGCTTAAACTAAACATTGAATACACAGAACTTAAAAGGACTTGCGAAAGTGTCCAAAAGAAACTTACCTTCTTTGAGAGAGAAACTAGACTTCTCACTCAAGAAAAGGCTAAAATATTTCAAGAAAAGGAAGAAATTGAAACAAACTGGAACAAACACCTAAATCCTTTGAAAGAAAAGATTTCTGAACTTAACTCTGCATTACAAACAAAATCTAAAGAGCTTATGGACGTTGAGACCGACAGAATGAAAGAGAAGTCCTCTGTCAAGATTTACTCAGAAGAGATTTGTTAATAAAGAAATATCAAGATGCACAGAAGGTGTACGAGAAAATTAATACACAAATAGGGAGACGGGGAATTGGCTTCTGTGAGATAGATCCATACACCGGAAACAAAAGAAACAAATCTATGTCGTCTCTATTTCTCACTGGAAGTACAAGAAAACCTGGTTATCCAAATCTACTCTCTGTTAGCAAAAGGCGAAAAGTCTCTTGGGAACCTCACATAAGGAAACCCTTGAAAATGATAAATGTGTGGTTTGAAAACACAGATTTATCATCTTCAGCCTCTATCAAAAGAGTTTCCAAACCTAAGAAGTATCTGAAAACTCAAGATCAGATTGGAATATTTAAGTTTGGTAAACCCGAGACTCAATCCCAGGTTGCCTTTATCTGCACTATAGATTCTGAAAAGAAACTATCGGCAGAGGCACCTGAGTTCTTGCCTGCTTCCACAGAAGAAAAACCAACTCATATTTCTGAAAAGAAACTATTGGAAATCGGTGAAAACAACTTTAATGAAAACTCCAGTACTTCAAATATTAGTCAAAATCTCTCTAAGGAACCCATGACAAACACCTCTGTTGATTTAGAAAATAATCAAGAAAAGGATGAAAGTAAGTATAACACATGCTCTGAAAGTCTAGCCTCTGTCGAAAGAGAACCAAGTGACTCAACCTCTATATATGAGGGCGATTCATCCTCTGACGAATCAGAGACTGACTCTAAGTCATAAATAGTACCTTGTGACTCAGAGGATTTTAAACTACCCTCTGGAGTTCTTAACAGAACTATTCCTCCCAAGGAGAAAATCACAAGAGTTCCTATCTGTCCAGATTTTTTGGACATGTGTATACAAGCCAAAACCTCTCTTGAGCTTGATAAAATTAAACAGCAAAAAGAAATGTCCTCTCAAAATCCAAAAAGCTCAAAGTTTTCAAAACCCTCAAAGCCTATTAAAGAACAACTAACATGGCAACAGAAGGGAAAGTGGATTGACAATAACAAAACTTTTTCTTCTGTGACAGTGAAACCTGCAGATGTTCACCACAGAAGGGGTCCACAGAAGGCTGCTCTCAACAAAGGATTTTGCAAACAACAATCTAGCCTACATAGGTCTTCTTGTAATAGGAAGTCAAATGTTAGGATAGAATGTATTGCCTCTGTGCCCCCATTTAATGTTTTCAATAAAAAGTTCAAGCAAATCTTTTCGCACATTAATTATTGTCATTGCTTTGATCTTATGCATCAACTAAGCCAACACTTCTCAAGTACTCACTGTTCCCTCTCAATACCCAAAAAGAATGCTAAATTCAAGGGTAAGAAGAAACAAAATGACTCTTCAACTGAAGCAAAAACCAAACCCAAGAATGCTAAGGCAAACTTGAAGACCCCTAACAAAACTGGACCCATTTGGATATGGGTACCTAAAACTCTCTGATTGTCTTGCAGAAGCAGTATGTGCAAATCTGGTATCTTGACTCCGGATGCTCGAGGCACATGACTGGCGACAGAGGTCAACTATCCTCCTATAAAGATAAACTCGATGGAGGATCTGTGACCTTTGGTGACAACAAGAAGGGGTGTATAAAAGGCTACAGAGTCATCAAGAAGGAAAACATAACCGTATGCAAAGTTGCATATGTGGATGGCCTTAAGCACAATCTTCTCAGTGTTAGCCAACTCTGCGATACGGGATTCGACGTTATGTTCAAAAGAACCTTCTGCTCTCTACAAGGTGAGGACACAGGAGTCGAACTTCTGCGAGCCGAACAAAGAGGAGATCTTTACCTCATGAACTTTTGTGCAAAGAACAAGGAAGACAAACTATGCCTTGTTGCCAGCAAAAGCGAAGAAGCCTGGTTATGGCATAACAAGTTCTGCCATCTAAACTTTCATACTCTAGAAAATCTTGTCAAACTTGATCTAGTCAAAGGTCTGCCAAATGTTAAATTTAATAAAGATCATTTGTGCTCTGCTTGTGAAATGGGAAAACTCAAAAGAGCTTCCCATAAAGGCAAGACTGATGTGTCTTGCCCTAGGCCTCTGTACATGCTTCATGTTGACCTCTGCGGTCCAATCCCTACACAGAGCCTAGGATGCAAGAAATATATACTTGTTTTAATCGAAGAATATTGAAGATTTACATGGGTTGAATTTGTCAGAAAGAAATCAGATGTTCCAAACATTCTGATAAATTTAATGAAAAGAATCCAAGTTCTGTATGAGTGCAGGATTCAGAAGCTAAGGAGCGACAATGGCACAGAATTCATAAACTCCGTCATTGAAGCCTATCTTACAGAAGAAGGCATATCACAAAACTTCTCTGCTACACGCACCCCACAACAGAATGGCGTGGTAGAACGAAAGAACCACACGCTTGTGGAGGCTGCAAGAACTATGCTAATAGCATCTGGATTACCAATGACTTGTTGGGCAGAAGCAGTATCAACCGCTTGCTACACCCAAAATCGATCAACCATTGTAAAGAGACACATCAAAACACCATATCACTTGATCAACAAAAGGCGACCAAACATCAAGTTCTTTCATGTATTCGGATGCAAGTGCTTCGTCTTAAATGATAGAGAAGCAAGAGGAAAGTTTGAAGTGAAAGCAGATGAAGGAAAGTTCATAGGATACTCTGCCACTTCAAAAGCTTACAGAGTGTACCTTCTGAAGTCTCGATCCATCGTAGAAAGCATCAATGTATCTTTTGACGATTCCTTTCAAAAGACTTCTGAACAAGTCAGTTCAGAACTCGGTCTAAAGAAGGAATCCTCTGACATCTCAAAAACAAGAGAAGCAGACCTAAATCTGCTATTTGAAGAGATGTTCCACGACGATATTGATCCCTCTGCCAGAGCTGTCAGAGCCTCTGGAGAAACATCTTTTGCAGGCCAGACTGATTCAGGTATATCTCTAACTGGTCCATTAAATACTTCATCCTCTTCTGTGAATCATACAGATGCACTTGTTGAGGGGGAGCCAACAGAAGATGAAATGACCAAAGACCCAACAACAGAGGCTACTGAAAAACCTACTCCAGCAACTATAGAGGAATCAATACAAGAGGAAAACGTAGACTCAGTCTCTACTTCCTCAGAGGAACAAATTCCAACTCTCATTCCAATCCTTCCACAAGTTGAAGAGCCAAGTTCATGCTCTGCAGCGCCATCTACTATAGAGGGTGTACCAGAACCACAGGGTGCACCCACAGAAGTTCAACTAGATGACTCAAATGACCATCTTCCAAGAACAACACAGTGGACGAAAAGCCATCCTCCAAGCCTTATAATCGGCGACCCTTCTGAAAAGGTCAAGACAAGATCAGCCACTGCTAATTTTTGTTTCTTTACAAATTTTATCAGTATGATCGAGCCAAAAAGAATTTCTGAAGCCTTAGATGATCCAAACTGGGTAGATGTTATGCAAGAAGAACTTCTACAGTTTGAAAGAAACAAGGTTGGACTCTAGTACCTCTGCCACGAGTGAAACAAGCCATAGGGACAAAATGGGTCTTCAGAAACAAAAAGGACGAGGATGGGGTGGTCATCAGAAACAAAGCAAGATTGGTGGCCTAGGGATATCGCCAAGAAGAAGGCATAGATTACGATGAGACTTTTGCCCCTGTCGCACGGCTCAAAGCAATAAGAATCTTCTTAGCCATCGCAGCTCACAGAGGATTCAAAGTTTTTCAAATGGATGTAAAATCTGCTTTTCTGAATGGTGAAATCCAAGAAGAAGTATATGTCCAGCAGCCACCAGGGTTTGAAAGTTCCAAGTACCCAAAATACGTGTACTTCCTCGATAAAGCTCTATATGGACTGAAACAGGATCCAAGAGCATGGTACGAAAGACTTTCAACCTTTCTTCTCAATAATGAATTCGACAGAGGTACCACCGATACTACTTTGTTTTACAAACGAAAAGGTGATGAAATTCTGCTTGTACAGATCTATGTGGATGACATTATTTTTGGGTCTACAAATGCACAACAGTGCAAAGATTTCGAAAAACTCATGCAGAGTGAATTTGAAATGAGTATGATGGGAGAATTAACTTTCTTCCTCGGACTCCAAGTAAAACAATCATCAGGGGGAATTTTTATAAATCAAGCTAAATATGTCACTGACATACTTTCAAAATACAGTCTCTCTGATGCCTCTGTAATGAAGACCCCAATGGCAACTGAAAATAAGTTAGACGCAGATCCAAATGGCATATCTGTGGAGTGCAAGCTCTACAGAGGAATGATTGGATCTCTGTTATACTTAACCGCTAGTAGGCCTGATATAATGTTTGCCACATACCTCTGTGCAAGATCTCAAGCTAACCCAAAAGAATCCCACTATATTGCTGTAAAGAGGATCATCAGATACCTTAAAGGGACCAAAAATCTTGGACTCTGGTATCCAAAGAACTCTGGTTATGGTCTTAAGGCTTACACAGATTCAGATTATGGAGGATGCAAGCTTGATCGAAAGAGTACCTCTGGGAGTTGTCAATTCCTAGGAGGTAAACTAGTCAGCTGGACTTCAAAGAAGCAGAATTGTGTGTCCACATCTACAGCAGAAGCTGAATATGTTGTTGTTGCTCCCAAGTTCTGTGGATCAAAACTCAGCTAAAGGACTATGGTCACAACGTATACAAGATACCCATCTTCTGTGATTCAAAAAGCGCCATTGCCATCTCTGCCAATCCAGTACAGCACTAAAAAACAAAGCATATCGATATAAGGTACCACTTTCTGAAGCATCATGTTGAATATGGCACAATCGAAATGCACTTTGTATCCACAGAATGTCAACTTGCAGACTTATTCACCAAGGCACTTGATGAGAAAAGATTTCTTTTCTTGGTGGGTAAGTTGGGAATGATTAACATGAGTTAAATCCTCTGTAAGTAAGATTTGATTTTCCTGTAAATATATATATATAATCAAACTTCTGAATGAAAATTCTTATATCACCAAAAGTTCTATGACCAACAGAGCTTCTGTGGGATTGTTCAGGAACTCGGACAATTCTTCACAGAACCTATGATGAACTTGACCTATGTTCTGTGCACTACTTATCTCATTTTAACCAAGCATAGGTCAAGGGGGAACAGAAGGAGACCTTGAACTTATCTACAGAGGTTGATCAGTCAAGGGGGAGCAGAAGGAGACCTTGAACTGATCTACAGAGGTTGATCATTCAAGGGGGAGCCAAAGAAGAGATATAATCAATAATAAACCACATAAGTGAAGATTGGTTACCGAACAAGGGAGAACCAAAAGGTAAGTATCTCGTACAAATCCTTTTTGGAAACATTTTTCTAGGACACCAACTTCCAAAAACGTCCTAGAAACATTGTTTAAGACATACCAATCAAGAAATGATCAAAAAGATTTTCGAGTCTTCCTTTATGAGAAATTTAAGTTCATAGAGCTTCTGTTGAGCTCAATAGAGCCTCTGTAAGCCGGATCCTCTATGAATACAAATTTCATACCGGACCTCTATCGATCAACTTCAAATGTCTTCTTTAAAAGATTCGTACGTACAAATTGCACACACAGAGATACTGGAAGAAAGTCTGTTGGTCGAAGAGCTCGTTCCACCAAAGAGTCTCTGTTACCAAATCAAGACAATCCAAAAGTAAATGTCTTGCACAAAATCAATTTCCAAAACAGTTTTCAAGAACACAAATTTCCAAATAAATCCTAAAAACAGTGTTTAAAACAATTAAAACTTTGGATGATCAAAATGTTTTACGGATCTCTAGTTATTAGAAATTTGGACTCATAGAGCTTCTGCTGGCTTCAACAGAGCTCCAAAACCTCTATGGGTACAAAATTCTGAACTAAAGTTCTCTCGATCCTCTCCAATGTATTTTTCACACTTTTGGTAAAGGTGCAAGCAACAGAGGAGACAAAAGGACAAATTTCAGATCACAAGGCTCACTCCACTACAGAGCTTCTGTTGACTCTGGCACTTGACCTTTTTATGAAAATTCTGTAACAATGCGGGATATTTACTGCGAGTGACAGACCCCTGGAAGAGGAAAGACCCACGCGCCTAGCATTAATGGGCCGCACACGCCATCTAATCGTGCTCTGACACTTCTGACGTGGCATTCTCCCATTGGACGTGTGTGGCACACGTTCTCCTAGAAAGTTGAACCAGCCGTATATACTCAATTATGGATCCCAAATTTTATTCACTTTCATATATTTACCCTTTCAGATTCTACCATTCTCTTCAGTATAAAACCAAACTTACCACAACCTCTAAAAGTTTACGAACTTACTCTCTTTATCTTCTCCGACGAACATTGCAATAACCTGCAACTTCTCCATTTTACTCCATTCAGCAAGAAATCTCAAATGGCTTCCACCTCCAACGCTCCGGTGAACTCTCCATCTCATTCTGAGCATTCCCAAAACCAAGAAATAGCCAGAAACTTACAACAAGATAACTCCGGCGACACAGTAGCTTTCTCTCCGACCACCCACGAGAAAAACTTCATCGCTCATGAACACTTTGAAAGTGTTCTTCCCTTCAAACCCAATAACTACTATCTGGTACCCTCAAAAACCACATTTAGGAAAGCACATGCCATCCTTCTTAACATTCTGGAAAACCACTACCTTTACCCCCTTTTATCCAAAACAGTCAACAAAATCCCGGCGAGATACCTGAATCAATTCTGGCAAAGCAGCAGATTTGATCCCGAAGATAGACAAATCAAAGGCTACATTTCCAAACCCGACAAATCCGAGCATCTTGAACTCAAATTCAACAGAACAATGTTCTCATTGGAGTTCAGTCTACCCACCAGAGGTCTACTTGGGATAAAGGCATATGCAGAGGAACCAACAGACGAAGAGCTCTGCCGTTTTGTTGAAATGTTGGGGTATAACACAACCCTAAGAAAAATGAACAGTTTCAGAAGAAATCGACTTCCCCCTCTGTGGAATACCCTCTTCTCAATTCTTAACAGATGCCTAACAGGGAAAGTGGGCAGTCTAGACCAAACCTCTCACCAAATCTTGACCATAATGTACGGGGTATATTATGATCTAACTCTGGACTACTCCACCATCATGATGCAGGAAATGGTCAATACCATTGACAGAAGAATCTCTTCTCAAAAGGCCAAGGGAAGATCGAAAGATGCTCTACCTCCTCTGCAATATCAGCGAATCCTGGGTGTCCTACTAGAGCCTCTGCTACGTCTACAAAAATGGCCAATGGATGGACCGACGGCCAGACTATATCCCTTGAACAAAAACACCCCAACAGAGCACGAAGTTGAATACCCATTCTGCAGACCTCTGCCAAAGCTACTTCTGGACTATGCTACCGACGAAACCCTTAAGTTAGAATACATACGCGATCATAGGACTCCAGAACCGAGTCATATGACACCCCCGCGTCTAGGAGCCCCATTAGGATCTAGGGTTGTAGAAAAGATGATAGATGAGCAATGGGTTGCTGCTTTGGCCAAACATGAGCTTGTACAGGCCAACTTTCACGCTCAGAGGGAAGCAATTCTCTCCCCTGCTAAAAAGAGAAAATCCTCTGCCACCTCTCCCAAGAAGAAGAAGAAGAAGAAGAAAGCCCACAAGAAAACTAATGAGGACACCTCTACCTCTGCTGCTCAACCTTCCCCTCCTCATGCAACAGAGGTTGGATCTTCTGTACCTCCCCCTCCTCTAAAAGAAAAGAAGAAAAGAAAACATAAGTCTTCTGAGGAGGGAGCCCCCAAACCAAAGAAAATGAGGAGCAAGAAGAAATCCAAGAAACCTCACACTCCTCTGCGAACCATTGCAGAGGAAGCTGAATTGGTCGAAGAACCCCAGGACCAACCTCTGCAATCGCCCTCACCTATCAACTATGCAGACCATCAGGGTGACTTCAACTCCTTCCTTGAGAATCCTGAAATAGCCGATACTCTGGATACCTCTGGCTGGAACGCAGAAGCCCTCTCCGGTCACTCAACAGAAGAAACAGACTTCAGAATCTCTTCCGACTTGGATGAGGATGACCAAACTCCAAGGGACGCTCAGAGCAAGACATCAGAGGTACTACAGAACCCCTTTCTTCAAACAGGTTTTGATGTGTTAAGGGTAAGCCCAGAGGCAGAAGTAGCCACAGAAGACCATCACATGGACACCATGTTAGGAGGTCCAACAGAGGAGATGGTTGAAACTAGGGAGACTAGGGTAGAAGTCTCAGAAGTGGATTCTGATGTAGAGGAAGCTGACCAAATAAGAAAAGGTCTTTATCATCCCCACGTACAACAATTATTTGGATCAAATCCAATGTACGACTCTCTATTCATTAGGACAGAAGTTGCAACAGAAGTTAGGGAAGAAGCACCAAGCCATAGGGTAGCGACAGAGATTGAAACTATCGATGGTGAAGTAGTGCTTGGATGTCTAACAGATGGAGAAACTAGAACAGAAGCCTGGAATAATAGAGGCTCTCAACAACAATCAACTCCCAGTGCAACCCACATACCTATTACCGCCAGTTTAGTGGCAGAAGGTAATATTGAACAAGAGCCGCACAGCTCGAACCAACCGGGCAGAGGAAACTCCTTCATTCTTTGTACTAATCATTCCCGGGGAATCCATTCCAGGGGAGTCCTCTCTAAAGGACTTGCCCTTAGTAAGTGATCAATTGCCCCAGATCACACCAGAAATCCCAACAGAGGAATTTGATTCCTCTGACACGCACATTACATTAGGACCCATAGGCTCTTCAGAGGAGCCTAGAGTGCACATAGACGAAGGGATTCTAGACAAATCTCCGAGTCAACTTAAGGATACTCTTGTACCCACCTCTGGAGTGGATCAAGACACTGTCCTTAACAGAACTTCTGTAGTTCACGAGGCCTCAAAACCCTCAGATCAAGGATCAGAAGGAAATCCTTCCATCCTCAACATACAAACAGGGGTGAAAGAAGGTGTTCCAGGAACGGGAACTCACTCTAGGGACGAATGTGTTCCCCCAGAGGTTACACAACGCCCACATATATCAAGGGATGAGTTCCAAACCCTTGTCACCTTTGTGGACAATACATTGAAAGAGTTGCAAAGCTCTTTTAATTCTTTTGCAGATACTACATCCAGGGCAATCACAAATCTAAACACCAAAATGGACAAATCTCCACAGAGGTGCAAAAGGCCTTAGCCCAGATGCGGACAAATGTTACGACCTCCGCCACCTCTGCTGCTGAGTTTGAGAAGGCCACAACCTCTGCCTTCCAAACTTCTGTCAAAGATATCTTGGCTCAACTCAAAGATCAACCCTCCACCCCCAAGGGCCTTACTCCTGAAGATTTAAAGAAGGCCCTCGACCAAGTTCAAGAGCAAACAACATAAGCAACTTTGTTCATGAAGCCCTCAGATTATATGACCAGAGCTCAGCTCACAGAACTTAGCCAAAGCGTGATCGATCAGGTAAAAGAAATGATCAGAGCTTTCACTGCTGCCAACACAAATTACGTGAAAGACTTCAGAGAAAGCGTCGGCAGAATGCGCTATAACACAGAAGCATAGCTCCAAACTCTTCTTGGACTCTGTGATGATGTATGTGCAAAACTAATAGCCGCAGGTGCAACTCCTCCGAAGAAACCAGATACATCTTGCAGGGCAGAGGGTACAACAGATAAGGGTCAGGATGACTCTGATGATGATTCTGACGATTCATCAGATCATCCTGAGGGGGAGAAACAAAGGGAAGAAGCTGCAAGCAGAGGTCTACCAGCTCCACCGGTATCCGCAGAACCCATAAACCAAGTTCCCCCAACTCAAACCCAAGGAAGACAACAACAGACCACAGAGGCAACAACCACCTCTGTAGATACAACCCATGAAGAAACCCCAAATGAAACCCAAATACCCCAAACCACTGAAAACCAACAATAGACCACAAAGGCAATACCCACCTCTGTGGAATACACCTCTGTATTCGAAGAAGATGCAACAATGCATGAAGAACTTCAAATCCTCAAATCCTCCGAAGAAGATCAACCATCCCAATCACCAAAACCAATATCACCAAAAGAACTCCCCTCTCCAACACCAAAAACACCAGGAGAAACCAAAATACCATCCCCTACACCAGAAGCTGCAACCACAAAACCTCTATCTCCCACACCTAAAACCAGAACCAAAACCATTGCTCAAAAACGAAAATATCTGAGCAAATCAGCAGAAGCCTCTCCAACCAAACCTCTAACCAAACCCACATCACCATCTAAGTCCTTAGAAACTCAAGTGCCAAAAACCACAGAGGCAACCACCAGAACTACAGAAGCACCCTCATAAATCCAAATGGTAAAACCCACAGAGGCAACTCCATCTCTACAAGAAGATCTTCAGCCGAAGGCAAAAGACAAAGGCAATGGGATAATGACAGAGGAACCCAAAAAGAAGAAACCAAAGCATCAACCCTCTGAGAAGATGATGAAGAGTGCCTTCGACGCACATGTAACACCAAAGCCAGAAGAAGAAGACTGGGCTTTCGGTGTTACCCCTCTGTCAAAAATACCTTTTCTGGATCCAAAGGCAAAAGTCTCAGAAGATCGAGTGGCAGAGATTAAGAAGAAAATGGTTGCTCTGCGAAGGCCCATGCCTCCACCAGGTGCATCTCCTCAACAGATGAAAGAAGTGGTGTACAGGTATCTCTACAACAGAACTGCCAGAGATCCAATGCCACCAATGGTCCAAGATCCCGAACTTCGTGCTGACCTCGAGAACACCTTCACAAGAACAAAACCCAAGCCTAAACACGAAGTCTTCTCAGAGTCCAAAATCGACAAAGTCATATATTGTAAGTTTTCTCAAACCAGAACCCCACCTAAGGTTTCCTACAATATATACAAGGTCAAAAGGGATAACAGAGAAGAGAATCAATTCTCAGATGCTGATCTGAGAAATCTAAATCCCTACGACCTACCCGACCTTCTTCTCTGGACAAAAAAGAACTTCCCTACAGATGCACATCGAAGGGCATACAGGGTAATAAGGAAAGCCATGCGTGAGAAGCTTCTGTTGTATAGCTTAATTGACTTCCATTTAGCACGAGATCTCGGAGTAAGAAACCTCGCTCTCCGACCACCAGAAAATGACTGCCCATACTCTGCCATTCCAAACTCAATCATAACATCTCCAAGGTTTGGGTTAGTCTATCAAGATCCTGCTGGGAAATCAAGACTATTCGTAGAGATGGACTCTCAGAAGTACGCAACAAATACTTTGATAGAGTTCAGAGCAAGCCTCGTGGAGCACAGAGGATCAGAACTGATGGACACAGCCTCTGCCGATAGACTGATAGAAGTTATCGACTCAACAATCAACTTTCGAAACCTCTGCATCAGTTTCTATCACGAGCTCAAAGAATTGGGATTCGACAACAGAAGGTTCAACGACTTCACAAACGCCAACGTCTGAAATCCTATATCAACCTCTGCAAACATTTCCTTTCATAATGTAATCAATGTAAGTGCCTCTGGCATATTTTATGTATGAAAGAAATGTAAAATCTTTTGAGGTATAATGTTTCACCTCTTGTTATGTACTTAGCCTAAATCTCTGCACTTTTCAATTTTTTATTTTTCAATACTTAGGGGGAGATTGTTAGCTCCAATCTTTCTGTAAATAGAAGTATTGAAAAATAGGCTAAGTATAGAAGTGTACGACAGAGGCTCTGCCGAGTAGCCAAGTAACCGAGAAGACAGAAGTCTTCGACAGAGGCTCTGCCGGGATAACCAAGAAGACCTAAGTAAAGAAGCAACAGAAGACACTTCTAAGCAGACAAGGCCACAGAGCTTCTATCATAGTTGACAGAGCTTCTGTGGTAAAAAGAAGATCTACGCAAAAGATCTTAACAAGGACGAACATGCTTCTTACAATATCTGCCATTCGAAGGTTCTAAAGATCAATTGTACAAAGGCGTGACCTGACAACTCCACGTGTCAAACTCTGATAGGTTTCCGCCTAAAGCTGAATATGGAGCATTTAATGAACGTTGTATCTGCAACAGTTCCAGAATAGTATTTTGTACCTTCCAGCTGCTATTCCTCAAACAGTGTCTTTGTACCTTCAGTCCTTATTGTCCCCTTTAGAAGTAGTATAAATAGAAGGCTCATGTGAGCTCTTCTATTTAAGCTTTGAAAAACACACACACCATTAGAACATATTCTTGTTAAACCTTTCGGTGTTCTTGGTGTTCTTAATATATCAAATACAGTGAATCATTAAGCTATTTATCTGTCTTATTTACATTACTTGTATTTGATATTGTGTGTTATTCTACCATATTATATTTGTTTAGTTCGTCAAATACACTTCCGCATTACATCTTATTTGAACTATTAGATATAAACATCATTGTTAAGCAAAACAGGAACCAACAATTTATTTACCCAATCGTTGGCACTCATGCACAACTCAACAATTTCACTCTGCTGGCCTTCAAGGACAACATCTCACAATATTGTCGGCGTTCTAGCACAACACGATAACAGTGAAGCTGGCGTTCTAGCACAACACAATAGTGTTGCTGGCGTTCTAGCACAGCGCGATAAGTGTTGCTGGCGTTCAGGGGCGGAACATAGGCGTTAAAACCGCAGGGGCCGGACCTTGTAAAACTATTTTGTCATTCAAACGCACCTTGTAATTTAGAACTATTTTGCCTACCTAATTTAGAAGTACTAATAATTTTTTTTAAATCACCCAGGCCATGGCCTGGAGTAGCCAACACTGTGTTCCGCCCCTGCTGGCGTTCTAGCACATCGCGATATGGCGCGATTAGGGTTAGAGGTCCAATTTTGAGGGAAAATTTGGGGTGTGGGGGGAAGTTTTCATAGTCCCGCCTCTTTTTTATTTTCAGTTTTCATATTTAAATAAATAAAATATTAAGTAATTTATAATAAATATACATACATGATTAAATATATATATATACTTAATTCAGTTTATAATTATCACTCTATTTGTAAAAACATTTTAAATCTATATGTTTAAACCACGTAAACTATTATCGAATCATATTAATTTCCTATTTTTGATTTATAATAAATATTTTATTTCTCAACATAACGCAAGGGTACACAACACATATCAACCAAACATTAGTCGCATTTAACACACTTTGGTCTTATTGAGTTTAAATAGGTCTTCACGTATATATATATATATATATATATGATTTGAACTCTACATATATATATATATATATACTACATATATAAGCATATACACTTAATGTCTTAAAGACAAGTCATCAAGCATGGAGTACCACCATTTTATGCAGGAAATTCAAAAAACTCTTAAAGACAACTGACAAAGCACATTGTACAACTGATTTGCTTTTAAACCCTCTCACCACCTCCAGCCATCCCTTTTCTCCGACAGTGATCCCTTTTTCTATTTTGGTGCTAAATAAATCATTTGCTTTTCAGAATTTATTTGAATTCAAATTTCTTCACTCTCTCAATCTCAAACACGCCCTAAAACTCATCCCTAAAATCCAGTCTCTCCATCTTGTACACACCAATTTCAAATTTGAAATCTTGACTCCATCATATTTCCTCCCCAAATTGACAATTCACAGCCTATGGTTAGGGTTTTATGTCCATTCGAGGTATTCTATTTCCCGATTCCATTATCAGTTCATCTTCCTTCCTTTTCTTGCAGTTTTTATTTTCTTTCTCTCTCATTTTCTGGTTATGTTGTAGCTGATGTTGAATGTCAGATCGTTGATGAGGAACTCAGGAGGAGTTTACCGGAAGAGAATCGGAGAAATCAAAAAACTCACCTAATTACTCCTCCTACTACCGGTCGGCGATCTCCTCGTATAACGGATGCTTTCTTCGTTCCCAGGCCGATCTCTGAGGTATCTATATGCTTTCCATCCCTATTTTTCATCTCTGCTCTTTATCGATTTCTCCATCGATTTTTGATTTCTTTATCGATTTGGTTTCTGTTTCAACATCCATTTCGATTTCGTTTTTTGTGTATCCCTGCTACTATTTATTCTGAAATTGAGGGACCCATCCACCACAAAATCACAGGTCAGTTTAATCTCTTGTTTGTTTCTTCAGGGGTCTATTGGTGTCCATAACCTCTTTAGGGTTTAAACTCTTGCTTGTTTCTTCAAGGGTCTTTGCTTCAGTTACAACAATAAGGGTTCAATTGACGTTAGCTTATGGCTTTTGTTTCCGTTGTTGTTTTTTTGTCACATCTATTTTGGGTATCTTTTTGATGAAATAACGTAATTTACTCACTCCATCTCCTCATGTTTAATTTTGTTTGTGTCTTTTCTTTATGTTTACCAGGTTGAGCTTGTGCAATTAAAATTACCAGGAGGAGCTGCTTCTTCTATTGTATGTGTACCAACAGAGGTATTTCATTGTTAACTCTTGACCTTATCTTTATACGTTGTTGTGTTGCTCCTTGTTTACCATGTTTTGCAGGTTGTTAAGCAAAGGATGCAGACTGGGCATTTCGCTTCAGCCCCTGATGCTGTTCATCTTATTGTTGCTAAAGAGGGCTTTAAAGGGCTTTTTGCGGTATGTGATTTGAGCAACACACAAAATTGAGGATTCATAAGTTCTGGGCTTGAAAGCTGGTTACATTCTTGTATGCACTCAAGTAGCACTATTATGTGTGATTTGTGCTCAATTACTGAGATGTTGGGAGCCTTCATTTATGGTTCTATATGAGTCCTTTATTGATGTTGAAATTGCAGGGGTATAGTTCTTTTCTGTTGCGAGACTTGCCTTTTGATGCCCTCCAATTTTGCATATATGAGCAGCTTTGAATTGGGTATAAACTAGCGGTAAGCTGACTTTGCTCCATGTTTATAGTAAACATCTTGACTTTTTCATATCCAATGTTAGTTACTCCATAAAATAAGGCATGTACCTGGTTAAATAATTCTATAGGCAAAAAGGAATCTTAGTGATCCTGAGAATGCTGTGATTGGTGCTTTTGCAGGTAACTAAACCATTTTGAAGAACATTGTACAGCTTGATTTGCTCTATTTTTTAACCATGTACTTGTGCAATCTTTGAAGTAGTATATGGTTTAGAATCTAAGCAACAAGTGTGGATATAGTTAATTAGTGATATCCATTTGTAATGATGATTTAGTGGTACAGGTGCAGTCACAGGAGCTGTAACAACACCATTAGATGTAATAAAGACTAGGTTAATGGTTCGGGTACACCACACCACTCCAATTCTATTTTATCTTCTTTTTTTATATAAAAAAGTTATATATATATCTTTATTTAATGGAGAAGGTGTCTGAGTTGATGTTTTTGTGTGGCAGGGATCATCAAAGCAGTACACAAGTATCTCCCATTGGTATATCACACAGATTTGACAGATTTGACTGACTCAATTTCAGCATGAAATCTATCGCAAGTATCCAATTATAAATCACTTACTCATTATTTATTTATCATCATCAGTTTTTATATGATAGAAAATCTTTGATTTTGATGTTGATTCTCCTATGAAATAAGTAGTATTGCTAGGTTTCAGCAAGAAAATAAACCTCCTGTTTGGATGAGTATGAAAAACTCCAAGGTTAGTTTCTGAGCTCTTTCATGCTTTTTTCGGGTTTATGTTGATCAAAATATACAAGATAATTTGGATTTTCATAGCTCGTAATTACTTTTCATGTAGAAGGAATAATCTGTATTTTCGTAGGCTTCAAGGATTTTTTTTGACTGATTTGTCCAACATGATCCAATTTTGACTCTTCTACCAATTATTTTGCCTCTTTTTTTAGCCTGCCTAATTTGATTTTCTTTTCTGGTTCATAAAATTCCTTTCTTACAATAGGGAAGTGGAGATGGCTTGGGTTCAGATGTTTAAAATGCTCTTGCGAGGTACTTTGTTTGATCATGATAAGGTTCTCTATTCTCTTTACTGAAGTACTGTTTTCGATTTTGACCGATTTTGATGTTGGTTTCAGTTGATGTTTGTCGATGGTAATAACATTTTGGTTTCATGAATCTTCAATAGTTGTTTTTCTTTATTTGATGTTGAAAACAATACATTTTTGCTTTTGCTTGATGTTGGTTCAGGTTCAACATCAAGTGTTGACGTTGAGTGTCTCCTTAGTCGAATTTGATTATGTTCTATTTAAATCCCTATTCTTGGTGCTGCATGTTTATTTTTCTATTTAAACACCAGTGGTGCCCTCTTTGTGTGTCTTAAAGTGTGGTTTTTTATTTTACATAATTGATTTGTTTGATCTATCACTTGTTATTTTGGAAGTTGAATGTTTGTTTGAAAATGAAGATATATTTTCCGTGAACTAAACTAATGTTTCAGAATTGTCATTCACCCGCGCTGCATTGCGCGGGTAGACAGCTAGTATATATATACACATATAGGCATGGGATCATGTAAGAAATACTTTTACACCATTGATCACTTTTAATCAAATACTCTCCCATAAATTGCAGCTTAAAAGGGAATTAATCCAGTGCATCTTATCTCGGTGTATCTCATCCTATTGTTCCTCCATTTCTCATCCAATGGTTGATAATCACTTCTCACCGGAACCCAACCCTACACGTATATGCGTGGGCTTAAAAGGGAATTGATCTGGTGCATTTCGGTTGAACGGTTCTTAATGAACTATTGGGCCTAGATGGGTCTTATTGTATCAAGGAGTTGTAAATGAAATGTATTGGGCCTTCATGGGTTTAAGTGGCACTTAATGAAATGTAATGGACCCTAATGGGTTACAGTAGCTATTAATGAACTATTGGCCCTTTAAAGCCCAATAGATATCTTTAAAGTCTGATAGATCAATTAAGATCCAATTAAACTTTTTAAAGCTCAATAGAACCCTTTAAACCCGATAGATCCATTAAGGCTTAATGAAACCCTTTAAAAGTCAATAGAACCGATTAAAGCCCAGTATAACAGATTAAAGGCCAATAGATACTTTAAAGTCCAGTAGAACCGCTTAAAGCCCAATAGAATTGATTAAAACCTGATAAGACCCATTATGACTTATTACATGTTTGTATGCAAAGTGTGTACTGCATATATGCATTTGATCACGTTACGTGTTTATGCATATATACCTCGATGACTCAATAGACCCATTTAAAGCCCAATAGAACCCTTTAAACCCGATATATCCATTAAGGCCTAGTGAATCCCTTTAAAAGACAATAAAACCGATTAAAACCCATTAGAACAAATTGTTGATCCAAACCCTCAGTGATTTGATAATGACCCTCTCTTAAATACTTAGTGAAAATTGTAAGTAAACATTATGTATTAGAGTTTCACTATCGTTGATAACTACTAAGACCTTATAGTACCGCTGATAGGAACTCTCGCTCTTTAGATTAAACATTCAGCGAACACTGTTCACCATAATGCTCTGAGCATGTTCAGTCCTTATGGTGATCGCTGATAAGTTAGTTGTTTACTTATGATCCCTGAAGACAAGTTTCACGTCAACATAGGTTCTACGCTGAAGTCGAAGATCAAGCTCAAGAACCAGCGACAAGTCTCCTAATGAACTGATGCGGATCAGCGAAGACTCAGATTTGTCCACTCAACGTGAAGTATCAAGTACAAAACTTCAAGCTATCGCTGAACTTTATCATTCGCTGATAAACAATGGTAAAGCGCTGAATCAACGAAAGCTGATCATGAAGTCTTCCGTACAAAGTACTTTTGTCTTAACCACCCTTGCACGACTCCGTACGATATGTCAGAAAAGAACTTCCTTATTGTCTGAAATCGTACAACCACTCTGATACTACACTGTTCAAACATGCGGCTACTAAGGTTGTCTACAAAGGTCAATGACATACAACCAATGAGCTGCTGCCACGTGTAAAGTGTAAACTTCCATGCATTAAATGTATGCAGTATATAAGAAGGACTCCAACTTCATTTTTGAAGCACTCGAAAACTCTGGACGAGTCACTTGCTAACTCTGGTCAAGTCATCTTTCTTATCTTGAGATAGGTTATTATCAGTAATTTCCTTCTCTTTCTTAGTGCAAGAAACTTAGTGTTCCAACTTGTTTAGATTTAGGTATATCCTTAATCTTGTTCCGCAATAAGCTGTAAATTGTTAATGATTTATCAATAAACAATTTAGAAAAGTAAAATTTGTGTGTTTGTATTCAAACCCCCCCCCCCCTTCTACAAACTTGTATAGCCCTTCGGGACCAACAAGTGGTATCAGAGCAGATTTGTTTAATCTCATAAACAAGATCTAATCTATACTAAGATTTCTCTTCCTTGCTATTTCTGAAAATGACTGCCAACACAAACACAAACTATATTGACAATGGTTCTCTTGCAAAACCCCCTAGATTCTCCAGAGATAATTTTAATCTATGGAAAAATAGGATGATTCTTTTCTTAGAAGGTGTAGACCGTACTATGCCTTATTATCTTGAAAACGGCCCATATATTCCTGTAAGAATTGATGCTGCAGTTCCAGCCACTGAGAATAGACCTGCTATTTCAGAAAGGCTGATTCCTAAGGAAGTTCATATGTGGACTGATGAAGATAAGAAGAAAGTGGCTATCGAAACCAAAGCCAGATCCATACTCTCCATGGCTCTTCCTGACGAAGTCTACCATTCCGTCATGAACCTGAAACCCTCAAAATCTATGTGGGACACAATCTGTGTTCAGTATGAAGGTACTTCTGAAGTCCAGGACTCTCGAAAGATCAACCTGGTAAGACAGTATGAAAGCTTCATTTGTGGTAAGAATGAATCTCTCTCTGAAGCACACCAACGTTTTAACTGTTTAATAATAGATTTGAAAACTGTTGGTAAGGAATATTCTAACTTTGAAGTGCTAACAAAGTTCTTAGAATGTTTACCTGAAAGCTGGGACAGTTATTCTATGTGTCTCAAGTTGTCAAAGGATCTAAAATCAATGACCCTTTCTACCTTATATGGCACGATGCTGAATCATGAGCAATCGAGTCATCTTAAGAAGAATCTTGTAAAATATTCCAAAAGCACCCCTGTTGCTTTAATCTCAGAGGAACCTTCCACTCAGCGACCCTCGGTCACTATCACTGAGTTGGAGAGTAACTCTGAAAGGTCATCAGATTCTGACTCTTCAAATGATGATGAATCTTTGGCTCTCCTCACTAAAAAGTTCAGGAGATTCGCCAAAAAGAAAATGTTCAGAAAGAATAAACCTCTTTCCATTACTGACAAGCCAAGATCATCAGCTCCTGTTGATAAGGCTACTGCTACTTGTTTTAACTGTGAAAAGATAGGACATTTCGCTAACGAGTGCAGGTCAAAGAAAGTCTATAGACCCTCAGCTTTTCCAAAGAAAAACTTTATTCCCAGGAATAGAGATGACAAATACGCCAAGCTGAAAGAAAGGTATGCGAAGCTGAAAAGCTTTAAGAAGAAAGGCAAAGGCCTGATGGCTGACTATGATTGGGCTGACTCTGATGAGGAAGAAACATCTGACTCTGAAGATGATGAAGCCAATCTCTGTCTTATGGCCAAACATGAAGATGAGGAAGACAATTCTGACATTCCCTCTACTTCAACCTCTGCAACTCAGGTATCACCTTCTTTCTTTACCAATATTGCAAATATTGATGAAGTTGATAGTCTTCGAAAGATCGATCTCTTGACTAGAAGTTTATATGAAGCCATGAATGGCAAAACATTAGTTGAAAATCAAAACCTTGATCTCGCTGAACAACTTAAAAACTGTCGCCTTCAAATAGAAAATCTTTCTAAAATTGAAGAAGATTTTAAAGATCAAGTTCACCTAAATCAGCTAGTCAAAATCGAACGAGAAGAAGCTATCACTGCATTAAAAGCTGAAAAAGCTACTGTTGATGGATGGTATAATTCCTCAACAAAGATCACTGAGATAATTAAGTCTCAGATTCCCCTGAGTGATAAACGTGGTCTTGGTTACAAAGCTGATACTCTAGAACCAACCACTGATCGTTCCATGCTCTTATTTGGAACTTTCGTATCCTCAGTCGCTGATACTTCATCCTCTCAGTATTCCTCTTCTAGACCGCCTATCCCTGAGGAAATTTCTACCTCTTCTAAAGGTAAAGAGAAAATGGTTTATCCAAAACCTACCTCTGTCTTTAAAGATAAAGGTAAAGGAATTGCTTTTAACCAAAATCCTCAGAAGGGTATCTCTATACCTAAGCTGAATGCTTCTACAGCCTCCGCGATTCATCCATCTGGTTCAGAGAACAAGAACACTGGATATGTTCAGCGTGGATATATTCAGCGATCTAATCCCAGAATCAAAGTGGATGTTACTGGTAAGAAATCTGAAGAACTGATAGTTCCTCCTATTTCCAATACCAAAGGTGTACTTGATGTTGGTCCTTCTAATTCAAAATCTAAAACTCAGCATGCAAATGGTCCTAGAACTACTTTTGGTTATAGGAAATGTTATCATTGTGAACTTACAAATCATATTGCTAGTAAGTGCCCCACAGCCACCCAAGCTGAAAAGATAGCTAAGGTGAAGATCATTGCCCCCAAGGCAAAGAAGACCACTGAGGTTAAGAAATTAACCAAAGTGAAGACTGACAAAGCTGAATCTTCAAATGCTGCGAAGACTGCTGAACCTTCCATTCCAACTACTTCCACTGACAAACGTGTACACATGGTTAAGTGGGTACCCAAGAAAAACTAATCTTCCTTTGTAATGCAGGTTAAGAAGGGTATCTGGTATCTCGATAGCGGATGCTCTAGACACATGACTGGAAAGAAAAGCTTGCTCGCTGAATACAAGGAAGAGAAGGGTCCCTCTGTGACTTTCGGTGGAAATGGAAAAGGACATACCCGAGTGTTTGGTGAACTCTCAAATGGTACAACAACCTTCAGAAGAGTCGCATATGTTGAAGGGCTGAAGCATAATCTTCTAAGCATCAGTCAGCTTTGCGACATGGATAAGAAAGTAATCTTTACTAAGGAATCCTGCTTTGTCGCTGACAAAAAGGAGAAGATAGCTCTCAGCGGTTATCGATTGGAAAATGTTTATGTAATAAACATGGACTCAACAACCACTGAGAACTCCTGTTTCTACTCAAAGGCCTCATCTGATGTCAACTGGCTATGGCATAAGAGGCTCTCCCATCTAAACTTCAAGACACTGAACACTCTTTCTTCAAAAGAGTTAGTCACTGGTCTACCTCAACACTCATACACCAAAGAGTCCTTATGTTCAGCGTGTGAGAAAGGGAAGCAGACCAAAGCAAGCTTTAAGTCAAAGCAAGTCTCCTCAGTGTCATTTCCTCTACAACTTCTCCATATGGATTTGTTTGGCCCTGTTAACAAACAATCCATCGCTGGAAAGAAAGATACACTAGTCATAGTTGATGAATTCTCTCGCTATACATGGGTTATGTTTCTCCGTTCTAAGAGTGACACCTCTGAAGAACTCATCACCTATTTTCGGAAGATGGAAACCCTGAACAACTTGACCGTTCGCTCAATAAGGAGTGATCATGGGACTGAATTCAAAATCAGTTCTCTTGATTCCTTCTTTGAGAGTATGGGTATTTGTCACAACTTTTCATCAGTGAGAACACCACAACAAAACGGAGTCGCTGAAAGAAGAAATAGAACAATTATTGAAGTTGCACGTTCAATGCTCAGCGATTCTCACATGCCTACTCAGTTTTGGGCAGAAGCTGTCAACACTGCTTGTTTTACGCAAAACAGGTCGCTGATAGTCAAAAGATTCAATAAGACAGCCTATGAACTTTTTCATGGGAGAAAACCTTCAATTAGCTTTCTTCACATCTTTGGATGTCAGTGTTTCATACTGAATAACAGAGATGCCCTTGGAAAGTTTGATCCTAAGGCTGATGATGGAATCTTTCTTGGATATTCTTCAATCTCCAAAGCCTTCAGAGTCTTCAATCAAAGAAGATAAACTGTAGAAGAAACTATTCACGTCACGTTTGACGAATCCCGTTCAGCGAACTCTAAATTGTCCGCTGATACTGAAGAACTGAATCGATGGATGTTTTCTCATCTTGGTGATTCAGAAGATATTCCCACTCCTCATACTCATACAGTTGACGATGATAGTCCTACTGTCATTCCAAATATGCAGAATAGTGAAGCTGAAACATCATGGGTCTCAGTTGTTCCTTTAAACACTATACCTGCTTCTGAACCAAATGTCTCAGACATTCCATCTACTTCTCAGCAATCAGTGAATGAAATGACATCTGCACCTATTCCTCTCTTGACTGACATTCCAGAAGTTGTTGAAGCTTCATCTTCAGCTCCTCCAGTTCAGGTTGAGTCAGCGTCTCACGCTCTGGCTCAGTGATGGACTGTAAATCACCCAATTGATCAAATTCTTAGTGATCCAAACGCTGGTGTTCAGACTCGACGAAGTGCACGTAATATTTGTTTATTTGTTAACTTTATCTCTCTGATTGAACCAAAGAAAATAGATGATGCCCTCAAAGATCCAAACTGGGTCAGCGCCATGCAAGAAGAGCTGACTGAATTCGAAAGAAACAAAGTTTGGAAACTTGTTCGAAGACCAACTGACAAGACAGTGATAGGTACTAAATGGGTCTATCGAAACAAGTTGGACGAACATGGAACTGTAACCCGCCATAAGGCTCGACTTGTTGCTCAGGGATACAGACAAGAAGAAGGCATAGATTACGACGAAACATTTGCTCCTGTAGCAAGACTAGAATCTATTCGTCTATTCTTAGCATACGTTGTACACAAAGACTTCAAAGTATATCAGATGGATGTTAAGTCAGCGTTTCTAAATGGAAAGCTGAATGAAGAAGTCTATGTGGAACAACCTCCAGGATTCTCAGATCCTAAGCGTCCATGTTATGTTTATAAACTGGATAAGGCACTTTATGGCTTAAAGCAAGCTCCACGTGCATGGTATGACACTCTCTCTACTTATCTCCATATTGAAAAATTTGAGCGAGGTAAAATCGACAAAACTCTATTTTTCAGAATAGTGAAAGGTCATATCATTCTTGTTCAGATATATGTTGATGACATTATATTTGGTTCTACTAACCCTGATCTTTGTACTCGTTTCGCTGATAGAATGAAAGAAGAGTATAAAATGAGCATAATGGGTGAGCTAACATATTTCCTTGGTCTTCAGATAAAGCAAAATGAAAAAGGAACTTTCATAAATCAGGGAAAGTACGTTAAAGATATGCTGAAGAAATTCGATTTAACTCAGAGTTCAGCTATGAAAACCCCTATGGCACCACCGCTGACACTAAACAAGGATCCCTCTGGAATACCTGTTAATGTCATGCTGTACCGCGGGATGATCGGCTCTCTCTTGTATCTTACAGTTAGCCGACCCGATATTATGTACGCAACCTGTTTGTGTGCACGATATCAAGCTGAACCTAAGGAATCTCATATGATCGCTGTAAAGCGAATTTTTCGATACCTTAAGGGTACTGCGAACCTAGGTCTTTGGTATCCCAAAGACTCAGGGTTTTATCTAATCACCTATTCAGATAGTGATTTTGCAGGTTGCAAATTGGATAGGAAAAGCACCACATGAGGCTGTCAACTCCTGGGTGGAAAGCTGGTGAGTTGGACAGGTAAAAAGCAAAACTCAGTGTCCACCTCCACAGCTGAAGCTAAGTATGTAGCCGCTGGAAGCTGCTGTTCTCAGGTCTTGTGGATGAGAAATCAACTACTGGACTATGACCTACAGCTCTCGAAAATTCCAATCTATTGCGACAGCACAAGTGCCATCGCTATAGCCAACAATCCAGTACTACACTCAAAGACAAAACACATCGAAATCAGGTATCATTTTATCAGAGATCATGTGATGAATGGTGATATAGAACTTCACTTTATCCCAACTGATTATCAGTTAGCTGATCTGTTCACCAAACCTCTTGATGAGACAAGATTCAACTTTCTCATCAGCGAGCTTGGAATGCTGAACTTTGAAGAGTAAAATCTTCAGTGGTTCACATTTGATCAGCGATAGGATAAAATCAACTTATATAACCCATTCTATCATTCTCTCTCTGAACATAATTGATTCGCTGATATCAAGGTATGTTTTTTCTCTCGCTGACAATCGCATGTAAATGCAAGATTTCAAGACAAATTGCATCGCTGAATAGCTTAATCAGCGATACTTTGAAATTTCTAAAACCAACACTGATATTTCTATTCAGTGCTTCATGTTTTCAAAAGTGTTCCTGAGTTTTCAAAACCTCAGAGACATCCTAAAATATGAAAGGACATCCGTGACGTCATCGCAACGGATAAGCCCCGACACGTTCTTTTTCTGACACACGTTTGCACGTGTCATTTACCTTCCAATCAAATGCAAACACGTGTCTGTGTTATGATGAAAAACTTTCCCGCTCGAGTTTTTCTCTCTCTCTCTAATCTCACTATATAAACACATTTTGGGTTTATATTTTTCCTTTACGCGAACAACTTCTTCCTCAAGAAAATTACTGTTGCATTCTGCCCTCAAGTTTTTCAAGAACTTCTTCTTCTTCAACGAACCAGGTTAATATTTCTTTTATTTACCTGTTTCTTAAAACTTGTTAATGATCTTCTCATTGTTTTTACAAGATCAAACAAAAGAACTTTTTCAAAAATGAAATCATTTCTTTCATGGTTTTATGAACACAGCCTTTCATGGTTGTTCTTCAAGTTTAATCGCAAAAATCTTAAACTTGTTCTTCATACGTTTTTCCAGAATCCTAATCCTCAAAGGAAACTGGAAAACAAGACTTTTTATTGGGTTTGCATTTTTCTTTTTCAAAAACAAGAAAACCCAAATCTTCATTAAGACATTTTTGTCTGAATGAAATGGACAAAATGCGAACCATCTTATTGGAAAATCTTTCCACATTAAGATTATTCTTATTTGTTATATCTTTGGTTGAACTGATAATACAGAAATGGCATCTACTGACAATCCTACTGCTGAGAACACTGCTGCTGCTGAGGAACTGGAAATCATCAAGGCTCCTCAGGTCAAGTTCACTCTTGAAGAACTTGATTGGACAAAAACAAACAACCTATGTGCGCTTTTCGAGTTTCCTCCTCGAAAGCAAGTCACACATCTAAATGATGCTGTGAAATTCCTCAAAACCTGTTGCCTCTCTACAGCCCTGACCATAACACCTCATGCACATCAGCTACTACTATCTCAGTTCTGGTATTCTACCAGACACACTCAGCTACCATCGACCAAAGACCCCAAAAAGAAAATCAATTGCATCCTCTGTGACACTGATTTTGGCACCATAAAAATCACCCCTGCCATTATCCGAAAAGCCCTGAGCCTTCCCTTCGCCACAAAAGAAAAACCTTTTGTTCCTCTCCCTGACCACAAGAAACATGTTGATAGGGAAGCCATCACTGCATTCTTTGATGCAGTGGGTTATGTATGGGAAACTGGAAGGGACAAGAAGCCTGAGAAGAAAATGACCCTCATCAAGAAGTCAAAAATGCCCAGCGAGATGAACTTCATCTTCGCACACTTGATAAGCTGCATGACTCCAAAGACCGGCTCCTCTGATCAAGCCGCTCAACCTCAGCAAGCAATGGGCTATGCATTGCTGAAAGGTCTGCATATTGACTGGCATCGATAATCTACGATGATCTAGTGCTCAAAGTGGACTCTGCCGCTGACCGACCACCATGGGTTCCATACCCAAGATTTCTCAGCGCCATCTTCCAAACTGGCCTGAAGGACAACTACCCAAAAGTAGGAGACGTGAAACTCTCTCAGGTTGGCCCTAAGGTACTCGACTTCAAGCCAGTGGCAAACGAGGTACGTCTCTCTACTCTCTTAAATCTTCTCAATCCTTCTTCTTCTACTTCTGCAGCTCCTTCAGTGGAAATCCCCACCGCTGATACCCCAGCTGCAACCTCCACTCCTTCAAGAAAAAGGAAACACTCTACTACCCAACTTGGTTCCAAAAGAACTAAGAAAACCAAGGAGCAACCCCAGCAATCTCATGCTGAAGACTCCTCAGCTCATCTTGAAGAGCTGAAGGAAAGTTCAGTGGTAAGCTCTACCACAGCTGAACAAGCCATCCATTCCATCCCAGCTTCAGCGTCTCTAAACGCTGAAGTAATAAACATGGAATCGACCCAACCTCCTTCAGTCTCTCTACAGACTGAAGAAGTGATTCTCAGCGGATCCAACGCTGAACCCCACACCCATACATCATTCTCAACCTTCGCTTCTCTCTCTACTCCATTGGACTCTAATCCAGTTTTCACCACGATCACTGGAGCACCCGTCATTCCTCCAGAAGCTAAAGCTGATACTCTTCAAGGAATGATGGATGCAGGACCTACAGAAATGACCATGCGTACACGCACTCTAGCTGACGACATGGAACTCTTTTCAGGACACAGAAGTTTTGACGACTTCACCAACCCTCCTGCAGATATACACCAACCCATATACACTGTAACTGAACCCCAAACTTCTGAGCTTTCCTCTGTTCACAAGTACTTATATGTTACAGGTCCTAATTTGGGAGACATCAACGCCTCTCTGAAGAACCTGGATACGAAGCTGACAGGTCTCACCACTACTCTCTCAGGCAACTCTTCAGTTGTAACAAACGCTGGAGAGAATCTCAACAAGCTGACAACAGTGGTTGAACAAAAAGCCTCCAAAACTGATTTGGAGAAGGTTGATGGTACTCTTGGTGACTTTGCCAAAGTTCTTGCTGACATCTACACAGACTACACCTCTCTTAAATCAACAGTTCAAACCTTGTCCAGCGAGGTCACAACGCTGAAGACATCGGTTGGAAATCTTTAGGGAGACATGTCTGCTGTAAAGTCTGACGTGAGTTCATTAAAGACTGACGTGAGCTCTGTAAAGATTGACGTAAGTTCAGTGAAGACGATGGTACAACAGATCCTGAATAACATGACCGCCCCTGCACCTTCGCATTTTACTACAGCGGATCGTGCTGAACTTCTAAAGATCAGTCCTGCTATTACTGGCCTAGAAGACAGAGTAGCAGCGATTGAAAATTATATGGGGATCCCTGGCCAAGAAGACAGGAAACCAAAACCATCTACTGAGTCATCGCATTCCTCCCCCACTCATCATAAGGAAGAGGGGAGAAGAACTTTGAAGACCTTCCCCATGATGAATCTATCGAGGGGGAGAAGACTGAAAACCTTACCCTTACTGAAGAGGGTGAGAAGACAACTGCTGGACCTCAGGGACTTGAAAACCCTGAGGGAACCGAGAAGCTTACCTCTGTATCTGAGGGGGAGCAACTCGAAGAAGATGCTGAACAATCTGAATCTGAAGATGAAGATGATGAACCATCTTCTTCTCCAAAGAATGATGATGATGATGATGACTCCTTTATCGTCAAACCTGCTCAGAAGACTACAGCTCTTAAAGGGATCAAGATTAACGAATCTTCAGGGGAGCGGACAAAGCCTTCAGCGTCTGAAGCTGACAAGGGCAAGGAAAATGTGTCGTTGAAGACGAAGATAATCTGATGATCTTGCTTCAAAAGACAGTTCGTCAGTCCTCTCCCCTGCGTGAGGATTCTGAAGTACAACCAGCTGCTGCTAAAGTTGAAGAAATAATCCCGGTCTTGGATTTGATCTCTGAGACTGATGAACCTGAAGAACAGCTGCTCTCTCATCAAAATAGACCTTCCTTGGCTCCTCAAAAGCTGAGTGAAGAGGATCAGAAAAAGAGAGATGCAATGATCAAGAGATTCGAAGATCAGCGAATCATCCTGAAGCGTAATCAACTTCCTCTTATTCCTCCAAAGTTCAGACTTTCACAAAAGGAATACAAGGATCACCTCAGATCTGAACGTCTACTCGCTGAAAGAAGGGAAGCTGAAGAAAAAGACAGAGAACTCGCCATCCAGCTTACTCAAGAATCAGTCGAAGACCCCAAGCTGAAACGAATTCCCATTCAAGTCCAACGTCAGCTATGGGAAGACGCCAAGATCGTTGAAGAAAAGAGAACTGTGTCTCAATCTACTTTAATCTGGTGCAAAGAAAAGGTACACTTCAGATATCGACCTTCCAGAATCAACAAGGTATATATCACTGGAAAATCAACCCTCAAAGTTTCAATCGCTGAAATCGAGATATTCAGAGAAAACGGACAGTACGAAATATTCTATGCTGAAGCCATCATGAAGTACGGTCTCTCTGAATGGTTGGAGATCCGATTAGCCATCCAGAAGTCTCAATCTAAGTACAAGGATCATGTCGAAAAGCTGATAAATCAACATATCGACTTAGTATCTTCTTGTGTGGATATTCCTCCTCCTCTCGCAAATCAGAAAAGAAGGGCCTCTGCAAAGAAAAAGTCTAAACCTTCAGACTCAGGTCCTCTTATACGAAATGAAACAGGTATTGATTTTTCTCGTGCTGAAGTTCTTGGTCCAGAACCTGACCTTTCCGTACTTGACACATCTCTTCCTCCTGATGAGACTTTCATCCCTGGGAAAGTCATAAGCAAACCCTATGGGATATTCTTTATTGACTATGGTGGACGAAAACGTTTTCAACGTATCTCTGAACTTACCATCACTCCCATCGAACAGCTGAAAGATCTCATCTACTGGTGTGAATTCAAACGCGACATTCAGGCACGGCATCTAAAACTCTTGATTTTTGAAGAAGCTCTGAACAAAAAGAATCAAGGAGTAAATGTCCCTGACCGGATGATTCCCACATCAAAGACCCTTGATGAACTTCTCATTAAGGAAGAACCTCTATAAGCTGATAGGATCACCTTATTCTTCTATTTTATCAGTTATTATTTTGTACTTGTAATTTATTTTGCTTGTACTTGTAATCTTTCCACTTCCCTTTGTAATCTGATACGAAGTTTAATGAAAGATTTCAACGAAAGTACCTTACTCCATCAGTACAGAAAAGATCCCAGAAAACAGTAAAAGGGACAAATATTTTATGAGTTCTTTTTATCCTTATGTTTTCATTAAATAGCAATTTTCTCTGTTGCTATGTCATAATCAAATAGGGGGAGATTGTTGATCCAAACCCTCAGTGATTTGATAATGACCCTCTTTTAAATACTTAGTGAAAATTGTAAGTAAACAATATGTATCAGAGTTTCACTATCACTGATAAGTACTAAGACCTTACAGTACCGCTGATAGGAACTCTCGCTCTTTATATTAAACATTCAGCGAACACTGTTCACCATAATGCTCTGAGCTTGTTCAGTCCTTATGGTGATCGCTGATAAGTTAGTTGTTTACTTATGATACCTGAAGACAAGTTTCACGTCAACATAGGTTCTACGCTGAAGTCGAAGATCAAGCTCAAGAACCAGCGACAAGTCTCCTAATGAACTGATGCGGATCAGCGAAGACTCAGATTTGTCCACTCAACGTGAAGTCTCAAGTACAAAACTTCAAGCTATCGCTGAACTTTATCATTCGCTGATAAACAACGGTAAAGCGCTGAATCAACGAAAGCTGATCATGAAGTCCTCCGTACAAAGTACTTTTGTCTTAACCACCCTTGCACGACTCCGTACGATATGTCAGAAAAGAACCTCCTTATTGTCTGAAATCGTACAACCACTCTGATACTACAATGTTCAAACATGCGGCTACTAAGGTTGTCAACAAAGGTCAATGACATACAACCAATGAGCTGCTGCCACGTGTAAAGTGTAAACTGCCATGCATTAAATGTATGCAGTATATAAGAAGGACTCCAGCTTCATTTTTGAAGCACTCGAAAACTCTGGACGAGTCACTTGCTAACTCTGGTCAAGTCATCTTTCTTATCTTGAGATAGGTTATTATTAGTAATTTCCTTCTCTTTCTTAGTGCAAGAAACTTAGTGTTCCAACTTGTTTCGATTTAGGTTTATCCTTAATCTTGTTCCGCAACAAGCTGTAAATTGTTAATGATTTATCAATAAACAATTTAGAAAAGTAAAATATGTGTGTTTGTATTCAACCCCCCCCCCCTTCTACAAACTTGTATAGCCCTTCAGGACCAACACAAATTAAAGCCCAATAGATGTTTTATGGGTTACAGTGGTTCTTAATGAACTATTGGGCCTTTTAAAGCCCAATAGACCCCTTTAAAGCTCAATAGATCAATTAAGGTCCAATTTAACCCTTTAAAGCCCAATAGAACCCTTTAATCCCGATAGATCCATTAAGGCCCAATGAACCCCTTTAAAAGACAATGGAACTTATTAAATCCCATTAGAACAGATTAAAGCCCAATAGATGCTTTAAAGTCCAACATAATCGATTAAAGCTCGATATAATTCATTAAAATCCAACAATACCGTGTATGACTTATTACATGTTTGTATGCGAATTGTGTATTACATATATGTATGTGGTGTCTATTGCATGTGGTTCATGATAAGACCACTAAGTCCCACTATAGGTCAATAAGACCATTGAGATACATTCATAACACAATAAGATATTTATATGACTTATCAAGACCTACTAAAACTCATTATAACTTATTACCTAAGTTTAATTACCTACAGGGTTACCAAACAACACACATATTATATATGCTATTTATACATTCATATATATCATTCATATATATATACACATGCATGTATATATATAACACATATATACATCATACGCGATTTCCAAATATCACACATTAGCTCTATATATATACACATTTTTTTTGAACGGCAAGTTAACGCACACACACGTTCCAGCGGTATCGGGCCTCCATTACGGGCAATCCCACTAATCCGCTGCGACCCGTCACAGCCTTTGGCTGAACCCGATCGACAGGGTAGAGGGTCCCATAGACTTGACCCACCCGTACAGGCCCCGGACCCGACCCCGAAGGATCCGACCCAGAGTCTGGATATCTCAGGAAAGTGTCGCCCGCTGGAATCGAACCCGGGTAGTGTGGCTTTCACCCCACACCCCCAGGATGTTATCTATCCAACTGAGCTAACCCCCTTTGATTATATATATACATATTGATCACATATTCCATTGATATCAATATATACACATATACACAATATACATGCATAGATCGATCAACAACCGACACATATACCAACATACACACACACACACACACACACACACACACACACATATATATATATATATATATATATATATATATATATATATATATATAACACATATAAAATGAGGAGCAAGAAATACAAAAAACATCCGTTACTAATCCGTCACTGATCAGTGACGGATTAGTGACAGACGTGTGGATTCCGTCACTAATCCGTCACTGATTAGCGACGGATTAGTGACGGACACATGGAATTTCATTTTTTTTTTGTAAAACTTGACAGGTTCGTCGCGAATCCGTCGCTGATTTGTGACGGATTAGCGACGGACATATATAGTTCATTTTTAATTTCTTTTCTAATACATTGCGTCACTAATCCATCACTGATTAGCGACAGATTAGTGACGGACACGTGGAATTTCATTTTTATTTATTTTTTTTGTAAAACTTGACAGGTCCGCCGCTAATCCGTCGCTGATTTGTGACGGATTAGCGACAGACATATATAGTTCATTTTTATTTTTTTTTCTAATACATTCCGTCACTGATTAGCGACGGATTAGTGATGGACACGTGGAATTTCATTTTTATTTTTATTTTTATAAAACTTGACAGGCCCGTCGCTAATCCGTCGCTGATTTGTGACGGATTAGCGACGGACATATATAGTTCATTTTTTAATTTCTTTTCTAATACATTCCGTCGCTAATCCGTCACTGATTAGTGACGAATTTCTGTCTGTCACTAATCCGTCACTAATTTGTGACGGATTAGTAACGGATTGTGTTCTTGTTCATTCCGTCGCTGATCCGTCACTAATCCGTCACTGATCAGTGACGGAAATTTCCGTCACTGATTTTCGTCACTGATACCTCTTTTTCTAGTTGTGGATAGTGTTGCCTGGCGTTCTAGCACAGTGTGATATTGCATTACCGTAACATAACCGTTTATAACAAAATCTCGCGTATCGATATCATTCATATCATAAATGAACCATTTTATAATAAATGCATTCCAGTTCGAAAATGGTTAAAGGAAAACTCACCTCAAGATCTATTATTGCACCCGAGTCTTAACGATTAATATATTCCCAAATCGAACACCTAAATTATCGAATTAGGAAAAGTGTTAAACTACTATAAACATCTCAAAATTCACCTTTTATATTCCGTAAACTAATTCTCTAAAATATGGCTCAAATCCTACACCGAAACGAGAAAAGAAACAAACAGTATCACACCCAACTGATCAGTTTCGACTTTTATCCTAAAATCCAATCTAACCATGATTTTTAAATAATATAATCACACAAATATTATGAATTTAAAACTTTAAATTCAAAACTCTTAATCCGCAAAAAAATCATTAACCAAGGATGATTTCTCAAAATAAATTATTAAAGAACACTAAATAACGTACAATAATTTAACAAAAGAGATTTAACCAAGAACTCTTGTAATAAGCCAAAGAATTCCCAACTTAATAGATAACCAAATTAAACCTAAAACCAAGCTCTTAACCATGGTGGATACTAAAAATAGAAATTAAATAAATAAATGGGAAATTTATTAAAATGCTTCAAGTTTAAACTTAAGTTGCCAAAATGCCACAAATCTCTTTGGTTTTGCAAAAATGCCCCGTTTTCCCGCGATTTACCCCGCGATTGCGGACCCGGCCTAAATTGCCCACGGTGGGCCGCGATGGACCATAAATTTGGCCAGTTGTCAATTTTGGTCCCTTCCACGATTTTCACCTTTGGTCCCACTAGTTTTGAGGCTATCATTTCATGTTTTGGGGTTTCTCACGTGTTTTGGCATGATTTTACTGTTTTTTTCCACACTTATTGTCTGAGTTGTTTCAAGTATTTATTTAAAGTAATGTTTTCCATTTTAAGTTATTTAATAGGGAAATTAATTAAAAGATCAATTATTGCAATTCATCTTCCCCACCGAAACGGACACGGTGCATCTAAACAAAGAAATCTATTACGGGACGGCGTCCTGCATTGCAGTGATCCAGTTAACCTTTTCCTTGATCACGTCATCCATTCTCGTGTAGCTTTCTTTGATTTCTTTTAGTTCCTCTTCTACCTCCTTAATTTGTCGTTGCACATCCCGAACGTGAGCCCTAGTCATGGCCAGTTTTCGTTTCTTCTCCTCTAGTAACTCCCGTTTGTTGCTGAAGCTCCCTGTTATGGTTCCACATAACTTTTACCCTTTCGATATCGGCGTTCGCCGCATCAATGGATGCTTGCACTTTGGTAGGAATTCGTTGACTTTGTGGAAGACCCGTCGGCTGGGTACAATGATACCTTGGTGGGCTTTTCCAGTCATTTTCGAGGTAGTAGTGCTCCCATGCCATATCCCAGTCTTCTCCCTCCTCAACCGTGAATGGATCATCGGCCGCAGTTCGCCCCTGGTTTCTCCTCCACTCCTCGTCTGTTTCTGGTACCTTCCAGGTACTCCGTAAAGCTCTATCGTTCAGTGGTTGGTTGGCTGCCGAACGTGAAGTGCCAGCCCCATTCGCCAAACTTTTCCCCTTTGATTTTGAACCTCCAGCCATAGTGTTAAGAAAAGCGAGAGAATGTTTGTAAACGGTGTAGAAGGTAGAAAAGATAGATAACAAGTTGTGAATTAGTACTTCATCATGCCATCTACTTATAGCCGTGAAAATGTAGGTTCTTCATCACGGATGTGGATATGGTCAAAGATTTCGTCTGAAAAGTTGCCTGCATGATTCGTCTGAATAGTTCACTACAAGATTCGACTGAAAAGAGACTGCAAAATTTGACTGAAAAAGTGACTGCAAGATTCGTCTGGAAAAGTAGTCTGCAAGATTCGTCTGAAAAGGTAGCCTGCAAGATTCGTCTGAAAAGGTAGCCTACAAGATTCGTCTGAAAAGTTGATGCAAGATTCGCCTGAAAAGTAGAAGGTTTATGTTGAGCCATTTGCTCCTTGTGGCTATAAATACCCGTGTTAGTTCCAATTGTAATATTATATTACTTTCATTCTTCAGTATTATATTACTTTCATTCTCCAATATTATATTATTTATTATAGTTACTTTCATTCTCCAATATTATATTACTTATCATTGTGGGATGAGTAAAACACCACCACAATGCTAGATTTTAAAATACACAGATATTACACTGCCACATTATTATATATTATTATTTCTTCTTTAGTCAATAAATTTAATTATTTCAATTTTTTTAACTTCCCAACAATGTGAGATAGCTAAAAATCAACCACCACACCATTTGTAAAATACTCAAATTTCACGGTGTCATATCATGATCTTTAATTCAATTATTGGTTTTTTAATATTTTTATTAATTGATATATTAATCGATTGATTTTTTATATAATAATAATTTTTATTTGTTTTTCAAAAAATTCATCCAAAATAAAACAATCTATGAATCATGGCCCTATGGATCATGGATGGGCACAAAGGTACCACATTCACATTTTCTATTCACATCTTTATTCTAAATATTCAACTTTTTACCAATGTGGGATAAACAATAACTCAATCACACAATTCACCACTTGATAATACTCATATCTCATGGTGTCATCTCATAACCTTTTGGTTTTTTTAATATATACATATATATATAATATTGATAACTGATGATATTTTTTGTAAAAAATGTCATCTAAAATAATACAATCTTATGTGTCAAAACCGACGAATAGACACAAATGCATTGCACTCACCTTTCTTACACATCTTTATTCTATTTTTCAACTTGTCACCAATGTGAAATAGCTAAAAGTAAACTACAATTGAGCATTTGAGAATACTCAATTTTCATGATGCAAAAAAAAGGTCATCCAAAATAAGACAACCATATGAGAATAGACATAAAAGCATCACATCCACCTTTTTATACACCTCTTTATTCAAAATTTTCAACTTTTCACCAATGTAAAAGAGCTAAAGCTCAACCACAATCTATCATTTGAGAATAATCTCATGATGCAAAATAAAGGTTATCCAAAATAAGATAACTCTATGAGAATGAAAACAAAGTCATCACATCCAACTTTTTTATACACACATATTTGTTCTTATATTTCAACTCCTCACCAATGTGGGATAGCTATAACTCAACCACAATCCACCATTTGAGAATACTCAATTCTCATGGTGCCACCTCATTCCTATTGGGTTTTCTTTTTATATATATAAAGATATAACACTGTTAATTATAGACGTTTTTTCTTGTATGGTTTTATTTTCTTGATAATTCTTCGCGTATTTTAGTTTTCGAAATGAAACCACTCAATCTATTGGACTTCCAGGTAGTAGGGGAATCACAAGGATTGCTTAAGCCCCAACAAACCTTAGGTCTATTTACACCCGTCCGACAAAATCCAAATAGATATGTTGTGATTTCTTTTATTTGTATATAACACTGTTAATTATAGACGCTTTTGGCAAGAGGCCAAAATGAATTTGAGTTTGGCATGTGAAGCCAATTTCAATGTTTAAATATCTTAATACCATTTATGGATCTTTCGGTAAAATATTACATATAAGGGCTTCGGAAGTGTGACTTCCAAAATTTATTTATGAGTAGGAAACTCACAAGAAAGATAAACAATTAAATAAAAATAAATTTGCAAAGTTAGGGGAGCTAAGTTGTAAATTAGCAATAATAAGGGACGTAACTTGTAAATTACCTAAGTTTAGGGACCTAATTTGTAATTTAGCAAATATAAGGGACCTAAGTTGTAAATTGGCTAAGTTTAGGGACCTAATTTGTAATTTAGCAAAGTTAGGGGACCTAACTTGTAATTTAGCAAAGATAAGGGACCTAAGTTGTAAATTAGCAAATAATCTAACATATTTTTAAAAAAACACTCTAACATATTTTTATAAAAAACAATCTAACATGTTTTTATAACAAAACACTCGAACATATTTTTATAAAAAATACTTAACATATTTTTAAAAAACAAGAACATATTTTTATAAAAAACACTCTAACATATTTTTAAAAAACAACACTCTAACATATTTAAAAAAACACAATACTCTATAATAACACAATATTATAAAAAAACACAATATTATAAAAAAACACTATAAAAAACACTCTAACATATTTTAAAAAAAACACTCTAACATATTTTAAAAAAAACACTCTTAACATATTTTTATAAAAAACACTCATATTTTTTTTAAAAACACTCTTAACATATTTTTTTTTTAAAAACACTCTAACATATTTTTTAAAAACAACACTCTAACATATTTTTATAAAAAACAATCTAACATATTTTTACAACAAAACACTCTTAACATATTTTTATAAAAAACAATCTAACATATTTTTAAAAAACAACACTCTAACATATTTAAAATAACACAATACTCTATAATAAACACAACACACTTAACTATTTAAAAAATAACACAATATTATACAAATAACACATTCAAACACATTATCTAAAATAACAACATACATATTTTAAAAATAAAACATTCAAACACATTCAAACATACTTTAAAAATAAAAATAAAAATAAAAGGAAACTACAACGGGGTTATGAAAACGTACCAAACGTGTAACAGGAGGCATCTTCAAATTCACGAACCGAGCACGTGTGCAACACGAGAAACTTTGAGAGAGTTTGGGAGAAATGAGAAATGAGATGTGGTGGCCGGATGGTCCCCACCCTCTCCATTTATAGGGCCGCGATTAGGAGGGTGAGGGTGGAGTTGCTATAAATGAAATTAGGGTTTCACCCAGGCCGCCACATGGCGCGGCAATCCCGCGATCGCGGCCTGGGGGTGGAAAGTGTAACTTTCTATCGCGGGACAGGGGCTCCGCGGGTATAGTTGGAGGAGTGTCGCGGGAAAAGTGGTCAAACGTCCGCGATCGCGGGGTAAATCGCAGGAAAACGGGGCATTTTTGAAAAACCAAAGAGATTTGGGGAATTTTGGCAACTTCGGTTTGAACTTGGGGCATTTTAATAAATTTTCCTAAATAAATAGAAGGTTACCTCCGATGAATAGCTAAACATTAAAAAAACACCCTTTAAGTTCCAATCTTCCCATGAGAGCTCATTGAATACACACACACATAGACGTTGTGATTGCCGACTTCAAAATGAGAAGGATAAGGGTGATTCCCTTTTATACCCCCAATTTATAGCATGAACCCTTAAAATTGATAATTAACCAAAACTATCCCTGAACTTTTACCTTTTACCTTTGCAAACTTAAATTTTAGGTTATTATAGTGTGGTTCATCGGAGGAGATTTTAAAAAGGAGTTGGATATGGATGAAGCTCGAAATGGAGATGAAAGACGAGTTGCAGGAGACTGAACAAGTGAGGAAAGGGGAGATCAATTTCGTCGGAGCTTTTAAAAAGGAGGATGCAAATCGAGTTCACCGACAACATTGATGAGGAAGATGAGGGGCGCCAGAGGGTGTGTTTCACAAGAGTGTTGAGAGGAGGTGAGGGTTGGTCACAGCGAGGGGTAGGGTGACGATGGTGTTGCAGGTCACCGGAGGAGAAACGATAGGGGGAAGGGAAGGACCAACGCAGCGACTTCACAGACCCCGAAAGGGAAGGACCGGCACAGGGACTTCAAACGGTTGCGACTAAAATTGAGTTATACTAAATTGATTTTTAAAGAAAATTAGGAAAAGATATCAAAAGACAAATATAGCCTTCACTCTAATAGAGAGAATTAACGGAATTAGTGACCATGGACCACTTTCAAAGTAAAATGAAAACCAGAAGGATGATTTCCAGACTTATCAAAGTTTAGGTCCCACTTTCAATTTTTTCACTAAACTTTAAGCACCAAGTAAACTCTAATTTACTAAGTAGTTAAATCTCTTTAAAAACAAACAAGGTCATCTCATCATCATATGCATAAATAGTACAATTGTAATCAAATATAATTCATTTCATTGATTTTTTATTTAATAAATATTTAAAAATAATATATTTATACGTATATATAAGTCGGTACGGTACGGTATTACCGTGGTAAACGATTTTTAATACCACGTACCAACCAAGTTTGTGAACCCTGTACGGTAGTACCAACCAATTTAATTGATACTAATTGAATTGGAACGGTTGGTAATGAACTGGTTGATTTGTCTTGGTACAAGTTTGACCCCCCCTATTGTATAAGTGAATGAATCTAGTCTCGCCACATAGAAGCAGAGGGCTTATCTTCTTCTCTTGTGTTACTAAACTTAAAGTTTGGAAGAGAACGACTTTGAATAGAAAATGGTCGTGAATAGAGATTGGTCGTGAACAGAGAGCAAGATGGAGGCTAGGGTTTCCAAACCGGGGGTTTTTCTTAATAAAAGAATATGGTCACCTACCTCGTCTATATATAGGTGATAGATTTCAATAGTTGATAGATTTCAATAGTTGATAGATTTTCACCGTTTTTATATCTAATCAATATAGATAAAAAGATTGATATTCTCAGTTTGCTCAAGTAACAATGATATTGAAACGATTAATTATACTGAATGATTAACGAGAGTTACATATAGATGAGTGAAAAGCAAACTATCTCTAGTCACTCTATGAATCGCTAAACTTCTAATGAATCGGCTTACCCAAATGATTAGAAAAACACAGTTTTAATACTAAGGGCTAATACAAGCTAAGCCCAAGCCCATGAAGCTAAATAAGTCCATTTAATAATATAAAGGCTTTTACAATAATTCAATAAGCCTCTATAATTATGTTATATAAATTTTTTATTAAATAGGACATTTATGGTCCTAACAAAGTTATCTAATTTGAATAATATAGACCTTTTTTTACAATAATAATATAGACCTTTTATATTATAAGAATTACACAAAAATGGTCCATCTTAGATGTGTCATTACACAAACTAACCCAATTAATCAGTTTTGTTACAAAATAACCCCCTTCGAAAACATTTTCACATATAGCGAGGCATTCAGGGAAAAGGACTCAATTTTTATTTTTTTGCGTATGTTGAACACTATTTTAGAAGTTAGTGAAGATTTCGTAAGATCTCTATATTTTGTGAAACCATTCAACACATAAAAGATTAGAGTCTTTCCGTGTTTAGTTAATTTGATTTACTTGCTTACCTTTAAGTAAATATGGAAATCTAATCAAGTAAACATGAAACTTAATAAAGTAAACATGGAAATATGATTAAGAGTGAATTACGCTTTTGGTTACTATGGTATACCAAAACTTATGACTAATAACGTCTTTTATTTCATTGATTATTGATATGGTACCTATGGTATTCAATTTCTTTTGGTCATGATTCCTCTCACTAAGTTAACAAAATTTCATTCACATATGAGGGGTTTTGGTCCTTTTACACATGTTCTTTTTTGTCACTTTCTTATTAAGGAATAAAAAATAAAGGGTAAATTACAAATTTCGTCCTTGCGATTTAATGTTGATTACAATGGGTCCCTAAACCCTAAAATTTATAGATAAGGCCCTTATGGTTTCACTTTCATTACGTTGGAGGTCCTTTGTCCTAGTTTTCGTTAATAAAAAGCTAGGTGAAATCCCCACATGCCCCTAGCCTGAGGGGCACTTTTATATCTTACCATTTCATTTAATATTGTATTAAATGTTCAAGTTCTTATGCTAAACGTACAAACCTTGAAGCATTTAGGGGTGAAAGATTAAAAAGAAAATTTTCACCCATTTCCCTTCTCAAGTCACACCCAACCCACTCAGAGTAGGGGTGCTCAAATATCCGACCAATCCAGCCAACCCAACCCAACCTGACGCAAAAAAAAAAAACTTAAACCGAGCCAATCCGACCTATACAATTTTTGACCAAACCGCATATATTGGGTTGAAAATGGGTTAAACCCAAAACAAACCGACCCAACCCACAACCCAACCAAACCGCATATATTGGGTTCAATCAATTAATTTTGTGAGCAAAAGTATATGAACTACCTATTGATACAAATTGTTGCAAAAAAAATGCTTTTCCTTCTCAAAGAATAGTCTGCAAGAAACTATTATATTATCATACCTCAATTAATCATTTTGAAATAATGAATAAAATCTTCAATCCGACCAACCCAACCAAACCCAACCTAAATGAACGGTTTGGGTTGAGTTGGGTTGCACTTTTGATTGGGTTGGGTTGGATTGAGATTTTACAAACCGCAATTATCGGGTTGGGTTGTTAAAGTGCATTCAACCCGGCCAACCCAACCTAACCCGTGAGCACCCCTAACTCTGAGTATCTTCTCTGACCGCACCATAATCCAAGACTCAAATTCAAAAACCTAAACCAAACCCAAAATCAAAATCAACCTTCATTTTGTTATACAAAAGCCATGACTGAAACCAAATATGTAATCTAAAAGCAAATTCACATTTACCCAGATGAATAAGTATTTATGAAACAAAAAGGAAGAAACATCGATCGATGAACATCAAGAATATACAAGTTCCAAATGCAAATGAAGAACTCAAACTAGATTTTCATTCGAAAACGGAATCAGGCGTTTTCGATGAAACCCTAACCTCTAGAGCCAGCATCGCAAATCTATAACCCATAATGTTGCTCATGTTGAGAAACAAAACCAAAACAAAAATTTGTTCATTATAGATATGTGGAGGCTGAGATATGCTGGAGTTGGTGGGGGAAAGAAGAATTAGAACGGGGTTAGGCTAGTGATTCACCAAGAGTGAATGAGGGGGTCGACGGAGATGGGAGAGGTGGAGTGGTCGGAGATGCAAATGTGGTCGAAGATATAGGTGTGGCCAGTGGTATGGCCATAGAGATGATGTATATGACCGGAGGGGGACTGCTTAACCATCGTAGGGTTTCATCCTTGTGTCTTTTTGGAGAAACCATTGAATTGTTGGGATGGAGAAACCGTTGCTTCATCCGTGAGATGTATAATGATGTAAACTTATATTAAATAGAGAAAAATTAAAAATTAAAAACTAAAAACCAAAAACGGACGAAATCTACAATGATCTATTTTTTAAAATGTCCACAAACAGCAAATGAGGGTTGTTCCCGACATTTTGTAGGCATTTGCAAAAAACTAAACATGCTTTTATATTCTTTATTAAATTATTTTTTACTACATTTGTCTTATAATAAATTGATCGATAACTTGTTTTTTTTTGATCAAATTGCCCATCTTCTTTTCTCTTTTGACACTAAATTTTAATTTTGAATGTTATTATATCAGTGTGGATTCAAAAAAAGTTATTAATTTTTAACTTTTAATTAATGTTAGTGTTTTAACTTTTATAACTCCTCCTATAAGGGGTCTATGAGAAGGTTGGAGGTATGAAAGTGAACAAGATATGAATAACAATCATTTTTCTATAGAATTGATCAACCATTATCGATAATTACAAAACTCATATCAGCAAGATTGTATCGTCATTAAAAATCAACATATTAAATATTAAAGTGTGTCAAAAAACATACAAAAAATCAACAAATGTTAAAAAATCTAAATTCTGTCATTTATTAAAAAAACACTAAACAACTAAAGATATTCATAGCATCTACTTCATAATTTTTTCTAACATTGACAATCTAAATTTAAAGTCTCTAAGAATGACATTTAACTCGGAACAAATATTTTATTTTAATAATTTCAACATTATTTACAGGGAAATTAATTAAAATGGACCAAGTTGGAAATTAGGTTACAGAAATACCCCTGTTGATCCAAACCCTCAGTGATTTGATAATGACCCTCTCTGATATACTTAGTGAAAATTGTAAGTAAACAATATATATTAGAGTTTCACTATCGCTGATAAGTACTAAGATCTTACAGTACCGCTGATAGGAACTCTCGCTCTTTAGATTAAACATTCAGCGAACACTGTTCACCGTAATGCTCTGAGTCTGTTCAGTCCTTATGGTGATCGCTGATAAGTTAGTTGTTTACTTATGATCTCTGAAGACAAGTTTCACGTCAACATAGGTTCTACGCTGAAGTCGAAGATCAAGCTCAAGAACCAGCGACAAGTCTACTAATGAACTGATGTGGATCAGCGAAGACTCAGATTTGTCCACTCAACGTGAAGTATCAAGTACAAGACTTTAGCTATCGCTGAACTTTATCATTCGCTGATAATATGATAAAGCTCTGATTCAACGAAAGCTGATTATGAAGTCCTCCGTACAAAATACTGTTGTCTTAACCTCCCTTGCACGATTCCGTACGAGATGTCAGAAAAAGAACCGTATTATCTGAAATCGTACAACCACTCTGATACTACACTGTTCATTCCATGCGGCTACTAAGGTTGTCAACAAAGGTCAATGACATGCAACCAACCAGCTGATGACATGTGTAAAGTGTAAACTGACTTGCATTAAATGCATGCAGTATATAAGAAGACTAACTCACTTCATTTGAAGTAACTTGCTAACTCTGGACAAGTTCATCCTTCTTATATTGATATAGGTTATTATTAGTAATTTCCTTATCCTTCTTAGTGCAAGAAACCTTAGTGTTCCAACTTGTTTAGATTTAGGTTTATCCTTAATCTTGTTTCCGCAACAAGCTGTAAATTGTTAATGATTTATCAATAAACAATTTAGAAAAGTAAAATCTGTGTGTTTGTATTCAACCCCCCCCCCCCCCTTCTACAAACTTGTATAACCTTTCGGGACCAACAAGTGGTATCAGAGCGAATTTGTTTAATCTCATAAACAAGATCTAATCTATACTAAGATTTTTTCTCTTCCTTGCTATTATCTGAAAATGGCTACCAACACAAACACAAATTATATCGACAATGGTTCTCTTGCAAAACCCCCTAGATTTTCCAGAGATAATTTTAATCTATGGAAAAATAGGATGACTCTCTTCTTAGAAGGTGTAGATCCTACTATGCCTTACTATCTTGAAAATGGTCCATACATCCCTGTAAGAATTGATGCTGCAGTTCCAGCCGCTGAGAATAGACCTGCTATTCCAGAAAGGCTGGTCCCTAAGGAAATCTTCCAATGGACTGATGAAGATAAGAAGAAAGTGGCTATCGACACAAAAGCCAGATCCATACTATCCATGGCCCTTCCTGATGAAGTCTACCATTCCGTCATGAACCTGAAAACCTCAAAAGCCATGTGGGACACAATCTGTGTTCAGTATGAAGGTACCACTGAAGTCCAGGACTCTCGAAAGATCAACCTGGTAAGACAGTACGAAAGTTTCATTTCTGGTAAAAATGAAACTCTCTCTGAAGCTCACCAACGTTTTAACTGTTTAATTATAGATATGAAAACGGTTGGTAAGGAATATTCTAACTTTGAAGTACTGACAAAGTTTCTAGAATGTTTACCTGAAAGCTGGGACAACTATTCAATGTGTCTCAAGCTGTCAAAAGATCTCAAATCAATGAATCTTTCAACCTTATATGGCACAATGCTGAACTATGAGCAATCGTGTCATCTTAAGAAGAATCTTGTAAAAGATTCCAAAAGCACCCTGTTGCTTTGATCTCAGAGGAACCTTCCACTCAGCGACCCTCAGTCACTATCACTGAGTTGGAAAGCAACTCTGAAAGGTCATCAGATTCTGACTCTTCAGATGATGACGAATCTTTGGCTCTCCTAACTAAAAAGTTCAGGAGATTCGCCAAAAAAGAAGATGTTTAGAAAGACCAAACCTATTTCCATAACTGACAAGCCAAAATCATCAGTTTTTGTTGATAAGGCTACTGCTACTTGTTTTAACTGCGAAAAGATAGGACATTTCGCTAATGAGTGCAGGTCAAAGAAAGTCACTAGACCTTCAGCTTTCCCAAAGAAAAACTTTGTTCCTAGGAATAAAGATGGCAAATACGCAAAGCTGAAGGAGAAGTATGCAAAGCTGAAAAGCTTTAAGAAGAAAGGCAAGAGCTTTATGGCCAACTATGATTGGGCTGCTTCTGATGAAGAAGAATCATCATCTGACTCTGAAGATGATGAAGCCAATCTCTGCCTTATGGCTAAGATTGAAGATGAGGAAGAAAGTTCAAACATACCCTCCACTTCAACCTCTGCAATTCAGGTATCACCGTATTTCTTTACCAATATTGCTAATATTGATGAAGCTGATAGTCTTCGAAAAATCGATCTCTTGACTTGAAGTTTATATGAAGCCATGAATGGCAAAACTATAGTTGAAAATCAGAACATTGATCTAGCTGAACAACTTAAAAAATGTCACCTTCAAATAGAAAGTCTTTCTAAAATTGAAGAAGATTTTAAAGATCAGGTTCACTTGAATCAACTAGTCAAAATCGAGAGAGAAGAAGCTATCGCTGCTTTAAGAGCTGAAAAAGCTACTGTTGAAGGATGGTGTAATTCTTCAACAAAGATCACTGAGATAATTAAGTATCAGATTCCCCTAAGTGATAAACGTGGTCTTGGTTACAAAGCTAATTCTCAAGAACCAACCACTGATCGTTCCACACTCTTATTTGGAACTTTCGTATCCTCAGTCGCTGATACTTCATCCTCTCAGTGCTCCTCGTCCCTTACACCAATCCCTGAGGAAACTCCTACCTCCTCAAAAGGTAAAGAGAAAATGGTTTATCCAAGACCTACCTCTGTCTCTAAAGATAAAGGTAAAGGAATTGTTATTAACCAAAATCCTCAGAAGGGTACCTTAGTACCTAAGATGAATGCTTCCAAAGCTTCAGCGACCTACCCCTCTGGATCTAGAAATCAGATCTCTGGATTTATTCAGCATGGATCTATTCAGCGATCTACTTCTAGACTCAGAGTGGATGTCTTTGGTAAGAAATCTGAAGAACTGAATGTTCCTCCCATTTCTAAAGCCAATAGTTTATTTGGTGCTGGTCCTTCAAATTCAAAATCTAAAGCTCAGCACTCAAATGGTCCTAGAACTACTTTTAGTTATAGGAAATGTTATCACTGTGGACTTACTGATCATATTGCTAGTAAGTGCCCCACAGCCACCAAAGCTGAAAAGTTAGCAAAGGTGAAGATTGCCCCCAAGGCAAAAAAGACCAACCCTGGTGCAAATCAGGTCAAGGTGAATCCTACCACTGAGGTTAAGAAATTAACCAAAGTGAAGAAAGACAAAGCTGAATCTTCAAATGCTGCGAAGACTGCTGAACCTTCCATTCCAACTACTTCCACTGATAAATGTGTATACATGGAAAGTGGGTACCCAAGAAAAACTAATCTTACTTTGTAAATGCAGGTTAAGAAGGGTATCTGGTATCTCGATAGCGGATGCTCTAGACATATGATTGGAAAGAAAAGCCTGCTCGCTGAATACAAGGAAGAGAAGGGTCCCTCTGTGACTTTTGGTGGAAATGGAAAAGGACATACCCGAGGGTTTGATGTACTCTCAAATGGTACAACAACCTTCAGAAGAGTCGCATATGTTGAAGGGCTGAAGCATAATCTTCTTAGCATCAGTCAGCTTTGCGACAAGGATAACAAAGTAATCTTTACTAAGGAATCCTGCTTTGTCACTGACAAAAAGGAGAAGATAGCTCTCAGCGGTTATCGTTTGGAAAATGTTTATGTAATAAACATGGACTCAACAACCACTGAGAACTCCTGTTTCTTCTCAAAGGCCTCATCTGATGTCAACTGGCTATGGCATAAGAGGCTCTCTCATCTAAATTTCAAGACACTGAACACTCTTTCTTCAAAAGAGTTAGTCACTGGTCTACCTCAACATTCATACGCCAAAGAGTCTTTATGTTCAGCGTGTGAAAAAGGAAAGCAGACCAAAGCAAGCTTTAAGTCAAAGCAAGTCTCCTCAGTATCATCTCCTCTACAACTACTCCATATGGATTTGTTTGGCCCTGTTAACAAACAATCCATCGCTGGAAAGAAATATACGCTGGTCATAGTTGATGAATTCTCTCGTTACACATGGGTAATGTTTCTCCATTCTAAGAGTGACACCCCTGAAGAACTCATCACCTTTGTTCGGAAGATGGAAACCCTGAACAATTTGACTGTTCGCTCAATAAGGAGTGATCATGGGACTGAATTCAAAAACAATTCTCTTGATTCCTTCTTTGAGAGTAAGGGTATTTCTCACAACTTTTCTTCAGTGAGAACACCGCTACAAAATGGTGTAGCTGAAAGAAGAAATAGAACAATTATTTAAGCTGCACCTTCAATGCTCAGCGATTCTCACCTGCCTACTCAGTTTTGGGTATAAGCTGTCAACACTGCTTGTTTTACGCAAAACAGGTCGCTGATAGTCAAAAGATTCAATAAGACAGACTATGAACTTTTTCATGGGAGAAAGCCTTCAATTAGCTTTCTTCACATCTTTGGATGTCAGTGTTTCATACTGAATAACAGAGATGCCCTTGGAAAGTTTGATCCAAAGGCTGATGATGGAATCTTTCTTGGATATTCTTCAATATCCAAAGCCTTCAGAGTCTTCAATCGTAGAAGACAAACTGTAGAAGAAACTATTCACGTCACGTTTGACGAATCCCGTTCAGCGAACTCTAAACCGTTCGCTGATACTGAAAAACTGAATCAATGGATGTTTTCTCATCTTGGTGATTCAGAAGATATTCCCACTCCTCGTGCTCATACAGTTGAAAATGATGATCCTACTATCATTCCAAACATGCAGAATAGTGAAGCTGAAACATCATGGGTCTCAGCTGTTCCTATAAACGCTATACCTACCGCTGAACCAAATGTCTCAGACATTCCATCTATTTCTCAGCAATCAGTAAATGAAATGACAAATGCAAGCATTCCTCTCTTAGCTGATACTCCAGAAGCTGCTGAAGCCTCATCTTCAGCTCCTCCAGATCTGACTGAGTCAGCGACTTATGCTCCTGCTCAGCGATGGACTGTAAATCACCCAATTGATCAAATTCTTGGTGATCCAAACGCTGGTGTTCAGACTCGACAAAGTGCAGGTAATATTTGTTTATTTGTTAATTTTATTTCTCTAACTGAACCAAAGAAAATAGATGATGCCCTCAAAGATCCAAACTGGGCCAGCGCCTTGCAAGAAGAGCTGACTGAATTCGAAAGAAACAAAGTTTGGAAACTTGTTCGAAGACCAACTGACAAAACAGTGATAGGCACTAAATGGGTCTATCGAAACAAGTTGGACGAACATGGAACTGTAACCCGCAACAAGGCTAGACTTGTTTCTCAGGGATACAGACAAGAGGAAGGCATAGATTATGACGAAATATTTGCTCCTGTAGCAAGACTAGAATCTATTCGTCTATTCTTAGCATATGCTGTGCACAGAGACTTCAAAGTATATCAGATGGATGTTAAGTCAGCGTTTCTGAATGGAAAGCTGAATTGTAACATCCCTGATTCCATATATACAAATAACATATAATTCATAACATACTTTCTACAAAAATACATTATATTTCACATTCGGTCCCATAGTCTTGATAACCATACTAATAAAACTGTACAAACTTTTCGCGAATTACATTACATTACATTATGACTAACAATAAGTCATGAGTACAAAAATGCATCTATAACTTCATATACAAAGTCTTCACAAAACTATCCATCGATCGTCCTATTCACTTGTTCTTACTCGATCCGCCACCTGGAATACATATTTTTAAAACAGAAATGAGGGTTAGACCTAATGGTCTAGTGAGAAATCCCTGTCAATTTAGTAAACCTTTGTATCAAAACCATTTATGTAAAACCTTTCATATACATTCAAGTACTACTCGTATATACATACCATTCAAGAATCGTACTTCTCATTCCACCTTATTCCTCCACAAATGGCCAAATTAATTGGTTGCGAGCCAATTTAACACACCGGTCCAAAGCCCGGCCACGTATTATATTCTCATATAATACTCACGTAATTATAATATCTCGATATATTATAATCACCCACGTATGACATATTCATACAATTTATCAAGTATTTGTTATCCACATAATGTATTCCAGTAAAAATACTTTAAAGTAAAACTCACCTGTTTAGCTTATCAAAATACTTCCAAGCCTTTCCAATGGATTCAGTCTTTCACTTCAAACTCTTAGTATCTGAAACAATTCAAATACATATACCACTTTACCAAATAGCACACATAAGACTCTCTAACAGATTGAGAATCCCAATAACTTATCAAACTATTATCCTCAAATGATCACCTACAGCGACTTAACACGGGGGTTCCGCTACCCGGTTAGCGGATGGGGTCAAGGGGCAACGCCCTTGCGGGGTTTGGGGGCGGCCCCCCAGGAAATTTTCGGAGAACTTAATCCATTAATACATTCAGAAACTATATCCGGACACTACCAAAATTACCGGGACACCACTGTACCGGGACTCCACTGTACCGGGACTCTCCAGTACCGGGACTCTCCAGTACCGGGATTCTCCAGTACCGGGACTCTCCAGTACCGGGATTCTCCAGTACCGGGACTCTCCAGTACCGGGATTTCATAATACCGGGACTTCCTTTACCGGGAGTCCTAAAGACCGGGAGTCTACCGGGACTTCCCCGGGACTCTTCAAGAACACTGTCGGTTCCAATTTCTCAGATTCAATTGAAATTAACACAAATCACTAAAATCAAACTTTCTAAACCGATTGGAATTTGCTATAACCGATTACAACATAACATGAGAAGAAACTATACCTCAATAACGACTCCAAACGAATCAATCGAAGCCCTAACCGTACGAATCCTTTTTCCGCTTCTTCTCGCCTCAGGAACACACACACTGATAAAATTTAGATGATACTGCTGAATGAAATATCTTAAGGGTGTATATTAATCCCATACTTACCAAATGGACCCTGAACTACTCACTAATGACCAACACACCCCTTAACTTATAACTTGATCCAAACTTAACCAAAACATTTAACTTTAAAGTTAACTAAACTTAACGAAAAAGGATTTTAACTAACGGACTTACTCGGGTATTACATGAATGAAGAAGTCTATGTGGAACCACCTCCAGGATTCTCTGATCCTAAGCGTCCAGGTTATGTTTATAAACTGGATAAGGCACTTTATGGCTTGAAGCAAGCTCCTCGTGCATGGTATGACACTCTTTCCACTTATCTCCATATTGAACAATTTGAGCGGGGTAAAATAGATAAAACTCTATTCTTCAAGAAAGTAAAAGGTCATATCATTCTTGTTCAAATATATGTTGATGACATTATATTTGGTTCTACTAACCCTGAGCGTTGTACTCGTTTCGCTGATAGAATGAAAAATGAGTATAAAATGAGTATGATGGGTGAGCTAACATATTTCCTTGGTCTACAGATTAAGCAAAATGAAAAAGGAACTTTCATTAACCAGGGAAAGTATGTTAAAGATATGCTAAAGAAATTCGATTTAACTCAAAGTTCAGCTATGAAAACCCCTATGGCACCACCGCTGATACTTGATAAGGATACTAATGGTATTCCTGTTAATGTCACGCTGTACCGTGGGATGATCGGCTCTCTTATGTATCTTACAGCTAGCCGACCCGATATTATGTATGCAACTTGTTTGTGTGCACGATATCAAGCTGAACCTAAGGAATCTCATATGATCGCTGTAAAGCGAATCTTTCGATACCTTAAGGGTACTGCAAATCTAGGTCTTTGGTATCCTAAAGATTCAGGATTTGATCTAACCGCCTATTCAGATAGTGATTTTGCAGGTTGCAAAATGGATAGTGAAAATATTCTTTGTCAGTACCCTCGAAGAAATGAATCATTCAAATCTTCCATTGAGGGTATTCATCTCTGAGCAAAGTGGGTGGTTTTGTTAAAGATCCAGAAGAGAAATAGTTGTTTGCATTTGTCATTTGGGAGAGATAAAACTAGAAAGTAGGGTATGAACAGTAGTAAGCTTTTCTGAAGATGAAGTGAATGCTTCGTATGATGTTTATAAAGCTTAGATACTTTTGAGCTTAGCACTAAAATGGAGATTTTAACCAGAGAAACCAGTTCTATAAGTTTATCAGAGTTCGAATGAATCGAAAATGACAGAAAAATAGAAACTGTTTTATCAATATGAAGAATAGGTTAAAAATCCAAGTTTCTACCAAAGATCATTGATTAGAGTGGATCCCTTGATATTAAAGATCAAGGTTTGCTCTGATACCAATTGTGGATCCTGTTTTTCTTATCAATGATGGATTAATCTAACAGTTCTAACAAGATATGGTGCGGAAGCGTATTTAAAGAACTGAAGATAAACTATGGTAGAATAACACACAAATATCAAATATAATGAAGATAAATAACACAGATTAATATCTCAATAACCCACTGTATTTGATATATTAAGAACACCAGAGTAATATGAAATCTGTTCTTAGTGTGTGTTTTTCGTGAAAGCTTAATAGAAGAACTCAACATGAGTCTTCTATTTATACTACTTCTTAAGGGGACAACAAGGACTAAAGGTACAAGTCATTATTTGGAAGCACATGCTAAAAAGTACAGAAATACTATTCTGAACTGTAGCAGATGGAACATTCATTAAATGCTCTGCATGGTACTTTAGGCAGAGACCTATCAGATTTTGACACGTGTAGTTTTGTCAGGTCACGCCTTGATGCAAGTTGACTTTAGAACCTTCGGATGTCAGACAAGTGAGAAGAGTTGTCCTTGTAGAGATCTTTTGCGTAGATCTTGTTTTTACCACAAAGGCTCTGTCAAGTTTGACAGAAGCTCTGTGGTCTTGTCCTCTTAGAAGAGTCTTCTGCGGATTCATCTTTGGTCTTCTTGGTTAATCCGGAAGAGCCTCTGTCGAGGCCTTGGTTCTTCTCGGCAACATGGCAGAGCCTCTGTCGAGCGCTTGTGTCTTGGTTGCTTGGCTTCTCGGCAGAGCCTCTGTCGAAGACTTCTATGCTTCTGTCTTCTGGGTTAAACGGCAGAGCCTCTGTTGACGACTTATATAATTGGCCTATTTTTCAATACTTCTAATAATAGAAAGATTGGAGCTAACAGTTGTTTAAGAGGAACGTACCTGATACTACATTAGCATCCCGGCGGGCTTCTTCAGCTCCCAAAACAAATGTCTGTCCTCGAGCTTAGCCTCCTTGATTCCTCTGATTGTCCTGCCTCGCCTGATTTCCAGCGCTGTTGTTGATCGGTCCCTTATTCAAACTCGGGCACCTATTCCGGAAGTGATCTTGACTTCCACACGTGAAACGTACCCTTTTCCCGTCACTGACACCCTTTTCCAACCTGCAGTACTTGGTGTAATGATCTGCTTGTTTAGAAATGCCACAAACAGGGCAGGCTCCCACGTGGTGATAGTTACATTTGTTGCACCTTGGGAGTGGACCACTATACTGCCTTGTTTCCTGAGCATTCATCCCGTAATTCCTTACCACTTTCTAATTCTTTCTTACATTACCACCAAATTTCTTCTCTGGTTACTTTCTCGACTTCCTCTTGTTACCAATGCTTCCTTGGACCAAAGTTCCTGCCCTAACCGCATCATTGGTTAAACTATTTGCCAAAGCCACAACCGACTGGATTGTGGTAGGGTTTGCTGATGTGACCATCCCTCGGATTTCTGGCGCTAGTCCCCATAAGTATCGGTTAATCCTTTTGTCCTCGGGGGTAACCATGTGCGGCACCAGTTTTGCAAGTTCATGGAAACGAGCCATGTACCGGTCTATATCAGCTCCGACCATACTGTGATCCTAAAATTCAGCTTCCAACTTCTGAATTTCACTCTTTGGACAGCACTCTTCAATGAGTAGATTCTTAAACTCTTCCCATGAAAGTTTATATGCATCCTCTCTACCACGGGTTTGGACTTGAATGTTCCACCAAGTCAAAGCCCTGCCTTGAAGTTGACATGCTGCATACTCCACCATGCAGTCTTCCGAACACTTGCTAATATGGAGTACCGACTCCATGCTATCAAACCAAGAAAGCAATCCTACGGCACCTTGCTTTCCGTAGAACTCCTTGGGCTTGCAGGACATGAATGTCTTCTAGTTACATCCTCTGCTGTTGATAGCGTTGTTGTTGGGATTCTCACCTCCATCCCCATTATTCCTCCTGTCAGCGTTTATGTCGGCGGTCACCAGGGTTACGATGTTGGGTATTGCCTCTTGCATGCGCTGAGCTAAGATCTGGGCAATATCAACTGTTGCGAAAACTAAAGTTTTTGTAGCCTTTGGTTGCGAAAACTTTGAGTTTTTCTCAGAAAATTTCAACTTTTTTAGAAAATCCAACTTTTTCAGGAAAAATTCAAACTCTCAAAAATCTCTCATTGGTTTAAAACATTTTAAGCTCACACTTGTTTGAAAAATGTTTTTTAAAGCAGAACACACTTACAGACTTAAGTCATCTTACCCCCCCTTGAAGAATGCATCGTCAGTAAAAATCAGCTTCAGATGCAAAGTCAGAAGTGTTTAAGCTCCACAGGATTGAAGTAAATCCAGAAGTCATAGTCGTTGAAGAACGAGTCCTGATTTGAAATGATTAGAAGTCAAAATCTCAGAAGTATGAGTGTTAGCTCCAAGTATAAATGTTAGAAGTATTGAAAAATAGGCTAAGGACAAATCTGGCAGAAACCTCTGCCAAATACACCTCAGAGCCTCTGTCGATCAAACATCAGAAGAACAAGTCAGACAGACCAAGACCACAGAGCCTCTGTTAATCTTGACAGAGCCTCTGTGGAACTGAAGACTGAAGATGAAGATCAAGCCTCTTGAAGACAAAGAAATGTGTGCTGCTCACGTGCCTTTGTTGTACGAAGATTCTGAAGATCAAATAGTACAAGGCACATTCCTCTACTTTTCACGTGTCATCTTGTGAGAGGCTTAGAGTGTTGATCCCACTTTAAACTCAACAATGATATTTAAACCACAAATGTTCAAAACAGAGTATAATAGGATTTAAGTGCGGAAGCGTTTTAAAGAACAGCGTCACACCCCGCTAAAGCGGAAACACGAGGCGTCACAGTTCAAGGTCTCATTGCATGAGGTACAAGACAAACCAAATCACCATAGCATAAAAATAAAATACATTACAACATTTCACATCATCTAAAAAACATAGAATTTGTCCAAAACAAAAGTTTGTCCGAAACATGAGTTATAAGTGGAAACACGTGCAATCATGCAGCTACTAGGTGCCTTCTTAGAATCCAACTTATTGACGGTTTCCTGAAAAGCATGTCAAATAAAAGGGTCAACTAAAGAATAGTTGGTGAGATCACAGGTTTCGGTATGCACAAAAGATTTTAATGCATAGTTTATAAATCCACACTTGGAAGGAAAATCCGGTTGTTCACATGCACAAGGTATATCCGTATGCAAAATGCTAAAGTAATGAGCCCACTACCCAAACCTCCTAACTGCACGCCCCAAAGCTACATGTTCCATCGCCAACATGTTTAAGAAGATGGTAATTATGCACTCGCGAGGAGAGTGGGGAGTCAACCAAATAACGTTATCCATAATATACCAACGGCTCAAAAATTGAGTTAATGGGTAATGTAGAATGAACCGGGGATTAAAAAAACATAGAGAAACTCATAATCAACTAACATCAGCATACATACCATAGCGCATAAAAATTCGTAGCATTTTGAGTAAACAATACAACTGGTGCGTAAATAAATCGTAACATGCTTTTCACCCCAAAACATACAAAATTAGTAAAAGGGGGGGGGGGCTGTGAGAACTCACTTTGATGCACGAGGAACTTTCCAAGGTATTTCACAAAGCAACCTGTAGTGATCCTACTCCGATCCTACGAACGTAAGGTCACTAGTAAGTTTCAAGCTCGAATTTTAGGGGTTCGGTAAAACCTACTTATCCAAAATGCCATAAAATGCCTTTTTAAAGAACTTGATTATGGTTTATACTTTTGTTATTTTCCATAATATCTCATGCATGTCTTATTATTAGTCTTATTATTCAATATAAGTGTTAGCTCTAATCTTTCTATTATTAGAAGTATTGAAAAATAGGCTAAGTATAGAAGTCTTCAACAGAGGCTCTGCCGAGTCACCGAGAAGACAGAAGCAAAGAAGTCTTCGACAGAGGCTCTGCCGAGAAGCTGAGCAACCAAGAAGACACAAGTGCTCGACAGAGGCTCTGCCAAGTTACCAAGAAGAACGAAGGTCACAACAGAGGCTCTGCCAGATTAATCTAGAAGACCGAAGATGAGCTACAGAAGACTCTTCTAAGAGGACAAGGTCACAGAGCTTCTGTCATACTTGACAGAGCCTCTGTGAAAAAGATGAGATCCACGCAAAAGATCTAAACAAGGACAACATTTCCCACGATGTCTGACATTCGAAGGTTCTAAAGACAACTTGCACAAAGGCGTGACCTGACATCTCCACGTGTCAAACTATGATAGGTTTCTGCCTAAAGCACCATGCGGAGCATTTAATGAACGTACTATCTGCTACAGTTCAGAATAGTATTTCTGTACCATCCAGTATGTGCTTCCAAACAGTGTATTGTACCTTCAGTCCTTATTGTCCCCTTAAGAAGTAGTATAAATAGAAGACTCGTGTTGAGTTCTTCTATTAAGCTTTCACAAAAAAAACACACACTAAGAACATATCTCATATTACTTCGGTGTTCTTAATATATCAAATACAGTGGGTTATTGAGCTATTAAATCTGTGTTCTTTCATTATATTTGATATCTGTGTGTTGTTCTACCATTATATATTTGTTAGTTCATTAAATACGCTTCTGCACCATATCTTATTCGAACTATTAGATAATATCATCATTGTTAAGCAAAACAGGAACCAACAATTGGTATCAGAGCCTTCCATTGATTTTCTATATCAAAGTGATCCTCACTTACAATGATTTTTGGTAGAAACTTGGACTGATTTTTAACCTATTATTCATATCTTTCAAAACAGCATCTGGTTTTCTATCATTCTCGACCAGTTCGATTATTTTTGGTAAACCTACAGATCTGTTTCTTCGGTTAAAATCTCCATTTTAGTGCATTGTTTAAAAGGTTTTCAAGCTTATATCCTCTCAAAGCTTACTGTCAAAACCTTACTTTCTAGATCTCTCTCACAAAATGACAAACAACTACTTTTCTTCTGGTTCTTTAACAAAACCACCTACTCTACTCAGAGATGAGTACCCTCGATGGAAAATACGAATGACTCATTTTTTCGAAGGTACTGACAAAGAATCCTTTTATTACATCAACAATTCCCCTTTTGTTCCCATGCTCTCTGTACCACGTGTACCTCAAACAGATGACTCACCATAGATTCCTGCACACGATCAACCTAAGACAAAAGATAAATGGTCTGATCCTGATTGGGCAAAATACGAACTCGCACAGAAGGCAAAACGAATTCTGATTATGGCCATCCCCAATGACCTTTTTCAATCCCTAGATGCATGTGAATCCGCATATGATCTATGGAAAGAATTGGAGAAACAGTTGGAAGGAGGGGCTAAAACTCAGAAGAATCGTAGAGCCCAATGTATCAATGAATATTACTCATTTAAAGCTCTGCCAACAGAACCTCTGCAAACAACTTATGATCAGTTCAACTCTTTAATCAACAAGTGCAAGAAGTTCGGAATCCACAGAACTTCTGAGGAAAACAATGTTATGTTCCTAAAGAGTCTCAATGATGAATGGCTCCAGCTGTCTATATCTCTGCAAACAAATCAAGACTTAGACTACTGGACTCTGTCAGATCTCTATGGAACATTAGCAGCCCAAGAATCCCAAATTGCACTAGCAAAAGTTCAAATCAGTACACCTCTTGCACTGGTTGGAAAATCCACAGAAGATAAAGAGAAACCTAAGGAGAAAGCTACAGAGGAAAAGAAGGAAAAGAAGAAGAAAATCTTGACCGTTGATAGTGAAGAGGAGGAAATGGTGGAAGAAGAAGAGACAACAATGGCCTCTATTGCTAAATCTTTAGCCCTTCTGACAAGGGAATTCAGCAGAGGATACCAGAAGAAGTCTGGAAATGAACGCTATGGAAGAGATGATCGATGATCAAATGACAGGACTGACAGAGGTGGTGACCGACAGAGGTCAGACGACAGAGGAAATGACCGACAGAGGTCAGAAGATAAAGTTGGCTACACTCCACAGAATCAAGTTTGTTACAACTGTGGTAAGCCAGGGCACTACGCAAATGAGTGCAGAACTGTTAGATCTGAAGTTTTGTCAATAAACCAAGTATTGAAGATCTGATAAGAAGACTCAGATGTTCTGAGTAGAGAAGTCAGAGTTCTGAGAGAAAGAGTCAGAAGCTCTGAGAAGCGTTATCAGAAGAATGTTCAGAAGTTCTGAACAACCTGTTCAGAACTTATGACTACATAATTTACTTAGTATTTAGTAAACTAATTAGGACACGTGTTATGTTCTTATTAGTCTTTCTTATTTGTACTGTAGCTTTAACATGTCTGTTGCAGTATAAATAGAGTGGTTAGCACTACGTTGCTAACTGATTGATTTTCCCATATATCGTTGTATTCATTCTTTGTAATCTTTGAGATTCTCTCTCTCTTAGATCTGTAATCCTGTTCACCATTGAATACAATTGGTCTTGATCATACAACTTCTCAATTACTGCTTTCTATATTGATTGTAAGATTAGATCCTGTACTTACAAGAACTGAAAGGAGTGGTGACCGACAGAGGTCAGACGACAAAGCTGGCAACGCTCCACAGAACCAAGGATGCTACAATTGTGGAAAGCCAGGCCATTACGCAAATGACTGCAGGAGCAAGTCAAACTGCCCTCCGAGGGATTCTGCCTTCTACAAAAAGAAAGCGGAATATTATGCTCAGAAGTCTCTGATGGTGAACCAAGAGAACTGGTAGTCAGATACATCCTCTGACGAAGGAGAGAAGAAAAACACCTTGTTCTGTGGCATGGCAGAAGTCAGCTCATCCAACTCTGACACTGAGGTATCCACTTCTAACTCAAACTCTAGTACAATAGAAGCCGATTTGCTTAAACTTAACATTGATTATGATGAACTGAAAAAGACATGCGAGAGTATTCAAAAGAAGCTCACATTCTTTGAGAGAGAAATTAGACTTCTCACTCAAGAAAAGGCTGAAATCTTTCAAGAAAAGGAAGAACTTGAAACAAATTGGAACAAACGCATAAATCCTTTAAATGAAAAGATTTCTGAACTAAATTCTGCTTTAAAATTAAAATCTAAAGAACATGCAAATGTTGAAGACGACAGAATGAATATCCTTGCTCTTAAAAATTATTTTCAAAAGGAAAGAGAAGTACTCTGTCAAGATTTACTCAGAAGAGATATTTCAATTAAGAAATATCAAGATGCACAAAAGGTATACGAGAAAATTAATACACAAATGGGAAGACGGGGAATTGGTTTCTGTGATATAGATCCATACACTGGAAACAAAAGAAACAAGTCTCTGTCGTCTCTATTTTGTATTGGAGAAACAAGAAAACCTGGATTTCCAAATTTACTCTCTGTAAACAAAAGGCGTAAAGTCTCAAGGGAACCTCACTTAACGAAACATCTGAAGATGATAAACGTGTGGTTTGAAAACACAGATTTACCATTATCAACCTCTATCAAAAGATCTTCCAAACCTAAGAAATATCTGTCACAAGATCAGAAAGGAATCTTCAAGTTTGGTAAACCCGAGACTCAAACACAAGTTGCCTTTGTCTGCATAATAAACTCTGAAAAGAAATTATCGGCAGAGGCACCTGAGTTCAAGCCTAATGTTTCAGAAGAGAATCTTAATACACTTTCTGTCGATCAAAATCTCTCTGAAGAAATCTTATTAGAGTCTTCCGTTAACTTGGAAGATAACTCCAAAGAAAAGGTAGAAAGTGAGTATGACACATGCTCTGAAAATCCAGTCTCTGTCGAAAGAGATCAAGGTGATTCAACCTCTGTGTATGAGAACGATTTATCCTCTGTCGAATCTGAGACTGACTCTAAGTCAGAGACCGGACCTAGTGACACAGAGGTTTTTAAACAAACCTCTGAAGTTCTTAACAGAACTATTCATCCCAAGGAGAAAATCACTGGAATTCCTATCTGTCTAGACTTTTTGGATATGTGCATACAAGCCAAAACCTCTCTTGAGCTTGAGAAAATTAAAAAGGAAAAAGCTCTGTCCTCTCAAAATCCAACAAATTCAAAGATTACAAAACCCTTAAAATTCACTAAAGAAAAACCAACATGGCAAGTAAAGGGTAAAAGTGCTGAAAATAACAAATCTTTTTCCTCTGTGACAGTGAAACGGTCAGAAGTTCACCACAGAAGGGGTCCACAGAAGGCTGCTCCCAACAAAGATTTTTGCAAACAACAAACTAGTCTACATAGGTCTTCTTGTAATAGGAAGTCAAATGCTAGAATATATTGTAATACCTCTGTACCCCAGTTTAAAGTTTTTAATGAAAAATTCAAGCAAATCACTTCGCATATTTGATAACTCTATTTTTAGAGTTATTATTTCCATTTATTTTCCACTTTATTTTGTCAATTTTAGCCATTTCACTTCTAAAAACCCCCATTCTTGGTATGATTTACGAAAACGAGCAAAAGGAGTGAACCATGGTCTTTAATAAATTATTTGGGGAAGTTTTGGGTGTTTTCTCGCTTTTTCATCCGCAGTGACGTATACAGTGCCCACTCCGGTTCCCCACTCTTCGAGCTGATCAAAAAGAAATCAAAAAGAAACTTTTAGTTGGGATCTAATTTTCTGGAGGAGGAAGGTTCATATGGCAGAGAAATGGCTGGAGAAGTACAAGGTAGTTCTCATTGAAGATAGCATCAAGTACACCTCTTTGTACTTGGAGATTGACTTGGAGAAGGGACCATTGGATAAAAGAATTGCACAAGGAGCTGAATTCTGCCACAACTCAGCAGTCTTTACCCATTGGAAGACCCACCTCTTTTGTGTAATACCCAACTCCTTCTCCTAGTATATAAAGGAGCACTTGGGTGCCATTAAATGCATGCTTAGTTTTCATCCTTGAATACTTTTAGTCTCAAATTCTCTCAACTACCACATTAGCTTTAGTCTTTTATTTACTGCAGTAACTAGCTTTAATTTTCAGTAATTTACTTTCTTAGTTTAAATTGTAGTTCGTATTACACAGTGCAGGGACGACTTCTCGTTCCCCACTGTGAGCAGTTAATTCAAATCACTTTCAGTTTTATTATGTGCAAATCTTCATCTTTTGTTTTCTTTACTTCGGAAATGTTAGGCTAAAACATCCTTTGGGATGTAGGAAGGAGAAGTACCTGGATTTTATCAAAAAATGCTTGAGTAATCTTTATACTTAGAATATTTGTTGTTTTGGTCTTTCATTCTCGATATTTACCCAAGGATGCGAACAAGCTGATCACTTGCAAGGATCTAAAGTCTAGTTCTTAACTTAGAAATAAGTAGAGCGCAGTGACACGAGCTTGAATGATGCTAGGGGATTCGAAAGAATTCTTTTGACACTTACGAAAGTGAGGTCGGCACAGTGAGTTAATCTCTGCCCACTGGAGTAGTAGGCAAGCTAATTTGTGTATTAAAAACACTTAGAGTATTTGTCTCTACACATTCCATCGAGGCCTGAAAAGGTCCATTTAGAGATTACCATTGACAAAACAACAAGTACTAAGAGTATGGGATTTTTATCTAACGGTGTGAGTATTTTGTAACCGGGCTTTTCTAGCGAAAATGTCCACCACGAATACGAGGATCACTCTAAGGACCGAGTATTTGAGATAAAATTTAGGGAAAATCCAACCTACATTCCTCCTTTTTAGCATTTAGTAAATCGTTTCAAGTAGCTATTTTACCAAACCAAACCAAAGTATTATTTTCCTCTCTAGTTGAAACTTGTAAAAGGAGCTCATGAGAACCGTATTGTCTTGATTGTCCAGTCTCTGTGGATTCGATTCTGGTATTTTACCAACTATTACTTGCTGTGACGATCATAGTGGACAGTGTACACTTGCACTTCCCACTGTGGACAGTTTGCAACCCACTGCGATTAAAACACACATTTCGCACGTAACAAGTTTTTGGCGCCGTTGCCGGGGACTGGCGTGATTTTATATCTCAAGACATTAGTTTTTGTTCGAGCCCGAGTAACTAGTTTTTCTAAGCTGTTCGTATTGTATGCCACGGCGACAACTCGAACATTTGGTTCCAATAGATCTCGAAATAGAAAAAACGTTGCGAAAAACACGAAGAAGCAAGAAAACAAATCGACAACCTCCTGTGATCCCCACTGTGAACATGGCTGCAGTACCGCCACCTATAGTGGAGACCACAATCACGATTGCCGATAACAAAGATCGAAAAATACGGGACTATGCTACTTCCGGAGTTGGTGATTTAAGCTCCGGAATTTTGAGACCCAATATTGTTGCAACGCATTTTGAACTCAAACCGGTGATGTTTCAAATGATCCAAGCCATGGGTCAATTTGGAGGATCGCCATCTGAGGATCCGCACTCGCACTTAAAATCTTTTTTAGAAATGACCGATTCCTTTCAATTACAAGGTGTTAGTGATGAGGCATTAAGACTAAGGCTTTTCCCTTTTTCATTAAGGGACAAAGCAAAATCTTGGCTGAACGCACATGCACCTCACTCGATAACCACTTGGCAAGAACTTGCCGATAGATTTTTGCAAAAATACTTTCCTCCAACAAGGAATGTTAGATTTCGAAATGATATAATTTTATTTAGACAAGAGGAAGATGAGGCTGTTTCGGATGCATGGGAACGATTTAAAGATTTACTTCGAAAGTGCCCACATCATGGCATCCCACATTGCATCCAATTGGAGACCTTTTACAATGGTCTTTCCAATGCAGCCAAAATCATCTTAGATGCAACAGCCGGTGGAACATTTACAAGTATGACTTACAACGAAGGATATCAAATCTTAGAAAAAGTGTCCAACAACAATACCGAATGGTCAAATCCGAGAGCACCCATGTCTAAGACCAACACCATAGATTCCGAAGCACTCAAAACCATGAATGCACAATTAGTGGCCTTGACAAAAATCGTTTTAAATCAAAATCGAGGCCAAGTCAATTCCGCAACCCATCTCGCTGATAACTGCTCCCTTTGTGGAGAGGAGCATGTTTTCGACTATTGTCCAGCAAACCCCGAATCTGTTAATGTCATAGGGACCAACCAAAGGAACAACCCTTATTCGCAGACTTATAATCCAGGTTGGAGAAATCATCCGAATTTCTCTTGGTCCGGTAATCAAGGACTCCAACCCCAAGGACCGAGTCACATCCAGCAAAGACCATACAATCCCCCGGGATTTCAGCAACATCACAGTGGGCAATCCCCACATCACAGTGGGCAGTCCCCACAACCATACCAACCACGATCCAACCAACCAGCTGAGGCTCAACAATCGATCGAGTCGATTCTCAAAGGTTTTATGAATCAAACCCAAGCAGCCATTAGGAATATAGAGACCCAAGTAGGACAGCTAGCCGTTGAAGTTAAGAATAGACCACCAGGAACGTTACCGAGTGACACCGAGCAAGCTAGAGTGATAGGAAAAGGACCAGAACATGTCAAGTCCATAACTTTAAGGAGTGGAAAGGATCTGAAAAATATCATTTTTGAATCTGATGATTCGCCTCAAAAACCCACTGTGAGCACCTCAGTGGGCACTCCTCAAGTCACTGTGATCCCCACAGTGGGGACCGACATCCCTGACCTTCCCACTTTTGGACCTGTCCCAAAGACTACTATTCCAAAGCCAATACCACAGCAAACTCAGATTGACCCACAAAACATTCCATTTCCTCAAAGAATGAAGCCTAAAAATGTCGATGTTCAGTTTAAAAAATTCTTAGACATTTTTAAGCAACTTCACATTAACATACCCTTGGTAGAAGCTCTCGAGCAGATGCCAAGCTATGTTAAATTCTTAAAAGATATTTTGAACAAAAAGAGGAAGTTGGGTGAATTTGAAACTGTGGCTTTGACCGAAGAATGTAGTGCCCTCCTAACAAGCAAGATTCCACCTAAGTTGAAAGACCCGGGTAGTTTCACCATTCCATGCATTATAGGAGGACAAGAAGTAGGCCAAGCACTCTGTGATTTAGGAGCTAGTGTCAACTTGATGCCTTTGTCCATTTTTAACAAGTTAGGGATTGGAGAGGCTAGACCCACAACCGTGACATTACAACTAGCCGACCGATCCATTGCCTACCCCAAGGGAAAAATAGAAGACGTTTTGGTCCAAGTGGATAAATTTATCTTCCCCGCCGATTTTCTTGTTTTAGATTATGAGGCCGATAAAGAAATCCCAATCATCTTAGGACGTCCGTTTCTTGCAACCGGACGTACTTTGATCGATGTGCACAAAGGAGAACTCACGATGCGAGTTAATGACCAAGAGGTAACTTTTAATGTTTTCAAATCTCTCAAATATATAGACACCGAAGATTGTTTTGCCTTAAGTTCGATTTATGAAACCCACAATTTTGGCAATTTGCCCACAGTGGGGAGTACAGTTCCCACAGTGGGGATTGACAGTGAGCACTCTGAATCAGAGAGTAATGACACTTTTAAGGATGAGTGTAATAAAATGGTTGCAGCTTTTGAACCTCTGGACTTCAAGGATAGAGATGTTCAATCCCCTTCAATAGAACAACCTCCCGAGTTAGAGCTTAAACCATTGCCTTCCCATTTAAAGTATGCTTATCTCGCTAAGGATAATAAACTTCCCGTCATTATCTCTTCCAAACTTAGTGAGAAACAAGAACAACTTCTGATTGATTTGTTGATAAAGCATAAGGGAGCAATTGGTTGGACCATAGCGGACATTCGAGGGATTAGCCCCTCTTTATGTCAACATAAGATTAACTTGGAGAATGACCACCCGGGGAAAGTCCAACCCCAAAGAAGGTTGAACCCCATCATGAAGGAGGTAGTTAAGAAAGAAGTCTTGAAATGGTTAGATGCCGGTATTATCTATCCCATTGCCAGTAGTAGTTGGGTGAGCCCCGTTCAATGTGTCCCTAAAAAGGGAGGAACAACAGTGGTCAGAAATGAAAAGAACGAACTCATTCCAACTAGGACTGTTACGGGATGGAGAATATGCATGGATTATAGGCAACTGAATCTAGCAACAAAGAAAGACCATTTCCCGTTACCTTTTATTGATCAAATGCTTGATAGATTAGCGGGAAAGGAATTTTATTGTTTTCTAGATGGATACTCCGGATATAACCAAATCCACATCGCACCCGAAGACCAAGAAAAGACCACCTTTACTTGTCCATATGGTACTTTTGCATTCCGGAGAATGCCTTTTGGTTTATGTAATGCTCCCGCTACTTTTCAACGCTGTATGATGGCCATTTTTACTGATATGATAGAAGATACCATAGAAGTTTTTATGGACGATTTTTCTGTGATCGGCACATCATTTGATAACTGTTTGAGGAATCTAGAAAAAAGTTTGGTGAGATGTGAAACCCACGACCTTATTCTAAATTGGGAAAAATGTCATTTCATGGTCGAAGAGGGCATCGTTTTGGGTCATCTTGTGTCGAAAAAGGGTTTGGAAGTTGATGAAGCAAAACTAGAAGTAATCTCCCAACTTCCCGAGCCCACAACGGTAAAAGGCATTCGCAGTTTTTTAGGTCACGCAGGTTTCTATAGGAGGTTCATAAAAGATTTTTCCAAAATAACTAAACCCCTATGTAACCTGCTGCAACATGAAAGAGAGTTTGTTTTTACCAAAGAATGTAGAAACGCATTTGAAATAATCAAAAATGCCTTAGTTACTGCACCCATAGTGACCACTCCTGACTGGCCACTCCCATTTGAAGTCATGTGTGACGCCAGCGATTGGGCTATAGGTGCAGTACTAGGCCAACGAAAAGATAAGATTTTTCATCCAATATACTATGCAAGCAAGACTTTGATCGAGGCTCAAATCAACTACACTGTAACCGAAAAAGAACTACTTGCAGTAGTTTTTGCTTTTGATCATTTCAGGTCTTACTTAATTGGAGCAAAGGTCATAGTACACACCGATCACGCAGCCATCAAATATTTGATCAACAAGGCTGACTCTAAACCGAGGTTGATCAGATGGGTGCTGTTGCTGCAGGAATTTGACCTCCAGATCGTCGACAGAAAAGGAACAAGCAATCAGGTTGCTGATCATCTGTCCAGGCTCGAGAAGACAGTGGGCACTGTTGACCCCACTCCTGACCCCACTCCGGTAAAAGAAACTTTTCCCGATGAACAATTATTATCTGCGCAACATCATAATGAAACTCCTTGGTATGCTGATATTGCAAACTTTTTAGCAAGTGGATTTAAGCCCCACGGGATGAGTGGACAACCATTCAAGAAATTTTTACACGACACACGACAATACGTTTGGGACGATCCCTTCTTGTACAAGATAGGGGCGGACCAAATATTAAGGCGTTGTGTCCATGGGAGTGAACAACATCAAATACTCCATGGTTGTCACACATCCCACTACGGTGGCCACTTCGGTGGAAACCGTACCGCAGCAAAAATTTTGCAAAGTGGATTCTTTTGGCCCACTGTTTTTAAAGACTCATTTGAATTCGTGAAAAATTGTGAGCAATGTCAACGTACGGGGAATATATCGCAAAGAAATGAAATGCCTCTTAACAACATTCTAGAGGTCGAACTTTTTGATGTATGGGGGATAGATTTTATGGGACCTTTTCCAAATTCCAACAATAACTTTTACATCTTGGTTGCGGTAGATTATGTTTCAAAATGGGTAGAAGCCATTGCTTGTCACTCCAATGATGCTAACACTGTGGTGAAGTTCTTACACAAAAATATATTCACTCGCTTCGGAACACCACGAGCATTAATTAGTGACGAAGGCACCCATTTTGTAAACAAAGTCATGGCCTCGGTTCTTGCTAAATATGATATTCATCATAGAGTGGCCACCGCATACCACCCACAAACCAATGGGTTGGCCGAGCTTTCAAATCGTGAGATCAAGGGAATTTTGGAAAAAGTTGTTAAGCCACACCGTAAAGATTGGTCAATCAAACTCGATGATGCTCTTTGGGCCTATCGAACAGCCTATAAAACTCCTCTGGGAATGTCTCCATTCAAATTAGTTTTTGGCAAAGCTTGCCATTTACCGATTGAATTAGAGCACAAGGCGTTCTGGGCCCTTAAAGAGCTTAACATGAGTGAGGATGCCGCGGGAATCAAAAGGAGTCTGCAAATACATGAGCTAGAGGAGTTGCGATATCACTCCTATGAGAATGCAAAGTTGTACAAGGAAAAGACCAAGATGTGGCACGATCGTCGAATCAACCATAGGGAGTTCATGGAAGGACAACAGGTACTATTGTTCAATTCTCGTCTCAAACTCTTTCCAGGTAAACTTAAATCAAGATGGACGGGACCATACACCATTGTCAAGGTGAGTCCTTTCGGAACAGTGGAGTTGAAATCCCCACAATCGGGTCAAACCTTTAAAGTCAATGGGCAAAGGGTAAAGCATTTTTTGCATGAAAGTGCCCACATCCCTGCCCACTCTCCGCCTCGCTATGGTTAAGCAATGTCACAACCGTTTGTAAATATTTTATTTCAGTTATTTGCTGTCTTTTTATTATTTTTGGTCTTTTTAATTCTGCATGGTAGTTTGTTTTAATGTGTGTAGGAGAAATTGCCGCTTTTTGGAGGAAAAATCAAGAAAAAGCTCCGCAGTGGGGAGATGCATGTCCCTGCGTTCCTCACTCTCGGTCTGGCATAGGAAAAGACGGTTTGGGAGGGACCCACGGCTGACGCACATCATGCTTTTTCTTACAAACATCAACTTTTCCTGCCACTTGTCAAAAGCCCACCTATTCCCAAGATAAACCATCATTATCTTTTTCTCTCTCTACTAACCGTCCCCAATCAACTCAAAAACCATCACCCTCAAATCAGATTTTTACTTTAATTTCCCTAAACACACCAAGTTTCTTCATCTTCTCCATTTCTCTCTCAAAGAAAACCCACAAACCTAAAACCCTTCCTAAAACCCTTGAAAAAAAAATGGCGAGAAGCAAAAGATTGAACATCCGGCACGATGCACCCACACGAGCAGCCGTACGCCGTCGTCTCGCAGAAGAAAACCCGCCGGAAACTGTCACCGGCGATCTAAATGAATCACCACCTATTTCCAGTGACAACCCCATATTTTCCGACGATAACCCCATAACATCCGGCGTACCTGATGCGGATTCTTCTCAAATCTCCGACACTAGTGTCACCCAATTCGAAACCGAGGCATTGCTGGCCGAAGAAGAAGAGAAGCGATTGGCAGAGGAGTTTGAGAGGCGAATGTCGGTCATTCGAAAGCGAAAGGAAGAGGTTGAGAGGAGACGACGAGAAGAAGAAGAAAAGCGCAGAAAAGAAGAAGCAAGATTGAAGGCTGAACAAGCAAAGATCTTAGAGGAAGAAAGGAAAAAGGCGGAGGGAGAGATTTTTACTGAGGAACAAGAACTGCTGAGGAAAGTAAATTCTGATTATGAAGAGGAATACAGAAAGCTTGGGGATAGTATTGAGCAGAGCAGAGTGGGGAAGACTGCCCACAGTGGGGAGAGTCCTGTTCTACGAGCATTAAAGAAGAGGAGAGTGGTCACCAGGTCTACGGTGACCACGACACCGAGGAAATCAGCAAAAAGATCATCAAAAAAAGGTACTACATTCGAACCTGCTTTAAGTGCTTCTTCTGTTGAAGATGACATTGGGGATGACCAAGTTCAAACCCTACACCCACATCACTCAACAGTGGGCACTGCTCATGCACCCAGTGGTGTGCCTAGGCAGTTCACCTCTTCAGAGGTGGCTGCCCACTACGAGTGCATCGCAACCCAGAAGCTAAGGTTGGAAAGGGGTTTTGACCCCGAGTTTGTTGAAGCAAACTCATTTGTAAAAGATAGGATCATCGCGCAAGACTGGTCGATTTTGGCCGAGGCCAATCGACGCGCTAATGCCTCGTTGGTCCGAGAATTTTATGCCGAAGCCTCTCAATCAAAGGACCCCATTGTGGTAGTTAGAGGAAGGAAAGTATGTTATAATCCAGGAGAAATCAACCGAGTGTTAGGAAGGCGTGGCCCAAATGAGTGTGAGTTTACAAAGTTTTTGAAGAAAATGACCCCCGAGGATGAGGACCGTATTTTGAAAGAAATAGCTGTCGAAGGAAAGCCATGGAACAAGGATGGTCGAAGACGTTGTCTAAACGCTAGCTCCCTCGTCACCGAGGCCGCTGTTTGGTTTCAATTTCTTCGGGCCTCTTTATCTCCGACATCACACGATACCACCTTGTCCTTGCACAAATGTACCCTCTTGTACTGTCTGCTCACAGGAATGAAGATAAATGTTGGGATAGTCATGCACGCTGCCATCGATCAAGCTAAGACCTGAAAGAAGGTTGTGTTGCCCCTCCCTTGCCTTATCACGTTACTAATGATAGACGCAGGTGTACCCTCCGCTGTGGAGGATCAGTGGTTCGACTCAACAAGCAACATTAGTGTGCAGACCATTCGCAAGATGGGAAGGCATATCAACACTCCTCCACATGAACATGAAGAAGAGATTCCCACAGTGGGGACTGTCCGGCCCACTGTAATCATCGCTGAGGAGCATGATGTGCGGACTGCGGATACATCGAGGCGTCAGACTGAGGCAGGTTCATCAAGCAACCAAATGGGAGAGATTTTGGCAGCTTTAAAGAAGCTCACATACAGGATCGTGTTGCTGGAAAGTGAGCAGCGATACCAGAACCGGGCCACGCAGAAATTTTGGATGTATACAAGAGAACGAGATGAGGTGACGGGCCTGATGATGAAAGAGGCCAACCCAATGCTAGCTGCTCAGCTACCAGAATTCCCGAAAGATATCTGCCCGGTTAATGACAGTGAGGATGAGTTCGATGATGATGATGCGGATCTGTCACCGCAAGCCACCCAAACCCCGTGAATGGTTTGTTTTTAAAACAATGGTTTCGCTCTTTTGCTCACCAAAAACAATTTTATTTTGTTTGGTTGATCTTTTTGTGCCTATGGCTAGGCATTGACACTATTTGCTGTTTTAACTTTTTAAATATCGATGCATGAAAATCCTACCGGTAGGTAGGTACTTTTGGGTACTAACATATTGATTGTTTGAATGCTTGTTTGACCTCGTTTCCATTTCAAGGTACAACTTTCGGCTTCCGACTTAAAAGGTCACTTTTGTAAGTACAAATCTCAACTTGTCCCGTGAAATGATATAGGCCATTTTTCGCATCCAAACACGATCCTTTTTGTACCCCCAAACCACCACCTTTGTTCATTAATTCAATGTCACAGTGGGGACACTGTGAGATTTTAAGTTTGAGGTGGGAACTTCCAGAGTGACCTCCAGTTTGCTCACAGTGAGGACACTGTGAAGTCCAAGTTTGAGGTGGGTAAGCCGTACCCCCCTCCAAAAAAAAAAAAAAAAGAGAAAACACAAAAATACAAAAACAGAAGAAAATAGGAGTAGCACTAACAAAATTGATGGTGTGCCTTTTCTGGACCATCAAAGTGCTCACTCCCAGAAAACGATGGTGTGCCTATTCTGGACCATCAGAATACCCACCCTCACAAAAAAATAGCCATACTCATTATACCCAAATAAAGCCTGAAAGTGTACGTTCTTATCATAGCAAAATACTAAACACCCACTTCTTGAAATAAAAATCTCAAAGCGAGATCTTCGGTCCATGTTTGGAAATTTTTGCCAAAACCCTTGGGAAAAGATTCAAAGCCATAAACCCTTCAAACCCAAGAAAGCCCTATTGATCAAAAGGTAAACAAGGGAAAGGTTTCGTCAAACACAAAAGTGAAATTTTCAAAGTTTGGAACCGAAAGAAGTATCGAAGGAAGGAGATCAACGCCCATTCAAGTCAAGAAATATGTAAGTCCATCAAAGACCTTTTATGCATTGTGTTTCATTTTATTTCTTTCTTTTTATTACTTGGGGACAAGTAATGATTTAAGTTTGAGGTTGTGATAACTCTATTTTTAGAGTTATTATTTCCATTTATTTTCCACTTTATTTTGTCAATTTTAGCCATTTCACTTCTAAAAACCCCCATTCTTGGTATGATTTACGAAAACGAGCAAAAGGAGTGAACCATGGTCTTTAATAAATTATTTGGGGAAGTTTTGGGTGTTTTCTCGCTTTTTCATCCGCAGTGACGTATACAGTGCCCACCCCGGTTCCCCACTCTTCGAGCTGATCAAAAAGAAATCAAAAAGAAACTTTTAGTTGGGATCTAATTTTCTGGAGGAGGAAGGTTCATATGGCAGAGAAATGGCTGGAGAAGTACAAGGTAGTTCTCATTGAAGATAGCATCAAGTACACCTCTTTGTACTTGGAGATTGACTTGGAGAAGGGACCATTGGATAAAAGAATTGCACAAGGAGCTGAATTCTGCCACAACTCAGCAGTCTTTACCCATTGGAAGACCCACCTCTTTTGTGTAATACCCAACTCCTTCTCCTAGTATATAAAGGAGCACTTGGGTGCCATTAAATGCATGCTTAGTTTTCATCCTTGAATACTTTTAGTCTCAAATTCTCTCAACTACCACATTAGCTTTAGTCTTTTATTTACTGCAGTAACTAGCTTTAATTTTCAGTAATTTACTTTCTTAGTTTAAATTGTAGTTCGTATTACACAGTGCAGGGACGACTTCTCGTTCCCCACTGTGAGCAGTTAATTCAAATCACTTTCAGTTTTATTATGTGCAAATCTTCATCTTTTGTTTTCTTTACTTCGGAAATGTTAGGCTAAAACATCCTTTGGGATGTAGGAAGGAGAAGTACCTGGATTTTATCAAAAAATGCTTGAGTAATCTTTATACTTAGAATATTTGTTGTTTTGGTCTTTCATTCTCGATATTTACCCAAGGATGCGAACAAGCTGATCACTTGCAAGGATCTAAAGTCTAGTTCTTAACTTAGAAATAAGTAGAGCGCAGTGACACGAGCTTGAATGATGCTAGGGGATTCGAAAGAATTCTTTTGACACTTACGAAAGTGAGGTCGGCACAGTGAGTTAATCTCTGCCCACTGGAGTAGTAGGCAAGCTAATTTGTGTATTAAAAACACTTAGAGTATTTGTCTCTACACATTCCATCGAGGCCTGAAAAGGTCCATTTAGAGATTACCATTGACAAAACAACAAGTACTAAGAGTATGGGATTTTTATCTAACGGTGTGAGTATTTTGTAACCGGGCTTTTCTAGCGAAAATGTCCACCACGAATACGAGGATCACTCTAAGGACCGAGTATTTGAGATAAAATTTAGGGAAAATCCAACCTACATTCCTCCTTTTTAGCATTTAGTAAATCGTTTCAAGTAGCTATTTTACCAAACCAAACCAAAGTATTATTTTCCTCTCTAGTTGAAACTTGTAAAAGGAGCTCATGAGAACCGTATTGTCTTGATTGTCCAGTCTCTGTGGATTCGATTCTGGTATTTTACCAACTATTACTTGCTGTGACTATCATAGTGGACAGTGTACACTTGCACTTCCCACTGTGGACAGTTTGCAACCCACTGCGATTAAAACACACATTTCGCACGTAACAATATTCAATACTGTCATTGTTTTGATCTTATGCTTCAATTAAACAAACATTTCACAAGTCCAAATTGTTTTCTCTCTGTATCCAAAAGGAATGATAAATTCATGGGTAAAAAGAAACGAAATGGCACAACAGAAGCAAAATCCAAACCCAAGAATACAAAGGCAAACTTAAAAACCCCTGACAAAGCTGGACCCATTTGGATATGGGTACCTAAAACTCTCTAATTGTCTTACAGAAGCAGTATGTGCCAATCTGGTATCTTGACTCCGGATGCTCGAGGCACATGACTGGCGACAGAGATTTACTATCCACATACAAAGAACAATTCTGTGGTGGATCTGTGACCTTTGGCGATAACAAAAAGGGTTACATTAAAGGCTATGGAGTCATCAAGAAGGAAAACATAACCGTATGAAAAGTTGCATATGTGGATGGCCTTAAACACAATCTTCTCAGTGTAAGCTAACTCTGCGATACGGGCTTCGACGTAATGTTCAAAAGAACCTTCTGCTCTCTACAAGGTGAAGACAACAGGTTCTGCCATATAAACTTTCATACTCTCGATAAACTTGTTAAACTTGATCTAGTCAAAGGTCTGCCAAATGTCAAATTTAATAAAGATCATTTGTGCTCTGCTTGCGAAATGGGAAAACTCAAAAGAGCTTCCCATAAAGGCAAAACTGATGTGTCTTGCACTAGGCCTATGTACTTGCTTCATGTCGACCTCTGCGGTCCCATTGCTACACAGAGCCTATGTGGCAAGAAATATATACTTGTTTTGATCGATGAATTTTCAAGATTTCAATGGATTGAATTAATCAGAAAAAAATCAGATGTTCCAAACATTCTGATAAATTTAATGAAAAGAATCCAAGTTCTATATGAGTGCAGGATCCAGAAACTGAGAAGCGACAATGGCACAGAATTCAAAAACTCTGTTATTGAAGCCTATCTCACAGAAGAAGGAATATCACAGAACTTCTCTGCTGCACGCACCCCACAACAGAATGGCTTGGTTGAACGAAAGAACCGTACGCTTGTGGAGGCTGCAAGAACTATGATGACAGCATCTGGATTACCCATGTCTTTTTGGGCAGAAGCAGTATCAACTGCATGCTACACCCAAAAATAGATCAACAATTGTAAAAAGGCACATCAAAACTCCATATCATTTGATCAACAAAAGGCGACCAAACATCAAATTCTTTCATATATTTGTATGCAAGTGCTTTGTCTTAAATGATAGAGAAGCAAGAGGAAAGTTTGAGGTGAAAGCAGATGAAGGAAAGTTTATAGGATATTCTGCTACTTCTAAAGCCTACAAAGTTTGTCTTCTGCAGTCTCGAAAGATTGTAGAAAGCATAAATGTTTCTTTTGACGATTCCTTTCACAAGACTTCTGAACAAATCAATTCAGAACTCGGTTTAAACAGGGAATCCTCTGGCATCTCACCCACAAGAGAGGCTTACTTAAATCAGCTATTTGAAGAGATGTTCCATGACGACATCGATCCCTCTGCTGGAACCAACAGAGCCTCTGGAGAATCATCTTCTGCCAACCAGAATGAGTCAGGTATTTCTCTAACTGGTCCATTGAATACTTCATCCTCTTCTGTAAATCATACAGATGCAAATGCCGAGGGGGAGCGGACAGAAGATACCATAAACAAAGATAAAACAACAGAGGCACTGGAAACACCTGCTATAACAGAGGAACCGATACAAGAGGAAGAAGAGGATTCATTCTCTAATGCCTCAGAGGAACAAATTCCAACTCTCATTCCTATCATTCATCAAGCCAAAGAGCCAAGCTCCAGGTCTGCAGCACCAACGACTACAGAAGGTGTACCAGAACCACATAGCGTACCGACAGAAGTTCAACTTGATGATTCAAATGACCATCTTCCAAGAACAAAAAAATAGACGAAGAGCCATCCTCAAACCCAAATCATTGGCAATCCTTCTGAAAATGTCAAGACAAGATCAACAACTGCTAATTTTTGCTTCTTTACAAATTTCATCAGTATGATTGAGCCAAAAAGGATCTCTGAAGCCCTAGATGATCCAAACTGGGTAGATGATATGCAAGAAGAGCTTCTGCAGTTTGAAAGAAACAAGGTATGGACCCTAGTATCTCTGCCACGAGGGAATTAGGCCATAGGCACAAAATGGGTCTTCAGAAATAAGAAAGATGAGGATGGGGTGGTCATTAGAAACAAAGCAAGATTGGTGGCCAAGGGATATCGCCAAGAAGAAGGCATTGATTATGATGAAACTTTTGCCCCTGTCGCACGACTCAAAGCCATAAGAATCTTCTTAGCCTTCGCAGCCCACAGAGGCTTCAAAGTTTTCCAAATGGACGTAAAATCCGCTTTTCTGAATGGAGAAATCCAAGAAGAAGTGTACGTTCAACAACCACCTGGGTTTGAAAGCTCAAAGTACCCAAAGTACGTGTACTACCTCGACAAAGCTCTGTATGGACTGAAACAGGCTCCAAGGGCATGGTACGACAGACTTTCAACATTTCTTCTTAACAATGAATTCGACAGAAGTACGACAGATACCACTTTGTTTTACAAACAAAAAGGTGATGAGATATTACTTGTACAAATTTATGTGAATGATATCATTTTTGGATCTACAAATGCACAACAGTGCAAAGATTTTGAAAAACTCATGCAGAGTGAGTTTGAAATGCGTATGATGGGAGAATTAACTTTCTTCCTAGGACTCCAAGTAAAACAATCATCAGAGGGAATTTTTATAAATCAATCCAAATATGTCTCTGACATACTTTCCAAATATAGTCTCTCTGATGCCTCTGTAATGAAAACCCCAATGGGCACTGGAAATAAGTTATACTCAGATCCAAATGGCACATCTGTAGAGTGCACTCTCTACAGAGGTATGATTGGGTCTCTGTTATACTTAACAGCAAGTAGACCTGATATAATGTATGCCACATGCCTCTGTACAAGATATCAAGCTAACCCGAAGCAATCCCATTATATTGCTGTAAAGAGAATCTTCAGATACCTTAAAGGGACCAATAATCTTGGCCTCTGGTATCCGAAGAACTCTGGTTTTGGTCTTAAGGCATTTACAGATTCAGATTATGCGGGTTGCAAGCTTGATCGAAAGAGCACCTCTGGGAGTTGTCAATTTCTGGGAGGAAAACTAGTCAGCTGGACTTCAAAGAAGCAGAACTGTGTTTCCACATCTACAGCAGAAGCTGAATATGTTGCTGCTGCTAGCTGTTGCTCTCAAGTTCCGTGGATGAAAACTCAGCTCAAAGACTATGGCCACAACATATACAAAATAGCCATCTATTGTGACTCAAAAAGTGCAATTGCTATCTCTGCAAATCCAGTTCAGCATTCAAAAACAAAGCATATCGATATTCGCTACCACTTTCTGAAACATCATGTTGAATATGGCACAATCGAAATGCATTTTGTGTCCATTGAATATCAGCTTGCAGACTTATTCACCAAAGCACTAGATGAGAAAATATTCCTTTTCTTGCTGGGTAAGTTGGGAATGATAAACATGGTTTGAAATCCTCTGTGAGTAAGATTTACTCTTCCTGTAAATATGTATATACTCAAACTTCTGTATGTAAATTCTTAAATCACCAAAAGTTCTATGAACAACAGAGCTTCTGTGGGATTCTTCAGAACCTGGCAAATCTCCACAGAACCTCTGATGAACTTGACCTATGTTATATGCATTATTTATCTCATTTGATCCAAGCATAGGTCAAGGGGGAGCAGAAGAAGAACTTGAATGGATCTACAAAGGTTAATCATTCAAGGGGGAGCCAAAAAGACATATCATCAACCAAATGAGAAGAAGCCAGGTTTCACCGAACAAAGGTAAGTCACAAGGAAAGAGTCTCGCACAAAAATCTCTTTTCAAAACAGTTTTCTAGGACACCAACTTTCATATATGTCCTAAAAACAGTTTCTCCAACAATGAAATCATTAGAAGGTCAAAATGTTTAATAAATTCTTCGTTATGAGAAATTTTCTCTCCCAGAGCCTCTGCGGGCTTTGACAGAGCCTCAGGACCTCTGTGGATGGAAGTCTTGCACTACAGACTTAGCGACCCTCTCCAATGATCTTTATTGAAGAAACTCTCGCACAAAACCATTAAATAAAACAGTTTTCTAGGACATCAATTTTCAAATTTGTCCTAAAAACAGTTTTAACGCCAATGAAAAACTTGGAAGACCAAAATTGTTGATAAATCTTGAGTTATAAGAAATTGTCTCCCAGAGCCTCTGCTGGCTTTGACAGAGCCTCTAAAGCCTCTGTGGACGAAAAATCATATACTCAAGGTTCTATCGATCCTCCAATGATCTTTTCAATACTTTGTTAAAAAGTGACGGCAAAATAGGAAATAGAGATTTCACATCACATAGCTCACTGCACTACAGAGCCTCTGTTGATCTTAAAATTTGGCTCTTTATAGGATTGTCAAAAGGGGATGTTTTCAAAACACTTTTCTAGAACACAAATTTCCAAATATGTCCTAAAAACAGTGTTTAAAACAATGAAAACTTTGGAAGATCAAAAAGTTTCATGAATCTTGAGTTATTCAATTTTTCCTCTCTCAGAGCCTCTGCTGACTTTGACAGAGCTTCAGAACCTCTGAGAATAGAAATTTCACACTCAAGCTTCTTTCGATCCTCTCCATCCTTTTCAAAAAGTTTGAAACAAAAACAGGCGAAGGGATACAGAGACTTTCAGACCACAGAGGCCCACTTCTACAGAACCTATGTAGATTATGATACTTAAACCTTTCAAGGAAACTCTGTAAAAACAGATCTTTTTACTGCGAGTAACAGACCCCTGGAAGACGAAACGCCTACGCGCCAAGCATTAATGGGCCGTGCACGACGTCTAATCTAGCTCTGACACATCCCACGTGGCAGTTCTCATTGGACGTGCGTACCACTCGCTCCTGCAAATACGTTTCCCCAGCTGGTAAAACTCGAGTGCGGATTTCAAATAATATTCAATGCACTTTTTAAACGGAATTCTATCCGTTTTCCCTTCCCCTATAAAACCCCGTTTCTCACAATTACCATAACTGCTACGCATTTACTACCCTTTCTTCTCCGGCGAACCTTTGCAAAAAACCTGCAACTTCTTATATTCACTTCTTTTCTCAAGATAATCCAAATGGCTTCCACCTCAAACGTACCTGAGACCTCTCCTACTCATTCTGAGCACTCTGAAAACCCAGCGGTGGCCGCTGACCTAGAACAAGACAACTTCGGCGATGAAGCAAATTTCTCTCCGACCACCCACCTGCAAAACTTCCTTGCCCATGAACACTTTGCAAGAAACCTACCCTTGAAACCCAATAATCATTACCTTGTTCCCTCCAAAACACAATTTGGAGACGAGCATGCTCTACTCCTAAACATCCTGGAGAACCATTTCCTCTATCCCCTGCTCACAAAGAACGTCAAGAAAATCCCTGCTCGATATCTCTACCAGTTCTGGCAAAGTTGCTACTTTGACCCAGAAACAAGACAAGTCAGAGGATACATATCCAAGCCAGACAAATCCTCACACCTTGAAGTCATGTTCAACAGAACCATGTTCTCCTTGGAGTTCAACCTTCCAACAAGAGGACTTCTAGGGTTAAAGAAGTTTGCTGAAGAACCAACAGATGAAGACCTCTGCATTTTCGCAGAAGAACTTGGATACAACACTGCTCTTCAGAGGAGAAATCAATTCAGACGCAACAGGTTTCTCCCTCTGTGGAACACTCTGTTCTCAATCCTCAACAGGTGCCTAACAGGCAAAACAGGAAGCCCCGACCAAACCTCTCATCAGATTCTGTCCATCATGTTCGGGGTATACTATGACCTGCCGCTGGACTACGCGACTCTGATGATGCAAGAAATCATCAATACCATTGATCACCGCATCTCATCACAGAAGGCGAAGAAATCTGACAACACATATCTTCCTACACTTCAATTTCAGAGAATTCTTGGAGTAATTCTAGAACCTCTGATTCAAGGTGAAAATTGGCCAATGGAGGGACCAATAGTCAGAACCTACCCTATGACCAAAAATGCTCCCACAGAACACATGGACGGGTACATCTTCTACAGACCACTCTCAAGCAGACTTCTGGATTATGCAAGTGATAAAGCACTGAAAGAAGCATATATACGCGATCACAGGACTCCAGAACCAAGTCCTGTGACACCCGCGTCTAGGAACCTGAGTAGGAGACAAAATAGTAGAGCGTTTAAGTGCTGAAGAGTGGAAGGTAGCCTTGGCCAAACAGAAACAAATTCAGAGAAATTTCCGCCATCAAAGACGCCAGTTAGAAAAATCTGCATCAAAGAGAAAATCCTCTGCTACCTCTCAGAAGAAGAAGAAATCCCACAAGACCACAGAGGGCACCTCTACCTCTGCTGCTCAACCTTTCCCACCTCATGCAACAGATATAGGATCTTCAGAACCCCCTTCCCCTCCAAAAGAGAAGACAAAGAAAAGAAAGCACATAATTTCTGAGGAAAGGGCACCAAAATCTAAGAAAAGGAAGAGCAAGAAAACCAAGAAACCACATTCCCCTCTGCAAACTATCGCAGAGGAAGCTGAAGCGGTCGAAGAAGCCCAAGACCAATCTCTGCAATCCCCAACACCCATCAACTTTACAGATCGTCAGGGTTACTTCCAGGGTGATTTCAACTCTTTCCTTCAGAACCTTGAGTTTGCCGACACTCTGAATACCCAAGGATGGAACGCAGAAGCCCTCTCCAGTCACTCCCCAGAAGCCCCAAACTTCAGAATCTTTTCTGATTTGGAAAAAGATGACCAAACTCCTCACAACACCCAGGGCCAAACTCCAGAAATTATACAGAACCCCTTCCTCCAAACCATACGTGATGCCTAAAGAAAAAGTCCCGAGGAAGGGCAAGCCACAGAGGAGATAGACTTTGATTCTATGGTGGTAGAAAGAAACTCTCCAGGGTCATGGGGATCAATAGAAGGAATATGGTGAAACTCGAGCTACAAGGATCGAAGTCTCAGAGGTAGACTATGATGTAGAAGAAGCCGACCTTATCCGAAGAGGTCAATACGACCCACATGTTACACGATTAGCTGGAACACATCCAACTTATAACTTCTTTGTAAAATGGGCAGAAGCATCAACAGAGGAAGCTACCGAAAAAGATGCCGTAGTTGAAGAAGGCACACAACTCAACCCAACTCCCACTGCAACCCACATTTCTAACAGAGCCAGTCTAGTGGCAGAAGATGTTATTGAACAAGAGCAGCACAGCTCGAGCCTAACCCCAGCTAGCCGGACAGAGGAAACTCTTTCTTCCTCTCTGCCACAAATTATCGGGGAAACCATTCCAGGGGAGTCCTCTCTACAGGACTTGCCCTTAGTAAGTGGTCATTCGCCCCAGACCACAATCGCAATCCTAACAGAGGCATTTGTTGCCTCTGCCACGCACACAACTTTAGTACCAACAGACCCTTCAGAGGGGTCTAGAATGCACGAAGACGAAGGGATTCTAGACAAATCCCCTAGCCAATAGAAGGATACTCTTGCACCCACCTCTGGAGTAGATCAAGACAATGTCCCTTTCAGAACTTCTGTAGAGTCTGAGGCACAAGATGCTTCTGCTCAAGGATCAGAAGGAAGTCCTTCCGCTCTCAACATAAAAACAGGAGCGAAAGAAGGCGTCTCAGGAACAGAGACTCACTCTGGGGAAGAATGTGTTCCCCCAGAGGTTACACCAGGTTCACATGTCGCAAGGGATGAGTTCCAAACCCTTGTCACCTCTGTGACCAATTCATTGGTAGAGTTGAAAAGCTCTATCGATGCTCTTGCAGAATCATCAAAGAAGGCCATATCTGAACTGACCACCAAATTGGAAAACCTATCCACAGAGGTGAAACAGGCCTGTGCTCAAATGCATAACACTACAACAACCTCTGATGCATCTGCTGCAACCGAATTCGGGAGAGCTGCAACCTCTGCATTCAAAGAATCTATCAGAGTCTTCCTTGAAACAATGAATGCAAGAGCCTCCTCCTCAAAGGGCCTCACTCTTGAAGATCTGAAGAAGGCTTTGAAAGAAGTTCAAGAGCAAACAATGCAACAAACTCTGATCATGCAACCCTCTGACTACATGACCAGAGCTCAGCTCACAGAACTTGGCCAAAATATGGTCGATCAGGTAACAGAGATGATCAAAGCCTTCACAATTGCGAACCACACCTATGTGAAAGACTTTCAGAAGAGCGTCGGCAAACTGAGGTTCAACACAGAAAGCGAAATGTATACTCTCTTTGGCCTCATTGACGACGTCTGCGCAAAGCTGATAGCCGCAAGAGAAACTCCACCGCAGAAACCCGAAACTTCTTGCAGAGCAGAGGGTACCAAAGATAAGGGTCGGGATGACTCTGATGATGACTCTGATGGTCCATCAGATCATCCTGAGGGGGAGAATAGAAGGGAGAAAACAAGGGAAGCTGCATCCAGAGGTCTACCAGAACCACCAGTAGCCGCAGAAACCCTGAATCAAGTTCCCCCATCACAAACCCAAGGAGGAACCACACAACAGTCCACAGAGGCAACAACCACCTCTGTGGAAATACCTCTTAAAGAAACCCAAGTACCTGAAGATCAACAGAAGACCACAGAGGTAACACCCACCTCTGTGGAATACACTTCTGTATTCGGAGAAGATGCCCAAATCTACGAAGAAGTGGAAATCTTAACTTCATCTGAAGAAGATCAACCATCCAAATCACCAAAACCAACTACACCAGAAGATCTCCCCTCTCCAACACCAAAAACACCTTCAGAAACCACACCCAAAACCATACAAAGAACCAAATCCATTGCTCAAAAACGAAAATATCTGAGCAAATCCGCTGAAGCCTCTCCAACCAAACCTATAACAAAACCCACATCACCAACATCTAAGTCCTCAGAACCCCAAGTGTCAAAACCAACAGAGGCAACCCCCAAACCAAAAGAAGCTCCCTTTGAGATCCAAAAGTCAACAGAGGCAACCTCATCTAAACCTGAAGATCAACAGCCGAAGGCTAAAGACAAAGGCAAGGGAATAATGACAGAGGAACACAAAAAGAAGAAACCAAAGCATCAACCAACAGAAAAATTGATGAAGAGTGCTTTCGACGCACATATGACACCAAAGCCAGAAGAAGAAGACTGGGCTTTTGGTATCGACCCTCTGTCAGACATACCCATTTTGGACCCTAAGGCAAAACCCTCAGAAGATGTTGTGGCAGAGATAAAGAAAAAGATGGATGCTCTGCGCAGGCCAATACCTCCATCTGGTCCACCTCCACCTGAAATGGAAGAAGTGGTATATAGGTATCTCTACAACAGACATTCAATAGATCCTATGCCACCAATGGTTCAAGACCCCGAGCTACGCGCTGACCTAGAAGACATCTTCACAAGAACAACGCCCAAGCCAAAATGGCAAGTCTTCTCAAATGAAAAGATCAACAAGGTCATATATTGTAAGTTTTCTAAAACCAGAACCTTTCCCAAAGTTTCTTACAATATATACAAGGTCAGAAGGGAGGACAGAACCGAGACCCAATTCTCAGATGCTGATATGAGAAACCTAAATCCCTATGACCTACCCGACCTTCTCGACTAGACAAAAGAGAACCACACCATAGAGGCACATCGAAGGGCATATAGGGTAATCATAAAGGCCATGCGCGAAAGACTTCTGCTATTCAGCCTAATCGACTTCCAGTTGGCACGAGATATAGGAGTGACAAAACTCTGTATCAGACCTCCAATAGAATACTACCAAACCTCTGTGTTACCCAACTCAATTATCACAGAACCAGAGACTGGGTTAGTCTACCAAGATCCATCTGGGAGGTTAAGACTATTCGTTCAGATGGATTGTCAGAAGTATGCGACAACCACCTTAACAGAGTTCAGAGCTATCCTTGTGGCACACAGAGGAACGGATCGTATGGATCAAGCTCTTGCAGATAGAATGATAGAGGTCATCGACCAGACAATCAACCTCCGAAACCTCTGCATCAGATTCTATCTCGAACTCATACAAGTAACAGAAGCTTCAACGACTTCCCAAACGCCAACTTCTGAAGTCCTCCAACTTTTTGTACTTTTACTTTCATCATATTAACAAAATTGTAAGTGTCTCTGACACATCATTAATGAAAGTAACTTTTCACAGAGGTCAAATACCTTGTGTCTCGTACTTAGCCTAGAAAACCTTGCATGTTTTAATTTTTTATTTTTCAATACTTAGGGGGAGATTGTTAGCTCCAATCTTTCTATTGTTAGAAGTATTGAAAAATAGGCTAAGTATAGAAGTCTTCAACAGAGGCTCTGCCGAGTCACCGAGAAGACAAAAGCAAAGAAGTCTTCGACAGAGGCTCTTCCGAGAAGCTGAGCAACCAAGAAGACACAAGTGCTCGACAGAGGCTCTGCCAAGTTACCAAGAAGAACGAAGGTCACAACAGAGGCTCTGCCAGATTAATCTAGAAGACCGAAGATGAGCCATAGAAGACTCTTCTAAGAGGACAAGGTCACAGAGCTTCTGTCATACTTCGGCTTTTCTCTCTCTTCTGTAGTCTTACCAACCAGCGCAAGAGGTGCACTGATTTGTATTTTTGCTTGTACCATATGTGGTTCTTGGGCTGCCAGTGTTCCATAGAGGTCTGATAGAGTCCAGGAGTCTAAGTCTTGGTTTGTCTGCAGAGACATACACAACTGGAGCCATTCTTCATTTAGACTTTTTAGGAACATGACATTGTTTTCCTCAGAGGTTCTATGAATTCCAAACTTCTTGCATTTGTTGATTAGAGAGTTGAACCGATCATAAGTCACCTGCAGAGGTTCTGTTGGCGGAACTTTGAATGAGTAATATTCATTGATACATTGGGCTCTGCGATTCTTTTGAGTTTTAGCTCCTCCTTCCAACGGTTTCTCCAATTCCTTCCATAGATCATATGCGGATTCACATGCATCTAGGGATTGAAAAAGGTCGTTGGGGATAGCCATAATCAGAATACGTTTTGCATTTTGTGCCAGTTCGTATTTTGCCCAGTCAGTGTCAGACCATTTATCTTTTGTTTTAGGTTTATCGTGTGCAGGTATTTCTGGAGTGTCGTCAGTTCCAGGTACACGTGGTACAGAAAGCATTGGAACGAAAGGAGGGTTTTGAATGTAGTGAAAATATTCTTTGTCAGTACCCTCGAAGAAATGAATCATTCGAATCTTCCATTGAGGGTATTCGTCTCTGAGCAAAGTGGGTGGTTTTGTTAAAGATCCAGAAGAGAAATAGTTGTTTGCATTTGTCATTTTGGAGAGATAAAACTAGAAAGTAGGGTATGAACAGTAGTAAGATTTTCTGAAGATGAAGTGAATGCTTCATATGATGTTTATAAAGCTTAGAGACTTTTAAGTTGAGCACTAAAATGGAGATTTTAACCAGAGAAACCAGTTCTATAAGTTTATCAGAGTTCGAATGAATCGAAAATGACAGAAAAATAGAAATTGTTTTATCAATATGAAGAATAGGTTAAAAATCCAAGTTTCTACCAAAGATCATTGATTAGAGTGGATCCCTTGATATTAAAGATCAAGGTTTGCTCTGATACCAATTGTGGATCCCGTTTTTCTTATCAATGATGGATTAATCTAACAGTTATAACAAGATATGGTGCAGAAGCGTATTTAAAGAACTGAAGATAAACTATGGTAGAATAACACACAAATATCAAATATAATGAAGATAAATAACACATATTAATAGCTCAATAACCCACAGTATTTGATATATTAAGAACACCAAAGTAATATGAAATCTGTTCTTAGTGTGTGTTTTTCGTGAAAGCTTAATAGAAGAACTCAACATGAGTCTTCTATTTATACTACTTCTTAAGGGGACAACAAGGACTAAAGGTACAAGTCACTATTTGGAAGCACATGCCTAAAAGTACAGAAATACTATTCTGAACTGTAGCAGATGGAACATTCATTAAATGCTCCGCATGGTGCTTTAGGCAGAGACCTATCAGAGTTTGACACGTGTAGTTTTGTTAAGTCACGCCTTGATGCAAGTTGACTTTAGAACCTTCAGATGTCAGAAAAGTGAGAAGAGTTGTCCATGTAGAGATCTTTTGCGTAGATCTTGTTTTTACCACAAAGGCTATGTCAAGTTTGACAGAAGCTCTGTGGTCTTGTCCTCTTAGAAGAGTCTTCTGCGGATTCATCTTTGGTCTTTTTGGTTAATCCGGAAGAGCCTCTGTCGAGGCCTTGGTTCTTCTCGGCAACATGGCAGAGCCTCTATCGAGCCTCTATCTAGCGCTTGTGTCTTGGTTGCTTGGCTTCTCGGCAAAGCCTCTGTCGAAGACTTCTATGCTTCTGTCTTCTGGGTTAAACGGCAGAGCCTCTGTTGACGACTTATATACTTGGCCTATTTTTCAATACTTCTAATAATAGAAAGATTGGAGCTAACAGTTGTTTAAAATGAACGTACCTGACACTACATTAGCATCCCGACGGGCTTCTTCAGCTCCCAAAACAAATGTCCGTCCTCGAGCTTAGCCTCCTTGATTCCTCTAATTGTCCTGCCTCGCCTGATTTCCAGCGCTGTTGTTGATCGGTCCCTTATTCAAACTCGGGCACCTATTCCGGAAGTGATCCTGACTTCCACACGTGAAACATACCCTTTTCTCGTCACTGACACCCTTTTCCAACCTGCAGTACTTGGTGTAATGACCTGCTTGTTTACAAATGCCACAAACAGGGCATGCTCCCACGTGGTGATAGTTACATTTGTTGCACCTTGGGAGTGGACCACTATACTACCTTGGTTCCTGAGCATTCATCCCGTAATTCCTTACCACTTTCTAATTCTTTCTTACATTACCACCAAACTTCTTCTCTGGTTGCTTTCTCGACTTCCTCTTGTTACCAATGCTTCCTTGGACCAAAGTTCCTGCCCTAACCGCATCATTGGCTAAACTAGTTGCCAAAGCCACAGCCGACTGGATTGTGGTTGGGTTTGCTGATGTGACCATCCCTTGGATTTCTGGTGCTAGTCCCCATAAGTATCGGTTAATCCTTTTGTCCTCGGGGGTAACCATGTGCGGCACCAGTTTTGCAAGTTCATGGAAACGTGCCATGTACCGGTCTATATCAGCTCCGACCATACTGTGATCCTAAAATTCAGCTTCCAACTTCTGAATTTCACTCTTTGGACAGTACTCTTCAATGAGTAGATTCTTAAACTCTTCCCATGAAAGTTTATATGCATCCTCTCTACCACGGGTTTGGACTTGAATGTTCTACCAAGTCAAAGCCCTGCCTTGAAGTTGACATGCTGCATACTCTACCATGCAGTCTTCCGAACACTTGCTAATATGGAGTACCGACTCCATGCTATCAAACCAAGAAAGCAATCCTACGGCACCTTGATTTCCGTAGAACTCCTTGGGCTTGCAGGACATGAATGTCTTGTAGTTACATCCTCTGCTGTTGATAGCGTTGTTGTTGGGATTCTCACCTCCATCCCCATTATTCCTCCTGTCAGCGTTTATGTCGGCGGTCACCTGGGTTACGATGTTGGGTATTGCCTCTTGCATGCGCTGAGCTAAGATCTGGGCAATATCACCTGTTGCGAAAACTAAAGTTTTCGTAGCCTTTGGTTGCGAAAACTTTGAGTTTTTCTCAGAAAATTTCAACTTTTTTAGGAAATCCAACTTTTTTAGAAAATCCAACTTTTTCAGGAAAAATTCAAACTCTCAAAAATCTCTCATTGGTTTAAAACATTTTAAGCTCACACTTGTTTGAAAAATGTTTTTTAAAGTAGAACACACTTACAGACTTAAGTCATCTTACTCCCCCTTGAAGAATGCATCGTCAGAAAAAATCAGCTTCAGATGCAAAGTCAGAAGTGTTTAAGCTCCCCAGGATTGAAGTAAATTCAGAAGTCATAGTCGTTGAAGAACGAGTCCTGATTTGAAATGATTAGAAGTCAAAATCTCAGAAGTATGAGTGTTAGCTCCAAGTATAAATGTTAGAAGCATTGAAAAATAGGCTAAGGACAAATCTGGCAGAAGCCTCTGCCAGATACACCTCAGAGCCTCTGTCGATCAAACATCAGAAGAACAAGTCAGATAGACCAAGACCACAGAGCCTCTGTTAATCTTGACAGAGCCTCTGTGGAACTGAAGACTGAAGTTGAAGATCAAGCCTCTTGAAGACAAAGAAAAGTGTGCTGCTCACGTGCCTTTGTTGTACGAAGATTCTGAAGATCAAATAGTACAAGGCACATTCCTCTACTTTTCACGTGTCATCTTGTGAGAGGCTTAGAGTGTTGATCCCACTTTAAACTCAACAATGATATTTAAACCACAAATGTTCAAAACAGAGTATAATAGGATTTAAGTGCGGAAGCGTTTTGAAGAACAGTGTCACACCCCGCTAAAGCGGAAACACGAGGCGTCACAGTTCAAGGTCTCATTGCATGAGGTACAAGACAAACCAAATCACCATAGCATAAAAATAAAATACATAACAACATTTCACATCATCTCAAAAACATAGAATTTGTCCAAAACAAAAGTTTGTCCGAAACATGAGTTATAAGTGGAAACACGTGCAATCATGCAGCTACTAGGTGCCTTCTTAGAATCCAACTTATTGACGGTTTCCTGAAAAGCATGTCAAATAAAAGGGTCAACTAAAGAATAGTTGGTGAGATCGCAGGTTTCGGTATGCACAAAAGATTTTAATGCATAGTTTATAAATCCACACTTGGAAGGAAAATTCGGTTGTTCACATGCACAAGGTATATCCATATGCAAAATGCTAAAGTAATGAGCCCACTACCCAAACCTCCTAACTGCACGCCCCAAATCTACATGTTCCATCGCCAACATGTTTAAGAAGACGGTAATTATGCACTCGCGAGGAGAGTGGGGAGTCAACCAAATAACGTTATCCATAATATACCAACGGCTCAAAAATTGAGTTAATGGGTAATGTAGAATGAATCGGGGATTAAAAAAACATAGAGAAACTCATAATCAACTAACATCAGCATACATACCATAGCGCATAAAAATTCGTAGCATTTTGAGTAAACAATACAACTGGTGCATAAATAAATCGTAACATGCTTTTCACCCCAAAACATACAAAATTAGTAAAGGGGGGGGGGGGGGGGGCTGTGAGAACTCACTTTGATGCATGAGGAACTTTCCAAGGTATTTCACAAAGCAACCTATAGTGATCCTACTCTGATCCTACGAACGTAAGGACACTAGTAAGTTTCAAGCTCGAATTTTAGGGGTTCGGTAAAACCTACTTATCCAAAATGCCGTAAAATACCTTTTTAAAGAACTTGATTATGGTTTATACTTTTGTTATTTTCCATAATATCTCATGCACGTCTTATTATTAGTCTTATTATTCAATATAAGTGTTAGCTCTAATCTTTCTATTATTAGAAGTATTGAAAAATAAGCTAAGTATAGAAGTCTTCAACAGAGGCTCTGTCGAGTCACCGAGAAGACAGAAGCAAAGAAGTCTTCAACAGACGCTCTGCTGAGAAGTTGAGCAACCAAGAAGACACAAGTGCTCGACAGAGGCTCTGCCAAGTTACCAAGAAGAACGAAGGTCACAACAGAGGCTCTGCCAGATTAATCTAGAAGACCGAAGATGAGCCACAAAAGACTCTTCTAAGAGGACAAGGTCATAGAGCTTCTGTCATACTTGACAGAGCCTCTATGAAAAAGATGAGATCCACGCAAAAGATCTCAACAAGGACAACATTTCCCTCGATGTCTGACATTCGAAGGTTCTAAAGACAACTTGCACAAAGGCGTGACCTGACATCTCCACGTGTCAAACTCTGATAGGTTTCTGCCTAAAGCACCATGCGGAGCATTTAATGAACGTACTATCTGCTACAGTTCAGAATAGTATTTCTGTACCATCCAGCATGTGCTTCCAAACAGTGTATTGTACCTTCAGTCCTTATTGTCCCCTTAAGAAGTAGTATAAATAGAAGACTCATGTTGAGTTCTTCTATAAAGCTTTCACAAAAAAACACACACTAAGAACATATCTCATATTACTTCGGTGTTCTTAATATATCAAATACAGTGGGTTATTGAGCTATTAAATCTGTGTTCTTTCATTATATTTGATATCTGTGTGTTGTTCTACCATTATATATCCGTTAGTTCATTAAATACGCTTCCGCACCATATCTTATTCGAACTATTAGATAATATCATCATTGTTAAGCAAAACAGGAACCAACAATAAGTCATAGATCTATAACATAAATGATAAAATAGGTTAAAAGTTGATTTTTAGCCACATTTGCAGTTTTCCTTTTTCTGTCCAGATTTTTGTGTCACTTTCAGTCCATTTTTAGATATCTTCCAAGGTTCTTTTGGTCAAGATATTTTTAGCTCAGTTGAATTAATGGGTTAGGAATCCTTTGGTATAAAAACCATAATTTTTGGAGGTGGTTAAGTCCATCAAATAATTTTTATAGTGCAGCTACTACAGAAAACATAGTTGGTTGCGCACTGTTTTTGTGACGACTGTTTGGAGGTCGAAATCTTTGAGTTTTTTAGTTAAACCATTAGGGTGTGAAACCTAACTCATAAACATAAATTCTAGGAGAAATTTCACCTTATTTGGTTAAATATTGAAAGAGTTGTGACTTTTTAAAGAGAGAGGTAGGAAACCGGATTATAAATTTAAAGAAAGAGAAATATAGAATAGTCCACATCGACGATCCATAATTAGAAAAAAAAATGAAAGCACACATCTAAAAAAAGGATGGATACCTAGTAAGTGTTTTTGGGGTAAATTGTTTGTTGGGAACTGAAGATATGCTAAGTATGGTTAGTACTGCTAAGTCTACATTACTACTGCCAGTTCTTCGTTACTACTGCTGGGCAAGATTACTACTGCTAGACGAAGTTAGTACTGCTAGACCAAGTTACTACTGCTAGACGAAGTTAGTGCTGCTAGACCAAATTACTACTCCTAGACATGGTTAGTACTGCTGAGCCGAGTTGCTACTGCTTGAAGACTGTGAAGGTTAATACTGCTGAAGGTCGTTAATGCTGCTGAGCCAAATCATCATTAATGCTGCTGAGACAAATCATCGTTAATGCTGCTGACTTGATAAGTTTGGTATGCGATACTTTTGGAGACAAAGAAGGAATTGATCAAGATATGTTTAACGAAGATTCAGAAGATCAATTTACTTTTGATAGTTATCTTGTAATTACTTTTGTATAAATAGTATTGATAGATAGCTATTAGAACAGACGAAAAATATACGAGTGAAATAGAATTTGATATTCATTCTAGAGAGAATTAACCTCAAGATCATAGATCCTATTTCTAGAGAAGTAGAAATCGTCTTGTTGAGCCTGTTCAACAAGATTGAGGTTTGGTGTAAAACTTGTGAAGTAATACAGTTTGATATATACAGTGTATTGAATTTCTATTGATTGTTCATTAATTGATTTAGAGTTCTATTCCGCAAGATTCTCTAAATTCTGTTTCTAAGAAGTTTAATTCTTGTTAAGAATCGATCCTGACAAGTGGTATCAGAGCATTGGTATCTTAGAAGCTATGGACAATTCAATGGATTCTCACAGTACTCTTGTTTCAAAGGTTCCCATGCTCAAACCCAATGAGTTTGACATGTGGAAACTGAGAATCAAGCAGTACATTCTTCTTACTGATTATGCAATATGGGACATCATAGAAAATGGCCCATGTAATGAAGGAAAGATTGGAGCAGATGGAAAGAGACCTCCTCCCAAGACAGATGCTGAAAAGAAAGTCAGACAAACAGAGATGAAGGCATTAAGCACTCTGCTTTTGGCTATTCCTAATGAGTACCAACATCAATTCCAACACTGCACAGATGCACAGATGTTGTGGAATGCTCTGGAGAAAAGATTTACTGGCACAAAGAGCACAAAGAGAAATCAAAAGGCTATTCTCAGGCAACAATATGAAAACTTTATGTCTGCAAAGAATGAGTCTATGACTCAAACTTTTGACAGATTTAACAAGTTAATTGGAGAATTAGCAACTGTGGGTGTACACATGGATGCTGATGATGTCAATAGAAAGTTCCTTAGATCATTGGGAGAAGAATGGACCATGTACACAGTCTCATTCAGACAGAATGACCAATTGGAGGACAAAGAGCTAGATGACCTCTACAATGATCTGAGAGTATTTGAGGCTGAAGTTGAAGCCAAGAAAAGGCCATCTGGATTTGTTTATAATGCTGCTTTATTATCTTCATCCTCTGATAATGCTGCTAATCCTGATTCTGTTAATACTGCAGGTTCTGTTAATGCTGCTGGTGGAACCAATCAAGAGAAGACTACAGACTCTGTACTAGAAGCATTCTTCTCTAGTCATGTTCACTCTTCTCTAATCAATGATGATTTAGAGCAGATTAATGCTGATGATCTGGAAGAGATGGACATCAAATGGCAGATGGCTATGCTATCAATGAGGGTGAAGAAATTCATCAAAAGGACTGGGAGAAACAACTTTTCCCAAAGAAGAGAAGATGGTGCAGGCTTTGACAAGTCCAAGGTTGAGTGTTATAAGTGTCACAAGATGGGACACTTTGCCAGAGAATGCAGAAGTGGAGGATCAAATCAACAGGCTCCAAATGGAAACCAAAACAGAAGCTCCTCTCAAGCCCTTGTTTCTCAACAAGGAATGGGATTTGATTGGAGTGATCAAGCTGAGGAAGCCTGTCAGAATCAAGCTCTTATAGCAGAAGTATCTGATATTCCCACTGAGGTACAATCTAAACTCTGTTCTCAAGCTTGCATTGATGCTGTTAAAAGATATAGGGATCACAATCAGGGTATGTGTGATGACCTTAAGAGGCTAGAGAAAGATGTGAAAGATTATGTTAGGATTGTAGAAAGGTTTGAGGAACAGATTAGAGCTTTTCAAGCTAATGAACTTCAACACCACTATGATACTAACTATTGGAAGTGGGAGAAGAATGAGTATGAGATTAAGCTGAAAGTGTCTTGGGAGGAGAATGAGAAGTTAAAAGAAGAGCTTAAAAAGGTTAAACTTGATGTTGAAAAGTTTACCTGTGCTTCTAAAACCATGGACACCATCATTAAAGCACAAATCCATGACAAGATGAAAGTAGGGATAGGGTACAATACCACACCTCTACCCTACAATAACAACTACATACCTCCTAAGTCTGATTTGTTAGAGACCAAGGATAGAAAGGAACCTGAATTAAAGATTAATATAGATCCTTGTGAAAAAGAAATAGTTGTTGAGGATGAGACTGACAAAGTAGACTCTGATGAGGAATGTGAGAGTCCATGTGTCAAGAACACTGAGATCAAAAGGACTGAAGAGAAAAAGGGAGTTCATTACACACAGCCCAAAGTTGTGAACTCCAATATCTGTAAACAGTGTTCTTGCAGGAAATCTAAAGAGAACAAGCCTCAAAAACATGATAATCAGAGGGGAAATCAAAGGAACTGGAATAACCAGTGGGCTATGAGACAAGGAGTTGATCTGAACAGAATTAACAGGCCAAAACCTTGTTTCATCTGTGGTAAGCTAAATCACTTAGCCAAACACTGTTATTTCAATCCTGTTAACCAAAGGTTTAATGCTCAAAGATCTTTTCAAAAACCTGGTGGTTACAGAAAGAATGGTGGATATAAAAAGTCTGCAAAGAAAAATGTGGCAAAGAAACAAGATAAACCCAAAAGCCACATAAAGAAAACGACTGAAAAGGAATGTGATACTATGTGGGTTCCAAAAAGCACTAAAAACAATACTGCTGCTAGCAGTGTTAGTACTGCTAACACTGTTAGTACTGCTTCAAAAGTTAGTGCTGCTAGCAGTGTTAATACTGCTAGTAATCATTCAAAAGTTAATACTGCTAGTAATCATTCCAAAGTTAGTGCTGCTAGCAGTGTTAATACTGCTAGTAATCAGTCCAATGTTAGTGCTGCTAATACTTTTAGTGCTTCTTCTTCAGATAGTACTGCTGCTAGCAGTATTAACTCTGTTAATACTGCTTCTAGCAGTGTTAACTCTGTTAATACTGCTACCTCTGTTAGTACTTCTGAGGTTAATACTGCTGCTAACAATACTGCTGCTCCCAGTATTCGTACTGCTAGCACTGTTAGTACTGCTGCTAGTGCTGCTACACCAATAATTTTGACAAAGTACTCCAGCACAGCAGTACCCAAATTTAAAAATCTCATCAAAACCAAGTGTAAGTACTTTGATGAGCAAGGGAGACCCAAGACCACTTCGGCTTGGGTTCCAAATAAAACTAACTGATTTATCTTGATGTGCAGGGCAACCAACAGCTCAAGGGGAAGAGCATTTGGCATGTTGATAGTGGTTGCTCCAGGCACATGACAGGTAACATGGCCTGCCTCAAAAATTTCAAAAAGATTGATGGAGGACATGTTGCATTTGGGGATAATCCTGCTGGTGGAAAGATAAGTGGTAAGGGTGATGTTTCAAAGGGTAAGATGACCTTTGAAGATGTGTACTATGTTGAACAATTGAGATACAACCTGTTAAGTGTATCACAGGTTTGTGACAAGAAGCATAGCATATTGTTTACTGATTCTGAATGTATTATCCTTGCTCCTGGATACAAAGTGGTTGATGAAAACATGATACTTCTGAGAACTCCTAGGAAGGATAATGTTTATTGTTTAGATTTGGAAAGTGTATCATCTGATTCATCCCTAAATTGTTTAGTTTCAAAAGCTTCTTTGGATGAATCATCACTTTGGCACAGAAGGATGTGTCACATGAACTTTAAAACAATGAATAAACTGGTTAAGAATAACCTTGTAAGGGGTTTGCCATCCAAAGTCTATTCATGTGATGATCACTGTGTTGCTTGTCTCAAAGGCAAACAACACAAAACTTCTCATAAGTCCAAAGAGATAAACACTATCTCAAATCCTCTTCAACTGTTACATATGGATCTGTTTGGTCCTACTAATGTGATGAGTATTGGCAAGAAATCATACTGCTTAGTTATTGTTGATGATTATTCTAGATTTACTTGGGTATATTTTCTGAGAACTAAAGATGAGACAAGTGGACTGATCAAATCTTTTATTCTCAAAATTGAAAACCAATCAAATCAAAGAGTGAAAGTCATTAGATCAGATAATGGAACTGAGTTTAAAAATTTTGATCTAAACACCTTTTGTGAAGAAAAAGGAATTGAGAGACAATACAGTGCTCCTAGGACTCCACAACAAAATGGTGTTGCTGAGAGAAGGAATAGGACACTGATTGAGGTTGCTAGATCTCTGTTAGCTGACTCAAAGTTACCAATTACTTTTTGGGCAGAAGCAGTTAATACTGCCTGCTATGTTCAAAACAGAGTTTTAGTTGTAAAGCCTAAAAACAAGACACCTTATGAGCTTTTCCATAAAAGGAAACCATATATTGGATTTTTCAAACCATTTGGATGTCCTTGTACTATTCTCAATACCAAATCTCACTTAGGCAAGTTTGATAGCAAAGCAGATGATGGTTTTCTTGTTGGGTATTCATCTCAAAGTAAGGCCTACAGAGTTTTTAATACCTCTTCTAGAATAATTGAAGAAAGTGACAATGTCAAATGCAATGAGAACACACCAAATCCTATTGGTTCAGGTCCTAATTGGCTATTTGACATTGATTCACTCACTAATTCTTTGGGTTTCAGTGGTGATGTATATGCAGGACAAAGGGATACACCAACATCAGAACACAGAATTCAATCTGTGATATTTCCAATCCCTTCCATTGATCCTGTTGAATTCTGTGAACACCATGAGGAGACTGAACCTATTCAGAATGAAGAAGAGAGGAGAGCAGAGGAAAATCAGTCTTCAGGTTCAAATTCCAGAGAATCTGAGGTGACTGAAGAAGCAGAAACAAATCCAGAATCAAATGAGTCTAATCTGGATGAGGACTTACAAGAGGAAGCTGGTCATCAAACAAGAACTCAGAAAAATCATCCTCCTGAGTTGGTGATTGGAGATATTGCATCTCCCATGATGACTAGAAAGCAAAGCAGACTCCAAGAGTTGCAAGAGCAGCAAAATACAGTTAACACTGTTCTTACTTGCTTTCTGTCCCAGATTGAGCCCAAAAAGGCTTATGATGCCATGAAAGACCCAAGCTGGATAGAGGCAATGCAAGAGGAGCTGCTACAGTTCAAATTACAGGATGTTTGGGACTTGGTAGACCTTCCAAAAGGTCATAGAGCAATTGGCACCAAGTGGATTTTTAGGAACAAGAAGGATGACAGAGGGATTGTGATCAGAAACAAAGCTAGACTGGTTGCACAAGGGTACACTCAGGAAGAAGGAATAGATTATGAGGAAGTCTTTGCTCCTGTGGCAAGGATTGAAGCAATCAGGTTATTTCTAGCCTATGCCTCATACATGAAGTTCAAAGTGTACCAAATGGATGTCAAAAGTGCATTTCTGTACGGAAGTATTGAGGAAGAAGTATATGTCTGTCAACCCCCTGGATTTGAGAATCCATTGCACCCTGACAGAGTATACAAGCTGAAGAAGGCTCTCTATGGTTTGCATCAAGCCCCAAGAGCATGGTATGACACTCTGTCTACCTATCTCTTGAAAATGACTTTGAAAGAGGAGTAATTGACAAGACCCTGTTTATCAAGAGGAGAAAGAGAGGTACTTTACTTGTTCAGATCTATGTGGATGACATCATCTTTGGATCCACCAATGATCAAATGTGTAAAGAGTTTGAAGAATTGATGCACAAAAGCTTCAAGATGAGTTCCATGGGAGAACTTACATTCTTTCTTGGGCTTCAAGTAAAACAGAGGAAAGATGGGATTTTTATTAGCCAATCCAAGTATGTGAAAGACATCCTGGACAAGTTTGGTTTATCAGACTCAAAGCCAGCAAGCACTCCAATGGAAACACATAAACAGATCACTGCAGATCTTGAGGGGGAGGATGTGGATGTCCATCATTACAGATCAATGATTGGATCTCTCATGTATCTCACAGCCTCTAGACCTGACATTATGTTTTCAGTCTGTGTTTGTGCCAGATTTCAGGTTTCTCCTAAGCAATCACACCTTCATGCTGTCAAGAGAATATTCAGATACTTAAAAGGGCAACCTAGATTAGGTCTCTGGTATCCTCATGAATCCTCTTTTGACTTGCTTGCATATTCAGATAGTGATTTAGGTGGAGCCAACATGGATAGGAAGTCTACTTCAGGTGGATGTCAGTTTTTGGGTACAAGACTAGTATCTTGGCAGTGTAAGAAACAAACCACAGTGTCCTTATCTACCACATAGGCTGAGTACATAGCTGCTGCAAGCTGCTGCTCTCAGGTTCTATGGATTCAGAATCAGATGTTGGACTATGGGGTAACATTTCTTCACACTCCAATATTCATTGATAACAACAGTGCTATTAGCATTGTTAATAATCCAGTCAAACACTCAAAAACAAAGCATATAGAGATAAGGTATCACTTTATAAGAGATTGCAATGAAAAGAAATTAATTCAGGTTGCTAAAGTTCATACAAATGACCAGTTTGCTGATCTATTCACAAAAGCTTTTGATGTGGGTAGATTCACCTTTTTGGTAACAAGTGTGGGCATGATCAACCTAGAATAAATTTATGACTTTCTGTTTTTATACCTGTATTTCTTCATATATTTGGTGCTACTAACTTTCTTTCTCAGGATTCTCTGTTTCCCTCAGGTTACCAAGTGCAGAAAAGTGCAAGTGTAGTTACTACTGCCTGTGCAGCGTTACTACTGCCAGTACAGAGTTACTACTGCCTGTGTTCTAGTAGTTAATACTGATTGTACAGTTAATACTGCTCAGTAGTTAATACTGCTCAGTAGTTAATACTGCTAGTGCAGTTAATACTGCTCAGTAGTTAATACTGCTCAGTAGTTAATACTGCTTGTGTAGTTAATACTTCTTTGCAGTTAATACTGCTCAGTAGTTAATACTGCTAGTGCAGTTAATACTGCTCAGTAGTTAATACTGCTCAGTAGTTAATACTGCTCAGTAGTTAATACTGTTTGTGTAGTTAATACTGCTTTGCAGTTAATACTGCTCAGTAGTTAATACTGCTAGTGCTCAGTTAATACTGCTCAGTAGTTAATACTGCTAGTGCTCAGTTAATACTGCTCAGTAGTTAATACTGCTAGTGCAGTTAATACTGCTAGGTAGTTAATACTGCTTGGTAGTTAATACTGCTTAGTAGTTAATACTGCTCGGTAGTTAATACTGCTAGGTAGTTAATACTGCTTTTGATAATCCAGGGCATATAAATACCCCTGTGTGCCCGCCCAAGTTCATAACGACTCTTCGCATTTACTTCTTCTCTCTCGTTCTAACCTAGTCTCCCTAGAATCTTTGTGTTTTTCTTTCAAGAATCCTCAGGAATCATGGAGTTTGTGGATGAGCACAATGAAATAGCCATGCTTCAGAAGCCGAAACAAGCTGCGGGATTCCACGATATAGTCGATTTTCTCAAATCCTCGCACATCTCCTATGCCCTAACGGTGAGCCCAACAATCTATATCGAACATCAGACACAATTTTGGGAGAATGCCACTGTTAGTTTCGAAGAAGGGCAGAAAACCATTCGAACAAGGGTTTGTGATAAACCCTTGAAAGTCACTGAAGAGGTTATTCGCATCTCTCTTCAGTTGAATGATGCTTCAGGTATATCTTCTATTCCTAATGAAGAACTCTTTACTACTTTACAAAGAATGGGGTATGAAGGTCCCATTGGTGTTTTTAAATTCTACAAGTCAAAATTTTTCAACCAATGGAGATTTCTTGTTCATACCCTGATGCACTGTATTTCCAAGAAAACTACTGGATGGAGTGAGTTCAGCAGTCCCATTGCATATGCCTTGGTCTGCTTATCCACTGCCAGAAAGTACAATTTTTCAGTAATGATCTTTAATGATCTTGTATCAAACTTGGAATCCAAAAAGAGCTTTTACATGTATCCAAGGTTTGTGCAAGAAGTTCTTAACAAGGAATTGATGGACTTACCTCAGTTTACTGAGGTATATGTACCCAAATCCCCTAAAGGGAAGGTTTTTTCAAATATGAAAAGACTTCCTAGGGACTCGGAAGGAGTTGACACACCATTGTTCTCTACAATGATGGTTGTGTCCCACCCCTCTGAAGGTATGGCATCAGGATCAAGGCCCTCATTAGATCAACCCACTGATGACCAATCCCAACCTTCCATCTCAAAAGACATCCCTCAGTCCATTCTTGAACAACCCACTCCCACAATCACCAAAAGGTTTCAAAGAAGAAAGGTGCACAAGGTTCCTTCCCTTGATGTACCTACTCAGAGCCCTCAGTTGGAGCATTCTCCAATTGAGAATATCAACAGGGAAACCACAGGGGTGTCTCCCAACCCCAAGAAGGTGGTCTCTAAGGAGAAGGATGACCATATGGGTGCTAAGGCTGCCACTACTTCTGCTAGCACATAGAAGGACAGTGGTAACATAAATAAGACCTTCCCCATGGCAACTCTAAATGAGAAATCATTAGGAGGACCCAGGTGCCAAGAAACCAAGGGGACAGTTAGTGCTTCTGCTAGGCAGAAGGCTTCTGCTAAAACTTCCAAGGATCCTTTAAAGAAGGTAAACACTTCTAAACAAGGTGAGGATAGATATAACTATGAGGAATTGATGGAAACCATAGGGAATATCAACTTGGATGTTATGGCACAAAAGAAAGAGATTGAGCAACTTAAGACTGTGGTCACCTACCAACAGTCTCAAATTGAGAAGCTCAAGAAGATGGTCACCAAGTTGTTGCACAGAAGGAAAAAGGCACGATTTGTGCTGAGAAGAAGAACTTGAACTGATGATGCTCCCAAAAAGGGGGAGTCAGAGTCAGAAGCAGAACTGAAAATGAAGGGTCCACAAATTGAGGGGGAGACAGTTCACATGGAGAATGAGATGGAAATGGATTATGCACAGAATAAGGGGGAGTCCAGTGCACAGAATAAGGGGGAGACAGAAAAGGGGGAAGAGTGTGTTAAAGCAGCAGAAACCACAGCAGCAGAAACCACGGCAGCAAAAACCACAGCAGCAGAAACTGTTAATGCTGCTGAGTGTGAACAAGCAGCAGAAACAGTTAATGCTGCTGAAGGCCAAACAGACAAAGCAGCAGAAACTGAGCAGGAAGCAGTAACTACAACTCAAGCTGAAATAGATGAAGAAATATACTGGATTGTGAAGAACAGTGTTGAAGCAGCATCATTACATGTTCTAAGAGAAGCAGTAACAGCCATAGCAGCAGAAATGGTTATTGCTGCTGAAAAACTTAAAGCAGCTGAACCAACTCCTGAAGCTGTTAAAACTCTTAAAAGAACCAAGATGATGTCAAAGAAAAGACCAAGAACCCAGCCCATAACTTCAAAGAAGAAAAATGAAAAGAAGCCAAGGGTGGAGTCATCTGCAGAAGAGGCCCAGGAGGAAACAGTGAAAGAAAAATCTGATCCAAAAGTTGCTGAAGAAGAAGTGGCAACTCCATCAGGGCAATCAAGCAATGTGCAATCACAAACGGATGCCCAATGTGATTTGTACATTACCAGTGTTGACTCTAACCCAATTCCACTTCAGGCTGAACCAATATCATCTAAGGCTCCTGAAATCATCTTTTGGGACACTTTGAAAGATGGTAGAAAGGAGTTCATTAGGATAAAAAGAGCAGATGGAAAATTTGAAGTCTTTTCAACTTGGGGAAAAATGGTCAGAACTTGCTCAAGATCAGACTTAGAAGAGATGTTCAAAGTTGGGATGAGGATATATGAAAACATGCTGACTGAGCAAGGGATGTCAATCTCTAAAATGGTACTTGAATTCTTGTGCCAAATGTTCAAACCTGAAGCAGTTCAGCATAGGTTAAACACACAGTTTCAAGCCATTACCAACTGGATGCTCTATGAAAACTGTGGAGTATATGTCATCTCCCTTGACTCTGCAACTCAAGAATACTATCTGGTGGATGAAATATACAATCACAGCATGAAGAGGCTGCAAGGAATGTTACATACTAAGCTGACCTGCAACAAGGATTCAGCAATGGGTAGATTCTTGGTAAAAAGGATTCTCAATCAGAGTCTAGGTTTAAGTCCTAATCTGTGTGTACATGATGACTAAGTTTTGGAAGCATCATCTGAAGAACTTGACTTCTTTTCCTAAAAGTCAAGTTAGGGGGAGATTGTTGGGAACTGAAGATATGCTAAGTATGGTTAGTACTGCTAAGTCTACATTACTACTGCCAGTTCTTCGTTACTACTGCTGGGCAAGATTACTACTGCTAGACGAAGTTAGTACTGCTAGACCAAGTTACTACTGCTAGACGAAGTTAGTGCTGCTAGACCAAATTACTACTGCTAGACATGGTTAGTACTGCTGAGCTGAGTTGCTACTGCTTGAAGACTGTGAAGGTTAATACTGCTGAAGGTCGTTAATGCTGCTGAGCCAAATCATCATTAATGCTGCTGAGACAAATCATCGTTAATGCTGCTGACTTGATAAGTTTGGTATGCGATACTTTTGGAGACAAAGAAGGAATTGATCAAGATATGTTTAACGAAGATTCAGAAGATCAATTTACTTTTGATAGTTATCTTGTAATTACTTTTGTATAAATAGTATTGATAGATAGCTATTAGAACAGACGAAAAATATACGAGTGAAATAGAATTTGATATTCATTCTAGAGAGAATTAACCTCAAGATCATAGATCCTATTTCTAGAGAAGTAGAAATCGTCTTGTTGAGCCTGTTCAACAAGATTGAGGTTTGGTGTAAAACTTGTGAAGTAATACAGTTTGATATATACAGTGTATTGAATTTCTATTGATTGTTCATTAATTGATTTAGAGTTCTATTCCGCAAGATTCTCTAAATTCTGTTTCTAAGAAGTTTAATTCTTGTTAAGAATCGATCCTGACATTGTTATATACGATATCCTTTTGGTGGATTATAATTGTGGATCCCAGATTAACAAGTGCAATCAATGTAATCAACACAAATCAGTATAACATGTCATAAATCTCACTTCGATTGATGAACAGAAAGCTTTAAACTTTAGTAGCCGTACAATAGGTAATTAAGAATGTTATTAGGTCATTAAACCCTAATCAGAAACTAAGGAAACTATTTATATCCTCAAAAGGACATTTACAAGAAATGTCATTATGTGACAACTGTCAAATTTATACCTCAGGTTAGAACTACACTAGATATCTCATTCTCTCATGTCATAGTTCACACAGTGCAATTTTAGCAGTAAACGCGGTACGATAGGAAAATTCGAGAAATTTTGCCTAAGAAACCATTGAATTAGGAAATTATCCATAAATCTCATAAAATGCCAACTTAACCTACACTTATACTACAAGTATTTATATAATTAACAACTTATGTATTTTAATCATATTATATAAAAATACTTTACTTTTATATAATTATTTTGTATTTTTAATTATTAAGAAAAATACTTGTATTTTAAAATTTAATCAAAAAGACAAGATGGGACTTTTATATTTGCATCACACTACCCCCCCCCCCCCCCCCCCTTCTCTCACCCTTTTTCTCTCTCCATCTTCAAATCTTCATCCCAATCTTCATCCCATCTTCAAACCTTCATCCATCTTCAACCAACGATTCAGCCCCTAAATCATCTCCTTTCAAAAGATCAAAAGAGTTCAAGGTAAATACAAGTGTGTTGGGTTAAATCCACACACACTCTTTTGTTTAAATTTCACTTTCTTGCACTTTTATGAATGTTCTTCATCTCCTTCTACACTTTCTTTAACTTTCTTAAAAATCATCTTTACAAATCTTAATGTTTGTAGATTTACCACCATAACACCTACTTGTTATTAAAAAGGTGGTGAATCCAAAATCAAACCCATGTTAAGATCAAAGATGAACTTTTAAAACACATGCATGTAGTTTTCTTAAGAAATCCATATCTTTATGTTCAAGAGTTTCATGAGTGGATCTTTGAAATCCACTAAAACCATACTTAAACAAACATGCATGAGCTCAAAATGCACAATTTTAAGTTGCATGTTGAAGTTCTTGGCATGAACATCAACATTCTTCAAAATGAGTCTTTTTCAAGAGTTTATAAAAGATGAGTTGATGGGTAACTTGCATGTAATTTAAATGGTTCAAAAATATGTTTTGGAACTGAAAATAAATGTATGGGGATGAGTCAAATCGGATTTTGCATGCAAAGGAATATGAATTTTGGGTAAAAACTCAATATAGGTGCACATGCACAAAGGGTGGTTTTGACAGCTTGCTGCCAGATTCCACACCTCTTTTCAAAAGGTCATATCTCACTCAATACTACTCCAAATTAAGTAATTCTTTTTCTGGAAATTATTTTTATGTGTTAGGACTCAAACCCAAGTGGTTTAACTCAAAAACTCAAAGATTTCGTCTACCAAACAGTTTTCACAAAAACAGTGCGCAAGCAGCAACGTCTTCTGTCGAGTTTTACTTCAAGTGTTATTTCATGTACCTAAACACTTCTAAAAATTATGAAACTTATGCCAAACGTTTCCTAACTCATTAAACTCCTTGGACCTAAAATATCTTGACCTAACTATACCTGGAAGTTACCCAAAGATGGACACAAAGTGACACCAAAATCTGGACAGCAAAGGACAAACTTCTTACTATAATTGAGAACTAACTTCTAATCCCATTTCATCATTTTATGATGAAATTGTGGAATACATATGTATATCTTATGTTTATATATTTATGCATTTTATTTACTCTTGATCCCATTTCATCATTTTATGAGGAAATTGTGGAATATACATATATATAACATATCTATATATATTTATGCATTTTATAAATTCTTGGTCCCATTTCATCATTTTATGATGAAATTGTGGAATATACATATATATAACATATCTATTTATATTTATGCACTTTAAATACTTCGTCTTTACATTCAAAACCCCTTTTATCGTTCATACGATAAAAATTTCGGTTTATATATATATATATATATATATATATGTACTATATATATATACGTTCTTTAAACCCTTTTCGTTACTTATTGTGACGAAATTGCGGAAACTTTAATCTAACAAGAACAATGTATACACTTGTTACGTTGATAATATTAAAACACAACAAGGCATTTTATGACGATTTGGATAGTTAATACCGAACCTTCGAGACAAAAACTCACTAGTGACCTTACGTTCATAGGTTCGAAGTAGGATCATCTCGAAGTACTTGTGGGAGATTCCCGGACTCTATCGCTTATCAAGTGAGTTATCACAGCCCCTTTTTCAATATTTTACATATTTGGGGTGAAAAGCATGTCGTTACTACAATTACTTTTACGCACCGATTAACTCGTTTTATTGAAAACGTAAACTTTGCTATACTCAGTTATGCTCTATAGTATGTATAGTTTACGCGTGTTGTAAGTTTGAGCTTTCTCTCTATCATACGTAAGTCCCCGTTTAACTTACGTTACCCGTTTAACTCACGAGTGTGAGCCGTTGGTAATTATGAATAACGTTATTTGATTGACACCCCACTCACAAGTCGCGCTTGATTGAGTGCATAATTATTGTTTTCCGTACGCATTGTTGGTGATAGAACATGCACTGGGGCTGATGTCATATAGGTCGAGTAACGGGCTCACTACTTAAACATAATACATACTATTACAATGAGCAAGTATTTCATAACCGGTTGATTTATCCACTTGTACGGATTCAACTACTTTGATTTACCCACTTGTGCGGATTTAAACTATTTTGCATTATCCACTGGTGCGGATTTAAACTATTTTGCTATGGCAAACAATGTTGTACTCGTTAAACCTGTGATCTCACCAACTAGTTCACTAGTTGACCCTCTCATTTACATGCTTTTCAGGGGAACGTCATTAAGGTTGGGATCTTGGAAGGCATCACGTTATGAAGCTTTCTTCATTATCTTTTAATTATGTCATTTCCCCTTTTGAAAAACGATTGTAAAAGACAATGTCTTCATCTTTGAAATGTATTTTGATGGTTGATGTGATCTTGTAACTTTTGCTGTGAAACTTGAGCTGTGTATCCCGTGTTTCCGCTTTAGCGGGGTGTGACAGATTTGGTATCAGAGCCAAAGGTTATAGAGAATACCGGTTTTTCCTTAGAAAAACTGCAACTATAGCCAAAAAACGGGAAATAATACTCAAACTACTCAACATATTGCTAGCATAACTAATTCGGGTATTGCATCGTCGATCTTTAATTAAACAAAGCTTGATCACCTATGTTTAATTAAGGAAGAGTAATGCGAGACCGGAAATGAATATGCTAGGAACATGTGTGTATTTTCTCACAAAAATGCTTCACGTCGTATGCATAGGATGAACGTAGTTATTGCCTGTAGTATGCAATAGTATAGTACGTTTAGCCTTTATCACTACGCGACAAGTAATATTATGCACTCTTACTTCAGTATCACTATGTCAACATCCTCATCGCACTCTTACTTCAGCACTACTATGTCATCGTCATCGTCGTCATCAAGCTCACGACCCTCCTACACGCCGTCAAGCGAACGTACCTCTGGAGGAGAACAAGACCCATACGATGGGCCAAGGATACCACCGACTGTGGTTCCACCACAACCCACCCCGATAGTGATACAACCTAATCCTAGAGGGCCACGCACGAAACTAACCGCTAGGAAGAGCGTCCCTATACCTAGACGAGTGTGTTTTAGGTCCGACCAGCGAGAGGCACCGGAACCCTCGTGGGTGATCGAGGGAGTGCCGATAAGTCGTGCGCCTGGCATGACCTGGGCCGAGGAACAGCATCTCAGGGCTGTGACAGCAGATTTGCACGGATGTCAGATGAGGGTCAGTCGTCAGAGTCAAGTCACGACAGAGCTAGTAGAGTTAAGTCACCTCCTAACCAACATGTCGTCTGACGCACTAAGTGGAGCAAGGATAGCTCGAAGGATAGCCCTAAGGGCCGAGATTGTGTGCATAGTAGTAGTGATGCTACTGACATTGATGGTGGCTTGGATCACGTTTGAGATGTATCGGGGAGGATATTGACAGGGATGGTGGAAGCTTCGTAATGTGGAATTTCATTTCTAGTTGTTTAAACGTTGTATTAAGTTTGTAATTCTGTCTTTCAAAAATATCCTAGTACTGATGTGTGATACACATCAGAAATTTTGTATCAAGCAAATACTATTAATGGTTTTAATGAAAAAGGCAATTTCATGTTTTTAATTATAAATGTGTGATCATGCGATAGTTGTTTCTATTAAATTTACAATATTTCAATTGCAAATATATTCTTTACAAAACATCCGACTTAATTACACAAGATTTTAACCAAATCAACGTTTACAAATGTGTTTTAGAAAAATGCCACCAAGAAGATCCACACGTCGCACAGGAGAAAATCCTGATGATCAAAACCCTGATATCGCCCAAATCATAGCTCAACGTATCCAAGAGGCGATACCTGACATTGTAACTCAAGTCACTGCGGGCATCAATCAGAGTCATAGGAATGTCAATGCGGGAGGAGGAACTCCCAATGACAATCAAGACAATAGAGGATGCAGCTACAAAACGTTCATGACTTGCAAGCCTAAGGAGTTTCATGGAACAGAGGGTGCTATAGGATTACTCTCATGGTTTGATAGTATGGAGTCGGTACTCTACATCAGTAAGTGCTCAGAGGATCGCATGGTGGAATATGCGGCATGCCAGTTTCAAAAGCGAGGTTTGACCTGGTGGAGCATTCAAGTCCAAACCCGTGGAAGGGAGGATGCATACAAGCTGTCCTGGACTGAATTCAAGGAATTACTCATTGAGGAATAATGTCCCAAGAGTGAAGTTCAGAAGTTGGAGGCTGAACTTTGGGATCTTACCATGGTTGGTTCGGGGATAGATCGATACACCGCTCGTTTTCACGAACTTGCGAAGTTAGTACCCCACATGGTTACCCCGGAGAGCAAACGGATCGACCAGTATCTGTATGGATTGGCCTCGGAGATCCGAGAGATGGTTAAGTCATCAAGTCCAACCACAATTCAAGCCGCAGTAGCTTTAGCGACCAGTTTGACCAACAACGCGGTCAGAGCAGGAACTCTAACTCAGAAAGGTGTCGGTAGTAAGAGAAGGCCAGAGAGTCAGTCAGGAAAGGCGATTGCAGGTAGTTCAAGTAGGAACAAGAAGGTAGTGGGAAACTTTGGAATGAACGCTAAGGAAGTAAGGCGTTACCGTGGACCCTTCCCGAAATGCAATCAGTGCAATTTGCATCATGAAGGAACATGTCCCACCTGTGAGCTTTGTAAGCAAAAGGGTCATTTCACCCGGTTCTGCAAGACGGGAAAGAATGTGAAAGAGGAAGGAAGGGTATGCTACGAGTGCGGAAGTCCAGATCACTTCCAAAATGTATGCCCAAGGCTGAAAAGGGGACCAACCAACAACGTTGGGTATCAAGTAAGACAAGCCAATCAAGGAAACCAAGAAGGACAAGCTCGGGGACGGGCATTTGTCTTAGGAGCAGAAGAAGCATGTCGAGACCCCAATGTAGTGACAGGTACATTTCTCCTAAACGATTATTATGCATCCGTATTATTCGACACTGGAGCTGATAAGAGCTTTGTTTCGTTAGACTTTAGGCCTTTGATCAATTTAGAAACTAAGAAAATGCCGAATGCTTATATCGTTGAGGTTGCTAACGGATTTGAACTAGAGGCTAAGGACGTAATCTTAGGTTGTACCTTGAACTTAGCTAATAAGCTTTTTAGCGTTGATCTTATTCCAATTGAGTTGGGGAGTTTCGACGTAGTAATAGGCATGGATTGGTTATCTAAGAACCGAGCAGAGGTCAGTTGTTTTGAAAAGATTATCAGGTTACCCTTACAAGGCAAAGAAACCCTTGTTGTCCAAGGAGATAGAACTGGGAGAAACCTAAAGATAGTGTCTTGTATGAAGGTCCATAAGTATTCGAGAAAGAAGTGCGTTGTATTCTTGGCGCAAGTAATCGAGAAGAAGTCCAAGGAGAGACGAGTCCAAGACATTCTTGTGGTGAAGGATCACCAGAAGTGTTTCCAGACGATTTGCCTGGACTTCCCCCGTTTAGACAAGTCGAGTTTTAGATTGACCTTATACCCGGATAGGTGCATGTAGCCAAGGCCCCGTATCGCTTAGCACCTGCCGAAATTCAAGAGTTGTCCAATCAACTTCAAGAACTCCTGGATAAAGGATTCATTCGACCAAGTTCATCACCCTGGGGAGCCTCGATTCTCTTCGTCAAGAAGAAGGATGGATCGTTTCGAATGTGTATCGATTATAGGGAACTAAATAAGATAACAATCAAGAACCGATATCCTCTCCCTCGAATAGACGATTTGTTCGACCAATTGCAGGGTGCAACTTACTTCTCGAAGATTGACCTTCGATCGGGATATCATCAGTTAAGAGTCCGAGAGGAAGACATTCCTAAAACCTCTTTTAGAACTCGCTATGGACACTACGAGTTTTTAGTTATGCCATTTGGATTGACGAACGCGCCAGCTGTGTTTATGGATCTAATGAATAGAGTATGTAGACCATACCTTGACAAGTGTGATTGTGTTCATCGATGAAATACTGATCTATTCTCAGAGTAAGAAAGATCACGAGCAACATCTAAAAGTGATTTTAGAACTTCTCAAGGAGCAGAAGCTATATGCCAAATTCTCTAAGTGCGAATTTTGGATTCGTGAGGTACATTTCTTAGGTCACGTGATCGGGGAGAAAGGGATTCACGTAGACCCGGCTAAAGTGGAAGTCATTAGGAAATGGGAAGCCCCGAGGACCCCAACGGAAATTCGCCAATTTTTAGGCTTGGCAGGGTATTATCGGCGTTTTATCGAGAATTTCTCTAAAATCGCTAAACCCCTTACCACGTTAACCCAAAAGGATAAGGAATTCGTTTGGGGAGTTTCACAAGAAGAAGCGTTTCAACTTCTGAAGAAAAAGTTGTGCAATGCACCGATACTAGCCTTACCGGAAGGGACGGAAAATTTTGTGGCGTATTGTGACGCATCGCATCAAGGATTAGGTTGCGTGTTGATGCAAAATGATAAGGTGATAGCATACGCCTCGAGACAATTAAAAGTTCATGAAATGAACTATACCACGCACGATTTGGAACTCTGAGCTGTGGTATTCGCTCTGAAGATATGGAGACATTATCTATATGGTACCAAGTGCACTATTTTCACCGACCACAAGAGTCTTCAGCACATCTTTGATCAGAAGATGCTTAATATGAGGCAAAGAAGATGGGTAGAACTGCTCATCGACTATGATTATGAGATACGTTACCACCCATGAAAGGCCAATGTGGTAGCCGATGCCCTGAGTAGGAAAGAAAGGGTAAAACCTTCACGAGTCCGAGCGTTAGGAGCACTGGTTCAAACAAGTTTGAAAACTCGGATTTTCGAAGCTCAAAACGAAGCAATGAAGTCTGAAAACCTGAAGGACGAGACCCTTCATGGTTTAGAATCGAGTTTTGAAACTAAGATTGATGGAGTACGTTACTTTAAAGGCAAGGTATGGATCCCAAAGGATGACCACCTGCGGGAAATGATTTTTGAGGAGGCTCATAAATCTAAATACTCAATTCACCCAAGAGCAGATAAGATGTACAAGGATTTAAGGGAGTACTATTGGTGGCCAGGAATGAAGAAGGATATTTCCATATATGTAGGGAAATGCATAACTTGCTCAAAGGTCAAGGCTGTTTATCAAAAGCCATCAGGATTGTTGCAACAACCGGAGATTCCCCAGTGGAAATGGGAGCAAATCACTATGGATTTTATAACCAAACTTCCGAGAACTGCCAAAGGACACGACTCGATTTGGGTTATAGTAGATCGATTTACGAAGTCTGCACATTTCCTGCCTATTCGGGAAGACTTTAAGATGGAGAAGCTTGCCCAAATCTATATCAAGGAAATCGTCACTCGTCATGGAGTCCCAGTTTCCATCATATCAGATAGAGATAGCCGCTTCACATCTCGATTTTGGCAGTCACTTCAAAAGGCGTTAGGTACGCAATTAAACTTGAGCATGGCCTATCATCCTCAAACGGATGGTCAGAGTGAGCGAACCATTCAGACATTGGAAGACATGCTTCGGGCATGCGTGATAGACTTTGGAGGAAGTTGGGATAACCACTTGCCGTTAGTTGAATTTTCATACAACAATAGCTATCACTCCAGTATTCAGTGTGCACCATATGAAGCTCTGTATGGACGCAAGTGTCGGTCACCTCTTTGTTGGTTAGAGATCGGAGATAGACAACTATCTAGTCCGAACATTGTTCAAGAAACCACCGACAAGATTGCAATCATCAGAGATAGGCTTAAAGCAGCTCAAGATCGTCAAAAGAGTTATGCGGACAATCGTAGGAAGCCTTTAGAATTTCAAGTTGGTGACAGAGTCTTTTTGAAAGTATCCCCTTGGAAGGGAACTGTCCGGTTTGGGAAAAGAGGAAAGCTGAGTCCACGGTATGTTGGACCATTCAAGATCACGGAAAGAGTTAGACCAGTAGCTTACAAGTTGGAATTGCCAATGGAATTGAGTGCTGTCCACAACACATTTCACGTGTCGAACTTAAAGAAATGTTTATCCGACGAAGCAGTAACCGTGCCTTTGGATGAAATCCAAATCAACGATAAGTTGCACATCGTAGAGGAACCAATGGAGATACTCGATAGGGAGGTCAAGCGTCTTAAGCGAAGCAAAATCCCGATAGTAAAAGTCCATTGGAACACAAGGCATGGGCCTGAGTACACTTGGGAACGGGAGGATTACATGTTACAAAGGTATCCTCATCTCTTTGCTAGCAAACCTGTTAACGCTAGTAACACTTGAATTTCGGGACGAAATTCTTCTAACCGGGGGAGACTGTGACAACTGTCAAATTTACACCTCAGGTTAGAACTACACTGGATATCTCATTCTCTCATGTCATTGTTCACACGGTGCAATTTTAGCAGTAAATGCGGTACGATAGGAAAATTCGAGAAATTTTTCCTAAGAAACCCTTGAATTAGGAAATTATCCATAAATCTCATAAAATGCCAACTTAACCTACACTTATACTACAAGTATTTATATAATTAACAACTTATGTATTTCAATCATATTATATAAAAATACTTTACTTTTATATAATTATTTTGTATTTTTAATTATTAAGAAAAATACTTGTATTTTAAAATTTAATCAAAAAGACAAGATGGGACTTTTATATTTGCATCACACTACCCCCCCCCCCCCCCCCCCCCCCCCCCGCTCTACTCCTTATGTATTCCTGTAATCTCTACAATTCATTCACAACAACACTTCACTCTCTCTCACTAAAATCTCACTAGAGATTTCTCTCACCCTTTTTCTCTCTCCATCTTCAAATCTTCATCCCAATCTTCATCCCAATCTTCATCCCATCTTCAAACCTTCATCCATCTTCAACCAACAATTCAGCCCCTAAATCATCTCCTTTCAAAAGATCAAAAGAGTTCAAGGTAAATACAAGTGTGTTGGGTGAAATCCACACACACTCTTTTGTTTAAATTTCACTTTCTTGCACTTTTATGAATGTTCTTCATCTCCTTCTACACTTTCTTTAACTTTCTTAAATATCATCTTTACAAATCTTAATGTTTGTAGATTTACCACCATAACACCTACTTGTTATTAAAAAGGTGGTGAATCCAAAATCAAACCCATGTTAAGATCAAAGATGAACTTTTAAAACACATGCATGTAGTTTTCTTGAGAAATCCATATCTTTATGTTCAAGAGTTTCATGAGTGGATCTTTGAAATCCACTAAAAACATACTTAAAAAAACATGCATGAGCTCAAAATGCACACTTTTAAGTTGCATGTTGAAGTTCTTGGCATGAACATCAACATTCTTCAAAATGAGTCTTTTTCAAGAGTTTATAAAAGATGAGTTGATGGGTAACTTCCATTAATTTAAATGGTTCAAAAATATTTTTTGGAACTGAAAATAAATGTATGGGGATGAGTCAAATCGGATTTTGCATGCAAAGGAATATGAATTTTGTGTAAAAAGTCAATATAGGTGCATATGCACAAATGGTGGTTTTGACAGCTTGCTGCCAGATTCCACACCTCTTTTCAAAAGGTCATATCTCACTCAATACTACTCCAAATTAAGTAATTATTTTTCTGGAAATTATGTTTATGTGTTAGGACTCAAACCCAAGTGGTTTAACTCAAAAACTCAAAGATTTCGTCTACCAAACAGTTTTCACAAAAACAGTGCGCAAGCAGCAACGTCTTCTGTCGAGTTTTACGTCAAGTGTTATTTCATGTACTTAAACACTTCTAAAAATTATGAAACTTATGCCAAAAGTTTCCTAACTCATTAAACGCCTTGGACATAAAATATCTTGACCTAACTATACCTGGAAGTTACCCAAAGATGGACACAAAGAGAAACCAAAATCTGGACAGCAAAGGACAAACTTCTTACTATAATTGAGAACTAACTTCTAATCCCATTTCATCATTTTATGATGAAATTGTGGAATACATATGTATATCTTATGTTTATATATTTATGCATTTTATTTACTCTTGATCCCATTTCATCATTTTATGAGGAAATTGTGGAATATACATACATATAACATATCTATATATATTTATGCATTTTATATATTCTTGGTCCCATTTCATCATTTTATGATGAAATTGTAGAATATACATATATATAACATATCTATTTATATTTATGCACTTTAAATACTTCGTCTTTACATTCAAAACCCCTTTTTATCGTTCATACGATAAAATTTTCGGTTTATATATATATATATGTACTATATATATATACGTTCTTTAAACCCTTTTCGTTACTTATTGTGACGAAATTGCGGAAACTTTAATCTAACAAGAACAATGTATACACTTGTTACGTTGATAATATTAAAACACAACAAGGCATTTTATGACGATTTGGATAGTTAATACCGAACCTTCGAGACAAAAACTCACTAGTGACCTTACGTTCATAGGTTCGAAGTAGGATCATCTCGAAGTACTTGTGGGAGATTCCCGGACTCTATCGCTTATCAAGTGAGTTATCACAGCCCCTTTTTCAATATTTTACATATTTGGGGTGAAAAGCGTGTCGTTACTACAATTACTTTTACGCACCGATTAACTCGTTTTATTGAAAACGTAAACTTTGCTATACTCAGTTATGCTCTATAGTATGTATAGTTTACGCGTGTTGTAAGTTTGAGCTTTCTCTCTATCATACGTAAGTCCCCGTTTAACTTACGTTACCTGTTTAACTTACGTTACCCGTTTAACTCACGAGTGTGAGCCGTTGGTAATTATGAATAACGTTATTTGGTTGACACCCCACTCACAAGTCGCGCTTGATTGAGTGCATAATTATTGTTTTTCGTACGCATTATTGGTGATAGAACATGCGTTGGGGCTGCTGTCATATAGGTCGGGTAACGGGCTCACTACTTAAACATAATACATACTATTACAATGAGCAAGTATTTCATAACCGGTTGATTTATCCACTTGTACGGATTCAACTACTTTGATTTACCCACTTGTGCGGATTTAAACTATTTTGCCTTATCCACTGGTGCGGATTTACCCACTTGTGCGGATTTAAACTATGTTGTACTCGTTAAACCTGTGATCTCACCAACTAGTTCACTAGTTGACCCTCTCATTTACATGCTTTTCAGGGGAACGTCATTAAGGTTGGGATCTAGGAAGGCATCACGTGATGAAGCTTTCTTCATTATCTTTTAATTATGTCATTTCCCCTTTTGAAAAATGATTGTAAAAGACAATGTCTTCATCTTTGAAATGTATTTTGATGGTTGATGTGATCTTGTAACTTTTGCTGTGAAACTTGAGCTGTGCATCCTGTGTTTCCGCTTTAGCGGGGTGTGACACAATAATAGTCCCTCAACTTCTATTCAACTAACATGAGACCTAACAATCTTCCCCTTTGAATTGAAGTTCGATCTCACGCCAGTTAGGGACATAACGCTTTCAATAGCGGACAAAATCTCGAAGTGCCTGATGGAGTTTCTGAATTCTAGCCTTTCTTCAATCGCTTTGAGAAGCTCTTTAGCTAGATACTGTCTGACATTTGCGTAGTTTTCTGACGACTCTCTCTCTTCTTCTTCAATGATCTTTATCAACACGTTCTGAATGTTCATCAAAGTTCCCTCACTGAAGTGCAACTCGCTGATCCGCATATACCGTTTCTCTCCTTTGTCATTCAGATACACGATCCCTATTTCTGGTTTGGACAGTATAGTATGTACCTGTACGTCTTCGGTATCGGGAATTGTCAGATTGGGCTTCAAAATGTTGACCTTCTTCTGATTGCTTTCTAAACCCAACTAGAAGTCGTTGATGTATGCGAGGGTGATAGTGCACTTCATGAATCTCTTTAACGTCTTGAGGGCTTTGGTGTATGGCAACGGTCTGATTGTTCGGGTCTTCAACTCTTTAAGTAGAACCGAGAAGTCGTTCAGGTTCAGATGTCTAAAGTCGGCTTTCGAGAATACCCATTCCTTTCCGTCATCCCTTTTAACTGTTAAAACAGGAAACCATACACTTAGAACTTTGTCTGACACGATCTCCACGATTTCTGTTATTCTGTGTCGTGTTCGGACTTCGTGGACCATTCTGCTTCTCTTCATAACTTCCAAATACTATGTGCGAACTAGATCTTTAAGAAATGAGACCCCATGGCACATAACTGGGTCAAGAGGCCTAATCCAGTGAGCAAATATCTTCTTTTGTGATTCCTCCAAGTATGGAACCAAGATTCGTACTCTCTCCCAACGAATTGGTTGAGCAGGTTGGGGTTGAGTCGTTTTCGGGTCTGGAGTTGGAAGTTTGGATGTACCTCCAGTATCGTGTAAGTCGTGTTGAGAGATAGATACCTGTTCGCTCTGAAGGAGGAACTGGTCGTAGTCGTCGTCGTTCATGAACTCGTCTTCATCAGAGAAGTTCCAAAGAGCATCCGTTATGAATGGATGGCTAGCACTTCTTTCTCTCTCCATTCTCTTTCTAATTCTGGATTGCCAACAGAGTCCTCGTCAATTAAATCCAGGCCTGGCCTCTCCGGAACCGTCAGCATTAAGATCTCTTCTGGTTGTCCCTCGGGCGTTTCAACCATTGGGTTTGCTGACTCTGACACTGATTCTCTGACCGGTGTAGACAACTCCATATCCTGAACCATTTTTAAGTCGTCTGGTTGTTGGTGTGGTTCAGGTTCGGCTGGAGTGACGGTTGAAGGTTATGTCGCTGAGGTTGACAGCTCGGTCAGTCTAAGTCTTTTCTCCCCCTCATGTTGGTCAGGATCCTCCTGATCATCATGTCTTCATTTAGAGCCTTGTGCCTGATTCTTACACGTGTTCTCTAAGTTGGCAACCCTCTCAGATAGGGTTTCGAGGGTACGTTTAACTTCGGATAAAGATGTGGTAAGATTGTCAAGCTTGGTGTTTATTTGGGCTTGTTGATCATTTGGAGTGACTGGGGGTGGTGTTTGGGCTTGTGAGCGTAGAATACTCACTAAATCGGCTTCAGAGGAGGCGTCATTGTTGGATTGGGACAAGAGCTTATCGAGGAGTGCGGCTTTGAGCGCCTCGATGCTCATGTTTTGCAGGTTCGGGGTTGGGTGAGGAAGTCTGATCTGTGGTTGCGTAGGGGGAACTGCTGAAGCTACTTCCTTTCCCGTGATTGACCTTCTGATAAATGACATCTCCTCTGATAGTTTCTGCAAAATCTCCGTTTGGACAACCTTTAAGGCGCCATCCATGGTTTCCTTAGAGACGAACTCCGGGGTACTAACACCTGGAGCACTTAGCTTACCAGTTGTAGTAACTATAGTGGATTGCACCGCAGTACTGCATGCGCTCACGGTTGGCTTGATGGTAGCCGTGGCAGGTCTTCCACCCTGTCTTTGTAAGATACCAAACGGTCGACTTACTCTGGGTGTTCCGGTCGAGTCACGAAGAATCTTGACGATAGCAGATGATGTGACCTGTGTCCTGTCCAAAGAAATAAAATCTGCAAATGGATCTAGACTCGATTGTGCACCCAAGGAAGTCGAGAACCGGGGCTGGTGTTCTCTTGTTTCAACACCGGAACTCTCCAAGTGAGAGACCGGTGGCAGATGTGCTATATCCCCGTGAGAAGTTGAAACAGTTTCCTTTTGAGAGGAAACTGAGTGGCTGGTTGGGGTGTGCAAATGCATCGCTAGGCCCACGACGTCTTGTTCAATACCCTGTCGCAACGAATGCGACGGGGTAGCATATGTGGCTGCCTGGCTAAGTGGAGGCTGGTTGGGAGCAACCTGAGTAGACTGCTCCATCACTCCATCACTCTCATTCTTTTTCTTTCTCCTCCTTTCACGCACTTGCTCACTTTCTTTTTCGACTGAAACTCCCTCCTCTCTCCTTATATCTCCAGATATGGATTCGGTTTGGGGTGTGGGTTCAATTCAGAACTGATCGTCGTCGTTGCCGTCCGACTCAGTAGACTCACTTCTGGATTCCTCAGACCCTGACTCGGGATTGGATGTCGAGCCAGAATGAGACTCGGATTCGGAACCCGACCCTAAGCCAGAGGCGGATTCGAAAGCTGATCTAGAGGCTGAGCCGCAGTCGTAGCTGGAAGAGGAGGCAGCCTATTCTTGGATTTTTCGCGCATGACGTCTTCCACTACCACCTCATGTAGTTCTGGTTCGTCGTCTCGAGGTTGTATAGATGCACGTGGTGGAATGGGTGGGTGTCGAGACGAGCTAGCATCGCGTATGGACCTATCAGCACTGCCCACACCGCGTCCCCTCACAGAATGTTCTCTCGTCACGCCCTATTCGGGAGCCCCTGCTCTCCGAACCCTGCCACCTCTAGTACATGGACCCTCACGTCTCTTGGGGCGCGCTCTTTAGAGAGGTCCTGCCTGATCTGGTTGGACCATCGGAGCGACTAAATTGTTCTCACGCCTATAAGCTATCACACTCAGTGCCGATTGATCTGCGATAGCTAGCAAGTCATTGGGTATCAGCATAGGGACTAGGTCCAGGATCACCTGTTTGTTCTGGATCCTAGTCATTCGAGTTGAAAGTAATACCTCATGATCGGCGCGTCGAGGAATTGTAGGGTCTACAGCCATGAAATGGGCGACGATCAGCTGTAGGAATCTCTGGAATGGCAGGAACGTGAGGCGTTTGTTGCCTTTCTTCTTCTGGACCTTCTCGAGCATTTCAGTCCAAAGAATGGACGCGTAGTCGATGTGTCTGTTGTATACGACGCCATGGAACAGTCGGAGAAGGTTGACGGTCGTTTGATATATTCCCTTGTTGATGGACGATAAACACCTGTTCAGGATAGTGAACAAAGTGTACCATACTAGTTGAAGATGTATTCTTGAAAAACGCGAAGGATGGTTGAGCTTGGCAGCATATCCGAGAGTGCGCAAATCCTGGAAGAGGACGGCATCAGAAACCGGAGCATCGTAGTCAACTCGGCCTGGAACAGTTGTCGCTTCGGGTAGATCAAGTACCTGGCGGAGGATATCTCGAGTGATTAGCACCGGGGAGTCTCCAATACGACCGTGGAGGTCGAAGCGTCGGCCACGTGCGATGGATGTGAGGGACCCCAGAGTTGGTGCACATAAACTGTTGGAACGGGTGCGGTGGCCATCAATGCTCGATTGAGTGTGTGGCGCTTTTGTATTTCCACGATAACTGGACATTGGCAGATGATATTCGATGTGTCTAAATGGAAGTTGTTTGAAATGAGTGGTAGGTTCGGACCAGCAGGAAGTAGCGGGGCATCGCCTTGGGGTTAGTTTGGTTGTGCCATGATCGTTCCTGTTAAAAAGGAAACAAAGTTGAGTGTGCATGGCAAATGGACACCAAAACCATGTTTCGGGGCGCGTATATTCGGATTTGAGAAAACCAAGAGTCGGTGACAGTCCAAAACAAGTCACCACTCGGGTCTTGGCGAGCCCGAAGTGAGTGTACACCTTTGAGTGGGACACAGATTACCAAACACCCAATTAAAACCAATGTAACAGTGCTCCCGAAATGTATTTGATCCATCCAGAATGCAAACCAAAACCACCTAAGATCCGGAACCGGAATGGATCCGGAACTGAATAGGGACCGGAACCGGAACTCAATATAAACTGGGACATGAATCCGAGAGCTAAGCTGAGTCACAATCCGGGACTACATTCCGGAACCAGAACCGGATCCGGAACCGATATCGGGAAACCCTAATACTGGAACCCATTCTGGATCATGCAACTCCCGGAATTGACCCCGGAACCCTATCGGGATTCAATTCGAGACAGACTTAAAATTGAACAACTTGGTGCAGAAATCGATAGCCAAATTTGATTCCCACCACCAATATGAGTTCGAATTCGAGAAAAACACATCAAAACAAGTCAATTTGGGGCGAGCTCGAGCGAACCGAGGGGTCTGAAACCCTATCGGCGTCGAGTTGTGAAAAATCGATCAAATCGATCGATTTTTGAGGCTGTGTGAATCGATTTCAGGTTGCTAAATCGATTAAACTGAGTTTAGAACACATACTTGGAGATTTGGATGAAGATCTGAGACTGTTTGATGCAAAAACACGAGTTGGAAGCCAAAGTTGATTTAGGAGAGAATTGGCGCGAAAATTTTGAAATTGTGAAGAGTTAGAATGAAAAACCAGTATTTATACCGGTCGATACCGGGATTGAACCCGGTACCGGGTGTCTCAACTTATGATAATTGGCAAAAAATACCCCTAAAGTTTTAAAAACCTTTAAAATTAACCCTGAGTTTTAAGAGTTTACATGATGAACCCTCAGGTTTAAAAGTGTCAGTTTTTCCCCCTAAACTTTTCAAAAATGACACTTCTCCCCCTCAACTTTCCAAAAATGACAACTCTCCCCCTCAACTTTCCAGAAATTACCCTTCTCCCCCTTAACTTTTCAAAAAAATTGAAATTCTCCCCCTAAACTTTTGAAATGACAGTTCTCCCCCTTGGCTTGTCAAACTGATACTTCTCCCCCTCAACTTTTCAAAAAATGCAACTCTCCCTTGACAAAAAAAAAACAAGGGACTTACCGTGGGGACTCGGTTTTCGAGATAGCACCTTGCAGAACAGACGGTTAGTAGCTCGGGAATAAATTGAAAAACAAAGACAAGACTAGTAGAATCTAAAGAAACATGAAGAAAAATGAAAAACGAAAGGAAACACTATAACGTAAATACAGAGTACAAGTCACCGATGTGCTTGAAACACCTAAACTACACTGCAAGACAAGTGTAACTGGTTAAGATACAGTTATCCTGTAGCGAAGAAAAGATGTGACAAGTACAACGCTGACTCAAACTTTCAAATTAAGCATACCCAGCTTGGACACGAGTTTATTGAACCATTTTCCGTCCAAGCTTTGGTAAACAGGTCTGCTAGTTGATTTTCTGTATTTACGAAGTAGAGTTCCACCGTACCTCGTTCCACATGGTCTTTGATGAAATGGTAGCACATGTCAATATGCTTTGTCATCGTATGTTGGACCGGATTGCTCGTGATTGCGATGGCACTCTTGGAATCACAGTAGACTGGGATGTTCGAGTAGTTATACCCGTAGTCCTTCAGTTGCGTACGCATCCAGATGACTTGGAAGCAGTAACTAGCCGCGGCCACGTACTCCACTTCCGCCGTGGAGGTGGAGACACACGTTTGTTTCTTGGAGGCCCAGCTAACCAACTTATCGCCAAGGAACTGGACGTGACCCGTGGTGCTCTTCCGGTCGAGCATACTTCCCACATGATCAGCATCTGAGAATGTTGTGAGTTCAAAACCTGTGTCCTTAGGGTACCAAAGGCCAAGATTAGCAGTACCTTTGAAATAACGGAGAATACGCTTAACTGCTATAAGATGTGACTCTTTTGGTCGAGCTTGAAATCGAGCACACAAAAAGGTAGAAAACATTATGTTCGGCCTACTTGCCGTTAAATACATCAACGAACCTATCATTTCTCTATAGGTAGTAGTATTCACGTCCTTTCCGTCAAGATCGGCGTGTAAATTCGTACCCGGTGACATTGGAGTTTTCATGGGTGTACACTGTTCCATCTTGAATTTCTGAAGAATATCCGTGATGTACTTTGATTGATTGATGAATATCCCGATCGACACTTGTTTTACTTGAAGACCGAGAAAGAAATTCATCTGACCCATCATACTCATTTTAAAATGAGTTTTCATGAGGACTGAAAAGTTGTAACAGTATTGTGGGTTCGTAGAGCCGAAAATAATGTCATCGACATAGACTTGAATTAAAATGATGTCCTTACCTTCCCTTTTAATGAAAAGGGTTGTGTCTATTTTACCTTTTGAGAATCTGGCATTTGTGAGAAAAGTAGATAATTCGTCATATCAGGCCCACGGTGCTTGTTTGAGTCCGTACAGCGCTTTGTCTAGGAGATACACATGGTTGGGGTGATCTTGACTGACGAAACCGTCCGGCTGAGAGACGTAGACTTCCTCCTTGAGCTTAACGTTTAGAAACGCCGTTTTCACGTCCATTTGAAAGACGGTGAATTTTTTGTGAGAGGCATACGCTAGGAACATCCGAATAGCTTCGATTCGGGTAACTGGTGCGAACGTCTCTTCGTAGTCGATCCCCTCTTGTTGTCGATACCCTTTCGCTACCAAGCGAGCCTTGTTCAAAACAACGATTCCGTTCTCATCCTTCTTGTTCTTGAAGATCCATTTTGTTCCGATAACGGTCTTGTTCTTCGGTCGAGGGACCAGGCGCCATACTTTGAGGCTTTCAAATTCGTCAACTCCTCCTGCATGTCCATCACCCAGTCTGGGTCATGCAAGGCGTCTTTAACCGTTGTTGGTTCAACATTGCTGAGGAAGATGGAGAAGAGGCACTCATTCTCGTTGCCGCCCGTTTTTTAGTGTTGCTCATAAGTGCAGGGGCAGCGTCGTCTTCAGATTCCGCCGTTGCTCTGGTTTGGACAAGAACAGACGGATCTTCGATGATTTGCTCAGGTGGGTGCGCTCGAGTCCATTTCCATGTGTGAGGTAGTGGGTCCGTGAGAGGTTGAGAATTATCAGCATCGATGTAGGAGCCTAAGGGTAAGTCTTGAACCGCTTCTAAGGATGGATTTAGGTGTAATCGGATGGTGGCCGTTGGTTGTGGAAGAACAACAGTTGACTAGGATTCGGCGGTTGTGTCAGTGTTGTTGCTTGTTCCACGGGAAGATGGAGTGGGTGGAACCACTAGGGATGCTGTTGCGGTCGTCGTGTCTGTGCTTGATGATGGCATCGTCTCTAGCATGGGTGAAGATGGCGAGTCCTCCGATGATGTAGTGTTGGGGGTTGGTGGAGGACCCGAGATGTGGGATGATACCACTACAGCTACATCTGTATTCATATAAGCATTAGTAGATACAGGTGAAATATGGAAATCATTGTAGAAATGTTCAAACAGTAGATCTAACTCAGAAGGATGTGACTTCGATGTATTGGACGACGAAGGATCTACTGTAGTGTGCTTGGATTCCGATCTAGAGTGATCGGAAGCCAACACACCAGTAAGCACGGGTTCTGAACTATCTTGTTCAGAAGCCAAATCGACCAATTCGTCGAAGGTCACATTGATACTCTCAATAACACTCTTTGTACTTTTATTGTAGACTCGGTATGCTTTTGAAGAGGTAGAATAGCCGATGAAAGTTCCTTCGTCTGCCTTTGGCTTGAGCTTGCCGAGATCATCTTTGTCGTTCAGCACAAAACACTTGCACTCGAATGCATGAAAGTAGCTGATGTTGGGGGTGCATTTGTTGATGAGCTCGTATGGCGTCTTGTTGAACCGCTTGTGGACAATGGATCTATTCTGAGTATAGCACGCCGTTGTGATGGCTTCAGCCCATAAGAACATCGGAAGATTGTACTGAGTTAGCATGGTGCATGCCGCTTCCACTAAAGTGCGGTTGCATCGTTCCACCACATCGTTCTGTTGAGGAGTCCTAGCAGCAGAGAAGTTGTGTGAAATCCCAGCTGATGTGAGATAGTCACTTATAATGCAGTTCTTGAACTCGGTTCCGTTATCTGTGTGAATCGAGATGACGGTTAGCTGCAAGTTATTCTGGACTCCCTTCAGGTGGTTTACAATGACCCAGGAGTCTCGTCCTTTGAATGGAGGAATTTGACCCAGGTGTATCGCGAGTAGTCGTCCACCATCACCAATACGTACTTCTTATGACTTATGCTCTGGACGCGCATGGGGCCGCAGAGATCCATATGAATCAGCTCCAAAGGTCTGGACGTGCTAGGAACCATCTTCGGTTTGTGAACACCTTCTTCATTTTCCCCATCTCGCATGCGGGGCAGAGATGTTCCTTCGCAAATCGTAGTTCAGGCATACCCTTGACGAGTCCACCGAGCACCAGCTTGTTGATATTCTTGAAGTTCAGATGTGAAAGTCGTCGATGCCACAGCCAGTTCTGTTGAGTAGTAGCTTTGGAAAGTTGGCAAACGGCTTTAACGGGCATCACAAAGGCAAGGTTGATGGTGTAGAGATTTGTCCTTCGAGTTCCGGCAAGGATCTCCATTCCGTCGTCGTTACGAATACTACACCGCTTCGCCTTGAAGTTGACTTCAAGATTCTTGTCGCAGAACTGGCCGATGCTGAAGAGGTTGTGACGAAGGCCTTCGACGTAGGACACACGCTTGATGGTGAGGTTGTCCTGAACGAGGTCGCCATAGCCCATGATGGGGGCTACATTATCATTCCTAAATTTGACGTCACCACAGTACTTCTCCTTGAAGTTGGTGAGCAGCTTATGTTACCAGTCATGTGCTTGGAGCATCCGGAATCTAAAAACCACACATGACCGAGCTGCAAAACAAAAATTAGGGTTGTTTAGGTACCCATCCGTAAATGGGTCCTTGAGTGTTAGGTGTTGCACCTTTGCTTGAGACCTGTTTAGATCTGGGTCTTTTTCGAGAAGATTTACGAGAAGCATTTGAATTATACACATGATATGTACCAAAACAATCAGATGCATGTTTAGACACGACAAAATCATTCAATCCACATAAAGAACAACAAACACAATCACGTGAAATTTCAATCAATTGCTGAACAGAGTCAAGTTTAACTAGAAATTCAAAGGCATGTTCAACAGAGTTATTCAAAACCAAACCATGATTTTTGTTGTTTTTCCTAATATACGAAGAATAATTAAATGATTTGGGCTTCTCTGGTCGTGACTTAGTCTTCTTCTCTACCCACTCTTTCCGAAATGCTTTCCCCCGACCCGTTCTATCTGAAATTACATTAGAGTTATTGTCAGAGGAGCTTGAGTAATATGGTTGTCTTTTAGAGCTCTTACCGGTTTTAGCACATTTCTTGGACCGGCGTTTAGATTTAGATTTCAAAATGGTCTCAGAAACGGTTTTAGAGTTGGAACACTCTCCTTTTTCAAAATTAACCGGTGTGGGCATTTTTTCTAAAAATTGAGTGTGACTAGCAAGCTTCGGAGCAAAGTCAATCTTTGAAACATCATCATCATGACAAGCAGAGGAATTCAAAAACTCGGAAAACCTTCGTGCAGAGTCAAGTGGGGTTTCACCTTCAGAGTCGGACGAGGAGTTATCCGCAAAGGGATTATCAAAGACTGGAAAAAGATTCTTTTGAACAGAATCGGGTTGAATCACCTTACCTTTATATTTGAAGCTCAAATTCATATCATTTGTGTCATTAGACACTCCTAGAAAAGCTTTACACGAGGAACTATCCGAACAAATAGGAGAGAAGTTAACCGAGATGGTTTCAGGAGTGGCAGGCTTCATTGGAGTGTCCACTGGAATTTCCTTAGCCATTTTACTCGTTAAAGCTTCTACCGCCAAGGTGGACAGTTGAGAAGTCAACTTAGCAATATCGGTTCTGTAACTCGCTCTTTCGGATTCGGATAATGACTCGGTTTTGTTCTTTTTAAGCTTATTGATAGTGGATAAAAGTACAGTTCTTTCGGTTTCAAAAATAACCTTATCCCTCACAATTGATTCTTCTAGTTTAAAAATAATGTTTTCCAAAATCAGAGGTGGAACATAACGTTTGAACTCTGATTTATCGTTAGATTCAATATCTGATTTTGCCGTAACGGAAACCGGAGTTTCCACAGTTTTAGCAAGGGAACAGATGTCGAAGTAATCATTGGAGAGGTAAGGGGTTTTGCTTTTTAAATAAGACGCATTTAGCGTTTCGTACACGAAAGGAACTTGTACATTTATATTTTTCTTAGGCGGCTCATCTTCCGATTTAGTGTTATCTTCAGAATTAGAGTTACCAGTTTTAGGTTTTGCCTCTATTTTTGGTAGGGGAATACATGTTTTTCATTTAAGATCCTCTTTCTCCTCATCCTCCTAAGACGGCTTAGTCCACTTGATCTTATACTCAGGATATTTCTTATCTAGGCCCATGAAATTGAATTCATAAAGGGTGGGAACCTTATATAAGATTTTCTTTAGGTAACACGGATTATCATATCCGAGTCCCCATAGTGAGTTGTAATACTTAAATTCCTTTGGTTTGTTCAAGTGGATGGTTTGTTCCGATTGACCAAGTTTGTAAAGTTTGGATTCAAGATCCTTAAGCTTAGTGGTCAGCAACTCATTTTCTTTTTGAACTTTCTCTTGAATAACAACGCTCTTAGAATACTCCTCCTGATACTTTTCTAACTTTTGTGTGAATTCAGATATTTGGGTCTCTAGGGATTCAGCTCGTTTTGAAATGACTGAGCACTCTGTTTGATAGTTCTCTATCACACATTTGTCCTCAGCCTTTTCAATAGCTAGCTTGCCTATGGTACCATACTTAGTCTTAGCATCGGCTTCTATCTTAGAGATTTGGGCGTCCTTGGTTTTAATCTTTTGTTTAAAAGTATCTAAGGTACGCATCATAACTCGCATCTAATAATTAAGTCAGCATTAGAAGAGCTACATACCTGGCATTCCGCTTTTTCCCTGTTCTCTTCAAAAGAGTCATCTTCAGATTCGGATTCCTCCGGGTTGATGCCGGTGTAGCACATGTGAGCTTCCTCATCGTCGTCTTCATCTTCAGTCAGAATGAGCCAGTGATCATCTTCCGCCAACAGAGCTTTACCTGCTTCTTTTTGCCTTTAGCAACAGCATTTTGTACTTGTAGTACTCAGCATTGCATACTCCAGGTTTCCGGCAGTCTTTGGCGAAGTGACCTCGCTTTCCGCAGTTATAACATTTCACTTGTTCATCATCAGCTTGATCATCAGACTTTGCTTCTGATATCTTTCCTTCATCGTTCTTCTTTCTTCCTTCATTTGACTTGCGATTCCCTTCATACTTATCTCGGTAGTCCCGACGCTTTGTATTGGTGGAGTAACGCTGATTGTTGTTGGATGGCTTCTTGAAAAACTTCTTTCTAGCATACTCCTGGGACAGTAAGGCAACGGCTTTCTTTATGCCGTCAAGCTCTGGATCGGAATCACTTTACGGTTCTTCATTTTCACGTTCAGACTCACTGTGCGTTTCCTCTCTATACGAATTGTGTTGGGCTTGCTTGTCTTTCTTGTGATACATGAGATCAAGAGGGTCTTCTTTCGTCTTTTCACCAGACTTCTGATCTCCCATCAGTTCATGAACATCATCTTCGTCTTGAAGCAACATCTCGTAGAGCTCATGCAGCGGAACACTTTCTAAAGAACGGTTGTGACGAACATGGAGGACAAATCCCTTCCATTCAGATTGGAGGTTGTTTAAGAACTTGATGTTGCACTCGAGGTTCATCTTGAAGATGTTGTTCTTGTGAAGGTCGTTGAGGAGCGTGCAGAAGCGTTCGTAGGTCTCAGTTATAGATTCCCCTCGTTTGTCTTTAAATGGTTCATAGCGAGTGAGGCAGTTGGTTATCTTCAGCTGATTTCCCTCACGACTGCCTTGCATGATCTTTGCGAGCTGGTCCCACATACCTTTCGCTGTGTCCTTGTGACTGTCGATGCTACAGTAGATGTTGTTCGGAAGACTGTATACAAGATAAGTCTTCGCCAGCTAGTCGCCATCTTCTTTTCTCTTCTCATCGACAGACAGCTTGTCATAAGGTTTCACCACCCTTTGAACAGAAGGTCCGCCTTCTTGCGCCTGAATGTCCATCATGGGTGGAGCAATCGGTCCATCAATCAGCGATCATAGAATCTCTTCATAGAGAGGCTTGGTCTCGATGAAGCACATGAAGCGGTCTTTCCATACATTGTACTCCCCTCGATACAGGATCGGAGGTTTGAGTTCAGATCCAATGGATAACGCGTCTTGAGCATTCATTGTCGGGGCACTTGTGTGTGATCGTCAGACGAGTAGGATGATTCAAAGGTAAAAGAGTGATTTAACGCACAATCTAACGCAAAACTAACGCGAAATCCTAAGGGAGTGGTGAACTAAAGCAAATCTTACGAATATTTAAGGAAGCATACACTGAACAAATGAAACAGATTCAAGAAGAATGAAAACAAAGGACTTACTTGGTTGTACAGAACAGGATCCGGACTAGAGATTCGGAGTGGAGATCCGGATTGTGGAGTCCAGAATTTGAGAATCCGGAACCGGAACAAGAAGATCCGGAATTGAGGGGATCCGGAGTCAATATCGGAGTGCAAAAATAGGGACCGGATCCGGATTGGATACCGGATTTGGTTGGAACCAAAACTGGGTGTGAATCCGGTAGACTCCGGAACCGGACTTGAGATCCGTTATATACTAGATCCGGTACAAGAAACCGGTGTTATGAAACCGGAACCGGACTTATATCCGGTATATACTGGATCCGGTATGAGATTGAATCCGGTAAGTAAACAGGAACCGGAACCTAAGCAACTGAGTCCCGTATTCAAAGTCTAATAGAAAGAAAAAGTTACCAGCAGATTGAAATCACACTTTTTGACTTGGAGAACTTCTGCAAACACTTTAGAAACAAAACAAGCAAGTAGGGAAAGCAAAACCAACTGACCACTTTTGAAGCAAAATTTGAGAAATTATAAAGAACAGAGTATAAATACCCAGAAAGCAAAAATCTCAAAATTAATGCTTGAAAGCTTAACCAAAACCACTCAGAACTTGATATGATTCTTGAAACACACCAAAGATGATTTCTTAAACCTTAATTTCAAGTTTTAACACTTGAATCAAAGTAAAAAAAAATCCTATCACAATGAAACAGTCGACAAAAGCTTGAATGACCAGAATTTGATAAACTTACCTTTGAATCAATCTTCATTCTGCTCTGATACCAATTGTGGATCCCAGATTAACAAGTGCAATCACTGTAATCAACACAAATCAGTATAACATGTCATAAATCTCACTTCCATTTATGAACAAAAAGCTGTAAACTTTAGTAGCCGTACAATAGGTAATTAAGAATGCTATTAGGTCATTAAACCCTAATCATAAACTAAGCAAACTATTTATATCCTCAAAAGGATATTTACAAGAAATGTCAATAATAGTCCCTCAACTTCTATTCAACTAACATGAGACCTAACAATAATCTTACCCGATAAATGTTTGTTGGATAAACGACCCCTAAATGAAAATATATCATTTTTAAAACATTCTCTAACAAAACCAACAAAGCTTTAAAATGATTTATATCTTCTCATACCAAATTGCATGGATAAACAACTAATAATACGGTTATTTTCGGCAAAGTATACTCAAATTCCAAATAGTTTTCCAAATTTTTACTACTTTTAACAACGAAAATAGGGGCATGGTTGGATAGTACTAAGACCATGTCCAATGGGGTCACTAAATCTTACACTAAACACTAAATTTAGTGTAAATGATACTATTCACATCTCCAATAGGGTCTATTTTCCACACTAAATTTAATGTTATGAATGGTGTTACACTATATTTGGTGTAACACTATTCATTAACACTACTTTTTACACCACTTTTTTAATTACATTTTTGGTCCCTCAATTAATGTAAAAGGGAACGTGTCTAGAATATTAGGATTTGGTGTAAAAAATAGTGTTACCCGTTGGAGAAGATTTACTATTAACACTAAATTTTACACTACTTTTGATATTTGGTGTAATATATAGTGTAACCCATTGGAGATGAAAGGGGTGTTTGGGATTGCAAAGAACCTTGGTAAATGAGGTAGGAATCTGAACTCGACTTTCAAAAGAGAGGTTAAGGATGCTTACTCCAAATTGGAATCGCTCAGGGATTCCTCTATTTCTATTACCAACGCCGCTTACGAGGAAGAACGAAATCGCCTCATCGGGATCCTCCTGAAAGAAGAAGAACATTGGCGCCAAAGAGCAAAGGTTTTCTGGCTTAAAGAGGGAGGCCGCAACACACAAAAAATCACGCTTTTACGAACGGTCGTCAGAAAGCCAATCGAATTGTAAAGATTAAAGACGAAAATGGTGTGTGGTTTGAGGATAGTAACGATATTCATAATCTCATTACTAGGCATTTCAATAACCTCTTTTCTGCAGGTTCGGGCAACCCAGAGTTGATTACCAACTTGGTTCACAAAAGAATTTCTGCTAGAGACACTATGCACCTCGAGGCCCCGTTCACCGAAGAGGAGTTCCGTACGGCTCTCTTCCAAATGCACCCAGATAAATTACCGGGGCTAGATGGCTTCAATCCGAGGTTCTACCAAAAACTCTGGAAATATATGGGTGACGATATTTTCAACGAAGGAAAGCGATGGCTCGACAATGGGACCATTCCGAATGGTCTTAATGACACGATTATCACTCTTATTCCGAAAATTGAGGCCCCATCCTTTCTCAAAGACTTTAGACCCATTGCGTTGTGTAACGCCATTATGAAGATAATCACGAAAGTTCTCGCCAACCGCATTAAAAACGCTACTCCCATCAATCATTCCCGAGAACCAAACCGCTTTCATCCAAAATCGCCTGATTACCGATAGCGTCATCATTACCTTCGAAATGCTCCATTCTATGAGTCGTAACACGAAAAGGAAAAAAGACGAAGTTGCTCTTAAAATTGATATCAGCAAGGCATACAATCTCCTCGACTGGGGTACCTACGCCAGACGCTCATAGCTCTCGGCTTCCCCACCCGTTGGGTTAACATGACTATGATTACAGTTGAATCGGTGAAGTATTATGTGAGAATCAACAACGACCTGATCGGTCCCATCACCCCTTATCGCGGCCTCAGACAAGGAGACCCGATTTCCCCGTACCTGTTTATACTGTGTATGGAAGGCCTCTCTTCCCTCCTTAGGCATGAAGAAAGGGCGGGAAGAATTCACGGTTGTCAAGTGGCCAAAGGTACTCCCTCGATCTCTCATCTTTTTTTCGCTGATGATGCTTTCTTGTTTTGCATGGCTAGTATTGACAAGATACGTCACGTAAAGAACCTTTTGTCGATTTATGAAGAGGCGTCGGGCCAAGGTATCAATTATGCAAAATCCAGAATTATGGCAAGAAAAAATATGACTACCGACCTCGTTCATGGTTTTTCCTATATTCTTGGTATTCACAATCGCATAAACACGGGTCGTTACTTGGGTCTCCCTTCTCTTGTGGGGCAATCAAAAAATGCATTTTCCGCTTCATTCATGAAAGGCTTTGGCTCAAGCTGCAAAATTGGAGGAACGACTCATATCCATTGTAGGGAGAGCTACTCTTATCAAGGTGGTTGCTCAATCCGTGCCCGTTTATTACATGAACGTGCTTCTCTTTCCGGTTTCCACTATTAACGACCTGGAAAAAATGATTAACTCTTTTTGGTGGGGTGGAAAAGGCAATGGTCAGAGATCACTGACTTGGCTCTCTTGGGATAAATTGTGTCTCCCGCAAAAAAGTGGAGGTTTAGGCTTTCGTGATCTCACCGCTTTCAATATGGCTATGCTCACGAAACAAGGATGGAGAATTGTCTCAAACCCAACTTCTCTGGTCAGCAGGATCTTAAAAGCCAAATATTACCCGAAAGGGGTATTTATGGAGGCCCGGTTGGGAAACTCCCCAAGTTTTATTTGGAGAATTATTTGGCACTCTCAACTTGTTCTTCAACATGGGCTTCGTTGGAAAGTGGGTGATGGAAGAACCATTAATATTTGGCAGGAACCGTGGCTAAGGGAGGAAAGTAATTTCAAGATCGAAACATCCCCCATTAGGGAGCACTCCCACCTTTGTGTTCGGGATTTACTCGACTCTCAATCCCACTCTTGGAATACAGACATCTTAGATCGAGTTTTCAACCAAAGGGACCGGTAGTGTATTCTCAAGCTACCACCCCCCTCGGATTCGGGCTACGACACCCTTATTTGGCACTGGTCGCCCAATGGTGTCTACTCCGACAAATCTAGTTATAAAATAATTTATGCAACGCATGGTGTTAGGTACCCACTGGGAGACTAATGCAGACTGGCAGAGGATATGGAAAGCAAATGTCCCATCCAAGGTTAGATTCTTTGTTTGGCGTGCTCTTCGAGGAGTTATTCCTACGTGCGATGCCCTCCAAAACAGAGGTCTTCTTATTTCCCCGCTTTGCCCCCTTTGCAACCACAATCCTGAAAATGCTTGGCATCCTTTTATCGACTGTTATTCTGTGAGGCCGGTTTAGGTCGGGGCGAGACTCTGAGATACGGTAGTCCGGTCTATAGACTACTCCGACTCCTTTTCGAATTTGATTTTTAGGCTCTTGAAGGATTTACCCCGACCCGACGGAGACCAGGTTCTCATGATCTTATGGAGTATTTGGTATCGTAGGAATAACATCCTGTGGACGGTCCCAGGGACTCGGTGTTGGTCATTAAGCACGCTTACAACGTCCTCTTGGATTGGCACGCCGCTAAAGGTCTCTCCCTTTCGGACCTTTCGTCCGTTACCCCTTCCTGCAACATCAAATGGCATCCCCCTAGAAAAGACTTCCTCAAATGTAACGTTGATGCGGCCACTTTTGAAAATGCCAAGTCCGTGGGTTTTGGTGCCGTTCTTAGAGATTGCAGGGGCTCTTTCATCTCCGCCAAATTACTCCAATGCCTTCCCTCCCCCCGGTGCGTGAATGTGAGGCGTATGCTCTTAGGGACGCTATCCTGTGGGTCTCAAGTAGGGGACTTTCCAACGTCACCTTCGAAACGGATGCAAAGACGGTTGTGGATGCCATCTATGACCAAAGCCGCGACCTCACGGAATTTGGTGATATCATTTGTGATATTCGGCGGCTCCTCGGCTCTCACGATAATTATTCGGTGCATGTTTTTAGAAGACAAGCTAATGAGGTGGCTCACTTATTGGCGAGACATTCTTGTTTCTTTACTTGTCCTAAAATCTTCGATGTTACTTCGTTATTCATTTCTCATTGTATTAACGACTTTTGTAATGTTCACGTTGGTAATAATATGATTGATCCTCGATCGGGTGATGGCAATGTCGAAGCTTGATAGTGTCTCATTCGTTTTCCTTCAAAAAAAAGTGGTGAGTCTGAAGTCATTCGATTTTAAGTTATGAACTTACTTAAAATAACTTATCAACCGTCTCTGCCGTCCACCGTCGAAGAAATTGTGGCCTACATTTCCCATCGTCGTGATAGATCACTGTCATAAACCACAAACCATAATTAACCAGAATAATTGCAACCCCCTTTATCTGTCTGAGCTTCACTGATCGCGAGCTTCTGGAGACGAATTCTCTGCCAGCGAATCCTAAGTAACCTTCTCAAAACCCTAACTCAATGGAACCTTAAACGAAGCCCTTGCATTGCGAAGCTACCATCTGTCAAGCTTCAAATTGTTTATAGTTTCTATCGAGCAATTTGTTGTCGCTCGTGAAACCCTTGCCGATGTAGTGAATATCTTCCAGAGCTCGTTTTGTGATCGAGCGTCTGTTTTTTTTAATCTAAGGTAACTAAGCTGGTAATGCACTCCATGTGACCTCTAAGCTGCTTTAGTACGGAAGCTGAATAAATGATTATTTTCCAGTTTTCTGGATTCTGGTTACATGAATTTAGTGTTGTTAGCCTATGTGACAAGATGAGGATGTTCTAAGAAATGCATTAAGGTTGCTCCAACTTGCCTAGTGTTATAATACAGAATTATATCTACTTCATTATAATATTTAGTTTTGCTATTTATATCTTTTATCAAGTAATCTGTATAGAACTATTTAGGCCATTGATCTTAAATGAGAAATGTATTCACAACATAACCTTCTCACTGGATTAGTGGCATTCTTGTGAATGGAAAGTGGCATTATATGACATTCTAGATTTTGTCAAAAGTTCATGAATTTAAAAAGGGCAAAATACGTCTAAATGTAATGAAGTTTGCTTTAGTTCCTATTTAATGTAGGGAAGTTTATTTTTTCTCAATTAATATAACAAAATTCTATTTTTTCTATTTTTTCTATTTTATACATATTTTACCTACTAAACAAGTTACTAACCTAGATCTCACCAATGTTTATTGACATGAAATTTTTTTTTTTTCTTTTTTAATTCCACATCAACCTAATAATAGTAATAATAATAATAATAATAATAATAGAAATAATCTATCAAATGTTTTTAAATAACGCATCAAATACGGGCACATAACAAAAAACTTATAGAAGAGGGCAAAGTTCTAAAATGGCTTAAATTAGATTGATTTTCTATTAAAAGGGGAAAAAGAAAAAGAAAAATTCCATGTCAATAAATATTTGTGACATGTAGGTTAGTAATTTGTTTAATATGTAAAATATGTATAAAATAGGAAAAAATAGAAGTTAGTTATATTAAGTGAGAAAAAATAAACTTGGTTATATTAAATAGGAATTAAACCAAACTTCATTACATTTAGACGCATTTCGCCCATTTAAAAAAAATTGTGAGAAGGTCATTTAAGCAATGGGCCCAACTTATATATGCATTGACAATATTATTTAGTATGATTATCTTATTTTCCCAAACAGTAGTATATTTGTTAAAAAGGGCTAATTGTATGGTATTGGATGCAGTTAGAATATTGTTAACTTATTAATGAATAAGTAGACCTATGGAGATCGATCCTCCGCATGAAAGTGATGGAAGCACCAACGGATCAAAGGAAAGTGAGGTTTGTGTGGTAGCTAGTAACCATTCAGGTTATGGTTTGCCATATATATGCTCCTGAAGATTTCCCTGAACCTGGTGATAAGTGGGGTTTGAAGGTGGGGAAGAGAGTTAATCTTTCTGGACAGATATCTTTATCTTCCTGCTCGTCTTCATGACAAATATAAGTTAGGGAGTTTTGCTGGCATCACTAGAAGTCGGGGTTTCGCTAGTAAGACTTCAGTTGAGCGGTTCGTGGTGGAAGAGTTTCCTACAGTTGATATCAAGGCTTTCTTTGCCTCCTTTACTTGGAAGATTCCAGCTGAAAAGATTAAAGGTAAGTCCGATTTGAGGCCTTCTTCAATTATGTTTCAACTACTCACTTGACGTAGATGTTATTTCTATTAAATGGTTATATTATCTTTTGGGTTAAGTTTGTAGATGTTAGGAAAAATTTATCGTGCCAAAAATACGAGAAGCTCACCAATGATTCCTAAGTTCCCGAAAAGAGTAGAAATCCAAGTGCACAATAAACCCCCAACAACAAATGCGGATAACAATAATCTAGATGTTACACAATAATTCTCTAACGTAGAAAAATTAACCCACACGATATATATAAATATAGATAAAAACGATGGAAACGTTAGTATCTATAAATATATATAGCAAGATATATATAAGCATATATATCGACGAGATATATATATAGTAACGATATATATATATATATAGAGATATATATATATATATATATATATATATATATATATATAGAGAGAGAGAGAGAGAGAGAGAGAGAGAGACAGAGAGAGAGAGGGAGGTTCAAGAGAAAACCTCAAAAAACGGAAAACTGAAGAACACCCTAGGAGCCCTTTATCTGGACGGTATGCACTTGTGCATACAGGTAAATAGTTGACTTTTTGGTTTTATGAGCATATATGCACAAATGCATGTTACAAATAACCTGTATGCACAAGTGCATACCGTCCACATGAAGGGCTCCTAGGGTGTTCTTCAGTTTTCCATTTTTTTGAGGTTTTCCCTTGAACCTGACCCTATATATATATATATATATATATATATATATATATATATATATATATATATATATATATATATATATATATATAGGGCAAGATCACAACCAATAACACGGAGATTTAACGTGGTTCCACTATCGTTGTGATAGTGTACGTCCACGAAAGAGAGAGAGCGCAAGTGTTTATTACCAACCGGGAGAGATTACAACGTGTTATCGATATTTTCTCGATCAACTAATCAGCTACAATATCTTCCTCTCTCTCTCTCTCTCTCTATATATATATATATATATATATAACCATGTGTGTATATATATATACAGAGAGAGGGGTGGGTTCAAACGAGAACGCTAACTATTTACGAGAATATGAGAACGGTCGCTCATGTACAAAATCACATGTGATTTTGTACTGCCTGGACACGCGCGGCTTAGGCCGCGGCTTAGGCCGCGGCTTACAGGTCGCGTGGCAAGCCGCGCGATCACATGTGATTTTGTACGTGAATCACATGTGATTTTGTACATGGGCGGCAAGTCTCGCGATCAGGTGTGAATCACATGTGATTTTGTACGTGAATCACATGTGATTTTGTACATGGGTAGCCGTTCTCGTATTCTCGTAAATAGTTAGCGTTCTCGTTTGAACCTTTCTCTCTCTCTCTCTCTCTCTCTCTCTCTCTCTATAGGGAGGTATCCGTTGCAAACCAGTCAGTTTGTGCAAACCCGTGCAAACTCATATCTACCTTCAAGAATCTGCAAAATTTGTATAATTTGACTTCATGAATCTATATTTTGGCTTCATGAATATAAAATTTGGCTTCATGAATATATAATTTGGCTTCATGAATCTTTTTCCGGTGGAGCCCTAAAATACCCTTATGGATATAAAAAAGAAGTTATGGATATAAAAAAATAAGTTACGTGATTGGTGGAGATGAAAAAATATGCTAAAGGCCCTAAAATACCCTTATGGATAAATAAAAAAAGTTACGTGATTGGTGGATATGAGTTTGCACAGTTTGCACAAACTTAGTGACCATGCAAGGGGCAATTTGGTAATTTTGTTACCAAAACTTAGTGACCAAGCAAGGGGTAATTTGGTCATTCCCTTATTAAAACATGTGCAGCATATTATAACACTCCACCATGATGCATGTGATCCTTGATAACGAAACGAATCCCAATCGAACGAATACGAGCAAATAGCTGATAGAGATTGACACAAGGTAACAAAAGCATTTTGACCGTGACGAGCTTCGGCTCGGCCATCACCCGTCAAAGCCAAAAGCAAAATCCTCAAGTGTGCAATCTCAACTAAACAAGCGATTTCAACAACTCTAAGAACACGTTCCAAGTAATAACTCCCCAAAGATGTCGTTTTGTCACCTGTGGTAATATCTTCTCTCTCTCGCAAAGTGCCCAACGGCACTAACACAAGCGGAGCAGGATTAAGTTTGAGCAATGCCCAAACTTAGCTGGCGGTAGCGATTTAGTGAACATATCAGCGGCATTGTCGTCTGTCAGGACTTTCTTCAAATAGACGACCTTCGCTTCATGTAATCTAACAAGATATGCATCACGCACATTTATGTGCTTTGTCCGGGAGTTGAAAGCCAAATTAGTTGCCAAATGGATGGCATTCTGGCTATCACAGAGAATGCGTACGGAAGGTTGCTCGAAGCCCAAGTTATTTATCAATTCTTTCAAATAGACCGCTTCTTTTGCATATTCAACCGTCACAACAAGTTCAGCTTCTGTGGTCGACAATGCAACAATAGACTGTAACCGTGATCTCCAACTGACGGCTGTTCCACCCAAGGTAAATACATAACCGGATGTGGATCTCCAACCTTCTCGATCACCTGCATAGTCAGAATCACAATATCCAACGATTTCACAGTTATTGTGCAAAACAAATATAAGACCATGCTTCTCGGTTCCCTTCAAATATCGGAATGTCGTTTTAACGGCTCCCCAATGTGATCGACCCGGATTCGCGAGAAACCGACTCACCACTCCGACACAATGTGCGAGATTGGGACGGGTACACACCATGGCATACATGAGACTCCCGACCGCACTAGCATATGGAACCTTTGACATTTCGGCCTTCTCCTTGTCGTCCTTCGAACAATCTTCACTCGTAATCTTGATGTGCTTCGGTAGCGGAGTGCTAGACGTCTTGGCACCATCAAGATTGAACCGATTTATAATTTTCTGAATATACACTCGTTGTGTCAACCTGAGTGTCCGGGACTTTCTGTCCCACACGATTTCCATGCCTAAAATCTTCTGCGTCGTGCCAAGATCCTTCATTTCGAATTTTGACTTCGACTTATCTTTCAGACGTTCAATCTCTGACCGGTCCTTGCAGGAAATAAGCATGTCATCTACATAAAGAAGTAAGTAAGTGAAAAAACCACCGCTTTGTCTATGATAGACACAAGCATCCTTTTTACTGCGCTCAAATCCCAGACTGAGCATAAATGAATCAAACTTCTTATACCACTGACGAGGAGACTGTTTAAGTCCGTAAAGGGACTTCTGGAGCTTACATACGTATTCTAGTTTGCTGTCGGAAACGAAACCATCGAGTTGCTTCATATAGATAGTTTCCTCCAAGTCTCCATGTAGGAAGGCGGTCTTCACATCTAGTTGTTCTAGCTCCAAATCATGAATAGCCACGATCGCTAAAAGAACACGAATAGATGTATGTCTAACAACGGGAGAAAAAATATCGTCATACTCGATAACTTTCTGTTGTGCAAAGCCTTTAGCAACAAGACGATCCTTGTACCGATTATCATCTTTGACTTTGAAAACCCACTTGCAACCAATAGCACGGCTGCCCTTCGGCAATGGACATAAGTCCCAAGTATTGTTCTTTAAGAGAGCTTCCATCTCTTCTTGCAGGGCTCCAAGCCATTTCGAACTGTGGGTTGAGGCCAACGCCTCCTTTACATCAAGCGGCTCTTCTTGCCCTACATGCAAAGCAAACTCCAGCTGATCTGTAAAACTCATGTTAGCAAAATCCCAATCTCCATACCTATTCGGCGGACGAATAGTCCTTTGACTACGCCTGGTAGGTGCAATAATTGGGATTGTATCGCCTTGGTCTCCACCATCATTCAGAATCTCTTCTTCAGAATCACTAGTAAAAGTCACTGGCGGAATGACTTCTTCAACGATATCGGGTGATTCTGGAACAATATCAAGAACAGATGAACTGGGAATATTAGGACTGACTATTGGCTCCACATCATCGGCAGTAGGAGCAATAGTAGTGACGACTTCCGGATTTTGAGAGGACTGAGGAACTTGTGACTTTAACAGGACTGATTCATCAAACGTGACATGTCAAGAATGAATTACCTTACGAGTCAAGGGGTTCCAGATTCGGTAACCCTTGATACCATCTGTATAGCCGAGCAAGAATCCTTTAGTGGCTTTAGGATCCAACTTGTCCTGGCCTGAAACATGAACGTAAACAGGACAACCAAATACACATATGTATTTCAAACAGATGTTTCTTTTACCTATCCAAACCTCTTCCGGAATCTTTCCCCCGATGGCCGAACAAGGTAACCTGTTAGCAATGTGCACTGCGGTGTAAAGTGCTTCGGCCCAGAAAGATTTGGCGAACTCTGTTAGCTCCAATATTCATAATATTAGAAGTATTGAAAAATAGGCTAAGTATAGAAGACTTCGACAGAAGCTCTGCCGAGTGATCACAAAAGTTATGCGAAGTGTCACAGAAGCTCTGCCGAAGTAAACAAGAAGATCAATCAAGAAACGTCAAGACCAAAGAACGAACTACAGAAGTACTTCTCACAGAGGACTGAGCCGCAGAACCTCTGTCACCCTTGACAGAGCCTCTGCGGTTTATACTGAAGACTTAGAAGATTTGCAAATATCTTTCTACTGTTCCAGGATCCGTTCATCCACTTGTTCCAGGCGTGCCCTGACATCAACTACACGTGTCAAACTCTGATAGGGCTCTGTCAGAAATGGAACATGCGCATTAAATGAACATCGTACCTGCTACTATTCATGCGATCCTGTCAACTATAGATAAGTCCTTATTGTCTAAAGTATGTCCCCTTAGAAGTAGTATAAATAGAAGACTCGTGTTGAGTTCTTCTATTAAGCTTAACACCACGAAAATACTTATATATTATTAAGCTTTGCACTTACACACACACCAGCAGTTCTTCACATGTTCTTGGTGTTCTTAATATATATCAAATACAGTAATCTTTGAGATATTCATTTGTTCTTCATACACTGATTATTTGATATTGTGTGTTGTTTCTATATAAACATATATGTTAGTTCTTCAAATACGCTTCCGCAACACATCTTATTTGAACTAATAGATTAGATAATCTTTGTTAATCAAAAATGGCAACCAACAATTGGTATCAGAGCAAAGCTTGATTTTTAATCAAGCGATCCTCGTTTAACAAGATTATTGGTAGAAACGTGGTCTGATTTTAACCTGTTATTCATTCCTTCAAACAGATTCTGTTTTTCAGCCATTTTCGATTTATTCGATATTTGGTAAACCTAGAGAAACTGTTTCTTTCGTTAAAACTCCATTAAAGTGCACTATTGTCGATGATTGAATCGTTAGTAATCAGATTCATATTTTTGTTTTTTCTTTGAATCATTATTCATTTGTCTCTAGATTTCTCAAGTAACAATATGTCTAGAATAAAATTTTGTGGTGATGCTGATTCTCATTATTATTCGAAACTCAGTACTAATTTTCGCAAGATAATTCCTACTCTTGAGAAAGAACTAGATGAAAGGAACAAGAGCATTCTTAGTGATTCAGATAAAATTGCTAAGCTTGAAGAATCAGGTAAACTTCTAAACTGTGAAAATCTTGAACTGAAAAGGAACTTATCTGAGTCTGAAGAAGAAAAGAAAAGACTTGAACTTAAATGTTTAAATTTTTCTAGTCTAATTTCTAACTTTGAAAAGCTTGTAATCTGTGAAAAAGAGAACTTTGAAATGAAAGAAAATCTTTTGAAACTAAGTTTGTTAAGCTTTCAAACAAATTATCTGACTTAGAAAAGACTCTTGAAAAGAAGGAGAGAGAGCATGATTTTAATAGAAAAAAGTCTGAAAAGGTGAAGGTTGAAGGATTTCAAACAAAGTGTTTAAAAGATGATTTTGAGCGAGAAAGAAAGGTTTTTAAAGTTGAAATGTCCAAATTGACAAAAAGACTATCTGTTTTGTCAGCCAAGATTACGTTGGAGAAGGTGTATAAATTAGATCTTCTAAAGAAGTTTGATTTGAATCTTAAAGAAAAGAATGATTTAGCTAAAAGGCTCAAGGAATTTGACTTTGCAGACTCAAATTATTCACTTAAAACAACTTCAAGTTCAAGTTCAATAAAAAGGACAAGTTTTTCAAAAGGGTTCATTAAGCCAAATTTATTTTCAAAATTTCAGACCTCCACTTCTAAATTTTTCCATGATCATAGGCTAGACAACTTAGTTAATCAAGCTTTTAGAAGGGTGAAAATGGTTTGGATAGTGAAAGGCTCTACACTTGTTCAAAATATTCAAAAGCTATTCATTTCTGGTGTATATAACAAGTTCAACAAAACATGTCATGAAAATTCTAACAAAAAGGGACCCATGTGGATATGGGTACCTAAAACTCTCTGATTGTCTTGCAGAAGCAGTATGTGCCAATCTGGTATCTAGACTCCGAATGCTCGAGGCACATAACTGGAAACAGAGGTCTTCTGTCCACGTACAAAGAAAAACTTGATGGTGGATCTATGACCTTTGGAGACAAGAAGGGGTACATTAAAGACGATGGAGTCATAAATAAAGATCTTGAAATGAGTAACATGAATTAACCTCTGACGATCCTCACATAACCTCTGACACATTTTAAAACCATGCATAGGTCAAGGGGGAGCAGAAGGAGAACATACTTGATCTACAGAGGTTGATTAGATCAAGGGGGAGCAATAGGAGACCTTGCTTAATCTACAGAGATTTATAAGTCAAGGGGGAGCCAAGGAAGAGATGACATCTACAAAAGAAAAGAACTTTGCCGGACAAAGAAGAACAAAAAGGTGGGTATCTCGTACAAATTCTTTTTGAAAATAATTTTCTAGGACACAAATTTCTAAATATGTTCTAGAAACATTATTAAAAACATTCCAAATAAAATTTGATCAAAAAGAATATTGAACTTTCCATTATTAGAAATTTAAGGTCATAGAGCCTCTGCTGAGTCCAACAGAGGTTCTGCAGGCAAAAGCTCTATGATCATAAATCAATAATCTTGGAAACTCTGTCGATCACCTTGGGTGTCAATTTCAAAGAGAATCATCGCGTACAAATGCACTGCAACAGAAGTCATTGGTTACAGAGTTCTTCCCACAATAAAGAACTTATGTAGACCAACACATGTTTTGCTGCATAAAACCTTTTTCCAAAACAATTTTCTAGGACACAAATCTTTAAAAAGGTCCTAAAAACATTGTTAAAAACTACCAAAACCATGGATGATAAAAATGTTTATAAATTTTTAGTTATGAGAAATTTCTACTCTCAAAGCCTCTACTGGCTCTGACAGAGGTCCAAAAACCTCTGTAAAGGAGTTTCTATACTAATAATTTATCGATCCTCTCCATGGAATTTTCAACCATTTTTGGTAAAGGTACAACCTACAGAGGAAAGAAAAACAAGGTTTTCAAATCACGGAACTTCTGTAAATCACAGAGCCTCTGTCAGTTTTTACTTTGGGCATTTCTGTAACAGTAACGGCTATTTTACTGCGAGTGAAAATTATTTGGAGGAAAAGAAACCCACACGCCAAGCATTAATGGGCCGCGCACGACGTCAAGTCGTACTCTGACACTGCTGACGTGTCTCATTTTCATTGGGCGTACATGGCACACGTTTTTCTGGAAAGTTAAACCAGCCGTTTACACTCGAGTACGGATTCCAAATATTATTCACTTCCATATATTTACCTCTTCAGAATTCTAACCGTTACCCATCAGTATAAAACCCAAATTACCTCTCCTCACAAAAACTTTACGAACTTACTTTCTTCTCCGGCGAACCTGCAACTATTCTCAAAACTTCATATGTTCCTACTTGCAAAAATGGCTTCCAGTTCACTCTCCAGTGCAATCTGAGCACTCCCAACATCCTAACATCGTCAGTAACCAAGAACAGGACAACTCCGACGACGAAGCAGACTTTATTCCAACAACCCATCTCCAAGATTTTATTGCTCATGAACATTTCGAGCAAACTCTTCCCCTAAAATCCAATAACTATTATTTAGTACCATCGGAAACTGCTTTTGGAGAAGCATATGCCATTCTTCTCCACATTCTTCAAAACCATTTTCTCTACCCTCTACTATCCAAAACCCCCCACCAAAATCCCAGTTAGGTATTTGAATTAGTTCTGGCAGAGTTGCAGATACGATTCAAATGACAGACAGATCAAAGGCTACATATCTACACCTGATAAATCTGAGCATATTGAACTCAAGTTCAACAGAACAATGTTCTCACTTGAGTTCAATCTTCCAACAAGAGGTCTTCTAGGTATAAAGCAGTATGCAGAGGAACCAACAGATGAGGAGATCTGCAGATTTTTGGAAATGTTAGGGTACAACACAACCCTAAGAAAAAGAAACGATTTCCGCAGAAGCAGACTACCACCTCTATGGAATACCCTCTTCTCAATCTTAAACAGATGCCTCACTGGAAAGATAGGCAGCCCTGACCAGAGTTCACATCAAATTTTATCCATCATGTATGGGGTATATTATGATCTTCCTCTTGATTATGCCACCATAATGATGCAAGAAATGGTTAACACCATTGATAGAAAGATTGCCACGATTAAGACAAAAGAGAGTACACCGAATTATCTACCACCTCTGCAATACCAACGACTTCTCGGAGTTTTACTCGAACCTCTACTACTTCTGCAACAATGGCCAATAGAGGGACCAACCACCAAACTCTTTGCCATGTCAAAGAACACTCCAACAGAACATCTAGATGGTTACCCTCACTGCAGACCTCTGTCAAAATACCTTTTGGGATACGTCAAAAATAAAGAGATGAAGTTAGAATATATACGCGCCCACAGGACTCCAGAACCAAGTCCTGTGACACCCCCGCGTCAGGGAGCCCCATTAGATTTAGATGTAATGGAGAGGATGACAGAAGAATAGTGGGCAGTGGCGTTTAATAAACATAGGCAAGTACAAGAGAGGTTCCACAAACAGAGAGAATCCATTGTCCCTTCAACTAAGAGAAAAACCTCTGCAACCACACCCCAAAAGAAGAGCAAGAAAAAGAAACCTACAGAGGAAACTACAACCTCTGCAGCTCAACCATCTCCACCCCCTGCAACAGAAACAGGATCCTCTGCACCTCCCTCCCCTCCAAAACAAAAGAAACGAAAAACCAAATCCACAGAGGAGGGAGCCCCTAAGCCAAAAAGGAGGAAGTCGAAGAAGAAGAAACCCACATCACCTCTACAGTCCATTACAGAGGGAGTCGAACAGGAAGAGGAAGACCAAACTATAACTCTGCAACCTCCCTCCCCAATAAACTATACAGATCAACAGGGAGACTTTAATGCCTTCCTCAACCAAACCGACATAGCTCACACCTTAGATCCATCAGGATGGACCGCAGAACCGTTGTCTCATGAATCGACAGAGACACCCAACTACACGATAGCCTCAAACTTGGATGAGCATGATCAAACTCCTCAGAACATTCAATGTCAGACTCCAGAGGTTCTGCGCAATCCTTTCCTCCATCCAGAGCTTAACACTCAGGAACCAACCCCTACACGCACAACAGAAGTAATTCCCCCAACTCATTCCAATTTTGACACTCAACGACGAACCCCTCAACATACAATAAAAGTCATATCTGAGGCTCAAGGTCCACAAACTCTGCACCCTTACGTTCAACAACTCATAGGAACTCATTTTATATATGATTCCTTGAGGACAGAAGGAGAAACGACTAAGGTAGTGGAAACTGCAGAAGAAGAGGTTAGGGTAGAAACCACAGAGGGTCCTACAGAAAAAGATGCTGCAGAAGAAGAAGGCACAAATCTCCAACCCCCTCCCAGTGCAACCCACATATCTAACACTGCCGGTCTAGCGACAGAAGGTGTTATTGAAAAAGAGCCGCACAGCTCGACCCCAACCCAAATCGACCAGCCAGAGGTTACTCTTTCAACCTCTGTGCCACTTATACCTAGGGAAACCATTCCAGGGGAGTCCTCTCTAAAGGACTTACCCGTAGTTCGTGGTCATTCGCCCGAGACCACAATCGCACTCCTTACACAGAGGCATATGTTGCCTCTGCCACGCACACAACAATAGGGCCCAACCTCCTTTCAGAGAGGAGTAGAGAGCACAGAGACGAATAGACTCTAGATAAGTCTCCAAGTCAACAGAAGGACATTCCAATACCCACCTCTGGAGTGGATTTGGACACTGACCTTCACAGAACTTCTGTAGAGGTTGGAACACAAGTTTCTCCTCAAGGATCAGAAGGAAATCCTTCCACCCTCAACAAAAAAACAGGGGTGAACGAAGGTGTCCCAGGAACAGGGACTCACTCTGGGGATGGATGTGTTCCTCCAGAGGTTACCACTGACTCTCATGTGACAAAGGATGAGTTCCAAACCTTTGTAACCTCTGTGAATCAAAAACTACAGGAGTTGCAAAGCTTCTTTTCTATTTTTACAGAGACTACTTCAGGAGCCATTACAAGTCTAAATACCAAAATGGACGCCTTGTCCACAGAGGTACAACAAGCTCTGTCCCAGATGAAGTCTACTGCCGAATCTTCTGTCAAAACCTCTGCCAGAATACATGCTGCCGAATTCGAAAGAAGTGCAACCTCTGCATTCAAAAGCTCAATCAAGATTTATCTTGAAAAGATGAGGCAACAAGCTGCAAAGAATCCCGACAATACTTGCAGGGCGGAAGGTTCTAAAGAAAGGAGGCAGGATGACCCTAATGATGATGATGATGCATCAGGTCATCCTGAGGGGGAGAACCAAACTGAGAAAACAACAGAGGCTACAGCTGCAGAAACTACGACAACCGTAGAGCCTGAAACTCAAGATCCCCCAACCCAAAGTCAAGGAAACCAACAGAGGCCCACAGAGGAAACACCAGCCTCTGTGGAAACCACCTCTGTCTTTGGAGAAGATGCCCCTACTCAAGAAAAGATCCAGATCTTAACATCTTCCTCAGAAGAAGAACTTCCCATTCCTCCACCAAAACCAATAACCCAACCCAAAACATACCCAAGAAGAAAATCCATTTCCCACAAACCAAAAAGACCAAAACGCTCTGCTACTTTTGTTCTAAAAAGAATGGAATTTGTATCTGCTTTCAGAACAGCAAGACGTTTTGATATCCCTCCACAAACCACAACCGAGATCACAGAAGAACCATCTACAGAACCCAAATCGCCAATCAAACCAACAGAACCATCACCACCAAAGTCCTCAGAAACGGAAGTGTCAAAAACTACAGAGGCAATCCCCATCATACCCATAGAAACCTCTACATCCAAACCAACAGAGGACCAAACCCCTAAACCAACAGAAGCAATCCCAGAAAATCCAAAACAGGCAACAGGTTCTAAGCCTCCCCAAGCCAAAGATAAAGGAAAGGGTATCATGACAGAAGAACCGAAGAAGAAAAAGCCAAAGCCTCAGACGACAGAGAAGTTGATGAAGAGCTCATTCGATGCCTTTGTCACTCCTAAACCTGAAGAGGACTGGGCAGTCAATTTAGATCCTCTGTCAAAAATTCCGATCCTTGATCCAAAAGCAAAGGTAACAGAGGGTAGAGTTGCAGAGATAAAACAAGAAATGGATGCTCTGCGAAGACCAATACCTCCACCGAGTACACGACATGCAGAAATGGAAGAGGTGGTGTATAGGTATCTTTACAGACAGCATTATCAGAAAAATCCTCTGCCTCACATCGAAGATCCTCAACTCAGAGCTGACCTTGATAACACCTTCACCAGAACAAAGCCAAAAGCAAGGGTAGAAGCCTTCTCAGAATCCAAAATTGAAAAGGTAATTTACTGCAAATTCTCTCAAACAATAACCTTTCCAAAGATCAGGTACAACATCTACAAAGTCAAAAGGGAGAACAAGTCCGAAAATCAATTTTCAGATGCCGATATAAGGAACTTGAACCCCTACGATCTGCCAGATCTTCTACTTTGGACGAAACAAAACTTCGACACCGATGCTAACAGAAGGGCCTATCAAGTATTCAGGAAAGCGATGAGGTAAAAGCTTCTGCTATATAGCATGATAGACTTTCAACTGAGAAGAGATCTTGGAGTCAGAAACCTAAGCCTAAGACCACCAGAGGATCACTGCCCACCTTCTGTCGTGCCCAACTCAATCATAAAAACACCAAGGTACGGGTTAGTGTATAAGGATCCTACTGGTCAAATAAGACTTTTTGTGGAAATGGACTGTCAGAAGTATGCAACCAGTACTCTGAACAAGTTCAGATCAATCCTAGAAGAGAACAGAGGTACTGAGCTTACGGATCGAGAATCAGCAGACAGAATGATCGGAAAAATAAATGCTACAATTGGCTTAAGAGAACTCTGCATCAAATTCTATCACGAGCTCAGAGAAGTGGGATTTGACAACAAAAGTTTCAACGACTTCATAGATGCAAATGTCTAAGTCTCATCTACATACCTCTGAAAACTTTAAAATACCTCTGGCATAATTCAAAATGAAAAGAAATGAAATGAATCTTTGAGGTATTGTTTAACCTTTGTCTATTTACTTAGCCTAATCAAGCATAATTCAAAATTTTCATTTTTCAATACTTAGGGGGAGATTGTTAGCTCCAATATTCATAATATTAGAAGTATTGAAAAATAGGCTAAGTATAGAAGACTTCGACAGAAGCTCTGCCGAGTGATCACAAAAGTTCTGCGGAGTGTCACAGAAGCTCTGCCGAAGTAAACAGAAGTACTTCTCACAGAGGACTGAGCCGCAGAACCTCTGTCACCCTTGACAGAGCTATTGCGGTTTATACTGAATACTTAGAAGATTTACAAATATCTTTCTACTGTTCCAGGATCCGTTCATCCACTTGTTCCAGGCGTGCCCTGACATCAACTACACGTGTCAAACTCTGATAGGGCTCTGTCAGAAATGGAACATGCGCATTAAATGAACATCGTACCTGCTACTATTCATGCGATCCTGTCAACTATAGATAAGTCCTTATTGTCTAAAGTATGTCCCCTTAGAAGTAGTATAAATAGAAGACTCATGTTGAGTTCTTCTATTAAGCTTAACACCACGAAAATACTTATATATTATTAAGCTTTGCACTTACACACACACAAGCAGTTCTTCACATGTTCTTGGTGTTCTTAATATATATCAAATACAATAATCTTTGAGATATTCATCTGTTCTTCATACACTGATTATTTGATATTGTGTGTTGTTTCTATATAAACATATCTGTTAGTTCTTCAAATACGCTTCCGCAACACATCTTATTTGAACTAATAGATTAGATAATCTTTGTTAATCAAAAACGGGAACCAACAAACTCCGATGTCGACAACATACATCCGACCTTTACAAGCAAAGTCCTATTCATCCGTTCGGCTACCCCATTAAATTGAGGATCGCCCGGAGTGGTGTAGTGACGGTGGATGCTTTACGCGAACAAAAGTCCTTGAGGTTACCACTAGTAAATTCTCCACCGTTGTCAGATCTAAGCACTTTCAACTTCTAGCCAGTCTCGACCTCTACTCGTGCCAACCAAGTCTTGAACGTATCGAAGACATCTGACTTGAACTTTAACACATACACCCAAAGCTTATGTGAGAAATCATCAATAAACGAAACAAAGTATTTACCTTCACTGAGGGACTGAGTACTGGATGGTCCCCAGACGTCTGTATGAACATAATCAAGGATTCTTTTAGTGTTGTGTTTTCCAACACCAAAAAAAATACGCGTCAGCTTTCCTTTGACACATCCCGAACAAAACTCCAGGCTAGCAGGTACAGAGACTGTAATGAGCTTTCGCTTGCGCAAAATCTCCAAGTTCTTCTCGGATGTGTGACCCAAACGAAGATGCCATAAGCGAGCACCATCAAGATTCTGAGAAATATCGGCCACACACGATTCAGAAGAAACGGTCTCGCTAATCAAATGGAAAAGATTATTTTCCGCCCGTTCGCCTTTCATTACAATAATACTCCCTCTAGAGATGCGCAAACTCATGTCTTCAATACGAATGTTGCAACCCAATTTGGACAGTTGTCCAACAGAGATCAAGGAACGAGTCATGGATGGAACAAATTTGACATTATTCAATGTCCGAATACACTCATCGAACATCTTGAGCCGCACAGTACCGATACCCTGAGTGACACATGAAGTACTGTTTCCCACATAAATACTGTTACCTTCAACTTTTTCGAAGGTAGAGAAACAGTCCCGAAATGGTGTCATGTGGCAAGATGCACCGGTATCTAACACCCATCGCATGTCACCTTGCGGTGGTGTGACTGTGGCAGAGAAGCCTTCTTGCTCCTTTTCGGCTGCAACGGCTAAGGTGTCCGTGGTGTCTTTGTTTTTAAGACTCGGACAGTCCTTAACCCAATGACCTGGCTTGTGGCAATAATTGTAGTTGCCACGCGTCTTTGGTTTCCCCCGAGAACCAGGTCGGCGAGACGGAGAGCGCCCACAGTTTCTTCCTCTTGAAGAATGCTGATCGTCTCGGCCTTTGTCAGCAAATAGGCCTTGACTGTAATTATTCTCTCTGTGATTGTTACCGATTCGCATCTGAATTCGCTAATCTTCATAAATCATTCATGTTTTCACATCAGGCAAAGAAAGAGTTTTTCTTCCATCAATAAAACTGTTAGTGAATTGAGAATATTTCTCGGTAAGTGAATACAACAGGATCATAGCAAGTGTTTCTTCATCTTTTGCAAGAAGCGCATTAGTTGCCTTCAACTTCATGATGATGTCTTCGAATTCATCCATGTGCGCCTTAATTATTGTGCCTTCCTTCATTTTGAAGAAGAGACACGACCGCATCAACAACAATCTGTTGGTCAAAGTTTTCTTGAGATATAGATTCTCAAGCTTGCTCCAAATACCTGCAACTGTCTTTTCAGACACAATCTCAGATATAACATTATCTCCCATAGCCATCTGCAAAGTAGTAAATGCCCATGCTTCCATTTCTTTAGCCTTAAGGTCAGACATATTAGGCTCTAACTCGTCTTTAGTAAATACTACGGGATGGACTCCATTTTTCCTAAGTGCTGCGGATGTTGTGAACTGCCATTTACCAAAGTCACCGTCCCCGTTCCAAGTCTGTATACGAATCCCAGCCCCGGACAAATTAAAGGTACCTTCTTGGTACGGTTTTTGGGACCGGTTAGAAGGACCGGCACCAAATGGGTTTTCTACTTCAGCCATAGAGAAAACAAAATGTGTAAACTATTTATGTATATTTTCTACACAAAACCAAATCTAGATCCGAAGCTCTGATACCAATTGTTAGGAAAATTTTATCGTGCCAGAAATACGAGAAGCTCACCAATGATTCCTAAGGTCCCGAAACGAGTAAAAATCCGAGTGCACAATAAACCCAACAACAAATGTGGATAACAATAATCTAGATGTTACACAATAATTCTCTAACATAAAAAAATTAACCCACACGATATATATATATATATATATATATATATATATAAATATAGATAAAAATGATGGAAACGTTAGTATCTATAAATATATATAGCAAGATATATATAAGCGTATATATCGACGATATGTATATATATCGGGCAAGATCACAACCAATAACACAAAGATTTAACGTGGTTCCCCTATCGGTGTGATAGTGTACCTCCACCAAAGAGAGAGAGAGCAAATGTTTATTACCAACCGGCAGAGATTACAACGTGTTATCGAGATTTTCTCGATCAATTGAGCGGTTCGTGGTGGAAGAGTTTCCTACAGCGGATATCAAGGCTTTCTTTGCCTCCTTTACTTGAAAGATTCCAGCTGAAAAGATTAAAGGTAAGTCCGATTTGAGGCCTTCATCAATTATGTTTCAACTTGACGTAGAGGTTATTTCTATTAAATGGTTATATTATCTTTTAGGTTAAGTTTGTGGAGTCCTGTATTTTATTTAAGCGTCAGTGATAATGGATGCTCCACATATGACTTATGTAGATGAATAGGTTTCATTGATGTTGACTATAAAGCATATAAAATCTATATGATGATACTAATGTAGGGTTGGGTTCCGGTGAGAAGTTGAGATTAACATGAGAAGTGTGAGAAGTGGTTATCAACCATTGGATGAGAAATGGATGGACATTAGGATGAGATGCACCGAGATAAGATGCACCGGATCAATTCCCTTCTAAGGTGCAGTTCATGGGAGGGCATTTGATTAAAAGTGATCAACGATTTAGATCCACTTCTCACGCTTCTCAAGGTAACCTCAACTTGTCACACGATCCTTCTCGAGTTAATATATCACTAACATATTGATTTGGTTTAGTGGTTTGTTTCCCAAGTACAATATAAATAGATATACATATATGGGATCTAAGACTTGATGGGTCATGGATGTATGTTTCCTAAGTAGTTTTACTTGTTCTTCCGGATATTTATGGTTTGGTGAAAATATCGGTAACGTTTTCTTTGGTGTGTAATGTACACATTCCATTAGAATTTGCCTTTTTGAACATGATTACATAGGAAATGATGTCTTATATAATTAAATGAGATGTGCTAGAAGGCAATGTAAGATATTTTACATATACTAGTAGATCTCCTTTTTCATAATAATATTGAAGTTTTATTAAGACTTATCTCATTGCCCTTTAGAAGGGTTTCATTCATATTGCCTCTGCACGAACTTGAGCAGATGCAACGTACTACACTTCTATGTTTGATAATTGATAGGGTGACATATTGTTTGTTGAATACACAACACTACTCCAAAGTCTGCGATTGAATAGCGTACTTAATTAGTGAAGTATTCTATTTCTTGGATACCAAAGTGCTACCAAATTCTTTTTTTCCTTGACGCTTAACTTAAATATATGCTTATTTTATATGGTATTATGGTACATGTGTGAACTACAAAGATGATTTGTTTCTTTATTCGCTTGGTTTTTGAACTTGCATACTTATATAATGTGACATACACACTCACATGTATGTATCATTGAACAACAGCAAAGAATAATATACAAAGAATTTACACCATAACAACAACAATACAACGAGGGTTTTGTACACTTTTATAATACCCACTATAACTGTCGAAGTTGTAACTGACTTTGACAGTTAAGACATCTGTTGGAGGCACCATTTGGAGAGAAGGCACCGATTTGATAGATAATAATAGTAATAATACAGGTTTAGCTTATAACTTTAACATTCCTTCCTAAGCTAAACTTGTTCCATCCCAAGTTTCTTCTTTAGATATTTGAAAACTCCCACTTGCAGAGCCTTCGTGAAGATGTATGCGACCTAATCCTTCGTGGGAAGTAGACTTGAGAGAGTTACTGATAAAGTGACAGTTATCATCCACGTTTTTCTAAACTGATTTATTCTCGACAAGTTGGTCACGAATCAGAAGTGTTAAAGTGTAGTGGACTTAGAGATAAGCCACTTGAAACACACCAACTTGAATGATATGGGAATCGGCTCGAGAGAGCAGTTTTTTATACAAAGAGATTTGGTCGTCCATATATTTTGAGGATTTTATTCTACACTATAAATAGTTGGAGACTACACAGAGATGTGTCTAGTTGAATCTAAACAGTAGTGGGAATATTGAGGTCCGAGAGGAATGCCCTCAAAATAGATGGTGGATCTAGTTATGACAAAGCTACATGCTGCAGCATTCCTGCAGCATGGTCCGCTGAAATTTGTGTTTAAGTCCTACCTTGAAGTTTTACACCCGTGTTTGCTTTATTCTCTGTTAACATCATCAAAGTGATAATCCAAACAAATCAATCTCTTCAAATTCGCCATCTGAAATCATTTCCTTCTTCTACTTTTTATTGAACTTTTACTCCAATCTCTGTGGGACGATATCTGGTAGTTTACCACTTTATTACTTGAAAGAATCAATTTCACCGTCTTCATTTAATTCACGAATGAAGTGATACTTTATTCTGATATGTTTGCTCTTGCCATGAAATACCGGGTTCTTAGAGAGAGCGATAGCTGATTTATTATCGCAATAAATCCATGTTGCTGAATCTTGGGGATTTTCAAGTGTTGTAAGATTCCTCTCAACCGGATTGCATGGCACCCGACAAAAGAGAGTTCCATATATTCTGCTTCTGCAGATGAGAGTGCAACCGTACTTTGTTTTTTAGACTGCCAACATACTGCTCCTGATCCCAAATAAAACATGTATCCTGAAGTACTTTTACTGTCATCCTTGTTCCCTCCGAAGTCACTGTCACTATAGCCTTTAAACGACGGATCATTTGTTCTTCTATAAACAATTCCATGATCAATTGACTCCTTTAGGATGCGTAAAATTCTTTTCCCAGCTTCCCAATGACTCCTCTTAGGTAACTCCATAAAACGACTAATCTTGCTAACCGCAAACATAATGTCCGGTCTCGTTGCTGTAAGATACATCAAGCTCCCTACCATGCTTCTATATAAGCTTGGGTTGATGATTTCTTCAGATGATTCTTTAGACAATTGTAGCCCAAATTCCATGGGAGTTGCGACGGCATCTTTCATATTGAACCTGTCTAGTAATTCTCTGGCATATTTTTGTTGAGAAATCGAGATGGAATTTGATTCTTGTTTTACCTCTATTCCAAGAAAATAATAAAGTAGCCCCATGCCTATCATCTCGAATTCACTCTTCATAGAGACTTTAAAAGCTTCTATCATTTCATAAGAGTTTCCTGTAAAGATTAAGTCATCAACATACACACAAACCATGAGCAAATTACCTTCGTGTTTCTTAATGTAGAGAGTATGCTCTTGCGAACATTTCCTGAAACCATTTTCCAAGAAATATTTTTCAATTCTACTGGCTCGTGGAGCCTGTTTAAGCCCGTACAAGGCCTTGTTTAATTGAGAAACTGTATGCTCTTCTCCTTTCTTGATATATCCCTCAGGTTGATCGATGTAGACTCTCTCCTTTAAAAAACCATTTAAAAAGCCGACTTAACGTCCATTTGGTGAATACTCCATCCATATTGAGCTAATAACGCAATGACCAACCGTATTGTTTCCAAACGGGCAACGGGTGCGAAGACTTCTCTATAATCGATTCTGAATCTCTGTTTGTAACCTTTTACGACCAACCTGGCCTTGTACTTATCTACTTCCCCTCTTTCGTTTAGTTTGGTTTTGATAAACCCATTTAACTCCAATGGATTTCTTTCTGGTTGTTTGGGAGATCAACTAAAACCCATGTACTGTTTTTTTTGTTATGGCCTTGATCTCCTCATCCATCGCCACTCTCCATTTTTCATGTTTGTAAGCTTCATCAAACGTAATAGGATCGGACTATGCAAATAGAGCAAAATCAGCATGATTATCAAGATCTAACCTTTGAGTTGCTTGATATATATCTTCTAGATTCCTCATCCTTCTTGGAGCAGATTCCGGAGAAGATTGAGTTGACGTAGAGGGGGTGGATTCTTCATTGGATGTAGTATGTTGTTGATTATTCAGCGATGATGGTAAGTCATGATTGTGATCTTCGTTATCTTGTGTATCATCATCCTCGTTATTTATACGAATGTTGTCCTCCGTTGTCTCTCCCAAGGGCTCATCCCATTCTTTAGCTTCATCGAATATAACATCCTTGCTAATTACTACCCGTTTTGTAGTTGGATTATAGAGTTTGTAGGCTTTAGAATTTTCACTTTAACCTACAAATATTTCCTTTTCAGACTTATCATCTAACTTTCCTCTCTTCTGATCTGGAATATGAGAATATGCGATGCATCCAAAAACTTTCAAGTACGATACACCTGGTTTAAACCCAGACCATGCTTCTTGAGGGGTCTTACCTTTAAGGCTTCTAGTAGAGGCACGATTTAGCAGATATACGCACATGCTACCGCCTCCGCCCAAAAGGAATCAACCAATCTGTTACTTTTGAGCATACTTCTGGCCATTTCAACGATGGTTCTATTTTTCCTCTCTGCCACCCCATTTTGTTGGGGGGTGTAGCGAGTCGTATGTTGATGATGTATCCCGTTTTCCTTCAAAAAATCTTGAATCTGATGAGAGGTATATTCTCCTCCACAATCGGATCGTAAGGCTTTGACTGTGTGATCACTTTGTTTCTCCACAAAAGTCTTGAATGTTTTAAATGATTCGAACACCTCAGATTTGGTTTTGAGAAAGTAAACCCATGTCTTTTTGCTGAAATCATCTATGAATGTAAGCATGTAAAGACTTCCTTCTATAGAGGGTGTTCTCATAGGGCCACAAACATCAGAGTGTATAAGCTCTAATGGTTTTGATGCTCTCCAAACTTTATCTTGTAGAAAAGCCTCCCTTGTCTGTTTACCCAATATGCAGCCTTCACAAACTTGATCAATTTTATCTATGTTGGGTAATCCACGAACCAGATCATTCTTGTGCATGTAGGTGAGTGATCCATAATTTATATGCCCGTAACGTCAATGCCAAAGAAGGGAGATTTCATGATTTGAGATTTTAAATGAGAAAAGATTATCATCAAAAATCTTAAATGGGACATTTTATTTGAAGTCATAAGTACCTTCCCCAATAGTTTGTTGTTTGCGTCTCTGATCTCACACTAGCCATTTCTGAAAGGAACATCGTAGCCTTTAGAATTAACTGTCCAACGCTTAACAGATTGTGTTTAAGACCAGGAACAAAGTAGACGTTTGGTATTTTTTTGCTTCCAATTTTCGTATTCACAAGTATCTCTCCATTTCCTTGAACGCTTAGCACCTTATCGTCTCCGGTACGGCGGTACGTACTTGTTTTTTCAGGTAGTAAATAACCTTTTGTTTCCCGTCATGTGGTTGCTACAACCACTGTCAATAAACCATATCTCTTCTTGCATATTTTCTTGAACGCTGAACATCATGAACATCGTATCCTCTTGTTCATCATCTTCTTGGTGCATAAGGGTTGAACTTCTGTTTTCTTCTGCAATCCTTCTTCTACATACTCTGAATGTATGTCCAAACTTTTGGCAATAGTTACATTGAATTTGTGAGTAGTGTCTGCCACGTCCTTTTCCCTTTAAAGAAGTCTCACCTTGTTCGTTCCGTTGACTCGTCAAATTTTACGTCCTCTCATTAGGATTCGAGCGACTTGATGATTGTAGTTTAAAAGCATTTTCTAAAGGAGAGGAATCAAATTGTTTGATTCGTAACTCATGCGATTGTAATGTCCCAAGAAGATTTTCAAGAGAAAAAGTAGTCAGGTCTTTTGATTCTTCGATCGCAACGACTACATATTCAAACTTTCTCGTTAAGCTTCTTAAGATATTTTCAACTACTCTTCTGTCATCGATGTTTTCACCGTTTAATCTTAACTGTTTTAGAAGTAGAATCACTCGATTGTAGTATTCCTATATTGTCTCTGAATCCTTCATGCATAGGTTATCGAATTCACATCTTAAGGTCTATAATCTCACAAGCTTAACTTTGTCTTCTCCTCGATATGCTCTGTGTAACATATCCCATGCTTCTTTTGAAGATGAGGAGGAAGATATTCTTTCAAAAATTACTCCGTCTACCGCTTGAAGGATGAAGAATAGGGCCTTCCTATCCTTTTTCTTTGCTTCCTTTAATTCGTTCGTTTGTGGTGTTGTTAAAGCCGTTGGGTCTTCGGGTTCATCAATTCCATTTTCTACAATACTCCAGAGATCTTGAGATTCATATAACACTTTCATTTGGATGCTCCAATGGTAATAATTTTTGCCATTCAGTTTAGATAACTGAGGATGCAATCCGTTGTTGTTTGTTGTCATGATTCATGTGCTCTGATTACCAGTTTGTTGAACAACAAAGAATAATATACAAAGAATTTACGCCATAACATATGCTTTATTCTGATAAGCAACAACAATACAACGAGGGTTCTGTACATTTTTATAATACCCACTATAACTGTCAAAGTAACTGACTTTGACAGTTAAGACATCTGTTGGAGGCACCCTTTGGAGAGAAGGCACCGATTTGATAGATAATAATAGTAATAATATAGGTTTAGCTTATAACTTTAACATGTATGCACTTGTATTCTCGTATCACACATTCGTATCCTATCATGTTACGAGTGTTCATACAATGTAGCTTACAACCATTGTGTTCTTTTGGCCTATTTAGGGGTTGTTTGTTTACCTCTTAATGGTTACATTAAGAGGCAACCTCTGAATCGCTAAGAGGTAAATTCTGTTTGGCAAAAAAAATGTCTGCCTCTTAATGGCTCTAAAACCCTCTTAATGATTTAGCATCGTGGGCCTCCCTTAACCATTCAGCACCTTGATTTCATTCTAAACAATTATCAAACAACCATATTTCATTTTGCACTATATCATTCTGACCACTTAATCATTCTACACCAAACCATTCAGCAATTGCCAAACAGCCCCTAAATCTACCTTGTTTTACCTTTATATGAATATATTTAGGATGGCACTGATGTGTATGCTCTCTTTGCTTTCATCGTGTAGAACTTTTTGAAAATTGTTTTGTAATACTTAATTACTTACATTAGCTTATGATTTGTCATCATTATTCTTTCTGGTTTATTTATTAACATATTGGCAAAACCTGCAATGTTGGGACCACGGGATAAATCAGTGACGTGTAAGCTAGCTTGAGTTGCACAATCAGTCAAACATCGATTTGATGAGTCAAGACATCAAATGTCTGTTTTTGTTTCTATTTTTTATATTTTATTTATGGAAGAAGATTGAGCAATTTTCTTTGAAGCAATTGAATTGCAACATGGGGGTGAATAGATTCTGTAATTAATAAAATATTCAGCTGAATAAGACTGTCAGCATAATAAATGTGCGTGTATTGAGAACCCTAGCAATATAAATCAGATAAAGAACATATAGAGATAGGGATCCAGACATAGAGATTTACTGTGGTTTGAGGTATCCCTAGTGTCAACTAAGGGGCCGTTACCGGGTAAGCACTTACCAACTAGAACGCCACCCTCATTTACCTTATCGGATAACATTGTCTGCCATCAAAATGGATTGTTGGTAAGAAATTTTTATCCGATAAGGGTTTACCGAGTAAGAGTCTTTTTCCTCACTTACCGGGTAAGAGTCTTTTTCCTCACTTACCGGGTAAGAATCTCGCTCCTTGTTATGTCTCTTACTGGGTAAGATTCTAGGTCCTTGTCATGCTCACTCAGAAGGTAAATGACACCCGGTAAGCTTTTGGTAAACGGTCCCTAACCCGTATCTTCTTGAGATGTACATTCTCTAGGAAATAACTACTCCGGTGCCCCCAAAACCTTATGATTATCGGTCCTCTCAAAAGAGGGAATTGATTTATGGTCGATTTCATAAGGAACCTTAATTATACCTTGTGGAAAATATTTTTTCTCTGGAATTAAGCAGTTCTTTTTTTAGAAAGGAATTATGTTCAATTAAGCAAATAGAGTAGAGGTCATGGTTATAGTTTTGCAAGCTACTAGAAGAATTGTTTATACTTGTACAAAGTTCTATTTGTATATAATAACCATACCCATCTTTTCCCTGACCAAAATCATGCAGGAAACAAAGAGATTGTCTACTTGAGGAAACAAAATCCAAATTTTGATGCTGCAGGCTGCAAGGCTGGAAATATAATGTGCTCCAGTCTACTTGAGGTAAGTGATCCTTCTCATTTGGAGATAATGGATTGCGATATTTGCTGTACTGAGCCTCTTTTCTGCCGTGAGTGTTGTTGTATCCTTTGCTCGGTGAGTATCGATTCAGCAAATGGTGATAATAAAAGCTTCATCAGATGTGAAGCCAGGGTGAAAGATGGGTTTATTTGTGGACACATATGCCACATAGAATGTGCCCTCCGTTCTTACATGACTGGAACCATTGGTCTCGATGCAGAGTATTACTGCAGACGCTGTGATGCAAGGACGGATTTGATTCCTCATGTCAAGATCCTTCTCCTGAAATGTGAATCTATTCATTCTGGTGAAGAAATTCAGAAAATACTTAATCTTTGTGTTATTATATTGCAAGGATCAACTAAGCCAAGTGCAAAGGCTCTGTTGCATGATGTTCAATTTGCATGCAGTTGGGAAGGCATTCTGCTATCATGTGGTTTAAGAATGAACAACTAGGGAGATGAGAACCATAAATATTTTAAGAATTGAGGAACCACCTATTTCATGTATTATTCATGATGAATAACCCATGGATATTGTTTATCATAAGTATCTATCACGACATTCATAACGAATAATACATGAAATAGGGTTCAAAAAATAACAACTAATGCTTTATCAACAAATACTTGGCTTTTATTTTTTACTAACAAACTACCTTTGTTGCAACTTCCAAAAAACGCTATAGTTACTTTGTAAGAATGAACCATACTGGACATTATGGAAACCTAATTGCAAAATCAACCATTGCACTTTGACACATGTCCATAATCGCTCTTTCTTACAGAGTATAGTGCTCTTTTTGGCATTTTTGAAACAGTTATGGATTGTTTGCCACAGAAAGAGAAAGCAAAGTAAGATGGTCCCAAAAGTCATTGATTTGATTAGTAAACATTTTCTATTTACTAATCTGTTTGTTGTTGTCAGCTTAAGGAAGGCAATTCTCAAGAAGATATATGGTACCTTGTCTCTAACTTTGTTTTTATAGATAACACGGAGACCCTTGAGCCAGAGTCTTCACAGAAACAACCTCTCTACATTTTACGCTCCCTATACCCCTCGCTACAACAAAATTGGGTTTTTGGGACGCCAAAAATGTCCAACTCTTCTAATAGACTGCTTCATAGGATTAAACAATTGTTGCAATAAGTTTATAGGATGTTTTTAACAAGTTTTTAGGACATTTCTGAAATAAAGTATCCTATTAATTTTTTATATGAGATTATTTCATAATCACTGAATTTCTTTTAGTGATTAAATGTTTTGAAATATAACTATTAAACAGTCATTTAAGACGTCATTAAAATAACTATTAAACAGTCATTTATATGAGAGTATCTGGATAGTGCTCTAAACATTGTCAAGGATACGTATGCAGATCAGTTTGATTCCTTGAAGAGAATTTATAAGGGAAAGGTTGTTGATGTTGGTGATTATATATGAAACACAAATATAAACATATATATAATAACGCAGCGGAACAATCACCAAAAGATAATCAACGTATTGCCAATATGATTAAACGTAAAAATACAAATAACGATATACCTTTGTAGCGTGATTTGTATACTAATCCGAATCCACTTGCGTGCTCTTTGAAACCAAGTATTCAAAGAAGAATACCTCTAGAGTAGTCCACACTACACCTCCTCGAATGCCACCGGATGCTAGTCCACCTTAGTAACGAATCTTGTAGCTTTGATTGAGCAAGAATTAAGCTAGAAGATAAAAAATAAAAAATAAACCTAGAGAGGTTTTGGGGAGGGGCGCCGTTTTGGAGAGAAGAGAGGAAAAAGGCTTAGCCTTGATTAGGTCATTAATCTTTCTATTTATTAATGAACCCTATAGCTTCCATGGGCTTTTCCTTCTTAATCTCTATGGGCCTAGGATTTAATCAAAGGTAATAGGCTTGCTATTAAATTAAATCCAATACAAACCCATTAAGCCTATCTTAATGATTTGTGCCCATTTAATTACCCCACGTTACTTAGGCTATTTATATAATGTAAATACAATAATCACATTATATTAAATGGTATCTCAGTGTATTGTGTGTGACCCTATAGGCCCACGTGTATCTACCATATAATTATCTATTATGACTTGAGCATATTCCAACAGCTCGCACTTGCGCACGTCATAATGACAAGTAATCATATAAGCAAAGGTTAGCGTCTAGCAACACGCCAATGCCCCTAGAGACACATGAGGCTAGTTTCTTAAACGTCTCATTTTAAATGGTTTATTAAATCAGTCATCCCTTTGTTACAGATACCTTGTTGAATACTGGACATGGATCATATGTCATTCTAATTGTTCAACGATTCTGTTTCTCGATCTGTTTATTGAATTAGATTACCAAATTAATCAAGCATCATCTTAATTACATTTGGGTACGGCCGTACAAACATCTATTCAATTCATCGAGGGGCCCAGTAGTATCTAACTCCATTACCTGTAGAGGAACAAATCCTAATTTTGACTGCACGTGTCTGTCATGTGCTTCACATCAATCCTGAAGATGATTTTTATAGCAGCCTTATTCAGGATAGCGTTTAACCATAACAAAGACCGACATTCCACCCACACAAAACCTGCTTGCATCTCAAGTCTAAGGACGAGTGACATAACCATTTGCGAGATTCACTGGTGACGCCGATCCATGCAGTGAACTCTCGTAGGTTGGGTCAGTCCAATGTTCATCACCAATGAACAACATGTGAGTTTGGTGGCATCATCATTAATATTCATTCACCAATGAATATCACCAATACGCTCACATTTGCCTTAACTCGATGATACTCCCGTATCATCAACTGACAATGGACAATTTTGAACAAATAATTCATTCATGGATTAAACATGCAAATATAGAACACAGTTGATATAAATGAAAACGATCATACCAAGTACATCAATTCATTGTGAAAATAAAAACTGTTCAATCGTTCCAATTATTCAATTACTAAAAACAGATCTACATGAGACTATTAGCTGGTCGAAGTCCAATGTTCCTAGCATGCTTGATATGTTTAGTACAAGACATTTGTTTCGTAAAGGGATCAGCTAAGTTGTCATCTGTGTGAACTTTGAGAAGAAGAATATCACCCATCTCGATAGCCTCTCGAATGTAGTGAGTCTTCCTGTGGAAGTGTCTGGCACCCTTTTGAACTCCAGGTTCGTTGGCTATGATAATGGCACCAGAATTATCGCAGTACATGTCCATGGGTCTTTCATTACTGGGGACAACGCCAAGCCCAGAAATGAATTTCCGTATCCAAACAGCCTCCATTGCAGCTTCGGAAGCAGCTATGTATTCAGCTTCTGTGGAAAACATCGCAACAGTGCTTTGTTTAGCACTCTTCCAGTCAACTGCGCCTCCGTTCATGACGAAAACGTATCCAGTCTGAGATCGAGTGTCATCTCGATCTGTTTCGAAACCAGCATCAGTGTAGCAAGTAACACTGAGCTCTCTTTCTATATCACCACCATAAACAAGGAACATATCTCTAGTATTTCGAAGATACTTCAGTATGTTCTTAACAGCAGTCCAGTGACTTTCTCCTGGATTCTGTTGGTATCTACTCGTAAGGTTCTGAGAGAACGCTACATCAGGTCTAGTGCACCTCACTGCATACATGATGGATCCCACAGCCGAAGCATAGGGGATTCCCTTCATCCGCTTCACCTCATCAGGTGTGAAGGGTCCCTGAGTCTTACTCAAGTTTACATTGTGTTGCATTGGAAGACTTCCACGTTTGGAAGCATCCATTCTAAACCGTTTTAGAATTTTATCAATGTATGCACTTTGACTTAAACCAATTAACCGCTTCGATCTATCCCGATAGATCTTGATTCCTAGAATGTACGCCGCTTCGCCTAAATCTTTCATGGCAAAACATTTTCCAAGCCAGGATTTAACATCTTGTAGCATTGGAACGTTGTTTCCCATGAGCAATATGTCATCAACATATAAGATTAGAAAAACGACGATGCTCCCACTAGCTCTCATATATACACATGGCTCATCAAGGTTTTGAGTGAAACCATACGTTTTGATTTCCTCATCGAACCTTTTATTCCAACTTCTGGATGCTTGCTTCAGACCATAAATGGATCTTTGAAGCTTGCATACTTTCTCAGGATGTTTCGAATTCACAAAACCCTCAGGTTGCACCATGTAAACATCTTCATCAAGGTGACCATTCAAGAAAGCGGTTTTGACATCCATTTGCCAAATCTCATAGTCATAGTACGCTGTTATGGCTATAAGAATCCTAATGGCTCTAATGTCAGCAACAGGCGAGAAGGTTTCTTCATAGTCAACCCCGTAGGTTTGAGTGTAACCTTTTGCTACTAGACGAGCTTTATAGGTGTGTACATTGCCATCCATGTCGGTCTTCTTCTTGAAGATCCACTTGCTTCCGACAGTCTTGCTGTTCGGAGGAAGATCAACCAAGTTCCAGACTTGATTTTCTTTCATGGATTGCATTTCAGCATTCATAGCTTCAAGCCATTTATCAGATTCTAGATCCAACAATGCAGCTTGATAGTTAGAGGGTTCACCATGATCCACTAAATTTTGCTCCTCAGTGTCAATATAATAACTATATCGTTTAGGTGCTTGAGGTGTCCTTGCGGATCTACGAATGAGAATTACATCATTCTGTGGTTCAACATCTGTAGGTTCAGCCTCAGTCTGATGTTCGCTAGTGTCACCAGGAGGTTGCGCATCTTCGCTTTGAATCTCGTCAAGTTCTACTGTGCTCCCACTTGCTTCTTGTAAAATGAGACTGTTCTCAAGAAACTCAACATACCGAGCAACAAATATTTTGTTTTCGGGTGGGTAGTAGAAATAGTAACCCATCGTTTTATTTGGGTACCCTACGAAGATACACTTGATAGATCTAGGCTCAAGTTTGTTCGGTGTGTCTCGTTTCACGAGAGCCTCACAACCCCAGACTTTCAAGTAAGACAGATTTGGAACTTTCCCGTGCCATGTTTCATATGGTGTCTTATCAACCTTCTTGGTCGGAACCATATTGAGTATGCGAGCAGCAGACTCTAGAGCACAACCCCAAAAGGACAGTGGCAAAGTAGTTAGACTCATCATGGATCGAACCATGTCTAGCAAAGTTCGATTTCTCCTTTCAGATACACCATTGTGTTGTGGAGTGTATGGAGGAGTGAATTGTGAGACAATCCCACACTTAGTCAGAAGGTCTAAAAACTCTTGACTCATGTACTCTCCTCCTCGATCAGATCGGAGAGCCTTAATAGTCTTGCCGAGTTGATTTTCTACTTCACTTTGAAAGGCTTTGAACGTTTCAAAGACTTCATGTTTATGTTTAATCAAGTACACATAACCATAGCGACTGAATCATCAGTGAAAGTGATGAAGTAACTAGCACCTTCCCTAGACACAGTTCTAAATGGACCACATACATCAGTATGTATGAGTCCAAGTAGATCTTTGGCTCTTTCACCTATATGGGAGAAAGGTTTTCTTGTCATCTTCCCAGATATGCAAGAGAGGCATTTATCAAACGACTCATCATCGGATGACTTTAGAAGCCCATCGTGTTGCAGCTTCATAATGCGTTTCTTGCTTATGTGGCAGAGACGGCAGTGCCATAGGTAAGTTGAATCCAAATTCCGTTTGGATTTCTTAGTGCTACACGTGTATATAGAACTATCGTTTGAAACAAGATTATGCATGTCAATTTCAAAAATATCATCACGAGGAATAGCATTAAAATAAAATATATTATCCTTAGAAACCGAAATACCATAATCCGTAAAAACATGGATAAAACCATTTTTCTTCAAACGAGAAAGTGAAACAATACCCCTAGTAATAGTAGGTGCATAATGACAATTGTCTAAAACAATAATCAATCCATTAGGGAGGATAAGATCAAAGCTCCCTATAGCTTTAACAGCTGCACGCATTCCATTGCCTACGTACAGGTCCAAAGCTCCGTCGTTTAGCTTTCTACTTCCCCTTAGTCCCTGCACATTATTACAAATGTGAGTTCCACAACCGGTGTCATAAACCCAGGTTTTACTAGGAAAAGCATATAGTTCTATAGTGAAGATACCTGATGTGCTAGTCGGGGTAGCTTTGTTCTTCTTCAACTCTGCCAGGTAAGTAGGACAGTTCCTCCTCCAGTGGCCCATCACTCCACAGTGATGGCAGGTGGCGTCCTTTGCAGGGTGCTCCTTCTTAGCAGGTGGGGGGATCTTAGGTTTGGGTTTGTAAACATTTTTACTCTTGCCACGACCCTTGCCCAGTGCTTGCGGTTTGGATTTCTGGATTTTACCTTCCCTGATTGCTAGAACAGCATGAGCTTTCTTGGGCATCCCTTGCTCTGCAAGCTTCAGCATAGCATGCAGTTCAGAGATAGTCTTCCCCATGCTATGCATGTTATAGTTCATAACAAACTGGTCATAGTCCTTGGATAGTGAGGTAAGAATCAAGCTCACTCCAAGAACTTGTGGCATGGGGTAACCAAGACGCTCCATACGGTCAAGATAGCCTTTCATCTTTAAGACGTAAGAGCTAACTGACTGGCCATCCTCCTGTTTACAAGCGTGGAATGCTTTGACTGTTTCAAACAGTTCCTGTTCTGCCTTTTGTTTAAACATAGTTTTCAACTCTCGTAGCTGATACGAGGTTTTCACACCCCGAGAATCTAACCGCAAGTGTACGGGTCGAAGTCAAGTAATAGTACTTTAGAAAGTACGAGTATCGAATCACGGGGAACTAGGAACTAAGTATCACAATTACTACAAGCTCTATGAACTGAACTATCAAAAATTGAGAGGTTGGTATTGAACTACTAATTGCAGAAAATAAATCAAACACAAGACAGACAATGAACAGCTTTGGAATTCAGATAGAGAAAACAGTTGAGGGTTGGAGATCCTTAGGTTTTCACATATGAACATCAGACTTGAAACAAATACCAGTTAATTCCGTTAATGAATACCCAATCTTGATCTAACCATTGTTCTCTCTCGAGTTACAACGGTTATATTCGTAACACACGGTTCTTTCTCAAGTTACCATGAGTTTTATATTGACAACACAAGTTAAATCTCTCAATCTCAACCTATGTAGTTCAAAACACTTTAAGCACAAGATTATAATGAGACTAAGGTTTACTCAGTATATCTCTATCCTTTCTTACCTTAGGTGTGTGATTTATAGTTCTATTTGATAATTAACTCTCTCGAACTTAATTAGCAACAACAAATCAATCGTAAATTGGCCAGATTCACAAGAGCATTAAAAGCAAAATCACATGCATTCATTAAATCGGAAAAACTGATAAAAGTCACTCGTCATCCATCTATATGTTCAATCCTAATTCAATCCAACCCCCAACACGAACCGGTTAGTTCATGTCGGTGGTGGATTCAAACACAAGAGAAAAAGATGCAAAAGTGTATGTAAACATGATTAATCGTGAAAGATGAAATCGTAGTAAAGTGATGATAACTCCTTCCTCTCGTGTTCGTCTCTACGTTCCGTGATGAATGTCTCTTTGATCGGCTCTCTAACGTAGCTCCGAGGACTCCGAAAAATCGCCCAGAATCGCCCCTCCGCTGCTCCCGATCGTCTGCCGTCTGAATGATATCGAAAAGTGACCTAAAACCCGAAATAAAATACTGATTTTCACAAAACAGTGGGTTACGCGACTTGCCATGCGACTTGCAAGTCGCGGCCTAAGTCGCGTGTATGGTTTTTGCAGCACGGGTCGTTTTCTGGTTCGCGGATCGGGTCCTGGTTCGATCGTGGGTCTTGGGCTTTGCTTTTGGGCTTCCGTTAGGCTTCGTTTGGACTCGTTTTGGGCTCTTTTTAGCTTCTTTTCTCGAGGATTACCGCCTTTTAGATAACCTGTATAAATCACTAGATAAACCGTAAAATACACGCCTTTTTACTTGAACACAAGCCAATCTCATTGGTTTGAGAACCGAAAATAACGCCAAAAAGTGGCGTTATCAACAACCCCAAACCGAGTGTTGCTTGTCCCCAAGCAAATTAGCGATAAAAACAGAATAAAAGCATATATCTTGTGAAATCATAATAACTGCACAATTCCTAATCGGTACCAAGCGATGCATCGGTGATTTCCCATACCCGTGAATATCTATCTCACTCTCGCCTCATTCTTATTTCGTTTGATCTATGACCTTCCATTGGGAATTGAACTCGTGACAGTTTTGTTCACATTAGGGTTAGACTAGGTCCAAACATACTAGGGAAAACATTTCGCCTCGACCCTACCTCACGGGATACTCTCGTTTCGCTCGAACCTAGGTTATCGCTCGTGTTGTCATGTTTAAGGAGGTTATGTGCAAGAATACTCAATAATTTCATGACAACTAACATGAAAGACGCACAATTGTCCAAAAAGTTGATCTCAGAAAAGAATCAAGCAGCAAGACAGGGAATATTGGTAAAGGCAGTCGTAGACTCTAATCACATTTTCCAGAAGATCATCCAGGTCTTTACAAGGTTGTAATGGGGCTACGGTTAAGGCTATGAATTGAAGGGTAAGATGGTTCAAAGATCCTTGGCGTGTCAATCATTGGCAGTTCCGAACTTTTCTACTTCAGCCTCTATCATTTGGCCCTTTTGTCACTATTGGAGTCGTTTTGACTCTCTTATTCAGCTGCTACTGTTATCTAACTAACTGTATTTTTTTTATTTTTTTTTATTTTTTTATTTTTTTTGGGACTTCATTGGTCCTTTTTTTCTATTTCTTGGGTTACATTGACCCAATTTTGTTCTCATGACTGGCCGGAATTCTTTCTTTTCTGTTCTATCTCTCGCTGTTCATTACCGCCTCTAATTGACACGCTTTCGGATGAGGGTTGGCTAAGGCTTTTGGCTAATGGGTTAATGATGGGTTTAGAAACGAATAGGGTGCGTGTTTGGCTGCAACAGGGTTATGGATACACACAAAAGGGTGAAAGGGAAACGATAGCTAAAAACATGGTTAAAACAAAGCACACATTGCCCGGAATCATATCTTAAGGTCCACACGATATGGTCTACTATACCCTTACCCAATATCCTGAGGTTCGTCTTTGCTACTCAATGCAATAATGTAGCGAGATCATTCTACATTCACGACAAGGAATTCGAAAAAGTGTATAAGAATTAGGTGTATGAATCCCTCGAAATGAAAAACGTCTTTTAGGCTCAAAACTCACTATCGGGTGGTCTCCACTAATGTCCCTAGTCATGTCCTTTCCCGGTCCTTCCCTAACGATCACGTCACTATCACGAGGTTCTTCCCACAATGGTTGGTCTTAATCATTCAAAACAAAAAATTTAGCTCCAGTGATCTAGACACTCAGAAGTGCAGGAAATCTACGTGCATAACTTGGGCCTGATTGGGCAACCCCAAACCTTAACCACACATTGTCCCCAATGTGCAAGTAAAGTCGTAGGTGATGCGACTCGAATCATTGTGCAGTTATTATAGGTATAAAAAGGATAGGCAGGGCATTACATAACATCACAAGAAAACCCAAAATTTTCTAATATGGGCACCCCAAACCTAGGCCGTGGCCTAGGTTTGCCAATAAAAGCCAACCCCAAACCTCGGTAAAACCGAGGTTTGCACAGGGTTAAAAGTGAGTGTGTAGATGTTTAAAAGATGAGGCACCCCAAACCTAAGTGAAACTTAGGTTTGTGCATCTCGTTGAACTACTAAGGAATAAACATCTTACACCACTCGTTTAGCAGAAAGAGTTAGAACATACCTGTTTGCCCGGACGGAGGAGATTCTCTTGACAGATTCGAGCACTTAGAGAAGAGAGGGGGAGCATGCAAGACAAACAAAAGACACAAAACAAGAACAGGAAATACACAAAGCAAGAAGGGAAACAAAAACTGCACGAAAAACGAACAGGGGACACCCGCGGTTTGCTGCGCGGCTTATAAGCCGCGTAACATCCCGCGTAACCCACTGTTTCAAAAACTTGATACGAGGTTTTCACACCCCGAGAATCTAACCGCAAGTGTACGGGTCGAAGTCAAGTAATAGTACTTTAGAAAGTACGAGTATCGAATCACGGGGAACTAGGAACTAAGTATCACAATTACTACAAGCTCTATTAACTGAACTATCAAAAATTGAGAGGTTGGTATTGAACTACTAATTGCAGAAAATAAATCAAACACAAGACAGACAATGAACAGCTTTGGAATTCAGATAGAGAAAACAGTTGAGGGTTGGAGATCCTTAGGTTTTCACATATGAACATCAGACTTGAAACAAATACCAGTTAATTCCTTTAATGAATACCCAATCTTGATCTAACCATTGTTCTCTCTCGAGTTACAACGGTTATATTCGTAACACACGGTTCTTTCTCAAGTTACCATGAGTTTTATGTTGACAACACAAGTTAAATCTCTCAATCTCAACCTATGTAGTTCAAAACACTTTAAGCACAAGATTATAATGAGACTAAGGTTTACTCAGTATATCTCTATCCTTTCTTACCTTAGGCGTGTGATTTATAGTTCTATTTGATAATTAACTCTCTCGAACTTAATTAGCAACAACAAATCAATCGTAAATTGGCCAGATTCACAAGAGCATTAAGAGCAAAATCACATGCATTCATTAAATCGGAAAAACTGATAAAAGTCACTCGTCATCCATCTATATGTTCAATCCTAATTCAATCCAACCCCCAACACGAACCGGTTAGTTCATGTCGGTGGTGGATTCAAACACAAGAGAAAAAGATGCAAAAGTGTATGTAAACATGATTAATCGTGAAAGATGAAATCGTAGTAAAAGTGATGATAACTCCCTCCTCTCGTGTTCGTCTCTACGTTCCGTGATGAATGTCTCTTTGATCGGCTCTCTAACGTGGCTCCGAGGACTCCGAAAAATCGCCCAGAATCGCCCCTCCGCTGCTCCCGATCGTCTGCCGTCTGAATGATATCGAAAAGTGACCTAAAACCCGAAATAAAATACTGATTTTCGCAAAACAGTGGGTTACGCGACTTGCCATGCGACTTGCAAGTCGCGGGCTAAGTCGCGCGTATGGTTTTTGCAGCGCGGGTCGTTTTCTAGTTCGCGGATCGGGTCCTGGTTCGGTCGTGGGTCTTGGGCTTTGCTTTTGGGCTTCCGTTAGGCTTCGTTTGGACTCGTTTTGGGCTCTTTTTAGCTTCTTTTCTCGAGGATTACCGCCTTTTAGATAACCTGTATAAATCACTAGATAAACCGTAAATACACGCCTTTTTACTTGAACACAAGCCAATCTCATTGGTTTGAGAACCGAAAATAACGCCAAAAAGTGGCGTTATCAGTAGCATCTCAAAAGCTGTGAGTTCCTCCAAGTTCTTTTGGATCTCGGGGGTCATGCTCACCAGCATGAGAGCAGCTACTTCTTGTTGTTCGTTAAACCTACGGGTGTAGGCTGTGCGAACTGCAGCAGAAGCAGTGGCAGGAGGTGCCTCAGGTAAGGCCTCTTCCAGATGAATCAACTTATTTTCAGCTCTGAGGACGATCCTCAGATTTCGATACCAGTCGATAAAGTTGATTCCTGTCAATTTCTCCTTTTCAAGAACTGACCTGATGGTTGAGTTGCTTAGGGTTTGATTTGTTGTTGACGTCTACAAACATACAAAGTTCAAGATTAGTAATTTTAATAATTAATCCTTTTTAAATTAACTACCCTAGTTTTACTTTTAAAACAATTAATTTTGTACGAAAAAAAGGCTAAGATCCTCATTGAGGTTCTATCATCACATCAGTTGATTTGCTAGCAATGATAGATTCAATAGGTAGGTGACGTTCACCAATTGCATTTCAAGTGCAATTCTTAGATCCTTATGGGACCCATGGCATCTAGTGGCAGAGCAACTAGTGTCAAGCTGGCATGTTTAGTCCCATCCTTGCCTCGGGTTAAGGTCTCACCTGCTTAACTCGATTAAGTCATCCAATTTGAAATCTTGTGAAAATAGATCCAGGTCTCACGCATAGACAATAATCACCTCGGGATTACAATTCATCCTAGGTCTCACGCATAGGCAAAAAGTAACGGCGAGTAATTTCAATCTGATTGGACGGCATGACTTAAAATTGTGACGGGTATAGGATTTTGATAAAACGTGTCAAAAAATGTACGAAAGAAGCATGCATTCTTCATTCGTAGCATAAGTTAAAAACATTTCTTAACTTAAAGTTTTAATTTTTGTTTTATTTTATGTGTATCGAGATGTCCATCTTAAGACTAATATATAACCTATATGAGATTTTAATTAACATGGACATTACATAAATTAAATAACCGAAAAACCCTTTTAAGCGTTATTTATAAAACAATGGTTTTAAGTTTCAAATCCAATTTAAACTTATATTAACCAAATCTAAAGATTTAGTTTTCAAAAGTGGTATGTTTAATTTTAGGTTTGAAAACCCCATTTGCAAGTCATAACAATGCAACACACAAAAATTAAAACATACAACCAATATGTGCAAAACCTCAACCGATGAAAAACCTATGCTTGATCACGTGAGCCATCACGACGGACCAAGAGGGCAACTAAGGACGGGCCAACATAAACCCTTAATGGGCTCCCACTTGCTCCAAGACCATCAAGAGCAAGTAGATCCCACATGAACATTCGAACACGAATCTGTCCGGAAAAACGCAGTAGCTTCGGGGCCCGAAATGTCATGGAAGGAGTCTTCCCCAATCGAAACTTCCTTCTACAAAAATGTGCTCCTATGTCTCATGGAACTTCAGCAACAAGAATCAGCACGATCCGATGTGCCAAACTCCGGGAAATCCATTTTTCGTGCCGGCTGTCCAGCAACTCCGAAAATTTCTTTTCGTCTTTAACTTTGACGTCATTCCATTCCGAGCAATGGTTACAATTTTGATAAAAATACATTTATCTACTACTAAACCAAGAAAAAAATTGCCTAACTATTACAACCCATAAAAACACGACAAATAATGAAACAAAGCACACAAACGGTCAAGGTCTTCATCGGTTTTGCACATAACATAACAATACATTATCATTAAGAGTGTTGGCTTGGTCCATGAAAACAAATGCATGTTTTACCATGGATCTAAAACACTTACAATAAGAAACAAAAGCAAGCCAACGAATCGAAGAAAAAACTACAATAATTAATCTACGATTAGTATATGTAACTTGTGGCTATTGGATCTTAAAATACATTATTCAAGATCCAACGATGGTCGAAATTTTTCAAAAAAAAATTAGTCTTAGCCACTTTTACATATACACGTTAATCGTATGGCACATACGATGGCTCTGATACCACTGTTGGTGATTATATATGAAACACAAATATAAACATATATATAATAACGCAGCGGAACAATCACCAAAAGATAATCAACGTATTGCCAATATGATTAAACGTAAAAATACAAATAACGATATACCTTTGTAGCGTGATTTGTATACTAATCCGAATCCACTTGCGTGCTCTTTGAAACCAAGTATTCAAAGAAGAATACCTCTAGAGTAGTCCACACTACACCTCCTCGAATGCCACCGGATGCTAGTCCACCTTAGTAACGAATCTTGTAGCTTTGATTAAGCAAGAATTAAGCTAGAAGATAAAAGAAAAAAAAAACCTAGAGAGGTTTTGGGGAGGGGCGCCGTTTTGGAGAGAAGAGAGGAAAAAGGCTTAGCCTTGATTAGGTCATTAATCTTTCTATTTATTAATGAACCCTATAGCTTTCATGGGCTTTTCCTTCTTAATCTCTATGGGCCTAGGATTTAATCAAAGGTAATAGGCTTGCTATTAAATTAAATTCAATACAAACCCATTAAGCATATCTTAATGATTTATGCCCATTTAATTTCCCCACGTTACTTAGGCTATTTATATAATGTAAATACAATAATCACATTATATTAAATGGTATCTCAGTGTATTGTGTGTGACCCTATAGGCCCACATGTATCTAGCCATATAATTATCTATTATGACTTGAGCATATTCCAACAGTTGCTACTGGTGATTCAACCACAAGCAAAGTGTATTGATGATCATCCTGATCCACATAAGAGGGAGAAGAAAAAGCAAAAGACGACTGAGGGTACTGGTACAAATGAACTTATCGATCAAAGTGAACAAGCTGATAATGTACAAGGTATTGGTACTAGTGAGAATGTTGGTGGCAGACAAATGGTGATCTATGATGAAACTGAACCAAGGGTTGAAATAACTGAGGGTTCTGAAGCTAGAGAATCTGAACTGAAAAAAAGCGAATGATATGTTGGTGTATATGATCTATATTGATTCCGAATCAGAAGATGTCGTACTGAAGGGGTCCATGATATAATTTATTTTTCTGATAATGATTTCGATGATTTTGATCTATCTGATACAGTTGTTGAGCAAGAACTTGAGTCTTCAAGAGTGCAACAACAATCTGAGCCTTGTTCAAGGGCAGAAACGTCTAGTACTGCAGTAATACAACGTGAACAAATCTATCAGATGGGAACGTACGGTTATCAAAGTTGCATTCAGAATGCTAAGACAGAAATGTTTTCTGAGGTTCAATGGATTGTCGGATTTAAAAGTTGTATTCAGGCTGATTTTGTAAATATCTTGAGTAGTCAATTTGTTGACTTCCTTGATCTTTGTTACTATAAATAACTTTTGTTAGGTAGATTCTATATATGTGCGTGAGCGTGAGGTCATAATAGTATTACAAGTGTTGATAGTTGATGATTAATGATTTAATTCTCAAGCAATACATGTGGTCTTTTTTGTATGTATATATATTTCTGTATAGAATAATAGTAATAGTAATAGTAATAACAACAACAACTTAATATAAGAATAGTTAAATGAAATTATAGCATGAGTAATTTACAAATTCCGTCCCTGTGGTTTGATGCTGATTATGATAGGGGATCCTGAACCATAAAATTCATGGATAGTTTCCTGTGGTTTCACTTTCGTTACGCAACAAGTCCTTTACTCTAACTTTTTTAAACTTGCTCTATTAAATCAAAGGTATTTTTGTTTGTTCTTGGTTTTCTATTTTTTTCTATCTAATATAAATTAACATTAATATACATCTCACGGATGAAACATGGACGAAACCTGCAATGGTTAAGCGACCTCTATCCCGCCCAACCCTTTGACGATTTCTCTATAAAGACACATTGATGAAACCCTGTGACGTTTAAGCAGTCCCCTCCGGTCAGATACATCATCTCAATGGCTCAAACCACCGGCCACACCTATATCTTCTTCGACCACATTTGCATCTCTGACCACTCCACCTCTCCCATCTCTGTTGAATCCCTCTTTCACTCCTTCACTCCCGGTGAACCACTAGCCTAACCCCTTTATTCTTTCACAAATACTTATTCATCTAAGTAAATGTGAATTTGGGTTTAGATTACATATTTGGTTTCAGTGACTTGTATAATAGTTTTTTCTTCAACTTGATGGTTGATTTTAAATTTGGGTTTTTGATTTTGAGTCTCTGGTTATGTTGGTCGGAGAATTGGTAATGGCCAGAGAAGTTAACTAGAGTGGGTTGGGTATGACTTGAGAAGGGAAATAGGTGAGATTTTTCATTTTAATCTTTCACCCCTAATTGCTTCAAAGGTTTGTACGAACTTGAACAATAAATACAATATTAAACGAAATGGTAAGATGATAAAAGTGCCCCTTACGTGACTGGCATGTGGGGATTAAAACAATCTTTAGTCGCCTTTCAGTACTGGCGAAGCTTTAATTGAAGACCCTTCAATGCCGTTTCGTTTGGGCCCCTAGGTACCTTCTCCGCACTTAGCTGTAAGCATTTCAACCTCATGTCATGCGTGAAAATAGTAAGGACCTTGCCTACGGGTTCATTGGGACACTCAAGTACGAAGGAATTCTCCACTTAATTAAGGAAGGTTTCAGAGACAGAGGATCAAAGCAATGGAAAAGCAAGGGAACGAGGCGACTGGAGGGGCTCTTCTGCTGAGCGAAGCTGCGAGCCTCCCCTTCTCGAGCCTACAACAATAGCTTACACTTACCAAGCCTAAAAATAGGGCAACAACAAGCAAAGCAAGCTTTCCCCCATCGTTTGTTGTGGGTCGCGCCTCACCGCAGGCACTGAATGTGGTAAACGGGAGCAAAGCAAGGGAAAGAGAGGTGAGTGACGCCAAGGGGAATTCCAGCACGAAAGCAAGTGTTGTTATCACACATCCGTCCGGGACACCTGCCGCCTGCTAATGCTCCCCGGGGGGCGAAGAAGGTCCATCGAATCAGCCCCCACAAGGGGTTCCCGACTCGTATTCCCTCTGAAGAAGTGATAGGGGGATTCGGTCCCAAGGGACGATGAAGCTGCCCCATCCAGTCAATCCTCTTGGGCTGATTCGTGGATTGAGAGATGGCTAAACCCCCGGAACGATGAAGCCCACCAAGGGGTCGTCGCCCACAATAGCAGCTTAGAGTCATCGATGCGAAATCGCATTCTACGACTCGAGCAGAACAATAGCCCTAGAGTTCAGGGACTTTTATTATAATCAACATTAAACCACATTGATGAAATTAGTAATTTACTGTTTATTTTCTATTTCTTAATTAGAGAAAGACAAAAAAAGAACATACGTAAAAGGACCAAAAGCCCTAATGGGTTGATGAAATTTTGTTAACTTAGTGAGAGGAACCATGATCATAAGAAATTGAATACCACAAGTATCATATCCATAATCAATAGAATATATGATGTTAATCATAAGTTTTGGCATACCTCAGTAACCAAAAATGTAATTCATTAATCGTATTTTCATGTTTATTTAATTAAGTTTTCATATTTATTTAAAGGCAGTGGCAAACCTAACAGGGGTTGGCTTAGGGTAAGATAGTAGAGTATAGAAAATATTACCAATACAACTTTGCAATCCAAGTGGTTTGGCACCTTCTGTTTCACATGGAAGACCAGGTTTGAATCTATGCCCTGTGCTCTTGGGTTTTCTCATTCATTTTTTGTTTGCTTTTTTCCTTATCATATTAATTTTTCTTTATTTTTAAATGAGTAAACTTCAATTTTGATCCTTGAGGTAGGTTGATTTCTTTGAAACGGGGACCTATGGTTTTATAATTCGACTTTTTGTCCTCAAGGTTTTGATTTTGCTTTGAAACAGAGACCTGACCACTAACTCCGTTAAATTTGGCAGTTAATGTCGGGGGCAAATTCGTCCAATCACTTTTTTGTCCCCTTTTTGTATTCTTTTGGGTTTCTCTTTAATTTTGTGAAAAGCATAAACCTATAGGGACCAATTTGTAATTATATGTATATATACAAGACCAGAATATTTTAACTTTTCAATGATAAAATTATTAAAATATTAATTTAAATTAATAATACATAATTTTTTTTAACTTTTATAATACTTATATTTTGTCCATTTTATAAATAATAAGTATATTTATTAAGCAAGTGAAATTTTTTGCTTCGATAAAAACGTGGTTTGAATAATCATACGATGAACTTTGTAATTATATATATATATATATACATACACCACCTCCCCCGCTATATATATATATATATATATATATATATATATACATACACCACCTCCCCCCCTCAACAACTCACCACCTTCAACAGGACCGAATCACAAGGACGATGTTTTCTATGTATTGGATCAGGTATATATATACATACATATATATATATATATATATATATATATATATATATATATATATATAATCAACAACTCTCCCACATCGCCATCGCCATCACCACCTTCCCTAACGTCCCCAAAACACAGCGACCAAACTCAAAACACAGTGACCAAACTCCTATCACGTTTCTGGTGAAACTCCCCACCCAAACTGGTTTTTTTACGAGGAAACGAGCATGATTTAGCCGATGAAAGACATAGATGAGAGAAAGATTTCCATCGTGACCCACCATATTCGTCACTGTTTTTTGCGGATGTTGGGGACGATGGTCCTGTTTTATACATATATACATGTATATATATATACAGTTCATCGTATGATTATTCAAACCACGTTTTTATCGAAGCAAAAAAATTCACTTGTTCAATAAATATATTTATTATTTATAAAATGGACAAAATATAAGTATTATAAAAGTTAAAAAAAATATATGTATTACTAATTTAAATTAATATTTTAATAATTTTATCATTGAAAAGTAAAAATATTTTGGTCTTTTATATATATATATATATATGTAATTATATATATATAATTATATATATAATTATAGAGAAAGGTTCAAACGAGGAGCGTAACAATTTACGAGAAACGCGAGGAGCACCGCCCATGTACTGAATCACATGTGATTCACTACTGCCGAATCACATGTGATTCACAACTGATCGGGGGGCTTCCGTCCATGTAGTGGATCACATGTGATTCACAACTATGATTAAAATTCGGACACGCGCGGTTTGTCTCGCGGTTTGTGTAGTGAATCACATGTGATTCAGTACATGGGCGGTGCTCCTCGCGTTTTCTTAAATTGGTGCGCTCCTCGTTTGAACCCGCCTCTATAATTATATATATATAATTACAAATTGGTCCCTATAGGTTTATGTTTTTCACAAAATTAAAGAGAACCTCAAAAGAATACAAAAAAGGGACAAAAAGTGATTGGACGAATTAGCCCTTGGCACTAACTGCCAATTTTAACGGAGCTTGTGGTCAGGTCCTTGTTTCAAAGCAAAATCAAAACTCTGAGGACGAAAAGTCGAATTATAAAACCATAGGTCCCTGTTTCAAAAAAATCAACATACCTCAAGGACCAAAATTGGAGTTTACTCTTTTTAAATTTTGTTTTATTTCTGGTCTTTGTTAGTTAAGTTACCATATGTATGCAGCTTTTAATATTTATATGACCAATGACAACTTTTTTTTTATTCTTTTTCATTTATTAAAATTTTACAAAATAATTAAAAAAAATAAGATATAATTTTATATTTATATTTATATATAAGAAAGATATTTATATTGACCTCAATTATTTATGTTATATTAATAAAGAGGGAGGTTCAGAAAAAAAAACCTTAAAAAAATGAGAAACACCCTGGTAGTCTTTCATGTGAATGGTATGCATTTCTGCATACAAGTAAATTAAGTTATTTTTTGTTTTTATGCACTTGTACATATACACTTGTGCATATTGCATATTACAAATTACTTTTCTGCACAACTGCATATCGTTCAGATGAAGGGCTACAAGGATAAGTAATAACTGAGTTAATGATAAAAATTGTTTTTGATTAATATAAAGTATTTATCTCTCTTGTGATATTTCATATACAAAAGTCGCAATATTCGTGGTATTTTTTTATCTACATGCATCACAAATCAATTTTTTTGTCAAAAAATCTCACGAGACTTAGAGAACAAGCATTAATAACATATCTCATTCTAACCACTTGTTTAAATAACTTCGATCGACAGTTAAAACTCTGGCTCTGCTTAAAGGTAAACATGTAAATCTAATTAAATAAACATGGAAAGACTAATCTTTATTTCTAGAACGATTTCGCAAATAAAAATAGATCTTGCGAAATCTTCACTAACTTTTGAAATAGTGTTCAATATATGCTAACAAAGTAGAAATTGAGTCCCATCCCCTAAATGCCTCGTGATTTGTGAAAAGGTTCTTAAAGGGGAGAGTTACTTTGTAACACATCTGGTTAATTGGATTAGTTTGTGTAACGACACATCTAAGATGGACCATTTTAGTGTAATTATTATAATTCAATATGATTAATTATTCAAATTTGATAATTTTATATCTAAATCGATTAGATATAAAAGAAAAGTGAAATTTTTTCATTTATTGAAATTTATCACCTATATGCACCGTTCTAAAAGGCTCGTCGCGACAGCCGTCATGGCGCACCGTGACTTAAGGCTTGTGTCTCACGCCACACTATGTTTGTGGCACGTCATGGCTTAATGTGCGATCTTTTATAACACGATATTTGATTTTCCTTTACATTTTTAATGTCTTATTTGCTAGTTTTTAACATATAACCTAATTTAACTTGTTTATTGTCATTGACTCATCGATTAATAGTACAAAACATATGTTTTTATATATAATATTATATAAAATATAGAGATTTGTCGTCATAAGTCACGCATTGATAAACGCCATGCCCTCGCCATGACTCCTAAGGCTCGAGGCATGGCCTCGCCGCCACGCCACGCCTCTCGCCATTTAGAACCTTGCCTATATGTAGGCAAGGTAGGTGGAGATATTATTTTATTAAAACCCCGACCCCCTAGTTTGAAACCCTAGCATCTACCTGGCTTTGTGGTCACGACTATTCGCTATTGAAAGTCGTTATTTCCCAAACTTTAAGTTTAGTAACGCAAGAGAAGACGATAAACCCTCTGCTTTCATGTGACAAGACTCGATTCATTCACATAAACACAACAAGTTGCCTTTGTTGATTTCTTCACTTACATCAAAGATTATTGTTCATCAAGGTATCATTTTTTAATATTCGACCTTTGTTTCGATTCAGTTATAACATCAAACATTGTTGTTTATTAAAAAAACGTCACTAGTGAAAGATTTTAAGCTAAAGAGATATGAGAGAGAGAGAGAGGTAGAGAGAGAGGGGGGTGAGAGGTCCAGCGAGAATGAGAGGTTCAGCGAGAGGGCTCGAACGTGGCAGAAACAACTCAATGGAGGCAGACCAGGTGGAAGATTAGGGGCAGTTCACACCTCGAATCAGGTTTCGTTAATGTTCTATAATTTCCCGGAGAACATAGAGATGGGGAGCTTATGGAAGATTTTCAAAAGATATGGTGAACTATTGGATGTATACATGGCAAGAAAGAAACTACTAAGCGGGAGGAAATTCGGTTTCGTTCGATATAGAAAAGATAAAGGAAGTGTGGACCTGGAGAGGAGACTAAATAACTTTTGGATAGGGACTTTAAGCTAAGAGTATTCTTGGCCGAAAAGAATTATGGGAGGACCAACCAAAACAGATGGAAGAACGAGAAAGAGAGGGTGTACAGGGCTGATCTTTCGAGAAGTAGAGCAGGGAGAGAGCCGTTAAGGAGATATGAAAGGAAAAGGCGGGAAGGGAGGACACCACCTAGACAGAAGATTCACCTTTGCTGAAGTAGTGAAAGGAAACATAAAACAAAAGAAGGAGGAAGAAAATAGGGAGACGGTAAAGGAAGAAATATTAGGGGAGTGGGCACCTAACGAAAACTCAAAAAATTCCCTTACATTGTGCTTGGTAGGGGAAGTAAAATCCTTGGACAACCTAAGTACAATTAGAATGATAATCAAAGAAAACGAGATCGGGATATCGGAGATGAAACTCATAGGAGGAAGGCAACTCTTGCTAAAATGTGCTAGCAAAGAAGGGCTTGACGGCATCCTGGAAGACAAAGGGCACGGCCTCCGCTACTAGGTGAAGGACCTTCGGAGGTGGTCGGAGGGATACCGTAACTCGGAAAGGTTAGTTTGGCTAAAGGTGGTAGGAGTACCACTACACAGGTGGACGGAGAAAGTATTTACGGAGATCGCTAAAAAATGGGGAAAGGTCCTGAAAACGTACAACTGTGAATTGGAAGAAAGCGAAAATCTAGCATGGGGGAAAATCCTGATCTGTATGTCGATACAGTCTACGATCGACGTTTTAAAAAGTATCAAAATAGGAGCATTTTACTACCGTATTAAGATAGAAGAGGAGGAAAGTAGCTTGTTGGGTCTAACGGAGAAATGTGAATTAGATCTTTCAGCAGACGAGTCGGAAGAAGATGAAGAAGGGGGATCCTCGACACCGTCAATATGGACGGAAGATGGGGAAAATAGCGAGGAAGTATGGGTAGGAGATGAACCGCAGTGGGACTGTAATGAAAAAAGGGAAGAGAACTAGGAAAAAGCAGCAGAAAAGAAGATCAGGGGTACACGTAGTGAGTGTGAGTCGGTCGGAGGAACTGCCGGCGAAAAGTTGGCCGACGACGAAGTAAATGGGGGAAACAATACAAATGAAGTTGAGGAGTCTCACTGCATGGGGAATATGGAACATTTTCAAAACCCCAATCATGATGATGGCGACGCAGAGAAGTGTGGAGTCCAAAACCCATGGGTGGATCTCCTAAGAAATGGAACCGGGTCGGGAGACATGGATAGTCCACAACCGGTATCCAACCGGGTAGTAAGGGTGGAAGTTGGGCCTGTTAATTCTGGGTCAACTAGAAAAGAGTTACCAAGCCCAATAGGAGGACAGGGTATTGGGCCAGGCCAAAAGGTTCGGCCAAATTTGGGGAACAGACCAGATTGTGAGGAGGACTTGGAGAACAGACCAAAGGAACACGTGACTCGTGAACAGAAGGCAGAAGCGATAATTACAGGGGACGACATTCAGGTCGACGAGAACCGAATGGAGGAAGAAAGGAGGGGACGTAGACCAGTGAGCGGAAAATCAAAAACAAAAAAGGGGAAAGTGCAAGTTTCGGAGGAGGAAAGATTAGCTTCCATCTAATTAAACAAATGGGAAGAAAAAATTATAAACGACCAGGTCAGAAAAAGGGAGCGATCTCTGGAGGAACGAGGAAATCGATGGTAAACATTTCAGGCAAAAGAGGGTCGTCATCATCTGGCGTACAGATTGCGATCTCAAACGAACTAGGAAGTAAAGCTTCGGTAGAAGATTTAGAAGACTTTGGGGTTATGCTCGGGATGAATTGGAACCAGAAGAACGGACTGAAGGATGCAAAGGAAGGTATGTTTCGATCCAAAGTTAGTACCCAATAAAAGTAATCTCTATGAACATTAGGGGGTTAGGGTCGTGGGAAAAAAAGAAGTGGGTTCGTGAAATATGTGGTAAATTGAGACCGACGGTAATCGGGATACAAGAGACTAAGATTAAAAAATGGTCTTCGAGTCAGATTGGGTATCTTTGGGGTGGAGACGACGTAGAATTTATTCATAGTGAGGCGATGGGAAACTCTGGTGGCCTCATTATGTTGTGGGATAAAAAATTTGTAACACCCTGAAATTCACAATGAATTTAAACCTTACAATTATCAGAGTTTTTACCACCACAATTTCAAACTTACAAAAATTTATCATAACAACCAATTAAACTAATCTCTGATTCTAAAAGCGTAACTTTGGCACTCCTCGACACTCATCCCTTTGGATCCCTTCCCGCTAGCACCTGGTAAGAAAATTTAATTTGAAAAGATTAGGCTTACGCCTAGTGAGAACATCCAATTTTCAAATCAATACCTTTATAAACTTTGAGAACCAAAACTGTAAACAAAGCGTATAAAGTAACCTGATCTCAACTTTCTTACCGAACCAATAACGTTTTTCAATCACGGGAATCATACCTGATTCCATGAGTATGATAACACTAAATATCATAGTATCGTATTCGAGAACTTGCAATTCTTCGCCATGCCTTTTTCTTGGAATGGAAGCGGAAATAGCAATTATATATTGCCTATTTCTAATCCACCAAAAGAAAACGGAAACAACCATTACACTTTGTCTATTTCACGTTTCCACGTCTCTATTATGAATAGCAATTATACTTTGCCTATTCCCTACATTATATATGAATAGCAATTCTACTTTACCTATTCACTTCTCAATCAGAATAGCAATTATACTTTGTCTATTCCATACATTCAATATAAATAGCAATTCTACTTTGCCTATTCACTTCTAAATCAGAATAGCAATTATACTTTGCCCATTCCATACATTCAATATGAATAGCAATTCTACTTTGCCTATTCACTTCTAAATCAGAATAGCAATTATACTTTGCCTATTCCATACCTTCAATATGAATAGCAATTCTACTTTGCCTATTCACTTCTAAATCAAAATGGCAATTATACTTTGCCTATTCCATACATTCAATATGAATAGCAATTCTACTTTGCCTATTCACTTCTAAATCAGAATAGCAATTATACTTTGCCTATTCCATACTTTCAATATGAATAGCAATTCTACTTTGCCTATTCACTTCTAAATCAGAATAGCAATTATACTTTGCCTATTCCATACATTCAATATGAATAGCAATTCTACTTTGCCTATTCACTTCTAAATCAGAATAGCAATTATACTTTGCCTATTCAATCATTCAAACATGAATAGCAATTCTACCTTGCATATCCAATCATTTCAACATTATGATAAAGGGAATAACAATTATACTTGTCTATTCCTCATTCTTAAATACAAACGAGAATAGCAATTCTATCTTGCGTATTCTAAGTTATCAATTAATATTAGTATCTATAGATCCATTACACTTCTTAGCATACGTGCATATTTACTTGAATGCACAAACATTTTGTTGGTGCAAGTGTACCACATCTCTATATATTTATATATATTTATTTTGATGATTACAAACACACCGTATTATTGTTTATCTAACAATCCTATCCAAGTGTACAGTTCTTGAAGAACACGAAGATCTTATCTGAAGAGTTCAAGACGGAAGATTTACGTTGTCATTAGTGTTTATAATTTATAATGATAAACACCCTAAAATAATATACCACTTGGATATTTCTAAAAACCATAATTGATTTTAAATAAATAAAGTTTTTTTTTTTTTTAGAAGATCTAGCAAGATTTTGCTTTTTCTGGCGCAGGTATACCGCGAGGTTCAGCAGGTATACCGCGGCGGCTTGATGTTACCTCTGATTGATTGGTCGTACTTTTTTCTGACGCAGGTATACCGCGGTGTTTAGCAGGTATACCGCGGGTACAGTTGGGCGGTATACCGCGATGTTTAGCCGGTATACCGCGGGTACAAGTTTACGTTTGTTTTGCAGGGTTGACTTTCTCTTCTGACAGTGTACTTTTTACTGCACGGTATACCGCGTGCATTTGGCGGTATACCGCGAATGCATGTATCCGTTGGAAGAGCTGCTATATAAATGCATGCGATGGTGGAGAAGAAAAGAAAGACAATACAGATACAACCAACACCATCACTGCTCATCTGATCTCTCTCATTTAATATATATATTTTATAAAACCTTTTTTTATAAAATATCCAAGTGTGAGATATTATACAAGAGTGATTACCCATTGTGAGTTATACTCCTCTTGTAAGTATTTGAATAACGGGTGTGTGATCCTGTACATCTCAATAAGCTGAGGCTTAGAGAACCGTTTACTTTGCTCTGTATTTGGTTTGTATTCTACCGTAAAGAATACATTTATTGGATCGTGTCGAGAAGTGTCTCGGCTGCTGGTTTATCACAGTTGGTGGTAAATCAGTAAATCTCCGTGTCAAGTATCTCTATCCTTTATCTCTTTATTTATTCCGCTGTGCATTTTAATTATATCTGTTTATATAATTGTTGTATATTTATTATTTGTATACTCTGATTTATTTATACTGTTTCTGTACTGTATTTATTTATAAAAGATTTTTTGAAAGTAAAAGATTTAAATACAACCTTACCCCCCCTAGGTTGTCCAACATTTGGTATCAGAGCGGGGCTTTCAAAAATTATCTGTTTAAATTTTTAAAGTTATTTCTTTAATTCTTTTAAATGGCTCAACAAACTAATTTTGTGTTTTCAAAACCCCCTTTGATAGATACTGAAAAGTTTGGCATTTGGGCCGAGCTATTTGAATGTCACGTGCGTGGCAAAAATCAAAAGATTTGGGATATTATAGAAAATGGGAATTTTAATCCTACTATTGTAAAAGATGATCTTATTATTGATAAACCTTTAAAAGAATGGACTCCCGCTGAAGAATCTCATTATTGTTTAAATTTTGAAGCTAAAAATATATTATATGCTGCTTTAACCTCTGATGAAATTGAAAGAGTTTATACTTATAAAACTGCTAATCAAATCTGGCAAAGCTTGAGCGACACTCATCGTGGAAATACTCAAGTTAAAAGCTCTAAAATAAATATTCTTGTTCATGATTATGAATTATTTGAAATGTCAAAAGATGAGTCAATCGACTCAATGTTTAAACGTTTTAACCTCATTATGACTACTTTGAAGGGATTAGGTCGTACTTATCCTAATGAGGATTATGTAAGGAAAATTCTTCGAGCACTTCCTTCGGAGTGGATGGCAAAAATCACATCCTTGGAAGACTCCCGAGATCTCGCAACTATGAAGCTCGATGATCTCATCGGCAATCTTAAAGTGCACGAAATTGCACTAAGAAGAAATCAAGTCCGGGAGCAAGTCAAAAAGAAATCCATAGCTTTAGAAGCCGTTGCCTCTAAAGATGAGAAAGAAAAAGAAGAGGAGGAAGAAGCTAGCTCATCCGATGACGAACCCGAAAATCTTGACGATTTAGTCAAGTTGGTAAGAAAACTTTCTAAACTTTTATCTAACAAAAAGTTTGCTAATAATGATAGGTTTCAAGAAAATGGAGACTACCGTCGTGGTGGTAAAAACCAAAGTCGCAACGTCCATAAAAGTGAAGACAAATATGACGAATCTAGCGACGATGAAAAAGCCAATAAAAAGAAAGGCTTTTGCTATGTGTGTGGTGATAAGGATCACTATGCAAGTGTGTGTCCAAAACGAGCAAAACAAATCAACACACCAAAAGCTTTAGTTGGAGGCGCGTTGAACGCAAGCATAAATGAGGCCAAAAATTTTTGTTTCATGGCCGACCATGATAATGAGGTATCTTCATCATATTCTTCTAAAAATAATTGTGATAATTATTATAGTGACGATGAAAATAATCTTGACGAATTATATAAATCATTTCATGATATGGCCGCTCTTGCAAATAGGTATAAAGATGAAATCTCTAATTTAAAAGAAACTGTATCCGCATATAAAAAGGAAATAAATGACGGTAAACAAAAATCTGCTTATGATTTAGATATTATCACTAAATTAGAAAATAAATTAAGTGAAAAAGATATTTGCAAATCTTGTGATATTTTAAAAAATAAAATTGCATGCTTAAATAAAAAGACACATGAAAATGTTGTATGTACAAAATGTGAGATTCTTGAAAATGAAATTGCATGTTTAAATGCTAAATGTAAATCGCATGAGAAAAATGACTTATTAGCAAATGCTTTTAATAGTAGCAATAATAAAGTGCTTAAAATGCTTAATATATCAAATCGTATAAATTGCCGAAAAGGCATTGGTTCAAATACGTGTATTGAAAAATGTGATTGTATGCCAATTAAAAAGGTTCTTGAAAAACCTAAATTTGTTGTTAAAAATAAAACGCAAAAACCTCCGTATATTCCTAAAATGAATTATGTGAATTATATGTCGAGAAAATCACATGCGTTTATGTATAATAATAAGTTTGCGAATCCTAAGAAAAATGTTAATCCGCATACTTCTTTTTACGTCTATGATGAATACGATCGTAAAATTAAAATGGTTAGAAAATGGATTCCGAAAGGAATGTTTAATGTTGATAATCCCGGTGGGATGCGTTTGTGGTTTTAAACCATTTATATGGCTTTGTATGTTTGTCGTGTTTGTTTTATGTCGACAACATATTTTTTTTTGCAGTTTATGTTTTATACTAACTGTTAAAAGGACCCATAAGAAAAGGGTACCACGAAATATTTTCTTTGCCTTTTGTAGGTGTTTCCTGACGATGATATAATACGTGTTACCTGCCGAGGTTATAATACGTGGTTACCTGCCGAGGTTATAATACGTGGTTACCTGCCGAGGTTATAATACGTGGTTACCTGCCGAGGTTATAATACGTGGTTACCTGCCGAGGTTATAATACGTGGTTACCTGCCGAGGTTATAATACGTGGTTACCTGACGAGGTCATAATACGTGGTGATTTTTTTTTAAATCACATAAAATTAACCGAAAATCGAAGCCTTAAGATCCGTTTTGGTGCAAGTGTTTCTTTTTGGTTATTTTGTTTCATGTCATTTATTATGCTTATTTTATCCCTCAAATTTTATAAAATCAAATTGATATCGCTATTAATTTGAGGGGGAGCGTTTTAGCTCTTTACCCATGAGTTTATGCTACCTCAATTATATGCATATTTTGAGGGGGAGCATCTCTCGAGGGGAAGCATACCGTCTTTCTTGACCCTTTTTGTTTCGACAAACGGGGGAGAGAAACCGCACATGCTCTTGCTTAGCGGTTGTGTTTGTCATCATCAAAAAGGGGGAGATTGTTGGTGCAAGTGTACCACATCTCTATATATTTATATATATTTATTTTGATGATTACAAACACACCGTATTATTGTTTATCTAACAATCCTATCCAAGTGTACAGTTCTTGAAGAACACGAAGATCTTATCTGAAGAGTTCAAGACGGAAGATTTACGTTGTCATTAGTGTTTATAATTTATAATGATAAACACCCTAAAATAATATACCACTTGGATATTTCTAAAAACCATAATTGATTTTAAATAAATAAAGTTTTTTTTTTTTTAGAAGATCTAGCAAGATTTTGCTTTTTCTGACGCAGGTATACCGCGAGGTTCAGCAGGTATACCGCGGCGGCTTGATGTTACCTCTGATTGATTGGTCGTACTTTTTTCTGACGCAGGTATACCGCGGTGTTTAGCAGGTATACCGCGGGTACAGTTGGGCGGTATACCGCGATGTTTAGCCGGTATACCGCGGGTACAAGTTTACGTTTGTTTTGCAGGGTTGACTTTCTCTTCTGACAGTGTACTTTTTACTGCACGGTATACCGCGTGCATTTGGCGGTATACCGCGAATGCATGTATCCGTTGGAAGAGCTGCTATATAAATGCATGCGATGGTGGAGAAGAAAAGAAAGACAATACAGATACAACCAACACCATCACTGCTCATCTGATCTCTCTCATTTAATATATATATTTTATAAAACCTTTTTTTATAAAATATCCAAGTGTGAGATATTATACAAGAGTGATTACCCATTGTGAGTTATACTCCTCTTGTAAGTATTTGAATAACGGGTGTGTGATCCTGTACATCTCAATAAGCTGAGGCTTAGAGAACCGTTTACTTTGCTCTGTATTTGGTTTGTATTCTACCGTAAAGAATACATTTATTGGATCGTGTCGAGAAGTGTCTCGGCTGCTGGTTTATCACAGTTGGTGGTAAATCAGTAAATCTCCGTGTCAAGTATCTCTATCCTTTATCTCTTTATTTATTCCGCTGTGCATTTTAATTATATCTGTTTATATAATTGTTGTATATTTATTATTTGTATACTCTGATTTATTTATACTGTTTCTGTACTGTATTTATTTATAAAAGATTTTTTGAAAGTAAAAGATTTAAATACAACCTTACCCCCCCTAGGTTGTCTAACACATTTCATATAATATTCTCAAATCTAAGAATCCCAAATAACCCATCATATCCTTATCCTCAAATGCCCCCCTTCGGAGACTTAGAACGGGGGTTCCGCTACCTAGTTAGCGGATGGGGTCAAGGGGCAACGACCCGATTTTTTTTTAGAAAAACTTAACCAGACACCATATCTGAAACTATCCGGAAACTCATAAATATCCGGAACATCAGAAGTATCCGGATATCAGAAGTGACCGGACATCATATGTTTCCGAACACCACAACTATCCGGACGTCATAACACATCGGACACTAAACCTATCCGGACATCATAACTTACCGGACACTAAGCCTATCCGGATGTTACCGAAAACATATACAATCCAGATAGCGTCCGGAAAACAACGTAATCCGGATACCATCCGGTAACTATTTATCCGGAAACATATCTTTACCGGATACTACAGGAAAGAAAACTTACCGGATGCTATGTCTCGTTCGGATATCATCGAACAGAGGTTTTCAGATACCACATTTTTATCCGGTAACTTTGACTGTGTTCCAGTTTCACCATCGACTACTCTTAATAAATCCATTCTCAGTTCAATACACGCCATATTAACAGTTCTAAAACATGTAGACAAGTTAACAACACAAGAATCATTCAATTTTGATGTCTATTATATCAAAACAAGATGAACTCACCTTGAACTTCTTGACCCAGCACAAAATTGATTTCCAACAATCAGATTCCTCCTTCCTACTTAATCAATACCAATCAATACCCAAAATCAACTACCAACAATGATTCAAGTGATTCAGATTCGGATACATGGAATAACTATACTCACCTACCAAAACCAATTTCCAAACTCTTATTTCTTCTTTCTTCCCGGTGTGGAAAACTTCTTCAAGACACAAAATTGAGATATTATCTCACACTGGACCGACTTCTCTCTTTTTAAAATCAAAATCCACTTTCAACTAATGACCAAACAAACCTTCAAGTTCCAAATTTAATTATCAACTTAGACTTTGGTCAATAGAATTTCAACCCCTTTGAGTTTCACATTTGCAAAGTAGTCCAAATCTTAGACTAAATTACAAATCGACCCCATTCATATTAAATATAATATAATGGAAAATTCGAGGTGTTACAAAATTATTCAAATGCGAATCGGTCATGGTGGACAAATCGTACATCGCGGCTGTTGGTAAATGGGAGGGAAGGAACGAACTTGTTGGGCTGGTAAACGTGTACGGACCTAGGGAATTGAAGGAGAGAATAGACCTTTGGAATCGGTTAGAATTATTAGTCATAAAATAGGAGGTTAGTTGGTGCATTTTTGTAGATTTCAACGAAGTAAGGGGGAAACCGAAAGAATAAATTCGTTAACAAACGCAAAAGGGGCCGAAGAGTTTAACGAGTTCATTAGTAGGTGTAATCTCTTGGAGATACCGATGATAAGAAAGCGATTTACACGAATTAGCGATGACGGTCTCAAACGCAGCAAACTTGACCGTTTCCTAATGACGGTAGAGTTCGGTGCTAATTGGAAAAAATTGGGAGTTAAAGCCTTGGATAGAAAGTGGTCGGACCATAGTCCAATCATGCTATTTGAAGATAAAGCGGACTTTGGTCCGAGACCTTATAAGTTCTATGATGCGTGGCTTAATGAAGATGACGTGGAAGATGTGGTAAGGATTTCATGGAACAAAGAAGTTTTCTCGACAAATCCGGATGGAAATTTTCGGGATAAATTGAAGAATGTTAAAAGGGACATTAAGGAGTGGGCGAAAAAGAAATTTGGTAATCTAGAATCGGAATTGGGCTTGGCTAAAGAAGAGGTTAATAAAAAGGAAGTGGAGGCGGAAAACAATGGATGGAAAGGAGAGGATAGGGAAAGTTGGGTCCAAGATAGAAGCAAATGGTTGGACCTTGAAAGAAAAAGGCTAGAGATGGAGAAACAAAAAGTAAAATCGAGGTGGGTGACGGAAGGAGACTAGAACTCAAGGCTCTTCCATGTGGCAATCAAATATAGGGAGATAAAGAACATGATTAGGGGATTGCACACTTCCGAGGGATGGACGAAAGACCCGAAGAAAATAAAAAGTCATGCTTTCGACTTTTTTAAAGGTAAGTTCTCCTCCCAACTCTTGAATGGGCCAACACTAGACGAAAACCTATTTCCCAAAATTTCGAGGGAGGAAGAGAGTGCCTTGGAAACTCCGTTTGAAGAAGATGAAATATGGGAAGCGGTAAGAAGTTGCGAGAGTAACAAATCCCCCGGACCGGACGGGTTCACGTTCGGCTTCTTAAAGAAGTTTTGGGGGATTGTGAAAGATGATTTAATTAGAGCGGTATCCCAGTTTTGGGAGTTTTGTGAATTTAGTGGGTGATGTAACTCATCGTTCTTAACGCTAATTCCGAAGGTGGACTCTCCTCTAAACCTTGGGGATTTTCGGCCTATAAGCCTCTTAGGGGTATACTACAAAATTATCGCGAAGTTGTTGGCGGAACGGTTAAAAAAGTGATGGGGAAAATTATTAGCAACACACAAAGTGCATTTATAAAAGGGCGCTTCATTTTAGACGGAGTTTTGGTGACAAATGAGGTAATAGATTTTGTTCGAAAGAAGAAAAAGAGCGGATTGATCTTTAAAGTAGACTTTGAAAAAGCTTATGATAGTATCGAATGGTCGTTTTTGATTGATTGTATGAGGAAAATGGGCTTTGGAGATCGATGGGTGAGATGGACCGAAGGGTGCCTACAATCCGCAACAATGTCGGTTAAACGGGTCGCCTACAAAAGAGATTCCAATGATGAAGGGCTTAAGGCAAGGAGATCTGATGGCACCGTTCCTCTTCCTTTTAGTTGTCGAAAAACTCCATATCATTGTAAATGAAGTGGAGAAGAAGCGAGTTTTCGAAGGTATCAAAGTAGGGAAGAATGAAATATCGGTATCGCATCTTCAATACGCGGACGACGTCGTATTCTTTGGTAAGTGGAACATTGCTAATTTGAAAATTTTAATAAAGATCCTAACATGCTTCCAAAAAATATCCGGGTTAAAGTTGAACGTGGGAAAAAGCAAAATATATGGAGTTGGTGTGGCGGAAGAAGAGGTGATCGAATGGGAAAGAAGTGTGGGGTGCGGATACGGTATTCTCCCGTTTACATACCTAGGATTACCGGTCGGTGTTTCTATGAAGAGGTTGGATCATTGGAGGCCGACAATAGAAAACTAAAGAAGAGGCTTGCAACGTGGGAAACGAAGCTTGTTTCGTTTGGTGGTAGACTAACCTTAGTCAAATCAGTTTTGGGAAGCCTACCGTTGTATTATTTCTCCTTGTTTCGAGCCCCGAGTGGAGTGGTAAAAGAGTGTGAGAGGGTAAGGTGTAAATTGTTTTGGGGAGGTGGGTCCGAGGGTGGTGAGGATAAAGTAAAAGTGTGGGTCAAATGGGTAAACACGCTAAAGAAATTCGAAAGTGGGGGTCTTAATATTGGAAGTTTAGCGTCGATTAATAGAGGTCTCGTGGGAAAATGGTGGTGGCGTTTTCTTGTGGAAAAGGACGCCTTTTGGGTAAAAGTTATAACAAGTCTTTATGGGGATGCGCGGGGGGGGGGGGGGGGGGAGGGGGGGGCTTATGGGGTAAACAAACCGGTTTTAATGGTGCAGGTACAACATGGTCGAATATCATTCGACTTGGTGCTGAAATGGACAGCAAAGGGCTGGGATTTTCACTCTCTTTCGGTAAGAAGCTTGGCGATGTGAAAGACACGAAACTATGGACGGATCGGTGGTGCGGTAGAGAAAGATTGCAAGACAAATACCCGAGGATATTTCGCTTGGAGGTCGAGACGGGCACATGTTGAAATTTGTTATTAGAGAATATTTAAATAATTTCACACCTTTTGAAATTAAAACACACATTTCAATGTATTAAAAGAAAACCAACTTCTAAATTTATTATGATGCTTGATTATATATATATATATATATACAAACAGAATATGGAATAAATTTGGAAGTTATGAGCTTTAAATTTAAACAACGATTTTAGTGAATAAAATTGTCACGAATGAAACTGTAAAACACTATATTAAACAATTTAATGAGATGAATTATTAATCAAAACAACAGATTAATTTTAACAATGAATGTATCCTAAAACGATTCTATCCTTCGCGATAGATTCGATAGAGAAAGGAGTAGAAGTAGAGTGTTCACACTAGTGAACGAGAATAAACGACAATTGCAAAATTAAAACCAACCTGGAAAAACACTGATTAAGAACTCACGGAATGATTTCCTGTCCTTAAAGGTTTTGGCGATACTCTCTTGAATGCTGTGAGTCTTCAATCGCTTAGCCCCATGATTTGATGCAAATTATGTTAAACACTAATAGCGATAGTGTTTAATCTAAATGCAAAGATTAGACAGAAATAATAATATGGCAAAAAGTAGAGAGAGATCGAGAGTGGAAGTAGATTCAGCTTTCGTTTTTGGGGTAAATAAAACAGTAGGGGAGAGGGGCTATTTATACTGGAAAACCCTCAAAAAACCCTAAACTCTCCCCCAAGTTTCGGTGGAAGTTGAAGACTCCATCTCCAATTGAATTCCCGATTTTTTTATAAAAAAATGTGTTAAACAATTTAAAAAAATGAATCTGTTCCAAATTCAAATAACTGATAAAATATCTTCGTTTTTATTAAATCAGTCCAACTCTCTAAAAAGAAGCTCGGGGCGAGGCTCCTCAGCTCCGATGCGAAGTGCAAAGTGCGCCTCCACGCGCCCCTCCGCGAAACCGCGCCCTCGGCCTTGGCCTCAGCCACGCACGCGCGCGCGTATGCGTTACAATTCTTTGAAACCCCCATCATAAGCCATTAAATCATTCAAACATTACTTGGTAGAATAGGCTTATAAAGTTGAGTTCTTTTATTGTTTCTACCAATGTGGGATGGAAAAATTCCAACCTCGCATCTAATTTCCAACAATCCCCCACCAGGTTGGAAAATTTCCTGACTTTCAAGAAAGATGATGTTACAGTGGTGTCACTAAGATTAAACACTGTTAGATGTATACATGCAAGAAGAGATCAATGCAATAGTATCCTTAGGATTTAAACCTTGAATTTTGTGATCTCTTCGGCTTATTCACACACATCACCCTTTGTATTTGCATTCTCACTGAGCGCGAATATGGCCATGCGCTAAATCCTGTTTCATGACTATCTAGGAGAGAAACCACTACTCTCCATTTGAGGCGGCTGATAAGTGTGTATTTATATACACTTTTATACCCATTTAGGACTTTGTTTTACCTTATTTTACATCTTTCCCAATTAGATATTGAGTCTTTTAGTCTTATTTTACACTTTTTCTTTAGAATGGAGCTAGGATGTAGTTTATGGAATAATCCTATCTTTTTGGTGAACTTTTACTGATTTCTATGTTGCTACAGCAGGGGATGCTACAACAGTGATATTGGCAGCCATGGCTTAATCAAGTTAGACGATTTTATTTTGTTGAAGGAAGATCTCAGGCATCTTTTAGTACACTCTTGGGCAGAAGTCAACCCTGAAGATACCTCTGAAGATGCCCGTGAAGATGCTCCTGTAGATGCTTCCTATGATAAACTTTTGTTACTTTTACTTTATTGTACTTAGATGCTTGGTTATTACCCATTGGGTATAACCACTTTTGTACTTCCTAAGCATCTTTTGATTCCTTGCTTTCTAGTATAAATAGTTTAGATTGTCTTTCATTTGAACTCAGCTTCTACTGGAACAAAGCTTGTCCTAAGCTTTGTTACCAAGTACTTTACATTTCAATTGCAATCTTTAAGTTACAAGTCATTACGTTTCTGTCTGTTGCTATAGCAACCTTTACAACATTCTTTACTTTCTGCACTTACATTACATCATTTACATACATGTCATTTACTTTTAAGCATTTACATTCCAGTATGGTAGGCTAAACACCATAGTGTGGGTGTGAGTGAAGGTTGGCAGATTAAGCCAAGTGTCTTTGGACATTTGTTTGCATTGATTTTCTGCTTTACTATTCATAAACAACATGAATGCTTCATCCTATAGTCTTTGACAAAGTGACGAGTGTTATTCTATTTGGATGAGTTGGACTCAAAATGGAGACAACGCAAGTGTTTATGTTGGTTGTGTTATAGAGACTATAAAGAGTTGCTTCAATCCTTTGGGTTGAGAAACTATATGGAAAGAAAGGTAAGATCCGACTAGCAGGTTCTTGCTGCACTTACCAAGTGCCCACCCTACGTAAAAAGTCTAATCTGAACTTCCCTTGGAAGGCCATTCAATTCAGTAGTATTGCAGGAGTCTTTGCTGCAGCACTCTTGTGCTTGCTATAGCAATGCCCTGAGCACTTTGTTAGCCCAAATCCAACCTGATCTTGCACCCATACTATCTTTAATTTCTTGTTATTATCTTTCAGTACTTTGCTTTCAGTTACTAAAAATCTTGTTACCAAAATCCAGCTTTAAAATCAACTTGTTGTTACTCTTCTTGCTTTAAAAGTCCCTGAGGTATGATATCTGGTATTACTTACCATTATTACTTGTTTTTGGACGACACTAGTAGAACATGTATACTTGCATGGTTTGCTAGTTGCTGTAGCCTTTTTGGGGTTGCATTTAATCCATACCAGCGGCACCACCTCTAAGTCATATATGCAAAGTTCTATATCATCTTCGTTGCTAAAATGCCTTCGAACTTTGTTAAGAGATCAAACTCATCCTCATTCTCGGCAATGACGTACTATCAAATACCTTACATGAGTCTATCTTAATTGATAGTACCTTCTATCGGTTGAATGACTTGTTATTACCCATTAAACTTAGAAGATAGGAGCACTAAATCTAAGTTGGGTTTCCATCACGAACCGATTCTGCGTGGTTTCAGACCCATGTCTCTGGTAGTTGATCCTACTAAGTCTCTCGTCAGAGGCTTAGTCAATGGATCTGCCAAGTTTCCACACGACTTGACATACACAATACTTATGGTACCATTCTCTATCAGTTGTCTCACATAATTATGTCGTAGACCTATGTGTCGCGACTTCCCGTTATACACGGCGTTGTACACTTTTGACAGCGTGGCCTCACTGTCACAATACATGGGAATCGAAGGAGTCGGCCGAGGCCATAAATGGATATCTGACAGCAGATCTCTAATCCATTCGGCCTCTTTGCCCGCAGCAATTAGGGCAATAAATTCGGCTTCCATAGTTGAATGAGCGATACATGTTTGTTTCTTGCTTGCCCAAGATATCGCTCCACCACCAAGTGTATAAATCCACCCACTAGTGGATTTAGAATCACTTGAATGATCTATCCAACTGGCATTAGAATATCCTTCCATGATTCCTGGATGCGTCGTGTACGTCAACTCTAGATCACTGGTTCTTTTCAAGTATCCAAATACTCTACTGATTGCCTTCCAGTGATCTGGACCCGGATTGCTTGTATATTGACTAAGTCTACTCACAGCAAAAGCAATATCCGGTCTAGTGCAATGCATTGCATTCATCATGCAACCTATTGCCCTAGCATACTCTAATTGAGCCACCGCTCTACCAGAGTTCTTGTCAAGTTTCACACTTGAATCAAATGGAGTATTGAACTCCTTTATGTTCAAATGTTGAAACTTAGTCAGTATCTTCTCTATGTAGTAGGATTAACTAAGAGAAATTTGAGATCCTGACCTTTTGATTTTAATCCCAAGAATTGTATCTACTTCTCCAAGATCTTTCATCTTAAAGTTCGAGGATAAGTAGTTTTTCGTCTCACAAATTCCTTCTAGATTGGCCCCAGTGATCAACATATCATCAACATACAGACAGACTATAACAGTGGACTCTTTGGTACATTTTGAGTAAATACACCGATCAGCTCCATTGTGTCGAAACCCGAAAGAGGTGATAGTAGTATCAAATCTTTCGTGCCACTATTTGGGGGCTTGTTTTAAACCGTACAGAGATTTGATAAGTCTACATACTTTGTTCTCTTGTCCGGGTACCACAAACCCTTCGGGTTGCTCCATGTAAACCTCCTCGTTTAAATAACCATTCAAAAAGGTTGTTTTCACATCCATTTGATGAATGTACAGTCCTTTTATGGCTGAGATTGCTATAAGAGTTCGGATAGAACTAATTCTAGCAACCGGAGCATAGGTGTCAAAATAATCGATACCCTCTTTCTGTCTATATCCTTTGGCTACCAATCTAGCTTTAAATGCTGAGATTGAACCATCAGGGTGCAGCTTTCTTTTTAATACCCACTTGGAACCTATGGGTTTTGATCCCTTGGGTAAATCAGTTAATTCCCAAGTTCCATTTCCCATGATAGAGTCCATTCCATCATTTATTGCTTCTTTCCATAGTGGAGCATCCCTTGAAGACATTGCCTCTTTGTATGTCTTAGGATCATCATCAATGTTAATTGAGAAAATAACCTCTCTCGTCACCTTCTTTTGTGTTCCTTCTACTAAGTATGAAAGGAAATCATCTCCTAGACTTTTCTCTTTTCTTACTCTAGTACTTCTACGTGGTTCGTCAACCTTGTTAGAAGTTTTCGAACTATCACGAGATGTACTAGGAAGATTGGGAGCCAATGTTCTTTCTGAGTTTTCAGCATCTTCTGAAAACTTGTCTTCAAAGAATTCCACATCTCTGGATTCTACTATTACTCCTGTTTCTTTATCCAATAATCTATAATCCTTGCTATTTCGAGCAGATCCTACGAATATACTTTTAATAGTACGGGCTCCCAGTTTGGATCGTTTTGGATCAGGAGTTCGATAGTAGGCAACACAACCCCAGACTCTAAAATAGTTCAAGTTGGGTTTCCTTCCTTTCCATAGCTCATAGGGGCTGGATGGGATCACACGACTAGTGATCCGATTGTGAATGTGGCAAGCCGTTAGTAAAGCCTCTCCCCACAGATTGGTTGGTAGACCCGATTGTTTCAACATACAGTTGACCATTTCAACGAGGGTTCAGTTCTTGCGTTCCGCCAAACCATTCTGTTGAGGAGTAAAAGGTGAGGTGCGTTCATGTTTGATACCATTCTCTTCACATAATGTATCAAATTCTCTATTGAAATATTCACCTCCTCTGTCTGATCGTAGGATTTTTATTCGTTTGTCTAGTTGATTCTCTACTTCAGCTTTATATAGTTTAAAAGCATCAAAAGCTCCATCTTTTTAGTGTAGTAAGAAAACGTGTAAAAAGCGGCTGAAGTCGTCACAAAAAGTAATGAAATACCTATTACCTCCGCGAGTAAGTATTCCATTCAATTCGCAAATGTCGGTATGAATCAACTCTAAAATTGATGTTTCCCTTTTAACGGATGGAAAAGGTTTATTTGTAAATTTAGATTTTACACAAGTTTCACATTTTCCAAAATCTTTATTGTTAATCTTGATTAATCCTTTACTTTGCATTTTTCCAATATTCTTTATGTTTGTATGTGCTAAACGTTTATGCCATAAAGAAATAGAACAAGCAAGATAATCAACAATAATTTCATTCATTGATCCAGGAATTACATCAAAAGCACAAACTGAAAAACCTACTGACTGATCAGACACAGACAAAGCATTACTAGCTATTGACTCACTAGTACTAGCCTCAGAATCAGTATTGCCTTCATTCAAGTTTAGGCGATACATTCCATACTGACGGTATGCCTTGCCTATGAAGTTACGTCTCTTATGGAACACAATCTTTCCATCTTCGAGGGTCAGCCCGATTCCATTCTCATCAAGCTTGCTTAGAGACACCAGGCACTTGCAGATTGAGGGCACGTGAAGCACATTCCTTAGTGTTAAAGTTTTGCCAGAAGAAAACTTTAACAGCACCGTCCCGATTCCAGCGATATCGGCTTCACCATGGTTGGCAGTTATAATCTGTTTTCCAGGAGCTACCGGATTGTATTGAGCAAATTTGGATTCTGAGTCACAAACATGGATCATGGCTCCAGAATCCAAATACCATCCGTCACCCTGGTTGACGCCTCAGCTATCATATCAATCTCTTCCATCAGATGTAGATTGGCCACAAGGTGCTCAATATCGACAACCGCATTTGCTGCCGGTGGAGGACCATATTTCCTCAATTTGCACTCCCTCGCATAGTGCCCTGCCTCTCCGCAGACATGACACTTATCTGTTCTCTTCGGCCCTTGACTAGAGGATTGGCCAGACTTCTTAAAGTTTTTCTTTTGGGGACCCAAGTTCCACTTTTTAGTGGGTCAAACAGATTTAAACTTCCCTTTGCCACCAGCCTGCACGCTGTTGGCACTTAAGATAGCCTTGCCCCTCTTGTCCCTATTTCGTGCCTCTTCCTCTATCCTGATATGTTTGATTAAATCATTCAAAGAATAATCTTCGGATTTGTGCATCATGCGTTTTTGAAAATCTTTCCATGAAGGGGGCAGTTTATCAACAACTGCCCCTACTTGGAAAATATCAGGAAGAGTAATGTTGAGAACTTTCATTTTGTTAACCAATACTTGAAGTTCGTGAAGTTGTTCAAGTATTGGTTTGTCATCTACCATGTTGAATCTCAAGTAGCGAGACACAAGGTACCTATTGGTACCTTCCTCTTGTGCCTTGTACTTGAATTCCAAAGCGGTCCAAAGTTCTCGAGGACACTTAATAGGGGCATATAAGTCATAGAGCCTATCGGACATGGCATTTTTTATATGCCCGCAAGCCAAGGTTTCACATTCTTTTCGAAATAGCCGCTCCTTCTGGAGTTCGGCTATTTTGGCTGCGTCCGGCTCTTTCCCGGCAGCGGGAATTGGGTTATCAGGAATGAGTTGCAATTGCACATTGGGTCCACCACAAACCAGAGTTTTAGAACCATGAGCATGAACTTGACTTTCTCAGCCCATCGAGTGAAATTGGACCCATCAAAACTGTCCAATTTCACTAGTTCTTGTGGCATCATTTGGAAATTACCGGAATCCATTTCTTGATCGTATCAAAACCTTTAAGATTGTTGAAATTTGTTATTAGAGAATATTTAAATAATTTCACACATTTTGAAATTAAAACACACCTTTCAATGTATTAAAAGAAAACCAACTTCTAAATTTATTATGATGCTTGATTATATATATATATATATATATATATATATATATATATATATATATATATATATATAGAGGGATAATAAATTGTAAACCGCTAAATGTGTGTAAACTTGTAAACTTTTGGAATTCATAGGTTTTCTTGATGAAATTATTTTATGAAATTGTTTATTTTGATAAAAATGTTCATATCATTCATTTCTTAATGAAATTGTTTCATATATTTGTGTTTTTTTATGTAAAACGAAAAAGTTTCATCGAATTTCATAGGAATGAAAAAAAATATATGAAATTACATAAAAACACAAATCTATGAAACAATTTCATCAAGAAATGAATGATATGAAACAATTTCATCAAAATAAATAATTTTATGAAAACATTTCATTAAAAAACCTATGAAATCCAAAGTTTACACGAAAAAAAGTTTACAAAATAGTGAGCCTCTCTCTCTCTCTCTCTCTATATATATATATATATAAAACAGAATATGGAATAAATTTGGAAGTTATGAGCTTTAAATTTAAACAACAATTTTAGTGAATAAAATTGTCATGAATGAAACTGTAAAACACTATATTAAACAATTTAATGAGATGAATTATCAATCAAAACAACAGATTAATTTTAACAATGAATGTATCCTAAAACGATTCTATCCTTCGCGATAGATTCGATAGAGAAAGGAGTAGAAGTAGAGTGTTCACACTAGTAAACGAGAATAAACGACAATTGCAAAATTAAAACCAACATGGAAAAACACTGATTAAGAACCGATTGCACGGAATGATTTCCTGTCCTTAAAGGTTTTGGCGATACTCTCTTGAATGCTGTGAGTCTTCAATCGCTTAGCCCCAGGATTTGATGCAGATTATGTTAAACACTAACAGCGATAGTGTTTAATCTAAATGCAAAGATTAGACAGAAATAATAATATGGCAGAAAGTAGAGAGAGATCGAGAGAGGAAGTAGATTCAAGTTTCGTTTTTGGGGTGAATAAAACAGTAGGGGAGAGGGGCTATTTATACTGGAAAACGAACTGGAAAAACCTCAAAAAACCCTAAACTCTCCCCCAAGTTTCGGTAGAAGTTGAAGACTCCATCTCCAACTAAATTCCCGATTTTTTTAATAAAAAAACGTGTTAAACAATTAAAAAAAACGAATATGTTCCAAATTCAAATAACTAATAAAATATCTTCGTTTTTATTAAATCAGTCCAACTCTCTAAAAAGAAACTTGGGAGCTCGGGGCGAGGCCCCTCAGCTCTGATGCGAGCGTGCAAAGTACGCCTCCACGCGCCCCTCCGTGAAACCGCGCCCTCGGCCACGACCACGCGCATGTGCGTTGCACTTCTTTAAAACCCCCCACCATAAGCCATTAAATCATTCAAACCTTGGTAGAATAGGCTTATAAAGTTGAGTTCTTTTATTGTTTCTACCAATGTGGGATGGAAAAATTCCAACCTCACATCTAATTTCCAACAACACATCAATCACGGAAAGAGGAGAGAGAACGAACGGGGAATGGAGATGGGAATGGGAATGGAGAAGACAACCACGAGGAAGGGAGTTAGGGGAGCTTGAAGATCTTAATTCCCGACTCGCCGAGATATCACCGGTAAGTGATAGAAAAGACAAAGTGGTGTGGTTCCTTGATGAATCGGAAGGCTACAATGTAAAAAAAATGAGAGAGCTCCAAGACGGTATCGAGGACTTAACGAGTACCAATACGGTTCAAACAAAATGGTCTACGGCAATCCCGAAGAAGGTATGTGTTTTCATATGGAGGGCTCGATTGGGCCGCCTACCATGCAGAGTTAATCTAGATAGGATGGGAATCGACTTGGACACGACGCTATGTCCTAGATGCGGCAATACCGTGGAATCATTGGATCATGCACTCGTGACATGTCCGGAGGTAAGAGACTTGTGGAGACTTGCCGGAAGATGGTGGAAGAGAAACCTAGATGGGGCGGTCACAATCCAAGAGTTACTCCAAGAAAACGAAACGAACGAGGATCGTGGAAAAGGAGGCGAGTTGTGGACAGCGGTAAAATGGTCGTTACTGTACTTCATCTGGGCTCAAAGAATAGTTTGGTATTCAAAGCGGACAAACGGAAGTTGACGGAATTGTTCTTCGAATATCAACGGAGAGTCTTCGAGTGGATCACAAAGAGAGCTAAGAATAGACCATGTGATTGGAAGGAGTGGCTTGTTGACCCGACAACATTGTAATGCATGTCCTGGCTGAGAGCTGATTGGTTGCTGCTAGCGATCAGCAGCCCCTCGTGCCAGGAACTTATTCCATTCAGATCCTAGGAGGTGGTGCAGTGGGCCTCATACCCACTGTTTGTAACTTTACTTTGAATACCCCACTGCCTTGTAATAGCTTTGTGGATATGTTTGTAAACTTGGTAATAAAAAACATTCTGCTGCTCAAAAAAATTTGTTGTTTATTAAAATAGAATTTTTAAATATCGATCGTAAAAATCGTGTCATTGTAAAGAATAACAATTATACCCGAATTCCAACATAGAAAGACCAAAACCCTTGCCACCTCCGCCATTCACCAGCTCCACCGTCTCCGCCATTCACCGTCAATGAAATTGTGGCCACCGTTTTCCATCGCCGTGGTAGATCACTGTCATGAACCCTAGCTAGCTATTTTCATAAACCCTAATAAACCTGAATAATTGCAAGCCATTTAGATTTTTCGAAATCTGTCTGAGCCGAATTCTCCTGCCGCGAATCCCAAGTCACATTTCATCTCAAAACCCTAACTCAATGGAACCCTAAACGAAGCCCTTGCATTGCGAAGCTACCACTTCAAAATTTTGGGAGTTTCTATCGAGCAATTTGCTGTCACTCGTGAAACCCTTGCCGATGCAGTAAATTTCTTCCAGAGTTCGTTTTGTAATCGAGCATCTGTTTTCATTTATTTATTAATCTAAGGTAACTACAGCTGGTAATGCACTCCATGTGACCTCTGAACTGATTATTTCCAGATTTCTGGTTACATGAACTTAGTGTTGTTAGCCTATGTAACAAGGGATGTTCTAAGAAATGCATTAAGGTTGCTCCAACTTTTTTTGAAGATACAGCTTTATATCTACTTTATTATAATATTTACTTTTGCTGTTTATATCTTTTGCATCATGTCACCTATAAATGAGAAATGTAATCACAACATAACCTTCTCACTGGATTAGTTGCATTCTTGTGTATGGAAAGTGGCATTATATGAAATTCTAAAATTTGTCATAAGTTCATGAAATGAAAATAAATAAATTGAGGTGGTCATTCGACCGATGGACCCAACCTATATTGCATTGACAATATTATTTAATATGATTATCTTATTTTCCTAAATAGTAATCTATTTGTTAAAAAAGGCTAATGGTATGCATATGGTATTGGATGCAGTTAGAATATTCTTAACTTATTAGTGAATAAGTGGAGCTATGGAGATCGATCCTCCGCATGAAAGTGATGGAAGCACCAACGGATCAAAGGAAAGTGAGATTAATGTGGTAACTGGTAACCATTCAGGATATGGTTTGCCATATGCTCCTGAGGATTTCCCTGAACCTGGTGATAAGTGGGGTTGGAAGGTGGGGAAGAGAATTGGTGTTCAAGGACACTATCTTGATAGATATCTTCATCTTCCTGTTCGTCTTCATGACAAGTATAAGTTAGGGAGTTTTTCTGGCATCACTACCAGCAAGGGGGGTTTCGCTAGTAAGACTTCAGTTGCACGTTTTTTGGTGGAAGCGTTTCCTGGAGCGGATATCAAGGCTTTCTTTGCCTCCTTTAATTGGAAAATTCCAGCTGAAAAGATTAAAGGTAACTCCGATTTGAGGCCTTCATCAATTATGTCTCAACTACTCACTTGGCGTAAATGTTATTTCTATTAAAATGGTTATATTATCTTATGGGTTAAGTTTGTAGAGTTATTTGGGATTATATATGACAATATAAGCATCAATGATAATGGATGCTCCACATATGACTTATGTAGATGAATAGGTTTCATTGGCTTTGACTATAAAGCATGTAAAATCTGCATGATGATAATTAATATAACACTAATATATTGATTTGGTTTAGTGTTTGGTAAAATATAAATAGATCACAACTAAGAAGATCATTATACTGTAAATACCAAGTTATATACACACATATGTCTGTTATGATTTACATGGGAATTAGGACTTGATGCATGTATGTTTCCTGAGTAGTTTAACTTGTTCTTCCGGATACTTGCGGTTTTGGTGAAAATTTCGGTAAAGTTTTCTTTGGTGTGTACACGTTCCATTAGTATTTGTCTTTTTGCACATGATTACAAAGGAAATGTGGTCTTATATAAATGAGATGTGCTAGAAGGCAATGTAAGATATTTTACATGTACTAGTAGATCTCGTTTTCATAATAATATTTGGCGTTAGCCTTTGGAGAGAATCTGACCTCTTGAAAGTCGGATATCAAACTGCAACCTTTCGATTTCCCCCGTTAATCATTCGATTTCATTTGCAATTTCATCATATTCTTTTCGGTGTACAACATATACCTCTTGGAAATTATTATTTTTCTCTAGCATTAAGCAGTTTCCTTTTTTAGAGAGAAATTATGTTCAATTAAGCAAATAGAGTAGATTTCATGGTTACAACTTACAAGAATCTGTTGGCTCTCCAAACCAATCCAGTGTTGCAAGATAATAAAAGAATTTTTTATAGTTTTACGGAGTTCTATTTGTAGATAATAACGGTACCCATCTTTTTCCTGACCAAATTCATGCAGGAAACAAAGAGATTGTCTCGGGGCATCCAAATTGCAATCTGAATTTTGATGCTGCAGGCTGCAAGGCTGGAAATATAATGTGCTCCAGTCTACTTGAATCAAGCGATCCTTCTCATTTGGAGATAATGGATTGCGATATTTGCTGTATTGAGCCTCTTTTCTGCCGTGAGTGTTGCTGTATCCTTTGCTCTGTGGTAATCGATTCAGCAAATGTCGATAATAAAAGCTTCATCAGATGTGAAGCCAGGGTCAAAGATGGATTTATTTGTGGACACATATGCCACATAGAATGTGCCCTCCGTTCTTACATGGCTGGGACCGTTGGAGGATTCATTGGCCTCGATGCTGAGTATTATTGCAGACGGTGTGATGCAAGGACGGATTTGATTCCTCATGTCAAGATTCTTCTCCAGAGCTGTGAATCTATTCATTCTGGTGAAGAAATTCAGAAAATACTTAATCTTTGTGTTATTATATTGCGAGGATCGACTAAACCAAGTGCAAAGGCTCTGTTGCATCATGTTCAATCTGCAGTTGGAAAGGTATTCTGCTATTATGTGCTTAAAGAATGAACTAGGGGAAGGTTCAGATGAGAACCATAAATATTTTGAGAACCGGGGAACCACCTATTTCACGTATTATTCACGATGAATAACCCTGACTAATCATGAATATTATTTGTCATAAGTATCTATCACGACCATTCATAATGAATAATACATGAAGTAGGTGGTTCATCGGTTCAAAAAATATTTATGTCCTCATTTGAGAAGTGGAGGTTAACGTGTGAGAAGTGGTTTTCAACTGCTGGATGAGAAATGGACGCACGTTAGAATGAGATGCACCGGATCAATTCCCTTCTAAGCCGCAATTCATGGGTGGGCATTAGATTAAAAGAGATCAAGGGTTCAGATCCACTTCACAGTTTGCACACTTCTCACCGTTAACTCAACTTCTCACACGATCCTTCGCCTATCAACAAATAATTGGCTTTTAATTTTTACTAACCAACTACCTTTGTTGCAACTTCCGAAAAACGCTATAGTTTGTAAGAATGAACCATACTGGACATTTTGGAAACCTAATTGCAAAATCAACCTTTGTACTACACATGTCCGTAATTGCTCTGTCTTACAGAATATAGTGCTTTTTTGGCATTTTTGAAACAGTTATGGATTGTTTGCCACAGAAAGCAAAGTAAGATGGTCCCAAGTCATTTACTTGATTAAAAAACGTTTTCTGTGAAAGACTATTACTAATCTGTTTGCTGTTGCCAGCTTAAGGAAGGCAATTCTCAAGAAGATATATGGAGACGGGAAGACACATCAGCTGGCACTACAGGTACCTTGTCTCTAACTCTGTTTTTATAGATAATACGGAGACACAAAATTGGGTTTTTAGGGCGCCAAAAATGTCAAAGTCTCCTAATAGACTGCTTCATAGGATTAACGTTTATAGGACCAAACAATTGTCCTTCCTATGTTAAAGCGTTAACAGAAAGTTTATAGGATGATTTTGGGCATTTTAATAAGTTTTTTAGGACACTTCTGAAATAAAACATCCTATTAATTTTTTATGACATTATTTGATAAAATGTCTTGCAAAAACAAGTTTCCTAAAAAAAGATGTGTTCGTATCACACTTCTCCAAAGTGTCCTATTAAAAAGCTAAGATGTTTTATTTTAGAAGTGTCCAAAAAACTTGTTAAGACGCCCAAAAACGTCGTATAAACTTATTGCAACACTTTTACATAGGACACATAATTGTTTGGTTGGTCTTATAAGGAAGTTTACAATGACCCTTGGACAACTTCGGCGCCCTATAAACCCGATTTTGTTGTAGTGCCACCTTCAGGTGGGATATACTAATTGGCCTTTGTTGCTCTCCATGTTTTGCCTTAATTTTCTTTAATTTAAAATTTGGTTGGCATCAGGAGAACTCTCTCAGTGCGAAACCGACACATTAGAAGTTTCTAACTTCAAGGAGCGTAAGAGAGGTTCACCCCAGATTGCCAATTTCGATTATCGAATAGAATCGTTAGAACTTGAGGAAAGGGTCGAGAAGACACTAGCTGCACTGAAGAAGTCTCAGGAAGGGGAATATAGGATTGCAGAGGACGTTCTCGTGGCTCAAAAAAACCATCTTTTACTTCTTTATGAAGAGTTGGACAAAGAGAAAGGCGAACTTGCCAAATGCTCCCCCTCAGCCGACCCATCCATGGTTCATGCGGTTTTCAAGAGAATGACTCAGATCAAGAACGAGTTAGATAAGATCACCTTAATGCAAGCAGTTGGTAAAGGATTTGGAAAAACTTCTAAACATGTTTTGAAAGAGCACTTTGGCGTGCAACCGGATATCTGAAAATAGATCCAATTGCTGCCAAAATGAGTCTTTCGAGATTGTATGTTAATGTAATGGTCCATTTTCGGACCAAATATGTTGCGAATTTTCTTCTTGTTGTATGCTCAAATATGAGCAATGGATGTATCAGTAAAGGGTTATATATGGTTTAGAGGCATTGCTTTCTACATTGGTACAAAAGGATCGGTTCTTGATTTTTGTTTTCACCTTGTGTCGTTTATGCTACGATTTTGCCAAGTAGATAAGCTAGCTGTCGACACTTTTGGCATCGATCTCATAAGCGTGGTTATGGAACTCTATTATATTACTTTCTAAAACTGAAGTGAAGGGAGGTTTCAATGCACACCAAAATGTAAAGTCTTAGAGCAGTAGACTTTGGTTTTGATATTATGTAAGAGTGTGAAACCTTGTTAGACGTTTATATTCCCATCCAAAAGATGTATCGAGGACGGATGGAAGGTTTCTAACATATATTGAAGAGAAATAGTAGTCCAAGTTTAGCTGATGTTAAACTCTAACTGTCCGTTTGGTTTGTAGGATGAAATGAATTTGGGGGGATTTGGATTTCAAATCCATTCCAATCCCGTGTTTGGTTTGCAGGATTGTCCAAATTGAAATTCTATGATTTTTTTGAAATACCTCGAACATAGGATTTGAAAATCCCGACGAGGTGGCTAGGATTTCAAGAGATTTCGTAGGATTTGTATATAATAATGTTTAAAAATATGTGAAACATTTGTTTTCTGGTAATCAGTTAAATAAAATGTAATTCAATAATTATTTTTTAACTTTTTCAATTCTTTTAATGATTTTTTTGTAGAGAATGGAATTCAAGTCCATTTCAAATCGTACAAACCAAACACACCAAAAATTCCAAATCCTTCCACGAAATCCAAATCCTTGAACACCATTCCATCAAACCAAATGCTGCCTAAGGTGCTATTTGGTTGACATCATTCAAAGGATTTCAAGGACCAAGTCCTTTGTTTAAATTCAAATTCCTTTGTTTGGATATTGAAATGGATGGAATCATTTGAGTTCCACAAATTGAAAAATTTATCTTTTCTTTGCATAAGTGAAGAAACTGAATTCCATCCATTTGCATTAAATTTAACCAATACCGTCCACCCCTCGCCCAACCCTCCCCCATCACGACCATGCTACTATTGTCACTGTCACGCCCCACCCCTAACCACCACACCGCTACTATCGCCATCACAACCGTCATCCGCCCCACCCTATCCTATCCCAACCCTAACCCACCAATGATCACCATGCAACTACTGTTGTTGTCAAAGCTGCCACCCCTACCCTGTCACCCCCACCCACATCCACTCCTCTTCCGGCCACCCAACTACCACTGTCATGGTCAAAGTTAGCATTACCAGGCAAGAGAAGCAACACTTGTACTATGCTGGTTTTATGACTAAGAATCTTACCCAGTAAGGTAAGCGCTTCCTAGTTTGTGTTGGTAAATGTCCCCTTAGACAACCAAAAACTAGATACCATCGAAAATAAAACCAAATCAAATCAATCCATTTCGGTTTAGTTTATGGATGACACAGTTCAATCTCAACTCTAAAAAGATCCAAGCCGATTACATTGGTTCAGTTTGTGAAGCGAATTACCGTATGAACCACCCGTTTTACTTGTGTATCAACAGATTTAGCAGACAACCAACATATATAATATGCGTATGAGCATGAGCTTACAAAATATGATCCTGGTCGTCGATCTGATGATGCCTGCGCTGGGATCTTCTATGTTTCCGGCTATGCCTTCTAGGTGTTGCGGCTGGGACAGGGCGTCGAATTTCCTCTACGCTTGGTGGGAGTCCAAAAATACAATCGAAAGGGTTTTCCATTGCAACAAACCCATTATTCATCTGTGTTAGAAAAGTTGGAAATCAAACCCTTAATACCAACATGAAAAGCTGAAAATCAAATTTTTACAGTAAAAAAAAAAGATACTTACAGGAACTGGCTTGTGTTCTGGACCCATGTTAGCATCATGATCATAGGATTCATGGTGGTCTGTTCGTTGGGGATGTGCGCCACTTTCCACAAAGTTATTTCGATAACGCCACCTTGATTTTGGTGTGTCAGTTGTTGAATCATCAAATACATTCTCACAGTAGAAACGTTTTGATAGTAGGTTTCTTGTGACCGGATGATTTGGATACCTTTTCAACATTCTGCAGTGCAAAAATATTCCCTTCGTACTCAGTATTTACCCTCCCAAAAAAAGAACAAAGCTCATGATACAATATAAAACCATTGCAGCTAATAAGTGTCTTAGACATATTCATCATATAAATAAATAGAGACCCGTTGGTTAATTATTCAGCTTTAGGGCTTATGTGGAAAAACATTATACATCAAAATCTATGGGTTATGTGGTGCTCATTGCTCAATCAACAAAAGTGAACTACTTGATAGCTCGTTTAATTCAAAATGATTAAATGACTCACATATTTGCCAACTCTTTCTGCATCCGACTTCCATCCATGCAAAGAATTTGTTCAATGCATGAATGAATTGACCGCCTGAATCTCCACATTGAAGTTATAGCAGCAGCTCCTAGGAATTGGTTAATAGATTCATATCATGAGAAGAGACCAACAAGATATGAAGGTGGGTTTGCAGACAGAAACAGTGAATTTTTTGAAAAGAAATGGAGATGAGGAAAGGTTCATTAAGAAAGAAAATAAGAAAGAAAACAGGGAGAATGTGTGCTCCAGTGGGTGGGGAAGGGTGTTGAGGATCTCAGACCATCAATTCATTACCCAATTACTAACATATATTAGCACTTATCTTCTCCAACCCGAATGAACGTGAGTCACATTGGTAATGACCCAACGGAGTGACTAAAAATTTTGATCAAAAAGATTGTAAACTATACATGAAAGAAAAACTTTTGAATATTCTAATAACCACTTAGACTAACAAGAGCAAGGGAGTAAGAACGGAAAGATACCAAGGAAGATGACGATATTGAAGCCAAATGTACACACAAAGAGGATCTAGGGGTGGGAGAGAATTACCTCCTGCAAGGTTGATGCGAAACATCTTATCAAGATTTCCAGTAGCTGTAAGGGAAAAAACAATCAAGACCATTGCAGCTTTGGTGATTATAAGCATGTCAAAATGCTAATTTAAATAACACTACAAGAGAAGACTATGAATAACAGAAAAAGTGGCAATAGGAACACAAAAAATAGATATTATAATTTATGAATGATATTAATTTATTATCAATATTGCTTACATAAAACAGGGCAGTAGTGGAGTTATTCCAGAAAACTGGCCTGGATTCGGTGTTTAGACCAGACTAATATGCATGAACCACACTTAGTTCAGTCAGTCTTTAACAACTGTATAATTTTAATATGATTGATAATTACAAACAAATTATTCAAAATGAATCACATCGGCCAGAAGCAAGAAGCTGATCTAAAAGACCTAAGATTCTTTTTGCTGATATCACTTCCCTCAATTCTCCGGTTGTGATTCCCATTCTCTTCTCCTCACGTCAAGTAAATAAGAGTAACATATCCATTCTCCTCACACCATATAAATGGGACCCGCAAAATGAAACAGTTAAATGGTAGAGCCTAAAACTACTCAGCACATAGCAATTCAAGTTTCACACATGAGGGAGAGATGTTTTGGTTGGAGATATACTTTTACAGATCTGCAGCAATATTGATGGCTCAGTACATACTTGGAGTTTGACATCAATTGTCAAAATGTGTAGTTTACAGAAGTGGTAAATGTAAATCATCTTGAGACAGAATTCTTTCTTTTGGAACGACAAGAAGATGAATTCATAATATTTCGTGGATATCAAATCAAATGAGATTCTGTTCAGCCTTTGATATGTATATCACCATCAGTAGATTACATACAACAATTAATTAAAAGGGAAATTAATTAAAATGCCAAAAGTTTGACCAACAGTTACCAAAATGCCACAAAAATTTCTCAGTTTACCAAAATGCCGGCGATGGAGCCCGTGATCGCGGGATAGGGCTGACGTGGCACGAACTTTGGCCAAAAGTGCCCCGCGGAGCAGGTCAACTTTGGCCGCGGTGCACATTTGGCCCCTGCCCGCGATCGCAGTCCGCGATGGACCAAAATTTTTCAGTTTTGGTCCCTGAAAATTTACACTTTTGGTCCCTGTACTTAGACGAATCTTGCATGCTTTTACTGTTTTTTTCCACAATTATTGTACTTTGAAGACCGATTTGTGGTTGAAATTCATTTGCATGTTTGAATCAATGTTAAATCAGTGTTTTTGGAATACCAGTTTGTGGATGAAATAGACAGATCATACACCGATAGTGATGATCACGAAGAATATACCCCTAGTAGAAAATCATGTAGTCAGATAAATGACTTTTTTGATATGCCCCCTATTCTTCCAGACTCCCATACCCAGACACAAACCTACGAACCTACACCTTATATTCGCAGTGAAAGGTTAAAAGCAGGTCAGATATTCGATTCGAAGGATCTCTTGGCAAGTCAGATCAGACTCAAGTTCTTGGAAGAGGGTTTCCAAAGTCACGCGCGGAAATCTGACAAAAGCAGATACATAGTTGAATGTGCCAGAGAAAAGTGTGAGTGGAGGTTGTACGCGATTCAAACGGGTCCCAAAGGAGGGGCGATAATGATTAGAAAGTTGCACGACGTACACACTTGTACGAGGACGCAACTTAATCCCCACCACAAACAAGCCGGCAAAAAGACTTTGGGTGCGATGCTGAAAAACAAATTTCTTGATGTTAGCAGGTCATTGCGTCCAAAGGACATCATCCACGATGTTCACCAGCAGTTCGGCGTCACGATTGATTACCACCAAGCTTGGCGTGCGCGATGCCATGCACTGTTTATGGTGAGAGGCACGTTCGAGGAGTCGTATGAACGACTCCCGACATATTTATATAATTTGCAGCTGCAGAACCCTGGTACTGTCACGCAACTACGGACCGATTCACGTCGACGGTTTGAGATGTGCTTCGTGGCCCTTGGACCCGCGGTACGTATTTTAACACGTCATATGTTTACACATTATAAACTATAACATTTACAAATGAAAACCACCTATGTTTTTGCAGATCCGCACATTTGTGGCAAATCTACGTCGTGTCCTGATAATAGACGCAACCCATTTAAAGGGTCGTTACTTGGGTATGATGTTCCTGGCGGTTGCCATGGACGGGGATAACTCCATCGTTCCAGTAGCTTTCGGCGTAGGCAAGTCCGAAACCGGGGACGAGTGGACTTGGTTTATGTCCATGTTGAGACAAGCTATCGGAGACCCGCAAGGGTTGGTGTTTATGTCTGACAGGGCTCCTTCCATAAGCGCCGCAATCTCTGCCATGTACCCAAACGCCCCTCACGCCATATGCTGTCGACATTTGGAGATGAACGCCAAATCCAAGGACAAACGTATTACCACCTACAAGGATGTCTATTGGGCGGCATGCAGAGCATATACGGATCGGGAGTGATATAGTGCCGACGAAGCAGCCAAAGTCTTTGACGAAGCTGGACCGGAGAGGTGGTCCGCAGCCCATTTTCCTGGACAACGGTATGACATTCTGACCTCGAATAGTGCAGAGTCTTGTGAATGCACTCTCCCGTTTTGCGCGTAGATGTCCGATTGTTAATCTTATGGACTACTTTCGGGCCTTTCAACAAGAGTGGTACCAAATTCGACGCCTAAAAGGAGCTGAGATGCAAAATGCACTCACACCAACGGCGGAGAATATCGTTCAGTACAGGGCACGTGCGGCGACATGGCCGGTAAGAGCAATCGGGTATGGGAAGTACGAGGTGCATGATGACTATATTCACGCGATTGTGAATATGGAAGACCACATTTGTTCGTGTCGCGAATGGGATAATTCTGGGTTACCGTGCGGCCATGCCATCGCTGCAGCAAGATATATGAGTCGTACAGATTGCAGCGACTTGGCTGTACGTTTCTTCACGTCCGAATATTACCGGAAAACATACTTGGAGGTAATAAACCCAGCTGGACCCCCTGCAGCATGGGTGTATCCACCCGACCCGCTTCCGCCATGCTATCCACCTTTAATGGATAAGAATAGAGCCGGGAGACCGAGAAAGAACGACCGTCGTCCATCACGTGGTGAAAGTTCGATACAACGAAGATGTACTCGGTGCCAATGCATAGGGCACACTCGTGGAGAGTGTCCAAATCCCGCCCCTTCAACCGTGCCAAGGAGACATTCAGTCAGTCACACCCCGAACCCGTCACAGCTTGAACCATATGGAACAAACACATATGATACTGTTGATCTAAACGCTGATTTGTAATATATATACACACATACATATGCTTCTAAATGAACATTGATAACACATCTAGTTTGTAAATGATATATATATTCATATTATATATATACACACATACATATGCTTCTAAATGAACATTGATAACACAGCTAGTTTGTAAATGATATATATATATATTCATATTATATATATACACACATACATATGCTTCTAAATGAACATTGATAACACAGCTAGTTTGTAAATGATATATATTCATATTATATATACACACATACATATGCTTTTAAATGAACACTGATAACACAGATAGTTTGTATTCCATCCAACATGCTCTTCATCTTCAATCTTTCTGACCCTTCTTCAACGGCTTCTGCTTTTGCAACCACGTATGACCATTGTGTACCACAACCCGGACACACTTTAGCAAATGAGTTGAGGGTTGTCATATATTCTACAAGAGGAGTAGGCCCACGTGGATAGAGTACGGCTACCAAAATCTAGCATCATTAACAAACAAAACCCCATGTTTGTTTATCCGAATAAGGCAACCTCTGACTTGACCTTGCATGATGTATCCAACCTAACCGTGGTTCAGCGGCTTAAAAACTACTTTTCAGAGAAATTAACAACAACAAAAAATACAAAACAGTAAAAAAATACAAACAACAACACAGTAAAAAAAATACAAAAAAAAAATACAAAACAACTAAAACAACCACCACCTACTTAAAAATTGATTTAGTTTCATCAATCCAAGCTTGCTTCTCGTTTACCTTCGCTTGAATAATTGCGAAGTCTTGCAGAATATGGTGAATTGCTTCTTGTTCTCGACGAACACGAGCCTCCCGAGCTTTTATATCCCCTTTCATCCTTTTGATCTCCCTGTCTTCCTCTTCGATCTTTCTCAAATGGACTGCCTTCCTGTCCATAATTTTTTTCCACTCTTCTGTTAGTTCATCTATCTCCTTTTCCTTTTTTGCTATGGCGACCTCGATTTGAGGTGGCATTTTTTCAGGAGTAGACTTAGGGTTCGATGACGATGCCATTTGTGGATGAAATGAGAGAAGAAAAATCAAGAGAGAAAGCAATTCAAAGAAAGAAAGCAAGAGAGAAATCAAGAAAGAAAGCAATAAACAAGTGTGAATTGTGAATTACATATTACTGATATTTATGGATGAAATCTCAAACATGCAAATGAATTTCAACCACAAATCGGTCTTCAAAGTACAATAATTGTGGAAAAAAACAGTAAAAGCATGCAAGATTCGTCTAAGTACAGGGACCAAAAGTGTAAATTTTCAGGGACCAAAACTGAAAAAATTTGGTCCATCGCGGGCTGCAATCGCGGGCAAGGGCCAAATGTGCACCGTGACCAAAGTTGAGGGGCTCCGCGGGGCACTTTTGGCCAAAGTTCGTGCCACGTCAGCCCTATCCCGCGATCGCGGGCTCCATCGCGGGCATTTAGGGCATTTTGGTAAACTGAGAAATTTTTGTGGCATTTTGGTAACTCAATGTTTGACTTTTGGCATTTTAATTAATTTCCCTAATATTAATAATAATAATAATAATAACAACAATAATAATAATAATAACAATAAAAATATTACCACCGGCTTGTGCGTTACCGACAACGGGGTCCTCCGAAACGTCAACCCACGTCGACACTAAGGCGAGTTCCTCGTCTTTACTCCACATCTGTTTGGCGGCTCTATTTTCATATTGTTTGTTTTTTTCTTTTCTCGTTGGTGTCGGGTTTGATGGTTCCGGGATAGATTGTTGTGTGTAGATGGATTGTTGGGTTTCCGGAACAATGTCGTCGTCGAGATTGATTGCGGGTGAAGGAAGATTGTAGTTGGCCGGAGTAAAACCTTGTTCAATCAAACCGGGACGTGTAAATTGGTAAGGAATATGTTGCGAAAATTGTTGGTGAAATTGTTGGGGAAATTGTTGCGAAAATTGTGGCGGAAATTGTTGCGAAAATTGTGGCGGAAATTGTTGCAAAAATTGCGGATGATAACCTTGTTGTGTAAACGCTTGGAAACCAAGCTCCGGTCTTTTTGCGGTTGTGGTGTATCCGGTCGGTTACGACGGGATGTAGGTGTTTTGTTTTGATTCATGATGAAATTTGAGAGAGTTTGTGAGAGTTTGAGAGAATTTGAGAGAGTTTGGTGTGAAAAATATAGAGAATGGAAGACAATGAGAGAATGAGAGTTGTTTTGTGTGAAAAATAAAATGGGTTTTAGGATTATATATATAGTGTGATTAAATTGAAAAAAAAAATTTAAAAATAGCCGTTGCCAACGTCTACAATTTCAAATTATTTAAAAAAAAAAGAAAAGCAATCGGGTTGAACGGGTTTTGGAACCCGGGGCTGGAACCCGAGCCCGCTCCCTCCCGTAGCGTAACCCGCTGGAGCCCGCCGAGCCCGAAAGGGATACGGATGGCCTTACTAGGGTTCATCTTGGTATGTGACAATAATACAAATTTACAAATGAGAAGGAAAATATTCCAAACAGAAGGTAGTTCAAGAAGTGTGTACAATTTTACCTGACCATGCAATTGCACCACCAGCCACTGCACCGACCGCGAGCTGTCGCAGTGTCTTTTCCTTCCAAGTCATAAGAAAGTTTGCTTCTTGACTTGATATCTTGTCCTGCTAATATTTATTAATTGCACAATATTATTGATTTAAATTTTAGCCGTGAAACTGCTCGTGGGTATCATACGGTATAATATATTAGTGAGAATCACACATTAGTCAATGGTTCAACTAAAGATAGAAATAAAAAACTTACACCCGACGTCCCTTATTAAATGCGCCTTTTGGCAATTCATTTTATCCAATCCAAATGGGTGTTATGGTTTTTGCAGCTTTTTAAGCAATGTTAATGTCCTTTATGTGGGGTCGGTCATCTATGGTTTAACGAAAAATCGATTTAGATTTATATAACTTTTTCTTAATGAACTTTTCATAATCATCAATTTTAGCTAATTCAAATGAGCTTGCTGAAAGCACATTTTTCCGTCAAAGTTGATACATGACGGTTAAAATTTTCTTTAAAAAATAGCTATTCAGACAAAACCTACTTAATGTTTGGTGATAAAAAAAATTAATTGTTGTATGTAATCTACTGATGGTGATATACATATCAAAGGCTGAACAGAATCTCATTTGATTTGATATCCACGAAATATTATGAATTCATCTTCTTGTCGTTCCAAAAGAAAAAATTCTGTCTCAAGATGATTTACATTTACCACTTCTGTAAACTACACATTTTGACAATTGATGTCAAACTCCAACATATGCCGTCGTATTTGATGAAGATTTTGTCAACATCATTTTATTTGCAGTATTATTAATATAACTTCAAATATCTATCAAGGGTTAGGTTCCGGTGATAAATTAGGGTTAACGTGAGAAGCGTGAAAAGTGGTTATCAACCGTTGGATGAGAAATGAACACACGTTAGGATGAGAAATGGACACGCGTTAGGATGAGATGCACCGGATCAATTCCCTTCTAAGCCGTAATTCATTTGAGGCATTTTAGTATCAACAGTTCAGATCCACTTCTCACGTTAACCTCAACTTCTCACATGATCTTTCACCTATCTATCAAATGTTTGACATAACTTAAACAAGTCCATACGAAAAACCACATTGAAAAGGCTGTGGATCAACTCAAAAGTCAAATGAAACTTTTTTTGCTGATAAACTTCACTACCTCAATTCACTTCCAGCGGAAATAGTGAAGAGCAATCGAAATTATTAGGAACTAAAACCAACTGGATCACTCACTTATCCACTTACATTATCAGTGAAGATTATAGATGCAGAATTAATCAAGATGATAAGCAAAGAAATGAGTAGTAAAAATCGAAATTAGGAAATGTAAGCGGTGATATTTGGAGTATGTGGATAGAACGATGAATATGAGAGTGTGTAATTGCAGAATTACCTGTTTGGAACGGAGGACTTGTTCAAGGTCAATTAGGGATTCTGCCACGACGAAGCAACCTCCTCAGCAAATCCCTCTCTGTATTCCGTTGGGGAAACCGGAAATGCGGCAAATGCCCGATAAGCAAGCCACGGGACCCACTTACATCCGGGTCGGGTCGGTCCGGTCCGGGTCTTAAACAGCAATGTGTTGCCACTTGGCACCGACGATTTTTTTTAGATTGAATTACAGAGTTGGTGTTTGTGGTTTGGTAAAAGATACGAAATTGTTTCTTAAATTTTATTTATTACACAAAAGAGCTTAAGGTTTGCAATTTGTTTTGAATTTGGTTCTTCATGCTAATGGAGGTCCATAGAGCAAAAATGATCATTTTACCTTTTTTCTCCATTTTAATTATTTTTTAGTTATTTAGTTTTTTTCTTGAATAGAAACCCTAAAATAATCGAACTCTCCTTACCCTCGCCTAAGGTACTGCGTGGACATGAGCTATTCACTAGACTACCTTGCCTAAAAACTTGTGCCTCTCCCTCAACTATGATATTATATCGGACTCCATCATTTTATATCTTTGTGGGTGTCCCCAAATAAGATGTTGTAGCCCCTAAGCATTAAATCTCCCCAAGGCATCATTCCCCGTGCACTGCCATTTTGAATGGATCCATTGTTTGTGTAACCAAATACATCCATATACCAATCACCAAACTCACAAATACCTCAATATAACTAACCTCACCCATATCACACCGTTTTGATCGTCGTTGACAAAGAGAATCGTGTGGATGATTGAGATCGGTGTGTTTGGCAGAGAATCGATCGTCCATAGCAAAGTAGATGAACTGACAAGTGTAGAACGGTCAGTCATAGGTAAGTTGATGTTTTTTGCACCGAAGTCACATTGAGTATTTTCTATTTCCTACATATTGAACAAATGATGGTAAAACTCTCTAAATCTTTAGACTAAGGGGAATTTTGTTTGAAATGTCGACACTACAACCTTTTATCAGGGTAACAATATCATGTTCATTCATTTTTGTCTGTTTGCTCAAAATACCCTTCAGAAAAAAAATTACATAACAATCCTTTGTCAATTGCTTCAACCAACAATGTTGATATGTAATTCTTTGAATAGATCAAGGAATTTTTTGGATTGTAACTCCTTCTAACTTCTTAAACTATAGAGTAAGGTACATAGGCTTAAACGGGTGTCAGAACTATGTTCTTAGGGGTTTGATTTGTTGGAGACTTCTTGGTCTTTAACTAAGGGACTAATTGGTGTTATGAATTTAATTTTCATCAATAGGTGAACAAGTTGTAGAATTATTTTTAAAAAACTTTATTGTTAAACTCAAGAGGGAATCACAAGAAGGGGTTAGATTTTTTCACGAATGGCAGAAGTCGTGTTAAAATCTTTGTTGTCTATAGGTTTAGGTACACCAATAGCATCCGAGTAAGATGATATAGCGTAATTTTCAGATCATGCTTTGGTTGGGACCACATGATCTTTCAGCGAATTGCTAACTACCAACTCATTGAAAAAGGTCATTGCTAACTACCAACTCATTGAAAAAGTCATTGCTAACTACCAACTCATTGAAAAAGGTCATGTATTGGTTGGGACCACAGGATTGAAAAAGGTCATTGGGTATAGCCATGATAAGTAATAGCCATGATAAGTAATCGTTTTGTTTTCTTTGTCCATTCATACTTTTCCCAGTCTTGTGGGGACCATTTGTCAAGTTCCTTAGGTTTATCATATTCTGGTACCTCCGGTGTTGTTGGAGTTTCATGTACCCTAGGAACAGTAACCATGGGAACATATGGTGGATTGTGGATGTATGTGACTAATTCGTTGTCCACTCCATCCAGAAAATGGATTATTCGAATCTTCCATTGTGAATATTCGTCTCTTAGAAGAGTTGGAGGCTTGGTTAGAGAACCAGTAGTGAAGAAGTTTGTTGCATTTGCCATTTTTTTAAGAAATGGAGTTTTTAAAGAAAAAGAAAAACAGAGTATGGTACTGAAATCGTTTTAAAGATGGGACAGGTTGGGAATACAAGCTTTAATCTAGGAAGAAAAGAGTTAAAAATGAACAAAGCACACACTAGATTTTGAAGGAGAAACAATTCCTATTTATGTGTTAAGAATCAAACTGGACAAAACATGGCTTGCTCTATAAAACTGAAGAACAAATCTAAAAATCAGTCCAAAAAACTACCAAAAAGAGTCAGAATCATTGCAGAGTACATCCTTTGATATTGAGAATCAAGTTTGCTTTGATACCAATTGTTGATCCCGTTTTGACTCAACAATGATATTTAAACCAATAAAATGATAAAACAAAGTATAAGAACTTATATGCAGAAGCGTTTGTAAACAGATTGGTTTAAACAGTTGGTAGTTTCACACACAAGCAATAAAGATGAATAATAACAAATAACAGTAAGAGTTCTGTTAAACCAAGATCTAATCAAGATAGAGAAGATATGAATTCGTCATCCATTTCTCTCAAGAACATATTACAAGATTAGGAGTTCTGTACAAGTGTTTCTCTCTCTAGAATATAAGAATGTGAGTTAAGTATGTCTAGAGTCCTATCTACTAAAACACAACAAAACCTATTTATACTAAACACATTACAAGGTGTAAACAACACAATACAACTCAATACATTGACTTTGACTTTGACCTTTCTATATTTAAACCTTGAAGACATATTGCACTAACAATCTCCCCCTTGGATTCAAGGTTTAAACAAATGCGATCAGCAAGCTTTGGCTTTCTTGAATCTTCGGTCTTCATCAAAGCATGTCAAAGTCAAAACGTCATCCAATCTTCAAACGGCAAATAACGAACTTCTTTCTTCGAGCAGGAGAATATGAATCTTCACACAAAGCTTTTTAATACAATTAAGCACAAGTTCAAGAAAAAGAGATCACAGAATGATCAATCGATTTTCCTCAAACTCTTGAAGAATTCTCCCCATTTCCATTGACTTGAGAATTTCATTCTTCAGTGTCGATCTTCATAAACGCGCGAGTTCAAAAGAAAGAGATCACTGAAAGGATCAATCGATTTCTTAAAAACTCTTGAAGAATAAAACTCTCCCTATCCTTTCTTGAAACGACGTCTTCTTTCTACAAATCTCCCCGTTGACAATAAAACGAATCTTTGATTTTAAACTTTCTTTGACATGAAATTGATGTAGACATTCTCCCCCTTTTTCGATGAAAGTGAGCATCACGAGCATCGAAAATCTTTTCAATTTCAGTCACGGACAATCTCCCTCTTCAAAAATATTTCTTCCCCTTGAAAAACACGAACAATCTCCCCATAAGCGAAAGATCTTTCTCCCCCTAAAAATAAGAATTGTAGAGCAAGTTGATTTTCTCCCCCTGAAAATTTGCATAAAAATCATATAAGCGCACATTTTAACAAACTTATATGAAGAAAATAGAATTCATTGAACAACATTTTATAACTGCTAACATTTAATCATTTGAACACCAAACAAAAGAAATTCAACTTTATGAAATGTAACAAATATTTCCATCAAGTGAAATCAAATGCATGCGTTTGGATTCAAAAACAAGACATCATTGCATATCAAGTTAAAAATGTTCAGTTTCAACTCATTTATTAAATCTATTTGGTGTGCTAGCATGCGAAATATGATTAGCAACAAGCAAATGCACCTCTAAAACCTATAAGAATACTTTGCTCTTACTCACACTATTTGTCCAAAAACATAATTTTCACAAATTTACAGGTTTATCGCGACTTTGTATTTTCCCCAAGTTTCAAGAGATGTGTGCTCTTAGGCATCTTTTCATATTGTGCACATTGGCAACTTTTATTATGTGCTCATTGGCATCTTTTATAATAAAACAGTTTATTAAGACTAAGATACACTGTAAACGTAACTTTCTAACTGGTCCTATAGCAGGATTTGGGGCAGCCGATCCCAGACCAGTTGGCCTTAGGGGCTAGGTGACAAGAACCCCTTGGAACTTACTCTCCCGAACCAGAAAGGCTACATCGATATACCTTAATCCCATCTGTACCAGTAGAACATGACTTTCTACCTGGTTCTATAGCAGGATTTGGGTCAGCCAATCCCAGATCAGTTGATCTTAGGGGCTAGGTAACGAGTACCCCTTAGGTCTTAATCTCCCAAACCAGATAGGCCACAGGCACAAACTATCAAACTGAATGATTTTATTATATATATATATATATAATAATAATTTTTTTATTTTAATTTTTTTAATTTTTTTAATTTTTAATTTTTTAATTTTTTTATAGCATCTCAATCACTTGGTTCAAAAACGTAGTGCTTCCCCCATATTTTCGTTTCCATTCATGATTAAGACGAATAGGCTTTGTGAGCATTGTATTCTGTATAAGTCTAGATTTACACAATTTTGCACTTATATCAAAATCTCAAACATGTTTCGCTGACATTTCGACTTATTTCAGAAGCAAAAGTAGAAACAAATATAACTCTGACTATACAAAAATGCTCGTAAAATCATCCTTAACACACATTTTATTCATTGAATGAAAAATTGAAGAATTTTTCACTTCATTGAATTAAATTTGTGAAGGTTCAAACTTTCAACGTTAGTAGAAATAAAATATAACACAATGTTACCTTTTTATTACTTGATTTGAGAAACAAAAAGATATGGCAGTTAAAGTTCAAAAAGATATCACCTGATAAGTACGAGTTCTAAACTGATTTGTTTAGAAGTCATAGCCTTTGAAGTACGGGTTCTAAACTGATTTGTTTAGAAGCCTTTACTGTTGAAGTGCGGGTTTTGAACTGACGTGTTCAAAAGCCATAAACTTTGAAATCCAGGTTCTAAACTGATGTGTTTAGAAACCATTGTCTTTTATCTTTCTCCCCCTACAAAATACCAAAAGATTTGTCATTAATCACATGTATATAAAAAAATAATAAACTCCCTGAAAATATGTGATGTTCAATATCTTCTTGAATGCACAAGTACTTCATCTTCCGAGAGTTCAACACTTGTCTCTAAATCTGCAAAACAGATTAAGTAGATTTTGGTACCCAACGAGTCTTGGGTCCTGACACGTTAAGCGGAGCTCTATAAGAAGGAAAATGGTAAGTACCATACCAATATTGAACATAATTATTATTAACAAAATCATTATTTCCGCAATAAGAATTAACAAAAGAATTAACTTTCGTTGTAAAATTCTTATTTGGAAATGATGATTTTGGTACATCTTTTCCAGAAATTTTACCTTTTACCTTCCATTGCATGTTGACTCTTTTGTAGGAAGGAAGATCAACATAGTATTTGGAAGACATATCCACAGAATGCTCGTAAAAAATGTTAGAAGGACGCATCGGACATTCTAAAAAACACTCGGAGTTGTTGAACGACCTCACTTTTTTTGTTCCTTTGTCATCAACTTGAGCTTCTTCCGAATATCACAATTCACCCTCTTTTCCTTCATGATATCTGTAGATAAACCCGCCAAATTCTTCGTGAGTTTCCGAATTTCTTGCTGAAAAATCTTCCTCTCAATAGAAAAAACATCCTTTACGCTCTTTGACTGAAAATCCGCTTTCTTCATCTTCTCAAGTTCTTCACTTTCTCTATCCAACTCCATTTGTATTTCAGAAATTTTCTCAGTCAGCTTAGCATTCTTTGCTTCAAATCCTTTCCTTTGAACCTCAAAATCAATCCTTTCCTTTTCCAACTTTTCCTTCTCTAAAAATAAGACTTTCTGAAAATCTGAGTTCTGCTTGGAAAGTCTTAGACATTTGAGTTCAACATCTTTCTTGTCTTCAATTTCTTTAGTCTTTGTCTTCAAGGCCATTTCAAGTTTCGAAATCCTTTGAATTAGATCCACTCTTTCTTTCTTGTGATCTTCTCTTTCCATAACCAACAGATCTTTCACTTCTTGTAATCTCCTTGTAAGCTCGAAAATTTTCTCTTTCTCGTATTCTCTTTCAACTTCCTTTTCTTCTATTTTCTGAAAATCTACTTTCTTTTCTTCCGCATCTGAATGATCTTCTTTGTGATTTTCAGAGTCTGATGTTTTCTGATTTGCATCCTCCCTTTCATCTTTCTTTTGTTCCTTTACCTTGAAATCAACATACGATCCATGCATTAGCTTCGTTAATTCCTTCCACAACAACATAGGATTATTTTTGAAAGCATTCAATCGAGCACAAGTATATTGTGGAAGTTTGGAAATAACAAGGATCAAATATAATGTTGCATCTTTATTAGCTCTCTTCCGATATATCTCTTCTTCATTAAAATCTTCTTCCCGTTTATAAAGGATCAACGGGCCTTCGGTGAAAGATTTTATCATTAAATCTCCATTTTCTCTTCTCGAAATGAAATCCATGAAGTCGACCGTCCATTTCACAAAATCCGAATCCTTGTTAAGCATCGGAGGACGATTAACTGAAACTTGATAAGCCATCGTGATAAAAAAAAATGCTTAAACAGAACAGATCACAAAAAGTTAGAAAAACGACAAAAAGAACAGACTGATGAACAGTAGAAGATCGGCTAAGTGTCAAAGTTCGCAATCAACAGTTGCGAGAATCACGAAAATTCGTAAGGGTCAGTTACGAGAATCAGAAATTTCGTTAGTGTCTGTTGCGAGAAACACCAAAAAAAAATCGTAAGCAGAAGAACACCAAGTACAAAGTTCGTAACCGAAGCTTGCGAGAATCCTGAAATTCGTAACTAACTAATTAAGCAGACAAGCAAGTAGCTTAAACTAATTAAGCAAGCAAGCAAGAAGGTGAAACTAATTCAAGCAACCAAGCATGTAGGTGAAAAAAATATAAGTCTGAATTTCGCAAGTGCTATGTAGCTGAAAAAATTAACTCAGAATCTCGCAAGTGCCTCTTGCGAAATTAATTCCAAGCTAGCATGCATGTAGCTGAAAATTGATTGAAGCAAGCAAGTAAGCTCGTGAAATTAAATCAGTGATGTTTTCGAAGCAAGCATGTATGTGACGATTTTTATTTTAAGTCAGAATTTCGCAAGAGGTGATCTTCAGGTGGCTGCGCAATTCTCATTCAGTTGCTTGCGAAATATTTTTTTTTCCTGCAATAACACAAACTCAACAAACAAAATTAATATCACCAGTTAATGATCAAACTAAGCAACAAACAACTTTTATCAACATCTCATTAACAGAAACGGATCAAAAACTCAGATCTGAATCATTTTATCAAGAACACCTCAAGAACATGATGAATCCAAAAATTTCAAAAATGATTTTTATGAATTAATCCTTGAAATTTTTGATCAATTCATGTCTAAAAACTGTTTTTGGGAAGGATTTTGCACAAAAACGAATCAAAACACCAACAAATTGCAAAATCACTCTTCAAAAAAATTCACAGACAAGTTTTCTCAAGAACACCAAATTTTCAAAAATCCTTCAAATCTCGATCCAAACTTCGAATTAAGCAACCAAATTTTGCAGAGATGTTAGAAAACAAGTTTCTAACACGACGATATGAATTAATTTCGCTGAAAATCGCTGAATCAAAATCTGATAAACTGATCAGACTGAAAATGACGAACTGATCAGAAACTGAAAAATCTTCAAATCGATCCTCAAAACGATGAAATTAGCCTTCGATCCTTGAACGAAAAGTGTTCCTCTATCAAAAACGAATCGAACGAACTAAATCTTGATCAAATTCGACCAAGAATCACACAAATTTGACAAAAATCCAAGAAAACGAGATTTTCTTGAAAAATCAAGAAAATCGATCAAATTTCCTTAAGAATTCCGCAAATTTGATGTGTTAGATCAGTAGAAATTCTCCTCTAAATCTTGAATCTGCTCTGATACCAATTGTTAAACCAATATCTAATCAAGATAGAGAAGATATGAATTCATCATCCATTTCTCTCAAGAACACATTACAAGATTAGGAGTTCTGTACAAGTGTTTCTCTCTCTAGAATATAAGAATGTGAGTTAAGTATGTCTAGAGTCCTATCTACTAAAACACAACAAAACCTATTTATACTAAACACATTACAAGGTGTAAACAACACAATACAACTCAATACATTGACTTTGACTTTGACCTTTCTATATTTAAACCTTGAAGACATATTGCACTAACAAGTTCAACAAGTCATCTTCATTGATCTTGAATAAAAGTTACACCAAGAACACACAGTTGTGCATGTTTTTCTCTTAAGAATGCTTTCTCTCTCTAGAATTGTAACACCCCATTTTTTTCAAGTAAGTAACCGACCCTATTTGTAAATTCATGATTTGAGATCAACCTCGAGAAATAGGGAGAATCGGGGGCCGGATTGGATTTTGGGCAGCAGCAGGATAGAGGTCCGCGACTATGCCCGACGACATTGCCTAGGGCATAGTCGCTGGGGTATTGTCGCGTAAGAGGAACATCTGAGCCGAATCAAACAGAAGGTGGTACACGGGTCGCGACTATGCCCAGCGACAATGCCCAGGCCATAGTCGCGGTGTCATAGTCGCGGTCGGGGTGCTGAATCCGATTAAAACCCCCTTTCAACTCCAAATCATTTCTCACTTCTCCCATTTCACCCCTTTCCCTTCCAAACCGAAACCCTAACCCTCTAAATCATTTTTGGAGCTCTTGAAGCCATAAATCATGCAAACCAAAGCTTCTCTTTCAGTTTTTATCAAGGGATTATGGATGGAGGTTAGAACACTTCTTCTCACTTTCGTTTTGGTAAGATTTCTACAATTTTTAGGGTTTTCACCCAAACCTTTCCACTTCATTTGAAGATTAGGAGTCCCGGTGCATCTTGGTGGTTATAGAAGCACTTTGGGTTGGTGGATTCAAGTGTGGTTAAGGTAATCTCCTCTCCTCTTTGATTATGAAGCTAGGGTTTTGTTTAAATGGGTATTGTTGGTGTAAATTGGTTAGATGATGATTTTTATGGTTAGATAAGAATATTCATGGTTGGAAACTTATGGATTTAGGTTTTGGAGGTTTTGGCTTGAGGATGCAAACTTCATTAAAGGAGCTTACGTTGGAGAAACTCTAGATTTAGCTTAAATCTAGCAAGGTGAGTTCTAGTTACTTTGCGAAAACTTTGTACATGCCAAAATAGTATTTTCCAAATATTTATGTGTTTTACTTGAAAATATATGTGGTTGAGTTATTTGAATGGTTTAACTCTTTTGAAGTGTTTATCTTCATAAATGTGTAAAACACCCATATTTGGGGCTTTTGGATATTTGGATAGTTAGAAACCATAAACTGTCTTTAAAAGATTAATTGCTCAAAATGAGGTTTATTTGATGGTTTAATCATGTTAGTGTAAATGATTTTAATGAACCATTTGGGAAATGCACTTTTAGTGTTATGGGTCATTTTGAGAATATTAAGGGTGTGAGTCCTTTGGGAAAACCCCTTTTGTTTAACCCGTGTTGAGTTTTGGGGTTAATGATGATTTTGGGATACGTGTTTGCTTAAACAATGTTTAAATGCGTTTTATGCGATGATGACCGACATTATGGGTCTAACAAGCTTGGAGCACTTTGCTCGGTTTTGACTTTAAGATAGTCTTGGGACATTTGTCCGGTTTAAATGGCTCGATGTGGAGTCTTATTTGCGTGTTGCATATTATTGCACGTTGTTGATATTTACATGCTCGGGATGGAGTCTAGGATGTGTTATATGCTTAATTGCATTTCATTTGCATGATTTGATGTTGATAAATGATTATTAGATTTTTGAGTAGAGGGCTCGGTTTTGGACATGATTGAGTCTTGATGGCATTCGCCCGGTTTTATTAAGCTCGACGTGGGCTTGGGGTTTGCATTACATGAGTTGCATTATGTTTGAGAGTTACATGATTTGAATGTATTGATTATTCTTTTGGGGTCATGTATTTATATTTAAGTCAAGTAAGCTTGTTTCGGATGGTGGGTTTTCCCAAGGTAAAGATCCAGTAGGATTGAACTTGATGGCTTGAACTAAAGACCTAGTATGGTTGATGTTTATGAAGAGCTAAAGACCTAGTTTTGGTTGATGCCGGAGATGGACTATAGACCTAGTTTTGGTTGATGTCTAAAATGGACTAAAGACCTAGTTTTGGTTGATGTCTAAGATGGGCAAAAGATCTAGTATGATTGATGTCGAGCATTGACTAAAGACCTAGTATGATTGATGTGATCTGTTTTCCACATCCAAGAAGCTTACTTGCATTTATTTAATCGTGGTTTAATTTATGTGTTGCCACATTCGATGAGATCGGGTCTCCCCCGTCACCGAAGAGTGTTGATTTCGGGTATTTTATTTATTCGCATTTGGAGGTTATATTTTATGCATATGGATTGTTTTCCATGGTTGATGGACGGGTTTATGCTACATCTGCTTCGTATTATGTTTTAATAAAGTGTTATATCTAATGGATTGTTTTCCATGTTTTACGGGTCGAGTTTGTATTGTCAACCGCATTTGAAGGTTTTGCCTAAACTAGACTGATTTACGTATTTGAGTGAGTGGAAACGTAATTCATTTTGGAAAACGTATTATACCTTTCGGAAACCTTTCCATGGAAATGTGTGAGTTGGAAAATGGATGATTTGCATTTAAAGTAAAGTCTTTCGAAATCATGACTAAACTACTACCTCTCGATTTATGATTTTATATAGTCACGATAAAATGCTTGAACTCACTAGGCGTTAGCCTAACCCTTTTATTTGTTGGCATGTGCAACAGGCTCAGGTTGGGGTAGCTCTAGCTACATTGTGAAGTGGCGAGTGCTAGTATAGTGCACGAGAGGTGACTTGGTTAGTGAAGTCTTCCGCAATTGTTTGGACTAGCAACTTGTGTTGTGTTAAGTAACGCTCGATTAAGTCATTTTATTGTGAACTTTTGATGTTTTAAATTCTGAGGTATTTTAAGGAATGAATTGTAGAAGCGATTATATCTATTTTGGTTATTTTATTGAATTTTAAAGTTAGTTGCTCGTTCCAAATTTGAGGGTGTTACAAGAATGCACTGAAGTACAGTAGCCTCTCTCGCATGAAGGTTCTGACGACTGAATGTGCTCTTCTGTATTATTGCCTTTGACCATATAGACCTTATGACCATGTAAAGAGTTCTACCAGATCGAACGAGTGGAGGTTTATGAGATCTGCGTCGGTGAACTTCATCTTGGTTCCATCCTTTCTTTGCACATAAACTGATTATACCAGAAGTTTCGATATTTCGTGTGCAGAAGCTTGACTCCTAGGACTTGTTTGATTTTCAAATTTAAATAAACATGTTCAACCTTCGGTGTCTTGTCTCTATAGAATCTGTCAGTCAGCTCCCCGATGATCTCTTCATTTAATGTAGGCTTGGGCAGAGGGTCATTTAATCCTCGACTGTAGAGGTAGTTGTAAACGACCTCTTCCATGTCTTTCTTGGGTGGAGGTAGAGGCATGGGTCTTCGTAGAGCGTCCATTTCCTTTAACACTTGAGCCACTCTGTCCTCTGTGGGTTTTACGGTTGGATCAAGAGGAGGTATGGCAGAAAAATGGGGACCATATGCCCAGTCCTCTTCTTCAGGCTTTGGGGTGATGAAAGAGTCAAAAGCACTCTTCATTAGCTTCTTTGTGGGTTGAGGTTTGGGTTTAGGTTTAGGGTCCTCTGTGGCAATTCCTTTGCCATTGTCTTGTTTTGATGGTTTAGCCCTGGGAACCTCTGTTGTTTTGGTTTTGGTGATTGGTGGGGGTACCTCTGTAGATTTTACTTGTTGGCTCTGAGGATTTTGAGTTGGGATTTGTTGAGGGGTTTGTTGTGGTTGTTGTTGAGGTTGCCTCTGAGGTTGATCTTTTGTTGGGTTTGTCTCTGGTGGGTTTACCTTCACGTATGTTTTTGGTTTGGTGGTTTTGGTTGCAATAGTTTTGACTCTTGGGGTTTTGGGTCTTGGCTGATCTTCTTAAGTCTTCAGATGGTGGGGTTGGTGACAGTAAGTCTCGATCAGGATTGGCTTCCACAGAGGTAGGTGTTGCCTCTGTGGTCTGTTGTTGTTGTTGTTGTTGTTGTTGTTGTTGTTGTTGTTGTTGTTGTTGTTGTTGTTGTTGTTGTTGTTGTTGGGGTTGGGGTTGGACCTGTTGGATTGGGGTTGCGGCTAAGGGTTGAGTATTTGATGAAGGTTGTGCTTCTATTCTGTTCTCCCCCTCATGATGTCCATAGGGCCTAGTGCCATCATTCTCTGGATCATCATGTTTGCCTTCTGTTGTTGCATCTGCCTGGCAAGAGGTCTTAGGTGGTTTTGTGCGTGGGAGGTTTCTATCGGCGGTTTCGAGCTTGTCGCAGATATCGTCGCAGATTCCTAATATATACGCGACCTCTGCCTCTGATTTGAAACGGAACATGCCTACGTCGGCCTTGAATTGCTTGACGTAAGAGGCATTGGCAGAAGTAAAGGCCTTGATGAGCCCAGTTATATCATTTAGTACCTGCTACCCGATTTCTATGAGTTGAGCCCTTGTGATGTAATCAGTGGGTCGCAGAGCATTAACTTGAAATGTGGTGGACTCTTGAACCTTCTCTAGAGCCTTTTGAAGGTCCTCTATGGTTAAGATTGGAGAGGTGGTTGATGAGGTTGATTTTGAGAGAGCCTCTGCTATATCCTGTGCAGCCTTGAGTTCTGTAGTAAGAGTGTTGATGGCATTCTGGGTTGCAGAGGGGATGGTGGCAGAGCTCTATGGCTTTTGAAGTTTAAAGATCTTTGTTGTGTTAGCCTTCACTTCTGTGGTCAGGGAATCCAACTTTAGGTGCAAGGAGTTGAAGGCCTTATGGGAATTCTCTGCAAAAGATTTTACCAAGCTTTGCAACTCAGTAAATCGGTTGGTCACAGAGGTGACGAAGGTTTGGAACTCATCTTTCGAGACATACGAACCAGGGGTAGCATCTGCGGGAACACATACTTTCGCAGATTTAGCCTCTGTTCCCTCCATTTCTACAGAGGTTCTGCCGAAGTCCTTACTCTGTGCCACTTTAGAGGTGGGCACAAAGGGGACTTCGGGTTGACTTTAAGACTTGTCTAGAGTCTCATCGTCTTGGTGCTCTCTATGTTCCTCTAAAGAAAGATGGATCCCCAGATCGTGTGTGGGAGAGGCAACGAATGCTTCTGTGTGTATGTCTTCTGAGACCTTGGGCGAATGGTCACTTAAAAGGTTTGTGTCCTTTAGAGAGGACACAACCTGTGGGGCTTCCCGGTTAAATTGGCTCAAAAGATGAAAAAGGCTCTTCTGGCTGGCTAGATAGGGTTGGATCGAGCTGTGCTACTCTTTTTCAATATCCCCCTCTGCCACTAGACTGGCGGGGATAGACATGTGGGTTGCACAAGGAGGGAGTTTTGGGTATGTGCCTTCTGCTCCTAGGACATCTTTTAAATGTATTTCCTTTTCTAAGTTCCCTAGAAGTTCTGCTGCTCCTATCCACTCATCTTCTCTATAGGATACTACTTTTTCGTCCTCTAAACCCTCTGTAAGTACCAGTTCCTTTGTCACTTCGAGCTCAGGGTCATAATCTGCCACTTGGAAGGATTTTGAGTTTGCTTGTTCAGTCTGTACAGAAGTGGTCAATGACCCATCTTCTGAATTATCTTGCACTCCTTCTGCTCCTTAATCTGAGTCGACATCTGCGACATAGAAGTCAGGGGTTATTTCCTTGTTCCATCCTGAAGTATCGAGAGAGGTGTCCAGGTCTACTCTTTCTAGAAAAGAGCCAAATGATTCATTGTTTGGGGCTGCTTCTTCTGTAGTTTAAGGAATTGCAGAGGTCTGAGGGATTTGGGTTTGTTCTTCTGCATAGTTCAAAGGGTGGGTGCTCTAAGTTCTTCTTTGTAAAGTTGCTCATCACCCTCTGCGATGCTCTGCAGAGGTGACTTAGGCTTTTTGTATTTCTTCTTCTTTGGTTTTGGTGCACCCTCCTCTAATGACTTGCTTTTTCTTTTCCTTTTCTTTTCTTTTCAGAGGGGAGGGTGCATAGGTTTCAACTTGTTGGTTTTGAGGAATTGTTTCCTCTGGGATTTGAGTGCCAGGATTTGGTTCCTCTGTAGCTTGTTTAGTCTTTTTCTTCTTCGACCTTTTCTTCGGTGGGGAAGGAGGTTGTTGAGTGGCTTCTACTGCAGAAGTGCCTTCATTATTTTTCTTGGAAGGTATTTGAACTGCAGAAGTGGCTTCATTATTCTTCCTCTATGAGCTTTCTCAAGTTTCAGCCTATACTTCTCTAAAGCAACACTCCATTCAGCTTCTGTCATCCTCTTTACTACTTATGTTCCTATGGGTACTGTGAAATCCCAAATCTAGCAAGAAATCAAGAATGATGTAGAGACAAAATCTAGAGTACACAAGTCATCCATATATTGATCTTCAAAGTACAAATGACTAATGCTACAAGTTGTTCCTAAAGGGATCTAGATTCTCATCTAACAAAGAACTAGACATGCCTATTTATACCCATAACATACAAGGTATAAAGGCACTAGCAACTAATACAGTACATTGACTTTACAGTAAATCTTGAATACAACAATGCTCTAACAATCTCCCCCTTTGGATTCAAGATTTAAAAAAATATGACAGCAGTCTTCAGCTCTTTGTAAAGTCAATCTTCTCAAACAGATACTCTATCAAACCATCTTCAAATAGCTTTATCTCCACTAGTTCACGGCGAACTATATGCTTTGACACTCTTTAAGAAATCAGCTTTGAAGAATCTTCAGACAAACATGAAAAGTCATTGTCTTTTTCTTTGAAAAGTCAATCTTCTTCAATACAATCTTCAACAAATTGTCTTCAAGTCTTGAACATGGAACAAGATGAATCAGAAACGATTAGAGTTTGGATCAGAAAGATGTGAAACCATCCACATTGTTGAACTTTTAGGTGTAAGCGCATTCCGAGAACCACTCAGAACTAAGATAACCAAATTCGGTGTAAGCGCATTCCGAGAACCACTCAGAACTAAGATAACCAATTTCAGCAACATTTGGACTTCACATGATCCTTCTCCCCCTAATCTTCAGTCTTTGTTCACGAATCTTTGACTTGAAATATCTTTGATTTGAAAGCTCTTTGACATGAAATTGAAATTAAACTTTTCTCCCCCTTTTTTGATGATGGTGAGCATCATAATCATCGAAAACCATTTTCAATTTCAGTCGTGTGTTTGAGTATTGCTAACAATCTCCTCCTTAGAGAATAACCTTGCTCCCCCTCAAAATAAGAATTCTGGAGCAATTTATTTTCTCCCCCTGAAAGTATGCATATATTTCAATAACGTACAATATTTGAAATTGTAGCACAAATTTTAAAACAAATTTACACAAGGAAAATAAAATTCATTGAATTTCATTTTATAACTACTTACATTTGATCATTTGAAAACTTTACAAAAGAAATTCAACTTTATGAAATTTAATAGATTTTTCAATCAAATGAAATCAAATGCATGTGTTTGGATGCAAGAACAAGTCATCATTGTATATCAAGTTAAAAATGTTCAGTTTCAACCCCTTTATTAAATCTATTTGGTGTGCTAGCATGCGAAATATGATTAGCTTCAAGCATATGCAATTCTAAAACATATAAGAATACTTTGTTCTACTCACACTATTTGTCCAAAATCAGAATTTTCACAAATTTACGGGTTTATCGCGACTTTGTATTTTCCCAAGTTTCAAGAGATGTGTGCTCATTGGCATCTTTTCATTTGTGCTCATTTGCATCTTTTGATTTTGTGCACATTGGCATCTTTTGATTTTGTGCTCATTGGCATCTTTTGATCAAAAAGTTTAGTAAGAATAAGATACACCGTTAAACATGACTTTCTATCTGGTTCTATAGCAGGATTTGGGTCAGCATATCCCAGACCAGTTGGCCTTAGGTGCTAGGTGTCGAGCACCCCGTAGAACTTAATTTCCCAAACCAGAAAGGCCACATCGATATATCTTAAACCCATTTGTACCAGTAGAACATGGCTTTCTATATGATTCTATAACAGGATTTGGGTCAGCCGATCCCAGACCAGTTGATCTTAGGGACTAGGTGTCGAGCACCCCTTAGGACTTACTCTCCCAAACCAGAAAGGCCACAGATACAAACTTTCAAACTAAATGATATTCTATATAAGCTTGGATTTCCATCACAAAATATGAATGATATCTCAATCACTTGGTTCTAAAACATAGTGCTTCTCCCATATTTTCATTACCATCCATCATTCTGACATATAGGCTTTTTTAGCATTATATTCTATATAAGTCCAGATTCACATAACTTTGAGCATTCAGCATAATTTCATTCATGTTTTGCTGACCTTTCGATTTATTTCAGAGGTGAATAGTTGAAACAAATCTAACTCAGATAATACAAAAATACTTGTAAAATCATCTTTTAGCACACATTTAATTCATTGAATGAAAATTGAAAATTTTATCTCATTGAATTAAAATTTGTAAAGATTCAAGTTTTCAAAGCAGTAGAAACAAATATAATCCAATATTACCTTTCATCACTTGTTCCTTGAAGTAAAAGGATATAACATTTAAGGATATTACCTGAGAAGTGTGAGTTCTAAACTGATTTGTTTAGAAGTCTTAGTCTTTGAAGTACGGGTCTTGAACTGAATTGTTCAGAAGCCATAAACATTGAAGCACGGGTCCTGAATTGATGTATTCAGAAACCAATCCAAGTATTGTTATGTCCATGATCTTCATACAATCCAAGTATTGTGTAACAAGAAGATGAAGAACATTATTGAAAAAGAAATCTAACCTAGAGAGAACACAAAGTGATTAGAGATCTACATCTTGTATTAATGAATTCACTACTTACAAACTACAAGTAAAGACCTATTTATAGTCTTCATCACTTGCTACAACAATTAAGCATAAGCCCTTTAACACAGCTATTGCTTTACAAAACTTTCTATTATAAAGGACAACTTCAGTGTCCTAACATTCTCCCCCTAAAGTTTTGGAAAGAAAATCATCTTCAAATCATTAGCTCCTCTCCCCCTTGATTTCCTTGTAAAAACTTTAGCGGTGCATTCTTCAAATGTAGGCTTGGCTCCCCCTTGAAAGTTGCTCTTAGCCTCGACTAAATGCACTAAAATCATCTTCAAAGTGTATGCATTTAGTGAAAAACAAAGAATCCGTCTTGCTTGAAGGAGGAACGGTAATAAGCACGCACTACTAGGTAGGGATGAGACGACCCAAGCAAATAACATTGTTCAGCAACTGTAGAGAAATGCTCGTCTTCAAAATACTTCAAGCCACTGAATGAAGAGAATCCAGAACTTCAATCTTCAAGAAATAGCTGGATGATTATAAGCACTCAAAAGTCTGAATTACAACCAAAGCACCAGAACAATGATTGCAAGCTCTCACAATTTTGGTTGATCAAGTCAGAAGAATGATAAAGAGCACTCAAAGGTCTAGCATCGTCAACAAAACTTCAGAATAATGATTGCAAATATTCAAGCGTCTCTTCCAATCCAATCAAAGACTGAACTCCAACAATCAACTTCTGAATATCTTGAAAGACTTGAGCTCTTTTAAACTTTGACAGTTGCTAAATGTATGTGGCACACTGAATATAAGAATGATGTCACACACGCCTTATGCTAAAATCCATGAACAATGTCCCCCTCCTGAGACTTAGCACGGGGGTTCCGCTAACCGGTTAGCGGATTTTTTTTTAATGAGAAATATTTTTCAATAAGTTTCTTGGATCCGAAACCATCAGAATTCGGATGTAGGCAGATTCGAAACCATGGATTCGGATTAAGTAGGGTGCGAAATCAGCTCAATTCGGATCATGTTAGGTGCGAAATCAGGGAATTCGAATCATGTAGGGTGCGAAATCAATGAATTCGGATCGTGAAGGGTTCGAAATCAGGACAATTCGGATCATGAAGGGTTCGAAATCACTCAATTCGAATCATGAAGGGTTCGAAATCAAGACAATTCGGATCATGAAGGGTCCGAAATCAATCAATTCGAATCATGAAGGGTCCGAAATCAGGGCAATTCGAATCATGAAGGGTCCGAAATCAGGGCAATTCGAATCATGAAGATTCCGAAATCAATGAATCCGGATCATGTAGGGTTCGAAATCAAGCCATTTCGTATCATGTTGGATGCGAAACCATGCCTATCTTGAATAAATGGAATTCGAAACCATTAGAATGAGGATTAGAAAGATGCGAAGCCATCCATACCTTTGAACCTTTAGGTGTAAGCACATTCCGAAATTCAGAACTAAGATGACCAAATTCAGCAATATTTCGGACTTCACAAGATCCGAAATCAACAACTCTGAACAGTTCGAAACCATCTAAGCCATCCAAACAATAGTAGCATCCGAAACCATGAACAGTAAAGCATGAAGGATCCGAAATCATCAATGAACAGTAAACGATGAAGGATCCGAATTCATCAATGAACAGTAAATGATGAAGGATCCGAATTCATCAATGAACAGTAAACGATGAAGAATCCGAATTCATCAAGAATAATCCGAATTCATCAAGAATAATCCGAATTCAAGTAACAGCATCCAAAAATCACTAAAATCATCCTAACTTCTTCAATTCTTGACCAATTTCAGTGATTCTTTCGCAGACTTATTCGAAAAATGAAGATGAACAGATTTCTAGTTGATCAAAACTTGTAATTTGATCGATTTGGCATACTTTTGATCCAAAAAGCGAGTTCGACTTTTTCTTGAACAAACACCATAAGAATCCGAAATCTGAGCAAAATAGGGCTAAAAAACGCTTGAATTGTGAAGATCTGATGATCGTATCGATGAAAAATTCTTCGATTTGGCTCTGATACCACTTGTTAGGTCCATGATCTTCATACAATCCAAGTATTGTGTAACAAGAAGATGACGAACATTATTGAAAAAGAAATCTAACCTAGAGAGAACACAAAGTGATTAGAGATCTACATCTTGTATTAATGAATTCACTACTTACAAACTACAAGTAAAGACCTATTTATAGTCTTCATCACTTGCTACAACAATTAAGCATAAGCCCTTTAACACAACTATTGCTTTACAAAACTTTCTATTATAAAGGACAACTTCAGTGTCCTAACAGGTACTCTTAAGCGTGGGGGTCGCAGGACTCGGTTGAGGAGTCCTATGTACACGCACATACTCTCCTATACGCTCTTGGTCACTACATATGATAGCATCTTTTCGCTCAAGGGTCTGCATTGGGGGTATCCGGATGGGTGAACAGTGGGGGTCATCTTCTACAGAGGATATGTCTTGATTGTTTGTCCTTCCATGCTCTAACCCTCTTTTGTCACAATTGGCTCTAAGATGATTCCTAGAATCCTCTGGAATTGGAGTGCTGACAGAGCTCCTCCAGCCTTCTGGGTTCCTCTATTTTTCTCTACTACAGAGGCCATTTCCTACAGAATCAAATGAGCATAGTCTAGGGGCAGATCATAGTACACCCCGTACATGATTGCCAGAACTTGGTGAGAACTCTGGTCTGGGCTTCCACTTTTGCCCGTGAGGCAATGGTTTAGGATGGAGAAGAGGGTGTTCCACAGAGGAGGTAGTTTGTGCCTTCTGAAGTCATTTCTCTTGGTTAGGGGCTAATTGTAGCCCAACATCATGACGAATTCTATCAACTCTTCGTCAGAGGGTTCTTCAGCATATCTCTTTATTCCTAGTAGGCTTCTGGTGGGGATCTCAAACTCTTGTGAGATTATGGCTCTGTTGATGCCAATGGTTAAGGTTTCAGAGTTGTCAGTACTTGACATATAACCTACCACATAGTTGAGTTCTTCATCAAACCTACAGCTCTTCTAGTACTTAGGTATCTGCTAGGGATGTTCTTTACATTTCTTGTTAGAATGTTGTTTAAGGGATGGTTTTGAAGGATATTTATCAGAATGGCCTGTCCTTGACTGAAGTTTACAGTGTTAAGAACCACAAAATGTTTATTTGGTTTCAAAGGTAAGGGGGTTTCATACCGTTCATGGTCTAGGAAGTTTTGCAGGTGTGTAGATGGGAGATGATGAACTGACGCCTTACTATTTGAGTGTTCATCGTTGTTTCTTGGTGGAACAGGGTTTTGGGAGTTCTGAGATTGAGCAGGGGAGTTGTTGGAAGCCATTGATGGAAGGTAATGGTGTTGTTCTTGAAGAAATAAGAAGAAAATCTTGCGTTTTGCACAAAAGTTGCAGGTCGTCAGAGTTCTTGAGAGGGAAGGATTGGAAAAGATGAAGTTGAAGGGTAAAATTGGCTTTTATAATGGGGTGAAAAGATAAGATTTTGGATGGTAAAAACTTAATTACATAATTTTCACATCCGTAATCAAGTACATAGCCGTTTGGCGACTCTTCAGAAACGACAAATAGTACTCCCCAATCAGATGATGTCACATCATTTTGGGCGGTACACGATGTCAGATCGTGCGCCTCCCAGTATTTCTAAGTGTGTGGCACTTGCTAAAGCCAAATATCTATGACCCTCAAAAGAACATGCATCCCAGAAGTATTCAAAACACATAAGTGTCAAGGATCACATAAGCTCTGTGGTGGAATGAGCTTCTGTGGCCTGGGGTCTGCCTTACTCGCACAAGATTGCACCTTTTCTTTACCAAAATCATTTGAAAAGCATTGAGATGATCGAGAGAGTTTCCATGAGAAAATCAGTGGTCGCAGAGACTTCTGTGTCACAGAGGCTCTTTGAGCAAAAAAATTTATTTATGGACAGCTCTCAAAAGATTTTGGCCATTCAAAGTTTTGATCTGTTTGAATAGGTATTTTAGGACATATTTGGCAAGTGGTGTCAAAGAAAAGTGTTTTTGAAAGTGGGTTTGTGCGGTGTGCTTACCAAAAGTAGCTCATGGTTTTCTGCATGATCACTTTCTTCCGTGAATTACTTGAACAAATAACCTCTTTGGCTCCCCCTTGAATGATCAACTTCTGTGGGTCATTACAAGGTCTCCTTCTACTCCCCCTTGATCTATGCTTGGGTCAAATAATGATAAGTAATGCACAAGGCATAAATCAACCACTCGAGAGACTCTGTGACATAGGCCAGAGGCTCTGTGCAATGTCACAGAAGCTCTATGGAGTATAAAAACCTTAAAAGAGAGATTTTACATATGTAAAAGAAAAGTATTTACATATTTACAAGAGGATCTATTTACACTTACAGAGGTTTCATGTATCAACTCATGTTTAGCATACCCAACTTGCCAACCAAGAATAAGAATCTCTTCTCATCTAGTGCTTTGGTGAATAGGTCAGCAAGTTGATACTCTGTAGGCACAAAATATATTTCGATCGTATCTTGTTCGACATGATGCTTCAGAAAGTGATACCTAATATCTATGTGCTTTGTTTTCGAGTGATGCACTGGATTGGCAGAGATAGTTATGGCACTTTTGGAGTCAAAGAGGATGGGTATTGTTGATCCAAGCCCTTTAGTGATTTGATAATGACCCTCAGAATTACTTAGAGAAAATTGTAAGTAAACTGTATGTATTAATGTTTTGCCATCTATGAAAATCATACTAAGTCTGTTTAGTATCGCTGATGGAAACATGTGCTTTAATTTATGCTTCAGCGATACATGTACATCAGTGAGCCCTGAGCATGTTCAGTCTCATTGATGATCGCTGATAGTTCTATCTGTAGTTGTTTACTTATGATCCCTGAAGACAAGATTCGCGACAACTGAGTTCAAAACTGAAATCGAAGACCAAGCTGACGAACGAAGTGACTAAGTCTACTAGTGACCTGATGCGGATATCAACAAAGACAATACTTGTCCATTTCACGCGAAGTTTCAAGTAGAAGACTTCAGCGAGAGTTGAACTTTATCATTCGCTGAGAAAGATCAATTCAGCGATCGCTGATCATGAAGCCTATTCTACAAGTTACTTTTGTCTTATCTTCTTGTACGCCTTTGTACGATTTGTCAGAAGGACATCCCTTTGTCCAGGATCGTACAAACCACTCTCCCAACTACACTGTTCATCATGCGGCCAAAAGGGATGTTTGCTAAAGTCAAATCCATGCAACCAACCAGACGTTGCCACGTGTAAAGTTGTACTGACTTGCATTTAATGCATGCAATATAAATAGGAAACCCTACTTCATTTCTGAAATACGCGCGTTGTTCCTCGCTGAACTACTTAGTGCAAGAAAATCTTTCCTTAGGTTTTCTTATTTTCTCTCTATCTTTTCTAATGCAAAAAATCTGTGTGATTCTCATAGTTTGTTTAGATTAGGTTTTGAACTTGATCTTATTCCGCAACAAACTGTAAATTGTTTGATATATATCAATAAACAATTTATAAAGATAAAAAATATTGTGTTTGTATTCAACCCCCCTTCTACAAACTTGTATAACCCTTCGGGACCAACAAGTGGTATCAGAGCAGATTGTTTAATCCCATAAACAAGATCTTGCTTATACTATCTCTTCCTTGCTATTTCTTCAATATGGAAAACAACACAAACACTAATTACATAGATAATGGCTCTATTGCCAAACCACCTCGATTTAGAAAAGATAACTTTAATCTTTGGAAAAATCGAATGATGCTTTTCTTGGAAGGTGTAGATCCCACTATACCTTACTACGTTGAAAATGGACCTTATGTTCCACATGTGGTTCCAGCTACTACGACTACTCCTGTTGTTCCTGAACGAACAATCATCAAAGAAGTCTCTCAGTGGACTGAAGAAGACAAGAAGAAAGTGGCCATCGACACTAAGGCCAAATCCATCATCTACATGGCTCTTCCTGATGAAGTCTACCATTCCATCTTGAATCTAAAGAGCTCAAAGGCCATGTGGGACACTATATGTGTTCAATATGAAGGTACTGCTGAAGTCCAGGACTCTAGAAGAATAAACCTGATAAGGCAGTATGAAAGTTTCATCTGTGGTAAGAATGAAACTCTCTCTGAAGTACATCAACGTTTTAACTGTTTAATTATAGACTTAAAAACTGTTGGTAAGACCTATGCTAATTCTGAGATCCTGACAAAGTTCTTAGAATGTCTACCTGAAAGTTGGGACAACTATACTATGTGTCTTAAACTATCAAAGGATCTAAAATTTATGACCCTCTCTACCTTATTTGGCACTATGCTCAATCATGAGCAGTCGTGTCAACATAAGAAGAATCTTGTCAAAGATTCTAAAAGTACACATGTTGCTTTACTCTCAGAGTCAGTGCCTACTCAACGATCCACTCTCATGATCACTGAAATAGAATATAACTCTGACGATTCATCAGAAGCTGATCCTTCAGAACTTGATGAATCACTAGCACTCCTGAAAAATTCTTTCAGGGGATTCGCTAGAAAGAGTAACTTCAGAAGAACTAAACCTCTTTCCCTTACTGACAATTCTAAATCTACTCCTGTTGATAAGGCTATTGCTACCTGCTTTAACTGTGAAAAAGTAGGACACTTTGCAAGTGAATGCAGGTCAAAGAAAGCATTCAAACCTTCTTCTTCCTACAAGAAATCCTTTACTCCTAGGAGTAAAGATAACAAGTACCAAAAGCTCAAACAAAGTATGAAAAGCTGAAGAGCTACAAAAAGAAAGGCAAAGGTCTGATCGCTGAAGATCATGACTGGGCTGAGTCTGATGAAGAATCAGATTCAGATGAAGAAGATGAGGTCAACCTCTGTCTTATGGCCGAAATCAAAGAAGAAGGGGTAGAACAATTTGAAATTCCCTCTATTTCTACCTCTACCTCTCAGGTATCTCTCTCTCCTACTCCTTCTCCAGCTCTCACTGAAGCTGATAGACTTCGAGCTATCGATATTTTGACTATTGATTTATATAATGCCATGAATGGCAAGACCAAAGCTAAACAACTTAACATGGACTTAACTGAATAACTTAAAAACTGTCATTTACAAATACAAGAGCTTTCAAACATAGAAGAAAAATCGAAAGATCAGGTCTATGTGAATCAATTCATAAGTATCGAGTGAGAACAAGCTATCGCTGATCTCAATGCTGAAAAAGATAATGTTGAAGGATGATATAAGTCCTCAGCAAAGATCACTGAGATTATAGGTGCTCAGATCCCTGCCAAAGATAAAAGTGGTCTTGGTTACAAATCTGACGCTGAATAACCAACCACTGACCGTTCCATGCTTAAATTTGGAATGTACGTGTCTTCAATCCTTGACACCTCATTACCTCAGTGTTGATCCAAACCCTCAGTGATTTGATAATGACCCTCTCTTATACTTAGTGAAAATTGTAAGTAAACAATATGTATCAGAGTTTCACTATCGCTGATAAGTACTAAGATCTTACAGTACCGCTGATAGGAACTCTCGCTCTTTTAAATTAAACATTCAGCGAACACTGTTCATCATTAATGTGCTGAGTCTGTTCAGTCATTATGATGATCGCTGATAAGTTAGTTGTTTACTTATGATCCCTGAAGACAAGTTTCACGTCAACAAAGGTTCTACGCTGAAGTCGAAGATCAAGCTCAAGAACCAGCGACAAGTCTCCTAATGAACTGATGCGGATCCGCGAAGACTCAGATTTGTCCACTCAACGTGAAGTATCAAGTACAAGACTTCAGCTATCGCTGAACTTTATCATCTGCTGAATAGCAAATGATAATCGCTGAATCAACGAAAGTTGATCATGAAGTCCTCCATACAAAGTACTTTTGTCTTAACCACCCTTGCACGCCTCCGTACGAAATGTCAGAAAAGAACCTCCGAATATCTGAAATCGTACAACCACTTTGATACTACACTGTTCATCCTTACGGCTACTAAGGTTGTCAACCAAGGTCAATGACATGCAACCAACCAGCTGATGACACGTGTAAAGTATATACTGACTTGCATTAAATGCATGCAGTATATAAAGAGATGAACTCACTTCATTTGAAGTAACTTGCTAACTCTGGACAAGTTCAAATCTCTCCCAAGATAGGATTTTATTAGTAATCTCCTTATCTTTCTTAGTGCAAGAAACCTTAGTGTTCCAACTTGTTTAGATTTAGGTTTATCCTTAATCTTGTTTCCGCAACAAGCTGTAAATTGTTAATGATTTATCAATAAACAATTTAGAAAAGTAAAATAGTGTGTTTGTATTCAACCCCCCCTTCTACAAACTTGTATAGGCCTTTCGGGACCAACAAGTGGTATCAGAGCTGATTTGTTTAATCTCATAAACAAGATCTAATCTAAGATATTTCTCTTCCTTGCTATTATCTGAAAATGGCCAACACAAACACACATTATATAGACAATGGTTCTCTTGCAAAACCCCCTAGATTTTCCAGAGATAACTTCAACTTATGGAAAAATAGGATGATGCTCTTCTTAGAAGATGTAGACCCTACTATGACCTACTATCTTGAAAACGGCCCACACATCCCTGTAACAATTGATCCTTTAGTTCCAGCCACTGCAACTAGAGCTGCTATTCCAGAAAGGCTGATTCCAAAGGAAATACACATGTGGACCGATGAAGATAAGAAGAAAGTGGCTATAGATACAAAAGCCAGATCCATACTATCCATGGCCCTTCCAGACGAAGTCTACCATTCCGTCATGAACCTGAAGTCATCAAAAGCCATGTGGGACACAATATGTGTTCAGTATGAAGGAACGTCTGAAGTCTAGGACTCAAGAAAGATCAACCTGGTAAGACAATACGAAAGCTTCATTTCTGGTAAGAATGAAACACTCTCTGAAGTTCACCAACGTTTTAATTGTTTAATTATAGATCTAAAAACTGTTGGTAAGGAATATTCTAACTTTGAAGTGCTGACAAAGTTTCTAGAATGTTTACCTGAAAGCTGGGACAATTATTCCATGTGTCTCAAGCTGTCAAAGGATCTTAAATCAATGACCCTTTCAACCTTATATGGTACATTGCTGAATCATGAGCAATCTAGCCATCTTAAGAAGAATCTTGTAAAAGATTCCAAAAGCACTCCTGTTGCTTTAATCTCAGAGGAACCTTCTACTCAGCGACCCTCGGTCACTGTCACTGAGTTAGAAAGTAACTCTGAAAGGTCATCAGATTCTGATTCTTCAGATGATGATGAATCCTTGGCTCTCCTAACTAAAAAGTTCAGGAGATTCGCCAAGAAGAAAATATTTAGAAAGAACAAACCTCTTTCCATAGCTGACAAGCCTAAAACATCAGCTTTTGTTGATAAGGCTACTGCTACTTGTTTCAACTGCGAAAAGACAGGTCATTTCGCTAATGAGTGCAGGTCAAAGAAAATCATGAGACCTTCAGCTTTTACAAAGAAATCCTTTGTTCCAAGGAATAAAGATGACAAATACTCAAAGCTGAAGGAGAAGTATGCAAAGCTGAAAAGCTTTAAGAAGAAAGGAAAAGGCCTGATGGCTGACTATGATTGGGCTGCTTCTGATGAAGAAGCATCATCATCTGATTCTGAAGATGATGAAGCAAATCAATGTCTCATGGCTAAGATTGAAGAAGAGGAAGAAAGTTCAGACATTCCCTCCACTTCAACATCTGCCATTCAGGTATCACCTTCCTTCTTTACCAATATTGCAAATATTGATGAAGCTAATAGTCTCCGTAAGATCGATCTATTGACTAGAAGTTTATACGAAGCCATGAACGACAAAGCTGTGGTTGAAAACCAAAATCTTGATCTCGCTGAAAAGCTTAAAAACTGCCACCTTCAAATAGAAAAGCTTTCTAAAATTGAAGATGATTTTAAAGATCAAGTCTACTTAAATCAGCTAGTCAAAATCGAACGAGCAGAAGCTATCGCTGCATTAAAAGCTGAACAAGCTACTGTTGAAGGATGGTGTAATTCTTCAACAAAGATCACTGAGATAATTAAGGCTCAGATTCCTCTGAGTGATAAACGTGGTCTGGGTTATAAATATGATACTCCAAAACCAACCACTGAACGTTCAATGCTTAAATTTGGAACGTTCGTATCCTCAGTCGCTGAGACTTCATCATCTCAGTGCTCCTCGTCCATTACACCAATCCCTGAGGAAACTCCTACCTCCTCAAAAGGTAAGGAGAAAATGGTTTATTCAAAACCTACCTCTGTCTCTAAAGACAAAGGTAAAGGAATTGTTATTTATCAAAATTCTCAGAAGGGTACCTTAGTACCAAAGCTGAATGCTTCTAAAGCCTCAGTGACCAACCCCTCTGGATCTAGAAAGCTGATCTCTGGATCTATTCAGCGATCTACTACTAGACTCAGAGTGGATGTCCTTGGTAAGAAATCTGAAGAACTGAATGTTCGTCCCATTTCAAAAACCAATAGTGTACTTGGTGCTGGCACTTCAAATTCCAAATTAAAAGCTCAGCACTCAAGTGGTCCTAGAACTAATTTTAGTTATAGGAAATGTTATCACTGTGGACTTACCGATCATATTGCAAGTAAGTGCCCCACAGCCACCAAAGCTGATAAGATAGCTAAGGTGAAGATAGCACCCAAGTCCAAGAAGACCAAGCCAGTTGCAATTCAGGTCAAGGTGACTCCTACCGTTGAGGTCAAGAAATTGACCAAAGTGAAGAAAGACAAAGCTGAATCTTCAAATGCTGCGAAGACTGCTAAACCCATTCCAACAACTTCCACTGACAAACGCGTATACATGGTTAAGTGGGTACCTATGAAAAACTAATCTTCCTTTGTATTGCAGGTTAAGAAGGGTATCTGGTATCTCGATAGCGGATGCTCTAGACAAATGACTGGTAAGAAAAGCCTGCTCGCTGAATACAAGGAAGAGAAAGGTCCCTCTATGACTTTCGGTGGAAATGGAAAAGGACATACCCGAGGGTATGGTGTACTTTCAAATGGTACAACATCTTTCAGAAGAGTCGCATATGTTGAAGGGCTGAAGCATAATCTTCTGAGCATCAGTCAGCTTTGCGACATGGATAACAAAGTGATTTTCACTAAGGAATCCTGCTTTGTCTCTGACAAAAAAGAGAAGATAGCTCTCAGCGGTTATCGTTTGGAAAATGTTTATGTAATAAACATGGACTCAACAACCACTGAGAACTCCTGTTTCTTCTCAAAGGCATCTTCTGATGTTAACTGGCTATGGCACAAAAGGCTCTCACATCTCAACTTCAAGACGCTGAATACTCTTTTCTCCAAAGAGTTAGTCACTGGTCTACCTCAACATTCATACGCCAAAGAGTCTTTATGTTCAGCGTGTGAAAAAGGGAAGCAGACCAAGGCAAGCTTCAAGTCAAAGCAAGTCTCCTCAGTGTCATCTCCTCTACAACTACTCCATATGGATTTGTTTGGCCCTGTTAACAAACAATCCATCGCTGGAAAGAAATATACGCTGGTCATAGTTGATGAATTCTCTCGTTACACATGGGTGATGTTTCTCCGTTCTAAGAGTGACACCCCTGAAGAACTCATCACCTTTGTTCGGAAGATGGAAACTCTGAACAATATGACTGTTCGCTCAATAAGGAGTGATCATGAAACTGAATTCAAAAACAGTTCTCTTGATTCCTTTTTTGAGAGTAAGGGTATTTCTCACAACTTTTCGTCAGTGAGAACACCGCAACAAAATGGAGTCGCTGAAAGAAGAAATAGAACAATTATTGAAGCTGCACGTTCAATGCTCAGCGATTCTCACCTGCCTACTCAGTTTTGGGCAGAAGCTGTCAACACTGCTTGTTTTACGCAAAACAGGTCGCTGATAGTTAAAAGATTCAAAAAGACAGCCTATGAACTTTTTCATGGGAGAAAGCCTTCAATCAGCTTTTTCTTCACATCTTTGGATGTCAGTGTTTCATACTGAACAACAGAGATGCCCTTGGAAAGTTTGATCCTAAGGCTGATGATGGAATCTTTCTTGGATACTCCTCAGTCTCCAAAGCCTTCAGAGTCTTCAACCGTAGAAGACAAACTGTAGAAGAAACTATTCACGTCACGTTTGACGAATCCCGTTCAGCGAACTCTAAACCGTCCGCTGATACTGAAGAACTGAATCAATGGATGTTTTCTCATCTTGGTGATTCAGAAGAAGTTCACACTCCTCATGCTCATACCGTAGAAAATGTTGGTCCAACTATCATTCCAGATATGCAGAATAGTGAAGCTGAACCATCTTGGGTCTCAGCTATGCCAATAAACACTATACCTGCAGTTGATCCAAATGTCTCAGAAATTCCATCTATTTCTCAGCAATCAGCAAATGAAATGACAAATGCAAGCATTCCTCTCTTAGATGATAATCCAGAAGTAGCTGAAGCCTCATCCTCAGCTCCTCCAGTTCTAGATGAGTCAGCGACTTATGCTCCGGCTCAGCGATGGACTGCAAATCACCCAATTGATCAAATTCTTGGTGATCCAAACGCTGGTATTCAGACACGACGAAGTGCAGGTAATATTTGCTTATTTGTTAATTTTATTTCACTAACTGAACCAAAGAAAATAGATGATGCCCTCAGAGATCCAAACTGGGTCAGCGCTATGCACGAAGAGCTGACTGAATTCGAAAGAAACAAAGTTTGGAAACTTGTTCGGAGACCAACTGACAAAACGGTGATAGGCACTAAGTGGGTCTATCGAAACAAGTTGGACGAACATGGTACTGTAACTCGCAACAAAGCTCGTCTTGTTGCTCAGGGATACAGACAAGAGGAAGGCATAGATTATGACGAAACCTTTGCTCCAGTAGCAAGACTTGAATCTATTCGTCTTTTCTTAGCATATGCTGTACACAAAAACTTCACTGTACATCAGATGGATGTTAAGTCAGCGTTTCTGAATGGAAAGCTGAATGAAGAAGTTTATGTGGAACAACCTCCAGGGTTTTCAGAATCTAAGCGTCCAGGTTACGTTTATAAGCTGGATAAGGCACTTTATGGCTTGAAGCAAGCTCCTCTTGCATGGTATGACACTCTTTCTACTTATCTCCACATTGAAAATTTTCAGCGAGGTAAGATTGACAAAACTCTATTTTTTAGAAAAGTGAAAGGTCATATTATTCTAGTTCAAATATATGTTGATGACATTATATTTGGTTCTACTAACCCTGAGCTTTGTACTCGTTTCGCTGATAGAATGAAAGATGAGTATAAAATGAGTATGATGGGTGAACTAACATATTTCCTTGGTCGTCAGATTAAGCAAACTGAAAAAGGAACTTTTATAAATCAGGGAAAGTATGTTAAAGATATGCTGAAGAAATTCGACTTAACTGAAAGTTTAGCTATGAAAACCCCTATGGCACCACCGCTGACACTTGATAAGGACACAAAGGGTGTTCCTGTCAATGTCACGCTGTACCGTGGGATGATCGGCTCACTATTGTATCTTACAGCTAGCCGACCCGATATTATGTTTGCAACATGTCTGTGCGCACGATATCAAGCTGAACCTAAGATATCCCATATGAAAGCTGTAAAGCGAATCTTTCGATATCTTAAGGGTACAGCGAATCTAGGTCTTTGGTATCCCAAAGACTCAGGATTCGATCTAACCGCCTATTCAGACAGTGATTTTGCAGGTTGCAAATGGATAGGAAAAGCACCACAGGAGGATGTCAACTCCTGGGTGGAAAGCTGGTAAGTTGGACAAGTAAGAAGAAAAACTCAGTGTCCACTTCCACAGCTGAAGCTGAATATGTAGCCGCTGGAAGCTGTTGTTCTCAAGTCTTGTGGATGAGAAATCAGCTACTAGACTATGATCTTCAGCTTTCCAAAATTCCAATCTATTGCGACAGCACTAGTGCCATCGCTATAGCAAACAATCCAGTGCTACACTCAAAGACAAAACACATAGAAATCATATATCATTTTATCAGAGATCATGTGATGAATGGTGATATAGAACTTCATTTTATCCCAACTGATTATCAGTTAGCTGATTTATTTACCAAACCTCTTGGTGAGACAAGATTCAACTTTCTCATCAGTGAGCTTGGAATGCTGAACTTTGAAGGGTAAAATCTTCAGCAGTTCACATTTGATCAGCGATACGTTTATACAAACTTGTATAGCCTTCGGGATAAAATCAACTCATATAATCCATTTCATCATCTTCTCTCTGAATAAACTTGGTTAAACTGATATCCAGGTATGTTTTCTCTCTCTGACAATCGCATGTAAATGAAAGATTTCAAAATAAATTACATCGCTGAATATCTCTTCCTTAACAACGATATTTTGAAAGTTCTTTAAACCTTCACTGATATTTTCTATTCAGTGCTTCATGTTTTTCAAAAGAGTCCCTGAGCTTTCAAAACCTCAGAGACATCCTAAAAGAATGTGAAAGGACAGTTGTGACGTCATTGCAACGGATAACACTAGGCACGATTTCTTTCTGACACACGTTTGCACGTTTCGTTCAAACTTCCAATCAAATGCAAACACGTGTCCGTGTCATGATGAAAACCTTTTCCCGCTCAAGGTTTTCTCTCTCTAAAACTCCCTATATAAACAAACTCTCGGTTTATATTTGTCTTTTACGCGATCAAATCTTCCTCCGCAAGAAAGAATCCTCTGTTGCATTTGGGCTCTCAAAAACCTCAAGAACTGTTCATCTTCTTCCTCATCAACATCAAGGTTAATATGTTCTTATCTATTATCAAATGCGTATAACTTGTTTTCGATCTTCTCATTGTTTTAACAAGATCAAACAAAAGAACTTTGTAAAATAAAATCATTTCTTTCATGGTTTTATGAACACAACCATTTCATGGTTGTTCTTCAAGTTTTAAATCTAAATCTTAAACTTGTTCTTCATTCGTATCCAGTTTTCTTTTAGAAACTGAAATACAAGACTTTATGGGTTTTACTTTTCATTTCAAAAATCAAGAAAAACCCTAATCTTCATTAAGACATTTTTGTCTGAATGAAATGGACAAAATTCGAAAAATCTTAATGGAAAATTCTTTCCACATTAAGATAATTCTTATTTGTTAACATCTTTGGTTGAACTGATAATACAGTGAAATGGCAACTTCAAAGATCAATGTTACCGCTGAGAACATCTCCGCTGACTCTGAGGAAGTGGACATCATCAAAGCCCCTCAGGTTAAGTTCGAGCTGGATCAACTAGATTGGACTAAGGCCAACAACCTCTCAGCTCTTCTCGAGTTTCCTCCTCGGAAGCAAGTATCACATCTGGACGATGCTGTGAGTTTTCTGAAGAACAGCCCCATCTACACAGCCCTGACCATAACACCTCCTGCCAGTCAGCGACTCTTATCCCAGTTCTGGTACTCTGCCAGACACACTGAGCTACCCTCTGCCAAAGATGCATCCAAAACCATCGACTGCATACTCAACGATACTGAGTATGGCACCATCAAGATCACACCCGCCATAATCCGAAAAGCCCTGAACTTCCCAAATGCTACCAAAGAAAAACCCTTCGTTCCATTCCCTGACCACAAGAAGCACGCTGACAAAGAAGAAATCATTGCTTTCCTTGACGCAATGGGTTATATCTGGGATATTGGAAGGGACAAGAAGCCTGAGAAGAAGCTGACGCTGATAAAGAAATCCAAGATGCCCAGCGAGATGAACTTCATCTTCGCACACCTGATCAGCTGCATGACAGCGAAGTCCGGTTCTTCTGATCAAGCCGCCCAACCTCAGCAGTCCATGGGATACGCACTGCTGAAAGGTCTAAACATTGACTGGGCCTCCATTATTTTTGATGACCTGATTCAACGTGTCGATTCTGCCGCTGACAGACCAGCATGGGTTCCTTACCCACGATTCATCAGCGCCATCCTTCAATATGGCCTAAAGGACAGCTATCCTGAAGAGGGTGATCTGAAACTTTCTCAGATTGGCCCTAAGGTTCTCGACTTCAAGCCTGTCGCCAATGAGGTACGTCTCTCTACTCTTCTCACTCTTCTAAATTCTCCGCTTTCTGTGGCTCCTTCAGCGACAATACCCATCGCTGATACCCTGGCCACAAAATCCTCTCCTTCTAAGAAAAGGAAACCCTCTCACACCCAACTTGATTCCAAAAGGATCAAGAAAACCAAGGAGCAACCCCAGCAATTCCATGCTGAAGACTCCTCAGCTCATTCTGACGAGCTGAAGGAAAGTTCCGTGGTACACTCTGCCACACCCATTCAAGCCATCCCTCCAATCCAGACTTCAGCGTCTCTAAACGCTGAGGTTAGAAACTTGGAAACTACCCAACCTCCCTCAGTCTCTCAAAAGACTGATGAAGTGATTGTCAGCGATTCCAACGCTGAACTCAGAACCCGAACCCAAATCTTATCCTTCGCTTCTCCCTCCACTCACTTGGACACTCCTCCAAAGATCACTGGAGATGCCATCATTCCCAAAGCCACCGCTGACGCTTCTCAACAAATGATGAAGAAAGGACCTGCAGAGATCACCATACCTCACCGTACTTTCGAAGAGGATATGGAACATTATTCAGGAACCTGCAACTTTGATGATTTCGTCAATCCTCCTGCAGGTACAAATCCCACCTTAAACACTGTAACTAAACCTGAAACTTCTGAGCTTTCCTTTGTTCACAAGTACTTATATGTTACAGGTCCTAATTTGGGAGACATCAACGCCTCTCTGAAGTCTGTGGAAACAAAGCTGACCAGTCTCACCACCACACTCTCCAACAATTCTACAGTTGTAACAAACGCTGGAGAGAATTTGACAAAGCTGACAACGGTGGTGGAGAAGAAAGCTTCCACTGAAGACATCAAGGGACTTGATAAGACTCTCGCCGATTTTGCCAAGGTGCTCTCTGACATCTACACTGACTACACCAGCCTCAAAAACTCAGTTTCGACCGTGTCCAGCGAAGTAACAACGCTGAAGACATCGGTTGGAAAACTCGAGGGTGATATGTCAGCGGTCAAGACCGACTTAGGCTCTGTAAAGACCGACGTTGGTTCTATGAAGACGATGATCGAGACACTGGTAAACAAGGCAAATAATCCAGCTCCTGCCCCTGCCCCTATTTTGGAATCTTTCACAGCGGCGGATCGCACAGAGCTGAAGAAAATCACGCCTGCTATTTCTGGCCTAGAAGACAGAATAGCAAGGCTTGAAGGTTGTGTGAAAATCTCTGGCCCAGAAGACAGAGATAACACAAATGCTGAGTCTACTCATTCCTCCCCCAATCATGAGAAAGAGGGGGAGAAGAGCGCTGAACATTCCGGTGAGAAGAGCGCTGAAGATCTAAACAAAAGCGCTGAAGATCTGAACAAGAGCGCTGAAGACCTTTCCCATGATAAATCTATCAGGGGAGAGAGGAATGAAGATCTAACCGCTGGACCTCAGGGAGATGAAAACCCTGAGGGAACCGAGAAGCTCGCCTCTGTATCTGAGGGGGAGCAACTCGAAGAAGACGCTGAGGAATCCGAAGTAGAAGAAGATGAAGACATCGAAATCCCTGAAGATGAACCATCCTCCTCTCCAAGGAAGGATGATGATGATGATGAAGATGACGATGATTTCTTTATCGTCAAACCTGCCCCAAGGATCAAAGCTCTTAAGGGAATCTCAATAAAAGAACCTTCAGGGGAGAAGACAAAGACAAAGCCCTCAGCCTCTGGCGCTGAGAAGAGCAAAGGCAAAGGCCTCGCTGAAGATGAAAATCTGGCGATCCTGCTTGAAAAGCCAGTTTGTCAGGTACACTAAACTTTACTTATATTCCTTCCCTGAACATCTCTATACACAATCAGTTCCCTACTCCACAACCTCTCTACACATCCACATTCTTTTTCTATCTTTTCTACCCAAGTTCTTCTACCCAGTTCTTATTAGTAAGATCGCTGCGTTTCAGCTAGTCCTCTCCCCTGTTTGAGGATATCGCTGAAGGCTCTACAACTGCGACTTCACCAATAATTCCAGCTGCCGCTGAAGACATAATCCCAGTCTTGGATTTGATCTCTGAGACTGATGAACCAGAAGAACAACCTCTCTCGCACAGAAACAGACCTTCCTCAGCTCCTCAAAAGCTGAGTGAAGAGGATCAAAAGAGAAGAGAAGAAATGATAAAGCGATTCGAGGATCAGCGAATCATTCTAAGGCATGATCAACTGCCTTTAGTTCCTCCAAAGTTCAGAATTTCAAAAGCTGAATACAAGGAACACCTCAGAGCTGAACGCCTCATCGCTGAAAGAAAGGAAGCTGAAGAGAAAGACAGAGAATACGCCATCAAGCTTACTCAAAAATCTGTCAAAGACCCCAAGCTGAAGCATGTTCCCATTCAAATCCAACGAAAGCTTTGGGAAGAAGCCCAGAAGATCGTGGAAAAGAAAACTGAAGTTTCTCAGACCACCCTGATCTGGTGTAAAGAGAAAATTCACTTCAGATATCGTCCAGCGAAGATCAACAAGGTATTCATCTCTGGAAGAACCTCTATCGGAGTACCTATTGTTGACATCAAACTTTTCAGAGAAGATGGCCAAACTGAAACCTTTCGCGCTGACACTGTAAAAAGGTATGGTCTCTCTGAATGGCTGGAGATGAGGTTAGCTATCCAATCGTCACAATCTAAGTACAAGGATCATTTCGAAAAGCTGATAAACAGACAGATCGATTTGATATCTTCTTGTGTGGATATTCCTCCTGTTCCTGATCTAAAGCTGAAAAGAAAAAGGGGCTCTCCAAAGAAGAAACGTCAAGATTCAAACTCAGGTCCTGTCATACGAAATGAAACTGGAATTGGTTTCTCTCGCGCTGAAGTGCTTGGTCCTGATCCTGATCTATCTGCCCTTGACATTTCTTTGCCACCATGTGAACTTTTCGTCCCTGGTAAAGTCATCAGTAATCCTTATGGAATATTCTTTCTTGACTACGACGGACGTAAATGCTTTCAACGGATCGCTGAGCTTCCAATCACTCCGATCGAACAGCTCAGAGATCTCATCTACTGGTGTGACTTCAGAAAAGACATTCAGGCACGTCACCTAAAACCCTTGATCTTTAAAGAAGCGCTGATCAAAAGAAAACAAGGCGTAACGGTGCCTGACTGGATGATCCCCACTGAAAAGACGACCCTTGATGAACTTCTCATTAAGGAAGAACCTTTTGAAAACTGATATAATCTCCTTTTTCTCTATTGTATCAGTTATCCTTCTGTATTTGTAAATTATTTCGCTTGTACTTGTAATCTTTCTGTTCTTCATTGTAACCTGATTCAATATTTTAAAGAAAGATTTCAGCGAATGTACTTTACTCCATCAGTACTGAAAAGATCCCAGAAAACAGTAAAAGGGACAAATATTTTATGAGTTCTTTTTATCCTTATGTTTTCATTAAATAGCAATTTTCTTTGTTGCTATGTCATAATCAAACAGGGGGAGATTGTTGATCCAAACCCTCAGTGATTTGATAATGACCCTCTCTTATACTTAGTGAAAATTGTAAGTAAACAATATGTATCAGAGTTTCACTATCGCTGATAAGTACTAAGATCTTACAGTACCGCTGATAGGAACTCTCGCTCTTTTAAATTAAACATTCAGCGAACACTATTCATCATTAATGCGCTGAGTCTGTTCAGTCATTATGATGATCGCTGATAAGTTAGTTGTTTACTTATGATCCCTGAAGACAAGTTTCACGTCAACAAAGGTTCTACGCTGAAGTCGAAGATCAAGCTCAAGAACCAGCGACAAGTCTCCTAATGAACTGATGCGGATCAGCGAAGACTCAGATTTGTCCACTCAACGTGAAGTATCAAGTACAAGACTTCAGCTATCGCTGAACTTTATCATCTGCTGAATAGCAAATGATAATCGCTGAATCAACGAAAGTTGATCATGAAGTCCTCCGTACAAAGTACTTTTGTCTTAACCACCCTTGCACGCCTCCGTACGAAATGTCAGAAAAGAACCTCCGAATATCTGAAATCGTACAACCACTCTGATACTACACTGTTCATCCTTACGGCTACTAAGGTTGTCAACCAAGGTCAATGACATGCAACCAACCAGCTGATGACACGTGTAAAGTATATACTGACTTGCATTAAAATGCATGCAGTATATAAAGAGATGAACTCACTTCATTTGAAGTAACTTTCTAACTCTGGACAAGTTCAAATCTCTCTCAAGATAGGATTTTATTAGTAATCTCCTTATCTTTCTTAGTGCAAGAAACCTTAGTGTTCCAACTTGTTTAGATTTAGGTTTATCCTTAATCTTGTTTCCGCAACAAGCTGTAAATTGTTAATGATTTATCAATAAACAATTTAGAAAAGTAAAATAGTGTGTTTGTATTCAACCCCCCCCCCCCTTCTACAAACTTGTATAGGCCTTTCGGGACCAACACTCAGTGCTCTTATTCTTCTAAAACTCCCATTACTGAAGATAAACCTACCTTAAGTCCTAAACTTAAAAGTAAAGAAAAAATCTATGTTCAAAAACCTTAGAAGGGTACCAAAGTACCAAAGCTGAATATTTCTAAACCTTCAGGTAAGCATCCCTCTTCTTCAAAAACTAAGATCCCTGAACATGTTCATCGATCTACTCCTAAACTCATAGTGGATGTAATTAGCAAGAAATCTGAAGAACCAAAGGTTCCTCCAATATCTGATGCCAAAGGTATTCTTGGTACAGGCCCTGCCCATTTGAAACTGTCAAATAAATTTGCCTATGGTCCTAAAGCTACTTTTAGCTATAGGAAATGTTATCACTGTGGACTTACCGATCACATTGCTAGTAAGTGCCCTACAACCACAAAAGCTGAGAAATTAGCTAAGGTGAAGATGAATGCCCCCAAGGCAAAGAAGACCATCCCTGGTGCAAATCAGGCTAAGGTGAAAACTACCACTGAGGTTAAGAAATTAACCAAGGTGAAGATTAATCCTGACGCTGAGTCATCAAATGTTGCGAAGATCGCTGCTCCTTCTACATCCTCTACCACTGACAAGTGTGGACCCATCGTAAAATGGGTGCCCATTCCAAACTAATCTTCCTTTGTTTGCAGGTCTCAAAGGGTATCTGGTATCTCGATAGTGGATGCTATAGACACATGCCCGGAAAAAGAAACCTGCTAACTGAGTACAAGAAAGAGAAAGGTCCCTCAGTGACCTTTGGAGGAAATGGTAAAGGATATACCCGAGGGTTTGGTGTACTTTCTAATGGTACTACCACCTTCAGAAGAGTCGCATACGTTGAAGGACTGAAGCACAATCTTCTTAGCATCAGTCAGCTATGTGACAAGGACTTCAAGGTCTGCTTCACTAAGGAAGCATGTTTCGTCACTGACAAGAAAGAGAAAGTTGCTCTCAGTGGATATCGTTTAGAGAATGTTTATGTAATAAACATAGACTCAACAACCACTGAAAACTCTTGTTTTCTCTCCAAAGCCTCTACTGATGTCAACTGGCTATGGCATAAGAGGCTCTCTCATCTCAACTTCAAGATGTTGAATACTCTTTCTTCAAAAGAGTTGGTCAATGGTCTCCCACAACACTCATACGCTAAGGAATCTCTCTATTCAGCGTGTGAGAAAGGGAAACAAACAAAAGCAAGCTTCAAGACCAAGCAAGTATCTTCAGTAACATCTCCTCTTCAACTTCTCCACATGGATTTGTTCGGCCCTGTCAACATTCAATCCATCGCTGGAAAGAAATATACACTGGTTATTGTGGACGAATTCTCGTGCTACACCTGGGTGATGTTTCTCCGTGCTAAGAGTGACACCTCAGATGAACTCATATCTTTTGTCAGGAAAATGGAAGTCCTGAACAACCTTACTGTTCGCTCAATAAGGAGTGATCATGGGACTGAATTCAAAAACAGTTCCCTTGATAACTTCTTTGAGAGTAAGGGTACATGTCATAACTTTTCCTTAGTGAGAACATGAAAGTGCAGGATCTATTCTTACAATCAATATAGAAAGAAGTAATTGAGAAATTGTATGATCAAGCCCAATTGTATTCAATGATGCACAGAATTACAGATCTAAGAGAGAGATAACCTCAAAGATTACAAGGAATGAATACAAGTAATATGGGAAAATCAATCAGTTAGCAACGTAGTGCTAACCACTCTATTTATACTGTAACGGATATATTAAAGCTACAGTACAAATAAGAAAGACTAATAAGAACAAAACACGTGTCCTAATTAGTTTACACATTACTAACGAAACTCGTCATAAGTTCTGAACAGGTAGTTCAGAACTTCTGAACATTCTTCTGATCACGCTTCTCAGAACTTCTGACTTCTCTTTCTCAGATCTCTGACTCTTCTTCTCAGAACTTCTGACTCTCTTTCTCAGATCTCTGACTCTTCTTCTCAGAACTTCTGACTCTTCTTCTCAGAACTTCTGACTCTTCTTCTCAGAACTTCTGAACCTTCTTATCAGATCTTCAACACTTGGTTTATTGACAAAACTTCAGATCTAACAATCTCCCCCTTTTTGTCAAATAAACTTAAACTTTGCATCATCTAATTCTTTCAGAGCAGGAACAATTTTCTGAAGTAGCACATTCCTCAGATTAAGCCTCTTATCAATCTTGTCAATAATTTCTTGAATAACTTCAACTTGCTGATTTATTGCTTCTTGAGTTATGTTTGCTTCCTTTACTTTCAGCATCTTTTTCTCCAAATTGTGCTTTATGATCCTTAAAGTTCCAGAACAATATTTTGCAGTTTCCTTTGCTCTGAAGAAGATCTTTCCACTTTTATTCTTCAAAAATACTCCCAGATCTGGATACTTGTGAACACTTCCAGTCTTTAACACCTTTTTCTGCTCATGATCTGTATTGGGATTTGCCAGATAAACACATGACTTTTGCAAATACAGAGCTATTTGGAAATCTGTATAGCAATGCCACCTTAAGATATAGAACATGGCCTCAATCACCACACTTCTTGCCTTCCTTTCATTTCTGTCTTTACTTGACTCTTTAAAACATAGAAAGCTGTGTAATCTGTAGAAGTCAACCACTGACAGTTTCTCAAAATCTGCATCAGTAAAATAATAAACCTTGCCATCTTCTCTCAAAACTTCAAAGGATAAGTACTCCATCTTTCTGAATTTCTTAACCTTCAATTCTCTGATTCCAGTGATTAGAAAATCTGAGTAAACGGCTTGCTTTGTTTTGCCAAGACATCTTGATTTTTCAGCCAACCAGATCTGAGTCTCCTTAGACCTATCATAATACACATCCAAGAATTGTACCTCTTTTGGTTTGAAGAACTCAGGTAAATCAAATTCAAGAAAGTATCCATTCAGATCAATGAATATTTCATCTTCTTTGGGTTCAGACTGTTCAGCTTGGTCAATATTAGTTATCTGCACATTCTGAGGTGTTGTGTCTTGAACTTCTTCAACTTCATCTGACAAAATTTCATTCACTTCATACTCAGCTGGGAACACAAAATCATTATGTAGAATCTTTTTGGGATTCACCTCAGATAGCAACCATTCACTACTGTTTCTGATTTTTCTTCTAAAATCCAACCTCCTCTTCACACAGTTTATGCATCTCTTCTTTAAACTCTCTTTTTCAGCATCCATACTTACTTCCATTCTAATCAACAACCAATTCAGAGTTGCATCACTGTACTTCACCAACTCTTTTAATCTGAACAATTCAAGTCTTTCGTGAACCATATATGTGAACCCTTCTGTCTCCATTCCTTCATTCACAAAACCCTTCACATGCAGATCAACTTCTGTTTTCTTTGTGGGAGAACTCAGATTGCACTTTTCTTTTCTTTCTTCGATAGCCAACTGGAAGTCATACAAGTATGTATTTCTGACATAAATACCCAGAAGTCTTCTGCATTCAATTTCTATCAAGGCTTCTTCAGTGCTAGCAAAGAACTTGACTAGAAAGATCTGATCATCAAGAGTCAATCTGTGAAAATCAAATGTAGACATGGAAACCTTTGTATTTCTTTCTTTCAGTATTTCCATTCTAACGAACATTAAACCATTGAATTCATCTTGTTGAAACATCAGAACTTTCTCGATTCTTTTCTGAATATGCAGTTTTGAGTCAGGAACTCTGAACATGTTAGAAGCTTCTGAGTAGACCATCTGAGCTCTGTCATCCATAAAACCATCAATGTTACTTTCCAAAAGCTCATACTCTCCTTCTGTGTAGTAGAGATTATCATATATTTCCTCAGGAAAAATATCATCATGAAATTGTCTGGCTAATGGCACATCACTTAACTCTAGAATGAAGTCACACACAGGTTCTTCTAGTCTTTGCAATTTAATCTTTGGAATCTCAATTGGTTTTCTGAATACATATTCAGAAGGCATAAAGAAATCTTTCACTTTCACATACTCTTCTTCTGTATTTAACTCATCACAAAAGTTAAACCTAAAATCATCTTTAAAATCCTGAGTGTAATCCACAGTTCTGTCTTCTTCTCCCATTAGATCAATGGGTCTTATCACTTTTATTCCTTTATGAATTTTCTGAACACTCAAAGCTCTGACTACTTCATTATGCATTCTTCTGATCAATTCTTCATTCAACCTCCTTTCTTCTGATTCAGATTCCATTGCCCTTTCACTGTTATAAACCACAATATCTGTACACCTGTTTACCACTGTACTTTCCACTATTTCTTCTATTCTCAAATCAGATTCCTCAATAGCTACAGTTTCATCTGAGTTTCCTTCCATCTCAGTATCCAAGTTCAATTCCTCTGTTTTATCTGATTCATTACTATCAATACTTCCCAACTCCATTTCTTCTGTATCTGAACTGTCAAGCTGTACTATCTGAATTATCTCCTTTAAATTTTCTTGTGTCTGATCTTCTGAACTTTTTGTATTGGCTAAGTGCATGTCTGCTATCTCAAAATCTTCTATGCCAATGTCATCATCAGAACTTAACCTTTGTCTTTTCTCCCCCTTTTGATGATCATGAGGCTCATTATCATCAAACTTTCTTTTTAAGTTCTGATTAGAAGTACCTTCAGCTTCAGCTTCTGCAATAGGAACAGGATCAAGAGGCTTTGAAGTAGAAGCCAGTGATACACTCAGTGCTTTCAGTATAGAATCCTGCATATCTTGCATTTGTTTCAACATATCTTTTTGAAAACCAGACATTATATCCATGATCTCCTTTTTGTGAGAATCCAAGGATTTCTTTACATCATCTACCTTGGTTTCAACAGAAATTAACTTTTTCTCCAACACATTTTTCAAATCTGATACCTCATCATTCAGATCCTCCATCCTCTTCTCCAAATTTTCTACTTTTTTCCCCATCTCCTTGTTTTGTTTCTGAATCTTTTCAAATTCAGAAGTTTCTAACAGTGAACCTGAACCAACAGATGGTCCAGTTTTCATGTGCCCAGAGAGCTCATGGCCTGTAGATAACACACAGTCATCTTGTACAACAGATGCACGTTTGAATGAGGCTTTTGTAATGTTCACCTCACCAGGACTTCCATCCAATCCTCGACACCCAACATTAGGCATGTCTATGAATGTTGTTTCAGGAGTACGAAATTCCTGATCTGTGCAAGTGTCAAAAGGAATTTCAGGCTCAATATGAATAGGACTGTGATATTCAGACTCAATGTGTTGAAAAATAAGTTGGGATTTATCACCTCCCTCCAAATGAGTTTGGGATGGTTCCCCGGATTTGTGTGAAACTGTAGCATGTTGAGATGCTTCTGAGTGGGTATGGATGGGTTGTTCAAGATCCACCACTAGGTCCATGGTGTTTGTTTCAATATTGGACACCAAGAGATGTGAACCAATAGCATGTGTGGTTACCTGGTCAAGATTAGCTGGTTCAGAGGCATCTCTTTCTGTTTGAACCTCTGTTAACAATCTCTCATCCTCACCACTCTCATTCTGTTTTTCCTCACTGAGTCTAACCAAGCTCTCAGAATTTTCCCTCTCAGGTCTCTCAGAATGTTCACCCATCTGAACATCCTCCCCCTCTCTAATTCGACTAGACTCCTCACCTCTCTTCTCAGGTTGGTCCTCTTGGGTAGGGATTTGAGGTAATTCAATTTCCATAGAGGTGCAATAAGCTTTTAAAATCTCACTCTCCCTTGGAATATAGTTCCTAAGTGATTTTGGCAATAGTTTATGATTGGGATAGTTTTCAAGTCTTGTTACTGAGGTCATCTTACCCAAATAAAATGTAGGACCATGCTCTTCATTTGTTCTTCTTGAGATTGTTCTGTTTTCCTGCATGGCATACCAAATAACAATTTGCCAGTACCTTATGTAGGGAATGTATGTCAGTGGAGCATCCTTTGTCTTCTTCTGAATTGCTTTCTGATTCTTCTCAAATGTATTCTTCATATCTTCCCAAAGTATTAAAGTATAGTCATAATGCCTATTCTTCACTAAACCTTGAAATATCTGAAGAATTTGTTTAGAACCTTGATCAGCAGAACTATTTTTCCCTGACAAACATTTATTTACCACATGAAAGAAGCAAGCCCAAATAGGTGGTAATTTGTTTCTTCTGAACGAACTGAGAGTCCTCAATCCTTCATTGTATCCCAACTTCATAAACTCTGCTATTAATTCCTCTGTTAGGGGTAAATCCTCAAAATCTGTTCTTCTTTGTACATCATCTTTCTCTGGTAGATTCAGCATTTCTCTTAGTGCAGAGATAGATAAGACAAATGTCACTCCTCCAATTTCAGACACAAACTTATTATCTTCTAACCTAAGATATTTCCACCATTGTTGTATGTACTGAACAGGCACATTTTTACTTCTTGTAAACCATTTTCTGTACGGATGATGTTTGAATAACTCCATGATAATTCTGTGTTCAGGCTTAAAACGACTTTCCTCAAACAATATAACACAGTTATTTTCAGATAATTTCAACCATTCACTCTCAGGAACAACTCTTTCCACTAGAATAGATCTATCTGACATAATAGAACCTGCAGCACTCTGATCATGTTCAATATTAACGTTTACCTCATCCGCATTTCCTTCAGATTCATCCATTTGTTCATCTTCTTCATCATTTCTTATTGCCCCTTCCTCTGCAACTCTATTTTGTACTTCATCATTTTCCGAATCGGATGAATCCATTATCGATTTTGTAGAATGTAGAGAAATTGGACCACTTCTTCGTATTTCAGACATGATTTAAGAAGAAAACAGATTCAAAGAACTCTGGATTTGATTCGTATCTCACGTTTCGCTCTGGAATTTGAAAGAAATTTGAAATAGGGATTTTAAGACCTATTTAAAATCCGCGAAGTTGAAAGGTTTAACGGAAAAGCGAAATCAATGTTATAACGGAGTCAACACATGTGAAATACCACAAAGGATTTAAATGAAATACGTGGCATTGTCAAACAAATATGAAGCTGACACGTGTTAGTGGATAGAATTTTGACTCAAGTCAAAGATCTGAATAACACGCACAGATGTTCTGATTCCATGACTCAGAAGAATTTTGCCTTGTAACCAAAATGTCTTTTAAAATCAACTTCTGACCAATATAAAACATTTTGATTATTCAGAAGAGGGTTGAACAGATAAGAAATGAAAACAAATCTTTTAAGCATCACAAAATGATTTCCAAAAGAATTTTGATGCTCCCCCTTGACTTGAGCATGCATTTGAGTATTAATGATACATAAAGATGAGATAAAAAGATAATCGAAGAAGCATAATCCATACAGTTGAAGTTATTTGTATTTCTCAAAAATAAATTTTTGAAAGTTAGATTGCTGAAGTATTGACTCAGAATTTCTGACCTTAAGATTCAGAGGTTCTGATCTCAAGACTCAGAAGTTCTGAACTCAAGACTCAGAAGTTCTGAACTCAAGATTCAGAAGTTCCGAACTCAAGACTCAGAAGTTCTGAACTCAAGACTCAGAAGTTCTGAACTCAAGACTCAGAAGTTCTGAACTCAAGACTCAGAAGTTCTGAATACACTACTCAGACAAGTTTACTTAGAAAAATTTAGCATTTTTAAGAAAAAAATATTTTCAACTAGGCAGATTAAGCATTCCTATTTTACATATGAGAAAAGAAAACCTTTTGTGATCAAGAGGCTTTGTGAACAAGTCAGCCAATTGATACTTTGTATGCACAAAGTGCATCTCTATAGTTCCTTTTTCCACATAGTCCTTTATAAAATGATACCTCACATCTATATGCTTAGTCTTCGAATGTTGAACAGGGTTCTGAGTAATAGCAATTGCACTTTCTGAGTCACAATAGATGGGAATCTTATTAAGCTGATATCCATAGTCCATGAGTTGTGTTCTCATCCACAATGTTTGAGAGCATGAAGCAGCAGCAGCAACATACTCTGCTTCAGCAGTTGAAGTGGATACACAGTTCTGTTTCTTTGATGCCCAACTCACTATTTTATCTCCCAAAAAGTGACAAGCACCAGATGTACTCTTTCTGTCCAACCTACTTCCTGCATGATCAGCATCAGTGAAAGCAGTCAATTTGAAGTCAGTTTCTTTTGGATACCATAAACCTAGATCAGGTGTTCCTTTGAGATATCTTAAAATCCTTTTGACAGCCAACATATGTGATTCTTTCGGGTTAGATTGAAATCTAGCACAGAAACAGGTAGAAAACATGATATCTGGTCTACTTGCAGTCAAATAAAGTAATGATCCAATCATGCCTCTATAAAGTTTGATATCTGCTGAAACACCTTTGAGATCAGCATCTAACTTTATGTTAGTTGCCATAGGTGTTCTCATAGAAGCACAATCAGACATTTTGAACTTTTTCAGAATATCTCTGACATATTTTCCTTGATTTATGAAAATACCTTTTGGTAGTTGTTTGACTTGAAGACCAAGGAAAAAATTCAGTTCACCCATCATGCTCATTTCAAATTCAGATGACATGATTTTTGAAAAATTATCACATAATTCTGGACTGGTAGAACCAAATATTATGTCATCAACATAAATCTGAATCAGAATCAAATCATTACCTTGTTTCTTTAAAAACAAAGTTGTGTCAATCTTACCTTTCTTGAATCCTGAACCTAACAGGTGTTTAGTAAGAGTGTCATACCAGGCTCGTGGTGCTTGTTTTAGACCATATAAAGCTTTGTCTAAAATATAAACATGATCAGGGAATTCTGGATCAACAAAACCTTCAGGTTGATGGACATACACTTCTTCATTAAGTTTGCCATTTAGAAAGGCTGATTTGACATCCATTTGATACACCTTGAAGTTTTTATGTGCAGCATAGGCTAAAAATATTCTGATTGCCTCTATTCTTGCCACTGGTGCAAATGTCTCATCATAATCAATTCCCTCTTGTTGACAGTATCCCTTGGCAACCAATCTTGCCTTGTTTCTGATGACAACACCTGATTCATCCTTTTTGTTTCTGAACACCCATTTAGTTCCAATTATAGATTTACCTTCAGGCTTTGGAATGAGTCTCCAAACTTTATTTCTTTCAAATTGAATCAATTCCTCTTGCATTGCTGAAATCCAGTCTGGATCCTCTAGGGCTTCATTAGCTTTCTTTGGTTCAATTACACTTAAGAAACCAGCAAACATTGCTTCATTTGCTGTAGCTGATCTTGTCTTTACTCCTGCTGAAGGATCACCTATTACTTGATGAATAGGGTGATTTTTAGTCCATTTATTAGCACTAGGGAGTACATCAATCTCTGAATAATTGTTGTTTGCATCATTCTCATCAATGATTGCTCGTAATTCTGAACTGTCACCTTGTTCTGACGTATGAGTAGGAGTTGCATCCAAGTTTGAGTTCTGATTAATGAAGTCAGAGTTCTGATTGACTTGTTCAGAGTTCTGAGTACAAGAATCAGAATTCTGATTACAAGGTTCAGAGTTTTCACCACTTGTATTTATTAGATTTGGGCACTCCTCTGATGGACCTTTGTCAGAAATTACAGTTGATTGAACTATTTCTGGAGTCTTATTTTTCATCTCTTTGACCATCTTTGGGTTTTCATATTCTGCATAAGAATCAGAAATTAGTTCACTAAAAGCATCCTTAAACAGTAAATTGAGTTCTGAACAAATAGGATTAGAATTTGTATCAGAAGTCATTTTTGTCTTGTTCAGCATGAGTTCTGAACTGTCTTGTTCAGAAGTCCGCATTCTGGCTTCATCAAAAGTTACATTTATGCTCTCCATCATCCTCTTGGTTCTTCTATTGTAGATTCTGAATGCTTTGGAAGTTAAAGAATAACCCACAAAGTATCCTTCATCTGCCTTTTTATCGAATTTGGCAAGATTTTCTCTGTCTCTGAGAACATAGCATCTGCAACCAAAAATATGAAAGAATTTGATTAATGGTTTTCTTTTATTTATCAGTTCATAAGCAGTCTTATTTAATCTCTTATTGATTAAAGTTCTATTTTGTGTAAAACAAGCAGTTGCAATTGCTTCAGCCCATAGGAAAGTAGGAAGATTTGCATAAGCCAGCATTGTTCTCGCAGCCTCAACTAGAGTTCTATTCTTCCTTTCAACAACACCATTTTGTTGAGGAGTTCTGACAGCAGAAAAATTGTGAGAAATCCCAGAACTTTCTAAAAAATTCTGAAGAGTCTCATTTCTGAACTCTGTTCCATTATCACTTCTGATTTTCTGAACTTGAAGTTGTAAGAGAACTTGAATCCTTTTGATAAAATTTATCAATGTAGTAGCAGCTTCTGACTTAGCTCTTAGGAACTCAACCCACGTGTATCTGGATAATTCATCAACAATCACAAGCATATATTTCTTTCCTCCCATCGATTGAACTGAAATTGGACCACAAAGATCAGTATGAATCATTTCTAATGGTGCTTTGCAAGATGAGTCCATTTTTAATTTGTGAGAACTCTTTTTCATCTTGCCCATTTCACAAGCTGAGCATAATGATTCTTTTTCAAATTTAAGCTTTGGTAAGCCTTTAACCAAATGTTTTGCAACAAGATTATTAAGATCTTTGAAATTCAGATGAGAACATCTTCTGTGCCAAAGCCAGCATTCATTTGCAGTTGATTTTGATAAAAGACAAACTGTATTTAATGTTTTCAATTTTGAAAAATTAACTACAAATAAGTCCATATGTCTTTTGGCCCAGAAGACTTTGACATCATTTTCAGTTAGAATCATGCAACCTGTTATTTGAAACTTAATTTGACAAAGACTGTCTAAAAACTGACTTATGCTGAAAAGATTGTGTTGTAATCCTTCAACATAGAAAACCTTTTGGATAGTTAGATCCCCTTTAGTTAAATCCCCATAACCTTTGACTTGACCTTTGCTATTGTTTCCAAAGTTTACTGCTCCTCCAGCCTTTTCTGTGAAGTTTGATAGAAAAGACTTCTGACCTGTCATGTGTCTTGAAGCTCCTGAATCTAAAAACCACACATGACAGCCCTGCAAAAGGATCAGTTAAGTTTAGGTACCCATCTTGGAATGGGTCCATCTTTGTTAGCTTTGTCATTGGATTTAACATTAGTACCTTTTACTCTCCACTCAAAATCTTTCTTCAAACACCACTTTCCTTGAACTTTTATGAAGTCAGAACATTTTCTGCTTACAAGTTTGTTCAAATTCTTTTTGAGAGTTGTAACTTTTGGTTTTGCTATGTTTTCAACTTTCTTTTCTTTTATCTTTTCTTTCTTCTGAGTCTGAGGAACAAAAATTTTCTTCTTTTCTGTATTTTGAGAAACAGAAACTTTCTGAATATCTTTTCTTATGTATGAAACATAAGTTATTTTGACTTGACATTTGTGAGAATATTGGAATGAATCATTTTTACATCTGACACAAACAAGATTTTTCTTTGCAAGTGACAATAAATCTGAAACATAGATCATTTCATTTTTATTTATACTGTTCAGAGTACAATTGCCCTTATTACAAGAATTTCTAGCGTTTAGTTCAGAAGTAGATTTCATTCTAAGCTTCTCAAGTTCCCTTTTCAGATCATTCAACTTTGCAAGATCATCTTTCCTTTTGCTTTCTTCTTTTTCTGAAAAATTCAAGTTCTTTTTGTTAGAAGAATTAGATGATTCACCTTTTTCATATGTACTTGATTCATTAAAGAATTTATCATTTTCTCTTGAAGCATTAATTTTAAAAAGATCATACTCAGTCTTCAGTTTTTCAAGCTCTGTTATTTTCTGAATAAAAATATTCTTTTCTTTCAAAGCTTCTTTAAGTTTAATATCCACCTCACAGAAATCATTTTCAAGTTCATCATAAGCTTTCCTTAAATCCTCAAGTTCTTGACTCACAAGATTAAATCTCTTTTCAAGTTGCAAAAATTCATCTGATTTTGTTTCAGAAAATCCAGTTGAATCAGACTTCTGACTACCTGAGTCAGAGTTCTGATTTACAGACTCAGATGTCTGATCTTTAGACTCAGAATTCTGACTACAAAGTTCAGAATCCTGACTAGAAGTTTCAGACTTCTGATTGACTGTTTCAGAATTTTTACTTGTATCAAATATGCTCTCAATGTCATGATATGAAAAACTTGGTTGTTTATTTTTGTAGCTGACATTTAAGGAATCATACTTGAATTTAGTATCATTGTATCTTGGCTTTTCATCTGTTGGTTTAGAAACTTCTTTCTTAACCTTTTCTTCTGAACCAACTGACTTTTCTGTTTTAGACTCAGAAATTGTCTCATCTGACTTTTTAGAGTTTGGTCTTTGCAAATTGTCAGAACTTGTTATAGAACTAGCAGGTCTTATGAAAACTTCAACAATTTCTGGGATTTTTGGCTTAGAAACTTGAAGTATTGGAGCTCTTTTTAAAATGACATTTTCTTCCAATCCCAATCCCTTCTTTGGATTGTAAAATCTTGTATCTTTAACATTGCTTAATAAAAGATTTAATGTTTGCTGAGTCTGACCTCTTTTCAAATTCAAATCTTCCAATTCTTTGATTTTGGTGTATAAATTCTTTCTTTCTTCAAATAACATATCAAATTTTATTTGTAAATCACCTTTTTCATCCTTTATTTTTGAAAACTCAACTTTTAGTTCAGAAAGCCTTTTCATCAATTCAGAATTTTCATCTTTAACTTTCTGTTTCTCAGCCTCAGATTCTTCATATTGTTCTTTTATTACTTCTTTTTCAATTCTGAATTTGTTAACCAAAGTTCTTTCTCCTTTTATCTGTTTTCTTAGATTAGCAAATTCAGTTTTCATTTCACCAATCTGTGTCATTAACTCTAATTCAAGTGAAGAATGTACCTCAGCAGATGACTCAGAATCAGCATCTTCAAAATCAGAATCATCCTCATTCCTCATTTTTGCCATATAGCTTCGCATCTGTGGAAAGTTGATATGATCATCTTCATCAGAAGTGTAGTACAGCCAATTCTCCTGTTCAGCCAATAGCGCACTTTCGTCATCTCTCTTCTTTGCAAGCTGAGCCTTCTTCGTGTAGTATTCATAATCTTTCACAACTTTAACTCTGCAATCCTTGGCATAATGGCCAGATTTTCCACACTTGAAACACAGATTCTTTTCTTTTCTCTCTTCCTTCTCTTCCTTGTTTTCTTCACTTCTCTCTATTCTCTTTTCAATCTTATTTTCTTCTCTGTCATCTTTCTTCTTATAATCTGAACTTCCAGCTCTCTTATAATTTCCTTGAAATCTGCCCTTCCCATACCTTTTGTTGAAAGTATTTGTCAGCAAAGCTAGCTTTTCAGCCATTATCTTGATATCTTCATCATCTTCTGATTCTTCTTCTTTGTCAGATTCCTCCAGACTCGGTATTTCTGATAGATATGCAGTCTTTTTGGGTGCTTTGATTGCTTTGGACTTTGATAAGAACGCTAACTGATCAGCAACATTTTTCTTTTCTTCCACAACTAACTTGACAGAGTCTTCATGTTGATTAAGAACACAGAACAAATCATTTAAGTCTTCTTCACACATATCCTTGTTCATTTGCAGACTTATGGCAAATGATGACCATTCTGAATTTAGACTGTTCAGAAATTTGTAATTTATTTCTGATTTTGTTTTCTTCAGTCCATTTCTTCTCAAGTCATTTAGAATAGTGCAAAATTTACTGTATGTCTGTGTCAAACTTTCTGACTCTTTTGCTTTGAACCTTTCATAAGCATTTATGCTTTGATTTAACTTTGCCTGAATAGATCTCACAGTTCCTAACATTTGCCTTTCCAATTCGTCCCACATTTCTTTAGCTGATGATCCACTGTCAATCCTGTTAAGAACCTCATTCGGGACAGCCAAAGTCATCAAAGTAATTGCTCTTTTGTCAATAGCATGCCTATTTTTCTGTTCAGCAGTGTATTGGGAATAATTCTTCTTTACTCTGGTCGCTGGAATTTCTGGAGTTGTCTCTGTAGCAGGGGTTGCGGCGACATCGATATATACTTCGATTGGACCTTCTCGAATAGAAATCATAAGATTTTCATCGATGTTGTCAAGGAATTGGATCATACGAGTTTTCCATTGCTGATACTCTTCTGGTATAAGAACAGGCGGTTTGGTTTCGGATCCCATGGCTAGATATTCTTTAGAAGACATGATTGTAAGAAAATTCAACAGAAAGACAAATTCGATTTTCTTGATCGAAAAGTAGCAGGTAATTCAAGAATTGCTAAGAATTCAAGAACTAGCCCTAGCAGCGGAATCGAATTTTGAATGAATCAAGAAATCTTCAAGAAATTGATCAATCGATCTTCGCAATCACAATCTTGAACAAATTTGTTTGTTGATTCGCTCTGATACCAATTGAAAGTGCAGGATCTATTCTTACAATCAATATAGAAAGAAGTAATTGAGAAATTGTATGATCAAGCCCAATTGTATTCAATGATGCACAGAATTACAGATCTAAGAGAGAGATAACCTCAAAGATTACAAGGAATGAATACAAGTAATATGGGAAAATCAATCAGTTAGCAACGTAGTGCTAACCACTCTATTTATACTGTAACGGATATATTAAAGCTACAGTACAAATAAGAAAGACTAATAAGAACAAAACACGTGTCCTAATTAGTTTACACATTACTAACGAAACTCGTCATAAGTTCTGAACAGGTAGTTCAGAACTTCTGAACATTCTTCTGATCACGCTTCTCAGAACTTCTGACTTCTCTTTCTCAGATCTCTGACTCTTCTTCTCAGAACTTCTGACTCTCTTTCTCAGATCTCTGACTCTTCTTCTCAGAACTTCTGACTCTTCTTCTCAGAACTTCTGACTCTTCTTCTCAGAACTTCTGAACCTTCTTATCAGATCTTCAACACTTGGTTTATTGACAAAACTTCAGATCTAACAGAACACCACAACAAAATGGCATCGCTGAAAGAAGAAACCGAACGATCATCGAAGCTTCTCGTTCAATGCTCATCGATTCTCATCTTCCAACTCAATTCTGGGCAAAAGTTGTCAACATTGCATGTTTTACGCAGAATAGATCTCTGATTGTCAAGAGATTCAACAAAACTGCCTATGAACTTTTTTATGGAAGAAAACCATCTATCAGCTTTCTTCACATCTTTGGTTGTCAGTACTTCATCTTACACAACAGAGATGCTCTTGGAATGTTTGATCCCAAAGCTGACGACGGAATATTTCTTGGATATTCTTCTATATCCAAAGCCTTCAGAGTCTTCAACAAGTGAAGACAAACTGTAGAAGAAACCATTCATGTCACCTTTGACGAATCCCGTTCAGTGAACTCTAGACCTTCTGCTGACAACGAAGAACTTAATCTGTGGATGTTTTCTCATTTTGGGGATTCAGAAGCTAATCTTAACCCTGACCCCCAGGTCAACAATCTAACCGCTGATGATGATCCTGTCATCATTCCTAGCATGCAGACAAGTGAAGCTGATTCCTCATCTTGGGTTTCAGCTGTTCCCATCAACACAATGCCTGCTTCTGAACCATCGACATCTGATATTCCACCTACCTCTCAACAATCAGTGAATGAATTCTCATCGGAACCTCTGCCTATTGTGCCTGAATTACCTGAGATTGCTAAAGCTTCTTCTTCAGCACATCCAGTAGTTCACTCGGAGTCAGTGGCTCATGCTCCTGCTCAGCGATGGACTATAAATCACCCCATCGATCAAATTCTTGGTGATCCAAACGTAGTTGTTCAGACTCGACGTAGTGCAGGTAACATTTGTTTATATGTTAATTTTATTTCACTGATTGAACCAAAGAAGGTTGATGATGCCCTTAGAGATCCGAACTGGGTTAGCGTTATGCAAGAAGAGTCGACTGAATTCGAAAGAAACAAAGTTTGGAATCTCGTTCCAAGGCCATCTAACAAGTCAGTGATAGGCACTAAGTGGGTCTATCAAAACAAGTTAGATGAACATGGCACTGTAACCCACAACAAAGCTCATCTAGTTGCTCAGGGATATAGACAAGAGGAAGGCATAGACTATGACGAAACGTTTGCTCTTGTGGCAAGACTCGAAGCTATTCGTCTATTTCTAGCATACGCTGTTCACAGAGACTTCAAAGTTTATCAAATGGATGTCAAGTCAGCATTCCTAAATGAAAGGATGAATGAAGAAGTCTATGTTGAAAAACCTCCAGGATTCTCGGATCCTAAGCATCCAGGTTATGTCTATAAGCTGGATAAGGCACTTTATGGTCTAAAACAAGCACCACATGCATGGTATGACACTCTATCCTCTTTTCTCCTTATTGAAAAATTTGAGTGTGGTAAAATCGACAACACTCTAATTTTCAAGAAAGTAAAAGGTCATATCATTCTTGTTCAAATATATGTCGATGACATTATATTTGGTTCTACTAACCTTTCTCTATGTACTCGTTTCGTTGAAAGAATGAAATCTGAATATAAAATGAGTATGATGGATGAACTGACTTACTTCCTTGGACTCCAAATCAAGCAGAATGATAAGGGTACTTTTATCCAACAAGGTAAGTATGTTAAAGATATGCTAAAAAAGTTCGATGTAACTCAAAGCTCAGCTATGAAAACCCGTATGGCACCTCCACTGACACTTAACAAAGATCCTTCAGGGAAGCATGTTAATGTCACTGCCTACAGAAGGATAATCGGCTCTCTTATTTATCTAACAGCAAGTCATCCTGATATTATGTATGCTACTTGTTTATGTGCACGATATCAATCTGAACCTAAAGAATCACATCTGATCGCTGTAAAGCAAATCTTCATAAATCTGAAGGGTACCCCCAACCTAGGTCTTTGGTATCCCAAAGACTCAGGGTTCAATCTAACTACCTATTCAGATAGTGACTTTGCAGGTTGCAAGCTGGATAGAAAAAGCACCACAGAAGGCTGTCAACTCCTGGGTGGAAAGCTGGTAAGTTGGACAAGCAAGAAACAAAGTTCAGTGTCCACTTCTACCGCTGAAGCTAAGTATGTAGCTGATAGAAGTTGTTGTGCTCAAGTCTTACGGATGAGAAATCAGCTATTAGACTACGACATTCAGCTCTCCAAAATTCCAATCTATTGTGACAGCACAAGTGCCATCACTATAGCCAACAATCCAGTGATACACTTAAAGACCAAACACATTGAGATCATGTATCACTTTATTAGAGATCATGTGATGAATGGTGATATAGAACTTTACTTTATCCCTACTGACTTTCAGTTAGCTGATCTTTTCACCAAACCTCTTGATGACAAGATTCAACTTTCTCATCAGCGAGCTTGGCATGCTGAACCTTGAAGAGTAAATCTTCAGTGGTTATGCATTATGTCAGTGATAAAGGAAATTATATATCCTTATTTATCATCTAATCTCTGAACTAAATTGATTCACTGATATCAAGGTATGTTTTTCTATTCCTATTCGCTGAAGCTTACTTCACTATGCTGTGTTTCAAAACTAAATCGATCGTTGAATCTTTTCCTTCAGTGATTCCTTTGAAATAACAAAGCTCACTGATATTTTTTTTATCAGTGACTCTTCTTTTTAAAATCCTCTAATGTTTTCAAAACCTTCAGGGAAACGTTTTTGAAAGTAAAAAGACATTTCTGACTGTGACGTCATCAAAACGGATAACCCATGGCACGGCTTTTTGTCTGACACGTTCGTCCGTTTGAATCTTTCCCAATAAGCTTCGCGGGACGTGTCGCTTGTCATGATGAGTACCTTTTCCCGCTCATCATTTTCTCTCACTATATAAACTCTTTATGTTTATATTTTTACGTTTTACGCTCTCAAACCTCTCTAAAAGCAGAAAGAATTTCCTTAAGCATTTTGTTCTTGGATTTGTGATTTAAAACCTGCTACTCGAATCTTCAACCTTCACTCAAACAGGTTCATATCTTCTTCTCATCTTAAAATCTTCTTATAACTTGTTTTTGATCCTATTTCTTGTTACATTGGATCAAAACAAACATTTTCCAAGCATAAGATCATATTCTTCATGATCTTATGAACAAAAGTTGAAATATAGTTTTTTTTCTTTTAAGTTTAAAATAAAAATCTTAAACTTAAACATTCATACGTTTTTCCAGAATCCCTTTCCTTAAAAGGAAACTGGAAAACAGTGTTTTTCACTAGTTTTACTCTCTTCTAAAACTAGAAAACCCACATTTTACTTTTTCTTTCCTTAAAAAGAAACTGTAAAACCCTAAAACCTTCAAAACCTTTATTTTGGATAAAACATTTCCATTTTAAGAAGTTCCTTCACTATTCTTTTTCTATTTTTTATTTCTATTCAGAAATGGCATCCTCAGACATTGCTGCTACCATTGCTACCAATACTGCTTCTCCTCCAGTCATGACAAGGGCTAAAAACCTGAAATGTGAGTTGAACCAGATCGTACTTGCCTCGAACAACCCTTATGCCCTGCTAGAATTCCCAAAGGAAAAGCCAGTCCCACATCTCACTGACGTTGTCAACTTCATCAAGACATGCCCCTTAGCCACTGCTATGACCATCACCCCCCCTGCACACCGCGACCTCTTGCAACAATTTTGGTACACTGCCCAACGTACCACTGCGATCTCCAAAAGAACTGGAAAGGAATACTCAGTGATTGGGTTTCAAACCGAACTATGTCAAGGAGCCATTTCCCCTGCAGCCATCCGATTGGCACTGAACCTTCCTGGAAGTACCAAGACAAACCCCTTCGTCCCTCTCATTGACCCAAACACCACAGAAGGTGAACAAGAGCTGACCGCCTTCCTTTATCTCATGAACTACTCATGGGACAAGACCCGAACCATGGAGGACGACAAGAAACTCACCAAGGTCCTCAAAAATAAGATGCCTGCTGAAATCAACTTCATCTTCGCCCATGTCATCAGCTGCATGACGGCCAAAATGGGCTACACTTATCAAGCTACCAAGACTCAGGTAGCTATGGCCTACTCTTTGTTGAAAGGGCTGAACGTGGACTATGCCCGAATCATCTTTGAAGACCTGATGGACCGGGTCGAGAAACCTGAGAGATCTTCAAATGTTCCATACCCTCGCTTTATCAGTGCTATTCTCCAAATGCTTCTAGGGAGCAACTACCCGACGAAGGGAGATTACAAACTCTCTCAGGTTGTCCCTAAAGTTCTCGATTTCAAGACACTACGGGGCGAGGTAAGTCTTTCTACTCTTCTCTCTCTCCTACGTTCTTCTCCTTTTGTAGCTACCTCCTCAGCGGCACAACCCACCGCTACAACCTAGGCTGCAACCACCACCTCTTCCAAAAAGAGGAAACAATCTACTACCCCCTTGGTACCCATAAGTCCAAGAAGACCTTTAAGGAGAATCCCAAGCCTTCCCAGGCTCAAGATTTAGTGTTGGCCTCTTCATAGGCAACACTTGATGGTTTCGTGGTCAACTCCTCCACACTTGCATCAACCATCCCCATGACCACTTTAGAGCCTCAAGTCTCTGAAGCTTCATTGGAAGCTACCCCAATATATTCAGTGCCTCTAAACGCTGAATAAATCTTTCTCAACGACTCCAGCATTGAAACTGCTGCAACAATATCTTTCTCAACCCTCACTTCTTTTTCTGCTTCTTTGGTCATCTCCAACCCCCCTACGGTTCCATCTTTCTCAGTGATGGACACAAGCTCTGCTATGCTTCGGCACTTTTGTTGTAAGATTTATGCAACCTTAGAGATTCACTTAAAATAGAACTTAGTGCAAGTATACACCTCGAAATACTATCGTCTCATAACAAGTAATAATGGTATAAGTACCAGATACGATCCATAGGGAAAACTTGTGAAAGCCTTTCAAAAAGTCCAATCTTTAAAAACTGACTTCAGATGGCGAATTCAAAAACAGATTTGTTGAGTGGTTTGTTTTGTAAGTTAACAACTTAGAAAATCAGTGAGAGAAAAGAAGCACAGGGTGCAAGGTTTTGTTAAGACAAAAATAAGCGATCTGGTTAAAAGATGAAATAAACACCTGAATAATCCTATTGTACCACAAAATGATCCAATATGATTATTATAGTATCAACAATCGGGTCAGATGGCCTCCCAAGAGTACACATAGGTTAGCGTGCTATCGATACGATATCAGTTATATTAGACCCCATGAATCCTAGCACAGCACAATGTTACCATCTTACACCGTAAGAGCATAACATTTGTCAGATGCTAAAGCTATTTGTAGCCTTCTCTTATTATCTCAGGTTTTGTTATTTATCTTAACTCTGAAAGTTAATGCATTTTCACATACAAAATTAGTTGTCAATTAATTAAGTATGATCTTCAATGAAACAGTAATCACCTGAAACAAAAAGTTAGATAACAGTGTTTATAAATCCATCTCTCAACTTTCACACCGATTTCGGTCTTAACTTTGCCTTACAGCCCAAGCTAAGGCGATTAGCCCATCATCGCTCAGATTAATCTTTCGAATGGTGTAAGAAATGTAAATAACAGTACTGGAAAGTAAATTGCGGAAAAGTAAATACAGAAAAGTAAATTACTAGAAAATAAATACTGGAATGGAAATACAGAAATTAAAATACAATAATGTAAATGACAGAAAAATAAATTGCAAGAATGTAAAATAACAAGAAATTAAATGACAATAATGTAAAGTACGAGAATGTTGTAGTAACTTAATCGCCAAGTTATAAGACTTGTCGTGCAAGTTACGTCACAAAAACAATTCTTGGCTTTGGAAACTCTTTGTGCACCGATTATTAATTATTTGGGAACTAATTTACGGCTTTAGAAGGATAAGAATCCAAAAAGTCACCGTAAAGATTAGTTAAAACCAAATAAATTAACCGAAACCGTGGAATACTTTGAAAACAAATGTTGCTTGCCTTGGGATTTTTAAACTACCAACGATGGAAGTTAAACTCAAGTCACCAACAATTGATTAAGAAATCAAGTATGGTGTCTTGTATTAAATTCCAACCGTAGCTAACACTTAAAGAAAGATTTTTAGAAACCGAAAGTAAGAACTTGAGAATTAAATACCAAATGCTTATATTAATCTTGCACCAAAAGATGGAGTTTCCAAAAGCTTCAAATCCTTACAAGAGAATACTTGTATCTTAGGAAGTAACTAGTGATGATGTAAAATCTAAACAAAACATCCATATATATAGCAAAATAATACTTGGAGTCTAAGTAAGAAGTTTGATGTAAGCCCTTGAAAAATTACAAAAATCTGATTTAAGCCCTTAGAAATTCGGCCCATCTACTTTCTTCACCCCAAAAGTATTTTCTAGCCCAAAAATGCAACAAAAGCCCACTTGCAGCAATCCTACAGCTTTGAATTCAACATCTTCTAAACCCTCCAGGAAGCCATAGGATTTTCACCAATCTGCAAAAATATTTCAAAGGTCCAATTAGATTCCAAACACTATAAAATATGATTATTTTATGAAGAATGATCACTATGTTGATAATGCATGGATTGGACACAAAAGAGACTCAAAGGGGGACTTTTAGCAACAAAAAGAAGATTAAAATCTAATAAAAAGACTAAAAATAGGGTTAGAAAACTAACCCTATCAACTTCATACAACGTAACTCTATAGGACCTGCAGGATCTTATACAACTATCCATGTTCGTTCGTTCGAGGACGACTTGGAACACTATGGAGGAACTCGCGATTTCAGTGTCTTCTCCAACCCAAATCCTACAGGTATCAAAAGGTGACGAGTCTCTCTACCAACCTCTCCAAGAACACCTCAACGATCACTGATGTTGGGGAAACGCTGAACAATATCTCTTCCACCCTTGCAGATAAGGCCACCTCTGCTGATATCTCAACCCTGCAAGGGAGAGTGAAAGATCTGAAGCTCGCCCTCAACAACAACAATTATGCGCTCCAGAGTGTCAAATCAGAGGTCGCCACCCTTGCCAGCGACCAGAAGTAGCTCTCCACTCAATTCACCAGTCTCAGCGGTGAAGTTGGGTCCCTGAAAACAAAAGTTACAAACCTCCAAGGTGAGCTGAGTGACCTTTCCTCAAAGGTAGATAATTGCAACTCGCTGCTCACCAAGATCTTTGAGAGGATGGACGCCCCGACGGTCCCTGTATTTTACTTCTCTCAAAATGATCGCAAGCTTTTGGGGATGATAGCGGATTTTGTCATTCTGACTACATCTCGCATCCCTGACCTGGAAACCAGGTTAGAGACTGTTGAGGTGTTAACGGCCTCAGCTTCAGGGCACCTTGGCCTGGAAGACAGGGTCCCTGAGGTCAATGTTACTGTTGCTGAAGAACAAGAACTGCTTTCCCATCCTAGAAGACCTTCTATGCCTCGTCAACAGTCAGAAGAAGATGAACATCAAAGGAAAAAAGTTATGATCCAGAAGCTGGAAAGTCAACGATTCATCCCTGCCCATCTCAGTTGCCTGACTCCGAGGGAAATAGCTGAAAGTCTTAAGGCAGAGAAGATCCTCGCTGAACAACAAAAGACTAAGCTCAACGACAAAACCTTTGCTCTTGAACTTGCTCAACGTTCAGTAAAGGATCCTCAACTGAAGAAATTTCCCCTCAGAGTTCAGCAAGACATGTCGGGAAGAAGAAACAACAAAAGGTTCAAGTTAGCGACACCACATTGGCCTGGTGTAAAAAGAAACTTCACTTTAGGAGTTTACCAGCAAGAATAAAACATGTAAACTTGAAGGGGAAGACTGTCAGAGGTGCTGCTATAATCGAAGTCCAGATGATCAGGGAAAATGGCGTAGCGAGAACCTGTTATCTTTCAGCATTGAAAGTCTTGGGTTTACCGAGTGGTTGGAAATTCGGGTTGCAATTCAGCGATCTCGATCAAGCTACAAGCCTTGTGTCTAAAATGCTATCAACAAGCTGATCTATCAAGTCTCCTTAGTTGTTGATTTGCCTCCTCCTCCAGCTATCCAACAAAAACGAAGAGCTCCAAAGAAGAAGGCTCCGTCATCTTTAGGCCCTGTTATACGGAACGAGACTAGTGTTGACTTTTCTCGTGAAGTTGTACTTGGTCCCAACGCTGATCTCTCAGGCCTCGACGTCTCCCTGCCAACTGCTGAAGAATTCGAAGCTAGAAAAGTAGTCAGTGAACCTCTCAGCATCTTCTTTCTTGAATACACAGGTCGCAAGTGCTTCCAACGTTGGTCCGAGTTGCCCATTACTCCAGTGGAAAAACTCAGGGACTTATTATATTGGTGTGAACGCTCCTGGCTTGGAAGATTCCTGAAGCCCTAAATCTACCGCGTAGCAAAACTAAGACGGGATCATGGAGTACAAGTCTCTGATTGGATGATTCCAGAAACTGACACTCTTGATGAACTTCTCGTCAAGAAAGAACCTGAATAGCTGATAGGATCTCTTGTAATTCTTCTATCTTATTAGCTGACAACTTTTGTACTTGTAATTACTTTTCACTGTACTTGTAATTTTTCAACTTCCCTTGTAATCTTGTATTTACGAAGTAATGGAAATTTTCAGTCAAGTACTTTACTCCATCAGTACTAGAAAAGATCCCTGAAAACAGTAAATGGGACACGTATTTTATGAGTCCTTTTTATCCTTGTGTTTTTAACTTAGCAATTTCCTTTATTGCTTTGTCATCATCAAATAGGGGGAGATTGTTGATCCAAACCCTTCAGTGATTTGATAATGACACTCAGAATTACTTAGTGAAAATTGTAAGTAAAGTGTAAGTATTAATGTTTTGCCATCTATGAAAAATATACTAAGTCTGTTTAGTATCGCTGATGGAAACATGTGCTTTTATTTATGCTTCAGCGATACATGTACATCAGTGAGCCCTGAGCATGTTTTGTCTCACTGATGATCGCTGATAGTTCTATCTGTATCTGTTTACTTATGATCCCTGAAGACAAGATTCACGACAACTGAGTTCAAAGTTGACATCGAAGACCAAACTGACATACAAAGTGACTAAGTCTACTAGTGACCTGATGCGGACATCAGTGAAGACAAGACTTGTTCATTTCACGCAAAGTTTCAAGTAGAAGACTTCAGTGAGAGCTGAACTTTATCATTCGCTGATAATAATCAATTCAGCAATCGCTGATCATGAAGCCTATTCTACGAGTTACTTTTGTCTTATCTCCTTGCACGCCTTTGTACAATTTGTCAGAAGGACATCCCTTTGTCCAGGATCGTACAAACCACTCTACCAACTACACTGTTCATCATGCGGCCAAAAGGGATGTTTGCTAAAGTCAAATCCATGCAACCAACCAGACGTTGCCACGTGTAAAGTTGTACTGACTTGCATTTTATGCATGCAGTATAAATAGGAAACCCTACTTCATTTCTGAAGTACACACGCTCTTCCTCGTTGAACTACTTAGTGCAATAAAATCTTTCCTTAGGTTTTCTTATTTTCTCTTTATCTTTTCTAGTGCAAGAAATATGTGTGATTCTCATAGTTTGTTTAGATTAGGTTTTGAACTTGATCTTATTCCGCAATAAACTGTAAATTGTTTGATATATATCAATAAACAATTTAGAAAGATAAAAGTCTTATGTTTGTATTCAACCCCCCCTTCTACAAACTTGTATAACCCTTCGGGATCAACGGGTATCTTGTCGATACTTAGACCATAGTTTCTGAGATGAGTTCTCATCCACAGAACTTTTGAACAGTAGCTAGCAGCAGCAACATATTCAGCTTCTGCCGTAGATGTGGACACACAGTTTTGTTTCTTTGAAGTCCAGCTCACTAATTTACCACCTAAGAATTGTCAACTCCCAGAGGTACTTTTCCTGTCTAATTTTAATCCTCCATAATCTGAATTTGTGTAAGCCGTTAAATCAAAGCCAGAGTTCTTTGGATACCAGAGACCAAGATTTTTTGTTCCTTTAAGGTATCTAAAGATCCTCTTTACAGCATAGAGGTGTGATTCTTTAGGATTTGCCTGATATCTTGCACAAAGACATGTGGCATACTTGATATCTGGTCTACTTGCCATTAAGTATAAGAGAGACCAAATCATGCCTCCGTAGAGCTTGCACTCGACAGATTTACCCTCTGGATCTTAGTGTAACATAGATCCAGTGGCCATGGGGGTCTTCATGGCAGAGGAATCAAAGAGTTTAAATTTTGAAAGAATGTCAGAGACATATTTAGATTGGTTTATGAAAATGCCCTCTGATGATTGTTTGACTTGGAGACCTAGGAAGAAATTTAACTCTCCCATCATGCTCATTTCAAACTCACTCTGCATGAGTTTTTCAAACTTTTTGCAATATTTTTCATTAGTAGAACCAAATATGATGTCATCCACATATATTTGGACAAGCAGAATCTCATCACCTTTTCTCTTATAAAACAAAGCGGTGTCAGTTGTACCTCTTTCGAAATGATTGACAAAAAGAAAACTTGAGAGTTGTTCCCCACATGCTCTTGGGGCCTACTTGAGTCCATAGAGAGACTTGTCCATATGGTATACATGATTTGGATATTTTGAACTCTCAAACCCTGGTGGTTGTTAGACATATACTTCTTTTTAAATCTGACCATTTAGAAAATCAGACTTGACATCCATCTGGTACACCTTAAAACCTCCGTGGGCTGCAAAGGCTAGGAATATCCTGATTGCCTCAAGCCTACGACAAGGACAAAGGTTTCCTCATAGTCAATCCCTCTTGGCAGTATCCTTTGGCCACCAATCTTGCCTTATTCCTAATGACCACCCCATCTTCATCCTTCTTATTCCTGAACACCCATTTGGTCCCTATAGATGTTTTTCCCCTTGGCAGAGGGACAAGAGACCAAACATTGTTGCGCTCAAATTGGATAAGCTTTTCTTGCATAGCATCCACCCAATTTGGATCAGCTAGGGCCTCAGAAACCTTCTTTTGTTTGATCAAACTGATAAAGTTTGTAAAGAAACAAAAATTAGTAGTGGTTGGTCGAGTCTTTACTTTGTTAGAAGGGCTTCCAATAATCTAGCTCTGTGAATGACTCTTTGTCCACTTAGTCATTCTTGGAAGATGGTCATTAGTTGCATCAAGTTGAACTTCTGTAGGTATGCTTGATTGTTCATGCACACCCTCTATCGTTGAGGGTACTTCATCTCTACTTGTGGGTTGAATTTCAATGAGAGTTGGAATTGAATCCTCTGTAGATGTTGATGTAGAATCCTCATTTTTCTCTAGTGTTGATTCCTCTGTGGTCAGTAGAGAAGGACTTTCTTGTTGGTTAGACGTGGAATCCTTGTTTGTTGTATCCTTCGCTTGCTCCCCCTCGAATGTTGTACCTGCACATGTAGCAGAAGAGGGTGAAGTATTAGACGGACCAGTTAGAGATGTACCTTGAGGTATTTGGTCTGCAGAGGTTGTTTCTCCATAAGCTCTGTGACCATCTGCAGAGAGATCATCTTCGTCGTTAAACGCATCTTTGAACAACAACTTTAACTCTGTTCCTCGAGATACTGGGACGCCAAAGGCTTGATTGTTTTGCCCGAGTTCTGAGCTTATTTGCTCAGAAGTCTTTTGAAATGAATCGTCAAAAGAGACATTGATGCTTTTCACTATCGTTCTTGATCTCAGAATATAGACTCTGTAGGCTTTGGATGTGGCAGAATATCTAATGAACTTTCCCTCATCTGCCTTTCGATCAAACTTCCCAAGGTGCTCTATGTCGTTTAAAAGAAAGCATCTGCACCCAAACACGTGAAAGAACTTGATATTTGGTTTCCTCTGGTTGATCAAATGGTAAGGAGTCTTCGTGTGTCTCTTCACTATCATGGATCGATTTTGAGTTAAGCAGGCGGTTGAGATTGCTTCTGCCCAGAAAGAAGTAGGTAGTCCAGATGCAGTGAGCATACTTCTTGCGACCTCCACTAGCGTGCGATTCTTCCTTTTAACCACACCATTTTGTTGTGGAGTTCGTGTGGCAGAGAAGTACTGAGAGATTCCTTCTTCTGTTAGGTATGTTTCAATGGTAGAGTTTCTGAACTATGTGTCATTGTCACTCCTTAACTTCTGCACCTTACACCCAGACAAGACTTGGATTTTTCTCATCAGATTGATTAATATTTGAGGGACATCTGACTTCTTTCGAACAAACTCAACCCAAGTATATCTTGAATATTCATCTATTAGAACAAGAATATACTTCTTGCCTCCTAAGCTCTGTACAAAGATTAGACCGCAGAGGTCAACGTGAAGCATGTACAAAGGCTTAGTGCAAGACACATCCGACTTGGCTTTATGGGAAGCTCTCTTGAGTTTTCCCATCTCACAAGCAGAACAGAGATGATCTCTATCGAATATAATATTTGGTAAACCACTCACCAGATCAAGGTTTACTAGCTTATCAAGTGTATGAAAGTTCAGATGGGAAAACCTGTTATGCCAGAGCAAAGATTCTTCATTCTTACTTGACACAAGACAAAGGTTGTCTTTTTGCCCCTTTGCCTTGAAGTTCATGAGGTAAAGATCACCTCTTCTTTTGGCTCTTAGCAGTTCAATGTCTGTATCTTCACCTAGCAGGGAGCAATATGTTCTTTTAAACTTCACATCAAAACCTGTGTCGCAAAGTTGGCTAACACTGAGTAGGTTGTGCTTGAGGCCATCCACATATGCAACTTTGCACACAGCCACATCTTCCTTTTCGATAACTCCATAGCCTCTGATGTACCCCTTTTATTGTCTCCAAAGGTCACTGATCCTCCTCCAAGTTTTTCTTTATATGAAGAGAGTAGACCTCTGTCGCCAGTCATGTGCCTAGAGCACCCGAAGTCTAGGTACCATATGGGCACATACTGCTTCTGCAACACATTTAGAGACTTTTAGGTACCCATTCCAAATGGATCCAGATTTTTTAGGGGTTTTTAAGGTTGCCTTCGCGTCCTTAGTTTTGGTTTTAACTTCTTTAGAAGAACCATTTTGCATTTTCTGACCCTTGAATTTGGCAGTCTTAGCTTTGGGTCGAGAGAGGAAGCAGTGTGGACCAGAGAAATGTTGATTCAATTGGAACATAAGATCAAAGCCATGACAATAATGAACATGGGATGCAACTTGCTTAAACTTTTCATTAAGATAATTGAAAATGGGTACAAAGGCTTTATGATTACAATCTCTCCTAGCATCAGACTTTCTTTTACAGAAGGACCTATCTAGGCTAGATTTATTTTTATAAAAACTTCTCTTCAGAGGAGCCTTCGGTTATACCAATCTTCTGTGGTGACCTTTTGTTGGTTTCACTGTCATAGAATAAAAAGACTTGTTATTTTGAATCCATTTCCCTTTTTTTGCCAAGTGAGCTTTTCATGATTTGGCCTTATAGGTTTTGAAGCTTTTGGATTTTGAGATGACTTTTCTTTTTGTTCCTTAATCTTATCAAGTTGAAGAGAAGTTTTAGCGTGTATACGCATGTCCATAAAGTCAGGACATATATGAATTCTTGCAAAGTTCTCCTTAGGAGGAATTATTTTGTTAAGAATGCCAGAAGGAAGTTTAATTCCTTCTAGTTTGCAAGGCACTATCCCTGAATCAACAGAGTCAATCTCTGAGTCGACAGAGGTTGAGTCATCCTCATATTCTGAGTTTGAGTCAAGGAAATCTCTGTCGACAAAGGCAAAAAACTTTCTGTACGTGTGTCACAATTGCTTTCTTCCTCGTCCTTTGAAATATTAGAATCTTTTGAAATACAAGGAACAGCTTCTGTGGTTTTGAAAGTATCCATAAAGTCTTTCTCACATAGACCTTGTTCGACAGAGGTTGTTTCAGATTGATTTTCACATGTTTCCTTTAGAACATTTTCAGAAATTTTTTGCTTACTGACCTATGTAGACGAAGGCACAAACTCAGGTGCCTCTACGTACAACTCATTTTCAAGGTTTACTATGCATACAAAGGCGACTTGGGCTTGTGTCTCTGGATCCGCAAACTTGAACAGTCCTATCTGATCTTGAGTTTTCAGATATTTGTTTGGTTTGGAATCTCTTTTGACAGAGTCTGAGGATGGAAATTTTTTGTTATGATACCATACATTTAACATCTTCAAAGGTTTCCTCTTTTGAGGTTCTCCAGAAGTTTTCTGTCTTTTGTTTATAGAGAGCAAGTTTGGAAATCTAGGTTTTATAACATCCCCAACACAAAATAGGGAAGATAAGGATTTGTTCCTTTTGGTTCCTGTAAAGGGATCCAAATCATAGAACCCAATTCCTCTTCTGCCGATTTGTGTGTTAACCTTTTCATGCACCTTCTGTGCGTCCTGATATTTTCTTATTACAAGGTCTCTGTCGAGCAAGTCCTGATGAAGAACTTCTATTTCCTTTTGAAAATAGTTTTTAAGCGCAAGAATATTCAAAGTGTCACTCTCATTATCCATACGCTCTTTGGTTTTGGTTTTTAAGGCCAGATCAAGATTAGAAATCTTTTCTTTCAAATGATTTATTTCTTTGAACCATTCTGATTCAATCTTTTCCTTTTCTAAAGCAATTTTTGCCTTTTCCTGAGTGAGAAGTCTGGCTTCTCTTTCATAAAAGGCAAGTTTTTTTTCTTTATATCACCACAAGTCTTTTCAATATCATTAAATTCTTCTATAAGTTTAAGCAATTTTTATTCTATTTCATCAGAGGATAAGTTAGAAGTGGATACCTCACTGTTGGAGTCTGAGCTGCTTACCTCTGCCATGCCACAGAATAGTGCGTTCTTATTTTCTCCTTCATCAGAAGGAAGAATCTCTCTGTGGTTGGGGTTTGTTGGGTTGGCTTTAGCATTCAGCTGCATAGTGCCCTGTCTTGCCACACTTGAAGCACCCATTGTTCTGTGGAGTTGGTGTTGTGGCCTTTTCTTGAGCTCAATGCTCCTCTCTAGGCATACCCCTCTGTGGGTATTCAGCTTGTCTCTGTTGGTATTCACCTCCTCCCTTCTGCTCAGAACTTCTGTTGTCATACATCCTCTGTTGGTCGTAGAACTCATCTCTCCCTTAAGTTCTCTGCTCATATCCTTGTGGTGGTCCAAACTGTCTTGGAAAGATCTCGCCATCTGTGGCCCAAAATTTTGATACTTGCCACCTCTGTCATCGGTACCTCTGTTGAAGTTATACTTCTCCTTGAATCCTCTGTTACGAAACTCTTTGGTGAGCAAAGCTAAACATTTAGCTATAGAGTTCATGGTTGCCTCATCTTTTTCTGTCATCTCCTCTTCCTCACTGTCAGCTACCAAAACCTTCTTCTTCTTCTTCTTTCCTTTCTCTTCCTGAGCATTGTCCTTTTGTGGCTTATTATGAACCTTTGTGGCCTTTCCTACAAGTGCCAGAGGTCCACCCAACTGGGCTTTTGTCTGGACTACGTAACTTTCTTGTGCGGCCAGAGTGCCGAAGAGGTCAGTGAGAGTCCAAGTGTCCAAATCTTGATTTGTTTGGAGTGACACGGACAGCTGAAGCCACTCATCATTCAAACTTTTGAGGAACATAACATTGTTCTCTTCAGGGTTCTGTTGATTCCAAACTTCTTACATTTGTTTATTAAGGAGTTGAATCGATCATACATGTTCTGGAGTGATTCAGTCGGCAGAGCCTTAAAAGCATAGTATTCGTTTATGCATTGAGCTCTTCTGTTTTTTCTGAGTTTTTACTCCCCCTTCGAGTTGTTTCTCAAGTTCATTCCACATATCATAGGCTGACTCACAGACATCTAAGGATTGAAAAGGGTCATTGGGTATGGCCATGATAAGTAATCGTTTTGTTTTCTTAGCCCATCCATACTTTTCCCAGTCTTGTGGGGACCACTTGTCAAGTTCCTTGGGTTTATCATATTCTGGTACCTCCTGTGTTCTTGAAGTTTCATGTACCCTAGGAACATTAACCATGGGAACATATGGTGGATTGTGGATGTATGTGACTAGTTCTTTGTCCACTCCTTCCAGAAAATGGATCATTCGAATCTTCCATTGTGGATATTTGTCTCTTAGAAGAGTTGGAGGCTTGGTTAGAGAACCAGCAGTGAAGAAGTTTGTTGCGTTTGCCATTTTTTTAAAGAAATGGAGTTTTTGAAGAAAAAGAAAAACAAAGTATGGTACTGAAATCTTTTTAAAGATGGGACGGGTTGGGAATACAAGCTTTAATCTAGGAAGAAAAGAGTTAAAAATGAACAAAGCACACACTGGAAAGATTTTGAAGGAGAAACAATTCCTATTTATGTGTTAAGAATCAAACTGGTTGAAACCAAGGGTTGTTCTATAAAACTGAAGAACAGATCTAAAAATCAGTCCAGAAAACTACCAAAAAGAGTCAGAATCATTGCAAAGTAGATCCTTTGATATTGCGAATCAAAGTTTGCTCTGATACCAATTGTTGATCCCGTTTTGACTCAACAATTATATTTAAACCAATAAAAAAAGATAAAACAGAGTATAAGAACTTATATGCGGAAGCGTTTGTAAACAGATTGGTTTAAACAGTTGGTAGTTTCACACACAAGCAATAAAGATGAATAATAACAAATAATAGTAAGAGTTCAACAAGTCATCTTCATTGATCTTGAATAAAAGTTACACCAAGAACACACAGTTGTACATGTTTTTCTCTCAAGAATTCTTTCTCTCTCTAGAATGCACAGTGTGTGAATTGTGATTCATTGCCTAAAAAGGCAGGTAGTGCCCTCTACTTATAGTAAGGAAGGGGACAGAACAGTACAAGGGACACTATCATGGGACACTGCATAGTACAAAGACAAGGTGGTGCGCCGAAGAATAGTATACATAAAAGGCTGTCACCTCTAAGAAGGTGACACCTGGAAAGTAGATAAACGTGGGTGTACTATTGATCTTCAGTATCTTCGTACAACAGAGGCATTGGAGAGGCATGTGTTTATTGGTCTTCAAGATAGCTCAAGTCTTCATCTTCAAGAACTTCAGTTCCACAGAGGGTTTGTGAAGTTTCACAGAGGCTCTGTGGTCTTGATCTTCGGGTTGAACTTGTTCTTCTCTGAAGATGACCGACAGAGGCTTCTGGTGCCTTGGTGTACTAGGCAGAGGTCTTCTACCATTCTTGAACTTATCCTAGTTTTCAATACTTCTAAAGGATAAACTATTGGAGCTAACAGTGGTGATAACTAATTCGAAGTATTTTCCTGGGTTTGTTTGCTTGTTGATTTAAAACGCAACTATTCCATTAAAAAAATCGTGTTGTTCTTACCCTGGATTATAAGTTTGAGAATAGGCTCACGTATAACAATTTTTGCTGCTTCGGGATTGGAGGCACGTTACTCAAATGGATTTCTTTCACTACAGTATAAACATTGTACTGAGTTGATAGTTGGATTGGAGATTATGCAACATGTGTATATTTTGGATAGTTATCATATTTTATTCAAATTTACCATAGTTGTGAGTTGTATTGTTAATGTTGTGTAAGTTCTGCCTCATGAGTTCAATTGCTTACCTTAGTACTAGTGTATGCGGATCTACGCAAGGGCCATTGTTTTTTAAAACATTTTCTAGATATCATAGTTATCATTATAAGTAATAGCTATAAAAGCTCCTCCCCCTGTAACATCAAACATTTGTTTAGCAATGATTGTTAAGCCATTTTAAATGTCTTTAGCTATTTGCAACAAGAAATGTCATGGTATATATATAGACCTTTGTATCATGTGAGACCAGACTGTTTTCATGAGACCTGCGAAAGCACATAAATATCACGACACATTCATAACAAAACATGGTAAAGGTAAATTTTCATAGTGTTTTTGTTGTGAATATCCGGTGTTCTTTGTATCTTTAGAATGTATTGCTACAAAGTTTCAGTATTACTTTGTGGTCTCACCGGTCTCAAGAAAATATGTTAGTCTCATGTGAACCCAACCCCTATATATATAGGTTGGATCTTTTGTTAACCAAGAATATGGTGTTAAGTTTGTGATTTTATTGTACCAATAAGATCCATTTTAGTAGAGATTATTTCAAATATTTGATTTAATGGTATTTAATGAGATGTTACAAATGAGACTCATTCTTGTAAATTACTTGCATGTTTTTTTGGGATCATCATCATATTTCATATCATTGTTTTTCAAGATTCTAAAATGATTATGCAATTTTAACGAGAACAATGGTTAATCAAAGTGAACATATTGCAGGTTCATATGTGAAATGTTTCCAAAACACACTCAACTTGTTCACCGTATTAATCTGAATTGCATTAATAAATGATGTTCATAAGAATGTATTCATAACCATAAGGCGTTCATAAGATTATGTTCATGTAACACCCGTAAATTTCGGATATGTACAATTTCGAATAATTGTGAAACCGACCTTTTAAGAAAAATATGAAAAATAGGATTTTGATTTAAATCTTAGATTTTTTAGTCTTGTTGGATGGGGAATTTGAATACGAGTCCAACGAGCCTTTCCGGAGCTAAAACGGAGCTAAAACGAGAAAGTTATGGCCAAAACAAGTTTCGGTACACGCTGAGCTATAGTGCCCAGCGATTGTGACACTATCACAGTCATCGTGTCACTATCGCCCAAGAGCTACCGAGAGTTGGGGGAAATCGGGCGATTATGCCCTGGCGATAGTGACAGTGTCATTATGTCACTATCGCGGTGTCACTTTAGCCGACGGATGCCAAGGTGTTTTAAACCCTTTTCCTTCTTCTTTCTTCTTCATTTTCATTATCACTCTCAAACTCTCTCATCTCTCTCTCTCTAAAAAATCGTCCCTCTCACTAGAAAACCTTAGAACCCCTCTCCTCTCCTCTCCTCTTCATCTTCTCTACCCAAAATAACCCATTTCCTCCATTGTTGAACACTTGAAAGTTTGAAGCTTTTTGGGAGTTTAGGAGCTATCTTTTGGGAGGAGTCAAGTGTTAAAGGTAATCTATTTCTACCCAAAGATGTTATTATTGTTGATTTCATCTTCTTTTTACCTTGGGTTGTTGTGGGACGATTTTGGTGATGATTTGTTAAAGAAATCTCGTTTTCTTCATCTACAAAAACTAGGGTTTGGTATAAGTTGGGTATTTTGGTATTTTATGGATGGATAATGATTCCTTATGGTTAGACTTGGTTATTGATGGTTGGAAATTCGTAAATCTAGGTTTTGGAAAATTTGGCTTGAGGATGCAAACTTCATCAAAGGAGCTTACGTTTGGAGAACTCTAGATTTAGCTTAATCTAGCAAAGTTGAGTTCAAGTTACTTTGCGAAAACTTTGTACATGCCAAAATGAGTATTTTACGAATAATTGTGTGTTTTACTTAGAAATGTATATGATTGAGTTATTGGGATAGTTTAACTCTTTTAAAGTGGTTATTTTTATAAATGTATAAAACACCCATAATTGGGGCTTTGGATAATTGGATGGTTAGAACCCATATTTTGCCTTTAAAAGATTATGTGCTCAAAATGAGATTTAATTGATGGTTTAATCATATATGTGTAAATGATCTTGTAAATCATTTGAGAAAATGCACTTTTAGTGTTATGAATCATTTTGAAAATGTAAAGGTGTGAGTCCTTTAGGAAAATGAAGGTTTTCCCGATCCAAGATTTTATTCCGGGTTTTATGGATTTAAAGTATTTACCGACAACCGGTGTGTGTTGTTGTATTGAATGTCGGTTTATGACTTTTATGAGTTATCTTTCGAGTTAGTTGAGTTTGTGGTTCGTTTTGATAGCTCAGAGTTGAGTTTTGATCATGATTTATGTTATTGGGGAATTGCATGTTTTGAATGCATTTTTTTATATGTTTGGGGTCGTGTAATATTTTAGACCTTGTTGGCCATGGATCCATAGGCATTTGAGTTTCCCTTAGTCTCGCGGGCAAGAGGTCGGAATTGATTGAGCTCAGTTTACGAGACGTTAGTTTATTTTGTGGCACGGAATAGGCATCGGGTTCCATGATAAGTAAGGCGTGGACTTAGATGGCCGGGTGTCGTCTCATGGGCAGTAAGGTGTAATTCCATATATGTGCTTAGCACGGGATAGGCATCGGGATCCATGATAAGTAAGGCGTGGACCTAGATGGTCGGGCGTCGTCTCATGGGCAGTAAGGTGTAATCCCTAATGTGCTGTTGTGGATTTGGTGACCCAATGTATAGACCTGGAGTGGTTGAAGTTGGGGGAATCCTAGTCTCGTGAGCAATAGATCTGGAGGGATTGAGCTCAGTTTTACGAGAGTAATCCACGTAGGTGTTTTTATTACATAGTAAGTGACCCACTTTGGTGTTCCGTCACGTGCAATGTATACGGGTCTCCCCGGTCACCGAAAGGTGTTGTTTTGGGTATTTGTTACTACTTATGTTTCGGTGACGTGTTCTAGTTATATGGATTGTTTTCCAAAGTACGTAAGTTGTGGTTTGTATTTCATCTATGTATGATGTTTTGGGTATTTGTGTTACCTCCACCTTTGACGGATACGGGTCCTCCCCGTTTATGGTATTTGATCTTTATTACCTTTTACGGTCGCATTAGTATCGCTTCGTATTGTGTTTTAATAAAGAGTTATATTTAATGGATGGGTTCCATGTTTTACGGGTTGAGTAAGTATTGTCAACCGTATTTGAAGGTTTTGCCTAAACTAAACTTATTCACGTATTAAGTGAGTAGGAAATGTAATTCATTTTGGAAAACGCATCACACTTTTCGGGTATGGTTTCCATGGATTTGAGTGTGTTGGAAAATGAGTCGTTTATGCCGTTTGGGAAATCCTTTTCGGAAATGATAGTCTTTGTCGCAAGCTTTCATTTAAAGATTTATTTAAATTATGACTATAACTACTAACCTCCGATTTATGATTTTATATAGTCATGATAAAATGCTTGAACTCACTAGGCGTAAGCCTAACCCTTTTTATTTGTCGGCATGTGCAACAGGCTCAGGTTGGGGTAACTCTAGCTACATTATGAAGTGGCGAGTGCTAGTAAAGTGCACGAGAGGTGACTTGTTTAGTGAAGTCTTCCGCAATAGTCCAAACTTATGTTGTATTTAGTGACACCCGATTGAGTTATTTTCTTGTAGATATTGAGATGCTTTAATTCGGAGGTAATTTCAGGAATGAATTGTAGAGATGATTTTATCTCCTTTGATTATTTTATTGATTTTAAAGTTAGTTGCTCGTTCCAAAATTTGAGGGTGTTACAAGTTGGTATCAGAGCATAAGTTTGAGAGATTTAGGTGTTGATTTTGGATACCTAGACTCAAACTAGAGTTTGTTTAAGTTAATGAGAGTGAAATTCACCTTTAGGCACTTTAAGATGGGATGTTTTGAAGTTGATAAATGTTGTAGAAACGAGAATCACGTCGAGAGTAGCAAGGATAATCATGTACGGTGCGTTCATAGTGACACTTGGCCAGTGTTATGGTGAACCTTCTAGTACATGTGCATGCTTGAATTGCTTTCATGTGATGATCGTTGGGGTAGTGAAGGAGGTCCTAAACTAGTAGTCGTTGGAATAGATGGACGATTCTAGTATTAGTCACTTGGAGTGACGATGAGCATGATAATTGCTTTAAGTAGACCGTTTTGGGTCGAGGTTGATGGTTAGATTAGAACCATAGGCTTATTGAGCCGACTTTGATTTGAGGAAAAACCTTAAAGTTAATTGATGTATTTCATAACTTGCCTTAAGAGGTTTGATTATCCAGATGACAATAGTGGACCGGAGGGATTTGGAAGAGTATGAATTGAGACGTTGAATGCCGACTAAGTCATGCACAAAGTTTATTTTGAAAATATATTGCATCAACTATTTCTTGTGTTTCCAATCCGTATGTGGATTGTGTTTTGAAATTTTGAGAAATGTTTAGCACACACACAAGATTTCAAATCGTGGTTTTGAACGTGCATGAAACCATTTTATTGCGGGAGTTGCAAACTCCGCCGGGATTTGTTTTTTTGCCTTATTTCATTGTTGCTCAACAATTGTTTTGGATATAATGATAATCATATTTTATGATGTTTAAGATGTTGGGCAATAACTACGGCTTGTGACTTTAACATTGGATCTCCTCCACATATGTTAGAGTCTGGACGGAAAGTTATTTTCCATTTTGTTTATGTGAAGCTGTTTTGGGAAATTTGGTTAATGAGAGTTGTTAAATAATGTGGATTATGTGGTATTACCTAGAAGGGGATTTTTAAGATTTTGGCGTCTCAATTATGATTTTGCTTATAGCAATTTGGCTTTGTAAGCATGGTGTTTAGCGCCGTTTTATTGACTTGGAGTCATTGAGTCCATGGAGGTTCATGGAGCTTTATTTTACGACAGGTTGAGTCGTGTGAGTATAATTTCACAAGGTGCAGCTTTAATTACTTATGTGAAAGGTTTATAAGTTATGTTGGGCATTTGGTCCCACTCGAGTTTTGTTGAGAAAGTTAATTTTATGCCATAAGGCGACTAAAAAGAGATGAGTTTGGAACTCTAGTGTCGCATAACTTTTCTTTCAAAAGGTTTGTGTTATTAAGTATTTCATTGCAAATAGTTTAGTGTATGGATTGATTTATACATGACTTAAGTGATGCATGAAAGATTATTTTGGTAACATTTCATAATGATTTACTTGGTGCGTTTTTGGTCAGTTAAACGTTTTATTATCATTTCATGAAAATAAGTTATATCGACTTGGGGGTATGCATAGCTTGGTAACCATTATTTCTCGTCACTTGTTGAACGAATCGTGAGTTAAATTATTTTATTAACTCATTGTACAACTAATGACCATTCGGTCAAAAGGGTGTTTTGGTGTTGTGGAAATTATGCATAGTTCGCATTATTGTACATTTTGAAAACACAAATGTGTTACCATTGACATTGGTCAATTTTGATTTTGCCAAGTGTTTTGGAAAATGGAAAACCTTTGGTTTGGAAGAAATGTGTACTTGGAGTATTTTTGACAAATACATTTTAAGCATCTACATTTTGACGTTTTGTGTCCCAAGTACGAAACCTTGAGGAAATGCTTCGTGACGAATATTTTAGGAAATTGTTGCATAAAACTATGGTGCATGTAACTTCTTATGTTTTGAACATTGACGCGCACCGTTAGTACAATTTGGGATTCTAAAATAAGTTGAACCCTTTTGGTGTCAACCAATTATTAACACTTATTTCCTCATATGTTTTAGAAAAACGCATTATTGTGTGCAAGTTTGCGAAAGGCGTTTTATTTAAACGTCGTTATAGGACCAGATGAGATATTTTGGAGAAATTGATTTAAAGAGCTTCCTCTTTTGGAAATTTGGTTGTGAACCGTTTGATGCATGTCTTTTCGTTTCAAGAAGATTTCTAATAGAAGTGTTACAAGCTTGCATGCCTACCCCCAATTTGTGGTTTTGTGATGTTTTAGTCGATATTTTCAAATGATGGAAATGTATGGGCTTTGTTTTAAATATGAAATTTATACAAGTCATTTTGTGTTGACTAAGGTGTATGTGCAAACCGTTTCACCGTTTTGTATAATAAACTGACGCGCACAATCAATTTTATGGTTAATCAGGAAATCTTTGGGAGTCAATTGTCGTTGGACTTCTTTTGAAATATGTGCACACCTTTTATTGCACCCTGTTTAAAGTCTGGCAGTTACTTTACAATTCAAGTCATGAGTCAATCCATACTAGAACCGTGGTGGTCCATTTTTGAGAAGTTGTTTATTACGCTTTTGCGTTTTGTGAATAATCTGAACTGCAATGAAATAATTTCAACATGACTTTCATATGTGGGACGAGCGTGTCCGTTTTTGCGTAACTACTGATTTGAATGATAGTAGTTTTCTATACGTACGACTTATTTGATATGAAAATCCTTGCGTTGAAAATTTCTGCGAAACGTTTTGTTGATTGGCATAATTGTTAAAGTATTCGCTTGAAAAACCTTGAACTCGTTAGGACCTTGGAAGAATGAGCAACCCAGTTAAGGGTGAGTGCGTATAGCACTTCGGAGGTGGAAGGTTGGGTTTTTCACGCGTGATAGTGTTGTAGGCCGAATGGTGTTGGGTGCGGGGATGATGCACTTTTGTAACTAAGAGATCTAATTCGTGGTATCTTATATTGAGGGTGGTGGTGACCTTTCTTGTTGGGAATCTTATTTTGGGGTCTTGGTCAACTTTCGTATGTGGGACCCTTTAGACACCATATCAATAACCTTGGTTTTGTAAGAAGGCTCGACGAGTGAAGCTCGTGTGTACAATATGTGGTGATTCAACTTAATGGTATGACTAGGTGTCAACTTTTGGGCTTGAGGCCAAACACCTTTAGTGTAATCAGGAATTGTTGTCCGATTTTAAATGAATGATGGTAACGGTTGTAGTAACCTTAAGATGCTCGATTGTGACGAGTGGTTTTGGTGGAATAACCTTCGTGTATGGTTACAGAACCTGTCGGTTTAATGATTCTGTTGGGTTCGCTAGCGAACAAACCTTGGATTGACTTAGAGTCTGAAATCGAAATCGGGATGTATGGAACGCTTTAAGGTTGGGAGACAATAGAAGTCATTTAACTAGGAATTATTCCAGTGGTTAGAGTGTTCTTCCGGACATAGGTAACGTGTACTTGAAGGGGTTTTGTTGGTAAGAAATTGATTCGAGGAATTGTCTTTATAGACTGTGTGGGGGAATTTGACGCCAGTTAAGGATTGATGAAGTATGGTTGACATTGAGTCGGATAGCCTTGAGTTGTAAAGGATGTAGATTTTGAGGACGAAATCATCCTAAGGTTGGGAGGATTGTAACACCCGTAAATTTCGGATATGTACAATTTCGAATAAGTGTGAAACCGACCTTTTAAGAAAAATATGAAAAATAGGATTTTGATTTAAATCTTAGATTTTATAGTCTTGTTGGATGGGGAATTTGAATACGAGTCCAACGAGCCTTTCCGGAGCGAAAACGGAGCTAAAACGAGGAAGTTATGGCCAAAACAAGTTTCGGTACACGCTGAGCTATAGTGCCCAGCGATTGTGACACTGTCACAATCGTCGTATCACTATCGCCCAAGAGGTACCGAGAGTTAGGGGATAGCGGGCGATTGTGCCCTGGCGATAGTGACAGTGTCACTATCGCGGTGTCACTTTAGCCGACGGATGCCATGGTGTTTTAAACCCTTTTCCTTCTTCTTTCTTCTTCATTTTCATTATCACTCTCAAACTCTCTCATCTCTCTCTCTAAAAAATCGTCTCTCTCACTAGAAAACCCTAGAACCCCTCTCCTCTCCTCTTCATCTTCTCTACCCAAAATAACCCATTTCCTCCATTGTTGAACACTTGAAAGTTTGAAGCTTTTTGGGAGTTTAGGAGCTATCTTTTGGGAGGAGTCAAGTGTTAAAGGTAATCTATTTCTACCCAAAGATGTTATTATTTTTGATTTCAACTTCTTTTTACCTTGGGTTGTTGTGGGACGATTTTGGTGATGATTTGTTAAAGAAATCTCGTTTTCTTCATCTACAAAAACTAGGGTTTGGTATAAGTTGGGTATTTTGGTATTTTATGGATGGATAATGATTCCTTATGGTTAGACTTGGTTATTGATGGTTGGAAATTCGTAAATCTAGATTTTGGAAGTTTTGGCTTGAGGATGCAAACTTCATCAAAGGAGCTTACGTTTGGAGAACTCTAGATTTAGCTTAATCTAGCAAAGGCGAGTTCAAGTTACTTTGCGAAAACTGTGTACATGCCAAAATGAGTATTTTACGAATAATTGTGTGTTTTACTTGGAAATGTATATGATTGAGTTATTGGGATAGTTTAACTCTTTTAAAGTGGTTATCTTTATAAATGTGTAAAACACCCATAATTGGGGCTTTGGATAATTGGATGGTTAGAAACCATATTTTGCCTTTAAAAGATTATGTGCTCAAAATGAGATTTAATTGATGGTTTAATCATATATGTGTAAATGATCTTGTAAACCATTTGAGAAAATGCACTTTTAGTGTTATGGATCATTTTGAAAATGTAAAGGTGTGAGTCCTTTGGGAAAATGAAGGTTTTCCCGATCCAAGATTTTATTCCGGGTTTTATGGATTTAAAGTATTTACCGACAACCGGTGTGTGTTGTTGTATTGAATGTCATTTTATGACTTTTATGAGTTATCTTTCGAGTTAGTTGAGTTTGTGGTTCGGTATTGGATTTTATTAAGTCTTGGAGATAATTGTTCGTTTTGATAGCTCTGAGTTGTGTTTTGATCATGATTTATGTTATTGGGGAATTGCATGTTTTGAATGCATTTGTTTATATGTTTGGGGTCGTGTAATATTTTAGACCTTGTTGGCCATGGATCCATAGGCATTTGAGTTTCCCTTAGTCTCGCGGGCAAGAGGTCGGAATTGATTGAGCTCAGTTTACGAGACGTTAGTTTATTTTGTGGCATGGAATAGGCATCGGGTTCCATGATAAGTAAGGCATGGACTTAGATGGTCGGGCGTCGTCTCATGGGCAGTAAGGTGTAATACCATATATGTGCTTAGCACGGGATAGGCATCGGGATCCATGATAAGTAAGGCGTGGACCTAGATGGTCGGGCGTCGTCTCATGGGCAGTAAGGTGTAATCCCTAATGTGCTGTTGTGGATTTGGTGACCCAATGTATAGACCTGGAGTGGTTGAAGTTGGGGGCATCCTAGTCTCGTGAGCCATAGATCTGGAGTGATTGAGCTCAGTTTTATGAGAGTAATCCACGTAGGTGTTTTTATTACATAGTAAGTGACCCACTTTGGTGTTCCGTCACGTGCAATGTATACGGGTCTCCCCCGTCACCGAAAGGTGTTGTTTTGGGTATTTGTTACTACTTATGTTTCGGTGACGTGTTCTAGTTATATGGATTGTTTTCCATAGTAAGTAAGTTGTGGTTTATATTTCATCCGTGTATGATGTTTTGGGTATTTGTGTTACCTCCACCTTTGACGGATACGGGTCCTCCCCGTTTATGGTATTTGATCTTTATTACCTTTTACGGTCGCATTAGTATCGCTTCGTATTGTGTTTTAATAAAGAGTTATATTTAATGGATGGGTTCCATGTTTTACGGGTTGAGTATGTATTGTCAACCGTATTTGAAGGTTTTGCCTAAACTAAACATATTCACATATTTAAGTAAGTAGGAAATGTAATTCATTTTGAAAAACGCATCACACTTTTCGGGTATGGTTTCCATGGATTTGAGTGTGTTGGAAAACGAGTCGTTTATGCCGTTTGGGAAATCCTTTTCGGAAATGATAGTCTTTGTCGCAAGCTTTCATTTAAAGATTTATTTAAATTATGACTATAACTACTAACCTCCGATTTATGATTTTATATAGTCATGATAAAATGCTTGAACTCACTAGGCGTAAGCCTAACCCTTTTTATTTGTCGGCATGTGCAACAGGCTCAGGTTGTGGTAACTCTAGCTACATTATGAAGTGGCGAGTGCTAGTAAAGTGCACGAGAGGTGACTTGTTTAGTGAAGTCTTCCGCAATAGTTTGGACTAGCAAACTTATGTTGTATTTAGTGACACCCGATTGAGTTATTTTCTTGTAGATATTGAGATGTTTTAATTCTGAGGTAATTTCAGGAATGAATTGTAGAAATGATTTTATCTCCTTTGATTATTTTATTGATTTTAAAGTTAGTTGCTCGTTCCAAAATTTGGGGGTGTTACAGTTCATAACCATATAATGTTCATGGGTGTTCAATAAGATTGTTCGTAGGTGTTCATAAGCCATGATTCACTATTTTACATTATATATACAAATCATATGAACACATAATGTGTTAATATGCATGTTATCTTACATTGAAACTGTTTCATATGTGATCACAAACAAAAATATGTTGTGTTTTTGTTATTCAAAATATATTTATACTTATAGATCAACAAAAACACGATTTAGAAAAGTTGCATTGAATAATCACATTGATATTTGTGTGGTCTTTTGTTGCACATAATAACTGAGTATGGTCCTTTATTTCACATAATGTAACCTGTTGGGTCCATTATCTTCATACAATCTAAGTATTGTGTAACAAGATGATGAAGAACATTATTGAAAAGGAAATCTAACCTAGAGAGAACACAAAGTGATTAGAGATCTACATCTTGTATTAATGAATTCACTTATTACAAACTACAAGTAAAGACCTATTTATAGTCTTCATCACTTGCTACAACAATTAAGCATAAGCCCTTTAACACAGCTATTGCTTTACAAAACTTTCTATTATAAAGGACAACTTCAGTGTCCTAACATAACCGATAATAGTTGTAAAAGAAATATTGGTGATCTTTTCCGCAGATACCCTTTTCATGAATGTTAACCTATGTTTATATAGTTGTCGTGCTTAATTAATTACAAATATGTCGTGATGTATTTCAGCCATAGATTTAAAAGATTAAAGGCGAAGATTGGTTCACGTAGTTAACACCAATTATTGGGTTAACAAAAGAACCGACCCCTATATATATATATATATATAGAGAGAGAGAGAGAGAGAGAGTGGGGGGGTCAAACGAGAATAGTAACCACGTAAGAGAACATGAAAACGGATGAATCACATATGATTTTTCACTAAAAACAAATGCGATTCACGCAATCAGACGGTCGGGGCCAAGTTGCTCACTCATCAACTCATTCCATACATTATCTTTTACTCTATCAAAGGGATTCCATCCACAAACCCAAAGTTTATGGTTGGCTGATATGGCTCATCATCATTTATCTATTGCATTTATTTTTCTCATTGTTGGGCATCCACATCTCAGGCTCAGGCGTCGATGAGCACATTGAACTATCCATGTGGCTGAGAGCCCTCACAGCCCAGGTAACTAGACATCTAATGAAGCCGTCGCTAGAATTGAGATCTTATTCAAAGAGAATAAATTCCAAATTCGAAATAAAAAAATAAAAATTGAGAAAAAGCGATGGGAACGATGGAACCTGTGAATTTCATTCTTTTAACTACCTGGGGAAGAATTTGCAAATCGTGGGCGAATTTTATATTTGCATTGACCATGTTTTGTACTCGCATGTAAAATCACATGTGATTAGTTCGTTTCCTTGTTTCTTAATTTGACCTTGTTCTCGTTTGATCATCCGTCTTTTATGTTGAACATTAAAACAATATATCATTCTAAAACTTTTATCATTCAAAATTTAATTGTTACATATGTTTAAGAAGTAACATAAGAAAACTTGTTCAAAACACAAATATATCAATTACAATACTTAATAGTTGTGATTTTATACATCCATGTTGAGATTTTATTATATTTCTATAATATATACTCTTTGGAATCATGTGAGACCAAGCTATTTCCGTGAAACCGTGAGACCAAAAAACTAACACTAAACCTTCACAACAAAAGACTGTGAAGGTACTGTGATGGTAAACTTTCACAGTGTTTTTGCTGTGAAGGTTCACTGTTTTTCTTACCTTCACAATGAATCACTGTGAAGGTTTAGTGTTAATTTTGTGATCTCACGAAAACAGGTTGGTCTCACGTGAACTCAACTCTCTCTTTCTCTCTCTCTCTCTATATATATAGGACGGTAATCAAATGAGAACCGTAAAAAAGTTGAGAACCATGAAAATCGATCTAAACCATTAATTGATTTAATCTATTACGGCTTAGATGGGTTCTCACGGTTCTCAATCTTTTAATTATAACCATGTGATTAAAAGTTTAATTATAACCATGAGATCAAAACCAAATTATGGCTTAGATCGGTTCTCATGGTTCTCAATCTTTTTTTGGTTCGCACATGATTTAACCCCTATATATATATATATATATATATATATATATATATATATATATATATATATATATATATATAGAGAGAGAGAGAGAGAGAGAGAGAGAGCCCTCTTTTTATGTAAACCCAATATTTAATGTAAACCATGAAACCAAGGGTATTTGGGTCTTTTTCTCCAAATTCGTAATTTTAGGAATATTAATAATTTTAGCAACAAACAAACTTCCTTAATTTTCTCAATTATCTTCATATCTCTCTCTTCGGCAACCTACACTCCGGCGACCTCCTCCCACTCTGGCGATCTCCAATCCGGCGACTTCCTCCCACTCCGGCGACCTCCCCCAAATTTCAGCGAGTTTCATAATTTTTTCGAGTTTCATAAACAGTTTTTTCATAAGTTTCAAGTTTTTAAAGTTTCATAAACCGTTTTTTCGAAATTTTCACGTTTCATAGGAGGAAAAAAAACAGTTGTTTCATAAACAATTCATCCGGTAAGTTTCAAGTTTTTTAAGTTTCAAAAACCATTTTTTTTCGAAATTTTCACGTTTCATAGGAGAAAAAAACAGTTTTTTCATAAACAGATTTTTAGTAGTTGAAAATCGATATGAAACCCAGAATCATGAATCATAATGAAACCCAGAATCATGAATCATAATAAAACCCAAAATCGATATGAAACCCAGAATCATGAATCATAATGAAACCCATAATCGATATGAAACCCAGAATCGATATCAAATCAATATGAAACCCATAATCATGAATCATGTGAAACCCAGAATCGATATGAAATCGATATGAACCCAGAATATGAATCGATATGGCAGTAGATGAAATCGGAAGAAGAGACCACATCGCCGATAACGTTACCGAAAGGTAGCCTGGATAATACTTGTCAAATAGGATACGATGGTGGTGCATTCCTGCGGCGTCACCACGACCTCCGGGATACTTGCGGTGTTTTCAGATACGCCGTAACCGACGCTCACGTGGATGTACTTCTTACGGTTCTTCTGTTTCGTTAAAGAAATTACAAAAACCCGCCGGAAAAATGAAAGTTGGTAGCGGTTGATCACCGTACTTCCTCCACCTTCTGTCGGTGGTTTGGGTCATCATGGTGGCCGGAATTTTGTGAGAGAGAGAGAGAGAGATTGAGGTACATGTGGAGAAAGTTAAGAAAATAATCTAACCATAATTAGATTAATTCAAATTAATTAATAGATTTTAAATTTAAATACCTAACAACTATTCCCAAAATTCCCTTTCCCTATTTTAAATTAAAAAAATCCTCAACCGTTGATCAAAAAATCGGATGGCCTAGATGGGTTTACAAAGTTTACATAAAAAAAATTACATTTGAAGCTCCCTCTCTCTGAACCGTGAGAAGTTGAGGTTAACGTGAGAAGCATGAGAAGTGGATCTGAACCGTTGATCTCTTTTAATCAAATGCGCTCTCATGAATTGCAGCTTAGAAAAGAATTGATTTGGTGCATCTCGGTGCGTCTCATCATAATTGTAAAGCCCGTGTCCCGGTACGGATTTATTTTAATTTAAATTAATTATTTTATTATTTTTCTCGTAGCGAATTCATTAACGGGTTTTTGGCGGCAAGGACCAAGATGAAGTAATTTTTGTGAGAATTAGCTTAATTGTAAAATCCTAAATTAATTGGTAGAAATGAAATTAATTTAAAAATCAGGGACTAAAAGTGTAATTGTGAATCAAAAATTTCATGGGATCGGCTCTTATAGAACCGACCCCCCTCTTTCCCTCTCGTCGTTTTCTTTTCACGCAAGTAAGGACCACAAAAGAGAAACCCTAAGCACCTCCCCTAATCCCCTTCCCCCTTCTTGCCGTCGCCGTGCCCCCGAAACTGCCGGCGCCGCCGCGGTTTTCTTGCCGGAGAGAGAATAGCGAGAGAGAGAAAGACCGAGCCGGTGATCGGATTTCCTTCGGGGTGCTGCTGGAGTGTCGTCAAGAGGTAAGTCCCCGTTCGTGTTTTTCTTTCGTTCGTCTTTGTCGAACCACCGTTAAACCACCGCCGTCGGTGGCTGCTGCCGCCGCCGCCGCCGTCTACCGCTGCCGGGGTGGCAGTGGGTGGTGATGGTAGTAGTCCAGCCGTGGCTACCTAAAACCTGAACCTGATTATCTAAGCCGTAAACCCGAATCGTATAACCTTAATCGAAAACTAAATCGTCATTTTATGTGAAAACCCCATTCTGTCCCTGTTTTGTATCGGCCATAACGTTTCCGTCGTAGCTCGGATTAAGGCGAATCTGGTGCCCACGGTTCACATTCTGTGTCGGGCACACTTTTCGTGTTTTAGCGAAAGTCTGGTTCGGCCTCTAGCTAGGTGTATTTTAGCTGTTTTTACAGCAGGTCCGTTTTCGGCAGACTCGCGTCCCGCTTTTAGAAAATTCATAGTAAATTGTAGGGAAATCGTTAGAGCGCGTACGATATGTCCCTGGAACCCTAAGACATAGAATTTTCTAGTTTTGGAATAATATTTCTGAGTTGATGAGTTTAAGAGGGGCTAAACAGGTCCCGAACAGACCGGTAAATCTTAGAGTAAAAGCTGGATTTTTCGTGCGTAAGCTTATAATTGTGACTTTGGGTTAGGACTTCGTTTTGACGTTTGATATCACTTATTTAGGTGGAAAAAGGTGAGTTGGTGTTGGCTGACTCGTTTTGCTGTTGAGGACATCTACTTTGCTTTTGAGGTGAGTTCTCTCACTGTGTAGATAGGAATTGTATGCATGTTATGGTAGTTTGTATGTACTACTGTACTTAGACCTGGCAAAAAATGACACGACACGCTAACTCGACACGAACCCGACACGAATTAAACGGGTTTGGGTAATACATTTCAACCCGTTTAAGTAAACGGGTTGACACGACACGACACGAAAATTAAACGGGTAAGGTTAGGGTCAACCATTTCAACTCGAAAATGACCCGAGTAACCCGTTTATATATATAAGTTAAAAATTAAATATATGTTTAAGAAAAAATAATTATAATTTAATTATTATTATAATTATTATTATAATTATAATTAAAAGTAATTGGTTTATGGAAAAATAAAACAAATCAGAGGAACTAGTTTGGCTTCACTTATATACATGGTTCCAAGATTAATTTTGCTATAAAACTTTCGATGTGGGATACCTCAAGTGAACCAACCCATTTTTCTCATCAGATTTCATCCCACATCGCCCAAATTTCAAACCACAACCCTTACTCTCAACTATAAATACCCCTCATCCCTTCCACATTTTGAATTGCCATCCTCCTTTGTTTGAGTGAAACAATTGGCTTGAGCTGGTTTGCTTGCCGGTTGGCTTGAACTGAGTTAAAAATTTGATTGGAGCACCCTTTTAAAGTCGGTGTACCTTTAAGTTTATTTTGCAATTTTTTTGTGTTTGTGCGAACGTAAATGAACACGAACATATCTTTTTTCTAACGAACATGAACAAGTCTTTGTTCGTGTTCGTTCGGTTCGTTTACAGTCCTATATATATTGAACAAAAATTCCTTCTTACGAAACGGGTTAATCGGGTTAACGGGTTTGCAGGTTTAATGGGTTAAGAGGTTAAACGGGTTAATCGTGTCATGTCGGGTTAAGTAAACGGGTTAATCGGGTTTGCGGGTTTAATGGGTTAAGAGGTTAACCGGGTTAATCGTGTCGGGTTAGGCGGGTTAAATCAGGTCGTGTTCAGGTTGCGATATTCTGACCCGTTTATTAAACGTGTCGTGTTCGGGTTTGACACTCCCAACCCGTTTAACCCGTGAACCCGACACGAACCCGACACGACACGACCCGTTTGCCAGGTCTAACTGTACTTGTGGTGTGAACTAGTTGTTTGTGGTGCGTAATATTTGATTGGTTTAAATGCTTAGTGTAAATGTGTGTTACATTACATCTCGGTGGGACCGAGGGCTCGGTGGGACCGAGGGCTCGGTGGGACCGAGGAAGTGGACAGAAATGTTGTGTGAACTCGGTGGGACCGAGGGCTCGGTGGGACCGAGGGAGTGGATAGAAATGTTGTGTGAACTCGGTGGGACCGAGGACTCGGTGGGACCGGGGAAGTGGATAGAAATGTTATGTGAACTCGGTGGGACCGAGGACTCGGTGGGACCGAGGAGTTGGGTACATAATTACTTGTATGTGTTTACTTGTATTATGTAACTGTGGTGTTGTTGCTCATGTGCGGATAGGGGTGATGTGTATATAATTGCTATCTGCGCATGTGATGGAATTCACTAAGCTTTGTGCTTACCCTTTTCCTATAAATGTGGTTTCAGGTACTAGTGGCTCCATGGCGTGACGGGTACACACTGGCGCGCGTGAAGGGTTAATATATTTATGAGAATTAGAAGCATCATTTAAACGATTTAATTCCGCTGTTTATTATTAATGAGAATATTTATTGTTAAGTTTGCAAACGAAACGGTTTTGGATATTTAATGAGGTTTCATTTATTAAAAGGCTTATTTTTAAAAGTTAAAATTTACTGTAATTTTTGGGACGTTACAACTTGGTATCAGAGCACAGCTTGAGTGAATCAAACGCATCTCAGTGTGTTTGATCTTAAGTCGCGGCTATGAAATTCTTCTCTTAAATTTTTTTTGGGAAATAAAAGAAAGGAAAACCCGTTTGGGAAACGGTGATCGAGGGCGCAGTGTGTACAGTCAGCCGGAGCCAAAGGGAAAGGTACAGTACTTAGTGTATTTATTGCTTTCTAGATCATAGGGTATGCATGCTAGATTGCCTAAGTTGTTTATACTATACTGTATGATGATTGCTTGCTAGTAGGAATTTATGCTAGTCATGGTAGGTTGTTAAGTGAATGCCCTGTAGGTTGTATGCAGTAAGAATCACATAGCCTTAGAATGTTTGATTTAGTTCTATTGCGCAGCTCTTGTTTGAGTCCAACCGTTCTAGGATAGAATCTTGTATTCGAATGTCTATTTGATTCACGCTGCATGCGACTGGGTATTCGATAGGCAACTCGTTATGGCTAATAGGGATTCCGTTGTAGCAAGGGTAGTGGGATGAGATGAAATTCCTAGTGAGCTGGGAAGAGTGTTTACATATGAGTATGTATGCTAGATTGCTTTCTAGAACATAGGAGTATGTATGCTAGATTGCTTGGTGCTTATTACACTGTGCTGCATGTTTGTTGCTTGCTAATAGGAGTTTATGCTAGCCTTGATAGGTTGTTAAGTGAATGCACTATAGGTTGTATGCGGTAGGAACCGAATAGCCTTAGAATGTCGGATTTAGTTCTATTGCGCAGCTCTTGTTTGAGTCCAACCGTTGTAGGACATAATCTTATATTCGAATGCCTATCTGGTTTTACACTGTGTGCGACTGTGCATTCGCGAGGCGACTCGTCATGACTAGTGGGGATTTCGTCATAGCAAGGGTAGTGGAATTGGGTGGAATTCCTAGGGAGCTAGGAAGAGTGTGTACATATGCCGGTGCGGGCATATGTGTATAGTTTTCAGCAAGGAACTACTTGGGCACTTCGGGACGGGACTCGAAACGAGTGAGGATAGGTGTGGAAGGTAGTAGTAGAGCTCCTACCATCTGAAGCACAGGATCCGTGCTCGAGTCAGGGAAAGTCACGAGGAATCCAAGGAGTTGAGCGTGAGCGTTGTTAGTGTGAGTTATTATGTGCTAATAACTCGTTGTAATATCTACCCAGAATAGCCATCACAAGGAGGAACAACTATAGTAAACCTGCTAGTACAGGTGTGTACTTGATTTGCTTTGATGTGATGATCGTTGGGGGGTAGTGATGAAGGTTCTAATCTAGTAGTCGTGGGAATAGAAGGATGATTCTAGTATTAATCACTTGGAGTGACGATAAGAATGTTGTTTGTTTTAAGTAGACCATTTCGGGCCAAGATGGATGATTGTGCTAGAATCATAGGCTTATAGAGTCGACCTTGAATTGAGGAAAAACCGTAAGGATTATCTGACGTAATTTCCCAACTTGCCTAAGAGGTTTAAATGTCCGGATGACGATTGTGGATCGGAGAGTTTTGGAGGGGTATGAGTCGAGACGTCGAATGCCGACTGAGTCATGCACAAAGTTTATTTTGAAAATAAATTGCATTAACTAATTCTTGTGTTTCCAATCCTTTTATGGATTGTGTTTTGGAATTCTGGGAAATGTTCAGCACACACACAAGATTTCGAACTATGGTTTTGAAAGTACATGAAACCGTTCTATCACGGGAGTTGCAAACTTTGTTAGAATTTGTTTCATTTTGTTATTTTCCAACGGTTCTTTTGGGTAAGATGATATCCGTGTTTTGTGGGGTTTAAAATGTTGGGAAAATGACTACGGCTTGTGACTTTAACATTGGAACTCCTCCACATATGTTAGAGTTGAGGCGGAAAGTTACATTCCACGATGTCTGTATAAAACTATTTTGGTGATTTGTTTAAAATGAGTTTGTTAAACAATGTTGTTTATGGTTTTACCGTGGAAAGAGATTTTTGGGATTTTGGCGTCTCATACATGATTGTGCTTTTAACAATTTGACTTTGGGGGCACAATGTATGGTGCTATTTTATTGACTTAGAGTCATTGAGTTCGTTAAGGTTCATGAAGTTTTGTTTTACGGCATGTTGAGTCGTGTGGGTTTAATTTCACGAGGTGCATATCTTATTTGTTTATGTGACCATTTGGGGAATTTTGGGAAATCAATTTAAAGAACCCCACCTTTTGAGATTTTATGATGTTTTAGTCGTTATTTTTTTTTCAAATGATGGAAACGAATTAGTTTGTCCTTAAACTTGGAACTTGCACAAGTATTTTGTGTTTTGATTGAGGTGTAATTATGAATCGTTTCCTTGTTTTGTATAATAAACTGACGTGCGCAAATTTTGATTGGTAAACTTTGTTCCATACCATTTGGATGGTCAGAAAATAATTTTGAGCAAATTGCCGTTTGGGCTTCTTTTGAAGTACGTGTGAAAATTGTTGCACACCGTTTAAATTAAGCAGTTACCTTGCGTGCATGACATGAGTCAATCCATACCAGAACTGTGGTGGTTCGTTTTAAATGAAATTATTTATTACGTTTTGCGTTTTGTGAGTAAACTGAACTGCAATGGAATAATTCTTCAACGTGATTTTCCTAAGTGGGACGAGTGTGTCCATTTTTGCGTAACTACCGACCTGGTAATAGTAGTTTTATTGCATATGATCTTTTTGAGATGAAAAATCTTGGTGTTGAAAATATTTTGTAAATGATTTTGAAAACCATTTGGGGAATGCACTTTTAAGTGTTATGTGTCATTTTGAGAATTTTAAGGGCGTGAGTCCTTCTGGAAAACTCTTTTGTTAAACCCGTATTGAGTTTTAGGACTAATGTTGATTTTAGAGTATTGTTTGCTTAAACTTTATTTAAACGCGTTTTTGACCGACTCATGGGTCTAGCAAGCGTGGAGCATTTTGCTCGGTTTTAACTTTAAGATAGTCATGGGTCAATTGCACGGTTTTAATGGCTCGATGTGGAGTCTTGTTGATGGGTTTTTTTTTGTTGTTGCAGTTTTGTATTTATGGCATGGTGAGTATTTACATGTTTGGGTGAGTGAGTCATTCCGGGATAGGCATGTTGTTGGTAGACTGTTTTGCATTAGATCCATAGGCACGTTAGTCAGTCGTTAGTAATGGTCGGTTGGGTATCTCGGGGTGGGACCCCGGTATTCATGTGTTATGACCTTGACTTTCCAGTAGGCACTAGGAGGATATAGCCTTGAGCACTTACCTGGGAGGTAGTTCCGATGTGCTGGGCCTTGAGGCGTTACCTGGGAGGTAGACGTCAAGGTGTATTCTCGATATGGTGTAACTTGGCTTCGTAGAACGAGTGTGGAAAATACGTCGACGGTGGAAGGTAAGGTATTCCACGCGTGTTGGTATTGTAGGTCGAATGGTTACGGTTAAGGGAATGATGCCCTTTATAATTAAGAGAATAAATGCGCAGTAACCTTTTGAGGTAAGTGGTATATTTAGATGTCGACTTTTGGGCTTTGGGGCCAAACACCTTTAGTGTAAGCAGAGATCTGTAGCCGATTTTAAAATAATTATAGTGATGGTAGTAGTAACCCTGGAATTCTCACTTGTGACGAATGGCTATGGTGGAATGACCTTCGTGGGTGATTATAAATTTACTGGTTTGATGATTTGTGGGAAATAAATTTTGGGAGTCTTTTAGAACTCGTGGAAGTTAATCGACAGTTAATGGTGGAAATGATCGGATTCGAGTACCCTGTAGGGTTTATTGGTGAGCAACTTTAGAATGGTTAGAGCTTGAAATTTGAATCGGGATGTATGGAATATCTAAGGTTGGGAGACAATCGAAGTCGTTTGACTAAGAATGATTCCAGCTGTTGGAGTGTTCTTCCGATCATATTTTCGGTGTTCTTGAAGGAGTTTTGTTGGTAAGAAAACTATTCGAGAAATTTTTAGACGGTGTGAGAAATTAGGTTCCAGTTAGTAAAAGTCCAGTGGCAACACAGAAAGGGTTCCGAGTGGACTTGGGAACCCGAAGTTGAGATGCGGGGGAACTATCTCGAGCTATTCGTGGGCAGAGACTTCGAGGGCGAAGTCTAATTCAAGCGGGGGAGAGTTGTAAAGCCCGTGTCCCGGTACGGATTTATTTTAATTTAAATTAATTATTTTATTATTTTTCTCGTAGCGAATTCATTAACGGGTTTTTGGCGGCAAGGACCAAGATGAAGTAATTTTTGTGAGAATTAGCTTAATTGTAAAAATCCTAAATTAATTGGTAGAAATGAAATTACTTTAAAAATCAGGGACTAAAAGTGTAATTGTGAATCAAAAATTTCATGGGATCGGCTCTTATAGAACCGACCCCCCTCTTTCCCTCTCGTCGTTTTCTTTTCACGCAAGTAAGGACCACAAAAGAGAAACCCTAAGCACCTCCCCTAATCCCCTTCCCCCTTCTTGCCGTCGCCGTGCCACCCCAAACCGCCGGCGCCGCCGCGGTTTTCTTGCCGGAGAGAGAATAGCGAGAGAGAGAGAGAGAGAGAGAGAGAGAGAGAAAGACCGAGCCGGTGATCGGATTTCTTTCGGGGTGCTGCTGGAGTGTCGTCAAGAGGTAAGTCCCCGTTCGTGTTTTTCTTTCGTTCGTCTTTGTCGAACCACCGTTAAACCACCGCCGTCGGTGGCTGCTGCTGCCGCCGCCGCCGTCTACCGCTGCCGGGGTGGCAGTGGGTGGTGATGGTAGTAGTCCAGCCGTGGCTACCTAAAACCTGAACTTGATTATCTAAGCCGTAAACCCGAATCGTATAACCTTAATCGAAAACTAAATCGTCATTTTATGTGAAAACCCCATTCTGTCCCTGTTTTGTATCGGCCATAACTTTTCCGTCGTAGCTCGGATTGAGGTGAATCCGGTTCCTACGGTTCACATTCTGTGTCGGGCACACTTTTCATGTTTTAGCGAAGGTCTGGTTCGGCCTCTAGCTAGGTGTATTTTAGCTGTTTTTACAGCAGGTCTGTTTTTCGGCAGACTCGCGTCCCGCTTTTAGAAAATTCATAGTAAATTGTAGGAAAATCGTTAGAGCGCGTACGATATGTCCCTGGAACCCTAAGACATTAGAATTTTCTAGTTTTGGAATAATATTTCTGAGTTGATGAGTTTAAGAGGGGCTAAACAGGTCCCGAACAGACCGGTAAATCTTAGAGTAAAAGCTGGATTTTTCGTGCGTAAGCTTATAGTTGTGACTTTGGGTTAGGACTTCGTTTTGACGTTTGATATCACTTATTTAGGTGGAAAAAGGTGAGTTGGTGTTGTTCGACTCGTTTTGCTGTTGAGGACATCTACTTTGCTTTTGAGGTGAGTTCTCTCACTGTGTAGATAGGAATTGTATGCATGTTATGGTAGTTTGTATGTACTACTGTACTTGTGGTGTGAACTAGTTGTTTGTTGTGCGTAATATTTGATTGGTTTAAATGCTTAGTGTAAATGTGTGTTACATTACATCTCTATGGGACCGAGGGCTCGGTGGGACCGAGGAAGTGGACAGAAATGTTGTGTGAACTCGGTGGGACTGAGGGCTCGGTGGGACCGAGGGAGTGGATAGAAATGTTGTGTGAACTCGGTGGGACCGAGGAAGTGGATAGAAATGTTGTGTGAACTCGGTGGGACCGAGGAGTTGGGTACATAATTATTTGTATGTGTTTACTTGTATTATGTAACTGTGGTGTTGTTGCTCATGTGCGGATAGGGGTGATGTGTATATAATTGCTATCTGCGCATGTGATGGAATTCACTAAGCTTTGTGCTTACCCTTTTCCTATAAATGTGGTTTCAGGTACTAGTGGCTCCAAGGCGTGACAGGTACACACTGGCGCGCGTGAAGGGTTAATATATTTATGAGAATTAGAAGCATCATTTAAACGATTTAATTCCGTTGTTTATTATTAATGAGAATATTTATTGTTAAGTTTGCAAACGAAACGGTTTTGGATATTTAATGAGGTTTCATTTATTAAAAGGCTTATTTTTAAAAGTTAAAATTTACTGTAATTTTTGGGACGTTACAATAATGTGCATTCATTTCTCATCCAACGGTTGATAACCACTTCTCACGCTTCTCACATTAACCTCAACTTCTCACCGAAACCCAACCATATATATATAATCTCAATATCTAGTTTTATAAATATATTGCTTGTTTTCTAAAACTAGTCAGTATACCCGCACGATGCGGCGGGTGATAATTTTTTATTGAAAACCACACGCCTTTGTCCCGACGGTATCTAGGTTATTGGTATATCTCAAATGCATTATCAAAGCTAAGGAACTTTAAACTCAAGAAGAAAATGTAAGACCAAACGATAGAACAAATCCAGTTAATACGATTCATTGGTTTAAAAGTCCAGGGCTTTGATTCAAAATGTGTTCAACTATTACAAAAATTCATCCGTTCGTTGGTCGGGTACACGACATGACTTTAATCTAGATTTAGGTATAAATCCTCAAGTGTCATCCTATTTTCTAATAATTGGTTTTTTCAAATTCATGTGATCAATGGATCCAAATTAATCTAAAGAACTCTATAACATGTTTTTGCAAAAATCTCCTCCAGGAAGACCGAATCTTGTTATGTTGTCATTTTTTTCGTATTTTCCTTCCTTCTCGATGTTAATTTTATGGATTTATATGGTTTTATTATTGCAAATTGGATAACATATAAACTGGGGGCATTACTTAGTTCTAGTGTTATACCCGTCCATTGGTCGGGTACATGACATGACTTTAATCTAGATTTAGGTGTAAATCCTCAAGTGTCATTCTATTTTTTTAAAACCCAATTAAATCTCCAAATAAAACATGTACCACCTAAAGGGCCATTTATCAACTAAGGTGTTCTTTACCAATAAAAGTTAACCTGGTATGAGTCTTCTTCCTCACTGACCGGGGTAAGAGCCTCGATTGTTGTCATACCTCTTACCATAAGATACTTGATCTTTGTAATGTTCGGTCGATAAGGTAAATGACCTAATAAGCGCTTACCAAATTAATATTTGGTAAGCAACCCCTAAATGAAATTATCATATGGCAACATTAAAGAACCAATTGAACATGTCTAGAAACTCCTATAGAACCAGCTGAACCACATCAAATACAATTTAACTTGGGTCATTTATATGGAAATTTTAACATCATTTTCATCCATAAATCAAGAGCAAGTAGAAAGGAGAACAATTATTATAAAAGAAAATATCAAAGCATGGAAACATATTCTATGTGTTGCATCAGGGTTGACGAATTTAACATGTCCATAACCTACAAAGCGGTCATCTCTTATCGCAAAGTGGACTTCAAGAACTTTGCTGACATCTATGAAGTTGGTCGGGTACACAAATTGACAAACAAAGTTTATTACCTATTTGGTGAGTTTCTTCAAATTGTCAAAACATTCTAAATGATTTATGGAAACCAGGTAAACGGAAACATGTATATTTATGATTAATCCCTAAAGAGATGGTAAGCAGTAACAAATTGACACAAAAACGATGGAGATATAAAGATTGTCGTTTTCAACAACACGACCCTCTTGGAAACTGTGTTATTATTATTTATGCAAACAACACTCTCCTCTAATGTACTTTGTCGATCTCAACATCTCCTTCGCCCATTTCTTCTCCGGTGAAAATGAAAATTACGGTGAGAAGGGTAAGAAGAGATCTTTACCCTTGGATGCACGTTAGGATGAGATGCACCAAGATCAATCCCCTCTACAGAACGCTCAACCTACTCCTTGACAGGACAATTTGGATGAGTGTATTTGTAATAACTTCGAGGGTATCGCTGCCCTTTTGCCTGCTTCTGCTCATATTTCTTCCGGTTGTAACCATAGTCAGCAGGCTTATCAACTACTATGGAGGAAGGTTGGTAACGGTTATCAGAATTGGATAAATTAGATGATTCCTTTGCAGTATTATGGTCAGGCATAGTAGGTTGAAGGCGCTGGACAGGTTGCATTAGAAGTAAAAGAACGAATTTGTGGTAATGATGAAGATGGTATCGATAAAGATGGGTAGAGACAGCTTGCGTATGTGGTTGAGTATGCACTTGTGCAGCCTGTGCTGTAAACTGAACTAATGCTTGCTGGTGGGACATTCCAAGGGAGCTCTATCCACAAAACCAAAAGTCAGTTGTCAGACTCCAAAATCCAAACACAGAAGATGGATAACCATAGAAAATTTTAACCAACAAATATCGATTAATGACTGTGGTTTTCCATTCATATTCAAACAAAGCTCACAAACTAAATAACTTTAGAAAAAAGCAGGTTGTTCAGGTTTAATAGACTTGCATCTAAGATGAAGAGGATGTATTGTTTACTGATAAAGTCAATTATCAAGGAAAGAATGTGAAGGGGCCTTGCATAAAAATGAGACAAATATGTCAACATTGTACCAACACAGAATCTATGAAAAATAATTCTTTCTACAGTTCCAGAAAAGAACTTTCGCATATCAAGTGCAGAGGACATTTTGATCATCAAGCAATGAGGAGACTACTTTAATCATGATGGTGCTGCATACAAATTCTTAGCTAATTGTATATTAGATATGTAATAAACAAAATGTTAAAATTAACTAAGAATATGCAATTAGTGACAACCATATTAAGATTGTAAAAAATCATGAAAACTTGCAATACAATGTGTAATTAAAATTATTAATTATTGTGAACATTAGTGACAATCATATTTAATTTGTAAAAAAAACCATACGTTGGATTTACGTTAAATAAATATACATTACTTAGTTGATGAGAAGATTAATCTTAGAGGCCGTTTACCAAACGCGCATTATCTACATCATTAATATCGCAAGGACCAAAAATCTTACCCGGTAAGAACGAATGCAAGAACCGAGGGTCTTACCCGGTAAGTGAGTACGACGACTCTTACTACAATTAGCGCTTACCGGAAAAATTGTTGCATACGAATCCGATTTTATGGAGTAAAATCTTACCCAGTAAATGAGTTATAATGTTAAATTTAAATGATAAGTACTTACCCGGGTAAGCGTTTTGGTAAACACCCCCTTATTAAACATGTTATGGTAGACAATACACAACTGATTGCATAATTCATCAGATAGAAGCTTGAAACACAAAACCAAAACGTCACCCCTCATGCAATGGTGATCGAATATTTGTAAAAGGACGCATTCTAGATAACTACAGCTTTTGAATTGTTGCAAAATGGTGTTTTAGTGGTGCATAAATATAACATAAATACAACCTTGCTCAGTCATGACTGGGAAAGTAGGATGTCAAACTATCGATAGTAGTAAAAACTGATAGAAAGTATACCCCTGACGATAATCATATCCATCAAACGCCCTTAACCATTGTCTACTTCTATCCGGTTGCAAAACTTGGTCTCTGCAAAACGTACCAGGTGACACCATAAATGTGACAATTATAGGGAAACCAAATAATAAAACAATGAGAATTTAATTTAAGTTTTTTGTAAATCATACTATAAATAGAAATATTAACAGTAAATATTCACAAGCTTCATCTCAAAATGAAAATCATTGGATAAGTTTGAATTACCATAAACAAACTTAATGGCACCATTAAAGTAAAACAAAATCATATACCAACCTAAATATACCAAAATAGCCAATTTGGGAAAGATCACATCAGTTACCTATTTGAGTCAATTGCTTTCTTGATACTCAATTGTCACTATGGGCAAAGATGACAACACCTGTGTAAACACCAAAAATGACAGAAGAAAAGTATGTTAAAAGGTCTCACTCAAAACTTTTATCAAACAGTTTGTGTCACTATGGGGGTTGATCAGGAACAGCATGGTATATGGAACATCTATTAAGAATATCAGATGATTTAAAACTTCATCAAATAATCCCATCAACCTGAGCAAAGTTAGTAATGAACACAAACATAAAACAGTCAAAGATACACACCAACGTTGAATGACAACCCATTTGGGTTGGTCTCAGACTCTGATAAAATCCTTCCCAGAACTCGATACCATCACCAAGGGGGCCTTGGCCAAATTCATGGCTAAATAGAGATCTCCCAACTATCTCGCGACTGCAATTCATTTTTAGACTATTGACCAAGCCGAGTCAATAGTCTTTGATAGGTTTTTCAAGGTGTAAGTTATGAAATTTCATTCAATTCTTTAAGTTTTGCCTCTTGTAAGACTTGGTCTTTCCCTATATATTTACTTGTTATTTCCCTTTTGTTTTTGATGAAATCGTCCTCCCTTGAACCCTCTTCTATGAACAATTCATGAATAGTAAAGCTAGCTATTTTTGGCTCTGCTATAAACCCACCAAAATCTTGAACAGACAGGAAATGGTACTTAGTTGTGTTCGTCGTCGTCGTCGTTGTCAACCCATTCTCCATGAAAACATCATATGTTTCGCCTGCTTTCGCCTCAGTTACACCTTTATAGCTAATCAAAACTTCTTCTTTAATCTGAAACTGAAACCCAGAAGCAAACTCAGGTTTATCTTCTTCACCAGACTCATCATAGTTCAAACCACCGGAGCTTCCAACAGCTCGCTCTTCTTGCTCATTGAAAACCACAGTCGTATCCAAACTATTCTCATGGTCATCATTATCATCAATCCGTGATCTGAACAGAAAAATCACTTTATTATTCCAAAACAACATAACATCAAACAATAACATGAAATTCCCAAAATCAAGTTTTACCTCGCTAGGTGTTTGATCAAATGCCCAAATAAACTCAATACGAAATTGCATAGAAAAACCCACGGAAAACTAAAAACTTTCACCATCGTCCTCTGCACCAAATCAATTGTAAATGGTTCATGGAAAGATTTGAAGAAGGATTTGATAAGGAACAGGTTATGGGTCTCTGCTGACCCATTAACCTTTTCACAACCCATTTGAGAGAGAGTATCGATCCGTCTCTTGTTGGGTGAGGGCGAGAGAGGGAGAGATTGGGGAAAGGCGTATAATGATGAGTATAGAGAAATCGGGGAGCATGAAATTTGAGAGCAAGATAAATGAGGGAGATGGGTCAGTTTATGGAAGAGTGTGAGAAATTGGTGCAGACGTGGGGAGAAAGGTCGAAGGAGACGGGAGGTCGTGGAGGGGATCTGATTTCAAGCATGCTGTAAGAGATTGTACATTGTGTTTTAAAAATAGTATTCTTGAATTTAGAAAATAACTGATTTCAAGTATGCTGTAAAGGGTTGTATGTTATGCAGAAGAAACTGAAAGTTTAGAAAGTGAGAAGTGTTGAAAAACGGTTGCACTATTTTTTTTATAAGTAGAATAGATGTAGTGTTGATCATAATTAATGAATTTTAATCATCTTTCATAAACATTTAAATCACATTAAATGAACCTTCATCATTTCGAAAAATATACTAATGGATTAGTTTGCATGGTTTGTAACATTTGCAAGATTTGCATTTGATTTGTCCCCCTCCCCCCTTCTCTCTCTCTCTCTCTCTCTCTCTCTCTCTCTCTCTCTATATATATATATATATATATATATATATATATATATATATATATATATATATATATACATATAGTTAGTTTCACGTGAGACCGGTATGTTTTCATGAGACCTGTGTGAAATATGGTCTTCGCGTCTCACGAAAACAGTTTGGTCTAACATGATCCCAAGTCTCTCTCTCTCTCTCTCTCTCTCTCTCTCTCTCTCTATATATATATATATATATATATATATATATATAGAGGAAGGATATTTTGCAACCCTCAAAAAAGGTTGAAACCCTTGCAACCTTCATCATCACCGTCCGTTTAATCTTGATAGTTTTTTTAATTAACTTTTTTATTAAATAATCAGAAGGGCAATTATGTCAATATGTAATTAGTTTATTTTTTGATTTTTATATGGCATTATATTCATTAATTAACTCCGTAAATTATGGAAAGTATTATCAAATCTTAATGGGTTATTTTCGGTAGTTATCGGTTTCCTATTTTTGAGGTTGCATTATCATCTAAGGTTTATTGGTTGATTTTTTTTTTTGAACAACAGAAATATACCATATATTAACACAAAACCATTTACAATAGAGTACCACAGATAACATGAAGACCCCTGGATCAAAACAGAGACCCATACATGCATGAAAACACCAAATCACAAAGCCAAAAAGGGCCCCTTTAACAGACGACGTCTAGAGCCGTCGCCAAATGTTGTGAGGTTCAAAACTTGGCGACTCTAAAGCACTCATCTGCACCCCTTCAGCCACCCCGATCAGCACCCTCTTTTCTTCTCTCATGAGCCAGCTTAGTCTGCAATCCATTCCTTCCAACCGACCACTTGTTTTTTTGCTCTCTTCGTAACCTATTCAAATATTTTTACCGGTAAATTTGAAGAAACTCGATATCTAGTGGCCGGTAAATGTATTGCAGAATGATTCAAACTGCAATCAACATGTCGAAGAACATGAAGGTTTGAAGAAAACCGATTATCTTGTTTCTTCATCCGAATCAGACTACATGAATCAAACAACATGAATGTTTCTTCATCCGAATCAGACTACATGAATCATAGGACATGCCATGAATCAGTCTACATGATTGTATCTTCATCCGAATCAGACTACATGAATCATACTACATGCCATGAATCAGACTACATGAATCATACTACATACCATGAATCATACTACATGCCATGATGAATCATACTGCATGCCATGAATCAGACTACATGATTGTACCTTCATCTGAATCGTTGAATCATTCTTCGATGTTGTCGTTTTATTGAACTCTTTGCCTTCGTCTAAGACTATAGATGTTGGTGAAGGTTCCCATCGTAGTGAAACATCATGATCAATGATGGTAACGACCCTTCTTGATGCATCTGCTGAATACATATTGAACACATATTCATAATGATCCAATATTGAATTACCATTCATGCATTTATATTCTTGAACCTATATTCATGAGTTGTTAAACAATCCTGAATTGGAACCTTTTCTTGAATTCATATTGATAAATTCCCAGCCATTACTATACACTGCTCATTATCCCATTGACACAATCATGATTTGATATTCATGTTTTACTTACACCTATGTTCCGTAACCACAGGCTCACGTTCATGGGTTCAATGGCGGTTTCATTATTATTTCTTGGTGCATCGACGACTTCAACATCGACGTTTGGTTCCGATTCAACGGTGACTTCATTAATATTTCTTGGTGCATCGACAACTTGAACAACGATGTTAATTTCCGGTGCAACCTCATCTTCATTATCGAATTTATCCGAATCGGAGTAGATGTAGTAGTCTCGTTGCTGTGATGAATATCAATTGTTGCATCTGATGAATCAACAAACTACTTTCACTCTGACAGGTCTGTTTCATACAATGGAATACGTTCATGTTCATCAATGTCGATGGGTTCCTCCTTGGCACTGGGTTCTTCGTTGGCGACGGGTTCAATGGCGATTGGCGCTTCTTCTTCGTTCCTTGGTTGCATCTCAATATCGTCGTTTGCATTGTCTACTGCCATGAATTTTGTAGAAGATTATCATCCAGCTTCTATATACATTTTGGCATTTTTTGATTGGAAACCGTGGGAAGATTGAGGATTTTCAGGGATAATGATAATCATCAAGATACTTTCCTTGAATATAGTGTTTTAGTTTCATTTGTTCTACCCAAAATGCCCCTGAATATTTCTGAATTTCATTTAAAGGATTATAAGAAAATCAATTTATTAAAAATCAGTCTTAATGGTGATCTAAACCGTTGATTTCATTTTTAAGGGTTATGATGTGGGTTTCACAAGTTGCAAGATTTATGAGGGTTGCAAAATATCCTCCCTCTATATATATATATATATATATATATATATAGAGGTGGTTTCAAATGCAAACCACTATTAATTTGCAAACAATGAAACCCACTTTATCACCATAGATTAGTATAATCAATGGTTTAGATTAAATTGGTCCAAATATGGTAATAATGAAATTAAAATAATTATTTTAATTAACTGGAAAATCAATAAAGGGCAAATTGGTACTTTTCTCATAGGACTTAATGATGGAAAGTTTCTTAAATTGAAGAAGGATATATCGTGTCCGCCATTTCAGGAGTCCATTCAATGAAACAAACACAAAGAGATTTACAGTTTAATCTAGGAAACAAAAAGCCACGATCATCGAATCCATTATATAAAATATGGACCCATATAAGTCTAAGGGGTTGTTTACCAAATTTTCTATTAAGTTCTATATGGATAAATCTGTCTGCCTAGATATATTTTTCTGTCCGGATAAAACTATGGTGTTGTTTACTTATTTTCCTGAATGAACTATCTGAATGACGTAAATGACCGATTTACCCTTCAGATTGAATAAGGTTGTTTCAAACACTATTTGAAGATCAAAACATGGTATCATAAATCCATGAAATTAATAATAAACATAAAAAAAAGTAAACGTAAAAAGATATAAAAGAAAAATCGAAGAACAAATTTCTGCAAACCACCACCAAATGAAGAGCAAATTTCTACCTTTCTGGTTGAAACTTTTTTTATGGCCCCTCATTTTCCATTATGAGAAGAGGCATCACCAGGCAATCATTGCTAAACCCTTTGCGATTTTCAGCGCCTCCTTTATCTGCAACACCTCCTAAACTCATTGTAGTGGAAAATATTTATGTCATTCTACATCAATGTGATTGGGAAGAGGAAGAAGAACGATATTGGGAAGATGAAGAGGACAGTTGTGGCTAGAATGGTTGATGATTTTCAGTCGATTTATTGAAGGAGTAGAGAAAAGGACGACTAGGGTTTTTTTTTCTTTTAGGAGCGCTTTTTTATTCAAGGGTAAGGAGGGAAATTTTTGGGCTTAATCTGGACAAGTGAGGTATTTGGACTGAGCCAATAAGCCCATCTATTTTTCATTAAGCCGCAAGTAAATATGTCAAAATGTCGGTGCGAATAAGCCCAATCAGTTGTTAAGCCCATTAAGTCAAAAGTAAACACCCCTAACTGATTTTAGATGAATATGGGCCATTTAAACTCAGTCCAGTTTTAAATCTTGGTGTTCAAACTCATTAAGCCAATTCATTAAGCCACTCATTAAGCCTCCCTCTCCACTTTCTACTCTGCAAACCGCTATCTCCACCTTCTTCTCTCCCCTTCATTCCCTCTATTTCTCTCCCACGACCCCCACGTTCCAGCCCACAGCTCCCTGAAACATCCCCTTAACCGACACCCACTCCCCTGCTTCCGCACAAAGTGCCCTAAATTCACTCCCCTCTCCCCTTATTTAATCGTTCAATTGCAAATCTAGAATCCTTCGATGCAAACCAAACAGGGTTGGCTAATCAAAATCTTTTGATCCACGATTAGGGCTTGAAATCAACTGAGGAATAATATCGATTTGATCTTCTCAGAAGCCACCAAAGCCGTTGAGGAAATTATTGGCTAACCTGAGAAAGTAAATCCTCTCTCCTTGTCTCTGTCACCATGCTCATCTCCTTTTCTTTCTGAAAATTTTTGAACGTTTGGTTTGCTATTCGTTTGTATGGCTTTTTCCATCTCTGATTATGTTTTAATCAAGTAATTTAACTGGATATAGGCAAGAGAGACGCTGAGGAGATTATCGAGAAGAAAGTAGTGAGCAGTAAGAAGCAGAAGATAGTCAACGGTGGTGAACCCAGGCTGTTGAGAAAAAGAAGACAAAATTTTGTGATGTTCTACTTTAATTTCTCTTCTTGCTCTGGTGGCAGTCGGTTGAAGGATTTGTTGCGAGTTCATATTTGGTGTTTCTGATCATTATCAATCGCGATTACAGGTATTTAACCCAAATTTAGCTAACCTGTAATTCAATTGTGGAGTGTTTTCTGAAAGAAATACCAATTAACTTTGTGATTTCCTTGAGGAGAACTTCCACCAACCCTTTTCGCCATTTTTTAATCAAAGTTTGGCCTTCATTTTGTTGCTACTTTCTGTAAATTTCATTTAAGTTGTATGTTTGTTTATCGTTTTTGGCGGAAATATAGGGCTTGCAAGGTTAAATTATCAAACATCGTAAGATAATATTGTTTAAAGTTTCTAATGTTTTGTTCTATGTTCTTCCTTCTTAGTTCTGGATATGGACTCATCAATGTAGTGCTCAAAGAAACAAAAGTTCCTGTAGTTGTTTCCATGGGAAGCGCTACATGTGAGATGGAGCAAATTTTACTGTACCTTTACATTCTAAGTACCTTTACATTCTAAGAAGGCCAAAATCTAATAGTTTAGTTATCCATTTGAAAGATTTGCAGGTTTCTCACAACTTCATCAAGGGTTTAATGGAACTTCTCAACTTCCTTAAATTGTATCAAAGAATCTCTTTTTTAACTCCACTTCTTTAATTTAATATTTTTTTTCTTTCTGTAACATAGGCATGACATATTGATTGTGATTTTGAATCTAGAGCTTCTTATGTCTCTGGTAGAAAGCTCTGAATAACTTTTTGGCTTTCTTTGAGTTAAGTGGCCATTTGGAGTTTGTAATTTTTCTATCTTGAACACCTTTACTTAGTCATCTTTTATCTCTATTCAACTTGACACTCTATGGAACAACATGGATGTTACCATTTGTTTTATTTCCCCAACATATTTTCCCTGGACTTGCTTTCATTATTGTGATTAATTTAAATGATCATCCTCAATGCTGTCGTCTTTTTGACATTCAGAGCAGATGTGTTCTGGGTTCGATGAGGCAGTACTTACCATGAAGAAAGGGGAAATAGCATTGTTTACTTTGCCTCCCCATTTGGGTTTTGAAGCAGATGGCATCCTTCCTAATTCTATTATGCACTTTGAGGTAGAGCTTATCTCATGGATCACAGTAGTAGATGTCTGCAAGGATGGTGAAATTCTTAAGAGAGTAGTCAAGAAGGGGGAGCACACAGGGCAACCTAGCGATTTGGATGAGGTTAAAGGTATACTCCTTTTGCACTGCTCCTTTATATATATATATATTCTCAATTAAGTAGGGCTTATTAGCTGACACTGATGCTGGTTGGTGCAGTTAGGTATGTAGTGATGCTACTTGATGGTCTTACAGTTGCTGAATCACCAAAAGAGGGTGTTGAATCTTACTTGAAAGATGGTAAATAATATCTTTATGGCTTTATGCAGTTTCTTTATTTTATTTTAAACTTTTTTATGTAATCAAAATTCTTTCAGAGGAATGGCAATTAGTAGTATTAAACCAACCACTGTTGTGTGTTCATACTAGGTCATTTTTGTACTGCACTGCCAAAAGCAATCAAAACCATGACAAGAGAAGAAAAAGTCGATCTGATTGTTCAACCACAGTGTAAGGCTTTGGATTCTTGGGTTCCATATCGCTAAGATCATCACACCACATGTTTATTTCCCTGAGTAACAATTCAAGCGTGTAGAGATGGCAAGTTGAAGGCATAATTTGTTTGATTAAAAACCATTTATTCTTGGCTTATTGACTTATTCTCACACTGTTTAAATTGTAGTTGAACCTAATGGTGCCATTTTCTGATTGTGTAGATGCCCGAACTAAGTTAAATGGTATCTCAACATTGGAAGATGATACAGATTGGGAGCAAAACTTTTCATGTGATTACGAATATCTAGTTCAGAGATCAGATAAACAGTTGGAGTATACCACCAGAGAGGAGCTTTACTTCCTTTTATGTGCAGGGATCCTTATTGATAATGGCAAATTGGTAATCCAATTATTATTGATAATTCTTTTTCTTTCTAATTTCATAGTATATCTCTGTTTGTTAAACAACCGTGTAACTTGTATCTTATAATGGTTTGTAATATAACTTCTTTGAATTTCATAGTTTTCTCTATGCAAATTGACAGGAAAGAAATGTTATGTGCTACCAGCAAGTGAGATCATCGCAAAGAAGTATGATTATAGGAACCTGGATTGGATATCTCTACCCAAGTCAAGGTTATGAGCATTTTTCTGTAGTGATCACTGGATTTCTATCTTTGTTCTGAAAGTTGAGCGAGATCTAACCTGTACATTAACAGATTCGGAGAAGTGGCACAGATTCAAGATGCAACTTCAGTTTTGTTCACAGGTGAAGCTAGATCAGCCATGTTTTCACCTTGTAGTTTCTACCCTTACCTCATGTTCAAATTTTTAAACGCCCAGGAGCTTGAGAGCAAGGATGGTTATGTGTCGGAAGTGGTTCATCGGTTGGATAGAAAACATGAATGCATACCAATAATGAAGCCCAAAGAATATGAGTTGCAAAATATTGATGGGTCATATGGATTAGAAGGTCATAATTTGATAGAAATGGGATCCGGCTCCACCAAAATGCTTCTTTGCGGTATTATTGTTTTCAAGGCATAGAATTTCGACACATGCAAATAGATATGTCGATATTCTACACTCTTGAAGATCGAGGTAGTAGGTTGTTTGACTATCATTCATGTTCGTTCTAATGATTAGTAAAATAAGCCTTTCGTTGTAAATCATCTGATTCCCATTTGATGATATATTAATTTATATATATAAGAATTTGTCAGGTAGAAATTGCTAACAATGGGATATTGTCCTGATAACACTTCTAATTATTTGTTAGTTTGAAAGTTGAAACATGCACTGAATTATCACTTCCTCTCTGTGTTTTCAGATTGTGTTTAAATAAAGTCATGTCGTATACCCGATCAACGGACGGGTATAGCACTAGTTATTCTTGGTGTCGATTTCGTAATATCTTTTACACCGATTTCAAAGCCTTCAAAGGATGATTCATCTTGGTGGAGGTATAATATCTAGGGTTTTATTTTTATGTTTGATCGCCTACATCATTGACTCCCTTATTAAGCCATTGTTTTCTGCTACTGTACTGAAACAGGGAGGAAGACAAGCGAACGAATACGAAAAATACTCTTTCAGTAGGTTTAAAAACACCGCTGAAAACCCCCTCGACGAGGACGGAAACGAAATATTAGGGGACGAGGGTTCTGCTGCTTCGGTAAAAAAAGAGGTTTCGAAGAAATCATCAAAGAAGATGAAACGTGGTGATGGTGAAGGTATGATTTACATTGGAAACTCAAATGTTAGGGTTTTTGTTTAAACGAGAAATTGGGCTTCGATTACAAGAAGTTTTTTGAGAGGAATTTACAAGAAGTTTTTACATGTTTCTTGCTGGATTTTTTGTTTAATAATTCATTTTTACATGTTTTTACATTGGGTGAAATCAGTAAGTAGCAAAATACAGAACACGTTTATTGAAATGGGCTTGATTAGAAGTGGAAAAAGTGAGTTATTGGTTTTCGAAACAACCTAGATGTAGTGAAACTTTCGTTTACATAGTGGACTTGATGAAACTGTTATACGATGAACCAAGATATAATGTATGGTGAAACTTTTACATGATGAACCAGATTATTACTATGGTGAATTGTTAACTTGAATCATAATTCAGAGAGTGTCTTGTGTGATGTTGCATAATTATTAAAGAATGCATCTTTTAGGAGTAATTAATGGTCAATAATTTAGCATAATATGAGAAGGATTTAAAATTATAGCAAGTTATTAATATGATAATGAAAACAATGACTACCAACTGATAAAGAAAATATCTTACAATTGGTGAGAATATGGATTAACAAATTGAAGTGTATGACTAGTAGTTTCAGATAGAATGTAAACCATGTTCCATCAAGTTGGATTTTGGTTTCATCAAGGTGGATTTTGGTTCCATCAAGTTGGATTTTGGTTTCAAATGACCAACCTTGTACCTGAATATGAACACAAACTCTGCAAGGTTGTTGGAAACAGGTGAGACTCACTATTATTTTAAACCTCCAAAGGTAGGATATTAGTGGACATTAAAATTAACAATGGGAGCATACGAGTGGTCAGAGTTCATAGGGGGTCCCAACTGTCAAAACTATTAATCACCCAAATGTCTTTGGCTTTAGTGTTTGTTTGTTTAGATGCAATGGCTTTAATAAGATGAAACTGTGTGATGATGAAATCTTTAATATAATGAAACTGTTATATGTTGAAATCTGGCATATGAAGAAAAATATTTACGTGATGAATTTGTTTGATAATGAAATCTGATGTATTATGATATCTTTAATATAATGAATCTGTTTCATCACTATAATGTTAGGTAATGAAACATTGAAAGTTAAAATGTTAGGTAATGAAACTACTAAGGTGAAACGTGCACAGTGAAACTGTTAGTTAATGAATCGGTTTCATCATATTATGATGTCTTCAATATAATGAATTTGTTTCATCATATTATGATGTCTTCAATATAATGAATCTGTTTTATCGTATTATATTTATGTGATGAAATTTAACATATTTAATATAATGAATCTGTTTCATCATATTATGATGTCTTCAATATAATGAATCTGTTTCATCCCCAATACGTTACCGTGAGGTAAAGAATGGCATTCAGTGTGGTTAGCTTAAAAGGCTTCTCGTGCCTCATCATATGATACTTTGGATTTATCTTTTGATCATTGAAATTGCAGAAATGAACGTGGAAGAGACATGCTGAATTTGGTGAAGAATCTTTTAGAGATCACCCCTACTACAAGCGGAGTAAAATGCTAATATCCTTTTTAATGTAGATTTTCATTTCAGATACAAGTGATTCGTGTAGCATTACCATAATTGTTTCCTTCAGGGGGAGAGACGTCCTTTTGTTATGGAAACTGTGAAGGCAGACGATAATGCTAAGCTTGGTATTTGTCGTATCTTATCTCTTTCTTTATTATAGTAATGAGAAAAATACGTCACATATCAGAACTTGTGGTGCTTTGTGACTTCTCAGTGTTGTTTTGCCTTAGAAACTTAGGTCATTATGTTATCTTTTGTTGCATAGTTTCCGCATTCTCAGGAAAGGGTCCTGCTCAGCCTGCTCCAAAGTTCATCGGCAACATTATTGCATTTATACTAAATCTAGTAACAGTCTTTGTGACACTATAAATTATTACAAAACAAAAAAAAATCTAACTTGCTTGTGCCTAATCAGGTTGGGCCAAAAGGTCTGGAATTTGCTCGCTATTCACTGGATTACCATACCATCAGAAACTATTTATACGTGAATCGCACATGGGGGAAAGAAAGGTATATTTCTAGACTCTTTTCTACCCAGAAAGTAGTGAGAAGTTGCATTTAATTTCATAATCTGATGAATGCAGAGCTGCTAGAGCCTAGACACATGCCATCGTATGCAAAGAGACTTGTGGCCATGTATAATGAGAAGGGTGAGATTGATCAGATCCTTTATAACAAACGATGATTTTGATGTGAAATTTGGGCATGTTTTGATGAGAGTGAGGTCATGGCCACTAGATAGAGATCTTAAATTGCTACATTTGGTCATAAGTTTGTGTCTGTTTCATCATGTTATGGTGTCTTCAATATAATGAATTTATTTTATCATATTATATTTATGTGATGAAATTTTAACATATTTAATATAATAAATCTGTTTCATCATGATGAAATTTTAATATGATAAAATATGATGTATTATGATATCTCTAATGTAATGAATCTGTTTCCAAAATTATAGGGATAACCACCAAATCCGATTTTAATGAAACAGTTAATTATAGTTATATATAATTCCCATAATTATACGAATGATACCAAAAAGGCTGCAATACCCTTAATAATTAATTAAAATAAAAAAAGAAAGAAAATTTCTGATTGGTTGACGATGGTTTGTAAAGTTTGCAATCTAAGGCCATCCGTACCAATACCCAAAAGCCCTAAAGCCACCTCAGCGTCACATCAGCTTTTCTCCAAACCCAAAAGTGGAGTACCAATACCCTAAAAATCTCTCTTGCCACCTCATTTTTTAATTCTTTTATTTATACATTTAATTATTTAACAAAATAAAAATATTTATATCTTTTTTAATAAATAAAAATAAGTTAAATAATAAAAATAAAAATTCATATCATTCATTATAAATAAAAATTACAAAATAAATTTAAAAATTACAAAATAAATAATCTACTCGTCGTCATTGTTGGGAACTTGGATACGCCAAATATGTTCGACCAAATCCGATCGAAGATTATTATGAGTGTCCCGGTTTTTGACTTCTCGAACATTTGCCGCGCGTTGTTCCTCACTGATTTGGGTTTCGATATCATCCGTGAAAAGGTCGTTTTCATCGCCACCACAAATAGCATGGTGTTCGTCTTCGAGTATCATATTGTGTAATATGACACAAGCGTACATAATGTTTCCCAATCTTGTCGGTTCCCATCCGCGTGTCGGGTTATGAAGTATATGCCAACGTTGTTTAAGCACGTCAAAAGCTCGTTCAACATCTTTACGTGCCGCTTCTTGCGCGGACTTGAACTTTTGTCGTTTAGGGTCATGTGGGCACGTAAATGATTTTACGAAAGTAGCCCATTCCGGATATATCCCATCCGCTAGATAATATCCGTGCTTGTAGGTAACTTCATTCACCTCAAAAGGGCACTCGAGTGCTTTTCCATCATATACATCGTTGAAGATGGGCGACTGATTGAGAACATTGATGTCGTTGTTGGAACCGGCAACACCAAAGTATGCGTGCCAGATCCATAAATCTTGAGAGGCCACTGCTTCTAATATGATTGTCGGGTGCTCATGATCACCTCTCATGAATTGACCTCGCCATGCTACCGGACAATTTTCCCACGCCCAATGAGTACAGTCTACGCTTCCGAGCATGCCGGGAAATCCGTGTTTAGCTTCATGCGCGGCGTACAACTTCTGAATATCAATAAAAGTAGGCTTGCGTAAATATTTTTGACCATACAGTTCAATAATACCTGTGCAAAATTTGTGCAGACAATCTCGTGACGTTTTCTCTCCCATACGAATGTACTCGTCAAGTGAGTCAGCAGCTACTCCATACGCCAATTGCCGAATAGCGGAAGTACACTTTTGTATCGGAGAAAAACCTTTTTTGTAACTGGCGTCCAACCGAAGTGTAAAATATGGATAGTGTCCTTGTAAATCTTCAACTATTTGTTCGAATAGTTGCCTCCTCATCCTGAACCGCCGCCTAAACATATCCGGTGTATAAACCGGGTTGTTGCCAAAGTAGTCCCGCATAAGCCGCTCGTTTGCAGCTACTCGACCTCTTTCTATGTTCGCGACCCTCTCTCTTCTTGACGATGAGGCGGTGCTACCATCAATTAATTGTGCAGTCTCTCGAACCAAGCCTACACAAATTTCCCTTTGTAGATGCAACAACTCGTCGGTGTCTACAGATGATGATGACGAGGTCGGTGAACCGGGTTGTGGCGAATCCATATTGTTTAAAATATAGAGAATGGAAGAGAATGAGAGAATGAGAGAGTTGTTTACTTATGGCTTATTCGCATTGGATCCATAGGCATGTTAGGGGCTGTTTACTTATGACTTAATGGGCTTAATTATCTAACCGGCTTATTCGCACAACCAAAATGAGGTGTTTACTTATGGCTTATTCGCACAGTCATGGGCTTATTCGCACAGATGGAAACCTTGTGTTGTCCACGTTCAGCCCAAAAAAAGACAACCCTACCCCTAGTTAACAAGAACACCTCTCTCCAAAAAATAGACAAACCCTGGCTGCTACTCTCATCTCTCCAAACTGAACACGTCATGGTCTCTCTCTAAATCCATTCCTGCACACGATATCTCCTCCAAATGTAACATTTTCTGCACTCGATCTCTCCTCCAAGCACAACGATTTCTGCAGTCGTTTTCTTCGTGTACATCGATGTTTGTCTATTGTTTCTGGATTTGTACTTGTTTATCGATTTTTCTCCATGGCTAGGATACCTGCAGTCGATTTCTTCTCCCATCTTTGTTTAATAGCATGTTCTCTTGGTTTCATGTTTTTATTTCTGCAGTCAATATCTGTTGGATACTTGGATCCATTGTTTAATAGAATTCCTTTATTATCCAAAAATATGGGCAAATCAGGGAGTATGACAGTGAGGGTTGGGCTATATCTTCCAATGTTTAATAACATCCCCCTCTTTTTCCATTGTTTATTATCCATTGTCTAAAAGTATTTTCTTTATTCTTGATGCTTTCCTTCATCGGACAGTGATGTTGTGAGGGTTGTATTGTTTGTTTTTGTAGTCTTTAGCAAGACTAGGAAGAAGTAAGAGAGGAATAGCCTTTTTTTTACAATAGCTTTTTGTTTGTTTTTTGTCACCAAAAATAGCTTTTATTTGTTTGTTTTTTTGCTTTTACAATTGTTGATTCTTTATTTTCTCAACATTTGCTTTTATTTGTTTATTTTGCTTTTTAGTTGTTTGTTATACAATTGTTGATTCCTTGTATTAGGTATGGAACAAACTATTTGTACAATATCAATGGATTTATGAATGTATGTTTCTATGATTGTATGTTTTGATGTTTAAATAGTTATCATTTGTCTAGAAAGAATAAACAATAATCTATTAAACAATGTATAATTCATACTCAGGGGTATATCGGTCATTTATGTCATTCAGACTGTTAGTTCAGATAAAAAAGTAAACAACAACATCAATATATACGAACAGTGAAATTTATCCAGACAGACAAATTTATCCATACAGGACTTAATGGAAAATTTGGTAAACAGCCCCTTAGTCAGTCGTTGGTAATGGTCGGTTGGGTATCTCGGGGTGGGACCCCGGTATTCATGTTTTATGACCTTGACTTACCAGTAGGCACTAGGAGGATATAGTCTTGGGCACTTACCTGGGAGGTAGTTCCGATGTGCCGGGCCTTGAGACGTACCTGGGAGGTAGACGTTAAGGTGTATCCTTGATACGGTGTAACTAGGCTTCGTTGAGCAAGTGTGGAAGATACGTCGACGGTGGAAGGTTGGGTATTCCACGCGTGTTGGTACTGTAGGCCGAATAGTATCGGTTAAGGGAATGATGCCCTTTGTAATTAAGAGAATAAATGCGCATTAACCTTTATGAGGTAAGTGGTATATTTAGGTGTCGACTTTTGGGCTTTGGGGCCAAACACCTTTAGTGTAAGCGGAGATTTGTAGCCGATTTTTAAAATAATTATAGTGATGGTAGTAGTAACCCTTAGATGTTTACTTGTGATGAACGGTTATGGTGGAATGACCTTCGTGTGTGTTTACAAATCTGCTGATTTGATGATTCGTGTGAGGTAAATTTTAGGGGTCTATTAGAACTCGTGGAAGTTAATTGACAATTAATGGTAGAAAAGATCGGATTCGAGTATCCTGTAGGGAATATGGGTGAGCAACTTTAGAATGGTTAGAGCTTGAAATTTGAATCGGGATGTATGGAATATCTAAGGTTGGGAGACAACCGAAGTCGTTTGACAAGGAATGATTCCAGTTGTTGGAGTGTTCTTCCGATCGTATTTTCAGTGTTCTTGAAGGAGTTTTGTTGGTAAGAAAAGTATTCGAGAAATTTTAGACGGGGTGAGAAATTTAGATTATAGTTGGTGAAAGTCCAGTGGCAGCACCGGAAGGGGTCCGAATAGACCTGGGAACCCGAGGCTGGGATGCGAGAAAACTACCCGGAGCTGTTTGCAGGCGTGGACTTCGAGGACGAAGTCTAATCCAAGCGGGGGAGAGTTGTAAAGCCTGTATCCCGGTATGTTTTATTTTATTTATTAAATTATTTTTGTGTTTCCCTTTAACGTTGTGGTTAACGGGTTTAACGAGACTGACCGGAATCGTTAAAAGTTAGTTTTAGGGCTTAGTGTGAAAACTCTATCTTCAGGGGCCCTTTTTGTATTTGTTTGAGAGTTGCATGGATCGGCCCATAGGAAGGACCGATCCCTCTCATTTCTTTTCTTCTTGTTACTTGCGGCTCACACAAAGGAAACAAAAACTATCCCAAAAACCCTACCCGTCTCCTCTCGCTATCACGGTCGTAGCCCCTCCCCTCCCCCTCCTAGTCTTTTCTTCGTTACCGCCGAGAACCACCGCCACCACCGCTGTGATCGCCGGCGAGAGAGAGTGCAGCGAGAGAGGTAGAAGACGCGCGAGAGAGAGAGAGGAGCCGGACGTCGAGGTTCTTGCTGCTGCATTTCCGATCGAGAGGTATGTCCCCGTTCCGTTGTAGTTGTTTCGTTTCGTTGTCGTTTAACCACCGCAAAAATCACCACCGCTGCCGTCGCATGCGGCCATGGCTGCCGCCGGTTGCCGCCGTCGTGCGCCTCCAGTCCGGTGTAGGTGTGTGGGGCGGGATGTGGCATGCGGGTTGTTTCGTTATCACCAGAATTTTGTAAACCGCCGGCGACCACCACTGCCGGAGGTGGCAGTGGGTGGTACGCGGTTGGGTCCAGCCCCTAGCAACCTAAACCCCAGCCTAAGTGCCTGTATAGCTAAACCGTAAACCCGAATCGCATAAACTTTTAAATCGTTGCAAAATCGTCATTTTATGTGATAAACGCCTTTATGTCCCTGTTTTGTATCGTCCATAACTTTTCAGTCGTAGCTCGGATTGAGGCGAAACCGGTTCCCACGGTTCACATTCTTTGTCGGGCACACTTTTCGTGTTTTAGCAAAAGTCTGGTTCGGTCTCTAGCTAGGTGTAAATTAGCTGTTTTTACAGAAGGTCCGGTTTTGGCAGACTCGTGCCCTGCTTTTAGAAAATTCATATTAAATTGTAGGAAAATCGTTAGAGCGCGTACGATATGTCCCTGGAACCCTAAGACATAGAATTCTCTAGTTATGGAATAATATTTCTGAGTTGATGAGTTTAAGAGGGGCTAAACAGGTCCTGAACAGACCTGTAAATCTTAGAGTAAAAGCTGGATTTTCGTGTGTAAACTTATAGTTGTGACTTTGGGTTAGGACTTCGCTTTGACGTTTGATATCACTTATTTAGGTGGAAAAAGGTGAGTTGGAGTTGGCCGACTCGTTTTTCTGTTGAGGACATCTACTTTGCTTTTGAGGTGAGTTCTCTCACTGTGTAGATAGGAATTGTATGCATGTTATGGTAGTTTGTATGTACTACTGTACTTGTGGTGTGAACTAGTTGTTTGTGGTGCGTAATATTTGATTGGTTTAAATGCTTAGTATAAATGTGTGTTACATTACATCTCGGTGGGACCGAGGAAGTGGATAGAAATGTTGTGTGAATTCGGTGGGACCGAGGGCTCGATGGGACCGAGGAAGTGGATAGAAATGTTGTGTGAATTCGGTGGGACCGAGGGCTCGGTGGGACCGAGGAAGTGGATAGAAATGTTGTGTGAACTCGGTGGGACCGAGGACTCGGTGGGACCGAGGAAGTGGATAGAAATGTTGTGTGAACTCGGTGGGACCGAGGACTTGGTGGGACCGAGGAGTTGGGTACATAATTACTTGTATGTGTTTACTTGCATTATGTAACTGTGGTGTTGTTGCTCATGTGCGGATAGGGGTGATGTGTATATAATTGCTATCTGCGCATGTGATGAAATTCACTAAGCCTTGTGCTTACCCTTTCCTTTTTAAATGTGGTTTCAGGTACTAGTGGCTCCAAGGCGTGACGGGTACACACTAGCGTGCGCAGGGTTGGTATTTATGAGAATGAGACTGATCATTTAAACGATTTAATTCCGCTGTTTATTATTAACGAGAATATTTATTGTTAAGTTTGCAAACGAAACGGTTTTGGATATTTAATGAGGTTTCATTTATTAAAATGTTTATTTTTTAAAAGTTAAAATTTATTGTAATTTTTGGGACGTTACAGACTTCTTTTGGTTGAGTATCCATAACTCCAACTTCGCTTCTTGTTTCCATGTGCTTTCCCCATAAAACAACATAAACTCCTCCCACAATGAGCATAGACCCTAAAACACCATAATAAACTCAGAGTTATAACCAATTCTATCTAAAAAAATTCAGTTCACGAAGTCAATTTTATTTCCAGTCTTTTATGGGCTGACAAAAACCTTGGTGTAGTTGATTGGATTTGTATTACAAATGGTGGATTTTGTTTGTAGTGTGTCTTAAAGTGTTTAGACGTGTTATTTATTTATGTATGCATAATTGTGTATTGCGTACGTTCCAAGGTAAGGTTTCTCTTGTAAAAGACCACAACTGAGTGCTGCCACGATAATCAGCAACAAAGGATTGAACACCGACACAAAAAGAGGACCTTTTCTTTGGATACACCATGATATCATGAAAAGTGCTATGGCCGAGCATACAATCCCCTGAAATTTGATAGAAACCTCAAATTAGTTTGTGATTTTATGACTTCATTATTTTTTGTCTTTTTTTGTAGAATTTGTACTTGAAATTGAGAATCAGGCTCCTCCATTTGGAGGTCTTCGTCATCACCTTCGTCATCGTCTTCGTCGCACACCGATGATTCGGCATACACAAAAAGTGATAGAGGTCTTTCTGACTGGGCTGCAAAGTGCAGAAAACCAGAGATATCCCCATCGTTGGATAACTCCACAATAGACCCATCATCATTCTTAAACACTAACTTGCAAACAACAGAAGGGTCGATTCAACAAACTTCTGATAAGTATAATTTACTGACAATTTTACACCCTGCTTAGATTTATAAGCAAAATTCCACTCATTGTTATCTTGCACCCATTCACCATCGAAACAGAAATATAGCTTAGCTTTTGCAACAGATGAACTCATTTTTCAGTGGTATCTCAAAAAGAAAATACTGAAATGATGAAGAAAGAAAGCAAGAAAGAAGGATAGAATGGATGTGAATTGCAACCACAATGAAATGGATGAATGATTATGGATTGCATTTTACTGATATTTATGGATGAAATCTCATTGAGAAAGATGAATTACAACCACAATTTGGTCTTCCAAGTACAATAATTCAACATTGATGAAACAACCAACATGAATTGCAACCATAAATTGGTCTTCCAAGTACAATAATTCAACATTGATGAAACAAGCCAGTGAATTTCAACCACAATTTGGTCTTCGAAGTACAATAATATGGAAAAAAACAGTAAAAACTATAAAAAAACGTGCAAAAAGAACCAAAAGTTGAGGGGCCAAAAGTGTAAATTTTGGCCATCGCATCGCGGAGGAGCCAAAAGTGTAAAATTCGGCCACTGCAGACCCTATCGCGGGCCCAGTCCACCATCACGGACCCCATTGCGGGTATTTTGACAATAGATCTTGAATTTTTGAGTATTTTTGCATACTACTTTTGAACTTTGGGTATTTTGAATTAATTTCCCAATACGAATGTGTTACTTTACTCGGCTATTGTTTTCAATAATCTATACACGAAAAAGAGGGGACGCCCAAAACCCTGTTAAAGCTTGAAACCCTACGACGATTGCTGCTAGTATCCCGCCTACTGCCACACTTTCCGCCCAAAACCTGGTCGTCAACTTCTACTTTCCCGCCGGCGGTTGCTGCTAGTTTGCTCGCTGGAGATATTCGTCTTTCACGTCTCTGCACCATCACAATCAACAGGTAATTTCTTCGTCGAGTGTATTTTTCGAGATTAGTTAGTAAATATTTTACAGCCGACCATTGTTCATTTCTTCTACTTATTGGGCTTAATGTTTACCCTAACCCTAACCCTAATCGTTCAATCTTCAGTTGTTGGTGCAATCATTCGATCATAAAGGTGAGACTACTCCCTGCAAATGTTCTAGAACAAAATCGTCCGTGCAATCAATCAAGACTTCAACTTCAAGAGTTCAATCGTAAATCATTCACAAAATCAGGTAAGCTAACCAAAACATTTTATTTCTTCCCGTTGTTTTGACTGCTAAGATCACTTAAATATTCTTGGCGACCCTTAACATGTAATTGTGAGCTACTGACGAGTGACGAGTGACAACACGGAGAAATGTGCTTACATCCAGATTGAGTTGCGTATAAAGTTATCAACGCTTGTATGCTTAAATGTCGGCTACAAATAATTTTCTCAGAAAAGCATGGAGAAATTTGCTTACATCCAGATTGAGTTGCGTATAAAGTTATAAACAAAATGACTCTCATATTACTCATTGTAAATAAACAACTAAAACACCTGAAACAACCAATCTGATTTTAAGGATTCAAGACCAGCCAAGACAAATAGCATGTCAATGTACATAATATTTTCAAGTAGCCTAGCTTCTAACTTCCATACTGATAGGAATCACATTGCATTATAATATTACCAAGAAACATGCTGCTTAAACATTCACAATTTTAGGGACTAAAGCAGACGTGGACCCTAATTTATTCGCAAGTGGTGGTACCAGTTGACTATAAGAAATAAACCTGTAAACTTTTTTTTTGCTAAGGCATTACAGATTTGTTGGTTTGTTCCTTGCCACCGCCTTGTCTTTCAATTTTTTTAAATAAAGAACTGAAAAGGTAGAGAAATTTGCCAAACACAGGATTCGAACCCCCACCCATCTGAAGGGAAAACCTTAACACGTTTACTTGCACCAACCCTGCCACCATAGACTGTTGAGTTATACGTTACACACACAATATGCACACAACCGAAAGCGAGAAAAGAACACGAGAATTTACGTGGTTCACACGATCAGGGCGATCGTGCTAGTCTACGGGGGCAACTAGGGTTTTCTTTATTTATGCTACAACGTTTACAAGTACAATGGGATCATTATATAGACTAACATAATTAGGGTAAACTCCTAATTAAGGAAACTAGGGTAGAGGGCCTAGGGCCGACTGGCCCCTTTCTGCACATCCCCTTTTCCTGATCAATGGGCCGAAGCCTACATCCCAACAATCTCCCACTTGGAGGCTTCGAAACACGAACACCTGCACTCCTCTGTACTTCTGTAAACACCAACTGAGCTTGAGCTCCCCCTTAGTTGCCACCTGCCTTCTCAACACTATTCCGGAAGGCCAACTGAAGTCATACAGAACTTCAGCTTATCCAGCGTCACAGACTTGGTGAACATATCTGCTGGATTCTTTGCACCTGGGATATTCTTCAAATTAATCGTACCATCACGAATCAAATTTCTGACAAAATGATATTTCCTCCCAATGTGCTTTGTTTTCCCATGATAGACTGGATTTTTAGCTAGTTTTACTGCACTCTCATTGTCACAGTATAACGAGTAATCAACTTGCTTTTTCCCAAGTTCTTCAAGAAAATCCTGTAACCACACTAGCTCTTTACTGGCTTCAGCAACTGCCATGTATTCAGCTTCTGTTGTTGATAAGGCTACACTTTTCTGAAGTTTGGACATCCAACTAACTGCTGTTCCTCTCACTGTAAAGGCGTACCCTATAGTGCTTTTAAATGTCACTTTGCATCCACTCAAATCAGCATCAGTATATCCTCTGAGAACTGAATCTTTACCTTTGAAACATAATCCCAACTTTGAAGTACCCTTCAAATACATGAGCAACCATTTGACTGCTTCCCAATGTTCTCTTCCCGGATCTGACATAAAACGACTAACAACCCCGACGACATGGGCTATGTCTGGTCTCGTGCAAACCATGGCGTACATGAGACTACCAATAGCAGATGCGTAAGGAACTTTAGCCATGTCTGCTTTCTCATCTTCTGATCTAGGAGACTGATCTTTGGTAAGCCTGAAATGACTTCCCAAAGGTGTGTTTCTTGGTTTTGTCTTCTCATCATTCATCTTGAATCTTTCTAACACTTTCCCGATGTATTTTTCTTGGGATAGTGTCAAAGATCCATCTTTCTTGTTTCGAGTAATGCTCATACCGAGTATCTATTTGGCTGGACCCAAGTCTTTCATCTCGAATTCTTCAGACATTTGTTTCTTTAACTTGCTGATCTCTTTTATATCAGCACCTGCAATCAGCATATCATCTACATAGAGAAGTAGAATGATATAGGAGCCCTTGAATTTCTTCACATAACAACAATGGTCCGTCTCACATTTTCTGTACCCGGTCCTCTCTATGAAGTTATCAAACTTCAAGTACCACTGCCTGGGTGCTTGTTTTAGACCATACAAGCTTCTTTTCAGTTTGCAGACCCAGTCTTCTTTACCAGCAACCTGAAACCCCTCAGGTTGTGCCATGTAGATATCCTCATCAAGGTCACCATGTAGAAAAGCTGTCTTGACATCTAGCTGCTCTAGATGTAAGCCCTATGCAGCTACAATACTCAAGATCAATCTGATGGTGGTCATCTTCACCACTGGAGAGAAAGTTTCATTGAAATCAATCCCTTTTTTCTGTTGAAAGCCCTTGACCACTAAACGGGCTTTGTACCACTGCAAAGCTCTTTTGTCTTGCCGAAGCTTGGTTAAAACCCAAGTTTTGTTCTTGTTTAGAGATCCTATTTCTTCTTTCATTGCACGCTCCCACTGCAACGAATCTTTCAGCTTAACTGCTTCAGAGTAACTTTCTGGTTCACCATTCTCAGTTAAAAGAAGATAATTGACTGATGGATTGTATTTTTCAGGAGGCTTAGAGACTCTGGTGGATCTCCTGACCCAGTGTGATTCAACTGGCTGAGGCGGTTCTGGAGAAGATGTTTCTTCTTCATCCTCTGAGCTTTCACTGTTGACAGCGTCTTCATGAACATCTTCAGACTCATCATTATTCTGAAAATCAGGCTCAGTGCTCCCACTATCATGAGTATCTTCTGGCCCTCTGATTCTGATGTCATCACTTTCAAACTCAACTTGTTCTTTCTGATCATTTTAGTTTACTGTGCTCCTGTCTTTATAAAGCTCAGCCTCGTTGAACGTTGCATGTTTGCTTCTGACTACTTTTCTGCTTTCAAAATCCCAAAGCCTGTAGCCCATACTACTTGAGCCATATCCAATGAAGGTGTATTTCTTGGCTTTTGCATCCAACTTGTCACCATCTTTCTTCAGATCATAGGCACTGCATTCAAACACCTTCAAGTGTTCATACTTTACTGCTTCACCTTTCCACTCTTCCTCTGGTATCTTGAAGCCCAATGGTACTGATATTCCTTGGTTGACAAGATAAGCTGCAGTGTTAACTGCATCAGCCCAGAACGTCTTTGGAAGCCCGTCATTAAGTCTCATGCTTCTGGCCCTTTCATTCAAAGTTCTGTTCATCCTTTCTGCCACTCCATTCTGCTGAGGAGTGCCTGGAACTGTCTTTATCATCCGAATGACATGTTCAGCACAATAGTCAGTAAACTCTGTGCTGATGTATTCCCCTCCATTATCTGACTTCAAGCACTTTACCTTCAGGTTAGTTTCCAATTCAACAGCAGTTTTCCATTTCTTAAAAGTATTGAAAACATCAAACTTATTCTTAAGAAAGTAAACCCATACCTTGCGTGTTGAATCATCGATGAAGGTCACATAGTAGCTCGATCCTCCCAAGGAGGAGACGGCTGTCGGTCCATAAACGTCCGTGTGAACAAGCTCTAATTTCTGAGCTTTCGGCGTCTGACCTGTCTTCACAAAGGATACCTTCCTTTTCTTGCCAAGTACATAGGATTCATAGAACTCTGAATCCACCTTTTTTAAATCAGGAATCTTTCCTTTGGCAAAAAGCATCTTCATTCCCTTTTCACTCATGTGGCCGAGTCGTTGATGCCACAATCTGGAAGGATTCAGCCCGGTGGTCACTGCATTCACCTCGTTGTCAGGAACCTCAACCATGTATAAGGTGCCTCGTTTTTTACCCCTGGCAATTACAAGGTTTTCTTTGACAACCTTCCATTGCCCATCACCAAAGGTAGTTCTAAATCCTTGGTCGTCCAACTGCCCAGTAGAAATCAACATTTTCTTAAGGCTGGGAACGACCAGAACGCCCTTCAATGTCCAAATGGTACCCAATGAAGTCTTTATGTCTGTGTCACCTATTCATGTGATGTCAAGAGTGCGATGGTCAGCCAAACGAACTTTACCAAAGTTACTTGTTCGTAGATTCTTCATCATCTTCGTGCTGAAGGTAGCATGAAACGATGCATCGGAATCCATGATCCAAGACTCTGCTGCATTTTCAACACAGCAGATAAGGGCATCTTCTGAATCATCAGTTGCTGCGTTCACCTCTCTGTTTCCATCTGATTGTTTAGGACATTGATTTCTGAAGTGCCCAGTTTCTTTGCACTTCCAACATTGGATGTCTTTCCTTGGTTTTGATTGGCTCCTCTTTCTAGACTTTGATCTGCCTCTGCCATTACCCTTTTCTGATTTTCTACCTCTCCCTTCAGTGCTTAGCAAAGTACTAGATGATTCTACAGAACTCCGTCTCCTTATGTCCTCTCCTAGGATGAAGTCACGTATGCCCTCAAAGGTGAGTTTAGAGGTTCCAGCTGAACCACTAATGGCAGTGACAGTTCCTGACCAACTTTCCGGTAACGAGGATAACAAGAGTAAAGCTTGGAGAATTTTCCGATGAAAAATCTGAAGCAGCTCAACCCCAACTGGGCTCAGCTTTGCCAAGTACTTTTGTATTAACTTTATTTACACCTACCATGCACACATCTTAGCTTTTGACTTAATTGTCTCAAGAACTTGGTTGTCTGCAGAAATTAGGTTATGGGTCTGAACTATCCTCAAAGAAATCAGGAAAAGAGATTCAAGAAACCATATTAGGTTTGTGAATTTACTTATCCCTGATTGTTATTTCGTTACCCAATCATCCTTAGTTGTCAAATTGTAGTTATTTCATATGAATTGTTCATGCACAATTGCATACTTTGTTTATTCATTTGTTTTTTACAAAAAATTCTTGCAAATGGTTACAATTCATTTCAGCGTTGAAGTTAAATTACCCATTTTTTCTTGCGAAGGGCAAATATCTTATTGAAATATCATTTGACTCATTTGCTTTTTGATAATGAGGGTAAGAATGTGCAAAATTTTGCAGGAAAGCGCAAAGAGAGGTCTGATGATGGGGATGCCGATTAATATGAGATGAATGCTCTTACTCCCACCTCATCAAATTCAAGGTACACCATCTCTTTTTTAAGCCTTGTCTTTTTGTACACATTACACATATACATAGGTACACTCACATAGTCGCATACTCGCATATAAAGGTAAGAAAATTTCATAAACATTCTTGTGTCTCATGGGTTCATCAATAATTTACTTTTTCCCAATTAGATAGTTTACATTTCAACATTTCCGTTTTTCTATGTGGTGTGAAGTTTGAGGGGTGTGAGGAAAATGAAGAGTCTTTTGATAAGTTTTCATCTATTCTTTTTGTATATTGGGCGACCAAAATGAAAAGGGGACAACGGGATAACCTCTTTGTCGGACGATTTCTTTTATTTTTCTCCTTCCAAACTTCATGGCCTATGTTTCTTTTAATTGTCGTTGATATGTTATTGTGATGCAATATAATTAAGTAGCAAGTTGATAGTATTACAGATGTGATAGCCATGGATTGCGAAATGGTTGGCGTCAACCCTCTAGGAAACAAAAGCGCTATTGGAAGAGTGACCGTGGTAATTTCCTTCATATGTTATATGTAATCATCTTTTTTAACTATAGTGCTGTGTATGTGTTACTAAACACCATTTGGTTCCTGATAGGTAAATAAGTGGGGGAACGTTATATATGACGAGCATGTTCGTCCAGTTGAACGTGTGGTTGACTTTCGTACTCAAATAAGTGGCATCCGACCCCGTGACTTGAAAAAAGGTTTTAATTTTTGTCTTTTAATGCCGTTTTGCATATTTTATGTTCTTTAAGTCTACTTAGAAATACTAATGATTGTCCTTGTACATTCTAGTTTATTTTGGTATTTGCAGTTGTAATAACTTTGATTCACACGAATTTATAATCTTATCTTCAGCAAAGGATTTCCGTGTTGTTCAAAAGGAAGTGGCAGAATTGCTTAAAGGGAAGATCCTTGTTGGCCATGCGTTGCGCAATGATCTTAAGGTTAGTATGCAGACTCTTAAAGGGCAATACACTGAGGTCAACCCAATATACAAAAAGAATAGATAGAAACTTATCAAAAGGCTCTTGAATATTTCTTGCAGCCAGTGTTCTTAGATTTCAACCCATCACACTTCTCTGTTACATTTTCTGATAAATTCTGGGCATTTGGCTATAAGTAGCATGTAACCAAAACATGAGAGTATTCAAAGTGAACTTATGCAGAAATGTATTTTTTTTCTTTCTCTACAGGCCTTGTTATTAAGTCACACAAAGAAGGATATACGAGATACCGCCGAGTATCAACCATTTCTGAAGTATTTCTTCTAAACCTCATTCTAATTGTTCCATTCGTTGTTTGCTAATATTTATTTGAAATTGTGGGAAAATAGTTCGAGGTGTCGTGCAAGATGATTAGTGCTTGGTTTAGTCTTTCTCAACACACTAAATGCTCATAGGGTCCACTTAGTGGGCTCTGTGTGTCTTATAAGACCGTACTTCTACAAGCAATATATATATATATATATATATATATATATATATCTTGTGCAATACTTCAAGAACTACCCCTACTTGCTTAATGCTCTTCCTCAAATACCCTTGCATAATATAGGGAACACATGTATATATTTCATATGTTCCGGTATGTTAGTTAATGTAATGTGCTAAACTTAAATGCTCTTATCTTTCTTCATCAATGAAGGGAATTTGAATTTCAATCAAGGGCAAATGCATCAAAATGTTACGAAATTTGCTGTAGTTTCTATTCAGTGATGATTTTTTTCTTCTTCTCAATTTGTGTAACAAACGTCCGTTTCTTCATAGCCATTTTAACTGGTAAACGGTTTCCAGCCTACATGAAAATGTTGATTTTGATGTGACATACTTCCACATAATCAAAAATTACAATATAACTTGACACACACATCATCAGTAGTTACAAGATCTACAGGTTACCGGTCAAAATGGGCACGAAATACGAAGTAATGGACGCGTGTTAGACTAAATGAGAAAAACAAATCATTAAAATAAATAGGAACTGTGGTCAACTGTGTTGCATTTTCACCTTTTAACTACAAGGGTAAAATGAGATAATATTCTATAATATGTACAAAATTAGCGTATAATTATATTTCTTAAGATGTGGTCTTTTCATCTTACGATTTTCTTTTTATCAATGTTGATGCAGAGAAGGGCGTAGCAAGGCACTTCGATATCTTGCGGCCAAAGTCCTTGGCGTCAAGATCCAAAACGGCGAGCATTCCCCTGTCAGTTTCATTTCAAATTCTACGATTCCCATTTGTGGAATTCCATGAAATAAATAGAACAAAAATACTGTTAACATACACTGATATGAACGTTGTTTACAGATAGAAGATGCTCGTGCTGCCATGACGCTTTACATGAAGAAAAAGCGGGAATGGGAAAAGAATGTTAAAAGATTTAGTCAAGATGAAACTAAAGCAGAAGAAGCGTAAACCTAAAAAACACAAGAAAGAAGGTTCACTTGCTGCATCTTAGAGTCATCCTTTTTTTCACTGAACAGAACTTTGAAGACGAAACTTATTGTTGCGGGTGGTGGCATTTTTGAAAATGAAACAGTCTAATCATTTACTGGGAGGCGTCTGTAAAAGGCTGTTTTGAGCCAATATATTGCTTTTGTTTTCAGTTATGTGATTACAGGTTACAAGAGGAACAAAATATGCCTCAAGAACCTTTTGATTTTTGGATGCCCCTTTGTGATTTTTATGGTATGCTTGTATTCTATAAGAATTGTACTGTTGTTAAGAGGTAGATCTTTTTTTTTCTTTGCCAAACAAGATTCACCTCGATTCAGAGGTTGCGTGTTAATGGAACTATTAAGAGCTAGACAAACAGCCCCTAAGGTAGTCACTAAAAGATTCACTAGTGCTGACAAGGGCAAAAATATTCTTAAATCTCCTATAAATGCAAAGACTGTCTATTTAAAAAGAATTGTGTTACTTCAAATATTAACTTCAAATATTACAAGCAATGTGTTGCTCCAAATATTATAAACAATAAAATCATACTTTGGTGAGAAGAGCATCTTTAGTTAAGCCCAAAGGTAGGCCTAAAGGTGGCCTTAGTCTCTGTCTTGCCGGATCATCTTCACGTTACGGTCTCTGGTTGGTCTTCAAGAGCTATCTCTCGCACTTAGTTTATTTTACATGATAAATTGAACCTATCAATACCCCCCTAAGTATTGAAAAAAAAACTTTGAAAAAAAAACTAATCCAAGAAAAGCAAGAGGATAAATGTATCCTTTGTAAAGTAATTTCATTCAAAAGGTGGTACAATAAAAGAAAATTAAAAATACTACAATTCTGCATCTAAAGCATTCCATATAGATTTTCCATAAACGCATCATCAACTTTATGTATTCTATCATTGAGTTCACAAGTCTAACGAGTTCATTTTCGGGTTCTCTTTGGCATCATTCTTGTAAATCATCCCGAGCTTTGCAAATGTAACAATTAATGAGGAGGGTGCATGCTCAATGTGATCTAGATGTTCATTTGGTGGAGTCACAAAGAGATGACCAAAGCCTAAGTCCAAAGTTATTTGAAGCCAGACTTAGCTCTGAACTTCACCAACTTTCCCATTGTTTCATTGAAGTTGTGCATAGTTATACTGATTTTCTTTCCCTTGTCAAAGTTAGCACCGATGTATGCATAGAGAGTTATCAGATCCCATGGGTTCAGGTTGATTAGGTCATTGTCATTGAAGGTGCAGAACTGGCTGGGTCTTTCCACAGTTTACTCGATGTAAGTAATAACATTATGATCGAAAGTCCTCATCTTTATCTCATTAACCCTTCTGATGCCTTCGTTGGAATACACCTCCTCTCCAGGCGTGACAAGTTCTGCAAATCTTCTTCTTACATCATGCATTACATTTGGATGATGAGTGGACGATGCTAGCTCTAGATCCTCATCCCCTTCAGAATACAGATACCTATGGATGTTTCCCATAAGCATTGACTCCTTAGAAGGGTTGGAAGCAGATACCTGTAAAGTGGAAGTAAAGGCTCTAGTTAATGGCTTTGTAGGTGGTCTTCTTAGGTATTTCATGTTGATCCAAACTCTCTCAGTGATTTGACGACGACCCTTAGAATACTTAGTGAAAATTGCATTTAACATCTGTATGTATTAGTGTTTCGCAATCAGCGATAACATACTGAGTCTGTTCAGTATCGCTGATGATCTCTAATGTAATAGTGTTAGATGTAATCCCTGAAGACAAGCCTTGCGACCAAAGAGTTCATCGCTGACATCGAAGACAAAGCTGATGAACAAAGACAAGTCTACTCAAGATCTGAAACGGCCATCAGTGAAACCAAGACAAGTCTACACATGCGCGACAATTCAAGAACAAGGCTTCAACGATAACTGACTTACATCAGGCCTTACTGATGGAAAATCTCATCAGCGATCGCTGATCATGAAGCTTGTGCTTCAGGAACTGTTTGTTGTATCCTCTTGCACAAAGGTACGAAGGTACAGAAGAAGTTTGCCTTTTGTCCATAATCATACAACCACTCTGCCACCCACACTGTTCACCATGTGGCCCAAAACATGTCTTTGAGAAAAGTTAGAAGCATACGCCCAACGAAGAGCTAACACGTGTAAATGCATAGGGTATAAATAGGAGCAACATCCTTCATTTCGAAGGATCTCCTGACTTCTTAAGTGCAGGTAGAAAATCTCCATTTTTCTACTTATCCTCCTTCTAATTCTAAGTGCAAGAAATCTTTGTGATTCTAAAAGTTTGTTTAGATTAGGTTTTACTTAATCCTATTTCGCAACAAACTGTAAATTGTATTTTGATTTATCAATAAAAAATTTAGAAAAGTAAATTGTGTTTGTATTCAACCCCCTTTCTACAAACTTTCACCATTATAGAACCCCTTCAGGACCAACAAGTGGTATCAGAGTAGATTGTTTAATCTCGTAAACAAGATCTTGCTTTTATTTCTCTTCCTTGCTATTCTTAAAATGGCTTTCAACTCAAACACAAACTATATTGACAATGATTCTCTTGCAAAACCTCATCGATTCAACAAAGATAACTTTAATCTTTGGAAGAATCGAATATGCTCTTTCTTAAAGGTATAAACCCTACTATGCCTTACTATGTTGAAAATGGACCCTATGTTCCATTTATCATAGCTGCTGCCATTCCTGCCACTGCTACAACTGACGCCTTACCTGAAAGACAAATTCTTAAAGAACTCTCTCAATGGTTTGATGAAGATAAGAAAAAGGTAGCCATTGATACCAAAGCTAGATCAGTAATATGTATGGCTCTACGTGATGAGGTTTATCACTCAATAATGAACCTTAAAACATCTAAAACCATGTGGGGCAAAATCTGTGTTCAATATGAAGGTACATCTAAAGTACAAGAATCCAGAAAGATAAATCTGGTAAGATGATGTGTTTTAAATTTATACCGCAAGCGTACGGGAAGTGTAGCATACGGGTCGATCACAGGGAGGCGATGGACCAACACGAACTTGTTCTAGACTATGTCCTAGCTACGGGAAATCAATTGATGATTTTGATTTTTCTTGAAATAAACTAAAAATAACGAGACATAACAAATAAAAGCTAACGAAAATTGGGTAATGTCGTTCTTGGATTTTAGTGATGGTGAGTGTTTATTGTGTAAAATACTTTAACCCTCTATCGAGGTGAAAAAGTCTTTCTAAAACAAACTCGCACCTACTTTCGTAGGATACAAATATTGGAAAAGAAGCATTTTGGTAAAAACAAATATTTTCTCATCCTACGTCCCTAACTATATTCATGTTAGAACCGTAGTCATCAACCAATTTAGTCTAAGTCGAGAATCAAACTTTTGCCCATATTCCGACTAAACAAATTAACAAACACTTGATAAAAATCGACTAACCACATAACAACTTTCGTTGATTAAGAATCCATCGATTAAAATCTAATAATCATTTTAAAATCAATTGGTTAATCACAACAATTTAATTCAAGACAACAAAACCCAATCTAAGTTAGACTACGAGAGGAAACTTAAAACTAACGAAAACGGTAAAATTATTCTAAGGAAGCAGTAAAGATCGATCCAAGGAGTGTCACTCTCCAAGAATCGTTTTTAATCTAAGAACGCAATTTAGAAACGTTGCAAGAAATTAAATATAAGGAGAAGAACGCTAACAAAATATGAATGTAAAATACGAAAATAAAGTATGGAGAAAACGAAACGTTACAACGGATGTTGAATGTTGAACGATAATCTGTCACATTTCATCTTCATATTTGATCCATCACAACATCACATCTTCTTCACGACTCCATATGCTTAAAGAACAAGAAAGTATAAACCAAAATCTAAATCTAATCTAAAGAACAAAATATAAAAACTAAAATCTAAAAATCTAAAAACTAAAAAAAACAAAGAAAAAGAGAGAAACGACACTCGGTCGTGGGGAAGGAGGAGAAGGAAGTGAAAAAGGAGGGGAGAAGAAAGAGGTTATCAAAACCTATTGTTAAATAAGGAATTTCAAAACAACCCCTTCAACTTTGCAACAATTCCATAAGTACACCTCTTGATTTCTTTTCTTTCAAAACAATCTCTTAGGAATTTTATCTTCAAAACTTGGTCCGTTTGCTATATTTCTTGAATTGCTCCACCACATTAAATATTGATCGAATGCTCCAAAAATCCATCATTATCCATCTCTATATTTCAACGCAATACCTGTCAAAATACAGCAAAAACACAAAAATGCCAATGTAATATCCGCAACGATGATTAAACGAAAATGAACTAAAATTATAATAAAATCTACGTGCAAATAGCTAAACTAAATGCAAAATGCAATTATAAACTATTATGAATGCATGCATAAAATGCACTTAACAAAACACCCACAAGCTAAACCTTTCTTGTCCCAAAAAAAGAGATTAGAATTTATTACGAAATGGATGAAAAGAAGATAAAGAAAAACAAGCAACGATCTCCACAAGTATTAAAGCGAGTTAATACACGATCTCACTAGACACAACTTAACGCTTAGGCTTCCTCATGTACAATGCAACTTATTACCACATGTTCAGATTGAAAATAGTAGTAGAAACATATATTTCACCGAAGAGTCAAACCGACACAACACCAAACCAAACATATCACAAAAAAATGCATCTAATAGGACTTTACAAATATTACCGTAGCCGCCAAGGGAGGGGAAAGATGATCTACAGGGATGGAATCTCACGATTTCGCTCAATTCTCTCAAGTGTGTTTTGGGATGTGTATACGCTCAATGCCTACCTAATCAAGAAATATGAAATACATTCTTGACGCGTTTGAAACAATTCTCAAGTCTAAATAAATTCTATAAAATTGCATAAATCGAGGACTTTCGGGTAAGGTTAAAGGTTAAGGTAGGGATTGGGTTTGGTTTATTGGGGTTTGGAGATGTATTGGGTTTCAAGGAATTATTTTTGTGCACATAATAGTTCCTTCCTACAATTTTCAACGGGTCTCGACTTATTCTTTGCAAAACTAACTATATAAATGCATATTATCTTTTTCCTTGCATTTTTCTTTTGACTTTTTTTTTGATTTTTTCTGCGAACCCACAAGCTATGCTTGTTTATAGAGTTTTACCAACCAACCAACCCACAAGCTATGCTTGTGTATACTACTCAAACTAAATGCTTCATTCCATTTCCAATTTCGAAAATCGGAACTATATATGCGTTTATGGGGGTTAAGGTGTGTAAGGTGTTCAAGAAAAAAAGCAAGTGTTTAGGCTCAAAATTGGGTACAAAAGGAAAATCTTTTTTTGTTTTTGTATATATAGATGGTTTCAAGAAAAGATGGCCTCTATGCAAGTATTATAAAAAAAATTAGACGAGAAATGAATCAAAAACCTAGAAATACACCTCGATGGGAGGTAAACACTCAAGAAACAAGAAAATGGGATTGATTATATATGTGTCAATCCAATACGGCCCAAATTCTCTCACGGTAATGTCCATCCAAGTAGTCATAAGTGTAATGTAGGGGGACTACGATAAGAAAGTTAATCCTAAAAGATTTCATGGAACAATATGCAGAGTGGTGTGTGTAAGCGACTAACTAAGGGAAAACCGTGTTTCTAAAAAAATCTTTACATAATGGTAAAAACCACAAAGTACATTAGTATACCTAATCAAAAGATTTTGATGTTAAGTGAGATGTGGTTACTACGAGCCTAAAATTATGGAGAAACGTCAAAAAATATTTTTGGATTTTTAAAATATTTATGCGATAATGCAAAAACTAAATGCAACTAAAATGGAAAAAGTATGCGTGATCTTTAACTAAATGCAAAAATGCTCAAATAAAAGAGAAAAGAAGGGAAAAAATGAATACTCCACCCACAGGCTAAACATGAGCATTGTCCTCAATGCTTGACTACGGGTAAGAGTAAAAAAAATCAACGTGGGGAAAATGACTTGACATCATGTGCGTGTACCATGGATGAATTTCGGTGCAAAGTAATCAAATCCTATCGTTTTCTTGGTGGTGGCAACCCAATCTATCAAACACATCAAAATGATCCAAGCAAGCAATCAATCAATTATGCGTGAAAAACACCCAACCCACAAGCTATCATGATTATAACCAAACCACGTCTATTCAAATACGACAACACAATCATAAGATAAAAATCAAGAAGATACTACCAAATGATTTAAGGAACACATGAATCGCTAAAGCATACCACAAACACACAAAAGAAATGCATAATGGAAAGAGTGTACCTAAATTCAGAAGTGGCAGATCAGAACCGAAATGATTGGTCACTTTGATGGTGGCTGCTTGGTTACGGGAGGAAATAGAGAGGAGGGACAGTAGCGATCGCCGCTGCTGGTGTAGAGAGAGGAGAGCGGCGACAGGAAGTTGAGAGGTGAGAGCGAGAGGGAAGAATGGAGGAGAGGGTGAAGGTGGCGGCGACTGGAAGTCGCCGGATGTCGGCTGTCGATCGAGTGGCTGGAGAGGAGTGGTACGACGTTCGGTGGTCGAACGAGAGAGAAGAGAGAAGAAGAAGAAGAGGCAGAGATGGAGGGAGCCGGCGACCGGCGGTGGCGGCGGTTGCAAAACTGGTGGCTGGTGGCGATGGGAAGGTGGATGAAAAAATCAAATTAGGGGTTCTCTTGCTTTTCAAAACTGACGAGTTTCAAAAAGAAAAAAAAATTATTTTGTTTTTATTTTTTATTTATTTTAAGGAAAATAAAAAGAAACACGGGAGAAGGGAGTAAAAGTTTATGTTTGGTTTTCACGCCCGGGGCCCTTTTCCCGAGGACTTCGGCCCTCCCCGGCCAGGGATATTTCTTCAAGGGCGGGGGGTTTGGGAAGAAAGTTTTTTTCTTTTCAAATGATTTATTTTTCACTCCCGGAGAGAAATGTTCACGGGCGGGGAGTTTGGACAGAACTTTAAACACACATAAAATTAGAAAATATATATATACACACCTATACACATATTTATAAATGGTATAAAACACTTAGTGGTCGATTTTCAACCATTTGAAGACCAAAAACCGAAAAATTATTGTAGAACAAAGAGGGAAAAACGGAGACTCGTTTTACATCGCGAGTTTGATGAAGAATTGAATGAAAAGAAGGAAAGATGGGGAATGGCTCATTTAGCGTCATTAGCTTGACGAAGTATTAAGTGTATGAAATCAGTGTAAGCCAAAGGATTGACTTAAGCGGTTACCAATTCGTACGGGTCGTGTAAACACACAAAAGAAACACCGGATAACCGGTGTGTTTTCATTATAAAACAAGTTCTCACAACCCATAACCGAGAATTAAATAAGGATAAAGAAAGAAGGATCGGCGATGTCCGGCTTGACATAAAAAATACCGAATCCGAGTAAAATTAAAAATAATACGTGAGACGTATTGTTATCAAGCTTTATGTTTTTCATTGCCTCCTCATCAGAATATCTCATGTAGTTAGAAACCAAACAATCAAGGCGCTTGATCTCATCCTTAGCTTCAAGAAGAGTCCATTTTCTCTCTTTCTCTATATGATACATTTTGATAGAATCCAAAAAAAATTAAACACACAAAAAATTAGATGAAAGATATCAAAAATAATACCTAATAGAGTGATCGTCAAAAGATTTTCCTAACTGATATCATATTCTCCCACTTAAATTCTCTATGTCAGACATCTTGAAGAATGCTAGAAGATTGATCGTTCAGAAAATCAAGCAAAAAAAATTTTATATAAATTTTTTTCTTGAAAAGCTCTTAAAGTGTATGAAATACACTATAGAAAAAATTTCGGAATTTTTTCTTTTCTCAAAAGACTCTTTTTTTTTAAATTCACAAGAATTCGGATGAATAAGGATTCGAAATCAATGAATTCGGATGAATAAGGATTCGAAATCAATGAATTCGAATGAATAAGGGTTCGAATTCAATGAATTCGGATGCTGAAGGGTTCGAATTGAATGATTTCGGATGCTGAAGGATTCGAATTCAATGAATTCGGATGAAGAAGGATTCGAATTCACCCAATTCGGACTTAACTGGGTTCGAATTCACTCAATTCGGACTTAACTTGGTTCGAATTCTTTACTTGGAAAATTAAACCAACTCAGATGAATCCACAACTTCTCAATTCGAATCTAACAGGGTTCGAATTCAACTCAATTCGAATCCATAAGGGTTCGAATTCAACTCAATTCGAATGCTTCTTGAGTCGAATTCTATACTTGTGATGCCAAGAACACTCCGAATTCCCTTTGAATGATCCGAATTGTGTATGAATGATCCGAATTCACCAAGAATGATCCGAATTCTGCACTTCGAACACGAAAATCACTAATTCAGCCATAACTTTTTCAAATCTTGATCAATTGTTATGAAATTTGCACAGATTTGTTCGAAATTTGATTCCACACACTTTCTTAGTTAATCACAAATCCTAATTCGATCAATTTAATCGAATTATGATCCAAAATAGTAAGAAAATATTTTTGAACAAAAACAGATATAAAATGATCAGATCTGCAAATTCTGTGCAGATTTTGGTATAGATCCTTGAATTAAAGATGTTCAGGGATGAAAATCGAGTGCAATGATGTCAAGAATCAATCCAAAAGATCAAAAAATGAAAAAGATGATGATTCTAGATGAATAGTAATCGATGAAGGGTAAGAAATCATCATGAACAGTGATGAATGAAGGATCCGAAATCTTCAAGAACAGTGTAAAAAATCTTCAATTTGCTCTTTGATCTGCTTGAATTTTCTGTTTAGCTCTGATACCAAATGAGAAATCCCAAATCTCTAGCAAGAAATCAAGAATGATGTAGAGAGAAAATCTAGAGTACACAAGTCATCCATATATTGATCTTCAAAGTACAAATGACTATTGCTACAAGTTGTTCCTAAAGAGATCTAGATTCTTTCTTTAACTAAGAACTAGACATGCCTATTTATACCCATAACATACAAGGTATAAAGGCAAAGCTAACTAATACAGTACATTGACTTTACAGTAAATCTTGAATACAACAATGCTCTAACACGTATTAAACAAGATTGAGTTATCATCACACATCACCTCTAATGGCAATGACTATCTCTATCATAGAAAAATACACGTCTTTACGGCTCGTCACCCGACACTATTAAACGTGATTAATTAAACTCCGCAAAAAGAGGCGGATTAATGGAGGAAAAAAATCAAACACACTAAATGTTGGGGGTTTTGATGTATCGTGGAAGAGATAAGAAATAAAGAGACGATTAGTATAACTTGGATAGAACCAGAGATCGCGTAGAGCTCGCTTTTCGTAAGAGATATTTTGACCCTATTCTGCCCGGGTATCACGAAATTCTCTCGAGGATAATCTCTGATTTTCAGTATCTCTCGATTAAGGCAGAAATCGATACATATATACACACTTTTAGAGAATCGAAACTGACCTGTTAATCCAAGATCTAATCAAGATAGAGAAGATATGAATTCGTCATCCATTGATCAAGAACACATTGTATACAAGATATGAGTTTAGCACTTTCTCTCTCTAAGATATTAGTTATGAATAATGAGAGTGTTTCCAAGAGTCTTCTAAACTAACACACAACAAAACCTATTTATACTAAACACAATACAAGGTGTAAACAACACAATACAACTCAATACATTGACTTTGACTTTGACCTTTCTATATTTAAACCTTGAAGACATATTGCACTAACAATCTCCCCCTTGGATTCAAGGTTTAAACAAATGCGATCAGCAAGCTTTAGCTTTCTTGAATCTTCGGTCTTCATCAAAGCTTGTCAAAGTCAAAACGTCATCCAATCTTCAAATGGCAAATAACGAACTTCTTTCTTCGAACAAGAGAATATGAATCTTCACACAAAGCTTTTTAATACAAATAAGCACAAGTTCAAGAAAAAGAGATCACAGAATGATCAATCGATTTTCCTCAAACTCTTGAAGAATTCTCCCCATTTCCATTGACTTGAGAATTTCATTCTTCAGTGTCGATCTTCATAAACGCGCGAGTTCAAAAGAAAGAGATCGCTGAAATGATCAATCGATTTCTTAAAAACTCTTGAAGAATAAAACTCCCCCTATCATTTCTTGAAACGACGTCTTCTTTCTACAAATCTCCCCGTTGACATTAAAACGAATCTTTGATTTTAAACTTTCTTTGACATGAAATTGATGTAGACATTCTCCCCCTTTTTTGATGAAAGTGAGCATCACGAGCATCGAAAATCTTTTCAATTTCAGTCACGGACAATCTCCCTCTTCAAAAACATTTCTTCCCCTTGAAAAACACGAACAATCTCCCCATAAGCGAAAGATCTTGCTCCCCCTAAATATAAGAATTGTAGAGCAAATTGATTTTCTCCCCCTGAAAATTTGCATAAAAAGCATATAAGCGCACATTTTAACAAACTTATATAAAGAAAATAGAATTCATTGAACAACATTTTATAACTACTAACATTTAATCATTTGAACACCAAACAAAAGAAATTCAACTTAATGAAATGTAACAGATATTTCCATCAAGTGAAATCAAATGCATGCGTTTGGATTCAACAACAAGCCATCATCGCATATCAAGTTACAAAAGTTCAATTTCAACCCCTTTATAAAATCTATTTGGTGGACTAGCATGCGAAATATGATTAGCAACAAGCAATTGTACCTCTAAAACCTATAAGAATACTTTGCTCTTACTCACACTATTTGTCAAAAAACAGAATTTTCACAAATTTACAGGTTTATCGCGACTTTGTATTTTCCCCAAGTTTCAAGAGATGTGTGCTCTTAGGCATCTTTTCATATTGTGCACATTGGCAACTTTTATTATGTGCTCATTGGCATCTTTTATAATCAAACAATTTATTAAGACTAATATACACCGTAAACGTAACTTTCTAACTGATCCTATAGCAGGATTTGGGTCAGCCGATCCCAGACCAATTGGCCTTAGGGGCTAGGTGAAAAGCACCCCTTGGAACTTACTCTCCCGAACCAGAAAGGCTACATCGATATACCTTAATCCCATCTGTACCAGTAGAACATGGCTTTCTACCTGGTTCTATAGCAAGATTTGGGTCAACCAATCCCAGATCAATTGATTTTAGGGGCTAGGTAACGAGTACCCCTTGGGACTTAATCTCCCAAACCAGATAGGCCACAGGCACAGACTATCAAACTGAATGATTTTATTATATATATATATAATTTTTTTTTATTTTTTTTATTATTATATCATCTCAATCACTTGGTTCAAAAACGTAGTGCTTCTCCCATATTTTCGTTTCCATTCATGATTAAGACGAATAGGCTTTGTGAGCATTGTATTCTAAATAAGTCTAGATTTACACAATTTTGCACTTGTATCAAAATCTCAAACATGTTTCGCTGACCTTTCGACTTATTTTAGAAGCGAAAGTAGAAACAAATATAACTCCGACGATACAAAAATGCTCATAAAATCATCCTTAACACACATTTTATTCATTGAATGAAAAATTGAAGAATTTCACTTCATTGAATTAAATTTGTGAAGTTTCAAACTTTCATCGTTAGTAGACATAAAATATAACACAATGTTACCTTTAAGCACATGTCCTAAAAATAGAAAGATATGACAGTGAAAGGATATCACCTGATAAGTACGAGTTCTAAACTGATATGTTTAGAAGTCATAGCCTTTGAAGTACGGGTCCTGAATTGATGTATTCAGAAGCCATTACCGTTGAAGTGCGGGTTTTGAACTGATGTGTTCAAAAACCATTACCGTTGAAGTGCGGGTTTTGAACTGATGTGTTCAAAAGCCATAAACTTTGAAATCCGGGTTCTAAACTGATGTGTTTAGAAACCATTGTCTTTTATCTTTCCCCCCCTACAAAATACCAAAAGATTTGTCATTAATCACATGTATATAAAAAAGATAATAAACTCCCTGAAAATATGTGATGTTCAATATCTTCTTGAATGCACAAGTACTTCATCTTCCGAGAGTTCAACACTTGTCTCTAAATCTGCAAAACAGATTAAGTAGATTTTGGTACCCAACGAGTCTTGGGTCCTGACACGTTAAGCGGAGCTCTATAAGAAGGAAAATGGTAAGTACCATACCAATATTGAACATAATTATTATTAACAAAATCATTATTTCCGCAATAAGAATTAACAAAAGAATTAACTTTCGTTGTAAAATTCTTATTTGGAAATGATGATTTTGGTACATCTTTTCCAGGAAATTTACCTTTTACCTTCCATTGCATGTTGACTCTTTTGTAGGAAGGAAGATCAACATAGTATTTGGAAGACATATCCACAGAATGCTTGTAGAAAATGTTAGAAGGACGCATCAGACATTCTGAAAAACACTCGGAGTTGTTGAAAGACCTCACTTTGTCTTTTAAGGCATTTCGTTCATTTGTCATCAACTCGAGTTTCTTCCGAATATCACAATTCACCCTCTTTTCCTTCATGATATCTGTAGATAAACCCGCCAAATTCTTCATGAGTTTCTGGATTTCTTGCTGAAATATATTCCGTTCTACAGAAAAATCATCCTTTACGCTCCTTGCTTGAAACTCAACTTTCTTTCTCTTTTCTAACTCACTTCTTTCCAAATCCAACTCCTCTTGCAGTTCAGAAATTTTCTCTGAAAGCTACCCATTCTTCACTTCAAACTCTTTCCTTTTAACCTCAAACTCGGCTCTTTCCTTCTCCACCTTTTGCTTCTCTAAAAATAATACTTTCTGAAAATCTGAGTTCTGCTTGGAAAGTCTTTGGAATTGGAGTTCAAAAGCTTTGTTATCTTCACAAGCTTTAGTCTTCATCTTCAATTCCTTTTCAAGATCCGAAATTCTTAGAGCTAGACCCTCTCTTTCTTTCTTATGTTCTTCTCTTTCATCTTTTATTAATTTTTCTAAATCTGATAGTCTCTTTGTAAGCTCAGTAATCTTCTCAGAATCTTCTATCACAACCTTCATGTCTTCCTTTTTCTCTAAATCAACTTTCTTTTCTTCCGCTTTTGACGATTCCTCTTTGTGAATTTCTGATGTTGTCTGATTTGTATCCTCCTTATCAGCATTCTTCACTTTCTTTACCCTGAAATCAACATACGATCCATGCATTAGCTTCGTTAATTCCTTCCAACACAACATATGATTATTTTTGAAAGCATTTAATTGAGCACAAGTATATTGTGGAAGTTTGGAAATAACAAGGATCAAATATGATGTTGCATCTTTATCAGCTCTCTTCCGATATATCTCTTCTTTAGTAAAATCTTCTTCCCGTTTATAAAGGATCAACGGGCCTTCGGTGAAAGATTTTATCATTAAATCTCCATTTTCTCTTCTCGAAATGAAATCCATGAATTCGACCGTCCATTTCACAAAATCCGAATCCTTGTTAAGCATCGGAGGACGATTAACTGAAACTTGATAAGCCATGATAAACAGTAAGAAAGAGCTTAATTTGAACCGATAGTAAGGACAGAAATGAACAGTAAAGTTTGACCGAACAGTACAAATTTTTTTTTATATAAAACTTTTTCTTGAAAAACTCTTAAAATGTATGAAATACACTATAGAAAAAATTTCATTATAAATTTTTTTCTCAAAATACACTTTTAATTTGTCAGAAAATTTGACCAAGTGTCAGTTTTCGCAAGCAACAGTTGCGAAAACCACCAGTATGCGTAAGCAGAAGAAACGAAAAGCCAGAGTTTTCGCAAGCAACAGTTGCGAAAAGTTAGACTTAGAAAATCTTGAAGAGATCTGAGGTATGCGTGACAGAGGGATACACAAAGTTACTGTTTGCGTTTCTTTGGCTTGCGAATAGTTACTGTTTTCGTGACTTTGAGTTGCGAAAAGTTACTGTTCTCTTGACTTTGAGTTGCGAAAAGCTACACTTAGATTCTGATGATCTTCAAAAGATGATGAATCTTGCGAAAAGTACGATGAGTCTTGCGAAAAGTTGATGAATCTTGCGAAAAGTCCAGATCTTGCGAAAAGTTCACAAAAATCTCAAAAACGTCTGAAATCTGAAAAATCTCTGCAAGAAACTTCACAGATAAGCTCGAAATAGATGTCTGAACACTTTATCTTTGAACAACAACCTCTGAAAAACACTGAATCTGAGTCTGAACTGATCGATCAGAGAACACAATCGCACAAACCAAAATTCTTGAAAAACACAAAATTGATCTCCAAATCTTTGAAATTAGCCCTCGAACCTTGAACAATAAATGTTCCTCTATCAAAAACGAATCCAATGAGCTAAGATTTGAACAAATTCGATAAAAAAATCACCAAAATTTGATAAAATCTCAAGAAAACGAGATTTTCTTGAAAAATCAAGAAAATCATTCAAATTTCCTTGAGAATTCCGCAATTTTGATTTGTTAGATCAGTAGAAATTCTCCTCTAAATCTTGAATCTGCTCTGATACCAATTGTTAATTCAAGATCTTCAATAACGTGCTCTGATACCAATTGTTAATCCAAGATCTTCAATAACATGCTCTGATACCAATTGTTAATTCAAGATCTTCAATAACGTGCTCTGATACCAATTGTTAATCCAAGATCTAATCAAGATAGAGAAGATATGAATTCGTCATCCATTGATCAAGAACACATTGTATACAAGATATGAGTTTAGCACTTTCTCTCTCTAAGATATGAGTTATGAATAATGAGAGTGTTTCCAAGAGTCTTCTAAACTAACACACAACAAAACCTATTTATACTAAACACAATACAAGGTGTAAACAACACAATACAACTCAATACAACTCAATACATTGACTTTGACTTTGACCTTTCTATATTTAAACCTTGAAGACATATTGCACTAACATGACCAATATTGAATCAGGTAACAATCTCTCAATTAATGAGATTGATTGTGGAATTAAATATGGGAGTTACAAAAGAGAAAAGCCTTCCAGACGCCGACGCTACTTTCCGCGCTAGACAACTGGCGCCACAAAGGGCGCGAGCAACATTCCAGAGCTTGGCGCTAGTCTTGGCGCTAGCCAACTAGCGCCAGAAAGGGCGCGAGCAACATTCTAGAGTTTGGCGCTAGCCAACTAGCGCCAGAAGTGGCCCCGACACCCAGCTCACGAAACCACTTTGTAACTTGTCGATTTTGACCGTTCAACAATCCCGGGTTCTAGTTAGCTTACACGAGTGTGCACTCCACACCTCCTAACTCATGTTATAGCTTAGCTAACAACCCCATTATTACCTTTGTGAATCCAACTACACAAAATGAACATGATGATTTCACTAAAATCACCAACATTCCTCCCCCATTTTAGTGCAATCCTTGATTCACAAAATAAAATCAATACAGGTAAACAAACTCATGCATAAATGAAAATATCTAAATGATTGAATTTCCATCTTAGTACATTACATATTTCAAATACTCGAGAATCCGGGTGTCCTATGGATTGAACCCGTCAACCCATTTGAGTACCAGAAAATAACTTACACATGAATTTAAATGACTCTCTAAAGTATAAACTTGACACTATACATGCCATGTGTCCTTATCCATTCGTGAGTGCATCAAAGCTAAGTCCAAGATTCTTGAAGCGGCCACACTTCACACTCATATAGGTAGTTCTTTTCTTCATGCACCTGCACATGCATTTTTACAAAAGAACGATTACCTCCTTCACTTGCAGTACCGAGCACACACCTTGGGATGATCATCTTGTGCTCCAATCTCTTAGAGTGAGCTTTCCCATTGAATTCAACTTCTAACGTTGTATTAGAAGGGAATTGGGTATCTCACCATTAGAGATTTAGATGGACTTTAATCCCATCCCTATCACCGACTTGTGAACCAAGTCCTTAGCTAACCCCTTCGTCAAGTGGTCCGCTAGATTTTGTTGCGACCGAACAAACTCAACCGAAATCACCCCATTCGTGATTAGCTCACAAATCATGCTATGTCTAACACCTAAGTGTCTAGACTTGCCATTATACACTTGGCTATAAGCTTTAGCCAAAGTAGCCTCACTATCACAACGGATAGAAATGGGTGATATTGGTTTCGGCCATAATGGAATTTCATGGACCAAATTCCTTAGCCATTCCGCCTCTTTACCGGCAGCGGCTAACGCCACAAATTTCGACTCCATAGTCAAATTCGTGATGCAAGTTTGCTTCTTGGAAGCCCAAGAGATGGCACCTCCCCCAAGCAAGTACACCCAACCACTCGTGGAAGAGTGATCTTCCAAATTGGTAATCCAACTTGCATCCGAATATCCCTCCAAAACCGAAGGAAACCCAACATATGACAAACCAAAATCAATGGTTTTCTTTAAGTATTTGAATACTCGTCTTATCGCTTGCCAATGATGAATACTAGGATTACTAGTATATCTACTCAACTTTCCTATGGCAAATGCGATATCCGGCCTAGTGCTTGTCATGGCATACATCAAGCATCCTATAGCCTTTGAGTACTCGAGTTGTGACACCGCTTCACCCGAATTGGGCATAAGATTCACACTCGGATCCCATGGGGTACTCACCGGAGAACAATCAAAGCAATTAAATTTCTTTAACACTTTCTCAATGCAGTGAGATTGCGTAATTTCAATTCCTTTGTTCTCACGCTTGATCCTTATACCAAGGATCACTTCTGTCTCTCCCATATCTTTCATGGAGAAACTCAACGAAAAAAACTCTTTGGTTTTCCCAACTTGATTTTGGTCGGTGCCAAAGATCAACATGTCGTCAACATATAAGCAAATGATTACACCGTTACCGGATGAATCAAATTTGCTATATACACACTTGTCCGCTTGGTTTATCACAAAACCATTGGACAAGATAACCTCATCAAATTTCTGATGCCATTCTTTGGGTGCTTGTTTCAGCCCATACAATGATTTTACATGTTTACACACCTTATGCTCCATTCCAGGCATAACAAAACATTCCGGTTGTTTCATGTAAACTTCCTCCTCCAAATCACCATTCAAGAATGCCGCTTTGACATCCATTTGGTAAATCACCAAATTGTGGATAGCTCCTAAGGCTACCAACAATCTAATCGTGGAGATCCTTGCAACCGAGGCATAAGTATCGAAATAATCGATGCCTTCCCGTTGCCTAAAGCCTTGGATCACTAATCGAGCTTTGAACTTGTCGACTGATCCATCCGCTTTCATCTTCCTTTTGAAGATCTACTTGCATCCCAAAGGTTTGCAACCCGGTGGCAAGTCCGATAATACCCAAGTATTATTCCCGATGATGGAGTCCATTTCATCATGTATTGCTTCTTTCCAGAAAGCAATATTTTGAGACTTCATAGCCTCATCAAATGATTTTGGATCCTCCTCAACACTATAACAGTAAAGGAATTGGGATCCAATCTCATCTCTTGATCCCTCTACCAAGTATACTTGGAAATCGGGACCAAAGGATTTTTAATCCTTCCTCTTTTGCTTCTTCGAAGCATCGGAGATTCGGTTGGAACAATTGCTTGTTCTTCAACCTCACTAGTTTCACTAGTACTTGGGACTATGTCCTTTGGCCTAGACGTTGAAGAGAATCTATTCTCATCAAAAATTACATCTCTCGATTCTATAACGGTGTGAATCGCTATAGAATCATTAGGTTCAATAACATAGAACCTATAAGCCTTGGAATGCTCGACATATCCAACAAAGATGCAATCAATGCCTTTCTCACCCAAAGTCTTCCTTTTGGGTTCGGGTAGTCGAACGACCGCTCGACAGCCCCAAACTCGAATATAACTCAAGTTCGGCCTTTTCTTGAACGAAAGTTCATATGGGGTAATCTTGTTCCTTTTATTAGGAACTCGATTCAGCAAATAACAAGCCGTTAACATGGCTTCTCCCCAAAATCCATCACTCAAACCCGAGTAGGATAACATAGAGTTCACCATTTCTTTGAGAACTCTATTTTTCCGCTCCGCCACACCATTTTGCTGTGGTGTATAAGGCGCCGTAGTTTCATGAATGATTCCTACGGATTGGAAAAACATGGGGTCGTAATACTCCCCACCACGATCGGTGCGTAAACACTTTATTAAGCTATTCATTTGTAATTCAACCTCCGTTTTAAAAACTTTAAATTTGACCAACACTTCATCTTTTGAATGTAACAAATATACATAGCAAAACCGTGAAGCGTCGTCAATAAAAGTGACAACATACTTTTTATTACCAAAAGACGGAGTTGAATGCAAATCACTAAGATCACTGTGAATTAATTCAAGCACTGACGAATCCCTTTTCCCATCAGGAGAAGGTTGTCTAGTGATCTTTGTTAACATGCAAGTTTTACACTTATCGATCTTAATATCAAAAGCCGGAATAAGACCATCTTTTGACATTTCAACCATACGTTTAAAATTAACATGACCAAGTCTTGCATGCCATAAATTAGAATCAACACAAACGCTATTTGCAATAAAAACAGAATTTGAAACAACATTCATTTTATTCAAGTTCAACGTAAACATATTATTAAGCAAATAACCAAATCCTACAAAAGAGCCACCCTTTGACAAGATAAACTTGTCCGACTCATAAACTTGCCTATACCCTAACTTATTCAAAATACTACCGGAAACCAAATTCTTTCGAATTCACGGTACAAACAAAACATTAAAAAGTTCAACTACTTTGCCAGAACTAAATTCTAGCCTAACTAAGCCTCTTCCAAGAATGGGAGCCATCGACTCGTTCCCCATGCAAAGCATTGATCCGTCTTCAACCGGTTCCAAAGAAGTGAACCAACGACGATCTTTGCACACATGGCTAGTAGCACCCGAGTCGATCCACCAAGCAACATCATCATCCTGCACATAAAATGATTCGGATATTAGTGGTACATAATTCAAGTTTGAATTAAAACCAAAGTCAAGAAACTGACCTTGCCGTGGGTTTTGATCCTTGGATCCTTGCCCACTTCCACTCGTGCTTGCTCCACCTTTATTCTTGACAACCCGACAATCCCGCTTGAGATGGCCAGTCATCCCACAGGTCCAACAGGTTAAAGTAACCTTTTTATTGGGCCCTTTCTTGGCTTCGTTGAACTTTCGTTTTCCTTTGAATTTGTTAGTCTTTCCCTCTTCCACCATGTTCATCGAAGGTGCAGAAACCTCCTTTACTTTAGGTTTCTCAGCCTCTTGCGCCCGAAGAGATTCCTCTATGCGCTAGTGACTACCGAGTTGCACAAGAGACAACTCTTCCTTCTTGTGTTTCAACATGTGTTTAAAGTCTTTCCAAGAGGGAGGCAATTTATCAATTATGCTTGATACGGAGATGGATTCGTCCATCTTCATATTGTGTTGATCATATTGGCCTAGAATACGAAGGAGCTCATTGTTTTGCTCCATCACCGGCCTTGAGTCCACCATTTTGTAATTGTTAAAATTACTAACGAGGAACTTCCTACTAGAAGCATCCCCGACCATGTATTTGGACTCGAGAGAGTCCCATAGCTCTTTGGAGGATTCCACATTTTGATAGATATCAAAGAGGGAGTCACAGATACCGTTCAAGATGTGGCCACGACAGATGTAGTCGTCATTCTCCCACTTGCCGCGACGTCGGGTAAGCTCCAACGTCTCGTTTTCCATTATCTCCGGTATCGGGGTGCTTAGCACATACGCCGCCTTCAACGTTGTCAATAAGAAGTGCTTCTTCTTTTGCCATCTACGAAAATCTACGCCTTCAAACTTCTCAAGTTTTGTGAACTTGGAAGTTATGTCTCTCACGGTTTGATCACCCACCATATCTCTTCACGAAGGAAATATCTCTTACGATTGTTGGGGGTTTTGATGTATCGTGGAAGAGATAAGAAATAGAGAGACGATAGTATAACTCAGATAGAACCAGAGATCGTGTAGAGCTCGCTTTCCGTAAGAGATATTTCGACCCTATTCTGCCCGGGTATCACGAAATTCTCTCGAGGATAATCTCTGATTTTCAGTATCTCTCGATTAAGGCAGAAATCGATACAGATATACACACTTTTAGAGAATCGAAACTGACCAATATTGAATCAGGTAATAATCTCTCAATTAATGAGATTGATTGTGGAATTAAAGATGGGAGTTACAAAAGAGAAAAGCCTTCCAGACACCGACACTACTTTCCGCGCTAGACAACTGGCGCCACAAAGGGCGCGAGCAACATTCCAGGGCTTGGCGCTAGCCAACTAGCGCCAGAAAGGGCGCGGGCAACATTCCAGAGATTGGCGCTAGCCAACTAGCGCCAGAAGTGGCCCCGACACCCAGCTCACGAAACCACTTTGTAACTTGTCGATTTTGACCGTCCAACAATCCCGGGTTCTAGTTAGCTTACACGAGTGTGCACTCCACACCTCCTAACTCATGTTATAGCTTAGCCAACAACCCCATTATTACCTTTGTGAATCCAACTACACAAAATGAACATAATGATTTCACTAAAATCACCAACACTAAATAGTGAATGGAGACGAAAAGAAAATGGAAGAAAAGAAATGGGATAAATACGTAGACTAGTAAGTCCAAAACAAAGTCCATATTAGCCTGATTGCCTCCCCGGCAACGGTGCCAAAAACTTGATGTGTTTTAAATTTATACCGCAAGCGTACGGGAAGTGTAGCCTACGGGTCGATCACAGGAAGGCGATGGACTAACACGAACTTGATCTAGATTATGTCCTAGCTACGAGAAATCAATTGGTGATTTTGATTTTTCTTGAAATAAACTGAAAATAACGAGACATAACAAATAAAAGCTAACGAAAATTGGGTAATGTCGTTCTTGGATTTTAGTGATGGTGAGTGTTTGTTGTGTAAAATACTTTAACCCTTTATCGAGGTGAAAAATCCTTTCTAAAACAAACTCGCACCTACTTTCGTAGGATACAAATATTGGAAAGAAGCATTTTGGTAAAAAAAATATTTTCTCATCCTACGTCCCTAACTATTTTCATGTTAGAACCGTAGTCATCAACCAATTTAGTCTAAGTCGAGAATCAAACTTTCGCCCATATTCCGACTAAACAAATTAACAAACACTTGATAAAAATCGACTAATGGTGCGGATTAAATGCAACCCCAAAAAGGCTACAACAACTAGCAAACCATGCAAGTATACATGTTCTACTAGTGTCGTCCGTAAACAAGTAATAATGGTAAGTAATACCAGATATCGTACCTCAGGGACTTTTAAAGCAAGAAGAGTAACAACAAGTTGATTCTCAAAGCAGGATTTTGGTAACAAGATTTTTAGTAACTGAAAGCAAAGTACTGAAAGATAATAACAAGAAATTAAAGATAGTATGAGTGCAAGATCAGGTTGGATTTGGGTTAACAAAGTGCTTAGGACATTGCTATGGCAAGCACAAGAGTGCTGCAACAAAGTCTCCTGCAATACTACTGAATTGAATAGCCTTCCAAGGGAAGTTCAGATGAGACTTTTTACGTAGGGTGGGCACTTGGTAAGTGCAACAAGAACCTACTAGTCGGATCTTACCTTTCTTTCCATATAGTTTCTCAACCCAAAGGATTGAAGCAACTCATTACACAACCAACATAAACACTTGCGTTGTCTCCATTTTGAGTCCAACTCATCCAAATAGAATAACACTCATCACTTTGTCAAAGACTATAGGATGAAGCATTCATGCTATCTATGAATAGTAAAGCAAAAGATTAATGCAAACAAATGTCCAAAGACACTTGGCTTAATCTGCCAACCTTCACTCACACCCACACTAAGGTGGTTAGCCTACCATACTGGAATGTAAATGCTTAAATGTAAATGACATGTATGTAAATGACGTAATGTAAGTGTAGAAAGTAAAGAAAGCTGTAAAGGTTGCTATAGCAACAGACAGAATCGAAAATGACTTGTAACTTAAAGATTGCAATTGAAATTTAAAGTACTTAGAGACAAAGCTTAGAACAAGCTTTGTTCCAGTAGAAGCTGAGTTCAAAAGAAAGACAAGCTAAACTATTTATACAAGAAAGCAAGGAATCAAAAGATGCTTGGCAAGTACAAAAGTGGTTATACCCATTGGGTAATAACCAAGCATCTTTAGTACAACTAAAGTAAAGCATAAAAAGTCTATCAAAAGGGAGCATCTTTTAGGGGCATCTTCAGGGGTTGACTTCTGCCCAATGGAGTACAAAAAGATGCCTGAGGTCTTTCTTCAATAACACAAAAATCGTCCAACTTGATTGAGCCATGCCTGCCAATATTACTGCTGTAGCATCCCCTGCTGTAGCAACATAGAAATCAACAAAATTCGCCAAAAAGATAGGATTATTCCATAAACTATATCCTAGCTCCATTTTAAAGAAAAGGTGTAAAATAAGACTAAAAGACTTAATATCTAGTTGGGAAAGATGTAAAATAAGGTAAACTAATGTTCTAAATGGGTATAAAAGAGTATAAAAATACACTCTTATCACACCCCTACACTTGAACTGTTGCTTGTCCCCAAGCAACTAAAATGACGACTAAAAATGACTCAAATGAGAAATTGGAAAAAAGTTTAAAGGGGCGAAAATAAAAACTAAACATATTATGAGATTTGGAAACCACAACAGGACCATAGCCACACATAATTTTGTGTCCATCCCTCATCATTTTCTCAATCCCATAAGCCAATACTGATTTCCTATTGTTAGACATTAAGACCTTGTGAATTTAGAATCTTTAGGACTTTTTTGGTTGATTTGGATTTGTAGCACAAAGAGTTATTTCATCCTCTAGGTCTTTATCTATATTGCACAAACAGTGTATATGCTATGAATATTTTTACTGTTTTATCTTCTTTTGACTTTGGAAACCACTGATTCATTCTTTGATTTTTTTTCTTCTGCCCTATGGGCTGTTTGGTGCTCATGAATCAGTATACCCTCCCCCACACTTGATTTTGTCAATGCCCTCATTGAGACAATATTCTTTATGGCTTAAGGGTGCAAAGGGTATAAGTGGCTTGTGTATGTGAAAGAGTGGCCTAAGTCATTTTTTGAAAAAACACAAGGATGTCTAGTTGCTTCCCAGGTGAATGAGCATGGTTCTAGTTTTGAGGACTGACAAGGGATGTGTGACATCAAAATTACCATGGGATGTGGTTTGTGATGGTGCAAATCTCATAAGTCTCAAAACTTAAAGACTCAACAAATTCCCATACTCTAAAAACTAAAAATTAGAAAAATAAAAATACTAATGGAGCTAAGTATAGAAATGGACCTGCCTACTCTTTGGGAGTAGGTGTTGATGCAGCACTGGGGATCATCTTCTCTGCTTCTTTCAGCAACTCTTCTGGATAAGGGCCAATGCTAGCATACTCTTCTAGATTCTCAAGTGCCCACTTTGTCTCCATGACTCCCTCTCTTGCCATCTGGTATTGCATGTGCAAAGCTGTGAGCTTTCTGTCGTGTTGAGCAACCATATCCTGTTCTTTCAAACAAGCAGCAAGTTCTTCTCACTCTCTACAATCTTGGCTCCATATCTGTCTTCTGTTTGGCCAAGAGGGTCATCCACATCAGGTCCCTCTCTTTCAGTTTGGTCAAGAGAGTTTCCTAGTTGTTGGCAATCTGGGTGGCTAGGTATATAAAGGATTTGGCTTCAAGCTGGTCTTCTATTGGGACAGAATGGGGTTTATTTGGTTGCTGTGATATTTTGGAACTACCTGCAACAGTTTCTGCAGCATCCAGGAGTGATGCTGCAGCAATGGCATTCTGCTTCATTGCTTTCTCTGCATTCCTCATCACTCTCTTTACTGTCTGGGCTTCTATTACAAATTTTCCTGAGACTATTTCATCTGTGGGAAAGGTTTTTACTTTGGCTCTAAGTAGTAAGGAGTTGATTAGGGCCGGATGCCAAAGGTCTCCCTTTGCCTTCTCAACACAGGACTTGATGCTTTTGCATACAACTTCCCCCACACTGAATCTTTTACCACTCATGATACAGTACAGTTGTATCATTCTTTCAAAGTTTAGACTTGTATCATGGGTTGTGGGATGGAGTGTGTACCTCATAAAATAGAACCAGACGCTGACCTCGGGCAAGAGGTCCTTGCTATGCATTGTTCTGAATAGCATGTTCTACCAGGAGGCACTAGGTTGAGCAATGGTGCTCAACACCTTGCTGGCTTCTTCTTCTGTGGCCTTCTCAGTTAATTTCCTGTAATCATTGGATGTAGGGGACACTATACCATACATTTTATCAATAGTGTGAGCATCAAAAGACACATCAGTGCCCCTTACCTTCACAGTGTGGCTTGTGGATGCTTCAACCTCTGTATAGAATTCCCTGATAAGAGAGAGGTTGTAGCCACCTGGAACTTCACAGAACAACTCCTATCCCATTGTTCTTATGGTTTTGGTGATGAAAGGGTAGCCCCTCAAGGCTTCTGGACTGAACCCTTTATCTGCTAGAGCCTCTTTGGCAACAAGTGTGCCAAACTGCTCATATGCTAACTTGCAACTGAAAGTTCCAAAAGAGGGGTTTTCTCTTCTGGTTCTGTTTTGGTTTGGTGAAGGCGAAGTTGTTACCTTCTTCTGCCTCACACTCCCCTTCTTGGGAGTCTTCATTCATTCAGCTAATGGCCTTTCCTCATCCTCCGCAGTTGCTGCAGCAAGCTCTTCCTTTGTCACAACAACATCCTCATCACTGCTATCATCGAACTCTGAGCTTTCCTCATCTGTGCCCTCTTCTTCCAAAACATCTGGACTCTTCCCCTTTCCTTTCTTTTGAGCTAACATCTTTCTCACTTCTTCCTCCTTTGTCATAATCACAATCTCCTTTTCTAGATGCTGTGATTGTCCAGATAAATGCATCTCTGGAGTAGTTTCCAGATTAGCACTCTCACTTTGCACAGAAGGAACTTTGGTATTTGTTGGTTTAGGCTCAATGGGATTTTTGGGTTTAGCTGATGACTCTCCTAAAATTAGGTTTATTGCAGCTTCTGCCTCATCAAGGGGGTTTATAGTTTTAGGAGAGTGTTGTGAGGGGTCCTCAGAAATGGTTTGTTTAAGGTTGGGAATGAGTGGTAATCGACCACCCAGTAGTAAGATTTGTGGGATTTCAACGAGAGGGGCTTGTGGTTCTTTGTTGATATCGATAGTGAGGGATTTATGGCTAGCAGAAGTAGATGAAACAGGGTTGGAAGAGGTGTGAGTTTCTGCTTTCTTATTGATATCTTCTTCCCCTGTTTTCTGCTTCTTCAATGGTTGAATTCTCGGCAAAGGAGATGGTGATTTCTCCTTGCTCTGTGGTTCATCAGAATGCTTCAGGCTTTCTCCTATTGCTATGCTCTATTTTCTTGCACTTCTTCTTATCTCTCTATCACTCGCCTGCTTCGATGGTTTCTTGGCCTTCATATTTAATTTCCCCATAATGCTGATTTTAAGACCCTCTGCAAAACACTGTTAAAGATGCATCTTGCAAACTAAATAGAATATTTAAAAGGGTTTAAAGGCAGATTGTGGGGGATCAGTTGAAAAGAAACCGAAAGGGAGTTGGAACAGTGCTCTTTTTGGTTCAAAATTAACTAGGGTTAACTGGTTATTAGCTGGATAGTCAAAAGTTTTTATGAGAACTCAAAACTTTTGATGGGTTTTACTATTTGCACAGCCAGAAGAGCATCTTTGCAGAAAAAAGTACACTTTTTTGGCTGAAAAGACTGTTGGGGTTTAGGTTGCAGAGTGCTATAGCAATCTGAATATTGCTGTAGCACTGAACCTTTTCCAACAATTTTTCAAACTTTTTCAAACTTCATATTTCAAAACTAAAACAAAAACTAAAACACTTTATTTACATATTTACAACATGGAAAGGCCTTTTCAAGCCTCTGAGATTACTTCTAGGATTGAGAGAGTTGTACCATAGATGTGGTACCAATGGAGTCGGTTGCTGCAACTTCATGAAAGGACTTAACTCTTTGACCATTTACTTTGAAAATGGATCCATTGTTGGGGTCAACGAGTTCAACTACTCCATAAGGATGGACTTTATGAACATCAAATGGCTCTGTCCACTTAGGTCTTAATTTTCCCGGAAAAAGTTTCAACCTAGAGTTAAAGAGTAAGACTTTTTGGCCAACTACAATTCTCTTTGTGAGATCCTCTTGTCATGCCATTTTTTGGTTTTATCTTTGTATATTTTAGCATTTTCATAAGAGTGATCTCTCAATTCTTCAAGCTTATTAATCTGTAGCTTCCTTCTTTCTCCTGCAGCATTAAGACACAAATTAAGCTCTTTCAAAGCCCAAAAGGCTTTGTGTTCTAGTTCAAGTGGTAGATGGCATGCTTTCCCAAAAACTAACTTGTATGGGGACATTCCAATGGGTGTCTTATAGGCAGTCATATAAGCCCATAAAGCATCATCAAGCTTGAAGGACCAATCCTTCCTTGTTGGCTTTACTACTTTCTCGAGAATACTCTTAATCTCTCTATTAGACAATTCTGCTAAACCATTCGTTTGAGGGTGATAGGCTATTGCTACCCTATGGTTTATGTTATACTTTTCCAGAACTCCTTTCATCATGTTATTCACAAAGTGGGTACCCTCATCACTTATCATGGCTCTCAGGGTACCAAACCTTGTGAATATGTGCATATGCAAAAACTTAACTACAGTCTTGGCATCATTGGAGTAAGAAGCTGTGGCTTCTACCCATTTGGATACATAATCCACAGCCACCAATATGTATTGATTGTTTCCAGACATGGGAAACGGACCCATGAAGTCTATTCCCCATACATCAAAGATTTCTACTTCAAGAATGCCATTGAGGGGCATTTCATGTGTTTGGGAGATGGATCCAACCCTTTGACACTCATTGCACCTCTTAACAAAATTATCAGCATCTTGAAAGAGTGTTGGCCAGAAAAACCCAGATTGAAGAACCTTGGCTGCAGTTCTTTGGCCACCAAAGTGGCCACCATATGCAGCAGCATGACAATGCTGCAACACTGCAGGCACTTCTGATGAGGTATGAACCTCCTTAGGATCTGGTCAGCCCCCACTTTAAACAGAAAGGGGTCATCCCAAAGATAGTTCTTAGAATCATGAATTAGTTTCTTCTTTTGGCCTTTGTTTAAATCTGGTGGAATGATCCCAACAGCCAAGAAATTTGTAATGTCTGCAAACCAAGGGGCTGTATGATGCTGCAGCATCATGAGCTGCTCATCAGGGAACTTTTCACTAATTTCAATGGTGCTTGATTCTCCTTTTTCTAACCTGTACAGGTGATCAGCAACTTGATTGTTCACCCCTTTTCTATCTACTATTTCAATCTCAAACTCTTGTAGCAAAAGAACCCACCTTATCAACCTTGGCTTGGCATCTTTTTTAGAAATCAAATACTTGATGGCTGCATGGTCAGTGTGAACCTTAGTACCCATTAAGTATGATCTAAACTTTTCAAATGCAAAAACCACATCCAAAAGTTCTTTTTCAGTGGTTGTATAGTTTATTTGGCCTTCATTTAGAGTTTTACTGGAATAGTAGATTGGGTGGAAAATCTTGTCATTGACTTGGCCTAAAACAGCACCAACTGCCCAATCACTTGCATCACATATTACTTCAAATGGTTTTGTCCAATCAAGAGTAACAACAATAGGGGCAGAAATCAGTGCTTTCTTCAAAGTGTTGAAAGCAGATTTACACTCCTTGTTGAAATCAAAAGCTTGGTCATGCTGGAGTAATAAACAGAGGGGTTTGGAAATTTTTGAAAAATCTTTTATAAACATCCTATAAAATCCAACATGTCAAAGAAAACTTCTTATACCTTTAACATTTGTGGGCTCAGGTAGACTCTCAATGACTTCTAGTTTGGCCTTGTCTACCTCTATTCCCCCTTTTTGAAATTACATGACCCAAAACAATGCCTTCTTTTACCATGAAATGACATTTTTCCCAGTTTAGGACTAGATTAGTCTCTTCACATCTCTTAAGGCTTTGTTCTAAGTTTTTCAGACAATCCTCATAGGAAGATCCATAGACAGAAAAGTCATCCATGAAAATATCCATAGAGGTTTCCAACATATCAGAGAAAATGGACATCATGCATCTTTGAAATGTGGCTGGTGCATTGCACAATCCAAAAGGCATCCTCCTAAAGGAAAAAGTACCATAAGGGCAAGTGAAAGTTGTCTTCTCTTGGTCCTCAGGTGCTATAGCAATCTAGTTATACCCTGAATAGCCATCTAAAAAGAAATAGTATTTTTTTCCAGCTAGTCTATCCAACATTTGGTCTATGAATGACAGAGGGAAATGGTCTTTGTGGGTTGCTTAGTTAAGCTTCATATAGTCCATACAAATCCTCCACCCTGACACTATCCTAGTTGTAATTAGCTCATTCTTTTCATTTTCTACCACAGTGACACCCCCCTTCTTTGGAACACACTGGACAGGACTTACCCAATTATTACTTGCTATAGGGTAAATGATTCCAGCATCAAGCCACTTTAGGATTTCTTTCTTAACCACTTCTTTCATTACTGGGTTCAATCTCCTTTGAGACTCTACAAAGGTAAAGTCTTTGTATTCTAAGATTATCTTGTGTTGACAAATGGATGGACTTATACCTTTAAGGTCACAGATGGTCTAACCTATGGCTTTGGTGTGAGATTGAAGCATTTCAACTAGCTGCTTCTCTTGCTCAACTTCCAAAGAAGCCGAGATGATTACAGGTAGCTTACTGTCTTCTCCCAAAAATGCATATTTCAGGTGGGCAGGTAATTGCTTCAAATCCAAATCTGGTGGTGCTTCTATTGATGGTAAAGGGGTTTTATGTGTGGGCTCTTCTTCCAAAAGTTCAAATGCTGCAGCAACTCACTACTGTCTAAAATACTATCCTTCTCACTGTCACTATCCTCAAGTTCTTCCAACTGCTCACTTTTGGTTCCTAGAATCTCTTCTAAGGCTCCCTCATGACACATCGATTCAATGGTGCTTAGCATAGAACAGGTCTCAACCTCATCAGGATGTTTCATTGAATTGAAAACATTGAAAGTAACATCCTGGTCATGCACTCTCATGGTCAACTCTCTCTTTTGGACGTCAATGAGGGTTCTACCAGTGGCAAGGAATGGTCTTCCTAAGAGTAAAGGTGTATCCTTATCTGCTTCAAAGTCAAGGATTATGAAATCATCTGGGAAGATGAACTTATCTACTTGTACCAAAACATCCTCTATTTTGCCCTTAGGATATGTTATGGTTCTGTCTGCCAATTGTAGAGTCACAGTGGTTGGTCTAGCCTCTCCTATCTCTAGATTTTTGAAAATGGATAAGGGCATAAGGTTTATGCTAGCACCAAGGTCATACAGAGCATTTCCTACATGTTTCCTACCTATTGAACAGGGAATTACAAAACTTCCAGGGTCCTTTCATTTTAGGGGGAAGTCTATTGGACACAAGGGCACTACATCCTTCTGTAAGGGCAACAGTTTCATATTCAGTGAGTTTCTTCTTTTTACTCAAAATATCTTTCAAAAATTTGGCATAGCTAGGCATATTTTCAATAGCTTCTACCAATGGGATGTTTATGTGCAATTGCTTGAATACATCCAGAAACTTCTTAAACTGAACTTCCTCCTGTTGATTCCTCAACCTCTGTGCGTAAGGAATGTAAGGTGGAACAGGAGCAATCACTGTCTTCTTAGGATTTGGTATGGGTTGGACATTGGGGGTTTCTATTTCTATTGGTTTGTCATATGTTGCAACAACATGATCTGATGGTGCTAGATCTGTGGCAAAAATTTTCTTGCTTGCATTGGGGTTAACCTCACTTGGACAGAGTAATGGAAAGTTAGACTTAGGTGGAATGGTCACAATCTCTTCAATCACCATTGGTTCAAGAACAACAGTGGGTGTTGCTACAGCAACAAATGGTGTTGCTATAGCACTCTTCTCAGTGACAGGTAGTGTAACAGTCTTCTATTCTTTTGGACCACTGCTAACTAAGTCCTTTCCACTCCTTAAAGTAATGGATTTCACTTGTTCTTTGACCACAATCCTAGGGACTTCAGTATCGCTAGGTAGTGTTCCATTTGGTCTATGTCTCAACTCTATTGCCATTTGTCCTATTTGAGTCTCCAAATTCTTGATGGTAGCATTTTGGTGATTCATGGCTGAAGTAGTATGGTTTATAAAACCTTTCAGCACAACTTCCAATGAAGCTGGTTGTTCACCTTGATGGTTAGGAGGCCTTTGGTAGGTAGATGAACCTTGTTGATATAGACCTTGTTGGTTCGGTTGAAAACTCCGCTTCTGATCTTTCACAGCTGGTGGATTCAAACATGGGCTGTGCCAAGAAAAATTTGGATGGTTTTTCCAACTGGAGTTGTAAGTGTTACCAAACTGATTTGGTCTGTTGTGGATGTAATTCACAGATTCAATATTTAGGCTGCATTGGTCAAAAGTATGACCTTCACCACAGCACACACATTAAACTGGTAGAAACTCTGAGACAGATGCTGCAGCAACAGTATTGGCAGCTGGAGCATTCGTGTTTTGCAACATGGTGTTCATGGCTGTTAACTGAGCAGTTAAAGCAGTAATAGGATATGTTTCAGGGGTTCCCACAGTTGGTCTGAGTACAATTGCTCTGGGATCCATCCACTGACCACTATTGTTGGCAATGTTTTCTAAAATGTTGTAACCATCAGTGTAGGTACTAGAGATAAAGGCTCCACCTGCAGTAGCATCAATCATTTGCTTAGCTGACATATCAAGACCATTGTAAAAGGTCTCTAGCTGTATACAGTATGGAATGCCATGATGTGGGCATTTCCTTAGTAACTCTTTGTACCTCTCCCAAGCCTCAGGAACTGCCTCTCCATTTAAATGTTTAAATTGACAAATTTCATTTCTAAATTGGGCATTCTTGGTTGGGGGAAAGTATTTTCTTAAAAACTTTTCAGCCATTTCATTCCAAGTTGTGATTGAGTCAGGAGCTAAAAAATTGTACCAAGCTTTGGCTCTATCCCTTAAATACCATGGAAATAACTTCAGCCTTAAGGCTTCAACAGATACTCCACCAAGGTGAAAAGAGTCAGTGAGCTCCATAAAATTCTTTAGGTGCAAATGTGGATCCTCAGTAAGGAGTCCAGCAAATTGACCATTTGTTTTTAACATGTGAAACATAACAGGCTTAAGCTCATATTGGTCACCCTCAACATGGGGCCTACGTATTCCTGTGTGCAGCTGGGCAAGCATAGGAATAGCATAGTCCATAATACCACCATTTCTTGAGTTACCAATCCTAATAACTTCCTCCTCAGGGTTGGGTTCTGCCATTTCAGCAGGAGTAGGAGGGTCCTGAAGCACATCTCTTTGTACCCTTCTCCTTCTTCTGAAAGTTCTCTCAATATCAGGATCAAGATCAAACACAACCCCGTGAGGTAGTCTTGGCATAAACCACAAAAACACAGATTATAAAAATCAACTTTTCAAAACAACTTAAAGTAACTTTCTTTGGCAGAAGTCCCCGGCAACGGCGCCAAAACTTGGTGCAGATTAAATGCAATCCCAAAAAGGCTACAACAACTAGCAAACCATGCAAGTATACATGTTCTACTAGTGTCGTCCGTAAACAATTAATAATGGTAAGTAATACCAGATATCGTACCTCAGGGACTTTTAAAGCAAGAAGAGTAACAACAAGTTGATTCTCAAAGCAGGATTTTGGTAACAAGATTTTTAGTAACTGAAAGCAAAGTACTGAAAGATAATAACAAGAAATTAAAGATAGTATGGGTGCAAGATCAGGTTGGATTTGGGCTAACAAAGTGCTTAGGACATTGCTATGGCAAGCACAAGAGTGCTGCAACAAAGTCTCCTGCAATACTACTGAATTGAATGGCCTTCCAAGGGAAGTTCAGATTAGACTTTTTACGTAGGGTAGGCACTTGGTAAGTGCAACAAGAACCTACTAGTCGGATCTTACCTTTCTTTCCATATAGTTTCTCAACCCAAAGGATTGAAGCAACTCTTTATAGTCTCTATAACACAACCAACATAAACACTTGCGTTGTCTCCATTTTGAGTCCAACTCATCCAAATAGAATAACACTCGTCACTTTGTCAAAGACAATAGGATGAAGCATTCATGCTATCTATGAATAGTAAAGCAAAAGATTAATGCAAACAAATGTCCAAAGACACTTGGCTTAATCTGCCAACCTTCACTCACACCCACACTAAGGTGTTTAGCCTACCATACTGGAATGTAAGTGCTTAAATGTAAATGACGTAATGTAAGTGCAGAAAGTAAAGAAAGCTGTAAAGGTTGCTATAGCAACATACAAAATCGGAAATGACTTGTAACTAAAAGATTGCAATTGAAATTTAAAGTACTTAGAGACAAAGCTTAGAACAAGCTTTGTTCCAGTAGAAGCTGAGTTCAAAAGAAAGACAAGCTAACCTATTTATACAAGAAAGCAAAGAATCAAAAGATGCTTAGCAAGTACAAAAGTGGTTATACCCATTGTGTAATAACCAAGCATCTTAATACAACTAAAGTAAAACATAAAAAGTCTATCAAAAGGGAGCATCTTCAGGAGCATCTTTCAGGGGCATCTTCATGGGTTGACTTCTGCCCAATGGAGTACAAAAAGATGCATGAGGTCTTTCTTCAATAACACAAAAATCGTCCAACTTGATTGAGCCATGCCTGCCAATATTAATGCTGTAGCATCCCCTGCTGTAGCAACATAGAAATCAACAAAATTCGCCAAAAAGATAGGATTATTCCATAAACTATATCCTAGCTCCATTCTAAAGAAAAGGTGTACAATAAGACTAAAAAACTTAATATCTTGTTGGGAAAGATGTAAAATAAGGTAAACTAAAGTACTAAATGGGTATAAAAGAGTATAAAAATACACTCTTATCAACTAACCACATAACAACTTTCGTTGATTAAGAATCCATCGATTAAAATCTAATAATCGTTTTAAAATCAATTGGTTAATCCCAACAATTTAATTCAAGACAACAAAACCTAATCTAAGTTAGACTACGAGAGGAAACATAAAACTAACGAAAACGGTAAAATTATTCTAAGGAAGCAGTAAAGATCGATCCAAGGAGTGTCACTCTACAAAAATCGTTTTTAATCTAAGAACGCAATTTAAAAACGGTGCAAGAAATTAAATATAAGGAGAAGAACGCTAACAAAATATGAATGTGGAGTACGAAAATAAAGTATGGAGAAAACGAAACGTTACAACGGATGTTGAATGTTGAACGAGAATCTGTCACATTTCATCTTCATATTTGATCCATCACAACATCACATCTTCTTCACGACTCCATATGCTTAAAGAACAAGAAAGTATAAACCAAAATCTAAATCTAATCTAAAGAACAAAATATAAAAACTAAAATCTAAAAAACTAAAAACTAAAAAAAACAAAGAAAAAGAGAGAAACGGCACTCGGCCGTGGGGAAGGAGAAGAAAGAAGGGAAAAAGGAGGGTAGAAGAAAGAGGTTATCAAAACCTATTGTTAAATAAGGAATTTCAAAACATCCCCTTCAACTTTGCAACAATTCCATAAGTGCACCTCTTGATTTCTTTTCTTTCAAAACAATCTCTCAGGAATTTTATCTTCAAAACTTGGTCCATTTGCTATTTTCTTGAATTGCTCCACCACATTAAATATTGATCGAATGCTCCAAAAAATCATCATTATCCATCTCTATATTTCAACGCAATACGTGTCAAAATACAAAAAAAAAACACAAAAATGCCAATGTAATATCCCCAACGATGATTAAACGAAAATGAACTAAAATTATAATAAAATCAACATGCAAATAGCTAAACTAAATGCAAAATGCAATTATAAACTATTATGAATGCATGCATAAAATGCACTTAACATAAGACAATATGAAATTTTCATTTATGGTAAGAATGAATCTTTGTCTGAGGTACACTGTTAGGTCTTAATATGTGTGGAATTAGAAGTTCAGGGACTTATCTTGTCACTTCTTGTAAATACCCTTTGGGTATAAGTAGTTTGTGTTTAACCTAGTTTTAGGTTAATGATCATTATTATTGTTAGCAAAACCTTTGTACGGCTACACAGTCTGCCACTGAATCTTGTTCATTCAATTCATCAATACAAGTGAGATTTATGGCTGATTATTGCTGATTGTGTTGATTGCTTATGTATCTGGGATCCACAATTGGTATCAGAGCAGAAGGACGTTGATTCAAAGGTATTTTTCAGTATTTTTCTTGATCATTCATCGCTCGCACTGTGTTCATATAAAGGATTTGATTGCTTTGATTTTGGTGTTAAAACCTAAAATTGAGGCTTGATCAATTCTTCTCATAAGTTTTCTAAGATATATATGTGTTTTCAATTCATCTGGTTGAGTAAAAATTCTTGATTTTTAAAATTCTTGATCTTTTTGGTGTTTGCTCCCTGTTCGTGAAAATTACTATTTTTTCTTGACAAAAGTGCTAGTTGATTCGTTTTAGTAATGTTTTTGTGAGGTTTTGGGATAGTTTCTTTGTTAGTACTAAGTTCTTGCAGATTACATCTCATCAACTCTGCAGAAATTCATCGAACCGAGTAAGTTTTTATTGTTTCTGATTTGGTTTCAAAGTCCTGGTATTAATAACTCCCGATAGTAATAACTCCCGGTGCTGATATCTCCCGGTAGTGACTATTCCCGATATCTCCCGGTAGTGATAACTCCCGGTATAGGTATCTTCCGGTAGTGATAACTCCCGGTATAGTAATAACTCCCGGTAGTAATAACTCCCGATAGTAATAACTCCCGGTATTGTCATCTCCCGGTACTTCAATTCCCGGTACTTCAACTCCCGGTACTTCAACTCCCGGTACTGTGTCATCCAGTAGAACTGTCTTAGGCTTCACTCTGTTAGATATTGAGTTAGGTTTCTCAAAAATCCTTTGAATCACATCACGTCCTACGATCACCACTGCAATCACAATGGCTTCACAAGACGCACTCGCTATTGGATCTGAGTTCAAGCCTCCTGTTCTATATCGCGGGGAATACAATGTATGGAAAGACAGATTTTTGTGCTTCATTCAAACCAAGCCACTTTACGAGGAGATTCTTCGCTCGCTCAAGGAGGGCCCTGTTGTTCCACCATTAATGGATGTTCCAGCTATTGAAGGTGGACCTCCTGCCCACAAAGTGCCCAAACCGTATGACAAACTGACGGTAGAAGAGAAACGTAAAGCCGATGGTGACATATTGTCTAAAACTTATCTGGTATATAGTCTTCCCAACAACATCTATTGTAGCATCGACAGCTACAAGGACACGGCCAAAGGAATGTGGGATCAGCTAGCCAAGATAATGCAAGGCAGCCGAGAAGGAAATCAGATGAAGATCTCGAATTGTTTCGCTAGGTATGAATCCTTCAAGGCAAAAAGAGGCGAATCACTCACTGAGACATATGAACGCTTCTGTACTCTTCTGAATGATTTGCACAAGAACAATATCTTAACGTCCAATCTAGAATGCAACATCAAGTTTCTCAAAAACCTTCAACCTGAATGGAAGAGATTTGTTCAACACGTCCGCCACAATCGTTCGCTAGAGAATGTTCCGCTGCACGAGATATACGAGATGTTACTTCAAGATGAAGATGATGTTACTGAGTTGATGGGAGATAACAAGTCTAAAGAGAAGATAAAGGAAGATCCTCTTGCTTTAATATCTCAGAAGAAGGAAAAACAATCGTCTCGCAGTTCTCATCGAGAAGAAGCTCCGAGTGAATCCGAACATGAAGACGACGAACCAGAAAGTGATTCTGATCCTGAGCTTGATAGCATCAAGAAGGCTGTCGCCTTGTTAACCCGAGAGTATGCACGGAAAAAGTTCTTCAAGAAGCCATCGAATAACAACCAACGATACTCCACTAACTCCAAGCGTCGGGATTACAAGGACAAAAACGATGGGAAACGCAAGAATGATGATGGAAGAAAGAGAAATGACGATGGGAAGCGCACTGAAGGAAAGTCTGATGATCGAGATGCTGATGAACCCGTTAAATGCTATAACTGCGGGAGGCGAGGTCATTTCGCTAAAGATTGCCGGAAGCCTGTAGTACGTAATGTTGAGTACTACAAGAACAAAATGCTTCTAGCAAGACAGAAAGAGGCAGGTCAAGCATTGATGGCGGAACACGATCACTGGCTGCTCAAGACTGATGATGAGCATGAAGATGCGGAAGCTCATATGTGTTACACTGGTCTGAATCCGGAGGATACTGATTCTGAAGATGATTCTTCCGACGAAAAGAAGGACAAACACGAGTGCCAGGTATGTGGTTCTTCCAATGCTAACTTGTTAAATCAAATGCATGAAATGGTGCGCACTTTAGATTCGTTTAAACATAAGGTTAAGACCAAAGATGCCCACATCTCTAAGCTAGAAGCCGAGGTTAAGTTAAAATATGATACCCTAGGCAGACTAGCAATTGAAAAGGCTGAGGACAAATGTGTGATAGATAATTATCAAACTGAGTGCTCGGCCTATTCAAAAAGAGCTAAACTTCCCGAGACCCAAATATCTGAAAACTCAAAAGTTAGAGAAATCTCAAGAGGAATTTTCTAAAAGCATTTTAGTTCAAGATAATGTTTTGAAAGAGAATGAAAAATTGACCACTAAGCTTAAAGATCTTGAATCCAAACTTTATAAACTTGGTCAATCTGAACAAACCATTCACTTGAACAAGCCCAAAGAGTTCAAATATTACAACTCACTTTGGGGACTCGGATATGATAATCCGTGCTACCTAAAGAAGGTCTTGTCAAAGGTTCCCAGTCTTTATGAATTTGATTTCATGGGCTTAGACAAGACCTATCCAGAGTACAAAATCAAGTGGACTAAGGCATCTAAGGAAGATTTGGAGTTTGAGGATTTTAAAAGAAAACCGCCATACCTCTACCTCCAATAGAGGCAAAACCTAAAACGGATAATTCTTCTTCGGAAAATAACACAAAATCGGATGATGCGCCGCCTAGGAAGAACATAAATGTACAAATTCCTTTCGTGTACGAAACGCTTAATGCATCGTATTTAAAAAGCAAAACTCCTTATCTCTCAAATGACTATTTTGACATCTGCTCTCTCGCCAAAATGGTTGAGACTTCGCCTCCTGTTCCGGCAACCGCAGATGAAGACTCTAATGATCAAACAGAGTTGAAACGTTATGTTCCACCTCTGATTTTGGAAAACATTATCTTTAAACTGGAAGAGTCAATTATAAGAGATAAGGCCACTTATGAAACCGAAAGGATTGTACTTTTAGATTCTATTAACAAGCTCAAACAGAATAAACCCGACTCACTATCCGAATCTGAAAGAGAGTCCTATCGGACCGAGATTGACAAGTTGACATCTCAACTGGCTGTTTTGGCATCTGAAGCCTTAACGCTGAGAATGGCTAAGGGGAATTCTGTGGATACCCCAATGACGCCGGTCACTCCTGAAACAATCTCGTTTGATGATGCTCAGGTCTTTTCGGATAGTTCGTCGTGCAAAGCCTTTATGGGAGTGTCTGATGACACCACTACTAAAGATTTGAGCTTTAAGGATAAAGGTAAGGCCATCGAAGTCGATTTTGTTCAAAAGGATCTTTTACAAATTTTTGACAATCCGTTTGCGAATAACTCCTTATCTGACTCTGATGGAGACACTTCACCTGATGATTTTTCTGAGTTTATGAACTCCACTCCTTGTCATGACGATGATTTTTCTAAATTTGACTTCGATCCGAAGCTTCCTAGTCACTCTAAATTTTTAGAAAAATTGCCAGAACCGGTTAATTTTGAGAAGGGCGAATGTTCGAATTCGAAAACCGTTTCCAAGACCACTTCAAAAACCAAATCTAAACGTCGGTCTAAGAAACGTGGTACAACCGGTAAAGGCTCTTCTAAACAACCCTTTTTTCTCAAACTTCTCTAACGCTCAAACTAATGTAATTTCAGATAGTACGGGTCGGGGGAAAGCGGCTCGAAGAGAGTGGGTAGAGAAGAATGCTAAGATGCGCCCTGAGAAGAACAAGTCATTTACTTCTGCTTTGAATAATAGGAATAATAACGACAAACATGAATTTGGTTGGAACAATTCTGTTGAACATGGTTTTAAATTTCCTGTTAAACTTGACAATGTTCATCAATTGATTGGTTTTTCGCGTAAATATGTTTGTTGTTCTGTTTGTGGTGTGAATGACTTGATTGACTCTAGATATGCAAATGATTGGGTTGGCTCATATCATTTTTTTAATTCTAATGGTTCACGCAAATCCAAACCAAAAAGACCCAGCTCTAAACGGGTCTCAAACAATGGTGCTGCACCTAACACCCAAGGACCCACTACCAGATGGGTACCTAAACGTGCTTAATCTCTGTTTTGCATCCCGGTCATGTGTGGTTTCTCGACTCTGGATGCTCCAAGCACATGACTGGTAAAAGGGAGCTACTCACCAACTTCAAGGAGGAGTACTGCGGTGATGTTCGGTTTGGAAACGATAATGTGGCCCCGATCATGGGCTACGGCGTCCTAGTCCAGGACAAACTCATGATCAAATGGGTGTCCTATGTAGACGGCCTTGGTCACAACCTTTTCAGCATCGGCCAGTTTTGTGACAAGGATCTTGAGGTGCGATTCAAGGCGAAGAGATGCAGTATTCTAGCTGACGATGGGACGGAAATTCTCGCTGGTACTCGATGGACGAACTTGTACACCATCAATCTTACCACAGTCAAAACCGATAAAGCAGTTTGCCTGATGTCCAAAGCGACTACTCAACAGAACTGGCTATGGCATCGACGGCTATCGCATCTCAACTTCAAAAACATCAATAAGCTGGTGCTGGGTAAACTAGTCAAGGGTATGCCAGAACTACAATTCGCAAAAGAACATCTCTGCTCTGCATGCGAGATGGGAAAGATGAAGAAGGTGTCTCACAAGCCAAAACCGGTTCCAAGCACGTCACGACCATTAGAGCTGATCCACATTGTTAGGACACTGAAGTTGTCCTTTATAATAGAAAGTTTTGTAAAGCAATAGCTGTGTTAAAGGGCTTATGCTTAATTGTTGTAGCAAGTGATGAAGACTATAAATAGGTCTTTACTTGTAGTTTGTATGAAGTGAATTCATTAATACAAGATGTAGATCTCTAATCACTTTGTGTTCTCTCTAGGTTAGATTTCCTTTTTCGAATATGAGTGTTAAAAGCCACTCCATAAATAATAATGAACTCATCTGAGAAGTTTTATGCAATTAACAGCAAATTCACGAAGAGGAAGATAAGAATATCACATGAAATAATGAAGAACACGCCGTTGACTTTTCAGATTTTAGAACCACAGATTTTTCAATGTTTTTTTCAGATCTGATCGATGAAACCTCTTCATTAATGACATAGGAACAAATCTGAGTAGATATACTTGATTCATGCACCAAAAACCGTTCGGATCTTGAGAATTCTCGCGAAGAACACCGAAAAACTCTCAAAAATTTCGAAAATCGTCAAAACTTGTCGAAATTCGACTCTAAAAATTGGAGATGATCTGGAATCGAATAACGAGCAAATCTTCAAGATCGTAAGAGATTTGAGCAAACTTACATGTAGATCGGGCTAATTTACTTGAAATGTCGAGATCCGATGATCGTATCGAGAAAAGTTCATCGATTTGGCTCTGATACCACTTGTTAGGTCCATGATCTTCATACAATCCAAGTATTGTGTAACAAGATGATGAAGAACATTATTGAAAAGGAAATCTAACCTAGAGAGAACACAAAGTGATTAGAGATCTACATCTTGTATTAATGAATTCACTTCTTACAAACTACAAGTAAAGACCTATTTATAGTCTTCATCACTTGCTACAACAATTAAGCATAAGCCCTTTAACACAACTATTGCTTTACAAAACTTTCTATTATAAAGGACAACTTCAGTGTCACATGATGTCTTTGTGGCATCTACAGGCCATGAGCTCCCTGGGCACATGAAAACTGGATCATTTGTTGGTTCAGGATCACTGTTAGAACCTTCTGAATTTGAAAAGATTCAGAAACAAAATCAGGAGTTGGGAGAAAATGCTGAAAAATTGGAGAGCACGGTGGATTCTTTGAAAAATGAGGTGAAGGAACTTAAAATTATGTTGGAAGGAAAGGCTAGTACAATTGAGACAAAGGTGGATAAAATGAAACAATCTTTGGATACTCACAAAAAGGAGATCAAAGATGAAATATCAGATTTTTGAAAAGAAGTTATCAAAAATATGAATGATTTGAAAGATTCATTGTTACAAGCTCTTAGTTCAAAATTGGCTAGTGTTTCAAAGCCATTAGCCATCATGCCTATGTTTGTAGCTGAACCTGAAGAAGAATCAACTCAGAGTTTAAAAAAGAAGTTTGACGATAATGATCCTCATGATCATCAAAAGGGGGAGAAAAGGCAAAAGCATAATTCCGAGGTTGATGTACAAAGCACTGATGACTTAGAAAATATTGAAAAGTTAGCAGATATTTACTTAGCAGATTTTGAGATTTCTGATATGCAGTTAGCAGTTGCAGAGGTTCAAAATTCAGAAAATATTCAAGTGGTTGATGAATCAACAGAAGTGGAAAAATCAACAGAAGTTAAAAAGTTGGTTGAGTATCAGACTATTAGTTCAGATACTGAGGAAGAGATGGAAATTGAAAAGATGGGAAGTGAAAACTCAGAAAAAACAGAGGAATTGGATTTGAATGCAGAGATGGAGATTAATTCTGATGAAACTGAAGTCCTTATGGCGGATATTGATCAGAATGATGAGACTGAAAAGATGGATATTTTTGAATCAGATAAAGCTATATCAGATCAAAATGTTGTTATAGAAGAAGAAATGACAGATTCTTCTGAAGAATGGTGTGAAATAACTATGGCAGATATCTCTGAAGAAAGGTTAACTGAATGTTCTGAGAGTAACACTTGTTTAGAGATAGTTCCTTATACCCGAAGGGAACTCCTTAATTCTGAACTTGAAGAAAAAAGATTGAATGAGGCTCTGATATGGAGGATGCATAGTAAGTTGGTCAGAGCACTAAATACTCAGAATGTTCAAAGGGTTATTAGAACAGTGAGACCTATTGATTTATTGGGAGAAGAGGATTACTCAGCTGATTATACACAGGGATTTCAAAATGAGTTTCAACTTCATTTTTTAGATGACTTAGCAGATTTGAAGGAAGTGTATGACAGAGTGGAGGAATATTTCATGCCTTCAGAATATGTATTCAGAAATCCCATTGTAATTCCCAGATTCGAGCTACTTGTGTTGAAAGAACCATTATGTGATTTTGTCATTGAAATGAGTGATACTCCACTTACCAAACAATTTATCAAAGATGTCTTTCCAGATGAAACTTATGAATATCTTTATAGCACAGAAGATGATTCAGTAATAATTGAGAACGTCATTGATGGGTTCTTGGATGAAAAAGTTCAGATGATTTATATGGAAGCTTCTAACAGATTCAGAAAACCTGATGAAAAGCTTCATGTTCAGAAAAGAATTGAGAAAGTATTGGAGTTTCAGACTGAAGAATTTGATGAACTGAAGTATGTAAGTATGAAAGTTCTGAAGAATGGGAATTTTACAGTGAGCCTTACAAGCTTTGATTTTCATAGATTGTTTCTGGATGATCAAGTGTTTCTAGAAAAGTTCTTTGCAAGTACAGAGGAAACTTGGATGGAACTAGAGTGCAGAAGAGTTGGCAATCGAAGCAGGGAAAGAAAAGCGTAACTTGAGTAAACCAATCAAAAATCCTACTCATGAAATTGGAGGTCGTGGATTTATTACTGAAGGAGTTGTCAATGAAGGTTTTGTGTACATTAATTCTGGAGTAAGAACATTCTTCAGATTAAATGATTTGGTGAAGTACAGTAATGCTACTTTACAGTTGTGAAAGAAAGATGTATAAGACATATCAAAGAAAGGTTGGATCTCAGAACAAGAGTCAAAAGATGTAATGAATGGATGCTCTCAGAAGAAAATCCAAAGAAGATGTTGCATATTGACTTTGTTTTTCCAGCTGAATATCAAATAAATGATGTTTACTAAGAAGAAGTTGAAGAAGATATTCCAGATGTGTCTTTACAAGATGTTCAAATGAAAGATGCAGATCAACCAGAAAAGTCTGAAGCTAATGAAGAAGAAATTCCTATTGATGTTAATTGTTACTTTCTGGAGTATGATATTCCTAACTTCTTTCAGCCAAGAGAAGTCAACTTTCTAAGTGTGTATCATGACAGAACAAATGAACATAAATGGCTTTATGGAGAGATGTCAAGATGTTTGGCAAAACCAAGAGAAGCAGTTTACTCAGATTTCTTAATCACTGGAATAAGAAAATTGAAAGCAAAGAAGTTCAGAAAACATGAGTATTATTCTTTTGAAGTATTAAGAGAAGATGGAAAAGTCTATTACTTTACTGAGGCAGATTTTGACAAGATCTAAGTAACTGATTTCTACAGATTGTATAGTCTTTTATCAAACAAAGACTGCAGTAATAATAAGAAGGAGAGAGGAGCATTGGCTACAGTGAGAGATGCTATGTTTTACATTATGAGATGGATGGATACATAGATTTTCAGATTCCTTTGTATTTACAAAGACCATGTGTATATCTATCAAAGCCAAACAATGATCATGAGCAACTAAATCTCTTGAAGAGTGGAAATGTTATGAGATATCCAGAGTTGGGAGTTTTCTTGAAGAACAACAAATCAGAAAAGATATTTTTCAGACCAAAGGAAGTGGAAAAGTATTGTTCTGGAACTCTGACGTTTATCAAGCATAGTTTGGAGAAAAAGGTGCAAAAAGGAAAACACATAGAAGAGATTCAGGAGATAATTGAAAAGATTGATAGAAGGTTAACTTTGAGAAATGTGCTTATTCTAAAGTTTGTTCCTGCTTTAAAGGAGTATGATGATGCAAAGTACAAGTTTATTTGACAAAAAGGGGGGAGAGTGTTAGATTTGAGGTTTTGACAATTAACACAAGTGTTAGCTTCTGTGAAGAAGACTCAGAATTCTGAGTAGAAGACTCAGAACTTCTGAGTGAAGAATCTCTGAAATCATACAAGTATGAAAGACTGAACAGAAGGGTCAGAGTTCTGAGTAGGAGACTCAGTACATCTGATGAAGAAGATAAAAATGTCCAAGTGTTTTGAAGGATATTCTGAAGAGCGTTATCAGAAGTATGTTCAGAAGTTCTGAACAACATGTTCAGAACTTATGATAGGATATTTTCCTTTATATTCTATTAACTAATTAGGACACGTGTAATTGTTCTATTAGTCTTTCATGTATATGTACTGTAGCTTTAGTATTTCCTTTACAGTATATATAGCAGTATATACTTATGATAGGATATTTTCCTTTATATCTTTGTATTCAACTTTTGTAATCTTTGAGAGATTCTCTCTCTAGATTTGTAATCTGTTCTTAATTGAATACAAGTTTGTTGATCCAAATCTCTATCATTTACTGTTTGATTGTTCAAATTTGATTGTATGATTGAATCCTGGTTTCTACAATACGCAATCCATAAAACATGGAAACCATCCATTAAATATAACTCTTTATTAAAACATAATACTAAGTAATACTCACGCGACCGTAAAATATAATAAAGTTCAAATACCATAAACGGGTGAGACCCGTATCCGTTAAAGGTGGAGGTAACACATAAGTATACCACCCATACAACGTTAAAACCCAAGTTACACCATGATTGAAGATATACCTTGACGTCTACCTCCACGGTAACGCCTCAAGGCTCGACACATCGGGACTACCTCCAAGGTATAAATCCCAAAGGCGTGGATCTCTACACAAACCTCCAAGGTAAGTGCCCAAGACTATATCCTCCTAGTGCCTACCTGGATGTTAAGGTCATAAAACATGGGTACCGAGATCCAACCTCAAGATACCCAATCAACCATTACCAACGACTGACTAACATGCCTATATCAAAATGACTCACTCAACAAAGCATGTAAATAACCAAATGTTCAATAATATGCAAAACGGTGCAATAAAAGTAACCCATTCATAAGACTCCACATCGAGCCATTTAAACCGGACAAATGACCCCAGACTAACTCAAGTCAAAACCGAGCAAAGTGCTGCAAGCATGCTAGACCCGTAAATAACGGTCATCATCGCATAAAATGCGTTTAACACTATTTAAGCAATCACATATCACAAAATCATCATTAACCCCAAAACTTGTCACGGGTTAAACAAAAGGGTCATCCCAAAGGACTCACACCCTTAATATTCTCAAAATGACTCATAACATTAAAAATGCATTTCCCCAAATGGTTTAATAAAATAATTTACTCTAACATGTTTAAACCATCAATTAGTCTTTCAAAGACAATTTATGGTTTCTAACCATTCATATATCCAAAAGCCCCAAATATGGGTGTTTTACACATTTTTGGAGATAAACACTTCAAAAGAGTTAAACTATCCAAATAACTCAACCATATACATTTTCAAGTAAAACACACAAATATTGGAGAATACTCATTTTGGCATGTACAAAGTTTTCACAAAGTAACTTGAACTCACCTTGTTAGATTTAAGCTAAATCTAGAGTTTCACCAACATAAGCTCATTTGATGAAATTTGCATCCTCAAGCCTAAACTTCCAAAAACTAGATTTATGAGTTTCCAACCATCAATATCATAATCCATCCATGAATGTTCTCATCTAACCATAATAAATCATCCTCAAACATTTTATATCTAAATCCCAACTTTCATCAAAAACCCTAACTTCATTGGTGATGAAATTAGAGGATTTTCTTAACCAAATACTACGAATATTACCCAAAACACTTCAAAATGGAAGAGAAAGTGAAAGATACAATAATCTAACTAGAAATTACCTGCATCACTTGAATCTCCCAAAAGAGAGCTCCTAGACTTCCAAAAAGCTTCAAGCTCCTACAACTTCAACGATGGTGGGAGTGGGTCTTGATTATGGGAGATGATGAAGGAGAAGAAGAAAGGGATTTAGGGTTTACTTGACATAATTTCATATTTTTGAAAGAGAGAGAGACTGAGAAATCGATGGAGAGAATGAAGATAAAAGTCCCCAAAAACGTTTTAAGTAACTGCACTTCTTGGGCCGATCGCGACTATGACACCGCGACTATGCCCTGGGCAATATCGCGGGGCATAATCGCCCTCCCCTACCATCCTTCTATTTGTTTTTCATCCAGAAGTCCCCCGATCGTGACTATGACACCGCGATATTTCCCTGGGCATTGTCGTCGGGCATTGTTGCGACCCACGTACCACATTCGGTTTGATTTCGTCCCTTCGTCCCTCTATCGCGACAATGACACGCGACAATGACACGGTCATAGTCGTTGGTCATAGTCGCACAAGGTGTACCAACCCTGTACCCTTGGTGCGACATTGACACGTGACAATGACACGATCATAGTCACTGGTCATTGTGGCTTAGCCCGTACCAAGCCCCGAAACTCGACTTTTCAACGCCAAAACTCTTGATACTCTTAGAGACTTTGCGTAATGTTTCCCAAACATGAATCCCACCATCGTCAAGATGCAAAACATTTGGGTGATATTTACTTACCAAAATTACGTGTGTTACAAAACCCTAACCAAAAGGAAAACCCTAGAATTTGCACACTTGACACACTTAGGGATTATTGTAAAAGTTTCTTAAAGGACAAGTGATGGTAAAGGTTGGGGATTAATGCTCAAAAGAGATCAAGCTTAAGCATTAAATGGTGAGGGTAGTTGTTGCTGAGAAATCGTCCCTAAGAGAGGAAGAAAACGGCACAAGAAGAGAAAATGAAAACCCCCTTAAAACTGATCCATCGCTGCTCTTATACTCGCCCTAAATTCCTCGTCGGCAAGAGTGACCAAGTAGTTGTGACACGACAATCTCGCCTGTCACTTCCACTGGAAATGTACCGAGAGTTTCTTTGCGCCCAACCATGCTCCCACTACGATAGTGTCCTCGCGAGAGTGCTCCGGGCACTCTCGCACAGCAGGTACCGCCTGTGATTTCATGTGAGGTTTTTCCGGCGTGGCTTGGAACAATTGAATAGGTGTAGGTTTGGCATGGAGCTGCATGTGCATGCACAAATGATCCCGCTAAGATGCGCGTTTCGAGGTGGAGTACTAGTTTGCTAGATACGAATTTTCGAAGTCTACAATCGTTGATGGCATGCATAACATAAAATAACAACATGAGAGTTTTAAAACGAGAAAGAACTTACCTGGAAATTTCGGGGTGTTCCAAACATCCCCAACTTGGAAAAGATTTCGTCCTCGAAATCTTAGGTTACGCAAACATATGGGGGTACTGGCGTTTCATATCTTCTTCCGGTTCCCAAGTTACGTTGGCGCCCCTGTGATGCTTCCATTGCACTTTGACCTTGACCACATCTTTGTGTCAAAGTTTCGTAACCGCTCTATCCAAAATAGCTTTGGGCTCCTCGATACAACGGTTGTCATCCACCCGGATCTTCGACAATTCGGGCAAGTCGTGCACAGCTCCACCTAGTGCGCCACATCCAACTTCATGATCGACCACCAATAATATAGCTTTAAGTCCCAGTACATCTTGGTACTCCTAGGATGAATTGAGTACTTTGACTTATGTACCTCGTCCATGAGTAGTTCCCGATTCCCACCGCTCTTAGGAACCCACACGCGCCCGTTGAATAATTTGACTCCACGGCTATCCTCCGTTAGGAGTTGCCTTTGCTTCACCATTACCTCGTCCTTAAGGTTTTCTTCCTTTAAGGCTTCGGATTGTGCCGCTCTAATCCGTTCCACCAAGCTTGACACTATGTCGATCCTTGAGAGATTGGCGCGTAGACTTCCACTATACTCTTTTCGACTCAAGGCGTCAGCAACTACATTTTCCTTACCCGTATGGTTAAGCATTTCGCTGTCATAGTCCTTGAGTGTTATCCAACCATCTCCGTTGCCTCGATTTTAGAAGGGTCTACTTTCACTCCATCTCGGGTAACCATGTTACCCAAGAATTGCACTTCCTCTAACCAAAAACCACACTTGGAGAATTTTGCATATGGCTTTTCTTTTCTTAAAACTTCCAACACCTCCCGTAAGTGAGACTCGTGATCCCCTTCTTCTTTGGAGTACACCAAAATGTCATCTATGAATACAATCACCGACTTGTCGAGGAAAGGTCGACACACCTGGTTCATCAAATCCATGAACACCGTCGGTGCATTTTTCAACCCGAAAGGCATCACTATAAATTCGTAGTGACCATACCGCATCTGAAAATCCGTCTTTGGAACATCGTCTTCTCTAACCTTTACTTGATGATAACCCGAACGTAAATCAATCTATCAGAAGCATCCCGCTCCATGAAGTTGGTCGAATAGATCGTCGATCCTAGGGAGTGGATACTTGTTCTTCTCGGTCACTTTGTTCAACTCACGATAGTCGATACACATCCGTATCGTGCCATATTTCTTCTTTACGAATAAGACCGGTGCTCCCCAAGGAGATGAACTCGGCCTCACAAACCCCTTCTCCAAAAGCTGTTGGAGTTGTGCCATCATTTCTTGCAACTCGGATGAAGCCAAACGGTAGGGAGCTCTAGCTATTGGGGTCGCTCCTGGTACCAAATCTATCTTGAACTCTACTTGACGGTCTGGTGGCAAACCCGACAAGTCTTCCGGAAATACGTCGGGAAACTCGCGTACCACCCTCACATCCTCAAGCATCGATCACATACGCCAAGAAGGACGTACATCCGTTGACCAAACAATTACGTGCCTTCAACATGGAGATGATTGCTACATCTCCTTTTTTCCCTCACCATAAATGACCACACAACTTCCATCCGAAGAGGGTATGCGGATCAATTTCATTGCGCATAAGATTTCGGCTTGAATTCTGGCTAACAAATCCATTCCAACCACCACATCGAACCCCCCGATTACCATGGGTATTAAGGCTGTCGAAAATTTCTTCCCTTCGATTTCTAACATACAACCCCGCAAAATATCCCGAACTACTACTTGTCCACCATCGGCTATTTCCACCACTATGGATTCTTCTAAACTACTAGTGGGTATAGATAATTTTTGACAAAAGGAGGTCAACACAAACGAAAAACTTGCACTCGAATCAAATAATACATGCGTAGGTACGAAGTTTAGAAGAAACATACCCGACACTACGTCCTTTGAAGACTTCACCTCCTCATGTGACATTTGAAAAGCTCTCCCCGTTGCTCTCGGAGGTTCCACCTTCGGCCCTCCGCCTCCCCGCGACTTTAGCTTCGGACAATCCTTTCTAATGTGACCCGACTCCTTACACTCGAAACACATCGTCCCTCTAACGAGACAAGAGTTGATAGAATGCCCGCTCTTGCCACACTTATAGCATTTTCTCGGAACAAAGTTGTATGGACCGAAATGTTTGTTCCGGCACTTGGAGCACCATCTAGCCTCCCTCTTCGGCTTGGCTCCCGGGTAGTTGTTGTCATATGTCCTTAGTTTCTTGAAGGGTGTGGATTGCCCTTCCCATCTCCTCTTTTCTGGCGCTCTTGCACTCTATTCCTTGCCTCGACCGTAGGCATCCTCCACTAATTGAGCTTCTTCTACCGCTTCACGAAGGGTAGAAGCCTTAGAAACTCGGACCATAGTAATCATGTGCGATGGAAGGCCCTTGATGTATGCCTTAATCTTCTCTTTCTCTGTCGGGACCAGATGTCCCACCAATCCTAATTTATCCATGAACAACCGGTTGTAGTCCTTAACTGTCAAGTTACCCTTTTTCAGATTCCGGAACTCTTCCTCGTTCCGGTCCATAGCCCTCTCATTGCAATACTCCTCCAACAACTTTTCTTTGAAGGTTGCACAACTCAGCTTGGCCAATACCATGGCCTCTAGAGACCCGGAGTAGACATTCCACCAAGTAAGAGACGCCCCTCTTAGAATTTGAGAACCAAACTTTGCCTTTTGGCTCTCCCCACATTCACTAGTACGAAAAGCTTGCTCCATTTCTCTTATCTAGTCCATACTGACAACCGGATCATCTGCCCTTTGAACTCGGGCGGTCTACAACGAAAAGTCTTGAAAGAACAAGTCTTCCCCGCTTGCCCGATTTCCAACGTTCCCAATCCGTTAGTGGGAATTTCATTTCCCCCATATCCGGCCACCAGGATGTTCTCGGCAACCGTCTTGTGCTTACGGTTTCTCGCATCCTGATCCTCTATAAATTTCAGAAACTGCTCTTGCTGTTGATTCATGGCCGCCATCATCCTATCCATCATTCGTGTCTCAGCTGTTGCCTCCTCCAGAATGGGATCAGATGTCTGCAAATCACGTCGGGGGATATGCTCAGTTCCCCCTCCTAAAATGGTATATATCAGCGGGGGTACCGTTGTTGTCGTTATCTTTGGTTGATCAGCTGTAGATGTCGTAGTATCATGACCATCCACCCTACTACGGGTATTAACCATCGAAGTCTGCAACACAATCGAGAATGAGGTGAGAGATATGCTATATAAATTTAAACATAACGAAACATACCAACACATGCATCAATCATCATACCAATAGCAATCTAAGCATACTCACGCAATGATACATTCATAATAGCAGTAGCTAATTGAAATTATGAACATACTTCACACAAAGATTCTGGTTACCAAGGTCACAACTTTCAATTTATCCGTCGACTCTAAGACCATTCTATCTTAGAAGTTCTACCCAAGCTCACCGATCCATACTTAATCCTTTTCAGTTTAAGTCTAGGAAATTAACAACATACCTAGTTCACTTAAACTACTGCTCTGATACCAACTTGTAACACCCTAAATCTCACTAAAATTTAAAACTTTCAAATTTCTGGAAAATAACATCTAAATTAATAAATCACCCAAGTAAGTGGGGAAATAAAGTATGGCGTATACAATATCAAGAAACACGCAATTAATGGTCCAACAACTTAATAATCTAAACCAACATAACTTAGATTACAATCGGGTGTTGCCTAATTGCTACCAAAATTTACATTTAGATTCTATTTTGTACGCCTCCAAGTACTCCCAAAAATGCTATACATCAATTCCTCTCTTCACTCAAATCAGAGGAGCCCCACCGCTTGAAGACCCTAGACATACACCCAAGAGAAGAAGTGTTAGTCTAACAACATGAGGATGTAAACCTACACTTGTAACAATAAATAATATATATACAAGATACGATGTAAATCAAATTAAAACCCATGGAGGAGACCATTAAACATCCAATTCTTCAAGTGTGTGTAAGATCTTAGCAACCAAAGCAAATTTCATAAGACAAGATAGCCACATGATCGTTAGTAGTATTAAATCGCATTTCAGTAATTATAACGAAAACAAGCGCAACCCTGAAGAGTCCATAACTTGTGAGCCCCCAACTTCAACCACTCCAGGTCTATACGTTGGATCACTCTAAACCCACAAACAAGCACATTGGAATTACACCTTACTGCCCATGAGACGATGCCCGACCATGTAGGCCCACCTCTTACTTATCATGGATCCCGATGCCTATTTCGTGCCACGACTCTGGTGCCTATGGATCCATTACACTTTAAACTATAAGCTTCGACTCTCAAATAAACCAATACCAACAAACAACTTGATATAAGCATGGATAGTTTCTAACTACTATTCAAATGGAAGGATAATTTATCAAGTTGCATTAATAAATATGTTGATCCAAACCCTCAGTGATTTGATAATGACCCTCTCTTATATACTTAGTGAAAGTTGTAAGTAAACAATATGTATCAGAGTTTCACTATCGCTGATAAGTACTAAGATCTTACAGTACCGCTGATAGGAACTCTCGCTCTTTAAAATAAACATTCAGCGAACACTGTTCACCATTAATGCTCTGAGTCTGTTCAGTCATTATGATGATCGCTGATAAGTTACTTGTTTACTTATGATCCCTGAAGACAAGTTTCACGTCAACAAAGGTTCTACGCTGAAGTCGAACATCAAGCTAAAGAACCAGCGACAAGTCTCCTAATGAACTGATGCGGATCAGCGAAGACTCAGATTTGTCCACTCAACGTGAAGTATCAAGTACAAGACTTCAGCTATCGCTGAACTTTATCATTCGCTGAATAGAAAATGATAATCGCTGAATCAACGAAAAGCTGATCATGAAGTCCTCCGTACAAAGTACTTTTGTCTTAACCCCCCTTGCACAACTCCGTACAAAATGTCAGAAAAGAACCTCCGACTGTCTGAAATCGTACAACCACTTTGATACTACACTGTTCATCCATGCGGCTACTAAGGTTGTCAACCAAGGTCAATGACATGCAACCAACCAGCTGATGACACGTGTAAAGTGTATACTGACTTGCATTAAATGTATGCAGTATATAAAGAGATGAACCCACTTCATTTGAAGTAACTTGCTAACTCTGGACAAGTTCAATCTCTTATCTCAAGATAGGTTATTATTAGTAATTTCCTTATCTCTCTTAGTGCAAGAAACCTTAGTGTTCCAACTTGTTTAGATTTTGGTTTATCCTTAATCTTGTTTCCGCAAGAAGCTGTAAATTGTTAATGATTTATCAATAAACAATTTAGAAAAGTAAAATCTGTGGGTTTGTATTCAACCCCCCCCCCCCCCCCCCCCCCCCCCTGCTACAAACTTGTATAGGCCTTCGGGACCAACAAGTGGTATCAGAGCGGATTTGTTTAATCTCATAAACAAGATCTAATCTAAGATATTTCTCTTCCTTGCTATTATCTGAAAATTGCCACCAACACAAACTCAAATTATATAGACAATGGTTCTCTTGCTAAACCCCCCAGATTTTCCAAAGATAACTTCAACTTATGGAAAAATAGGATGACACTCTTCTTAGAAGGTGTAGACCCTACTATGCCTTACTATCTCGAGAATGGTCCATTCATCCCTGTAAGAATTGATGCTGCTGTTCCAGCCGCTGAGAATAGACCTGCTATTCCTGAAAGGCTGGTACCTTAGGAAATCTTTCAATGGACTGACGAAGATAAGAAGAAAGCGGCTATAAGTACAAAAGCCAGATCCATACTATCCATGGCTCTTCCTGACGAAGTCTACCATTCCGTCATGAATCTGAAAACATCAAAAGCCATGTGGGACACAATATATGTTCAGTATGAAGGAACGTCTGAAGTCTAGGACTCAAGAAAGATCAACCTGGTAAGACAATACGAAAGCTTCATTTCTGGTAAGAATGAATCTCTCTCTGAAGTTCACCAACGTTTTAATTGTTTAATTATAGATCTAAAAACTGTTGGTAAGGAATATTCTAACTTTGAAGTACTGACAAAGTTTCTAGAATGTTTACCTGAAAGCTGGGACAATTATGCTATGTGTCTCAAGGTGTCAAAGGATCTAAAATTAATGACCCTTTCAACCTTATATGGCACGTTGCTGAATCATGAGCAATCGAGCCATCTTAAGAAGAATCTTGTAAAAGATTCCAAAAGCACCCCTGTTGCTTTAATCTCAGAGGAACCTTCTACTCAGCGACCCTCGGTCACTATCACTGAGTTAGAGAGTAACTCTGAAAGGTCATCAGATTCTGATTATTCAGATAATGATGAATCTTTGGCTCTCCTAACTAAGAAGTTCAGGAGATTTGCCAAAAAGAAAATGTTTAAAAAGAACAAACCTCTTTCCATAACTGACAAGCCTAGATCATAATCTTTTGTTGATAAGGGTACTGCTACTTGTTTTAACTGCGAAAAGACAGGACATTTTGCTAACGAGTGCAGGTCTAAGAAAGTTTCTAGACCCTCAGCTTTTGCAAAGAAACCCTTTGTTCCAAGGAATAAAGATGACAAATATTCAAAGCTGAAAGAAAAATATGCTAAGCTGAAAAGCTTTAAGAAGAAGAATAAAGTCCTGATGGCTGACTATGATTGGGCTGCTTCTGATGAAGAAGCATCATCATCTGACTCTGAAGATGATGAAGCAAATCTATGCCTCATGGCCAAGATTGAAGAAGAGGAAGAAAGCTCAGACATTCCCTCCACTTCAACCTCTGCTATTCAGGTATCACCTTCTTTCTTTACCAATATTGCAAATATACGAAGCCATGAACGGCAAAACTGTGGTTGAAAACCAAAACCTTGATCTCGCTGAAAAGCTTAAAAACTGCCACCTTCAAATAGAAAAGCTTTCTAAAATTGAAGAAGATTTTAAAGATCAAGTATATTTAAATCAGCTAGTCAAAATCGAACGAGCAGAAGCTATCGCTGCATTAAAAGCTGAAAAAGATACTGTTGAAGGATGGTGTAATTCTTCAACAAAGATCACTGAGATAATAAAGTCTCAGATTCCCCTGAATGATAAACGTGGTTTGGGTTACAAATATGATACTCCAAAACCAACCACTGAGCGTTCAATGCTAAAATTTGGAACGTTCGTATCCTCAGTCGCTGATACTTCATCTTCTCAGTGCTCCTCATCCATTACACCAATCCCTGAGGAAACTCCTACCTCCTCAAAAGGCAAGGAGAAAATGGTTTATTCAAAACCTACCTCTGTCTCTAAAGACAAAGGTAAAGGAATTGTTATTTACCAGAATCCTCAGAAGGGTACCTTAGTACCAAAGCTGAATGCTTCTAAAGCTTCAGTGGCTCATCCCTCTGGATCAAGGAAGCAGATCTATGGATCTATTCAGCGATCTACTCCTAGACTCAGATTGGATGTCCTTGGTAAGAAATCTGAAGAACTGAATGTTCGTTCCATTTCTAAAGCCAATAGTTTACTTGGTGCTGGCACTTCTAATTCGAAATTAAAATCTCAGCATTCAAATTGTCCTAGAACTACTTTTAGTTATAGGAAATGTTATCACTGTGGACTTACCGATCATATTGCTAGTAAGTGTCCTACAGCCACCAAAGCTAAAAAGTTAGCTAAGGTGAAGATTGCCCCCAAGGCAAAGAAGACCAACCCTGGTGCAAATCAGGTCAAGGTGAATCCTACCACTGAGGTTAAGAAATTAACCAAAGTGAAGAAAGACAAAGCTGAATCTTCAAATGCTGCGAAGACTGCTGAATCTTCCATTCCAACTACTTCCACTGACAAATGTGTATACATGGTAAAGTGGGTACCCAAGAAAAACTAATCTTCTTTTGTATTGCATGTTAAGAAGGGTATCTGGTATCTTGATAGCGGATGCTCTAGACACATGACTGGAAAGAAAAGCTTGCTCGCTGAATACAAGGAAGAGAAGGGTCCCTTTGTGACTTTCGGTGGAAATGGAAAAGGACATACCCGAGGGTATGGTGTACTTTCAAATGGTACAACCTCCTTCAGAAGAGTCGCATATGTTGAAGGGCTGAAGCATAATCTTCTAAGCATCAGTCAACTTTGCGACATGGATAACAAAGTAATCTTTACTAAGGAATCCTGCTTTGTCGCTGAAAAAAAGGAGAAGATAGCTCTCAGTGGTTATCGTTTGGAAAATGTTTATGTAATAAACATGGACTCAACAACCACTGAGAACTCCTGTTTCTTCTCAAAGGCCTCATCTGATGTCAACTGGCTATGGCATAAGAGGCTATCTCATCTAAATTTCAAGACACTGAACACTCTTTCTTCAAAAGAGTTAGTCACTGGTCTACCTCAGCATTCATACGCCAAAGAGTCTTTATGTTCAGCGTGTGAAAAAGGAAAGCAGACCAAAGCAAGCTTTAAATCTAAGCAAGTTTCTTCAGTGTCATCTCCTCTACAACTACTCCATATGGATTTGTTTGGCCCTGTTAACAAACAATCCATCGCTGGAAAGAAATATACGCTGGTCATAGTTGATGAATTCTCTCGCTTCACTTGGGTAATGTTTCTTCGTTCTAAGAGTGACACCCCTGAAGAACTCATCACCTTTGTTCGGAAGATGGAAACCCTGAACAATCTGACCGTTCGCTCAATAAGGAGTGATCATGGGACTGAATTCAAAAATAGTTCTCTTGATTCCTTCCTTGAGAGTAAGGGTATTTCTCACAACTTCTCTTCAGTGAGAACACCGCAACAAAATGGAGTCGCTGAAAGAAGAAATAGAACAATTATTGAAGCTGCACGTTCAATGCTCAGCGATTCTCACCTGCCTACTCAGTTTTGGGCAGAAGCTGTCAACACTGCTTATTTTACGCAAAACAGGTCGCTGATAGTTAAAATATTCAAAAAGACAGCCTATGAACTCTTTCATGGGAGAAAGCCTTCAATCAGCTTTCTTCACATCTTTGGATGTCAGTGTTTCGTACTGAACAACATAGATGCTCTTGGAAAGTTTGATCCTAAGGCTGATGATGGAATCTTTCTTGGATACTCCTCAGTTTCCAAAGCCTTCAGAGTCTTCAATCGTAGAAGACAAACTGTAGAAGAATCTATTCGCGTCACGTTTGACGAATCCCGTTCAGTGAACTCTAAACCGTCCGCTGATACTGAAGAACTGAATCAATGGATGTTTTCTCATCTTGGTGATTCAGAAGATATTCCCACTCCTCATGCTCATCCAGTAGAAGATGATAGTCCTCCTATCATTCCAAACTTACAGAATAGTGAAGCTGAAACATCATGGGTCTCAGCTGTTCCAATAAACACTATACCTACCGCTGAACCAAATGCCTCAGACATTCCATCTATCTCTCAGCAATCAGTAAATGAAATGACAAATGCAAGTATTCGTCTCTTAACTGAAACTCCAGAAGTAGCTGAAGCCTCATCTTCAGCTCCTCCAGTTCAAGATGAGTCAGCGACTTATGCTTCGGCTCAGCGATGGACCGTAAATCACCCAATTGATCAAATTCTTGGTGATCCAAACACTGGTGTTAGACTCGACGAAGTGCAAGTAATATTTGTTTATTTGTTAACTATATTTCTCTAACTGAACCAAAGAAAATAGATGATGCCCTCAAAGATCCAAACTGGGTCAGCGCCATGCAAGAAGAGCTGACTGAATTCGAAAGAAACAAAGTTTGGAAACTTGTTCGGAGACCAACTGATAAAACAGTATTAGGCACTAAATGGGTCTATCGAAACAAGTTGGACGAACATGGTACTGTAACCCGCAACAAAGCTCGTCTTGTTGCTCAGGGATACAGACAAGAGGAAGGTATAGATTATGACGAAACATTTTCTCCAGTAGCAAGACTTGAATCTATTCGTCTATTCTTAGCATATGTTGTACAGAAAAACTTCAAAGTACATCAGATGGATGTTAAGTCAGCGTTTCTGAATGGAAAGCTGAATGAAGAAGTGTATGTGGAACAACCTCCAGGATTCTCAGATTCTAAGCGTCCAGGTTATGTTTATAAACTGGATAAGGCACTTTATGGCTTGAAGCAAGCTCCTCGTGCATGGTATGACACTCTTTCTACTTATCTCCATATTGAAATTTTTGAGCGAGGTAAGATTGAAGAAACTCTATTTTTTAGAAAAGTGAAAGGTCATATCATTCTAGTTCAAATATATGTTGACGACATTATATTTGGTTCTACTAACCCTGAGCTTTGTACTCGTTTCGCTGATAGAATGAAAGATGAGTATAAAATGAGCATGATGGGTGAACTAACATATTTCCTTGGTCTTCAGATTAAGCAAACTGAAAAAGGAACTTTTATCAATCAGGGAAAGTATGTTAAAGATATGCTGAAGAAATTTGATTTAACTGATAGTTCAGCTATGAAAACCCCTATGGCACCACCGCTGACACTTGACAAGGATTCAAAGGGAATACCTGTTAATGTCACGTTGTACCGTGGGATGATCGGCTCTCTCTTGTATCTTACAGCTAGCCGACCCGATATTATGTATGCAACATGTTTGTGTGCACGATTTCAAGCTGAACCTATGCTATCTCATATGAAAGCTGTAAAGCGAATCTTTCGATACCTTAAGGGTACAGCGAACCTAGGTCTTTGGTATCCCAAAGATTCGGGATTCGATCTAACCGCCTATTCAGATAGTGATTTTGCAGGTTGCAAAATGGATAGGAAAAGCACCACAGGAGGATGTCAGCTCCTAGGTGGAAAGCTGGTAAGTTGGACAAGTAAAAAGCAAAATTTAGTGTCCACTTCCACAGCTGAAGCTGAATATGTAGCTGCTGGAAGCTGTTGTTCTCAAGTCTTGTGGATGAGAAATCAGCTACTAGACTATGATCTTCAGCTCTCCAAAATTCCAATCTATTGCGACAGCACAAGTGCCATCGCTATAGCAAACAATCCAGTACTACATTCAAATACCAAACATATAGAAATCAGATATCATTTTATCAGAGATCATGTGATGAATGGTGATATAGAACTTCATTTTATCCCAACTAATTATCAGTTAGCTGATTTATTTACCAAACCTCGTGATGAGACAAGATTCAACTTTCTCATCAGTGAGCTTGGAATGCTGAACTTTGAAGGGTAAAATCCTAAACGGTTCACATTGATCAGCGATAGGATAAAATCAACTCGTATAACCTATTCAATCATCTTCTCTCTGAATAAAACTTGGTTAAAGCTGATATCAAGGTATGTTTTCTCTCTTTGACAATCGCATGAAAATGCAAGATTTCAAAACAAAATGCATCGCTGAATATCTCTTCCTTAACAACGATATTTTGAAATTTCTTAAAACCATCGCTGAATATTTTCATTCAGTGCTTCATGTTTATAAAAGAGTCCCTGAGTTTTTCAAAACCTCAGAGACATCCTAAAAGAATATGAAAGGACAGTTGTGACGTCATTGCAACGGATAAACCCCGGTACGTTTTCTCTTCCTGACACACGTTTGCACGTCTCGTTCAAACTTCCAATCAAATGCAAACACGTGTCCGTGTCATGATTAAAATCTTTTCCCGCTCAAGATTTTCTCTCTCTAATCTCTCTATATAAACAAACTCGTAGTTTATATTTTTCTTTTACGCGATCAATCTTCCTCCGCAAGAAAGAATTCACTGTTGCATTTGTGCTTTCAAAAACTTCAAGAACTGTTCATCATCTTCTTCATCAAACATCAAGGTTAAAATGTTCTTATTTATTACCAAATGCGTATAACTTGTTTCTAATCTTTTCCTTGTTTTAACAAGATCAAACAAAAGAACTTCTTAAAATGAAATCATTTTCTTTCATGGTTTTATGAACACAACCATTTCATGGTTGTTCTTCAAGTTTAAATGCGAAAATCTTAAACTTGTTCTTCATTCGTTTCCAGAATCTAATTCTTCATAGAAAACTGGATAACAAGAATAAATGGGTTTACATTTCATTTCTTAAAATCAAGAAAAACCCTAATCTTCATTAAGACATTTGTGTCTGAATGAAATGAATAAAATTTGAACCATCTTAATGGAAAATCTTTCCACATTAAGATAATTCTTATTTGTTAACATCTTTGGTTGAACTGATAATACAGAGAAATAGCTTCGTCTGACATTCCTGCTACCGCTGAGAACATCTCCGCTGATTCTGAGGAAGTGGATATCCTCAAGGCTCCTCAAGTCAAGTTTGCCCTTGACAAACTGGATTAGACTAAGGTGAACAACCTCTATGCGCTTCTCGAGTTTCCTCCTCGAAAGCAAGTCACACATCTAGATGATGCTGTGAAATTCCTAAAGAATTGTTGCATCTCCACAGCCCTGACCATAACACCTCCTGCTCATCAGCTCTTGCTCTCACAATTCTGGTACTCAGCCAAACACTCTCAACTACCTTCAGCCAAAGACCCCTCCAAAACAATCGATTGCATCCTCTGCGACATCGAATATGGCACCATGAAGATCACCCCTACCATTATTCGCAAAGCTCTCAGCCTTCCCATCGCTACCAAGGAAAAACCATTTGTTCCCCTCCCTGACCCCAAGAAAAACTCAGACAGGGAAGCCATCATTGCATTTTTTGATGCAATGGGCTATGTATGGGAAATCGGCAGAGACCTGAAGGCCGAGAAGAAGCTGACGATTATCAAGAAATCGAAAATGACCAGCGAGATGAATTTCATCTTCGCTCATCTAATCAGTTGCATGACTGCAAAGAGCGGCTCCTCTGACCAAGCCGCTAAACCTCAGCAAGCAATGGGGTATGCAATGCTGAAAGGTCTCAACATAGATTGGGCATCGATTATCTATGATGACCTAGTTCTAAGAGTGGACACCGTCGCTGACAGACCTCCATGGGTTCCTTACCCCTGATTCATCAATCCTCCTGCAAGTACACACCAACCCATAAACACTGTGACTGAACCCCAAACTTCTGAGCTTTCCTATGTTCACAAGTTTTTATATGTTACAGGTCCTAATTTGGGAGACATCAACGCCTCTTTGAAAGATGTGGAGACAACACTGACAGATCTCACCACCACTCTTTCTAATAACTCTACAGCTGTAACAAACGCTGGAGAGAATCTGAACAAGCTGACAACGGTGGTGGAGAAGAAGGCTTCCACAGATGACTTGAAGCAAGTTGATAACACTCTCAGCGACTTCGCCAAGGTGCTCGCTGACATCTACACAGACTACACCTCGCTCAAAAATTCAGTTTCATCCATGTCCAGCGAGGTCCCAACGCTGAAGACATCGGTTGGACAACTAGAGGGAGATATGTCTGCTGTAAAGACTGACTTAGGCTCTGTAAAGACCGCTGTTAGTTCGATGAAATCGATGATCGAGAAGCTCCTACACAAAGCGAATACTCTTGCTCCTGCCCCTGTCCCTGCATCTGACAATTTCACAGCGGCGGATCGCACTGAGCTGGAAAAGACCAATCCTGCTATCTCTGGCCTTCAAGACAGAATAGCAAAGATTGAAGATCTGATAGGTTTCTCTGGCCAAGAAGACAGAGAACCTACCAACGCTGCTGATTCAACCCATTCCTCCCCAGTCATCATGATAAAGAGGGGGAGAAAAGCGCCGAAGATCTCTCCAAGAGCGCTGAAGACCTTTCCCATGATGAATCTATCAGGGGAGAGAAGGATGCTGAAGAAACCACCGCTGGACCTCAGGGAGATGAAAACCCTGAGGAAACCGAGAAGCTCGCCTCTGTATCTGAGGGGGGGGGGGGCAACTCGAAGAAGAAGCTGATAAAACCGAATCCGAAGCAGAAGATGATGAAGCCGTCGACATCCCTGATACTGAACCATCCTCTTCTCCAAAGAATGATGATGATGATGACGAAGATGAAGATGACTTCTTTATCGTCAAACCTGCTCCAAAGATCAAAGATCTTAAGGGAATCTCGATAAATGAACCTTCAGGGGAGCGGACAAAGACAAAGCCCTCAGCCTCTGGAGCTGAGAAAGGCAAAGGCAAAAGCGTCGCTGAAGATGACAATCTGATGATCTTGCTTGAAAAGCCTGTTTGTCAGGTATACTAAACATCTCTCACTCCATCCCTCCTCTATCATACACTATCAGTTCTACTACGCAAGCCTATACACTTGAACCGATTCTCTCTATCTGATTCTACCCAAGTTCTTACTCGTAAGATCGCTGTGTTTCAGCTAGTCCTCTCCCCTGTTTTAGGATATCGCTGAAGGCTCCACAACTGCGAATTCACCAATAATACCAGCTGCTGCTGAAGAAATAATCCCAGTCTTAGATTTAATCTCTGAGACTGATGAACCAGAAGAACAGATACTCTCGCACGGAGGCAGACCTTCCTTAGCTCCTCAAAAGCTAAGTGAAGAGGATCAGAAAAGTAGGGAGGAGATAATAAAGCGATTCGAGGATCAGCGAATCATTCTGAGGCATGATCAACTTCCTTCAGTTCCTCCAAAGTTCAGGATTTCCAAAAAGGAATACAAGGAACACCTCAGAGCTGAACGCCTAATCGCTGAAAGAAAGGAAGCTGAAGAAAAAGACAGAGAATACGCCATCCAGCTTTCTAAACGATCAATAAAAGACCCCAAGCTGAAAATAGTTCCCATTGATGTTCAACGTCAGCTATGGGATGATGCTCAAGAGATCGTTAGAGAAAAGACTAAGGTCTCTGATACGACTTTGGAATGGGCTAAACAAATGCTGACCTATCGATCTAGACCATCCAAAATCATCAAGGCAAACATCAGAGGAAGACTGTACGCTGAAGTTCCTGTTGTTGAAGATGATGTCTACAGAGATGACAAAACCAAGCAAACCTTCTATGCTGCTACCTTAGAAAAGTTTGGTCTCTCTGAATGGTTAGAAACAAAATTAGCCATTCAAGGATCGCGCTCAAAGTTCAAAAGCCATGTCGAGAAGATATTAAACAAACAGATAGACCTGCTTTCATCTGCTGTGGATATTCCTCCTACTCTTCCTCAACCAAGAAAAGTCTCTGATAAGAAAAAGAAAGCCTCTGGTTCAGGTCCTCATATTCGGAATGAAACGGGCATTGGTTTCTCTCGTGCTGAAATTGTTGGCCCTGAAGCCGATCTCTCAATGCTTGACACCTCCCTACCACCTGGAGAAACATTCATTCCTGGCACAGTTGTAAGTGATCCCTATGGTATATTCTTTTTAGACTACTATGGAAATCATCACTTTCAACGTATCTCTGAGCTCGACATCGCTCCCATTGAACAACTCAGAGATCTCGTATACTGGTGTGAAGTCAGACGCGACATCAAAGCTAGGCACCTGAAGCCCTTGATTTTTGAAGCAGCTCTGAAGAAAAAGAATCAAGGAGTAGATGTCCCTGACTGGATGATCCCCACATCAAAGACCCTTGATGAACTTCTCATCAAGGAAGAACCCTTTACAAGCTGATATGATCGCCTTTTTCTCTATTGTATCAGTTATTCTTCTGTACTTGTAATTTATTTCGCTCGTACTTGTAATCTTTCCATTTCTCTTTGTAACCTGATCCAAAGTTTTAAAAAAAGATTTCAGCGAATGTACTTTACTCCATCAGTACTGAAAAGATCCCAGAAAACAGTAAAAGGGACAAATATTTTATGAGTTCTTTTTATCCTTATGTTTTCATTAAATAGCAATTTTCTTTGTTGCTATGTCATAATCAAATAGGGGGAGATTGTTGATCCAAACCCTCAGTGATTTGATAATGACCCTCTCTTATATACTTAGTGAAAATTGTAAGTAAACAATATGTATCAGAGTTTCACTATCGCTGATAAGTACTAAGATCTTACAGTACCGCTGATAGGAACTCTCGCTCTTTAAAATAAATATTCAGCGAACACTGTTCACCATTAATGCTCTGAGTCTGTTCAGTCATTATGATGATCGCTGATAAGCTAGTTGTTTACTTATGATCCCTGAAGACAAGTTTCACGTCAACAAAGGTTCTGCGCTGAAGTCGAAGATCAAGCTCAAGAACCAGCGACAAGTCTCCTAATGAACGGATGCGGATCAACGAAGACTCAGATTTATCCACTCAACGTGAAGTATCAAGTACAAGACTTCAGCTATCGCTGAACTTTGTCATTCGCTGAATAGAAAATGATAATCGCTGAATCAACGAAAAGCTGACCATGAAGTCCTCCGTACAAAGTACTTTTGTCTTAACCCCCCTTGCACGACTCCGTACGAAATGTCAGAAAGAACCTCCGACTGTCTGAAATCGTACAACCACTCTGATACTACACTGTTCATCTATGCGGCTACTAAGGTTGTCAACCAAGGTCAATGACATGCAACCACCCAGCTGATGACACGTGTAAAGTGTATACTGACTTGCATTAAATGCATGCAGTATATAAAGAGATGAACCCACTTCATTTGAAGTAACTTGCTAACTCTGGACAAGTTCAATCTCTTATCTCAAGATAGGTTATTATTAGTAATTTCCTTATCTCTCTTAGTGCAAGAAACCTTAGTGTTCCAACTTGTTTAGATTTAGGTTTATCCTTAATCTTGTTTCGCAACAAGCTGTAAATTGTTAATGATTTATCAATAAACAATTTAGAAAAGTAAAATATGTGTGTTTGTATTCAACCCCCCCCCCCCCCCCCCCTTCTACAAACTTGTATAGGCCTTCGTGACCAACAAAATATCGAAGTATCATGATGTTTCCAAGTAAGCATTAAATTCAAGATCCATCATCCAAACTCCTATGTTTTACACTATCTTTGAAATCCCCAGTTTATTAAACTCCAGTTTTTGACCAAATACGGTCAAAATCCTTATATTAAGCCAACATAATTGATAGAAGTGAGAAATCATGAGTAACCCAAAAAGAGTCATGTACTTTAAGCTTTCCACCATTTCACACAATAAGATCTTGAAAATCGTCAACATCTTTTGGTCACAAGTAAATTTGTAGCTATGAGTATATGAAACATAAATAAGCTAGACTCATCTACAATAGCATGTAATAAGGGTTAGGGTTGAGGATAACTTACCAAAAAGGGTTTGTAGAGAGAAAACCCCTATTCCTTACAAGTACCCTAGATTACACATGAGAATTAAAATCAATACTCCATACTAGGTCAAGATTGGCCATTAACGACATTCCAACTAAAATAAATCACTTACCTAGGGTTTGTAGAGAGAAACCCTAACCAAAAGGAAAACCCTAGAATTTGCACACTTGACACACTTGGGGATTCTTGTAGAAGTTTCTTAAATGACAAACGATGGTAAAGGTTGGGGATTAAATGCTCAAAAGAGATCAAGCTTAAGCATTAAATGGTGAGGGTAGTTGTTGCTGAGAAATCGTCCCTACAAGAGGATGAAAATGGCAGAAGACGAGAAAATGAAAACCCCCTTAAAACTGATCCATCGCTGCCCTTATACTCTCCCTAAACTCCTCGCCGGTGAGAGTGAGCAAGAGGTTGTGACACAACAATCTAGCCTGTCACTTCCGCTGGAAATGTACCGAGAGTTTCCCTGCGCCCAGCCATGCTCCCACCGTGATAGTGACCTCGCAAGAGTGCCCCGGGGTACTATTGCTAGGCACCCTCGCCCAACAGGTACCGCCTGTGATTTCATGTTAGGTTTTTCTGGCGTGGCTTGCATTTATTCCGGGTGTTACAAGGCGCATCTACCAACTTCTGCCTATATTCCGTCTTTCTGAGCAAGATCAAGCCAACAACCGTCTCTGAAGCCGTTTTTGATCCGGATTTGGTGATCGCCATGCAAGAAGAACTCAACCAGCTTGCGGCACTCAAGATATGGCGTCTTATCCCACTTCCTGCACACAAGACGGTAATCAACACCAAATAGGTTTTCAAGAACAAAAAGGACAGAGATGGCATCGTCGTTCGCAACACGGCACGCCTCGTGACCAAAGGATATCGCCAGCAAGAGGGGATCGACTACGATTAGACATACGCTCTAGTAGCAAGAATTGAGGCCATTCGTATGTTCCTTGCATATGCCAAGTACAAGAACTTCACGGTCTTCCAGATGGATGTGAAGACCGCCTTTCTCAACGGCGTCATCAAGGAAGAGGTATACGTATCACAACCGGACGGTTTCGTGGACGACAAAAAGCCTAATCACGTCTATATTCTAGACAAGGAAATGTATGGCCTGAAGCAACCTCCACACACCTGGTATGACGTTCTGTCTAAGTTTTTAATAAAATCAGGTTTTTCAAAAGGTAAAATTGATACAACCCTGTTTATTAAAAATGAGGAAGGTCACATCATTTTATTTCAAGTGTATGTCGATGACATAATTTTCGGTTCTACCAACCCACAGTATTGTAAGAACTTTGCAAATTAATGGGACAATTTTTTCAAATGAGTATGTTGTGTGAAATGAATTTTTTCCATGGTCTTCAAGTTAAACAACTATCGACCGGGATATTCATAAATCAGGCTAAGTACATCCGGGACATTCTTCGAAAGTACTTGATGGAACAGTCCTCACCAGTGAAAACTCCCATGGCACCCGGTACAAAGTTACATGCCGATCCTAACGGAAATGATGTGGACACCAAAACGTATCGTGGGATGATCGGTTCTTTAATGTACTTAACAGCAAGTAGACCAGACATTTTGTTTGCGACATTTTTATGTGCCCGTTTTTAGTCAAAACGCAAAGAGCCTCATTTAATTGCAGTTAAATGAATTTTTCGTTACTTAAACGGTACTACTGATAATGGCTTGTGGTACCTGAAAGAGACGAATTTTGAACTCTCAGCATACTCAGACGCCGATCACACGGGCAGCATGTTGGAACGGAAGAGCACATCGGGACACATGCAGTTCCTAGGCGACAGTTTGCTGAGTTGGGCATCGATGAAGCACCAGTGTGTCTCTACATCGACTGCTGAGGAGGAATAAGTAGCCGCCGTGAGCTATTTTTTGCAAGTCATCTGGATGCGTACTCAACTCAAAGACTACAGCTTCACATGCACCAAAGTGCCCATCTACTGTGACTCGAAGAGCGCCATTGCAATATCAAGCAATCTGGTCCAACACACAAAGACGAAGCACATAGAAGTTCGGTACCACTTCATTAAGGATCACGTCGAACGAGGTACAGTCGCACTCTATTTTGTTAATACAAAACACCAGTTAGCAGACCTGTTTACAAATCCCTTGGACGAAAAACGTTTTAATTATCTTCTGTCCAAGCCTGGTATGCTAAACCTGAAGATTTGACCAAATCGTGCACCCGATACAAGTTCCATACAGCTACAAGGAACTGTCTATACATCACCTGTCGTGTACACTCAAGATGATCGAATATACACTTCCTAGCATTTGTATTCTACTTGTATCGGCCACACATTCCGTTAAATCTCTATATTTATTAGGTAGATTTCGTTTGTTTACTTTCATTTCTTGTTTGTGTTTCCTTTTATGTTCAATTACTGTCGTCTACATTATTCCCTGCAATATCTGTGCATTTCACAATCTTGTTCATGTGTTCAGGGGGTGCACGTAAGCTTATCAGGTAAGTAAGTTCTATATTGGAGGGGGAAAGTAAAACATATTTATTTTCTTAGCAATATATAAATTTTTTTTGTGCACGCCAAATCGTTTAACATATTCCCACTTAAAAGGCAAACTCCGAGGGGGAGAAATCATTTTTTAACCGTTTGAGGGGGAGCGACACACATTTTTTAAGTGTCAAACTATTTTGTGGTCGTTTCCTAAATAATCATGTTTTCCCTAACCAAGACCAAACGACACGATCCGAGGGGGATAAAGAGTTCCCATATTTTTCGTTCGAGGGGGAGCGGGAAAATTAATTTTCTCAATGCTAAAAGGATTTTTTTAAGAGATTTGGAAGTACATGGGCCAATTTTGACAAACTCCCAACTGTTCGGAGGTGGTACCCGGATACCCACCTATCCAGATAGGTTTTCGGACCGGACACCTATCCGGATGAACCGCCTGGTCAGTGTCGGCCATATAAAAACCCGAATACTCTCATTTTTTCATTTTTCCGAACACAAAACCCTTAAAACCTCTCGACTCTTTCTCTCAATCGGGATCTCTCCATTTGTGCTCATTTTCATCGATTTCTAGCTCTAAATCACAGCTATGGTTCCTATCTTGATCTCTAACGCTCTTTGTTAAAAAAAACACATACATCGATGGTTAAATCGAACCACAAATCGATCGATTAGGGTTTTTGAATCTCGACTTAGGGTCGGTCCACGTTCCTCTCGATTTAGGCCTCCTTCACACCGATTAAACGTTATTTGTGGATTATATTTGAAATTAGAAATACCTAGAATGTCTAGATTTGAGTATGTGTTGATTGATTGGCCAATTCATCCTACCCGGATGTCGTCCGGATAGTCTCAAACTATCCGGACACATTCAAGGGTTTATCCGGAAACGTTCATCATTTTGTCCGGACGCTCTCACACATCCGGTAAGTCATATTTTTTCGGTAAGTCGGATCACCCGGTAAGTCACATTCGTCCAGAATTGAGGCCATTCGTATGTTCCTTGCATACGCCAAGCACAAGAACTTCATGGTCTTCCAAATGGATGTGAAGACCGCCTTTCTCAATGGCGTCATCAAGGAAGAGGTATACGTATCACAACCGGACGGTTTTGTGGACGACAAAAAGCCTAATCGCGACTATATTCTAGACAAGGAAATGTATGGCCTGAAGCAAGCTCTACGCACCTGTTATGGCGTTCTGTCTAAGTTTTTAATAAAATCAGGTTTTTCAAAAGGTAAAATTGATACAACCCTGTTTATTAAAAATGAGGAAGGTCACATCATTTTATTTCAAGTGTATGTCGATGACATAATTTTCGGTTCTACCAACCCACAGTATTGTAAGAACTTTGCAAATTAATGGGACAAAATTTTCAAATGAGTATGTTGTGTGAGATGAATTTTTTCCATGGTCTTCAAGTTAAACAACTATCGACCGGGATATTCATAAATCAGGCTAAGTACATCCGGGACATTCTTCGAAAGTACTAGATGGAACAGTCCTCACCAATGAAAACTCCCATGGCACCCGATACAAAGTTACATGCCGATCCTAACGGGAAGGATGTGGACACCAAAACGTATCGTGGGATGATCGGTTCTTTAATGTACTTAACAGCAAGTAGACCGGACATTTTGTTTGCGACATTTTTATTTGCCCGTTTTCAGTCAAATCCCAAAGAGCCTCATTTAATTGCAGTAAAATGAATTTTTCGTTACTTAAACGGTACTACTGATAATGGCTTGTGGTACCCGAAAGAGACAGAGTTTGAACTCTCAGCGTACTCAGACGCCGATCACGCGGGCAGCATGTTGGAACAGACACCTATCCGGACCGGATATCCGGATGAACCTCCTGGTCAGTGTCGGCCATATAAAAACCCGAATACTCTCATTTTTTCATTTTTCCGAACACAAAACCCTTAAAACCTCTCGACTCTTTCTCTCAATCGGGATCTCTCCATTTGTGCTCATTTTCATCGATTTCTAGCTCTAAATCACAGGTATGGTTCCTATCTTGATCTCTAACGCTTTTTGATAAATAAAACACACACATCGATGGTTAAATCGAACCACAAATCGACCGATTAGGGTTTTTGGACCCCGTCTTAGGGTCGGTCCACATTCCTCTCGATTTATGCCTCCTTCACACCGATTAAACGTTATTTGTGGATTATATTTGAAATTAGAAATACCTAGAATGTCTAGATTTGAGTCTGTGTTGATTGATTGGCCAATTCATCCAACCCGGATGTCGTTCGGATAGTCTTAAACTATCCGGACACATTCAAGGGTTTATCCGGAAACGTTCATCATTTTGTCCGGACACTCTCACACATCCGGTAAGTCACATTCGTCCAGTGTTTCTTGTATCCGGTAACCTCACACATCCGGTAACCTGTTTTGTCCGAATACCATGTTTGTTCGGATACCCCATTTTCAGGTAACTTTTTCATCCAGTTACCCTATGTGTCCGGTTACTATGTGCTTGTACGGTTACCCACTACATCTGGAAACATAACTGTCCAATGAACATTTGTATCCAAATAGAATGTTTTCGGACACTTTCCTTGTCCAGACAATATGCCATTGTACCAAGTTCTCACTGCTAGTCCTCAATCCACTCCAGATTGAGCCATTTTTCACAAAGGTACGCATCGATATTTTCTCAAACAACTGGTATCTAATACTTTGTCTAAACAGGTACTAAAGGCAGAACAACAGCAACCACACGAAAACATTCCTCCCTAAGAGGAATTCATTGATGAGGCGGCTAACAACGCCCTTGTCCATCCAGACAACATTGCTGAAATCGAGGGGAACAACCACCACCTCGATGCCGCTGAGTTCTGACCATAACATCGTGTGGTCGTGCACATTCTCCTCCGCCAACCACTATGCTACGCGCTCATGGCAACCACTGACGTACCCGTACTATACGTCCAACAAGTCTGGAACTCCAACCGCTGACAACTCTCAGACCATACGAGCGCGTATTGACAACCATCCCTTCACGCTGACACCCGATTCAAACACAATGCGAGTTATTGAATTATGATGCTTGTGAGTTCTATATGATTCTTGCGAGTTCTTCAGATCTTGCGAGTTCTTCACCATAAATCATAGATTTAACCATAACTTTTTCAATTTGTGATCAATTTTAATGAAAGTTTGCAGATTTGTTCAAAACAGATTACGAACACTTTTCTAGTTTGTTCCAAAGCCTAACTATTCCAAAATCACATGATTCGATTTCAAAACAGTTTCTTGAAAAGTTTTGAACAAATCTTTCAAATTCTCACAAACTAGACAGAATTAGGTCTGGATTCCTAAAATAATCATGTTCAGGATGATAAACCGAGTACAATGGTAATAAACTTCGATTCAATTGATCAAAAATGAAGAATTTCGAAAAAACTGATGAACAGTATGCGAGTTCTTCACAAAAAATCCAAAAATCTTTCAAAAATCTATCTAGAATCTGTCTGAATCTTCTGTCTAAGCTTTGATACCAATTGTTAACACCAGATCTATTAGGTAAACATGTAATCATCCATTGATCTTCAAGTATCTAGAGAATTACATAAGAATTGTGAACTTTCTATCTCTATATTCGCTCTCTAAAACTCTCTCTAAGATATTACAATTTAGATCATTCTAATCACTTGCTTATGACTTGCATAACGATAAAGCTAAACTAAACCTATTTATACCTAGACATTACAAGGTATAAAACTCTAATTACATTGACTTTCACTTAAGTTACTTTGACTTTGACTTTGACTTTGACTTTACAATGTTTGACTATTACAAGACCTTTACAATAAATCTTGAATACAATAATGCCCTATCACTCACATACTCTCTCTCTCTCTCTATATATATATATATATATATATATCTCTCTCTAACACCCTCTATTTCATACTCCCCCTCTCCCTCTCTCTAAGACACATATAATCAGTCTCGCCATCTCTCTCTCTCTCTCTCTCTCTCTCGCCACATATAGATTTATATCTCTCTTACACAATCTCTCACCATATATTCTTTTTCTCTCTCTCTCTCACACACACACATACACACAATCTGTCTCGCCATATATATTTCTCTCTCTCTCTCTCGAATATATATATATACGTATATATATATAGAGAGAGGAAAGTTCAAATGAAAACTCAAATTCAATTGTAAACATGAGGACAAATCTCGTCCATTGATCGCAGCCATATTTAAGCCATTCCTAAAATTCAGCTTTAGGGGTATTTTCGTCAAATTAGAATCAGCGCCTATTTTTGTTGAATTTTTATTTTCTTTTTTAATTAAAAAACTTTTACCCCCTTAAATTTTAAAATAAATTATCTAAAAAATTACTGACATTTTAATCAAACAAATTACATCAAAAAAACGAGAATTTCGTGCTCTTCGATATGACATCCATCATGATATAGTTTTTTTTCCGATTTAACCGTTTTTTACGTGAAATCGTGTATATGTGTTATATTCAGACTGAATATAACACATATACACGATTTCACGTTATAACACATATTCAGACTGAATATAACCCATATTCAGTCTGAATATAACACATATTCAGTCTGAATATAACACATTCACACTGAATATAACACATATTCAGACTGAATATAACACATATTCAGTCTGAATATAACACATATTCAGACTGAATATAACACATAAAACCATGCGATAAACACGACCAATAATTGTGTGGTAAAACCTAATATGTGGTATATGATATCACGTGATGATCAAGTTCTTCAAACCGAGATGTAGCTGAAAAATATGAGGCTAGCGGTAGTTGAACAATAACCAAATCAAAAAAATTCATGCGATGTATTGATATGTATGTCACCAAGAAAACCAAAGATGGATAATAACAGCAACAATATTCAATGAACAACACAGATGGTTAAGGGAGAATGGCCTTAGTATGCATGCGTGGCATGTATATGCAATGTGAAAGAATGCAGCAATAGATGTTAACAAAAGAAGACGTGAGTGATGAATATGTGTTATATTCAGACTGAATATAGTTTTTTTTCGATTTAACCGTTTTTTATGTGAAATCGTGTATATGTGTTATATTCAGACTGAATATAACACATATACACGATTTCACATTATAACACATATTCAGACTGAATATAACACATATTCAGTCTGAATATAACACATATTCAGTCTGAATATAACACATATTCAGACTGAATATAACACATATTCAGTCTGAATATAACACATATTCAGACTGAATATAACACATATTCAGACTGAATATAACACATATTCAGACTGAATATAACACATATTCAGTCTGAATATAACACATATTCAGACTGAATATAACACATAAAACCATGCGATAAACACGACCAATAATTGTGTGGTAAAACCTAATATGTGGTATATGATATCACGTGATGATCAAGTTCTTCAAACCGAGATGTAGCTGAAAAATATGAGGCTAGCGGTAGTTGAATATGTGTTATATTCAGACTGAATATGTGTTATATTCAGTCTGAATATGTGTTATACGTGAAATCGTGTATATGTGTTATATTCAGTCTGAATATAACACATATACACGATTTCACGTAAAAACGGTTAAATCGAAAAAAAAAACTATATCATGATGGATGTCATATCGAAGAGCACGAAATTCTCGTTTTTTGGATGTAATTTGTTTGATTAAAATGTTAGTAATTTTTCAGATAATTTATTTTAAAATTTAAGGGGGTAAAAGTTTTTTAATTAAAAAAGAAAATAAAAATTCAACAAAAATAGGCGCTGATTCTCATCTTTCCAATTTTACCCCTGCGCGCTAAATATTCATTAAGCCATGGACAGAGTTTTCAACTTATTTACAAAATTGCCACCGTGTTTTTTTGCGATTGATCTCTTCACCAGATTATTAATCAACGGCTGTGGTTTGTCCTCACGTTTACAATTGAATTTGAATTTTCATTTGAACCCACCCCTATATATATATATGTATATATATATTTCTCTCCCTCTCTCTCTCTCTTTCACACACACACACACTCTCTCTCTCTCTCTCTCACTCACATACACACACATACATACACATATTCAGTCTGAATATAACACATATTCAGTCTGAATATAACACATATTCAGTCTGAATATAACACATATTCAGACTGAATATAACACATAAAACCATGCGATAAACACGACCAATAATTGTGTGGTAAAACCTAATATGTGGTATATGATATCACGTGATGATCAAGTTCTTCAAACCGAGATGTAGCTGAAAAATATGAGGCTAGCGGTAGTTGAACAATAACCAAATCAAAAAAAATTCATGCGATGTATTGATATGTATGTCACCAAGAAAACCAAAGATGGATAATAACAGCAACAACATTCGATGAACAACACAGATGGTTAAGGGAGAATGGCCTTAGTATGCATGTGTGGCATGTATATGCAATGTGAAAGAATGCAACAATAGATGTGAACAAAAGAAGACGTGAGTGATGAATATGTGTTATATTCAGTCTGAATATGTGTTATATTCAGTCTGAATATGTGTTATATTCAAACTGAATATGTGTTATATTCAGACTGAATATGTGTTATATTCAGTCTGAATATGTGTTATATTCAGTCTGAATATGTGTTATATTCAGTCTGAATATGTGTTATATAACACATATGCAAGGGGCATATACAAAAACTTATAGTTTTCGCAATCGTTGGTTGAGAAAACAAATTGTTTTCGCAAGTGGTATCTGCGAAAAGAAAAGTTTGTGCAAGCGCCTTCTGCGAAAAGTTTTATTTTCGCCTAAGAAGGCTGCGAAAAGTTTTTGTTTTCGCATAAGAAGGATGCGAAAAGTTATTGTTTTCGCATAAGAAGGCTGCGAAAAGTTTTCCATCTAGCTGTTTGCGAAAAGTTCATATCCAATGTCCGAGGGGAAAATAAAAGAATGAAGACAACTGTGAATATTAAAGATCTTAAACTTTTGTTACTCATATTTCATATATTCTTTTAATTTTTCATATTCTTCACTTGTGCACAAATACCAACTTCTAAGCGAAGTTTCTTTTGACGATCATTCTGTTAGGTAATATTTATGTTCTTATTTTCATATTTGTGATCTAGTTCTTATGTTTGATTTCATTTTAGGTTTATAACAAGATGCCTACGATGGATAAAAATGGGAATACAATTTTCTCAAAAAGAGATTGTGCAATCCTATACACGCTTGAAATACCATTTCTTGAAGAAGAATGAGACAACTTGAAACTTGAGAATTCCAATCTTCGAAATCAAACGAAGAAGCTTCAAGACAATACAAAATCCTTGGAATATGAGAACGTTAATTTGAAGAAAAAGGTTTCTAGTCTTGAATATGAAATACAAGATTTGAAAGGTATTCAAGCAGAAAAGGAGATCAAAGCAAAAGTTGTCAAGAAATTGGAGTTTGACAACACAGGCTTTCAAGATGAGAAGATCCGTTTAGAAAAGACTTTTGAAACTGAAAGAAAGTATTTTGAAGAAAAGTCATTTGAGCTTTCAAGAAAGATTTCTGATTTGGAAATGATTTGGAAGGAGAAAGAAAGAAATTTGAGGAAAAGAAAGATATAGAGCTGAAATGCATAAAACATTCAAAACAAAACTCTAATTCTGAAAACGTTTTATTTTTAGAAAAGGAAAATCTTGAGAAATAGAGATCCGAGTTTAATGTTGAAAGAAAATCTTTTGAAGCAAAGATTATAGAGCTTTCACTAAAAATATCTGATTTACAGAGAATTAGATATAGAAATAAAAAAGTTTGAAAAGAAGAAAGTTGAAGACTTTCAAGCAAAAAGTGTGAAAGATGCCTATGCAGATGAAAGAAAGGTTTTTCAAAATGAAATAAAGAAGCTGGCAAATAATTTATCTGGTTTATCTGCTGAAATTATGCAAGAGAAGAAGGTTAAATCTGACATTCAAAGGAAGTTTGATTTGTTATCCAACGAGAGAAATGTATTGGTCAACAAATTTAAAGAACTTGAAGACATCATCTTTCAGGGTGAGGTTTCCAAACAAGCAAGTCCTGACACAATTGTTCAGACTCCACTTGTGCACTCAAATGATTCTGAATGTTTGTTAAAGACGGCTTCAAGTTCAATTCATAAGGATGTTTCTTCAAAGGGACTTGACAGATCAAAGAGTTTTTCAAAGGATCAGATTTGTCCTTCCAATCTCATTTATAATTATTCTGTTGATAATTTGGATGCTTCTATTTCTAGGCCTACAGAAAATCTTGTCTTCAAAAGAGTAAAGATGGTTTGGAGAGTTAAAGGCACAACTCCCAAGAAAGATGTACCAAAGTCAACAGTTCCCACTCCAAATGCCAAGAGGAACAATACATATCAAGGTAAATCTTTTGTTAAACGTGCTTTAGTTTATTCTATAAATAAATTATTAGGGTTAGCTCAAAAGAAGATTTGTTGTTCTTACTGTGGAACTAATGATTTCATTCATAAAGATTATGCTTAATATTGGTACGTTACTTATAGAACTTCTTCAAATAAAACTTCACCTAACAAGCCAGGACCCAAGTTCCGTTGGGTACCAAAATCTAGTTGATCTGTTTTGCAGGTTCATCATGTGTAGTGCTACATGTTATAAGTATAACAAACACATGACTGGAAAACCGAAGAGAAGTTGTGTAGAATTTTGAAGAAGAGTACATGTGCTTTTAAGGGGGAGTATAAATGATTATGACTTCTAAACATATTAGTTTAGCACTCTCAGTTCAATGTTTTTAACTTCTGAATACAACAGTTCAGAACTCGTTCTTAAGAGATTATGACTTTTAAACATATCAATTTAGTACTCGTACTTAAAAGAGATATGGCTTTTGAATAATTTAGTTTTGAACCCGTACTTCAAATAGATTTTGACTTCTAATCATATCAGATCAGGACTCGTTCTTCAACGACTATGACTTCTGAATTTATCTTCAATCCTGGTAATTCAGAACTCGTTTTATTGATGAAGGATATTTTGATCCAAGTCTTGTTACTTGTACATATTTTGTTCAAGATAAAGATCTTGTGCACATGTTAAGGGGAGCTTATAAGAATTTTAATCATTCTATCATGATTTGAGGGGGAGCTCAAACATTGTTCAAAGAACTTTTTTATTCTCAAACAAATTTTATGAATCTAGAAGTGTGATTTTAAATGTTTTTCATGGAGATCTCGGATTTTTATAACATTAATTCTGACAGTGTGTTTCCAAAAATTAATACTTGTGTATTATCTTTGCTATACTTTCAAGTATTCATACACACCGGCACAACTTCCTCATGACTTTGTTATTACCATATCTCAAAATGAAACAAATTTTCGATGGTAATACTCCCGATTGTATTCCAAATTTTATTGAGCATCATAATTTTTTTTGCTTGAGAACTTATATGTTTTATTCAAAGATGGCTTATATTTGTTCATATAAACAAAATTCGAATTCTTTGATAGCCTATCCTTTTATGATTATCATTCATGATATTTGATCCGATTGATACATTGTCAGATTCTCAAACTAGTACTTCGAATTCATTTCATTCATTCTTTATCATTGTTTTGAGAAATCCTCAAAGTTCAAATGCTCAAATATTTCATGATTGGGGAGAATACATTATGAATACAATGTCATTCAAATGCTGAGATTTATTTCTTAAAACCAAACTGTTGAACACCACAAATGTTTAGGACAAAATTTCACGGGCTCAGTGTGTAAGTATTAAGAACTTCTATGGATTCACGTTAACTAGTGTTTCTTGTCCAAGAAGTTGTCCTTGAGTGATTGAGGGGTGAGGGAGTGGGGGAGATAACTCATCCGGTTGAGTAATCTCATTTTGCTGAGGTAAAATGTAAATGAGAGTTTGGGTAGAAGTTAGCGGATTAAAAACAGAAAGAGGGTGTAAGAACCAAGTTAAAAGAATAAGAGAACTCTGCACCAACCATTTTCTGAGCCGGGAAGCCACTTTACTGTTTGGTTCACATTCTTTGGTGACCATCATTGAAACAGGCAATTAGCAAATGCCAGCTCTTGCATTAAACCCCACTAGCTACTCATTTCTTTCATAACAAAGAAATGTTTCAATTTTTCTTGGGGATGCAACATATAATCTATCTAATCTTCATTCGTTGTTTAAGCATAAGTAATCTCAACAGTTTACACACTTTGAGCCTATATAATCAAGCATAAGTTGTTTAAGTTATTTCTTACACATGCACGTACACAAAAGGAGTATGTTTTCTTGTCATAACATTCAAAGAAATTCGTTAATGTTTTTCGATGATTGAATGGAAACCCCGGGGGCAGTGAACATCAAAAAGCTCCTTTCCAAAGTACATCTGTTGTACTAAGTGGCTCCGTGCTACTTACAAGAATTTTAACTGATTCAGTGGTTGTTTCAGGGTTACCACATTCATTCTATCTGAGTTTGAAAAGATTCAGATAAATATATTTTTTGGAATTGACGGTTATATCATATCAAAAGGAGGAGAATGATAGTGGTGAACAAAGACAATGGTGAAGTTGAAAAGAGTTTTTATAATCATGATGCTCACAGTCATCAAAAAGGGGGAGAAATAACATACTGAAAAAAGGGGGAGATATGCCAATGAAAGATAAAGGGGGAGAAGTAGCATAAAGATTTTTCCAAGTCAAGAAGATGTTCTGAAATTATTCGAGAAAGATTAATGTTCAACGTTTTTTCAAGAGATGGAGATACAAATTTCAAGAAATCGTTTAAAGAGTTTGAGTTCAAAGCTTCAAAGTTCAAAGATACAAAGATCAAAGCTGCAAAGATCTGAAATTCGTATTCAAGACTTGATGAAAATTTGTTGAAGATTATATTCAAGAAGATTGACTTTACAAAGAGAAAGATGAAGGCTTTTTAAGTTTGACGAAAGATACTTCAAAGCTGAAAGTTTGAAGATTATCAAAGCATATAGTTCAACGTGAACTTGTGAAGACACAACTGTTTGAAAATTGTCAGAGTTGATAGTTCGAAGATTATCAAAGTTGAAAGTTTCGAAGAACAAGTGTTGAAGACTGCTGCTATATTTTTTTTAAATCTTGGATCCAAACGGGGAGAATGTTAGGACATTTTATATTGTATTCAAGATTTATGTAAACGTCAATGTATTGTAATGTCAAAGTTAGTCAAAGTCAGAGTAGCTTAAGTAGAAAATCAATGTAATTGTGTTTAAAGCCTTGTAATCTTGTAGGTATAAATAGGTTTGGTAAATCTTTGTTTGTAAGCATGTTGTAACAAGAGAGCTCATATTGTAATATCTAGATAGAGTTTAGAGAGAGAATCTACGGAGAGAAAGCTCCAGTCATATGTTATCAAGATTCTTTCAAGATCTATAAGATGACATGATGTTTACCTAATAGATCTAGTTCTATCACACACACACTCTCTCTTTCTCTCCCTCTCTCACACACATACACACACTCTCTCACTCGCTCTCTTTCTCTCTCTCTCTCTCTCTCACACTCTCATCCTCGCTCTCTTTCTCGCCATATATATTTCTCTGCCTCTCTCCCTCTCTCTCCATATCTCTCTCTCTCTCTCTAACTCTCTCACTCTCTCTATCTCGCTCTCTCTTTCTCTCTTACATACTCTCTCTCTCTGTCACCATCTTCTTCTCTCTCACTCACTTACTCTCTCTCACAATCTCTCTTAACATATATTCTCTCTCTCACACACACACCTTTTATGACTCTCTATTTCCCTCTCTCAGACACACACACTCTCTCACTCTCTCACACACACACTCTATCTCTCTTTCTTTCACACACTTTTTCTCTTATATTCACTCTCACCATATATATTTCTCTCTCTCTCCCTCCCACACACACTCTCTATTTTTTTTGCTCTCTCTCTCTCTCACGCCCTCGCTCTCTTTCTCACCATATATATTTCTCTCTCTCTCTCTCCCTCTTTTGCCATGTATATTTCTCTATCTCTGACTCTCTCCCTCAGTATCTATCTCCACTTTCTCTTTCTCTCCCTCTCATTCTCCTTATCTCTCTCTAACTCTCTCTCTCTCTTGCCATATATATTCTCTCTCAAACTCTCTCCCTCTCTCTTTCTGTCTCTCACCATATTTTTTTTCTCTCTCTCTCTCTCTCTCTTGCTCTCTGTCTCCTTATCTAGCGATATATATTTTTGTCCCTCTCTCGCTATATATATTTCTCTCTCGCTCACTCTCTTTCTTGTCATATATATTTCTTTCCCTCTCTCGCCATATATATTTCTCTCTCTTTCTCACTCTCTCCCTCTCTCTCGCCCTCGCTCTCTTTCTCACCACATATATTTATCTGCCTCTGTCCCTCTCTTGCCATATCTCTCTCTCTCTGACCCCCTCTCTCTCTCTCTCTGAATTTCCACAGTTGTTTTGAACATGGTGTAAAAACTTGTTATTTTTACACGGTTCTCGCATAACATGATAGAAAACAAGAAAAACGTGATCAGTGTTTTGTTGAAACATATCAGGATGCCAACTTTATGCATCGCTGTTATGTATAACAATGTAAAAATATAATATTTTCAACAGTTGTTTTGAAACATGGGGTTAGAATTAGTACTTTTGACACGGTTCTCACGTAACATGGTAGACAAAACAACAAAACTATGATCATTGTTTCGTAGAAACATTTAAGATTTCACCTTTATGCATTAGTGTTACCTATAACAATGTAAATATGTGAACTTTTCTACAGTTGTTTGGAAACATGGTGTAAAAACTTGTACTTTTTACACGGTTCACGCGTAACGTGGTAGAAAAAAGTGATCATTGTTTCGTTGAAACGTTTAAAGATTTCACCTTTATGCATCGTTGTTACGTATAACAATGTCAAAATATGATATTTTCCACAGTTGTTTTGAACATGGTGTAAAAACTTGTTATTTTTACACGGTTCTCGCTTAACGTGGTAAAAAACAAGAAAATGTGATCAGTGTTTCGTTGAAACATATAAAGATGTCAACTTTATGCATCGCTCTTACGTATAACAATGTAAAATTTTTATATTTTCAACAGTTGTTTTGAAACGTGGTGTAAAAACTTGTACCTTTTACACGGTTCTCGCGTAACGTGGTAGAAAAATGTGACAATTCTTTCATTGAAACGTTTAAAGATTTCACCTTTATGCATTGTTGTTACGTATTACAATGTAAAAATGTGATCTTTTTCACAATTGTTTTTAAACATGGTGTAAAAACGTGAACTGTTTACACGGTTCTTGCGTAACGAAGTAGAGGGGATAATTGTTTAAATACCCATTGGGTATAAATAGTTTTTGTTCTTTGTTTGATATGTAATTAGAATCATTTGTGTTCTTTTCAAGCTAAACGCTCTCTCTATACTTTCTCATTCCCATATATGACATTGAGATTTAGAGGATCATTGTGATCTTGTTCTTGTTTACTTAGATTGAATTACTTGTTCTGGGTTTATAGTATGTTTATGTTTTAAATAAAATATAAAATTAAAGTGAAAACTTATTGTGTTTGTTTTTAACCCCCCCCCCTTTACAAACACCGTCTACGTAACTAGTATATCCGAAGACCAACACTTCCAGTTTAAAATCATGAACAAGATTTCTTGTCTTATGTAGGGACCATATAAAATCTCTTAAGAGATCAAGTGTAAGTGTACATTCTCCATGGTGGTCTTTGAGACAAAGTACCAAGAGCGGAAATATTTTGAGGTTTTACATTCGGTGCTAAAATCTTTATCACATAACGACCCATGCAAGCTAATAAGGTGATTGTTTTATGTCAATAGGATCAAGATAACAAAGATCAAACCACCGTTGGAGATCAACATAGCGTGATGTTGAAGGATAAAACAAAAGCTAAAGCATCTTGCAAAATCATCTATATATGGTTCATGATTTTTTTAGAGACTACTTTAGATTCTTTGAATTTTCAGTTATGTTTGAGTGATATTGAGTTTTAAAAATAGGAACAAGCTAGAATTTTCATTTTTACTTTTGCCTTAACTTTCTATTATTCGATTATTGAAAATTTCCATCCCACTGCATTGCAACGGGTACATTACTAGTCTATATATACTTACTGGTGATTCATATAATTACGTGTCGTTCGGAATCCAACTTGCAATGATTCACCGACAATCTCCTTGAGATAGAAGTTCATTGTGTCCCCTTTCATCAACTCAGCAGACCTGACAAAATCACCGAATTGTTTGAATTGATATGGCCTTCCCACAAGTAAAAAGTGAACATTTTTAGTTTCTTCTTTATCCTCGTCAACCGTAACAACTTCCAAAACCTCTCCCCCTTCAGCTTTGTCTCTTAAAGGTTTATCCATCCGAGAAAGAAAATGCTCCTTAACAGCTCCCGTCGGCAATGTAATCCTTCCATGGTAGGATGTGTCGCTATATGTGAGCGTTTTGACTACCGGCTCTATAGACATTTCCTCTAAAGTAAGTAAATAAATATTTTAAGACAATACCACACTTTATTTATATAGGAATCCTAACATACAAAATCTTCAAAATTCAATGGTAATTATTGATGTGGATCAAAAACTCAAGTACATTGGTGTAAATTAATTAATTGGCTCGCAACCAATTAATATGGCCAAGAGAATGAGATGGAAAGATACATGATGCATGAGTCATAATTGGTATTTTTATGTATGTTATGTGTATGATGTTTGTGAAAATGGTTTTTAACTAACGGGGATTTTCTCACTAGACCTCAAGGTCTAACCCTCATTTTGTTTTAAAAATATGTATTCCAGGTCGTGGATCGAGTAAGACCAAATAAGAAGGTTAAACCGCGAATAGCTTTTGGAGGACTATGTAGTTAAAGATTATGATGTGTTTAGTAGATATAGCATGTTATTAGTAATGATGTAAATGTATTAAGTAAACGTTTGAAATGATGTATTGAATGTTTGTAAAGACTAGGGGACCGTATTTGTTATCTAATGTATCTTGGTTATGTAATGACATTATGAAATATACGTTACTTGTTGTATGTATGGGATCTTGGGTTGTTACATATGGTATCAGAGCCCTAGTTTAAGGGATTTAGATATTTGTATCTGTACCTAGACTTAAACTGCATGTGAAGTAGGATGTCCTTATTATTGTAGAACCTTGGTATGTTAAATATAAAAAGGTAGAAGGAACATCATGTAAGGTAATTTCATATTACACCTGGCCAATGTAATTGTGATCTTACTGGTACATTTTTGAACTGGAATACCTTGTTATATGGGGTATGTGCTTATATGTATATTAACCTTGTCTGAATCAACAGAATGGCAAGTGGTACTAGATAAACGAATCGGGAAGGAGGATGAAATCCGAATAGAACAAACCCAATAGTTGGAGGAAGGGGAAGAGGGGGAGAAAGAGGTGGAGGCAGAATTGGAGGCAGAATTGGGGGTAGAACTGGGAGTGGAGCTCCGTCGCGAGGTAATGAATTTGTTACTATGGACGATTTAACAGCCGAAATGGGAAGACTGCAGGCCAGTATACAAGCCATGTTTGATCGAACTCGTCATGATACACCAGAACCTGGTCAGGAAGTCGAGATGCCTATTACTCCTACAATCACACCAGTACTAAGAAAGTGTGACTATAAAATGTTCTTAAGTTGTAAGCCTCCAACTTACTCGGGAGATCGGGATCCAATGAAGGCTATGAAGTGGCTGAAGGAAATAGAAGCTATCTTCAATACTAGTAAATGCGCTGAAGAGGATAGAGTACTCTATGGAACTGCAATGTTGAAAGGCGATGCTCTGTACTGGTGGGAAGCACATATTTCCTCGTGTGGATCTGATATATATTCTACTTACTCTTGGGAAGAATTCGTGATAGCTTTCAGGAAATAGTTTTGTCCTCAAGCCGCAGTTAAACAATTGGAAGGGGAGTTTTTGAACTTGCAGCAACGGAATTTGTCAGTTCGGGACTACACCGCTCGTTTCTTGGAAAAGTCTCATTTTGTAGAATACTATGTTGCTACGGAGGCCATGAAGATTGAAAGGTTTATCTTTGGATTGAATGCAGAAGTCAGAAGTTTTGTGATTGCTAAAGGACCGGAAAATTTCTCCGCCGCAGTAGACGCCGCGGAAACCGTGGAACAAGATAAAGAGAGAAGTACTAATGATAAGAATGTGGGGAAAAGAAACTGGGAAGGACCGCAATATGATCCTAAGAAGTCCAGGTTTCAGCGATTTGATAACCGTTCACCTTTCCGACCAGTTGAAAGACCTTGCCCAAAGTACCACCGTTTTCATCATGGAAGTTGTCAAGTTGATCGTAAAAACTGTTATAAGTGTGGAAAGATCGGTCATATTGCTAAAGACTGTCGAGTAGTTAGATTTTGTTACTCGTGCAATTCTCCTGATCACCTTCAGTCCGATTGTCTACTGGGGAGAATACAACTGGGTGGTACGTCAGTAAGACCAACGGGTGTTAGACCGGTAGTACCAAGGCCAGAAGTACCAAGAGCAAGGGGCCGTGCCTTCCAGATGACAGAGCAAGAAGCATATGAGACTCCCGATGTGGTTGTAGGTACATTCTTAATAAATTCTACACGTGCTAAAGAGTTATTTGATTCCGGTGCAAACCGATCATTTGTGTCACCTTCTTTTGCTGACTATATTCATTTAAAGCCTAAAGTGTTAGATCATGCGTTAATGGTAGATACGGCTATGATAATCAAGTACCGGTTAATGAGGTATTTGATAGTTGTGTGATAAACATAGATGGGTGTGGAGTGCCTATTCAGTTATTTCCTATAACCTTGATCGAGTTTGATGTGGTAGTGGGAATGGATTTGTTAGCCGAGAATCAGGGTAATATAGTTTGTGATAAGAAGTTGATAAATGTTGTCTTACCTGAGAAGGGACCAATAGTGATTTATGGTGACCGTAGAAATCATCAGTCTTGCCTTATCTCTTTGTTGAAAGCTCGTAAGTGTATCAATAAAGGCTGCTCAAGTTACTTAGCTTATGTGATAGATATTAAGCTAGAAAAAAATAAGCTAGGAGATATTCCGGTTGTTCGTGGATTTTCGGAAGTTTTTCTAGAAGATTTGGCTAGCCTTCCGCTCGTTAGACAAGTAGAGTTTGGTATAGATTTGATTCCTGGAGCCGCTCCTGTTGCCCGTGCACCGTATCGTTTAGCACCTCCAGAGATGAAAGAGATGATGACTCAACTGCAGGATCTTTCAGATAAAGGCTCCATCAGACCCAGTTCTTCACCGCGGGGAGCACCGGTTCTGTTTGTGAAAAAGAAGGATGGTTCGATGAGGATGTGTATTGATTATCGGGAACTGAACAAGCGCACGATCAAGAACAAATATCCGCTTCCCAGAATTGATGACCTCTTCGATCTATTAGTTAGAGCTTGTTATTTCTCCAAGATTGATTTAAGATTTGGCTACCATCAACTGAAGGTTAAAGAAGAAGACGTTCTGAAAACTGCTTTTCGCACACGGTATGGTCACTATGAATTCTTAGTGATGCCTTTTGGATCAACGAACGCTCCAGCTGCTTTTATGGATTTAATGAATCGGGTATGTAAGCCGTATCTCGATAGATTTGTTATTGTATTTATAGATGATATACTTATCTATTCTCGATCCAAAGAGGATCACACACAACATCTTCGGTTAATTCTGGAATTGTTAAAGAAGGAATAGTTATACGCTAATTTCTCTAAGTGTGAATTCTGGCTACGGGAAGTTCAGTTTCTGGGGCATGTAGTTTCCGAGAAAGGTATTCAAGTTGATCTGACGAAGGTAGAAGCAATTGAAAAATGGGAACCGCCGAAGACGCCAACGGAAGTACGAAGTTTTCTGGGTTTAGCTGGTTACTATCGAAAGTTTATAAAAGATTTTTCTCGTATCGCTACGCCTCTCACTAAGCTAACCCGTAAGAATCTAAAGTTCAAATGGAAAGCAAAACAGGATGAAGCATTCCGAATATTGAAAGAGAAACTCTATAGCGCACCGATACTAGCATTACCTGAAGGTTCTGATGATTTTGTTGTTTACAGTGATTCTTCCAAACTGGGATTGGGATGTGTACCAATGCAGCGTGGAAAGGTTATTGCTTATGCTTCTCATCAACTGAAGGATCATGAGAAACAGTATCCTACACACGGCATGGAACTTGCAGCTGTTGTGTTCGTACAAAAGATTTGGAGACACTATCTCTACGGTTCTAAATGTCAAATTTTCACTGATCATAAGAGTCTCCAACATCTTTTTGATCATAAGGAGCTAAGTATGAGGCAAAGAAGATGGCTAGAATTGGTGAATGATTACGACTGTGAAATTCTTTATCACCCGGGAAAGGCGAATGTGGTAGCTGATGCACTAAGCCGTAAAGAAAGAAGTCGAACAATAAAAGCCATTTCACTACGAGCTGAACTCTTACCTAACATCTTTGACGAATTGCAGAAGTGTCAAATAGAAGCTTTTCAAGAAGAACACTCGAAACCATAACGGTTAGTGGGTATATCAACATTGTTGTGTTTGGGAAACGGAATATGGGTGCCTCGTTTGGGTGGTTTACGTGATCAGGTACTACAAGAAGCTCATCAATCTCGTTTTTCTATTCACCTAGGTACGAATAAGATATATAAAGACCTGAAACAATTTTATTGGTGGCTTGGAATAAGAAGAAGCATTGCTCAGCATGTAGAAGGTTGTACTACTTGTAAGAAGGTAAAGATTGAACATCAAAGGCCGTTTGGTCAGTTGTAATGGTTAGAAATACCTATGTGGAAATGGGATCAGATTACTACAAATTTTATTACGAAGCTTCCGAAGGGATTTGATGCCATTTGGGTGATTATTGACAGATTGACGAAGTCTGCTCACTTTCTACCAATAAAGGAAACTGATTCGTTGGAACGATTAGCCAAGTTGTACATCAACGAAATAGTAACTCAACATAGGGTTCCAATCTCGATTATTTCTGATCGTGATAGTCGTTTTACTTCAAGATTCTGGAGGAGCTGTCAAAAAGAAATAGGTACACAGATAAAGCTAAGTACGACGTATCATCCTCAAATTGACGGTCAGAGCGAACGGACGATTCGGACTTTAGAAGACATGCTCCGGGCTTGCATTGTTGATTTTGGGGGACCGTGGGATAAACATTTATCATTGATTGAATTTGCTTTCAATAACAGTTGTCATTCCAACATACAAGCGGCACCGTTTGAAGTACTGTATGGTAGAAAATGCCGAACACCTCTGTGTTGGAATGAAATGGGAGAGAAGCAGTTAGCAGGGCCAGATATAGTTCAGTTAACCGCGGATAAGATTACTCATATTTGGGAACGTTTGAAAGTGGCCCAATATAGACAGAAAAGCTACGCTGACCGACGTAGAAAGCCGTTAGAATTCCATGTTGGAGATTTCGTAATGTTAAAAGTCTCGCCTTGGAAAGGAGTCATTCGATTTGGCAAGTAAGGTAAGCTCAGTCCGAGATACATCGGGCTGTTTTCAATTACAGAAAGGATTGGTGAAGTATCCTACAGGTTAGATCTTCCGCCAGAGTTAAGCAGAATCCACAACGCTTTTCACGTATCGAATTTCCGAAAGTGTTTGGTTACGCCAAATCGGGCAGTTTCTTTACCAGACATACAAGTTAATGAAAAGCTGAATTATGTAGATTAACCCGAAGCTATTGTTGACCATAAAGTCAAAGTTTTACGAAATAAGGAGATCAGACAAGTAAAGGTCCAGTGGCGACATCATAAGGGGCAGGATGCTACATGGGAATCGGAATCAGAGATGAGAACTAAATACCCGTACCTTTTTCCTAACCAAATTCCGGGGCAGAATTCTTTTAAGGGGGAGATGATGTAATACCCCATGTAAGTTCGTTAGTTAAATGCTAGTTCCGTTAAACTTGTTTAACTTTATAATTAATGTTTATGGTAAGTTTGGGCTAATTATTAAGAAAAAGGTATTTTGGTCATTAATTGATAGTTTAGGGACTAAAGTGGTAAATTGGATTAGATATTATCCCTATTAGAAATTCAGATATTTCATAACAGCAAAAGATCAGTGTGTGTAGTGTGTGTGTTTTGAGACCAAAAGAAGAAGAAAGAAGATAAAAGGCTAGGGATTCAATTGTTGTGCTTGGAAGTGAAATTAAGGTATGTCCCTTTACATTTTATGTGTATAATTGTATTTAGAATGTTTCTATCGGATTAGAATAGTTAATTTCAAGCCTGGTAGTAATTAGAGTCGAATCTGGGTAGAAAATGCATGAACAGACAATGGTTTCCGGATAAGTTGAATGTATCCGGATGATTTTGATTAACAGTATCCGGATGATGTTCTAAGGTGTCCGAACGAGTCAAGTATCCGGGTAAGTTCATTTTTATTATAAGTTTCCGGATGGAATGGGATACCGGATGGTTTCCGGATTGCTTTGTTATCCGGAAAGATGTGTTGTCCGAATTGGTCTTGTTGTCCGGAAAGGTTGGGTTGTCCGAGTTGTTTTGTGCTGTCCGGGAACTATAGCTGTTTGGTCATTTTGAGGATGAGAATTAGGTATATTTATCTTGAGTTCATAGCCTGCTAAGTATATCTTTTGCATTCTTTTAGTAAGGATATACTTGTATATATTTGTTTCAGATTCTTTGTATTTGGGGTGAAAGATGAGCTGTTTTGAGAAAGGTTTGGAAGCATTTTGATAAAACAAACCGGTGAGTTTTTACTTAAAATGTTTTCTAACTAGAATACATATATCTGAATAAGTGTAATAACATGCATATGATGTTTATATGCGTATTACACTGCATGAGTGCTAGTTGGCCAGGCTTAGGACCGGTGTATGTTGGTTGTACAGAGGGATAGTGGTGTTGGTTGTATTCAGTACAGTGGTGTAAATTAATTAATTGGTTCGCAACCAATTAATATGGCCAAGAGAATGATATGGAAAGATACATGATGCATGAGTCATAAATGGTATTTTTATGTATGTTATGTGTATAATGTTTGTTCAAATGGTTTTTAACTAACGGGGATTTTCTCACTAGACCTCAAGGTCCAACCCTTATTTTGTTTTAAAAATATGTATTCCATGTCGTGGACCGAGTAAGAGCAAATAAGAAGGTTAAACCGCAAATAGCTTTTGGAGGACAATGTAGTTGAAGATTATGATGTGTTTAGTAGATATAGCATGTTATTAGTAATGATGTAAATGTATTAAGTAAACGTTTAAAATGATGTATTGAATGTTTGTAAAGACTAGGGGACCGTATTTGTTATCTAATATATCTTGGTTATGTAATGACATTGTGAAATATATGTTACTTGTTGTATGTATGGGATCTTGGGTTGTTACAGAAATAACATACTGAAAAAAGGGGGAGATATGCCAATGAAAGATAAAGGGGGAGAAGTAACATACTGAAAAAGGGGGAGATATGCTCACGATCACTCTCTTTCTTGTCATATATATTTCTTTCCCTCTCTTGCAATATATATTTCTCTCTCTCTCTCTCCCTCTCTCTCGCCCTCGGTCTTTTTCTCACCACATATATTTATCTGCCTCTCTCCCTCTCTTGCCATATCTCTCTCCCTGACTCTCTCTCTCTCTCTCTATGACTTTCCACAGTTGTTTTGAACATGGTGTAAAAACTTGTTATTTTTACATGGTTCTCGCATAACATGGTAGAAAACAAGAAAAATGTGATCAGTGTTTCGTTGAAAAATATAAGGATGTCAACTTTATGCATCGTTGTTATGTATAACAATGTAAAAATATGATCTTTTCAACCATTGTTTTGAAACATGGGGTAAGAATTAGTACTTTTTACACGGTCCTCACGTAACATGGTAGAAAAACAACAAAACTGTGATCATTGTTTCGTAGAAACATTTAAGATTTCACCTTTATGTATCATTGTTACCTATAACAATGTAAATATGTGAACTTTTCTACAGTTGTTTGGAAACATGGTGTAAAAACTTGTACTTTTTACACGGTTCTCACCTTTATACATTGTTGTTACGTATAACAATGTAAAAATATGATATTTTCCACAGTTGTTTTGAACATGGTGTAAAAACTTGTTATTTTTACACGGTTCTCGCTTAACGTGGTAAAAAACAAGAACATGTGATCAGTGTTTCGTTGAAACATATAAACATGTCAACTTTATGCATCGCTGTTACGTATAACAATGTAAAATTTTTATATTTTCAACAGTTGTTTTGAAACGTGGTGTAAAAACTTGTACCTTTTACACGGTTCTCGCGTAATGTGGTAGAAAAATGTGATCATTCTTTCATTGAAACGTTTAAAGATTTCACCTTTATGCGTCGTTGTTACATATTACAATGTAAAAATGTGATCTTTTTCACATTTGTTTTGAAACATGGTGTAAAACGTGAACTGTTTACACGGTTCTTGCATAACGAAGTAGAGGGGATAATTGTTTAAATACCCCTTGGGTATAAATAGTTTGTGTTCCTTGTTAGATATGTAATTAGAATCATTTGTGTACTTTTCAAGCTAAACGTTCTCTCTATACTTTCTTATTCCCATATATGACATTGAGATTTTGAGGATCATTGTGATCTTGTTCTTTTTTACTTAGATTGAATTACTTGTTCTGGGTTCACAATATGTTTATATTTTAAATAAAATATAAAATTAAAGTGAAAACTTACTGTGTTTGTTTTTAACCCCCCCCCCCCTTACAAACACCGTATACGTAACTAGTATATTCGAAGACCAACACTTCCAGTTTAAAATCATGAACAAGATTTATTGTCTTATGTAGGGACCATATAAAATCTCTTAAGAGATCAAGTGTAAGTGTACATTGTCCGTGGTGGTCTTTGAGACAAAGTACCAAGAGCGGAAATATTTTGAGGTTTTACGTTCGGTGCTAAATCTTTATCACATAACGACCCATGCAAGCTAATAAGGTGATTGTTTTATGTCAATAGGATCAAGATAACAAAGATCAAACCACCGTTGGAGATCAACATAGCGTGATGTTGAAAGATAAAACAAAAGCTAAAGCATCTTGCAAAATCATCTATATATGGTTCATGATTTTTTTAGAGACTACTTTAGATTCTTTGAATTTTCAGTTATGTTTGAGTGATATTGAGTTTTAAAAATAGGAACATACTAGAATTTTCATTTTTACTTTTGCCTTAACTTTCTATTATTCGAATATTGAAAATTTCCATCCCACTGCATTGCAACGGGTACATTACTAGTCTATATATACTTACTGGTGATTCATATAATTGCGTGTCGTTCGGAATCCAACATGCAATGATTCACCGACAATCTCCTTCAGATAGAAGTTCACTATGTCCCCTTTCATCAACTCAGCAGACCTGAGAAAATCACCGAATTGTCTGAATTGATATGACCTTCCCACAAGTACAAACTGAACATTTTTAGTTTCTTCTTTATCCTCGTCAACCATAACAACTTCCAAAACCTCTCCCCCTTCAGCTTTGTCTCTTAAAGGTTTATCCATCCGCGAAAGAAAATGCTCCTTAACAGCTCCTATCGGCAATGTAATCCTTCCATGGTAGGACGTGTCGCTAGATGTTAGCGTTTTGACTACCGGCTCTATAGACATTTCCTCGAAAGTAAGTAAATAAATATTTTAAGACAATACCACACTCCATTTATATAGGAATCCTAACATACAAAATCTTCAAAATTCAATGGTAATTATTGATGTGGATCAAAAACTCAAGTGAATATTTTTTTCCCATTACCATTTTATTAACTACATTAATTATCACTTAAATATGGACCATGCTAACATTTTAATAGTATCTTTATTATGTATTACTAGTTGTCTACTCATGTCATGCCAGTGGGATATAAAATGACAAGAATATGTAAAATGAAAACTAAAAAATATAAAATATAAAAAATATAAGAATAACAAGTACTAAAAATGTCACAAATGAAAGTTAAAATATATACGAACTAAAATTGAACAAAAATGACGATAAATGAAAAAAATACAAAATATAGGGACAAACAAAAATAAAACTAACACGAAAATGGAGGACTAAAAGTGAAAAATACTAAGACTACAAAAACAAGGATTAAAAATGACAAAAACTGAAAACTAACACTAAAAGGACTGAAAATGACAAAACATAGAAAGTTAAAAACTCCAGGGACTAGAAATGACACAAACACAAACTATAAACTTACGGGACTGAAACAGTACAAATACAAAACTATAAACTCCAGGGTCGAAAATTGTTTAAATTTAAAACTATTTAACAGACTTAACATAAAACACTAACGAAGGACTAAAAATATTAAGAATTTAACATAAAATACTAACGATTAGTAAAATGTCATTAACGAATCAAACAAAGACTTAAAATGTTATAAATTTAGCGATACTAACGGAACTAACTAACGATACTAACGGAAAATGACTAAAACTGTAATAGACTCAACGACTACTTAACAAAGTTTTGTTAAGTGTTGTTGACCGTCATCACCAAACGACAGTCTGATCGTTTTCACTTCAATTTTCCTCGAGATTTCACGTCAAAATTGATTAGCTTTTGATTCCTTTATGATCTTTGATCGTCAAGCAAGGTTTTCCAAACAAAAATTCTGAGCATGCAGAAAAGAATCGATCGATATCAAATGCCAAGAAGAACAATACATTTCAAGGTAAATCTTTTATCAAGCCTGATTTAGTTTACTCTGTATATCAATTAATCAGGTTAGCTCAAAAGAAAATTTGTTGTTCTTACTGTGGGACTAATGATTTTGTTCACCAAGATTTTACTCAATATTGGTACGTACTTTTAGGGTTTCTTCAAATAGAACTGCACCTAAGAAGCCAGGACCCAAGTTTCGTTGGGTACCAAAATCTACTTAATCTGTTTTGCAGGTTCATCATGTGTAGTGCTTATTGTGAGATGTATACCACACACATGACTGGAAAACAGAACAGACGTTGTGCAGAATTTTAAAGAAGAATATATGTGCTATCAAGGGGGAACACAAGAGATTTGACTTCTGAATACAACAGTTCAGAACTCTTTCTCCAAAGATAATTTAGACTTCTGAGTAAATTAGCTAAGGTGTTGGTCTCGAAGGGTTATAAAAGTTTGTAGAAGGGGGGGGGGGGGGGTGTTGAATACAAACACACGATTTTTACTTTCTAAACTGTTTATTGATATAATTAAACAATTTACAACTTGTTACGGAACAATATTAAGGATTAACCTAATCTAAACAAGTTAAGAACACACAGTTTCTTGCACTAGAATTAAGTAGAGAAGGAGATAAGGAAATTACGAATAATATCCTAACACTAAGATAGAAAGAAGAAGATGGCCAAGCACTTCAAAATGAAGTAGGGTTTCTTCTTATATACTGCATGCATTTAATGCGTTGCAGTATTACTTTACACGTGGCAACAGCTGGTTGGTTGCATGATTTGACTTTAGTAGACAACCTAGTATCCGCATGATGAACAGTGTAGAATCAGAGTTGGTTGTACGATTCTAAACAAAAGGGATGTCCGTTCTGACATATCGTACGTAGACATGCAAGTGGATAAGACAAAAGTACCTTGTAGACCTCATGATCAGCGCTTCGTTAAACAGTACTTTATCAGCGAGTGATAAAGTTCAGCGAATGCTGAAGTCTTCTACTTGAAACTTCACATTGAGTGGACAGGTCTTGCTTCGCTGATATCCGCATCAGTTCATGAGTAGACTTGTCGCTGATTCTTTGGCTTGATCTTCGACTTCAGCGTAGAATCTTTGTTGACGTGAAACTTGTCTTCGGGGATCATAAGTAAACAAAAAAAGCTATCAGCGATCATCACATAAGACTGAATAGGTTCAGCGCTTGTGGATGAATAGTGTTCGCTGAATGTTAAACTTAAAGAGCTAGAATTCCTATCAGCGGTACTGAAACAATCTTAGTACTTATCAGCGATAGTAAACTCTATTACATATTTGTTTACTTACAATTTTCACTAAGTGTTTAAAGAGGGTCATTATCAAATCACTAAGGGTTTGGATCAACAATCTCCCCCTATTTCATTATGACATAGCAATGAAGGAAAATTACATTGTATGAAAACACAAGAATAAAAATAACTCATAAAATGTTTGTCCCTTTTACTATTTTATGGGATCTTTTAAGTACGGATGGAGTAAAGTACATTCGCTGAAAGTTTTCTTTTAACTTCGTATAAGATTACAAAGGGAAGTGGAAAAATTAAGTTACAAGTACAAAAGATGTAAGCTGATAAAGGATAGAAGAATTTCATTTATCAGCTATTCAGGTTCTTCTTTCATCAGCAGCTAGTCAAGGTTTCTAGTGGTAGGGATCATCCAGTCAGGGACATTTTCTCCAAGATCCCTTCTATTCTTTGCTTCACTGAATATCAGGGGCTTCATGAAGTATCCTAAGAGATCATTTCGTAGTTCACACCAGCACACGAGATCTCTGAGCTGTTCAATGGGAGTGATGGGTAGCTCAGAGATGTGTTGAAAGTGTTCGCGTCCATCATAGTCACGAAAGAATATACCATATGGATCGTTTAGGACTTTGCCAGGGATGAATCGTTCACCAGGGGCCAAAGATGTGTCGAGGACTGATAAGTCAGGAGTTGGACCAAGTACTTCATCTTTTGAAAAACCTATGACAGTTTCATTTCTGATCGGAGGGCCTGAGTCTGAAGATATAATCTTTTTCTTAGCAGCGGACCTTCGGCGAGCAGGAGCAGGAGCAGGAGGAGGAGGAATATCCACAGCAGATTTATTATTTTTTCAACATGGTCTTTGAACTGTGAGCGTAATTGCTGAATTGCTATCATCATTTCCAACCACTCAGAGAAACCATAATTCTTGATTGAGGTGGCATACATAGTTTCCTTGGTACCGTTTTCTCTGAACAAATCGACCATGACAACTGGAACGTTTAATGTTCGGTTTCCCCTGATGTATACCTTGTGAATTCTGGCAGGACGAAAATGATAGTGCAGCATATCTTTGCACCACTTCAAGGTAGAGTCAGATACCTTAGTCTTTTCTTCCACGATCTTCTTTGCATCCTTCCATATTTGATGTTGAGCATCAATGGGAGTTCTTTTCATATCGGGATCTTTCACTTATTGTTGGGCAAGCTTGATGGCGTAGGCTTTATCTTTTTCTTCAGTTTCCCTTCTTTCAGCGAGTAGACGTTCAGCTCTGAGATGATTAGTGAACTCTTTCTTCGATAGTATGAACTTGGGTTCATGGATCTTTTTACACGGAAGAATGATTCTTTGATCTTCGAGCTTTTTGATCATAGCTTCTCTCTTTTTCTGTTCCACTTCACTTCGCTTTTGAGGAACCAATGAAGGTCTGTTTTTGTGAGAGAGGAGTTGTTCTTCAGGTTCATCAGTCTCAGTGATGAAATCTGAGACTGGGATTATGTCTTCAGCTCTTGTAGCTGGAATCGATGTAGATCTTGCTGTTTGAGAAACTTCAGCTGGATCCTCAAGCAGGGGAGAGGACTAGCTGAATCACAGCGATCGTTCAAGTAAGTGTATGGTAGAAAAGAAAGAAAAGGAATTTAGAGCTAAGTGTATGGAGGTTTTATAGAGAGGAGTACTGATATAGAGAATGGGTAGAGGAAGGATACAGTATAAGGGAATAGAATGTATGTTACCTGACAGATGGCTTGCTGAAGAGAATAGCCAAGTTGTCTTCAGTACAAACACCTTTGTTTTTGCCTTTGTCAGCTTCAGACGTTGTAGGGCTTTTGGTGGTCCCGTCCCCTGATTGTTCTGTGATGATAATCCCTTTCAGTGCTGGGGCTTTCTTGACAGGCTGGACGAAAAAGAAATCATCATCATCGTCATCATTATCATTCTTTGGGGATGATGATGGTTCTTCAACAACAATGTTGAGATGTTCATCGTCCTCAGCTTCTTCTTCATCAGTATCAACCTCATCAGCATAAGGTTTGGTCACATCAGCAGCAGCTTCTTCGAGTTACTCCTCCTCAGATATAAAGGGAGGTTCCTCGGTTCCCTCAGGGTTTTCAACTCCCTGGGGATTTGCAGATGTAGCAGCAGCAGTTGTCTCCCCTCAGCATGATCATCATCATGGGGAAGATCATCTTGTACATTCTCCCCCTCTTCCACTTTATGAGTGGGGGAGTTAACCTGAGCAGCAACATCAGTCATAGGTTCACTGTCTTGTTGGCCAGTGATACCCATAAAGACTTCAATCACCACTAGTCTGTCTTCCAGGCCAGAAATAGTAGGAGCGATCTGTTAAAGTTCTTCTCGATATGCCTGAGTAAAAGTTGAAGGGGCACAAGTTGGGGCGTTCAGGCGCTCGAGGAGCTGTTGGAGTAGATTGGTGGTAGTGCTGACTTCCGTCCTTAGAGAGGACACATCTCCCTGATGATTATCTACTGCTGTCTTCAGCGTTGTGACCTTGCTGGACAGTGTAGTGAAATCTGAGGAAAGTATGCCGTTGGAGACGTTTAAAGCATTGACCGAGGTGGAGTTTTCAGCAATAGCAGCAACAAGGTTTGCAACACTGCTTTCCATCTTTTCCAGATCAGCACTGGAAGCTTTCTTCTCTATCTCTGATTTCATCGACTTTAGATCATTATCAGCGTTTGTAACCGCTAACGAGTTGGCAGAGAGAGTGTTGGTGTGATCATCCACCTTTGTTGTCAGATCTTTTAGGGAGTTTTCGATATCTCCCAATTTAGGACCTGAAATAGTAAATAACTTATGAACAAAGGAAATCTCAGAAGTTGGGGATTTTGAGAGAGTGTTTGGGATATTGTGTATACCTGCGGGATGGTTGATGAAGCTATCGAAGTCACAATGGCCTGAAAAGTTTTCCATGTCGTATTCCAGAGAGCCAATTGTCTTAGACGCGCCTGCAAGTCCTATAGATTGTCCCATTATCCTCTGAACATTTTCAGCAGTAGTGTCATTGAGGATGACGTTTGTTGTAGAGAAAAGGGGTATGCGAGTTTGTGAGACCAAGGGAATGGAGGTAGGAGTGAAGTATGGGAAGATTGGTTGGGTACCAGGTTCATCGTTGGATCCGCTGAGAAGTACTTCTTCAATCCGTAGAGAGACTAAAGGAGGAGGGTTCATTTCCAGGTTTATAACCTCAGCGTGTAGAGACGCTGAAGTTGGTATAGAAGGGATGGCTTGTTCAGCTGTGGCATAGCGTACCATGGAAACATCCAGCGATTCTATAGAAAGAACCGTAGAGTCTTCAGCCTGGGAAGGATGGGATGGTTGCTCGTTGGTTTTCTTGATTCTTTCAGAATCAAGTGGGGTAGCAGAATATTTCTTTTTACGAGAAGGAGTAGAGGGTGCAACTTGGGTATCAGCAGTGGGGATTTCCGCTGAGATAGCCGCAGAAGTAGAAGAAGGAGGTTTAAGAATAGATAAGAGTGTAGTAAGACGTACCTCGTTTGGCATGGGAAGGAAGTCGAGGGCCAACCCGAGAGAGTCTCAGGCCACCCACCTGCGGGTACTTATCCTTCATTCTGTGTTGGAAGATGGCACTGATAAACCTGGGATAAGGAACACAGGTTGGTCTATCAGCCATATCCACTCTGACTGCCAGGTCGTCATAGATGATGGACGCCCAGTTGACGTGTAGTCCTTTCAGCAGAGCATAGCCCATGGCTTGCTGAGGTTGAGCGGTTTGATCAGAGGAGCCGAATTTCACTGTCATACAGCTTATGAGGTGAGCGAAGATGAAGTTCATCTCGCTTGGCATCTTTGACTTCTTGATTAGAGTAATATTTTTCTCTGGGAGTTCATTTATCCCTTGATCCCATCCATACTTCATTGCATCGAAAATGCAGTGATGGCTTCTCGATCAGCTAGGTTTTTGGGATTGGGTAGAGGCACAAAACGTTTTTCTTTGGTGGCGGCGGGAAGGTTCGGGACTTTTCGAATGATCGCATGGTGTATTTTGACGGTTCCAAAGTCTGTGTCACAGAGAATGACATCCAACAGTTTCTTTGGGTCTTTTGGTGAGGGTAACTGAGCTCTTCTGGTAGTATACCAGAATTAGGCTAATAGAGAGCGATGAGCAAGGGGTGGATAGTCAGGGTTGTGGATAAGGGGCAAGTTTTCAGTAAGTTTACAGCATCATCAAGATGTTTGACTTGTCTCTTCGGATGGAAATCAAAGAGAGCATAGTGATTATTATGTTGGAAGGTAACCTGCTCCAGTTTGAATTTCACTTGAGGAGCCATTGTGAGAATCACTTTCTCAATAGTAGAAGATTTGGTAGCAGCTTCACCAGACGTAGCAATTTCTGTTTATAGACGAATTATAAACAAAAGAGTTTATAATGAATAAAATATTCAAAATAAGGGTTTTAGGGTTTTCAAAGAAAGTTGGGTTTTGCTAGTTTTGACAAGAATTTCAAAACTACTGAATGTCTTGTTTTTCCAGCATTCTTATTAAGACAAGGATTCTGGAAAAACATATGAGTAACAAGTTTAAGATTTTGGGTTTTAAACTTGAAGAACAACCATGAAGGTTGTGTTCATAAAATCATGAAAGAAAATGATTTCATTTAGATAAAGTTCTTTTGTTTGATATGTTAAAAGCAATAATAAGATCATAAACAAGTTTAAAGAAGGAAAATAATGAGAATATTAACCTTTGATGATTGAAGAAGATGAACAGTTCTTGAACAATATTTTGAATGTAGCAGAGAAATTCTTTTCTTGAAGGAGAAGTTGTTCGCGTAAAGGAAAAAATATAAACTAGAATGTGTTTATATAGTGTGAGTAAGGAGAGAGAAAACTGTGAGCGGGAAAGTTTCTCATTAATGACACGGACACGTGTTTGCATCTGATTGGACGAGAAAAATGAAACGTGCAAACGTGTGTCAGAAGAAAGACGTGCCAGGGTTTATCCGTTGCAATGACGTCACAACTGTCCTTCAACATTTTTAGGATGTCTCTGAGGATTTTGAAAGTTCAGAGACAGTTTGAAAATATGAGGCACTGAATAGAAATATCAGTGTTAGTTTTAGAAATTTCAATGTATCGCTGATATGGAAGAGATATTCAGCGATGCAAATTATTTTGAAATATTTTCAGTTGTAGGCGAACGTCAGTGAGTAAGAGAGAACATACCTTGATATCAGCAAATCAATTTTGTTCAGAGAGAGTGATAAAAAGGGTTATACAAGTTCATTTTATAAGCACTGATTAAATGTGAACTGCTGAAGATTTTACTCTTCTAAGTTCAGCATTCCAAGCTCGCTGATGAGAAAGTTAAATCTTGTCTCGTCAAGAGGTTTGGTGAAAAGATCAGCTAACTGAAAGTCAGGTAGGATAAAATGAAATTCTATGTCACCATTCATCACATGATCTCAGATAAAATGATACCTGATCTCGATGTGTTTAGTCTTTGAGTGTAGCATTGGATTGTTGGCTATAGCGATGGCACTAGTGCTGTCGCAATAGATTGGAATCTTTGAGAGCTGAAGGTCATAGTCTAGTAGTTGATTTCTCATCCACAAGACCTGAGAACAACAGCTTCCAGCAGCTACATACTCAGCTTCAGCAGTTGAGGTGAACACTGAGTTTTCCTTTTTACTTGTCCAACTCACTAGCTTACTACCCAGGAGATGACAACCTCCTGTGGTGCTTTTCCTATCAAGTTTGCAACCTACAAAGTCACTTTCTGAATAGGCGGTTAGATCAAACCCTGAGTCTTTGGGATACCAAAGACCTAGGTTAGGAGTACCATTAAGGTATCTAAAAATACGCTTTACAACGATCAAATGAGATTCCTTAGGTTCAACTTGATATCGTGCACACAAGCAAGTTGCATACATAATATCAGGTCGTCTAGCTGTAAGATACAAGAGAGAGTCGATCATCCCATGGTATGTCGTAACATTAACAAGTTTTCCTGAAGGATCCTTGTTAAGGGTCAGCGGCGGTGCCATAGGGGTTTTCATAGCTGAACTCTGAGTTAAATCAAATTTCTTCAGCATATCTTTAACATACTTTCCCTGAAAAATGAAAGTTCCTTTTTCATTCTGTTTGATTTGAAGACCAATGAAATATGTTAGCTCACCCATCATACTCATTTTGTATTCAACTTTCATCCTTTCAGCAAAACGAGTACATAGGTCAGGGTTAGTGGAACCAAATATAATATCATCGACATATATTTGAACAAGAATAATATGACTTTTTACTTCCCTGAAAAATAGAGTTTTATCGATTTTACCTCGCTCAAAATTTTCAATACGGAGATAAGTGGAAATAGTGTCATACCATGCACGAGGAGCTTGCTTTAAGCCATAAAGTTCCTTATCCAACTTATAAACATAACCTGGATGCTTAGGATCTGAAAATCCTGGAGGTTGTTCCACATAAACTTCTTCATTCAGCTTTCCATTTAGGAATGCTGACTTGACATCCATTTGATAAACTTTGAAGTCTTTGTGTACAACATATGCTAAGAATAGACGAATAGACTCTAGTCTTGCCACTGGGGCGAATGTTTCGTCGTAGTCTATGCCTTCCTCTTGTCTGTATCCCTGAGAAACTAGTCGAGCCTTGTTGCGGGTTACAGTTCTATGTTCATCCAATTTGTTTCGATAGACCCATTTAGTGGCTATCACTGACTTGTCAGATGGACGAGGAACGAGCTTCCAAACTTTGTTTCATTCGAATTCAGTCAGCTCTTCTTGCATAGCGTTGACCCAGTTTAGATCTCTGAGGGCATCATATGTTTTCTTTGGTTCAATAAGAGAAATAAAGTTAACAAAAAGACAAATATTACCTGTACCTCGTCGAGTCTGAACACCAGCGTTTGGATCACCACGAATTTGAACAATAGGGTGATTAATAGTCCATCGCTGAGCCGGAGCATAAGTCGTTGGCTCCATCTGAACTACTGGAGGAGCTGAAGATGAGGCTTCAGCAACTTCTGGTATATCAGCCAAGAGAGAAAGAGGTTCAGATGTTATATCGTTCATTGATTGTTGAGAAGTAGATGGTATGTCTGAGATAGAAGGTTCAAACGCAGGCATAGTGTTAATAGGAACAACTGAGACCTTTGACGTTTCAGCTTCACTATTCTGCATGCTTGGGATGATAGTAGGATCATCATCTTCAGCGGGATGAGTATGAGATGGAGTACCAGCATCCTCTGAATCACCAAGATGAGAAAAAATCCATTGATTCAGTTCTTCAGTATCAGCAGACGGCTTAGAGTTTGTTGAACGGGATTCGTCAAAGGTGACGTGAATAGTTTCTTCTACAGTCTGTCCTCTTCTGTTGAAGACTCTGAAGGCTTTGGAGACTGAGGAGTATCCAGGAAAGATTCCATCATCAGTCTTAGGATCAAACTTTCCAAGGGCCTCTCTGTTGTTCAGTATGAAACGCTGACATCCAAAGATGTGAAGAAAGCTGATTGAAGGCTTTCTCCCATGAAAAAATTCATAGGCTGTCTTTTTGAATCTTTTTACTATCAACGACCTGTTTTGAGTAAAACAAGCAGTGTTGACAGCTTCTGCCCAAAACTGAGTAGGCAGGTGAGAATCGTTGAGCATTGATCGTGCGGCTTCAATGACTGTTCTATTTCTTCTTTCAGCGACTCCATTCTGTTGTGGTATTCTCACTGAAGATAAGTTGTGAGAAATACTCTTACTTTCAAAGAAGGAATCAAGAGACTTTTTTTTTGAATTCAGTCCCATGATCACTCCTTATTGAGCGAACGATCATGTTGTTCAGGACTTCCATTTTCCTGAAATAGGTGATGAGTTTTTCTGGGGTGTCACTCTTAGAACGGAGGAACATAACCCTGGTATAGCGAGAGAATTCATCAACTATGACCAAAGTATATTTCTTTCCAGCAATGGATTGTTTGTTAACAGGGCAAACAAATCCATATGGAGTAGTTGTAGAGGAGATGACACTGAGGAGACTTGCTTTGTCTTGTAGCTTGCCTTGGTCTGTTTCCCTTTCTCACACGCTGAACATAAGGACTCTTTGGCGTATGAGGGTTGAGGTAGACCAGTGACTAACTCTTTAGAAGAAAAAGTATTCAGTGTCTTGAAGTTGAGATGAGAGAGCCTCTTATGCTAAAGCCAATTGACATCTGATGAGGCTTTTAAGAAGAAACAGGAGTTCTCAGTGGTAGTAGAGTCCATGTTTATGACGTAAACATTTTACATCTGATAACCGCTGAGAGATATCTTCTCCTTTTTGTCAGTGACAAAGCAGGATTCCTTAGTGAAAATCACTTTGTTATCCTTGTCACAAAGCTGACTAATGCTCAGAAGATTGTGCTTCAGTCCTTCAATGTATGCGACTCTTTTGAAGGTTGTTGTACCATTAGATAGTACACCAAACCCTCGGGTATAGCCTTCCCATTTCCACCGAAAGTCACAGAGGGACCCTTTTCTTCCTGATACTCAGCAAACAGGTCTTTCTTTCCAGTCATGTGTCTAGAACATCCGCTATCGAGATACCAGTTGCCCTTCCGAACCTGCAAGCAAAGGAGGATTAGTTTGATTTGGGCACCCATTTCATTATGAGCCCACACTTATCACTGGTGGTAAAGGAAGTGGAAGGTTCAACAATCTTCGCAGCATTTGAAGATTCAGCTATGGAGTCATTCTTCACTTTGGTTAATTTCTTAACCTCAGTGGTCTTCTTTGCCTTGAGGGCATTTATCTTTACCTTATCTAACTTATCAGTTTTGGTGGTTGTGGGGCACTTACTAGCAATGTGATCGGTAAGTCCGCAGTGATAACATTTCCTGTAGCTAAAAGTAGCTTTAGGACCATTTGCATGCTTACCTATAAGTTTTAAATGAGGAGGGCCAGCACCAAGTATACCTTTGGCATTGGAAATAGGAGGAACTATCAGTTCATCAGATTTTGTATCAGTAATATCCACTTTCAGTCTAGGAGTGGATCGCTGAACGAGTCCAGGGATCTTGTTCTTAGAGTTAAAGGGATAAGTCGCTGAAGCTTTGGAAGCATTCAGCTTAGGTATAAAGATACCCTTCTGAGGTTTTTCATAAATAACTTTTTCTTTAACTTTATCTTTAAAGAATGGGGTAGGTTTTTCCTCAGGGATGGGAGGTTTTGAAGAGGAACACTGAGTTGATGAAGTATTAGCGATTGAGGATACGAAAGTTCCGAATTTAAGCATGGAACGATCAGTGGCTGTTTTAGGAATAGCATTTTTGAAACCAAGTCCACGTTTATCACTCAAAGTAATCTGGGACTTTATGATCTCAGTGATCGTTGTTGAGGATTTACACCATCCTTCAACAGTAGCCTTTTCAGCATTTAATGCAGCGATAGCTTCTTCTCTTTCTATTTTTACTAGCTGATTAATATGAACTTGATCTTTTAAATCCTCTTCAATTTTAGAAAGCTTTTCTATTTGAAGGTGACAGTGTTTGAGTTGTTCAACGAGATCAAGATTCTGATTTTCAACGACTGTTTTCCCATTCATGGCATCATATAAATTAGCAGTCAAGAGATCGATTTTACGAAGACTTTCAGCTTCATCATGGTCTGAAATATGAGTAAAGAAAGAAGGTGATACCTTGGTAGCAGAGGTTGAGTAGAGGGAATGTCAGAGTTTTCCACCTCATCTTCAATCTTGGCTATTCGACAGAGATTGGCTTCATCATCATCTTCAGAGTCAGATGATTCTTCTTCGTCAGAGGCAGCCCAATCAAAGTCAGCCATGAGGCCTTTGCCTTTCTACTTAAAGCTTTTCAGCTTTGCATATTTTTCTTTCAGCTTTTGATACTTTTCATCTCTAGCCCTGGGGTTAGAGGACTTCTTGTGGAAAGCTAAGGTTTTAGAGACTTTATTTGACCTGCACTCGCTAGAAAATGTCCTATTTTTTCGCAGTTATAGCAAGTAGTAGTAGCCTTATCAACAGGAGTCGATGATCTAGGCTTGTCAGTGTTTGGGTAAAAATTCACAGATCTCGACCACGACCAAGGTAAGGAATGCACTTACTTCTCTTCTCCATGACAAGGTAAAATCATAGTACTTTATCTTATGGTCGAAAGGTAAGATCGAAAGTCATTTCATCTCACGACACTCGACCTCGATGTCGTACGTTCCACACGACCGTCGCATAGATCATGCGACCTCGACCGACTAACGTGTGATACGACTGTTATGTTTGTTCAATTTTTTAATGCAGGAGTCAACGTCATTAATGGACAATGGCTATAACCGACGAGATCAATCATGAGCATTTACTCCTACAACCGTTACGACAGTTATTGAAGCGTTCAACGAGCTATTTAAAGCGCCCGAAGACTATAAAAATGGAGCTCAATCACCAGTTAAAAGAGAGAATTTGATCACCGAAAAACAAAAGCATTCATCCGAACTCAGAAGAACATTCGTAGCAACTAAATTATTTTCGAAGAATCACTCTTCACGCACGACAACCACCCTCGACACATTGTTCTCACACACGACACACTTGTTTTTACATTCGAAAGTCATTCTTTCATTTGTATTGTAATCTCTGTACGATCGACATCTAAAACATAAGGACATCACCCCTGATTGCGACCATAGTGCAACGACGACCTCCACCGTCGTCTGCGGGTTTTTTCCTCATTAAGGTTGTTCCCGCGTCACCAAAATATCTGTCTCATTTACATTTTTTGTCTCCGTCGCACGCTTTGTCGAGAGATCCATTTCTTTAGTTGTTAAATTCCACAATCGACCTTAAGTTGTACTTTGGTGCAATTTTTGGCATTAACAGTTTGGCGCCATCCGTGGGACCCCATCTAGAGAAAAACTTCAACAAACGTGCATCCTACTAACGGTTTCTTAAAGTTCTCTTCTTCTATTTCAGTGACATGGAGAGTAACGAGAGCCCAGAACAGATCATTGCCCATGCGCATGAGGATCCCAAGAATGCGCAGGATGCTCCTGAAGCAGTCAATGATTACCCCCTAGAGGAAGTCATCCTGGACCAAAGCAAGCCTGGACAAAAAATCATTATAGGTTCATCCCTCGATCCCTGCTTCAAGAAAAAGATGATATCTTTTTGGCAGGAATATGCCGACTGCTTTGCCTGGTCACATGAAGATATGGTCGGCATCGACCCTGATGTCATTTCCCACAAGCTCAACATCGACTCGTCGTTCAAACCTATCAAGCAGAAGCGGCGTAAATTCACTCCTGAGATGAATAAGGAGATAAATGATGATGTCGACAACCTCCTCAAGACTGGGAAAATCCGAGAAGTAAAGTACCCCGATTGGCTAGCTAATGTTGTGGTCGTGGCAAAGAAGAATGGAAAATGGAGGGTCTGTATCGACTTCACAGACCTTAACAAAGCTTATCCCAAAGATCCTTTTCCATTACCACATATCGACGCCATGGTTGACACAACAGCGGGGCACGGACTACTGACATTCATGGATGCCTACTCTGGATATAATCAAATCCGGATGCACGTCGAGGATCAGGATAAAACCGCCTTCATGACAGACTGAGGTATTTATTGTTATAAGGTTATGCCTTTTGGACTAAAAAATGCAGGTTCTACCCACCAGCGTCTAGTAAATAAAATGTTCAAAGACTATCTCGGCGATACGATGGAAGTGTATATCGACAACATGCTTGTCAAGTCTAAATGAGCGATCGATCATGTCGAACATCTAAGGCATTCGTTCGACATCCTTCGAAAGTATAATATGAAGCTCAACCCGACGAAATGTTCCTTTGGTGTCAGTGCTGGGAAATTCTTAGGTTATATGGTCACCCGCCGAGACATCGAGGCTAATTCGGACCAGATCAAAGCCATTGTCGAGATCAAATCTCCTAGAAATTTCAAAGAGGTCTAAAAACTCACTGGTCGGGTAGCAGCTCTAAACAGGTTCATCTCCCAATCCTCAGATAAATGTCATTTATTTTACAATTTCCTCAGGAAGAACAGAGGTTTCGACTGGACCGACGACCATGAGCAAGCACTGCAAAAACTCAAGGAGTATATGACGTCGCCTCCCTTGCTATCAAAACCTCACGATCATGAGGTCTTGTAGCTATATTTGGCTGTCAGTCCTAATGCAGTAAATGCCGTCTTGACGCGAGAAGATGAAAAGAAACAACTGCCGATTTACTATGTAAGTAAATCTTTTCTGAACGCAGAAACAATGTATTCCTTTATGGAGAAATTGCTTTTATCGCTAGTCACAGCTGCCAAAAAACTACATCACTACTTTGAGTCACATCCCATTACTGTCGTGAATAATTTACCTCTTAAGTCTGTCTTGAGGAAACCCGAGTTGACAGGTCGTTTAGCAAAATGGAGCATATACCTCAGCAGTTACGACATCGACTTCAAACCCAGGACTGCGATCAAATCGCAAGCTTTGGCTGATTTTATTGGTGATTTCAGCCAAGAATTGGAGAAAGAAGCAGAGCTCGAAGTGTCAACTGTGGAGACTCACGACGACGTGCCTTGGATCTTACACGTCGATGGGTCATCCAACACTCGAGGTTCGGGACAGGGCGACGTCTTAAAGTCGCCACAAGGGGGAAAGATGGTATATTCAGTTCGATGCAATTTCAAAACCACCAACAACGAAGCTGAATACGAAGCCTTGATCGTGGGGATGAATATGACCCACGACTCGGGGGCAACCACGTTACATGTAAGGAGCGACTCTCTCTTGGTGGTAAATCAGATCAATGGAGAATTCGCGGCCAAAGATTCAAAAATGACAGCATACCTAAACGTAGCAAAAGAAATTTCCAAAAAATTTAAATTTTTTTCTATTGAAAAGATTCCAAGGGACCAGAATACTCAGGCCGACGCTTTAGCAATCCATGGATCTCCCTTGGTCGAGCCAATATTCGACAGCATCCCTATGATCCACCTGGCGACGTCGTCCATCGGAATTGACGACATTGTCCAGATAGAAGTCCAAGAAGATGATTGGTCGTGCGATATCAGAAATTTTCTTATGCGCGACCGACTCCCGGAAGACAAAATGGAAGCTTGAAAGATAAGATTCAAAGCGTCCAAGTATGTCATGATCGAAGATAGCCTCTATCGACGCTCATCAACAGGCTTAAATTTGAGATGTGTCATCAGCAAAAGTAAAGCCTAGAAAATCCTCCAAGAGATGCATGATGGAGAATGTGGCAATCACTCCGGAGGTCGCAGTTTGGCTAATCGTATCTCTCGACAGGGATACTTTTGGCCAACGTTGCGACAGGAAGCCGTCAAGTTTGTCCAAAGCTGTTATCCATGTCAACGACACTCAGGTATGTCTCATAAACCCTCTGAACCTTTGCACGCGACACTTGTCCCGTGGCCTTTCATGAGATGGGGAATGGATATTGTCGGCAAACTACCACCCGCCCCAGGACAAAAGGTATTCCTTCTTGTACTTACGGATTACTTTTCCAAATGGGTCGAAGCGGCTTCTTTTTCCCAAGTTAGGGATAAAGAAGTCATCTCTTTTATCCAGACTAACATCATATGCAGGTTTGGGATCCCATCCGAGATTGTCTGCGACAATGGAACCCAATTCATAAGCGACAGGACCCGACAATCCTGTGAGGATAGAAGCATCAAGCTGACGACCTCGACCCCCAGATATCCCTAAGCCAACGAACTTGCCGAATCAAGCAACCAGACCATTGTTGCTTCGATCATGAAAAGATTAAAAGCTGCAAAGGGTAAATGGGTCGAAGAACTCCCTTCAGTTATGTGGGCAAACCGCACGACGCCACGCACGACCACAGGACAAACCCCATTCTCTCTCGTCTACGGTTGTGAAGCAGTCCTACCGGTCGAAGTCCAGCTCCCAACCTCGAGGCATACTTCCGTTGACCACAACCTGGTTTATTTAAGTTACGACCTCGACGCCCTCGAGGAGTTTAGAGAATCAGCCTTGGTCAGAATGGTATCACAGAAGCAAGCAGTCGAGCGACATTTCAATAAGAATGTCAAAGTCAAAATATTTCATGAAGGTGACTACGTCCTCCGTCGAGCGTTCCAAAACACTCAAGAGCTCAATGCGGCCAAACTTTCCATTAAGTGGGAAGGTCCTTACCGCATCTCCGATGTCATTTGTAAGGGAGCCTATCGGCTCCAGACTCTTGACAATCAAGAAATCCTGCGTAGTTGGAATGCGACGCACCTAAAAAAGTATTTCTTTTGAAACCACTTTCCCATCATACAAATTTTTATTCACCTCGACAGTAACTGACTTAAACATCGGAGGATCGTTGGTTAGCCAACGACTGACCTCTGACAAAATTCTATCACCGGATCGCATAACAGAAGTACCCAAATCTATGACTTAATCATTTTATCACTAGGGCACACGACTCAAGTTTCGTCATACGATCTAGTTACACGATCGTAAGGTCCAGGCAACCCCTCAATCTAAGTTTCTGGACTTAGAAAATTTTTTGTATGCCTTGACGCATCGATGACATCTATTTATGCTTATTAATGCAACTCAAATGTAGGGTTTACGTCTTGCTCGTTATATTGCAATAAATACCTATACGAATTTTATACGATTATCCGCTTATTCTATACGAATTTTATGGTCGATACTACGTTTACCCACAACACATGTAAATCAAAACAACAGCACGAATGAGACTTTCATTTACCAAACGAACGATTACACATGAGCGACCAACGGTCGAGTATTCAAAAGCAGAAACAAAAGTTAAAGTTCACTACGTGCGAAAAGCTAGACCACAATCGGGCACAGAAATCAGAATTCATAAAACCAAAATTTATCCTAAATCTAGGGAAAAAGGTCGATAACATCTCTGCCCGGAGTCTCGACCTTCGAGTCCTCGTCAACCCCGAAGCATGCCGAAGAGTCCATGCAAGGATCAAACGAGTATGTTAGGAGACGTTTCCCAACGCCCTACGCCGCGACATTTTGAGAATGCGGCTCTTAAGATTAATGATAAGGTTGGAGGATGGAATACGATATTGTCGACGAACGACTTCCGGTCCAACGTCTTCTCTATATCCGCGTATCGAGCGAGAGAAGATAGAAATATCTGTAAAATACAAAAGGAATATGTTAACAAACACTCGACGAAAGTTAAACATTGGGAACACGAGTTTCGAAGGCAAAACTCACTAAAAACGCTAGTCCATCTATACGCAATCCCATCTCTTCGATGGAGACCCTTCGAAAACGCTTCTTGAATGATAAGAGCTGATATTTCCCCAGATGCGAATGTGTCCCAGTCCCGTCAAGGACATAGTCATTCAAGAGGATCGATGGCAACGTAAAGTTGATCGTCATGACTTCCTCCTCACCCTCTCCCGTCTTTACACCATTGCCCTTATCGGCTGACAAAAGGGTCGACGTGGATGTAGAAGACATCGTCGCCAGATGCGCAGAATCCACGAACGTCGCGTCTATCGCAATCAATGCCTTCACCAATTCAGGCATAATAATTCTCGATGAACCTCCAAAACTTGAAAAAAGTTCAAGAAACCACACCTTTTATAGACACTCAAAGGCTTCGAAAATCTTCAGCAAAGTTAGCAATTTTGGAAAATATTGAGCAAAGAAGAGCAAAGAATCGAAGAAGAATCTCTCTCTAAAAGCTTTCCGAAAGTCATAAAAGGAAATGATCCATTATGATCCCTATTTATACAAAAAATCATGTCAGGTCGAGTCTCTTGATAATCAACACGCGCCCCTGTCTTTTCGTATGACCACTTGGATCGTCGACACCTGGCAGCGACAGCTGGTAAGCACCATCATGCGTCGGAATGACGTCATGACTTTATCCTCTTTTCGACTTCTCGTTTAGTTAGAATTGAACCAATTCAGTTCCGCGGCAACCAAGGTATCTTTTGACACGTGTCATCATTTCATGCGTCCGACTAACAAAATTTAAAATTCGAATTTTCCATCCTACTTTCAAATTTTGGGGGCAAACTGTTTGGGTAAAAATTCACAAGTCTCGACCACGACCAAGGTAAGCAATGCACTTACTTCATTTCTCCATGACAAGGTAAAATCATAGTACTTTATCCTATGGTCGAAAGGTAAGATCGGAAGTCAATTCATCTCACGACACTCGACCTAGATGTCGTACGTTCCACACGACCGTTGCATAGATCATGCAACCTCGACCGACTAACGCATGATACGACTATTATGTTTGTTCAGTGTTTTAATGCAGGAGTCAACGTCATTAATGGACAACGGCTATAATCGACGAGATCAATCATGAGCATTTACTCCGATAACTGTTACGACAATTATTGAAGCATTCAACGAGTTATTGCGCCCGAAGACTATTAATATGAAGCTCAATCACCAGTTAAAAGAGAGATTTCGATCACCGAACAACAGAAGCATTCATCCGAATTCAGAAGAAGATTAAAAGAAAATAACTTCTTTTCGAAGAATCACCCTCGACGCATGACAACCACCTCTCGACACGTTGTTCTCACACATGACACACTTGTTTTTACATTCGAAACACTTGTTACTTTACATTTCAAAGTCATTGTTTCATTTGTATTGTAATCTCTGTACGATCGACATCTAAAACATAAGGACATCACCCCTGACTAGCGACCATAGTGCAACGACGACCTCAACTGTCTTCCGCGGGTGTATTCCTCATTGAGGTTTTTCCCGCGTCACCAAAATCTCTGTCTCATTTACATTTTTTGTCTCCGTCGCACGCTTTGTCGAGAGATCCCATTCTTTAGTTTTTAAATTCCACAATCGACCTTAAGTTGTACTTTGGTGCAATTTTTGGCATTAACAGTCAGTAATAGCAAGAGGCTTGTTTTTAAAGTTTTTCTTTTTGGCGAATATCCTGAATTTATTAGAAAGGAGAGCCAAAGATTCTTCAAGATCTGAAGAGTCAGCATCTGAAGAGCGTTCAGAATTAGTCTCCAACTCAATGATAGTAACAGTAGATCACTGAGTTGTAGGTAACTCTGTGATTAAAGCAACATGGGTGCTTTTGGAATCTTTCACAAGAATCTTCTTAAGATGACAGGACTGCTCATGATTGAGCATAGTGCCATATAAGGTAGAGAGAGTCATAGATTTAAGATCCTTTGACGGCTTGAGACACATAGAATAATTGTCCCAGCTTTCAGGTAAACATTCTAAAAACTTTGTCAAAATTTCAAAGTTAGAATATTCCTTACCACCAGTTTTCAGATCTATAATTAAGCAGTTAAAGCGTTGGTGTACTTCAGATAGATATTCATTCTTACCACAAATGAAGCTCTCGTACTGTCTTACCAGGTTGATCTTTCGAGAGTCCTGGACTTCAGATGTACCTTCATATTGAACACAGATTGTGTCCCACATGGCTTTAGATGACCTCAGGTTTATGAAGAAATTGTAGACATCATCAGGAAGGGCCATGGAGAGAATGAACTTGGCCTTAGTGTCGATGGCCCCTTTCTTCTTGTCTTCATCGGACCAGTTATGAGGTTCCTTAGGCACCACTCTTTCAGGAATAACATCTTTAGTGGTAGTACCTGGGACTTCAGGGTTGATTCTTACAAGAACACATGGACCATGTTCGATGTAATAAGGCATAGTAGGATCTACACCTTCTAAGAAGAAGATCATCCTATTTTTCCAAAGATTAAAGTTATCTCTGGAAAATCTAGGGGGTTCTACAAGAGAACCATTGTCAATATAGTTAGTGTTTCTGTTGGTAGCCATAGTAGCAAGAGAAAAGGAATTAGTATAAGCAATATCTTGTTTATTAGATTAAAGAAATCATCTCTGATACCACTTGTTTGATACCACTTGTTGGTCCCGAAGGGTTATACAAGTTTCTAGAAGGGGGGGGGGGGGTTGAATACAAACACATGATTTTTACTTTCTAAATTGTTTATTGATATAATCAAACAATTTACAACTTGTTGCGGAACAAGATTAAGGATTAACCTAATCTAAACAAGTTAAGAACACACAGTTTCTTGCACTAGAATTAAGTAGAAAAGGAGATAAGTAAATCACGAATAATATCCTAATACTGAGATAGAAAGAAGAAGATGGTCGAGCACTTCAAAATGATGTAGGGTTTCTTCTTATATACTGCATGCATTTAATGCGTTGCAGTATTACTTTACACGTGGCAGCAGCTGGTTGGTTGCATGATTTGACTTTAGTAGACAACCTAGTACCCGCATGATGAACAATGTAGAATCAAAGATGGTTGTACGATTCTGGACAAAAGGGATGCCCGTTCTGACATATCGTACGGAGACGTGCAAGGGGATAAGACAAAAGTATCTTGTAGAGTAGACCTCATGATCAGCGCTTCGGTGAACAATACTTTATCAGCGAGTGACAAAGTTCAGCGAATGCTGAAGTCTTTTACTTGAAACTTCACATTGAGTGGACAGGTCTTGCTTCGTTGATACCCACATCAGTTCATGAGTAGACTTGTCGCTGATTCTTTGGCTTGATCTTCGACTTCAGCATATAATCTTTGTTGAAGTGAAAGTTGTCTTCAGGGATCATAAGTAAACAATAAAAGCTATCAACGACCATCACATAAGACTGAACAGGCTCAGCGCTTGTGGATGAACAGTGTTCGCTGAATGTTAAACTTAAAGAGCTAGAATTCCTATCAGCGGTACTGAAATAATCTTAGTACTTATCAACGATAGTAAACTCTATTACATATTTGTTTACTTACAATTTTCACTAAGTGTTTAAAGAGGGTAATTATCAAATCACTGAGGGTTTGGATCAACATCAGGACTCGTACTTCAAAGCAAAATGGCTTCTAAACATATCAATTTAGGACTCGTACTTCAAAGAGATATGGTTTCTGAATAATTCAGTTCAGAACCCGTACTTCAATCATTTTGACTTCTGATCATATCAGATCAGGACTCGTTCTTCAACGACTATGACTTATGAATGTACTTCAATCCTGGTAATTCAGAACTCATTTTAATGATTAAGGATTTTTTATCCAAGTCTTGTTACTTGTGCAGGTTTGTCGAGATAAAAAATCTTTTGCAAATGTTAAGGGGGAGCTTATAATATTTTAAATCATTGTATCATGATTTGAGGGAGAGCTCAAATATTTCTGAATGTAAGTATCTTCTAAACTTAATCTCCTATTGTTTGAAAGAAGAACGACTTTCAAGCATGAAAAACATTTTTTCCTTAAATGTTCAAACTACTTCTCTATTCTCAAACAGATTTTATGGATTTAGAAGTGTGATTTTAAATGTTTTTCATAGAGATATTGGATTATTGTACTAGAACATCATTTTTTACCGTGTGTTTCGAAAGATTAATACTTGTGTCTTATCTTTTCTATACCTTCAACAATTCATACACACCGATACAACTTCATATTGACTTTTGTTATTACCATGTCTCTTGTGAAATCCCAAATCTAGCAAGTAATCAAGAATGATGTAGAGAGAGAATCTAAAGAGAACTTGTCATCCATATATTGATCTCTAAAGTGTGAATGAAAAATGATCAAGAGGTTCCTAAAGGGATCTAAATTCTTTTTAACTAAGAACTAGACATGCCTATTTATACCCATAACATACAAGGTATAAAGGCAAAGCTAACTAATACAGTACATTGACATTACAGTAAATCTTGAATACAACAATGCTCTAACAATCTCCCCCTTTGGATTCAAGATTTAAAAAAAATGACAACAGTCTTCAGCACTTTGTAAAGTCAATCTTCTTCAACAGACACTCTATCAAACCATCTTCAAGTCTTGTTCATGAAAATCAGATCTTTGAAGCTTTATCAGACTTTGACAAACAGTAACTTCTCGTATCCTTCTTGATGCCAGAACCTCAGTTCTCATATTAACTTTAAGGATCTGAAATCATCAATTCGGATGTAGACAAATTTGAAACCAAGGATTCAGATGTAAGAAGGATGCGAAATCATAAGGATTCGGATGCAAGAGGGTGCGAAACCATATGGATTCGGATGTAGTTAGGTACGAAACCATATGAATTCGGATCAAGTAGGATCCGAAACCATGGGAATTCGGATGTAGTTAGGTGCGAAACCATAGGATTCGTATCATGAAGGGTACGAAACCATGCCAAATTTGAATAAATGCAATCCGAAATCATTTGAAATAGGAATAGAGAGATGCGAAACCATTCACATTGTTGAACTTTTAGGTGTAAGCGCATTCCGAGAACCACTCAGAACTAAGATAACCAAATTCGGTGTAAGCGCATTCCGAGAACCACTCAGAACTAAGATAACCAAATTCAGCAACATTTGGACTTCACATGATCCTTCTTCCCCCGATCTTCAGTCTTTGTTCACGAATTTTTGACTTGAAAACTTTGATTTGAAAGCTCTTTGACATGAAATTGAAATTAAACTTTTCTCCCCCTTTTTCGATGATGGTGAGCATCATAATCATCGAAAACCATTTTCAATTTCAATCGTGTCTTTGAGTATTGCTATCAATCTCCTCCTTAGAGAATAACCTTGCTCCCCCTCAAAGTAAGAATTCTGGAGCAATTTGTTTTCTCCCCCTGAAAATATGCATATATTTCAATAACGATATTCATTTCAAATACAGTGCGTTAATGAAAACATTTATACAAGGAAAATAAAAATTCATTGAACCATATTTTAAAACTACTAACATTTGATCATTTGAAAACTTTACAAAAGAAATTCAGCTTAATGAAATTTAACAGATTTTTCAATCAAATGAGATCAAATGCATGTGTTTGGATTCAAGAACAAGTCATCATTGTATATCAAGTTAAAAATGTTTAGTTTCAACCCCTTTATTAAATCTATTTTGTGTACTAGCATGCGAAATATGATTAGCTTCAAGCATATGCAATTCTAAAACATGTAAGAATACTTTGCTCTACTCACACTATTTGTCCAAAATCAGAATTTCACAAATTTACGGGTTTATCGCGACTTTGTATTTTCTCCAAGTTTCAAGAGATGTGTGCTCATTGGCATCTTTTCTTTTGTGCTCATTGGCATCTTTTGATTTGTGCACATTGGCATCTTTTGATTTTGTGCTCATTGGCATCTTTTAATCAAAGAGTTTTAGTAAGAATAAGATACACCGTTAAACATGACTTTCTATCTGGTTCTATAGCAGGATTTGGGTTAGCAGATCCCAGACCAGTTGGCCTTAGGTGCTAGGTGTCGAGCACCCCTTAGAACTTAATTTCCCAAACCAGAAAGGCCACATCGATATATCTTAAACCCATTTGTACCAGTAGAACATGACTTTCTATCTGGTTCTATTGCAGGATTTGGGTCAGCCGATCCCAGACCAGTTGATCTTAGGGACTAGGTGTCGAGCACCCCTTAGGACTTACTCTCCCAAACCAGAAAGGCCACAGGTACAAACTTTCAAACTAAATGATATTCTATATAAGTTTGGATTTCCATCACAAAATATGAATGATATCTCAATCACTTGGTTCTAAAACATAGTGTTTCCCCCATATTTTCGTTTCCGTTCATCATTCTGACAAATAGGCTTTTTGAGCATTATATTCTATATAAGTCCGAATTTACATATCATTGAGAATTCAGCATGATTTCATTCATGTTTTGCTGGCCTTTCGATTTATTTCAGAAGTGAAAGTTGAAGCAAATCTAACTCAGATAATACAAAAATACTTGTAAAATCATCTTTTAGCACACATTTAATTCATTGAATGAAAATTGAAAATTTCATCTCGTTGAAGTAAATTTGTAAAGATTCAAGTTTTCAAAGCAGTAGAAACAAATATAATCCAATGTTACCTGTCATCACTTGTTCCTTGAAGTAAAAAGATATAACATTTAAGGATATTACCTGAGAAGTGTGAGTTCTAAACTGAATTGTTTAGAAGTCTTAGTCTTTGAAGTACGTGTCCTGAACTGAATTGTTCAGAAGCCATAGTCTTTGAAACACGGGTTTTGAACTGATATGTTCAAAAGCCAAAAACGTTGAAGCACGGGTCCTGAACTGATGTATTCAGAAACCAAAGACGTTGAAATCCGGGTTCTAAACTGATATGTTTAGAAACCATTCTCTCTTTGCTCCCCCTTAATGGTACATATACTCTTAAAAACAATTCACCGCTTCTCTTTTATTTTCAATCATGTGTGTGGTTTATGTTTCCAAATCAGCACCACACATTATGAACCTGTAAAACAGATTAAGCAGATTTTGGTACCCAACGGGACTTGGGTCCTAGTGGATTAGGTGTAGATTTCTTAAAAGGAATACTGTAAGTACCGTACCAATAAGAAGTAAAATCTTTATGCACCAAATCATTTGATCCACGTAAGAACAACAGATTTTCTTATGTGCCAACCTAATCAGATGATTTGTAGAATAAACAAGATTAGGTGGAACAGAAGATTTACCTTTCGGAGAATTGTTCCTCTTGGCATTTGATGTGGAGGTAGATGATTTTGGCACATCTTTCTTTGGAACTGTTGTGCCTTTAACTCTCCATTCCATCTTCACCTTCTTAAAGACTGGAACTTCTTTAGGATTGGAAGTCTTAGCTTTAGGCACATTTGTTTTGTTATCTGATTTATCAAACAGAGGATTATAGAAGAGATTTGTTGAACGGATCTGATTTTTTGAGAAACCAGTTGATCTATTAATATGTTTAGAAGGAATGTTTTTAAAACTCGAACTTGAAACAGTTTTAAAAGAGCATTCAGAATCATTAGAATTAACAAATGGAGTCTGAAAGATACTTTCAGGACTTACCTGCTTTGAGACATCAAATTTAAAAATGATGTCTTCAAGGTCCTTAACTTTGTTTATCAAAACATTTTTCTCTTTAGAAATTAGATCAAATTTCTTTTGGAGATCAGATTTTATCAATTGATCCTTCATAATATCCGCTGATAAACCAGATAATCTTTTGGTAAGATTAAGAATCACATCTTCAAAATATATGCGTTCCGATTCAAAATCTTTTTCCAAAAAATTTCTTTTATCAGTAATCTCTTTGAAAATTTCCATATTTTTCTTTTTAAGGGTTTTACTTTCCTTTTCAAAGAGATTTTTCTTTTCCGTGAAATCTTTTCTTTCCTTTTCCAAAAGATTTTCTAATTCAGAAATTTTCACGAAAAGCTCAGAACTTTTAATCTTAAAAAATTTGCGTTCTGTTTCAAATTCATTTCTTTCTTTCTCTTGCTTCTCTTTTTCAAGATATAAAACTTTCTCAAAATCGGAGATTTGTTTCAAAAGTTTTATATATTTTAGTTCAATTATTTCCTTTTCTTTAAGAACTTTCTTTGAAGAAGGTGACACTCTTTCACGTTCAGAAAGCTTCTTCTTCAATTCAACGTTTTCACTTTCCAACGTTGTTGTCTTTTCTTGAACTCTTTTTATTTGATTTTGTAAATATGAGTTCCCCTTTTCACTCTTGTCTTTCCCACTCTTCATATCAGCATTTTCTCTTTGAAGAGTTGTTACTTTCTCTTGAAGTTTCTCGATTTGATTGTGCAGACTTGAGTTGTCTTTCTTTGTTTCAAGACCTGCAATATAAACTTCAAGTTCAGTAATTCTTTTTGTAAGTTCAACATTTTGTTCTTTAAAAATACAATTTTCATTTGAAGAAGAAATGTCTAAAATGTGTCTCTTCAAATCAGCATTTTCTTCTTCCAATGTCTTTATACTCCCTTGAAGCTCCTTTATGTTATCTTGATGAGTTGTGATCTCAAGTGTCTTATTTTTCTCTTGAGTGACTTCAAGCACTACAATCTTGTCATTCAAATCTTTCAGTTCGGACTCAAGAGAAGAGACTTTGTCTTCTAATAAAGCTTTCTCAGACATGAGCTTTGTATTTTTTCTTGCATCTTCATTAGAATGTCTTATGTATCTAGAAAGAAAACCTTCAAGACGCTTGATCTCATCTTTAGCTTCAGGAAGAGTCCATTTTCTCTCTTTTCCTAACTGATACCATATTCTCCCACTTAAATTCTCTATGTCAGACATCTTGAAGAATGCTAGAAGATGATCTTTCAGAAAATCAATCAGAAAGTGTATAAAATACACTATAAATTTTTTTCTTGAAAAGCTATTAAAGTGTATGAAAAACACTATAGAAAAAATTTCGGAATAAAAATTTTTCTCAAAAGAATTCGGATGTATAAGGATTCGAAATCAATGAATTCGGATGTAGTTGGATCCGAAATCAATGAATTCAGATGAAGAAGGATTCAAATTCACTCAATTCGGACTTAACTTGGTTCGAATTCACTCAATTCGGACTTAACTGGGTTCGAATTCACTCAATTCAGACTTAACTGGATTCGAATTCACCCAATTCGGACTTAACTGGATTCGAATTCACTCAATTCGGACTTAACTGGGTTCGAATTCAACTCAATTCGAACTTAACAGAGTTCGAATTCAATGAATTCGAAAGCTTCTTGAGTCGAATTCTATACTTGTGATGCCAAGAACACTCCGAATTCCCTTTGAATGATCCGAATTGTGTATGAATGATCCGAATTCACCAAGAATGATCCGAATTCTGCACTTCGAACTTAAAAAACACTAAATCAGCCACAACTTTTTCAATTCTTGATCAATTGTTATGAAATTTGCACAGATTTGTTCGAAATTTGATTCCACACACTTTCTTAGTTAATCACAAATCCTAATTCGATCAATTTAATCGGATTATGATCCAAAATAGTAAGAAAGTGTTTTCGAACAAAAACATATATAAAATGATCAGATCTGCAAATTCTGTGCAGATTTTGGTATAGATCCTTGAATTAAAGATGTTCAGGGATGAAAATCGAGTGCAATGATGTCAAGAATCAATCCAAAAGATCAAAAAATGAAAAAGATGATGATTCTAGATGAACAGTAAATGAAGAAGGATTCGAAATCTTCAATGAATAGTGAATGATGTGTGATCTGAAATCTTCAAGAACAGTGTAAAAAATCTTCAATTTGCTCTTTGATCTGCTTGAATTTTCTGTTTAGCTCTGATACCAAATGTGAAATCCCAAATCTAGCAAGTAATCAAGAATGATGTAGAGAGAGAATCTAAAGAGAACTTGTCATCCATATATTGATCTCTAAAGTGTAAATGACAAATGATCAAGAGGTTCCTAAAGGGATCTAAATTCTTTTTAACTAAGAACTAGACATGCCTATTTATACCCATAACATACAAGGTATAAAGGCAAAGCTAACTAATACAGTACATTGACTTTACAGTAAATCTTGAATACAACAATGCTCTAACATCTCTAAACGAAACAATTTTTTCGATGGTAATACTCCCGTTTGTATTTCAAATTTTGTTGAGCATCATATTAATTTCAGCGTGAGAACTTAAGCGTTTCTGTTGATCCAAACCCTCAGTGATTTGATAATGACCCTATCTTAAATACTTAGTGAAAATTGTAAGTAAACAATATGTATCAGAGTTTCACTATCGCTGATAAGTACTAAGATCTTACAGTACTGCTGATAGGAACTCTCGCTCTTTTAGATTAAACATTCAGCGAACACTGTTCACCATATCGCTGAGTCTGTTCAGTCCGTATGGTGATCGCTGATAAGTTAGTTGTTTACTTATGATCCCTGAAGACAAGATTCACGTCAACAAAGGTTCTACGCTGAAGTCGAAGATTAAGCTCAAGAACCAGCGACAAGTCTCCTAATGAACTGATGCGGATCAGCGAAGACCCAGATTTGTCCACTCAACATGAAGTATCAAGTACAAGACTTCAGCTATCGCTGAACTTTATCATTCGCTGAATAGTAAATGATAATCGCTGAATCAACGAAAGCTGATCATGAAGTCCTCCGTACAAAGTAATTTTGTCTTAACCTCCCTTGCACGCCTCCGTACGAAATGTCAGAAAAGAACCTCCGAAAATCTGAAATCGTACAACCACTCTGATACTACACTGTTCATTCATGCGGCTACTAAGGTTGTCAACAAAGGTCAATGACATGCAACCAATCCGCTGATGACACGTGTAAAGTGTATACTGAATTGCATTAAATACATGCAGTATATAAAGAGATGAACTCACTTCATTTGAAGTAACTTGCTAACTCTGGACAAGTTCAAATCTCTCTTAAGATAGGATTTTATTAGTAATCTCCTTATCTTTCTTAGTGCAAGAAACCTTAGTGTTCCAACTTGTTTAGATTTAGGTTTATCCTTAATCTTGTTTCCGCAACAAGCTGTAAATTGTTAATGATTTATCAATAAACAATTTAGAAAAGTAAAATAGTGTGTTTGTATTCAACCCCCCCCCCCCCCCCCCCCTTCTACAAACTTGTATAGGCCTTTCGGGACCAACAAGTGGTATCAGAGCGGATTTGTTTAATCTCATAAACAAGATCTAATCTAAGATATTTCTCTTCCTAGCTATTATCTGAAAATGGCCAACACAAACACTCACTATATAGACAATGGTTCTCTTGCAAAACCCCCTAGATTTTCCAGAGATAACTTCAACTTGTGGAAAAATAGGATGACACTCTTCTTAGAAGGTGTAGACCCTACTATACCTTACTATCTTGAAAACGGCCCACACATCCCTGTAACAATAGATCCTGCAGTTCCAGCCACTGCAACTAGAGCTGCTATTCCAGAAAGGCTGATTCCAAAGGAAATCCATCATTGGACCGATGAAGACAAGAAGAAAGTGGCTGTAGATACAAAAGCCAGATCCATACTATCCATGGCCCTTCCTGACGAAGTCTACCATTCCGTCATGAACCTGAAATCCTCAAAAGCCATGTGGGACACAATATGTGTTCAATATGAAGGAACGTCTGAAGTCCAGGATTCAAGAAAGATCAACCTGGTAAGACAATACGAAAGCTTCATTTCTGGTAAGAATGAAACTCTCTCTGAAGTTCATCAACGTTTTAATTGCTTAATTATAGATCTAAAAACGGTTGGTAAGGAATATTCTAACTTTGAAGTGCTGACAAAGTTTTTAGAATGTTTACCTGAAAGTTGGGACAATTATTCCATGTGTCTCAAGCTGTCAAAAGATCTAAGATCAATGACACTTGCTACCTTATATGGCACATTGCTGAATCATGAGCAATCTAGCCATCTTAAGAAGAATCTTGTAAAAGATTCCAAAAGCACCCCTGTTGCTTTAATCTCAGAGGAACCTTCTACTCAGCGACCCGTGGTCACTATCACTGAGTTAGAAAGTAACTCTGAAAGGTCATCAGATTATGATTCTTCAGATGATGATGAATCCTTGGCTCTCCTAACTAAAAAGTTCAGGAGATTCGCCAAGAAGAAAATGTTTAGAAAGAACAAAACTCTTTCTATAGCTGACAAGCCTAAGTCATCAGCTTTTGTTGATAAGGCTACTGCTACTTGTTTCAACTGCGAAAAGACAGGTCATTTCGCTAACGAGTGCAGGTCAAAGAAAATCATGAGACCTTCAGCTTTTACAAAGAAATCCTTTGTTCCAAGGAATAAAGACGACAAATACTCAAAGCTGAAGGAGAAGTATGCAAAGCTGAAAAGCTTTAAGAAGAAAGGAAAAGTCCTGATGGCTGACTATGATTGGGCTGCTTCTGATGAAGAAGCCTCATCATCTGATTCTGAAGATGATGAAGCAAATCAATGTCTCATGGCCAAGATTGAAGAAGAGGAAGAAAGTTCAGACATTCCCTCCACTTCAACATCTGCCATTCAGGTATCACCTTCCTTCTTTACCAATATTGTAAATATTGATGAAGCTGATAGTCTCCATAAAATCGAACTGCTGACTAGAAGTTTATACGAAGCCATGAACGGCAAAGCTGTGGTTGAAAACCAAAATCTTGATCTCGCTGAAAAGCTTAAAAACTGCCACCTTCAAATAGAAAAGCTTTCTAAATTTGAAGAAGATTTTAAAGATCAAGTCCATTTAAATCAGCTAGTCAAAATCGAACGAGCGGAAGCTATCGCTGCATTAAAAGCTGAACAAGCTACTGTTGAAGGATGGTGTATTTCTTCAACAAATATCACTGAGATAATTAAGGCTCAGATTCCTCTGAGTGATAAACGTGGTCTGGGTTATAAATATGATACTCCAATACTAACCACTGAACGTTCAATGCTTAAATTTGGAACGTTCGTATCCTCAGTAGCTGACACTTCTTCATCTCAGTACTCCTCGTCGGTTACACCAATCCCTGAGGAAACTCCTACCTCCTCAAAAGGTAAGGAGAAAATGGTTTATTCAAAACCTACCTCTGTCTCTAAAGACAAAGGTAAAGGAATTGTTATTTATCAAAATCCTCAGAAGGGTACCTTAGTACCTAAGCCGAATGCTTCCAAAGCCTTAGTGATTCATTCATCTGGTTCTAGAAATCAGACCTCTGGATAAGTTCAGCGACCTACTCCTAGACTCAGAGTAGATGTCCTTGGTAAGAAATCTGAAGAACTGAATGTTCGTCCTATTTCAAAAACCAATAGTGTACTTGGTGCTGGCACTTCTAATTCCAAATTAAAAGCTCAGCACTCAAGTGGTCCTAGAACTAATTTTAGTTATAGGAAATGTTATCACTGTGGACTTACCGATCAAATTGCAAGTAAGTGTCCCACAGCCACCAAAGCTGATAAGATAGCTAAGGTGAAGATAGCACCCAAGAAGACCAAACCAGTTGCAATTCAGGTCAAGGTGACTCCTACCGCTGAGGTAAAGAAATTGACCAAAGTGAAGAAAGTCAAAGCTGAATCTTCAAATGCTGCGAAGACTGCTGAACCCATTCCAACCACTTCCACTGACAAACGCGTATACATGGCGAAGTGGGTACCCAAGCAAAACTAATCTTCCTTTGTATTGCAGGTTAAGAAGGGTATCTGGTATCTCGATAGCGGATGCTCTAGACACATGACTGGAAAGAAAAGCCTGCTCGCGGAATACAAGGAAGAGAAGGGTCCCTCTGTGACTTTCGGTGGAAATGGAAAAGGACACACCCGAGGGTATGGTGTACTTTCAAATGGTACAAATCCTTCAGAAGAGTCGCATATGTTGAAGGGCTGAAGCATAATCTTCTGAGCATCAGTCAGCTTTGCGACATGGATAACAAAGTGATTTTCACTAAGGAATCCTGCTTTGTCTCTGACAAAAAGGAGAAGATAGCTCTCAGCGGTTATCGTTTGGAAAATGTTTACGTTATAAACATGGACTCAACAACCACTGAGAACTCCTGTTTCTTCTCAAAGGCATCTTCTGATGTCAACTGGCTATGGCACAAGAGGCTCTCACATCTCAACTTCAAGACACTGATTACTCTTTCATCCAAAGAGTTAGTCACTGGTCTACCTCAACATTCATACGCCAAAGAACACTTATGTTCAGCGTGTGAAAAAGGGAAGCAGACCAAGGCAAGCTTTAAGTCAAAGCAAGTTTCCTCAGTGTCATCTCCTCTTCAACTACTCCATATGGATTTGTTTGGCCCCGTTAACAAACAATCCATCGCTGGAAAGAAATATACGCTGGTCATAGTTGATGAATTCTCTCGTTACACATGGGTAATGTTTCTCCGTTCTAAGAGTGACACCCCTGAAGAACTCATCACCTTTGTTCGGAAGATGGAAACTCTGAACAATATGACCGTTCGCTCAATAAGGAGTGATCATGGAACTGATTCAAAAACAGTTCTCTTGATTCCTTCCTTGAGAGCAAGGGTATTTCTCACAACTTTTCGTCAGTGAGAACACCACAACAAAACGGAGTCGCTGAAAGAAGAAATAGAACAATTATTGAAGCTGCACGTTCAATGCTCAGCGATTCTCACCTGCCTACTCAGTTTTGGGCAGAAGTTGTCAACACGGCTTGTTTTACGCAAAACAGGTCGCTGATAGTCAAAAGATTAAAAAAGATAGCCTATGAACTTTTTCATGGGAGAAAGCCTTCAATCAGCTTTCTTCACATCTTTGGTTGTCAGTGTTTCATACTGAACAACAGAGATGCCCTTGGAAAGTTTGATCCTAAGGCTGATGATGGAATCTTTCTTGGATACTCCTCAGTTTCCAAAGCCTTCAGAGTCTTCAATCGTAGAAGACAAACTGTAGAAGAAACTATTCACGTCATGTTTGACGAATCCCGTTCAGCGAACTCTAAACCGAACGCTGATACAGAAGAACTGAATCAATGGATGTTTTCTCATCTTGGTGATTCAGAAGAAGTTCCCACTACTCATGCTCATACAACTGAAAATGATGGTCCTACTATCATTCCCAATATGCAGAATAGTGAAGCTGAAACATCTTGGGTCTCAGTTGTTCCTATAAACACTATACCCGCAGTTGTTCCAAATGTCTCAGAAATTCCATCTATTTCTCAGCAATCAGTGAATGAAGTGACAAATGCAAGCATTCCTCTCTTAGCTGATAATCCAGAAGTAGCTGAAGCCTCATCTTCAGTTTCTCCAGTTCAGACTGAGTCAGCGACGCATGCTCCAGCTCAGCGATGGACTGTAAATCACCCAATCGATCAAATTCTTGGTGATCCCAACGCTGGTATTCAGACTCGTAGAAGTGCAGGTAATATTTGTTTATTTGTTAACTTTATTTCTCTAACTGAACCAAAGAAAATAGATGATGCCCTTAGAGATCCAAACTGGGTCAGCGCTATGCAAGAAGAGCTGACTGAATTCGAAAGAAACAAAGTTTGGAAACTTGTTCGGAGACCAACTGACAAAACAGTGATAGGCACTAAGTGGGTCTATCGAAACAAGTTGGACGAACATGGTACTGTAACTCGCAACAAAGCTCGTCTTGTTGCTCAGGGATACAGACAAGAGGAAGGCATAGATTATGACGAAACCTTTGCTCCAGTAGCAAGACTTGAATCTATTCGTCTTTTCTTAGCATATGCTGTACACAAAAACTTCACTGTACATCAAATGGATGTTAAGTCAGCGTTTCTAAATGGAAAGCTGAATGAAGAAGTTTATGGGGAACAACCTCCAGGATTCTCAGATCCTAAGCGTCCAGGTTATGTTTATAAGCTGGATAAGGCACTTTATGGCTTGAAGCAAGCTCCTCGTGCATGGTATGACACTCTTTCTACTTATCTCCACCTTGAAAAATTTGAGAGAGGTAAGATTGACAAAACTTTGTTTTTTAGAAAAATAAAAGGTCATATCATTTTAGTTCAAATATATGTTGATGACATTATATTTGGTTCTACTAACCCTGAGCTTTGTACTCGTTTCGCTGATAGAATGAAAGATGAGTATAAAATGATTATGATGGGTGAACTAACATATTTCCTTGGTCTTCAGATTAAGCAAACTGAAAAAGGAACTTTTATAAATCAGGGAAAGTATGTTAAAGATATGCTGAAGAAATTCGACTTAACTGAAAGTTCAGCTATGAAAACCCCTATGGCACCACCGCTGATACTTGATAAGGACACAAAGGGTGTTCCTGTCAATGTCACGCTGTACCGTGGGATGATCGGCTCACTACTGTATCTTACAGCTAGCCGACCCGATATTATGTTTGCAACATGTCTGTGCGCACGATATCAAGCTGAACCTAAGATATCCCATATGAAAGCGGTAAAGCGAATCTTTCGATATCTTAAGGGTACAGCGAATCTAGGTCTTTGGTATCCCAAAGATTCAGGATTCGATCTAACCGCCTATTCAGACAGTGATTTTGCAGGTTGCAAAATGGATAGGAAAAGCACCACAGGAGGATGTCAGCTCCTGGGTGGAAAGCTGGTAAGTTGGACAAGTAAGAAGCAAAACTCAGTGTCCACTTCCACAGCTGAAGCTGAGTATGTAGCCGCTGGAAGCTGCTGTTCTCAAGTCTTGTGGATGAGAAATCAACTACTAGACTATGATCTTCAGCTCTCCAAAATTCCAATCTATTGCGACAGCACAAGTGCCATCGCTATAGCAAACAATCCAGTGCTACACTCAAAGACAAAACACATAGAAATCAGATATCATTTTATCAGAGATTATGTGATGAATGGTGATATAGAACTTCATTTTATCCCAACTGATTATCAGTTAGCTGATTTGTTCACCAAACCTCTTGATGAGACAAGATTCAACTTTCTCATCAGCGAGCTTGGAATGCTGAACTTTGAAGGATAAATCTTCAGCGGTTCACATTTAATCAGCGATACGTTTATACATTCTTGTATAGGCTCTCAGATAAAATAAACTTGTAAAATCCATTTCATCATCTTCTCTCTGAATAAATTTGGTTAAACTGATATCAAGGTATGTTTTCTCTCTCTGACAAAACGCATGAAAATGCAAGATTTCAAATTCTTACATCGCTGAATATCTCTTCCTTAACAGCGATATTTTGAAATTTCTTAAAACCCTCACTGATATTTCTATTCAGTGCTTCATATTTTCCAAAGAGTCCCTGAGTTTTTCTTTCAAAACCTCAGAGACAACGAAAGAATGTGAAAGGACAGTTGTGATGTCATTGCAACGGATAACACCAGGCACGCTCTTTTTTGACACACGTTTGCACGTTTCGTTGTCTATCCAATCAAATGCAAACACGTGTCCGTGTCATGATGAAAAACTTTCCCGCTCAAGTTTTTCTCTCTCTACTCTCTTTCTATATAAACACTCTCAAAGTTTATATTTGTCTTTTACGCGAATCAATCTTTCTCCGCAAGAAAAGAACACTGTTGCATTTTGTGCTCTCAATCTTCAAGAACTGTTCATCATCTTCTTCATCAAACTCAAGGTTAATATGTTCTTATCTATTATCAAATGCGAATAACTTGTTTTCGATCTTATCATTGTTTTACACAAGATCAAACAAAAGAACTCAAAAATAAAATCATTTTATTTCATGGTTTTATAAACACAACCATTTCATGGTTGTTCTTCAAGTTTTAAATCTAAAATCTTAAACTTGTTCTTCTTTCGTATCCATTTTTTTAAGAAACTGGAATACAAGGCTTATGGGTGTTATATTCGTTTTTTTTTTCAAAAACAAGAAAAACCCTAATCTTCATTAAGACTTTTTTTTGTCTGAATGAAATGGACAAAATTCGAAAAATATTAATGGAAATTTTCTTTCCACATTAAGATAATTCTTATTTGTTAACATCTTTGGTTGAACTGATAATACAGTGAAATGGCAACTTCAAAGCTGAATGTTACCGCTGAGTCCATCTCCGCTGATTCTGAGGAACTGGAAATCACTAAAGCTCCTCAGGTTAAGTTTGAGCTGGATCAACTAGACTGGACAAAGGCAAACAACCTCTCAGCGCTTCTCGAGTTTCCTCCTCGGAAGCAGGTATCCCATCTAGACGACGCTGTAAATCTTTTGAAGAATAGCCCCATCTACATAGCACTGACAATCACACCTCCTGCCAGTCAGCGTCTCTTATCCCAATTCTGGTACTCTGCCAGACACACCGACCTACCCTCCGCCAAAGATCCATCTAAAACCATCGACTGCATACTCAGCGATACTGAGTATGGAACCATCAAGATAATCCCCGCAATAATCCGCAAAGCCCTGAAATTCCCCAACGCTACCTCAGAAAATCCTTTCGTTCCATTACCTGACCACAAGAAGCACGCTGACAGGGAAGAAATCATTGCTTTCCTTGATGCGATGGGTTACATCTGGGAGACTGGAAGAGACAAGCTACCTGAGAAGAAGCTGACGCTGATAAAGAAATCCAAGATGCCCAGCGAGATGAACTTCATCTTCGCTCACCTGATCAGCTGCATGACAGCGAAATCCGGATCTTCTGATCAAGCCGCTCAACCTCAGCAGGCCATGGGTTACGCACTGCTGAAAGGTCTCAACATTGACTGGGCCTCCATCATCTATGAAGACCTCATTCAACGTGTTGATTCTGCCGCTGACCGACCAGCATGGGTTCCTTACCCACGATTCATCAGCGCCATCTTTCAATATGGCCTGAAGGACAACTATCCTGAAGAGGGTGATCTGAAACTCTCTCAGATTGGCCCCAAGGTTCTCGACTTCAAGCCTGTCGCCAACGAGGTACGTCTCTCTACCCTTCTCACTCTACTTAATTCTCCGCTTTCTGTGGCTCCTTCAGCGACAATACCCCTCGCTGATTCCCAGGCCACAAAATCCATTCCTTCTAAGAAAAGGAAACAATCTCTTACCCCTCTTGATTCCAAAAGGATCAAGAAAACCAAGGAGCAACCCCAACAATTCCATGCTGAAGACTCCTCAACTCATTCTGAAGAGCTGAAGGAAAGTTCCGTGGTACGCTCTGCACACCAATTCAAGCCATCCCTTCTAAACCTACTTCAGCGTCTTTAAACGCTGAGGTTAGAACTTTGGAATCTACCCAACCTTCTTCAGTCTCTCAAAAGACTGATGAAGTACTTCTCAGTGAATCCAACGCTGAACTTGAAACCCAACCCCAATTCTTATCCTACGATCCTCCCTCTATTTCTTTGGACACTCCTCCAGCTAAAACTGGAGATGCCATCATTCAAGAAGCCATTGAAGCTTCTCAGCGAATGACGAAGAAAGGACCTGCAGAGATCTCCATCCCTCACGGAACTTTTGAGGGAGATATGGAACACTATGGAGGGACTCGAAACTTTGATGAGTTCGTCAACGCTCCTGCAGGTACAGATCCCACCTTAAACACTGTAACTAAACCTGAAACTTCTGAGCTTTCCTTTGTTCACAAGTACTTATATGTTACAGGTCCTTATTTGGGAGACATCAACCAGTCTCTGAAGTCCATGGAGATGAAACTTACAGATCTCACCACCGGTCTATCAAATAACTCTACAGCTGTAACAAACGCTGGAGAGAATCTGACAAAGCTGACTACTGTGGTGGAAAAGAAGGCCTCCTCTGATGACATCAAAGACCTTGATAAAACTCTCGCCGACTTTGCCAAAGTGCTCTCCGACATCTACACTGACTACACCAACCTCAAATCGTCAGTTTCCACCGTTTCCAGCGAGGTTACAACGCTGAAGAAATCGGTTGGTACACTCGAAGGTTATATGTCAGTGGTCAAGACCGACTTGGGCTCAGTAAAGACCGACCTTGGTTCTGTCAAGACAATGATCGAGACGCTGGTGAACAAGGCAAACAATCCAGCTCCTGCTCCGGCCCCTGCACCTATTTTGGACTCATTCACCGCAGAGGATCGCCAAGAGCTGAAGAAGATCACGCCTGCTATTTCTGGCCTAGAAGACAGAATAGCTAAGCTTGAAGGTTGTATGAAACTCTCTGGCCCAGAAGACAGAGATAACACCAATGCTGAGTCTACCCATTCCTCCCCCGCCCATCATGAGAAAGAGGGGGAGAAGAGCGCTGAACAAGAGAAGAGCGCTGAACAAGAGAAGAGCGCTGAAGATCAAAATAAGAGCGCTGAAGACCTTTCCCATGATGAATCTATCAGGGGAGAGGGTAATGAAGATCTGGTTACTGGACCTCAGGGAGATGAAAACCCTGAGGGAACCGAGAAGCTCGCCTCTGTATCTGAGGGGGAGCAACTCGAAGAAGATGCTGAGGAATCCGAAGCAGAAGAGGACGAAGACATCGACATCCATGAAGCTGAACCATCCTCCTCTCCAAGGAACGATGATGATGATGATGATGAAGATGACGAATTCTTTGTCGTCAAACCTGCTCCTCGAAAAGCTCTTAAAGGGATCGTGATAACCGAATCCATAGGGGAGAAGACAAAAACAAACACAAAGCACTCAGCCTCTGGCGCTGAGAAAAGCAAAGACAAAGGCATCGCTGAAGATGATAATCTGGCGATCTTGCTTGCAAAGCCGATTTGTCAGGTACACTAAACTTATTTTTCCTTCCCTGATCATCTCTGAACAATCAGTTATCCATTCCACAAACACCATACACATCCACATTATTTTTTTTCTATCTTTTCTACCCAAGTTCTTCTACCCAGTTCTTATTTGTAAGATCGCTGCGTTTCAGCTAGTCCTCTCCCCTGTTTGAGGATATCGCTGAAGGCTCTACAATTGCGACTTCACCAATAATTCCAGCTACCGCTGAAGACATAATCCCAGTCTTAGATTTAATCTCTGAGACTGATGAACCAGAAGAACAACCTCTCTCGCACAGAAACAGACCTTCCTCAGTTCCTCAAAGGCTGAGTGAAGAAGATCAAAAGAGGAGAGAAGAAATGATAAAGCGATTCAAGGATCAGCGAATCATTCTAAGGCGCGATCAACTGCCTTCAGTTCCTCCTAAGTTCAGAATTTCAAAAGCTGAATACCAGGAACATCTCAGAGCTGAACGTCTCATCGCTGAAAGGAAGGAAGCTGAAGATAAAGACAGAGAATACGCCATCAAGCTCACTCAAGAATCTGTCAAAGACCCCAAGCTGAAGCGTATTCCCATTCAAATCCAACGAAAGCTTTGGGAACAATCCCAGAAGATCGTGGAAAAGAAAGCTGAAGTTTCTCAGACCACCCTGATCTGGTGTAAAGAGAAAATCCACTTCAGATATCGTCCAACGAAGATCAACAAGGTATTCATCTCTGGAAGAACCTCCATCGGAGTACCTATTGTTGACATCAAACTGTTCAGAGAAGATAACACATCTGAAACCTTTCGCGCTGACACTGTAAAAAGGTATGGTCTCTCTGAATGGCTGGAGATGAGGTTAGCTATCCAACCATCACAATCTAAGTACAAGGATCATCTCGAAAAGCTGATAAACAGACAAATCGATTTGATATCTTCTTGTGTGGATATTCCTCCTGTTCCTGATCTAAAGCTGAAAAGAAAAAGGGGCTCTCCAAAGAAGAAACGTCAAGATTCAAACTCAGGTCCTGTCATACGAAATGAAACTGGAATTGGTTTCTCTCGCGCTGAAGTACTTGGTCCTGATCCTGATCTATCTGCCCTTGACATCTCTTTGCCACCATGTGAACTTTTCGTCCCTGGTAAAGTCATCAGTAATCCTTATGGAATATTCTTTCTTGACTACGACGGACGTAAATGCTTTCAACGGATCGCTGAGCTTCCAATCACTCCAATCGAACAGCTCAGAGATCTCATCTACTGGTGCGACTTCAGAAAAGACATTCAGGCACGACACCTAAAACCCTTGATTTTTGAAGCTGCTCTGAAGCTAAAGAATAAAGGAGAAAAGGTTCCTGACTGGATGATTCCAACTGAAAAGACAACCTTTGATGAACTTCTCATTAAGGAAGAACCCTTTGAAGGCTGACAACAATCACCTCATTCTCTATTGTATCAGTCATCCTTCAGTACTTGTAATTTATTTCGCTTGTACTTATAATCTTTCTTATTCAAATTGTAACCTGATTCAAAGATTTAAAGAAAGATTTCAGCGAATGTACTTTACTCCATCAGTACTGAAAAGATCCCAGAAAACAGTAAAAGGGACAAATATTTTATGAGTTCTTTTTATCCTTATGTTTTCATTAAATAGAAATTTTCTTTGTTGCTATGTCATAATCAAATAGGGGGAGATTGTTGATCCAAACCCTCAGTGATTTGATAATGACCCTATCTTAAATACTTAGTGAAAATTGTAAGTAAACAATATGTATCAGAGTTTCACTATCGCTGATAAGTACTAAGATCTTACAGTACTGCTGATAGGAACTCTCGCTCTTTTAGATTAAACATTCAGCGAACACTGTTCACCATATCGCTGAGTCTGTTCAGTCCTTATGGTGATCGCTGATAAGTTAGTTGTTTACTTATGATCCCTGAAGACAAGATTCACGTCAACAAAGGTTCTACGCTGAAGTCGAAGATTAAGCTCAAGAACCAGCGATAAGTCTCCTAATGAACTGATGCGGATCAGCGAAGACCCAGATTTGTCCACTCAACGTGAAGTATCAAGTACAAGACTTCAGCTATCGCTGAACTTTATCATTCGCTGAATAGTAAATGATAATCGCTGAATCAACGAAAGCTGATCATGAAGTCCTCCGTACAAAGTACTTTTGTCTTAACCTCCCTTGCACGCCTCCGTACGAAATGTCAGAAAAGAACCTCCGAAAATCTGAAATCGTACAACCACTCTGATACTACACTGTTCATTCATGCGGCTACTAAGGTTGTCAACAAAGGTCAATGACATGCAACCAATCCGCTGATGACACGTGTAAAGTGTATACTGAATTGCATTAAATACATGCAGTATATAAAGAGATGAACTCACTTCATTTGAAGTAACTTGCTAACTCTGGACAAGTTCAAATCTCTCTTAAGATAGGATTTTATTAGTAATCTCCTTATCTTTCTTAGTGCAAGAAACCTTAGTGTTCCAACTTGTTTAGATTTAGGTTTATCCTTAATCTTGTTTCCGCAACAAGCTGTAAATTGTTAATGATTTATCAATAAACAATTTAGAAAAGTAAAATAGTGTGTTTGTATTCAACCCCCCCTTCTACAAACTTGTATAGGCCTTTCGGGACCAACAATTTCATTAAAAGATTGTTTATATTTGTACATATAAACAAATTTTAATTATTTGATACCCTATTCCTTACATGATTATCCTTCATAAATATATTTCATATTTTATCTGATTGATACATAGTCAGACTCTCAAACAAGTCATTCGAATTCATTTTATTCATTCTTTATCCTTGTTTTGAGAAATCTTCAAAGTTCAAATGCTCAAATATATTATTATTGAGGAGCATACGTTCTGATGGCAGTGTTACTCAAATGCCGCTATTCATATTTGTTCAAGCTAAACTGTTTGTGAGTTCCAGATCAGTGCATAAACAATAGAAATCAATAAAATAGAATCAATCGGTATGATTTCCTACAATCATCCATATATTGCATTAAAACCATTCAGAGTGTTTACAGGACTGTTATGAACGACTAATAATTATTACCCTATGTTGGTTCCTGTTTTCCTTAAACAATGATCTTAACTTTCAGTTAGTTCAGATTGTATGGTGCGGAAGCGTATTTAAGAACTGAAAGATAATGTAAGGTAGAAGAACACACAATATCAAATAAACAGTACGTCAGAACAGATGAATATCTCCAAGATTACTATATTTGATATATATCAAGAACACCAAGAACTTCAAAGGATTAACAGGAAATCTGCAGTTAATGGTGTGTGTGTTGTGCTGAAAGCTTAATAGAAGAGTTCACATGAACCTTCTATTTATACTACTCTTAAAGGGGACAATAAGGACTGAAGGTACTAAGACACTATTGAGGAATAGTGGTTGGAAGGTACAAAACACTATTCTGGAACTATTGCAGATACAACATTCATTAAATGCTCCGTATTCAGCTTTAGGCGAAAACCTATCAGAGTTTAACATATAGAGTAGTCAGGTCACACCATTGTACGATTGATCTTTAGAACCTTTGAATGGCAGATATTGTAGGAAGCATGTTCGTCCTTCAGATCATTTGTGTAGATCTTCTTTTTACCACAGAGGCTTTGTAAAGTATGACAGAAGCTATGTGGCATTGTCTGCATAAGAGAGTCTTCTGTTGTTTCTTCGGTCTTCTTGATTAACCCATCAGAGCCTCTGTCGAAGACTTCTGTCTTCTCGGTTACTTGGCTACCTGGCAGAGCCTCTATCGAGGACTTCTGTCTTCTCGGTTACTCAGCTACCCGGTAGAGCCTCTGTGGGTTACTTTTGTACTTAGACTATTTTCACTACTTTTACAAACAGAAAGATTGAAGCTAACAATCTACCCCTATGTAGTGAAAATTAAAAATCTGAAAGTGCAAGTATTTTCGAAGTACAAGAACATTTTCTTTTCACATTAGATTATGCCAGAGGCATTTACATTTGATTGTATTGAAAAAGAAAATATTACAGAGGATTTGTTCGACTGACTCAGACGTTAGCATCCTTGAAGTCATTGAAACTTCTGTGATCGAGTCCTTCTTGTTTGAGCTCGTGGTAGAAGTTGATGCAGAGATTTCGGAAGTTGATTGTTGTATCGATAACCTCTATCAGTCTGTCGGCAAGACTTTGATGCATGGGCTTTGATCCTCTATGTTCCACTAGTGTCGCTCTAAACTATGTCAAAGTACTTGTTGCGTACTTCTGACAGTCCATCTCTACGAACAACTTTGATTACCAGAAGGATCTAGAAAGACTAACCCGACCCTTGGATTTGTGATGATTGAGTTTGGTGTAGCAGAGGGAGGGTAGTAGTCTTCTGGTGGTTGAATGGTTAAGCTTTTCATTCCAAGATCTCGAGCCAATTGGAAATCTACCATGCTGTATAGCAGAAGCTTTTCGCGTATGGCCTTTCTAATCACCCTATAGGCTCTACGAACTTCGTCGGTTGTGAAGTTCTCTTTCGTCCAATCCAGAAGACCAGGTAGATCATAAGAATTGAGATTCCTAAGATCTGTATCTGCAAATTGGTTCTCTGATCTGTCCTCTCTTTTGACATTGTAGATGTTATAAGAGAGTTTAGGCCAGGTTCTGGTTTTTGAGAACTTACAATATAGGACTTTGACGATCTTTGTTGAGAAGATTTCGTGTTTACGCTTGGGTTTTGTTCTGGTGAAGAGGTTTTCGATGTCAGCTCTGAAGTCAGGATCTTGAATGGTTGGTTCTGATTGATCCATTATGCCCATTCTGCTGTATAAGTACCTGTATACCACTTATTCCATTTGTGGTGGTGGTGGTTGAGGTAAGTTTCTGCGCAGAGCATCTAATTGGTTCATGACTTCTGCCACTCGATCTTCTGAAGGTTTTGTCTTTGGATCCATAACAGGAATTTTTGACAGAGGTGTAGTGCCGAAAGCCCAGTCTACTTCTTCAGGCTTTGGTATCATATATGCATCTAAGGAGCTCTGCATCAGTTTTTCTGTCGAAGGTTGATGCTTGAGCTTTTTCTTCTGCGGTTCTTCTGTTATAATCCCTTTTCCCTTGTCTTTTGCCTTCGGCTGTTCTGCTTATTGATATGGGGTTGCCTCTGTAGGATTTGATGCTTGAGTCTCAGAGGGCTTTGTTGTTGATGTTTCTGTTGGTTTGGGGATTGCCTCTGTTGCTTTTGACACTTGAGTTTCAGAGGGCTTGATTGGTGATTTGGGTTCTGTTGGAGAGGTTTCAGGTGTTTTGCTCATATATTTTCTTTTGTGAGCAATGGTTTTGGTTCTTGGGTTGGTTTGGGGTGTTGGGGAAGGTAGTCCGTCTTCAGAGGATGTCAGGAGTTGGAGTACTTCTTGGGTTTGGACATCTTCTCCAAATACAGAAGGAAATTCCACAGAGGTGGGTGTTTCCTCTATGGTCTTCTGTTGAACTGTTTTGGGTACTTGGGTTTCTTCAGTGATCATTTCCACAGAGGTGGTTGTCGCCTCTGCGGACTGTTGTGTTCCTCCTTGGGTTTGAGTTGGGGGAATTTGGTTCAGGGGTTCTGCGGATATTGGTGGTTCCGGTAGACCTCTGCTTGCATCTACTTCCCTTTGTTTTTCCCTTTGATTCTCCCCCTCATGATGATTTGATGAATCGTCAGAATCATTATCAGAGTCATCCTGACCCTTATCCATTATACCTTATGCTCTGCATAATGTATCTTGTTTCTTTGGTGGAACAACCCCTGCAACAATCATCTTTGCGCACAAGTCATCACAGAGGCCGAGCAGTGTTTCAACCTCTACTTCTGTGTTGAAGCGCATTTTGCCGATGCTTGCTTTAAACTCTCTGACATAGTTTGCGTTGGCAGCGGTGAAAGCTATGATGAATTCGGTCATCTGATTAAGTATTCCCTGGCCGAGTTCTGTCACTTGAGCTCTGGTCATGTAGTCAGAAGGCTTTATGGCCTGAGTTTTTATGGTTGTTTGTTCTTGAACTTCGTCCAAAGCCTTCTTTAGGTCTTCAGGCGTAAGACCTTTAGATTTTGAGGATTCCTCTTTTAGTTGCAGAAGAAAGTGCTTGACGGAGTCTTTGAAGGCAGTGTTTGCGGCTTTTATGAATTCACCTGCGACAGAGGTAGCAGTGGAAGTTGCAGTCGACTTCATCTGTTTTAAGACGTTTTGAACCTCTGTGGACAAGGTGTTCATTTTGGTGTTTAGACCAAGGATTGCCCTGGATGATATTTCTGCAAAAGATTTGAAATAGCTTTGCAACTCTTTCATTGTTTGGTTTACAGAGGTGACAAGGGTTTGGAACTCATCCTTTGATACATGTGAACTCGTTGTAACCTCTGTGGGAACACATTCATCCCCAGAGTTAATCTCTGTTCCTGAGACACCTTCTATCGTCCCTGTTTTGATGTTGAGGATGGAAGGATTTCCTTCTGATCTTTGAGCAGAAGCATCTAGTGCTTCAGACTCTACAGAAGTTCAGTGAATGACATTGTCTAGATCCACTCCAGAGGTGGGTACTAGATTATCCTTCTGTTGAATCTGAGACTTGTCTAGAGTCTCTCCATCTTTGTGCACTATAATCTCCCCTGAAGAGATGTTTGGTCCTAGTTGTGTGTGTGTGGCAGAGGAAACAAATTCCTCTGCAAGGATTTCTGTTGTGATTTGGGGTAATAGATCACTTACTATGGATGAATCCTTTAGAGAGGATTCCCCTGGAATACTTTCCCCGGTTATTAATGGTACAAAGGATGAAAGAGTTTCCTCTGTCCGGATGGTTTGGGTTGGGGTCGAGTTGTCCGTCTCTTTTTCGTTATTACCTTTTGTTGCTAGACCAGCGGTAATAGAAATGTGGGTTGCACGGGTAGATGGTTGTGGATGTGTGCCTTCTTCTTCTTCGGCATCTTTTTCCTTTTCATTTTCTTTTTCACCTTATGCTCTAACCGTGTATTCTGTGATCCCTTTTGTCACTAGTTCTAACCTAGTCAACTATTCTGTTTCATCTTTTTCCATAACCTCTTCTTCCCTAGGACCAAAGGAGTCATACATAGGATGAGTACCAAAAAGTTGTTGTACATGGGGGTGCATAACCTGTGTATCGTCAGAGGCAGAAATTACTTGCTCTGGGCGTCTTCTGTAAATATCAAGGCCAGGTTGAAGGAAGGGGTTCTGTAGTACCTCTGGGGTCTCAGCCGGATTATCCGTTGGAGTTAGATCATCATCATCAATATGAGAATCAACTCCAGAGATTGTGAAATTTGGAGCTTCTGTGGCTTCATTGTTTCATGTGACAGAGCTTCTGCTGCCCATCATGTAGTGTCAAGGGTGTCTGCAAATTCAGGACGTTGGAGGAAGTCTGAGAAATCCCCATGATGTGCATAGTTGAGAGGAGTTGGGGAATGCATGGGTGATTTTTGGATTTGTACTTCTGTGGCTTCTTCTGGCACATGTGTCTCTACGTCTTCTGCTACTCCTTCCTCTGCAATTATTTGCATAGGAGACAGAAGTTGAAGTACCCTATGTGGTTTTCCTCTTTGTCTTCTTTTTAGGAGTTGAGGCAGAGTAGATGGATTCGCTCTGAGCAAGGAACCTGGTTTGAACTTCTTCATGCTTCTAGAAAGCCTTGGCCCATTCTTCATCTGTCATTCTTTCAACTACCCTATGGTCTAAAGGCACACCTAGACACGGGGGTGTCACAGGACTCGGTTCTGGAGTCCTATGATCGCGTATGTAAGCTAATCTTAGGGTTTCGTCTGTAGCATATCCCATAAGTCTTGATGGCAGAGGTCTGCAGAAAGGATATCCATCGATGTGCTCTGTTAGAACGTTCTTGTCATGGCATAGATTTTGGCAATTGGACCTTCTAAAGACCATTTTTCTAGAAGGAGTAGGGGCTCCAGAAGTACTCCAAGAATTCGTTGATACTGCAGAGGAGGTAGAGATGATTTTGAGTGTACTTTGGATTTTTGGTTGGATATTTTTTTGTCAATCGTATTTATCATCTCTTGCATCATCAAGGTCGAGTAGTCCAGAGGCAGATCATAATATATCCCATACATTATGGATAGAATCTAATGGGAGGTTTGATCTGGACTACCGATTTTTCCAGTGAGGCATCTGTTTAGAATTGAGAAGAGGGTATTCCATAGAGGGGGTAATTGACCTCTTCTGAAGTCATTCCTTTTTCATCTGTAGGTGCTTCAGCGTAATTCTTTATACCTAGCAGACCTCTAGTTGGAAGACTGAACTCAAGTGAGAACATTGTTCTATTGAACTTGAGTTCCATGTGTTGGGTTTTATCAGGTTTAGAAATGTAGCCCTTGATCTGTCGGTCTGCTTGGTCATATCTGCTGCTCTGCCAAAATTGGTTTAGATATCTTGCGGGTATTTTGCTTATGGTTTTTGTCAACAGAGGGAAGAGGTAATGGTTCTCCAAAATATGAAGGAGAATGGCATGTGGTTCCCCAAAAGTGGTTCTGGAAGGAACCAGATAATAGTTGTTGGGTTTGAGAAGAAGAATACTGGGTTCATTTGCGATAAAGTCTTGCTCGTATGTGGTTGTAGAGAAATTAGCTTCATCGCCAGAGTTGTCTTGTTCCAGGTTTCTGGCGATATCTGGGTTTTCTGAGTGCTCAGGGTGTTCAGGGTGTTCAGGGGAGTTCGCCGGTGAGTGTTTAGGGGAGATATCTTGAGAAGAGGGGGCCATTTTTGTATGAAGATAAGAATTTTGCAGGTTTTTGCAAGGTTCGCCGGAGAAGAAGATGAGAGTTCGTAACGTTTATGAGGAGTGATAACTTGGGTTTTATACTAAAGGGTAATGGTTTGAATTCTGAGGAGGTAAATATATGGAAGTGAATAAAATTTGGAATCCGAACTCGAGTGTAAATGGCTGGTTCAACTTTCCAGAAGAACGTGTGCCATGTACGCCCAATGAATGTGAGACAAGTCAGCATTGTCAGATTATGGCAGGACATCGTGTGCGGCTCATTAATGCTAGGCGCATGGGATTCTTTACCTACACATGATTTTTACCCTTTGTAGAAAATAGCCGTTACTGTTTTGAAAATGACAGAAGCTCTGTAGAGATAGAGCTATGTTGTTTGTAACTCACTTCTTATCCTCTATTGTTTGTACCACAAAAAAACGTTTGAAAAGCATTAGAGAGGATCGATAGATTTTTAGAGTAGAAATTGCATCCACAGAGGTTTTGGAGCTCTGTCAGAGCTAGCAGAAGCTCTATGAGAGGTAGTTTCTCATAACTTAAAATCTATTAAACTTTTTGATCATCCAGGTTTTTAATCGTTTTAAGAATTGTTTTTAGGACATATTTTTAAGTTGGTGTCCTAGAAAACTGTTGTGGATAAGGTTTTGTGCGAGTAACTCCTATTTTAAAAGCCTATGTTGCTCAACGGAACCTGGGAGCAACAACTAGCAGCAGCAACGTATTCGGCTTCTGCTGTAGATGTGGATACGCAGTTCTGCTTTTAGAGGTCCAGCTGACTAGTTTACCACCTAGGAATTGACAACTCCCAGAGGTACTCTTTCTGTCGAGCTTGCATCCTCCATAATCTGAATCTATATAAGCTTTAAGACCAAAACCAGAGTTCTTCGGATACCAGAGGCCAAGATTTTTGGTCCCTTTGAGGTATCTGAAGATTCTCTTTACAGCATTATAATGGGATTCCTTCGGGTTAGCTTGATATCTTGCACAGAGACATGTGGCATGCATAATGTCAGGTCTATTTGCAGTTAAGCATAACAGAGACCCAATCATTCCTCTGTAGAGCGTGCACTCTATATGTATGCCATTTGGATCTGAGTCTAACTTATTTCCTATGGCCATTGGAGTTCTCATTACATAGGCATCAGAGAGACTATATTTTGAAAGTATGTCATAGACATATTTAGCTTGATTTATGAAAATTCCATCTGATGATTGTTTTACTTGGAGTCCTAGGAAGAAAGTTAATTCTCCCATCATACTCATTTCAAATTCACTCTGCATGCGGTTTTCGAAATCTTTGCATTTTTGTGCATTTGTAGACCCAAAAATTATGTCGTCCACATATATTTGTACAAGCATAATTTCATAACTTTTTCGTTTATAAAACAAAGTTGTATCCGTCGTACCTCTGTCGTAAGCATTATCGAGAAGAAAGGTTGAAAGTCTTTCGTACCAAGCTCTTGGAGCCTGTTTCAGTCAATACAGATCTTTGTCGAGGTGGTACACGTATTTTAGGTACTTAGAGCTTTCAAACCCTGGTGGCTGTTGGACGTATACTTCTTCTTGGTTTTCGCCATTTAGAAAAGACGATTTTACGTCCATTTGAAATACTTTAAAACCTCTGTGGGCTGCGAAGGCTAAGAAGATTCTTATGGCTTCGAGCCGTGCGACCGGAGCAAAAGTTTCATCGTAATCTATACCTTCTTCTTGGCGATATCCCTTGGCCACCAATCTTGCTTTGTTTCTTATGACCACTCCATCTTCATCCTTCTTATTCCTGAAGACCCATTTTGTCCCTATGGCTTGTTTTCCTTGTGGTAGAGGAACTAAAGTCCATACTTTGTTTTGTTCAAACTGTAGAAGCTCTTCTTGCATAGCATCTACCCATTTTGGGTCATCAAGGTCTTTAGAGATCCTTTTCGGCTCGATCACGCTAATAAAGTTTGTAAAGAAACAAAAGTTAGCAGTGACAGATCTTGTTTTTACCTTTTCAGAAGGTTCGTCGATTATATGATTTGGAGGATGGCTCTTTGTCCACTTTGTTGTTCTTGGGAGATGGTCATTGATTTCATCAAGTTGATCTACAGAGGTTTCTAATTGTTGTTCTGGTGTAGCCTCTGTAGTAGATTTTGCTTTCGTGCTTGATCCTACAGCTTGTGGGGTGATTGGAATGAATGTCGGAGTTTGTTCCTCTGAGGAAGTATAGACTGAGTCTTCTAGTTCCTCTGTTATTGGTTCCTCTGTAGTTTCTGGAGTTGGTTCTTCAGTAGCCTCTTTGGTTGTTTTCCTTGTTGTATTATCTTCTGTTGGCTCCCCCTCGGCATTTGCATCTGTATGTTTACCATAGGAAGATGAATTATTTAAGGGACCAGTTAGAGAGATACCTATTTTATTCAGGCTGGCAGAAGGTGATTCTCTAGAGGCTCTGATGGCTCCAGCAGAGGGATCAATGTCGTCATTGAACATCTCTTGAAATAGAAGATTTAGGTCTTCTTCTCTTGTTTTTTAGATGCCAGAGGAATCCCCTTTTAGACCGAGTTCTGAATTGATTTGTTAAGAAGTCTTATGGAAGGTATCGTCAAAAGATACATTTATGCTTTCTATAATCGTTCGAGATTGCAGAAGATAAACTCTGTTGGCCTTGGAAGTTGCAGAGTATCCTATGAACTTGCCTTCATATGCCTTTACTTCAAACTTTCCTGTTGCTTCTCTATCATTTGAGACGAAGCACTTGCATCCAAATACATGGAAGAACTTGATATTTGGTCGTCTTTTGTTGATCAAAGGATATGGTGTTTTGATGTGTCTCTTTACAATGGTTGATTTATTTTGGGTGTAGCAAGCGGTTGATACTCCTTCTGACCAAAATGTCATTGGTAATCCACATGCGGTCAGCATAGTTCTGGCAGCCTCCACAAGTGTGGGGTTCTTTCGTTCGACCACGCCATTCTGTTGTGGGGGGCGTGCAGCAAAGAAGTTCTGTGAAATTCCTTCTTCTGTAAGATAGGCTTCAATGACAGAGTTTTTGAATTCTGTGCCATTGTCGCTTCTCATCTTTTGAATCCTGCACTCATATAGAACTTGGATTCTTTTCATTAAATTTATCAATATGTTTGGAACATCTGATTTCTTTCTGACAAATTCAACCCATGTAAATATTGAGAATTCATCGATCAAAACAAGCAGATATTTCTTGCCACCTAGGCTCTGTGTAGATATTGGACCGCATAGTTCAACATGGAGCATGTATAGAGGCCTAGTGCAAGATACATCTGTTTTGCCTTTATGAGAAGCCTTTTTGAGTTTTCCCATTTTGCAGGCAGAGCAAAGATGATCTTTATTAAATTTAACGTTTGGTAGACCTTTGACTAGATCATGTTTTACAAGTTTATCAAGAGTATGAAAGTTTAAATGGCAGAACCTGCTGTGCCATAACCAGGCTTCTTCGCTTTTGCATGCAACAAGGCAGATTTTGTCTTTGTTCTTTGCATTGAAGTTCATGAGATATAGATCTCCTCTTCTTTCGGCTTGCAGAAGGTCAAGTTCTGTAGAGAGCAAAAGCTTCTTTTGAACATTACGTCGTATCCCGTATCGCAGAGTTGACTAACACTGAGAAGATTGTGTTTAAGGCCATCAACATATTCAACTTTGCATACAGTTATATTTTCCTTCTTTATGACTCCGTAGCCTTTGATGTACCCCTTTTTATTGTCTCCAAAGGTCGCAGATCCACCATCGTTCTTTTATTTGTATGTGGATGGAAGACCTATGTCTCCAGTCATATGCCTCGAGCATCCGGAGTCTAGATACTAGATTGGCACATACTGCTTCTGCAAGACAATTAGAGAGTTTTAGGTACCCATATCCACATGGGTCCAGTTTTGTCAGGGGTCTTTGTTTTAGCTTCTGTTGAAGAAGCATTTTGTTTCTTCTTACCCTTGGATTTATCTTTTGCTTTGGGTATAGAGAGAAGACAGTGTGGAATTTTGAAATGTTGGTTTAATTTAAACATTAGTTCAAAGCAATGACAGTATTGAATGTGCAAATAGATTTGCTTGAACTTTTCATTAAATACATTAAATGAGGGCACATAGGCATTACAATTTATCCTAACATTAGACTTTCGATTACAAGAAGGTTTATGTAGGCTAGATCGTTGTTTGCAAAATGCTTTGTTGAGTGCGGCCTTCTGGGTTCCTCTTCTGTGGTGAACTTTTGTGGATTTCACTGTCACAGAAGAAAAAGATTTGTTAATTTTAGTCCATTTACCCTTTTGTTGCCATGTTAGTTTTTCTTTAACAGGTTTTAAGGGTTTTAGAGTGTTTGAACTTTTTGGAATTTGAGTGGACATTAACTTTTGTTGTTTGAATTTCTCATGCTCTAGAGAGGTTTTCGCTTGTATGCACATATCCAAAAAGTCTGGACAGATAAGACTTCCAGTGATTTTCTCCTTGGTAGGAATAGTTCTGTTAAGAACTTCAGAGGTTTGTTTAAAGACCTCTATGTCACTAGGTCCGATCTCTGACTTAGAGTCAGTCTCTGATTCGTCAGAGGATGAATCGTCCTCATATACAGAGGTTGAGTCACTTGATTCTCTTTCGACAGAGGTTGGGCTTTCAGAACATGTGCCATACTCACTTTCTTCTTTTTCTTCGGAACTATCTTCTAAGATAATAGAAGTATCTGTTAAGTTTTCTTCAGAGAGATCTTGATTGCTGGAAGATGTACAGATGTTTTCTTCAGAGATAACAAGTTTTTCTTCTGTAATTCTTGGCTTGAACTCAGGTGCCTCTGCTGATAATTTCTTTTCATAATTTATCATGCAGACAAATGCAACATGGGTTTGAGTCGTTGGTTTACCAAAGTTGAAGATTCCTATCTGATCTTGAGTTTTCAGATACCTCTTAGGTTTGGATTCTCTTTTGACAGAGATTGAAGGTGACAAATCTGTGTTTTTAAACCACACATTTATCATCTTCAGAGGTTTCCTCTGGTGAGGTTCCCCAGAGACTTTTTGCCTTTTACTTACAGAGAGAAGATTTGGAAATCCAGGTTTTCTTGTATCTCCAATGTGAAATAGAGAGGACAGAGACTTGTCTCTTTTGTTTCCGGTATAAGGATCTATATCACAGAAGCCAATTCCCCGTCTCCCTATTTGTGTGTTTATTTTTTCGTACACCTTCTGAGCATCTTGATATTTTTTAATTTGAAGATCTCTTTTGAGTAAATCTTGACAGAGGACTTCTCTTTCCTTTTGAAAATAATTTTTAAGTGCTACAATGTTCATTCTATCGCACTCAACGTCCATTAGTTCTTTAGACTTTGTTTTTAAGGAAGAATTAAGTTCAGAATTTTTTTCTTTTAAAGGATTTAACTTTTTATTCCAGTCCTTTTCAATTTCTTCTTTTTCTTGTAAAATCTTAGCTTTTTCTTGAGTGAGAAGTCTAGCTTCTCTCTCATAGAAGTTGAGCTTTTTCTGAATATTTTCACATGTCTTTTTCAATTCAGTGTATTCAATGTTAAGTTTAATCAAGTCATCTTCTGCAGTATTAGAGTTAGAGGTAGAAGTGGATACCTCAGTGTCAGAGTCGGAGCTGACTTCTGTCATGCCACAGAATAGAGCATTCTTTGTTTCGCCTTCGTCAGAGGATGTGTCTGACTCCCAAATTTCTTTGTTCACCATTAGTGACTTCTGAGCAGAGTATTCAGCTTTCTTTTCGTTGGCAAAGTGACCTGGCTTTCCACGGTTGTAGCATCCTTGGTTCTGTGTGGAGTTTCCATCTCTGTCGTCTGACCTCTGTCAGTCACCACTTCTTTCGGTTCGGCATTCATTTGCGTAGTGCCCTGGCTTACCACATTTGTAACACTCCTGAATCTGTGGAGTGTTGCCAGTTTTGTCTTTCGACCTCTGTCGGTCATTTCCTTTGTCATTTCTATCACTTGACTTCTATCGGTCATTTCCTCTGTCAATTGACCCTTCTCTTTCATGATTCTCTCTTTCATATCGTTCATTACCAGATTTAGCTATCGAGGCCAGGGCCGTTTCTTCTTCTGCTGCTACTTCCTCTTCTTCTTTACTTTCCACCATCATGTTTTTTCTTTTTCTTCTCCTTTCTTTCTTCTGTCGCTTTCTCTTTCTTTGGTTTCTCTCTAGCCTCTGTAGTCTTACCAACCAATGCAAGAGGCACAATGATCTGGGATTTTGTTTTTGCTACCTGAGGCTCTTGTGCTGCCAATGTTCCATAGAGGTCTGATAGGGTCCAGGAATCTAAGTCTTGATTTGTTTGCAGAGACGTAGATAACTGAAGCCATTCTTCATTCAGAGACTTCAGGAACATAACGTTGTTTTCTTCAGAGGTTTTGTGCATGTCGAACTTCTTGCACGTGTTTATTAGAGAGTTGAACCTATCATACGTAGTTTGCAGAGATTCGGTTGGCAGAGCTTTAAAGGCATAGTATTCATTTATGTATTGAGCTATGCGGTTCTTCTGGGTTTTGACTCCTCCTTCTAGTTTTTTTCCAGTTCTTTCCATAGATCATATGCAGATTCACATGCATCCATAGACTGGAAAAGGCCATTTGGGATGGCCATAATCAGAATTCTTTTAGTTTTCTGAGCAACTTCGTATTTAGCGCAATCAGAATCAGACCAATTTTCCTAGGTCTTTGGTTTCGTGTGTTCTGGGATTTCAGGTGTGTCGTCTGTGCTAGGAACACGCGGTACAATTATCATGGGAACGAAAGGAGGGTTACGGATATAATAAACTAATTCTTTGTCAGTACCCTCAAAGTAGTAAACCATTCGTATCTTCCATTGAGGGTATTCTTCTCTAAGAAGAGTGGGAGGCTTGGTTAAGGAACCAGCAGAGAGGAAGTTGTTCGTCATTTTTAGAAAAAGATAATTTATCCAGAAAAGGGTTTGAATAGCAAACTTTTCATAGTATGAAGTGGATGTTTCGTATGAAGTTTTAAAAGCTTTAAGGTGAGCACTAAAATGGGGTTTTTTTAACCAGAATAACAGATTCTATAAGTTTACCAAGGTTCGAATGAATCGAAAATGGCAGAAAAACAGAGACTGTTTGAATAATAGGTTAAAAATCCAAGTTTCTACCAAAGATCATAGTTATAGAGTGGATCCCTTGATATTAAAAATCAAGGTTTTCTCTGATACCAATTGTTGGTTCCTGTTTTGCTTAAACAATGATCTTAACTTTCAGTTAGTTCAGATTGTATGGTGCGGAAGCGTATTTAAGAACTGAAAGATAATGTAAGGTAGAACAACACACAGTATCAAATAAACCTTATGTAAGAATAGATGAATATCTCCAAGATTACTGTATTTGATATATATCAAGAACTCCAAGAACTTTAAAGGGTTAACAAGAAATCTGCAGTTAATGGTGTGTGTGTTGTGCTGAAAGCTTAATAGAAGAGTTCACATGAACCTTCTATTTATACTACTATTAAAGGGGACAATAAGGACAGAAGGTACTAAGACACTATTGACCGATAGTGGTTGGAAGGTACAGAACACTATTCTGGAACTGTTGTAGATACAACATTCATTAAATGCCCTTTATTCAGCTTTAGGCGGAAACATATCAGAGTTTGACACGTGGAGTAGTCAGGTCACACCATTGTTCGATTGATCTTTAGAACCTTCGAATGGCAGATATTATAAGTAGCATGTTCGTTCTTCAGATCTTTTGCGTATATATTCTTTTTACCACAGAGGCTCTGTCAAGTATGACAGAAGCTCTGTGGCCTTGTCCGCATAAGAGAGTCTTCTGTTGTTTCTTCGGTCTTCTTGATTAACCCAACAGAGCCTCTGTCAAAGACTTCTATCTTCTCGGTTACTTGGCTACCCGGCAGAGCCTTTGTCGAAGACTTCTGTCTTCTCGGTTACTCGGCTACCCGGTTGAGCCTCTGTGGGTTACTTTTGTACTTAGACTATTTTCACTTCTTTTACAAACAGAAAGAGTGAAGCTAACACCCTATTTTCTACACAAAATAAAGTATTTATACCAAGGCTCCAATATAAGCAAGCCCATGGCCCATTACACATTTAAGCACAAAACAGATTAATTACAAAGTAACCCCTGAACTTCTATTCAACATGAAATTAAACCCAACAATCTCCCCCTTTGAATTGAAGTTCGATGTATAAGTCCAGGATTTACTCTTACAATCAATACAACAATGTATGAAACAGTAATTAAGAAGTAATATGATCAAGCCCAATTGTATTCAATGAAGAACAGAATTACAGATATTAGAGAGAGAGAATCTCAAAGATTACAAAGAGAGAATACAAATATATTCGGGGAAAATCAGTTAGCAATGTAGTGCTAACTACTATATATACTGCAACGGAAATATTAAAGCTACAGTACAAATATGAATGACTAATAGGAACACTAATTAGTTAACTAAACACTAAGGAAAGTATCTAGTTATAAGTTCTGAACAGGTAGTTCAGAACTTCTGAACGTTCTTCTGACAAGGCTTCTCAGAACTTCTAGCTCTACTTCTGACTCTTCTTCTCAGACTTCTGACTCTTCTTCTCAAACTTTCAAAGCGATCCTTCTGAGCCTTCTTAGTCAGAACTCTGACCCTTCATATCAGAACATCTGAGTCTTCTCATCAGACCTTTAACACTTAGTTTATTGACAAAACTCAGATCTAACAATCTCCCCTTTTTGTCAAATAAACTGATACTTTGCATCATCCAAATCTTTCAAGGCAGGAGCAATCTTCTATAAGAGCACATTTCTTTGATTAAGCCTTTTGTCGATCTTGACAATAATTTTTTGAATAGTTTCAATCTGTTGAGTCATCATTTCCTGAGTTATGTTGCATTGCTTTATTTTCAACATCTTTTTCTCCAAATTATGCTTGATGAATCTCAAAGTTCCAGAGCAGCATTTTGCAGTCTCCTTTGCTCTGAAGAATATCTTTTCATTCTTGTTTTTCAAAAAGACTCCCAAATCTGGATATTTAAGAACACTTCCAGTTTTTAACACCTTTTTCTGATCATGATCTGTGTTGGGTTTTGCCAGATAAACACATGGCCTTTGTAAATACAGAGCTATTTGAAAATCTGTATAACCATGCCATCTTAGGATGTAAAACATAGCTTCAATTACCACACTTCTTGCCTTCCTTTCAGTCTTATCTTTGCTTGATTCCTTGAAGCACAGCATACAATGTAATCTGTAGAAATCCACTACTGATAGCTTTTCAAAATCTGCATCAGTGAAATAGTATACTTTGCCATCTTCTCTCAAAACTTCAAAAGACAAGTATTCCATCTTTCTGAATTGTTTAACTTTTAATTCTCTGATCCCTGTGATTAAGAAGTCTGAATATACAGCCTGTTTTGATTTCCCAAGACACCTTGATTTCTCTGCCAACCAGATCTGAGTCTCCTTTGGTCTATCATAATATACATTCAGAAATTGTATCTCTTTAGGCTTGAAAAACTCAGGTAGATCAAACTCAAGAAAGTATCCATTCAAATCAATTGACATCTCATCTTCTTTTGATTCAGATTGTTCAGCTTGATCAAGACTTGTTATTTGCACATTCTGAGGAGTTGTGTCCTGAACTTCTTCAACTTCATCTGAAAGGATTTCATTCACTTCATACTCAGCAGGAAACACAAAGTCATTGTGCAGCATCCTTTTAGGATTAACCTCTGATAATAACCATTCACCACAGCTTCTGATTTTTCTTCTGAGATTTAATCTTCTTTCCACAGAGTTTACACATTTTTTCTTTAGGTTTTCTCTTTCAGTAGCAACATTAACTTTCATTTCAGTTAGTAACCAACTCAAAGTTTCATCACTATACTTCACCAATTCCTTCAGTTTGAACATTTCAAGTCTTCCTTGAACTGGATATGCAAACCCTTCAGTTTCCATTCCTTCATTTATAAATCCCTTCACATATACACCAAACCCTGAAATCATTGCTGGACATTTCAAGTTACATTTCTCTTTTCTTCCTTCAATTGCCAATTGAAAATCATACATGTACATATTTCTGACATAAATCCCCATAATTCTTTTGCACTCAATCTCTATCAAGGTTTCTTCAGTACTGGCAAAGAACTTAACTAGAAAGATCTGATCATCAAGAGTTAATCTGTGAAAATCAAAACTTGACATGGAAACCTTTGTACTTCTTTCTTTCAGCACTTCCAATCTAACAAACATCAGACCATTGAATTCTTCTGGTTTAAACATCAATACTTTCTCAATCTTCTTCTGAATGTGTAGTCTTGAATCAGGAATTCTGAATCTGTTTGAGGCTTCTGTATAAATCATCTGAGATCTGTTATCCATGAAGCCATCAATGTTGCTCTCCAATAGCTCATAATCTCCTTCTGTGTGATAGAGATTCTCATATATTTCCTCAGGAAAAATGTCATCATGAAACTGTCTAGCAAGTGGTACATCACTCAACTCCAGGATAAAATCACATACAGGCTCCTCCAAAATTTGCAAGTTAATCTTAGGAATCTCAATTGGTTTTCTGAATATATACTCAGAAGGCATAAAGTAATCTTCCACTCTCTCATATTCTTCTTCTGTATTCATCTCATCAGCATAGTTAAATCGAAACTCATGTTTAAATTTCTGAGAATAATCAACAGTTCTATCTTCTTCTCCCAATAAATCAATAGGCCTTATCAGTTTTACACTTTGTTGAATATTTTGGACATTAAGTTCTCTGACTAACTCATTTTGCATCCTTCTGATCAAATTCTTATTTAATCTTCTTTCTTCTGATTCAGAATCCATCACACTATCTTTATCATAAAGAACAATATCTGTACAAGTGTTGTCAACAATTAAACTTTCCACTGTTTCCTCTGACCTCAACACAGGTTCCTCAATTGCTTCAGTTTCATCAGAATTATTTCCATCTCTGTGTCTAAATTCAATTCTTCAGTGTTATCTGAATCACCACCATCTCTGCTTTCCACCTCCATTTCCTCTGTATCTGAACTATCAATCTGAACTATCTGAGTTTCTGTATTCTTTGTACTGACTAAGTGCATATCTTCTATTTCAAAATCCTCTATGCAAATGTCATCATCAGAACTCAACCTTTGCCTTTTCTCCCCCTTTTGATGATCATGAGGTACATTATCATCAAACTTTCTTTTAGAGTTCTGACCAGAAACACCTTCAGGGTCAGCTTCTGCAAGTGGAACAAGATCAAGAGGTTTTGAAGTAGAAGCCATAGATACACTCATTGCTTTCAATACAGATTCCTGCATACTCTGCATTTATTTCAACAGATCTTTTTGAAATTCAGACATTATATCCTTGATCTCCTTTTCATGAGATTCCAAGGATGCCTTCACAGTATCTATTTTAGTTTCAACAGATTTCAATTTACCCTCCAACATATCTTTTAATCCTGTCACCTCAGCATTCAAATCATCCACCTTTTTCTCCAATTTTTCAACCTTTTCCCCCATAACCTTATTTTGATTCCGAATCTTTTCAAATTCAGAATGGTCTAACTGTGAACCTGAACCAACAGATGGTCCAGTTTTCATGTGCCCAGAAGGCTCATGGCCTGTAGATAACACAAAATCATATTGTACAACAGATGCACGTTTGAATGAGGCTTTTGTAATGTTCACCTCACCAGGACCTCCATCCAATCCTCGACACCCAATATTAGGTATATCTATGAATGTTGTGTCAGGAATACGAAATTTCTGATTTGTGCCAGTGTTAGAAAGAATTTCAGGCTCAAATTGAATAGGACTGTGATATTCAGACTCAATGTGTTGAAAAATAGGTTGGGATTTATCACCTCCCTCCAAATGAGTTTGGGATGGTTCCCCTGAGTTATGTGAAACAGTAGCATGTTGAAATGCTTCTGAGTGGGTATGGATGGGTTGTTCAAGATCCACCACTAGGTCCATGGTGTTTGTTTCAATATTGGACACCAAGAAATGTGAACCAATAGGAGTTGCGGTTACCTGGTTAAGATTAGCTGGTTCAGAGGCATCTCTTTCTGTTTGAACCTCTGTTGACAATCTCTCATCCTCACCACCCTCATTCTGTTTTTCCTCACTTGTTCTAACCAAGCTCTCAGAATTTTGCCCCTCAGTTCTATCAGAATTTTCACCCATTTGAACATCCTCCCCCTCTCTTACTGGACTAGACCCCTCACCTCTCTTCTCTGGTTGGTCCTCATGGGTAGGGATTTGAGGTATTTCAATTCCCATTGAGGTGCAATATGCTTTTAAAATCTCACTCTCCCCTGGTATGTAATTCCTAAGTGATTTTGGTAACAGTTTATGATTAGGATAATTCTCAAGTTTGGTAACAAAAGACATCTTACCCAAATAGAAAGCAGGACCATGCTGTTCATTTGATCTTCTTGAAATGGTTCTGTTTTCTTGCATTGCATACCAAATTACAATCTGCCAATACCTTATGTAAGGTATGTATGCCAGAGGAGTATCCTTTGTCTTCTTTTGAATAGCTTTCAGATTTTTCTCAAAAGTATTCTTCATGTCTTCCCAAAGTATAGCAGTATAATCATAATGCCTATTCCTCACTAAACCCTGAAAGATCTGAAGAATCTGTTTTGAACCTTGATCTACTGAGCTATTTTTCCCTGACAAACACTTATTCACCACATGAAAGAAACAAGCCCAAATAGGTGGCAATTTGTTCCTTCTGAACAAACTAAGGGTTCTCAATCCTTCATTATATCCTAATCTCATAAACTCTGCAATTAACTCCTCTATTAATGGTGAGTCTTCAAAATCTGTCCTTCTTTGTACATCATCTTTCTCTGGAAGATTCAGTATTTCTCTTAGTGCAGCGATTGATAAGGTAATTGTGACTCCTCCAATTTCGGATACAAACTTGTTGTCTTCTAACCTAAGATGGTTCCACCATTGTTGAATATACTGAACAGGAACTGTTTTGTTTCTTGTAAACCACTTTCTGTAAGGATGATATTTGAATAACTCCATGATGATTATGTGTTCAGGCTTAAATCTACTTTCCTCAAATAACAAAACACAATTGTTTTCTGATAATTTCAACCATTCTTCTTCAGGAACAACCCTTTCCACTAAGATTGGTCTATTCGACATAATCGACCCTGCGGCACTCTGTTCATGTTCAACATTTATATTTACCTCATCTGCATTTCGTTCTGATTCAGCCATTTGTTCATCTTCTTCATTTATTTCATCATCCCTTATTGCTTCTTCCTCAACAGCTCTATTTTGTACTTCATCATTATCCGAATCAGATGAATCCATCAAAGACTTAGTAGAATGTAGAGAAATTTGACCACTTCTTCGAAATCCAGACATGATTTAAGAAGAAAACAAACTCAAAGAACTCTGGATTGATTCGTATCTCACTTTTCGCTCTGGAATTTGAAAGAATTGGATATAGGAATTTTAAGACCTATTTAAAATTCGCGAAGCTGAAAAGTTTGACGGAAAAGCGAAATCAATGTTATAACGGAGTCAACACATTTGAAATGCCACAGAGGATTTAAATGAAATGCGTGGCATAATCAACCAAATATGAAGCTGACACGTGTTATTGGATAGAATATTGACTCAAGTCAAAGATCTGAATAACACGCTCAGAAGATTCGACTTTCCTTTATCAGATATCTGATTGTTCTACTCAAAGTTCTGATCCCATTATTCAGAAGAATTTTACCCTGTAACAAAAATTTATTTAAAATCAACTTCTGGCAGATGTAAAACTTTTGATTATTCAGAAGAGGTTTGAACATATAGAAACACATTTTATCATCAGAATTCTGTTCATAGAATGATGATTTTAAAAAAATCATTTAAACTCTTATATCTGAATATGAAAATGTTTGAAATTCAGATATAGTTTGAACATGATAAAAATTTTATCATTAAAAAGCTTGTTCTTCTTAGAATGATTAGAGATAAGAAATGACAACAACCCTTTTAAGCATCATCAAATAATTTCCAGAAGATATTGATGCTCCCCCTTGACTTTAGCATGTATTTGACCAAATATGATACATAAAGATGAGATAAAAAGATAATAGAAAAGACATAATCCACACATTTGAAGTATTTGTTTTTCTCAGAAATAAATTCTTGAAAGTTAGATTTCTGAAGTATTGACTCAGAATCTCTGACCTTAAGACTCAGAAGGTCTGAACTCTAGACTCAGAATTTCTAAACTCAAGATTCAGAAGTTCTGAACTTAAGACTCAGAAGTTCTGATCTCAAGATTCAGAAGTTCTGATCTCAAAACTCAGAAGTTCTGAACTTAAGAGTCAGAGTTTCTGAACTTAAGACTCAGAGTTCTGAATACACTACTCAGACAATTGTACTTAGAAAAATTTATCATTTTTAAGAAACACAAATATTTTCAATTTGTCAGATTAAGCATTCCTATTTTACATATGAGAAAAGAGAACCTTTTGTGATCAAGTGGCTTTGTGAACAAGTCAGCCAATTGATACTTTGTATGCACAAAGTGCATCTATATAGTTCCTTTTTCCACATAGTCTTTTATAAAATGATACCTCACATCTATGTGTTTAGTCTTTGAATGTTGAACAGGATTCTGAGTAATAGCAATTGCACTTTCTGAGTCACAATAGATGGGAATTTTGTTGAGCTGATATCCATAATCCATGAGTTGTGTTCTCATCCACAAAGTTTGAGAGCATGAAGCAGCAGTAGCAACATACTCTGCCTCAGCAGTTGAAGTAGACACATAATTCTGTTTCTTAGATGCCCAACTCACTATCTTATCCCCCAAAAAATGACAAGCACCAGAAGTACTTTTTCTGTCCAACCTACTTCCTGCATGATCAGCATCAGTGAAAGCAGTTAATTTGAAGTCAGTTTCTTTTGGATACCATAAACCTAGATCAGGTGATCCTTTGAGATATCTTAAAATCCTTTTGACAGCCAACATATGTGATTCTTTTGGGTTAGATTGAAATCTAGCACAGAAACAAGTAGAAAACATAATATCTGGTCTACTTGCAGTCAGATAAAGTAATGATCCAATCATGCCTCTATATAGTTTGGTATCTACTGAAACTCCTTTGAGATCAGCATCTAACTTTATGTTTGTTGCCATTGGAGTTCTCATACAAGCACAATCAGACATTTTGAACTTTTTCAGAATATCTCTGACATATTTTCCTTGATTTATAAAAATACCCTTTGGTAATTGTTTGACTTGAAGACCAAGGAAAAAATTCAGCTCTTCCATCATGCTCATTTCAAATTCAGATGACATGATTTTAGAAAAATTATCACATAATTCTGGACTGGTAGAACCAAATATTATGTCATCAACATAAATCTGAATAAGAATTAAATCATCACCTTGTTTCTTTAAAAACAAAGTTATGTCAATCTTACCTTTCTTGAAACCAGAAACTAACAAGTGTTGAGTAAGAGTGTCATACCAGGCTCTTGGTGCTTGTTTTAGACCATATAAAGCTTTGTCTAAAATATAAACATGATCAGGAAATTCTGGATCAACAAAACCTTCAGGTTGATGAACATACACCTCTTCATTAAGTTTGCCATTTAAAAAGGCTGATTTGACAACCATTTGATACACCTTGAAATTTTTGTGTGCAGCATAGGCCAAAAATATTCTGATTGCCTCTATTCTTGCCACTGGTGCAAATGTCTCATCATAATCAATTCCCTCTTGTTGGCAGTATCCCTTAGCAACCAATCTTGCCTTGTTTCTGATAACAACACCTGACTCATCCTTTTTGTTTCTGAATACCCATTTAGTTCCAATGATAGATTTACCTTCAGGCTTTGGAATGAGTCTCCAAACTTTATTTCTTTCAAATTGGAGCAATTCCTCTTGCATTGCTGAAATCCAATCTGGATCCTCTAGGGCTTCATTAGCTTTCTTTGGTTCAATCACACTTAAGAAACCAGCAAACATTGCTTCATTTGCTGTAGCTGATCTGGTCTTTACTCCTGCTGATGGATCACCTATTACTTGATGAATAGGATGATTTTTAGTCCATTTATTTGCACTGGGAAGCACATCAATCTCTGAAAAGTTATTGTTTGTATCATTCTCATCAATGATTGCTTGTAATTCTGAGCTGTCCCCTTGTTCTGATACATGTATAGGAGATGTATCCAAGTTTGGATTCTGAGCAGTGAAGTCAGAATTCTGAGTGGCTTGTTCAGAGTTCTGAACACAAGGATCAGAATTCTGAGTACAAGGTTCAGAATTTTCACCACTTATATTTATCAGATTTGGACATTCTTCAGATGGACCTTTATCAGAAATTACAGTTGATTGAACTATTTCTGGAGTTCTATTTTTCATCTCGTTTACCATCTTTGGGTTTTCATATTCTGCATAAGAATCAGAAATTAGTTCTAGAAAAGCATCCTTAAACAATAAATTGAGTTCTGAACAAATAGGATTAGAGTTTGTATCAGAAGTCATATTTGTCTTGTTCTGCATGAGTTCTGAACTGTCTTGTTCAGAAATCTTCATTCTGGCTTCATCAAATGTTACATTGATGCTTTCCATCATTCTCTTGGTTCTTCTATTGTAGATTCTGAATGCTTTGGAAGTTAGTGAATAACCAACAAAGTATCCTTCATCTGCCTTTTTATCAAATTTGGCAAGATTTTCTCTGTCTTTAAGAACATAGCATCTGCAACCAAAAACATGAAAGAATTTGATTAATGGTTTTTTTTTATTTATCAGTTCATAAGCAGTCTTATTTAATCTTTTATTGATTAAAGTTCTGTTCTGTGTAAAGCAAGCAGTTGCAATTGCTTCGGCCCATAGGAAGGTTGGAAGATTTGAATAAGTCAGCATGGTTCTTGCACCTTCAACTAGAGTTCTGTTTTTCCTTTCAACAACACCATTTTGTTGAGGAGTTCTGACAGCAGAGAAATTATGAGAAATCCCAGAACTTTCTAAAAAATTCTGAAGTGTCTCATTTCTGAACTCTGTTCCATTATCACTTCTGATTTTCTGAACTGGAAGTTGTAAGAGAACTTGAATTCTTTTGATACAGTTTATCAATGTAGTAGCAGCTTCCGACTTAGCTCCCAAGAACTCAACCCATGTGTATCTGGAATATTCATCAACAATTACAAGCATGTATTTCTTTCCTCCCATAGATTGAACTGAAATTGGACCACAAAGATCAGTATGAATCATTTCTAATGGTGCTTTGCAAGATGAGTCCATTTTTAATTTGTGAGAACTCTTTTTCATCTTGCCCATTTCACAAGCTGAGCATAATGATTCTTTTTCAAATTTAATCTTTGGTAGACCTTTAACCAGATGTTTTGCCACAAGATTATTAAGATCTTTGAAATTTAGATGAGAACATCTTTTGTGCCATAGCCAACATTCATTTGCAGTTGAATTTGATAAAAGACAAACAGGATTTAATGTTTGTAATTTTGAAAAGTTAACCACAAATAAATCCATATGTCTTTTGGCCCAGAAGACTTTAACATCCTTTTCAGTTAAAATCATGCAACCTGTTATTTGGAACTTGATTTGACAAAGACTGTCTAAAAACTGACTTATGCTGAAAAGATTATGTTGTAATCCTTCAACATAAAAAACTTTTTGAATTGTCAGATCTCCTTTTGTTAAATCCCCATAACCTTTAACTTGACCTTTGCTATTATTTCCAAAGTTTACTGCTCCTCCAGCCTTTTCTGTGAAGTTTGATAGAAAAGACTTCTGAACTGTCATGTGTCTTGAAGCCCCTGAATCTAAAAACCACACATGACAGCCCTGCAACAACAGTCAGTTAGTTTTAGGTACCCATTTTGGAATGGGTCCTTCTTTGTTAGCTTTGTCATTTGATTTAACAAAAGTGCCTTTTACTTTCCATTCAAAATCTTACTTTAAACACCATTTGCCTTGCACTTTTATGAAGTCAGAACATTTTCTGTTCACAAATTTATTCAATTTCTTCTTGAAAGGTGTACCTTTTGATTTTGCAATGTTTTCAACTTTCTTTTCTTTCACATTTCTCACTTTCTCATACTTTGTTTTGACTTTAACTTGATGATTCACTTCTTTTACCTTTTCTTTTCTCTGAGTTTGAGGAACAGAATCATTCTTCTTTTCTGTATTCTGAATATCTTTTCTTATGAATGAAACAGATGTTATTGTTATTGGACATTTCTGAGAATATTGAAAAGAATCACTTTTACATTGAACACAAGTCAGATTTTTCTATGCAAGTAACAACAAGTCTGTACCATAAGTCCTTTCATTTTTATTTCTATTTTTCAAAGTACATGTACATTTATTACAGAAACTATGAGCTTTTGGTATAGAATCAGAATTCAATTCAGTCTTCTCAGGAACTCTTTTCAGATCATCTTTCCTTTTGCTTTCCTCTTTTTCTGGAAAATTCAACTTTTGTTTGTTAGAAAATGAATTAGATGATTCACCTTTTTCATATGTACTTGATTCATTAAAGAATTTATCATTTTCTTTTAGAGCATTAATCTTGAACAGATCATATTCAGCTTTCAGTTTCTCAAGCTCTGTTATTTTCTGAATACAAATATTATTTTCTTTTAAAGCATTTTTAAGATCAAAATCCAAATCACATAAGTCATTTTCAAGTTCATCATAAGCTTTCCTTAAGTCCTCAAGTTCTTGACTTACAAGATTAAATCTCTTTTCAAGTTCTTGAAAGTCTTCTGACTTTGTTTCAGAATTTTCAGTTGACTCAGAATTCTGATTCTTTGAATCAGAATTCTGATTAATAGACTCAGATTTCTGACCTTCAGAATCAGAAAACTGATTAGAACAATCTGAATTCTGATTAGAAGACTCAGATTTCTGACTTACTATTTCAGAAACCTTACTAGTATCAAATATACTTTCTATGTCAAAATAAGAAAAACTTTGTTGTTTATTTTTGTAGCTGACATTTAAAGAGTCATATTTGAATTTGGTATCATTGTATTTTGGTTTCTCTTCTTTTGGTTTAGAAATTTCTTTCTTAACTTTTTCTTCTGAAACATCTGATTTTTCTGTTTCTCAATCTCAGATTCCTCAAATTGTTCTTTTATTACTTCTTTTTCAATTCTGAATTTGTTAACTAAATTTCTTTCTCCTTTAATTTGTTTTCTTAGTTTAACAAATTCAGTTTTCATTTCACCAATCTGTGTCATTAAGTCTATTTCAAATGCAGAATGTACCTCAGTAGATGACTCAGAATCAGCATCTTCAAAGTCAGAATCATCCTCATTCTTCATCTTTGCCATATAACTCTGCATCTGTGAAAAGTTTATGCAGTCATCTTCATCTGACGTGTAGTAGAACCAGTTTTCTTGTTCAGCTAACAATGCCACTTTATCATCTCTTTTCTTTGCCAGCTGAGCCTTTTTGGTATAGTACTCATAATATTTCACAATTTTCACTTTGCAATCCTTTGCAAAGTGGCCAGACTTTCCACACTTGAAGCACAAATTCTTTTCTTTTCTTTCTTCCTTCTCTTCTCTATTTTCTTCCCTTCTTTCTTCCTTCTTTTCATACTTACTTTCTCCTCTCTCTTCTCTTTTTCTTGAAATCTGAACTTCCCTGCTCTTTCCTGAACTTGCCCTGATATTTTCCTTTTCCATACCTCTTGTTGAAAGTATTAGTCAACAAGGCCAACTTTTCAGCAATCATTTTGATATCCTCGTCTTCTTCTGATCCCTCTTCCTTATCAGACTCCTCCAGATTTGGTATCTCAGATAGATATGCTACCTTCTTGGGTGTTTTCACACTTTTGGACTTTGACAGAAAAGCTAATTGTTCTGCAACATTTTTCTTTTCTTCAACCACAATCTTAACATAGTCCTCATGCTGATTAAGAACACAAAATAGATCATTTAGATCTTCTTCACACATATCCTTATTCATTTGTAGACTTATTGCAAATGATGACCATTCAGAGTTTAGACTGTTCAGAAATTTGTAATTAATTTCTGACTTTGTCTTTTTCAGTCCATTCCTTCTCAAATCATTTAGTATAGTACAGAATTTACTATATGTTTGAGTTAAGCTTTCAGATTCTTTAGCCTTGAACCTTTCATAAGCATTTATGCTTTGATTTAACTTGCCTTGTATCGATCTGACAGTTCCTAACATTTGTCTTTCCAGTTCATCCCACATTTCCTTGGCTGATGAACCACTATCAATTCTGTTAAGAACTTCATTCGGAACTGCAAGTGTCATCAATGTGATCGCTCTTTTGTCTATTGCATGCCTACTTTTCTGTTCTGCTGTGTATTGAGAATAGTTCTTCTTCACCCTTGTTGCCGGAATTTTAGGAGTTGTTTCTTTTTCAGGAGTTGCTTCCACATCAATGTAGACTTCGATAGGACCTTCTCGAATAGAGACCATCAGATTCTTATCTATGTTATCCAAGAATTGGATCATTCGTATTTTCCATTGCTGGTACTCTTCAGGAATTAGAACAGGTGGCTTTGTTTCAGATCCCATAGCGAGATATTCTTTAGAAGACATTATTTTAAGAATTTTCAACAGAGAGACAAATTTGAATTTCTTGATCGAAAGACAATCAATTAATTCAAGAATTGCCAAGAATTCAAGAATTAGAACTAGCAGCGGAATCGATTTTTGAACGAATCAAGAATTCTTCAAGAAACTGATCAATAAATCTTCGCGATCACGATCTTGAACAAATTTGTTTGTTGAGTGGCTCTGATACCAATTATAAGTCCAGGATTTACACTTACAATCAATACAACAATGTATGAAACAGTAATTGAGAAGTAATATGATCAAGCCCAATTGTATTCAATGAAGAACAGAATTACAGATCTTAGAGAGAGAGAATCTCAAAGATTACAAAGAGAGAATACAAATATATTCGGGGAAAATCAGTTAGCAATGTAGTGCTAACTACTATATATACTGCAACGGAAATATTAAAGCTACAGTACAAATATGAATGACTAATAGGAACAATACACGTGTCCTAATTAGTTAACTAAACACTAAGGAAAGTATCTAGTTATAAGTTCTGAACAGGTAGTTCAGAACTTCTGAACGTTCTTCTGACAAGGCTTCTCAGAACTTCTAGCTCTACTTCTGACGCTTCTTCTCAGACTTCTGACTCTTCTTCTCAAACTTTCAAAGCGATCCTTCTGAGCCTTCTTAGTCAGAACTCTGACCCTTCATATCAGAACATCTGAGTCTTCTCATCAGACCTTTAACACTTAGTTTATTGACAAAACTCAGATCTAACACGATGTCGCGCTAGTTTGTAACGTATCTCTTTCGGAGTGCGAAGTGGATCTCGAAGCTTGGGATGGATTTGCAGTAGTTGATGTGGTCTTCAACCAGTTCTAAGGCTTCTCGGGCGTTTGTCTTGTTGAAGCTGATAACAAATGACTTTCGATGTTCCTTTTCTTTGACGATGATGTTTGAAGTGCATCTCTGACTTTCAGAAGTGTACCATCACAAAATCTTTAAAGTTGACTGAAGCGAAGAAACTTCTTTTTTTTCAGCTCATTGAGATAAACCATTCCAAATTATGGTTCAAGGAGAAGGGTGTTTTCGGGATACATCTTCAGCTTAGGGGCTTTCTGATTCGGCTTTAGCGGATTGATCTTCTTCGATAGGTGCTCGATTCCCATCTGAAAATCTGTGAGATACGAGATTACTACCTTGTTGAGTAGGAATCGTCTAACGGCCTCGAGCGCTTTAGCGATGTGGAGCGGGCGGATGGTTCGGGTTCGGAGGTCCTTTAGAATAACGTGAAAGTCATCCAGTCTGAGTTTTTGAAGTCTGCTTCTAAACATCTCCACTCATTTTCGTCTTTGCGTCTGACGGTGAATATAGGAAACAGGACTCTAAGAATTCGGCCAGTCTGAATATTCACCACTTCGGTGATCTTATGCTTTGTTCGAACATGGCTTACTGGAAGGCACCTCTTCATCACCTCTAGGTATTGGCTCTGGTAAGCTTTGTCAAACTTGGAGATAGCCAGACAGAAGGTCGGCTCGATGGGGCATAGTCTGTGCACAAATAGTTTCTTCAGGGAGTCCTAGAGATAGGGAATGAGGATGATGATTTTCTCCCATCGGATTGGTTGCTGCTGTGGTGGTGGCTGATCAGAAGCTTCTTGTTGTTGGGGAGTTGGTGTAGAAGTTTCAGAAATATTTTTCGCGTAGATAGGGGTACTCTGAAGGTTTTCCAAGAGGATCTGATCATAGTCTATGTGGTCGTCCGCGTCGGTGGGAAAGACCAGGTTGACCTTGAAGTTCATCGCACTAGCGGCCTTTTGATACCATGCGTTTTCCGTTTCTGGATCGATCTCCGAGTCTGGATCTATCAGGTCGAGCGCTTCCCTTTCAGTTTATGCCACAGCTAACGGTTCCGGTTAAACCATTGGGTTTGATTCAGTGATGATCGGGGCGGACTCGGCTAATATTTGCCTCTTATTCTCCCCCTCACGGTGATCAGGATCATCCTAGTCATCGAGTCCCGCTTGAGTCCGCCGACTTGACTGTTGCAGGTTTCTTCGAGCATGGAAACCCTGTCGGACAAAGTAGTAAGGGCGTGCTAAACGTCCTTCAGGGTTGCGTCAAGCGAATCCAATCTGGTGCGAACTGCGGAGGTGGATGCCATATCTTGAGATCGGAGCATGGCGATTAAGTCGGCCTCGGCAGAGGATTCGATATCGGTGTTCTGGAGCAGTTGAGCTAGAAGCATTGTCTTTAGCATATCCACCGAGAAGGATGGTGGAGCGGGTGTCGGTGGAGGTGTTGGAGCAGTTTCGGGTTCGACAACCTTCTCTTTCCCTTTAAGTAAGCTCTTTACCTTATCGAGCTCTTTCCGGAACTCCTCTGTCTGTTCTTCGCGGACAGCCATTAGGGCGCCGTCCAAGTAATCCCTTGACACAATGTCGTTAGGTTTTCGAGTAAAAACATGTGCCAGAAAGTTTTCGGGTAAAGGCATGGCTTGGGCAATGGACGGGTTTCGAATCACGAGATAGTGTAAATTAAACGGAGGACATACCGGGTGGTTCATGCGGCGTGATATGTTTTGATTCATGTCCATATGCTCGTGGATGGCCAGTGAGAGGAATCTTGGGTAAGGAAGGAATTTCTTTTCCTTTGTTCCGCCGATCTGACGTATAGCTTGAACTAGTTCGCGCCACATGATCGTTGCGAAGTCTACGTGGCTGTTGTAGCACATGGCGTGAAATACGCGTAGAAAGTCGGCGGTGCACTGGTCGATCCCTTTCCATCTGGAATAGGCGGGTGAGGTCATGATTATAACCGAGAGTGTGGATTTGGGCGCAGAGAGTAGCGTCATCAACAGCAGGGGCATAGGCGTCATTTCCACCGGTATTGGCTTCAGGTAGGGACAAGAAGCGTCGGAAAGAGTCTGGTGTCAGTGTGAACGACTGTTGATCAATCCTTGCCGTAATAGTCCAAGAATTTAGCGCAGTGACGACTCGAGCCGTACGCCAAACCTGGTAAACGTAAAGGACTGACACGTCAGTTGTAGCGGTGAGTGCTCGGCGAAGTGGGTGGCCGAGCATGATATCCACGACCACTTGATGTTGTGGTTGGAACTCGGCGGAGTCCAAGTAGTGGTTGTTGGCCGCGATTTCGATGCCATGGTCCACAGGAACCAAGGCGTTGTCGGCTTCTTCGTTAATGAACTCCTCTTGAGGAGGATTGTTTTGCTGAGGTTGTTGTTGATCCGCCATTAGAATACCTGATAAACAAAGTGTTAGAGATCGTGCGGGATCAAACAAAAATCGTTGCGTACCTTTGCATAGGATGGCTCCATCGGGAGTGGATTGAGGACTGACAGTGAGAGCAGAGTACTGAAAATGTCAAGACTGTACTAGCAAAGAAACTGTCTAGCTTACTGGATACATGTGTCCGGATGGGTGAGGGTACCGAATAAAATTGGTAACCGGACAAAGAAGTTACCAGACAAAAGGATGTATCCGGATATGTTCGGGTAACCGGACAAAGTTAGGTATCCAGATAAATCAGGGTTACCAGACAACTCATGGTTACCGGATAACTTATGGTTACCGGATAAATGAGGGTTACTGGACAACGACACATCCGGATAGTCAAACTTACCGGATACGTGAGTAACTGGACGACATGGGTTACCGAGTGATTGATGTTACTGGGAAGATGAGAGTTACCGGGTAAGTTGAATGTTACCGGGTACCTTGGTGGTGTCCGGATAGTTAATAACTATCCGGACGATACCCATCGAGTCACATTCGATAAAAATTGGCCACAATAGACCGCACAATCTAGATCTAAACATTGAAATGAGTTCTAATCGATGGGTAAGCAGAGAAACAACGAATAATCGGCCGAAAAACTTGTCTAGATGGCCGAATACGAATCGACCCGAAGTCGGGGTTCGGAAACCCCTTTCGGTCTCCAAATCGAGTGAATCGGCGGTGGAAACCACGATTTCGTGTTCGAAAAACAATAGAGATCGAATAAGTAACACATACCTATGATTTGGGAGACAAAAATGATCAAAATCGTGAGATTGAAGAGTGTCCGAGCGAGAGAGAATGCGGTAAAAATGAGTGCAAATGAGTCCGAATGTTATTTATAGGAGCACTTACCGGATGGGTTACCTGGATACCTATCCGGTCCGGACACTTTGGCAATTTGGCAAAAATTGCCCCTGAACTTTCCAAACTTAACCAAAAATCAATTCAATTCTTGTTTGGAAAGTTAAATGTCGCGCTCCCTCTCGAACGAAAATTGAGAAGAACTCTTTCCTCTCCAACTCGGATCGTGCATGAATTGAAATTTAGAGACGATCACATACACACAATTTAAAGAAATGACAATTTTGAAAGAACATGTGTGTCGCTCCCCCTCAATCTTTGAAAAATACGTCTCCCCCGTGGATGTTGCCATTTAAGATGAGATATCGAAAACGATTTTGTGTACACAGAAAAAAACTTTGCATTTAAAGAGAAAAAAAATTGTGTTGCTCCCCCTCAAAAGTAGAATACATACCTGATACACTTATGTGCTCCCCCTGAACACATGAACAACTTGTGAACGCACAGATATATCCAAGAAAGAGATAGACGATGGTAAAGGAACAGAAAAAAAGAAAACACACGATAAACGAAAGCAAACATTTGAAACCTATCTAATTAATACAAAGATTTAACTGAAGTGTGTCCGATACAAGTAGAATACAACTGCAAGGAAGTGTGTACTTGATTATCCGGAGTGTAGACAATGGAAGATGAGCATGCAGTTCCTCGTAGGTGTATGGAACTTGTATCGGGTGCACGAGGCGGTCAAATCTTCAGGTTTACCAAACCAAGCTTGGACACAAGGTAATTAAAGGATTTTTCATTCAAAGGTTTTGTAAATAGATCTGCTAACTGATGTTCTGTATTAACAAAATAGAGTTCAACTTTACCTCGTTCAACGTGATCCTTGATAAAATGGTGCCGAACGTCTATGTGTTTCGTCTTTATTTGTTACACAAGATTGCTCTATATTGCATTGGCGCTCTTCGAGTCATAGTAGATGGGAACTTTGGTGTATGTGAACCCGTAGTCCTTGAGTTGGGTTCTCATCCATATGACTTGTGAATAGCAGCTCGCGGCGGCGATGCATTCCTCCTCAACCGTCGATTTAGAGACGCATAACTGCTTCTTGGATGCCCAACTCACCAAACTATCGCCCAAGAACTGGACATGTCCCGATGTGCTCTTCCGATCCAGCATGTTGCCCGCGTGGTCCGCGTCTGAATACGCTGATAGCTCAAAACCTGTCTCTTTCGGGTACTACAAGCCAATATCAGTAGTACCTTTTAAATAACGAAAAATTTGTTTTACAGCAATCAAGTGAGACTCTTTGGGTTTTGACTGAAAACGGGCACATAAAAATGTTGCAAACATAATATCCGGCCTACTTGCCGTTAAGTACATCAAAGAACCTATCATTGCTCGATACGTTTTTCATTAAGATCGGCGTGTAACTTCGTATCAGGTGCCATAGGAGTTTTCATTGGTGAGGACTGTTCCATCTGGTATTTCCGAAGAATGTCTCGGATATACTTAGCCTGATTTATGAAGATCTCGGTCGATATTTGTTTAACTTGAAGACCGGGGAAAAAGTTTAACTCACACAACATACTCATTTGAAAATACTGTCTCATTAGTTTGGCAAAGTTCTTACAGTATTGTGGGTTTGTGGAACCAAAAATTATGTCATCAACATACACTTGAACTAAAATGATGTGACCATCTTCATTTTTATTAAACAGGTTTGTATCGATTTTACCTTTTGAAAAACCTGATTGTATTAAAAACTTAGATAGAGCGTCATACCATGCGCGTGGAGCTTGCTTCAGTCCGTATAGTGCCTTGTCTAGGATGTAGACATGATTAGGCTTCATGACATCCACGAACCCGTCTAATTTCGATACATATACCTCTTCCTTGATGACGCCGTTTAGAAATGCGGTCTTCACATCTATCTGGAAGACCGTGAAGTTCTTGTGCGCGGCGTATGCAAGAAACATCCGAATTGCCTCGATTCTCGCTACCGGAGCGTATGTCTCATCATAATCGACCCCCTCTTGCTGGCGGTATCCTTTGGCCATGAGACATGCCTTGTTGTGAACGACGATGCCGTCTTCGTCCTTCTTGTTCTTGAACACCCATTTAGTTCCGATGATCGTCTTATGTGCAGGACGTGGACGAGATGCCATACGGCCCATACCTTTAGAGAATCAAATTGGTTGAGCTCTTCTTGCATGGTAGTTACCTAGTCAAGGTCCGAAAGGGCTTCATAGACAGTCGTCGGCTCGATCTTGCTCATAAAGCCAGAGTACAGGCAGAAGTTGGCCGATGTACCTCGTGTTTGAATGGGGGTGGAAGGATCGCCGATGATCTGATGGAGAGGGTGTGCTCGAGTCTACTTGGTGGTACGTGGATGCGGTTGTTGAGTGGCATGAGATGTGTCCGGATCCACGTACTCATCGGATGGAAGGTTTTGTACTTCTTCAAGTGATGACGGGCGGTTTCTTGGAGGAGTTCGAATGGGATTCGTCTATGGTTGATCTACGACCGGTTCCAAAGAAGTCGGGAGTGGATCGTTTCGAGTAGTGCAGGACGAATCTTCAGGAGTGATCTCCGGAATTGGTACAGGTTCCTCTGATGTAGTTTCCGTTTCCGTTGTAGTGTCCGTTGAGGTCTGGGGGGATTCCAGGGAAATGACTTTATTGCTCGATGACGGCGGCGGACCAGAAAGGTTCGCCGCGTTGTCGATTTGAGCGACTTTATTCCTGGGTTGCACAACAGTGAGAGGGTTAGGTAAATTAAAAAATTCATCACGAAAGTGTTGAAATAGTAAATCTAAATCAGAAAGAAGTGAGTTTGACGTAGATACATGGTTTGGATTTACTGGGTTAGATCCTGAACTATATTGTTCGGAAGCTAACACACCAGTTGTAAAGCCCGTGTTCCGATATGCTGTTTATTTAATTATTTAATATTTTTTATGTTCTCTAAATGAATTAAGTATGTGATGTTGGGTTTATTTTGTAAATCCTAACCTCTTGTGGTAATAAATGACTTGGCCTTAAAAACCTAGGGACTAAAAGTGTAATTTTGGCTTAAGGCTTTGCATGGGATCGACCCATAGGACCGACCCTGTTGGAACCCAGATTCACTTAATCAAGATTAACAGTCTATTAGTTGAGTTTAGAGTTTGATGCGGAAGCGTATTAAACTAACAGATATGTTTGATAGATATTAGAACGCACATATATAAAGAAAACAGTAAGGAATAAAAAGAATTTCTTGAACAGTTACTGTTATTCAATATATAATAAGAACACGAAGAACAGATTAAGAACTGTTGGTGTGTGTGAGAATATAACACTCAGATATTTGACAATAACGTTTGAGAGTATTAGTGATTCCTTGTGTATTCGTTCTTAGGAAGATCTCAACATGAGACTTCCTTTTATACTACTCTTAGAAGACTATGAAGTAGGTCACTGTTCCTTTTAAGGCATGAATAGTGAACTGGATGGTGTGAACAGTTGTTTGAGCCATGCGCATTTAATGGAGCAGATGTACTATTGGTAAATGCATTAAATGGCGCAGACGTCTATTTTGTACCATGCCCTATTGAGTCCACTCAGAGCTTGACACGTGTTTTGACAATACTTTTCCATGCAAGTTGATGAACGTATCCAGTAATATCTTCCAAATCTTCATAGCAGACCACAGAGGCTCTGTAAGGCATTACAGAGGTTCTATGGTCTGACCTTCTGTGGAGCAGTCCACTTGTTTCCGAGTTGATCTTCTTCTTGCGCACTACAGAGGTTCTGTGATTACCTCTGTAGCTTCTGTGGCTTTTTGGACTTGATCTTCTGGAAGAAGTGGCAGAGCCTCTGTGAGAGGCTTTTCTATACTTAGCCTATTTTTAACTACTTCTAAGTATTTCTATGATTAGGAAGATTGAAGCTAACAATCTCCCCCTAAGTAGTGAAAAATAAAAATTTGACTTTGAGTTTAGTTAGGCTAAGTTAGATAAGACAGAGGTTAAACAATACCTCAAAATTTCTTTCATTTAGAAATATGCCAGAGGCATTTTACATTTGAGTACAATGAAAGATAAAACTTTGTTTGCAGAGATTGGAGGTCTGAGAATCAGATTTTGGCATCTTTGAAATCGTTGTAGCTTATGTTGTCTCTGCCGACTTTTCTGATCTCTTTGTAGAATCTGATGCAGAGTTCTCTTAGGCGGATTGTTGAGTCTATTTCTCTGATGAAAGTATCTGCATCATCTCTATCCATTTTCTCTGTACCTCTGTATTTTACAAGGCTTGCTCTGAATTTGCTCAGAGTACTGGTTGCGTACTTCTGACAATCCATGAGTACAAAAAGTTTAACCTGGTGTTGTGGGTTTTGAAATACTAACCCAAATCTTGGTTCTCTGATGATTGAGTTGGGCACAGCGTCTGGTGGGCAGCGATCTTCTGGTGGTCGTTGATCTAGATGTTTGAGACCGAGATCCTTTCCCAGCTGGAAATCTATCATGCTGTAGAGCAGAAGCTTTTCCCTCATCGCTTTTCTCAATACTTGATAGGCTCTGGTGTTTGCCTCTGTGTTGTAGTTGTCCTTTGTCCATTGCAGAAGGTCAGGTAGATCGTATGGATTGATGTTTCTTAAGTCAGCATCAGTGAAGGTAGATTCTGAATTGTTCTCTCTTCTGACTCTGTAAAGATTGTACCTGACCCTTGGATAGGTTCTAGTGAAGGAGAATCTGCAGAAGATCACCTTTTTGATTTTGTGAATTGAGAAGACATCTGCTTTGGCTCTTGGCTTTGTTCTCGTGAAGATGTTCTCAAATTCTTCTCCGATCCTTGGATCTGTCACATGATCTGTTGGATAGTTTGTCTGAAAGGATTATTTGTAGAGGTATTTGTATACCACTTCTTCCATTTCTTCATGTGTTGGACCAGGTCGTGGAATTTGTCTTCTGAGACTCTCCATCTGTTGAACAACTTATGCAGCTATACCAGTTAAAGGAATTTCTGACAGAGGCTTCAATCCATGTGCCCAGTCAACTTCTTCGGGTTTTGGGGTTTGAAAGGCGTCAAACGCACTTTTCATCAGTTTCTCTGTTGGTTTTGACAATGTTTTCTTCTTCTTAGGCTCTTCTGTCAGTATCCCTTTGCCTTTATCTTTTGTTGTCGTGGCAGAACCTGTTGCTTCTGTGGGGTTTGAGGTTTGCACTTCTGTAGGTTTGATGGAGGTTGCCTCTGTGGATTTTGACGATTGTGACTTAGAGGACTTTTGTGGCGATGGTTCTGTTGGCTTGACTTGCTCTGTAACCTCTGTTGGAGGTTGTTTGGTGACTTATTCTGTGAGCTCGGTTTCTATTGATGAAGTGTTGTCATTGAATCTTCTTGCCATTCTGAAAGCTAAAGTGAACCTGTGCCTTTCTTCTTCTATCTTCACCATACGATCACTCATTGTTGTGTGCATCCTTTTCAGAATGTCAGAAGCAGAGGTCGTTGCTCTTTTTGGTTTGGTGGCAATCGACTTTCTTCTGGGTATGGTTTGGGGTGTTTCCACAGAGGTGGGTGTTTTCTCTGTGGTTGGTTCATCTGTTTCTTCCAAAATGATTACCTCAGGGGCGGTTGTTGCCTCTGAGGTTTGCTTATCTGCTTCTGTAGTGTTGGGTTCTTCAGAGGTCGAATCCACAGAGATGGGTGTATTCTCTGTGGTTCTTTGAGTTTGTTGTTGGGTTTGTTCTTGAGGGGCTTGGCTGATTGGTTCTGCTGCGATTGGTGGAGATTGAATTCCTCTGCTCGTAGCTTTCTCCCTTAAATTCTCCCCCTCAGGATTATCTGATGGACCAGGATGGTCATCATCAGAATCATCCTGACTCTTATCAGAAGTACCCTCTGCTCTGCAAGAAGTGTTGGGTTTCTTTGGCAATTCAGCTCCTGCTGCCTTCAATTTTTCACATATATCATCGCAGAGACCAATAAATGTCGCAAGCTCTGCTTCTGTCTTGAAACGCATTTTGCCGATACTTTTCTTGAGGTCCTTCACATAGTTGGCATTTGCAGTTGTGAAGGAGACAATGACTTCTGTGACCTGGTTTATGACGTTTAGTCCTAGCTCTGTTAGCTGTGCTCTGGTCATATAGTCTTTTGGCTGCATCATTGTCGTGGTTCGTATTGCCTCTGCTTGAACTTGTGATAACGCATTCTGTAAGTCTGCAGGAGTAATGCCCTCTGCTCTGTTGGATTGCGTATTCAATTGTTCAAGGAAATCTTTGACCGAGTCCCTGAACGCAGAAGTTGCAGTTGTTTCGAATTGATGAGCGGCAGAAGTAGATGTTTCTTTGGCAGTGGTTGTTGCAGAAGACTTCATCTCTGAGATGGCGGTTTTCACCTCTGTGGACAGATCGTCCATTTTGGTGTTCAGATTCAAGAGAGTTGTAGATGTTGTCTCTGCCAAGGATTTGAAAGAGCTTTGCAACTCTTTCATTGTTTGGTTCACAGAGGTGACAAGGGTTTGGAACTCATCCCTTGATACTTGTGTTCCTTGTGTAACCTCTGGAGGAACACATTCGTCTCCAGAGTGAGTCCCTGTTCCTGGGACACCTTCGTTCACCCTTGTTTGTACGATGGGGGTGGAAGGATTTCCTTCTGATCCTCGAGAGGAAACCTGAGTTTCGTTCTCTACAGAAGTTCAGTGAAGAACAGAGTCCAAATCCACTCCAGAGGTGGGTATTGGAATGTCCTTCTGTTGACTAGGAGACTTGTCTAGAGTCTCTTCGTCTCTGTGCTTACTACTTCTCTCTGAAAGAAGGTTTGGCCTTAATGTGTGCGTGACAGAGGAAACGAATTCCTCTGTAGGGTGTTCTTGTGTGATCTGGGGCGATTGATCACGAACATTAGGTGAGTCTCTTTGAGGAGACTCCCTAGGAATGGATTCCCCGGTTTCTGTGGGCACAGAGGTTGAAAGAGTAACCTCTGGCTGGATGGGTTGGGTTGGGATCGAGCTGTGCTGCTCTTTTTCAATAACTCCTTCTGCAGCTAGACCTGCGGAGTTAGAAATGTGGGTTGCACTGGGAGTTGGGTTTGGTTGTGTGCCTTCTTCAACTTCGGCATCTTTTCTTGTTTCTTCTTCTGGTTCTGTGGAAGTTCCTTTCTCTGTGCGCAAGGAGTCATACATGTGATGAGATCCGTATAATCTCATGACATCTCATCACATGAGGATGATAGAGACCTTTTCGTATCCAGATAGCCTCTTCTTCATCTGAATCTACCTCTGAGATTTCTATCCCTGTTTCTGTGGTTTCTTCTACAACCGTTGCCTCTGTAACTTCAGTTGTATTCCACTCAGCTTCGGTTTGTTCTGTATCTTCTGAAGCTTGGTTTGGACTTCTTCTGTGGACGTCCAATCCTTGAATGAAAGGGTTTTGTAAAATCACAGGGGTTTCGGCTGGTTGATTTATGGGTGTTGTGTCATCTTCTTGTAGATGTGTGTCAATGCCAGAAATGAAGAAATCTTGTTCTTCTGGAGAGTGGTGGTCGAGAGGTTGTGCCGTCCACCCTGCTGTATTAAGGGTGTTTGCAATTTCGGGGTTCTGTAGGAAATCATTCAGGTCTCCCTGGTGAGCAAATCTATCTGGAGATTGATAGGGTGATTGATATCCTTCTTCTGTCATTCCTATTTCTGCATCTTCTTCTTCTGCAGTTTCACCCTCTATGATTGCCTCTTCTGCAATGGTAACCAATTTTTAAGTGATTTACCATGCTTCTTTTTGGTTTTGGTGCCCCTTCCTCTGTTGATTTGGATCTTTTCTTTTTCTGTTTTGTGAAAAGGGGAGGAGCAGAGGAGCCAATCTCTGTGGCATGGGGAGGTGAAGGTCTATCTTCTGCAGTGCTAGTTGATGTGCCTTCTGCAGTTTTTCTCTTCTTAGCTTTTGGAGTAGAAGCAGAGATCTTTGCTGAAGATTTCTTTCCCATTATTTATGCGCGTTTGGCTATGAAGCTGAGTTGAATAGCCATGTGTTTTGTTAACTTTTGATCCTTTTCTGCTTGAGTGGAAAGAGGTTTTGCTACCATTGTTCCTAGGGGGACACCTAAACGCGGGGGTGTCATAGGACTCGGTTTTGGAGTTCTATGATCGCGTATATACTCTTTCTTAAGGGATATGTTCGATGCGTAGCGCAGAAGTTTCTTTGACAGAGGTCTGCAGTGTGAGTAGCCATCAGCATGATCAGTGGGGGTATTTTTGTTCATCGGGAACTGTTTGGGAGTTGGCCCTTCCATTGGCCAATTTTGGATTAGCAGCAGAGGTTCGAACAGTACTCCCAATATTCTTTGGAATTGCAGAGGTGGTAGAAAGTTGGGATCGTTCTCTTTGACCCTTTTTGAGTTGTTCTTTCTATCGATGGTGTTTATGATCTCTTGCATCATTATGGTCGCATAATCTAGTGGAAGATCATAGTAAACCCCATACATGATGCTCAAGATTTGATGTGAGCTCTGGTCAATACTCCCTATCTTTCCTGTCAGGCATCTGTTAAGAATAGAGAACAAGGTGTTCCACAGAGGTGGTAATCGGCCTCTGCGGAAGTCATTTCTCTTCCGTAGTTGGGTGTTGTACCCAAGCATTTCCACGAATCGACAGAGCTCTTCGTCTGTTGGTTGCTCTGCATAACTTTTCAATCCCAGAAGACCCCTTGTTGGTAGGTTGAATTCAAGTGAGAACATTGTTCTGTTGAACTTGATTTCAAGATGCTCAGATTTATCAGGTCTTGAAATGTACCCTTTGATAAGAGAATCGTCTTTATCAAATCGGCAGCTTTGCCAAAATTGGTTCAAATAACGGACTGGAATTTTGTTAGGGGTTCTTGATAGTAGAGGGAAGAGGACATGGTTTTCCATGATGTTCAGAAGTATGGCATGGGCTTCGCCGAAAGTAGTGGGTGAGGGGACCAAATAGCAGTTGTTGGATTTGATAGGAAGAGTGGCTTCGAAATGATCCTTAGCTATGAAGTTTTGCAAGTGTGTCGTCGGAGCAAAGTCTGCGGAGTCCCCGGAATCTTGTTGTTCAATATCTCTTGCAAGGATGGGGTTTTCAGAATGTTCCGAATGAGCAGGGGAGTTTTCCGTTGAGTTCGCCGGAGAGAGTTCAGAGGATGTAGCTCGAGAAGATGAAGCCATTTGCAAGTGTTTTGCAGGGTATCGCCGGAGAAGAAGATGAGAGTTTGTAAAAAGGTTTATGAGAGGGTAAGGTTTGTTTTTATAGGATGGTAAAACGGTAGACTTCGAAAGGGTAAAATATATGGCAATGGATTAAAGTTTGGAATCCGCACTCGAGTTTGAGCGGCGGGTTCAACTTACCAAAAAAAAACGTTCCATGTTTGCCCAATGAAAATGGGACACGTAGGCCATGTCAGAAGATGACAGGACGTCGTGCGCGGCCCATTAATGCTAGGCGCGTGGAGTTGTTCTTAGCTATATGAGTTTCACTCTCAGTAAAAGTAACCGTTATTGTTACATAAATGCCCAAATTAACAAAATAGCAGAGCCTTTGTTAGTTTACAGAAGCTCTGTGATGTTGAAATTTTTGAAGTTTAACCCTTTTCTCATATATCTCATTGTTATCATTGCTAAATGTTCTTCTTTAAACGAAAACGTTTGTAAAGATATTGGAGAAGATCAATAGGATTTTGTCAAGAAATTTTACTCACAGAGGTTTTGTAGCTCTGATGGAACTTGCAGAAGCTCTGCAAGAGCCAGCAGAAGCTCTATGAGAGAAAAAATCTTATAACTTGAATTCTATTAACTTTCTGATCACCCAATTTTTGATCTGTGTTAAGAGATGTTTTTCGCACATTCTTGAAGGTTGGTGTCCGAGAAAACTATTTTGATAAACGTTTTGTTCGAGATAACATTCCAAAAGATCGACAGAGGGTTAATTTATGATCACAGAGCATATTTCCTGCAGAAGCTCTGTTGAGCTCAGCAGAAGCTCTATGACCTTAAATTTCTACTATTTCGAATTTTGTTAAACCTTTTGAACTTTTGATTTTTGAAATGTTATTCACAGTATATTTAGGACATATTTGACAATTCTTGTCCTAGAAAACTGTTTTCTAAAAACCTTTCGTGCGAGAGATATACCTTTTGGTTCTTCTGTTCTCGGCACTTTTGTCTTACTTCTGTCGATGGAAAATTATCGACATTCTTCTTTGGCTTTCCTTTGAAAGTTTTATCTCTGTAGATCATTTGAGGGCCCCTTTTGCTCCCCCTTGATCTAATCACTTCTGTAGATCAAAAATTTTCCTTTTGCTCCCCCTTGATCTAATCACTTCTGTAGATCAAGAATTTTCCTTTTGCTCCCCCTTGATCTATGCTTGGATCAGAATATGATAAGTTTTGCATAGTACATAGGTCAAGTTTTTCAGAGGTTCTGTAGGGGTCGTCAGAGGTTCTGAGTTGACTTACAGAAGCTCTGTGATTTTAAGAACTATTTAAGGTTTTAAGAATTTACATACAGAAGTAGAATCAATCAAAGCAATAAATTAAGCAATGTATTTACTTATTATTTACAGAAGATAAAACTATACTTACTGAGGATTTTCACACCATGTTAATCATTCCTATCTTACCCACCAAGAAGTTGAATCTTTTCTCGTCTAGTGCTTTGGTGAATAAGTCAGCGAGTTGATATTCTGTGGGCACAAAATGCATTTCGATTGTACCGTATTCAACATGATGTTTCAAGAAGTGATACCTTATATCGATATGCTTGGTTTTTGAGTGTTGCACAGGGTTGGCAGAGATAGCAATAGCACTTTTGGAATCGCAGAAGATGGGTATTTTGAACAGAATGTGGCCGTAGTCTTTTAGCTGAGTCTTCATCCATAGAACCTGAGAACAACAGCTAGCGGCAGCAACGTATTCAGCTTCTGCAGTGGATGTGGAAACACAATTCTGCTTCTTGGAGGTCCAACTGACTAGTTTACCACCTAGGAATTGACAACTCCCAGAGGTACTCTTTCTGTCGAGCATGCATCCTCCATAGTCTGAATCTGTATAAGCTTTAAGACCAAAACCAGAGTTCTGTGGATACCAGAGACCAAGATTTTTGGTCCCTTTTAGGTATCTAAAGATTCTCTTTACGGCATCATAATGTGATTTCTTTGGATTAGCTTGATAGCGTGCACAGAGACATGTGGCATGCATAATGTCAGGTCTGCTTGCTGTTAAGTATAACAGAGATCCAATCATGCCTCTGTAGAGAGTGCATTCTACAGAGATGCCATCTGAATCTAAGAATAACTTGTTTCCAGTGGCCATTGGAGTTTTCATTGCAGAGGCATCAAAGAAGCTATACTTGGAAAGAATGTCAGAGACATATTTAGCTTGATTTATAAAAATTCCCTCTGATGATTGTTTGACTTGGAGTCCGAGGAAGAAAGTTAACTCTCCCATCATACTCATTTCAAACTCACTCTGCATGAGTTTTTCAAATCTTTTACACTCTTCTGAATTAGTAGACCCAAAAATTATGTCATCTACGTATATTTGTACAAGCATTATCTCACTACTTTTACGTTTATAGAATAAGGTAGTATCTGTTGTACCTCTGTTGTAACCATTGACTAGAAGAAAGGTAGAAAGTCGTTCATACCATGCTCGTGGAGCCTGTTTCAGTCCATATAGAGCTTTTTCAAGGTAGTATACATGCCTTGGAAACTTTGAGCTTTCAAATCCTGGTGGCTGATTAACGTAGACCTCTTCTAGGATTTCACCGTTGAGAAAAGCTGATTTTACGTCCATCTGATAGACTTTAAAACCTCTGTGGGCTGCGAAGGCTAAGAATATTCTTATTGCTTCGAGCCGTGCGACAGGGGCAAAAGTTTCATCGTAGTCTATGTCTTCTTCTTGTCTATATCCCTTTGCTACTAATCTTGCCTTGTTTCTGATGACCACTCCATCTTCATCCTTCTTGTTTCTGTAGACCCATTTAGTCCCAATGGCCTGTTTTCCTCTTGGCAGAGGTACTAGAGTCCATACTCTGTTACGCTCAAATTGCAAAAGTTCTTCTTGCATGGCGTCTACCCAGTTTGGGTCATCTAGGGCTTCAGAAATCTTCTTTGGTTCTATCACACTAATAAAATTTGTAAAGAAACAAAAGTTAGCAGTGGCAGACCTTGTTTTTACTGCGTCAGAAGGTTCTCCGATTATTTGGCTTGGAGGATGGATTTTTGTCCATTGAGTTGTGCGTGGAAGATGATCATCAATGTCATTCAGACTTTCTTTAGAGACTTCTTGTGTTTCTTCTTGTGTAGCATCTGTTGTTCTTCGTGCCTTGGTAGTTGATTCTACCGTTTGTGGAATGATTGGTATGAGTGGTGGTGGAGTTTGTTCCTCTGAGGACATATAGTCTTGGTCCTCGATTTCCTCTGTAATTGGTTCTTCTGTGGTTTGTGCAGCTTCGGTGGTCGTTTTCCTTGATGTTTCATCTTCTGCACTTTCTTCTGCTTCGGCAATTGCATCTGTAGTATTTACAGAAGAAGATGAAGCATTGTTAGGACCAGTTAGAGACAAACCTGTCGGATTTTGTCCGACAGAGGATGGTTCTTCAGAAACCCTGATTGTTCCAACAGAAGGATCAATGTTTTCGTGGAGCATCTCTAAAAATAGAAGATCCAAGTCTTCTTTTGTTTGTGAGATGACAAAGGATTTCCCTTTAATTCCGAGTTCTGAACTGATTTGTTCAGAAGTCATTTGGAATGAATCATCAAAAGAAACATTGATGCTTTCTACAATCTTGTGAGACTTTGTAAGGAATGTTCTGTAGGCTTTGGAAGTGGCAGAGTATCCAATGAATTTGCCTTCATCTGCTTTTACATCAAACTTTCCTCTTGAATCTCTGTCGTTTAAGACGAAGCATTTGCATCCGAATACATGGAAAAATTTGATGTTTGGCCGCCGTTTGTTAAGCAATTCGTAAGGCGTCTTGAGGTGTCTTTTCACAATGGTTGATCGATTTTGAGTATAACACGCAGTAGAAATTGCTTCTGCCCAAAAGTTCATTGATAATCCGCATGCTGACATCATAGTTCTTGCGGCTTCCACAAGTGTTCGATTTTTTCTTTCGAGAACACCGTTCTGTTGTGGAGTGCGAGCTGCAGAGAAGTTCTGTGATATTCCATCTGTTGAAAGATAGGCTTCAATGACAGAGTTTTTAAATTCTGTGCCATTGTCACTTCTTAACTTCTGTATTCTGCAATTATAAAGAACTTGGATTCTTTTCATTAGATTTATCAATATATTTGGAACATCTGATTTCTTTCTAACGAATTCAACCCATGTGAAACGCGAATACTCATCAATTAGGACAAGTATGTATTTCTTGCCACCTAGGCTCTGTATGGCAATGGGACCACAGAGGTCGACATGAAGCATGTACAGAGGTCTAGTGCAAGATACATCTGTTTTGCCTTTGTGGGAAGCTCTTTTGAGTTTTCCCATCTCACAGGCAGAACATAAATGATCCTTATTGAATTTAACATTTGGCAAACCTTTAACTAGATCAAGTTTGACCAGTTTTTCCAATGTGTGAAAATTCAAGTGACAGAACCTGTTGTGCCATAACCAGGCTTCTTCACTTTTGCAGGCAACAAGGCAAACTTTGTCTTTGTTCTTTGAGTTGAAGTTCATTAGATATAGATCACCTATTCTTTCAGCTCGCAGAAGTTCCATACTTGTTTCTTCACTTTGTAGAGAGCAGAAAGTTCTTTTGAACAACACATTGAATCCTGTATCACAAAGTTGACTTACACTGAGTAGGTTGTGCTTAAGGCCATCCACATATGCAACTTTGTATACGGAAACGTCTTCTTTCCTTATGACTCCATAGCCTTTTATGTGTCCTTTCTTGTTGTCTCCAAAAGTCACAGATCCACCATCTTGTGTTTCTTTGTACGTGGATAGTGCACTTCTGTCACCAGTCATGTGCCTTGAGCATCCGGAGTCTAGATACCAGATTGGCACATACTTCTTCTACAGGACAATCACAGAGATTTAGGTACCCATATCCATATGGGTCCAATATTGTTAGAGTTTTTCAAGTTTGCCTTAGCATTCTTGAAATACATTTTGTTCTATGCAGAAGAGTCAGATTGTTTCTTTGTGGGATTTGACTTTTGAATTGTCGTAGAGAGTAAACAGACTTGACTTGAAAAATGATTATTAAGTTTAGACATAAGATCAAAGCAATGACAGTATTGAATATGAGATGTAATTTGCTTGAACTTTTCATTGAACTTTTTAAACTCAGCCACAGAGGCATTACATTCTTTCTTTACATTAGATTTCCTATTACTAGAAGATCTATGAATACTCGAATGTTGTTTGCAAAAGTTCTGTTTAGGACCTGCCTTCTGTGGGTTGCTTCTGTGGTGAACTTCTTTCATCACTGTCACAGAAGAAAAAGATTTATTAACCTTGGGTTTTGAAAATCTAGAACTTATAGGATCAATAGAGGTCTTCTGTAACATTTCAAGCTCAGCAGAGGTTTTGATATGTAGATTCAATTTTAGAAAATCTTGGCAGATTGGAATCTCTGTGAGTTTCTCTTTTGGAGAAATAGTTCTGTGAGGAACTTCAGAGGAGAATTTGACATCCTCTGTGTCACAGTGAATTATCCCTGATTTGAAATCAGTCTCTGAGTTGTCAGAGGATGAATCGTCCTCGTATACAGAGGTTGAGTCAATTCTTTCAATAGAGGCTGGATTTTCTGAGCATGTATCGTACGAGCTTTCTTCCTCTGTAGAATAGTTTTCATAGATTGCAGAGGTTTCTAATAAGATTTCTTCAGTGAGAGTTTTATCTATAAAAGATGTACAGAAATTTTCTAAAACACTTGATTTCCATATTTCCAAAATTTCTTTTTCAATTAAATTTTTAAAGTTTTCTTCTGAAAAAATGGGTTTAAACTCAGGAGCTTCTGCTGATAATTTCTTTTCAACGTTTATCAAACAGACAAAAGCAACCTGTGTTTGGGTCTCTGGTTTACCAAACTTGAAGATACCAATCTGATCTTGTGTTTTCAGATATTTCTTTGGTTTGATACCTCTATTGACAGAGGTTGAAGATGATGAGTCTGTGTTTTCAAACCACACGTTAATCATCTTCTTATGTTTCTTCAAGTAAGGATCCACAGAGATTTTCGCCCTTTTGCTTACAGAGATTAGATTTGGAAAATCTGGTTTGTTCGTTTTTCCAATCACAAATAAAGAGGACAGAGGTTTGTTTCTTTTGCCTTCAACACCTAGGGTGATATCATCATACCCTACACCTCGTCTTCCTATTTGTGAGTTTACTTTTTCATAAACTTTCTGTGCATCTTTATAGTTTTTAATCAAAACTTCTCTTCTGAGTAAATCTTGCCATAATACCTCTCTTTCTCTTTGAAAGTATTCGTTAAGAGCTCTTATGTCAGTAGTTTCGCTCCTTGAAACTGAAAGTTCTTTTGTTTTATCTTTTAAAGTATTGGTTAATTCAGAAATTTGTTTTTTTAAAGGATCTAGAGTTTTGTTCCAATTCTTTTCTATTCTCTCTTTTTCCTCAAAAATCTTTGCTTTTTCTTGAGTGAGAAGCCGTACTTCTCTCTCATTGAAAGTGAGTCTTTTCTGAATACTTTGATTTATCTCTTTCAGTTCAATTAGTTCAATGTTAATTCTAGGTGTATTATCATCTATAGAGGTAATACAAAAGTTTGAATTTGAAGTAGATACCTCAGAGTTAGTGCAGGAGTCGACTTCTGCCATGCCACAGAAGAGGGCATTGGCGGTATGTTCATCGTCAGAAGTAGAGTCTGACTGGAAGTCTTCTGTGTTCTCCTCAGAATGTCCTTTTGCCATTAAGGATTTTTGAGCATAATACTCGGCTTTCTTTTTGTAGAAAGCAGAGTCCCTCTGTGGGCGATTTGATCTGCTTCTGCATTCATTCGCAAAATGGCCTGGTTTGCCGCAGTTAAAACATCCTTGAGGAGTGTTTCCTGTTCGATCATTGGACTTCTGTAGGTCTCCGCCTTTCTCTGATCTACATTCATTTTCATAGTGACCAGGTTTGCCGCATTTGTAGCATTCTTGCTGCGTGTGGCTTACCGAGTCATCTGACCTCTGTCGGTCATTTCCTCTGTAATGTCTTTTGCTTGACCTCTGTCGGCCACTCGATTCTTCTTCTCTTCTGTCATCTCTTCTGTTTTCTCTATCATATCTTTCATTTCCGGAACCTCTTCTGTTTCCTCTGAACTCTTTTGTCAATGGAGCTAAAGATTTAGCTAGTGACGCAAGAGTTATTTCTTTTTCTGCTTGCTCTTCTTCTTCACTGTCTATTATCACCATCTTCTTCTTCTCCTTCTTCTTCTTCTCCTTCTTCTTCTCCTCTGTGGCTTTTTCATTTCTTGGTCTCTGTGCATCTTCTTTAGTTTTACTAACCAATGCATATGGTACAATGGTTAGTGTTTTAGCCTGTGCTATCTGAGGTTCTTGTGCGGCTAATGTTCCGTAAAGATCAGAGAGAGTCCAGGTGTCTAGATCCTGATTTGTCTGTAGGGACATAGACAGTTGGAGCCATTCTTCATTTAGACTTTTTAAAAACATGACATTGTTTTCTTCAGAAGTTCTGTCAATGCCTGATTTTCTGCACTTGTTGATTAGAGAGTTGAATCTGTCGTATGTTGTTTGCAGAGATTCTGTTGAAGAGGCTCTGAATGCATGATATTCATTGATGTACTGTGCTCTTCGGTTTTTTTGTGTTTTAGCACCTCCTTCCAACTGTCTTTCCAGTTCTTTCCACAGATCATGCGCTGTTTCACATGAATCCAAGGATTGAAAGAGTTCGTTGGGTATTGCCATAATCAATGTCCTCTTGGTTTTCTGAGCAACTTCATCTTCTGCTTTATCTTCGGTTGATCACTCCCCTTTTGGGTTTGGTTTTTGATGTTCGGGGATTTCGGCAGATTCAGCAGTAGCAGGTATACGAGGTACTACTGTCATGGGAATAGGAGGAGGGTTGTACAGATATTGTACTTGATTTTTTCAGTGCCCTCGAAAAAATGGACCATTCTTATTTTCCACTGAGGATACTCATCTCGAAGGAGACTAGGAGGTTTAGTGAGAGAACCAGTAGTAAAGAAATTATTTGTATTTGTCATTTTTGAAGATTTTAGAAAGAAGGTATGACTAAAAAGTTACTTCGATGAACTTGAAGATTTTCTGAGTTTAAGCAGTTTCCAGACACAATAATATCTATCACGAATCATGATAAGTGGATCACTTGATATTGAAAATCAAGAGAGGCTCTGATACCAATTGTTGGAACCCAGATTCACTTAATCAAGATTAACAGTCTATTAGTTGAGTTTAGAGTTTGATGCGGAAGCGTATTAAACTAACAGATATGTTTGATAGATATTAGAACGCACATATATAAAGAAAACAGTAAGGAATAAAAAGAATTTCTTGAACAGTTACTGTTATTCAATATATAATAAGAACACGAAGAACAGATTAAGAACTGTTGGTGTGTGTGAGAATATAACACTCAGATATTTGACAATAACGTTTGAGAGTATTAGTGATTCCTTGTGTATTCGTTCTTAGGAAGATCTCAACATGAGACTTCCTTTTATACTACTCTTAGAAGACTATGAAGTAGGTCACTGTTCCTTTTACGGCATGAATAGTGAACTGGATGGTGTGAACAGTTGTTTGAGCCATGCGCATTTAATGGAGCAGATGTACTATGGGTAAATGCATTAAATGGCGCAGACGTCTATTTTGTACCATGCCCTATTGAGTCCACTCAGAGCTTGACACGTGTTTTGACAGTACTTTTCCATGCAAGTTGATGAACGTATCCAGTAATATCTTCCAAATCTTCATAGCAGACCACAGAGGCTCTGTAAGGCATTACAGAGGTTCTATGGTCTGACCTTCTGTGGAGCAGTCCACTTGTTTCCGAGTTGATCTTCTTCTTGCGCACTACAGAGGTTCTGTGATTACCTCTGTAGCTTCTGTGGCTTTTTGGACTTGATCTTCTGGAAGAAGTGGCAGAGCCTCTGTGAGAGGCTTTTCTATACTTAGCCTATTTTTCACTACTTCTAAGTATTTCTATGATTAGGAAGATTGAAGCTAACAGACCCCCTCCTTTTGTTTTGTTTTTGCATCCCCATCGCAAGCAACAACCAAAAAACCCTAGCATCTCCCTTCGTTTTTTGCTGCCACCATCGAAGCACCCCAACGCCACCGTCAACCACCGCGAGAAACCACCTGAACCGTCGCCGCTAGCGGCTGCCGGGGTGAAGGAGAAGCAGCGAGAGAGAGAGAGAGACGATCGGGAAGATAGGAGGTCGACGAGACGAGGTATCGCTGCTGCGTTTTTATCGTGAGGTATGCCCATCTCGTTCCTTTCCTTCTTGCGCCAAAACCGAGAAAACCACCACCGCTGCCGCAGCCATGGCTGCCGGCATGGTGCCACCGCCGTGCACCACCAGGTCGGTGGTTGGAATGGCGGGTTTGCGGCTATTAGGTCGAGCGTGTTTGTGCGTGTCCGAGTTAGAATGGTGGGATCGTTCCCGTTGGTCTCGCCGGTTTGTTTTACCGAACCACCACCACCGCCGGTGGTGGCTGCCGCCCCACGCCGCCGCCGACCACCACTTCCCAAGGTGGAAGTGGGTGGTGTTTATTTAACCCAGCCATTAGAGGCCAAAACCTAAGCCTTAAACCTAAAACATGAAACCTTAAACCGAAATCAACGTTATCATTTTATGAGAAAAACGTCTAATCTGTCCCTGTTTTGTAAAATCTGTAGAATAATCTAGGAACTCGGACTGAGGTGAAGCCAGTGCCCAAATCTCACATTTTGTGTTGAGTAGGTTTCTTGTGTTTTACGGAAAAATCAACTCGGCCTCTAGCTAGGGTCAAAATGGTGATTAGTACAGACTGGTCCGAAATTCACAGTTTGGACAGTCGGTCGCAGAAAATTCATATAAAATAGTAAGGACCTCGTATGAACGTGTGCGATATGTCCTTGAAACCTAAGACATGGAACCTTCAGAGCATGGAATTATATTTCTGGTTTGATGGGTTTAAGGGGGGCTAAACAGGTCACGAACAGACCTGCTGTTTTAGACCAAAAACCGGAAAAATGCACGTTTAGACTTGTAGTTGTATTTTCGGGTTAGGACTTCACTTTGACACTTTGTAACACTTATTTAGGTGGGAAGAAGTGAGTTGGAGTTGGCGGGTTCTCATCGCTGTTTGTGGAGTTCTGCTTTGCTTTTCGAGGTGAGTTCACTCACTGCGTAGGATAGTGGTTATATGTGCATTGCTGTAGCTCGTGTGTGTTAACTGATTGGTTGTGGGTAATATTCTATTGTGTTAGTGTCTAGTATGAGACCTTGGGTGTTGTATAAAACTCGGGGAGACCGAGGAATACGTACACGGGTGTTGTGTGGACTCGGGGAGACAGAGGAATACGTGCACAGGTGTTGTATGAATTCGGGGAGACCGATGGTTACGTGCATAGGTGTCTTGCATGAGTTTGCTTGTTTAAGATATGTTCTTGGACTGGCATGTAATGTTGTTATTGTCTATCTGCTGATAGGGGTGGTGTGAATATGATTGCTATTTTGCGTATGTATTTGAATTCACTAAGCTTCGTGCTTACCATTTCCCTATAAATTACTGTTCAGGTACGAGTGGCAGTAAGGCGTGATGGTATACACTGGCGCGTTGAAGAGACTTTCCCCATTATTTATTTTGAGACTCTATGTTTAGAATTATTTTACTTTCCGTTGTTTTAATTGAGTTGGTTGTTTAACTTAACGAGGTTTTGGATAACGTTTATTTGGATTTAAACACTTGTGGTTTTTTTAATAAAATTGGAATTTTTAAAAGTTCAAATTCATTGTAATTTTCGGGACGTTACACCAGTTAAAGCAGGTTCTGACTGATTTGTTCGAAAGCCAAATCTACGACTTCGTCAAAGGTCACGTTTACACTTTCGATGACAGATTTTTTCTATTTGTTGTAAACGCGATAAGCCTTGGCCGGCATCGAGTATCCGATGAGTACTCCTTCGTCTGCCTTCGGGCTGAATTTCCCGATATCATCTCTGTCGTTTAAGACGTAGCATGTGCACCCGAACGCGTAGAAGTACTTGATGTTCGGGATGCAGTTGTTGATAACCTCGTACGACGTCTTGTTGAACCGCTTGTTGGTGATGGAGTGGTTTTGGGTGTAGCAGGCAGTTGCAACCGCTTCAGCCCAGAGAAATAATGGCAGCTTTGATTGTGACAGCATGGTGCGAGCAGCCTCGACTAGGGTACGGTTCCTCCGTTCTAACACTCCGTTTTGTCGAGGAGTCCATGCGGCAGAAAAGTTATGTGAAATACCGACGGATGTCAGGTATTCGTTCACGGTCTGGTTCTTGAACTTCGTCCCATTGTCCATTCTGATAGTCTGAACTTAGTGTCGAAGATTCAGCTGAATGGTTTTCAGATGGTTGATTATCAGTTATGGGGTTTCGTCCTTCGAGCGCAAGAACCTCACCCAGGTGTACCGTCAGAATTCGTCAACCATTACAAGAATGTACTTCTACTTATTGATGCTCGGAACGCGCATCGGTCCACACAAAACTATGTGAATGAGTTTGAGGGACCGGGACATGCTCGGAGTTGCCTTCGGCTTATGTGATGCTCGCTTCATCCTTCTTATTTTGCATGCCCCGCAAAGTTTGTCCATCTCAAATTTGTGTTCGGGCATGCCTCTCACCTGTCCGCCTAGCACCAGCTTGTTGATGTGCTTGAAGTTTAGGTGCGAAAGACGTCGGTGCCAAATCCATATTTGTTGTGAATTAGCCTTGGACATCATGCATACGGAATCATCGGTCTTTAGAGTAGAGAGGTCGATGTTTGATGTTGGTCTTCCAGGTTCCAACCAGTAGCTCCTTTTTGTCTTCAGTGCGGATGCTACACCGTTTAGCCTTGAAATTGACCTCGAGATCTTTGTCGCGGAATTGGCCGATTCTGAACAGATTGTATCCCAATCCTGCGGCGTACAAAACTTTCATGATGTGATCTTGTCTTGAACTATATCTTCGTTGCCCAAAATAGGTGACTTGTCGTTGTTGCTGAATCTCACATCTCCTCCATATTTCACCTTGAAGTTCGTGAGCAGCTCCCTCCTTCCGGTCATGTGCTTGGAGCATCCAGAATCTAAGTACCACACATGACTGTCCTGTAAAAACGAGATTAAGGGGTTTTAGGTACCCATTTGAAAATGGGTCCTGGAGGGTTAGATTTAACACCTGCTCAAGGAACCCATTTTGAGTTGGGTTTCCTTTTGGGCTTACGAGATTTTTGTTTGGGTTTCGAATTATAAACATGAAAGTACCAAACCAATCTGTTGCATAACTGTTATCAGTAAAGTCATTCAATCCACAGTTGGAGCAACCTAAACAATCATTGGATAATTAAAGGAAATGCTTAATTGAATAAAAGTTGATCAGAAAATCCACACTTTGTTCAACAGAATTATTCAAATTATTAAAACCACAATCATGAACGTTTTTCCTAGGATTGAAAACAGAATTGAATGATTTCAACTCCGACTTGTTCTCGCTAGATGCTTTCGCTACCCACTCTTGTTTGACTTGTTTGGCCCGACCAATTTTATCTGAAACAACATTAAAGGTATGGTCAGCAGAGTTTGAGTGAGAGGGGTTACTATCATTTGTTCATCCGGGCTTTTGCCATGCCTGTGAACTGTTTTGAAGATTAGAGTTGGTTTTGGAAATTTGTTCACATCTTGGGTCTTGGGTTTTGTAGAACATTCGCCTTTTTGAAAATTGAACGGGGGATTTACCAGTTTGGTAAGAAAATCAGTGTTACTTGGAAGAGGTTTGTCAAATGAAAAACATTCAAACTCTTCGTCTGAACCGTCATCGGAATTCATGAATTTTGAAAAATCAATATCAGGAATAATAGGATCACCACGAGAATTGGTTGGAGAGGTGAGGAACACTTTGTGTCTGTGTTTAGATTCTTTATAACACAATCATCTTGAGACTCGTTGCCTTTTTGTGAAGAAGTATTTCCAATAAAATTTTACACTAAGATGTGTCGGAGCAGATCGAGGAAGTTTCATTTGAAGTCTTCTTTTTGTTTTGGAGTAGGTCAATCTCTTCTTGAAGACGATCGTTACTCACTTTCTCTTTCATCACTTTTGTTGCTAACGCAGACAGTTGTGATGTGAGGCGATTGATTTTAAACCGAAGGATTTCCTGTCCCTCGCTCGATACAGGTTCGGTTTTTGAGGTTTTGAGTTTCTCAAGTTCTATTTCAAGCGCTTGATTTTCCTTTTGAAAACTGGTTCTTACCATCTCGAGTGTTTCCTCTAATTCGACTATTTTTTATTCCAAAACTAGAGGAGGAACATAGAGTTTGAACTCGCCCGTCTCAGTTTTGGGTTCAGGTGCTTGGACCTCATCCTTTTTAGAGGAATCCTTGGGCTTCGCAACCTTATAGCCGTCAAAGTAATCATTCGAGAGGTATTTCTTTAGGTTTTTCTTGTATGAGTAGTTCATAGGCTAATACACAAAAGGAAGTTGCATTTTGGTGGTGTGTGCGCGTTTGTATTCCTCAGTATCCTCTTCCTTTTTATTTTCAAGAGGTTCAGTCTAGTTGATTTTATATTTCGAATACTTTTTGTCGAGACCAAGAAAAGTGAAATGATAAAGAGTGGGTCTCATGATTAAAATCTTTTGCATGTACTTTGGGTTATCGTATCCGATTCCCCATTCCTTGTTGAAATATGTGAATTCCATTGGTTTATTCATGTGAATGGTCTGATCAGTTTGACCTCTTTTGTGCAGTTTTGTTTCAAGATCAGTTATTTTGGAAACAAACTCTTTGTGCTGAATTTGAAGAGAAGAACATTGATAGATAATCTCTGCTTTCTCATTCTCACAATGATCAAGCCTAGCTGTCAGGTCAGATATCTTGGCTCTTAAGTCCTTTGGTGCTAAAGAAAGATTTGGGCATTTTTCTTTTAGGGTAGCATTATCGGACTTGTATTTTTCTTTAACGTGATTTTGAACATCTAGCTTTTCTTTTAAAGAATTGATTTCAAGCAGTTGTTCTTCAGTGGAAATCTTATAGGATTCTATACATTGAACAAGTGGTTATGTCTTTGCAACTAAATTTAGATGGAGAGGTTCACATACCTGACAGAGGTTTTCCGTTTCTGATGGAGGTGAGTGATTGTCCATGAACGCAGCAACATCTTCAGAATAACTTTCACTATCAGAGCGACCTAGCCAGTAATCATTCTCGACGAGTAAGGCCCCTCCCGCTGTCTTCTGTTCTGCGAAGGACAGCTTTGCCTTGTAGTACTCAACGTTGCACACGACTGGCTTACGACAATCTTTGGCAAAGTGACCCAGTTTGTCGTAGTTGTAGCATGTGACAGGTTCATCTCTCTTATTTGACTCATCCTTTTGTGTTCCTCAGACTTACCTTTGCGTTCATACTTCTCCTTATAATCGTGGCGCTTGTTTGGAGTAGTGGAGTAGCATTGATTATTGGAGGACGGTTTCTTGAAGAACTTCTTCTTCTTGAAAGATCAGGTGATTAGGGCCATTGCCTTCTTGACAGTATTCAATTCCACATCAGAATCACTTTCCTCCTCTTCTTCAGATTCCGGTTCGGACTCACTTAGCTCTTGAGTTCGTTCGGAGTGACGGCTGGAGGATTTACCGTTTCTTGAAGAGACAAGAGCAAGTGGATCGGCAGGTGGCTTGGAGAAGGACTTCTGGCTGCCTATTATTTCCATGACTTCATCCTGGTCCTGAAGAAGTATCTCGTAGAGTTCATGAATAGGGACGTCCTCCATCAGGTGGTTGTGTTTGACATGGGAAGCGAACTGTAGAAACCAGGATTCAATCTTACAATCAAACATGAACAATCAAACAGTAAATGGTAGATATTTGGATCAACAAACGTGTATTCAATTAAGAACAGATTACAAATCTAGGGAGAAAATCTCTCAAAGATTACAAAAGTTGAATACAAAGATACGCGGGAAAGTTAGTTAGCTAAACAGTGCTAACTGCTATATATACTGTAAAGGAAATACTAAAGCTATAGTACATATACATGAAAGACTAATAGAACAATTACACGTGTCCTAATTAGTTAATAGAATATAAAGGAAAATATCCTATTATAAGTTCTGAACATGTTGTTCAGAACTTCTGAACATACTTCTGATAACGCTCTTCGGAATATCCTTCAAAACACTTGAACATTTTTATCTTCTTCATCATAGGTTCTGAGTCTCCTACTCAGAACTCTGACCCTTCTGTTCAGTCTTTCATACGTGTATGTTTACAGAGATTCTTCACTCAGAAGTTCTGAGTCTTCTACTCAGAATTCTGAGTCTTCTTCACAGAAGCTAACACTTGTGTTAATTAACAAAACCTAAGATCTAACAATCTCCCCATTGTTGTCAAATAAACTTGTACTTTGCATCATCATATTCCTTTAAAGCAGGAACAAACTTTAGAATAAGCACATTTCTCAAAGTTAACCTTCTGTCAATCTTTTCAATTATCTCCTGAATCTCCTCTATTCGTTTTCCTTTTGGCACCTTTTTCTCCAAACAATGCTTGATTAACACTCAGAGTTCTAGAACAATACTTTTCCACTTCCTTTGGTCTGAAAAATATCTTTTCTGATTTGTTGTTCTTCAAGAAAACTCCCAACTCTAGATATCTCATAACATTTCCAGTCTTCAAGGGAGTTAGTTGCTCATGATCATTGTTTGGCTTTGATAGATATACACATGGTCTTTGTAAATACAAAGCAATCTGAAAAGCTATGTATCCATACCATCTCATAATATAAAACATAGCATCTCTCACTGTAGCCAATGCTCCTCTCTCCTTCTTATGTTTACTGCAGTATTTGTTTGATAAAAGACTATACAATCTGTAGAAATCAGTTACTGAGATCTTGTCAAAATCTGCCTCAGTAAAGTAATGGACTTTTCAATCTTCTCTTAATACTTCAAAGGAATAATACTCATGTTTTCTGAACTTCTTTACTTTCAATTCTCTTATTCCAGTAATTAAGAAATCTAAGTAAACTACTTCTCTTGATTTTGCCAAACATCTTGACATCTCTTCATAAAGCCATTTATGTTCATCTGCTCTGTCATGATACACACTTAGAAAGTTGACTTCTCTTGGCTGAAAGAAGTTAGGAAGATCATACTCCAAAAAGTAACCATTAACATCAATAGGAATTGCATCTTCATTAGTTTCAGACTTTTCTGGTTGATCTGCATCTTTCATTTGAACATCTTGTGAAGACACATCTTGAATATCTTCTTCCACTTCTTCTGAGTAACCTTCATTTACCTCATACTCAGCAGGAAAAACAAAATCTCTGTGTAACAACTTCTTTGGATTTACTTCTAAAAGTAACCATTCATTGCAATTTCTGATTTTGTTTCTGAGTTCAAGTCTTTTAGTGACACATCTGATACATTTTTCTTTCACACACACTCTGACATTATCAACATAAGCTTGCATCTTCATTACTGTCTTCTTCAGAGTAGCATCACTATACTTTAGTAGATCATTCAATCTGAATAGAATGACTTGGTTGAATTCTGAATAAATGAATCTTTCATTTCCAACTTCTTCACTCACAAATCCATCAAAGTTGCTTATTACTTCAAGAGTTTTGATTGGACTTATCAAGTTACATTTCTCTTTCCTTGACTCAATTGCCAACTGAAAATCATACAAATACAGATTTCTGACGTATATTCCCAGAACTTTTATGCATTCAAGTTCTATCCAAGCATCTTCAGTACCGGCAAAGAATTTCACCAAGAAAATATGATCTTGCAAGAACAATCTGTGAAAATCAAAACTTGTCATGTTCACCTTTAAGTTTCCTTCTTTCAATACATTCAGATTAAAATATCTCAGACCATCAAATTCTTCACTTAGAAAGTCTAACACCTTCACAATTCTTTTCTGAACATGTAGCTTTTCATCAGTCTTTTTTAACCTGTTTGAAGCTTCCACATATGTCATCTGAATCCTCTCGTCTAGGAATCCATCAATAAATTTTTCAATGACAACAAACTCAGCATCTTTGCAGTAGACAGATTCATAATTGTCTTCAGGGAAAATACTAACATACAAGTTTCTTGCCAATTGTGTATCTTCTCTTTCAACAATAAATTCACACAAAGGTTCTTCAAGAATGGGTAAATCAATTCTGGGAATCACAATTGGCCTTCTGTAAGTGTAGAAAGGCATAAAGAAGTCTTCAACTTTCACAAGATCTTCTTCTGATACATCTTCAAAGAAATATTCTCCAATGTCTTTTACAAACTGCTTTGTGTATCTTACAGAGTGATCTTCTTCTCCCAACAAGTCAATTGGCCTCACCAATCTGATAACTCTTTGAATTTTCTGACCATCTCATTATGCATTCTCCTTCTCAGAATTTCATTCATTCTTCTTTCTTCAATCTCAGAATTAAATAGTTCAGTTCTGACATAAGGAACAATCTCCAAACATGAATTTATTTCTGAACTTTCAGACAAGCTTTCTTCAGAAATATCTGCCATACGTATCACAAAGCCTTCTTCTGAAGAATCTGTCATCACTTCTTCTTCTGACATTACATTTTTATCCGCCAAGATAACTTCATCTGATCCAAACATGCTTTCTTCTGCCATAATTATATCTGTTTCATCAGAATTTACCTCCATTTCAATATTCAATTCTAGTTCCTCTGTTTTATCAGTATCTCCTTCAGAAGTCTCTTCAACAATTTCTAACTCATAACTTAGCTTCTGCTTCTTCTCCCCCTTTTGATGATGATGAGGTTCATTATCATCAAACTTTTTTTCAAGGTCTGAGTTGATTCTGGCTCAACTTCTGATACTTCAACAGACAAAGGCATGATTGCAAGAGGTTCTGAACTACCTGCAGTATTGAAACTGAATGCTCTGACCAATGAAGTTTTCATTTCCTCCATACTCTTCAAAAACATCTTTTGAAATTCTGATAAATCATCCTTGATCTCATTTTATGAGATTCCAAGGATTCTTTCACATTATCCACCTTATTTTCAACTGATTTTGCTTTGCCTTCCAATAAGATTTTGAGTTCCTTAACCTCATCTTTCAAAGAGATTACCGTTTTCTCCAAACATTCCACCTTCTCACCAAGAACAAGATTTTGTTTCTGAATCTTTTCAAATTCAGAAGTTTCTAACGTGAATCCTGGATCAACAAATAACCCAGTTTGCATGTGTTTAGAGAACTCATGGCCTGTAGGTGCCACAGAGACACCATGTGCAACGGATGCACTGTGTAATGAAGCTTTTAAAATATTCACTTCACCAGGACTTCCATCCAATCCTTAACAACCAATAATAGGAGTGTCTATGGATGTTGATACAGGAATACGAAATTCCTATGAAGTGCTAGTGTTGAAAAAAAAAAATTCAGGCCCAAATTGGATATTACTATGTAATCCAGACTCAAAGTGTTAAAGAATAGGTTGGGATTTATCACCTCCCTCCAAATGAGTTTGGGATGGTTCCCATGTTTGAAATAAAACAGTAGTATGTTGAAATACTTTTGAGTAGGTAGGGATGGGTTGTTCAAGTTCCACCACGGTGTCCATGGTGTTTTCTTCAATGTTAGTCACCAAGGGTTGTGAACCAACAGTAGATGTGGTTGCCCGAACTAGTTCAGCTGGATCAAAATTATCTCTTTCTATTTCTAATTCTGTTAGCAATCTCTCATCCTCACCACTCTCTTTCTGTTTTCAACTTCCATTCTAACCAAGCTCTCTGAATTTTCCATCTATATTCTCTCAGAATGTTCTCCCCCTTGAACATTCTCCCCTCTCTATTTTGATTAGACCCCTCACCTCTCATCTCAGGTTGTTCCCCATGGGTAGGGTCTTAAGGTTGTTCAAGTCCCACTGAGGTGCAATAAGCTTTTAAAATCTCACGGTCCCTTGGAATATACTGCCTAAGTGACCTTGGAAGAGGTCTATGATTTGGAAAATTTTCAAGTTTGAGAGCATAAATCATTTTACCCAAATAGAAGATTGGCCCATGATCCTCATTTGATCTTCTTGGAATGTTCTTGTCTTGATCCATTGCATACCAAATGACCAACTGCCAATATCTTTGATAGGGTATATATGTAAGAACTTTATCCTTTGTCTTCCCTTCTTTGGCCTTCTGATTTCTCTCAAACGTGTTCTTTATATCTTCCCCACAGAATTGAAGCATAATCATAATGTCTATTCTTCACTAACCCATGAAAGATCTGCAAAATCTGCCTTGAACCTTGATCAAGAGAGATATTCTTCCCAGAAAGACACTTGTTGACAATATTGAAAAAACATGCCCAGATTGGTGGCAATTTGTTCCTCCTGAAAAGACTTAGATTTCTCAATTCCTCATTATATCCTAACTTTTTGAAATCATCAATTAATTCCTCTGTTAATGGGGAATCTGCAAAATCTAACCTCCTCGCTAAATCATCTTTCTCTGGCAACCTCAACATTTTCTCATGAATTGCATAGTTAGAGTTACAGTAACTCCCCCTATTTCAGACACAAAATTGTTACATTGTAGCTCCAAATGTTTCCACCATTGTTGAATATACTGAACTGGAACAGATTTCTTTATTGTAAACCACTTTTTGAATGGGTGATACTTCAGTAATTCAATGATTATTCGATGTTCCTCCTTGAACCTAGTTTCATCAAGTACTAACACATAATTATTCTCGATTAAGTCCAAATATTCACTTTCAGGTACCACTCGTTCCAAAGAATTAGATCTTCCAGAAGCAAAAGACCAAGCCGCACTCTGCTCATGTGGTATATTTTAATTTAAATCACCTGCGTTTCCCTCAGATTTTACCATTTCCTTATCCCCTGTATTTCCCTCATTATTTCCCCTTAAAAACAATGTTTTCACCTAAAGCCCATTCTTCTACAGCTCGATTTACAGGCATTTGAACTTCATCGTTTTCTGATTCTAAAGAGGATTCTAATAAGGTTTTCGATGAGTGTAATGATATGGCCTTACTTCTCCTTGAACTAGACATGATCGAAATTTGGAATATTGAAAGAAAACATAATCAATGAACTCTGGATTTATGCGTTTCTCACTTTTCACTCTCGAATTTCAAATAAATTTGAAAGAGGGATTTTAAGACCTATTTAAAATCCACGAAGTTGAAAGGTTTTAACGATGATAAGGCACTTTTTTCAGAGTTATAACGAATTCGAACACTGTGAAATGCCACAAAAGATATTAAATGAAGCGTGGCATAGTCAATTGAATAAGAAGCTGACACGTGTTATGTGATAGAAATTAACACAAGTTAAAAGTTCTGAATAACACGCTCAGAATTCTGAGAATGCATACTCAGAAGTTCTGAGTACACAGTTCAGAAGATATTTCATTGTATTCCAAAAATTCATTTTAAAATCAAACTTCTGATTAAGATAAAACATTTAATAATCAAGAAGTAGTTTTAGCAGATAGAAAATTATCTATCATCAAGGTTCTGCCCTTACATTGATGATTTGAAATTTCTGGAAAATCATTTAAAATCTAACATCTGAACATGAAATCTTTTGAGAATTCAGAAGTAGTTTGAACAAGTCAAAAATTGTTTTGTCATTGAAAGCTTGTTCTCCTTAGAATGATTTGTGCTGAAAAAAAACACAAACCTTATTAGCACCTTTGATTGATTTCTGAAAGATATTATTGCTCCCCCTTGACTTAAGCAGGCACTCAAGCACATATTAGATATAAAGGTATGGAAAAATATAGTATAGAAAATGTATAATAAAAAAATTGAAACATTTGTATTTCACAGAAATTATTTCTGAAAGCTATTCAGAAGTTCTGATTAACCTATTCAGAAGAAAATATATGAAGTTAGATTTCTCAGGTACCAACTCAGAAGATCTTAACTGAAGATTAAGAAGTTCTGAACTCAAGAGTCAGAATTCTGAATAAGAGAGTCAGAGTTCTGGGTAAACTACTCAGAAAATCTTACTGAGAAAAATTTTCATTTCTGAAAAAATAGAAAATATAATCAATTCGTTAGGTTAAGCATTCCTATTTTGCAAATGAGAAAGGTAAACCTTTTGTGATTAAGTGGCTTTGTGAACAAATCAGCCAATTGATATTTTGTATGCACAAAGTGCATTTCTATAGTTCCATTTTCAACATAATCTTTAATGAAATGATACCTTACATCCATATGCTTGGTTTTTGAGTGCTGAACAGGATTTTGAGTAATAGCAATAGCACTTTCTGAATCACAATATATGGGAATCTTGTTGAGTTGATATCCATAGTCCATTAGTTGTGTTCTCATCCACAAAGTTTGAGAGCAGCAAGCAGCAGCAGCTACATACTATGCTTCAGTAGTTGAAGTGAACACACAATTTTGCTTCTTTGAAGCCCAACTCACAATCTTATCTCCCAAAAAGTGATAAGCACCAAATGTACTTTTCCTGTCCAACCTGCTTCCTGCATGATCAACATCAGTAAAACCAGTTAATTTGAAATCAATCTCTTTTGGATACCAAAGGCCCAAATCTGGTGAACCTTTCAGATATCTTAAGATCCTCGTAACAACTAGCAAATGAGATTCTTTTTGATTTGATTGAAATATAGAACAAAAACAAGTAGCAAACATGATATCTGGTCTACTAGCAGTTAGATAAAGAAGAGATCCTATCATGCCTCTATAAATCTTGTTATCTGCTGGAACTCCATTGAGATCAGCATCTAACTTGACATTTGTAGCCATAGGAGTTTTCATAGAAGCACAATCAGACATCTTAAACTTCTTTAAAATATATTTTACATATTTTCCTTAGTTTATAAAAATACCATTTGGTAACTGTTTTACTTGTAGACCAAGAAAGAAGTTCAATTCTCCCATCATGCTCATTTCAAAATCTGATTCCATGACTTTTGAGAATTCAGTACACAACTCTGCACTTGTAGAACCAAATATTATGTCATCTACATATATTTGAATCAGAATTAAATCATCACCCTTTTTTTAAGGAATAAAGTAGTGTCGATTTTGCCGTTCTTGAAGTCAGATTTTAATAAGTGTTGAGTAAGAGTGTCATACCAGGCCCTTGGTGCTTGTTTCAGACCAGATAATGCTTTATCTAAAACATAAACATGATCTGGAAATACAGGATCAACAAAACCTTCTGGTTGATAGACATAACCCTCTTCTTTTAGTATACCATTCAGAATAGCTAATTTGACATCCATTTGGTACACTTTGAAATTCTTATGTGCAGCATAGGCGAAGAATATTCTGATTGCTTCTATTCTTGGCACAGGTGCAAATGTCTCATCATAGTCTATTCCTTCTTGTTGAGAATATCCATTTGCAACCAATCTTGCCTTATTTCTGACTACAACACCTGACTCGTCTTTCTTGTTTCTGAATACCCATTTAGTTCCAATAATAGATTTTCCTTCATGCTTTGAAATCAGTCTGCAAACTTTATTTCTTTCAAACTATAGCAATTCATCTTGCATTGCTAAAATCCAGTCTGGATCCTCTAGGGCTTCATTTGCTTTCTTAGGTTCAATAACACTTATAAATCCTGCAAACATTGCTTCATTTGTTGTTGCTGATCTGGTCTGCACTCCAACTGATGGATCTCCTATCACTTGGTGAATAGGATGGTCTTTAGTCCATTTGTTTGAACTAGGAAGCACATCAATCTCTCTAAAATTGTTGTTTGTATCATTCTCATCTATGATAGCTTGTAATTCTGAACTGTCCCCTTGTTCTGAAACATTTTGAGGTGTAAAATCCAAGTTTGGATCCTGAGTAGTAGGGTAAGAATTATGAATGACTTCTTCACAGTTCTGAATGACTGGTTCAGAATTCTGAGTGATTGGGTCAGAATTCTGAGTACCTTGTCCAGAATTTTCATTACTAGGCTCAGTAGTATCATCACTTGTATTGATTAATGTTGGACATTCCTCAGATGGACCAGTGTCAGAAATTACAGTTGTGTGAACTACTTATGATGTTCCCTTTTTCATTTCTTGAACCATTTTTGGATTTTCAAAATCTGCATAAGATTCAGAAGTTAGTTCCAGAAATGCATCCTTAAACGATATATTGAGTTCTGAACAGTTAGGATTAGAAGTTGTTTCAGAAGTCATTTTTGTCTTATCCTATTCGAGTTCTGAACTGTTTTGTTAAGAAGTGATCATTCTTGACTCATCAAAGGTGATATTGATGCTTTCCATAATTCTCTTGGTTCTTCTATTGTAGATTCTGAATGCTTTGGAAGTAAGTGAATACCCAACAAAGTATCCTTCATCTGTCTTTTTATCAAATTTACCAAGATTTTATCTATCTTTGAGAACATAGCATCTGCATCCAAAAACATGAAAGAATTTAATTAGAGGCTTTCTTTTGTTAATCAGTTCATAAGCAGTTTTATTTAATCTTTTACTGATTAAAGTTATGTTCTGTGTAAAACAAGCAGTGGCAATTGCTTCAGCCCTTAGGAAGGTTGGAAGATTTGAATAGGCCAACATGGTTCTTCCAGCTTCAACTAAGGATCTGTTCTTCCTTTCAACAACACCATTTTGTTGAGGAGTTCTAACGGCATAAAAGTTATGAGAAATTCCAAGACTTTGCAAAAAGTTATGAAGAGTCTCATTTCTTAACTCTGTTCCATTGTCAGTCCTGATTTTCTGAACTGGAAGTTGCAAAAGGACTTGAATTCTTTTGATGAAATTAATCAGTGTTTCAGCAGCCTCTGACTTAGCTCTTAAGAATTCAACTCATGTGTATCGTGAATATTCATCGACAATAACTAGCATATACTTCTTTCCTCCCATAGATTGAACTGAAATACGACGACAAAGATCTGTATGTAGCATCTCTAATGGTGATTTGCCAGAAGAGTCCATTTTTATCTTATAAGAACTCTTCTTCATCTTGCCCATTTCACATGCTGAACATAACGAGTCTTTTTCAAATTTGATCTTTGATAATCGTTTGACTAGATGTTTGCCAACCTGATTGTTCAGATCCTTGAAATTTAAGTGAGAACATCTTTTGTGCCAAATCCAACATTCATTTGCTATTGCATTTGATAATAGACAAACAAGGGTTAAAGCTTGTATTTTTGAAAAGTTAACCACAAATAAGTCCATATGTCTTTTGGCCCATAAGACTTTGATGTCATTCTCAGTTAAAATCATGCAACCTGTAATGCTGAACTTAATCTGACAGAAACTATCCAAAAACTGACTTATGCTGAACAGATTATGTTGTAAGCCTACCACATAGAAAACTTTCTGAATGGTCATATCCCCCTTTGTTAAATCTCCAAATCCTCTGACTTGTCCTTTGTTGTTATTACCAAAAGTAACTGCTCCTCCAACCTTTTCTGTGAAATTAGTTAGAGAAGACTTGTAACATGTCATGTGTCTTGAAGCTCCAGAATCTAAAAACCACACATGACAGCCCTGCAAAAACAATTAGTTAGATTTAGGTACCCATTCTGGAATGGGTCCATCTTTGTTAGTATTGATATCTGATTTAACAAAAGTTCCGTTTACTTTCCATTTAAAATCCCTTTTAAGGCACCATTTTCCTTGTACTTTGATGAAGTCAGAACATTTTCTGTTCACAAAGTTGTTTCTTTTCTTTTTGAAAACTTTTGGTTGAGACTATGAAACATTTTTAGTCTTCTTTTCTTTATTTTGAAACATGTTTTCATTCTTCTTTTCTTTTATCTGACTTTGAGAACGCAAGATATTCTTCTTTTTTGAGTTCTGATTTGCTTTGTTCATATAAGAAACAGAAGTTATTAAAATCTTATTTTTCTGAGGAGATTGGAATGAATGACTACCACACTGAATACATTCAAGATTCTTTCTTGCAAGTGACAATAGATCTGAAACATAAGTCTTTTCATTTTTATTGATATTGTTCAGAGTACAATTGCATCTATTACAAGAATTTCTAGCTTTGGATTCAGAAATAGTATTCAATCCAATCTTCACATAATTCCTTTTCAGATCATCTTTCCTTTTGCTCTCTTTTTCTTCTGAAACATTCAACTTTTTAGAATTAGAAGATGATTTAGATGATTCACCTTTTTCAAAAATATTTGATGCGTCAAAGAATTTCTTATCTTCTTTTAAAGCATTAATCTTTAAAAGATCATATTCAGCCTTTAACTTATCAAGCTCTGTTATTTTCTGGACATAAGTGTTGTTTTCTTTTAAAACTTGGTCCAGTTTAAAATCTACATCACAGTAATCATTTTCAAGATCATCATAAGCTTTCCTTAAGTGCTCAAGTTCTTGACTAACAAGTTTAAATCTATTTTCAAGTTCTGAAAAGCTTTCAGAAGTAAATTTAAAATTTTCAGTTGATTCAGAACTCTCACTGCTTGAATCAGAATTCTGATTAACAGACTCAGAATTCTGACCTTCAGACTCAGAGTTCTGACTAAAGGAGTCAAAATTCTGTTTAGAAGACTCAGATTTCTGATTAACTGTTTCAGAAACCTTACTTCTATCAAATATACTTTCAATGTCAGGATATGAAAAACTTGGTTGTTTATTTTTGTAACTGACATTTAAATAATCATATTTGAATTTAGTATCATTATATTTTGGTTTCTCTTTTGTTGGTTTAGAAATTTCTTTCTTAACCTTGTCTGCTAATGTTTCTGACTTCTCAGTTTTTGGTTCAGGAATTGTTTCCTTTGCTTTTACAGGACTTGATTTTTTGTAAACTGTCTGAACTTGTTATAGAACTAGCAGGTCTCACAAAAACTTCAACAATCTATGGGATTTTTGGTTTAGGACCTTGTAGTTTATCAAAATCATAAAGATTTTCAGGTAAATGATCTCTTTTCAGAACTATATTTTTCTCCAAACCCAATCCCATTTTTGGATTATAAAATCTTGTATCTTTTACTTGATTTGTGAGAAGATTCAAGGTTTGTCGAGTTTGACCTCTTTTCAGATTAATATCTTCCAACTCTTTGAATTTTGAATACAAATTCTTTCTTTTATCAAATAACATATCATATTTAATTTGCAAATCAATCTTTTCATCTTTTATTTCTGACAGTTCAACTTTCAACTCAGAAATTCTTTTCAAAAACTCAGAATTTTCATTTCTGACTTTTTGTTTCTCAATCTCAGATTCTTCAAATTGTTCTTTAATTATTTCTTTTTCAATTCTGAACTTGTTAACAAGAATTCTTTCACCTTTTATCTGTTTTCTTGGTTTAACAAATTCAACATTCATGTTTCCAATCTGAGTCATTAGGTCAATTTCTAGTGCAGAATGTACCTCAGCAGAAGATTCAAACCAGCATCTTCATAATCAGAATCATCTTCATTCCTCATCTTTGCCATGTAGGTTTGCATCTGAGAAATATGAATGCAGTCCTCTTCATCAGAAGTGTAGTATAGCTAATTCTCTTGTTCTGCTAACATTGCAATTCCACTATACTAGGTTTTTGCTAGTTGAGCCTTCTTGGTGTAATATTCATAATCCTTTACCACTTTTACTCTGCAATCCCTAGCATAATGACCAGATTTCTCACACTTGAAACATAAATTTTTCTCTTTCCTCTCTTCCTTCTCTTCCTTCTCTTCCTTCTTTTCTTCTTTCTTCTCTTCTCTATCTTCTCTCTTCTTGTACCTTTCTTCTGAACTCCCCTGTTCCCTTTTGTACTTTCCTTGAAACTTATTCTTTCCATACCTTTTGTTGAAGGTATTAGTCAATAAGGCTAGCTTCTCAGCAATCAACTTGATATCATCATCCTCTTCAGATCCTTCTTCTTTCTCAGAATCTTCCTCTAACTTTGGTATTTCAGACTAATACACAGATTTCTCTGCAGTTTTAGTAACCTTGGGTTTTCTTTTAGAAAGCAGAGCTAACTGATCAAACACACTCTTCTTCTCTTCAACCACTTGTTTAACAGAATCCTCATGTTGATTTAGAACACAAAACAGATCATTTAGATCTTCTTCACACATGTCCTTGTTCATCTGAAGACTAATTCCAAAAGAAGACCACTCAGAATTAAGACAATTTAGAAAATTGTAGTTTATTTCTGACTTTGTCTTCTTTAACCCATTTCTTCTAAGATCATTTAGAATTGTACAAAACATGCTGTAAGTTTGGGTTAAACTTTCTGACTCTTTTGCTTTGAATCTTTCATAAGCATTTATGCTTTGATTCAGTTTTGCTTGTATGGACTTGAGTGTTCCCAACATCTGTTTTTCAAGTTCATCCCAAATCTCTTTTGCTGATGTATCACTGTCAATTCTGTTAAAAACTTCATTTGGAACAGCCAAGGTCATCAAAGTAATGGCTCTTGTTAGGGCAGGGTTTATTGTTGATTTAATGTTCAAGGGTTGAATTGTAATAGTTTAAATTAGAGCTTATTAGTGAACGGGTCGTAGGCTTGTTAACCACGGGCCCGTTGTATTTAATGTGTGATTAGCTTGGAAAAACAAGCTAATCATCCTTTTACTTTCTAAACTCTTATTGTAAATTCTCTCTGAAAGTTAATGAAAGGGATGACAGTTAGAAACCATTGTTCTTATTGATTTATCATTACGATTTCTATATTGTTGCACGGATCTGGATTTAACAATTTATTAATTGCATGTCTCTGTTTCTGGGCTTCTGTGTATTATGAAAATAGCTTCTTCACTCTGGTAGCAGGAATTTATGGAGTTGTGTCAGTTGCCGGTGTAGCTTGAACATCTAGATAGACTTCAATAGGACCTTCGCGAATAGAAATCAGAAGATTCTCATCAATATTATCCAAGATTTGGATCATACGAATCTTCCATTGCTGATATTCTTCTGGAATTAGAACAGGTGGCTTCGTCTCAGATCCCATAGAGAGAAATTATTTTGAAGACATGATTTGTAAAATTGAATTGAATCGATTCAACAGAAAGACAAATCAAATTTCTTGAACAAACGTAAAATGAATTCAAGAATTTCAAGGAACTCAAGAATTGTGAGTAGTAGCGGAATAAATTGTCGATTTGATCAAGAAACTCCAAGAACGCGATCTAGAAACCCTCACGAACACGATCTTGTTCGAATTTGTTTGTTGATTGGCTCTGATACTAATTGTAAAAACCATGATTCAATCTTACAATCAAATATGAACAATCAAACAGTAAATGATAGAGATTTGGATGAACAAACTTGTATTCAATTAAGAACATATTACAAATTTAGAGAGAGAATCTCTCAAAGATTACAAAAGTTGAATACAAAGATATGCGGAAAAGTTAGTTAGCAAAACAATGCTAACTGCTATATATACTGTAAAGGAAATACTAAAGCTACAATACATATACATGAAAGACTAATAGAACAATTACACGTGTCATAATTAGTTAATAGAATATAAAGGAAAATATCCTATCATAAGTTATGAACATGTTGTTCAGAACTTCTGAACATACTTCTGATAACGCTCTTTAGAATATCCTTCAAAACACTTGGACATTTTTATCTTCTTCATCAGAGGTTCTGAGTCTCCTACTCAGAACTCTGGCCCTTCTGTTCAGTCTTTCATACTTGTATGTTTTCAGAGATTCTTCACTCAGAAGTTATGAGTCTTCTACTCAGAACTCTGAGTCTTCTTCACAAAAGCTAACACTTGTGTTAATTGAAAAAACCTCAAATCTAACACGAACACTTTCCACTCTGGTAGGAGGTTGTTCAGGAATTTGAGAGCATTCTCTGTGTTGGATCGATTGATCTGGTTTATATGGAGCTCGTTCAGTAAGAGACATAATATTTCATAGGCTTGTGAGAGTGATTACCCTGGTGTTTCTTGAATCCATCGAACTTGGTGATACAGCTATTTATCTTCAGTTGATTGTCGACTCTGCTGCCTCTCATCATCCTTTCTACCTGATCCCACATCCCCTTAGCGGTGTCCTTATAGCTGTCTATAGTCGTGTAGATTTGATTCGGTAGAGCCTGGACCAAGTATCTCTTGGCATGCTTTTGCCCATCATGTCTGCCCTTTTCCTCGTCGCTCATTTGTAACTACGTCTTTTGAGCTGGAACGATATTCACCACCCGCTGCTTGAGATGAAACGATATTCATCGAGGGGTTTTGTGGGCCATCAGTCAGAGCACACCAGATGTACTTGTAGTTATCCTTGGATTCGATGAATATGATAAATCTACCCCTCCATTGGCTATACTCGCCCTGATAGAAGGTCAATGGCTTGGAATCGGTGCTGATAGCAAGAGCGTCGTGAGACATCGTTGGTATTTGCACTAATGTTACAATCAATATAGAAAGCAGTAATTGAGAAGTTGTATGATCAAGCCCAATTATATTCAATGATGAACAGAATTACAGATCTAAGAGAGATAGAATCTCAAAGATTACAAGGAATGAATACAGAGATACACGGGAAAATCAATCAGTTAGCAATGTAGAGCTAACCACTCTATTTATACTGCAACAGACATATTAAAGCTACAGTACAAATAAGAAAGGCTAATAAGAACAAAACACGTGTCCTAATTAGTTTACAAATTACTAAGTAACGAATCTCGTCATAAGTTCTGAACAGGTAGTTCAGAACTTCTGAACATTCTTCTGATCACGCTTCTCAGATCTTCTGACTCCTTATCTCAGACATCTGACTTCTTTTCCTTCTCAAACTCATCTTTTAAGCATTTTTCTTTAAAGCCATTTACCTTTATCTTTTCAGTCTCTTTCCTTCCATCTTCTAACTCTTTCTCCAACTCATTGATTTTTACAGAAAACTCATTTAACATTCCTGTTTTCTTTTTCTCAAAACCATTCTTTTCTTTTTGAAAAACATTTTTCTTGCATTCAAACTCTTTTCTTTCTTTTGCAAGAATTTTCTCCAAATCAGAATTTTTCAGAGATAATTCAACAGACTTTGTTTCAAAACCTTTCCTCTCAGTTTGAAAGTCTCTTCTCTCTTTCTCAAATTTCTCTCTTTCAAGTATAAGAACTTGTTCAAAATCATAGATTTGTTTCAAGAGTTGACAATTTTTCATTTCACATGATTTGATTCTATTTTTAGAATCTGTCAATATCTTTCTTTCAAAATTGATTTTCTCTTTCAAATCAACATTCTCTTTTTCTAACAACTTTGTGTTCTCTTGAGCCTTTTCGAAATCTTTTAGAAGATCGAATTTATCTTTTTGCAAATTTACAACAACTTTTTCACTTTCTTCAAATTTGGCTTCAAGATTAGCAATCTTGCTTTCAAAATGAACAATCTCAGTTTTTGGTTTAGAAATTGTTTCTTTTGCTTTTACAGGACTTAATTTTTGTAAATTGTCTGAACTGGTTATAGAACTTGCAGGTCTCACAAAAACTTCAACAATCTCAGGCATGATGAAATGACAAATTCAAATATCAACTATGAATTATGATAAAAAATGAGAATCAACACAGATCTAGAACATGCAAGAATTGATCAAATCTGTCACATGCATTTCATCAAACAGTTAGAGTACATGAATTAATGAAATCTTCTTTTCAACAAAAAATTTGAACAGTAATCAACATGCAGCAGATAGAATCACTTTGATCAAGAAACCAATCAAGAATTTTGAAAACATACCTGTGATCTCTGTTTAATTTCGAAAATTAATCAGCATAGAGAGAAATTCTTTGGATGACTTGATTGTAAAATTGAATTGAATCGATTCAACAGAAAGACAAATCGAATTTCTTGAACAAATGTATAATGAATTCAAGAATTACTAAGAATTCAAGAATTACTAGTAGCAGCGGAATCAATTGACGAATTGATCAAGAAATCTTCAAGAACACGAACATGATCTTGAATGAATTTGTTTGTTGATTGGCTCTGATACCAATTCGTCCCACATTTCTTTAGCTGATGATCCACTGTCAATCCTGTTAAGAACCTCATTTGGGACAGCCTGTTAAGAACCTCTTTAGCTGATGATCCACTGTCATCAAAGTAATTGCTCTTTTGTCAATAGCATACCTATTCTTCTGTTCAGCTGTGTATTGGGAATAATTCTTCTTCACTCTGGTCGCTGGAATTTCTGGAGTTGTCTCTGTAACAGGGGTTGCGGCAACATCGATATACACTTCAATTGGACCTTCTAGAATGGAGATCATAAGATTTTCATCAATGTTGTCTAGGAATTGGATCATACGAATTTTCCATTGCTGATACTCTTCTGGTATAAGAACAGGCGGTTTGGTTTCAGATCCCATGGATAGATATTCTTTAGAAGACATGATTGTAAGAAAATTCAACAGAAAGACAAATTCGAGTTTCTTGATCGAAAAGTAACAGGTAATTCAAGAATTGTCAAGAATTCAAGAACTAGCCCTAGCAGCGGAATCGAATTTTGAATGAATCAAGAAATCTTCAAGAAATTGATCAATCGATTTTCGCAATCACAATCTTGAACGAATTTGTTTGTTGATTGGCTCTGATACCAATTGTAAGTGTAAAGCCCGTGTCCCGGTATGTTTATATATATTTTAATTAATTGTTTTAATATCGTCCTTTTAGCGAATCTTTTCTAACGGGGTTAGCAAGTTAGACCAAATGCGTATTATAGTTTTAGATATTAGGCTTTTGTCAAAAAATGAAAGGTCAAGGACCAAATGTGTCAAGAGGAGGATAGTGGTGCATGGATCGGCCCAAAAGGACCGACCCTCCTCCTCTTTCTCGTTGTATCTTCTCTGCCAATCATAATCACCACAACAAGAAACCCTACACTCCACTTTTCTTTCCTTTGTGTTGTACGGCCGAGTGAGAGAGAAACGAGAGTGAGAGTGATCGCGAGAAAGGGAGAGATGTGAAGAAAGAACTCAGCGGCAGCCGTCGCCGCCGCCGCCGCTGTCGCCGGAGGGCGCCACCACCCTGGTTTCGTCGGTGATCGAGAGAGAGAAGTGTGGTTGTGGTGGTGAGACGTCGTCGTAAGGTAAGTAACTCTCTCGTTCGTCTCGTTTCTTTTCCTTTTTTTCCTATTCGTTTTTCCGGCGAGACCACCACCGCCGCACGCCGCCGCTGCGGTGGCTGTGGGTGGAGGGCGGTGGCAGTGGGTGACACTCGTAGCGTAAAACCCGAATCGTTAAGCCTTGAACCGTTTTTATAAATCGTGATTTTTATGAAAATTCTAAGTGAGTCCAGTTTTCGCGTGATCATAACTTTTCTGTCTTAACTCCGTTTGAGCCGAAACTGGCGCCCACGGTTCCAGTTCAGGGCCGGGCACGTTTTCCGTGTTTTAGCGGAAAACTGGTTCGGTCTCTAACTGGACGAAAAAGTGGTCGCAAGTTCTGTGTTTCGTCATTTCATGTGAAAATTTCTGGAATCTGCCTTGATCTTGCGAAAACCATAACTTTCTGCTCGTAACTCAGATTGGGGTGATTTCGGTGCCAAAAGTTCCCTTTTTGAGTCTAGAAACCTTTCTGTGTTTTGTGCAAAACCCAGTTCGGGACGTAGCATGGGTCGATTTGTCGTTTTATACTGATAAGTGCTGTTTTTCGCTGTTCTGCGGGCTGATCTTATAAAATCCGTAATTAATTGTAGAAAAATCGTTAGGAGGCGTATAATATGTCCTTGGAACCCTAAATCAGAGGACTTTCTGGTCATGAAATAATATTGGGAATTTTCTTGGTTTAAAGGGGTCGAAACAGGTCCCGAACAGACCTGTTTTGGGTGAACGGAATTTAGTTTTAGTGACGGTTTAAGCGTGTGTCGTGTCATAGGGTCCGGGTCTCGTATTGACACGTTTTAACATGCATTTAGGTGCTGGAAAGTGACCGTAATTTTGAAGCTTGAATTGTGTTATTAAGTTGGGCGCGCATTCGAGGTGAGTTCTCTCACTGTGTAGTTAGGGGTTGTATGCATGTCATAATAGTTTGTATGTACTACTGTCTTTGTGGTGTAATCTAGTTGTTTGTGGTGTGTAATATTTGATTGGTTTGAATGCTTGGTATAAATGTGTTACAATTCGGTGGGACCGAGGACTCGATGGTACTGAGGTGTTGGTTACATTACAATTCGGTGGGACCGACGCCTCGATGGTACTGAGGTGTTGGTTACATTACAATTCGGTGGGACCGAGGCCTCGATGGTACTGAGGTGTTCGATACATTACAATTCGGTGGGACCGAGGCCTCGATGGTACTGAGGTGTTGGTTACATTACAATTCGGTGGGACCGAGGTCTCGATGGTACTGAGGTGATGGATACATTACAATTCGGTGGGACTGAGGCCTCGATGGTACTGAGGTGTTGGATACATTACAATTCGGTGGGACCGAGGCCTCGATGGTACTGAGGTGTTGGATACATAATTACTTGTAGGCGTTTACTCGTTTTATGTAACTGTGATGTTGTTGCTTATGTGCGGATAGGGGTGATGTGTATATAATTCCTATCTGCGCATGTGTTGGAATTCACTAAGCTTCGTGCTTACCCTTTCCCAATAAACTGTGGTTTCAGGTCCGAGCGGCTTCAAGGCGTGACGAGTACAAACTGGCGCGCGAGGAGAGCTGGTCGCTTTATGAATTTGATAATTAAACGTTTATTCCGCTGGTTTTATTTTATAAAGATATTAATTATGTGTTTGCAAACGAAACGTTGGGATCATTTAATGAGTTGTTATCAATGAATTGTTAATTTAAAAATTTAAATTTACTTGTAATTTTCGGGACGTTACAGTAAGTCCCATAGTTGAAGCAACAATCAAGAAACTCCATAAATGTAGAATAGAAAATAGGCAAGAAGAACAATTTGTTGAATGATCTCTATTCATATGCTTTACAATACAATGGAGGAGAATTGAAAGTATACGACTCTCTCAAAGTATACTGATCTATCAAATAACTCTCAAAGTCTCTAATGACAATGTAAGCCCAAGACACCTATTTATAGTGTCTAATTACATGACATGGGCCCAAGCCCATTTAACTCCCATTAAACTCCCAAAGCCCAAAAGACTAATAAAGCTAATTACAAAACATTTACCTTTCATTGACTTTACATGGACTTTATAAAACTTTCTATATAATTGGGGCTTTCTAGACCCAACAGATCATCAAACGTTCGGGTACGGTTGCCACGAGGTGGGAGATGGATGCTGGGGTGGAGTTGTTTGAGTACTGGACAGTAAGCAAGAACATGACCTTTTTCATTGCACCATTGACACTTCCCTTCAAATGGTTTGAAGTGTTTGGGTGAGTGATTAGAGGGTTGTTTGTTGTGAGGAGAAAAGGATGGATTACGGTTACTCTTCCATCAGGTGTTTGTAGGATTTCTCGTGGCTAGAAATTCAACTATTTTCGTTCGAGTCGCAAGCATAAGCTCTTTGTTTATGAGCTCTTCGTTAAGCTCTTCGAAGGAGATCGGAGAGTCACGTGCATGGACTGAATCGATGACCGATTGATAGCTTTCATCAAGCTTGTCTAGAAAACGATCGGTGACATATTCTTGAGACATGTGGGTGCCCAATAATGCTAATTCATCCACGGTTCGTTTGATCTTGTGAGTGAGTTCTTCAATAGATAGCGAGCCTTTGGTGATGTTACGGAGTTGAGTTTTCAATTGTTTGACATGGCCATGGGATGGGTTAGCGTATGTGTTGGCTAGGATGTCCCATGCCTCCTTGGTTGTGGTGGCCCGAGTGACAAGAGGACCAAGGGTGGGTGATAAGGTGCCAACAAGTGCGCCGAACAACAGCTTATCTTGACTAATCAAGGATGTATAGGCTGGATTTGGCTCTGTTTTATCAGCCTTGGTTACTGTTTTCGAGGGTGGTGGGTGTGATCCGTCCACAAAGTGAAAAAGATCATACCCTATAAGAAGTGCTTAGATCAGTGATTTCCAAGTGAGTTAGGTTGTAGGGGTGAGTTTTTGAATGGAATGGATGTTCACGACAACAAGCGGTTTGGTTGGATCGCTGCTATTTGGAAGAGTGTGGTGAGAATCCATGGAGATGATATCGGAAAAGTGTTAATGAGAAGGGAGGATCAGAGCTCTGATACCATATGGAGAGATTAATTAAGTGAGAAAGTTATATGATTCTCATTAATAGAATATATATTTATACAAGATGAATATACTGATAAGGCTAAGCTAATGTAACAAACAATGAGGAAAATATGGGATAACAACAACCTATAAACAGCAGCTTAGTTATCCTTCTCAGAAGCAATGGAGAAATAGGAAAAGGACTGTACAATGGTCCTGAAACAGACGAACCAAAATAAAAAAAAGGATTGTACAATGGTTAAAGGTGCAGGTGTTTGTCCCCTTCTGGAGATGGAGAAATCGAAATAATTACATGACATGAAGCGATAGAGAAATGAAAAAATTACCTGAGATGGATCGATGGAGAAATTGAAAAAAAGTACGCTGGAGATGAAAGAAACAAGTGAATAATCAAAGCAAATCAAATCTGATACCGATATGTTTATTTTGCTTCATATCAGTTATAATTCCTAGATAACCCTCAAACATGGTTATATGAAATTAAATGAAAAAATGTTCCTACACACACATGCATGACTTCACAACCGAAGCTTAGCCGTAGTAAGAATCTTGGCCATCATTTACTTGGTAAGAGTCTAGATCCGTGCTTTAGCTCTTATCGTGTAACATTCTTAGACCTTGTCATATTCATCTAGTAAGGTAATGTGACTCGGTAAACGGTTACACGGGTAAGCATTTGGTAATCGGTCCCTAAAATGGTTGAGGGCCTCTTTGGAATTCTATCATTTTAAATAAAATCCGACTAAAATGTCCAAAAATAATAGACATATAACCACAAGAACATTGGACCATGAACAACTCTCTCCAGGACAAGTTATTTACCCCTATTTATAAAAGGAAAGAACATGTGATTTCAAAAGTTTGGAGAGGTCATAGAAAAGAGCATCAGGAATCTGTTTCTTGAGACCTTCAACCATCTTCAACAAGCTCTTCAACTCCGCTATAAACATTCACCTGAAGACAATGTTAAACAAAAGATACATATTTCATATCTTATGATTTCAGAGGTGAAAACAAAATGAAAGAACAAACATTTAAAGATGAAGGCTACGACTAAATTAGATCGTTTAAATGTGTGGGTCGTTAACTTGAATGCATCTGTACTCTATACTTTCATGCTAATAACTACAATATTGAAGTTTATGGCTCCTTAAAAGTATTTAGGTATTTCATCAAACATTTTATTTGCAACTCTAAATTGGAACAATGTTGATCAAAACAGTTCAACTGTAATAATCCATCAACAACCTAAGTGGTTCAATTGCAAAAAAAACTTCAAAGGAGTACCTGGGTTTCGTGAACCAGCGAAGCGAGAGAGGAAATTCATTTGTAAAGCCCTTCAAGAGGATTCTGTACTTGCTTCGGTGGTCTCACTCGCTCACATTCTTTATAGGAGCGTACTCAGTATGGCTGGTTCAGAGTTCAGACGTGAAGAGATTAGAAGAGGAGGTCAGAAAGTAAGCAGTTGGTAGAAGGAAGACATACGTTTCTGGTTCTCCATTTCATTTCAGGAAGAAAGGTTGGAGGTATGGGTTGTGGTATGGGCTGTGAGCGTGTACACTTTATTGGACCAGTTTGATAATTCTTGCATCAAAAACTCGTATATCGTGCTTCACAAATTGTAACTAAAAGTTTTTTGAAAATCATGCATAAATTAGTTGTACATTGTGCTTGATAAGTTGTCTTTAATACTCTTGGTTAGAACCAATATATAAGTAGTATATATATATATATATATATATATATATATATCCTTCTCTTGCCATATATATTTCTCTCTCTCTCTCTCTTTGACCCTCTAACTCTCACGTTCTCTTTCTCTCTCCCTCTCTCACTTTGTTTCTCTTTCGTTCTTGCTTTCTCTTTCTCCTTATATATATATATATATATAATTTCTCTCTCTCTCTCCTACGCTTTCCATATATATTTCTCTCTCTCTTTGACCCTCTATCTCTCACTTTTTCCTTGTCTCTCTCTCTCCCTCTCTCATTCTGTTTCTCTCTCGTTCTCGCTCTCTCTATCTATCGCCATATACATTTCTCTGTCTCTCTCTCTCTCTCTATGTCTCTTGCTCTCTCTCTCTCTCGCTGTTGATCCAAACCCTTTAATGATTTGATGATGACCCTTAGAATCACTTAGCGAAAATTATAAGTAAATTAATCAATATATATACTAAAAGAGAAAACCACAAAAGATGATGTGGCATCCTAAGAATTGAGAATTCCTCATTTCTTGAATTGTGGTTGAGTTTCATCATCCCACATTGGTGGAAAGATGATAGTTTTGAACTTGGAAGTGGCTATAAGAAAGGAGGAGTGGATACTGTTGTGTCAACTCATGTGGTTGGCTCATTTAGCTTACCCTACATTTGCTGAGAAGATGCAAGTTCTAAAGTATGAAGTGTGTATAAGAAAGAAGGGGTGAATGTTTTTGTGTCAACTCGTGTGATTGGCTCAACTTAGTCTACCTTATTTTTGAAAAACAAACTTTATATATATAACAATCAATCAATATATCAATCATCAATATATATATTAAAAGAGAAAACCACAAAAGATGATGTGGCATCCTAAAAATTGAGAATTCTTGATTTCTTGAATTGTGGTTGAGTTTCATCACCCCACATTGGTGGAAATCATCATAAATAACCTAAGTAACGTGGGGTATTTTGATGGGCACAAATCATTAAGTTTGGCTTAATGGGTTTGTATTGGATTTAAGTTAATAGAAAGCCTATTACGTTTAATTAAATCTTAGGCCCATAAAGATTTAGAAGGGAGAACCTTTAAGAAGCCCAAGGAAGCTTTAGGGTTCATTAATATATAGAGATGTTAATGACCTAATTAAGCTTAACCTAATACTCCTTCTTCTCTCCCAAAATCGGCGCCCCTCCCCTAGGCCTCTCTAGGGTTTTTCCGTTTTGATCTTCTAGCTTGTTTCTTGTCTAATCGAAGCTATAAGATCCGTTACTAAGGAGGACTAGCATCCGGTGGTGATCAAGGAGGTGTAGTGTGGACTACTCTAGAGGTATTCCCCATTGAATACTTGGTTTCAAAAGAGCACACAAGTGGATTCGGATTAGTGTACAAATCACGCTACAAAGGTATATCGTTATTTGTATTCTTCGTTTAACCATATTGGCAATACGTTGATCCTGATGTTCCGCTGCTTTCTTATATATGTTTATATTTGTGTTTCTTTACTTAATCACCAACAGTGGTATCAGAGCCATCGTATATGCCATATGATTAACGTGTATATGTAAAAGTGGCTAATACTAAAGTTTTTTTTCTGAAAATTTCAACCATCGTTGGGGTCTTGAATAATGTATTTTAAGTTCCTATAGCCACAAGTTACATATACTTATCGTAGATTAATTATTGTAGTTTTTCTTCGTTTTCGTTGGCTTGTTTTATTTCTTATTGTAAGTGTTTTAGATTCATGGTAAAACATGCATTTATACCATGGACCAAGCCAACACTCTTAATGATATTGTATTATTATGTTGATGTGCAAAACCGATGAAAACCTTGACCTTTTGTGTGCCTTGTTTCTTTTTTTTTGTCGAGTTTTTGGGTTGTAATAGTTTAGGCAGTTATTTTTACTTTGTTTAGTAGTAGATAAATGTATTTTATCAAAAAATGTAACCATTGCTCGGAATTGAATGGCGACAATATTAAAGACGAGAATACATTTTCGGAGCTGCTGGACAGCCGGCACGAAAAATGGATTTCCCGGAGTTTGGCACATCGGATTGTGCTGATTTTTGTTGTTGAAGTTCCATATGTCGTAGGGGCACAACTTTGCAGAAGGATGTTTCGATTGGGGAAGATTCCTTCCATGACGTTTCGGGCCCCGAAGCTGCTGCATTTTTCTGGACAGATTTGTGTTCGAATGTTATTGTGGGTTCTACTTGCTCTTGATGGTCTTGGAGCAAGTGGGAGCCCATAAAGGGTTTATGTTGGCCCGTCCTTAGTTGCCCTCTTGGTCCGTGTGATGGCTCACGGGATCAAGCATAGGTTTTTCATCGGTTGAGGTTTTGCACATTTTGGTTGTGTGTTTTAATTTTTCTTGTATGTTGCATTGTTATAACTTGCAAATGGGTTTTTCAAACCAAAATTAAACACATACCACTTTTGAAACTAAATCCTTAGATTTAGTTAATATAAGTTTAAATTGGATTTGAAACTTAAAACTGTTGTTTTATATAAATAACGCTTAAAAGGGTTTTATCGGTTATTTAATTAATGTAATGTCCAAGCTAATTGATATCTCATGTAGGTAATATATTAGTCTCTAAATGGACATCTCGACACACATGAAATAAAACAAATTAGACTATAAGTTAAGAAATATTTTAACTTATGTTACGAATGAAGAATGCGCGCTTCTTTCGTACCTTTTTTTACACGCTATATCAAAATACTATACCCGTCACAATTTTAAGTCATGTCGTCCAATCGGCTTGAAATACCTCGCCATTAATTTTTGCCTATGCGTGAAACCTAGGTTGAATTGTAATGCCGAGGTGATTATTGTCTATGCGTGAGACCTAGATCTATTTTCACATGATTTCAAATTGGATGACTTAATCGAGTTAAGTAGGTAAGACCTTAACCCGAGGCAAGGATGGGACTAAACATGCCAACTTGACACTAGTTGCTCGGCTACTAGATGTCATGGGTCCCATAAGGATCTAAGAATTGCACTTGTAATGCAATTGGTAATCGTCACCTACCTATTGAATCTATCATTGCTAGCAGATCAACTGATGTGATGATAGAACCTCAATGAGGATCTTAGCCTTTTTCGTACAAAATTAATTGTTTTAAAAGTAAAACTTGGGTAGTTAATTTAAAAAGGATTAATTATTGAAATTACTAATCTTGAAATTTGTATGTTTGTAGATGTCAACAACAAATCAAACCCTAAGCAACTCAACTATCAGGTCAGTTCTTGAAAAAGAGAAACTGACAGGAATCAACTTTATCGACTGGTATCGAAATCTGAGGATCGTCCTCAGAGTTGAAAATAAGTTGATCCATCTGGAAGAGGCCTTACATGAGGCACCTCTTGCCACTGCTTCTGTTGCAGTTCGCGCAGCTTTCGAGATGCTACGAGAGTTGAAAACTATGTTTCAACAACATGCAGAACAGGAACTATTTGAAACAGTCAAAGCATTCCACGCTTGTAAACAGGAGGATGGCCAGTCGGTTAGCTCTTACGTCTTGAAGATGAAAGGCTATCTTGACCGTATGGAGCGTCTTGGTTACCCCATGCCACAAGTTCTTGGAGTGAGCTTGATTCTTACCTCACTATCCAAGGATTATGACCAGTTTGTTATGAACTATAACATGCATAGCATGGGGAAGACTATCTCTGAACTGCATGCTATGCTAAATCTTGCAGAGCAGGGGATGCCCAAGAAAGCTCCTGATGTTCAAGCAATCAGGGGAGGAAAAATCAAGAAATCCAAACCGCAAGCACTAGGCAAGGATCGTGGCAAGGGTAAACATGTTTATAAACCCAAACCTAAGATCCCCCCCACCTGCTAAGAAGGAGCACCCTGCAAAGGACGCCACCTGCCATCACTATGGAGTGATAGGCCACTGGAAGAGGAACCTTCCTGCTTACCTGGCAGAGTTGAATAAGAACAAAGCTACCCCGGCTAGCATATCAGGTATCTTAACTATAGAACTCTATGCTTTTCCTAGTAAATCCTGGGTCCATGACACCGGTTGTGGAACTCACATTTGTAATAATGTGCAGGGACTAAGGGGAAGTAGAAATCTAAACGACGGAGCTTTGGACATGTACGTAGACAATGGAATGCGTGCAGCTGTTAAAGCTATAGGGAGCTTTGATCTTAGCCTCCCTAATGGATTGATTATTGTTTTAGACAATTGTCATTATGCACCTACTATTACTAGGGGTATTGTTTCTGTTGGTCCCTAAAAGGATATACTAATTTGTAGAAGGGGGGGTTGAATACAAATACACAGGTTTTTACTTTCTAAATTGTTTATTGATAAATCATTAACAATTTACAGCTTGTTATGGAACAAGATTAAGGATAAATCCTAAATCTAAACAAGTTGGAACACACAGATTCTTGCACTAGGAAAGATAAGGAAATCACTAATAAATTCCTATCTTATGAGACTTCTTGACCAGAGTTAAAAAGAGTACTTCAAAATGAAGTGGGGAAGTCTTCTTATATACTGCATGCATTTAATGCATGGGAGAATATACTTTACACGTGGCAACAGCTGATTGGTTGTAGGTTCTGAATTGAGTGGACAACCTTAGTAGCGGCATGCATGAACATTGTAGTATCAGAGTGGTTGTACGATTTCAGACAATAGGAAGGTTCTAATCTGACAATTCGTACGGAGACGTGCAAGAGAGATTAAGACAATAGTACTTTGTACCGAGGACTTCATGATCAACTTATCATTGATTCAGAGCCTTATCAGCGAGTGATAAGTTCAGCGATAGCTGAAGTCTTGTACTTGATACTTCACGTTGAGTGGACAAATCTGAGTCTTCGCTGATCCGCATCAGTTCATTAGGAGACTTGTCGCTGGTTCTTGAGTTTGATCTTCGACTTCAGCGTAGAACCTATGTTAACGTGAAATTGTCTTCAGGGATCATAAGTAAACAACTATGATTGTCAGCGATCACCAAAGGTCTGAACAAGCTCAGAGCTATTGTGTTCCGGAGAACATATGGATGGTGAACAGTTACGCTGAACAATATATGAAAACATCAGCGAGCATCCACAAGACTGAACAGGCTCAGAGCTTCGTGGATGAACAATGTTCGCTGAGTGTGTATTCTAAAGAATGAGAGAACCTACCAGCGATACCAAATTGAGTCTTGGTACTTATCAGCGATAGTGAAACTCTAATACATTGTTTACTTACAATATTCACTAAGTAGAATATAGAGAGGGTCATTAACAAATTACTGAGGGTTTGGATCAACAATCTCCCCCTATTTGATTATGACATAGCAACAGAGAAAATTGCTATATTAAGAAAACATAAGGATAAAAAGAACTAATAACATATTTGTCCCTTTTACTGTTTTCTGGGATCTTTTCTGTACTGAGTGTAGTAAAGTACGTTCGCTGAAATCTTTCTTTACATTCTGTATTCAGATTACAAGGAAATTTGAAAGATTACAAGTACAAGCGAAATAATTTACAAGTACAAAAGGATAACTGATAACATAGATGAAAGGCGATCCTATCAGCTTACAGAGGTTCTTCCTTAATGAGAAGTTCATCAAGGGTTTTGTTTGTGGGAATCATCCAGTCAGGGACCGTTTCTCCTTGTTTTCTTTTGTTCAGCGCTTCTTCGAAAATCAAGGGTTTAAGGTGTTGAGCCTGAATGTCCTTCTTGAAGTCACACCACCAGATGAGATCTCTGAAATGTTCGATTGGAGCATTGTGTAGCTCATCGATCCTTTGAAAGCATTTTCGTTCTTCATAGTCGAAAAAAAATATTCCATAAGAATTACTGACTACTTTACCAGGGACGAAATCTTCACCGAGTGGCAGAGTTAAGTCAAGGCGTGAGAGATCAGGGTCAGGACCAAGCACTTTAGCACGAGAGAAACCAATGCCAGTTTCATTTCTTATAACAGGTCATGAGTCTGAGTCTTGACGTTTCTTCCTTGAAGTAGCTCTTTTTCTTTTCTGCTTAAGATCAGGAGGAGGAGGTATGTCCACGCATGAAGATACAAGATCAATCTGTCGATTTATCAGCTTTTGGAAGTGATCCTTGTACTTAGATTTGGACGTTTGAACAGCTAACCTCATTTCCAGACATTCAGAGAGACCATATTTTGTGATGTCTTCAGCACCAAAATCTTCAGTTTGGTTGTTCTCTCTGATTACATGAACATTAACAAGGGGTACGAGAATTGTTTTTCCAGTGACAAATACCTTGTTAATCTTCGCTGGGCGATATCTGAAGTGAATTCTCTCTTTGCTCCATTCGAGGGTGCGCTGAGAGACATTCGTCTTCTTCTCCACAATCTTGTGAGCTTCTTCCCATAGCTTACGTTGGACCTGAATAGGAACACGTTTCAGCTTGGGGTCTTGGACTGCTTCTTGAGCAAGCTGAATGGCGAGAGCCTTGTCTTTCTCTTCGGCTTTCTTCTTGTCAGCGAGTTGACGTTCAGCTCTGAAGTGATCAGCATATTCTTGCTTTGAAAATTTGAACTTTGGAGCCGGCGGCAAGATGATTCGCTGATCTTCAAGTCGCTTGATCATTTCTTCTCTTATTCTCTGATCTTCTTCACTTGGTCGTTGAGGAGCCAAGGAAGGTCTTCTTGAGTGAGAAAGAGTCTATTCTTCAGCATCATCAGTCTCGGTGATTAAATCCAAGACTGGGATTATTTCTACAGCTTTATCAGCAGCTGGTTCTTTAGAATTCTCAAGCAGGGGAGAGGACTAGCTGAAACACAGCGATCGTTCAATTTAGAACTTTGGATAGAACAGAGAGAGAAGTGGGTTGTGTATAGGCTTTTGGAGAGAATAGAGCTGATAAGTGTTTAGATAGAGGAGGGATGCAGAGCAGGGAAAGTTATATACCTGAAGAGCTAGCTTTTGAAGCAAGATCATCAGATTGTCGTCTTCAGAGACGCATTTGCATTTTCCTTTTGGCTCAGACGCTGAGGTCTTTTTCCGCTCCCCTGTTGGTTCTTTTAGTTTTACTCCCGTAAGCGCTGTAGTCTTTGGAGTGACGAATAACGCATCGTCATCTTCATCATAATCATCATCATCATTATTATCTGATGATGGTTCATCTTCAGGGATGTCGATGGCTTCGTCGTCTTCAGTTTTTGATTCGGACTCTTCAGCACCTTCTTCGAGTTGCTCCCCCTCAAATAAAGAGGTGAGCTTCCCGGTTCCCTCAGGGTTATCAACTCCCTGAGGACCAGCGGTTGTGGTTTCCTGAAGTTCAACAACATATTCATTTGTCTTCTTCCCTTCGATAGATTCATCATGGGGAAGGTCTTCAGAAATCTTCCCCCCCCCCCTTCCTCATGATGCGAGAGGGAGTGAGATGAAGCGCCTTTGGTTTCAGCAGGTTGGGTTGGTTCTCTGTCTTCTGGGCCAGAGAATCCAACATAGGCTCGGACCTCACTTAAACTGGTTTCCATACCAGTTAGAGTGGTAGGTATCTTGATAAGCACATCACGATCAGCCGTGGAGAATGGGGACGGTGCAGGAGCAGTTTCAGGTAGACGATTCAGAATTTCCTGCATCATATTCTTCACTGAATCAAGATCAGTCTTGACAGTGGTCATATCTCCCTGCATGGTTGAAACCGTTGTCTTCAGCGATGAGACGTCGCTGGAAATGTCAGATACTTTGGCTTTCAGAGAGCTGTAATCTGTGTAGACATCTGCTTGGATCTTAGCAAAATCTCCGATTGCACTATCAACCTTCTCCAATTCAGCTTTAGAGGCTTTGGCTTCCACAAATTTAGTCAGCGACAAGGTTGACTTCTCAGCGTTTGTTACAGCTGAGGAGTTTCCAGAAATAGTAGTGGCAAGACCTGAGACCGTGGTTTCCAAGCTTTTCATGGAGGCGTTGATGTCGCCCAAAGTAAGACATGTAACAGTTAAGGACTTGTGAACAAAGGAAAGTTCAGAAGTTTCAGGTTTAGTCACAGTGTATAGGGGTTTGTGTTTACCTGCAGGAGGGTTGCTGAAGTCTCCAAAACCGCTGTATCCGGAGAAATGTTCCATATCAGCGGCAAGATTTCCGTGAGGCATAGCAAATCTTGTAGGTCTTGTATCCGTTCCTCCCTGTGAAGCAGCTTTAGCTTCGGAAAGAATGACGTTTGTTTCAGTGGTTTTGGGGAAAGGTTGAGCAGAGACCAAGGGAATAGAGGGAGAAGCGAAGGCTGAGAATTTTTGGTTGGGTGCTGGTTTCAGTGTTGGAGCCACCGAGAATCACTCCTTCAGCCTTTTGAGAGACTAAGGTAGGTGGGGTAGATTCCAAGTTCTTAACTTCAACGTGTAGAGACGCTGACGTCGGTATAAGAGGGATGGTTTGAGCAGCTGCGGCAAAGGGTACCGCGAAATCATCCAGCGACTCATGTGAGAGCTGAGTCGGGGATTTTTCAGCAAGAGAATGCTGTGAGGGTTGCTCCTTGGTTTTCTTGACCCTTTTGGAGTCAAGAGAGGCAGTAGAGTGTTTCCTTTTATGAGAGGTTGTTGTGGCCTGGGTATCAGCGAGGGGTATTGTCGCTGAAGGAGCCACAGAAGTAGAAGAAGGAGGTCTGCGAAGAGTTAAGAGAAAAGAAAAACGTACCTCGTTTTCCAGCGGCTTGAAGTCGAGAACCTTCAGGCCTATTTGAGATAGCTTCAGGTCTCCGACGCTAGGATAGAGATAGAGATCTCCTAGTACCTGTGCTAGCCACACGTTGACGAACCTTGGATATGGGACCCATATTGGACGAGGGTCAGCAGTTACTCGTAGCAACATGTCTTCAAATATGAACTTGGCCCAGTCGATATGGAGTCCTTTTTGCAAGGAATACCCCATAGCTTGGTGAGGTTGAGAGGCCTGATCAGAAGATCCAGATTTGGCAGTGAGGCAGCTGATGAGATGGGCGAAGATGAAGTTCATCCCGCTGGGCATCTTGGATTTCTTCATGATGGTCAGCTTCTTGTCTGGGATACCATCTCTTCCCAAGTCCCATGTATATTTCATTGCATCAAAGAAAGTTATCAGTGCTTCCTTATCAGCAGAATTCTTTTTGGGGTCAGGGAGGGGAACAAAAGGTTTGTCTTTGGATCCGGTGAGGAGGTTCAGTGCTTGCCTGAGATTGCCGAGGGTGATCTTAGAAGTACCATGATCAGTGTCAAAGACGATGGCACTGATGGTCTTTTTGGGATTTTTGGCAGAAGGAAACTGAGCCGTTCTAGCATAATACCAGAACTGACCAAGAAGGTGTTTATCAGCTTGAGGATTGAGGGTTAGAGCTGAGTAGATAGGGCAGTGTTTGAGGAAATTTACGGCGTCATCCAGATAACTGACCCGTCTCTTCTCAGGAAAATCCAGGAGGGCATAAGGATTGTTACTCTGAAAATGAATTTGATTCAGGGTAAACATGACTTGAGTTGCCTTTAGGATTTCAGTAGCAGCCACTTGAGTATCAGCTTGAGCCATTTCTGCTATAAACACATAAGTAATATGAACACACAAAAATATGAGTTTTATGTTTTGTCCATTTCATTTAGCATTTTGACCATTTCATTTACCAAGGAATGACTTAATGAAGCATATATGTTTTCCATTTAAAGGAGATTCTGGAAAAACATATGAAGAACAAGTTTAAAATAAGAAATGTGTTAAAGTATGGATCAATCAAAGATAGAAAGTATTTCACACAGAGAGAAATAAGAACTCTGATTACTCTCAATTAGGCAAAAGGTTACAAAACAAGGTGTTCTAAGGGTATTTATACCCAAGACACAAAGTCAAAGTCAAACTATTAACAAACTACATGCTTAAATAAATAAGGCATTGATTACAACATAATATGCATTAACAATCTCCCCCTTTGTAATCAATGGCGCTCAAAAAGAGTTCGTTGGCGGTTCTTGCCAATCAAAACCTCTAAGCGCAGTCTTTCATCAATTGTCGCGATCACCCTACGCAAGAGTCTGATCTCTGGAGTCTCTAACTGAATTCTTCGCCTTGTCTCTAAGAAAATCTTCATCGCAGCATTCAGCTTGTTCATCACTTGAAGTCTTATCACCTTCAACGTACCATCTGAATATTTCCCAACTTCATCAAATCTTAGAAATAAGCGTTCTCTCACCTGATTCTGGTACACAATACCATATGGGTCTTCAAGAATAGTGAAGAGCGGATAATCGTTGATGTTAGGAAGATTTCGATCCGGACGAGTGACATTTACAACAGGTTGATGGCTTTCAATTGCGAGTTAAAAATCAAAGCACCTATAAAAACGTACTTGACGCCGAATAAATCTTCTGATAGCTTCTATCGCCCTGAGAACATCATCCGGTCGAATAGTCATCTCCCGAAACTGTTGGTACATTACCTCAATATCGTCTATCGAAAGATCACTGAAATCCGCTTCTGAGAACTCGTATTTGTTGCAGTCGTGTCGTTCCACATAGAAGTACGGATACCAAATCCTAACGAAAGTACGCATCTCCACTTTCAGTATCCTAACAATACCATGTTTTGAATAGGAGAAGAACTTACCATGTCGATTGCATTTGATGAACATGAAGTACTCATACTGAAACCAATCTTTTTCTTTTTCGACTCCCAGAATAACAAAGATATTCACTCTTCTCCTTTTCCTGACAAAGAAGTTTCGTTCAGAATCTTCAAGAAAAGCAGATCTCATTCTGGTAATCCGATGTCTTTCTTCAAGTAGTTGAAGACGTTGCGGTCTATTTAGCCCTGGACCTGGTCGAAGAATACAAGGAGGAACACCAGTAAAATCAGGGGTCTCCAGGTTAACTCTAGACGACTCACCATGTTCAAATGAGCTTTGAGGAGCTGTGGTGGTCAAAGCTTGGGTAGACGGAATAATTGGAGATACTCGTTGTTCGGGAACTTCGGGAACTGAGCTCACTGGAATATCAGGAACTGAACTATCTGGAATGTCAGACTCAGTAGCTGGAGATCGATGTATATCATAATCGGGTAGATCTCCGTATATCATTCCAACTTCCTATAAGTCTTTCACATCAACACCTACTTCGATTTCAGAATCTGAAATGACGATAATGTCATCTTGGTCTTCTTCTTTTATCTTCCAGACTTTGACAAACTTCGTCTGTTCGTCATCTTCAGAATCAATCTCTATGAAGTTGGCGAAGTAGTTTCTCATGTCTTCATAAGCTTCAGACTCATGCACATTAGAAGATTCTGGAACTTCCATGAATAACGGTGCAGAATTTGGATTCACATATACGACTAGCTGAAGGTTGTTGACGTTCTCAAGCTCTTCATGGTTTATCTCTGACGCCATAGCCGAGAGATCAACTTCATCAAGTAGCTCTTCTAGTATCAATTCTGGATGCGCTTCTTTCAACCTTTCAACTTCATCTTCATCAATAGAATCCATCACTGATTCAACAACCAAATCAATCACATCTCCAACTATAGAAATAACCACTTCATCTCTTACTTCTTCATGACTCTCAACCATCACTGTATCTTTACCGACAAACTCTATCAAATCAGCTTTATCTGCCTCTGATCTTTCTACCACAACTGTGACCTGATCAGCAGTTTCAGCTTTTTCGGTTTGAATGACTTCCTCAACTCTTCGTCTTTTATAATTCTCCCCCTCATGGCTTTTATGATCCGTATCATCTTGGTCATGTCGTCGTTTGAAAGACGAAGTAGCCGCAGTCTGACAGGTTTCTTCATGTCTAGCTACACGATCGGATAAAGTCGATAACGCTCCTGTCATCAAAGATAATCCTTGTTGGATGCTAGTAAGACTGTTATGAATATTGGTCGTGAAAGTATGAAATTCATTAGAAAGAGAATCAACTCGAGCTTCAAGACGAGAAATGCTTGCTTCTGAAGGATGCGGAGGCGGAGGCGTAGTCAGATGTGTCTTAAAATTCCTCAACAGAGACATAAGATCTAAATCCTGTTGCTCTGGCGGAGAAATAGATAATAATCTGCCTTAGAACGCATCTGAAAGCTTTGTAAGAGAAGAGTCTTCAAGAATCATACCTTGAGTGCCTTGAGAAGCCGACTGATCTCTGAAAGCAGGGCGAACTGATGTAGAAGACGGAATGCCCGGAGAAGGACGAACTGTCATAGAAGGCGGAGGTTGAATGACTGGAGGTGAAGTACGAAAAACAGGACGAACCGACGGCTGAGCAGATGATTCACGTATAACAACCCCTGTCGGACGTCTGAAAGGAGGCGCAACTGGAATATTCGGAGTCTCAGACAACTTACCTTTACCTTTCAAAAAGGCTCTTGCCTTAGCTAACTGCTCTTGCTTATCCTTTTCCATACGTTCTTCCATCTGTCTAACAATATCTGCCCCAAACATCATATCAGTACCTTCGATAGAATCAATCACTTGCTGTATATCAACCCTTGGTAAAACCACTGAAGTAGTAACTTGTGCAGAAGCAATACCCGTTTCCTGAGATGCCCGAATATCAAGCTCATCCACCTCTAAATGACCAACATGAGGATCTATGGGTATCGTCTCAGAAGTCTCAGCAGTATGAGTCACAGAATGCTCTTCTATAATAGGTTCTCTGAAAGAAGACTCTCCAAAATCCATATCATTCCCTCCATGATCTTCATCATCATCACCGTCATCATTATCACTATCATCATTATCACCATCATCTGCATGATCTGACTCGGAGCTACTGGATTCAACAAGTGCTTCTTCAGCTGGATGCCCTTGTTCGGCTACTACATTCCCTTCCTGATCACCACGGGGATGGAATCACAATTCCGTGCTCTTCACAGTACGAAGCAACAGCATCATCATCCGGATCTGCGTATCTCTGAATAAGTACAGGAGGAATAGGCATATAATCTTGAAAATTCATCCTTTGCTTGTGAATAGAGATCATCGCATAATCTATCATAGAAGGCCAGTTATTCCTTCGTGGAATGTCTCTGTTGCTTCTGAGCATGCTCCAAACGATCAAGGATAGAAACATGCTATATGGCAAGTAATTTCGGGTCTTGTTCTTTTCCTTGGAAAGTATAATCTCGCTGAGCTCGGTCCAGACGATTATGGCATAATCTACGTTTAGATCATAGACAACAGCATGAAATAGTCGAAGAAAATGCATACTAGCATTATCAGTACCAAAAGATTTGGCCGTCAGACACCTGATGATCACAGAAAACAACGTATAAAGGAGGCGGAAGCTTGTTCTTCTTGAACTGACTCACGATCTGTAGAGGACCAGCATACCCCAAAGCCCTAATCCCTGAAAGGACTTCATCCTCAGATGGAAATTCCTGAAACCCAGTCATTCCTGCTCTTGAGTTTGCCTCTGGTAGTTGAAGAATCAGACGTAGACGAGCATAATCCAGGAAAGTAGTATACTGATCAATCTCTAGACGAAATCTAGGAGGCGAAGCATGAACAATCTTCGTGATAGAATTCCAGGCTTGTTGAACATAGACTTCTGGAACATCACATCTGGCTGAAAAAGCATAGAATAAAGGATGGCCACGAAGAATAGATTTAATGATAGGATTTAGATTTATCCTATCAAAATCGACATAGTGGTTGATTGGCTGATAGTCAATGAAACTATCACGAGGAAATACATCGTTTGGAGTGCTTCGTCTTGTAGAAAGATCAGCTCCAGAAGATATCTGAGAAGGAAGAGGTCTCTCCCTTGATATCTGCTGAGATGGGTCATGCTCTCCTCCCTGAACCTCCTGATCATGCTCTTGCTCATCATCAGAAGCCATTGAAATCCTCTGAATAGTGAACATTTAAAACAAGGAAAGTTAGTAAAACACGGATAAAACAGAAAAATTTCCTAAGTATGGAAATTCGCAAGCCTCAATTGTGAGATTTGAGAAGTTCGCAAGCCATTGTTACTTGAACTGAGAAGTTCGCAATCAACTAATACGAGAATCAAAGAACTTCGCAAGCAACAGCTACGAGACTCAATTCTTAGAAAAACTTGAAATGAATTTCGTAGACTAAGGTTGCGAAAAAGACAAATTGCGCAACAAACAATTGCGAAAATATCAGTATACACAATAGGCAATTGCGAAATTTAAAGTTCGCAGAATGCTACTTACGAAAATCAGACTTTGAAAATCAAAATAAACCCAAAAATACACATCTAATCAGGACGAAATCTATACTAAACATGATTATTAATGAAAACGAACACTAATACACATATATGACCAACTAATTTGAACATTTTAACCTAGGCTAAGAACAGAAATACGAACAGACCTAAAATCGGCTAAAATCAATATCAAATCAGAAATTAAACAAATATTTAAACCCTATTGAAGACATGTCACGTGCGATTAAGGTTTAGATACATACCTGATTGAAGAAACAACACCGATATGAAGAACTCAGAATCGACAATGAAGAAATCGCAAAAAAAATGAGCATGAACAGTGCTCATAGAGAGAAACCGGGAATATGAAATCAAAATTGGTCAAAAGTCCTTTTAAAAACCCTTCTTTCATTTAAAAACAAATTTTATTTTTAAACAAAATACAAAATGTTTTTTTAAAAAAATCAAAAATACAATTATATTTATAATTTTTGAAATTTTCAAATAATATAAATTTTCTTAATTAAAGAAAATTTATAAATTTTCAATATTTCAAAAATTAGTAATATATTTGATTTTAGAACTTTTTCAAAGACAAAGAGCATTTTGTATAAAAATAAAATTTCTCTCTCTCTCCCCCTACACAGATGCATTAAAAAAAATGTGCCTTTTAAAATAGCTTTTGGAAATCATACCTGTGTAGATATCTCAGGGATTCATACCTGAACAAGTATTCTGAATTGAAGTACAGTCAGCTATTAATCAGATATCTGAATTTTCTCCCCCTCAAAATATGAATCTAAGAACTTCTTCATTCAGATAAGACACCATGAAGTCTCTCCCCCTCAAAATCAGCTTGGATCTTTTACAATTCTCCCCCTTGAATAAAACACAGACTCCACACATGACAGATAAATACATCACGTAAAAGAATCAAACATGATAAAAGAAATACAATGATTTATATAACATATCTACTGATTAAAAAAAATTTGTTTGAACACCTAACAAATAGAATTCAACTCCGTGAAATTAATCATGTTTTCCAACACAGATGAAATCAAATGCATGCTTCCAGATTTAAAATCAAGTCATGCTTGCATACCAAGTTAATACATGTTCACTTTCAGACCCCTTAGAAAATCTATTTGATGCGTTAGCATGTGAAATAAGATTAGCAACAAGTAAATTCATCTCATAGACCTAAAAGAATACTTTGCTCATACTCACACTATATATCTGAAATCTGAGTTTCCATAAATTTATAAGTTTATCGCGACATTATAATTTTCCCAAAGCTTAAAGAGATGTGTGCTCATTGGCATCTTTTATTTTGTGCACTTTGGCATCTTTATATCACAAGGTTTATTAAGACCTAGATATGTCGTAAACGTAACTTTCTAACTGGTCCTATAGTATAATTTGGGTCAGCCGATCCCAGACCAGTTGGCCTTAGGGGCTAGGTGTCGAGCACCCCTTGGGACTTACTCTCCCGAACCAGAAACGCTACATCGATATACCTAAATCCCATTTGTACCAGTAGAACATTGCTTTCTACCTGGTTCTATAGCAGGATTTGGGTCAGCCAATCCCAAATAAGTTGATCTTAGGGGCTAGGTAACAAGTACCCCTTGGGACTTAATTTCCCAAACCAGATAGGCCACAGGTACAGACTATCAAACCAAATGATTTTTTTTTAATTGCATCTCATTGGCTTGGTTCAAAAACTTTGTGCTTCGCTTATATTTTCATTTTCATTCATCAATCAAACACATAGGCTTTGTGAGCATCGTATTCTATATAAGTCTAGATTTACACTAATTCGCGCTTTTCTCAAAATTTCAAGCATGTGTCACTGACCTTTCGATTTATCTTAGAAGCGAAAAATGAAACAAATATAACTCAAAATATCACAAGACTACTTGAAAGAAAATCCTTGACACACAATTTATTCACTGAAATGAAAATAGAAATATTTTCACGTCATTGAATTAAATTTGTGAAGGTTCAAACTTTCAAATTCAACATACCGATCTTTGATAATAGAAAATTAAATCTCTTTTCATCCAAAGCTTTGGTGAAAATATCGGCAAGTTGGTAATCAGTAGGTACGAAATATCTCCACGTGATTCTTTATGAAGTGGTATCTCATGTCAATGTGCTTCGTCTTCGTGTGCTGGACCGGGTTGACTGAGATGGCGATCGCGGACTTGCTATCACAATATATGGGAATGGTCTTGTATAGCAAGCCGTAATCCTGTAACTGTGTCTTCATCCATAAGACTTGAGAACAGCAACTAGCCGCGGCAACATACTCCGCTTCGGCCGTTGAGATAGATACGCAGTTTTGCTTCTTTGAAGCCCAGCTGATAAGCCGATCTCCTAGAAACTGGATATGTCCTGAAGTGCTCTTCCGGTCCAGTTGACTGCCACCATAATCTGCATCAGAATAAGCAGTAAGTTGATAGTCAGAACTCTTAGGATACCATAAGCCTAAGTACGGAGTTCCATTTAAGTATCTAAAAATCCTAGTTACTGCCGCCTTATGAGATTCCTTTGGTTTGGCCTGAAATCGAGCACACAGACATGTAGCAAACATTATGTCTGGCCTACTAGAGGTAAGATACATCAGTGATCCGATCATCCCTCTTTATGTGCGAACATCAACAGCTTTCCCATCTGAATCTAAGCCAATCTTTGAACCATGTGCCATTGGTGTTCTCATTGTATAACACTTGTCCATCTTGAATTTCTTCAGGATATCAAAGACATATTTGGACTGATTGATGAAAATCCCATCCGGAAGCTGTTTCACTTGAAGTCCGAGAAAGAAATTGATTTCTCCCATCATGCTCATTTTAAATCTAGAGGCCATTAGATCTGAAAACCAATTAGATAAAGATTTATTAGTAGCACCAAATATGATATCATCTACATAAATCTGTACTAAACAAATATCAAGATCTTTGCGAAAAATAAACAAAGTAGTATCAATTGCTCCCTTGCAAAACCCGTTTGTCAACAAGAAAGTTGACAACTCGTCATACCACGCCTGTGGTGCCTGTTTCAAACCATATAAAGCCTTGTCTAAAACATAGACATATTCAGACTTGTTCGGATCGACAAACCCCTCAGGTGAGATACGTAGACCTCTTCCTTGAGTGCTCCATAAAGAAACGCGGTTTTGACATCCATCCGATAAACCGTGAAGTTCCGATAGGCTGCGAAGGAAAGAAACATCCGAATGGCTTCTAGTTGAGCCACTGGCGCGTATGTCTCATCGTAATCAATCCCTTCTTGTTGTCGGTATCCTTTTGCCACTAGTCGAGCCTTGTTCCGAACAACGATACCGTCTTTATCCTTTTTGTTCTTGAATATCCATTTAGTGCCTATGATGCTCTTTCCTTTCAGTTTGGGCACTAGTCTACACACCTTTAATGCTTCGAACTGATTGAGTTCCTCTTGCATTGCGATTATCCAATCCAGATCCTTTAGTGCTTCTGAAACTGTAGAAGGTTCACTGTTGCTCAAAAAGCATGCAAAAAGACATTCGTTTGGAGTCGCGGACTTGGATCGAGTAGATACATTAGCTGATGGATCCCCGATAATCTGATGAATCGGATGCGCTTTCGTCCATTTGGCGGTGTGTGGGAGAGGATCAACAGTTTCTTGAATATTTTGCAAAATCTGAGGTGGAGGATCAGGTATGTCGCCTTCAGAAGAAGAAATATGAACTACTTCAGGTATCGGAGGAGGTAGTTCAACTACACTATCCGAATCTGAAACCTCGACTGATGGTTGAGCAACCTCAGCTTCTTCTTCATGAATCGGTGGTGACGCAATGTCTTCGTTTGTCACCGGTTCTTCAAACTCAGATACTCCTTGTGGTGCAACAGTAACCACAACTTCTGACTCAGAATTAGGTGCCTCTTGTTCAGGAGAAATAGGAAGAACATCATCATTTGTGTGAGTTGCAGCGGAAGCAGAATTTGATGTGTTCACATTTTCCTGGTTTGACAGATTAGAAACAACATTCGTGTTAGATGTAAGCACATCATCATAGAAATTTTCAAATCATAAATCAAGATCATAGAGATTATTAGAATTAGAGATTTGATCCTGATTTGGCATTTGAGGAACAAGTTCTGAATGAATTTGTTGAGAAGCTAAAATCCCTGTAAGATCTGGTTCTGGTCCTGTTTGACCGGAAACCATTGCTTCAGATTCGTCGAATTTGACGTTAACGCTCTCGATCACCTTTCTTGGAGTAGACAGGAACACACGATATGCTGCAGAATGAGAAGAATATCCCAGAAAAATTCCCTCATCAGCCTTTGGACTAAACTTGTTGAGATTGTCCCGGTCGTTCAAAACATAACACTTGCAACCAAAAGCCCTAAAATATTTCACGTTCGGCTTTATCCCATTCATGATCTCGTATGGTGTCTTATTGAAGCGCCTATGAATGATTGACCGGTTCTGTGTATGACAAGCTGTGGAAACCGCTTCAACCCAGTGAGAAAGAGGAAGTCCCGAATAAGCAAGCATCGTTCTGGCCGATTCTACAAGTGTTCTATTTCTTCTCTCCACGATTCCATTTTGCTGAGGAATTCTCGCGGCAGAGAATTGCTGAGTAATTCCGTTTTCTTCATAAAACGCTTGTAGAATACTGTTCTTGAACTCAGTTCCGTTATCTGATCGGACAGTCTTAACCGGTTTCTGCTTATTGGTATGAATCGTCTTGATGAGAGTGATGAGAATCGCAGGGGTTTCATCTTTTGACTTCAGAAATTTGACCCACGTATATTTGGAATAGTCATCAACCACCGCCAACACATAGCGTTTCTTCCCAATGCTCTTAGTCTTCATCGGTCCGCACAAATCAACATGTAGAATATCAAGAATGTCTTTGGTGCAGAAGTCGGGATTAGGTTTGTGGGAAGCTTTCTTCATCTTTCCTTTCTCACAGTCTTGGCATAACTGGTCCTTTTGGAATTTTAAGGACGGAAGACCTCGTACCATATTGCCTTTTGCTAATCTATCCATATATCTGAAGTTGAGATGAGCCAGTCGTCGGTGCCAAAGCCAACTCTGATAAACTGAGGCTTTCGATAAAAGACAGACATCGGATGGAGAATTCACCGATGAGAGATCTATGGTGTACAGATTCGATCTCCTCTTTCCAACGAGAAGTTCCTTGCCATCGTCGTTCTTTACAGCCACCCGCTTGGTCTTGAAACTTACCTCTAAATCCTTGTCGCAGAATTGACCAATGCTAAAAAGGTTGTACTTTAGCCCTTCGACGTAATTCACTCTCTTGACAGTTACGTTCCATTGTACGACGTCTCCGTATCCAAGAATTGATGAAGTTTCACAATTGTCGAACTTTACTCTACCGCATGCCTTTTCCTTAAAGTTAGTTAACAAAGATCTATTGCCAGTCATGTGTTTGGTGCATCCAGAATCCAGATACCACAAACGACTTGGCTGCAAGTTAGCACATTAAACAGATTTAGGTACCCATATAGATTTGGGTCCCTTCTTGTTAGTCCTCTTCCTTTTGTTACCTTTGTTAAAATTATAATAGGCATCGGTATTAGGAAAATCTTTCATTTTAAAATTAATGTCATTTTCAGAACAAATGCCATTAGAATGACAACACTCCGAGCAACACCAACCAACATTTGCAATATGAATCATTTGCTTTATTGAATATCTAAAAAGACTATTACAATCTTTATTCGAACAAGTAAACGAATTCGGTTCACAAACGTCAAAATCAATGTCACTACTAGAAGAAGTTGCCGATTCCGTGGGTATGCGTTTTGGAATCCACACATGCTTTCCTTTCTTACTCAAAGGCCTATCTGAAAAAGAAGAAGTAGAAGAATCAGAATTATTTTCAGAATTAGGAACTTGAGTCTTTGACTTCTTCTTTGACCGCCTTTTTTTTACGACGTTTGGTTTTATTAATTTTAGAATTAATCGTAAAAGAATCGTCTAAAATTTCCGATTTTGAAGAAAATGTATTATTAATAAAATCAAACATAGAAACCGGTTCCTTAATACATTCCTCAGAGTTATCATCTTTTTCATTTTCAGAAAAATCGGATTCTAAATGAGTTTTAAAATTAGAAGAAGGAGATTCTTGACTTTTACAATCTTCCGTTTTTGCGTTTTCAAAATCCTCTTGTACACTTCTATTAATAAAATCGTCATCGTTTTTAACATCTTTATTTTCCAAATTTTCTAACTTAGATTCCAAATCCGCGATTTTCTTCTCAAGACTCACAATTTTGGTCTCTAATACTAAAGGAGAGATATACCTTTTAGTATCTTGCAATACTTCGGGTTTATCATCAGATTTAGTATTTTTAGCATAAACATCAAAGTAATCATCGGATAAGAAATATTTGTTAGATCCTTTGGATTTAGAAATGTATTTCGCGTTTTCTCTAGTGTACACAAAAGGAAGTTGCATTTTGGTCGTTTGAGCCCTTTTCTCCTTTTCTAATTTTGAAACTTCTTCTTCATTTGTCCAATTTATCTTAAATTGAGGGGCATATCTTCCTAGATGTAAGAAATCAAATTCATAAAGCGTTGGAACTTTTTCCTTAGCGTCATCTACACCATGTGGATTTTCAAAACCTAAACCCCATTTTTCTTTTATGGATGTATAACTCCTTGGTTTATTAAGATAAACCGTTTGCTCTGTTTGACCTCGAACATAAAGTTTTTCTTCAAGTTCAGAAATTTTATCCGAAAAATTATCTTTTTGTTCGGTCAAAAGTCTCAAAGATTCATCGTTCATTTTTATAATGTTTTCTAATTCTTCTATTTTCTTATTAAACAAATTATTCATGTTAATCAAAATTATTTTCTCATCTTCAATATGAATTTTAAGCGTTTTAATTAATTTTGATTGATCATGAATAATTGCCTTTTCAAATAGTCTTTTCGTTCTAAGAGTTCGGATAGCAGTGACGACATTATTCATTTGTGAAATCAGAAAGTCATAATCAAATTGAGAAGGTACCTCAGATTCGTCAGATGTGCTCTCATCATCCTCCTTCTCCTCATCACTTCCGTCGTCTCCTATAAAGCACATGGCGGCGGTTTCCTCGTTGGTGGACTCGTCATCCGAGTAGTCAAGGAAGTATTCTTCTTCAACGAGAAGGATAGTCCCATTCTCCTTTTTCCCCGCAAGCTCTAACTTCTTCTTGTAATAAGAAGAATCTCGGACAACCTTCACCCGACAATCTTTCGCCATGTGTCCCACCTTTCCGCATTTGAAGCATGTGATAACCGCCTTCTTCTCATCATCCGTCTTTGTCTCATACTTCTTTGGAGAATCAACTTTCGGCACATACGTAGAAGTCTCACTAGGCACTTTCCTTGAACCCGATGTGAAACGGAGATTATTGTTGCCCGACCGGTACTTCTTCTGAAAGTGTTGGGTCAACAATATCATTGTTTTCTCAAGTTCCTCTCCGTCATCTTCAACATTACCATCAAACGCATTCTCTAACAATGACTTTTCTGCAAGTTGCTTTGCTAACAAAGCAATCGGATCCTCAGTCTTATCCTTGGCCTTTCTATGCATCTTATCCTTCTTAGCCTTTACCAAATCCTCATCAACCATTAGCAACTCATATAATTCCTGAATCGGCATTGTGGATATACCAACATCGTTCCTCAGCCTGTGACAAGTCTTGCTCCATTCAGACTGGAGTTGTAGGATCCCAATTACAAGTAACAATATAGAAACAATCAATTGTATTGAATGATTTGAGAAGAGTTTACAATATAGGAATTAAGAACACTCTCTCACAATTGAAGCTTTCTCTCTCTCTCTATACGTCTGACTCTTTCAAATTGAGGCTAGGAGATTTTTGAGGCTTAACCTAAAACTCTAACAAATTACACATTAAATACTTAGGTTTTAAGGCCTAAGCCCATTAGTCACTAAAGCCCATATATTTAATCTAGGCTTTTACAATTTAACCAAGTAATCTTGAATACAATATAAAATAAAAGCTAACAATCTCCCCCTTTGTATTCAAGATTAAAAATAGCCCGATCTTCCACAAGGTCAGTTGCTTCAATTCCTTCTTTGACTCCCCCTTGATCGTTGCATACTCCCCCTTGACTGTTGCATTACTTTTCTGGTCTCAGTTATCTCTCAAACGATCAAAGAACGATTTGATGTGCGGAAGCTTGTATAACCAGTTTGAGTAGTAACCGATAGTAGATAAACAGCTACAAGATGAAGAGTAGCAAATACATTCTGCTCATGAGAATCTGCATTAAAGAATAAGTAACCAGGGGTAATCATCTAACATAGAAGCACAATAGCAACTATTATCACAACAATTTATAAAATATTGTGTGGCCTATGCTCAGAGTTGACAAATGTGAAGCTCTGATAGGACTTCCAGTAATCATAGAAGTAAAATTATAAAAATTAAACTTCTCAAACTGTTCTGGCAATATCACATAGATATGCATGTGGAATCACAAAGATTTGTGATATTGTGTGGAAGAAAATAGAATGTTATCTATTAAGCTCAAAAGTGTGTAAACTGTTTGGACAAAACAGTTATCCACAGACTCAATGTGCATGAGTGAAGTGTGAAGGTGGGGCAACTTTCCTTCTTTTCAATATCCAACCTTCCAAAGAAAGATCAGATAGCATATGTGCTGCTTCCCCGTGGAAAAGTGAAACTGTTCATTGTGGAGAAGGAAGTGAGTAGCTGGTAGGGTTAAGACAAGATTTGGCATGGGCTCACTGCCTGTTTCAATGACAATCACCAAAAATTTGTGATAAATCAGAAATGTGGTTTGCCCGGCTCAGAAAAGAGATGGTGGAGAGTTGTATAATTCTTTTGACTCTGTTCTCACACCCTCTTTCTTTTTATCATGTAGTTCACATCTAACCAAACTCTCTTTTTAAATTTTACCTCTTAAGCACAATGAGAAAAACTCATATAGTTATCTTCCTCACTCTTTGATGTAGACCCTTCACCTCTCAAGCACTCAAGGTTTACTTCTTTGGTAGGAAACACAGGTTTAAGTGATCCATAGAAGTTCTATAAAGCTCACACATTGATCCCATGAAATTGTTGTCCTAGATGTTGGATTGTTCCACACACTTGACCATTTGATGTCTCAAAAAAACCATTTAAAATCCAACTTCTATATTTGAAAAAGCATTTTGGCATCTAGAAGTGGTTTGACCATTTGAAAGAGTTTTTATCATTTTAAAGATGGCCTTTCTCTAAACATGATAAGTTTTAAAGGTTTAGAAATTTTACCTTTTATGGACATGGTCAGACTGGCTTTCTCCCCCTCAAATTGAGCAATAAATCTCATTTAGGCTCAATTTGAAATCAGATATCCTATAAAAGTCAAAAGGTGTTGGTAATCATCTTTGATGATTCCACATTTGTTAGGAATATCCACATGCACAGTTAATTCAAATTAAAAGGAAACATGGTGCTGGGGGTTAGAGATTTAGAAATACCAGTCAAAGTCTGATCTGTTGAGGTGTTGGTCCTACACTGATGTGTGTAGAAACAACATTCAGTTGAAGTCCTGGTTCTATACTGATGTGTATAGAAGCAACCTCAATCTGATTTGATTATGGCAATGGAGAGAGTGAAGCGATTCTTTCGATCCAGCAAGTATCTACTGACTTTGACAGTGAATTAGGCATATCAGATCACTGAATTTGAGAAAACTCAAAACTTCAAAGTCTTGCGTCCGTGAATTATCTTTCCAATGCAACTGGACTCGTGTCAATTGGAGCACCGAGTAAAAAGTTATGTGCATGTTTCTGAAGCAGCGCAAAGCTGTCCAACAAACAAAAAAAATCGGGCTCTGCACAACTTCTGACAAATCAATAGAGCTCTGGTAGATGTCTCTGTTAAAAATCAACAGAGACAGCTCTGTCAATTGCCTCTGATTTTTTTGAATAACCTCTGATAAATCAACAGAGCTCTGGTGATGAGTTGAGACAATTCTGTCCAGCAGATGTATACGGACTTTAACAGAGATTCTGACCAAGAATATCACTGATTCAGACCAAGATCAAAACACTAAAGTTGTTCATCATTGTCTTAGGAATCCAACGCATCTGAACTCATCAAATTTGGAGCTTCGAGGAGGGAGTTCTGTTGAAATTACGACAGGTGCGCAAAGCTGACAGCAAGTACCTCTGCTCTGGTGCTTCTGCTCTGGTGAACAGTTCCTCTGTTGTGAACAGTGCCTCTGTTATGAACAGTGCCTCTGTTGTGAACAGTGCCTCTGTTGTGAACAGTGCCTCTGGTGGAACCGAAGTTTTCTGACAGAGCTCTGATGAGGTCTGACAGAGCTCTGGTGAACTCTTGCTGATTTCTTCTAAGTCCTCTGCCAGCAGTTTTACACCAACTTCGACACTACTTTACACCATGATATCTCTGGAGTTTGCAAAAACTCAAAACATGAAGAGTGTGCATTAGTTTGTTATATTTTCAGATCATCTTGAATCACCTCTTTTCGAGCTCGTACGACAAAGATATGGTTGATTTACCACAGTCGCGCAGATCTGTCCATCAGCTTTCCATCAGCACACTGTTGTCTACTTCAACGATGCATATGGCCCTTATAAATTTCGAATCTCTGAATTCTCAAAACACGAAAGCTGTTCATCAATGTGTTTTGAATCCAGGGCCTTTTGAATCGCATCAATCGGTGCCTTTATCAGTGAGATATGATCAATTTACTACAGCATCGCAAATCTGTCAGCATGCTGTCATATTACTTAAGTTCTGTACTGTTGTGCACATAAATTAATTGCTTTTGAAGGATGAGTCTTAAACTGAGTGTTTAAGAGTCCATTATTCACTGAAGTGTGAGTCCTTAACAGATGTATTAAGAAGTCCAAGTACCTGCAAAACATATTAAAGACATTTTGGTACCCATTTCCAAATGGGTCCTATTTTTTTAGGATTTGGAGCTGTCTTCAGGTCCTCTGGCTTGCCAGTTTTTGTTGGTTTGCCATGTTCCTTTCTATGCTTTTTCTTATATTTGGTCTTTGAATTTTTCTTATGAAATGACTTATTAGGAACACAGTTAGAACTAGAGAAATGGTTCTTTAATTTAAACAGAAGATCAAAGCATTTACAGTTATGAGAATGAAGAGATGAATGTTTAACAGAAACAGATGGCTTTAGAGCATTTATGACAGGAGTAGAGCTTTTGACTTTCCAAACCATTTTCACTCTTTTGAAAACAAGATTATCTGTATTATCAACACAAGAGTTTTCTAAGTCAAAATCCTTAAGCCTTTTAGCTAAAACATCTTTTTCTGTAAGATTAAAATCAAACTTCTTTAGAAGATCTTATTTATACATCTTCTCCAACATAATCTTGGTTGACAAATCAGATAGTCTTTTTGTCAATTTGGAGCATTTCAGCTTTAAAAACATTTCTTTCTCTCTCAAAATCATCTTTCAAACATTTTGTTTGAAATCCTTCAATCTTCTTCTTCTCAAACTCTTTTCTTTCAAGATTAGACTCTTTCCTCTCTTTTTCAAGAGTCTTTTCTAAATCAAAAATTAGATTAGAAAAATTTAAACATTTAAGTTCAAGTCTTTTCTTCTCTTGTTCAGACTCGGATAAATTCCTTTTCAGTTCAATATTTTCACAGTTTAGGAGTTTACCTGATTCTTCAAGCTTAGCAATCTTGTCTGAATCAATAAGAATGTTATTGTTCCTTTCTTCTAGCTCTTTCTCAAGAGTAGGAATTATCTTACGAAAATTAGTACTGAGCTTAGAATAATAATGAGCATCAACATCAGCACTAAATCTTATTTTTGACATAATGTTACTTGAAAATTTAAAAAAAAATCGGATCGTTAACAGATACTTCGTGAGAAGTAGAATTTGCGCACTTGAGTCAATTTTTCAAATCTTATCGGATTGAGCTGACATTTTGTAGGTAGGTGCACGAGAATATTCTGGACAACTTTAATTCTTCGAGTTTTGTCCAAAAACCAACAGAAAGTGGTTTTCCGAAGCAAAACAGAGTGCAGAAAAATAAAAGTTTAAAAGCTCCGAAAATTGAGTGAATGCACAAACTGAGCTACAAACCTAGTGATTTTGCAGAATAAAACACTCAGGTATTCTCTACTAACAACCCTTGATCGATTCTAAACCAGTAGAAGAACTCTAATGGCTAAAACCAACCAAAAAGATGAAGACTTGAAGAACTCTCAACTTTGCACAAAAACACAATAATCTCTCAAAATTTGATAAAAATCAATGGTTTGAAGCACAAATTCGAATCTGTTTGGCTCTGATACCAATTGTAGGATCCCAATTACAAGTAACAATATAGAAACAATCAATTGTATTGAATGATTTGAGAAGAGTTTACAATATAGGAATTAAGAACACTCTCTCACAATTGAAGCTCTCTCTCTCTCACTCTCTCTATACGTCTGACTCTTTCAAATTGAGGCTAGGAGATTTTTGAGGCTTAACCTAAAACTCTAACAAATTACACATTCAATACTTAGGTTTTAAGGCCTAACCCCATTAGTCACTAAAGCCCACATATTTAATTTAGGCTTTTACAATTTAACCAAGTAATCTTGAATACAATATAAAATAAAAGCTAACAGGAGTGAATTCAGAAACTTCAGATTTACTTCCAACTCAGTCTTAACAACCTTGATCTTGTACAGATCATTAATGACTCCCCAAAATCTGTCAAAAACGCTCTTCAATGACTCATTCTCCATTGCTTTGAATCCCTCAAAGTTGTTCATGTATCGAGTCTGGCGTAACTGGGTAGAAACCGCTGAACCAAACATAATTTTCTCTAACTGAGCCCACATCAACGTGATGTTGTTCCGGTAACAATCAATCTTATTGTAGATGTAGTTAGGTAGAGAAAGAATCAAATACGACTTAGCATCTTTATCTCCTTGAAGTCGACAAATTTCCTCCGGAATATAATCGTCTGGATTTTTCAGTTCACGAGTAGCCGGAGTCGTGGCAGTCGCCAGGACCTCGATATATGGCTTGACAAATGGTCCTTCCATTAGGGACTTCATTATGTTAGCGCCGTTGCTTTGGGATTCGATGAAATTGATAAAACGATCACGCCATTGTGGAAACGCACGTTCATTAAGAAGCACCGGTGGTCGAGTATTCGAGCCCAAAGTCATCATGATGTCGTTTTTGAACAACATATCTTGATTAGCCATGGTAAACAGTATGTTTTGGGTAGAAAAAGACAGGTTCGAAAAAAATCAGAAAATAGCAGAAAGTCGGGTCAGATGAACAGTAAATTTTTTTTTGAGTAAGTGTCAAAGTTCGCAATGCACTATTGCGAGAAACAGCGAAATTCGCAGATATCAGAGGCGAAAAACGTAAAGTCCGTAAAAGATGGTTGCGAGAAAAACGAAATTCTCAATGAACAGTTGCGAATTTCAGGTGTTAGAACAATGACTAAAAAGTGATCTCTGAATTTCGCGAATGGAAGAAGCGAGAAATCTGAATTTCGTAACTGAGGGTTGCGAGAAACCCAAACTTCGCAACTGGATTTCGTAACTGAGATTTGCGAGAAACACACTTAACACTCGAAAACCTTCAAAGTAGATGAAACTTGCGAACTTTGTGAAGAACTTGCGAGTTTCACGAAGAACTTGCGAAATTTTCGAACTTGCGAGATTTTCCAAGATACGACCAAAGATCACTGAAAAAGCTAAGAACTCTGAAAAATCCTTCACAGAGATGCTCGAAATCGATGACTGAATACTTTATTTCTGAACAAAAACCTCTGAAAAACACTGAATCCACAAAATGCCGATCGAACAGTAACTTCGAACCAAAAACCCAAAATCTGACAAAATCTCGAAGTTGAAGCCTCAAATCTTGAAATCAACCTTCGAATCCTTCTTTAACGATGTTCCAAAACATATGACGAATCTACTGAGCACAATCTTGAAGCAGTTCGATCACAAAGAAAGAATTTTTGAAAAAATCTCAAGAAAACGATATTTCTTGAAAAAAATTCAAGAAATCGATCAAATTTTCTTGATAATCTTCACAAAAATTTGTATATGATCACAGAAACACTCTCTGAATCTAATATCCTGCTCTGATACCAATTGTTAAAGTATGGATCAATCAAAGACATAAAGTATTTCACACAGAGAGAAATAAGAACTCTGATTACTCTCAATTAGGCAAAAGGTTACAAAACAAGGTGTTCTAAGGGTATTTATACCCAAGACAGAAAGTCAAAGTCAAACTATTAACAAGCTACATGCTTAAAAAAATAAGGCATTGATTACAACATAATATGCATTAACAAAATGTAAACTTGAAGAACAACCATGAAGGTTGTGTTCACAAAATCATGAAAGAGAATGATCTTATTTTTAAAAAGTTTATTTTGTTTTGATCCATTTTAACAAAGATTATATCGAAAAACAAGCATAAACAATAACATAAGAGTATTAACCTTGATTTTGAAGATGAAGATGAACAGTTTCTTGAAGGAATTCAAATGTAACAGTAAATCTTCGTCAATTTTTGTGAAGAAATTTTGTTCGCGTGAGGAATAAACAAATACTCGAGGAGTATTTATAGGGTGAGGAGAGAGAGAGAGAGACACTATGAACGGGAAAGTTTTTCATCATGACACGGACACGTGTTAGCATTTGATTGGACGAAAGAACGAACGTGCAAACGTGTGTCATAAGAACGTGCCAGGGGTTTATCCTGTAAGGATGACGTCAGAAAATGTCCTTTCATATTTTAAAATGTCTCTGAGGTTTTGGAAAGCTCAAGGATGTTTTGAAAACACGAAGTACTGAATATAGAGAAATATCAGCAAGGTTTTTTAAGAAATTTCAAAAGTATCGCTGAGGAGGAAAAGAGTTCAGCGACATGTTTGTTTTGAAATCTTGCATTTACATGCGAGTGTCAGAGAGAGAATAACATACCTGGGTATCAGCGAATCATTTTGTTCAGAGAGTTGATGATAAAATGGGTTATACAAGTTTATTTTTATCACTGAATCACTTGTCATTTTACAAATTTTAACACTGAGGTTTATCAACAAGTAATTAACTGATCAAATGCGAATCGCTGAAGAGTTTAATCTTCAAAGTTCAGCATTCCAAGCTCGCTGATGAGAAAGTTGAATCTTGTCTCATCAAGAGGTTTGGTAAAAAGATCAGCTAACTGAAAATCAGTGGGGATAAAATGAAGTTCTATATCACCATTCATCACGTGGTCTCTAATAAAATGATACCTGATTTCGATATGTTTTGTCTTTGAGTGTAGCACTGGATTGTTGGCTATAGCGATGGCACTTGTGCTGTCGCAATAGATTGGAATTTTGGAGAGCTGAAGGTCATAGTCCAATAGTTGATGTCTCATCCATAGAACTTGAGAACAACAGCTTCCAGCGGCTACATACTCAGCTTCAGCAGTTGAGGTGGACACTGAAGTTTGCTTTTTTACTTGTCCAACTCACCAGCTTTCCACCCAGTAGCTGACAACCTCATGTGGTGCTTTTCCTATCCATTTTGCATCCTGTAAAATCACAATCTGAATAGGCGATTAAATCGAACCCTGAGTCCTTGGGATACCAAAGACCAAGGTTCGCTGTACCTTTGAGGTAACAAAAGATTCGCTTTACAGCAACCATATGAGATACCTTTGGTTCAGCTTGATATCTTGCACACAAACAAGTGGCAAACATGATATCGGGTCGGCTCACTGTAAGATACAGAAGAGATCCGATCATCCCACGGTACAGCGTGACATTAACAGGTTCTCCTTTAGAATCCTTGTCAAGTATCAGCGGAGGTGCCATAGGGGTTTTCATAGCTGAACTCTGAGTTAAATCATATTTCTTCAGCATATCTTTAACATACTTTCCCTGATTAATAAAACTTCCTTTATCACTTTGTTTTCTATGCAAACCAAGGAAATATGTTAGCTCACCCATCATGCTCATTTTGTACTCAGCTTGCATCCTTTCAGAGAATCGAGTACAAAGATCAGGGTTAGTGGAACCAAATATAATATCATCGACATATATCTGAACCAAAATGATATGACCTTTTACCTTTTTGAAAAATAAAGTTTTATCAATTTTACCTCGCTCAAAATCTTCGTTTAGGAGATAAGATGAAAGAGTATCATACCATGCACGAGGAGCTTGCTTCAGCCCATAAACTGCCTTATCCAGCTTATAAACATAACCTGGATGCTTAGGATCTGAAAATCCTGGTGGTTGTTCCACGTAGACTTCTTCATTCAGCTTTCCATTGAGGAACGCTGACTTGACATCCATTTGATATACCTTGAAGTCTCTGTGTACATCATATGCTAAGAAAAGACGAATTGCTTCCAGTCTAGCTACTGGAGCAAACGTTTCATCATAATGTATGCCTTCCTCTTGTCTGTATCCCCGAGCAACTAGTCTAGCTTTGTTGCGGGTTACAGTTCCATGTTCGTCCAACTTATTGCGATAGACCCATTTAGTGCCTATCACTGACTTGTCAGTCGGTTTACGCACAAGTTTCCAAACCTTGTTTCTTTTGAATTCAGTCAGCTCTTCTTGCATGTCGATGACCCAGTTTGGATCTTTGAGGGCATCATCTACTTTCTTTGGTTCAATCAGAGAAATAAAGTTAACAAATAAACAAATGTTACCTGAACCTCGTCGTGTCTGAACACCAACGTTGGGATCACCAAGAATCTGATCGATTGGGTGATTTACAGTCCATCATTGAGCCGGAGCATAAGCTGAATCATTTTGAACAGGAGCAGCTGAAGATGAGACTTCAGCAATCTCTGGATGATCAGCTATGGCAGGAATAGGTGCAGTTGGCATTTCGTTCACTGATTGCTGAGAAGTAGATGGGAAATCTGATGTAGTGCATGGTTCAGCGAATATTGTATTAATAGGAATTGCTGAGACCCATGACGTTTCAGCTTCACTCGTCTGTATGCTGGGCATAATGATAGGATCATTATCTTCAGCTGTATGAGTATGAGAAGGACGAGTGGGAACGTCTTCTGAATCACCAAGATGAGAAAACATCCATTGATTCAGTTCTTCCGTGTCAGCAGAAGGCTTCGAGTTCGCTGAACGGGATTCGTCAAACGTGACGTGAATAGTTTCTTCTACAGATTGTCTTCTACGGTTGAAGACTCTGAAGGCTTTGGACACTGAGGAGTATCCAAGAAAGATACCATCATCAGCCTTAGGATCAAACTTTTCAAGGGCATCTCTGTTGTTCAGTATGAAACACTGACAACCGAAGATGTGAAAAAAGCTAATTGAAGGCTTTCTCCCATGGAACAGTTCATAGGCTGTCTTCTTGAATCTTTTAACTATCAGCGACCTGTTTTGCGTAAAACAAGCAGTGTTGACAGCTTCTGCCCAAAACTGAGTAGGCAGGTGAGAATCGCTGAGCATTGATCGAGCAGCTTCGATGATCGTTCTGTTTCTTCTTTCAGCGACTCCATTTTGTTGTGGTATTCTCACTGAAGAAAAGTTGTGAGAAATACCCTTGCTCTCAAAGAAGGAATCAAGAGAACTGTTTTGGAATTCAGTTCCATGATCACTCATTATTGAGCGTACGGTCAAGTTGTTCAGGGTTTCCATCTTCCTGACAAATGTGATGAGTTCTTCAGAGGTGTCGCTCTTGTTACGGAGAAACATTACACATGTTAAGCGAGAGAATTCATCAACTATTACCAATGTATATTTCTTTCCAGCGATGGATTGTTTGTTAACAGGGCCAAACAAATCCATATGGAGTAGTTGTAGAGGAGATGACACTGAGGAAACTTGCTTAGACTTAAAGCTTGCTTTGGTCTGCTTCCCTTTCTCACACGCTGAACATAAGGAATCTTTGGCGTATGAGTGTTGTGGTAGACCAATGATTAACTCTTTAGAAGAAAGAGTATTCAGTGTCTTGAAGTTTAGATGAGAGAGCCTCTTATGCCATAGCAGTTGACATCAGATGAGGCTTTCGAGAAGAAACAGTGTTAGGACATTTAAGTTGTCCTAATTAGTTAGAAAGTTTTGTAAACTAATAGATTTGGGCCTAATGGGCTTAGACATGTAAATGGGCTTGGGCTTAAATGATGTAACAAGGGAAGGGGACTATAAATAGGGCTTATCATGTAAGTTTGTATTAATCAATTCATAATTCACAATGTAGCTCTTAAACTCTCATAATGTTCTCTCTAGACTAGGTTTACATTTCTAGTGAATAAATAGTCATCTCCTACCTAATCTTGTTACACATTACTTGATTTGTTGAAGATCACGGACTCACAATTGGTATCAGAGCCAAATCGATGAATTTTTTCTCGATACGATCATCGGATCTCGATATTTCAAGTAAATTAGCCCGATCTACATGTAAGTTTGCTCAAATCTCTTATACTCTTGAAGATTTGCTCGTTATTCGATTCCAGATCATCTCCAATTTTTAGAATCGAATTTTGACAAGTTTTGACGAATTTCGAAATTTTCGAGAGTTTTTCGGTGTTCTTCGCAAAAATTCTCAAGATCCGGACGATTTATCTTGCATGATTCAATTCTATCAACTCAGATCTGCTTCTCTATTATTTTTGGAGAGTTTGAATCATTCAGATCTGAAAAACTCATCATATTCAGTAAGTTTTGATTTCGACAAATCGACAATACGTGTTTTCGATGAGTTCACAAAGTGATAATTGATCTTGAGATTCAAGTGTATTTGATCGATCTTTCCATCACAGATCTATTTGTTTCATGCTTTCGAGCAATCTACATCTGTTAGAATCGAAAACCTTGAAAGAAATTGAGATTTATGTGATCTGAAAGTTACTGCCAGAAAACCGTATGTCTCGTCAGAGTTGTTCGATGTTGTTTATTTGGAATGCTTTCAATCGATAAATTCTTCTTAGATCGATTTTGTTATAAGTTTAGGCAATATTACAAGTTTCAGATATGATTTTGGTTGAAAAAGCATGAGTTATGTGTTCTGGAAGTCGAGTGCCATGTTGCCGAAAAAAAACGGGAGTGATCGGAAAAACTCACTTTTCGCCGGATTGTGTTGTAAATCCACATCAGATCTGATAGTTTTAATATATTGATCAATTTGCAATAATTTGGAGTGAATTCCGGCATGAATTCAATGTTTTTGAGATGGTGGAAGTCACTCGCTGGGAAAACGAAATCATCAGACATCACCGGAGCTTCGCCGGGAAAACGATTTGATTGATTAAAGCACCGCAGTTCTGCTAATTTCATTATTTCAATCAGTTTCAATTGTTTGTCGTGAAATCCAGCAAGAATTCAATCTTTCAGAGTTGTTGGATTACACTCGCCGGAAAAGTTGGTTAGCTCATCGGAAAAGCTTGTTACTCGCCGGCGACATGCGTTCCACGTTGCATGATCACATTTTATTCTTTAAAATTATTGTTTGATGATCAATAAACGCAATGAAACAAATTTGGTGATGTTTTGATCATTGATGTTGAAAGAAAAGTGGAAGAAAGAGTAACATTGCGTGATCAAAGGTGATGGTGAATAGGACTAACGACTCAGTTAGTGGACAGTTAGTTTTTCTAACATTTTTGGTCCAGTTTCCGTTAGTTTGGTTAAAATTTCAGAATTTGGCTAACGAAACTCGTGTGGCATCATTCTTAAATTTCATTTGTCACACATTCATCTCCATGACATCGATTTGCATACGATTTCTCGAAACCTCTACCGAGTAGCGCGTGCTTTTTACCGTTCCTCCTTTGAGCAAATTCGGACCAAGCTCTTAAGCCGAATTCTTACTCAACTCGTGATAAAATGACGGATTCCTTGTTTTACACTAAGAATGTGATTGTTTTTTCATTCAAAACTCACTCGTTATCATTCTTGTGGGCTTATCGGAACGAGCTCGAGTTTCTACATTTTGGAGATGTTGTTCGTGCACTTAGTGGAGTACATTGGATCTAAGTTTTCTCAAGGTTGAAAATATGATGAATAAAGCAACATTCAAGGGGGAGCCGAGCCTACATTTGAAGAATACACCGCTAAAGTTTTTCAAGAAAATCAAGGGGGAGAGGAGTTAAAGACTTTTAGATGATTTACTTTCCAAAACTTTAGGGGGAGATTGTCAGGACATTTAAGTTGTCCTAATTAGTTAGAAAGTTTTGTAAAGTAATAGATTTAGGCCTATTGGGCTTAGACATGTAAATGGGCTTGGGCTTAAATGATGTAACAAGGGAAGGGGACTATAAATAGGGCTTATCATGTAAGTTTGTATTAATCAATTCATAATTCACAATGTAGCTCTTAAACTCTCATATTGTTCTCTCTAGATTAGGTTTACATTTCTAGTGAATAAATAGTCCTCTCCTACATCATCTTGTTAATAATACTTGATATGTTGAAGATCATGGACTCACAAACAGGAGTTCTCAGTAGAGGTTGAGTCCATGTTTATTACATATACATTTTGCAAACGATAACCGCTGAGAGCTATCTTCTCCTTTTTGTCAGTGACAAAGCAGGAATTTTTAGTAAAGATTACTTTGTTATCCATGTCGCAAAGCTGACTGATGCTTAAGAGATTATGCTTCAGTCCTTCAACATATGCGACTCTTCGAAAGGTGGTTGTACCATTTGAAAGTACACCAAACCCTCGAGTATGTCCTTTTCCATTTCCACCAAAGGTCACAGAGGGACCCTTCTCTTCCTTGTATTCAGCGAGCAGGTTCTTTTTACCAGTCATGTGTCTAGAGCATCCGCTATCGAGATACCAGATACCCTTCTTAACCTGAGAGGTAGAGGCTGAAGTAGAAGCTGAAGTAGAGGGAATGTCAGACTTGTCTTCCTCTTCTTCAATCTTGGCCATAAGACAAAGATTGGCTACTTCATCATCTTCAGAGTCAGATAATGATGATGATTCTTCAGAATCAGCCCAATCGTAATCAGCCATCAGGCCTTTGCCTTTCTTCTTAAAGCTTTTCAGCTTTGCATAACGTTCTTTCAGCTTTGCATATTTATCTTCTCTAGACCTAGGGTTAGAGAATTTCTTCGGGAACGCTGAACTCTTCATTTCTTTCTTTGACATGCACTCATTTGCAAAATGTCCTATCTTTTCGCAATTGAAACAAGTAGCAGTAGCCTTATCAACAGGAGTTGATGATCTAGGCTTGTCAGGGAGAGATAAAGGTTTGTTCTTTCTGAACATTTTCTTCTTGGCGAATCTTCTGAACTTTTTAGTTAGGAGAGCCAAGGATTCATCGAGATCAGAAGAATCAGAATCCGATGATCTTTCAGAGTTGCTTTCCAACTCAGTGACAGTAACAGCAGCTCGCTGAGTTGAAGGTTCCTCTGAGAATAAAGCAACTGGGGTGCTTTTGGAATCTTTTAAAAGATTCTTCTTAAGATGACACGACTGCTCATGATTTAGCATAGTGCCATATAAGGTAGAAAAATTCATTAATTTTAGATCTTTCGACAGCTTGAGACACATTGAAAAGTTGTCCCAGCTTTCAGGCAAACATTCTAGAAACTTTGTCAGCACTTCAAAGTTAGAATATTCCTTACCAACCGTTTTAAGATCTATTATCAGGAAGTTAAAACGTTGATGAGTTTCAGAGAGATATTCATTCTTACCAGCGATGAAGCTCTCGTACTGTCTTACCAGGTTTATCTTCCTTGAGTCCTGGACTTCAGACGTACCCTCATACTGAACACATATAGTGTCCCACATGGCTGTAGCAGTTCTTAGGTTCATAACGGAGTGGTAAACTTCGTCAGGAAGCGCCATGGATAGTATGGATCTGGCTTTTGTGTCGATAGCCACTTTCTTCTTATCTTCGTCGGTCCATGTATGGATTGCTTTTGGAATCAGCCTTTCAGGGATAGCAGGTCTATCAGCAGTGGCTGGAATCGCAGCATCAATAGTTATTGGGACATATGGGCCGTTTTCTATATAATAAGGCATAGTAGGGTCTACACCTTCCAGGAATAGAATCATCCTATTTTTCCATAGATTAAAATTGTCTCTGGAAAATCTAGGGGGTTTAGCAAGAGAACCGTTGTCGAGATTAAACAACTATACTCTGATACCACTTGTTGGTCCCTAAAAGGGATATACTAATTTGTAGAAGGGGGGTTGAATACAAATACACAGGTTTTTACTTTCTAAATTGTTTATTGATAAATCATTAACAATTTACAGCTTGTTACGGAACAAAATTAAGGATAAATCCTAAATCTAAACAAGTTGGAACACACAGATTCTTGCACTAAGAAAGATAAGGAAATCACTAATAAATTCCTATCTTATGAGACTTCTTGACCAGAGTTAACAAGAGTACTTCAAAATGAAGTGGGGAAGTCTTCTTATATACTGCATGCATTTAATGCATGGCAGAATATACTTTACACGTGGCAGCAGCTGATTGGTTGTAGGTTCTGAATTGAGTGGACAACCTTAGTAGTGGCATGCATGAACAATGTAGTATCAGAGTGGTTGTACGATTTCAGACAATAGGAAGGTTCTAATCTGACAATTCGTACGGAGACGTGCAAGAGAGATTAAGACAATAGTACTTTGTACGGAGGACTTCATGGTCAGCTTATCATTGATTCAGAGCCTTATCAGCGAGTGATAAGTTCAGCGATAGCTGAAGTCTTGTACTTGATACTTCACGTTGAACGGACAAATCTGAGTCTTCGCTGATCCGCATCAGTTCATTAGGAGACTTGTCTGTTGGTTCCCATTTTTGGTTAAACAAGATTATCAGATCTATTAGTTCAGGTTTAAGGTTTGATGCGGAAGCATATTTAAAGAACTAATAGATAAGTTTGATAGATTTTGAACAAACTATAAATAAACAATGAACAGAATATTATATCTCAAAGTTTACTGAATATATATCAAGAACAGGTTTATGAACCGTGAGTAAGAAAAGCTTTTAAAACAGATACGACTCTAAAGATGAATAAGCTTTTGTGTTCTTGATGTTGTTGTTGTGTATTGTTGTTGTGTATTGTGTGTTAGGAACTACTCTAAAGGGGACCATAAAGCATATGCTACTATTCAAAAGGTACGTATGAATAGTTGAGAGGATGTCGTGAACAGTTGCAAGGATGGCATGAACAGTCAGACGTGCTATATTGCATTTAATGCAGCAGACGTCTAATATGTACTAAGCCCTACTGAGTCCAATCAGAGTTTGACACGTCGATGTTGGACAAAGCATGCTACCATGCAAGTTGATGTACGAGTCCTTTAACAGTAGCAAGATATTATAAATATCTGTAAGGACCACAGAAGCTCTGTAATGACTTACAGAGGTTCTGCGGTCTGGTCCTCTGGAGCAGTCTTCGCCGGATTCCGAGTCTTTGATCTTCTTTGTTCGTATGACAGAGCTTCTGTAGGAAGCCTCTACTGCTTCTGTAGCTTCTTGACATTGATTTCTCGGAAATGCTGGCAGAACCTCTGTAAGAGGCTTTCTTCACTTAGCCTATTTTTCACTACTTCTAAATACTTCTACGATTTAGGAAGATTGATGCTAACAATCTCCCCCTAAGTAGTGAAAAATAAAAAATTTAACTTTGAGTTTAGTTAGGCTAAGTTAGATAAGACAGAGGTTAAACAATACCTTGAAATTCCTTTCATTTAGAAATATGCTAGAGGCATTTTACATTTGAGTACAATGAAAGATAAACTTTTAACTTTGTTTGCAGAGATTGGAGGTCTGAGAATCAGATTTTGGCATCTTTGAAATCGTTGTAGCTTCTGTTGTCTCTTCCGACTTTTCTGATCTCTTTGTAGAATCTGATGCAGAGTTCTCTTAGGCGAATTGTTGCGTCAATCTCTCTTATGATAGTATCTGCAGCATCTTTTTCCATTTTCTTTGAACCTCTATATTTCACAAGGCTTGCTCTGAACTTGTTCAGAGTACTTGTTGCATACTTCTGACAGTCCATGCATACAAATAGTTTAGTTTCGCCTTGAGGGTTTTGAAATACTAACCCAAACCGTGGTTCTGTGATGATTGAGTTTGGTACGGCGTCTCGTGGGCAGCGATCCTTTGGTGGTCGTAAATCCAGATGCTTGAGACCAAGATCCTTTCTTAGCTGGAAATCTATCATGCTGTAGAGCAGAAGCTTTTCCCTCATCGCTTTTCTCAACACTTGATAGGCTCTGGTGTTTGCCTCTGTGTTGTAGTTGTCTTTTGTCCATTGCAGAAGGTCAGGTAGATCGTAAGGATTGATGTTTCTTAAGTCAGCATCAGCGAAGGTAGATTCTGAATTGTTCTCTCTTCTGACTTTGTAAAGATTGTACCTGACCCTTGGATAGGTTCTTGTGAAGGAGAATTTGCAGAATATCACCTTTTTGATTTTGTGAATTGAGAAGACATCTGCTTTGGTTCTTGGCTTTGTTCTTGTGAAGATGTTCTCAAATTCTTCTCTGATCCTTGGATCTGTCACATGATCTGTTGGATAATTTGTCTGAAAGGATTGTTTGTAGAGGTATTTGTATACCACTTCTTCCATCTCTTCATGTGTTGGACCAGGTCGTGGAATTTGTCTTCTGAGACTCTCCATCTGTTGAACAACTTCTGCAGCTCTACCAGCTAGAGGAATTTCTTACAGAGGCTTCAATCCTTGTGCCCAGTCAACTTCTTCGGGTTTTGGGGTTTGAAAGGCATCAAATGCACTCTTCATTAGTTTTTCTGTTGGCTTTGGCAATGTTTTCTTCTTTGGCTCTTCTGTCAGTATTCCTTTGCCCTTGTCTTTTCCTTTTGGCAGGGCAGAGGCTGTTTCTTCTGTAGGTTTGGAGGTTGGCACTTCTGTAGGCTTGATGGGGATTGCCTCTGTAGGTTTTGACATTTGTGATTTAGAGGACTTTCGTGGCGATGGTTCTGTTGGCTTGAGTTGCTCTGTAACCTCTGTTGGAGGTTCTTTGATTACTTCTTCTGTGAGCTCAGTTTCTGTTGTTGAAGTTTCGACATCGAATCTTCTTGCCATTTTGAATGCTAGTGTGAACTTGTGCCTTTCTTCTTTTCTCTGCTCCATACGATCACTCATTGTTGTGTGCATCCTTTTCAGAACGTCAGAAGCAGAGGTCGTTGCTCTTTTTGGTTTGGTGGCAATCGACTTTCTTCTTGGTATGGTTTGGGGTGTTTCCACAGAGGTGGGTGTTTTCTCGGTGGTTTGTTCATCTGTTTCTTCCAAAATGATTACCTCAGGGGCGGTTGTTGCCTCTGTGGCTCGCTGATCTGCTTCTGGAGTTTTGGTTTTGTCAGGAGATGATTCCACAGAGATGGGTGTTGTCTCTGTAGTCTTTTGGGTTTGTTGTTGTTGGGTTTGTTCTGGAGGGGCTTGGCTGATTGGTTCTGCTGCGATTGGTGGACTTTGTATTCCTCTGTGATAAATCCCAAATCTAGCACAAAGTAATGAACAAGTGTAGAGAGAATCTAGAGAGCAATCTTGTCATCCATATATTGATTTCAAAGTGTAAAATGACAAATGCTTCAAGTTGTTATACAAAATAACAAAGGAACTCCTTTATATAGTAGGACATGACAAGCCCATGCCTCTACTAAGGAGAAACAGTACAAGATATTAATACTGTCTTGATAGCTACAAAAATGCCCTAACAATCTCCCCCTTAGCTATCAAGGCAGAAAGGGTCTTCTTCTACTTCGAAACCCAAGATGCGTTTCAATCCTTCGCATAGCCATTCTGAAGCTCAATTTTTCATCTATCTCTTCAATGGCTCTTGACAAAACTCTTCTAGGTCTTGAAGACATCCAATTAACTTTTCGTTCAGCATCATGTCTTTTGAGCTTTTCGACTAACTGAAGTCTTACAATTTTAAGCGTACCATCAGAATATTTTTCCAAGTCATTAAACCGAATGAATATCTTGTTTGCACCATTACTGAACACAACACCAAACTCTGGTTCTCCAATCACACAATATAAAGGCATCCTCATCAATCCAGTCAATTCTTGATTTGGTCTTAACAAATTTATTCTTGGTTGATAGCTTTCCACACCCATCTGCAAATCATGACACTGTGTGAATAAAACGTGTCTTCTCAGAAATCTCTTAATGGCATTCAAAGCAAGAGTTACGTTTTCCCTTCTGATCTGAAGATCTCTGAAATGATGATACAAGAACTCAAAATCTTCCATGGTTAAATGACAGAAATCAGCTTCAGTAAATCTATAATCTCTGCAATCTTGCCTTTGAACAAGAAACTCTGGATACCACAACTTGTAATACAGTCTAGCTGTTACCTCCTTTATAGACACAATCAACTTCTTGCTCCTCACCTCTCTTTTCTTTTGACACTTGTCCCTTAGAAAGTACATATATTCGAACGTGTATTCGGCTGTTTGATCTGTAATACCCAACACAGCGTAGGGATTCAAAGTTCTGATTCTGTGCACAAACAGTCTTCTTTCTTCTTCTTCTAGGAAAGGTGTTCTCAAATACAAAGTTCTTTGTCGTTGTTCAAGTTCAGTCAATTTTCTGCTCCGTGAGGATGAAGGACCAGGTTGATCAGCAGGATTAGAAGGACCAACTTCATCATGACTAGGAATGATAGGAGGTATTGAAGATGTAGTGGATTGAGGATCAGTCTCTTCGGATTTTGGCTCTTTAGATAATGGATCATGAGAATGATGTGGTTCAGATACAGGTATAGTGGTTTGAGTTGAAGTAGATTGGTTAAGGTTGATGGTTATAGGTGTAACAGAAGGTTGTTCTGACATCAAAGTGGTTGAGATATGTTCGGGTGAGTGTACAGGGCTAAAGATTATTTCTTCAGGAGTTTGTGGCCCATATATCTCTGACAAAATATCAACCTCTTCTTCATTAAATCCAACACCTTGATCTTCTGGTTCATAAGTAAATACCAAAAGTGGTTCTTCTTCCTCCTTAACTTTCCAATACCGATCATAAGCTCTTGCACTTTCATCAGTTTCTTCATCATCAGAACTAATTTCAATCAACTCCACAGATTGCACGAATCGATCAACCACTTCTCTTATCTCCTTCTCATTTACCTCAGGTTTTTCAACCGTTGGTTCTATATTCGGATCAACATATAATACGATCTGTTTTCCGCTTTGATCACCCATAGCACCTGATTCAAACATCTTAGATATTTCAGCAACAGTCGGATTCTTTTTCTGACCTTGAGAGCTTTCTGACTCAGCTCTTCTCTTCTTACTAATCTCCCCCTCATGATCATGATCATCGGGATCCTGATCATGTCTTCTTTTAGTACTCTGAGCTTGAGTCTTACACGACTGTTCCATTAATGCTTTCAACTCAACAATTGACTGCTTCATATCACTTAAAGATTTCACAACTTCAGACTTGAAAGTAGATAACTCTTTGGATAATGCTTGAAACTGTGTGGGTGTAACTGAAGGTGTAGGTGGAAGTGGATTTGGAGTAGATTGGAAATTCTGAAGTAGAGATAACAAGGTTTTACTTTGCTGATCTTCAGGACTCATAGACATCAGTTTGGCATAGAATAAATCCCTTAATTCATCAACACTTTGATCCACTGGTGGTTGTTGCATAGGAGAAGACTGAGGTACTCGAGGCGGAGCCAGATAGATTTCTGGACGAGGACGTACAGCTGGCTCATAAGTCATCGGTTCTTTTCCCTTCAACTGATTCTTCACACCTTGTAACTCCCGGATGAACATAGTTTCAATGTCCTTTAGGGCGCCATCGAAGTTTTCCCTTGTCACAAAGACGGGTAAAGTAACACCGGCACCACTTAGGTTTGCCGTTGACACAACAGTTGTTGCAACTGTGTGACCTACACTCAGTGTTGGCATAGTGTTAGCACTGGTAGGATTTCCACTATGTCCTTGTAGTCCTGTAAAAGAATCTACTCTGAGTGTTCCGGATGAGTCACGAAGGCGCGCATCAGATGTTCCTGAAAGTGTCCTATTCAAAGAATCAAATATATTAGGAACAGGCACTAGACTCGAACTTTGTGCAGGAAAGAAGGTCGAGGACTGGGGAGGAAGTCGCTCTGCTTCAATATCCGGAATCTCCGAACGAGATCCAGATAGTGTTTGTGCTAAAACCCCGTGAGAAAATGAGACAGTTTCTTGTGAAGAAGAAGCTGAATAGCTGGCAGAGGTGTGCAATTGCGTTATTGGGCGAGTAACGACTTGTTCAACACCTGATCCCAACAAATGAGATCTGGTGGTGGATGTGGCTGCCCTTCTGGAATAGACAGTTTGGATATCTTTCACACTCTCCATATTCTTTTCTTCAGTTTCTCTCACAGTCTCACATATATTTTCAACTGATACTCCCTCGGGTCTCCTTATGCCTTCCGTTCCTTCACTAACTTGAGTCGACATTAAAGGCATGTCATCAAAGTTTAAGCTTTCCACATTAATATTATCTGACATATTCAATTGTGGAAATTCAAAGATATCAGAAACGTTACCAAACCAGTTTTCTTCAGTAGTAGCATCAGCACCAATATTTCCAACATTCCCTTGATCATCATCATTATCATCGTTGTCATCTTCATCACCATCACGATGTTCCTCCGCTGAATCAGACGCATTATCAGACTCTGTACTATCACTAGAGTACTCAACTAAAGGAGGATCCCCAATGTGTTTAGGAATTTCTCCCTCAGAATCGTGTTGTACAAGATCATCTGTATGTGTGTCCTCGGACGATGACCCTGTATCTTCAAATACAGATGTATGATCCCCACCAGTTCCCCTCTCGGTGTTTTCCCTCGACTCTCCCCGTTCAGTAGCCCGTGCATCCTGAACACTCACCGACTCCTCTCGCCTAGGGGTTGAGTCTGGGGTAGGTCCCTCCGGTTCTGGCTGGACCATAGACTCTCTATACTCGATAATGCACTCAACGTCCTGATCCGCGTATCGAAGAAATCCTTCAGGTAACGACATCTCATAATCAAATTCAGTTTTACGAAACTGAAGATACTGCATAGCTTTCTCGGGCACAGAAGGATGATTTGCTCGTCTTGGAATTTCTCTGTTAGAACGAAGCATGCTATGAATGATAATCTGAAGAAACCTCATATATGGAACATAAGGCTTTCCCTTGTTTTGTCGGCGAAGATCTATCTTCTCATTCAGTTCATGCCAGAAAATAGCTGCATAATCTACATGAAGATCATACACTACTGCATGAAATAGCTTCAGAAATCCGACGCTGGCACTGTCTGTTCCGGCATGTTTAGCAGATAAGCATCTATTAATAATGGAGAAGATTGTATAGTATAACGGTGGTAGGTTCGCCTTATGGAATTCCTTCACCCGAGTTAAGTTTCCAGTGTATCCCATAGCACGTATTCCTTCAAACGTTTCTTCTTCAGATGGAAAAGGATCAAACTCAGTCTTTCCTTCTCGTGAATCAGGTTCAGGTAGACTCAGAATCATTCTTAGTCTTTGGAAATCAAGCTTTGTGATGAAGTTGTCTATTTGGAATACAAAAATTGGTCTTCCATCTTCCATAGTTGTTGTTATTGTCTTCCATGCTTGCTGTAAATATAGCATAGGCACAACGACAGTATTCGTTAATGCGTATGCTAACGGATGATTCCTGAGCACTTCCTTTATCACTGGATGAATGTTGATGTGATCAAAATCAATGTGATGATTGTTGGGAATGATCGCAATATAGTTGATCGGATGAATGATAGCATTATCTGGATGAATTCCGGCTTGGGATTGATGTACTGATCGTGTTGACGGTAAAGGTACATCGTGTGTCGGTTCGGGAAGACTTGGAATATGATCATCAAAGCCTTGAATGTGACTTTGTTCTTCTTGATTAACCATTTTACCTGTTGATAATAGTTCTTACAGAATTAGTCTTTGAAAAATAATTTGAAAGAAAAATATTTTCTAAGTATAGAATTCGAATCATAGTGCATTCGAATTCATGATTTGTCTTTGAATATCAATTCGAATCCACAAGGGTTCGAATTCATCCAATTCGAATCCACAAGGGTTCGAATTCATCCAATTCGAATCCACAAGGGTTCGAATTCATCCAATTCGAATCCATAAGGGTTCGAATTCATCCAATTCGAATCCATAAGGGTTCGAATTCATCCAATTCGAATCCAAAGGCATTCGAATTCAACAGTTGAGCCCTAATTCAGATTATAACATGTGAATTCGAATCTAAAGGAATTCGAATCTAAAGGCATTCGAATTCAACACTTGAGCCCTAATTCAGATTATAACATGTGAATTCGAATCTAAAGGAATTCGAATCTAAAGGCATTCGAATTCAACACTTTAGCCCTAATTCAAATTATGACATATGAATTCGAATCTAAAGGCATTCTTTCATAACATGTTTCATGAATTCGAAACAAGAACGATTCGAAATCATGTTCGAATTCAACAATGTTCATGAATTCGAATCAGGTATGGTTCGAATTCATGTTCATATGAGCACGATGATGAACAGTAAACTTTTTGATTTTACAGATTAGCATAGTAAATGTTTACAATCAAACAAACCATTCGTATAGAATGATTCGTATTACATTTTCGAATCTGATAAGAGTAATTTCGATAGAAATGTTTACCTGATGAGGATGAATCAAGCAGATGAAGGATCGATAAAGTGGAAGATGAACAGTGTTCTCTTGAGAGTGTTTGAAACAATACCAAATAGTGAAAAGTGGGAAATAAGGTTTCGAACCCTATTTATACTCAAAAAAAATTTGTACACTTGGCACACATTAGAGTACCCCACTTGGCAATCAGTTAAAAATGCATGTTTCAAAACATTAGATATGGCACTGTTCATCTGAACAATTTACATAAACAAATATGTAAAAAATTCAAAAAGAGTTCGAATCAGATAAAGTTGTACAACAATTGATATTGATCTCATTGAATTCGAATCCTTAAGGGTCCGAATTCATTGAATTCGAATCCTTAAGGGTCCGAATTCATTGAATTCGAATCCTTAAGGGTCCGAATTCATTGAATTCGAATCCTTAAGTGTTCGAATTCTTTGAATTCGAATCCTTAAAGGTTCCGAATTCATTGAATTCGAATCCTTAAGAGTCCGAATTCATTGAATTCGAATCCTTAAGAGTCCGAATTCATTGAATTCGAATCCTTAAGAGTCCGAATTCATTGAATTCGAATCCTTAAGAGTCCGAATTCATTGAATTCGAATCCTTAAGAGTCCGAATTCATTGAATTCGAATCCTTAAGTGTTCGAATTCTTTGAATTCGAATCCTTAAAGGTCCGAATTCATTGAATTCGTATCCTTAAGTGTTCGAATTCTTTGAATTCGAATCCTTCAGAGATCGAATTCTTCAAATATTTGCATGAAAATTTACAACTTTTTCTGAAAAGTCCAACAACTGTTCTAAAATTCTCACATCAGATAAAACTTTGTAAGCTCTCAGATACAGATAACACTTTTACAGATTTATGCCGAATTGCTCCCCCTTAACAATTGCATAAACTGTTATCTTTTCTTCAGAGAAATCTGCACAAACAGAGAAAGATTTGGTACTCATAGAACATGAGTCCAAACTGTTAAAATTATCACTTTGTGTAAAAATCTAACTCCCCCTTAAAATATGAATTCTTGAGCAACTTGCTTTCTTCCTCTGAAAATATGCATAAAACTCAGTATTTGATATTGGATCAAAAATACATTTCACAAGGAAAGTCAAATTCATTGAATTTTGTTTTATGACTACTAACATTTGATCATTTGAAAGCTTTACAAAAGAAATTCAACTTAATAAAATTTAACATATATTCCAATCAGATGAAATCAAATGCATGTGTTTGGATTCAAGGACAAGACATCATTGCTTATCAAGTTATAATTGTTCAGTGTCCACCCCTTTATCAAATCTATTTGGTGTGCTAGCATGCGAAATATGATTGGCATAAAGCTTATGTATTTCTACAATATATAAGAATACTTTGCTCTACTCACACTATTTGTCCAAAATCAGAATTTTCACAAATTTACGGGTTTATCGCGACTTTGTATTTTCCCAAGTTTCAAAAGATATGTGCTCTTTGGCATCTTTTAATATTGTGCACATTTGAATCTTTTGATTTTGTGCTCATTGGCATCTTTTGATTTTGTGCTCATTGGCATCTTTTGATCAAAAAGTTTAGTAAGAATAAGATACACCGTTAAACATGACTTTCTATCTGGTTCTATAGCAGAATTTGGGTTAGCAGATCCCAGACCAGTTGGCCTTAGGTGCTAGGTGACGAGCACCCCTTAGAACTTAATTTCCCAAACCAGAAAGGCCACATCGATATATCTTAAACCCATTTGTACCAGTAGAACATGGCTTTCTATCTGGTTCTATTGCAGGATTTGGGTCAGCCGATCCCAGACCAGTTGATCTTAGGGACTAGGTGTCGAGCACCCCTTAGGACTTACTCTCCCAAACCAGAAAGGCCACAGGCACAAACTTTCAAACTAAATGATAGTGCAACTATTTTATCTCAATCACTTGGTTCTAAAACATATTGCTTTGCCCATATTTTCATTTCCATCCATCATTCTGACATATAGGCTTTTTGAGCATTATATTCTATATATATCCGGATTCACATAACTTTGAGCATTCAGCATAATTTCATTCATGTTTTGCTGACCTTTCGATTTATTTTAGAGGTGAAAATTGAAACAAATCTAACTCAGATAGTACAAAGTTTCTTGTAAAATCATCTTTTAGCACACATTTAATTCATTGAATGAAAATTGAAAATTTCATCTTATTGAATTAAATTTGTAAAGTTTCAAGTTTTCAAATCAGTAGAAACAAATATAATCCAATGTTACCTTTTGCCACTTGTTCCTTGAAACAAAATATATAGCAGTTAAGGATATTACCTGAGAAGTGTGAGTTCTAAACTGATTTGTTTAGAAGTCTTAGTCTTTAAAGTACGGGTCCTGAACTGAGTTGTTCAGAAGCCATAGTCTTTGAAGAACAGGTTTTGAACTGATTTGTCCAAAAGCCATTGACGTTGAAATCCGGGTTCTAAACTGATGTGTTTAGAAACCATAGATATTTGTCTCCCCCTTAATGGTACAAATATTTTTCAAAAAATACGCCGCTTCTCTTCTGTTTTCAGTCATGCGTGTGATATGTATTTCAATTCAGTACAACACATGATGAACCTGCAAAACAGATTAAGCAGATTTTGGTACCCAATGGCACTTGGGTCCTAGTGGGTTGGGATATGATCATAGATTTAAGTAAGTAAGAACACGAACTCCCCCTCAATGTCTTAAGGATTCAACATTCCTAGTTTGCTGATTAAAAAATTTAACCTCTTTTCATCTAAAGGTTTTGTGAAAAGATCAGCAAGTTCTAGTTCTGTTGGTACAAAGTGCATTTCTATAGTTCCCTTCTCAACATGGTCTTTGATAAAATGGTACCTGACATCTATGTGTTTCGTTTTGGAATGTTGAACAGGATTTTCAGTTATTGCAATTGCGCTTTTGGAATCACAATAAATGGGGATCTTGTTGAAGATATATCCATAATCCTTTAGCTGAGTTTTCATCCAAATTACTTGCGAACAGCAACTAGCGGCGGCCACATACTCTGCTTCAGCCGTAGATGTTGATACACAAGTTTGCTTCTTTGATGACCAGCTTACTAGTTTATCTCCCAAGAATTGACAAGCACCAGATGTGCTTTTCCTGTCCATCATATTTCCCGCATGATCTGCATCTGTGTAAGCAGTTAGTTCAAACCCAGAATCCTTAGGATACCAAAGACCCAAATTTTTTGTGCCTTTGAGATATCTAAGGATTCGCTTTACAGCCACAATATGAGATTCCTTCGGGTTTGCTTGGAAACGTGCACAAAAAGATGTTGCAAACAAAATATCCGGTCTACTTGCCGTTAGATACAGTAAAGATCCAATCATGCCTCGGTATAACTTTTGATCGACTGATATACCAGATGAATCAGCGTTCAAAAGCTTACCGGTAGCCATGGGAGTTTTCATGGTGGAAGAGGAATTTAATTCAAATTTCTTAAGCATATCATTTATATATTTTGATTGATTAATGAAAATGCCTTCATTTGATTGTGTCACTTGGAGACCAAGAAATTTTTTTAACTCTCCCATCATACTCATTTGAAGACGGCTTTTCATCACCTTTTCAAAATCTTTACACATATCTGGATTTGTAGATCCAAATATAATGTCGTCAACATATATTTGTACTAACATTAAATCTTTACCTTCTCTTTTGAGAAAAAGAGTTGTATCTATTGTACCTTTGGTGTATCCATTTTTAAGCAGGTGAATAGTCAGAGTCTCATACCATGCCCTCGGTGCTTGCTTTAAGCCGTAGAGTGCTTTGTCTAGAATGTAGACATGGTTGGGATATTTGGGATCAACAAAGCCTTCAGGTTGACTTACATACACTTCCTCATGTAGTATTCCATTCAGAAACGCAGATTTGACGTCCATTTGGAATACCTTCATGTTCTTATGTGCTGCGTATGCAAGAAAGATCCTTATTGCTTCAATCCTTGCTACTGGTGCATAGGTTTCATCATAATCTATTCCTTCTTGTTGATTGTAACCTTTAGCAACCAGTCTTGCTTTATTTCTGACTATAATCCCCGCTTCGTCCTTTTTGTTTCTAAAGACCCATTTGGTTCCAACTATGGTTTTGTCTTTTGGACGTTTCACCAAGTGCCACACTTCGTTGCGTTTGAACTCATTTAATTCCTCTTGCATGGCGTTGATCCAATCTGGATCTTGTAAAGCTTCAGATGCTTTCTTGGGTTCTAACGTGCTAAGAAAATTTACGTACAAACATTCGTTTGTAGTCGCAGATCGGGTTTTCACTCCATCATTCAGATCACCAATTATATCAGCCGGAGGATGTGCTCTTGTCCATTTATGACTACTTGGAAGAGTTGGTATATCCATACGAGTGTTTGATGGATTATTTTCATCCAATACTGCAAAAATCTCCTCTGTCGATTCAGCTGAAGATACATTTGTCGTTTCCGGTATGTTGACTTCTGTTTCTAATCCTTCAGATGTGGAAGTCTCCGATAAATGATTTTCTGAAACCTGAACAACTGGTTGAATTTCAGATTCAGAGACAGGAACGTGTTCACTTGTAATCTCATTAGTTTCTACAGAAGTACTAGTATCAACATCTTCAGCTGGACCGGAGATATTTGCACTCGTCTGATTCTGAGATGCATTCACAGATGTGATTGGTGGTTCCATATCTGCACAGTAATCCATAAATGCATCATGAAATAGTAAATCTAAATCAGTAGTATTATTATAATTCAAAGCTGAATTAGAAAACTGTTTCATCACAGGTTCTACTCCATTTTTAGTAGAAGCTTCAGATTTCTGTACGAGTTCTGAACTAAATTGTCCAGAAGTCAATGTCACAGTCTCGTCGAACGTAACGTTGATACTCTCGATTACTGATTTTGTTCGATTATTATAAATCCTGTATGCTTTCGAGTTCAAGGAATAGCCTATAAAGATGCCCTCATCAGCTTTAACTTGAAGCTTTGTAAGATATTCACGATCTTTCATCACAAAACACCTGCATCCAAATACACGCAGAAATTTGATGTTAGGTTTGCGATTGTTGATTAATTCATATGCAGTTTTGTTAAAGCGTTTATTTATAATAGTTCTGTTTTGAGTAAAACACGCTGTGGATACTGCTTCAGCCCATAGACTTGGTGGAAGACCCGAGTAAGCAAGCATCGTCCTAGCAGCTTCTACAAGAGTTCGATTTTTCCTTTCAACTACTCCATTTTGTTGTGGAGTAATTGGGGCAGAAAAATTATGAGTTATTCCAACGGATTCAAGAAAATATTGAAGAGTTGCATTCTTGAATTCAGTTCCGTTGTCACTTCGGATTTTTCGAACAGGGCGTTGTAGAAGAGTTTGAATCTTCTTGATGAATTTAATGATCTGCTCGGGTGCTTCAGACTTGAGTCGTAAGAAATCCAACCAAGTATATCGCGAAAACTCATCAACCATAACCAAGATATATTTCTTTCCTCCCATTGACTGAGTTCGCATTGGGCCACAGAGATCCATATGAATTAATTCCAAGGCATTGTTACAATTAGACAAAGTCTTGGTCTTGTGAGAAACATGTTTCATCTTTCCCATTTCACAAGCTGGACACACAGAAACTTTGTCAATTTTCATTTCAGGAAGCCCGGAAACTAATCCATCAATTCGAAGCTTGTTGATGCTGCGAAAATTTTGATGCGAGAGCCTTCGATGCCATAACCAACACTCTTCTTGTGAAGCTTTTGATACAAGACAGACTTGATTAGAAGCAACAAGAGTTGTAAAATCAGTCATGTATAAGTCTCCGCATCTTTTTGCTCTGAAGATTTCTGACCAATTTGCATCCAAGATGTAGCAAAAATCTTTATCAAATAACACCTTACAGTTCTTGTCGCAGAACTGACTTATACTGAAAAGGTTATGCCCTAAACCTTCAACATACAAAATCTTTTCAATTTGCATTGAGTCATTTTTCAACGTTCCGTAGCCTCGAACGTGACCTTTTGAGTCATTTCCAAATCCCACTGATCCTCCAGGATGTACAATAAAATCTTGCAAGAAGTGCTTGTACCCCGTCATGTGTCTAGATGCTCCCGAATCAATGACCCACACATGACGGTCCTGTTAAGAAACAATTATCTTATTTTAGGTACCCATATCTGCATGGGTCCTTTCTTGTTAGTATGGATCAGTTAATTAATGACATTTGATGCCCCCTGAATTTTGCCTTTAAAAGTTAAACGATTGAGTAAATTTGGTTTGTTAACTTCATTTTTTGGAATCCATTTCCAATCCATATTTACTTCAACTGTTTTCTTTTCTTTCATCTTTTTATTCTGTTTGTTTGATCTGAAACCAAACATTTTGGCAAATTTGTTTGCTGAGGATTTTAAAGAGAAGGAAGAAGTTTTAGACTTCTTATTCGTTGGAGCATTTCTGTTTAGCTTGAAATAGTTATCCCAACAGTGAGCACAATGAATTCTTCTTTTAGCTTGTGACAATAATTTGAAATCTGAAATTGCGGAATTATTATTGCCACAAACATTGCAAACATTACAAGAATGTATACAATTTTTATTCAAAGAACTACATTTCTCAGAGTCGGTACTTCTATTCTTGCTATTCAGAACTTGTTCCTTCAAATCCACATACTTTTCTTCATCCATTTCTGAGAAAGAAGAAGAAACATTGTCAGAACCTTTAGAGGTAGAAGGATCACTTGAAAACAAATTAGATTTATTTTCGGATGATTTTTCTTTCTCTTTTCCTTTTGAAACTGGATCACTTGAAAACAAATTAGATTTATTTTCAGATGATTTTTGTTTCTCTTTTCCTTTTGAAGCTGGTTCTGTTTTTAAATCAGATACCTTTGATGAAAACTTTTTATGGTAGACTTCACAAAACTTTAATTCTATTTCAAATTCAGTTCTTTCTTTCTTCTGCTTTTCTTTTTCTAGAAATAGAACTTTTTCAAAATCTGAAATTAGTTTCGAAAGTTCTACACATCTTAATTCAAGATTTTTCTTTTCTTTAAAAAATTTGAGCTTTTCAAAAGGATCAAACATACTTGAAGATTTATTTTGATCTTTGGATTCAGCTTGTTTTGAACATTTTTCACAACTTTTTGAGGCCTTAGAGTTTGATATTTCATCTAATTTGGATTCTAGTCTTTGAATCTCACTCTTAAGATCAAGATTGATCCTTTTTGTATGATCAAATTCTAGTCCAATATTATCACGATCATCCTCTAATTTTTCAAAATCTAATTGCCATTTGGAAATTTGATTTTCTAAATCAACAATTTTAAGTAAAGCTGAGTCCAAATTAGGAAATTCAGAAGAAGTTTCTGGAACAAACTCCCTTTTGTCAGAATCTGATGTATTATTTGACTCCATTTCAACGTTAGATTTAGTTTTAACAGATATAGGTTCATTGATTTTGTCAACAATTGTTTTAGCCATAGATTCATCGGAAAACAATGAACTAAATCCAGTTGGTTCAAACATTTTGGTTTTGTAACTAGAGTTTAATTCATCATATTTAAAATTTGTTATATTGTATCTAGGCTTTTCTTTTGAACCTTTGTCTGTTTTAGCTTCATCTTTCTTTGAAATTGGAGTTGAAGAATTTGAAGCATTATCTTTGATAGGAGTTTCTGATTTAGGAGATGTTTCTGATACAATAACTTGTTGCAAAATTCCATTACTTGCCTTTGCTTTTTCTTGTATCTTTGGAGGTGTTTTTGTTATTATGAGTTGTTGCAACACTTCATTATTTGATTTAACAGATACAGGTGAATTAACAGGTGTTTCTGTTATAATGACTTGTTGCAACTTTACATTTGCTGGTTTAACAAAAACTTTTGCAATTGGAGGAATCTCCTTTATCAGAGTTTGCTTCAAAACTTCCTTTTTTCATGAGGTTTTATTGTTTTGAAACTCTTGTCATCAGATAATCCTAGACCCATTTTTGGATTATAAAATCGTTTATCTTTTGGGTTGCTAGTCAACAAATTCAGCGTTTGCTCAGATTGGCCTCTTTTGTAATTTAAATCTTCAAGCTGCTTAATCTTTTCAATTGCTTCTTTTCTTTCATCAGAAAGAACCTTGATTTTGAACTGAAAATCTATGTTCTCATCATTTAAATCAGTTATTTTCTTTTTTAACTCAGAAATTTCAGATTCAAGTATTTTAACATTTGATCTAATAATTTCTTTCTCCTTTTCTCTATCTTCAGCTAAACACTTATAAAGAAGTGCTTCATCATGATATTTCAGCTTTGAGCTTTTATCATCTTCATATTGCTTTTGCACTTTTTCAATTTTCTTTTGTGCCTTTTTAAATTTCTCGTTAAGCTCAAATATCACAGCTTGCATTTCTTCATATTTGTCATTTTCAGTTTCAGATTCATTTTCAGAATTATCAGAATAAAGAGAAGTGTTATCATAAAGAGAAGGATATAGAGATTGTACCTCAGATTCCAGATCTTCCTCATCAAGTTTAGCCATTAAACTGTGCTTCACTTGAGTGAAGTGAGCTTCTTCATCATCTGAAGAATCCATCAGCCATATTTCTTCTTCAGCATTTACTGGCTTTCCGGTTTCTTTGGCTTTTGCGAGATGTGCTTTACGCTGATAGTATTCAGAATCCTTAACTTTCTTCAACTGACAATCTCTGGCAAAATGACCCGGCTTACCGCAGTTATAGCAGTTTCGGTCATCCATATCCTTCTTTTCTTCCCTCTCCTTTTTCTCAACTTTCTCCTCTTTTTCTTCTTCCTTTTGATCCTTGTTCTCATACCTTTTCTCAAACCTTTTGTATCTGTTCACTTTGTTGTAATCAGGTTTGCTTTTTGAATGAAACTTCTTCTTTCCATATCTGTTTTGAAATCTTGTAGTTAACAAGGCTAATTTTTCAGCTATCTCACTCATTTCATCTCCAGAACTGCTGCTTTCATCATCATCATCAGAACTTATCTTCTTTTTGCTTAACCCAGAGATCAAAGCCTTTGTTTTCATCGCTCCACTTTTCTTGTGTTCACTTAGAAGGGCTAAAGATTCTTCAACCTTTTTCTCCTTTTCTTTGACCATTTTTACTTTTTCTTCATGTTGACCCAGAATGCTGAAAATATCGGTCAACTTTTCATCATCCATATCCCTTGACATTTGAAGCTGAATAGAGTATGAATCCCATTCCGGCAGTAAATTCTTGACAAACTTGTAATTAATCTCTGATTCAGACTTGTCAACTCCATTCCTTCTTAAATCATTCAGAATGATGTTGTAACGATCATAGGTATCTTTCAACGATTCTCCATCTCTAGCTTTAAACCCTTCATACGCATTGATGCTCTGATTCTTTTAGGTCTTCATTGATTTTGATGAACCTTCAAACTGCCTTTCTAGCTCATCCCAAATATCCTTTGCTGAATTTCGGCTGTCTACGCGATTATAGATATTGTTTGGAATGGCCATAGTCAAGTATGTCAATGCTTGCTCATCAATTTCAACTCTAGCTTTATCAGCATCACTGTAATATTTGTATTCCTTTTCTATTCTTCTTGGAAGAATCTCTTGACTTGTTTCTGTTGCAGCAATGCCACCAACCTCTATGTAGGCTTTGTAAGGACCGTTCTGAATGGACAGCATAAGATCTCTGTTCTGGTGATTCAGAAATTGAATCATTCTCCTTTTCCATTGAGAATATTCTTCAGCTATCAATACCGGAGGCTTATTCTTAGAACCCATGCTCAGCATATCTCTCGACATCTTCTGATAATTGGCTAGATAAACGATCGTTCAGAAGATAAAGCAGTTAGTGTAAGAAAAATTACACTTATGAGAATTTAATCAACATTCCTAAGAATTCGGATGCTCAATTCGGATGCTCAATTCGGATGATCAATTCGGATGATCAATTCGGATGCTCAATTCGGATACTCAATTCGGACAATCAATTCGGACTTGATAGATTTCGAAATCCTCCAATTCGAACTTAACAGCGTTCAAATTTACTCAATTCGGATGTACTAAGGTTCGAATTCACTCAATTCGGATTATGTTGAGTGCGAATTCACGCAATTCGAATGTAACTGGATTCGAATTCACTCAATTCGAATTTACTTAGGTTCGAATTCACTCAATTCGAATGTAATAGGGTTCGAATTCTCTATGAATGTTCCGAATTCTCTTTGAATGATCCGAATTCACCAAGAAGGATCCGAATTCTGCACTTCGAACTTCAAAATCACTTAATCTGCCATAACTTCTTCAATTCTTGATCAATTGTGATGAATCTTATATCAAATTGTTCGTAATTGAAATCTGCACACTTTTCCTGTTGATCACAATTCACAATTCGATCAATTTAATCGAATTAAGATCCAAACAGTGAACTTGAAGTTTTTGAAAAAATATTCAAGAATCGATCAGATCTGTCAATTCTGTGCAGATTTTGATGTTTATGCAAGAATTAAATGTGTTCAGAATCCAAATCCGAGTTGAACGATGCAAAGAAATGATTCAAAAACTCAAAATCTAGAAAATCTTCATGTCTGAATGTTAAGACTTCAGATGAACAGTAAACTTCTCTTGGTCCGAATTCTTGATGAACAGTGTAAAAATTCTTCAATTTGCTCTTTAATCTGCTTGATTCTTCTGTTTGGCTCTGATACCAATTGATAAATCCCAAATCTAGCACAAAGTAATGAACAAGTGTAGAGAGAATCTAGAGAGCAATCTTGTCATCCATATATTGATTTCAAAGTGTAAAATGACAAATGCTTCAAGTTGTTATACAAAATAACAAAGGAACTCCTTTATATAGTAGGACATGACAAGCCCATGCCTCTACTAAGGAGAAACAGTACAAGATATTAATACTGTCTTGATAGCTACAAAAATGCCCTAACACTCTGCTCGTAGCTTTCTCTCTTAGATTCTCCCCCTCAGGATTATCTGATGGACCAGGTTGGTCATCATCAGAATCATCCTGACTTGTACCAGCAGTACCCTCTGCTCTGCAAGAAGTGTTGGGCTTCTTCGGTAATTCAGCTCCTACTGCCATCAACTTTTCACAGACATCATCGCAGAGGCCAATCAATGTCGCAAGCTCTGCTTCTGTTTTGAAACGCATTCTGCCGACACTCTTTCTGAAATCCTTGACATAGTTGGCATTTGCAGTTGTGAAGGAGACAATGACTTCTGTGACCTGGTTAATGACGTTATGTCCGAGCTCTGTAAGCTGTGCTCTGGTCATATAGTCTTTTGGTTGCATCATTGTCGAGTTGCGTATTGCCTCTGCTTGTACTTGTGATAGGGCATTCTGTAAGTCTGCAGGAGTGATGCCCTCTGCTCTGTGGGATTGCGTATTCATTTGTTCAAGGAAATCTTTGACAGAGTCCCTGAAAGCAGAAGTTGCAGTTGTTCCGAATTCCTGAGCTGCAGAAGTGGCTGTTGCTTTGGCAGTAGTCTCGGCCAAAGACTTCATCTATGAGATGGCGGTTTTTACCTCTGTGGACAGATTGTCCATTTTGGTGTTCAGTTTCATGATAGCCGTAGATGTTGTCTCTGTAAAGGATTTGAAAGAGCTTTGCAACTCTTTCAATGTTTGGTTCACAGAGGTGACAAGGGTTTGGAACTCATCCCTTGATACTTGTGTTCCTTGTGTAACCTCTGGAGGAACACATTCGTCTCTAGAGTGAGTCCCTGTTCCTGGGACACCTTCGTTCACCCTTGTTTGTACGATGGGGGTGGAAGGATTTCCTTCTGATCCTCGAGAAGAAACCTGAGTTTCGATCTCTACAGAAGTTCTGTGAAGAACAGTGTCCAAATCCACTCCAGAGGTGGTTATTGGAATGTTCTTCTGTTGACTGGGAGACTTGTCTAGAGTCTCTTCGTCTCTGTGCTCACTACTTCTCTCTGAAAGAAGTTTTGGTCCTAATGTGTGCGTGGCAGAGGAAACGAATTCCTCTGTAGGGTGTTCTAGGGTGATCTGGGGCGACTGATCACGAACAATAGGTGAGTCTCTTTGAGGAGACTCCCTAGGAATGGATTCCCCGGTTTCTGTGGGCACAGAGGTTGAAAGAGTAACCTCTGGCTGGATGGGTAGGGTTAGGATCGAGCTGTGCTGCTCTTTTTCAATAACTCCTTCTGCAGCTAGACCTGCGGAGTTAGAAATGTGGGTTGCACTGGGGGTTGGTTTTGGTTGTGTGCCTCTATTTATCCAGGCATCTTTTCTTGCTTCTTCCTCTGTTAAGCATCCAAGCACTACTTCATTTTCTATCATATCATCCTCTGTAACTATCCTATGGCTTGGTGCTTCTTCCCTAAGTTCTGTTGAAGTTCCTTGCTCTGGTCGTAAGAAGTCATACATTTGATGAGATCCGAATAATCTCATGACATGTGGATGATAAAGACCCTTACGTATCCAGACAGCTTCTTCTTCATCTGAATCTGTCTCTAAGATCTCTATTTCTGTCTCTGTTGTTGCTAATCCCTCTTTTTGTACAACTTCGGCCCCTTTTTCTTTCTCTTCTTCCATCATGTTCTCAGAAGCCTCTGTAATTTCACCTCTGTTCCATTCAGCTTCAGTTTGTTCTATTTCTTCTGAAGCTGGGTTTGGACTTCTTCTGTGGACATCCAATCCTTGAATGAAAGGGTTTTGTAAAATAACAGGGGTTTCGGCTGGTTGATTTCTGGGTGTTGTATCATCTTCTTGCAGATGTGTGTCAATGCCAGAAATGAAGAAATCTTGTTCTTCTGGAGAGTGGTGGTCGAGAGGTTGTGCCGTCCACCCTGCTGTATTTAGGGTGTTGGCAATTTCAGGGTTCTGTAAGAAGTCGTTCAGGTCTCCTTGGTGAGCAAATCTATCTGGAGATTGATAGGGTGATTGATATCTTTCTGTAGCCATTTCTTCTTCTGCAACTTCTTCTTCAGCAGTTTCCTCTTCTGCAATGGTTACCAACTTTGCAAGTGATTTACCATGCCTCTTTTTGGTTTTCCTCCTCTTAGGATTTGGTGCCCCTTCTTCTGTTGATTTAGATCTTTTCTTCTTCATTTTTAGGTAGGAGGGAGGAGCAGAGGAGCCAATTTCTGTGGCATGAGGAGGTGAGGGTCGATCTTCTGCAGCGCTTGTTGAGGTGCCTTCTGCAGTTTTCCTCTTCTTAGCTTTTGGAGTAGATGCAGAGGTTCTTGATGAAGACTTCTTTCCCATTAGTTCTGCACGTTTGGCTATAAAGCTGAGTTGAATAGCCATGTGCTTTGCTAACTTCTGATCCTTTTCTTCTTGAGTGGAAAGAGGTTTTGCTATTATTGTTCCTAGGGGGACACCTAAACGCGGGGGTGTCGTAGGACTCGGTTTAGGAGTTCTATGATCGCGTATATATTATTGCTTAAGGGATCTATTCATTGCATATTTCAGAAGCTTCTTGGATAGAGGTCTGCAGTGTGAGTAGCCATCAGCATGATCAGTGGGGGTATTCTTGTTCATCGGGAACTGTTTGGGAGTTGGCCCATCCATTGGCCAATTTTGGATTAGCAGCAGAGGTTCGAACAGTACTCCTAATATTCTTTGGAATTGCAGAGGTGGTAGAAAGTTGGGATCGTTCTCTTTGACCCTTTTCGAGTTGTTCTTTCTGTCGATGGTGTTTATGATCTCTTGCATCATTATGGTCGCATAATCTAGTGGAAGATCATAGTAAACCCCATACATGATGCTCAAGATTTGATGTGAGCTCTGGTCAATACTGCCTATCTTTCCTGTCAGGCATCTGTTAAGAATAGAGAACAAAGTGTTCCACAGAGGTGGTAATCGGCCTATGCGGAAGTCATTTCTCTTCCGTAGTTGGGTGTTGTACCCAAGCATTTCCACGAATCGACAGAGCTCTTCGTCTTGCTCTACATAACTTTTCAATCCCAGAAGACCCCTTGTTGGTAGGTTGAATTCAAGTAAGAACATTGTTCTGTTGAACTTGATTTCAAGATGCTCAGATTTATCAGGTCTTGAAATGTACCCTTTGATAAGAGAATCGTCTTTATCAAATCGGCAGCTTTGCCAAAATTGGTTCAAATAACGGACTGGAATTTTGTTCGGGGTTCTTGATAGTAGAGGGAAGAGGACATGATTCTCCATGATGTTCAGAAGTATGGCATGGGCTTCGCCGAAAGTAGTGGGTGAGGGGACCAAATAGCAGTTGTTGGATTTGATAGGAAGAATGGCTTCGAAATGATCCTTTGCTATAAAGTTTTGCAAGTGTGTCGTCGGAGCAAAGTCTGCTGAGTACCCGGAATCTTGTTGTTCCATATTTCTTGCAAGGCTGGGGTTTTCAGAATGTTCTGAATGTGCAGGGGAGTGTTCCGGTGAGTTCGCCGGAGAGAGTTCAGAGAATGTAGCTCGAGAAGATGAAGCCATTTGATTTTTAAGAATAAGATTTTTGCAAGCTTTTTGCAGGGTTTCGCCGGAGAAGAAGATGAGAGTTTGTAAAAAGTTTTATGAGAGGGTAAGCTTTGTTTATATAGGATGGTAAAACGGTAGAATTTGAAAGAGTAAAATATATGGCAATGGATTAAAGTTTGGAATCCGCACTCGAGTTTGAGCGGCGGGTTCAACTTTCCAAATAAAAACGTTCCATGTACGCCCAATGAAAATGGGACACGTAGGCCTTGTCAGAATATGACAGGACGTCGTGCGCGGCCCGTTAATGCTAGGCGCGTGAGGTTGATTTTAGTCATATGAGTTTCACTCGCAGTAACAGTAACCGTTATTACCACAGATAACAAAATGGCAGAACTTTTGTGTTTTACAGAAGCTCTGTGATTTTGAAAATCTTGAGTTTTAACCTTTTCTCATATATCTCATTGTTGACATGACTCTGAAGGTTCTTCTTTAAACGAAAACGTTTGTAAAGATATTGGAGAGGATCAATAGGATTTTGTCAAGAAATTTTACTCACAGAGGTTTTGTAGCTCTGATGGAACTTGCAGAGGCTCTGCGAGAGCCAGCAGAAGCTCTATGAGAGAAAAAATCTTATAACTTGAATTCTATTAACTTTCTGATCATCCAATTTTTGATCTGTGTTAAGAGATATTTTTCGCACATTTTTGAAGGTTGGTGTCCGAGAAAACTATTTTGATAAACGTTTTGTTCGAGAAGGTCATGGTGTGTGTTGTCGGTTTCCGAGATAACATTCCAAAAGATCGACAGAGGGTTAATTTGTGATCACAGAGCATATTTCCTGCAGAAGCTCTGTTGAGCTCAGCAGAAGCTCTATGACCTTAAATTTCTCCTATTTCGAATTTTGTTAATCCTTTTGAACTTTTGATTTTTGAAATGTTATTCATAGTATATTTAGGACATATTTGACAATTCTTGTCCTAGAAAACTGTTTTCTAAAAACCTTTCGTGCGAGAGACATACCTTTTGGTTCTTCTGTTCTCGGCAGTTTTGTCTTACTTCTTTCGATGGAGAATTATCAACATTCTTCTTTGGCTATCCTTTGAAAGATTTACCTCTGTAGATCATTTCAGGGTCCCTTTTGCTCCCCCTTGATCTAATCGCTTCTGTAGATCAAGAATTTTCCTTTTTCTCCCCCTTGATTTATGCTTGGTTCAAAGAATGGTAAGATTTGTATTGAACATAGATTATTTTTACCAGAGGTTCTGTAAGGGTTATCAGAAGATCTGAGCGGACCCACAGAGGCTCTGTAAACAATTATTTTATAAAAAATATAAACTGAAATAAATTTATCAACGCAATAACTTAGTAATAATAGATTTTTATACTTATTTACAGGAGATAAAGCTATACTTACAGAGGATTTTCACACCATGTTAATCATTCCTAACTTACGCACCAAGAAGTTGAATCTTTTCTCGTCTAATGCTTTGGTGAATAAGTCAGCGAGTTGATATTCTGTGGGCACGAAATGCATTTCGATTGTACCGTATTCAACATGATGTTTCAAGAAATGATACCTTATATCGATATGCTTGGTTTTTGAGTGTTGCACAGGGTTGGCAGAGATAGCAATAGCACTTTTGGAATCACAGAAGATGGGTATTTTGAACAGAATGTGGCCGTAGTCTTTTAGCTGAGTCTTCATCCATAGAACCTGAGAACAACAGCTAGCGGCAGCAACGTATTCAGTTTCTGCAGTGGATGTGGAGACACAATTCTACTTCTTGGAGGTCCAACTGACTAGTTTACCACCTAGGAATTGACAACTCCCAGAGGTAGTCTTTCTGTCGAGCATGCATCCTCCATAGTCTGAATCTGTATAAGCTTTAAGACTAAAACCAGAGTTCTTTGGATACCAGAGACCAAGATTGTTGGTCCCCTTCAGGTATCTAAAGATTCTTTTTACAGCATCATAATGTGATTTCTTTGGATTAGCTTGATAACGTGCACAAAGACATGTGGCATGCATAATGTCAGGTCTGCTTGTTGTTAAGTATAACAGAGATCCAATCATGCCTCTATAGAGAGTACATTCTACAGAAATACCATTTGGATCTAAGAATAACTTATTTCCAGTGGCCATTGGAGTCTTCATTGCAGAGGTATCAGAGAGATTATATTTTAAAAGTATGTCAGAGACATATTTGGCTTGATTTATAAAAATTCCCTCTGAAGATTGTTTGACTTGAAGTCCGAGGAAGAATGTTAATTCTCCCATCATACTCATTTCAAACTCACTCTGCATGAGTTTTTCAAAAATTTTGCACTCTTCTGAATTTGTAGACCCAAAAATTATGTCATCTACGTATATTTGTACAAGCATTATCTCACTATTTTTGCGTTTATAGAATAAGGTAGTATCTGTTGTACCTCTGTTGTAGCCATTGACTAGAAGGAAGGTAGAAAGTCGTTCGTACCATGCTCTTGGAGCCTGTTTCAGTCCGTATAGAGCCTTTTCAAGGTAGTATACATGCCTTGGAAACTTTGAGCTTTCAAAACCTGGTGGCTGATTTACGTAAACCTCTTCTTGGATTTCACCGTTTAGAAAAGCTGATTTTACGTCCATCTGATAGACTTTAAAACCTCTGTGGGCTGCGAAGGCTAAGAATATTCTTATTGCTTCGAGACGTGCGACAGGGGCAAAAGTCTCATCGTAGTCTATGCCTTCTTCTTGTCTATATCCTTTTGCTACTAATTTTGCTTTGTTTCTGACGACCACTCCATCTTCATCCTTCTTGTTTCTGTAGACCCATTTAGTCCCAATGGCATGTTTCCCTCTTGGCAGAGGTACTAAAGTCCATACTCTGTTACGCTCAAATTGCAGAAGTTCTTCTTGCATGGCGTCTACCCAGTTTGGGTCATCTAGTGCTTCAGAAATCTTCTTTGGTTCTATAACACTAATGAAATTTGTAAAGAAACAAAAATTAGCAGTGGCAGACCTTGTTTTTACTGAGTCAGAAGGTTCTCCAATTATTTGGCTTGGAGGATGGCTTTTTGTCCACTGAGTTGTGCGTGGAAGATGATCATCAATGTCATCAAAACTTTCTTCAGAGGCTTCTTGTGTAGCCTCTGTTGTTCTTCGTGCCTTAGTAGTTGATTCTACCGTTTATGGAATGATTGGTACGAGTGGTGGTGGAGTTTGTTCCTCTGAGGATGTATAGTCTTGGTCCTCGATCTCCTCTGTAATTGGTTCTTCTGTGGTTTGTGCAGCTTCTGTGGTTGTTTTTCTTGATGTTTCATCTTCTGCACTTTCTTCTGCTTCGGCAATTGCATCTGTAGTATTTACAGAGGAAGATGAAGCATTATTTGGACCAGTTAGAGTCATACCTGTAGGATTTTGTCCGACAGAGGATGGTTCTTAAGAAACTCTGATGGTTCCGACAGAAGGATCAATGTCATTGTGGAACATCTCCAAAAATAGAATATTCAAATCTTCTTTTGTTCTTGAGATGTCAGAGGATTTCCCTTTAATTCCGAGTTCTGAACTTATTTGCTCAGAAGTCATTTGGAATGAATCATCAAAAGAAACATTGATGCTTTCTACAATCTTGTGAGACTTTGTAAGGAATGTTCTGTAGTCTTTGGAAGTGGCAGAGTATCCAATGAATTTGCCTTCATCTGCTTTTACATCAAACTTTCCTCTAGAATCTCTGTCGTTTAAGACAAAGCATTTGCATCCGAATACATGGAAAAATTTGATGTTTGGCCGCCGTTTGTTAAGCAATTCGTAAGGCGTCTTGAGGTGTCTTTTCACAATGGTTGATCGATTTTGAGTATAACACGCAGTAGAAATTGCTTCTGCCCAAAAGTTCATTGATAATCCGCATGCTGACATCATAGTTCTTGCGGCTTCCACAAGTGTTCGATTCTTTCTTTCGACAACACCGTTCTGTTGTGGAGTGCGAGCTGCAGAGAAGTTCTGTGAAATTCCTTCTGTTGAAAGATAAGTTTCAATGACACAGTTTTTGAATTCTGTGCCGTTGTCACTTCTTAACTTCTGTATTTTGCAGTCATAAAGAACTTGGATTCTTTTCATTAGATTTATCAATATAATTGGAACATCTGATTTCTTTCTAATAAATTCAACCCATGTGAAACGTGAATACTCATCAACTAAGACAAGTATATATTTCTTGCCACTTAGGCTCTGTATTGCAATGGGACCGCAGAGGTCGACATGAAGCATGTACAGAGGCCTGGTGCAAGACACATCTGTTTTGCCTTTGTGGGAAGCTCTTTTGAGTTTTCCCATCTCACAGGCAGAACATAAATGATCCTTATTGAATTTAACATTTGGCAAACCTTTAACTAGATCAAGTTTGACCAGTTTTTACAATGTGTGAAAATTCAAGTGACAGAACCTGTTGTGCCATAACCAGGCTTCTTCACTTTTGCAGGCAACAAGGCAAACTTTGTCCTTGTTCTTTGAGTTGAAGTTCATTAGATATAGATCACCTATTCTTTCAGCTCGCAGAAGTTCCATACTTGTTTCTTCACTTTGTAGAGAGCAGAAATTTCTTTTGAACAACACATTGAATCCTGTATCACAAAGTTGACTTACACTGAGTAGGTTGTGCTTAAGGCCATCCACATATGCAACTTTGTATACAGAAACGTCTTCTTTCCTTATGACTCCATAGCCTTTTATGTGTCCCTTTTTGTTGTCTCCAAAAGTCACAGATCCACCATCTTGTGTTTCTTTGTACGTGGATAGTGTACTTCTGTCACCAGTCATGTGCCTTGAGCATCCGGAGTCTAGATACCAGATTGGCACATACTTCTTCTGCAGGACAATCACAGATATTTAGGTACCCATATCCATATGGGTCCAATATTGTTAGAGTTTTTCAAGTTTGCTTTGGCATTCATGAAATACATTTTGTTTTCTGCAGAAAAGTCAGATTGTTTCTTTGTGGGATTTGACTTTTGAATTGGCGTAGAGAGTAGACAATCTTGATTTGAAAAATGATTATTAAGTTTAGACATAAGATCAAAGCAATGACAGTATTGAATATGAGATGTAATTTGTTTGAACTTTTCATTGAACTTTTTAAACTCAGCCACAGAGGCATTACATTCTTTCTTTACATTATATTTCCTATTACTAGAAGATCTATGAATACTCGAATGTTGTTTGCAAAAGCTCTGTTTAGGACCTGCCTTCTGTGGGTTGCTTCTGTGGTGAACTTCCTTTATCACTGTCACAGAGGAAAAAGATTTATTAACCTTGGGTTTTGAAAATCTAGAACTTATAGGATCAATAGAGGTCTTCGGTAACATTTTAAGCTCAGCAGAGGTTTTGACATGTAGATTCAAATTTAGAAAATCTTGGCAGATTGGAATCTCTGTGATTTTCTCTTTTGGAGAAATAGTTCTGTGAGGAACTTCAGAGGAGTATTTAACATCCTCTGTGTCATAGAGAGTTATCCCAGATGTAACATCTGACTCTGAATCGTCAGAAGATGAGTCGTCCCCGTATACAGAGGTTGAGTCAATTCTTTCAATAGAGGTTGAATTTTCCGAACATGCATCATACAAGCTTTCTTCCTTTGTAGAATAGTTTTCATAGATTGCAGAGGTTTCTAATAAGATTTCTTCAGTGAGAGATTTATCTATAGAAGATGTACAGAATTTTTCTAAAACGCTTGATTTCCATATTTCCAAAATTTCTTTTTCAATTAAGTTTTTAAAGTTTTCTTCTGAAAAAATGGGTTTAAACTCAGGAGCTTCTGTTGATAACTTCTTTTCAACGTTTATCAAACAGACAAAAGCAACCTGTGTTTGGGTCTCTTGTTTACCAAACTTGAAGATACCAATCTGATCTTGTGTTTTCAGATATTTCTTTGGTTTGATACCTCTATTGACAGAGGTTGAAGATGATGAGTCTGTGTTTTCAAACCACACGTTAATCATCTTCTTATGTTTCTTCAAGTAAGGATCCACAGAGATTTTCGTCCATTTGCTTACAGAGATTAGATTTGGAAAATCTGGTTTGTTTGTTTTTCCAATCACAAATAACGAGGACAGAGGTTTGTTTCTTTTGCCTTCAACACCTAGGGTGATATCATCATACCCTATACCTCGTCTCCCTATTTGTGAGTTTATTTTTTCATAAACTTTATGTGCATCTTTATAGTTTTTAAGCAAAACTTCTCTTCTGAGTAAATCTTGCCATAATACCTCTCTTTCTCTTTGAAAGTATTCTTTAAGAGCTCTTATGTCAGTAGTTTCGCTCCTTGAAACTGAAAGTTCTTTTGTTTTATCTTTTAAAGCATTGGTTAATTCAGAAATTTGTTTTTTTAAAGGATCTAGAGTTTTGTTCCATTTCTTTTCTATTCTCTCTTTTTCCTCAAAAATCTTTGCTTTTTCTTGAGTGAGAAGCAGTACTTCTCTCTCATTGAAAGTGAGTCTTTTCTGAATACTTTGATTTATCTTTTTCAGTTTAATTAATTCAATGTCAATTCTAAGTGTATTATCATCTACAGAGGTAATACAAGAGTTGGAATTTGAAGTAGATACCTCAGAGTCAGTGCAGGAGTCGACTTCTGCCATGCCACAGAAGAGGGCATTGGTGGTATGTTCATCGTCAGAAGTAGAGTCTGACTGGAAGTCTTCTGTGTTCTCCTCAGAATGTCCTTTTGCCATTAAGGATTTTTGAGCATAATACTCGGCTTTCTTTTTGTAGAAAGCAGAGTCCCTCTGTGGGCGATTTGATCTGCTTCTGCATTCATTCGCAAAATGGCCTGGTTTTCCGCAGTTAAAACACCCTTGAGGAGTGTTTCCTGTTCGATCATTTGACTTCTGTAGGTCTCCGCCTTTCTCTGATCGACATTCATTTGCATAGTGACCAGGTTTGCCGCACTTGTAGCATTCTTGCTGCGTGTGGCTTACCGAGTCATCTGACCTCTGTCGGTCATTCCCTCTGTAATTTCTATCGCTTGACCTCTGTCGGCCACTTGATTCTTCTCCTCTTCTGTCATCTCTTCTGTCATCCTGGTTGTCTCTATCATATCTTTCATTTCCGGAACCTCTTCTGTTTCCTCTGAACTCTTTTGTCAATAGAGCTAAAGATTTAGCTAGTGACGCAAGAGTTATTTCCTTTTCTGCTTGCTCTTCTTCTTCACTATCAATTATCACCATCTTCTTCTTTTCCTTCTTCTTCTCCTCTGTGGCTTTATCATTTATTGGTCTTTGTGCATCCTCTTTAGTTTTACTAACCAATGCATATGGTGCAATGGTTAGTGTTTTAGCCTGTGCTATCTGAGGTTCTTGTGCGGCTAATGTTCCGTAAAGATCAGAGAGAGTCCAAGTGTCTAGATCCTGATTTGTCTGTAGGGACATAGACAGCTGGAGCCATTCTTCATTTAGACTTTTTAAAAACATGACATTGTTTTCTTCAGAAGTTCTGTCAATGCCTGATTTTCTGCACTTGTTGATTAGAGAGTTGAATCTGTCGTATGTTGTTTGCAGAGATTCTGTTGCAGAGGCTCTGAATGCATGATATTCATTGATGTACTGTGCTCTTCGGTTTTTTTGTGTTTTAGCACCTCCTTCCAACTGTCTTTCCAGTTCTTTCCACAGATCATGCGCTGTTTCACATGAATCCAAGGATTGAAAGAGTTCGTTGGGTATTGCCATAATCAATGTCCTCTTGGTTTTCTGAGCAACTTCATCTTCTGCTTTATCTTCGGTTGACCACTCCCTTTTTGGCTTTGGTTTGTGATGTTCGGGGATTTCGGTAGATTCAGCAGTAGCAGGTACACGAGGTACTACTGTCATGGGAATAGGAGGAGGATTGTACATATATTGTACTAGATTTCTTTCAGTGCCCTCGAAAAAATGGACCATTCTTATTTTCCACTGAGGATACTCATCTCGAAGGAGAGTAGGAGGTTTAGTGAGAGAACCAGTAGTAAAGAAATTATTTGTATTTGTCATTTTTGAAGATTTTAGAAAGAAAGTATGACTAAAGAGTTACTTCAATGAACTTGAAGATTTTCTGGGTTTAAGCAGTTTCCAGACACAATTTTAAATCTTAATAATATCTATCACGAATCTTGATAAGTGGATCACTTGATATTGAAAATCAAGGCAGGCTCTGATACCAATTGTTGGTTCCCATTTTTGGTTAAACAAGATTATCAGATCTATTAGTTCAGGTTTAAGGTTTGATGCGGAAGCGTATTTAAAGAACTAACAGATAAGTTTGATAGATTTAGAACAAACTATAAATAAACAGTGAACAGAATATTATATCTCAAAGTTTACTGAATATATATCAAGAACAGGTTTATGAACCGTGAGTAAGAAAAGCTTTTAAAACAGATATGACTCTAAAGATGAATAAGCTTTTGTGTTCTTGATGTTGTTGTGTATTGTGTGTTAGGAAGAACTCAACATGAGTCTTCCTTATATACTACTCTAAAGGGGACCATAAAGCATATGCTATTATTCAAAAGGTACGTATGAATAGTTGAGAGGATGTCGTGAACAGTTGCAAGGATGGCATGAACAGTCAGACGTGCTATATTGCATTTAATGCAGCAGACGTCTAATATGTACTAAGCCCTACTGAGTCCAATCAGAGTTTGACACGTCGATGTTGGACAGGGCATGCTACCATGCAAGTTGATGTACGAGTCCTTTAACAGTAGCAAGATATTATAAATATCTGTAAGGACCACAGAAGCTCGGTAATGACTTACAGAGGTTCTGCGGTCTGGTCCTCTGGAGCAGTCTTCGCCGGATTCCGAGTCTTTGATCTTCTTTGTTCGTATGACAGAGCTTCTGTAGGAAGCCTCTGCTGCTTCTGTAGCTTCTTGACATTGATTTCTCGGAAATGCTGGCAGAGCCTCTGTAAGAGGCTTTCTTCACTTAGTCTATTTTTCACTACTTCTAAATACTTCTATGATTTAGGAAGATTGATGCTAACATTGTCGATGGTTCTTGAGCTTGATCTTCGACTTCAGCGTAGAACCTATGTTGACGTGAAACTTGTCTTCAGGGATCATACCTAAACAACTATGATTGTCAGCGATCACCAAAGGTCTGAACAGGCTCAGAGCTATTGTGTTCCTGAGAACATATGGATGGTGAACAGTTACACTGAACAATATATGAAAACATCAGCGAGCATCCACAAGACTGAACAGGCTCAGAGCTTGGTGGATGAACAGTGTTCGCTGAGTGTGTATTCTAAAGAATGAGAGAACCTACCAGCGATACCGAATTGAGTCTTGGTACTTATCAGCGATAGTGAAACTCTAATACATTGTTTACTTACAATATTCACTAAGTAGAATATAGAGAGGGTCATTAACAAATTACTGAGGGTTTGGATCAACAGTTTCGCTTTCTCGTTTGAATAAAAATGGTTTTATTCATGTTTTTACGGATTTTGGTATTTCGGTTTCTAAGGATAATATATTTTATTTTAATGCTATTCCTCGTGATGATATTTTTGAAATTGACATGCATAATCTTGTTTCAAATGATAGTTCTATATACACATGTAGCACTAAGAAATCCAAAAGGAATTTGGATTCAACATACCTATGGCACTACCATCTTTGCCACATAAGCAAGAAGCGCATTATGAAGCTGCAACACGATGGGCTTATAAAGTCAACCGATGATGAGTCGTTTGATAAATGCCTCTCTTGCATATCTGGGAAAATGACAAGAAAACCTTTCTCCCATATAGGTGAAGGAGCCAAAGATCTACTTGGACTCATACATATTGATGTATGTGGTCCATTTAGAACTGTGTTTAGGGAAGGTGCTAACTACTTCATCACTTTCACTGATGATTTCAGTCGCTATGGGTCAAGAGTTTTTAGACCATCTGAGTAAGTGTGGGATTGTCTCACAATTCACTCCTCCATACACTCCACAACATAAAGGTGTATCTGAAAAGAGAAATCGAACTTTGCTAGACATGGTTCATTCCATGATGAGTCTAACTACTTTGCCACTGTCCTTTTGGGGTTGTGCTCTAGAGTCTGCTGCTCACATACTCAATATGGTTCCGACCAAGAAGGTTGATAAGACACCATATGAAATATGGCACGGGAAAGTCCCTAATCTGTCTTACTTGAAGGTCTGGGGGTGTGAGGCTCTCGTGAAATGAGACACCCCGAACAAACTTGAGCCTAGATCTATCAAGTGTATCTTCGTAGGGTACCCAAAGAAAACGATGGGTTACTATTTCTACTACCCACCCGAAAACAAAATATTTGTTGCTCGGTATGCTGAGTTTCTTGAGAACAGTCTCATTTTACAAAAGCAAGTGGGAGCACAGTAGAACTTCACGAGATTCAAAGCAAAGATGCGCAACCTCCTGGTGACACTAGCAAACATCACGCTAAGGCTGAACATGCAGATGTTGAACCACAGAATGATGTAATTCCTATTCGTAGATCCGCAAGGACACCTCAAGCACCTAAACGATATAGTTATTATATCGATGCCGAGGAGCAGAATTTGGGGGATCATGGTGAACCCTCTAAAAATCAAGCTGCATTATTGGATCTAGAATCTGATAAATGACTTGAAGCTATGAATGCTGAAATGAAATCCATGAAAGACAATCAAGTCTGGAACTTGGTTGATCTTCCTTCGAACAGCAAGACTGTCGGAAGCAAGTGGATCTTCAAGAAGAAGACCGACATGTATGACAATGTACACACCTATAAAGCTCGTCTAGTAGCAAAAGGTTACACTCAAACCTACGGGGTTGACTATGAAGAAATCTTCTCGCCTGTTGCTGACATTAAAGCTATTAGATTCTTATAGCCATAGCAGCGTACCATGACTATGAGATTTGGCAAATGGATGACAAAACTGCTTTCTTGAACGGTCACCTTGATGATGATGTTTACATGGTGCAACCTGAGGGTTTTGTGAATCCGAAACATCCCGAGAAAGTATGCAAGCTTCAAAGATCCATTTATGGATTGAAGCAAGCATCCAGAAGTTGGAATAAAAGGTTCGGTGAGGAAATCAGAACGTATGGTTTCTCTCAAAAACTTGATGAGCCATGTGTGTATATGAGAGCTAGTGGGAGCATCGTCGTTTTTCTTATCTTATATGTTGATGACATATTGCTCAAGGGGAACAACGTTCCAATGCTACAAGATATCAAATCCTGGCTTGGAAAATGTTTTGCCATGAAAGATTTAGGCGAAACGGCGTACATCCTAGGAATCAAGATCTAGCGGGATAGATAGAAGCGGTTAATTGGTTTCAGTCAAAGTGCGTACATTGACAAAATTCTAAAACGGTTTAGAATGGATGCTTCCAAACGTGGAAGTCTTCCAATGCAACACAATGTAAACTTGAGTAAGACTCAGGGACCCTCCACACCTGATGAGGTGAAGCGGATGAAGGGAATCCCCTATGCTTTGGCTGTGGGATCCATCATGTATGCAGTGAGGTGTACTAGACCTGATGTAGCGTTCTCTCATAACCTTACGAGTAGCTACCAACAGAATCCAGGAGAGAGTCATTGAACTGCTGTTAAGAACATTCTGAAGTATCTTCGAAATACTAGAGATATGTTCTTTGTTTATGGTGGTGATGTAGAAAGAGAGCTCAGTGTTACTTGCTACACTAATGCTGGTTTCAAAATAGATCGAGATGACACTCGATCTCAGACTGGATACATTTTCATCATGAACGGAGGCGCTGTTGACTGGAAGAGTGCTAAGCAAAGCACTATTGCGATGTCTTCTACAAAAGCTTAATACATAGCTACTTCTGAAGCTGCAATGGAGGCTGTTTCGATACAGAAATTCATTTATGGGTTTGGCGTTGTCCCAGTAATGAAAGACCCATGGATATGTACTGCGATTATTCTGGTGCCATTATCATAGCCAACGAACCTGGAGTTCAAAAGGGTGTCAGACACTTCCGCAGGAAGACTCACTACATTCGAGAGGCTATCGAGATGGGTGATATTCGTCTTCTCAAAGTTCACACAGATGACAACTTAGTTGATCCCTTTACGAAACCAATGTCTTGTACCAAACATATCAAGCATGTTAGGAACATTGGACTTCGACCAGCTAGTAGTCTCATGTAGATCTGTTTTAAGTAATTGAATAATTGGAACGTTGAACAGTTTTTATTTTCACAATGAATTGATGTACTTGGTATGATCGTTTTCATTTATATCAACTGTGTTCTATATTTGCATGTTTAATCCATGAATGAATTATTTGTTTTAAATTGTCCATTGTCAGTTGATGATACGGGAGTATCATCGAGTTAAGGCAAATGTGAGCGTATTGGTGATATTCATTGGTGAATGAATATTAATGATGATGCCACCAAACTCACATGTTGTTCATTGGTGATGAACATTGGACTGACCCAACCTACGATCGGCGTCACCAGTGAACCTTGCAAATGGTTATGTCACTCGTCCTTAGACTTGAGATGCAAGCAGGTTTTGTATGGGTGGAATGTCGGTCTTTGATATGGTTAAACGCTGTCCTGAATAAGGCTGCTATAAAAATCATCTTCAGGAGTGATGTGAAGCACATAACAGGCACGTGCAGTCAAAAATAGGATTTGTTCCTCTACAGGTAATGGAGTTAGATACTACTGGGCCGCTCGATGAATTGAATAGATGTTTGTACGGCCGTACCCAAATGTAATTAAGATGATGGTTGATTAATTTGGTAATCTAATTCAACAAACAGATTGAGAAACAGAATCGTTGAACAATTAGAATGACATATGATCCATGTCTAGTATTCAACAAGGTATCTGTAACAAAGGGATGACTGATTTAATAAACCATTTAAAATGAGACGTTTAAGAAACTTGCCTCATGTGTCTCTAGGGGCATTGGCGTGTTGCTAGACGCTAACCTTTGTTTGTATGATTACTTGTCATTATGACGTGCGCAAGTGGGAGCTGTTGGAATATGCTCAAGTCATAATAGATAATTATATGGCTAGATACACGTGGGCCTATATGGTCACACACAATACACTTAGATACCATTTGATATAATGTAAATATTGTATTTACATTCTATAAATAACCTAAGTAACGTGGGGTAATTAGATGGGCACAAATCATTAAGTTTGGCTTAATGGGTTTGTATTGGATTTAAGTTAATAGCAAGCCTATTACGTTTAATTAAATCTTAGGCCCATAAAGATTTAGAAGGGAGAACCTTTAAGAAGCCCAAGGAAGCTTTAGGGTTCATTAATATATAGAGATGTTAATGACCTAATTAAGTTCAACCTAATACTCCTTCTTCTCTCCGAAAATCGGCGCCCCTCCCCTAGGCCTCTCTAGGGTTTTTCCTCTTTGTTCTTCTAGCTTGTTTCTTGTCTAATCGAAGCTATAAGATTCGTTACTAAGGAGGACTAGCATCCGGTGGTGATCAAGGAGGTGTAGTGTGGACTACTCTAGAGGTATTCTTCATTGAATACTTGGTTTCAAAAGAGAGCACAAGTGGATCCGGATTAGTGTACAAATCACGCTACAAAGGTATATCGTTATTTGTATTCTTCGTTTAACCATATTGGCAATACGTTGATCCTGTTTGGTGATTGTTCCGTTTTTTTTTATATATGTTTATATTTGTGTTTCATTACTTAATCACCAACAGTTCTAAAGTATGAAATGTGTATAAAAAAGAAGGGGTGAATGTTTGTTTGTCAACTCATGTGGTTGGCTCAATTTAGTCTACCTTATTTTTGCAAAGCAAACTATATATATAACAAATAATTAAAATAATATTTTTGACTCTAATAAAGTTTTATTTTACACTATCCCAATAAGTTAATATAACGATATATATATATATATATATATATATATATATATATATATATATATATATATATATCAATATATCAATATATCGATATATCAATATATATATATATTAAAGGAGAAAACCACAAAAGAGGATGTGACATCCTAAGAATTAAGAATTCTTCATTTTTTGAATTGTGGTTGAGTTTCATTATCCGACATTGGTGGAAAGATGAAAGTTTTGAACTAGGAAGTGGTTGTAAGAAAGGAGGAGTGGATACTTTTGTGTCAACTCATGTGGTTGGCCCATTTAGCTTACCCAACATTTGCATCATCCCACATTGATGAGAATATGCAAGTTCTAAAGTATGAAGTGTGTACCTTATGTTTTCAAAACAAACTTTATATATATAACAAATAATTAAAATAATATTTTTGTGAACTAATAAAGTTTTATTTTACACTACCCCAATAAATTAATATATCAATATATATATATATATATATATATATATATATATATATAAGGAACAACCACAAAGAGTGACTTGGTACCATGAGGTTTGAGTATTCCTCAAATCTTGGAACATGGTTGAACTTCATCATCCCACATTGGTGGGAAGATTATTATTTGGAAGAAGGTAGTGAGGATATATAAAAGGATGCCGAAAGGTTTTGAAATCGATAACCGTGGTTATAATCATAATATACCAAATGGTAAAAATATAGTGCAAAATTAAAATATAAACCAATGTTGGTGAATTGGGACCATGAGGTTTGAGTATTTCTCAAATCTTTTAATAAGGTTAAGGTTAATCATTTTCCTTTATTGGTAATATGATAGTTTGAAAGAAAATTATGGTATAAAAATAGAGATGTAAGGTTTTGAAATCTATTACCATTGTTGGAGTCAAAGCCAATATAAAAGAATGACATAAGATTTTAAAATGTATAACCATGATCGGAATCATAACCTTAAAACAACAACCACAAAGAGTGACTTGGAACCATGGGATTTGAGTAATCCTCAAATCTTGAAATGTGGTTGAGTTTCATCATCCCACATTGGTGAAGAAATGAAAGTTTTGAAGTAGCAAGTGGCTATAAGAAATGAAGGGTGATTTTTTTTTTGTGTCAATTAACGTGGTTGGCTCAATTTGGCTTACCCTACCTTTGCATCAACCCAATTGGTTACAAGATGCAAGTTTTGAAGCATGAAGTGTGTGTAAGAAATAAGGGGTGATTGTTTTTGTGTCTACTCAATACTCATGTGGTTGGTTCAATTTAGTCTACCTTATTTTTGCGAATATATATATAACAAATAACTAAAATAATATTTTTGTGATAACTAATAAAGTTCACTCATTATACATTATCCCAATCAACTATGTAACACCCCGAATTTCCATGATCAAAGTTATGTTATAATTTGATATGGAATGATTCAAAGTGTAATAGACCAAAGTTTAAGCTATTTGTGAATATTGAAACTTTGGGAGTTGGTTTTGTTATTTGTTGCTAGTTTTGGATATTTAAAGGGAGAGGCGGTTGAATTGAGATTTTTATCTTAATTGCTGATTTTTTAAGTCGGTTTTCAGAGAAAATCGAGAGAGAAAGAGAAAGAGAAGTCTGGATTTGATTAGGTACTTTTCGATGGTGTGAAAGATTGGATTTATGAATCGATTGAGCTTGGCTGACTTTGAGTACGAACTCTCAATCAGGTGAGTTCATTCTTATTCAAAAGTATGTTTTTACATATCAAAAGTGATTTGCTAAATTGGAATTTGTTTTATTGAACCTATGTACATGTTAAAAGGATTAGTACATGTGATTTAAAGAACATAGTAAGAAGTGTAAGTAATCAGACTAGAAATCGCATAAAGTCCGAAAGATGACTTTTCGGGTACTTCTTGATTTGGGTATCGGATTTTGGATTTCGGAAGATTTTGAAATTCATAGCAATGATTGGAATCATAACCAAACAAATGTAAAGAAAAATAGTGCAAAATTTAACGTGAACCAAGGACGATGACTTAGAACTATGATTTTTTTTTGTTTCTTAAATCTTAAAGTAAGGTTGAGTTTTATCATCCTACATTGGTGAGAATATGATAGCTTGGAAGAAGATGATAAGCATTAAAAAAGAGATAGAAGGTTTGAAATCTATAACCATGGTTGGAATCAAAGCCAACCAAATGGTAAATATTATAGTGTAAATGGTGAATACTAAGTGCCAAATTTGGTGAGAAACGTGAGAAGTGGTTATCAACCGTTGGATGAGAAAGAGACGAACATTAGGATGAGATGTAACAAGATAAGACGCATCGGATAAATTCTCTTTTAAGCCACAATTCATGGGAGAGTATTTGATTAAAAATGATCAACGGTTTAAAAGTACTTTTCACACTTCTCACCAAAAATGACACTTCTCACATGATCTAATGCACACACACACACACACATATATCTATACTACTTTAATATTCATCTTGATCAAAACTCTTAATTACAAGTCTTCATGCATGATGTATAACTATTTTATGCATAAAAGTTAAAAACTCTTAATTACAATCAAAATAGCAAGATGTACAAGTTTGTAATGCATAAATAGTTTTCACGCAACACCAACACCAAATTTAGTAGCTCCAGGGCTTTCTTTCTTCTGATCGACCTTCTTCTTCCCTGTTCCGGACGATTCCCGCTCTACTACTCCACCATTTTCAAATATCAAATGAGGGAATGATAATAATGCTCTCCTCTTCCAACACACAAAAGAGGTTTCCATGCTCTCTTCTCCATGAGATCTCCCTCTTCGAGATGTTTTCCCGTTCCATCTATATCTATATCTTGTATTTGAGTATCTGACATCGATCTGAAGAAGTTGGTCACGATGTTCTTCACAGGTAATTTTATTCCTCTACCATACGATTATACATCAGGGTTCTCAACACTTCTTGCTTCCATCCCCATTTCTCCAGATTATTCATAGCTCCTCTCATGCGGTTAGGGTTCTTCTCCATACTCGCTCAATGTTCTCCCAATTCAAGGTTTGTGTTCTTTTCTTATATGTTTTCATCTAGATTTGACATTACTCGAATGTATTTACTTACATGTTTATCTCGAAGTTTCTCCATTTCACTTACCTTTTTATTTGATATTAGTGATACAGAGTTCCTTTGTTTTAACATATTCTGTTTGACTCTTGCAATGGTCTCTTGGATATCAGCAGGAGGTTCGTTTTCTATATTTCTTTTCCTACTTATCCTTGCAGACCCGCTTTCTATTTTCTTGTACAAGTTTTCATTTACCAAAGAAAACTGGCAGGTTTGAATTTAATATTTTTTAGGGAAGATGTTGGTTTTCCTTTTTTTCTTCTCTTTGCTTCGCTTTTATGTGTTATGTATCGTTGTTGATAGTTATCACTGGTTTTCTTCTGTTTTAAATTGGTAGGCTCAATGTTGTTAGAGATGTTAATGAAAAAGGTCAATGTTATAACTACTACATGTACATGATCAATGGAACTACAAACGTCAATGTTGTTAGAGATGTTAATGAAAAAGGTATGAGTTAAAGCTACTTGTAACCAAAATGTTATATTTTTCTTGCATAGTTATGTACCTGGTAAAAAAATGGCGATTTTTGTTAGAGTGGACATGAAAGCCATTTCAGTATTCTACTTCAATATTCAGGAAAAACTTTTGAGTTTGTTGAAAAACTTTAGGTGGATATCTAACAATGCACTTATACTTGAGGTTTAAAAATGTTATCTTGATTTTGTGGGTGAAACATTTACCTTTTGATTTTTAGTTTCTGTTTGATTCATTACCATCTTGCCATGTGGTCATACAATAAGTTTGGGTTGCCTGAATGAGATCGAACAACATCAGAGGTAACATTCAATCTAAACAGATGGTCTTATAGTTTCAGTCTAACATATCTTACTGTAATATCATAGGTTGAAGCAACTGTGATGTCAATGGATTCTAGGATCTGCCCCTATTGTCGTTATGGTGCCGGTAGCTTCGGATGCTTATGAGAAAAACACTAATTCTGCAAAACAGAGGTAATTCAACTGTGTAATTTTTTCACCTTTGTGGTTTTACGTTTTTTGTTTGATGGATCTCATAATTTCATATCGTGGCTTGATCAATGGATATTTTTGGACGTTGATGTAGAAATACCATGGCTTGATGTAGAAAATTGGGTTTTTAAAAAAAAGTACCAAGGTATGATGAACTGCAAAAGAACAATGGATAAGAGTCGTCCCCTCACATACCAGGTAAGACTGTTGGTGCTTGCCTCGCTCTTACCGGGTAAGATTCTTGGTCCTTGCCTTGCTCTTACCGGGTAAGTTCTTGGTCCTAACTATATTCATTCCGTAAGGTAATGTGACTTGGTAAGCACTTACCTGGATAAGGTGAGTTGTCTATGGATATACTTCACCATATAAATTGTTCTACCTACACTTGTTTTGCCCTCTCTAAGTACAGGTTACTCTTACAAATGCACGACACAACAAAAAAATATGTTTTCATAGATAAATAAAAACAACCAGAAACATAAATAAAAAATTTACATAAATGAAGTCATTCGGTTTTGGATGCCCATCATCTATAATTGTTAAAATCCATCCTGTTTTCTCTTTTCCCAGCTTCCGGTTGACGAGGAAAGGAACATGAAATCAATGGTTGACTATTTTCATAAGATGTGATTCATGCACCATGGATCCTTAAGAGAATTTCAATTTATAACTGATGTTGGCATTTAAATTCCATTTCTATTTACCTGTATCAGTCAAATATACTGACGAGGTAAATAATATGTGAAGTCTAAACTAGAGCAATGACATTGTACATTTGAATATATGAATTTCTCGACTGTTCAAGATTCAAAGGTTGAGATTAAATCTGGTAAAGGGCCCAATTTTCTGGCTCTTAATGTTGGTCTAGACAAACATCTTGTAGTGGTATTGTTGTTGCTTTCTCTTTTTGTTATGACCATTCACTTGTAGACTAAAAGGATCTGACAAAATTTTATGGATAATGTAATGAGGTTGGACTTTTAAATTTACTACTTCCTCTAAAATGTTATATATTTATTGCTTAATGTTGAATATTTTTCATGGTTGAAACCTTCAATGCGAAATTCTCATGTAATTCTTCTAAATAGTGATGCATCAGATAGCTTGCCAAACAACACAACGATTATACTCTACATCAGTCTGGATGCAGAACAATGATTGGTAAGATATAGCAAGTCTGCAAGTTGGTGTTGCATAAGATGGATTAGTGTTGTTGGGAGATAGATATAGTAAGTAAAAAGTTCTTTCATAAAATTGTATCATATTTATCCGCATAATGCTTATAGGTAAGAGTCTAACACTTTCAATAATCTTATAGGTAGGAATGTAAGATTGTAATCCATCAAAATTGTATCATATGCAGTAATTACTTGGTAAGAATCTCCATCCGTATCATTGTTTTTGTCGGGTATGATTGTCGGTCCTTGTCAAGTTCACATGGTAAGCATTTTGTTGCAACAATATTTATAGTTTGTTGATGATTTGCTTTATAGCCTTTAGAAGTTACATTTTATCACAAGCTCTTTAAATTAAAGTACATGGCAGTGAATTTAGGCAATTCCCTATCGAAGAACGGTTGGGTTAGACAAAGTTTGGAAGCAATGTTTGTTGCATCATCTTGCTGGTTGAATGAAAGAATCGTATAATATCTTGATTCATGTGAGTTTTAAGTATAATTGGTTGAAGATCTATTGGATTCATCTCTCTAGGTGTTGAATCCAATAGCACAGTTGGGTTAGACACAATATTTGATAGTTTTTTATAAGTAGTATTTTCTTTTGTTTTTTGGGTGTGTTGGGAGGGGTAATGTGGTATATACTATTTGGTTATTTTTACATGATCACTTGATTCCTTCTTCTTTATTACAATATATATAACATATGTGGAAAACTTCAATGGTGTACATGAATGACAAATCAAAGGCCTCTGTTGCAAATGTTGATCATTTTACGCTGTCATATCCTAAAGTAGGTGAAATGTAAGTTACTGATAATGTATTAAAATCTTACTATTCATCACACTAAATTTAGTGTGGAAAATAGTGACGCCATTGGAGATGTGAATAGTGAGATTTACACCAAATTTTGTGTTTAAAGTAAGATTTAGTGACCCCATTGGAGATGTGAATAGTGAGATTTACACAAAATTTAGTATTTAGTGTAAGATTTAGTGACCCCATTAGAGAGGTGAATAGTGAGATTTACACCAAATTTAGTGTTTAGTGTAAGATTTAGTGACCCTATTGGAGATGTGAATAGTGAGATTTACACCAAATTTAGTGTTTAGTGCAAGATTTAGTGACCCCATTGGAGATGTGAATAGTGAGATTTACACCAAATTTAGTGTTTAGTGTAAGATTTAGTGACCCCATTGGAGATGGTCTAAGCTAGGAAGAGTAAATTCGAGTGTAAATGATTATCAAGTTGCTCAATGAAATGGATCTTGAAAATCATATGTACCTAATGGTGGCTCCGAATTTCTGATTCTATCATTGTTTTTCACCCTTTCTTGTTCTATAAGGTTAGATTTTTGTGGATCCCTGTTTTTGAGTTTTATTGCAATGAAATCTAGATAGGGTTGAACCTCCCAGCAAAACCCACATGCAGTCTTTTACTTTAACTTTAAGATAATAGGTGTTTGGAGTTTATATATTACTTCATTTTAGGCATTTTCATTTTCAATTTTGGAATTCAGGCTCCTTTTTGTATGCTTAAATAAACCATGGTGGTACGATATTTTGCCAACCCGAAATAAAGCAATGAACCATATGTGATTTACATCTTTCTCTATTGGATAAATATGGTTGATAAGTTGATTATAAGCCAACATGTGAATTACATCTTTTTTATTACTATATGTTTGTTGTAATATGTATCTGATCATGCAAAGCATGTTTACAGATGGACGCAACAAGTAATATCAACTTACATTACGTCCAAGTATATGGGTTTTGAAGTTAAATACTTATGCAATTGTTTTTTCAATATATCTTGCTAACATACCATATTAACCTCAACCCTTATATATTAGTTGATTTGCAAGCGAAAGTGATAAACATGATTTGAGGGTAAATTAATGTTTCAGAATTGTGATTAACCCGCGCTGCATTGCGCGGGTACACAACTAGTATATATATATATATGTATATATTGATGACTTACGTTTCATTTTAACTCAATTGATTATCTTTACAATAGATTATCATTACCGCGCAAGCGCGAGCCTAACACTAGTATTATGTATTAGATTTTACCATCAATGAGAATATACTAGTCTGTTTAGTATTGTTGATGTGAAACCACTGCTCTTCATTCTTTTCTCAATGATAAATGTACATCATCAATAATTGAGTTTGTTCAGTTTCGCTGATGATCAATGATTGATCATTTTGTAATTGTTTACTTATAATCCCTAAGGACAGGTTTCGCGACAAAGAAAGTTCATCGCTGAAATCGAAGACCAAGCTGGTGAACAAGTGATAAGTCTACTAGTGATCTGATGCGGATATCAATGAAACAAAGACTTGTCCACAACACACGATATTTCAACTAGAAGACTTCAGCGAGAACTGACCTCCATCAAAGTTTTAATTATGAAGATCAACTCAGCGATCGCCGATCAAGAAGCCCGCTCTACAAGAAATGTTTGTCTTATCTCTTTGCACAGTTTTGTACGATTTTTCAGAGGGACATGCCTTTGTCCTGAATCGTACAAACCACTCTGCCAAGTACACTGTTCACCATGCGGACAAAATCATGTTTGCAGAAGTCAAAATCATGTAACCAACCAAGTGCTGACACATATAAAGTCGTCTTGACGTGCATTTAATGCATGTAGTATAAATAGGAGGGATGCCTTCATTTTGAAGGTGGTCATCCCTGAACTACTTAGTGCCTTAATAAAATTATCCTTATTTTTCTTAATTTCTTTCTTTCTTATTCTTAGTGCAAGAATACTTAGTGATTCCCTTACGCTGTGTTCTCTATTTCGGATGGAAAAGAAAGGAAATGGATGGAAAAGAAAGGGAGAGAAAAGAAAGAAAAAGAAATAAATTTTTTCATTTGTGTTCTCGAAAGGAAAGGAAAAGGAAAAGGAAAAGGAAAGGAAAATATATATTTTTTAGCGTTCTTGAACATGAGAGAAAAGAAAGGAAATATATCATTTTTACTAATATACCCTTAAAATATATCTTTTATAAGAAAATATTGGGTAGTTTTGTAATTTTAATAATTTCCGTAATTTTTCAATTTTTTTATTTCTTTCTTTTCCTTTCCTTCCTTTCCTCCCACATTTGGGAGGAAAGTTTTGGAAGGAAACTCATCATTATTTTCCTTTCGTTTCCTTTCCTCTCACTCCTAAAAAACGTTTCGAGAACACGAGTTTTTTTTACTTTCCACCCATTTCCTTCCCTTTCCTTTCTTTTCTTTCCTAAAATGAGTTTCAAAAACACAACGTTAGTTTGTTTAGATTAGGTTTTATACTTAATCTTATTACGCAACAAACTATAAATTGTTTTTGATTTATCAATAAACAGTTCAGAAAACTATAAATTCTTGTGTGTTACTTGTATAACCTTATGGGCCAACAAGTGGTATCAGAGAGGATTGTTTAATCTCAATAAACAAGATCTTGCTTATACTAATCTCTTCCTTGCTATTCTTCAAATGGAAAACAACACAAACACAAACTACATTGTTAATGGCTCTCTTGTTAAACCTCCTAGTTTCAGTAGAGATACCTTTAATTTCTGGAAGAATCGAATGATGCTTTTTCTAGAAGGTGTGGATCCTACTATACCTCACTAAGTAGAAAATGGACCCTAGAAGCCACTGCTACCACTGCTACCATTCCTGAAGGGCAGATTGTCAAAGAAGTCTCTCAGTGGATCAAAGATGACAAGAAGAGGGTGACCATAGATAACAAGGCCAAATCTGTCATATCTATGGCTTTCCCTGACAAGGTCTATCATTCTATCAAGAACCTCAAAAGCTCCAAAGACATGTAGGACACAATATGTGTTCAATATGAAGGTACTGCTGATGTACAAGAGACTAGAAGAATAAATCTGGTAAGAAAGTATAAAAGTTTCAGTTGTGGTAAGAATGAAACCCTCATTGAAGTTCACCAACGTTTTAACTGCGTAATCATTGATTTAAAGACTGTTGGTAAGACCTATGCTAATTCTGAGATCCTAACAAAATTCATGGAATGTTTTCTTGAAAGTTGGAACAATTATACAATGTGTCTAAAACTCTCAAAGGATGTACAATTTATGACCCTAAGTTCCTTATTTGGCACTATCCTCAATCATGAGCAGTCGTGTCAACTTAAGAAGAATCTTCTCAAAGATTTCAAAAGCACACATGTTGCTTTACTCTCTTCAGAGTGAATGCCCACTCAACGATCTTCTGTCACTGTCACTGAATTGGAATCTAACTCTGATGATTCATCAGAAGCTGATCCTTCAGAGATTGATGAATATCTGGCACTGCTGACAAATTCTTTCAGGAGATTTGCTAGAAAGAGTAACTTCAGAAGAAATAAACCTCTCACTATCACTAACAAACCCCAATCATCTCCCATCGATAAGGCTACTGCTACTTGCTATAACTGTGAAAAAGTAGGTCACTTTGCTAGTGAGTACAGGTCAAAGAAAGTCTTTAAACCTTCTTCATCCTTCAAGAAATCGTCTACTCCTTGGACTAGAGATGACAAATACCTGAAACTCAAAGAAAAATATGAAAAGCTGAAAAGCTATATTAGAGAAGGTAAAGGTCTGAATGCTAAAAAACACGATTGAGTTGAATGTGATGATGAGTCAAATTCGGATGAAGAAGATGAGGCCAATCTCTGTCTTATGGACAAAATTCCAGATATAATGGAAGAACCAGCTGAAAGTTCTTCTACTTGTACTTCTCAGGTATCTACTTCCTCTACTTCAGCTCTCATTGATGCTGATAGACTTTGTGCTATCCATCTTCTGACAGTTGATTTATATGATGCTTTAAATGGCAAAACTCAAGCTGAACAACAAAAACTCGATTTAACTGAACAACTTAAGAATTTTCATTTAGAGATCCAAGAACTTTCTAAAATAGAGGAATGTTTAAAAGATCAAGTCTATGTTAATCAAATAATCAGCATTGAACGTGAACAAGCTATCGCTGGTTTGAAAGCTGCGAAATCTAGTATTGAAGAATGGTGTAATTCCTCAACAAAGACCACTGAGATAATCGGTGCTTAGATCCCTGTCAATGACAGAAGTGGTCTTCGTTTCAATGCTAATGCTGAAGAACAGAAGAACCAACCACTGATCGCTCCATGCTAAAATTTGGAACGTTCGTTTCTTCTATTCCCGACACCTCGTCATCTCAATGCTCTTTTTTTAATATTCAGTTCATGCGGAAAAAGCTTATTTGAGCCCCAAACATAAAGATAAAGGAAAATCTGTTTTTAAAAACCATAGAAGAGTACCAAAGTACCAAAGCTGAAGAAGTGTAAACCTTCAGCTAATGAACCCTCTACTTCTAAGGCCAAGATCCCTGAAATTGTTCAACGATCAACTCTTAGAATAAGGATTGACGTTATAGCTAAGAAATCTGAAGAACCTAAAATTCCTCCAAAATCTGTTGTTAAAGGTATTCTTGGTACATGCCCTGCTCATTTAAAAATTTCAATACCACAATCACACGTCCGGTAACGCTAGATCACCCGGTAACCATCATCTTGTCTGGTAACATTCATGTTACCCGGACACATTCGTCATACCCGGTAAGTGTCTTGGCAACCGATAAGTGTTAATTTTTGAATATTCCAGTCACTTTGTTCCCCGGTAACCCATGTCATCCGGATACCTTGTATCCGGTAAGTTCAACTACCCGATAAGGTTTATGATCGGTAACCTTGTGTGTCCGGTATCCTCAATAATCCGGTAACCGACTCCTATCCGGCAAGTCCCATTCACTCGGTAACACTGCTTAGTCCTGTGCCTTTGCCATTTTTTCAAACATTGGCAATCCCAATGTCTTGCATCTACTACCAGTCCTCAATCAACCGCTGATTGAGCCATTCAAATGCTAAGGTACACATACTTTCCAATTTGATCACGTCCAAGCTCTAACTCTAATTCTTTCAGGTATACTAAATGACAAATCAACAAGAGCAACCACAGCAGAACATTCCTCCTCCTGAGGAATTTATTGACGAGGCGACCGACAATACCTTGGTTCCCGAGGACCATGGCATTGAGATCTCACCAAACAACCACCATCTTGACGCTGCTGCATTCTGACCCACCCACCGAGTGGTCGTTGATATAATGCTCGGCCACCCACTTCGCCGAGCTCTGATCGCGACAACAGACATCCCTATCCTCTATATATACCAAGTTTGGCACACCGCTAGGGTTGTCACTGCCAACAACACCCAGACCATCAGGACACGCATTGACAATCATCATTTCACACTAACACCGGAATCTCTTTGACACATATTATCACTTCCGGAACCTACTGCCGGAGGTAATGCCGCATACGCCCCTGCCGTCGATGATGAAACACTCTGTGTTGACATCCGCATGCTTGGATATCACCACGCACTGGACCGTCCATCTGCATTCAACCGGAAGTACATCGCCCCAGTCTGGTACACTTTGTTCTCGATCCTGAACAGGTGTATGTCCTCTTGATGGAAGGGGATAGACCAGTGCACCATAGATTTCCTACGCTTATTTCACGTTGTGTGCTACAACTGGCACATCGACTACTCAACTGTACGAGAAACATTAGAAGTGATAGAAGACCGCATCGACTACCGCCGAGCCATCCGAATGTTCAAGATCCACTTAGCGCTCCGAAAGAGATATGTCTAGAACTGGCGCGAACTCGAACTTAAATTCAAATAGGGAGATTGTTTGGGTCAAAATCTGGTTGAATAGAAGTTCAAGGACTAATTTGTTATTTCTTATTTTTAGCCTTTATTGTGTAATGGGCCGTGGGCTTACATACCATGGGCCCATAATATATATTGTTTGTTAGCTTTGGAATTTGAAGTTAGTTGTCTATTTTACACTTTCCAGAACTTATTGTAATTCTCTCAATATTGAAAGTGAATTGGATGACCATTTGAAATCATACTGTTCTGTTTCATATCTACTTATTTGTACTGTTCGTTGCACTGATCTGGAACTCACAGAAAGCATTGGCGACCAGTGAAGTCATAGAAAAATATGTCGTATAGATTACTGATAACTTTACCAGGGACGAAGTCTTCAACTAGAGGTAAGGAGATGTCGAAGTGAGATAGATCAGGATTGGGGCCAAGAACTGCTTCACAAGAGAAATGAATCCCTGTCTCATTTTTGATTGTCGGGCCTGAAGAGGAAAGAGTCTTATTCTTCTCTGGAGCAACTTGTTTCTTCTGAATTAGAGGAGGAGGTGGAATATCAACCACTGAGGTTACAATGTGGATCAGCCTGTTTATGACTTTCTCAAGATATGTCTTCAAAGTTTAGCCAGATCGTTGAATTGCGATTCTCATTTCCAGCCATTCATGGAGACCAAGTTTGTCAAGGTCTGACATGTAGCAAGTTCTGTGGTAGCCGTTTTCTCTAACTATCTGGACATCAACAATCGATACATTGTTTAATGTTTTCCCTCGTATGCTCACATCACTTATTCTTGATCTATGGCTTCTGTAGTGGCATTTTTTCTTGCACCAGGTCAATGTGGAATCACTGACCATGGTTTTCTCCTAACTGATCTTCTACGCATCTTTCATCAACTTTTGTTGAACTTCTAAGGGAAACTTCTTCAGTTATGGTTCATTCACTGAGTTTTGGGCTAGTTCAATAGCATAGTTCTTATCACTAAGCTCAGCCTTCTTTTTCTTAGCGAGGATTTCTTCAGCTTTCAAGGCTTCAACAATCTCCCTGGGAGTTAAGCAGATAAGATAAGGAGGAACCAGGCACTGACTTTCTAGTTTCTTGATCATCGCTGCTCTCTTTTGTTGTTCATCTTTACTTGGCCTTTGAGGAGGCAATGAAGGTCTTCGTGTATGTGAGAGCATTTCTTCTTCTTCAGCTAGAGCATCAGTTTCTTCCCGAGAAGAAACTGAGATTATTTATTCATCAGCGTTGAGCGCTGGGATTATTTGCTGTTGAGGAGATTCAGTGATAACTTCAAGCAGGGGAGAGGACTAGCTGAAACAAAATGATCGATAGACTTAAATCATTTGAGGAGAAAAGATATAGAAATGATAGAGCTAAGTGTTTAGAGGTTTGAGAAGGAGGAGGGTTGAGATTGAGAAGGGGTAGAGAAGGGATGCAGTATATGGGAATAAAAAATAACATACCTGAAAAACTGGATTTTTAAGGACAATAGCCAAGTTGTCAGCAACGAGACCTTTTGTTTTTCCTTAGAGGTTATCTTCGCTGTCGATTTTGCATTGGTCCTATCCCCTGGTTCGTTGATCAAAACCCCTTTAAAAGCAGGGGTTCTTATAGTTATGTGTTTGAAGAGGAAGCCGTTGTCGTCATCATCATCATGATCATTATCAACTTTTAGAGATGATGATGGTTCTTTGTCAGCAATGTCGACGTCTTCATCTTCCTCAGCTTCTTCCTCTTCCTCACCCTCAAAAGAGAGATTCACAGTGTTGTCTACGGAGGCATGAGTAAGGTATTCACCTCGCTCCCCCTTAGATGGAGAGGGACTTTCAGCGGTTCCCTCAAGATGATCAGATTCCTGAGGGTCTTCATTATTTTCCTCCCCCTCAACATTCAGGGGAAGACCATGGTCATCGATCTTCTCCCTTTCTTACCCTGAATAGGTGGGGGAGGGAATTGTAGTACTAGCAGCAGTCTCAGGATCCCTGTCTTTTAGGCCAGATATCCTAACTTCTTGTTCCACCACTGCCATTCTATTTTCTAGGCCAAAGATAGCAGGGGTACTTTGAAGGATATACTCCACTGCCATCTATAGCTTGTCCCGGTCAGCCTGGCATAAGTGAGATGTAGGAACAGTGGGAGCATCCATCTTTACGAGCATCTTGGTGAGCAAGGTTTTAACGTCAGCGACTTATTTGGTAAGGCTGCTCACATTACCTTATAGACCGGTGCAGTTGGTCTTTAGAGAACATACCTCACCACTGAGAGATGAAACCCAATGGAGAGATCAGTGATGTTGGTGTTGAGTTTGGTGATGGAGGCGGTGTTGCTGATGATGGCGGTCTTCATAGTATTTAGACCCCCATCAATCTTGGAGACGTTAGCGTTGTCGGCCTTGTCTTTGATAGCAGTGGAGATCTGCTTCAGTGTCTCTTCAGCGTCTGAAATCGCTGAAGAGTTCTTGGAGATGGTGGTGGTGAGATTCGTCACTGTATCAGCGATTTTCTTGAGGGAAGTGCTGATGGTGCCCAAATTTGGACCTGAAAAAGTAAATAACGTGTGAGCTAAGGAAAGCTCAGAAGTTAGGGGTGCAGAGAGAGAAGTGGTTGGTGTTGGGATACCTGTAGGAGGGTTGGAGAAGGAATGGATGTCTCGAATCCCGGAGTGAAGCTCCAAGTCGTCTTCAAAAGATTTGGCAAGGATAGGCGACACTACAGGTCCAGTGACGTTCTACTGCATCATTTATTGGAGGGTTGCAGCGGCTGAGTCCGTCAGCGTGATCGATGACATTATAGGTGCCATGGTATAGAGAAAAGGATTAGAAGAAGCGAAGGTTAAGAAAGGTGGGGTTAAAACAGTTTCAGCGTTGGATCCTCTTACAAAATCTTCAGTAACACTTTGAGGTGCTAAGGAGTTGGGGGTTCTCATCCATGTTAACTTCAGTGAACTGAGCCACTGAAGTGGTTTGAATTGGGGTGGTTTTAGCGAGTATGGAAGAGTGAACCACACAGTCATCCATCATTGTCTGTTGAGAGAACAACGTAGGATCTTGAGTCTGGGAAGGGTGGGGCTTCTCCTTGGAGGACTTCTTGGACTTACGACTACCAAGTTGGGTATCAGATTGTTTCCTCTTTTTCAGGGATGAGGTTGTAGTGTCCTGGGTATCAGTGGTTGGGATTACCGCTGTTGAAGCAGTAGCCTTTGAAGATAAAGAAGGAGAGCAAAGAAGATAGAGTAAAGTAGAGAGACGTACCTCGTTTGCTACAGGATTGACGTCGCACCTTAGGGCCGACCTGAGAGAGTTTAAGGTCTCCTTGTTTGGGGTAGTCTTCCTGTAGGCCATAAGCGATGATGGCGCTGAGGAACCGGGGATATGGAACAACTGTGGGGCGGTCTGGCATTTCCACCCTTTTCATCATATCATCGAAGATTACACAAGCATAATCAACATGAAGACCTTTCAGCAGTGCATAGACCATATTCGTCTGGGTCTTTGATGCTTGGTCTGTGGAACCCGTCTTTGCAGTCATGCAGCTGATCACGTGTACGAAAATAAAGTTGAGTTCAGAGGGCATCTTGTTTTTTATCACAACGGTGATCTTCTTCTCAGGGCCCTCGCGACCTGTGTTCTAGATGTACTTCATTTTATCAAGGAAGGAGATAATTTCCTCCTTTCCTTCAGGGCTGTTTGGGTCAGCGAATGAAACGAAAGGATGGTTCTTTGGGCCAGCAGGTAGGTTCAGGGCTGTCCAGATAGCTACAGGTGTAATGGATCCTTCACCTAGCTCGGTCTCAAAACCAATGACATAGTATTCGTTCTTGGATTTTACAGAGATAGCAGTGGTACAATGAGTAGTGTACCTGAACTGGTGTAGGAGTCTTTTGTGGGTAGAGGGTGTGATGGTCATCGTTGTGGCAAGCGGGCATGTTTTGATGAAGTTTACAGCGTCTTCAAGATGAGTCATAACTTTCTTCTTGGGGAACTCAAGAAGAGCATAATGGTTGTTGGAGACGAAGGTTATATAATGTAGGTCGTGTTTCATGTGTTCAGCCTTTTTCTAAGTCGAAGAGATACCAGTGGTTTGGGTATCAGAAGTATTAGCGATATCAACCATTTTTGTTTGTTAAAAAAACAAGTATGAAGAAGATGAAATACCTTCTTAAAATGGAAACAGGTTTCCAAAATAAGGGTGTTGAGGTTTTAGGGTTTTTACAGAAAAAGAAGGTTTTCTAGTTTGAAAATGAGGTTCATAAACTAGTGAAAGTTCTTGTTTTCCAGTTTCCTTTTATGGAAAGGATTTGTTGTTCCCACAATAATACTCAACAATGATTCTAATCATAAAAGTTCTAAAATAACAGGTTATATGCGGAAGCGTTTTTAACAGAACTTAAGTATATCATAAACTGGTAAATTAACACACATAATCTAATAAGTGAATGCAGTAAAATGAGTTGTGCTCAAATATTCATGTTAAAAATGATTCTTCAGAAATACACCAAGAACACCGTATGGTGTGTTATACAAGATAATCTCTCTCAAGTGTGTTGTGCTAATGTTTTCTAATTGTTACAAATTGTTACTTGAAAAGTCTCATGAGAGCTCCTATTTATACTATTACACAGGGGATAAGAAGTACAAAGGTACAGGAGACAAGCTCGTGGGGCTCATCCTGGTACACGTCGTAGTAGTGTGCCACTATCTGCAAGAGTAGCGTCCTCTTTGGTGATGACCCGTGGAAAGCACAGGACCACACCTTGTACAATTGATCTTCAGAATCTTCGTACAACAGAGGCACGTGAGGAGCACACGAGTCCATTGTCTTTATGTCACTTGATTTTTGTCTTCAATTCTTCATGTCACAGACACTCTGTCAAGAATGACAGAGGCTCTGTGACCTTGTCCACTGCGGATCACTTCAGTCTTGCTTCTGTGTTCTTGGTGTCTGACAGAGGCTTCTGTCAGATTCTTTCCTTGGCCTATTTTTCAATACTTTTACATCTGAAGTTGGAGCTAACAATCTCCCCTAAGCATTGAAAAATGAAAAATACAATCTTGCATAGGACATAGGCTAAAAGAGAACAAGAGGTGAAAAGTTCAACCTCAGTAAGAAACTTTTTTTTCATTTATAATTTTGCCAAGGGCAATTACATGAGCTCAAGAGGAAAATAAACGATGATTACATAAATTCAAAGGAAAGTAATAAGGATAGTTTTGCAGAGCATAGATTTTGGCATTTGGAAAGTCGTTGATCTTGAGGGTAAGGCCTCCATCCTTGAGTTTGTGGTACATGTGGCGCAAAGCTCTCTGAAATGGATGGTGGCATTTATAGCTTCAACGAGTTGATGTGTGAAGTTTGGGTGCATGAATTCTGAACCTCTGCGGATGAGCATATCTTCTCTAAATTGTAGAAACGTCTTCGTAGCATACTTCTGGCAGTCGATTGTTGTGAAGAGCTTCATCATTCCATGTGGATCGAGAAATACATAGCCAATTTTAGGATTACCTATGATTGAGTTGGGTATGATTTTAGGGTTGGAAAGGGCATTCATCATCTGGGGCCGTTAGATTTATTTTTGTACACCAAGATCCAGAGCCACTTGAAAATCGGTCATGCTATACAACATAAGCCTCTCTCTCATTGCTTTCTTGTTCATCATACGCCCTTTGATACTCAAGTCTCTCTGTGAAGTTCTTTCTGGCCCAACTCAGGAGTTCAGGTAAATCATATGAACTTAGATTTCTAAGGTCTGCATCAGAGAATTTCATTTCGGACCTGTCCTTCCTTCTGACGTGATAAAGATTGTACTAGACGTTTCTGCTATTTGTGTGTGAGAGCTTGCAGCATATGACTTCTCTGATTTTCGAGTTTGTGAAGATTTGTTTGACAGATTTAGCTTTGTCTCTGTAGAAGTCTTCTCTTACTTGTTCGACGAAGTCGTGATTCAGAGTAGGAGTTGGCAGAGGGTCATTTGTGGCTCTGTTGTACAAGTATTGGTATACCACTTCTTCCATTTTCCTTTGGGGTACTGGTGGTGGAGGCATAGGTTTTCTTAAGGCTTCCATGTCCTTAATGACTTTAGCCACTCTGTCGTCTGTGCGTTTGGCAGTGAATCCAGAATTGGTTTGTTCGACAGAGGGAATGAGAAGACCCAATCTTCTTCTTCTGGCTTTGGGGTGACGTAGGCATCGAATGCGATTTTCATAATTTTCTCCGAGGGTTAGGACTTGGGCTTTCTTGGTTTTGGCTCTCCTGTCACTTTGCCCTTTCCCTTGTCTTTTGCCTCTGTTGGTTTTGCTGATTGAGCTTCTACGGTACTTGTTCGAGGTACTTCTGTTGGTTGGATAGGTGGCTCTTCGGTTGGTTTCATTGGTGAGAGGGTTTTGGTTTAGGTTTGTGATTGGATTGGCGAGTCTGTTGGCAGTTGATCTTCTGTACTGCCTTGGGCTCTGCATATCCTTTGTTTGATTGTAGCCTGGTGTCTTTCTGAGGATCTTTACAATTCTCTGAGAAGAGGTCTTTCTTTTAGGTGTCTCATAACCTCTTTGGTGGATGGTTTAGGATTCTTGAGGTATTTCCTTGGTTTATGGGCCATGGATTTGGTTCTTGATGCGGATTTAGGTTGTGGTTGACCGTCTGTGGGTGTGGGTGAGGGTAAATTGGTTTGTTGTTCTGCTGGTGTGGGCGATGGTAGTTTGGTTTCCTCCTCAGAATTGGATGTAAGGATTTTAACTTCTTCTGTCGGCTTGGGAGTGGGTGAGGGCAAGTCTTCAGTAATTTGGATTGTTTCCACAGAGGTGGGTATTTCCTCTGTGGTCTTCTGTTGTTGGGTGTTATGTTGTTGGTCATCCGTTTGTTGGGTTTTATGGTTTGGTGGTGCTTGTGCTAGTGGTTATATAGATATGGGTGGTGCTAGTAAACCTCTGTTAGCCCTTCTCTCCCACTCAGGATTACCTGAAGGCCCATCTGAGTCACTATCAGAGTCGTCATGTTTACCCTGATCTGCTCTGCCCTCTGCCTGGCATGAAGATGCTGGTTTCTTTGGCTAACTAGCCCCTGCAACTATCATCTTGGCACACAGGTCATCGCAGACGCCATGTAGGTAGGCGACCTCTGCCTCGGAGTTGAAGCGCAACTTACCCACGCTGGCTTGGAATTCTTTTATGTAGGAATCTTTGGCAGAGGTGAATGCCTTGATGAACTCGGTCATTTCATTCAGCACACCCTGACTTAGGTCTGTTAGTTTGGCTCTTTATATATAGTCAGTTGCTTTTAGTACTTTGTTCTGTTTGATGGTATGATATTGGACATGTTCCAGAGCTTTCTTGAGATCTGCAGAAGTAATGCCCTGGGTTGCAGAGGATTGTGTAGGTAGGTTCTTGGCCATATTCCGTGCCTTCTTAATATGCTTTGTCAAGAGATAAGCGAAGGTTGAGAAGGTTGGTTGTTCTACTGATTCAGTGTTGGAGCCACTGAGAATCACTTCTTCAGTCCATTGAGAGACTAGAGGAGGTTGGGTCATTTCCAAGTTTATAACTCCAGCGTGTAGAGACGCTGAGGTTGGAATGAAAGGGGTGGCTTGAGCAGTTATGGCAGAGTTTACCACGAAAGTTTCCAGCGACCCGTGTGAAACCTGAGTCGTGGAGTCTTCAGCATTAGATTGATGGGAGGGTTGCTCCTTGGTTTTCTTGATCCTTTTGGAATCAAGAGGGGTAGTAGAGTGTTTCCTTTTACGAGGAATAGGTTTTGTGGCTTGGGTATCAGCGAGGGGTATTGTCGCTGAAGGAGCCACAGAAGTAGAAGAAGAAGGATTTAGAAGATATGAGAGAGTAGAGAGACGTACCTCGTTTGGCAGTGGCTTGAAGTCGAGAACTTTCAGGCCGACTTAGGATAGTTTCAGGTCTCCTACCCGTGGATATCTATCCTTCAGTCCTTGTGCTAGCCAAGCACTGAGGTATGGAACCCATGTTGGACAAGGGTCAGCAGTAACTCATACCAGCTTGTTAGGGCAGGTTTTAATGTTGATTTAAAGTTCAAGGGTTGAATTGTATTTGTTTAAATTAGAGCTTATTAGTGAACGGGCGTGGGCTTGTTAACCACGGGCCCAATGTATTTAATGTTGATTAGCTTGGAAAAACAAGCTAATCATCCTTTTAGCTTTCAATTCTTATTGTAAAATTCTCTCTGAAAGTTAATGAAAGGGATGACACTTTGAAATCATAGTTCTTATTGATACATTCTTGCGATTTCTGTATTGTTGCACGGATCTGGATTCTACAATTGGTATCAGAGCAGACGGACGGATTCGATTCAAAGCTTCTCTAGTGATTTCTGGTAAGATTTTGACTTTTCCTGTATGTGTTCATCTTGAATTTTCAAAATCTTGATTCTGGCTAAATTGTTCAATTATGTTTATTGGGTTGTGTTAGCATTATACTTGTGAGTAATTCTGCAAATTTTCGCATTCCAATTCGATCGTTTGAGTGATTAATTTAGCAATTTAAGATCAAAAGTTTTTGGTAGTGTTCTTGATAAAAAAATCCGATTTTTAACCATCAAAACTTGTTGTTTTTGCATTGAAATCGATTGGATTAGTATTATTTTTGTGTTTGGCATTGTTACTAATCTTCCAAAATAGATTTTGGGCAACCCTAATCGACTTTTCCAGATAAACCAGTCGTGGTTTCCGGACAAGTTGCTAGTTCCCGGACTTTTGTGTGTTTTTCATCCGGACACCTCCAATTCCATCCGGACTCCTCATTTTTCCGGGTAAGTTCTGCAATCCGGGTAAGTCACTTTTCCTTATACAATCCGGGTAACATTTGTATCCAGAAACCTAGTGTTTCCGGACATATCTTATCTGGACTATTCATTGTACCCGGAAACTTCAGTGTATCCGGAAACATCTTGTTTCAAATTTTTATATCCGGAATCATTTCACATCCGGTAACCTCTGTTATCCGTAAAGTCTGTGCTATCTGTTATCCGGAAAACATACACTGTCCGGATTCTTTCTGATATCCGGACTCTTTCTGTTATCCGGACAACTCAAGTTATCCGGACAACTCAAGTTATCCGGACAACTCAAGTTATCCGGTCTCTTCATCTTATCCGGACACTTCTTTTTTGTTTATTGATCTACCTGCATCAAATCTGATCCGGACACTTCCAGATCAAATCACTTATTTGGATTCCTATCCAGTAAGTTCAGTTTAGCACAAGTGCACTCGTAGAACCTGCGTTAGGACATCACTATTAGTTCCCTGCGTTAGGTTTACACTCTGAATCGATCCGTCTGACGATCACACCGTTGCAACCGAAAAGGTCTTCTTCTCGTGATGCTCTCGCAATTGGCACTGACACCAAGCCACCATGTCTCTATCCGAACGAGTATAGCCAATGCCGAGATAGGTTCATGATCTTCATAGAGTCCAAGGACAACTATGAGTACATCAAGAGAGCTCTAGATAATGGCCTAATTGCCAAACCAATGAAGGATATAGCTGCAACTGCAACTGCACTAACTCGACGTGAGGCCAAGACTCTTGCTGAAATGACTGAAGACGAAAGAGGCATGATTGAAAGCGAAAAACATGCTAAAAGATATCTGATTCAAGCCCTTCCCAACTCGACCTACACTGCCATCGACAGCTACAAAGACACTGCTAAAGGTATGTGGGATCAAGTTGCAAGAATGATGCGTGGGAGCGTGGTTGGCAATCAACTGATGATAAACAGCACCATAACCAAGTTCGATGGTTTCACGCAGCGCCCCGGCGAGTCTCTTACCCAGGCCTATGAACATTTTTGCCTACTTGTCAATGAACTGAACAAAAACAAGATTGTTCGTTCTAATACGGAAAACGCGCTCAAATTTCTCAACAATCTGTTACCTGAATGGAAGGTGTTTGCTTCTCATGTCAAGCACAACAATTTAATTGAGAATATCAACATCAACGAACAGTATGAGACACTTTTTCAAGACGAAGATGAAGTGAATGAGCTCCTAGGCGAGAAAAAGACTGGACCAAAGCCATCTTCCGATCGTATTGCTCTCATTTCCTTGAAGCAAGGAAAAGAATCGGGAAGTCACTCTATGTTTAAACTCTATGTTCCCCCTCTCATCCTGGAAGCAAAGATAGTCGAGTTGGAGGAGTTCATTGAGAAAGAAAGGTCAAGGTTTCAATTGGAAAGACAAGTCTTACTAACAAAACTTGAGAATCTTCATTCGGTCAAAACCGACGTTGTGTCTGGTGAAGGACAAGAAATCCTTTGAAGTGAAATCAATCGAATCACATCCCAATTGTCTGCCTTGGCAACAGAAAAGATGAAAGAGTACACAAGAAATGGTCAGCTTCAAGACCAAATTGACCAACTGCTATCTCACAACAAGATTTCACCCGAACCTTCTTCAAACTCATCCGACACATCTTCGTGCAAAGCTTTCTTAGGCAAGATTTATAATACACAAGATGATCAGGATTCTCTAGACGAGAGTGTTTTACGGAATTTGAACTCTGATTTTTTCTTAGCTTCCGCACCAAATTCCCCAAAGCACACAAGCACAAAGAGTTCCTCGTCTTCCTCACCCAATCCTAGTCCAGTACTTCCCAAAATCAAAATTTTCAGAGTACATGAACTCCGAAGGTAACTGTGAAGAAGAGTTTGATTCGTTCCCCTTCGACAAACCTCTTCCAAGTCACACTGATTTTCTATCCCCATTGGTCAATCGTCCGGTTAATTTTTTAAAAGGTAGCAATTCTCAAGCAAAGGTCCCAGCTGTGATCAAGATTTCTCAATCAAAACCAACCTCGAAACCTGTTTCCAAAAGACAATCACAGCCGAGGCAAGCGATCAGACCATTGACTACTGAAAATCCTATTTCTCCAAGTCAACCTGACTTTTTGTCTCCAGTGGTTAATCGTCTGGTCAATTTTCTAAAGGGCGACTGTTCTCAATCCAAGACTCCGGCTGTGATTATGATTCTTAAAAATGCTTCAAATTCTCAAACACAATCACAGCCGAAGCAAAAGACCGAATGACCGACCACTACGATTCATGTTTCCTCAAAAGTCACTGATCATACTGTCCTTGCTGTTTCAGATAAAAATGGTCGCACTAATAAAGAAACACCAAAGTGGCTAAAGAAGGAATCTGTCAAGAAGGATGCGTCAAAGTCTTCCCCACCTATTTTTAATTGTAGAATAGACAAAGACAATTATGGTTGGAATCATTGGAACCATTTTGATGTTTCTTTTCCCGTTAAAGTTAATTCTCTTAATCAATTGATTCAGTTATCGCATGATTGTTTATGTTGTTCTAATTGTGGTTGGACTGATTTTGATGATATTCACAATAATGATTGGTATGCGCCTTATTTTGTTGGTAACTTATTTCATAAGCACAAACCCCACAATAATAAGCAACAACACCATTCCAAACGGGGTACCAATCAAACGGTTAAACCACAGCGGGAGACTCACCTCATTCCTACACGAGCTGCTCCTACTAGGGTTAAACCGGCACCCAGGTGGAAAGTTGCCCCAAAATCTGTCCCTCCTAAATGTGTAAATTCTGCACCGAAGAGGAAACAAGTGCCAAAACCAGTTCCCTCTACTGGTGTAAATCCTACACCTAAATGGAAAGTTGGGACAAAGCAAGCTTCCCCAAACGGTGCCCAACCTAACCCTCCAGGACCCAAACAAATTTGGGTACCTAAACGTCACTAATTTTGTTTTGCAGCACAGTCATGTGTGGTACTTAGACTCTGGATGCTCCAAGCACATGACTGGAAGGAGGGAGCTTCTCACGAACAACAAAGAAGAATATTGCGAAAACGTGAGATTTGGGAATAACGAGAAATCGCCAATCGTGGCCTACGGCGACATCGTACAAGACAAGATAACAATCAAGAAGGTATCCCACGTCGCAGGATTAGGACACAATCTCTTCAGCATCGGTCAATTCTGCGACAAGGATCTCGAGGTCAGCTTCAAAGCCACAAGGTGTAGAATCCTCAACAACAAAGGAGAAGAACTACTGGTTGGGACTCGAAAGACCAATTTCTACACCATTGACCTCGCAACACTCAAATCTGACAAACCTGTCTGCCTCTTGTCAAAAGCCGACTCTGATCAAATTTGGCTCAGACATAGACGTCTTTCGCACCTCAACTTCAGAAGTATCAATCAACTGGTGCTAGGCAAACACGGCAGAGGCGTGCCCCAACTTCCGTTCGTGAAGGATCGTCTCTGTGGGGCATGCGAAAATGGAAAGATGAAGCGCGCATCACATCTGCCGAAGGAAACTCCGAGCACGTCCCGGACCCTTGAACTCATTCATATGGATTTGTGTGGTCCAATGCGTGTTCCGAGCACGTCCCGGACCCTCGAACTCATTCATATGGATTTGTGTGGTCCAATGCGTGTTACGAGCATCAATAAGCGCAAATACGTTCTTGTGATGGTGGACGACTACTCGCGCTACACTTGGGTGAGGTTCCTACGCTCGAAGGACGAAACTTCGGAGCTCATTATTGATCACTTGAAGACTGTCCAGAAGAACAAGGTTCAACCTGTTCAGTCCATCAGAACCGACAACGGGATGGAGTTCAAGAATCAAAAGGTGGATGACTATCTGAAGTCAGTCGGCATCTCACACACCTTATCTGCAACACGCACTCCTCAACAAAACGGAGTGGTGGAAAGACGGAACCGTACCCTAGTTGAAGTTGCTCGCACAATGCTGTCCCAAGCAAATCTACCGCTATATCTCTGGGCTGAAGCGGTATCTACGGCATGCTACACGCAAAACCGCTCTATCCTTTTCAAGCGGTTCAACAAGACGTCGTACGAGATCATGAATAATCACGTTCCAACCATCGGCTACTTTCACGCCTTCGGATGCTCGTGCTACGTATGGAATGACAAGGATGATCTCGGTAAATTCAGCCCCAAGGCAGACGAAGGAGTTTTCTTCAGATACTCCATGAAGGCTAAGGCGTATCGCGTTTACAACAAACAGACAAAACCCATTGTTGAAAGCATAAACGTGACATTCGACAAAGCCGCAGATTTGGCTTCTGAACAACTCAGTTCAAAACCTGGTTTAACTGGAGTGCTAGCTTCCGGACCATCGAGTTCGGGATCTGCACAAACAACAGTAAATCCGAATCATGCATCTTCATCAAATGCTGACTCTTCTGATTTAGATTTACTGTTTCAATATTTCTATGATTACATACTTAACTCTTATGCTCCTGTCTCAGCGCAACCGCGACTTAAAGCTGCTCGCCATGAGGATTCGGCCGTTATATCTGGTCCGCCTCCTTCTACAAGTACGCCGCCAACATCTATCGAGACAGCACAACCGTCATTATCTGGTACTGTCACTCCCCCGGAGGAACCTATAATCTCGGAGATCGCTCCTACTGATTCGTCATCTGCTACAAACGATGCTCAACCTTTGAACTCCTCGGAACCAGAAGTTGGTCAACCATCGGCGGATCCTCCCTCACTTCCTCCAAGGAACACGCCTGCTACTCTTGAACAAGTTCAAGACCTTCCATCTGGCTCATACGTGGATCCAGACGCATCTCACTCTACCCAACAGCCACTTCCGCACTCCACCAAATGGATGAAGGCCCATCCCCTACATCAGATCATCGGTGATCCCTCGACTCCTGTTCGTACGCGAGGCGCTTCTGCCAACTTCTGTCTCTTTTCCGGCTTCTTAAGCAAGATTGAGCCGACGAAAGTATGCGAAGCGCTTGAAGATCTAGACTGGATCATAGCCATGCAAGAAGAGTTGAATCAATTCAAAGCCCTAAAGGTATGGCGACTGGTTCCACGTCCTAAGCACAAAACGGTAATCGGCACCAAATGGATCTTCAAAAATAAAAACGACGAAGACGGCATCGTTGTTTGCAACAAGGCGCGTCTCGTGGCCAAAGGGTACCGACAACAAGAGGGGATCGACTATGATGAGACCTATGCTCCGGTCGCTCGCATCGAGGCAATCCGTATGTTTCTCGCTTATATAGCGCACAAGAACTTCATAGTCTTCCAAATGGATGTGAAGACAGCCTTTCTGTACGACGACCTACAAGAAGAAGTTTACGTGTCGCAACCCGACGGGTTTGTGGATGACTCGAAGCCTGATCATGTCTACATCTTAGACAAGGCTCTATAAAGCAAGCTCCGCGAGCATGGTACAATACACTGTCCAAGTTCTTGTTAGAATCCAACTTTACACGAGGTACCATTGATTCTACTTTGTTTATCAAGAACGAAATGGGTCACATCATCCTAGTCCAGGTATATGTCGATGATATCATTTTCGGTTCTACTAGTCCATTATATGTTAAGAACTTTGCCAATCTCATGGGAAGATTTTTTAAAATGAGTATGCTTTGTGAGATGAATTTTTTCCTTGGTCTTCAAGTTAAACAACTGTCGACTGGAATTTTCATAAACCAGTCCAAATACATTAGGGATATTCTTCGTAAATTCCAATTGGACCAGTGCTCACCAATGAAAACTCCCATGGCAACCAATACAAAGCTTGACCCCGATCCTAATGGAAAAGTTGTTAACACCAAATTGTATCGGGGAATGATCGGTTCTTTAATGTACTTAACTGCCAGTAGACCGGACATCATGTTTTCAACTTTTCTTTGCGCCCGTTATCAGTCAAATCTAAAGAGTGTCATTTAACTGCTGTTAAACGTATTTTTCGTTATTTACGTGGTACTGCTGATCTTGGCCCATGGTACCCGAAAGAGACAGGTTTTGGCTTATCCGCTTATTCTGACGCGGATCATGCGGGATGCATGTTTGACCGCCAGAGCACATCGGGACACATTCAGTTCTTGGGAGATAGCCTTCTAAGTTGGGCTTCGAAGAAACAACAATGTGTCTCAACATCAACTGCTGAGGCGGAGTATGTAGCCAGCGCAAGCTGCTGTTCCCAAGTTATCTGGATGCGGACACAACTCAAAGACTACGGATTCACGTATGTCAAAGTCCCGATCTACTGTGACTCACAGAGCGCAATTGCTATATCAAGCAACCCGGTCGAACACACTAAGACGAAGCACATCGACGTTCGGTATCATTTTATTAAGGATCACGTCGAAAGAGGTACAGTCGAACTCTACTTCATAAATAATGAGCATCAGTTAGCAGACCTGTTTACCAAAGCCTTAGACAAAAAACGCTTTAAAACTCTTGTGTTCAAGCTAGGTATGCTAAATCTGAAGACTTAATCCGAATGTGTGCCTCTTACAAGTTCCATACATCTACGAGCAACTGTATACTCATCATCCGGTGTTATCACTCCTGATGGATGGGTATACACTTTCTCGCACATGTATTCTACTTGCCGTAGTTACACAGTTAGACCTTAGTTGTAATAACCAGGTATTTTAATTAAATATTTTATAAGTCTTTATTATAGATATTCTAAGGAGTTAGAAGTTAAGGAGTAAGTTTTAATTTTTATTGGAAGTTTGGGGTAAGCTTTGCCAAATAATTAAAGTCAAGGGTTTATTTGGTCTTTTTGTCTAAATCCCACTCCACCACAACCGACCCATTCTAATTCACTTAGAATAGGTGTCACCTTCTTAGAAAAGAACAAATATATCCCAAGGTGTGTGTGTGTGGTGTGTTGCGTCAGAGAGAAGAGAAAGAGACTTTTTAGAGAGTAAATTAGAAGAAGAAGAAGGCCATAGGATTTTCTGCTGGGTAGTGTTCATCAATTGAAGAATTCAAGGTAATATTTCTGTTTAATCCATTCAAGTCCTTACTTTTATGTATAATAGGTTTTATATGAACTTTAGAAGTGGGTTATGTTATTTTAGAAGGGTATATGAATTCTGGGTTTGGATTAGTGTTCATATGATAGTCTTAAACATATCTGCAAAGTTACATAAACATGCATAGTATAAAACTGCAAAAATCTGGGTTTTAGGATGAAGCAGTAGACTGAGACATTCATCGAAGTAGCAATAGACGACTGCGACATTCAACGAAGTCGCAACAGTTGGTTGCGACTTGGCATTGAAGTCGCAATGGTCGTTTGCGACTTGGCTTGAAATCGCAGTAGTTGATTGCGATTCGAGTTTGGAATCGCAGTAGTTGATTGCGACTCCACGGTGGAATCGCAATAGTGGGTTGCGACTCCAGGGTGGAATCGCAATAAGGGGTTGCGACTTCAGGGTGAAATCGCAATAGGAGATTGCGACTTGGTACTGTTCATTGCGATTTGAGTTGAGAATTTTGTAAGTTTAAGTATTAAAAGAGATATTCGGTATTTTATCTGATTTCAGATTTGGTGAAAGATCGACGTACATGAGTTATCTTGGAAGGGTTTTTGTGATAAAAACAAGGTGAGTTTTTATTTGAAATGTTTTTCAAATGGAATACATATATGTGATTAAGTGTAATATGGTGCATATAGTGTTTATATGAATATTACATTATATGAGTACTAGTTGGCTGGGCTTAGGACCGGTGAAAGTTGGCTGTACAAAGGGACAGTGGTGTTGGCTGTATTTAGTACAGCGGTGTAAAGTAATTAATTGGCTTGCTACCAATTAATATGGCCAAGGAAAAGAAAAGAGATAGAGATGGAAAGATACATGATGCATGAGTCATATTTGGTATCCTTACGTGAATTATGTGCAAATGTTCTCTTTTACTAACGGGGATTTTTCTCACTAGACCTCAAGGTATAACCCTCATTTTTGTTTTAAAATATGTATTCCAGGTCAAGGAGCAAACAAAAGACTATGATAGGATTTCTCATGTTTAGCTTTTGTGGATGTTGAATGATTATGAAGATTTCAGTTATAATTAGTAGTTGTTATGTATTTTACTTTATTCGAAAAAGTTTGTACTGAAAGACCAAATTGTAGAATTTAAGGGACCGTATTTGGATTATGATATGTTATTTTGTAGTGAATTATATGAAACTTGTATGTTGGGAATAAGGGATGTTACAAATGGTATCAGAGCCTTAGTTTAAGAGATTTAGGTATTAGTATCTGTACCTAGACTTAAACTGCATGCGAAGTAGGAGGTCCTTGTTATTTTAGAACCTTGGGATGATAAATATAAAGAGGTAGAAGGAACATCATGTAAGGTAATTTCAGATTACACCTGGCCAGTGTAATTATGATCTTACAGGTACATGTTTGAACCAGAATACTTTATTATATGGGGTATGTGCTTATGTGTATATTAACCTTGTTTGAATCAACAGAATGGCAAGTGGAACGAGACAAACAACCGGAGGAAGGGGAAGAGGGGGAGAAAGAGGCAGAGGTAGGACAGGGGGCAGTGTACAGGGGCGAGGCACGAAGTTTGTTACGAGAGACGATCTAGCGGTTGAAATGGGAAGACTTCAGGCAAATATTCAAGCCATGTTTAACCAGACTCATCATACGGAAACAGCAATACCAGACCCTACCCTTGAAAACGAAGTGCCTATCGCACCTATTGTCACATCAGTACCAAGAAAGTGTGATTATAAAATGTTTTTAAGCTGTAAACCACCCACTTATGGAGGGGACAGAGATCAAGTAAAAGCAATGCGATGGCTGAAGGAGGTTGAAGCTGTATTTAAGACCAGTAAATGCGCGGAAGAAGATAAAGTGTTATATGGAACAACAATGTTGAAAGCAGACGCCTTGTATTGGTGGGAAGCCCTTATTGACTCTGAAGGACCTGAGGTATATTCAACTTTTACTTGGGGCGAATTCTCGAGAGCATTTAAGGAACAGTTTTGCCCGCAAGCCGCAGTTAGACAGTTGGAAGAGGAATTCCTGAGCCTACAGCAAGGAAATTTATCGGTAAGAGACTACACAGCCCGTTTCTTGGAAAAGTCGCGTTTCGGAAAATATTATGTTGCCACAGAAAAGATGAAGATGGAAAGGTATGTATTCGGATTGAATTCGGAGATTAGAAAGTTGGTAACTGCAGCGAGACCTAATACTTTTTCAGAAGCAGTCAATGTTGCGGAAAATGTGGAGCGAGACAATAAGAGGGATGTTGGGGATAAGAGTGCGGGAAAGAGAAAATGGGAAGGACCACCACACGATATGAAGAAGTCTGGATTTCAGCGATTTGATAGTCGTCCACCTTTTAGAGCAGCTGAAAGACCTTGCCCAAAGTGCCACCGTTTCCACCAAAGAAGCTGTCAGGTAGATCCTAGAAACTGTTATAAGTGCGGGAAGATTGGTCATATTGCTAAAGACTGTCGGGTGGTTAGATTTTGTTATTCATGCAATTCGCCAGATCATCTTCAATCAGATTGTCCATTGGGAATAATACCATCGGGTGGCACGTCAACAAGAGCATCGGGTGTTAGACCAACAGTACCGAGGTCAGAGCCAGCAAGAGCAAGAGGCCGTTCATTTCAAATGACATCAAAGGAAGCGGAGGAAACTCCGGACGTAGTTACAGGTACATTCTTAATAAATTCCACACATGCTAAGGTGTTATTTGATTCTGGTGCAAACCGATCGTTTGTGTCTCCTTCATTTGCTGCTTACATGCGTTTAAAGCCGAAAGTGTTAGATCATGCTTTATTGGTAGATACGGCAAATGAAAATCAAGTATCAGTTAAAGAAGTATTTGATAGTTGCGTGATAGATATAGAAGGGTGCGGAGTACCGATCCAGTTATTTCCAATAGCCCTGGTAGAGTTTGATGTGGTAGTGGGAATGGACTGGTTAGCCGAGAACCAAGCTAATATAAATTGTGATAAGAAGTTAATAAACGTTGTGTTACCTGAAAAAGGGCCGGTAGTGATTTATGGCGATCGTAGGAATTATCAGTATAATCTTATTAGCATGATAAAAGCCCGTAAGTGTGTTAGTAAAGGTTGTCAGAGTTACTTAGCTTATGTAATAGATACTAAGCTAGAGAAGAGTAAGTTGGAAGACATTCCAATTGTTAGTGATTTTCCAGAAGTATTTCCTGAAGACTTGCACAGTCTTCCGCCCGTTAGACAGGTAGAGTTCGGTATAGATTTAATTCCTGGAGCCACCCCTGTGGCCCGTGCACCGTATCGTTTGGCGCCTCCAGAAATGAAAGAAATGATGGCACAACTGCAAGATCTATCCGATAAGGGTTTCATCAGACCAAGTTCTTCACGGCGGGGAGCACCAGTCTTATTTGTGAAAAAGAAGGATGGTTCGATGAGAATGTGTATCGACTACAGAGAATTGAATAAGCGAACGATCAAAAACAAGTATCCCCTACCTAGAATTGATGACCTCTTCGATCAATTAGTCGGAGCTTGTTGTTTTTCCAAGATTGATTTAAGATCCGGTTATCATCAGTTGAAGGTCAAAGAAGAAGACGTGTTGAAAACTGCTTTTCGCACCAGGTACGGTCACTATGAGTTTCTAGTAATGCCATTTGGATTGACAAACGCTCCAGCCGCCTTTATGGATTTAATGAATCGGGTATGTAAGCAATATCTTGATAAATTCGTCATCGTATTTATCGATGATATACTTATTTATTCCCGATCCAAAGAGGATCATACACGACATCTTCGTTTGATTTTGGAATTATTGAAGAAAGAAAAGTTGTATGCGAAATTTTCGAAGTGTGAATTCTGGTTGCGGGAAGTTCAGTTTTTGGGGCATATAGTTTCTGAAAAGGGTATACAAGTCGATCCGATGAAAGTGGAAGCAGTTGAAAAATGGGAACCGCCAAAGACAGCAACAGAAGTACGAAGTTTTCTGGGTTTGGCCGGCTACTACCAAAAGTTTATAAAAGATTTCTCTCGTATTGCCACACCGTTGACGAAGCTGACTCGGAAGAATCTGAAGTTCGAATGGAAGGCAGAACAGGACGAGGCATTCAGGATATTAAAGGAGAAACTCTGCAGCGCGCCGATTTTAGCATTGCCAGAAGGTTCGGATGATTTTGTGGTCTACAGTGATGCTTCTAAGTTAGGTTTGGGATGTGTACTCATGCAACGTGGAAAAGTATTTGCCTATGCTTCTCGTCAATTAAAGGATCATGAAAGGCAATACCCTACCCATGATATGGAACTTGCAGCGGTTGTCTTTGCATTGAAGATTTCTAGACATTATCTGTATGGTTTCAAATGTCAAATTTTTACTGATCATAAGAGTCTCCAACATCTTTTTGATCAAAAGGAACTGAATATGAGGCAAAGAAGGTGGCTAGAGTTAGTGAATGATTATGATTGTGAAATCCTTTATCACCCAGGAAAAGCGAATGTGGTGGCAGATGCACTAAGTCGACAAGAAAGAAGTGGAACGATAAAGGCGATATCTTTAAGAGCTGAACTTCTTCCAAACATTTTTGACGAATTACTGAAGTGCCAATTAGATGCTTATCAAGAAGAAAGTTTGAAATCTGAACGGTTGGTTGGGATATCAGCATTGCTTGGGAAAGATAACCGTGGGTTGTTGTGTTTGGGGAATAGGATTTGGGTACCTCGTTTGGGTGGATTACGTGATCGTGTACTACAAGAAGCTCATCAATCTCGATTCTCCATTCATCCAGGTACAAATAAAATGTAAAGAGATTTGAAACAATTCTATTGGTGGCCGGGGATGAAAAGAAGTATTGCTAAGCATGTGGAAGACTGCATTACCTGCAAGAAAGTAAAGATTGAGCATCAGAAACCGTTTGGTCAGTTACAACGCTTAGATATTCCAGTGTGGAAATGGGATCAGATCACAACTGATTTCATTACCAAGTTACCAAGAACTTCAAAGGGATTCGATTCTATTTGGGTGATTGTGGATAGGTTGACGAAGTCTGCTCATTTCTTGCCGATAAAAGAAACCGATTCTTTGAAACGTTTGGCCAAACTGTACATTAATGAAATAGTAACTCGACATGGAGTACCAATTTCGATTATTTCTGATCGAGATAGTCGTTTTACTTCTAGATTTTGGAGAAGCTTTCAAAAAGAGATGGGAACCCAAATCAAGTTGAGTACAACATATCATCCACAGACTGATGGACAAAGTGAAAGAACAATTCAGACGTTAGAAGATATGCTTCAGGCTTGTATAGTTGATTTTGGAGGATCATGGGATAAACATTTGCCTTTGATAGAGTTCGCTTACAACAACAGTTATCATTCTAGTATTCAGGCGGCACCGTTTGAAGTATTGTATGGTAGGAAATTCCGAACGCCTTTGTGTTGGAATGAAGTGGGAGAAAAGCAGTTAGCAGGGCCAGAAATAGTACAGTTAACAGCAGATAAGATTACTCAGATCCGGGATAGATTGAAAACGGCACAAGACAGACAGAAAAGTTATGCAGATCGACGCCGGAAACCGTTAGAATTTCAGGTTGGGGAATTTGTGATGTTAAAAGTTTCACCTTGGAAAGGAGTCATACGTTTTGGGAAGCAAGGTAAACTTAGCCCGAGGTATATTGGACCGTTTGCAATTACCGAAAGAATTGGGGAAGTGTCCTACCGACTAGATTTACCTCCAGAGTTAAGCAGGATTCACAACGCTTTTCATGTGTCGAATTTTCGAAAGTGTTTGGTATCACCAGATCAGGCAGTGTCTCTACCGGATATACAAGTGGACGCAAAGTTGAATTATGTGGAGGAACCGGAAGCTATTGTTGACCCAAAAGTCAAAGTTTTGCGGAATAAAGAAATCAGACAAGTGAAAGTACAATGGAAGCATCACAGAGGTCAGGATGCTACGTGGGAGTCGGAGTTAGAAATGAGAGCCAAATACCCTCATCTGTTCGCTTAATCGAATTCCGGGATGGAATTCTTTTAAGGGGGAGATGTTGTAATAACCAGGTATTTTAATTAAATATTTTATAAGTCTTTATTATAGATATTCTAAGGAGTAAGTTTTAATTTTTATTGGAAGTTTGGGGTAAGCTTTGCCAAATAATTAAAGTCAAGGGTTTATTTGGTCTTTTTGTCTAAATCCCACTCCACCACAACCGACCCATTCTAATTCACTTAGAATAGGTGTCACCTTCTTAGAAAAGAACAAATATCTCCCAAGGTGTGTGTGTGTGTTGTGTGTTGCGTCAGAGAGAAGAGAAAGAGAGTTTTTAGAGAGTAAATTAGAAGAAGAAGAAGGCCATAGGATTTTCTGCTGGGTAGTGTTCATCAATTGAAGAATTCAAGGTAATATTTCTGTTTAATCCATTCAAGTCCTTACTTTTATGTATAATAGGTTTTATATGAACTTTAGAAGTGGGTTATGTTATTTTAGAAGGGTATATGAATTCTGGGTTTGGATTAGTGTTCATATGATAGTCTTAAACATATCTGCAAAGTTACATAAACACGCATAGTATAAAACTGCAAAAATCTGGGTTTTAGGATGAAACAGTAGACTGAGACATTCATCGAAGTCGCAATAGACGACTGCGACATTCAACGAAGTCGCAACAGTTGGTTGCGACTTGGCATTGAAGTCGCAATGGTCGTTTGCGACTTGGCTTGAAATCGCAGTAGTTGATTGCGATTCGAGTTTGGAATCGCAGTAGTTGATTGCGACTCCACGGTGGAATCGCAATAGTGGGTTGCGACTCCAGGGTGGAATCGCAATAAGGGGTTGCGACTTCAGGGTGAAATCGCAATAGGAGATTGCGACTTGGTACTGTTCATTGCGATTTGAGTTGAGAATTTTGTAAGTTTAAGTATTAAAAGAGATATTTGGTATTTTATCTGATTTCAGATTTGGTGAAAGATCGACGTACGTGAGTTATCTTGGAAGGGTTTTTGTGATAAAAACAAGGTGAGTTTTTATTTGAAATGTTTTTCAAATGGAATACATATATGTGATTAAGTGTAATATGGTGCATATAGTGTTTATATGAATATTACATTGTATGAGTACTAGTTGGCCGGGCTTAGGACCGGTGAAAGTTGGCTGTACAAAGGGACAATGGTGTTGGCTGTATTTAGTACAGCGGTGTAAAGTAATTAATTGGCTTGCTACCAATTAATATGGCCAAGGAAAAGAAAAGAGATAGAGATGGAAAGATACATGATGCATGAGTCATATTTGGTATCCTTACGTGAATTATGTGCAAATGTTCTCTTTTACTAACGGGGATTTTTCTCACTAGACCTCAAGGTCTAACCCTCATTTTTGTTTTAAAATATGTATTCCAGGACAAGGAGCAAACAAAAGACTATGATAGGATTTCTCATGTTTAGCTTTTGTGGATGTTGAGTGATTATGAAGATTTCAGTTATAATTAGTAGTTGTTATGTATTTTACTTTATTCGAAAAAGTTTGTACTGAAAGACCAAATTGTAGAATTTAAGGGACCGTATTTGGATTATGATATGTTATTTTGTAGTGAATTATATGAAACTTGTATGTTGGGAATAAGGGATGTTACATTAGTCTCTGTATTTATTAGGTAGATTTCGTGTACTTTTTTCTTTCTTTTTGTGTTTCTTTTATTTCATATTGTTGTCTGTATTTCCTTTCACTATCTATGTGCTTTCACCATATGTTCTTGTGTCCAGGGGGAGCACATTGCGGTATCAGGTAAGTTTTTCTCAACTGTTGAGGGGGAGCGTCACACACAGTTTTTTCTTAAATGTCAAAAGTTTTTGTGTATGTGGGCACTCCTACGTGTGTGTTATAGTCATCATCTGAGGGGGAGCGGCACAAGTTTCTTTTCAAAAGACTTCACAATTATTTTTATGTGCCGGACCTCTCCACTGCACTCTACTGCACTATCCGAGGGGTAGCAAGGGAATAGCCATGCTCAGCTTGAGGGGGAGCGAGAGAAAGTTCTCTTTCAGTTCAAATTCCTAAAAATTTCCACGGAACAGGAATCTTTAGAGTTATTCGGACACCTCTAGTATCCGGACACCCCTAGAATCCGGACAGAATCCGGACCAGGTAGGTTTCCGGGTCGGATGAGTCCCGGATCCCACCCGGGTATTTATACGCATCCGGATTCGTTCATTTCTCTTACCCGGACTTCTCTTACAAAGCCCTAAACCCTCGCTTTACTCTCTCGCTCGGAATCCCTCTCATTCATCGATTTTCGATCGTTTTTCCTCTACCAATCAGTTATGTTACTCGTTTCTCCCTCTCGATCACATTTAGACTAATTTTGCACACATCACACCGCAAACCGACCCCTGACTTGGCCGATCCAACAGTGACCGAAACCTCCTAAGGGTTTTTCGTCAGATTAGGACCACTGGATGCGATTCAAGAGTTGTCCCTACACTAATAAGTTGATATTCGCTTCTGGCCAACCCTTACGCACCCTCACACTTGATTGGGATCTCCTATTTGGCACACTGAACGATTGAGTCATCGTCCGGAAACATTCGTCGTGTTCGGACACATTCAAGGCCATGATGATCCATCCGGACACTAACATCACCCGGATACCTAGTTGTCCGGAAACCTTAGGGTTTCCGGTAAGTTCAACTACCGGGTAGTTTGGTGTTCGGACTCCCTTTTTTATCCGGATACATCTCGTCACAGTAACACTTGTCCGGGTTGTTCATGTTTATCCGAATACGTCCATCCAATCCGGACACTCAATTCATCCGGAAAACTAGTTGTCCGGAAACCTTAGGGTTTTCGGTAAGTTCAACTACCGGGTAGTTTGGTGTTCGGAATCTAATGCTATCCGGAAAACTATTGTATCAAGGACCCTCTGTCCGGGTTAATCACTCTTATCCGTACACTTTAGAGTGTCCGGACACTTTGACACCCTTTATCCGGATACCCCTGTCGTGTCCATTTAAGTACATGTTTTGTCACTACCAGTCCTCGATCTGTCTCATATTGAGCCAATCACAGCAAAGGTACGCGCCGACACTTGTTCATCCGTCCCAGTTTCTAACTGTGTGCTTATTTTACAGATTATCTATGGCGGATCAACAACAATACCCTCCCGAACAACCAGGAGACCAACAGCCGCCTCCTCAAGAGCAAATACCTCAAGAGGAGGATATTATTGACGAGGAAGTAGATGCTGTCCTGGTTAACCCTGACCATGGCACTGAACTGGAGGCCAATAATAACCACCTGGACCCGACACTATTCAGACCCCAACCACTTCATCGAGTGCTTCTGGAAATTCTCATGAATCACCCTCTCCGTGAGGCCCTTACCAGCACAGCCGACATCCCAGTACTGTACGTTCTACAGGTATGGCTCAGCACCCGATTCGTCACAGACCGTAACTCGCAGTCGATCACCGCTCAGATCGATAACCAACCTTTCATGCTCACATCGAACTCACTCCGCCGACTTTTATCACTTCCGAAGGCCACCGCCAACAATCATGAACGGTACGATCCTGTCGTAAACGATGACACTCAAATCCGCGTACTTGGATACAACCATGACCTCAACCGGTCGTCTGCATTCAATCGCAAGTACCTGGCTCCGATATGGTACACCCTATTTACGATCCTAAACTAGTGTCTTTCATCGCGATGGAAAGGCATTGATCATTGCGCCGACGACTTCCTTCGCTTACTTCATGATGTGTGCTACAACCGCCACATCGACTTCACCATGATTATCTGGAGGGAGCTCGTCACCGCTATTCGCCACTTCGGAGGTACCAAACAGAAGAAATTTCTACCATATCCGCGTTTCCTTTCGCTTGCGGTGCGTCAACACATGGACGCGAATCCTGCCATTCCCCGTCGCCTGAACCATCCGGTATGTCCCCATCATCATTTATAGTTCATGGTTATCCGCAATCCATCCGATGCGGTAGCCATGCCCATCCTGAAGCCCTACTAGCCATCACAGATCCCACTGCACCAGGGGTAGTAGCTTATAGGGAAGCGTTAGGTGATCCCATGGTCCACCCAGAGCTGGAGGGACCTGCCCAGAGACATAGACCCGAGAGACGTGAGGGTCCGAGAGTAAGAGGTGGAAGGGCCCGACCAGCAGGTGCTGTCGGGTTAGGTGTGTTAGTTGTTAGGGGAGCGAGTGTAGGCGGTGCAGTGGGATCGCGACCCGGTTCCAGCCGACCCCAAACTAGACCCGCACCATATGTTACTGAACCCCCTTCCCCACCTCACCATGTTGAAGACGTGGTTTCTGATTCTACGGACTCTGATACCGACCGTACCACACGCCTGAAACAAATACCTTACGGTATCGGACCGAACCCATATTTCACTGTTGGAATTCCTCTGGACTCACCTCCTCATACTGGAACTGGACCTATTAGGACATCTGAGGGAGACCAAGTAGAGGAGGTAGCTCAGGCGAGGCGGCGAGAACTGAGTTCAAAGTTGAACCAGGAAAGATCGAGCCGTAAAGATAAGGAGGCTCATGAGCGACCCCAAACGAGTGACATCCGGGTAGCCACATCTGTTATCCTGTCTCATGAGTTGGGACATGGTATTGAAGAAGCCTCCGTGAACCCAGCGGAGCAATTGCACGACCCCCTATCCACTCATCCGTTTCTCAAAAGACGGATGTTTCAGTCTTGCACGGGGATTTAGCACAACTTCCACTGGTCCCTCATTTGGAGGGTTCTGGTGTTGAAACTAGAGACCAGCCTCCCCCGGTCTCACCTTCATTTCGTGCACAATCGATTCTAGTGCCTTTTGATATTGAACATTCTTCGGCTAGAACACTCGAAGCAGAGCAACACCAAGTCGAGACTCTTCGTGACTCGGCCGGAACCACCGTAGTATCTTCACCTCTGGGTGGAACACAAGGATCGACGGGAAATCCTACCACAACTACCAATTTGCCAACTGTGAACGTAGGTGGTTCTGCCTCTAGGGCGGATGCCTCAACGGGAAATCTAAGTGATCCCGGCGTTACTTTACCCGACTTTGTGTCACAAGGGTCTCTGGACAACACCCTTAAGGCTGTCCGCCAGGTTATGGAGCAGCAGATGCAGCAACATGTAGCCGCTGAACTTACCAAAGCGATGCGCGCTATCAAAGGAAAAGGCCACCTCGTCGAAACTGAAACCGGCTCTGTACCTCCACCGATTCAACCGCAACCTATCTATTCGGTGGACACTCTGAAGACGATGCTCTTGGACCAACTGCTCCAGGAATCCGACACAACCGCATCTGACGAAGCAGACCTGATATCAGTTCTCCGATCATAGGTCACTGCTCCATCTTCATCTGTTAAATCTCTCCTTGACTCTATTGACTCGACCCTCATGGACTACAACAAAGCGCTAACCACGTTGTCTGAGAGGGTCCGCTCACTCGAAGACACATGTAGAAGTCAAGCAGGCGGTCTTAAGCGAAAGCACGATGACCAGGATGATCCTGATCACCGTGAGGGGGAGAAGCGACAACATCAAACTGAGACCGCCCAGATCCTCTCTGCTGAAACTACAACAGTGGTTAAACAGGAACCCCTAACTGCGGCAGCTACAATAGAAGCACCTGAAGCCGAATTGCCATTAGCAGATATGATAATAGACATGAAGATATCAGATGAAGAAGACCTGACGGTTGAAAAGCCCGAGGGTTCAACACAGGAACTGGTCGATTTTGACTCGTCAGACAGACCGACTCTGGACATGATAGATCTAGATGGTGAAGCCAACCCGGACGAGGACGACAACATTGACTATGATCAGTTCTTGCTCCAGAATTTATATGGAACGTCCCCCGTTCACTATGCTCAACCCGCCGAAACATCATCAACGAGACCCAAGTCTACTACTTCCGATCTTCCGACAACTGCTCCTCCCATGACAGCTTCTGATCTTCCTTCCCCTCCTCAACAGCAACAAATCCATTGGGAGAAGATCATGGTACTTATCCCTCATTTGGAGGAATCTTTGAATAAGTTGTTCGTCTACAAGCTTCACCCGATCGAGCCAACGACGTTATATCAGCGCAATGCATCCGTGTCTTCCAGTCAACCAAGTCAGAACCAAGCATCAGATCACAGAGGTACTTAACATCCATTCACGCCGCGTCATGAGGATCGTCTATCCAGTATTCACCGTTCTCCGTGAAGATGGTAATGAAAGGAGATTCTCTGAAGCGGACTTCAAGAACCTCAGACCTCTCGACTTTCTGGTTATTCTGAAAGACTTACGTACAAGAACCATCCGACCGCTAGATATTACAAAGGCGCTCGAAGTTGTTCGTCGATACCTGGTCCGCACCATCATGATGTCTTATCTAACGGACTTCCAAATGGCTATCGAGAACAAAGAGAAAAAGGTAAATCTGATCAAGCCGAATCTGAATGCCCCTGAGCTGAAGATGTATCCCGAGAACTCACTTCTTCTACAACATGAATTTGGGATAGTCTACAACAACGAACAGAACGAAAAGAAGTTTATGCGTTTCAGTCAGGTAGACAGATTCTGTGACGGCACGCTTCTAAAGGTCATAGATACTCTTCGAAAGATTATTCAGCATGAGTCTGAAAATCCAAAGCGTTCATATGTCCCGAATCCGAATGAAACAACTGCTCAGGAAGCTTTGGAAACGGTTGAAGATCGTATCGACTACCGCCGTGCAATCAGATTTTTTGAGGTTCACTTCGCGTTGCGCAAACGATACGTATTCAACTGGCGAGAGCTAGAGCCCGAACTCGAACTTCAAATCAAAGGGGGAGATTGTTAGGGCAGGTTTAATGTTGATTTAAAGTTCAAGGGTTGAATTGTATTTGTTTAAATGAGAGCTTATTAGTGAATGGGCCATAGGCCTGTTAACCACGGGGCCAATGTATTTAATGTTGATTAGCTTGGAAAAACAAGCTAATCATCCTTTTAGCTTTCAATTCTTATTGTAAAATTCTCTCTGAAAGTTAATGAAAGGGATGACAGTTTGAAAACATAGTTCTTATTGATACATTCTTACGATTTCTGTATTGTTGCACGGATCTGGATTCTACACAGCATGTCATCAAAGATGATCTGAGCCCAGTCTATATGGATACCCTTCAGCAAGGAGTACCCCATTGATTGTTGAGACTGCGATGCTTGATCAGATGACCCGGATTTGGCGGTGAGGCAGCTGATCAGATGCGCGAAGATAAAATTCATCTCGCTGGTCATCTTTGATTTCTTTATTATGGTCAACTTCTTGTCAGGGCGACCATCTCTTCCTAAGTCCCATGCGTAGTTCATAGCATCAAAGAATGCTATCAGGGCTTCCCTGTCGGCTGAGTTCTTTTTGGGGTCAGGGAATGGGACAAAGGGTTTGTCTTTGGAGCCTGCAGGGAGCTCCAGAGCATGCCTCAGATTACCAGTTGCAATCTTTAAGGTTCCATGATCAGTGTCAAACAGAATGACACTGAAAGTCTTTTTAGGGTTTCGGGTTGAGGGAAACTGAGAACTTCTAGCAGTATACCAGAACCGACTCAATAGGTGTTTATCAGCTAAAGGATTGATGGTTAGGGCTGTGGAAATAGGTAAATTCTGAAGAAATTTAACGGCATCATCCAGATGAGTGACCCATTTCTTTTCAGGGAATTCCAGTAGGGCGAAGGGGTTGTTACTCTGAAAGGTAACATCCTTCAGCCTAAATTTGACCTGAGGAGCCTTAGGAAGTTTAGCAACAGCTATCTGAGTATCAGCGAGTGCCATCTCTGTTATAAACACATATACGAATAATATGAACAACAGAATGTGAGCTCGAATATTTTGTCCATTTTATTCAGCATTTTGTCCATTTCATTCAGCATTTTGCCCATTTCATCCAGCGAAAAATGACTTAATGAAGCATATATGATTTCCAGTTTAAAAGGGATTCTGGAAAAACATATGAAGAACAAGTTTAAAATATGAATTAAAAACTTGAAGAACAACCATTAAGATTGTGTTCATAAAACCATAAAAGAATATGATTTCATTTTTAAAAAGGTTTCTTTTGTTTGATCTGTTAAAACAAAGATTAGATCTAAACCAAGTTAAAACAATGGAATAATATAAGAATATTAACCTTGATTTCTTTGTGGAAGATGAACAGTTTCTGGGAAACTTGAATGTTTAAATGCAACAGTAATTCTTGAGAAAACATGAGAAGGAAGTTTTTTGCGAGAGGGAAGACAAAATAAACACTCGAGGAGTATATATAGTGAGAGAGGAGAGAGGAGAGAAAAACTATGAGCGGGAAAGTTTTTCATCATGACACGAACACGTGTTGGCATTTGATTGGACGATAGAATGAATGTGCCTAGCGTGTGTCAGAAAAACGTGCCAGGGGTTTATCCTGTAAGGATGACGTCAAAAATGTCCTTTCACATTTTAAAATGTCTCTGAGGTTTTGAAAAACTTAGGGATATTTTGAAAAACATGAAACACTGAATATAGAAATATCAGTAAGGTTTTAAGAAATTTCAAAAGTATCGCTGATGAAGAAAAGACTTTCAGCGACATAAGTTGTTTTGAAATCTTGCATTTACATGCGAGTGTCAGAGAGAGAATAACATACCTGGTTATCAGCGAATCATATTGTTCAGAGAGTTGATGATAAAAATGGATTATACAAGTTCATGTTTATCACTAAACCACTTGTCATTTTACAAATTTAACACTGAGGTTTATCAACAAGTAATTAACTGATCAAATGTGAACCGCTGAAGATTTTAATCTTTAAAGTTCAGTATTCCAAGCTCGCTGATGAGAAAGTTGAATCTTGTCTCATCAAGAGGTTTGGTGAATAGATCAGCTAACTGAAAGTCATTGGGGATAAAATGAAGTTCTATATCACCATTCATCACGTGGTCTCTAATAAAATGATACCTGATTTCGATATGTTTGGTCTTTGAGTGTATCACTGGATTGTTGGCTATAGCGATGGCACTTGTGCTGTCGCAATAGATTGGAATTTTGGAGAGCTGAAGATCATAGTCCAGTAGTTGATTTCTAATCCACAAGACCTGAGAACAACGGCTTCCAGCGGCTACAAACTCATCTTCAGCAGTTGAGGTGGACACTAAATTTTGCTTTTTACTTGTCCAACTCACCAGCTTTCCACCCAGGAGCTGACAACCTCCTGTGGTGCTTTTCCTATCCATTTTGCAACCTGCAAAATCACTATCTGAATAGGCGGTTAAATCAAACCCTGAGTCTTTGGGATACCAAAGACCGAGGTTCGCAGTACCCTTAAGGTAACGAAAGATTCACTTTACAGCGATCATATGAGATTCCTTGGGTTCAGCTACCTTGCACACAAACAAGTTGCACACAAACAAGTTGCACACATGATATCGGGTCTGCTCGATGTAAGATACATAAGAGATCTGATCATCCCACAGTACGCAGTGACATTAACAGATTCCACTGAAGGATCTTCGTTAACTGTCAGCGACGGAGCCATAGGGGTTTTCATAGCTGAACTCTGAGTTAAATCATATTTCTTCAACATATCTTTAACATACTTTCCCTGATTAATAAAAGTTCCTTTTTCATTTTGTTTTATTTGTAGACCAAGGAAATATGTTATCTCACCCATCATGCTCATTTTGTACTCAACTTGCATCCTTTCAGAGAAACGAGTACAAAGATCATGGTTAGTGGAACCAAATATAATATCATCGACATATATTTGAACCAAAATGATATGACCTTTTACTTTCCTGAAAAACAACGTTTTATCAATTTTACCGCTCAAATTATTCATCTAGGAGATAAGAGGAAAGAGTGTCATACCATGCACGAGGAGCTTGCTTCATCCCATAAAGTGCCTTATCCAGCTTATAAACGTAACCTGGATGCTTAGGATATGAGAATCCCGGTGGTTGTTCCACGTAGACTTTTTCATTTAGCTTTCCATTGAGAAACGCTGATTTGACATCCATTTGATATACCTTGAAGTCTTTGTGTACATCAAATGCTATGAAAAGACGAATGGATTCTAGTCTTGCTATTGGAGCAAAGGATTCGTCGTAATATATGCCTTCATCTTGTCTGTATCCCTGAGCAACAAATCTAGCTTTGTTGCGGGTTACAGTTCCGTGTTCATCTAACTTGTTGCGATAGACCCATTTAGTACCTATCACTAACTTGTCAGATGGTCTTGGAACGAGTTTCCAAACTTTGTTTCTTTCGAATTCAGTCAGCTCTTCTTGCATGGCGCTGACCCAGTTTGGATCTCCGAGGGCATCATCTACTTTCTTTGGTTCAATCAATGAAATAAAGTTAACAAATAAACAAATGTTACCTGAACCTCGCCGTGTCTGAACACCAGCGTTTGGATCACCAAGAATCTTATCGATTGGGTGATTAACAGTCCATCGCTGAGCCGAAGCATAAGTCGATGACTCAGTCTGAACTGGAGCAGATGAAGTTGAAGCTTAAGCAACCTCTGGTATATCAGCTAAAACAGGAATAGGTGCAGATGGCATTTCGTTCACTGATTGCTGAGAAGTAGATGGGAAGTCTGAAGTAATGGTTCAGCAGGTATTGTGTTAAGAGGAATAGCTGAGACCCATGATGTTTCAGCTTCACTCGTCTGTATGCTGGGGATAATGATAGGATCATTATCTTCAGCGGTAGGAGAATGAGAAGGACGAGTGGGAACATCTTCTGAATCACCTAGATGAGAAAACATCCATTGATTTAGTTTTTTTGTATCAGCAGATAGCCTTGAGTTCGCTGAACGGGATTCGTCAACCGTGATGTGAATAGTTTCTTCTACAGACTGTCTTCTACGGTTGAAGACTCTAAAGGCTTTGGAAACTGAGGAGTATCCAAGAAAGATTCCATCATCAGCCTTAGGATTAAACTTTCCAAGGGCATCTCTGTTGTTCACTATGAAACACTGACAACCAAATATGTGAAAAAAGCTAATTGAAGGCTTTCTCCCATGCAACAGTTCATAGGCTGTTTTCTTGAATCTTTTGACTATCAACGACCTGTTTTGCATAAAACAAGCAGTGTTGACAGCTTCTACCCAAAACTGAGTAGGCAGGTGAGAATCGTTGAGCATTGAACGTGCAACTTCGATGATCATTCGGTTTCTTCTTTCAGCGACTCCGTTTTGTTGTGGTGTTCTCACTGAAGAAAAGTTGTGAGAAATACCCTTACTCTCAAAGAATGAATCAACATAACTGTTTTTGAATTCAGTCCCGTGATCACTCCTTATTCAGGGTTTCCATCTTCCTGACAAATGTGATGAGTTCTTCAGCGGTGTCACTCTTGTTACGGAGAAACATCACCCATGTGAAGCGAGAGAATTCATCAACTATGACCAAAGTATATTTCTTTCCAGCGATGGATTGTTTGTTAACAGGGCCAAACAAATCCATGTGGAGTAGTTGTAGAGGCGATGACACTGAGGATACTTGCTTAGACTTGAAGCTTGCCTTGGTCTGCATCCCTTTCTCACACGCTGAACATAAGGACTCTTTGGCGTATGAGTGCTGAGGTAGACCAGTGACTAACTCTTTGGAAGAAAGAGTATTCAGTGTTTTGAAGTTTAAATGAGAGAGCCCCTTATGCCATAGCTAATTTACATCAGTTGAGGCCTTTGAGAAGAAACAGGAGTTCTCAGTGGTTGTAGAGTCCATGTCTATTACATAAACAATTTACATACGATAACCGCTGAGAGCTATCTTCTCCTTTTTGTCAGTGACCAAGCAGGACGTCTTAGTAAATATTACTTTGTTGTCCATGTCACAAAGCTGACAGATGCTCAAAAGATCGTGCTTTAGCCCTTCAACATATGCGACTCTTCTGAAGGTTGTTGTACCATTTGAGAGTACACCAAACCCTCGGGTATAGCCTTTTCCATTTCCACCGAAGGTCACTGAGGGACCCTTCTCTTCCTTGTACTCAGAGAGCAGGTTCTTCTTTCCAGTCATGTGTCTAGAGCATCCGCTATCAAGATACCAGATACCCTTAACCTGCAAAACAAAGGAAGATCAGTTTGACTTAGGTACCTATATCTACTTGGGTTTAGATTTCTCAGCGATGGTAGAGGAAGTGGAAGGTTCAACAGTCTTCGCAGCATTTGAAGATTCAGCTTTGTCAGTCTTCACTTTGGTTAATTTCTTAACCTTAGTGGTTGGATTCACCTTGACCTGATTTGCACCAGGGTTGGTCTTGTTTGCCTTGGGGGCAATGATCTTCACCTTAGCTAACTTTTCAGCTTTGGTGGCTGTTAGGCACTTACTAGCAATATGATCAGTAAGTCCACAGTGATAACATTTCCTATAACTGAAAGTAGTTTTAGGACCATTTGCATGCTGATTTGATTTTTTAAAATTGGAAGGACCAGCATCAAGTATACATTTGGCAATGGAAATAGGAGGAACTTTCAGTTCTTCAGATTTCTTACCAGTGATATCCACTTTAATTCTTGGAGTAGATCGCCGAATATATCCATGCTGAATATATCCAGTGTTCTTGTTCATTGAATCAAAGGGGCGATTTGTTGAAGCTGTAGAAGCATTCGGTTTAGGTATAAAGATATCCTTTGAGGATTTTGATTAAAAGCAATTCCTTTACCTTTGTCTTTAGAGACTAAGGAAGGTTTTTCAAAAGCAATACCTTTACCTTTGTTCAAGACTAAGGTAGGTATTTCCTCGGGAGTTGGTGTAAGGGAAGAGCAACACTGAGAAGATGAAGTGTCAGCGACCGAGGATACGAACGTTCCGAATTTAAGCATAGAACGCTCAGTGGTAGGTGTTGGAGTTTTATATTTGAAACCTAAACCACATTTATCACTCAGAGGTATCTGAGACTTTATTATCTCACTGATCTTTGTTGAAGAATTACACCATCCTTCAACAGTAGCTTTCTCAGCTTTCAACGCAGCGATAGCCTCTTCGCGTTCGATTTTGACTAGCTGATTTATATGAACTTGATCTCTGAAATTTTCTTCAATTTTAGAAAGCTTTTCTATTTGAAGGTGACACTGTTTAAGTTTTTCAGCAAGATCAATGTTTTGATTTTCAACAATCATTTTGCCATTCATGGCATCATATAAGCTCATAGTCAGCAGATCGATTTTACGAAGGCTATCAGCTTCATCAATATTAGAAATATTGGTAAAGAAAGAGGTTGATACCTTGGAGGTAGAGGCTGAAGTAGAGAGAATGTCAGACTTGTCTTCCTCTTCTTCAATCTTGGCCATGAGACCGAGATTGGCTACTTCATCATCTTCAGATTCAGATGATGATTCTTCTTCATCAGAATCAGCCCAATCATAATCAGCCATCAGGCCTTTGCCTTTCTTCTTAAAGGTTTTCAGCTTCGCATACTGCTCTTTCGGCTTGGCGTATTTGTCATCTCTAGACCTGGGGTTAGAGGATTTCTTGGGAAACGTTGAGTTTCTCGAAATTTTCTTTGACCTGCACTCGTTAGCGAAATGTCCTATCTTTTCACAATTAAAACAAGTTCCAGTACCCTTATCAACAGGAGCTGATGAACTTGGCTTGTCTGAGATAGAAAAAGGTTTATTCTTTCTGAACATTTTCTTTTTGGCGAATCTCCTGAACCTTTTAGTTAGGAGGGCCAAAGATTCATCAAAATCTGACGAGTCAGAGTTTGAAGATCTTTCAGAGTCACTCTCCAACTCAGTGATAGTGATCGAGGGTCCCTGAGTGGAAGGTTACTTTGAGATTAAAGCAATAGGGGTGCTTTTGGAATCTTTTACAAGATTCATCTTAAGATGACACGATTGCTCATGGTTCAGCATTGTGCCATATAAGGTTGAAAGATTCATCAATTTGATATCTTTTGACAGCTTGAGACACATTGAATAGTTGTCCCAGCTTTCAGGTAGACTTTCTAAGAACTTTGTCAGTATCTCAAAGTTAGAATACTCCTTACCAACGTTTTTAAGATCTATGATTAAACAGTTAAAACGTTGATGAACTTCAGAGAGAGATTCATTCTTACCAGCGATGAAGCTTTCGTACTGTCTTACCAGGTTGATCTGTCTTGAGTCCTGGACTTCAGACGTTCCTTCATACTGAACACAGATTGTGTCCCACATGGCTTTGGCAGTTTTTAGGTTCATGACGGAGTGGTAGACTTCGTCAGGTAGCGCCATGGATAGAATGGATCTAGCTCTGGTACCCAGGCTTAGTTTCTTCTTGTCTTCATCAGTCCACATGTGGATCACCTTAGGCACCAGTCTATCTGGAATAGCAGGTCTATTCTCAGCGGCTGGAACTTCAGGATCTATTCTGATAGGGATATGTGGACCATGTTCGATATAGAAAGGTATAGTTGGATCTACACCCTCCAAGAAGAGAATCGTCCTATTTTTCCATAAGTTGAAGTTATCTCTGGAAAATCTAGGGGGTTTTGCAAGAGAACCGTTGTGTATGTAGTTTGTGTTTGTATTGGTGGTCATTTCTACAAGGAAAGAAAAGATTGGTATAGACAAGATTTTGTTTATGAGATTAAACAAATCTACTCTGATACCACTTGTTGGTCCCGAAAGGGATATACTAATTTGTAGAAAGGGGGGGGGGGGGGGTTGAATACAAATACACAAATTTTACTTTCTAGATTTCTTATTGATAAATCATTAACAATTTACAGCTTGTTACGGAACAAGATTAAGATAAATCCTAAATCTAAACAAGTTGGAACACTAAGTTTCTTGCACTAAGAACGAGAAGGAAATTACTAATAATAACCTATCTCAAGATAAGAAAGACGACTTGACCAGAGTTAGCCAGTGTGCTTCAAAATGAAGCTGGTGCGTCTTCTTATATACTGCATGCATTTAATGCATGGCAGTTTACACTTTACACGTGGCAGCAGCTGATTGGTTGTAGGATCTGACTTGAGTAGACAACCTTAGTAGCCGCATGCTTGAACAGTGTAGTATCAGAGTGGTTGTACGATTTCAGACAATAAGGAGGTTCTTTTCTGACATATTGTACAGAGTCGTGCAAGGGTGGTTAAGACAAAATTATTTTGTACGGAGGACTTCATGATTAACTTTCGTTGAACCAGAACTTTATCATTCTATATCAGCGATAGTGAAACTCTTATACTTTGTTTACCTACAATTTTCACTAAGTAGAATTGAGAGGGTCATTATCAAACTACTGAGGGTTTGGATCAACAGTCATTCCTCTAAATCTAAATCTAATTCTGAATTAGAAATGAATGTGTCCAAGCTTGCTAAGGAATTCCAACTGTTAAAACAAAACCTTTCTAAAGAAAAAGAGTTAAGAAAACTAGCTCAAAAATATATGTCCTTCTACAAGAGAGAGAGAAATCTCCTAGAAATGGAGAAGGAAGAGATTATTAAGAAACATCTGAGCTAGAGATTTTATAGAAACAAAAGGAAAACTCATTTTCTGAGAAATGTAAAGCTTATAAAGAGGTTTTAAAACAAAAGGCTGAGGAGGTAATGAGATCAGAGTATGAAAGAATGAACTTTGTTACATCAATCTCTACAGAGAAAAGAAATCTTAATCAAGAAGTAACAGGATGCACAAGATGTGCACGCTAAAATCAACTCCCAAATGGACACCCAAGGATCAGGGTTCAGTGACCTTGATCCTTTCACTGGAAGGAAGAAGACATCTATGTCAACTACCTTCTATGTTGGGAAGATCCAAATGTCAGATGGTGTACTCTCTGGTACTAGTGTCTTCAAAAGACCTAAAACCTTAGATATAACAAGGACCAGAAGACTGAGTTTCAGGAATGTTAGTTATGACTCCTTTGGTCATGAAAAGGTTAAAGAACCATCTCTCAAGTTTATTCAAGACCAAAGGAAATCTGAGATCATCATTCCTGGCTCTATTAAAAGTCTGGACCCCAAAGAGATTTTCAACTTTAACTAATTTAAGGATCAAAAGTCTGTCCCTTCTGTGGCTGAGTCCTCCAGTGCGAAAGCATAGAATGAGCTCAACCCTGAAGCCCCAGTCTTCTCTCCAACTTCTGAATCCATCAAAACATCCTTTGAAGAGGATCTAAAAGGAGTTCTTGAAGAAAACTCTGCATCTGATGCCTTATTACCCAAGTTCAGGAAGTTTAAGACATGTACCGTCAAGGATCTGTACTATGACTCCTCTAAGACAAACCTCTGTCAAAAACCCATGGAAGCCATCACCACAGACAGAGCCACCAGACACTTTTTAGACGCTGACTCTGACTCTGATTTAGAAGTGGATGAGCAGATTTTCTGTGAACAAGAAAATGTTTTGCACAAACCAAATCAAGCACTAGTTGGAGTTGGAATTTTGAACACTGTCAAACCTGTTATAAAGAACCAATCCAGAATCCCACTATGTACTGATGTTAAAAATATGGGCATCAGAATTTTGTCTTCAAAAGAGTTAGAAGCCAAGAGAAGAGAGAAAGTTAAGAGTACTTCTGTGAACAAATCCTATGTGCCTTATAACTACAAACGTATTAGGTTTACTCCAGAATAGAAAGGAAAAGTTAATTACTCACCTATTTCTCATTCTGCAGTGAATCAAAGAGGAAAATCTTTTTGGTACAAGGAAACTCATGTAATCAAAAGGTAATGAATGAAAACAACAAGTTGCATCAATCATTTTCGTGTTCTATCAACTGCAATTGCATCAAGCTTCTATTAATACTTCAAAATCATCTTAATGGTCCTCACTGCATTCTGAATTGGACACCAGAAAAGAAAAATCTAAAGACCAACCCACAGATCATGCAGAAAACGTCCTATGACACACCATCAAAGAAGGGAAATCCAACAAACAATTCTGTAAAAACCCCCAGCTCTAACAAGAAAAGACCCATTATGCAATGGGTACCTAAAAATAACTAACCTGTCTTGCAGAAGGAACATGTGCAAATCTAGTACCTAGATTCAGGATGTTCCAGGAACATGACTGGCAATAAGAAACTGCTGACCTCATTTAAATACAAAATGGGAGGTGCAGTAACATTTGGAGGATATGGGCAAGGACAGATTAAGGGCTATGGTATTTTAACAAATGGTGGTGTTTCTGTCTCTAAAGTTGCTTATGTTGAAGGGTTAAATCATAATTTGCTTTGCATAAGTCAACTTTGTGATCATCGTGTTGATGTGAATTTTAAGAAGGAATATTGCTCTTTATTAGTTTCAAAATCTGGTCAAGAGCTGCAAAGAGATGACAAAAAAGGAAATCTTTACAAAATGAATTTTAATCCAAATCAAACAACTACAACAGAAAAAATCTGTTTAGTTTCTTTGAAAAATGAAGATGCCTGGCTCCGGCACAAGAGATTTGCTCACCTAAACATTCCAAATCTTGACAAGCTTGTGAAACTAAATCTTGTCAAAGGACTACCTTCCTTAAAACTTGACAAAGACCATCTCTGTTTTGCTTGTGAGTTGGGTAAACTCAAGAGAGTCTCACATAAGGCAAAAAGTGATCACAACTGCCCTAGACCTTTGCATATGCTTCATGTGGATCTATGTGGCCCTATTTCAGTGCAAAGTCTATTTGGCAGAAAGTATATCCTAGTTCTTATTGATGAATATTCTAGATACACTTGGGTTGAGTTCATCAGAGCAAAATCTGATGTCCCAGAGATATTGATAAATCTATTGAAAAGGATACAGGTTCTGTTAAGCTTAAAGTTTCAAAAGATAAGAAGTGACAATGGGACAGAGTTCAAGAATGCCAGAATTGATTCCTACCTATTAGAGGAAGGAACCTCCCAGTATTTCTCTGCTGCCAGAACTCCTCAACAAAATGGTGTTGTTGAGAGAAAGAATAGAACTCTAGTAGAAGCTGCCAGAACCATGTTAGCAGGATCTGACCTTCCAATTAACTTCTGAGCAGAAGCAGTCTCAACAGCATGTTTTACCCAAAACAGAACTATCATTGTAAAAAGTTTTAAGAAGACTGCATATGAACTCATCAACAACAGAAGACCAAATGTGAAATGCTTTCATATTTTTGGCTGCAGATGCTTCATCTTGAATGACAGAGACCAGCTGGGAAAGTTTGATAAAAAGGCAGATGAGAAAAGATTCATTGGTTATTCCTTAACCTCCAAAGCCTACAGGGTCTACAAGATCAGAACAAATCATTCAAGAAAGCATAAATGTGTCCTTTGGTGAAAGATCGTCAAATGTATCTGAAAGCCAACCATCAGAGAGGTCACAGAAAGAAAAGGAAACGAGTTCCTGAAACACCAGATAAGAGAATATCAATCTGATATTCAATGATTTCTTTGATGATGAAGATTCATCTGACAGCATCAACAGAGGCAATCCTGTTCAAGTTTCAGAACAACAACAGTCAGGTACATCTCTATCTGGCCCTTCCAATACTTCGCCATCTACTTCTTTGAATACGGGTCAAACTTAAGGAGAAAACTCTAGACATCAATCAGAGATAGAGAATGATCCTGAACCTTCATCACCAGCTATGACTATTATTGGAAGAAATTCAATTTATGAAAGTTCACCTTCACAGAGCCATGTTGGTACCTTGTAGAGCAATGAGACTACTCATCAGAGCAGTATGCCTTAGAGCCCTGGTGCCAACACTTAGAACTCTGATGCTGTAAAAAAAATTCATCTCCCGATGCACATATACCACCAATTATCCATGCTCCCATGTCAAGATGGACAAACGATCACTAATAACATCAAATCATTTGTGCTATTGAAGATGGTGTTAAGACAAGGCCTGCTACATCAAATGAGGCCTTCTTTGTGAACTTTCTAAGTATGATTGAGCCCAAGAAGATAACTGAATCCCTAGAAGATCCAAACTGGATTGAAGCTTTGCAAGAAGAGCTTCTGGAGTTTGAGAGAAACAAAGTTTGGTCTCTGGTTCCACTTCCAAACGACAAATCCACTATTGGAACCAAATGGGTGTTCAGAAACAAAAAAGATGAGGATGGAATCATCATCAGAAACAAGGCAAGGTTGGTTGCTAAGGGATATTGCCAAGAAGAGGGCATTGACTATGATGAAACCTTTGTTCCAGTAGCTAAGCTAGAAGCAATCAAAATCTTCTTGCCTATGTTGCTCATAAAGGTTTTAAGATCTATCAGATGGATGTCAAGTCTGCCTTTCTCAATGGTGAACCACATGAGGAAGTATATGTCTGTAACGACCCGTCCCATATACATCATATAACATAACATACAAATCATTGATTCATAACAAAAAGTACATCATAGATCACATTCGGTCCGAAAGTCTTAAAACGTACTTTACATAAGAACTTCCTAATCAACATTAATCATCAAAAGCATCCGACATCTTATCCTTTCCTTTTCCGCTATAAGTTCCTCGACCTGGAATACATATTTTTGAAAACAAAATGAGGGTTAGACCAAACGGTCTAGTGAGATATTCCCTGTCAGTTTAGTAAACCTTTATAAAACCAGTTTATATAAAACTATATATCAAAATAGTTTATGTAAAAAAACCTTTGTAAGAACATACATATACCAATCAAGACTCGTGCACTGTGCTCACTCCTCATCCTCATTCCCCCTGGCCATATTAGTTGGTTGCGAGCCAACAACACCGCTGTACAACAACTACAGCACCACTGTACAACAACTACAGCAACACCTCCGCCGACTATAGTTCGGCTAACGTATCTTCGTGTAGTGCAATATACATATAAATACAATATATATCTCAATATATCATATTGTTATTTATAAACACTTTATCACATTCCAACCACATATATGTGTTCCAGTTGAAAACGTTTTAAATTAAAACTCACCTCGTGTGTTTATCACAAAACCTCTTCCAAGATAATTCACGTAGGTCGATCCTTCACAGAATCTGAAATCAGATAAAATACCAAATATCTCTTTTAACACTTAAACTTACAAAATTCTCAACTCAAATCGCAACCCAAATAAATTATAAATCGCAATGAACAGTACCAAGTCGCAATCTCCTATTGCGATTTCACCCCGAAGTCGCAACCCCTTATTGCGATTTCATCCCGAAGTCGCAACCCCTTATTGCGATTCCACCTTGGAGTCGCAACACACTATTGCGATTCCACCTTGGAGTCGCAACACACTATTGCGATTCCACCTTGGAGTCGCAAACCACTATTGCGATTCCACACTCGAATCGCAATCTACTACTGCGATTTCAAGCCAAGTCGCAAACGACCATTGCGACTTCAATGCCAAGTCGCAACCAACTGTTGCGACTTCGTTGAATGTCGCAGTCGTCTATTGCGACTTCGATGAATATTAGCCTACTGCGACTTCGATGAATGTCTCAGCCTACTGTTTCATCCTAAAACCCAGATTTTTACAGTTTTATTCTATACATGTTCATGTAATTTTGCAGATATGTTTAAGACCATTAGCACAACTTAACCATAAGCTTAAAATTCCCAAAACATCCATTTCTAACCAAAACCCACTTAGAACTTTACTAGCATTTTCAAGAACACTTCATGGAATTAAAATACTAATAAGATATGGATTGCTTACCTTGATTTCTTCAGATTTATACTTGAATCACTGCAGCAACTCCTTAATTCTTCCCTCTTCTTTCCTTTTAGCCCTTTTCGATCTCTCTTTCTCTCAACCGAAAATACTTTCACACACACACACACTTTGGACAAATATCTTCTAATGTCTCACAAGAGGACACCTCCTCTACATGAGGTGGTACTTGACGGTGGTGGGAGAGAGTTTGTGAAAAGAGACAAAACAAACCTCAAGTTTATCCTATTTGACACACCATACCCCTAAACTTCCATTATTAAATTACAACTTACCCCTTTAGTTTTTAACTCCTAAAATACTAGTATAAAACTTATAAATTCCTAATTTAAAATTAGATAAAATACATGGTTATTACAATGTCCAGTAACTTGTATGGGCTTAAGCAAGCTCCCATAGCCTGGTATGAAACTCTGTCTACCTATCTGTTGATCAACCATTTTGAAAAAGGTACTGTGGATGCTACTCTTTTTATCAAAAAGTACAAGAAATATATTCTTCTAGTACAAATTTATGTTGGTGATATTCTTTTTGGGTCTATTAAGCAAGAGTATTGTGATAGGTTTGAGGAGTTAATGAAAAGTGAATTCAAAATGAGCATGATGGGGGAACTCTCTTTCTTCCTTGGTTTACAAGTAAAATAAACTATCAGAGGCACTTTTATAAGTCAATCAAAATATGTAACGACCCGGTTTCCCAAACATACAACAAATAACATACATTGCATAACTTCATTACATTCATAATTAAAGGTACATCACAAACCAAGTACGGTCTCAATAGTCTTGACATTACAAAATATATAAAAGCTTCCTAATCAACATCCATCAAAAGCTTCCTACACTTCATCCTCTCCTGCCGATCCTTAACCTGGAAAACATATTTTTGAAAACAAAATGAGGGTTAGACCAAACGGGTCTAGTGAGTTAATCCCGGTCCTTTCCAAAATCATTATAAAACCTTTTATGTAAATCCTTTGTATCAAAATAGTTTAGATAAACCTTTGGTAATTCTTTCGTAAAATATAAACATACCACACGTATTTAAATACCAATCCAGACTCGTGCATCGTGTACATCTCATTCACCTTATTCCTCCACAAATGGCCATATTAGTTGGTAGCAAGCCAACTAACAAATCAACAACCGGTCCGCTCACCGGAACCCGGCTACCTATCGGTCCGCACACCGGAACCCGACTACTCACCGGTCCGCACACCGGAACCCGGCTACACACCGGTCCGCACACCGGAACCCGGCACCAGTGCACTCGTGTAGTGCAAAGCTTATATAAATACAATATATATCTCATTGCATCATATTGTCATTTATATACACATAATCATATTCCTACCACATAATCACCTCATTTATATATACACATACTCACATACATATATAAACACATATATGTATTCTAGTTGAAAACGTTTAAAGCAAAACTCACCATGGATGCTTAAAATACGCTTCCAAGCCTTTCTCCGAGCTATCCGTTCCTTTATCCAAATACCTCAGAATCTGAAACCATTTACATACAAATATCTCCTTACCAACTTATGTATATGACTTACTAGCAGGTTATGGACTCTAGATACATCTACATAACTTTTATCCTCAAAATTACCCAAACAGCCAAGTTATCCGGACAACCCGGACAACACCACTTTTCCGGACAACAAGACTTTTCTGGACAACCTCAGTAATCCGGACAGCACGACTAATCCGGACAACACGAGGAATCCGGATGCCATCCGGACTCTAAATCACCCGGAAACTCTCAAACAAATCATCCGGACACTATCAATAAACTACCCGGACACCACCCAAGAAACTACCCGGATACCTTCATATTATCCGGACACCTCTGACTATTTATCCCATTTTCACCCAGAAATCGACTGAATCATTAACATAAGTGTTTGGGATGTTTCTACTCCGATAGGAACTACTTACTAGCAATTACCAACACAAAATACACAGGGAACATACCTTAAATCATTTCCAAGCAATCCAATTGAAGCCTTAACCCTAGCTTTCTTCTTTTCTCCTTCTTGCTCTCTCAACACACACACACACAACACCTACTGAAATCTGGATAATTGTTGTAAATGAAAATTTCTGGATATAGCTTAAGGGATAATATCTATCCATACTTACCATATAGACCTTGAACTTCTCAATAATGACCCAAACACCCCTAAACTTATAATTTATCCAAACATACCCTAAACATCTAACTTTAAAGTTAACTTTATTTAACGGAAAGGAGATTTTAACTAACGAACTTATCCGGGGTATTACATTATCTCCCCCTTAAAAGAATTCCGTCCCAGAATTCGGTTAAGCAATAAACGAGGGTAACTACTATCATGTCCTATCCAATGGTCCTTCACTCTGATCATTACATTCGACTACTTTCTCCCATTCTCTTCTCAACATAAAACACATTTTCTCCAAGGATAGCACACTAGAAGGTACTCACTCTTAACAGATCCTATAAGCTAGCTTTCTTTCGCCTCCAAACCAATTGCACGCACCTAATTTCAACAACTACTATACTTTACTAACAACTTCACCATACCTCATATCAGAAGCTTAATCGAGTCAATCCGAAATCACACTCAATGCTCAAAATAACTTCACATTTTCCATTTCTCAAACTGTAATACTCTATTCTTTAGCTAACCATTTATTGCCACTCCATCCTCTTATTCTTGAATAACACTACTACACACCGCCTAGACATCCATACCTCTCCCCACATACTTTTGGCACCTCTACACAACTTACAAACAAAATTCCGAGCAGAGGTTTCCACTTATACTCACCCCATATCCTCACAAATCTACCACTTAATCTCACGAAATTCATTACTACTACACCTCGCACATTCACTAATTATAAACTGCCACCATCTTATCCACATTACCCCACACATTTAAACAATACCTTTCTTGATAGCGTCAACAATCACATTAAGTATAATCTACACAACATACTAAACTGTCGCCTTCATGACTAGGTCAAGACTTTACGCACTATCGTTACCTTCCACACACAATTCATCACGTTCTACATATTGCTATTATTCTTTACACTCAAGCCATCACACTCTACACACTAACAAATTAGAACAACAATAATTAAACACACCCTTCTATATCTCTAACACAATTATCAAATATTTTTCTAACACAAATAATAAAATTGAAAACACAAAAGAATCGGTTTGCACCGAAGTCAGATAACACTTTAGCACGTATAAAGTTTATAGAAATATACCTGTCTTCATCTCTATCCATACGTCGAGTTCGACTTGCCACTCTGTTGATTTCAACAAGGTTAATATACACGTAAGCACATACCCAATATAACAAGATATTCCGGTTCAACATGTACTTGTAAGTTCACGCTTACACTGGCCAGGTGTAATTTGAACATACCTTACATGATGTTCCTTCTACCTTTTTATACTTAACATCCCAAGGTTCTAAAATAATAAGGACATCCTACTTCACATGCAGTTTAAGTCTAGGTATAAATCCAAATACCTAAATCTCTTAAACTAGGGCTCTGATACCATTTGTAACGACCTGGTTTCCCAAACATACAACAAATAACATACATTGCATAACTTCATTACATTCATAATAAAAGGTCAATAGTCTTGACATTACAAAATATATAAAAGCTTCCTAATCAACATCCATCAAAAGCTTCCTACACTTCATCCTCTCCTGCCGATCCTTAACCTGGAAAACATATTTTTGAAAACAAAATGAGGGTTAGACCAAACGGGTCTAGTGAGTTAATACCGGTCCTTTCCAAAATCATTATAAAACCTTTTATGTAAATCCTTTGTATCAAAATAGTTTAGATAAACCTTTGGTAATTCTTTCGTAAAATATAAACATACCACACGTATTTAAATACCAATCCAGACTCGTGCATCGTGTACATCTCATTCACCTTATTCCTCCACAAATGGCCATATTAGTTGGTAGCAAGCCAACTAATAAATCAACAACCGGTCCGCTCACCGGAACCCGGCTACCTGTCGGTCCGCACACCGGAACCCGACTACTCACCGGTCCGCACACCGGAACCCGGCTACACACCGGTCTGCACACCGGAACCCGGCACAAGTGCACTCGTGTAGTGCAAAGCTTATATAAATACAATATATATCTCATTACATCATATTGTCATTTATATACACATAATCATATTCCTACCACATAATCACCTCATTTATATATACACATACTCACATACATATATAAACACATATATGTATTCCAGTTGAAAACGTTTAAAGCAAAACTCACCTTGGATGCTTAAAATACGCTTCCAAGCCTTTCTCCGAGCTATCCGTTCCTTTATCCAAATACCTCAGAATCTGAAACCATTTACATACAAATATCTCCTTACCAACTTATGTATAAGACTTACTAGCAGGTTATGGACTCTAGATACATCTACATAACTTTTATCCTCAAAATTACCCAAACAGCCAAGTTATCCGGACAACCCAAACAACCCGGACAACACCACTTTTCCGGACAACAAGACTTTTCCGGACAACCTCAGTAATCCGGACAGCACGACTAATCCGGACAACACGAGGAATCCGGATGCCATCCGGACTCTAAATCACCCGGAAACTCTCAAACAAATCATCCGGACACTATCAATAAACTACCCGGACACCACCCAAGAAACTACCCGGATACCTTCATATTATCCGGACACCTCTGACTGTTAATCCCATTTTCACCTAGAAATCGACTGAATCATTAACAGAAGTGTTTGGGATGTTTCTACTCCGATAGGAACTACTTACTAGCAATTACCAACACAAAATACACAGGGAACATACCTTAAATCGTTTCCAAGCAATCCAATTGAAGCCTTAACCCTAGCTTTCTTCTTTTCTCCTTCTTGCTCTCTCAACACACACACACAACACCTACTGAAATCTGGATAATTGTTGAAAATGAAAATATCTGGATATAGCTTAAGGGATAATATCTATCCATACTTACCATATAGACCTTGAACTTCTCAATAATGACCCAAACACCCCTAAACTTATAATTTATCCAAACATACCCTAAACATCTAACTTTAAAGTTAACTTTATTTAACGGAAAGGAGATTTTAACTAACGAACTTATCCGGGGTATTACAAAATATGTTTATGATATTTTGAAAAAAGTATAAGCTCAATAACTCAAATCCTATGAAAACTCCTACTGCCACTGGAGTGAAACTTGACCATGATCCAGAGAGTGAACCTGTGGATGTCAAGAACTACAGAGGCATGATAGGATCTCTTATGTACTTAACTGCTAGTAGACCTGATATAATGTGTGCAACATGTCTTTGTGCTAGATTCCAAGCTAATCCAAATGAATCTCATTTATCTGCTGTCAAGAGAATATTTAAATATCTTAAAGAGAATGAATTCATGGGTCTCCGGTATCCTTTTAGCTCTGGTTTTTAGCTTGTAGCATACAAAGATTCCGACTATAGAGGATGCAGGAATGACAGAAAGAGTACCTCTGGTAGCTGTCAATTGCGAGGGGATAAGTTGGTCAGTTGGAGTTCCATTATGCAAAACTGTGTCTCAACATCTACAACAGAAGCAAAATCTGTTGCTGCTGCTAGTTGTTGTTCACAAGTCATATGGATGAGAACACAACTGAGAGACTATGGTTTGGAGTACAACAAAATTCCCATTCTTTGGGACTCCAAGAGTTCAATAGCCATTACAGTAAATCCTGTGCAACACTCAAAGACAACGCACATTGACATAGGGTACCACTTTATCAAAGATCATGTTGAAAAGGGGACAATTAAAATGTATTTTGTTTCAACTGACTTCCAACTTGCTGACTTATTTACAAATTCTCTTGATGAAAGGAGATTTAATTTCTTAATCAGCAAGATGGGAATGGTGAACATGTCCTCCTAAAACTCTGTCAAAATCATCAGAGATTCTGATGTTGATTTCAGAGCTCTGACAAGGTAGTTAGGAAGGTTACATCACTAGAGTCTCTATTGTTAATCTCAGAACTCTGACAACATACTTTTTCAAATCAAGGGGGAGTTTAAAAGAAAATAAGCAAGGTTTTAGGGGGAGCATGTAAAAACTTGACAAATTTTCATGACTTGCTTGGTGAATAGAAGGTACTCTTTTAAGAGAAAAGAGGAAAACCTATTGTGATGAAACCTTTTTGATCAAGTCTAAGAGAATACTCAGAACTCTGAGAATTCACCAGAGCCTCTAATGGAGCTCACCAGAACTCTGTGAAATCTCTGAGAAAGTTATGTTGTATACGTTCTCTGACTTCACTCACATTAGATATAGGATTTGCAAATAATTTTAGGGTTAAGGTGAAAATTTTGGTAAATTATGGGATACTTGATCGAATGTCTGAAGAATCTTATCAGAGGAGCATACAACAAGAACTCCACCAGAGCTCTGTTCATTTCAATACCTTGTGCCTTTTTCTGGTAACACATTTGGAACGCTGGTTATTTCTGAGCATCAACTACCTGTCACCCACAAATCTCTAACCGTGATGTTTCCATATCATAAAAGTTGTTAGTTTCCATATACTCGTGGAATTCCCTCATTGGACAACTGGCAACTAGCTGTACCCACGCTCCACAATTGGAGACGTTCCACAATCTGACACTCGAGTACCTTTTCGGAGTCACCACTGACAAATCCCTGGGCATAAATACCCACTTGATATATCCACTTCATTCTTTACATCCTTTGATTATTCAAACTTGATTTTCTCTCTTTCGAGCCAAAAACCCCTTCAGTGTTCTTCAAACCTTCAACCTGCAACAATGGTGAATCAAGTAAACTCTGCTGAATCTAGCAGAATCGTACCAGTAGACCAGATAGTTATTGAACCTTATGAGTTTGTAGACAACAACTATCGTTTCTCAGCAAACCCAGCCAACTTTGAACCCACTTACCACATATTTGTCGAGTTCTTTCAACAATCTGAAATCTTTCTAGCCTTAACCAAGTTCGACAAAAACGGGCCACAAATTTATGTCCAACAATGGTGGACAACATGCCAGTACGTGGAGGAATACAACGGGATAATGGAGAAGGTTGACGTCGGAGAAGATGGAGGAGCGGGGACTATTCGTATTCGTCCCAAAATGATCAGACACGTTATTGAAATGAGAACTCTGCAACTAGGAGTTTATGCATATGAGAAACCTCCAAAAGTGTTGGTCCCGAAGGCCTATACAAGTTTGTAGAAGGGGGGGTTGAATACAAACACACAGATTTTACTTTTTCTAAATTGTTTATTGATAAATCATTAACAATTTACAGCTTGTTGCGGAGACAAGATTAAGGATAAACCTAAATCTAAACAAGTTGGAACACTAAGGTTTCTTGCACTAAGAGAGATAAGGAAATTAATAACAATGACCTATCTTTGAGATAAGAGATTTGAACTTGTTCAGAGTTAGCAAGTTACTTCAAATGAAGTGAGTTCATCTCTTTATATATTGCATGCATTAAATGCATTTCAGTATATACTTTACACGTGTCATCAGCTGGTTGGTTGCATGTCATTGACCTTGGTTGACAACCTTAGTAGCCGTATGGATGAATAGTGTAGTATCAGAGTGGTTGTACGATTTCAGATTTTCGGAGGTTCTTTTCTGACATTTCGTACGGAGGCGTGCAAGGGTGGTTAAGACAAAAGTACTTTGTACGGAGGACTTCATGATCAGCTTTCGTTGATTCAGCGATCTATCATTTCATATCAGCGAATGATAGAGTTAAGCGATAGCTGAAGTCTTGTACTTGATACTTCACGTTGAGTGGACAAATCTGAGTCTTCGCTGATCCGCATCAGTTCATTAGGAGACTTGTCGCTGGTTCTTGAGCTTGATCTTCGACTTCAGCGTAGAACCTTTGTTGACGTGAAACTTGTCTTCAGGGATCATAAGTAAACAACTAACTTATCAGCGATCACCATAATGACTGAACAGACTCAGAACATTAATGGTGAACAGTGTTCGCTGAATGTTTAATCTAAAGAGCGAGAGTTCCTATCAGCGGTATTGGAAGATCTTAGTACTTATCAGCGATAGTGAAACTCTGATACATATTGTTTACTTACAATTTTCACAAAGTATTTAAGAGAGGGTCATTATCAAATCACTGAGAGTTTGGATCAACAATCTCCCCCTATTTGATTATGACATAGCAACAAAGAAAATTGCTATTTAATGAAAACATAAGGATAAAAAGAACTCATAAAATATTTGTCCCTTTTACTGTTTTCTGGGATCTTTTCAGTACTGATGGAGTAAAGTACGTTTGCTGAAATCTTTCTTTAAAATATCGAATCAGGTTACAATGAAGAACATAAAGATTACAAGTACAAGCGAAATAATTTACAAGTACAAAAGGATAACTGATACAATAGAGAAAAAGGAGATTATATCAGTTTTCAAAGGGTTCTTCCTTAATGAGAAGTTCATCAAGGGTCTTTTTAGTGGGGATCATCCAGTCAGGGACTTTTACTCCTTGATTCTTTAACTTCAGAGTAGCTTCAAAAATCAAGGGCTTCAGGTGTCTAGCTTTGATGTCGCGTCTGACTTCACACCAGTGTACGAGATCTCTGAGTTGTTCGATGGGAGCGATTTGGAGCTCAGAGACACGTTGAAAGTGATGATTTCCATCATAGTCTAAGAAGAATATACCATATGGATCACTTACTACTGTGCCAGGGATGAAGGTTTCTCCAGGTGGTAGGGAGGTGTCAAGCATTGAAAGATCAGCATCGGGGCCAAGAACTTCAGCACGAGAGAAACCAATACCTGTTTCATTTCGAATGATTGGACCTGAATAAGAAACTTTCTTCTTCTTAGCAGAGGCTTTCTTTGGTTGAGGAAGAGTAGGAGGAATATCCACAGCAGATGAAAGCAAGTCGATCTGTTTGTTTAAGATCATCTCAACATGGCTTTTGAATTTTGAGCGTGATCCGTGAATGGCTAATTTCGTTTCTAACCATTCAGAGAGACCAAACTTTTCTAATGAAGCAGCATAGAAGGTTTGCTTGGTTTTGCCATCTCTGTAGATATCCACTTCAACAACAGGAACATCAACGAACATTTTTCCTCTAATGTTGGCTTTGATTATCTTGGATGGTCTTGATCGATAGGTCAGCATTTGATTAGCCCATTTGTTAGACCCAGATTTAACAGGTAACAACGATTCAATGAGGAATAACAATAACAGATAATGATTTCAACTTGTCATCCCTCTCACATTCAAGAATTAAGATAGTTACAAATATTGTAATGAAATCAAAACTATCTCTCTCTAACAATTAGGCTCTCTAATGGATAATGAATCGCTTCACCCAATTCTAAAGGTTAACATAACCTTATATACCAAGGCCTATTAGCACAAAGGCCCATGGCCCATAAACCTTATCTAAGCCCATTTATGATTAAAGGCTTTTACAAATAATTAAATAAACTCTATAATTAAGAACTATAATTATTTATATATCTTTCTAATATGTAGGACATTTATTGTCCTAACAATCTCCCCCTAAAGATATATAAATAAAAATCGGTCTTGAAACCTTCAAATCTTGATCTTCTCTTCTTCTTGAATCTTTGAAATGCAATGATGTTGCTTGTCTTCATGTCATTTCAGCGCTCCCCCTTGAATAAGCTCTTGGTCTTCAAATCTTCAACGAATCTGTCTTTGAATCGCGAGTTGAATTTGCTTTCAGCTTCAGCTTTAAGAACTTTGTAGAATCGAAATGCTTGAAGTAGGAAATACTGAATTGTAGCGAACACCACTTGATAAACGAAGAGAATCGGATTTCGAAACTTGACCGTTACTCCCCCTTGGCTTTTGCATGGGGACTTCTTTACTCCCCCTCGACTTTTGCTAACTCCCCTCAACTTGATATGCGGTGTCTTTGAATCTGTACCCTTACTCCCCCTCATGATGAGTAAGAGCATCCGGAGCATCATGCACGTTCAAAGACAAAGGTGACGAGTAGCAAAAATCCAGATAAAACATTATAGTAACCAGGGTAATCAGCTAACACAGAAACACAGAAGTAACTGTTATCACAACAATTTAAAAAAATTGTGTGGCCTATGTTCAGAGCTGGTAAGGGGGTATCTCTGATAGGACTTCCAGTTATCACTGAAGTAAAAATTTAAAATTACTTCTCAAACTGTTCCGGTAATATCACAAAGATATGCGATGGGAATCACAAAGACTCGTGCATGTGTGAAAGAATAAATTCTATCTATCAGGCTCAAAGATTGACTTAACCTGGGACGCAAGTTAAAAATCAATTGACACAGTGATAAGAATATGAAGTTCGGAGACCGGAGCTGATGTCTTCCTGTTTCAATATCTAAGACCTCCGAGTGAGGAATAGATAGATTATGTGCTAAGTCTCCGTGAATATATGAAACAAGCATCTGTTGTGAGATACTTGAGTGGCTGGGTGGGGTGACACGAGTTATCGACACTGGGTCCATGTCTATTTCAATACTCATGTCCAAAGAACGAGAATGAATAGATTGTGTGGTTACCCGGATAACTGACTCGGTTTGGTAAGGACCAATAATTCTTTTAAGTCCTGCCACAGCCTCACCATATTCTTTTCACTCCAAACTCATCTATCATCTAGACCCCTCACTGTTGTCTATAAAGGATGTGTTTCTTGGGTAGGTCCTTCAGGTTCTGGCTTGACCATAGAAACAATGTAAGTCATAACACTCCTTTCATGCCACGAGTATAACAGTTTAGTAAAACAGTTGAAGTACGAGTTCTAAACTGAAATGTTTAGAAGTCAAAGCATTTAAGAACGAGTCCTGATATGAGTTGATCAGAAGTCATAACTTTTAAAAACGAGTTCTGAACTGAATTATTCAGAAGTCATCAGGAACCAGAAGCCGAGTTGCCTCTAGCCCAAATGGTCATTGATATGGACATTTCAGATGATGAAGCCCCAACGGTTGAAAAGCCCGAGGGTACAAGACAGGAATTGGTCACTGAAGAACCATCAGACATGCCTTTGCTCACCTTGAGAGATCCAGCATGTGACACCAACCCGGAAACTGAAGACGTATGGTACGAAAAAGCTGCCAGAGCCGTCAACTTCGAGGTAAATTTGGTGTTTCCTACTGATGAAGACGACAACATAGACTACGACCAATTTCTGCTTCAGAACTATTATGGTGCACCTCCCGTTCACTCGACTCCACCTGCCACGACTACATATCAACCCGACAACTACAATGCAGAAATCCCGACATCTCCTCTACAAACGACAGCTCCTGATCTTCCTCCCCCTCCTCAGCAACAAAACCGTTGGGAGAAGATCAAGATCCTCATTCCTCATCTGGAGGAATCCCTGAAGAAGCTGTTCGTTCACCGAATTCGCCCGATCGAGCCGACCTTCTGCCTTGGCATCTACAGTCCTGAACCAGCACGTCAACTCCGATACCTAGAAGCCATGAAGCGGTGTCTTCCGAGAGATCAGGTTCGAACCAAATATAAAATTTCAGAGGTGCTAAAGATTCAGTCAAACAAAATTATGAAGATCGTCTTTCCCGTTTTCACTGTTCGACGTGAAGACGGAAAAGAATGGATTTTTTCTGAGGCTGACTTTAAGCATCTCCATCCGTTCGACCTCCTGGTCCTTTTGAAAGACCTTCGCACCAGAACCATCCGACCGCTTGCTGTAACAAAGGCGCTCGAAGCGGTTCGACGATTCCTCGTCCGTTCTATTATGATGTCTTATCTTACAGACTTTCAAATGACAATCGATAACCGATCAAAGAAGGTAAATCTGCTCAAACCGAATCTGAAAGCTCCTGAACTGTCGATGTATCCCGAGAACGCAATGCTGCTTCGACCGGAATTTGGGATCGTCTTCCTCAACGCTCAGAAAGAAAAGAAGTTTATGAGGTTCAGTCAGGTAGATCGATTTTGCGACGGCACACTGCTCAAGGTTCAAGACGCTCTTCGGAAGATCATCAAGCACGAATCAGAAAATCCAAAGGTATCCTATGTTCCAAATCTGAATGAAAGAACTGCACAGAATGCTTTGGATATTGTTGAAGATCGTCTCGACTACCGTCGTGCCATTAGATTCTTCGAGGTTCATTTTGCACTACGCAAACGGTATGTCTTCAACTGGCAAGAGATAGAGCGCGAATTTGAACTTCAAATCAAAGGGGGAGATTGTTAGGGCAAGTTTTATGTGTTGATTTAAAGTTCAAGGGTGTAATTTGTATTTCCTTAAACATAGTCCATAGTGAACGGGCCGTGGGCTTGTTACCACGGGCCCAGCATATATAATGTGCAACTAGCTTAGAAAAATAGCTAGTTGTCTCATTTTAGCTTTCAGCATTATAACGATTATTCTCTGATCAAATAGCTAAGTGGGCAGCCTTTGTGATTACTTTATTCGTTCATATCTTTATTCACATAAACACGATTGTTGCACGGATCTGGATCCTACACCATTCCAAGGTTGTATCAGAGACCTTTGTCTTTTCTCTAACGATTTCTTGAGCATCATCCCAGAGCTGACGTTGAACATCAATGGGAACTCTTTTCAGCTTGGGGTCTTTGATTGATCGTTGAGTAAGCTTGATGGCGTATTCTCTGTCTTTCTCTTCAGCTTCCTTTCTTTCAGCGATGAGGCCTTCAGCTCTGAGGTGTTCCTTGTATTCAGCTTTTGAAATTTTGAACTTTGGAGGAATAGAAGGCAGTTGATCACGCCTTAGAATGATTCGCTGATCCTCGAATCGCTTTATTATTTCCTCTTTTCTCTTTTGATCCTCTTCACTCAGCTTTTGAGGAGCTGAGGAAGGTCTTTTTCTGTGCGAGAGAGGTTGTTCTTCTGGTTCATCAGTCTCAGAGATCAAATCTAAGACTGGGATTATTTCATCAGCAGCAGCTGGCTTTATTTGTGAAGTCGCAGTAGTAGAACCTTCAGCGACATCCTCAAACAGGGGAGAGGACTAGCTGAAACACAACGATCTTACAAATAAGAACATGGGTAGAAGAACTTGGGTAGAAAGAGAAAGATAAATATGTTCAAGTGTAGGCTAGGGTAGTAGAAATTGCAGTGTGGAGGAGGGAGAAAGAGATGTTTAGTGTACCTGACAAACCGGCTTTTCAAGAAACATTATCAGATTGTCGTCTTTAGCAACGCTTTTGCCTTTGCCTTTCTCAGCGCCAGAGGCTGAGGGCATTTGTCTTTGTCCGCTCCCCTGTTGGTTCATTTATTGAAATTCCCTTAAGAGCTTTGATCCTTGGGGCAGGTTTGACGATAAAGAAATCATCGTCATCTTCGTCATCATCATCATCATTCTTCTTTGGAGAAGAAGATGGTTCATCATCAGGGATGTCGACGGCTTCATCATCGCCTGCTTCGGATTCTTCAGCGTCTTCTTCGAGTTGCTCCCCCTCAGATACAGAGGCGAGCTTCTCGGTTCCCTCAGGGTTTTCATCTCCCTAAGGTCCAGCGGCTGCTTCCGCTTCAATAGTCTTCTCACCCTCTTCAGCGAAGGTGAGGTCTTCGTTCTTCTCTCCCCTGATAGATTCATCATGGGAAAGGTCTTCAGCGCTCTTCTCCCCGGGATGTTCAGCGCTCTTTTCCCCCTCTTTTTCATGATGACTGAGGGAGGAATGGGCAGACTCTTCAGCTGTGGGAGGCTCTCTGTCTTCTTGGCCAGAGATACCCACATAGCTTTCAATCTTTGCTAATCTGACTTCCAGGCCAGTTTTAGCAGGATTGATCTTTTCCAGCTCTTTGCGATCCGCCGCTGTGAAAGTTTCCAAAGCAGGGGCAGGGGCAGGTTCAGGAGCAGGAGTTCTCGCCTTGTTGAGCAGCTCTTCAAGCATTGTTTTCATCGAACCAACGTCGATCTTTACAGAGCCTAAGTCAGTCGTCAGAGTTTGAACATTTGTCTTCACAGCAGACATATCACCCTCTTGTGCTCCAACCGATGTCTTCAGCGTTGTCACTTCGCCGGACATGGAGGAAACTGATTGTTTGAGTGAGGTGTAGTCTGTGTAGATATCAGCGAGCACCTTAGCAAAGTCGCTGAGAGTCTTATCAACTTGCTTCAAGTCATATGTGTAAGCCTTCTTCTCTACCACCGTTGTTAGCATTGTCAAATTCTCTCCAGCGTTTGTTACAGCTGTAGAGTTGTTGGAGAGTGTGGTGGTGAGACCGGTCAGCTTTGTTTCCACGGACTTCAGAGACTCGTTGATGTCTCCCAAATTAGGACCTGTAACACATAAGTACTTGTGAACAAAGGAAAGCTCAGAAGTTTCAGGTTTAGTTACAGTGTATATGGGTTGATTTGTACCTGCAGGAGGATTGACGAACTCGTCAAAGTTGCGGATTCCTGAAAAATGTTCCATATCTTCCTCAAAAGTTCGGTGAGGAATGGTGATCTCTGCAGGTCCTACCTTCATCATTCGTTGAGAAGCGTCAGCGGTGGCTTCTGGAATGATGGCATCTCCAGTGTTCTTTGGAGGAGTGTCCAAGTGAGTGGGGGGAGAAGCGAAGGATAAGAAAGGGGTTCGGGTACTGAGTTCAGCGTTGGAATCGCTGAGAATCACTTCAACAGTCCTTTGAGAGACTGAGGGAGGTTGGGTAGGTTCCAAGTTTCTAACCTCAGCGTTTGGAGACGCTGAAGTCTGGATTGAAGGGATGGCTTGAATGGGTGCGGCAGAGCGTACCACGGAACTTTCCTTCAGCTCGTCAGAATGAGCTGAGGAGTCTTCAGCATGGGATTGCTGGGGTTGCTCCTTGGTTTTCTTGATCCTTTTGGAATCAAGTTGGGTGTGAGAGTGTTTCCTTTTCTTAGAAGGAGAGGATTGTGTGGCCGGGGTATCAGCGATGGGTATTGTCGCTGAAGGAGCCACAGAAGTCGAAGAATTGGGGTTAAGAAGAGAGAGAAGGGTAGAGAGACGTACCTCATTGTCGACAGGTTTGAAATCGAGCACCTTAGGGCCAACCTGAGAAAGTTTTAGGTCACCCTCTTGAGGATAGCTGTCCTTCAGGCCATATTGGAAGATGGCGCTGATGAAACGGGGGTAGGGAACCCATGCAGGTCTATCAGCAGCAGAATCTACTCTTTGTACTAGGTCATCATAAATGATAGATGCCCAGTCAATATGTAGACCTTTCAGCAGTACGTATCCCATAGCCTGCTGAGGTTGAGCGGCTTGATCAGAGGAGCCGGTCTTCGCTGTCATGCAGCTGATCAGGTGTGCGAAGATGAAATTCATCTCGCTGGGCATTTTGGACTTCTTTATCAGCGTCAGCTTCTTCTCGGGCTTCTTGTCCCTTCCAGTTTCCCAGATGTAACCCATTGCGTCGAGGAAAGCAATGATTTCTTCTCTGTCAGCATGCTTCTTATGGTCAGGGAATGGAACAAATGGTTTTTCTTTGGTAGCATTTGGAAAGTTCAGGGCTTTTCGAATGATATAGGGGGTTATCTTAATTGTGCCATACTCAGTATCGCTGAGTATGCAATCGATGGTTTTGGATGCATCTTTGGCGGAGGGTAGCTGAGTGTGTCTGGCAGAGTACCAGAACTGGGATAGTAGTAGCTGACTTGCAGGAGGTGTGATGGTCAGGGCTGTTGAAATGCAGCAGTTTTTCAGGAAATTCACAGCATCATCCAGATGTGTGACTTGCTTTCGAGGAGGAAACTCGAGAAGCGCAGAGAGGTTGTAGACCTTGGTCCAATCTAGTTGATCCAGCTTGAACTTAACCTGAGGGGCTTTGATGATGTCCACTTCCTCAGAGTCAGCGGAGATGGACTCAGCGGTAACATTGATCTTTGAAGATGCCATTTCTCTGTATTATCAGTCCAACCAAAGATGTTAACAAATAATAATTGTCTTAATGTGGAAAGAAATTTCCATTAAGATGTTTCGAATTTTATCCAGTTCATTCAGACAAAAATGTCTTAATGAAGATTAGGGTTTTTCTTGATTTTTGACAGAAAAGTAAAACCCATTGAATCTTGTTATCCAGTTTTTGATGAAGAAATTAGATTCTGGAAACGAATGAAGAACAAGTTTAAGATTTTTGCATTTAAACTTGAAGAACAACCATGAAATGATTGTGTTCATAAAACCATGAAAGAAATGATTTCATTTTACAAAGTTCTTTTGTTTGATCTTGTTAAAACAAAGAGAAGATCGGAAACAAGTTATACGCATTTGAAGAAAATAAGAACATATTAACCTTGAAGTTTTGATGAAGAAGATGATGAATAGTTCTTTGAAGATTTGAGAGCACAAATGCAACAGTAATTCTTTTCTTGCGGAGGAAGATTGATCGCGTAAAAGACAAATATAAACCAAGAGTTGTTTATATAGGGAGTTTTAGAGAGAGAAAACCTTGAGCGGGAAAAGGTTTTCATCATGACACGGACACGTGTTTGCATTTGATTGGAAGTTTGAACGAAACGTGCAAACGTGTGTCAGAAAGAAGTCGTGCCTGGTGTTATCCGTTGCAATGACGTCACAACTGTCCTTTCACATTCTTTTAGGGTGTCTCTGAGGTTTTGAAAGCTCAGGTACTCTTTTGAAAAACATGAAGAACTGAATAGAAAATATCAGTGAAGGTTTTAAGAACTTTCAAAATATCGCTGTTAAGGAAGAGATATTCAGCGATGCATTTGTTTTGAAATCTTGCATTTTCATGCGTTTGTCAGAGAGAGAAAACATACCTGGATATCAGTTTAACCAAGTTTATTCAGAGAGAAGATGATTGAATAGGTTATACTAGTTGATTTTATCCTATCGCTGATCTAATGTGAACCGCTGAAGATTTTACCCTTCAAAGTTCAGCATTCCAAGCTCGCTGATGAGAAAGTTGAATCTTGTCTCATCAAGAGGTTTGGTAAATAAATCAGCTAACTGATAATCAGTTGGGATAAAATGAAGTTCTATATCACCATTCATCACATGATCTCTGATAAAATGATATATGATTTCTATGTGGTTTGTCTTTGAGTGTAGCACTGGATTGTTTGCTATAGCGATGGCACTAGTGCTGTCGCAATAGATTGGAATTTTGGAGAGCTGAAGATCATAGTCTAGTAGCTGATTTCTCATCCACAAGACTTGAGAACAACAGCTTCCAGCGGCTACATATTCAGCTTCAGCTGTGGAAGTGGACACTGAGTTTTGCTTCTTACTTGTCCAACTTACCAGCTTTCCACCCAGGAGCTGACATCCTCCTGTGGTGCTTTTCCTATCCATTTTGCAACCTGCAAAATCACTATCCGAATAGGCGGTTAGATCGAATCCTGAGTCTTTGGGATACCAAAGGCCTAGATTCGCTGTACCCTTAAGATATCGAAAGATTCGCTTTACAACTTTCATATGAGATATCTTAGGTTCAGCTTGATATCGTGCACACAAGCATGTTGCAAACATAATATCGGGTCGGCTAGCTGTAATATACAATAGTGAGCCGATCATCCCACGGTACAGCGTGACATTGACAGGAACACCCTTTGTGTCCTTATCAAGTGTCATCGGTGGTGCCATAGGGGTTTTCATAGCTGAACTTTCAGGTAAGTCGAATTTCTTCAGCATATATCTTTAACATATTTTCCCTGATTTATGAAAGTTCCTTTTTTAGTTTGATTAATTTGAAGACCAAGGAAATATGTTAGTTCACCCATCATGCTCATTTTATACTCATCTTTCATTCTATCAGCGAAACGAGTACAAAGCTCAGGGTTAGTAGAACCAAATATAATGTCATCAACATATATTTGAACTAAAATGATATGACCTTTCACTTTTCTAAAAAATAGAGTTTTGTCAATCTTACCTCTTTCAAATTGTTCAATATGGAGATAAGTAGAGAGAGTATCATACCATGCACGAGGAGCTTGCTTTAAGCCATAAAGTGCCTTGTCCAGTTTATAAACATAACCTGGACGCTTAGGATCTGAGAATCCTGGAGGTTGTTCCACATAAACTTCTTCATTCATCTTTCCATTCAGAAACGCTGACTTAACATCCATCTGATGTACAGTGAAGTTTTTGTGTACATCATATGCTAAGAAAAGACGAATAGATTCAAGTCTTGCTACTGGAGCAAATGTTTCGTCATAATCTATGCCTTCCTCTTGTCTGTATCCCTGAGCAACAAGACGAGCTTTGTTGCGAGTTACAGTACCATGTTCGTCCAACTTGTTTCGATAGACCCATTTAGTGCCTATCACCGTTTTGTCAGTTGGTCTACGAACGAGTTTCCAAACTTTGTTTCTTTCAAATTCAGTCAGCTCTTCTTGCATAGCGCTGACCCAGTTTGGATCTCTGAGGGCATCATCTATTTTTTTGGTTTAGTTAGAGAAATAAAGTTAACAAATAAACAAATATTACCTGCACTTCTACGAGTCTGAATACCAGCGTTGGGATCACCAAGAATTTGATCGATTGGGTGATTTACAGTCCATCGCTGAGCCGGAGCATACGTCGCTGACTCAGTCTGAACAGGAGAAATTGAAGATGAGGCTTCATCTACTTCTGGATTATCAGCTAAGAGAGGAATGTTTGCATTTGTCACTTCATTCACTGATTGCTGAGAAATAGATGGAATTTCTGAGACATTTGGATCAACTGCAGGTATAGTGTTAATAGGAACAGCTGAGACCCAGTCATGTGTCTAGAGCATCCGCTATCGAAATACCAGATACCCTTCTTAACCTGCATTTACAAAGGAAGTTTAGTTTTGCTTGGGTACCCACTTAACCATGTATACACGTTTGTTAGTGGAGCTAGTTGGAATAGAAGGTTCAGTGGTCTTCGCAGCATTTGAAGATTCAGCTTTGTCTTTCTTCACTTTGGTTAATTTCTTAACTTCAGTGGTAGGAGTCACCTTGACCTGATTTGCATCGGGGTTGGTCTTCTTTGCCTTGGGGGCAATCTTCACCTTAGCTATCTTTTCAACTTTGGTGGCTGTGGGGCACTTACTAGCAATATGATCGGTAAGTCCACAGTGATAACATTTCCTATAACTAAAAGTAGTTCTAGGACCACTTGTATGCTGAGCTTTTAATTTCGAATTAGAAGTGCCAGCACCAGGTAAACTATTGGCTTTAGAAATGAGACGAATATTCAGCTCTTCAGATTTCTTACCAAGGACATCCACTCTGAGTCTAGGAGTAGATCGCTGAATAGATCCAGAGATCAACTTTCTAGATCCAGAGGGGTTGGTCACTGAGGCTTTAGAAGCATTCAGCTTTGGTACTGAGGTACCCTTCTGAGGATTTTGATAAATAACAATTCCTTTACCTTTGTCTTTAGAGATAGAGGTAGGTTTTGAATAAACCATTTTCTCCTTGCCTTTTGAGGAGGTAGGAGTTTCCTCAGGGATTGGTGTAATGGACGAGGAGCACTGAGATGATGAAGTGTCAGCGACTGAGGATACGAACGTTCCAAATTTAAGCATTGAACGTTCAGTGGTTGGTTTTGGAGTATCATATTTATAACCCAGACCACGTTTATCACTCAGAGGAATCTGAGCCTTAATTATCTCAGTGATCTTTGTTGAATAGTTACACCATCCTTCAACAGTAGCTTGTTCAGCTTTTAATGCAGCGATAGCTTCTGCTCGTTCGATTTTGACTAGCTGATTTAAATAGACTTGATCTTTAAAATCATCTTCAATTTTAGAAAGCTTTTCTATTTGAAGGTGGCAGTTTTTAAGCTTTTCAGCGAGATCAAGATTTTGGTTCTCAACCACAGTTTTGCCGTTCATGGCTTCGTATAAACTTCTAGTCAACAGATCGATCTTACAGAGACTATTAGATTCATCAATATTTGCAATATTGGTAAAGAAAGAAGGTGATACCTGAATGGCAGATGTTGAAGTGGAGGGAATGTCTGAACTTTCTTCCTCTTCTTCAATCTTGGCCATGAGACATTGATTTGCTTCATCATCTTCAGAGTCAGATGATGATGCTTCTTCATCAGAAGCAGCCCAATCATAGTCAGCCATCAGGCCTTTTCCTTTCTTCTTAAAGCTTTTCAGCTTTGCATACTTCTCCTTCAGCTTTGAGTATTTGTCATCTTTATTCCTTGGAACAAAGTTTTTCTTTGAGAAAGCTGAAGGTCTCATGACTTTCTTTGACCTACACTCATTAGCGAAATGACATGTCTTTTCGCAGTTGAAACAAGTAGCAGTAGCCTTATCAACAAAAGCTGATGATTTAGGCATGTCAGTTATGGAAAGAGGTTTGTTCTTTCTAAACATTTTCTTCTTGGCGAATCTTCTGAACTTTTTAGTTAGGAGAGCCAATGATTCATCATCATATGAAGAATCGGAGTCTAATGACCTTTCAAAGTTACTTTCTAACTCAGTGATAGTGACCGAGGGTCGTTGAGTAGAAGGTTCCCCTGAGATTAAAGCAACAGGAGTGTTTTTGGAATCTTTTACAAGATTCTTCTTAAGATGGCTAGATTGCTCATGATTCAGCAATGTACCATATAAGGTTGAAAGGGTCATTGATTTAAGATCCTTTGACAGCTTGAGACACATGGAATAATTGTCCCAGCTTTCAGGTAAACATTCTAGAAACTTTGTCAGCACTTCAAAGTTAGAATATTCCTTACCAACAGTTTTTAGATCTATAATTAAGCAATTAAAACGTTGGTGAACTTCAGAGAGAGTTTCATTCTTACCAGAAATGAAGCTTTCGTATTGTCTTACCAGGTTGATCTTTCTTGAGTCCTAGACTTCAGACGTTCCTTCATACTGAACACATATTGTGTCCCACATGGCTTTTGATGATTTCAGGTTCATGACGGAATGGTAGACTTCGTCAGGAAGGGCCATGGATAGTATGGATCTGGCTTTTGTATCTATAGCCACTTTCTTCTTATCTTCATCGGTCCACATGTGTATTTCCTTAGGAATCAGCCTTTCTGGAATAGCAGGTCTAGTTTGTAACGACCCAAATCCCATAACATACATCATAATACATAACATTCATACATAACATTGATTTACAACAAAAGTTACATAACAAACCAAGTACGGTCTCATTAGTCTTGACATTACAAAATATATAAAAGCTTCCTAATCAACATCCAACAAAAGCTTACTATACTTCATCTTCTCCTGCCGATCCTTAACCTGGAAAACATATTTTTGAAAACAAAATGAGGGTTAGACCAAACGGGTCTAGTGAGTTAATCCCGGTCCTTTCCAAAATCATTATCAAACCTTTTGTGTAAATCCTTTGTATCAAAATAGTTTAGATAAACCTTTCGTAAAATATAAACATACCACACGTATTTAAATACCAATCCAGACTCGTGCATCGTGTACATCTCATTCACCTTATTCCTCCACAAATGGCCATATTAGTTGGTAGCAAGCCAACTAATAAATCAACAACCGGTCCGCTCACCGGAACCCGGCTACCTGTCGGTCCGCACACCGGAACCCGGCTACACACCGGTCCACACACCGGAACCCGACAACAAGTGCACTCGTGTAGTGCAAAGCTTATATAAATACAATACATATCTCATTACATCATATTGTCATTTATATACACATAATCATATTCCTACCACATAATCATCTCATATATATATTTATACACATATGTATTCCAGTTCAAAACGTTTTACATCAAAACTCACCTTGAATGCTTAAAATACGCTTCCAAGCCTTTCTCCAAGCTATTCGATCCTTTATCCAAATACCTCAGAATCTGAAACCATTTACATACAAATATCTCCTTACCAACTTATGTATAAGACTTACTAGCAGGTTATGGACTCTAGATACATCTACATAACTTTTATCCTCAAAATTACCCAAACAGCCAAGTTATCCGGAAACCTCAAACTATCCGGACAACTTTCCGGACAACACAAAGAATCCGGACAACAAGACTAATCCGGACAGAACAACTTTCCGGACAGCATAAGGAATCCGGACACCTAAGTAATCTGGACGCCATCCGGTATCCTATTCCATCCGGAAAACATAGAAAAGAGCACCTTACCCGGATAAAACCCTGTCCGGACACCTTCAGAACGTCATCCGGACACCTTCAACAAAGCTACCCGGATACATTCATCTTATCCGGACACCTCTGTCGGTTTACCCCATTTTTACCCAGATTCGACAGATTTTAACCTCATACACGAATTTAATGATTCTACTCCAATAAGAACTATCAACTAGCAATTATAGACATAAAATGTAAAGCAACATATCTCTAAAACACTTCCAAATACACCAAATGAAGTTATAGCCACAAGACTCCTTTTCTTCTTCTTCTTCTTCTTTTTCTCATAAAACACACACACACCCTCACTGAAATTCTGATTTTGTGAAATATCTCAAGTCTAAAAGATAATATCTAACTCAATTTTACCCTTTAGACCTTGCACTATTCACTAATAATCCAAACAATCCCAAACTTTATAATTTTATCCTAACTTACCCTAAATAGAAACTTTAAGGTTAAATAAACTTAACGGAATTAGATTTTTAACTAACGGACTTATCTGGGGTATTACATCATCTCCCCCTTAAAAGAATTCCGTCCCGGAATTCGGTTAAGCGAAAAGGTATGAATACTTAGTTTCCACTACTACCTTGAACTCAATCAAAACCATAGGAACTAACTAAATACCCACCCCACACCCACCTATATCTCTAACACAGATAAGCAACAAAGGCACGGAAATATCAATAACCATGTTGCACCGAAGTCAGATAACGCCTTATCACGTATAGAGTTTATAAAAATATACATGTAACCTCATCAGGACTTTCTTCCACCTCTTGTTCCGTCATCTGAAAAACTCGACCCTTTGTTTTCGGTACCTCAGGCCCGTGTTCCTCTCCCGGTCTACCACTCGTTGGTCTTACCGTCATACTACCCTGCTGTGCTTTCCATTGCGGACAATCTGCCTGAATATGATCCGGGGAATTGCAAACGAAACATAATCGAGTTACCCGACAGTCTCTAACTATGTGACCATTCTTTCCACATTTGTAACAACTTCGGGAATCCACATAACAGTTTCCTTGATGCACACGGTTGCATTTTGGACATGGTCTTTCAACTGGTCTGAAAGGTGAATAACTATCAAACCTCAGGGATTCATATTCTTCCGAATCGTACATCGTTTCTTCCAGTTTTCTTTTCCCAGCACTCTTATCACCAACGTCTCTCCGGTTATCCTGTTCTACATTTTCCGCGGCATCCACTGCGGCTGAGAAGGTATCGGGTCCTCTTGCAGTCACTAGCTTTCTAATTTCTGCATTTAATCCAAAAATAAACCTTTCCATCTTTAGAGCCTCCGTGGCAACATAGTACTCTGCAAAGCGAGTCTTCTCCAAAAAGAGAGCGGTGTAATCCCTAACCGATAAACTTCGCTGGTGTAGGTTCATGAACTCCTCTTCCAATTGTCTAACTGCTGCTTGAGAACAAAACTGTCCTTTGAATGCCGTTGTGAATTCGTCCCAAGTAAAAGTAGAGTATACATATTCCGACCTTGTGGAATCAATGTGAGCTTCCCACCAGTACAGAGCTTCTGCCTTCAACATCGCCGTTCCGTATAATACTCTGTCCTCATCCGCACACATACTGGTCTTGAAGATGGCTTCTATTTCTTTTAACCATCTCATTGCCTTCACTGGGTCTCTATCTCCTGAGTAAGTTGGAGGTCTACAGTTTAAGAACATCTTGTAATCACACCTTCTTGACACTGGTATGACCGTAGGTGTAATGGGCATTTCGTCTTCCAAACCAGGATCTGGTGTTTCAGTATGACGAGCTTGGTCGAACATAGCCTGGATATTTGCTTGAAGTCTTCCCATCTCCGCCATCAAATCGTCTCTGGTAATAAACTCTGTATCTCGCCCCTGAACTCTACCTCCGGTTCTGCCCCCAGTTCTACTCCCCGTTCTACCTCCGGATCTACCTCTCCCTCGCTCTCCTCTTCTTCCCCCCGTTCCTATTGGTGGATTCGTACTATTCGGATTTCCTCCTCCTCTTCTATTCGTATTTCTAGTACCGGTTGCCATTCTGTAGATTCAGACAAGATTAATATACACATAAGCACATACCCCATATAATAAGGTATCCCAGTCCAAACATGCACCTGTAAGATCACAATTACACTGGCCAGGTGTAATCTGAAATTACCTTACATGATGTTCCTTCTACCTTTTATACTTAGCATCCCAAGGTTCTAATATATCAAGGACATCCTACTTCACATGCAGTTTAAGTCTAGGTACGGGTACAAATACCTAAATCCCTTAAACTAGGGCTCTGATACCATTTGTAACGACCCAAATCCCATAACATACATCATAATACATAACATTCATACATAACATTGATTTACAACAAAAGTTACATAACAAACCAAGTACGGTCTCATTAGTCTTGACATTACAAAATATATAAAAGCTTCCTAATCAACATCCAACAAAAGCTTCCTATACTTCATCCTCTCCTGCCGATCCTTAACCTGGAAAACATATTTTTGAAAACAAAATGAGGGTTAGACCAAACGGGTCTAGTGAGTTAATCCCGGTCCTTTCCAAAATCATTATCAAACCTTTTGTGTAAATCCTTTGTGTCAAAATAGTTTAGATAAACCTTTCGTAAAATATAAACATACCACACGTATTTAAATACCAATCCAGACTCGTGCATCGTGTACATCTCATTCACCTTATTCCTCCACAAATGGCCATATTAGTTGGTAGCAAGCCAACTAATAAATCAACAACCGGTCCGCTCACCGGAACCCGGCTACCTGTCGGTCCGCACACCGGAACCCGACTACTCACCGGTCCGCACACCGGAACCCGGCTACACACCGGTCCGCACACCGGAACCCGACAACAAGTGCACTCGTGTAGTGCAAAGCTTATATAAATACAATACATATCTCATTACATCATATTGTCATTTATATACACATAATCATATTCCTACCACATAATCATCTCATATATATATTTATACACATATGTATTCCAGTTCAAAACGTTTTACATCAAAACTCACCTTGAATGCTTAAAATACGCTTCCAAGCCTTTCTCCGAGCTATTCAATCCTTTATCCAAATACCTCAGAATCTGAAACCATTTACATACAAATATCTCCTTACCAACTTATGTATAAGACTTACTAGCAGGTTATGGACTCTAGATACATCTACATAACTTTTATCCTCAAAATTACCCAAACAGCCAAGTTATCCGGAAACCTCAAACTATCCGGACAACTTTCCGGACAACACAAAGAATCCGGACAACAAGACTAATCCGGACAGAACAACTTTCCGGACAGCATAAGGAATCCGGACACCTAAGTAATCCGGACGCCATCCGGTATCCTATTCCATCCGGAAAACATAGAAAAGAGCACCTTACCCGGATAAAACCCTGTCCGGACACCTTCAGAACGTCATCCGGACACCTTCAACAAAACTACCCGGATACATTCATCTTATCCGGACACCTCTGTCGGTTTACCCCATTTTTACCCAGATTCGACAGATTTTAACCTCATACACGAATTTAATGATTCTACTCCGATAAGAACTATCAACTAGCAATTATAGACATAAAATGTAAAGCAACATACCTCTAAAACACTTCCAAATACACCAAATGAAGTTATAGCCACAAGACTCCTTTTCTTCTTCTTCTTCTCTTAAAACACACACACACCCTCACTGAAATTCTGATTTTGTGAAATATCTCAAGTCTAAAAGATAATATCTAACTCAATTTTACCCTTTAGACCTTGCACTATTCACTAATAATCCAAACAATCCCAAACTTTATAATTTTATCCTAACTTACCCTAAATAGAAACTTTAAGGTTAAATAAACTTAACGGAATTAGATTTTTAACTAACGGACTTATCTGGGGTATTACATAGCTGCAGTGGCTGGAACTAAATGATCAATTGTTACAGGGATGTGTGGGCCGTTTTCAAGATAGTAAGTCATAGTAGGGTCTACACCTTCTAAGAAGAGTGTCATCCTATTTTTCCACAAGTTGAAGTTGTCTCTGGAAAATCTAGGGGGTTTTGCAAGAGAACCATTGTCTATATAATGTGTGTTTGTGTCTGTGGCCATTTTCAGATAATAGCAAGGAGGAGAAATATCTTAGATTAGATCTTGTTTATGAGATTAAACAAATCTGCTCTGATACCACTTGTTGGTCCCGAAGGCCTATACAAGTTTGTAGAAGGGGGGGGGGGGGTTGAATACAAACACACAGATTTTACTTTTTCTAAATTGTTTATTGATAAATCATTAACAATTTACAGCTTGTTGCAGAGACAAGATTAAGGATAAACCTAAATCTAAACAAGTTGGAACACTAAGGTTTCTTGCACTAAGAGAGATAAGGAAATTACTAATAATGACCTATCTTTGAGATAAGAGATTTGAACTTGTCCAGAGTTAGCAAGTTACTTCAAATGAAGTGAGTTCATCTCTTTATATACTGCATGCATTAAATGCAATTCAGTATATACTTTACACGTGTCATCAGCTGGTTGGTTGCATGTCATTGACCTTGGTTGACAACCTTAGTAGCCGTATGGATGAATAGTGTAGTATCAGAGTGGTTGTACGATTTCAGATTTTCGGAGGTTCTTTTCTGACATTTCGTACGGAGGCGTGCAAGGGTGGTTAAGACAAAAGTACTTTGTACGGAGGACTTCATGATCAGCTTTCGTTGATTCAGCGATCTATCATTTCATATCAGCGAATGATAGAGTTCAGCGATAGCTGAAGTCTTGTACTTGATACTTCACGTTGAGTGGACAAATCTGAGTCTTCGCTGATCCGCATCAGTTCATTAGGAGACTTGTCGCTGGTTCTTGAGCTTGATCTTCGACTTCAGCGTAGAACCTTTGTTGACGTGAAACTTGTCTTCAGGGATCATAAGTAAACAACTAACTTATCAGCGATCACCATAATGACTGAACAGACTCAGAACATTAATGGTGAACAGTGTTCGCTGAATGTTTAATCTAAAGAGCGAGAGTTCCTATCAGCGGTACTGGAAGATCTTAGTACTTATCAGCGATAGTGAAACTCTGATACATATTGTTTACTTACAATTTTCACTAAGTATTTAAGAGAGGGTCATTATCAAATCACTGAGGGTTTGGATCAACAAAAAGCCTCTGTTCTTATTGAGTTCATCAAGTTATTGGGATACAACGCTGGACAGAACAAAATCAGAAATTTCAAGAGAGGAAACGTGCCACCTGTGTGGAACTTCATGATTTCAACACTCAATCGAACTCTAACCTGCAAGAGAGGAAGTCAAGACCAAACTATCACAGAGATCTTGCAGATCATGTATGACCTTTACTTCAACAAGCATTTTGATTATGCCTCCATTCTGTATGCTAAACTACTAAACGTAGTCAACTTGAAGACAACTGCTCTGGCAAAGAAGAAGAGGGTAGGGTATGACAGAAATCTGAAGAACATCAGTTTCCAAGGCTAATAAGCCTCGTGATAAGAGAAACAATTGAGACTCTGCAATTGACAGAATAGGGAGATCCAACTCCAGTATGGTTAACGTCCAGATTCTAACCGACAATCTTTGGTATGTATCCTCAAACTCGCAGAGTCCCTCAGACTATGTTTTCTATTCTTGGCCCTAGCCACATCTCAATAAGATATTATAGACAGGATGCCCAACTTCAAGAACCTGAGGTGGGATCCCCAACCTACTTAGGCTCTGAGCCCTCTTTAGAGTCAAGTAGTCAAGTACAAGAAGAATCAGAGGTAGCTAGACCAGAAAGAAGAGTACCCACATAGGGGTCTTCTTCTGAGAATGAAATGGAGGAGGGAGAAACAGGTAACAAAGCATCCCTAATGGAGGCTGTTACATAGGGAGAGAGGGAAACTACAGAGGAAGGAGCAGAGAATTCGTCCTCCTCTAGTAGTTGTGAGTCAGCGAGTGAGAGGGAGAGCTCTGAGTCTTCTGAACCCCTAGAAGACCGAGGGAAGTGTAAGGTTAGAAGAAGATATTCTTAAGAACACACATGTGCATTTTCCCAACCAAACTCCCAATGTAACCGTAAAATCTGTCCATGGTGATCAATACTAAATGGACATTGAAATAGTGGTGCACACCTCAAACCTAAACCAACCTAATCCACCAGAGACAACTCTTCATGCCTCTGGTATGCACGAAACCGGGGAACCCATCTTTGGTAATGAGGTCCCATTGCCCCAAGACATCGATAGGACAATATCACACGTTGAAGCCTCTGTGGCTTGCTTAGATGGAAGACACAATAGCCCTAAGATCTTTAAGATCTCGTGTAGTCTATGTCCAACTCAGGGACATTGGTTTGACCTAGTAGCACGAGGGAAGACCTGCCTTGATCACATATCTTCTCAACACATCAGATTTCCTTCTTCTGAACCTTAGCAGGATAAGGAAATTGTGGTCAGAACACCCAGAGATGCTTCCCCTTAGAGGGAACATCAAGGACAGGATGGAAGTCCTCCTAGAATCAACACAAAAAGAGTTCTGATAGGAGGAACCTCTAGACTTGAGACTCAATTGAATCCATGTGTTAGAGACAATGTTATCCCCTCTGATGCTATTACAAGAGCAGAGTTCCAAGGATTCTGTGATACCGTCAGAAACTTCTTGAATGAGTATAAACTTATCAATACCGCAATAGAGGAACTGATCCTAAGGGAGAATTCTTCTCTAAAAGAAGAACTCAAGGGGTCCAAACAAAAATGGCAGAAACTTCCCAGAAGTTTGAAGAGTGGCAACGAAAATAGACAAAGGAAAGTACAAAGCTGAAATCCGAAATCTCTGCTCTGAAGACACAGATGGCGGAAAATCATACTAATGCCCTTAACAGAGCTCTGCCTGTTCCATCCATCATCCTGTCAGAGTCCAACATCAGAACTCTGAACTCTGGCAGAGATGATCAATAGCTCTGTTAAGACCGCAATCAAGGAGGCCACCACACCTGAGTCAGATGTACCATTTCCTGACAGAGAACCACTTACCAGAGGTGACATGGGGTCTTTCATGAAAAATGTTCTAAGCCGCATGATGACTATTTCCTCAAAGTTTGTTCAGAAAGCTCAAGCAACAGAGAAGCATGTGCAGACTGCCCTGAACTTGCACAAGTTAAACTTTGGAAGCCGAGTTGAAGAAATCAGAGCTGATGTAACCGAGGAAGAGGAGGTACTGAAGAAATCAGTAAATCTGTTCACTGATGCTCTTGTAAGCAGAACTTAAAAAAAAAGGCCAGCTGAAGATTCTCCTGAGGCTGGACCATCAAAGAAGGGGAACTTTGTTGCTCCATACTCTCCCAAGGCCACAGTAGGATTTTCCAGTGATGGAGATGACTTTGCACAGGTGAATAAGAGAGAGGCCTCTGACTAATAAAAAGGGGATATAATAGAGTTCGACTACATTTTCAAAGATAAAATTGTCAAAGCCCCAGCAGAAACCTCTCAACCACCAGAAACCATAATTCTGGATACCCCTCCCCAATCTCCAAGGACTAAACTAGAGAGGACTATACCACCCTCTGCTAATGATCTATCAAACCCCAACCAAACCTAAGAACCCCAAACTGAAGCGGAGAACATGGATGAAAACCAACCAGAACAGAACCCTAAAACCCAACAACACTCACTACATGCACAAGATGAAGTATTCTCAGTTATATCTATGATGACAGAGATATCTTTCCAGTGAACTCAAAACTCACAAACCCATACTTGAATCCAATTAGAGCCAACAAGGTGACAAAAGACAGGAAGAGATTCAAAAGGACCAAATCAAATCTTGATAAGGCCATAGACTCTTCCTTCTCTTTTGACAGGATTTTTGAAGATAGAGCAGAGGAAGTTCGTATATGACAGGGTTCTCTACAATCTCTACACAGTTGAAAAAGAAGACAAGAAAATAGAAACCATCAATGACAATGACCTAGTACTGCTAAATCCATACAATCTGTTAACTCTACACGGTTATTGTGTCAACAACACTGACAAATACAAAAGCGCAAGAACTGCCATGGTTGAAGTCCAATTTGCAATGCAAGAGCATGTAAACCTCAGAACACAAATCGACTTCAAGTTGGGCATAGACTTTGAGGTAGAAATAATGGGCATTAGACCACCTAATGAAAGTTTTGAGGGATTCGAGCATCACAGAACAAGAACTCTTATCACTGATCCATAAGCATTCGTATGCCGACAGAATGGAGTTAAGAAGGTCATCAGATCAGAAGAAGCCCACAAGTACTCATCTTAGTCTCTGCAGTACCTCAAGAAGATTATCCAAGGAAGACCACGAATTGACAGATGCCTAGAAGCCATAATAAAGAGTTACGTTTATCATATAGATCTCATGTTAGAATTCAGGGACTTAATCAAACGATTTGATATAATTCTTAGAGGAGACTATTATGATTAGATGTAATTTCCTTCTTGTACTCTAATAAACTAAATCTATCTGAGAAGAATTACAAGTTTTACAGAGGATGACTTTCTCCTCTTTGTCTTTTGTTTAAATAGTTATCTTTGTAAAAATAGCTTGGTTTGTATTTTCAATACTTAGGGGGAGATTGTTATCCCCAAGTATGTGCAGTGTAAATGTATTGAAAATAACACAAGTCAGAAGACCACCAGGGATGAGGTAAAAGACTTAGAAGATGAACAAAACAGAAGATCATCAGAGTTCAACAGAGCTCTAGCAGAAGACCTCTGGTGAACCACCAGAGAACTGTTCATGCTAGAAGACCTTCAGACCTCTGGGACAATAGCTTTAGTGAATGAAGACCTCTGTGAAGCCGAAGATTCGTAGAAATCTCCAAGTGTCAGACACGTATCCGTACTTTCCATGTAAGCCCTAAAAGAAGGAGACACAATTTCAACGTGTCACCCCAGGGTTAGATAGTATATTGTCTTTCACTTTATCATGCTATAAATAGAATGTAGTGGAGCACACAATAGTAAGCTTTTTGTGAGAATTATTAATAGAATTGTGAGAGCATTTCACTGCACATTCCCTTCCACTTCTAGTGTACGAATTGTCACATGAGAGATTTCATAATACACAAACAAGAAAGTGTTCTTGTTGTTATTCATATCTCATATATACTAGCAGCTTATCTATCTTCTTATTGTGTTACTATTCAATATATTGTTATTGATTATTCTCTCTGTATTATGTTTATCACAATCACTCATAAACAAATAGTGGTATTATGCTTCCGCTATCTTTGATCTTGCAATTTGTGTGAGACAAGTTGAATCTGGGAACCTATAGATACCCTTCCGTAAGTTTAGGATTCACTCTTACAATCAATATATCAATGTATAGAACAGTAATTGAGAAGTAATTTGATCAAACCAATTTGTATTCAATGAAGAACAGATTTACAGATCTTAGAGAGAGTTTCTCAAAGATTACAAAAGTTGAATACTAATATATGCGAGAAAGTTAGTTAGCGAAACAGTGCTAACCGCTATATATATACTGTAACGGGAAAACTAAAGCTACAGTACAAATATGAAAGACTAATAGGAACAATACACGTGCCCTAATTAGTAAACTAAATACAAAGTAAAGTATCTAGTTATAAGTTCTGAACATTGTTCTGATTAAGCTTCTCAGAACTCTGACTCTTCTTCTCAGACTTTTGTACTTGACAAACTTTCAGAGCAATCCTTCTGAGTGTTCTTAGTCAGAACTCTGACTCTTCTCTTCAGAACTTCTGAGCCTTCTCATTCAGAGTTCAACACTTAGTTTATTGACAAAACTCAGATCTAACAATCTCCCCCTTTTTGTCAAATAAACTTGTACTTTGCATCATCCAATTCTTTTAAGGCAGGAACAATCTTCTGAAGAAGCACATTTCTTTGATTAAGCCTCTTGTCTATTTTCACAATGATTTCTTGAATGGTTTCAACTTGCTGATTGATTACTTCTTGAGTCATATTAGCTTGTTTAACCTTCATCATCTTTTTCTCCAAATTGTGCTTTATGATCCTTAAGGTTCCTGAACTATACTTTGCACATTCCTTTGCTTTGAAAAATATCCTTTCACTTTTGTTCTTCAGAAACACTCCCAATTCTGGATGCTTTGACACACTTCCCGTTTTCAAGACATTTTTTAGATCATGATCTGTGTTGGGATTTGAAAGATAATCATATGGCCTTTGTAAATACAAAGCTATTTGAAAATCTGTATAACAATGCCATCTTAAGATATAGAACATAGCTTCAATCACCACATCCCTTGCCTTTCTTTCATTCTTGTCTTTGCTTGAATCTTTGAAGCACAATAAACTATGCAATCTGTAGAAATCAACTACTGATAATTTTTCAAAGTCTGCATCAGTGAAATAATATACTCTTCCATCCTCTCTTAAGACTTCAAAAGATAAGTACTCCTGCTTTTTGAATAGTTTGACCTTTAATTCTCTGATCCCTGTGATTAAAAAATCTGAATACACAGCTTTCTTTGGTTTTCCAAGACACCTTGACTTCTCTGCCAACCAAATCTGAGTCTCTTTTGGTTTGTCATGAAACACATTCAGAAATTGTATTTCCTTGGATTTGAAAAACTTGGGTAAATCAAATTCAAGAAAATATCCATTCAAATCAACAGATCTTTCATCTTCTTTTGGTTCAGATTGCTCAGGTTGATCAATACTTGTTATTTGAACATTCTGAGAAGTTGTGTCTTGTACTTCTTCAACTTCTTCTGAAAGAACTTCATTTACTTCATATTCAGCAGGGAGCACAAAGTCACTGTGCAACATCTTTTTGGGATTTACTTATGACAAAATCCATTCACCACAATTTCTGAACTTATTTCTGAGACTTAATCTTCTTTTCACAAATTTCACACATCTTTCCTTTAGACTTTTTCTTTCAGAATCAGAAAATCCTTCCATTTCATTTAGTAACCAACTCAAAGTTGCATTACTATACTTCACCAAATCTTTTAATATGAATAGTTCAAGTCTTTCATGAACTGTATATGCAAAGCCTTCTGATTCCATTCCTTCATTAATAAACCCTTTCTTATTTACACCAATCCCTGGAACCATCACTGGACAGCTTAAGTTGCATTTCTCTTTTCTTCCTTCAATGGCCAGTTGAAAGTCATACATATACATGTTTCTGACATAAATTCCCAGAAGTCTTCTGCATTCAATCTCTATCCAGACCTCTTCTGTACTGGCAAAGAATTTAACTAAGAAGATATGATCATCAAGAGTCAATATGTGAAAATCAAAGCTGGACATGCAAACTTTTACATTCCTTTCATTTAGAACTTCCAATCTTACATACTTCGAATCATCAAACTCTTCTGTTTGGAACATCAATACTTTCTCAATCTTTTCCTGAATATGCAGTCTTGAATCAGGAATTCTGAATCTGTTTGAAGCTTCTGCATATATCATCTGAGATCTTCCATCCATGAAACCATCAACATTGTTTTCCAAAACTTCATATTATTCTTCTTTGTGATAAAGATTCTCATATGTCTCCTCTGGAAAGATGTCATCATGAAAATGTTTAGCAAGTGGTACATCACCCATTTCTAGAACAAAATCACATACATGCTCCTCTAACATTGGCAGGTCAATCTTAGGGATCTCAATTGGATTTCTGAATAGATATTCTGAAGGCATGAAGTATTCTTTAACTCTTTCATATTCTTCTAAATTGTCAGCAATATCATCAACATAGTTAAAATAGAACTCTTCTTGAAATTTCTGAGAATAGCCAACTGTACTATCTTCTTCTCCCATCAGATCAATAGGCCTTACCATTTTCACAACTTTTTGAATTTTCTGAACATTTAGAGCTTTGACTACTTCATTATGCATTCTTCTTATCAGAATTTCATTCAATCTTCTTTTTTCTAATTCAGAGTTCATCAATACAACTCTGTCATAGAGAACCACATCTGTACAAGTGTTTTCAACAACAAAACTTTCAGCAGTTTCCTCTGACCTTAAACCAGATTCCTCAGTTTCTTCTGACCTTAGGACAGGTTCCTCAATAGCTTCAGTCTCATCAGAATCTACTTCCATCTCTGCATCTAAGTTCAATTCTTCTGTTTTATCAGACTCACCACCATCTGTACATTCAACCTCCATTTCCTCTATATCTGAACTTTCAATCTGAACTTTCTGAGTATCCTCTATCTGAACATTTTCATCTGTCTGAACTATCTGAGCTTCTGTGCACTTTGTATCAACCAAATGCATATATGCCATTTCAAAGTGTTCTATGCCATTATCATCATCAGAACTTAACCTTTGTCTTTTCTCCCCCTTTTGATGATCATGAGGTTCATTATCATCAAATTTCCTTTTTAAGTTCTGAGTGGAAACAATCTCAGGTTCTGCTTCTGCAAGTGGAACAATTTCAAGTGACTTTGAAGTTGATGCCAAAGAAGTGCTCAGAGTTTTAAGAACAGATTCCTGCATAGTTTGCATTTGTGTAATCAATTCCTTTTGAAAGTCAGACATAGCATCCCTGATCTCCTTTTTATGAGAATCTAAAGATATCTTCATATCATCCATCTTAGTCTCAACAGACTTTATTCTTTCCACCATCACATTTTTTAAATTCTTCACCTCATCATTTAATTCATCCACCTTTTTCTCCAATTTTTCAACTTTATCCCCCATCACCTTGTTTTGATTCTGAATCTTTACAAATTCAGAAGAATATAATTGTGAACCTGAACCAACAGATGGTCCAGTTTGCATGTGCCCAGAGAGCTCATGGCCTGTAGATAACACAAAGTCATCTTGTGCAACAGAGGCACATTTGAATGAGGTTTTTGAAATGTTCGCCTCACCAGGTCTTCCATCCAATCCTTGACATCCAAAATCAGGTGTGTCTATGAATGTTTTGTTAGGAATACGAAATTCCTGATTGGTGCATGTGTCAAAAAAAGTTTCAGGCTCAAGTTGGATAGGACTGTGAAATCCAGACACAATGTGATGAATAATAGGTTGGGATTGATCACCTCCCTCCAAATGAGTTTGGGATGGTTCCCCTGATTTTTGTGAAACAGTAGCATGTTGAAATGCTTCTGAGTGAGTATGGATGGGTTGTTCAAGTTCCACCACTAGGTCCATGGTGTTTGTTTCAATATTGGACACCAAGAATTGTGAACCAATAGCATATGTGGTTACCTGGTTATGATTGGCTAGTGCAGAGGCATCTCTTTCTGTTTGAACCTCTGGTGACAATCTCTCATCCTCACCACCCTCATTCTGTTTTTCCTCACTTATTCTAACCGATCTCTCAGAATTTTGCCCCTCATTTCTCTCAGAATGTTCACCCATTTGAACATCCTCCCCCTCTCTAACTGGACTAGACCCCTCACCTCTCCTCTCAGGTTGGTCCTCTTGGGTAGGGATTTGAGGTTCTTCAATTCCCATTGAGGTGCAATAAGCTTTTAAAATCTCACTCTCCCTTGGTATGTAATTCCTAAGTGATCTTGGCAAGACTTTATGATTAGGATAATGTTGAATTTTAGTAACTGAAGACATCTTACCAAAGTAAAAGATAGGACCTTCCTGTTCATTTGATCTTCTAGGGATCGTTCTGTTCTCTTGCATTGCATACCAAATCATAATTTGCCAATACCTTATGTAAGGTATGTATGATAGAGGAGTATCTTTTGTCTTCCTTTGAATAGCTTTCTGATTTTTCTCAAAGGTGTCCTTCATATCTTCCCAAAATATAGCAGCATAATCATAGTGCATATTCCTCACTAAACCTTGAAAATTTTGAAGAATCTGTTTTGATCCTTGATCCGCATAACTATTCTTCCCTGACAAACACTTATTCACCACATGAAAGAAACATGCCCAAATGGGTGGCAATTTGTTCCTTCTGAACAAACTAAGAGTTCTTAGTCCTTCATTGTATCCTAACCCCATAAACTCTGCAATTAACTCTTCTGTGAAAGGTGAATCTTCAAAATCTGACCTTCTTTGCACATCATCTTTCCCTAGAAGGTTCAACATTTCTCTTAGAGCAGAAACTGATAAAGCAAATGTTACTCCACCAATTTCAGATATGAAATTATTTCCTTCTAACCTAAGATGTCTCCACCATTGTTGAATATACTGAACAGGAACTGTTTTGCACCTTGTAAACCATTTCTTGTAAGGATGATATTTGAACAATTCCATTATGGTTCTGTGTTCAGGCTTAAATCTACTCTCCTCAAATAATATAACACAACTGTTCGTCTTCAGGTACAACTCTTTCCACTAAGATTGGTCTATTTGACATTATCGACCCTGTAGCACTCTGTTCATGTTCAACATTCATGTTTCCCTCATCTGCATTTCCCTCTCATTCAGCCATTTGTTCATCTTCTGCATTTATTTCATCATTTCTTACGTCTACTTCTTCAACAACTCTATTTTGTACTTCATCATTATCAGAGTCGGATGAATCCATTAAAGATTTAGTAGAATGCAGAGATATTTGACTACCGCTTCGAAAGGCAGACATGATTAAGAAGAAAACAAACTCAAAGAACTCTGGATGAATTCGTATCTCACTTTTCACTCTAAAATTTGAAAGAATTTGAAAGAGGGATTTTAAGACCTATTTAAAATCCGCTGTTAGGACACTGAAGTTGTCCTTTATAATAGAAAGTTTTGTAAAGCAATAGCTGTGTTAAAGGGCTTATGCTTAATTGTTGTAGCAAGTGATGAAGACTATAAATAGGTCTTTACTTGTAGTTTGTAAGTATTGAATTCATTAATACAAGATGTAGATCTCTAATCACTTTGTGTTCTCTCTAGGTTAGATTTCCTTTTCAATAATGTTCTTCATCATCTTGTTACACAATACTTGGATTGTATGAAGATCATGGACCTAACATCCGCGAAGTTGAAAGATTTGACGGAAAAGCGAGGTCAAAGTTATAACGGAGTCAACACATTTGAAATGCCACAAAGGATTTAAATGAAACGTGTGGCATAATCGATCAAATACGAAGCTGACACGTGTTATTGGATAGAATATTGATCCAAGTCAAAGATCTGAATAACACGCTCAGAAAATTGACTTTCCTTTATCAGAGATCTGATTATCCTACTCAGAGTCCTGAGTCGTTGATTCAGAAGAATTGTGTATTGTACCCAAAATTTAATTAAAATCAACTTCTGAAATATATAAAACCTTTAATTATTCAGAAGAGGTTTGAACAGATGAAAAACATTTTATCATCAGAATTCTGTTCAATTAATGATGATTTAAGATATTAAAAAAATATTTTAAAATCTTATATCTGAATATGAAAATTTTTAAGTTCAGATATAGTTTGAACAAGTAATAACTTTTATCATTAAAAGCTTGTTCTTCTTATTATGATCAGAGATAAGGAATGAAAACAAACCTTCTAAGCATCATGAAATGAATTCCAAAAGATATTAATGCTCCCCCTTGACTTTAGCATATATGAAACATAAAGATGAGATAGAAAAAAATAGAAAGAAAATAATCAACAAAATTGAGGAACTTGTATTTCTCAGAAATGAATTTTTTAAAGTTAGAGTTCTGAAGTATTGACTCAGAATATCTGAACTCAAGACTCATAAGTTCTGAACTCAAGAGTCAGAATTTTGAATACAGGACTCAGAGTTCTGAGTACACTACTCAGAATATCTTACTTAGAAAAATTTTACCATTTCAAAAAAAATTACTCAATTAGTTAGATTAAGCATTCCTATTTTACATATGAGAAAAGATAACCTTTTGTGATCAAGAGGCTTTGTGAACAAGTCAGCCAATTGATACTTTGTATGCACAAAGTGCATCTCTATAGTTCCTTTTTCCACATAGTCCTCTATAAAATGATACCTCACATCTATGTGTTTAGTCTTTGAATGTTGAACAGGATTCTGAGTAATGGCAATTGCCCTTTCTGAATCACAGTAGATAGGGATTTTGTTGAGTTGATATCCATAATCCATGAGTTGTGTTCTCATCCACAACGTTTGAGAGCATGAAGCAGCAGCAACATCAACATATTCTGCTTCAGCAGTGGATGTGGATACACAATTCTGTTTCTTTGATGCCCAACTCACTATTTTATCTCCCAAAAAGTGGCAAGCACCAGACGTACTTTTTCTGTCCAACATACTTCCTGCATGATCAGCATCAGTGAAAGAAGTCAATTTAAAATCAGTTTTTTTTATACCATAAACCTAGATCAGTTGACCCTTTGAGATATCTTAGAATCCTTTTTACAGCCAACATATGTGATTCTTCTGGGTTAGATTGAAATCTAGCACAGAAACAGGTAGAAAACATGATATCTGGCCTACTTGCAGTCAAATAGAGTAAAGATCCAATCATGCCTCTATAGAGTTTGTTATCTACTGAAACTCCTTTGAGATCAGCATCTAACTTTATGTTTGCTGCCATAGGTGTTCTCATAGAAGCACGGTCAGACATTTTGAACTTTTTCAGAATGTCTCTGACATATTTTCCTTGATTTATAAAAATACCATTTGATAATTGTTTGACTTGAAACCAAGGAAAAAATTCAGTTCACCCATCATGCTCATTTCAAACTCAGATTTCATGATTTTAGAAAACTCGTCACATAATTCTGCACTAGTAGAGCCAAATATTATGTCATCAACATAAATCTGAATAAGAATTAGATCCTCACCCTGATTCTTTAAAAACAAAGTTGTGTCAATCTTACCTTTCTTGAACCCTGAGACTAATAAGTGTTGAGTAAGAGCATCATACCAGGCTCTTGGTGCTTGTTTTAGACCATATAAAGCTTTATCTAAAATATAAACATGGTCAGGGAATTCTGGATCAACAAAACCTTCAGGTTGATGAACATACACCTCTTCATTAAGTATACCATTCAGAAATTCTCATTTAACTTCCATCTGATATACTTTGAAATTCTTGTGTGCAGCATATGCCAAAAATATTCTTATTGCCTCTATTCTTGCCACTGGTGCAAATGTCTCATCATAGTCAGTTCCTTCTTGTTGACAGTATCCCTTAGCAACCAATCTTGCCTTGTTTCTGATAACAACACCTGACTCATCCTTTTTGTTTCTGAATACCCATTTAGTTCCAATGATAGATTTACCTTCAGGCCTTGGAATGAGTCTCCAGACTTTGTTTCTTTCAAATTGAAGCAATTCCTCTTGCATTGCTGAAATCCAATCTGGATCCTCTAGGGCTTCATTAGCTTTCTTAGGTTCAATAACACTTAAGAAACCAGCAAACATTGCTTCATTTGCTGTAGCTTATCTGGTTTTTACTCCAGCTGATGGATCACCTATCACTTGATGAATAGGATGGTTTTTTGTCCACTTGTTTGAACTGGGAAGCACATCAATCTCAGAAAAATTGTTCTTTGTATCATTCTCATCAATGATGGCTTGTAATTCTGAACTGTCCCCTTGTTCTGATATATGTGTAAATGATGCATCCAAGTTTGTATTTTGAGCAATGAATTCGAAATTCTGATTGTCTTCTTCAAAGTTCTGAATATGAGGTTCAGAATTCTGAATACAAGGTTCAGAATTTTCATTACTTGTGTTTATCAGATTTGGACATTCCTCAGATGGACCCTTGTCAGAAATTACAGTTGATTGAGCTATTTCTGGAGTGCTTTTCATCTCTTTGATCATCTTTGGGTTTTCAAATTCTGCATACGAATCAGAAATTAGCTCTAGAAAAATATCCTTAAACAGTAAATTGAGTTTTGAACAAATAGGATTAGAATTTGTATCAGAAGTCTTGTTATGCATGAGTTCTGAACCATCTTGTTCAGAAGTCTTACTTCTGGCTTCATCAAATGTTAAATTTATTTTTTCCATCATTCTCTTGGTTCTTCTGTTTTCTGAATGCTTTGGAAGTTAATGAATAACCAACAAAGTATCCTTCATCTGCCTTTTTATCAAATTTACCAAGATTTTCTCTGTCTTTAAGAACATAACATCTGCAACCAAAGACATGAAAAAATTTGATTAATGGTTTTCTTTTATTTATAAGTTCATAAGCAGTCTTATTTAATCTTTTATTGATTAAAGTTCTATTCTGTGTAAAGCAAGCAGTTGCAATTGCTTCAGCCCATAAGAAGGTTGGAAGATTTGAATAAGCCAACATGGTTCTTGCAGCTTCAACTAGAGTCCTTTTTTTCCTTTCAACAACACCATTTTGTTGAGGAGTTTTGACAGCTGAGAATTTGTGAGAAATCCCATAACTTTCTAAAAAATTCTGAAGAGTCTCATTTCTAAACTCTGTTCCATTATCACTTCTGATTTTCTGAACTGGAAGTTGTAAGAACACTTGAATCATTTTGATAAAGGTTATCAAGATAGTAGCAGCCTCTGATTTAGCTCTTAAGAATTCAACCCATGTGTATCTGGAATATTCATCAACAATTACAAGCATATACTTCTTTCCTCCCATAGACTGAACTGAAATAGGACCACAAAGATCAGTATGAATCATTTCCAATGGTGCTTTACAAGATGAGTCCATTTTTAACTTGTAAGAACTCTTTTTCATCTTGCCCATTTCACAGGATGAGCATAATGATTCTTTTTCAAATTTAATCTTTGGTAAACCTTTAACCAGATGATTTGTAACAAGATTATTCAGATCTTTGAAGTTTAAATGAGAACATCTTTTGTGCCACAGCCATCATTCATTTGCAGTTGAATTTGATAAAAGACAAACAGGATTTAATGTTTGTAATTTTGAAAAGTTAACCACAAATAAGTCCATATGTCTTTTGGCCCAGAAGACTTTAATGTCATTCTCAATTAAAATCATGCAACCTGTTATGTTGAACTTGATTTGACAAAGACTATCTAAAAACTGATTTATGTTGAAAAGATTATATTGTAATCCTTCAGCATAAAAAACTTTTTGAATTGTCAGATCTCCTTTTGTTAAATCCCGATAACCTTTAACTTGACCTTTGCTGTTATTCCCAAAGTTTACTTGTAACGACCCGGTTACCCATATCATACAACAATTAACATAACATACATGCATATTATTGAATTACAACAAAAGTTACATAATAAACCAAGTACGATCCTTTTTGTTTCGTAACTACAAAATACATAACATCTTCCTAATCATCATCGGTCCACGAAAGCAGTATACACCTTATTCTTTCCTTTGCCGCTATCAATGCCTCGACCTGGAAAACATATTTTTGAAAACAAAATGAGGGTTAGACCAAACAGGTCTAGTGAATTAATCCTGGTCTTTTCCAAAATCAATATAAAACTCTTTTCACATAATACTTTGTATCAAAATAGTTTACATAAAACCTTTCGTATAAGCACGCATATACCACACGTATATAAATACCACGTTAGGACTCGTGCACCGTGTATCTCTCCTCATCTCATCTTCTTTCCCCTGGCCACATTAGTCGGTAGCAAGCCAACTAATTATCGTCACTGTACAATACAGTCGACTCCACTGTAATTACATACAGCCCCGCTGCAATTACCTACAGCTCCACTGCAATTTCATGCAGCCCCGCTGTAGTTCCATACAGCCCCGCCGAATAATAATTCGGCTCACCTATACTCGTTTCGTGCAATATAAATACAATATATATATATTTCACACATACACATACACATATAAACACATATATGTATTACAGTTGAAAACGTTTTAAAGTAAAACTCACCTCGATCGCTTATCCAGAAACACTTGCAACTTCCTTTCAAAAAGATCCTATCCTTCACCTTGACTCCACAGAATCTGAAACCAATTAAGATACATATATCGCTTTACTAGCCAAACACATAAAGCCTACTAAGTTCCGGTCCTCCAATGTTTCACTTATACTCTTACCCTTCTGACTTAACAACAAAACATAACAAGGTACCGGGACTACCCAGAGTACCGGGAAACAACACTACCGGGACTTCATGGTACCGGGACTTCATGGTACCAAGAGTTCACATTACCGGAACTCTACACTACCGGAAGTCTGCAATACCGGGACTCACATTACCGGGTGTTGTCCGTACCGGGAGTCTACCGGGACTTCCCCGGGACTCTCAAGAACACAGTCGGTCGCTTTTCCAATCCAGAACCCAAATCAAATCTATACAGCTATGATTTAAGCTTTCTAATCCGATAGAAACTGTCTATTGATGATTACAAACATAAAACCTAAAGGATACATACCTTAAAATCGTCTCAAACCCGTTCAATCGATGCTCAAACCGAGCCTTTCCACTTTTGCTCCTTTTTCGCCTCACGAACATGCACACACACACTGTCTTTCTATGTTTAGGTTTCTGAAGAGATAATTGAAGTGCGGGAGATATTTATATCTCCATTTATACTTTTGGCACAAACTACTCACTAATTACCAACCCACCCCAAATCTTATAACTTATCTCAAATTTCCCTTAATATCAAAACCCCTTTGTTAGAGCATTATTGTATTCAAGATTTACTGTAAAAGTCAATGTACTGTATGAGTCTATACAGTATTGTGAATGCCTTTATACCTTGTATGTCACGGGTATAAATAGGCTTGTCTAGTTCATTTGTTAGTAAGCTTTTGTAATCTTTTAGAAACCTTTTGTAATCCTTTGAGATCAATACATGGATGACATATTTGCTCTCTAGATTCTCTCTCACTACATTCATATCTTATTGCTAGAGATATGGGATTTAACAATTGGTATCAGGGCTAAACAGAAGATTCAAGCAGATCGAAGACCAAATTGAAGAATTTTTACACTGTTCTTCAAGAATTCGGACCAAGTGGCTTTTACTGTTCATCTGAAGTCTTATCATTCAGACATGAAGTTTTTCCAGATTTTGAGTTTTTGAATCAATTCTTTGCATCATTGCTTTCGAAAACTTCAAGATCACTGCTTTTACTGTTCATCTGAAGTCTTATCATTCAGACATGAAGTTTTTCCAGATTTTGAGTTTTTGAATCAATTCTTTGCATCATTGCATTCGGATTTGCTTCCTGAACACTTTTAATTCTTGGATTAACATCAAAATCTGCACAGAATTGACAGATCTGATCGATTCTTGAATTTTTTTTCGAAAACTTCAAGATCACTGTTTTGATCTTAATCTGTTCAAATTGATCGAATTGTGAATTGCAATCAACAGAAAAAGTGTGCGGATTTCAATTACGAACAATTTGATATAAGATTCATCACAATTGATCAAGAATTGAAGAAATTATGGCAGATTAAGTGATTTTGAAGTTCGAAGTGCAGAATTCGCATCATTCTTGGTGAATTCGGATCATTCAAAGAGAATTCGGAACATTCATAGAGAATTCGGATTGTTCTTGGCATCAAAAGTGTAGAATTCGACTCAAGAAGAATTCGAATTCATAGAATTCGAACCCTGTTAGATTCGAATTGTAGAGAATTCGAACCCTGTTAGATTCGAATTGAGAACTTGTGTATTGATTTGAGTTGATTAAATTTTCCTAAGTATAGAATTCGAACCCTGTTGAGTTCGAATTGAGTGAATTCGAACTTAAGTACATTCGAATTGAGTGAATTCTGTCACACCCCGCTAAAGCGGAAACACGAGATGTAACAGCCGAAGTTTCATAGCATAGGGAGATAGACAACATCAACCATACCATTTCATAACATATAACATTTCCAAGTTTAAAAGGGACTTAAGGTTAAAAGTTTACAATTCAAAGTTTACAATTTAACCCAAAAAGTGCTTTTCCCAAAATGTGACCAATAGACGAGTCTTGGAGGATGCCGACATGCATGCTAAATTAAATCTTGTCGGTTACCTTCTTAGCCCCTGAAAAGCATGTTTAAAACAAAAGGTCAACTACAAAGAGTTGGTGAGTTCACAGGTTTTTCCATACACAACAATTTTTCTTCCAATGGTTACTCTCATGAAACGTTCGTTCATGACAAGCTCCAAAGTTAAAAGGTTTATGGGTACAATTTACAATGAGTGATTTTGTAAGATATATAAGTGTTGAGCCACTACTAAGCCTCCGACAATCTACGCCCCGCGAACTACCTCAGAGGTGGTATACTAACCCACGTGAGAAGAACATTATTACCAGATAAAGTGCACCCCTACTCGTCAGTTAAGGTGGGTTTGTCAAACCAAATAGCGCTATCCACAAGTATCACCGGCTCGTTACGAGTTAATAAGTAGTGTATTTACTGGGGACTTACCATTTTCATTATCACTCAACATATCTTTATCACTTATGTACAATTGTCCATTCATTAGTACTCATTCTTCAAGGCATAAATATCCACAATTTAATATCATGAATCATTTAGCATTTTAAAAACATAACATGCTTTTCACCCCAAACATTTAAACAAGTAAAAACGGGGCTGTGATTACTCACCTTAACGTGTAGACGCGGAGTTGCGCAAGCTTGACTGCTTACAACCTTACGTGGGAAGAGTTCAAGAAGCTACTCAAGGGAGAGTATTGCCCAAGAAGTGAAATCCAGAAGCTGGAGGCAGAACTGTGGAATCATGAAATGAAGGGAAACGATATAGACTCTTACACTGCCCGTTTCCATGAGTTGGCAAAGCTGGTGCCACATTTGGTGACGCCCGAGGAAAACAGAGTGGATAGGTATGTGTGGGGTTTATCTGAAGGAATAAGAGGAAATGTCACTTCAGCTGACCCAAAGACTCTCCAAGAAGCAGTAAATTTAGCAACAAGACTCACCAACAACGCGAATCGTTCAAGAACATCAGGGAATGACAAGGCCGCTGGGAAAAGAAAGATAGAAGCCATAAAGAAGTGGGAAGCCCCGAAGACTCCGACTGAAATCCGTTCGTTTCTCGGTTTAGCTGGTTACTATCGGCGTTTCATTGCAAATTTCTCCAAAATTGCACAACCATTGACGGCATTAACCCAGAAAGATAAAAAGTTCGATTGGGGAGAAAAACAAGAGGAAGAAGCCTTTCGGACACTTAAACATAAGCTTTGCAATGCACCGATCTTAGCTTTACCAGAGGGTGCAAACAATTTTGTTGTTTACTGCGATGCCTCACACCAAGGGTTGGGGTGTGTGCTAATGCAAAAAGACAAGGTCATTGCCTACGCTTCAAGGCAACTTAAAGTTCACGAGAAGAATTATACCACCCATGATTTGGAACTAGGAGCCGTAGTGTTCGCACTCAAGATTTGGAGACATTACCTCTACGGCACTAAGTGTACCGTCTTTACCGACCACAAGAGCCTACAACACATTTTCGATCAGAAAATGCTGAATATGAGGCAACGGAGATGGGTTGAACTGCTTAGCGACTATGATTGCGAGATAAAGTACCATCCAGGCAAGGCTAATGTTGTAGCTGATGCCTTAAGTCGAAAAGAAAGGGTGAAGCCATCGAGGGCAAGAGCTATGGGAACAATGGTCCGGACGAGTCTTAAGGATCAAATCCTCGAAGCTCAAGAAGAGGCATTAAAAGAGGAGAATTTGAAAAACGAAACCCTACATCATCTGGAAAAGGAATTTGAAACACAACCAGACGGGGTGCGGTACTTCCGAAATAAAGTTTGGGTACCTAAGGTGGAAAAACTGCGAGCAGTAATCTTGGATGAAGCTCATAAATCAAGATATTCAATTCACCCCGGGGCCGATAAAATGTACAAGGATCTGAAGGAATACTATTGGTGGCCAGGGATGAAGAAAGATGTTGCTTTGTATGTAAGCAAGTGCCAAACTTGTGCACTGGTTAAGGCTGAACATCAGAAACCATCAGGTCTTCTTCAGCAACCGGAGATTCCCGAGTGGAAATGGGAACAAATAAGTATGGATTTCATAACTAAGTTACCCAGGACAAGGAAAGGACATGATTCAATCTGGGTTATAGTGGATCGACTTACGAAATCTGCACATTTTCTGCCTATCCGAGAGGACTTCAAGGTGGAAAAGCTTGCTCAGATTTACATCAACGAGATTGTTATGCGTCATGGAGTACCTACTTCAATAATCTCGGACAGAGATAGCCGTTTTACGTCACGCCTTTGGCGGTCAGTCCAGAAAGCGTTGGGGACGCGTTTGGATTTGAGCACTGCCTACCACCCGCAGACGGACGGTCAGACAGAAAGAACTATACAAACACTGGAAGACATGCTGCGAGCCTGCGTATTAGATTTTGGGGGAATTGGGATACTCACTTACCGCTGGTCGAATTCTCTTACAACAATAGCTACCATACCAGTTTAAAGTTTTGGCCGCACTTTAAACTGGTATGGTAGCTATTGTTGTAAGAGAATTCGACCAAATGATGCATCTTCCGAGGTGTCGATTATTGCACTTGGTGCATCTTGGGCATAGCCCTCTTTCCTTCTCTTCGACCTGTGCTTGAACCCCAAAATTTCCTGTCACCCTATGACCCTTGTCTGTTCTTCCCCCAAACTGCCTTCTTGCAGGCTCTTCTATCTTTCTTTTCCCAGCGGCCTTGTCATTCCCTGATGTTCTTGAACGATTCGCGTTGTTGGTGAGTCTTGTTGCTAAATTTACTGCTTCTTGGAGAGTCTTTGGGTCAGCTGAAGTGACATTTCCTCTGATTCCTTCAGATAAACCCCACACATACCTATCCACTCTGTTTTCCTCGGGCGTCACCAAATGTGGCACCAGCTTTGCCAACTCATGGAAACGGGCAGTGTAAGAGTCTATATCGTTTCCCTTCATTTCATGATTCCACAGTTCTGCCTCCAGCTTCTGGATTTCACTTCTTGGGTAATACTCTCCCTTGAGTAGCTTCTTGAATTCTTCCCACGTAAGGTTGTAAGCCGCTTCCCGTCCACGGGTTTGTACTTGTGTGTTCCACCATGTTAGTGCTCGGCCTTGCAACAAACAAGCAGCAAATTCTACTTTGTTTCCTTCTGTGCACTTGCTAATATGAAGAACGGATTCCATACCCTCAATCCATGTCAGTAATCCCACAGCTCCTTCAGTTCCATGGAATTCTTTAGGGTTGCAGCCCCTAAAGGTCTTATATGTGCATTCCCGATTTCCAGTCGCTCCCGCATTGCTTGAATTAGCATTCAGCCCAGCTGCTACTTGGCTGACAATGTTCGGAAGTGCAGCCATAATTTGCTCCGCCACGAGCCGTGCGACTTCAGGATTCTCTCTTCTTGGAGGCATAGTCCTACAGCTATGGTTTTAATTAAAGGTTTAGTCGCATGGTTACTAATACTATTATTTGGTTACACTTCCTACTTGTTATGTTAATCTAAGTTATGGTACTACTTCATGCATACTATCTTTGTTATCTACACGTATTGTCATAACAACATACCATAATTTCACAATCATGCATCTAAAAGTACTTGAGATACGTAAACATTAACCAAGCATTTCATTCATAAACCATAAATATTCAAATTCCAACAGAAACAATTAACAAAAATTTTCAATGTTTGGAATTTAATGGCTACATGCCCCAAAAATATAAGTTCAAGTTTTAAATAAATCCCCAAAAGCTTCTAATAGTGGTCCTCTAATGCATCAGTGCCCACAACAGCAGTCCCAACACTAAAACCAAGGCTCCTATCACCCAAGCCAGGTACCTACGTAGGGCCCTCACCTCCCTCCTTGTGATGTCAATGACCTCCATAGTTCGGTCTGAGGCTTCACTATGTGATTTCAGTACTTCCATCACTCCATTCAGTGTTTGGTGCTGCTGGTCCAACCTCTCACCATGGAGTTGTATGTCGTGAGACATCATTAGAACCCAATGGCTTTCCTGGGCAGTCATGCCAGGAGGGTGAGCCACAGGTACTCCTGCTACCACCTGGGGGTTTCCTCGCTGCACTCCCGATCGGGAGGTCCCTCCTTCGCCTCTAGGTGGTTGGGTAAGACTCACACGTCTAGGTAATGGGACACTCTTCCTTGCCGTGGCTCTAACTCTTGGTCCTCGTAGGATACGTGGAGGGGACAAAGTGAGTGGTGCACTGGATTCTTCCTGGTCGTCTTCATACGGGTCTCTCTCAACTACAACCGGTGCATTGCCCCTTGGTCGGCCAGTAACATAGCCGGAGGGGTCTGCCGAGTACGAGTGCTCGGAATGGGTATGCTCCGAAAGGGTGTGCTCGGACGGGTCATATTCAGACGACATAGTGAGCTGCGATAATAGTAGACTTTGTTATTATGTGTACTATTGTAAGTGCTAAAAATATGCAAGAGCGAAGGAAGGCGAACATGTCACGAGTGTGGGAGCTCTGATACCAATTTCTGTCACACCCCGCTAAAGTGGAAACACGAGATGTAACAGATAGAGTTTCATAGCATTAGGAAATAAACAACACCAACCATACAATTACACAAAGTATACATTACAAAGTCCCAAAAATTTAAAGTTAAGGGTTTACAATCCCAAAGATTACATGTAACCCAAAATAATGTTTTTATCAAGATATGACAAAAGACGAGTCTCGGTTGATGTCGACATGCATGCTAAATTAAACCTTGTCAGTTACCTTCTTAGCCCCTGAAAAGCGTGTTTAAAACAAAAGGTCAACTACAAAGAGTTGGTGAGTTCACAGGTTTTTCCATACACAACAATTTTTCTTCCAATGGTTACTCTCATGAAACGTTCGTTCATGACAAGCTCCAAAGTTAAAAGGTTTATGAGTACAATTTACAATGAGTGATTTTTGTAAGATATAACAGTGTTGAGCCACTACTAAGCCTCCGACAATCTACGCCCCGCGAACTACCTCAGAGGTGGTATACTAACCCACGTGAGAAGAACATTATTACCAGATAAAGTGCACCCCTACTCGTCAGTTAAGGTGGGTTTGTCAAACCAAATAGCGCTATCCACAAGTATCACCGGCTCGTTACGAGTTAATAAGTAGTGTATTTACTGGGGACTTACCATTTTCATTATCACTCAACATATCTTTATCACTTATGTACAATTGTCCATTCATTAGTACTCATTCTTCAAAGCATAAATATCCACAATTTAATATCATGAATCATTTAGCATTTTAAAAACATAACATGCTTTTCACCCCAAACATTTAAACAAGTAAAAACGGGGCTGTGATTACTCACCTTATCGTGTAGACGCGAAGTTGCGCAAGCTTGATCGCTTAATGCCTTACGGGTCTCCTATAAAGTCAAATAAGCTCTATAAGTCCTTCATAGCTACTCAAGGTTGAACTTAGCTAATTTAGTCCACCTCTTGTGAAATGCCTTTGCTTTAGTATTTAATTTGAAATGATGAATTTAACATTTTCCCAATGTTTTAATCATGTATATGTACCTATAAGGTTAAAATAATAAAATCCCACACTTTTTCCAAAATACTTAATCTGGCAGAGACTTTGTTCCTCAAAAATGGTTATTAAAATATACTTTCTGGAATGACAAATTTACTCATTTTTTTATATGTAGTACTATACTGAGTTAAGGCTATTTTGACCAAATTTCATAAATTTCGAAGGTGTTTAAGGGGTCCAAATAATTTTTATTAACTTGTGTTATACAGGGTCTAAAACAGATTGCACCCTTCTGTGAAAAACAGACCTTTGGAAGGTCAAAACTCAACATTATGCAGAGTTTTTACATGCTCTGGAAACCTAACACATAGAAGCATCTCATGGAAAAAGACTCATAAATTATTGATAAGTTTTGAGGGAGTTATGGCCAAATGAAGTTGCATGTACCAATCTGTCAATCTTGGACAGATTGACACACTTGACTTGTAAAAATTGTTTGAGTGACCAAAACACCATATATGTTTATGAAACCAACTGCATGTGAAACTTAACTCATATAAGTAGCTTCCAGAAGAAAAATGAGAAAGTTTTATGCATTTTTCAAAGAGTTATATACAAAATAAACTGACACAAAAATCTGTCAGACTAACTGCTGCACACCAATTTTGTTCTAAGGAGTTTAAGGCTCAAAACTCAATGTTTTTGCATGAGACCAGTGGGGTTCGACTCCCAACTCATTAAACCTTACTCCAGAAGAAAAATGGAGGAATTTGGACATGATTTGACCAAGATATGGTCGTCCAAAGTGCATGCAATAAATCTGGCAGATTCTGGAATTTTAACTTTCACAAGGAAATCGCATTTTAGGCCTTCTATTATTAGTAGATGTGGGTTCCTTTGTTAAGGACTTAATCCCAACATCATCTTGTGGTTGGGGTGAAAAGCATGTTACTATTATTTCAACGCAGTGAGTTTTCACAGCCCCTTTTTACTATTTATACGTTTTGGGGTGAAAAGCATGTTACTATTATTTCAACGCAGTGAGTTTTCACAGCCCCTTTTTACTATTTATACGTTTTGGGGTGAAAAACATGTTACTATTATTTCAACGCAGTGAGTTTTCACAGCCCCTTTTTACTATTTATACGTTTTGGGGTGAAAAGCATGTTACTATTATTTCAACGCCGTGAGTAATCACAGCCCCGTTTTACTTGTTTAAATGTTTGGGGTGAAAAGCATGTTATGTTTTTAAAATGCTAAATGATTCATGATACTAAATTGTGGATATTTATGCTTTGAAGAATGAGTACTAATGAATGGACAATTGTACATAAGTGATAAGATATGTTGAGTGATAATGAAAATGGTAAGTCCCCAATAGATACACTACTTATTAACTCGTAACGAGCCGGTGATACTTGTGGATAGCGCTATTTGGTTTGACAAACCCACCTTGACTGACGAGTAGGGGTGCACTTTATCTGGTAATAATGTTCTTCTCTAAGAGTTAAGCGCTATTCACGACACATTCCATGTGTCGAATCTGAAGAAATGTCTATCGGATGAACCATTGGTGCTACCATTGGAAGATATTCAAGTGAGCGAGCAGTTACGCATTATAGAAGAACCCGTGGAGATACTTGACCGAGATGTTAAGCGGTTAAGACGTAGCAAAATCCCGATCGTAAAAGTTCGATGGAGTGCAAGGCATGGACCAGAATACACTTGGGAGCGGGAGGATTTTATGAAAAGTAAATATCCTCAGCTGTTCGTCAAGGAACTAACTGGGAATGCCAGTCATTAAATTTCGGGACGAAATTTCTCTAACGGGGGGAAACTGTAACATTCGGCAAAAAAATCGAAACTTCCAGGTTAGCATCTGTTAAGCCCTCACTAATGTTAATAAAGAGAATATACCCTAATAGGACTCATCCAGAAAATATTAAAGCGAAAAATTCGCTAAAATTCCCGGTAGTAGCTTAAAAGACCCGGTTTTGACCCAAGACTAACCGGAACACCTTGTGAAATGCCAAAATACCTTAAATAACATATAACCTATATAAAATATAGGGTTTTACCTTAAACATAAATCTTTCTTTTTATAAGATTTAATAATAAAACAAGAATGTATTTTAGAAGCTTATTTTACAATTAAAATTTTAGATAAAAATGATTTTTTTTAGGACATAGTTATGGGCTCATTTTTATAAAAAAAAAAAAATTGTGCAAGGGTTGGGGGGCCCATATAGGGGCCGGCCACCCCCCCCCCCCCCCCCTTAAACCTCCTTGTTGTTTATTTTCTTGTTCATTTCAAACATTTGAAGAAAAACCATCATTTATAATCCAACCATAACGCAAACTATCTTCAAAACGGTTTTCGAAAGGATTGTCTAAAATGTTAAGCGGTTAAGACGTAGCAAAATCCCGATCGTAAAAGTTCGATGGAGTGCAAGGCATGGACCAGAATACACTTGGGAGCGGGAGGATTTTATGAAAAGTAAATATCCTCAGCTGTTCGTCAAGGAACTAACTGGGAATGTCAGTCGTTAAATTTCGGGACAAAATTTCTCTAACGGGGGAAAACTGTAACATTCGACAAAAATCGAAACTTCCAGGTTAGCATCTGTTAAGCCCTCACTAATGTTAATAGAGAGAATACACCCTATTAGGACTCATCCAGAAAATATTAAAGCGAAAAATCGCTAAAATTCCCGGTAGTTGCTTAAAAGACCCGGTTTCAACCGAGACTCGTCTTTTGTCATATCTTGATAAAAACATTATTTTGGGTTACATGTAAACTTTGGGATTGTAAACCCTTAACTTTAAATTTTTGGGACTTTGTAACGTATACTTTGGGTAATTGTATGGTTGGTGTTGTTTATTTCCTAATGCTATGAAACTCTATCTGTTACATCTCGTGTTTCCGCTTTAGCGGGGTGTGACAGAAATTGGTATCAGAGCCTAAGGTTATAGAGAATGTCGGTTTTCTTATGGGAACCCCAACTATAACCTAACTATAACGCGAACTATTTTCAAAACGGTTTTCGAAATGACTTAAAAAAAAAAAAAAAAAAAAAAAAAAAAAAAATTTAAAGCGTACTACTGATATAACTAAGATGAGTGTCATATTATTATACCTCAATTAAACAAAGCCTGATCACCTATGTTTAATTTAGGATTATATAATGGGGGACTTGGATTGGTTATATTAAAGGTATGCTTAAAATAAATTCCATACTTAAAAACGAAAGCATGATTTTGTGTGTGTTTGCATAAGCACTGCATATTTTAAACATTTACAATGACACACTTAATAACTAAGTCTACAACTATCGCAGTCCACCATGTCGTCCGAACACGATCCTTCAGAGCACTCACCATCCGAGTACTCTAACTCGGCGGACCCTTCAGGCGATACTACTAACCGACCTAGGGGAAATCCACCGGTTGAGGCGGAGAGAGATCCGTATGACGAAGACCTTGAAGTGAGTTATGCATCACTCATTAGGCCCCATTCGACTACGTTCCGTGGCCCAAGAGTGATAACCACGGCACGGAAAAGCGTGCCGATACCCAGATGTATGAGATTCACAAACCCCTCACGAGACATAGGAGAGTCGTCCCGGCAAGGGGCGCAATCCGGAGCCACCCAAGTGGTAACCGGGGTTCCTGTGACTAACCCTCCGGGCATGACCGCCCTAGAGAGTCAATGGGTCTCGATGATGTCGCAAGACATACAACTTCATCAAGCGAGGTTGGATCATCAGCACCAAACCCTGAATGCGGTGAGGGGGATGCTAAATGCACAAAGTGAAGTCTCGGACCGAACCATGACGGTTATCACCTTCACTCGAAGGGAAATGAGGACCTTACGCATGTACTTAACTTGGATGATGGGAGCATTCGTAGTGATGTTGGGACTACTAATTTGGGAACTTGTGCGTTAGAAGGCCACAAACTGTGAAGCTTTTGGAATTTATTAAACTTGAAATCATATTGTATTTTTGGGGGCATATGGCCATTTAATTTCAAACATTGCATGTTTTGGTTAACTATATCTTTTGAGAAAATTGATGTGTTTGGTTTATGAATGAAATGTTTGAATTATGCTTATATATATTTCAAGTACTTCTAATGCATGATTATGAAATTGGGGTATGTACAATGACAACACGTGTAAATAATGGTGATAGTATGCATGAAGTAGTACCGTCACTCAAATTAACATAACAAGTAGGAAGTGTAACCAAATAATAGTATTAGTAACCATGCGACTAAATCTTTAATTAAAACCATAACTGTAGGACTATGCCTCCAAGAAGAGAGAATCCTGAAGTCGCACGGCTCGTGGCGGAGCAAATTATGGCTGCACTTCCGAACATTGTCAGCCAAGTAGCAGCTGGGCTGAATGCAAATTCAAACAATGCGGGAGCGACTGGAAATCGGGAATGCACATATAAGACCTTTAGGGGCTGCAACCCTAAAGAATTCCATGGAACTGAAGGAGCTGTGGGATTACTGACATGGATTGAGGGTATGGAATCCGTTCTTCATATCAGCAAGTGCACAGAAGGAAACAAAGTAGAATTTGCTGCTTGTTTGTTGCAAGGCCGAGCACTAACATGGTGGAACACACAAGTACAAACCCGTGGACGGGAAGCGGCTTACAAATTCGAACCTAAGTACATTCGAATTGAGTGAATTCGAATCCTTCTTCATCTGAATTCATTGAATTCGAATCCTTCTTCATCCGAATTCATTGAATTCGAACCCTTATTCATCCGAATTCATTGAATTCGAATCCTTCTTCATCTGAATTCATTGAATTCGAACCCTTCTTCATCCGAATTCATTGAATTCGAACCCTTATTCATCCGAATTCATTGAATTCGAATCCTTCTTCATCCGAATTCATTGAATTCGAACCCTTATTCATCCGAATTCATTGAATTCGAACCCTTATACATCCGAATTCATTGAATTCGAACCCTTATACATTCGAATTCATTGATTTAAAAAAAAAAAAATTGAAAAAAAAATTTATCCCGAAATTTTTCCTATAGTGTATTTCATACACTGTAAGAGCTTTTCAAGAAAATTTTTTATATAATTTTTTTGTGTATTTTCATACACTGTCTGCTTGATCTTCTGAACGATCAATTTCTAGCAATATTCAAAATGGTTTTACAACAAGTTATTGTTAAAAGCAGTGGTGAAGATTTGAAGCAAACTCTGAAAAAGGAGATTCCTCCAATTGCAAAAGTTTTTGTTAAACCAAATGTAAAGTTGCAACAAGTCATTATAACAGAAACATCTGTTAATTCACATGTATCTGTTAAACCAAATAATGAAGTGTTGCAACAAGTCATAATAACAAAAACACCTCCAAAGCCACTTGAAAAAGCTAAGGCAAATAATGGAATTTTGCAACAAGTTATTTTATCAGAAACATCTCCTATATCAGAAACTCCTGTTAAAGATAATGCTTCAAATTCTTCAACTCCTATTTTAAATAAAGCATTGGAAGAAGAAAATGTTGATCTGAAAAGACAAATTTTAGACATTTCTTCTTCAAATGCTAAACTTACTAAAAGAATAACTGATCTTGAAGTTTATATTGCAGGTCTTGAAACAAAGAAAGACAAAGACAACTCAAGTCTGCACGATCAAATCGAGAAACTTCAAGAGAAAGTAACAACTCTTAAAAAAGAAAATGCTGATCTGAAGAGCATTGAAGACAGGAGAGAGAAGATTCTTAAAGAAAAGGAAATAATTGAACTTAATTGTATAAAACTTTCAAAACAAGTTTCTGACTTTGAGAAAGTTTTATTTTTAGAAAAAGACAAGCTCGAAAAAGAAAGTGCTAAATTTGAAACTGAACGAAAATCTTTTGAGATTAAAAGTTCTGAACTTTCCGTGAAAATCTCTGAATTAGAAAATCTTTTGGAAAAGGAAAGAAAAAATTTCACGAAAAAGAAAAATCTCTTTGAAAAGGAAAGTAAAACTCTTAAAAAGAAAAATATGGAAATTTTCAAAGAGATTACTGATAAAAGAAAGTTTTTGGAAAAAGATTTTGAATCGGAACGTGAATATTTTGAAGATGTGATTCTTAATCTTACCAAAAGATTATCTGGTTTATCAGCTGATATTATGAAGGATCAGTTGATCAAATCTGATCTCCAAAAGAAATTTGATCTAATTTCTAAAGAGAAAAATGTTTTAATAAACAAAGTCAAAGAACTTGAAGACGTCATTTTTAAATTTGATGTCTCAAAGCAGGCTAGTCATAATTCTATCTTTCAGACTCCATTTGTTGATTCAAATGATTCTGAATGTTCTTTTAAAACTGCTTCAAGTTCAAGTTTTAAAAACATTCCTTCTAAACAATTTAATAGATCAACAGATTTCTCAAAAGGTCAGATTCGTTCTTCTAATCTTTTCTATAATCCTTTGTTTGATAAATCGGATGATATTCTTAAGGTGCCTAAAATTAATACTTCCAAATCTGAAGAAGTTCCAGTCTTCAAGAGGGTGAAGATGGAATGGAGAATCAAAGGCACAACAGTTCCAAAGAAAAATGTGCCAAAATCATCTGTATCCACATCAAATGCAAAGAAGAACAATACGCCAAAAGGTAAATCTTATGCTAAACCAAATCCTATTCATTCTGTAAATCATCTGATTAGGTTGGCACATAAGAAAATCTGTTGTTCTTACTGTGGATCAAATGACTTTGTGCATAAAGATTATACTTCTTATTGGTATGGTTCTTACAGTATTCCTTGTAAGAAATCTACACCTAACCCACTAGGACCCAAATGCCATTGGGTACCAAAATCTGCTTAATTTGTTTTGCAGGTTCTTCATGTGTTGTACTGAATTGTAGATACATACCACACACATGACTGAAAACAGAAGAGAAGCGGCGTATTTTTTGAAAAATATTTGTACCATTAAGGGGGAGACAAATATTAATGGCTTCTGAACAATTCAGTTCAGGACCCGTACTTCAACGACTAAGACTTCTAAACAAATCAGTTTAGAACTCACACTTCTCAGGTGATATCCTTAACTGTTACATCTTTCTGTTTCAAGGAACGTGGTAAAAGGTAACATTGGATTATATTTTGTTTCTACCACTTTGAAAATTTGAATCTTTACAAATTTAATTCAATGAGATAAAATTTTCAATTTTCATTCAATGAATTAAATGTGTGCTAAAAGATGATTTTACAAGTATTTTTGTATTATCTGAGTTAGATTTGTTTCAACTTTCATCTCTAAAATAAATCGAAAGGTCAGCAAAACATGAATGAAATTATGCTGAATGCTCAAAGTTATGTGAATCTGGATATATATAGAATATAATGCTCAAAAAGCCTATATGTCAGAATGATGGATGGAAATGAAAATATGGGCAAAGCACTATGTTTTAGAACCAAGTGATTGAGATAAAAAAAGTTGCACTATCATTTAGTTTGAAAGTTTGTGCCTGTGGCCTTTCTGGTTTGGGAAATTAAGTTCTAAGGGGTGCTCGACACCTAGCACCTAAGGCCAACTGGTCTGGGATCTGCTAACCCAAATCCTTCTATAGAACCAGATAGAAAGTCATGTTTAACGGTGTATCTTATTCTTACTAAACTTTTTGATCAAAAGATGCCAATGAGCACAAAATCAAAAGATGCCAATGCGCACAAAATCAAAAGATGCCAATGAGCACAAAATCAAAAGATTCAAATGTGCACAATATTAAAAGATGCCAAAGAGTACACATCTCTTGAAACTTGGGGAAAATACAAAGTCGCGATAAACCCGTAAATTTGTGAAATTCTGATTTTGGACAAATAGTGTGAGTAGAGCAAAGTATTCTTATATGTTTTAGAATGGCATATGCTTGATGCTAATCATATTTCGCATGCTAGCACACCAAATAGATTTAATAAAGGGGTTGAAACTGAACATTTTTTTACTTGATATACAATGATGACTTGTTCTTGAATCCAAACACATGCATTTGATTTCATTTGATTGAAATATTGTTAAATTTCATTAAGTTGAATTTCTTTTGTAAAGCTTTCAAATGATCAAATGTTAGTAGTTATAAAATGAAGTTCAATGAATTTTCTTTTCCTTGTGTAAATTTGTTTTAAAATTTGTGCTACAATTTCAAATACTGTACGTTATTGAAATATATGCATACTTTCAGGGGGAGAAAACAAATTGCTCCAGAATTCTTATTTTGAGGGGGAGCAAGGTTATCCACTAAGGAGGAGATTGTTAGTAATACTCAGTGACGCGACTGAAATTGAAGAAGGTTTTCGATGATAATGATGCTCACTTTCATCGAAAAAGGGGGAGAAATGTTTAATTCAATTTCATGTCAAAGATATCTCATGTCTAAGAGCTTTCAAGTCAATGATTCGTGAACAAAGACTGAAAATCAGGGGAGAAGGATCATGTGAAGTCTAAATATTGCTGAATTTGGTTATCTTAGTTCTGAGTGGTTCTCGGAATGCGCTTACACCTAAAAGTTCAAAAATATAGATGGTTTCGCATCCTTCATGATTCGAATTGCCCTGATTTCGAACCCTTCATAATTCGAATTGTCCTGATTTCGCACCCTTCATGATTCGAATTGAGTGATTTCGAATCCTTCATGATTCGAATTGCCCTGATTTCGGACCCTTCTTGTTCCAACTTACTTGAATTCGAATCCTACTTGATCCGAATTGAGTTGATTTCGCATCCTCTAGCATCCGAATTGATGGTTTCGGATCTGCCTACATCCGAATTGATGATTTCGGATTCTTAAAGTTAATATGATAACTAAGGTTCTTGCATCAAGAAGGATACGAGAAGTTACTGTTTGTTAAAGACTGATAAAGCTGTAAAGATCTGTTTTCATGTACAAGACTTGAAGATAGTTTGATAAAGTGTCTGTTGAAGAAGATTGACTTTACAAAGAGCTGAAAACTGCTGTCAAATTTTTAAATCTTGAATCCAAAGGGGGAGATTGTTAGAGCATTATTGTATTCAAGATTTACTGTAAAAGTCAATGTACTGTATGAGTCTATACAGTATTGTGAATGCCTTTATACCTTGTATGTCATGGGTATAAATAGGCTTGTCTAGTTCATTTGTTAGTAAGCTTTTGTAATCTTTTAGAAACCTTTTGTAATCCTTTGAGATCAATACATGGATGACATATTTGCTCTCTAGATTCTCTCTCACTACATTCATATCTTATTGCTAGAGATCTGGGATTTAACACCCTTAGTTAAATAAATTAACGGACTTACCCGGGTATTACATTATCTCCCCCTTAAAAGAATTCCGTCCCGGAATTCGGTTAAGCGAAAGGATACGAATACTTATCACTACTACCTCGAACTCAATCAAAACCATAGAAACTAACTGAATAGCCACCCCACACTCACCTATGTCTCTACCACAGATCAGCAATATAACACCTTAGCACGTATAGAGTTTATTAGAAATGTACCTGTATCCTCATCCGGAATTTCTTCGTCATCTTGCGTTGTCATTTGGAATACTCGTCCCTTTGCTTTCGGTTCTTCAGACCGTTGTATTTATCCCGTCCTGACACTTATTGGTTTCCCCGTCGTATTACCCTGTTGTATTTTCCTTTGTGGACAGTCTGACTGAATATGATCAGGGGAATTGCAAACGAAACAGAATCGATTTGCACGACAATTCTTAGCGACGTGTCCAGCCCTTCCACACTTATAACAACTTCTAGGATCAACATAACAATTTCCTTGATGTACGCGGTTTCATTTTGGACATAGTCTTTCATTTGATATAAAAGGTAGGCGACTATCGAACCTCTGAATTTCGTACCCCGTTGAATCATGCGTCATCTCTTCCGATTTTCTTTTCCCAGCACTCTTATCATTTGCATCTCTCTTAATATCTCGCTCTACATTTTCCGCGGCATTTACTGCGGCTGAGAAGTTATCAGGTCCTGTGCAGTCACTAACTTTCTGACTTCCGAATTTAACCTGAAGATAAACCTTTCCGTCTTCATCGCCTCCGTAGCAACGTAGTATTCTACGAACCGAGACTTTTCCAGGAAACTTGCGGTGTAGTCTGGAACGGATAAGTTTCCTTGTTGTAAGTTCATAAATTCCCCTTCCAGATGTTTGACGTCTGTTTGGGGACAAAATGCATTCCTGTAGGCTATCACAAATTCTTCCCAAGAGAGGGTAGAATAAACATCAGATCCCTTAGAGTGAATAAAAGATTCCAACCAATACAAAGCATCCCCTTTTAACATTGCTGCCCCGTACAATACCCTATCTTCCTCCGCACACTTGCTTGTTTTGAAAATAGCTTATATTTCCTTCATCCATCTCATTGCTTTCACGGGATCCCTGTCTCCTGAGTAGGTCGGAGGTTTACAGTTTAAAAACATTTTATAATCACATTTCCTCACTACTGGTACGACAGTAGATGTAATGGGCTTCTCTTCTTCATGTGTAGGATCTGGTCTTTCTGTTTCAGTATTGTGAGTTTGGTTGAACATAGCTTGGATATTAGCTTGTAATCTTCCCATTTCTGCCATTAGATCATCCCTGGTAACGAACTCTGTACCATGTGGTTGGACTCTGCCTCCGGCTCGACCTCCAGCTCTACCCCTAGTTCTACCTCCGACTCTACCCCCAGATCTACCTCCCCTGTCCCCTGTCCCCTGTCCCTATTGGCGGATTAGTTCTATTCGGATTTCATCCTCCTCCTCGATTCGAATTTCGTGTTCCGCTTGCCATTCTATAGATTTAAACAAGGTTAACATACATATAAGCACATACCCCATATAACAAGGTATTCCAGTTCAAACACGTACCTGTAAGATCACAATTACACTGGCCAGGTGTAATCTGAAATTACCTTACATGATGTTCCTTCTACCTTTTATACTTAGCATCCCAAGGTTCTAATATATCAAGGACATCCTACTTCACATGCAGTTTAAGTCTAGGTACGGGTACAAATACCTAAATCCCTTAAACTAGGGTATGATACCATTTGTAACGACCCAGTTACACATATCATACAACAATTAACATAACATACATGCATATTATTGAATTACAACAAAAGTTACATAATAAACTGTTGATCCAAACCCTCAGTGATTTGATAATGACCCTATCTTAAATACTTAGTGAAAATTGTAAGTAAACAATATGTATCAGAGTTTCACTATCGCTGATAAGTACTAAGATCTTACAGTACTGCTGATAGGAACTCTCGCTCTTTTAGATTAAACATTCAGCGAACACTGTTCACCATATCGCTGAGTCTGTTCAGTCCTTATGGTGATCGCTGATAAGTTAGTTGTTTACTTATGATCCCTGAAGACAAGATTCACGTCAACAAAGGTTCTACGCTGAAGTCGAAGATTAAGCTCAAGAACCAGCGACAAGTCTCCTAATGAACTGATGCGGATCAACGAAGACTCAGATTTGTCCACTCAACGTGAAGTATCAAGTACAAGACTTCAGCTATCGCTGAACTTTATCATTCGCTGAATAGTAAATGATAATCGCTGAATCAACGAAAGCTGATCAGGAAGTCCTCCGTACAAAGTACTTTTGTCTTAACCTCCCTTGCACGCCACCGTACGAAATGTCAGAAAAGAACCTCCGAAAATCTGAAATCGTACAACCACTCTAATACTACACTGTTCATTCATGCGGCTACTAAGGTTGTCAACAAAGGTCAATGACATGCAACCAATCCGCTGATGACACGTGTAAAGTGTATACTGAATTGCATTAAATGCATGCAGTATATAAAGAGATGAACTCACTTCATTTGAAGTAACTTGCTAACTCTGGACAAGTTCAAATCTCTCTTAAGATAGGATTTTATTAGTAATCTCCTTATCTTTCTTAGTGCAAGAAACCTTAGTGTTCCAACTTGTTTAGATTTAGGTTTATCCTTAATCTTGTTTCCGCAACAAGCTGTAAATTGTTAATGATTTATCAATAAACAATTTAGAAAAGTAAAATAGTGTGTTTGTATTCAACCCCCCCCCCCCCCCCCTTCTACAAACTTGTATAGGCCTTTCGGGACCAACAAGTGGTATCAGAGCAGATTTGTTTAATCTCATAAACAAGATCTAATCTAAGATATTTCTCTTCCTAGCTATTATCTGAAAATGGCCAACACAAACACAAACACTCACTATATAGACAATGGTTCTCTTGCAAAACCCCCTAGATTTTCCAGAGATAACTTCAACTTGTGGAAAAATAGGATGACACTCTTCTTAGAAGGTGTAGACCCTACTATACCTTACTATCTTGAAAACGGCCCACACATCCCTGTAACAATTGATCCTGCAGTTCCAGCCACTGCAACTAGAGCTGCTATTCCAGAAAGGCTGATTCCAAAGGAAATCCATCATTGGACCGATGAAGACAAGAAGAAAGTGGCTATAGATACAAAAGCCAGATCCATACTATCCATGGCCCTTCCTGACGAAGTCTACCATTCCGTCATGAACCTGAAATCCTCAAAAGCCATGTGGGACACAATATGTGTTCAATATGAAGGAACGTCTGAAGTCCAGGATTCAAGAAAGATCAACCTGGTAAGACAATACGAAAGCTTCATTTCTGGTAAGAATGAAACTCTCTCTGAAGTTCATCAACGTTTTAATTGCTTAATTATAGATCTAAAAACGGTTGGTAAGGAATATTCTAACTTTGAAGTGCTGACAAAGTTTTTAGAATGTTTACCTGAAAGCTGGGACAATTATTCCATGTGTCTCAAGCTGTCAAAAGATCTAAGATCAATGACACTTGCTACCTTATATGGCACATTGCTGAATCATGAGAAATCTAGCCATCTTAAGAAGAATCTTGTAAAAGATTCCAAAAGCACCCCTGTTGCTTTAATCTCAGAGGAACCTTCTACTCAGCGACCCATGGTCACTATCACTGAGTTAGAAAGTAACTCTGAAAGGTCATCAGATTCTGATTCTTCAGATGATGATGAATCCTTGGCTCTCCTAACTAAAAAGTTCAGGAGATTCGCCAAGAAGAAAATGTTTAGAAAGAACAAAACTCTTTCTATAGCTGACAAGCCTAAGTCATCAGCTTTTGTTGATAAGGCTACTGCTACTTGTTTCAACTGCGAAAAGACAGGTCATTTCGCTAACGAGTGCAGGGCAAAGAAAATCATGAGACCTTCAGCTTTTACAAAGAAATCCTTTGTTCCAAGGAATAAAGACGACAAATACTCAAAGCTGAAGGAGAAGTATGCAAAGCTGAAAAGCTTTAAGAAGAAAGGAAAAGGCCTGATGGCTGACTATGATTGGGCTGCTTCTGATGAAGAAGCCTCATCATCTGATTCTGAAGATGATGAAGCAAATCAATGTCTCATGGCCAAGATTGAAGAAGAGGAAGAAAGTTCAGACATTCCCTCCACTTCAACATCTGCCATTCAGGTATCACCTTCCTTCTTTACCAATATTGTAAATATTGATGAAGCTGATAGTCTCCGTAAAATCGAACTGCTGACTAGAAGTTTATACGAAGCCATGAACGGCAAAGCTGTGGTTGAAAACCAAAATCTTGATTTCGCTGAAAAGCTTAAAAACTGCCACCTTCAAATAGAAAAGCTTTCTAAATTTGAAGAAGATTTTAAAGATCAAGTCCATTTAAATCAGCTAGTCAAAATCGAACGAGCGGAAGCTATCGCTGCATTAAAAGCTGAACAAGCTACTGTTGAAGGATGGTGTAATTCTTCAACAAAGATCACTGAGATAATTAAGGCTCAGATTCCTCTGAGTGATAAACGTGGTCTGGGTTATAAATATGATACTCCAATACCAACCACTGAACGTTCAATGCTTAAATTTGGAACGTTCGTATCCTCAGTAGCTGACACTTCTTCATCTTAGTACTCCTCGTCGGTTACACCAATCCCTGAGGAAACTCCTACCTCCTCAAAAGGTAAGGAGAAAATGGTTTATTCAAAACCTACCTCTGTCTCTAAAGACAAAGGTAAAGGAATTGTTATTTATTAAAATCCTCAGAAGAGTACCTTAGTACCTAAGCTGAATGCTTCCAAAGCCTTAGTGATTCATTCATCTGGTTCTAGAAATCAGACCTCTGGATCAGTTCAGCGACCTACTCCTAGACTCAGAGTAGATGTCCTTGGTAAGAAATCTGAACAACTGAATGTTCGTCCTATTTCAAAAACCAATAGTGTACTTGGTGCTGGCACTTCTAATTCCAAATTAAAAGCCCAGCACTCAAGTGGTCCTAGAACTAATTTTAGTTATAGGAAATGTTATCACTGTGGACTTACCGATCATATTGCAAGTAAGTGTCCCACAACCACCAAAGCTGATAAGATAGCTAAGGTGAAGATAGCACCCAAGAAGACCAAACCAGTTGCAATTCAGGTAAAGGTGACTCCTACCTCTGAGGTCAAGAAATTGACCAAAGTGAAGAAAGACAAAGCTGAATCTTCAAATGCTGCGAAGACTGTTGAACCCATTCCAACCACTTCCACTGACAAACGCGTATACATGGCGAAGTGGGTACCCAAGCAAAACTAATCTTCCTTTGTATTGCAGGTTAAGAAGGGTATCTGGTATCTCGATAGCGGATGCTCTAGACACATGACTGGAAAGAAAAGCCTGCTCGCTGAATACAAGGAAGAGAAGGGTCCCTCTGTGACTTTCGGTGGAAATGGAGAAGGACACACCCGAGGGTATGGTGTACTTTCAAATGGTACAACATCCTTCAGAAGAGTCGCATATGTTGAAGGGCTGAAGCATAATCTTCTGAGCATCAGTCAGCTTTGCGACATGGATAACAAAGTGATTTTCACTAAGGAATCCTGCTTTGTCTCTGACAAAAAGGAGAAGATAGCTCTCAGCGGTTATCGTTTGGAAAATGTTTACGTTATAAACATGGACTCAACAACCACTGAGAACTCTTGTTTCTTCTCAAAGGCATCTTCTGATGTCAACTGGCTATGGCACAAGAGGCTCTCACATCTCAACTTCATGACACTGAATACTCTTTCATCCAAAGAGTTAGTCACTGGTCTAACTCAACATTCATACGCCAAAGAATCCTTATGTTCAGCGTGTGAAAAAGGGAAGCAGACCAAGGCAAGCTTTAAGTCAAAGCAAGTTTCCTCAGTGTCATCTCCTCTTCAACTACTCCATATGGATTTGTTTGGCCCCGTTAACAAACAATCCATCGCTGGAAAGAAATATACGCTGGTCATAGTTGATGAATTCTCTCGTTACACATGGGTAATGTTTCTCCGTTCTAAGAGTGACACCCCTGAAGAACTCATCACCTTTGTTCGGAAGATGGAAACTCTGAACAATATGACTGTTCGCTCAATAAGGAGTGATCATGGAACTGAATTCAAAAACAGTTCTCTTGATTCCTTCCTTGAGAGCAAGGGTATTTCTCACAACTTTTCGTCAGTGAGAACACCACAACAAAACGGAGTCGCTGAAAGAAGAAATAGAACAATTATTGAAGCTGCACGTTCAATGCTCAGCGATTCTCACCTGCCTACTCAGTTTTGGGTAGAAGCTGTCAACACGGCTTGTTTTACGCAAAACAGGTCGCTGATAGTCAAAAGATTCAAAAAGACAGCCTATGAACTTTTTCATGGGAGAATGCCTTCAATCAGCTTTCTTCACATCTTTGGTTGTCAGTGTTTCATACTGAACAACAGAGATGCCCTTGGAAAGTTTGATCCTAAGGCTGATGATGGAATCTTTCTTGGATACTCCTCAGTTTCCAAAGCCTTCAGAGTCTTCAACCGAAGAAGACAAACTGTAGAAGAAACTATTCACGTCACGTTTGACGAATCCCGTTCAGCGAACTCTAAACCGAACGCTGATACAGAAGAACTGAATCAATGGATGTTTTCTCATCTTGGTGATTCAGAAGATGTTCCCACTACTCATGCTCATACAACTGAAAATGATGGTCCTACTATCATTCCCAATATGCAGAATAGTGAAGCTGAAACATCTTGGGTCTCAGCTGTTCCTATAAACACTATACCCGCAGTTGATCCAAATGTCTCAGAAATTCCATCTATTTCTCAGCAATCAGTGAATGAAGTGACAAATGCAAGCATTCCTCTCTTAGCTGATAATCCAGAAGTAGCTGAAGCCTCATCTTCAGTTTCTCCAGTTCAGACTGAGTCGGCGACGCATGCTCCGGCTCAGCGATGGACTGTAAATCACCCAATCGATCAAATTCTTGGTGATCCCAACGCTGGTATTCAGACTCGTAGAAGTGCAGGTAATATTTGTTTATTTGTTAACTTTATTTCTCTAACTGAACCAAAGAAAATAGATGATGCCCTCAGAGATCCAAACTGGGTCAGCGCTATGCAAGAAGAGCTGACTGAATTCGAAAGAAACAAAGTTTGGAAACTTGTTCGGAGACCAACTGACAAAACAGTGATAGGCACTAAGTGGGTCTATCGAAACAAGTTGGACGAACATGGTACTGTAACTCGCAACAAAGCTCGTCTTGTTGCTCAGGGATACAGACAAGAGGAAGGCATAGATTATGACGAAACCTTTGCTCCAGTAGCAAGACTTGAATCTATTCGTCTTTTCTTAGCATATGTTGTACACAAAAACTTCACTGTACATCAAATGGATGTTAAGTCAGCGTTTCTAAATGGAAAGCTGAATGAAGAAGTTTATGTGGAACAACCTCCAGGATTCTCAGATCCTAAGCGTCCAGGTTATGTTTATAAGCTGGATAAGGCACTTTATGGCTTGAAGCAAGCTCCTCGTGCATGGTATGACACTCTTTCTACTTATCTCCACCTTGAAAATTTTGAGAGAGGTAAGATTGACAAAACTTTGTTTTTTAGAAAAATAAAAGGTCATATCATTTTAGTTCAAATATATGTTGATGACATTATATTTGGTTCTACTAACCCTGAGCTTTGTACTCGTTTCGCTGATAGAATGAAAGATGAGTATAAAATGAGTATGATGGGTGAACTAACATATTTCCTTGGTCTTCAGATTAAGCAAACTGAAAAAGGAACTTTTATAAATCAGGGAAAGTATGTTAAAGATATGCTGAGGAAATTCGACTTAACTGAAAGTTCAGCTATGAAAACCCCTATGGCACCACCGCTAATACTTGATAAGGACACAAAGGGTGTTCCTGTCAATGTCACGCTGTACCGTGGGATGATCGGCTCACTACTGTATCTTACAGCTAGCCGACCCGATATTATGTTTGCAACATGTCTGTGCGCACGATATCAAGCTGAACCTAAGATATCCCATATGAAAGCTGTAAAGCGAATCTTTCGATATCTTAAGGGTACAGCGAATCTAGGTCTTTGGTATCCCAAAGATACAGGATTCGATCTAACCGCCTATTCAGACAGTGATTTTGCAGGTTGCAAAATGGATAGGAAAAGCACCACAGGAGGATGTCAGCTCCTGGGTGGAAAGCTGGTAAGTTGGACAAGTAAGAAGCAAAACTCAGTGTCCACTTCCACAGCTGAAGCTGAGTATGTAGCCGCTGGAAGCTGCTGTTCTCAAGTCTTGTGGATGAGAAATCAACTACTAGACTATCATCTTCAGCTCTCCAAAATTCCAATCTATTGCGACAGCACAAGTGCCATCGCTATAGCAAACAATCCAGTGCTACACTCAAAGACAAAACACATAGAAATCAGATATCATTTTATCAGAGATCATGTGATGAATGGTGATATAGAACTTCATTTTATCCCAACTGATTATCAGTTAGCTGATTTGTTTACCAAACCTCTTGATGAGACAAGATTCAACTTTCTCATCAGCGAGCTTGGAATGCTGAACTTTGAAGGATAAATCTTCAGCGGTTCACATTTAATCAGCGATACGTTTATACATTCTTGTATAGGCTCTCGGATAAAATAAACTTGTACAATCCATTTCATCATCTTCCCTCTGAATAAATTTGGTTAAACTGATATCAAGGTATGTTTTCTCTCTCTGACAAGACGCATGAAAATGCAAGATTTCAAATTCTTACATCGCTGAATATCTCTTCCTTAACAGCGATATTTTGAAATTTCTTAAAACCCTCACTGATATTTCTATTCAGTGCTTCATATTTTCCAAAGAGTCCTTGAGTTTTTCTTTCAAAACCTCAGAGACAACGAAAGAATGTGAAAGGACAGTTGTGACGTCATTGCAACGGATAACACCAGGCACGCTCTTTTTCTGACACACGTTTGCACGTTTCGTTGTCTATCCAATCAAATGCAAACACGTGTCCGTGTCATGATGAAAAACTTTCCCGCTCAAGTTTTTCTCTCTCTACTCTCTTCCTATATAAACACTCTCAAAGTTTATATTTGTCTTTTACGCGAATCAATCTTTCTCCGCAAGAAAAGAACACTGTTGCATTTTGTGCTCTCAATCTTCAAGAACTGTTCATCATCTTCTTCATCAAACTCAAGGTTAATATATTCTTATCTATTATCAAATGCGAATAACTTGTTTTCGATCTTATCATTGTTTTACACAAGATCAAACAAAAGAACTCAAAAATAAAATCATTTTCTTTCATGGTTTTATAAACACAACCATTTCATGGTTGTTCTTCAAGTTTTAAATCTAAAATCTTAAACTTGTTCTTCTTTCGTATCCATTTTTTTAAGAAACTGGAATACAAGGCTTATGGGTGTTATATTCGTTTTTTTTTCAAAAACAAGAAAAACCCTAATCTTCATTAAGACTTTTTTGTCTGAATGAAATGGACAAAATTCGAAAAATCTTAATGGAAATTTTCTTTCCACATTAAGATAATTCTTATTTGTTAACATCTTTGGTTGAACTGATAATACAGTGAAATGGCAACTTCAAAGCTGAATGTTACCGCTGAGTCCATCTCCGCTGATTCTGAGGAACTGGAAATCACTAAAGCTCCTCAGGTTAAGTTTGAGCTGGATCAACTAGACTGGACAAAGGCAAACAACCTCTCAGCGCTTCTCGAGTTTCCTCCTCGGAAGCAGGTATCCCATCTAGACGACGCTGTAAAACTTTTGAAGAATAGCCCCATCTACACAGCACTGACAATCACACCTTCTGCCAGTCAGCGTCTCTTATCCCAATTCTGGTACTCTGCCAGACACACCGACCTACCCTCCGCCAAAGATCCATCTAAAACCATCGACTGCATACTCAGCGATACTGAGTATGGCACCATCAAGATAACCCCCGCAATAATCCGCAAAGCCCTGAAATTCCCCAACGCTACCTCAGAAAATCCTTTCATTCCATTACCTGACCACAAGAAGCACGCTGACAGGGAAGAAATCATTGCTTTCCTTGATGCGATGGGTTACATCTGGGAGACTGGAAGAGACAAGCTACCTGAGAAGAAGCTGACGCTGATAAAGAAATCCAAGATGCCCAGCGAGATGAACTTCATCTTCGCTCACCTGATCAGCTGCATGACAGCGAAATCCGGATCTTCTGATCAAGCCGCTCAACCTCAGCAGGCCATGGGTTACGCACTGCTGAAAGGTCTCAACATTGACTGGGCCTCCATCATCTATGAAGACCTCATTCAACGTGTTGATTCTGCCGCTGACCGACCAGCATGGGTTCCTTACCCACGATTCATCAGCGCCATCTTTCAATATGGCCTGAAGGACAGCTATCCTGAGGGTGATCTGAAACTCTCTCAGATTGGCCCTAAAGTTCTCGACTTCAAGCCTGTCGCCAACGAGGTACGTCTCTCTACCCTTCTCACTCTACTTAATTCTCCGCTTTCTGTGGCTCCTTCAGCGACAATACCCCTCGCTGATTCCCAGGCCACAAAATCCATTCCTTCTAAGAAAAGGAAACAATCTCTTACCCCTCTTGATTCCAAAAGGATCAAGAAAACCAAGGAGCAACCCCAACAATTCCATGCTGAAGACTCCTCAACTCATTCTGAAGAGCTGAAGGAAAGTTCCGTGGTACGCTCTGCCACACCAATTCAAGCCATCCCTTCTAAACCTACTTCAGCGTCCTTAAACGCTGAGGTTAGAACTTTGGAATCTACCCAACCTTCTTCAGTCTCTCAAAAGACTGATGAAGTACTTCTCAGCGAATCCAACGCTGAACTTGAAACCCAACCCCAATTCTTATCCTTCGATCCTCCCTCTATTTCTTTGGACACTCCTCCAGCTAAAACTGGAGATGCCATCATTAAAGAAGCCGTTGAAGCTTCTCAGCGAATGACGAAGAAAGGACCTGCAGAGATCTCCATCCCTCACGGAACTTTTGAGGGAGATATGGAACACTATGGAGGGACTCGAAACTTTGATGAGTTCGTCAACGCTCCTGCAGGTACAGATCCCACCTTAAACACTGTAACTAAACCTGAAACTTCTGAGCTTTGCTTTGTTCACAAGTACTTATATGTTACAGGTCCTTATTTGGGAGACATCAACCAGTCTCTGAAGTCCATGGAGATGAAACTTACAGAACTCACCACCGGTCTATCAAATATCTCTACAGCTGTAACAAACGCTGGAGAGAATCTGACGAAGCTGACTACTGTGGTGGAAAAGAAGGACTCCTCTGATGACATCAAAGGCCTTGATAAAACTCTCGCCGACTTTGCCAAAGTGCTCTCCGACATCTACACTGACTACACCAACCTCAAATCGTCAGTTTCCACCGTTTCCAGCGAGGTTACAACGCTGAAGAAATCGGTTGGTACACTCGAAGGTGATATGTCAGTGGTTAAGACCGACTTGGGCTCAGTGAAGACCGACCTTGGTTCTGTCAAGACAATGATCGAGACGTTGGTGAACAAGGCAAACAATCCAGCTCCTGCTCCGGCCCCTGCACCTATTTTGGACTCATTCACCGCAGAGGATCGCCAAGAGCTGAAGAAGATCACGCCTGCTATTTCTGGCCTAGAAGACAGAATAGCTAAGCTTGAAGGTTGTGTGAAAATCTCTGGCCCAGAAGACAGAGATAACACCAATGCTGAGTCTACCCATTCCTCCCCCGCCCATCATGAGAAAGAGGGGGAGAAGAGCGTTGAACAAGAGAAGAGCGCGGAAGATCAAAATAAGAGCGCTGAAGACCTTTCCCATGATGAATCTATCAGGGGAGAGGGTAATGAAGATCTGGTTACTGGACCTCAGGGAGATGAAAACCCTGAGGGAACCGAGAACCTCGCCTCTGTATCTGAGGGGGAGCAACTCGAAGAAGATGCTGAGGAATCCGAAGCAGAAGAAGACGAAGACATCGACATCCCTGAAGCTGAACCATCCTCCTCTCCAAGGAACGATGATGATGATGATGATGAAGATGACGAATTCTTTGTCGTCAAACCTGCTCCTCGAAAAGCTCTTAAAGGGATCGTGATAACCGAATCCACAGGGGAGAAGACAAAAACAAAGACAAAGCACTCAGCCTCTGGCGCTGAGAAAAGCAAAGACAAAGGCATCGCTGAAGATGATAATCTGGCGATCTTGCTTGCAAAGCCGATTTGTCAGGTACACTAAACTTATTTTTCCTTCCCTGATCATCTCTGAACAATCAGTTATCCATTCCACAAACACCATACACATCCACATTATTTTTTTTCTATCTTTTCTACCCAAGTTCTTCTACCCAGTTCTTATTTGTAAGATCGCTGTGTTTCAGCTAGTCCTCTCCCCTGTTTGAGGATATCGCTGAAGGCTCTACTATTGCGACTTCACCAATAATTCCAGCTACCGCTGAAGACATAATCCCAGTCTTAGATTTAATCTCTGAGACTGATGAACCAGAAGAACAACCTCTCTCGCACAGAAACAGACCTTCCTCAGTTCCTCAAAGGCTGAGTGAAGAAGATCAAAAGAGGAGAGAAGAGATGATAAAGCGATTCGAGGATCAGCGAATCATTCTAAGGCGCGATCAACTGCCTTCAGTTCCTCCTAAGTTCAGAATTTCAAAAGCTGAATACCAGGAACATCTCAGAGCTGAACGCCTCATCGCTGATAGGAAGGAAGCTGAAGATAAAGACAGAGAATACGCCATCAAGCTCACTCAATAATCTGTCAAAGACCCCAAGCTGAAGCGTATTCCCATTCAAATCCAACGAAAGCTTTGGGAACAAGCCCAGAAGATCGTGGAAAAGAAAGCTGCAGTTTCTCAGACCACCCTGATCTGGTGTAAAGAGAAAATCCACTTCAGATATCGTCCAGCGAAGATCAACAAGGTATTCATCTCTGGAAGAACCTCCATCGGAGTACCTATTGTTGACATCAAACTGTTCAGAGAAGATGGCACATCTGAAACCTTTCGCGCAGACACTGTAAAAAGGTATGGTCTCTCTGAATGGCTGGAGATGAGGTTAGCTATCCAACCATCACAATCTAAGTACAAGGATCATTTCGAAAAGCTGATAAACAGACAGATCGATTTGATATCTTCTTGTGTGGATATTCCTCCTGTTCCTGATCTAAAGCCGAAAAGAAAAAGGTGCTCACCAAAGAAGAAACGTCAAGATTCAAACTCAGGTCCCGTCATACGAAATGAAACTGGAATTGGTTTCTCTCGCGCTGAAGTACTTGGTCCTGATCCTGATCTATCTGCCCTTGACATCTCTTTGCCACCATGTGAACTTTTCGTCCCTGGTAAAGTCATCAGTAATCCTTATGGAATATTCTTTCTTGACTACGACGGACGTAAATGCTTTCAACGGATCACTGAGCTTCCAATCACTCCAATCGAACAGCTCAGAGATCTCATCTACTGGTGCGACTTCAGAAAAGACATTCAGGCACGACACCTAAAACCCTTGATTTTTGAAGCTGCTCTGAAGCTAAAGAATAAAGGAGAAAAGGTTCCTGACTGGATGATTCCAACTGAAAAGACAACCCTTGATGAACTTCTCATTAAGGAAGAACCCTTTGAAGGCTGACAACAATCACCTCATTCTCTATTGTATCAGTCATCCTTCAGTACTTGTAATTTATTTCGCTTGTACTTGTAATCTTTCTTATTCAAATTGTAACCTGATTCAAAGATTTAAAGAAAGATTTCAGCGAATGTACTTTACTCCATCAGTACTGAAAAGATCCCAGAAAACAGTAAAAGGGACAAATATTTTATGAGTTCTTTTTATCCTTATGTTTTCATTAAATAGCAATTTTCTTTGTTGCTATGTCATAATCAAATAGGGGGAGATTGTTGATCCAAACCCTCAGTGATTTGATAATGACCCTATCTTAAATACTTAGTGAAAATTGTAAGTAAACAATATGTATCAGAGTTTCACTATCGCTGATAAGTACTAAGATCTTACAGTACTGCTGATAGGAACTCTCGCTCTTTTAGATTAAACATTCAGCGAACACTGTTCACCATATCGCTGAGTCTGTTCAGTCCTTATGGTGATCGCTGATAAGTTAGTTGTTTACTTATGATCCCTGAAGACAAGATTCACGTCAACAAAGGTTCTACGCTGAAGTCGAAGATTAAGCTCAAGAACCAGCGACAAGTCTCCTAATGAACTGATGCGGATCAGCGAAGACTCAGATTTGCCCACTCAACGTGAAGTATCAAGTACAAGACTTCAGCTATCGCTGAACTTTATCATTCGCTGAATAGTAAATGATAATCGCTGAATCAACGAAAGCTGATCATGAAGTCCTCCGTACAAAGTACTTTTGTCTTAACCTCCCTTGCACGCCACCGTACGAAATGTCAGAAAAGAACCTCCGAAAATCTAAAATCGTACAACCACTCTGATACTACACTGTTCATTCATGCGGCTACTAAGGTTGTCAACAAAGGTCAATGACATGCAACCAATCCGCTGATGACACGTGTAAAGTGTATACTGAATTGCATTAAATGCATGCAGTATATAAAGAGATGAACTCACTTCATTTGAAGTAACTTGCTAACTCTGGACAAGTTCAAATCTCTCTTAAGATAGGATTTTATTAGTAATCTCCTTATCTTTCTTAGTGCAAGAAACCTTAGTGTTCCAACTTGTTTATATTTAGGTTTATCCTTAATCTTGTTTCCGCAACAAGCTGTAAATTGTTAATGATTTATCAATAAACAATTTAGAAAAGTAAAATAGTGTGTTTGTATTCAACCCCCCCCCCCCTTCTACAAACTTGTATAGGCCTTTCGGGACCAACAAGTAAGTACGGTCCTTTTTGTTTTGTAACTACAAAATACATAACATCTTCCTAATCATCATCGGTCCACGAAAGCAGTCTACACCTTATTCTTTCCTTTGCCGCTATCAATGCCTCGACCTGGAAAACATATTTTTGAAAACAAAATGAGGGTTAGACCAAACGGGTCTAGTGAGTTAATCCTGGTCTTTTCCAAAATCAATATAAAACTCTTTTCACATAATACTTTGTATCAAAATAGTTTACATAAAACCTTTCGTATAAGCACGCATATACCACACGTATATAAATACCACGTTAGGACTCGTGCACCGTGTATCTCTCCTCATCTCATCTTCTTTCCCCTGGCCACATTAGTCGGTAGCAAGCCAACTAATTATCGTCACTATACAATACAGTCGACTCCACTGTAATTACATACAGCCCCGCTGCAATTACCTACATCTCCACTGCAATTTCATGCAGCCCCGCTGTAGTTCCATACAGCCCCGCCGAATAATAATTCGGCTCACCTATACTCGTTTCGTGCAATATAAATACAATATATATATATATATATATATATATATATTTATATATATATATATATATTTCACAAATACTCACATACACATATAAACACATATATGTATTCCAGTTGAAAACGTTTTGAAGTAAAACTCACATCGATCGCTTATCCAGAAACACTTGCAAGTTCCTTTCAAAAAGATCCTATCCTTCACCTTGACTCCACAGAATCTGAAACCAATTAAGATACATATATCGCTTTACTAGCCAAACACATAAAGCCTACTAAGTTCCGGTCCTCCAATGTTTCACTTATACTCTTACCCTTCTGACTTAACAACAAAACATAACAAGGTACCGGGACTACCCAGAGTACCGGGAGACAACACTACCGGGACTTCATGGTACCGGGAGTTCCTATACCGGGAGTTCACATTACCGGAACTCTACACTACCGGAAGTCTGCAATACCGGGACTCACATTACCGGGAGTTGTCCGTACCGGGAGTCTACCGGGACTTCCCCGGGACTCTCAAGAACACAGTCGGTCACTTTTCCAATCCAGAACCCAAATCAAATCTATACAGCTATGATTTAAGCTTTCTAATCCGATAGAAACTGTCCATTGATGATTACAAACATAAAACCTAAAGGATACATACCTTAAAATCGTCTCAAACCCGTTCAATCGATGCTCAAACCGAGCCTTTCCACTTCTGCTCCTTTTTCGCCTCACGAACACGCACACACACACTGTTTTTCTATGTTTAGGTTTCTGAAGAGATAATTGAAGTGCGGGAGATATTTATATCTCCATTTATACTTTTGGCACAAACTACTCACTAATTACCAACCCACCCCAAATCTTATAACTTATCTCAAATTTCCCTTAATATCAAAACCCCTTAGTTAAATAAATTAACGGACTTACCCGGGTATTACATTACTGCTCCTCCAGCCTTTTCTGTGAATTTTGATAGAAAAGACTTCTGACCTGTCATGTGTCTTAAAGCTCCTGAATCTAAAAACCACACATGACAGCTCTGCAAAAACAATCAGTTAGTTTTAGGTACCCATTTTGGAATGGGTCCTTCTTTGTTAGCTTTGTTATCTGTTTTAACAAATCTGCCTTTTACTTTCCATTCAAAATCTTTCTTTAAACACCATTTTCCTTGAAATTTAATGAAGTCAGAACATTTTCTGTTTGCAAACTTGTTCAATTTCTTCTTGAAAGTTTTAAATTTGGATGCTGCAGAATTATCAACTTTCTTTTCTTTCACATTAAACTCTTTCTTATTCTTTTCTTTGATTTTTGGTTGAGGCTTCACTTCTGTTATCTTTTCTTTTCTCTGAGTTTGAGGAACAGAAACGTCTTTCTTTTCTGTATTCTGAATATCTTTCCTTATAATAGAGACAGATGTTATTGTGATTGGACATTTCTGAGAATATTGAAAAGAGTCACTACTACATTCAACACAAATGAGATTTTTCATTGCAAGTAACAACAGATCTGTACCATAAGTTTTTTCACTATTATTGCTATTTTTCAAAGTACATGAGCATTTATTACAAAATCTTTGTGCTTTTGGTGCAGAAGTAGAATCCAATCCATTCTTCTCAAAAACCCTTTTCAGATCATCTTTCTTTTTGCTTTCCTCTTTTTCTGAAAAGTTCAACCTCTTTATGTTAGAGGATGAAGTAGATGATTCACCTTTTTCATATGTACTTGATTTATTAAAGAATTTATCATTTTCTTTTAGAGCATTAATCTTGAAAAGATCATATTCAGCTTTTAGTTTCTCAAGCTCTGTTATTTTCTGAATAAAGACACTCTTTTCTTTTAAAACTTCTTCAAGTCTAATATCCACATCACAGTAATCATTTTCAAGTTCATCATAGGCTTTCCTTAAGTCCTCAAGTTCTTGACTTACAAGATTAAATCTCTTTTCAAGTTCTAGAAAATCTTCTGACTTTGTTTCATAATATTCAGTTAACTCAGACTTCTTGCTATTTGAATCAGAATTCTGATTAACAGACTCAGATGCCTGATCTTCAGATTCAGAGTTCTGACTCCAAAAATCAGAATTCTGATTAGAAGCTTCAGACTTCTGATTAACTGTTTCAGAAACCTTAGTTGTATCAAATATGCTTTCAATGTCATGATGTGAAAAACTTCGTTGTTTATTTTTGTAACTGACATTTAAGGAATCATATTTGAATTTAGTGTCATTGTATCTGGGTTTCTCTTCTGTTGGTTTAGAAATTTCCTTCTTAACCTTATCTTCTGAAACATCTGACTTTTCTGTTTTTGATTCAAAAATTGTTTCCTTTGTCTTTTTAGGACTTGATTTATGCAAACTGTCAGAACTTGTTATAGAACTTGCAGGTCTGATAAAAACTTCAACAATTTCTGGAATCTTTGGTTTAGGAACTTGAAGCTTTTCAAAATCAAACAAGTTGACTGCAGCTATCTTCAAAATAACATTTTCTTCCAATCCCGATCCCTTATTTGGGTTGTAAAATCTTGTATCTTTCACATTGCTTGTTAGAAGATTTAATGTTTGTTGAGTCTGACCTCTTTTCAAGTTAAGATCTTCTAATTATTTGATTTTGGTGTATAAATTCTTTCTTTCTTCAAATAGCATATTAAACTTTATTTGTAAATCACCCTTTTCATCTTTAACTTTTGAAAAATCATATTTTAATTCAGAAAGCTTTTTCAACAATTCAGAATTTTCACTTTTAACTTTCTGTATCTCAATCTCAGATTCCTCATGCTTTTCTCTTATTAATTCTTTTTCAATTCTGAATTTGTTTACCAGACTTCTTTCTCCTTTTATCTGTTTTCTAAGTTTATCAAATTCAGCTTTCATGTCACCAATCTGTGCCATTAATTCAATTTCAAGTGCAGAATGTACCTCAGTGGATGACACATAATCAGCATCTTCAAAGTCAGAATCATCCTCATTCTTCATCTTGGCCATATAACTCTGCATCTGTGGAAAATTGATATGATCATCTTCATCTGAAGTGTAGTACAGCCAATTCTCTTGTTCAGCCAACAATGCAATTTCATCATCTCTTTTCTTGGCAAGTTGAGCTTTCTTGGTGTAATACTCATAATCTTTCACAATCTTTACTTTGCAATCTATAGCAAAGTGGCCAGATTTTCCACACTTGAAACACAAGTTCTTTTCTTTTCTTTCTTTCTTCTCTTCTCTCTTGTCTTCTGTTCTTTCTACTTTCTTCTCATACTTATTCTCTTCTCTGTCTTCTCTTTTCTTATAATTTAAACTCCCCTGCTCTCTCTTGTAATTTCCCTGAAATCTACTCTTTCCATACCTCTTGTTGAAAGTGTTTGTCAACAAGGCAAGTTTCTCAACCATTATTTTGATATCTTCATCATCCTCTGATCCTTCTTCCTTGTCAGATTCCTCTAGCTTTGGTATCTCAGATAGATACGCAGTCTTCTTTGGTGCTTTGACAACTTTGGTCTTTGATAAAAATGCTAACTGATCAGCAACATTTTTCTTCTATTCCACAACTATCTTGACAGAATCTTCATGTTGATTTAGGACACAAAACAGATCATTGAGATCTTCTTCACACATATCCTTATTCATTTGCAGACTTGTAGCAAATGATGACCATTCTGATTTTAGGCTATTCAGAAATTTTTAATTTATTTCTGACTTAGTCTTTTTCAACCCATTTCTTCTCAAATCATTCAGTATAGTACAAAATTTACTGTATGTCTGAGTCAAACTTTCTGATTCTTTTGCCTTGAATCTCTCATAAGCATTTATGCTTTGGTTTAACTTTGCTTGAATTGATCTGACAGTTCCTAACATCTGTCATTCCAGTTCATCCCACATTTCTTTAGCAGATGATCCACTATCAATCCTATTAAGAACTTCATTTGGGATGGCCAAAGTCATCAAGGTGATTGCTCTTTTGTCTATAGCATGCCTGTTTTTCTGTTCTGCTGTGTACTGAGAAAAGCTCTTCTTCACCCTTGTAGCAGGAATTTCTGGAGTTGTCTCTGTTTCAGGAGTTGCAGCAACATCAATATAGACTTCGATAGGACCTTCTCGGATAGAGACCATAAGATTTTCATCTATGTTATCCAGGAATTGGATCATTCGGATTTTCCATTGCTGATATTCTTCCGGTATAAGAACATGTGGCTTAGTTTCAGATCCCATGGCTAGATACTCTTTTGAAGACTTGATTGTAAGAAATCTTCAACAGAAAGACAAATTTAAATTCCTTGATCGAAAAACAACAAGTAATTCAAGAATTGCTATGAATTCAAGAATTGCTATGAATTCAAGAATTGTGAGTAGGTGCGGAATCAATTTTCGAATTGATCAAGAAATCCTCAAGAACACGAACAAGAAACCCTCAAGAACGCGATCTCGATCGAATTTGTTTGTTGATTGGCTCTGATACCAATTGTAAGTTCAGGATTCACTCTTACAATCAATATATCAATGTATAGAACAGTAATTGAGAAGTAATTTGATCAAACCAATTTGTATTCAATGAAGAACAGATTTACAGATCTTAGAGAGAGTTTCTCAAAGATTACAAAAGTTGAATACTAATATATGCGAGAAAGTTAGTTAGCGAAACAGTGCTAACCGCTATATATATACTGTAACGGGAAAACTAAAGCTACAGTACAAATATGAAAGACTAATAGGAACAATACACGTGCCCTAATTAGTAAACTAAATACAAAGTAAAGTATCTAGTTATAAGTTCTGAACATGTTGTTCAGAACTTCTGAACATTGTTCTGATTAAGCTTCTCAGAACTCTGACTCTTCTTCTCAGACTTTTGCACTTGACAAACTTTCAGAGCAATCCTTCTGAGTGTTCTTAGTCAGAACTCTGACTCTTCTCTTCAGAACTTCTGAGCCTTCTCATTCAGAGTTCAACACTTAGTTTATTGACAAAACTCAGATCTAACAATCTCCCCCTTTTTGTCAAATAAACTTGTACTTTGCATCATCCAATTCTTTTAAGGCAGGAACAATCTTCTGAAGAAGCACATTTCTTTGATTAAGCCTCTTGTCTATTTTCACAATGATTTCTTGAATGGTTTCAACTTGCTGATTGATTATTTCTTGAGTCATATTAGCTTGTTTCACCTTCATCGTCTTTTTCTCCAAATTGTGCTTTATGATCCTTAAGGTTCCTGAACTATACTTTGCACATTCCTTTGCTTTGAAAAATATCCTTTCACTTTTGTTCTTCAGAAACACTCCCAATTCTGGATGCTTTGACACACTTCCATTCCACTTCTAGTGTACGAATTGTCACATGAGAGATTTCATAATACACAAACAAGAAAGTGTTCTTGGTGTTATTCATATCTCATATATACGAGCAGCTTATCTATCTTCTTATTGTGTTACTATTCAATATATTGTTATTGATTATTCTTTCTGTATTATGTTTATCACAATCACTCATAAACAAATAGTGGTATTATGCTTCTGCTATCTTTGATCTTGCAATTTGTGTGAGACAAGTTGAATCTGGGAACCTATAGATACCCTTCCGTAAGTTTAGGATTCACTCTTACAATCAATATATCAATGTATAGAACAGTAATTGAGAAGTAATTTGATCAAACCAATTTGTATTCAATGAAGAACAGATTTACAGATCTTAGAGAGAGTTTCTCAAAGATTACAAAAGTTGAATACTAATATATGCGGGAAAGTTAGTTAGCGAAACAGTGCTAACCGCTATATATACTGTAACGGGAAAACTAAAGCTACAGTACAAATATGAAAGACTAATAGGAACAATACACGTGCCCTAATTAGTAAACTAAATACAAAGTAAAGTATCTATGTAGGTTCCCAGATTCACGTTGTATCATATTAATGGTAGAAAAACAGACAGCGGAAGCATATTAAATAAAGCCATTAAAATGAGTGATTGTGTAAACGATAAGTGAACTATGAGAATCAAATATTGAACAGTAAAATGATAACAAGATCAGATATAAAAGCTGCTCATATATTGTTAATGAATCACACCAAGAACAAGTTAAAGTGTGTTCGGAAATCTCATAGGACAACAATATCGTACGGAGGTAGTGCTCGGGATTGCTGCAGTGTGTGCTTAAACAATTGTGGAAAAATTACTCTTCCTAAAGCTTACAATTGTTGTTCCACTACCTCGCTATTTATAGACCTGATAAAGTGTAGACAGTGTACTATCGTACCCTTGAATGACACGTGGAAAGTGTGTCTCCAATCTTTAGGGCATACGTGGAAAGTATGGACACGTGTCTAACACTTCGGATTTCCTACGAGACTTAGGCTGACAGAGGTCTTTTACTTCACAGAGCTCTGTTGGTCTTCTGTTGAATACTTGTTCTCTTGTTGGAATTCTTCGACAGAGCTCTGATGAGCTCTGTTGGATCCGTCAGAGCTCTGTTGGTCTTCTTTGATGAACATCTTCCAGGTCTTCTGTCTGATCTCTGTTGGTCTTCTGACTTGAACTGTTTTCAATACTTTTACATAACATATACTTGGGGCTAACAATCTAGTTATAAGTTCTGAACATGTTGTTCAGAACTTCTGAACATTGTTTTGATTAAGCTTCTCAGAACTCTGACTCTTCTTCTCAGACTTTTGTACTTGACAAACTCTCAGAGCAATCCTTCTGAGTCTTCTTAGTCAGAACTCTGACTCTTCTCTTCAGAACTTCTGAGCCTTCTCATTCAGAGTTCAACACTTAGTTTATTGACAAAACTCAGATCTAACACCTTCGAGACCTGCAAACAATGGAAGATTAGTTTGATTTGGGCACCCATTTTACTATGGGTCCACCCCATGTGTCAGTGGTGGTAGAGGAAGTGGAAGGTTCAACAATATTCGCAGCATTTGAAGATTCAGCTTCAGTGACATTCTTCACTTTGGTTAACTTCTTAACCTCAGTGGTGTTTTTCACCTTCGCCTATTTTTTATCCGGGATGGTCTTCTTTGCCTTGGGGGCAGTCTTCTTTACCTTGGCTAATTTCTCAGCCTTAGTAGCTGTGGGGCACTTACAAGCAATATGATTGGTAAGTCCACAGTGATAACATTTCCTATAGCTAAAAGTAGCTTTAGGACCATTTGCATGCTTAGTAGAGATTTTTAAATGGGCAGGGCCAGCACCAAGAATACCTTTGGCATTGGAAATTGGAGGAACTACCAGTTCTTCAGATTTCTTACCAATTACATCCACTCTTAGTTTAGGAGTAGGTCGTTGAATGAATTCAGGGATCTTATTTTTAGAAGTAGAGGGATGGCTCGCTGAAGTTTTAGAAACTTTCGGCTTAGGTACCTTGGTACCCTTCTGAGGTTTTTGAATTTCTTTTTCATAACCTTTAGAAATCAAGGTAGATTTGTCCTTAGTGACGGGAGTTTTAGAAGACAAGAATTAAGATGAAGAGGTGTCACGGGTAGATGACACGAACGTTCCAAACTTAAGCAAGGAACGATCAGTGGTTGGTTCTTCAGCGTCAGCTTTGTAACCAAGACCACGTTTGTCACTAAGAGGAATTTGAGCACCTATTATGTTAGTGATCTTTGATGAGGATTTGTACCATCCTTCAACAGTATCCTTTTCTGCTTTCATTTCAGCTATAGCTTGTTCACCCTCGATACTGATAACTTGATTTACATAGACCTGATCTTTCAAATTATTTTCAATGTTCGAAAGCTCTTGAACTTTTAAATGACATTGTTTGAGCTGTTCAGCTAAATCAAGATTCAGTTGTTCAGATTTTCTCTTGTCGTTCATGGCATCATATAAATTTGTAGTTAATATATCGATATCACGAAAACTATCAGCTTCAGGCAAGGCAAAAGTAGCAGTGGAGGAGTTTAATGCCTGATAGGTAGAAGTGAAGGAAGAGGGAATTTTAGCTTTTTCTTCCTCCTCTTGTCTTTGGGGCATGAGGCAGAGATTAGCCTCATATTGTTCAGAGTCGGATGATTCCTTATCAGATTCAGCCCAGTCATGATCTTCAGCGATTAGACTATTACCTTTGTTTTTGTATGCTTTCAGGTTAACATACTTTTCTTTCATCTTTTCGTATTCGACATTTCTAGCCCTGGGGTTAGAGGATTTCTTGAAGGAGGAAGATGAAGGTTTGAAGACATGCTTTGACCTGCATTCACTTGCAAAGTGTCCTACGTTTTCACAATTAAAGCAGGTAGCAATAGCCTTATCAACAGGAGTAGATTTAGTCTTGTTAGTGATAGTGAGAGGTTTTATGGATCCCAGATTAACAATTGCAATCAAACAATCAACACAAATCAGCAAAATATGCCATTGATCTTAGTTGAATTGAAAAATAGAAAGCTATGGAATGGTAGTCGTACAAATGGTAATTAGTGAAATAATAATTAGGTCATTAAACCCTAATCTAGGATTTAGCAAACTATTTATATCCAAGAATGGATATTTACACAAAATGTCAATAATGGTCCCTATACTTCTATTCCACTAACATGAGACCTAACAATCTCCCCCTTGGAATTGAAGTTCAATCTAACGCCAGTTAGGGATATATCGTTTGCGAATCGCGAATAAAATCGTGAAGTGCTTGATGGAGTTTCTAAACTCTACCTTTCTTCAATTGCTTTAAGAATCTCTTCAGCCAGATATTTTCGGAGGCGAGTTCTCTGACGAATATCTCTCTTCATCTTCAATGATATTTTTTTCAGCACGTTCTAAACATTCATCAAAGTTCACTCACTGAATTTGCGCATCTCGTTGATCCTCATGTACCGTTTCTCCCTTTTGTCATTCAGATACACGATCCCTGTTTCTGGTTTCGATATAATAGTATGTACCTGTACGTCTTCGGGAAGATTCAGATTGGGCTTCAGAATGTTGATCTTTTTCTGATTGCTTTCTAAACCCAACTGGAAGTCGTTGATGTATGCGAGGGTGATAGTGCACATCATGAATCTCTTAAGCGTCTTGAGGGCTTTGGTGTATGGCAAAGGTCGAATAGTTCGGGTCTTCAAATCTCTAAGTAGAACCGGGAAGTCGTTAAGATTCAGATGTCTGAAGTCGGCTTCTGAGAATACCCATTCTTTTTCGTCATCCCTTTTAACTGTGAAAACTGGAAACCGTATACTTACAACTTTGTCTGACAAGATCTCCCCGATTTCTGTTATTCTGTGTCATGTTCGAACTTTGTGGACCATCCTACTTCTCTTCATAACTTCCAAATATTGTGTGTGAACTGGATCTTTAAGAAAAGAGATCTCATGGCACATAATCGTTTCAAGAGGCCTGATCCAGTGAGCGAATATCTTCTTCTGTGATTCTTCAAAGTATGGAACCATGATTCGGACTCTTTCACAAGAAACTGGTTGAGCATGTTGGGGTTGAGCCGTTTCCGGGTCTGGAGTTGGAAGTTTGAATGTACCTGCAGTATCGTGTAAATCATGCTGAGAGATAGATACATGTTCACTCTAAAGGAGGAACTGGTCGTAGTCGTCATCGTTCATAAACTCGTCTTCGTCAGAGAAATTCCAAAGAGCATCTATTTCTGATTGGATGGCAAATACGGCTTTGTATCTCCATTCTTTCTATAGTTCCGGATTGCCGTCAGAGTCCTCATCAATAAATTCCAGGACTGGCCTTTCCGGAACCGTCAGCATCAAGTTGTCTTCGGGTTATCCCTCGGGCTTTTCAACCATTGGGACTGCTGACTCTGGCACAATTTCTCGACCGGTGTGGACAACTCCATGTCCTGAACCATATCTGACTCGTTCAGCTGTTGGTTCTGATCAACTAGGGTTGTAGTGTCGGGTGATGGTACTGTCGGTGCGGTTGACAGCTCAGTCAGTCTAAGTCTTTTCTCCCCCTCTTGTTGGTCAAGATTCTCCTGATCATCATGTCTTTGTTTGGATCCTTGTGCCTGACCCTTACACGTATTCTCTAGGCTAGCAACCCTCTCGGATAGAGTTTGTAGGGTTCGGGTGACTTCGATTAGGTTTGAAGTAAGTGTATCAAGTTTTAAGTTGATTTAGGTTAGGGCATCATTTGGAGTGACTGGGGGAGGTGTTTGAGTTTGTTAGCAAATAATGGTCACCAAATAGGCTTCAGAGGAGGCGTCTGTGTTCGACTGGGACAAGAGCTTGCCGAGGAGTGCGGCTTTGAACGCCTCGATGTTCATGTTCTGCAGGTTCGAGGTTGGATGAGGCAGTCTGATATGTGGTTGCGTAGGGAGAACTTCTGTAGCTACTGCCTTTCCTGTGATTAACCTTCTAATAAATGACTTCTCCTATGATAGTTTCTGCAAAATCTCAGATTGGACAGCCTTTAAGGCGCCGTCCATTGTTTCCTTGGAGACAAACTCCGAGAACTAACACCTGGAGCACTTAGCCTACCAGTTGTGGTGACCATGGTGGACTGCACTGCGGTAACGTCTGCGTTCACGGTTGGCAAAAGGGTATCCGTGGTAGGTCTTCCACCCTGTCCTTGCAAGCCACCAAATGATAGACTTACTCGGGGTGTTCCGGTCTGATAATCCCAAATATAGCAAAGTATGTAGAGAGAGAATCTAGAGAGATGATTTGTCATTCATAGATTGTAAATTGTAAAGTACAAATGACACAAAAGGTTATGAAATTCATGAAGAGGATTTCCTTATATAGTAAGGGTATGACATGCTCAAACCTCATACCGGAAAGCATAATATAGTACAAAATACTATCTGCCTGATAACTACAATATAGCTCTAAGAATCTCCTCCTTAATTATCAAGGCATCTCTGGTTGTCTTCTTCTGAATCCCAAATAAGATTCTATTCTCCTCATTGCAACTCTGAAGGAGATTCTCTCGTTGATCTCATTTATAGCATTTACCAACAAGATTCTTGCACGTGAAGACATCCAAATGATCTTCCTCTCTTTGTCATGTCGTTTCAGTTTTTCTTCCAACTGCAATCATACCAATTTCAGTGTCCCATCAAAATACTTGGCCAAATCATAAATCCGAATGAAGATTTTATGCCCCCCTGTCATTTTTGAATGCAATCCCAAACTCCGGATCATCAATAACAGCATATTGAGGCATTCTCATCAGACCTCTCATTTCTTGATTTGGATGAATAAGATTTACCATTGGTTGACCGCTCTCCAATACCATTTGAAAATCAGTGCATTTGGTATACAAAATATGTCTCCTTAAGAACCTCTTGATGGCGTTCAAGGCAATAAGAACATTTTGTTTTCTGATTTGTAAATCTCGGAAGTGGTTGTACATGAACTCGTAGTCATCTATTGTGAGATGGCAAAAATCGGCTTCGTTGAAGGTGTAATTTCGACAATCTTTTCTTTGTACCACGAAGAATGGAAAGTACAACATATAGAAAATTTTCACATAAACCTCCTTGATTGTCACGATCATTTTTTTAATTTTAACAAATCTTTTATTTTGATAATTACTCCTCAAGAAATAAATGTATTCGAACTTGTATGCATCCGACTGATCATTAATCCCCAAAACAACGTAGGGATTTAGCCTCCTCAATCTGTATACAAACAACCGTCTTTCAGTGTCCTCCATAAACGGTGTTCTCAGTCTTGACAGTCTCAATCTTTCCTCTGCCTCTTGTATTGTATCTGTATTAGCACCAGAAGGACCAGGTTGGTTTGATGTACAAGGGTTTGAGGGTCCAGCTTGATCGGCTGAAGGGTTAAAAGTTGGTATAACAGGTGGTTTGGGTATTTTAGGTTTGGCTTTTTCAGTGAAAGGATCAGACAAGATTGGTGAGTTTGGTTTTGTATTGGTTGGTTCAGGTGAAAGAATTTTGGTTTGATCAAGGCTTGGTTGGTTAAGGTTGATGTTAATATTTTTGGTTTCAGTCTGGGTTGGGAATAATGTAGAAGAAATGGGTTCAGGTGACAGAATAAGACTCATACTGATGTGTTAGATCTGGAGTTTTGTCAATTACTAAGTGTTGGATTCTGAACAGAAGACTAAGAAGTTCTGAGTAGAAGACTCAGACGTTTTGAGTGAAAGATCTTGAAAAGATTACAAGTATTGGTATCTGAGTAGAAGACTCAGAAGTTCTGAATGAAGAAGTATCAAAAGGAATACAAGTGGGATTCTGAATAGAAGAGTCAGAGTTCTTAGTAGGAGACTCAGAACTTATGATAAAGAAGATGAAAATATCACAAGTGCTTGAAGGAAGTTCTGAAGTGCTTAATCAGAAGGATGTTCAGAAGTTCTGAACATGTTGTTCAGAACTTATGTCTTGGATATTTTCAGTTACATTCTGTTACTAATTAGGACACGTGTAATTGTTCTATTAGTCTTTGATGTATATGTACTGTAGCTTTAGCATTTCCTTACAGTATATATTGGAGTTAGCAACTGTAAGCTAACCAACTTTGATCATAACTTTCCCGCATATCTTTGTATTGAGCTTTTGAAATCTTTGCGAGATTCTCTCTCTAGATCTGTAATATGTTCTTAATTGAATACAAGTGCGTTGATCCAAATCTCTATCAGTTACTGTTTGATTGTTCATATTTGATTGTAAGATTGAATCCTGGTTTCTACAATTGGTATCAGAGCCACATTGAATCAAATTCATTCGATATGATTATCTTTGCAACAATTCAAGAATTCAAGATCTAATTTGAAGATTTACAGATTCAAGATTGTTCTTAATCGTGTGCTACAATTAAAGGTAATATTCTGTGATTTCTTTCATCTTGAAGATTGATTTTAAGTTTTGGTGGAAGATTTTATAGATCTTGATGGTTCTTGATGAAGAAAAGAAGCTAGATGTTCTTGATCTACTTCTTAATCGTTTTCTGCACTCAAATTGCTCGATGAAATGTCTACAAGAGTTTTGGTACTGAATTTCATGTTTAAAGTCAGATCTGAAACGAGTTTTAGATCTTTGATTGCTTAAATTCAACTTTCTGAATTGATCAATCAGAAACTTGACTCTTGGCAATCTTTGTTCTAAGAAGATATACGGAGATCGACTTATTGTTCTACATCAAATTCGCTTGGTGAACATTTGATTAGAGTGAAGGATTTCACATTGTACATTATTAATTCTTATCCTACTTTGGTGAATTTTCTTGGGAGATTAATCTGCAGATGTTGTTCATTCAAGGAATTTGGATCTGTTTGCTGTCAGAAATTTGATTAAATTGGAAAATTTCAGAAGAGATTAAGAAGCTTGTATTGATGATGATTAACAAGATTTTAATTTCTTTCTGAGTTACATTTGTGAGAACAGCAAGATCACAGATTCACCCATGTTAGTTCAGAGTTCCATATCTCGTTGATGTTGATCAGAGATTGTACAAAGCTTATCAGATCTAGTATACACGTTTCATTCGAAAAATGCAAGTCTGTTGTGTTTTCAGAAGTTTGTTCAAAGGCTAATCAGAGCTTTCATTAAACTGTCATGATGCTATCCAACCGAATGCAGAAATATGTTATGATCGACTTGTGTAACAGAATTTGGTTGTGTTTAAGACACGGAACTGTTGTTGGTTTTTACTGTTCACATTAAGCCAAACAGAAAACAACAAGTTGTTTGTTAATTGTTGCTGTTGTTTGCTGCTGTCCACAAAAGCATGCTGTCAAAGTTGAGGTGAAACAGAAAATCAGTTGCTGTTTTGAAGTTTAAAGTGCAGATCGATCATTGTTTATGTCAAACAGAATGTTCATGATTAAAACGGTTTGATGTTGATGCCGTAACAGAAAACAGAGAGATGTTTCAAGATGTTCAGAATTGATGTCAAGCTAATCAGAGTTCTGATAGTCTTGTAAGGTCTGCAACTTTTTCAGAGTTGTTTTCTTATGAACTCAAAGTTTAAAGTGCTCCTATTCAGAATTGATTCAGAGTTTCATTCACATAATTTCAGAGTTAATGGACAGCTTATTCAGCTTATCATAGCTGATTTGTAACGATTCAGATTTGATGTCCATCCAATTATTGGTGCTGTTTGGGTTTCAGTTCGTGCATAACAGAAAATAGCTGCTATCTGGGCTATTTTTTTGCTGTCAAACAGCAACTGTTCAAACAGAAAACAGCAAGAATTCCACACTATTGAAGTCTAAACAAAGTCTATGTTCAGAGTTCACTTCAAGCTTAATCAGAATTGTGACTCCAATAGTCAGAACTTTATCTTGTGTAGTCAAAACTTCTAAACTTCAGAGTTGAAATTTTTTTTAGAGTTCTTCAGGTTCAGGATTCTGATTGACTTACTCAGACTCAGTATTCTGATTGAACTAGTCAGAACTTTTACTTAGACTTCTCAGAACAAAAGTCTAATATTAACAAATTTGCGCACCTTTCGTATTTTGCTCAGAACTCTATCCTCGAAGCTCTAAATTTGACGAGTCCAGATGCGTTAGTTTCCTAAGATACAGATGAACAATTTTCATGTTTTGAGTTTGATCTGAATAAGTGTGCTTAATGGTCAGAATCTGTGTTAGAGTCAGAGGACACTTGCTGGACAGAAAGCTGCGTTTTTTACTCTATCTTCTATTTTTATGGATTTAAGCTGAGTTATTGAAGTATATTGAGACACTCCCTCCTCTGATCTTAATGGATTAAGCTCTTGAGCTTAATGGTCATTCAACTCGAATTTCAAGGAAAAATTCTTAATTATAAACTAAGGTGGTTTCAGTCGAGCTTATTGCACATTGGATTCGATTTTAAAGTTGTAATTTGTGAAGAAGAAGAGCAAATTTTGAGGGGGAGCTTGGATAGATTTGCAAGACGTGAAGATGTGCAACACTAAAGTTTTCAAAGAAATCAAGGGGTGGATCATTTGAAGATGCTTTCTTTATAAAACTTTAGGGGAAGATTGTTGGGTCTAGAAAGCCCCAATTATATAAAATGTTTTATAAAGTCCATGTAAAGTCAAGAAAAGTCAAATGTGTTGTAATTAGCTTTATAAGTATTTTGGGCTTTGGGAGTTTAATGGGAGTTAAATGGGCTTAGGCCCATGTCATGTAATTAGACACTATAAATAGGTGTCTTGGGATTACATTGTCATTTTAGACTTTGAGAGTTATTTGAGAGATCAGTATACTTTGAGAGAGTCGTATACTTTCAATTCTCCCTCCATTGTATTGTAAAGCATATGAATAGCGATCATTCAACAAATTGTTTTCTTACCTATTTCTATTCAATCTTTGTGGAGTATTCTTGATTGTTGCTTCAAATATGGGACTTACAGAAATTGTGTATATCCGAAAGGATGAACTGAACCTTATTAAATATGGTTCTCTCTATGATGAGTAGAAGTACTATTCATATATCAATTCGGAATTCTGCCCCAGTTACTGTAAACCGTATTTTATTATAACAACCAAAAGGTAGACAAGACACCTTATAAGATTTCGTATGAAAGTTTTCCATCATTAATCTTAGTTGAAGGTGTGGGTTTATGAAGCTCATGTAAGACAATAAGCTTCAAGTAAACTCGACCCAAATGCATACATTGTAGAATATACTATAAATTGTTTAAGATACTGATTCTACAATCCCACAAACAATAAAATTGTTTTTTGTTCCAAAGCCAAGTTCTTAGACAGAAAGTTTTTAATGGGCAAGGCAAAAGGGAGATTTAAGGGACTTGAAGGAAATCAAGAACCTCATGCACTTATTGGTTGGCACTAGTTGTCAAACAAAGGTTGTTGAAACTGAGCAATTTGATTGATCAGAAACTTAGTAAAAACACCAAGTGTTCGCAAATCTAGTGGAATCATTCAGAAATCCGAGAAATATCGATTTCTCATGACTAATGAAGAATGATGTATGATAGATTTCTAGTAAGCCTATCAACTACTAAAGTGCTATGTCAGATTCTGAATCTGATGAGTGGCTTAGAGTCATGAACACTAAGATACATTCCATTCATGGATCAGTACAAGTATCTCAAAGATGGAATCTTCATTTTGACAGGAAAATTAAAAGCTTTAATTTTCACCAAAATAAAAGATGACTCGTGCATTTACTAAAAGGCTAATGGGAGCGCAGTAAAATTCCTAATGTTGTATGTGCAAGACATACTAGTATTTGGAAATTAACTTTCCGACTTAGCAAGACATCATGTTTTGGCTCGGACAGTATTTCCTTAATAAAAGATTTAGAAAAGGTAATTTTGTTCTTGAAATAAAGATATTTAGAGTTAGATCAAGACGACTTATAGGTTTAAGTCAAAATGCATAAATGACATGATCTTGAAAGGTTCAAGATGCAAGGCTCTAAAGGTAGTTTCTTGCAAGTATGATATGACATCATTTTGAGCATGTCTTAATGTTCTAGCACAAAGGTTGAGCTAGATAAAATGATTGGTATTCCATATGCTTCAGAAATTGAATTTATCATATATGCCATGACATGCACTAGACCCAGTGTGTCATAATGCTTTAGAGCATTAGAAGAAGATACCAAAGAAATACGAGGGAAGGTCATGAATGACTATAAAGAACATTCTAAGGTACTTACGAAGAACCAAAGAAGTGTTCCTAAATTGAGGGTTGGAAGAAGATCATAGTAAAATATTACACTAATGATAGCTTCCATAAAGATCGAGAAGGTTCTCGACCACAAAAGGGAAATGTCTTCATTATGAATGAAGAAGTAGTTCATTTGAAAAGGTTCCAAGCGAAGATAAATTGCACAATACACTACAAAATAAGAATACACTACTACTTTAGAGGTTGCAAAAAGAAAGGATGATTGGATGAAAGAGTTCATTGAAAATCTATGTAGATGCCTTCCATTCAGGATCACCTAGAAATCTTTTATGACAATGTGGGTGCCATTACTCAAGCTAATGGACTCTATGTCAGATCAGAGACAAAGCATCTACTCCAAACCTTTAACTATACTCAGAATAAGGTTAAAGATGGAGATATTAGTGTTCACAAGTTCACACAAATCAAGTTTTTGGGTGGACCCATGAACAAAGATCCTTTAATAAGCTAAACTTAAAGGGTCATGTTTGAGCTATAGGACTTCGTTATTCTAGTGATGGGATTTGATTTGGATTTAGTATTTGGATATTGGAACAAGTTAAGCAACAAGTATAGTATTTAGTTAGATATATATAGGATATGATCTTTTCATACTCGATGTGTTCTATATTAGCATGTTTAATCCTTGAATAAACCAATTATTATAAATGTCCATAGTTGATCATAGCTGTGGGAGCAACCATGAAGAAAGACTAATATGAATTGGATTGGTTGACCTTTTTGAGTAAAGGTGGCAAAGTGTTGCAACCAAGTTCGTAGGTACTTATTAGGGAACAAGTACTGGACCTGACCCACTTCAAGATCACTTCATGGATCGTCGTCATAAGTGATCCTTGAATAAAGGTAGTATCTTTGTATCCTTCGACCTGAGATGCATATTAGGGACTTGAGTGTAGGGAGTAATGTGCCTTGATATGGTTAAACGATGATCCTTAACAAGGCAGTTATAAAGGCCATCATTAGGTACAGTATGAACTACATAAGAGGCGTATGTATTCAAGAGGGGATTTGTTCCTCTTAACGATTTAAGAGTGAGACGTCTAAGGCGCCTTACAAAAAGTTGAACAACAGATGAGAATGATAGTGATCCATGTCTCACGTTCAACATGATGTCCGAACAAAGGGATAACTGATACCACACCTTATATATGAATTGAAGCTATGAGCTTGTGGGAATTGGATGTTGTTTAAATGGCACTTACAGTCATACATTGTTGGGGGCAGTGAGACGTTGCTAGACGTCCACCACTGTCTATATCATTCTATAATGCAATCTTGAGCAAGTGGGAGATTGTTGGTTATAAATGCTCAAGAATGATTATAAAATAATATTTCCAGTAATATATGATCCTATAGGGTCACACCGAACAACAAGTAGACACCAAATTGATATTTATAACAAATTGATTCTTGATAAATATTATTATTTCTTGATAAATATTATTAATTATATTATTTAATATAATTCTTGATATGACATGCAAATAAGAATTCTAGTTTATTAAAATATGATGATTTTAATAAATAACTAAAATTTAAAAGGAGGGACTATATGTAATAAGTTTAAATAGTTAAAATAATGATTTTAACTAATTTAAACTAGAAGGGCTTAAGTGAAAGTTTTGCATAGAAAGCTAAAAGCTCATTGGACCATTTTGTGGTCAAGTAATAGTTACTTGTGTGGTCTTGTGACTTTTAAATAGGAGAGAGAGAATACTTGAAAAAACCCTAGCATTGATTTTCCTTCTTCTCTCTCCCTCGCTCTTCCATTTCGGTCGAAACCACCAAGAAGTGGTGGTTTTTGTGTTCTTTTGCTATCGAATCTATTTTAGATTTGGATTGAAGGCTCAATATTTGCATCTTGAAAGAAAAAGGAACTAGCATTCCGGAAGGTGTCGGTGCTTGTGTTGGATACCGCTAGAGGAGCTCTCTTTGGGTTCTACATTCATAATCAACATCCAACCTCCCGAGAGGAACCAAAGGACAACAAAGGTTGTTATTTCTTTCATTCCTAGCTTCTCTTGTTGAAACTAACAATCGCGTGCAAATAGATCTTACTTTGGGTATATATTATTTTATGTTGTTCAAAAGTTTTCTAAGCTTCCGTTGCATACTTCTTGTTTTGAGAAAACCATTTTTTGAACAAAACCCATCAAAACTTTCACAAATTAGCGATTAAACTTTGACCAAATACACTTTTAACCCTTTCAACATTTTGTTGAAAATAACACCTTTTCATTATTTTAAACATTCTCCCAAAATAAATATACGATACTTATGGAAAGTTCGAGGTGTTACTAGATCCCACTATACCTTACTACACTAAAAATGGACCTTATATTCCACATGTGGTTCATGGTGTTGTTCCAGCCACGACGACTACTCCTACTGTTCCTGAACGAACAATCATCAGGTAAGTCTCTCAGTGGACTGAAGAAGACAAAAAGAAAGTGGCCATCGACACCAAGGCCAGATCCATCATCTCCATGGGTCTTCCTGATGAAGTCTACCATTCCATCATGAATCTAAAGAGCTCAAAAGACATGTAGGACACTATATGTGTTCAATATGTAGGTACTGCTGAAGTCCATGACTCTAGAACAATAAACCTGGTAAGGCAGTATGAAAGTTTCATTTGTGGTAAGAACTACTCTTTCTGAAGTTCACCAACTTTTTAATTGTTTAATTATTGACTTAAAAACCTTGGTAACACCTACTCAGCGATCCACTGTCACGTTCACTGAGTTAGAATCTAACTCTGATGATTCATCTGAAGCTGATCGTTCAGAACTTGATGAATCTCTAGCACTCCTAACAAATTCTTTCAGGAGATAAACCTCTTTCCCTCACTGACAAGCCTAAATCTACTCCTGTTGATAAGGCTACAGCTACATGCTTTAACTATGAAAAAGTAGGACACTTTGCAAGTCAATGCAGGTCAAAGAAAGCATTCAAACCTTCTTCTTCATCCTACAAGAAACCCTTTACACCTAGGAGTATAGATGATAAGTACCAAAATCTCAAAGAAAAGTATGAAAAACTGAAGAGCCATAAAAGGAAAGGCAAAGGTCTGATCGTTGAACATCATGATTTAGCTGAATCTGATGAATAATCAGATTCAGATGAAGAAGATGTGGCCAATCTCTGTCTTATGGCGAAATCCAAGAAGAAGAGGAAGAACAATATGAAATTCCCTCTACTTCTGCCTCTAGACTTCGTGCTCTCACCGAAGCTTATAGACTTCGTGCTATCGATATATTGACTATTGATTTATATGATGGCATGAATGCCAAGACCAAAGCTGAACAAATAAATATAGACCCAACTGAACATCATAAAAACTGTCATTTAAAAATTCAAGAGCTTTCAAACATAGAAGAAATTTTGAAAGATCAGGTCTGTGTGATTCAGGCCATCAGTATCGAGCGTGAATAAGCTATCGCTGAACTGAAAGATGAAAAAGACACTATTTAAAGATGGTATAAATCCTTAGCAAAGATCACTGAGAAAAGACAAAAGTGGTCTTGTTTACAAAGATGACGTTGAAGAACCAACTACTGATCGTTCCATGCTCAAGTTTGGAATGTTCGTGTCTTCTATCCATGACACCTCATCATCTCAGTGCTCTTCTTCTTCTAAAACTCCCATCCCTGAGGATAAATCTACCTTAAGCCCTAAACTTAATGGTAATGAAAAAGTGGTTTTTCAAAAACCTCATAAGGGTACCAAAGTACCACAGCTGAAAACTTCTAAACCGTTAGCTATTCATCCTTCTTGTTCTAAAACTAAGATTCTAGAACATGTTCAAGGTTCTACTCCAAAACTCATAGTGGATGTAATTGGTAAGAAATCTGAAGAACCAAAGGTTCCTCCGATATCTGATACCAAAGGTATTCTTGGTACAGGCCCTGCCCATTTGAAATTGTCAAATAAATAAGCCTATGCTCCTAAAGCAACTTTTAGCTATAGGAAATGTTATCACTGTGGACTTACCGATCACATTCCTAGTAAGTGCCCTACAGCCACCAAAGCTGAGAAATTAGCTAAGATGAAGATCAATGCCCCCAAGGCAAATAAGACCACCCCTGGTGCAAATCAAGCTAAGGTGAAAAATACCACCAAGGTTAAGAAATTAACCAAGGTGAAGATTACCACTGACAATGAGTCATCAGATGCTACGAAGATCGTTGATCCTTCTACATCCCCTACCACTAATAAGTGTGGATCCATAGTAAAATGGGTGCCTATTCCAAACTAATATTCCTTTGTTTGCAGGTCTCGTAGGGTATCTGGTATCTCGATATTGGATGCTCTAGACACATGACTGGAAAAAGAAACCTGCTCACTGATACAAGGAAGAGAAAGGTCCCTCAATGAGCTTTGGTAGAAATGGTAAAGGATATACCCGAGGGTTTGGTGTACTGTCTAATGGTACTAGCACCTTCAGAAGAGTCGCATACATTGAAGGACTGAAGCACAATCTTCTTAGCATCAGTCAGCTGTGTGACAAAGACTACAAAGTCTGCTTTACTAAAGAAGCATGATTTCTCATTGACAAGAAAGAGAAGATCTTTCTCAGTGGATATTGTTTGGAAAATATTTATGTTATAAACATGGACTCAACATCCACTGAAAACACTTGTTTTCTCTCCAAAGCCTCTACTGATGTGAACTGGCTATGGCATAAGAGGCTCTCTCATCTCAACTTCAAGACGCCGAATACTCTTCCTTCAAAATAGTTGGTCACTGGTCTCCATCAACACTCATACACTAAGGAATCTCTTTCGTCAGCGTGTGAGAAAAGGAAACAAAAAAAAGCAACCTTTAAGGCCAAACAAGTCTCTTCAGTGACATTTTCTCTTCAACTTCTCCACATGGATTTGTTTGGCCCTGTAAATATTTAATCCATCGCTGGAAGGAAATACACATTGGTCATTGGGGATGAATTCTCTTGCTATACCTGGGTGATGTTTCTCTGTGCAAAGAGTGACACCTCAGAAGAACTCATCTCTTTTGTCAGGAAAATGGAAGTCTTGAACAACCTGACTGTTCGCTCAATTAGGAGTGATCATGGGACTGAATTCAAAAACAGTTCTCTTGATAACTTCTTTGAGAGTAAGGGTATTTCTCATAACTTTTTATCGGTGAGAACATCACAACAAAATTGCGTCACTGAAAAAAGAAACAGAACGATCATCGAAGCTACTCGTTCAATGTTCAGCGATTCTCATCTTCTAACTTAGTTCTGGGCAGAAGATGTCAACACTGCCTGTTTTATGCCAAACAGGTCACTGATAGTCAAAAGATTCAACAAGACTGTCTATAAACTCTTCCATGGGAGAAAGCCATCTATCAGCTTTCTTCACATCTTTAGTTATCAGTGCTTCATCTTAAACAACAGATATGCTCTTGGAAAGTTTGATCCCATTGCTAACGACGGAATATTTCTTGGATATTCTTCTATATCCAAAGCCTTCAGAGTCTTCAACAAGAGAAGACAAACTGTAGAAGAAACTATTCATGACACCTTTGACGAATCCCGTTCAGGGAATTCAAGACCCTCTACTGACAATGAAGAACTTAATCAGTGGATGTTTTCTCATTTTGGGTATTCAAAAGCTAATCTTAACCCTGACCCTCTAGTCAACAATCCCATCGCTGATGATGATCCTGTCATCAATCCAAGCATGCAGACAAGTAAAGTTGATTCCTCCTCTTGGGTTTCAGATGTTCCCATTAACACTATACCTCTGTCTGAACCATCAACAGCTGAAACTCCATCTACTTCTCAGCAATCAGTATATGAATTCTCATCTGAACATCTACCTCTCTTGCCTGAATTATCTGAGATCGCTGAAGCTTCTTCTTCATCACACCCAGTAGTTCACTCTGAGTCAGCGGCTCATACTCTTGCTCAACGATGGACTATGAATCACCCCATTGATCAAATTCTTGGTGATCCAAACGCATGTGTTTAGACTCGACGACGTCTAGGTAACATTTGTTTATATGTTTATTTTATTTCACTAATTGAACCAAAGAAGGTTGATGATGCCTTCAGAGATCCGAATTGGTTCAGTGCTATGCAAGAAAAACTGACTGAATTCGAAAAAAATAAATGGAATCTTGTTCCAATACCATATAACAAGTCAGTGATAAACACTAAGTGGGTCTATCAAAACAAGTTACATGAATATGGAACTATAACCCACAACAAAGTTCGTCTAGTTGCTCAGGGATACATATAAGAGGAAGGCATAGACTACGATGAAACATTTGCCCCAGTGGCAAGACTCGAAGTAATTCGACTCTTTCTAGCCTATGCAGTTCACAAAGACTTCAAGGTTTATCAATGGATGTCAAGTCAGCGTTTCTCAATGTAAGGCTTAATGAAGAAGTCTATATCGAACAAACACAAGGATTCTATGATCCTAAGCATCCAAGTTATGTCTATAAACTGGATAAGGCCATCTATGGTCTGAAACAAGCACCCCGTGCATGGTATGACACTCTATCCTCTTTTCTACTTATTCAAAAATTTGAGCGTGGTAAAATCGAAAACACTCTATTTTCAGTAAAGTAAAAGGTCTTATAATTCCTGTTCAAATATATGTCGATGATATTATATTTGGTTCTGCTAACCTTTCTCCATGTATTCGATTCACTGAAAGAATGAAATCTAAATATAAAATGAGTATGATGGGTGAGCTTACATACTTCCTTGGACTCTAAATCAAGCAAAATGATAAGGGTACGTTTATCCACCAAGGTAAATACGTTAAAGATATGCTGAAAAAATTCGATTTAACTCAAAGCTCATATATGAAAACCTTTATGGCACATACGGTGACACTTAACAAAGATCCTTCAGGGAAGCGTGTTAATGTCACTGACTGCAGAGGGATGATAGGCTCTCTTCTATATGTTATAGTGAGTCATCCTGATCTTATGTATGCTACTTTCTTATGTGCAAGATATCAATCTGAACCCAAAGAATCACATCTTATCATTGTAAAGCGAATTTCAGATATCTGAAGGGTACACCCAACCTAGGTCTTTCGTATCCCAAAGACTCAGGGTTTGATCTAACTGCATATTCATATAGTGACTTTGCAGGTTGCAAGCTGGATAGAAAAGGCACCACATGAGGATGTCAACTCCTAGGTGGAAAGATGGTAAGTTGGACAAGAAAGAAACAAAGTTCAGTGTCCACTTCTACCGCTGAAGTGGAGTGTGTAACCGTTGGAAGCTGTTGTGCTCAGGACTTATGGATGAGAAATCAGCTATTAGACTACGACCTTCAGCTCTCCAAAATTCCAATATATTGCGAAAGCATAAGTGCCATCGCTATAGCAAATAGTCCAGTGCTACACTCAAAGATCAAACACATTGAGATCAGGTATCACGTTTGAGATCATGTGATGAATGGTGATATAGAACTTCACTCTATCCCTACTGACTTTCAGTTAGCTGATCTTTTCACCAAACCTCTTGATGAGACGAGATTCAACTTTCTCATTAGCGAGCTTGGCATGCTGAACCTTGAAGAATAAATCTTCAGTGGTTACACATTATGTCAGTGAAAAAGGAAATTCTATCTCCTTATTTATCATCTAATCTCTGAACAAAATGATTCGCTGATACCAAGGTATGTTTTTCGTTTTCTCTTCGCTGAAGTTTACTTCCGTATGCTCTTTTTCTAATCTAAATTGATAATTGGCCTTTCTTCAGTGGTTCATTTGAAACAACAAAACTCCTCACTAACACTTCTTATCAGTGACTCTTCATTTTGCAAATCATCTATGATACTTTCTAAAATCTATTAGGGAAACGTTTTTTAAAATGAAAAGACAGTTTCTATGTGACGTCATCAAACAGATAACCCCTGGCACGACTTTTTGTCTAACACGTTCGTTCATTTTGAATTATTGTCCAATAAGCTTCGTTGGATGTGTCACATGTCACGATGAGTGCTTTTTCCCGCTCATCACTTTCTCTCTCTACTCTCACTATATAAACACTTCATGTTTATATTTTTACCTTTTACGCACACTAGACTCTCTCAAGCAAATATTTCCCTTTGCATACTTGTTCTTGGACTAATCTTAAAACCTGCTACTCGAATCATCAAAAGTTCAAACAACAGGTTCATTTCTTCACGTCATTTCTCCTCTTAAACCTTTTTCGAAACTTGTTTTGATTGCATTTCTTGTTTTTAAGAATCAAAACTAACGTTTTTCTAACATAAAACCATCTTCTTCATGATTTTATGAACCGAAACTTGAAACATAGTTTCTTCTTTATGTTTATAATTAAAATCTTAAACTTAAATTTCATACATTTTTTCCATAATCCCTTTCTTTAAAAGGAAACTGGAAAACATTATTTTCACTAGTTTTAAACTATTTCAAATCTAGAAAACCCGCATTTTACTTTTTCGTCCCTAAAAGAGAAATTGTAAAACCCTAAAAACCTCAAAACCCCTTATTTGTGGAATCATTTCCATTTTAAGAAGTTACTTCATCATTTCTCTATTTTGATCATTTGTTCAGAAATGGCCTCCAACACTGCTACCAACACTGCTGCTATAGAAACCATGATCAAGTCTGACAACATGAAGGGTGAACTCCAACAAATCACCCTAGCCACCAACAACTCTCTAGCCCTGCTAGAATTTCCTAAAAAGAAACCCAACCCCCATCTCACTGAAGCTGTGAACTTTTTTGAAGACCTACCCACTCTCAACTGCCATGACAGTAGCTCCTCCTGCACACCACAACCTTCTTCTGCAAATCTGGTACACTGCTGAAGGTGCCGCTGAAATCTCCAAGAAAACTGGAAAGCCATACTCTGTAATCAGTTTCCAAACTGAACTTGGTCGCGACACTATCTCTCCTACAGTGATCCTGTTAGGACCATAAATGTCCAACATATTAGAAAGATATATAAAGAATTATATAGAGTTTAATTAGTTTAATTAATTATTGTAAAAACCTTAATTGTGTTAATTGGGCTTAGTTTAGTCAAATGGGCTTAGGCCTTGTTTGTTTAAAGTCTTAGTATATAAAGTTTAGTTAACCTTTAGTTTTAGGTTAGCAATTCATTAGAGTTTAGAGAGATCCATAATCGTTCCATTACTTTGAATTCTAATATTCTGTGAACGATACTTTGAATGAATACGAGATGGATGGCAACTTGAAATCAACAATTGTTCTTGTTATTGCTCATTGATTTTGTTGTTACCTGTCAATCCGGGATCTACACGCGGTAGCAGAGCCGAATCGGTGATTTGAAGATATAAAAGAAATCGAACGAAAGCGAGAAAAAGCAAAGAACTTTCGTATTGAATTTTCTGGAAAACGCAGCGTGTCGTTTTGCCTATTCCCGGAGTTTGAACCGTCGGATCGTCGCGAGTTTTGGACAGCAGCTTCACGACATCTTGGTCTACATTCTGAACGATGGGATTAACTGTTTGATGTCCAGAAGATACTCGTTTGCTGTTTGTCGTAGTGCAGTAATTGTTTTTGGTGATTCGGTCATCAATAGGGTTTGAAAAACTTTTCGTTGATTTAATAACTCTTCTGTTAATTCTCGATTGTTTAAGTGTTCTTAATCTGGTGTTTATCTGCGTTTATATCGATTCTCAAAGGTATTAATTTTCAATTTAAAAATCAATTCCTGAGTTTTTGGTGTTCTTAAATTTTTGTGGTGATTATTGAAAAATACGATATATTTTGCTTAGAAATCGATTTGGGTATGTTTGTGTTTGTGTTTTTGGTCAAAATCTAACGCTACGGGAGTGAAATCAAGCAACTCTATCAAACCCTAATCCGAATTTCTCAACCAGCCGCAGTGTCCGGACGTTCCTATTGTTTCCGAGTAAGTTTCCTATTTCTCACCACTATCCGGACGAATCATCCGGATTGATTTTGGTTCCCGGGTAAATTTAATCGTACGCCTCAATCTTTCCGGGTACCAATTTTTTCCGGATAACACACACTTCCCGGATACCCCACTTATTTCCCGGATAATTTGCTCTTTCCGGACGGATGCATTCTTAAGTTACCGGATGTAACCCATTTTCCGGTCAACAAAATCTTCCCGGACACTGTCACATTTATCCGGTAACTTCATACTTTCCGGAAGATTTTTTTTGCACACTTTCTTTGACTGATTTGTTTTAGTTGTTTGACCTCCATTTCATACATGCATACACCTCGTTTTTTATAGCATGCTTCCATCATCCTTTTATTAAATATCAATTTTTTATTTGACCACGCATGCATTCTTTCTTGCTATCCATCCATAAAAATCTCATACTGCACGTTAACATACATGCATTCATAATTGATTCAGCCGACTTTCAGTTACATCATTCGTTTTAATCCAGAAAAAATCACTTTTAGTCGCGATATCGTTTTGTCCGGGAATCCAAATTCATCTCACCCGGTATGTTTTGTTTGTGCAGAAAGTTACTCATCCGGAAACCAATTTCATCCGTTAAGTGTATTTATCCGGTAAGTGCTCTTTCGTGTTGAAATCTCAATTCATCCGGTAAGTTTTGTTTGAAGTTTTGAGTGGTAAGTTTACTTTATTAGTAAACACATTTGCCCAATTCTTGAAAGTTTTTCGCTAAGATTTGATCGGTACCCGAGTTACGAAGGTTGCGAATTGTTTTTAACGATTGGTTTCAGAATTTTTGCGAATCGTTCTGGTTAACTAATCAATTTTTAAATTGTGAAAACAAGTTTATTTTATAGATTTGTTTTTCTGATTTAATTTTGATTTTCTTCCGCAATTCTTGATTCTTCAAAACAACATCGATTAACGATCAATTTTCAGGTAACAATGTCTGATTCTGAATCAGATCAAGAACTCAAGGAAATTAAAAAGTACTTAAGAAAGGCAAAGGAAGGGATTTTTTACAAGCCTATAGCTTCTGCAAAGAAGAACAACGAACTTGTCGACAACTTGATACGTGATAAAGTTTCTCTGAACTTGAAGAGAAAAGAAAAGTTGTCGAAATTGAAAATATTGGATTAAAGAAAATGATATATGTTCTTGATCTTTTCAAAAGCAAGTACATCAAAGAACTGAAGGAACATAAATATCAATTCTAGATTAGTTCTGAGAAACTTGCTAAATCTGAAGAAAAGGCAATGATATTAGAGTCTGAAAACACTGAGCTGAAAAGAAAGATTTCTGATTTGCCATCACAAGACGAGATAAACGCACTTGAAGAGAAAGGTAAACTCTTTAACTGTGAAAACCTTGAACTTAAAAATAAACTAACAACTTTTGAAAAGGAATTTGAAAAAGAGAAAGAAGGTTTTACAAAGGAAAGGCAACTGCTTGTACAAAAGCAATCTGATTTTTCAAAGAAATCTCTTGAAGAGAAGAAGATTCATGAGTGTAAGTGCAGGATCAAATCTTACAATCAATAGAGAAAGCAGTAATTGAGAAGTTGTATGATCAAGCCCAATTGTATTCAATGATGAACAGGATTACAAATCTAAGAGAGAGAGAATCTCAAAGATTACAAGGAAAGAATACAAAGATACACGGGAAAATCAATCAATTAGCAATGTAGTGCTAACCACTCTATTTATACTGTAACGGACATATTAAAGCTACAGTACAAATAAGAAAGACTAATAGGAACAAAACACGTGTCCTAATTAGTTTACAACTTACTAAGTAAAGAATCTCGTCATAAGTTCTGAACAGGTAGTTCAGAACTTCTGAACATTCTTCTGATAACGCTTCTCAGAACTTCTGACTTCTCTTTCTCAGATCTCTGATCCCTCTTTCTCAGATCTCTGACTCTTCTTCTCAGAACATCTGAGCCTTCTTATCAGATCTTCAACACTTGGTTTATTGACAAAACTTCAGATCTAACAATGAGCTTATATGTCTAAAACTTTTAACACAGATCTCCGACTTTGAAAAAATTCTGATTTTAGAAAGAGAGAAGTTTGAAATTAAACGCAAATATTTTACTGAAAAGAATGGAGAACTTTCTTTGAAAATAACTGAATTAGAGAAAGAATTAGACGTTCTAATCAAAGAGTTTGAGAAGAAGGAAGTTGAAGGCTTTAGGGCAGAAAGTTTGAAAGCTGATTTTGCAAACGAGAGAAAGATCTTTCAGACTGAGATTTCTAAGCTTACAAAGAAATTATCTGTTTTGTCAACTGACATTATGATAGAGAAGAGGCTAAAATCTGATCTCTAAAAGAAGCTAGATCTAATGTTTGAGAAGAAAAATGTTTTGTTTAACAATGACAAGGAACTTGAAGCCAAAAACTCTGATGTTGAATCACCCAATCTTGCTAGTCCAGATACTATTGATCAGTCTCTTTACGGTGATTCAACTAATTCAGTTTGCTTTTCTAAGACTACTCCAAGTTCTATCCACAACAATGTTTCTTCAAAGAACCGCATTAGATCAAATAGCTCTTCAAAAGACCAGATCCGTACCTCTAATCTATTTTATGAGGACTGTTGCTGAAGTATTTTGCTTTGTGCTTGGACATGATCCGTGACAGACTCCAGCTAAATTCTGGCGCACAGCTGGAAACCCAAGCATCCGGTGTCAACGATTCTATGACTCCTGAATCAGACGATGTCTCCTAAGCCTTCCAGTCCACCCTATCATTGACAAATCATTTAAGAAAGTAAACATGGTTTGGAGAGCTAAAGGATCCGCTCCTGGTCCAAAGCTATTTGTCTCGGTTAAGAGTAACAAGAACAACAAAGCTTTCCACACTAAAGCTTTTGTGAAAACTGACCGTGTTTACTCTGTTAATCAGCTGATTAGCTTATCTACACAGAAGTTGTATTGTTCTTACTGTGGAACAAGTGACTTTGTGAGTAAAGACCATGCTAAGTATTGGTATGATTCTTATAGTATCCTTGGTCCTCATAGGGCATCTAACCAACAAGGATCCATCAAAGAATGGATACCAAAATCATTCTAATCTGTTTTGCAGGAATGTCATGTGCGGTTTTAATTTTTATTATTCAAATCACATGACGACATTCAAAGGTTATGCCAATTTTGAGGGGGAGTACTATCTGATGAAAGGCAAGTGAACTTTAACTGAATTCAAAGACAGTGGTAATTCATTCTGAATAACTAACTTGTGTTTGTTATTCTCCAATTTTAACTTCCATGATTGCCACGTATTATGTTTCCTTGACTTTGTTATTTCCATGTCTCACATATTCGTTGATTTTTCGATGGAAATACACTCGTTTGAATTCCTGTTTGGTTTTCAAAGTTCGTCATTTCATGTTAATGATTCAATTCTTTTCTGATATATTAACTGTGACTTGCTCTTCAGAATTAAACTTTCTAATCATTATTTCATTTCTGAACATAATGTGCTTACTGAGTCATTCTGTTTAGCGCTTGATCTTGTTTCTTGAAATTCTGATTACCTTAGATCAGAACTCGAACTTCATTTTTATGACTTCTGATCATCTCAGATCAGGACTTTAAATGTTTTGACTTTTAAACATTTCAGTTTGGAACTCGTACTTCATTGTTTACTGAACTGTTCTACTCGATGAATGAAATGAGTGATATGTTTTATTTTGTTTCTATGGTCTATCCAGAACCGGAAGGACCTACCCAAGAAACACATCCACTTATAGATATCAGTAAGGTATATACTTTGCTAGATGAGTTTGGAGTGAAATGAATATGGTGAGGTTGTGACATGACTTAAAAGAATTATTGGTCCTTACCAAACTGAGTCAGTTATCCGGGTAACGACACATTCTATTCAATCTCGTTCTTTGGAGAAAGAATATTGAAACAGACATGGACCCAATGTCGATAACTCGTGTCACCCTACCTAGCCACTCAAGTATCTCACAACAGATGCTTGTTTCATATATTCACGGAGATTTAAGTACATAATCTATCTATTCCTCACTCGGAGGTCTTAGATACTGAAAAAGGAAGACATCAGCTCCGGTCTCCGAACATCATATTCTATTCACTGTGTCAATTGATTTTAAACTTGCATCTCACGTTAAATCAATTTTTGAGCCAAATCATATATGTTAGCCCCAAGTATCTGTTATGTAAAAGTATTGAAAATAGTTCAAGTCAGAAGACCAACAGAGATCAGACAGAAGACTTGGAAGGAGTTCATCAAGAAGACCAACAGAGCTCAACAGAGCTCTGTCGAAGACTTCCAACAGAAGAACAAGTATTTAAAAGAAGACCAACAGAGCTCTTTCAACAGAGCTCTGGTGAAGTGAAGACCTCTGTCAGCCTAAGTCTCGTAGGAAATCCCAAGTGCTAGACAAGTGTCCATACTTTCCACGTATGCCCTAAAAATAGGAGACTTACTTTCCACGTGTCATTCTTGGGTACGATAGTACACTGCCTTCACTTTTTCAGGGCTATATATAGAGAGGTAGTGGAACAAACAATTGTAAGCTTTGGGAAGAGTAGTTTTTCCACAATTGTTTAAGCACACACTGCAGCAATCCCGAGCACTACCTCCGTACGATATTGTTGTCCTATGAGATTTCCGAACACACTCGAACATGTTCTTGGTGTGATTCATTATCAATATACGAGCAACTTTTATATCTGATCCTGTTATCATTTTACTGTTCAATATTTGATTCTCATAGTTCATTTATCGTTTACACAATCACTCATTTTAATGGCTTTATTTAATATGCTTCCGCTGTCTATTTCACTACCATTAATATGATACAACATGAATCTGGGAACCTACAATTGGTATCAGAGATTCTTTGGTTTTCTTAAACCAAACGATCCAACCTACCAAGGTTGACTCACTGTTGTTGATTGTGTTTGTAAAAGCTTCATCATATACTCTGTTTTTACTGCTTCCTAGTCTAAAAAAGCTTTCATAGCTCATATAACTGTGTTTAAAGCTTTCTAGTGTAGTTTAAACGTTTCTCTCAAAAGTTACTGTTCCATTGGTTACTGTTTAAACTCATCCTCTTGTTGAAACTCTTTTAGCAACAACTGTACTCTGTTTTTTTTCAAAATGGCGAACAACGGTATAAATGCTATCTATACTGCTGGTTCTTTAACAAAACCTCCTACTCTTCTAAGAGATGAATATGCTCAGTGGAAGATCAGGATGGTTAACTTTTTCGATGGCATGGATAAAGATTTAATGCGATCTGTCACAGACGGACCATTCCAACCCATGGTTTTTGTTCCTCGTGTACCCGCAACAGGAACTACTGCTGAGAGTCCAGCTCATTATGAGATTAAAACCACAGGTTTTACTGATGAGGAAAATCTAAAAATGGAAAATGATCTTAAAGCAGTTAGACTACTGATAATGGCCATTCCAAACGAAATATTTCAAGAACTAGATTCATGTGTTACTGCTAAGGAAATCTGGGATCAACTTCTTAATCAACTTGAGGGTGGTATCAAGACCCAAAAGAACAGAAGGACCCAATGTATAAATGAATACAACGATTTCAAAGCACTTCCTGAGGAAACCTTACAACAAACCTACAACAGATTTAATGTGTTGATCAACAAATGCAAAAAAGGTGGAGTTGTTATGTCGAAGGAAGATAACAATGTTCTGTTTTTGAAAAGTTTGAATGATGAGTGGTTAAATCTATCCATGTCTTTACATGCTAACCAGGACTTAGATGCATGGTCTCTAACAGATGTGTATGGCACTTTGGCCGCACAAGAGAAGGATGTTGTCAAGCAAAAAGGCAAATCCACCATTGCAGGCCCAATCGCTTTAGTTTCTGATTCTAAGAAAACCACATCAGAAAAGTCAAACAGAGAGAGTTCAAACAGAGAGAAAAAGAAAGATAAGTCAGTTAAAAAGAAAGGAAAGAAAAGTTTAGTTGCAGAGACTGATACAGAGGAAAGCTCATCAGAGGATGATGACATTCAAGCTTTTGCTCAATCTCTTGCTCTAATAACTCAGCAATTTAACAAGAGATTTGGCAATAAGTTTGACAGAAGAGGTAGATATGAGAGAAAAGAAGACAGAAGAGAATACGCTGCACCGGAACAAAGTAACAACAGAGTTACCACAGAACAAAGACAACCTCCACAAAACAGAAGAGAAAATCCACCAGCACAACAGAAGGCCGATGCTGCTCAACCCATCAATCAGAATGATGGACGTTGCTTCAGATGTGGCAAACCTGGGCACTTCTCTGTTAATTGTAGAGGAAAACTGGTAAAAGACCAGGACTACTACAAGTACAACTACAGATAAAGAAGCTACGTGGCTGAAATGGAGAACTGGGTTTCTGATTCATCCTCTGATGATGAACCAGAACAAGCCAACTTCTGTGGAGTTGCTGTGGATGATGAAAGTTTAGAAGAAGCTATTGACTGGATGACTGGAGAACCAGAAATAACGAAGGGAACAACAGAAGAAGAAGATCTAGATCATGCATTTGCTCTTACCACGACATAGTCTGACGACAGAGCGCTGGAGACCACCAGACCCAGTGCCAAGGTATGTTCATCTGAATCTAAGTCTGACTCAGAGTTAGAAATGCATGTTTCTATGCTGAATGAGGAATTTCAACTTCTGAAACAAAAACTTTTTGAAGAAAAGGAACTTAGAAAGCTAGCTCAGAAGGAGCTGTCCTTTTAAAAGAGAGAGAAAACTCTCTTAGAACAAGAAAAGGAAGAAATCTTCAAAGAAAAATCTGAGCTAGAAATCTTGCAAAAGAAGAAAGAGAGCCTGTTTTCTGACAGAATTAACGAATATGAAAATGTTTTGAAACAGAAGTCTGAAAAATTGAAAAAGTCTGAAACAGAGAGACTTAACTCTTTTTCTCTAACTGATTATTTTCAAAGAGAAAGGGAAATTCTGCATCAATCTCTACAGAGAAAAGAAATTCAGATTAAAAAAATACCAGGACGCACAAGATGTGCACATCAAGATAAATTCACAGATGGATACGCAAGGTCTTGGTTTCTCTGACCTTGCTCCCTATGACGAAAGGAAGAAGACATCTCTGTCCTCTGCCTTTTGTGTGGGGAAAATCCAAGAGGACGTGATATCTGGTAATGCTGTTTTCAAAAGAACCAAAACTTCAGATGCTTTCACAAAACAAAGAAATCTTGACTTTAGGAACGTCAGCTATGACTCCTCTGATCATAAGAAGGTTTTAAAACCATCCTCAGAGTTTATTCTTGATCAAGGAAGTGCTAAAATCATACTTCCTAACTCTGTCAAGAACTTTGATACAAAAGAGATTTTTAGCTTCAACTCATTCTTAGGACAGAAGTCTGTTACTTCTGTGACAGAGCAAGCTAAATCCAGAAGCCCCAGCCTTCTCTCCTACCTCTGAATCTATAAGAACATCTTTCGAGGAGGATTTGTTGAAAGTTATCGAAGAAAATGCTGTTTTAGATTCCTTAAAACCCAAGTTGAGAAGGTTCAGAACTGTTAAGCCAAACATCTCTGTTATACCAATCAAGCCTAATACCTCCAACAGAGCCACCAGAGACTTTCTAGCCTCTGACTGTGACTCTGACTCCGAGGTAGATGAACAGATCTTTTGTGGTCAAAAGAAAATCTTACACAAGTTAAAGCAGATACCGATAGAATCTACGGATCTAAAAGATGATGTTTCTTTCTTCAAGAAACAATCAAGGTTTATACCGGTAACTGAGTTTAACAACAAAGGTTTTAAGATTCTTGCTTCTAATGCAGTAGAAGTGGAGAAGAGAGAGAAAAACAAAAGTGTTTTTGTAAACCAAAATGTTCCTCTTGCTTTCAAACCAGTAAAGTTCACACCAGAATAGAAGGGAAAATGGATAGCAAACAACAGATCTATTCCAAATTCTGGTGTAAATCAAAGAGGAAATTCTGTCTGGTCAAAAGAGTCAAATCCAAAGAACTTCATGTCAACAGAGTCTGTTTCAAAGAAACAAAATAAGGACAGATTGTATGCAAAGACATCTGGTCCTAAAACCTTTCAAAATCAAGCACCATTCAAACAGTTTTTGAATAAAAACAATGTGCAACAGTCATGCTCCATAAACTGCAATTGTATTCAACTGTTACTAAAATTGCAAAATCATCTGAATGGTCCCCACTGTGTTCTGAATAATTTGGTTCAAAAGAAAAATCTTAAGACTGTTCAGAATACTCAGAGGAAAACCTCTGGCACACCATCTCAGAATGAAAAATCCCAAGGAAAGTCTGTTAATCCACCAAAGCCTAACAAGAAAGGACCCATTATGCAGTGGGTACCTAAAAGGAATTAATCTGTCTTGCAGAAACCTCATGTGCAAATCTGGTATTTGGATTCTGGATGCTCCAGGAACATGACGGGGAATAAGGAGCTGTTAACTTCTTTTAAAAACAAGATGGGAAGTGCAGTAACCTTCGGAGGAGACAATGGCGGACAGATTAAGGGTTATGGTACTTTAGTAAATGGTGGTGTTTCAGTCTCTGAAGTTGCTTATGTTGAAGGATTAAATCATAATCTTCTCAGTATAAGTAAACTCTGTGATCACGGGTTCGACGTCAATTTCAGGAAGAAATATTGTTCCTTGCTACTTTCAGAGTCTGGTCAAGAACTTTTAAGAGCCGACAGAAAAGGCAATCTTTATAAGATGAATTTTAAACCAAACCAAAACTCTACAATAGAGAAACTCTGTTTAGTGTCTTTGAAAAATGAAGATGCCTGGCTCTGTCATAAAAGATTTGCCCATTTGAACTTTCAAAATCTTGATAAGCTCGTTAAACTAAAGTTAGTAAAAGGACTTCCTTCTCTGAAGTTTGACAAAGACCATCTCTGCTCTGCTTGTAAGCTAGGTAAGATGAAAAGATCTTCACACAGAACAAAGAGTGATCATAGTTGTCCCAGACCTTTGCATATGCTTCATGTGGATCTCTGCGGTCCAATCTCTGTGCAAAGTCTGTTGGGCAAGAAATATATTCTTGTTTTAATTGATGAATATTCTCGATATACCTGGATTGAGTTCATCAGAGTAAAATCTGATGTCCCAGAGATTCTGATAAGTTTGTTGAAAAGGATACAGGTTCTGTTAGATCTGAAGGTACAGAAGTTGAGAAGTGATAATGGGATTGTTGGTCCCGAAGGCCTATACAAGTTTGTAGAAGGGGGGGGGGGGGGGGGTTGAATACAAACACACAGATTTTACTTTTCTAAATTGTTTATTGATAAATCATTAACATATTTCAGCTTGTTGCGGAGACAAGATTAAGGATAAACCTAAATCTAAACAAGTTGGAACACTAAGGTTTCTTGCACTAAGAAAGATAAGGAAATTACTAATAATAACCCATCTTGAGATAAAAGATTTGAACTTGTCCAGAGTTAGCAAGTTACTTCAAAAGAAGTGAGTTCATCTCTTTATATACTGCATGCATTTAATGCAAGTCTGTATATACTTTACACGTGTCATCAGCTGGTTGGTTGCATGTCATTGACCTTGATTGACAACCTTAGTAGCCGTATGGATGAATAGTGTAGTATCAGAGTGGTTGTACGATTTCAGATATTCGGAGGTTCTTTTCTGACAATTCGTACGGAGTCGTGCAAGGGTGGTTGAGACAAAAGTACTTTGTACGGAGGACTTCATGATCATCTTTCGTTGATTCAGCGATTATCATTTACTATTCAACAGATGATAAAGTTCAGCGATAGCTGAAGTCTTGTACTTGATACTTCACGTTGAGTGGACAAATCTGAGTCTTCGCTGATCCGCATCAGTTCATTAGGAGACTTGTCGCTGGTTCTTGAGCTTGATCTTCGACTTCAGCGTAGAACCTTTGTTGACGTGAAACTTGTCTTCAGGGATCATAAGTAAACAACTAACTTATCAGCGATCATCATAATGACTGAACAAACTCAGAGCATTAATGATGAACAGTGTTCGCTGAATGTTTAATTTAAAAGAGCGAGAGTTCCTATCAGCGGTACTGTAAGATCTTAGTACTTATCAGCGATAGTGAAACTCTGATACATATTGTTTACTTACAATTTTCACTAAGTATTTAAGAGTGGGTCATTATCAAATCACCGAGGGTTTTGATCAACAGTCTCCCCCTATTTGATTATGACATAGCAACAAAGAAAATTGCTATTTAATGAAAACATAAGGATAAAAAGAACTCATAAAATATTTGTCCCTTTTACTGTTTTCTGGGATCTTTTCAGTACTGATTGAGTAAAGTACGTTCGCTGAAATCTTTATTTAAAATATTGAATCAGGTTACAATGAAGAACAGAAAGATTACAAGTACAAGCGAAATAATTTACAAGTACAGAAGGATAACTGATACAATAGAGAAAAGGGAGATTATATCAGTTTTCAAAGGGTTCTTCCTTAATGAGAAGTTCATCAAGGGTCTTTTTAGTGGGGATCATCCAGTCATGGACATTTACTCCTTGATTCTTTAACTTCAGAGCAGCTTCAAAAATCAAGGGCTTCAGGTGTCTAGCTTTGATGTCGCATCTGACTTCACACCAGTATACGAGATCTCTGAGTTGTTCGATGGGAGCAATTTGGAGCTCAGAGACACGTTGAAAGTGATGATTTACATCATAGTCTAAGAAGAATATACCATATGGATCACTTACCACTGTGCCAGGGATGAAAGTTTCTCCAGGTGGTAGGGAGGTGTCAAGCATTGAAAGATCAGCATCAGGGCCAAGAACTTCAGCACGAGAGAAACCAATACCTATTTCATTTCGAATGATTGGACTTGAATCAGAAACTTTCTTCTTCTTAGCAGAGGCTTTCTTCGTTTGAGGAAGAGTAGGAGGAATATCCACAGCAGATGAAAGCAAGTCGATCTGTTTGTTTAAGATCATCTCAACATGGCTTTTGAATTTTGAGCGTGATCCCTGAATGGCTAATTTCGTTTCTAACCATTCAGAGAGACCAAACTTTTCTAATGAAGCAGCATAAAAGGTTTGCATGGTTTTGTCATCTCTGTAGATATCCACTTCAACAACAGGAACATCAACGAACATTTTTCCTCTGATGTTGGCTTTGATTATCTTGGATGGTCTTGATCGATAGGTCAGCATTTGATTAGCCCATTCCAAGGTTGTATCAGAGACCTTTGTCTTTTCTCTAACGATTTCTTGAGCATTATCCCTGAGCTGACGTTGAACATCAATGGGAACTCTTTTCAGCTTGGGGTCTTTGATTGATCGTTGAGTAAGCTTGATGGCGTATTCTCTGTATTTCTCTTCAGCTTCCTTTCTTTCAGCGATGAGGCGTTCAGCTCTGAGGTGTTCCTTGTATTCAGCTTTTGAAATTCTGAACTTTGGAGGAACTGAAGGCAGTTGATCATGCCTTAGAATAATTCGCTGATCCTCGAATCGCTTTATTATTTCCTCTCTTCTCTTTTGATCCTCTTCACCCAGCTTTTGAGGAGCTGAGGAAGGTCTGTTTCTGTGCGAGAGAGGTTGTTGTTCTGGTTCATCAGTCTCAAATATCAAATCTAAGACTGGGATTATTTCATCAGCAACAGCTGGCTTTATTTGTGAAGTCGCAATAGTAGAACCTTCAGCGACATCCTCAAACAGGGGAGAGGACTAGCTGAAACACAGCGATCTTACAAATAAGAACATAGGTAGAAGAACTTGGGTAGAAAGAGAAAGATAAATATGTTCAGGTGTAGGCTAAGGAAGTAGAACTTATAGTGTGGAGGAGGGATGGAGTAAGAGATGTTTAGTGTACCTGACAAACCGGCTTTTCAAGCAAGATCATCAGATTGTCATCTTCAGCGACGCTTTTGCCTTTTCCTTTCTCAGCGCCAGAGGCTGAGGGCTTTGTCTTTGTCCGCTCCCCTGTTGGTTCATTTATTGAAATTCCCTTAAGAGCCTTGATCCTTGGGGCAGGTTTGACGATAAAGAAATCATCGTCATCATCATCATCATTTTTCTTTGGAGAAGAAGATGGTTCATCATCAGGGATGTCGATGGCTTCATCATCTTCTGCTTCGGATTCTTCAGCGTCTTCTTCGAGGTGCTCCCCCTCAGATACAGAGGCGAGCTTCTCGGTTCCCTCAGGGTTTTCATCTCCCTGAGGTCCAGCGATAAGATCTTCATTCTTCTCTCCCCTGATAGATTCATCATGGGAAAGGTCTTCAGCGCTCTTTTCAAGATCCTCAGCGCTCTTCTCAGCGGTATGTTCCGCTTTCTTCTCCCCTTCTTTCTCATGATTGGGGGAGGAATGGGTAGACTCAGCATTTGTATTTTCTCTGTCTTCTTGGCCAGAGATTTTAATACAACTTTCAATCGCTGCTAATCTGTCTTCAAGGCAAGATATTGCAGGATTGATCTTTTCCAGCTCTTTGCGATCCGCCGCTGTGAAAGTTTCCAAAGCAGGGGCAGGGGCTGGTTCAGGAGCAGGAGTTCTCGCCTTGTGGAGCAGCTCTTCAATCATTGATTTCATCGAACCAACGTCGGTCTTTACAGAGCCTAAGTCAGTCGTCAGAGTTTGAACATTTGTCTTCACAGCAGACATATCACCCTTTAGTGCTCCAACCGATGTCTTCAGCGTTGTTACTTCGCCGGACATGGAGGAAACTGATTGTTTGAGTGAGGTGTAGTCTGTGTAGATATCAGCGAGCACCTTAGCAAAGTCGCTGAGAGTCTTATCAACTTGCTTCAAGTCATCTGTGGAAGATTTCTTCTCCACCACCGTAGTCAGCTTTGTCAAATTCTCTCCAGCGTTTGTTACAGCTGTAGAGTTGCTGGAGAGTGTGGTGGTGAGACCGGTCAGCTTTGTTTCCACGAACTTCAGAGACTCGTGGATGTCTCCCAAATTAGGACCTGTAACACATAAGTACTTGTGAACAAAGGAAAGCTCAGAAGTTTCAGGTTTAGTTACAATGTATATGGGTTGATTTGTACCTGCAGGAGGATTGGCGAAATCGTCAAAGAGGCGGGTTCCTGAATAGTTCCATATCTTCCTCAAAAGTACGGTGAGGTATGGTGATCTCTGCAGGTCCTGTCTTCATCATTCGTTGAGAAGCGTCAGCGGAGGCTTCTGGAATGATGGCATCTCCAGCGTTCTTTGGAGGAGTGTCCAAGTGAGTGGGGTGAGAAGCGAAGGATAAGAATGGGGTTCGGGTACTGAGTTCAGCGTTGGAATCGCTGAGAATCACTTCATCAGTCTTTTGAGAGACTGAGGGAGGTTGGGTAGGTTCCAAGTTTCTAACCTCAGCGTTTGGAGACGCTGAAGTCTGGATTGAAGGGATGGCTTGAATGGGTGTGGTAGAGCGTACCACGGAACTTTCCTTCAGCTCGTCAGAAAGAGCTGAGGAGTCTTCAGCATGGAATTGCTGGGGTTTCTCCTTGGTTTTCTTGATCCTTTTGGAATCAAGTTGGGTGTGAGAGTGTTTCCTTTTCTTAGAAGGAGAGGATGATGTGGCCGGGGTATCAGCGATGGGTATTGTCGCTGAAGGAGCAACAGAAGTCGAAGAATTGGGGTTAAGAAGAGAGAGAAGGGTAGAGAGACGTACCTCATTGTCGACAGGTTTGAAATCGAGCACCTTAGGGCCAACCTGAGAAAGTTTCAGGTCACCCACTTGAGGATAGTTGTCCTTCAGGCCATATTGAAAGATGGCGCTGATGAAACGGGGGTAGGGAACCCATGCAGGTCTGTCAGCAGCAGAATCTACTTTTTGCACTAGGTCATCATAAATGATAGATGCCCAGTCAATATGTAGACCTTTCAGCAGTGCGTATCCCATAGCCTGCTGAGGTTGAGCGGCTTGATCAGAGGAGCCGGTCTTCGCTGTCATGCAGTTGATCAGGTGTGCGAAGATGAAATTCATCTCGCTAGGCATTTTGGATTTCTTTATCAGCGTCAGCTTCTTCTTGGGCTTCTTGTCCCTTCCAGTTTCCCAGACATAGCCCATTGCATCAAAAAATGCAATAAGAGCTTCTTTGTAAGTGTGCTTCTTATGGTCAGGGAATGGAACAAAAGGTTTTTCTTTGGTAGCATTTGGGAAGTTCAGGGCTTTTCGAATGATAGCGGGGATTATCTTAATTGGACCATACTTAGTATCGCTGAGTATGCAATCGATGGTTTTGGATGCATCTTTGGCGGAGGGTAGCTGAGTGTGTCTGGCAGAGTACTAGAACTGGGATAGTAGCAGCTGACTTGCGGGAGGTGTGATGGTCAGGGCTGTTGAAATGCAGCAGTTTTTCAGGAAATTCACAGCATCATCCAGATGTGTGACCTGCTTTCGAGGAGTAAACTCGAGAAGCGCAGAGAGGTTGTTGACCTTAGTCCAATCTAGTTGATCCAGCTGGAACTTAAGCTGAGGGGCTTTGATGATGTCCACTTCCTCAGAGTCAGCGAGGATTGACTCAGCGGTAACATTGATCTTTGAAGATGCCATTTCTCTGTATTTATCAGTTCAACCAAAGATGTTAACAAATAAGAATTGTCTTAGTATGGAAAGAATTTCCATTAAGATGGTTCGAATGTTGTCCATTTCATTCAGACATAAATATCTTAATGAAGATTAGGGTTTTTCATGATTTTGAAACGAAATGTAAAACCCATAAATTCTTGTATTCCAGTTTCAAAAAAATCTGGATACGAATGAAGAACAAGTTTAAGATTTAGATTTAAAACTTGAAGAACAACCATGAAATGGTTGTGTTCATAAAACCATGAAAGAAATGATTTTATTTTTGAGTTCTTTTGTTTGATCTTGTTTAAAACAATGATAAGATCAGAAACAAGTTATCTGCATTTGAAAAATAAGAACATATTAACCTTGATGTTTTGATGAAGAAGATGATGAACAGTTCTTTGAAGATTTGAGAGCACAAATGCAACAGTAATTCTTTTCTTGCGGAGGAAGATTTTTCGCGTAAAAGACAAATATAAACCAAGAGTTGTTTATATAGGGAGTTTTAGAGAGAGAAAAACCTTGAGCGGGAAAAGGTTTTCATCATGACACGGACACGTGTTTGCATTTGATTGGAAGTTTGAACGAAACGTGCAAACGTGTGTCAGAAAGAAATCGTGCCTGGTGATATCCGTTGTAATGACGTCACAACTGTCCTTTCACATTCTTTTAGGATGTCTCTGAGGTTTTGAAAGCTCAGGGACTCTTTTAAAAAAACATGAAGCACTGAATAGAAGATATCAGTGATGGTTTTAAGAACTTTCAAAATATCGCTGTTAAGGAAGAGATATTCAGCGATGCATTTGTTTTTGAAATCTTGCATTTTCATGCGTTTGTCAGAGAGAGAAAACATACCTGGATATCAGTTTAACCAAGTTTATTCAGAGAGAAGATGATTGAATAGGTTATACGAGTTGATTTTATCCTATCGCTGATTAATGTGAACCGCTGAAGATTTTACCCTTCAAAGTTCAGCATTCCAAGCTCGCTGATGAGAAAGCTGAATCTTGTCTCATCAAGAGGTTTGGTAAATAAATCAGCTAACTGATAATCAGTTGGGATAAAATGAAGTTCTATATCACCATTCATCACATGATCTCTGATAAAATGATATCTGATTTCTATGTGTTTTGTCTTTGAGTGTAGCACTGGATTGTTTGCTATAGCGATGGCACTTGTGCTGTCGCAATAGATTGGAATTTTGGAGAGCTGAAGATCATAGTCTAGTAGCTGATTTCTCATCCACAAGACTTGAGAACAACAGCTTCCAGTGGCTACATATTCAGCTTCAGTTGTGGAGGTGGACACTGAGTTTTGCTTCTTACTTGTCCAACTTACCAGCTTTCCACCCAGGAGCTGACATCCTCCTGTGGTGCTTTTCCTATCCATTTTGCAACCTGCAAAATCACTGTCTGAATAGGCGGTTAGATCGAATCCTGAGTCTTTGGGATACCAAAGGCCTAGATTCGTTGTACCCTTAAGATATCGAAAGATTAGCTTTACAGCTTTCATATGAGATATCTTAGGTTCAGCTTGATATCGTGCACCCAAGCATGTTGCAAACATAATATCAGGTCGGCTAGCTGTAAGATACAATAGTGAGCCGATCATCCCATGGTACAGCGTGACATTGACAGGAACACCCTTTGTGTCCTTATCAAGTGTCAGCGGTGGTGCCATAGGGGTTTTCATAGTTGAACTTTCAGTTAAGTCGAATTTCTTCAGCATATCTTTAACATACTTTCCCTGATTAATGAAAGTTCCCTTTTCAGTTTGCTTAATCTGAAGACCAAGGAAATATGTTAGTTCACCCATCATGCTCATTTTATACTCATCTTTCATTCTATCAGCGAAACGAGTACAAAGCTCAGGGTTAGTAGAACCAAATATAATGTCATCAACATATATTTGAACAAAAATGATATGACCTTTCACTTTTCTAAAAAATAGAGTTTTGTCAATCTTACCTCTCTCAAATTGTTCAATATGGAGACAAGTAGAGATAGTATCATACCATGCACGAGGAGCTTGCTTTAAGCCATAAAGTGCCTTGTCCAGTTTATAAACATAACATGGACGCTTAGGATCTGAGAATCCTGGAGGTTGTTCCACATAAACTTCTTCATTCAGCTTTCTATTCAGAAACGCTGACTTAACATCCATCTGATGTACAGTGAAGTTTTTGTGTACAGCATATGCTAAGAAAAGACAAATAGATTCAAGTCTTGCTACTGGAGCAAAAGTTTCGTCATAATCTATGCCTTCCTCTTGTCTGTATCCCTGAGCAACAAGACGAGCTTTGTTGCGAGCTACAGTACCATGTTCGTCCAACTTGTTTCGATAGACCCATTTAGTGCCTATCACCATTTTGTCAGTTGGTCTACGAACGAGTTTCCAAACTTTGTTTCTTTCGAATTCAGTCAGCTCTTCTTGCATAGCGCTGACCCAGTTTGGATCTCTGAGGGCATCATCTATTTTCTTTGGTTCAGTTAGAGAAATAAAGTTAACAAATAAACAAATATTACCTGCACTTCTACGAGTCTGAATACCAGCGTTGGGATCACCAAGAATTTGATCGATTGGGTGATTTACAGTCCATCGCTGAGCCGGAACATACATCGCTGATTCAGTCTGAACTGGAGAAACTGAAGATGAGGCTTCAGCTACTTCTGGATTATCAGCTAAGAGAGGAATGTTTGCATTTGTCACTTCATTCACTGATTGCTAAGAAATAGACGGAATTTCTGAGACATTTGGATCAACTGTAGGTATAGTGTTTATAGGCACAGCTGAGACCCAAGATGTTTCAGCTTCACTATTCTGCATATCTGGAATGATAGTAGGACCGTCATTTTCTACGGTGTGAGCATGAGGAGTGGGAACTTCTTCTGAATCACCAAGATGAGAAAACATCCATTGATTCAGTTCTTCAGTATCAGCGGACGGTTTAGAGTTCGCTGAACGGGATTCGTCAAACGTGACGTGAATAGTTTCTTCTACAGTTTGTCTTCTACGGTTGAAGACTCTGAAGGCTTTGGAGACTGAGGAGTATCCAAGAAAGATTCCATCATCAGCCTTAGGATCAAACTTTCCAAGGGCATCTCTGTTGTTCAGTATGAAACACTGACATCCAAAGATGTGAAGAAAGCTGATTGAAGGCTTTCTCCCATGAAAGAGTTCATAGGCTGTCTTTTTGAATCTTTTAACTATCAGCGACCTGTTTTGCGTAAAGCAGGCAGTGTTGACAGCTTCTGCCCAAAACTGAGTAGGCAGGTGAGAATCGCTGAGCATTGAACGTGCAGCTTCAATAATTGTTCTATTTCTTCTTTCAGCGACTCCATTTTGTTGCGGTGTTCTCACTGACGAAAAGTTGTGAGAAATACCCTTACTCACAAGGAAGGAATCAAGACAACTGTTTTTGAATTCAGTTCCATGATCACTCCTTATTGAGCGAACAGTCATATTGTTCAGAGTTTCCATCTTCCGAACAAAGGTGATGAGTTCTTCAGGGGTGTCACTCTTAGAATGGAGAAACATTACCCATGTGTAAAGAGAGAATTCATCAACTATGACCAGCGTATATTTCTTTCCAGCGATGGATTGTTTGTTAACAGGGCCAAACAAATCCATATGGAGTAGTTGTAGAGGAGATGACACTGATGAGACTTGCTTTGACTTGAAGCTTGCCTTAGTCTGCTTCCCTTTTTCACACGCTGAACATAAAGACTCTTTGGCGTATGAATGCTGAGGTAGACTAGTGACTAACTCTTTGGAGGAAAGAGTATTTAGTGTCTTGAAATTTAGATGTGAGAGCCTCTTGTGCCATAGCCAGTTAACATCAGAAGATGCCTTTGAGAAGAAACAGGAGTTCTCAGTGGTTGTTGAGTCCATGTTTATTACATAAACATTTTCCAAACGATAACCGCTGAGAGCTATCTTCTCCTTTTTGTCAGTGACAAAGCAGGATTCCTTGGTGAAAATCACTTTGTTATCCATGTCGCAAAGCTGACTGATGCTCAGAAGATTATGCTTCAGCCCTTCAACATATGCTACTCTTCTGAAGGAGGTTGTACCATTTGAAAGTACACCATACCCTCGGGTGTGTCCTTTTCCATTTCCACCGAAAGTCACAGAGGGACCCTTCTCTTCCTTGTATTCAGCGAGCAGGTTTTTCTCTCCAGTCATGTGTCTAGAGCATCCGCTATCGAGATACCAGATACCCTTCTTAACCTACATTTACAAAGGAAGATTAGTTTTGCTTGGGTACCCACTTAACCATGTATACACGTTTGTCAGTGGAGCTAGTTGGAATAGAAGGTTCAGCGGTCTTCGCAGCATTTGAAGATTCATCTTTGTCTTTCTTCACTTTGGTTAATTTCTTAACTTCAGTGGTAGGAGTCACCTTGACCTGATTTGCATCGGGGTTGGTCTTCTTTGCCTTGGGGGAAATCTTCACCTTAACTATCTTTTCAGCTTTGGTGGCTGTCGGGCACTTACTAGCAATATGATCGGTAAGTCCACAGTGATAACATTTCCTATAACTAAAAGTAGTTCTAGGACCACTTGTATGCTGAGCTTTTAATTTAGAATTAGAAGTGCCAGCACCAAGTAAGCTATTGGCTTTAGAAATGGGACGAACATTTAGTTCTTCAGATTTCTTACCAAGGACATCCACTCTGAGTCTAGGAGTAGATCGCTGAGTATATCCAGAGATCAGCTTTCTAGATCCAGAGGGGTTGGTCACTGAGGCTTTAGAAGCATTCAGCTTTGGTACTAAGGTACCCTTCTGAGGATTTTGATAAATAACTATTCCTTTACCTTTGTCTTTAGAGACAGAGGTAGGTTTTGAATAAACCATTTTCTCCTTACCTTTTGAGGAGGTAGGAGTTTCCTCAGGGATTGGTGTAATGGACGAGGAGCACTGACATGATGAAGTGTTAGCGACTGAGGATACGAACGTTCCAAATTTAAGCATTGAACGTTCAGTGGTTGGTTTTGGAGTATCATATTTATAACCCAGACCACGTTTATCACTCAGAGGAATCTGAGCCTTAATTATCTCAGTGATCTTTGTTGAAGAATTACACCATCCTTCAACAGTAGCTTATTCAGCTTTTAATGCAGCGATAGCTTCTGCTCGTTCGATTTTGACTAGCTGATTTAAATAGACTTGATCTTTAAAATCATCTTCAATTTTAGAAAGCTTTTCTATTTGAAGGTGGCAGTTTTTAAGCTTTTCAGCTAGATCAAGATTTTGGCTTTCAACCACAGTTTTGCCGTTCATGGCTTCGTATAAACTTCTAGTCAAGAGATCGATCTTACGGAGACTATCAGCTTCATCAATATTTGCAATATTGGTAAAGAAAGAAGGTGATACCTGAATGGCAGATGTTGAAGTGGAGGGAATGTCTGAACTTTCTTCCTCTTCTTCAATCTTGGCCATTAGACATTGATTTGCTTCATCATCTTCAGAGTCAGATGATGATGCTTCTTCATCAGAAGCAGCCCAATCATAGTCAGCCATCAGGCCTTTTCCTTTCTTCTTAAAACTTTTCAGCTTTGCATACTTCTCCTTCAGCTTTGAGTATTTGTCATCTTTATTCCTTGGAACAAAGTTTTTCTTTGAGAAAGCTGAAGGTCTCATGACTTTCTTTGACCTGCACTCATTAGCGAAATGACCTGTCTTTTCGCAGTTGAAACAAGTAGCAGTAGCCTTATCAACAAAAGCTGATGATTTAGGCTTGTCAGTTATGGAAAGAGGTTTGTTCTTTCTAAACATTTTCTTCTTGGCGAATCTCCTGAACTTTTTAGTTAGGAGAGCCAAGGATTCATCATCATCTGAAGAATCAGAGTCTGATGACCTTTTAGAGTTACTTTCTAACTCAGTGATAGTGACCGAGGGTCGCTGAGTAGAAGGTTCCTCTGAGATTAAAGCAACATGAGTGCTTTTGGAATCTTTTACAAGATTCTTCTTAAGATGGCTAGATTGCTCATGATTCAGCAATGTACCATATAAGGTTGAAAGGGTCATTGATTTAAGATCCTTTGACAGCATGAGACACATGGAATAATTGTCCCAGCTTTCAGGTAAACATTCTAGAAACTTTGTCATCACTTCAAAGTTAGAATATTCCTTACCAACAGTTTTTAGATCTATAATTAAGCAATTAAAACGTTGGTGAACTTCAGAGAGAGTTTCATTCTTACCAGAAATGAAGCTTTCGTATTGTCTTACCAGGTTGATCTTTCTTGAGTCCTGGACTTCAGACGTTCCTTCATACTGAACACATATTGTGTCCCACATGGCTTTTGATGACTTCAGGTTCATGACGGAATGGTAGACTTCGTCAGGAAGGGCCATGGATAGTATGGATCTGGCTTTTGTATCTATAGCCACTTTCTTCTTATCTTCACCGGTCCACATGTGTATTTCCTTTGGAATCAGCCTTTCTGGAATAGCAGCTCTAGTTGCAGTGGCTGGAACTAAATGATCAATTGTTACAGGGATGTGTGGGCCGTTTTCAAGATAGTAAGTCATAGTAGGGTCTACACCTTCTAAGAAGAGTGTCATCCTATTTTTCCACAAGTTGAAGTTGTCTCTGGAAAATCTAGGGGGTTTTGCAAGAGAACCATTGTCTATATAATGGGTGTTTGTGTTGGCCATTTTCAGATAATAGCAAGGAAGAGAAATATCTTAGATTAGATCTTGTTTATGAGATTAAACAAATCCGCTCTGATACCACTTGTTGGTCCCGAAGGCCTATACAAGTTTGTAGAAGGGGGGGGGGGGGGTTGAATACAAACCCACAAATTTTACTTTTCTAAATTGTTTATTGATAAATCATTAACAATTTACAGCTTGTTGCGGAGACAAGATTAAAGATAAACCTAAATCTAAACAAGTTGGAACACTAAGGTTTCTTGCACTAAGAAAGATAAGGAAATTACTAATAATAACCCATCTTGAGATAAGAGATTTGAACTTGTCCAGAGTTAGCAAGTTACTTCAAAAGAAGTGAGTTCATCTCTTTATATACTGCATGCATTTAATGCAAGTCAGTATATACTTTACACGTGTCATCAGCTGGTTGGTTGCATGTCATTGACCTTGATTGACAACCTTAGTAGCCGTATGGATGAATAGTGTAGTATCAGAGTGGTTGTACGATTTCAGATATTCGGAGGTTCTTTTCTGACAATTCGTACGGAGTCGTGCAAGGGTGGTTGAGACAAAAGTACTTTGTACGAAGGACTTCATGATCAGCTTTCGTTGATTCAGCGATTATCATTTACTATTCAGCAGATGATAAAGTTCAGCGATAGCTGAAGTCTTGTACTTGATACTTCACGTTGAGTGGACAAATCTGAGTCTTCGCTGATCCGCATCAATTCATTAGGAGACTTGTCGCTGGTTCTTGAGCTTGATCTTCGACTTCAGCGTAGAACCTTTGTTGACGTGAAACTTGTCTTCAGGGATCATAAGTAAACAACTAACTTATCAGCGATCATCATAATGACTGAACAGACTCAGAGCATTAATGATGAACAGTGTTCGCTGAATGTTTAATTTAAAAGAGCGAGAGTTCCTATCAGCGGTACTGTAAGATCTTAGTACTTATCAGCGATAGTGAAACTCTGATACATATTGTTTACTTACAATTTTCACTAAGTATTTAAGAGTGGGTCATTATCAAATCACTGAGGGTTTGGATCAACAGGGACAAAATTCAAGAATGCCAAAATTGATGCCTACCTAACAGAGAAAGGTATTTCCCAAAACTTCTCAGCAGCAAGAGCTCCACAACAAAATGGAGTTGTGGAGAGAAAGAACAGAACTCTGATAGAAGGCGCCAGAACCATGTTGGCTGGCTCTGTCCTTCCAATGAACTTCTGGGCAGAAGCAGTCTCAACAGCCTGTTTTACCCAAAACAGAGCTGTAACAGTGAAAAGATTTAAGAAAACTCCTTATGAACTCATCAACAATAGAAGACCAAACGTGAATTTCTTTCATGTTTTCCGTTGCAATTGCTACATATTGAATGACAGAGATCAACTGGGAAAGTTTGATAAGAAAGCAGACGAAGGAATCTTTATTGGTTATTCCTTAACCTCTAAAGCCTACAGAGTCTACAACTCCAGATGTCGGGTCATTCAAGAAAGTGTAAATGTGTCCTTTGATGAAAGTACTTCAAGATTCTCTGATTGAAAATCAACAGAGGGGACACACACAGAGCAGAAGGAGACAAGTTCTTCAAAGACAAGGGAAGAAGATATCAATCTCATGTTCAACGATTTCTTCAATGATGATGACTCCTCTGATAACATCAACAGAGGATATCAAGCTCAGAACTCAACAGAACAGAATCTGACAGGTACATCTCTCACTGGTCCCTCTAATATTTCACCATCTACTTCTCTGTCTACAGGAGTAATTCAGAGAAATGAGGAACCACATCAGAGCGAGAGAGAACCTAAACAAGAGCCATCATCACCTTTGCTAACTAATATTGGCATAGACTCCTTGTTTGAAAGCTCACCTTCACAGAGCCCTGTTAATGACTCTCAGAGCAATGAGGCCACTCTTCAGAGCTGTGTGCCACAGAGCCCTGGCCCCAACTTACAGAGCTCTGACGCTGAAGTTCGTCTATTCCCATCAGAAGCACAAACCCCGCCTATTGTCGATGCTCCCATGACACGATGGACAAAGGATCATCCTCATCATCTTATCATTGGTGCTGCTGAAGATGGTGTGAAGACAAGATCGGCCACAATCAATGAAGCCTTCTTTGTAAAAAATTTAAGCATGATTGAGCCGAAAAAGATTTCTGAAGCCCTAGAGGACCCAAATTGGATCGAAGCTATGCAAGTAGAGCTTCTGGAATTCGAAAGAAATAAAGTCTGGTCCTTGGTTCCACTCCCAAAAGGCAAAACGGCCATTGGAACCAAGTGGGTGTTTAGAAACAAAAAGGATGAAGATGGGATTATCATCAGAAACAAAGACTGTCTAGTTGCAAAGGGATACAGACAGGAAGAAGGAATTGACTATGACGAAACCTTTGCACCTGTGGCTAGGCTAGAAGCTATCAGAATCTTCCTAGCCTATGCTGCTCATAAGGGTTTCATGGTCTACCAAATGGATGTCAAGTCTGCCTTTCTGAATGGCAAACTGCACGAAGAAGTTTATGTCCAACAACCACCTGGTTTTGAATGTTCAGAGTTTCCAGACCACGTTTACAAGTTAGACAAAGCTCTGTACGGCCTTAAGCAAGCTCCCAGAGCCTAGTATGAAACTCTGTCCAAATTTCTGTTGATCAATCACTTCGAGAAAGGTACCGTCGATAAAACTCTATTCTTTAGGAGGTATAAGAATGATATACTTCTGGTACAAATATATGTTGATGATATTATCTTTGGGTCTACAAGGCAATAGTACTGTGATAAGTTTGAAAGTTTAATGAAAAGCGAATTCAAAATGAGCATGATGGGAGAACTTTCTTTCTTCCTTGGTTTACAAGTTAAACAATCAGACAGAGGGACTTTCATAAGTCAGTCTAAATACATCTCTGATATGTTGAAAAAGTATAAGCTCAATGATTCAAAACCAATGAAAACTTCTATTGCCACTGGAGTTAAACTTGACTTAGATCTTAAGGGTGAACCAACAGATGTCAAGCACTACAGAGGCATGATAGGGTCACTTCTGTACTTAACTGCCAGCAGACCTGATATAATGTTTGCAACCTGTCTCTGTGCCAGATTTCAAGCAAATCCTAGAGAAACTCACTTAACAACTGTCAAGCGTATCTTTAAATATCTGAAAGGGACTCAATTTTTGGGTCTCTGGTATCCTCTTAACTCTGGTTTTCGAGCTTGTAGCTTATACAGATTCAGACTATGGAGGATGCAAGAATGACAGAAAGAGTACTTCTGGTAGCTGCAACTGCTTGGAGAAAAGTTGGTGAGTTGGACATCCAAGAAACAGAACTGTGTTTCAACATCTACAGCAGAAGCAGAATATGTTGCTGCTGCTAGTTGTTGCTCTCAAGTGATATGGATGAAAACACAACTCAAAGATTATGGTTTGGAGTATGGTAAAATTCCAATTCTGTGTGAATCCAAGAGTGCCATTGGCATAACAGCCAATCCAGTTCAGCACTCGAAGACTAAGCACATCGACATAAGGTACCACTTCATAAAGGATCATGTTGAAAAAGGGACTATTGAAATGTACTTTGTTTCAACAGACTTCCAGCTTGCTGACTTGTTTACAAAAGCCCTTGATGAAAGAAGATTTAACTTCTTAATCAGCAAACTAGGTATGTTGAACCTGTCCTCCTAACTCTGTTCAAAATTTAACAGAGCCTCTGATGATTCTACCAGAGCTCTGTCAAATAGTTGGGTAGGATAGTTCAACAGAGCTTCTGTTGTTCACAAGAACTCTGTTAAGCATATTTTTTTTTCAACACTCAGTGAACATTTTGTGTATCTAAAAAAAAGGAGCTCAATTTTCTAGGGGGAGCTTAAAAGAAAATTAATGCATGGTTTTAGGGGGAGCAAGTCAGTACTCAAACGTCCAAATCCAAATTGACTCTGCTTTTTGATCTTCATTGACAAATCTTTTTGAAGAAAGGATGAAAATCTGTTCTGATGATAACCTTTGTGATAATGTTAAGAATCTGCCAGAACTCTGACTTCTCACCAGAGCCTCTGATGTTTCTCGTCAGAGCTCTGTTGTCTGTCTAAGTTTTGTCTGTTCTTTTCCTTCCACATCAGAACAGAATTTTTAAATGTGTTTAAGGTAAAGGTACACCATCTTGGGTTACTTAATACGATGTGAAGAGATCACTCAACAGAAGCAACTTAACAAACTCCACCAGAGCTCTGTTAGTTTGTTCTTCCACATCATCAGAAACACGTCATCAGAGATGCGGGTCACTCTTTAAAAGTCAACCGCTTGTCACTCACACATCTCTAACCGTGACGGTTTACTTGCCCAAAAGATGTCAGAATTAAATCCACGTGGCAATCTCTGATTGAGAAACCAACCGTTAGCTGTTCCCACGTTCATACTGTAGCAAACGTTCCACTAGCCAAAACTCGAGTGCCGACAGCACCTATGATCGTGATCCAGCCACACATTCCTCGTATAAATACCCATTTCCATCAAACCATTTCATTTCTTACGCTTTCAGAATATTCAAACCTTTACTCATTTCCCTCCCTGTTCAAAACCTTCAAGAACCCCAAACCTGCAACAATGGCGGAACCCCAAAACTCTGCTGACTCTAGCCGAATAGAACCCACTGATGATATCGTTATTATTCCATATGAGTTTGCTAACAACAACTAAAGATTCGATCCCACTCCAGGACTCTATTTACCCCTGTATCATGTCTTTATTGAGTTCTTCAGAAACTCTGACATCTTTAGAGCCCTAACAGAGTTCGACGACCATCTTCCTGCAATCTATGTCCAACAATGGTGGACTACATGCCAATACATCGAAGAACAAGACGGGATAGTTGGCAGCGTCAACGCAAGTAATGGAGGAGCGGGAATAATCCGCATAAGAGAAAGCACCTTAAGAAGAATCTTCAGAATGGAAAGCAAGAGACAGCTAGGAATAGACGTCTATGAGAAACCACCAAAAACAGCTGTTCTTCTTGCTTTCATGAAGTTTCTGGGTTACAGAAAGGATCTGAATAGGATTGGAGAGTTCAAGCGACAGAATCTACCCACTATGTGGAATTTCATGTTCTCCACCTTAAACAAAACCCTTACCAGCAAATCTGGTAGTCAAGCCCAAGCCACAACAGAAATCCTACAAATCATGTATGGATTGTTCTTCAATCGAAACTTTGACTACGCCAGCATTCTCTACAACGATCTTCTTTCAACTGTCAACACAAAAACCTCTTCCATCGCAAAAGGAGGAGTCGTTGGATCCCACAAATTCTTGAAGATGATCAAGTTTCCACGCTTTATCAGTCTGGTGATCAGAAGAGCCTTCGACAGACTGGAACTAACGCATCAGGGTCGCTCAACACCCGTCTGGACGATGTCCAAATTCCTCCCCACTACATCAGGCGAATACCCTTTCATAAGGAGAATTCCAGGTACAATGCTTGCCCTTATCGCCCCTGACCATATTTCTATCCAGAACTATCAGAGTGCTGCTCAACCTCAAGAACCTGAGGTGAGAACCCCAGCATACTTAGGATCTGAGCCTTCTTTTGAGAGCTTGAGTGAGGAAATAGGTGAGGAAGATATCGGACCAGAGGCAAGAGTACCCGAAGTGGGGTCTTCCTCTAGAAGAGAGGAAGTAGAGGACAGAGCATCTCCTAGAGAGGCTGTCCATGAGGAAGTACAAGAAACACCAGAGGTAGAAACCATCTCCTCTGATAGTGGTGAGCAAGAGAGAAACATCAGAGAGAATCCAGAGAGTTCTACAGCCATAGGAGCCGAGGATATTGCGAGAATAGAAAAAGATGCTCAACAGAGCACATCTGAGGGTAACCTTAACCAAAATCCCAGTGCTTCCACACAACCTAATCCTGGTGATCAAGACCAAAGGATTATTGAAACAGAGGTGCACACCTCGAACCCCAACTAGCCTATACCATCAGAGGCACCTCTTCATGCCTCTGGTACGCACGAAGCCGGGGAAACTATCTTTGGTAGTGATGTTCATTCGCCCCAGAACATCAATAGGTCACCTCCACACGATGATGCCTCTGTGGCTCATTTAGACTCCACACAAAATAGACCAGAGATCTTTGTAATCTCACGTAGTATCTATCCGACTCAAGGACAATGGAAGACCATAGTAGTACAAGGGAAGACATTGCTTGATCCAAATGCTTCCCATCACACTAGATTTCCTTCTTCAGAACCTGAGCTGGAAGAGGAAACTTTGGTCAGAACACCTGTAGTTGTTTCCCCTCAAAGGGAACATCACAGATCGGGTGGAAGTCCTCCAAGAGCCAACATTAACACAACTATTGACGGAGGCGCCTCTGAACTCGAGGCAGAATTGGATCCATATGTTGGAACCAAGGAGACCCCCATTGACACTGTCACAAGAGCAGAGTTCGAAAGCTTATGTGACAGTATCAACAACTCTTTGAACGAGTATAAACTTATCAATGAACAAAAGGAGGAGCTGATCCGCAAGGAAAATGCTTCTCTTAGGGAAGAGCTGCTGATCATCTCAAACCAGCATGTTGAATTAACTCGAAAATATGCCGAAGCTGAAGCACTCAGAACAGAGTCTGAACGGGTCAGAGGAGAAGAGATTGGAAAGCTGACAACAGAAATAGCCGACCTAAGATCAGTCAGATCAGAGGAAGTTCAAAAGACTTCGACAAATCTTGCAGACCTAAAGCGACTCATAACAGAGAACCACAGAGCGCAGATGAACAGAACCCTTCCCATCCCCACGGTTGTTCTTTCAGAATCTAATATCAGAACCTTGACAGAGATAATTACCATCTCTGTTAAGGAATCCATAAAAGAAGCAACCACCTCATCTGCTACTCCACTGAACATCTCCAGCCCTAACCCAAATGACCTACCCATGACAGTTGGACAAATGGGAGACTTCAGAAAATCAATTCTTAGCCGAATGATGACGATCTCATCAAAATTTGTAATGAAAGCTAAGGCAACAGAACAACATGTGAAAGCGTCTCTTGATACTCACAAGGTCAACTTCAAGGCTCAAGTAGAAGAGATCAGAGGTGCTGCAACAGAGGTAGAAGATGTGATGACAAAGGCAGCCTCAACATTTACTGATATTATTTTACAGGCCACATCTACATCAAAAAGACCTGCAGAAGAAGCACCCACAGATGAACCATCAAGCAAGAGACACAAAGCTGGTCTGAAGTTTGTTGTTCAGTCCTCACCAAAAGCTCGAATTGACTCCTCTGGCGATGATGATGATTTTGAGGATGCTCAAGAAGGTCAATCAGACGATCAACTGGGTGAGTCCTCAGAACAACAAAAGGGGGAGAATGAGAAGGAGAAGGAGAAGAAGGAAAAGGAGGAGAAGGAGAAGGACAAAGAGAGAGAGAAGAAGAAAGAGGCAGAGAAGGAGAAAGAGGTTGAAAAAGAAAGAGAAGCCAAGGGTAAAGGGAAAATCACAGAAGCAACTGAGGAAGAGACTACAGAAGGAGAAAAGGGGATAACAGAGGAAATCATGACAGATATGACTGAAGTGGCATTTGACTACATGTTCAAAAACAGAGTCATCAAACCGACAGAAGAGTCAACACAAGAACCACCAGAGATCATCTGCCTAGATACCCCTCCTACTTCTCCAACAAAAGAACCAGAGAGGACAGACCCATCCTCTGCTGAAGGACAAATAAGTCAAGCCCAACCTCAAGCTACTCAGAAATCTGCTCACATCGACATTCTTATGGCAGAAACCCATGATGACCCAAACCCAACGGTAACAGAACAGAACCCAGAAACCTCTACCTTTCATACCGAAAAACCTGCCTTAGAAACGGTATTTGCATTTCTATATGCTGACAGAGACATCATCCCTGTAAATGCCGTACCCATTAACCCATACCTCAACCCAATCAGAATAAACACCATTTCTGATGCAAGGCTAAAGTTCATCCAAACCAAGTCAAATCAGAACAAAGCCATCAATATAAACTTCGGTATCCGCATAATTATGTACATCAAGCACAAGAAGTTTCAACACGACAGGGTCACATACCATGAGTATACTGTGGAATCAACAGAAGGCAGAAATGAAATCTTCATTGCTTGAACTTCTCAGAAAGATACACACCGGCCAGAACTACACTACCAGAAGTAAGATTCGCTATGCAAGAGCACATCAATCTCATAATACACATTGATTATCAGCTAGGCATAGAGTTTGAAGTAGAGAAACTAGCGATTGCACCACCAAATGAAAACCTTGAGGGTTATGGCCATCACAGAACTGGAACCGTAGTAGAAGATCCTCCAGTCTTTGTCTGCCGACAGAAGGGAATAAAGAAGGCCATCAGAGCAGCTGAAGCCCACAAGTACTCAAGTGAGTCGCTAGTATACCTCAAGAACATAATCCAAGATCTCCCAAGAAACAAGTGTCCAAAAGAACAACAGAAACTCTTCAACGACCAGATTGATCTGATGCTGGACTTCCGTACTCTAATCAGAAGATTCGACAGAATTCTTAGGGGAGATAATTATGCTTAAATGTACTGATCTTTTAATCTTTTTGTAATATTCCAAAAGATTAGTGCAAGGCTTCGACAGAGGTAAAAGTTCTCTGTTCTTTTGTTTAATCTCTTGTCAATTGTAAATTTTTATTTTCAATACTTTGGGGGAGATTGTTAGCCGCAAGTATCTGTTATGTAAAAGTATTGAAAATAGTTCAAGTCAGAAGACCAACAGAGTTCAGACAGAAGACTTGGAAGGAGTTCATCAAGAAGACCAACAGAGCTCAACAGAGCTCTGTCGGATCCAACAGAGCTCAAAAGAGCTCTGTCGAAGACTTCCAACGAAGAACAAGTATTTAAAAGAAGACCAACAGAGCTCTTTCAACAGAGCTCTGGTGAAGTGAAGACCTCTGTCAGCCTAAGTCTCGTAGGAAATCCCAAGTGCTAGACAAGTGTCCATACTTTCCACGTATGCCCTAAAAATAGGAGACACACTTTCCACGTGTCATTCTAGGGTACGATAGTACACTGCCTTCACTTTTTCAGGGCTATATATAGAGAGGTAGTGGAACAAACAATTGTAAGCTTTGGGAAGAGTAGTTTTTCCACAATTGTTTAAGCACACACTGCAGCAATCCCGAGCACTACCTTCGTACGATATTGTTGTCCTATGAGATTTCCGAACACACTCGAACATGTTCTTGGTTTGATTCATTATCAATATATGAGCAACTTTTATATCTGATCATGTTATCATTTTACTGTTCAATATTTGATTCTCATAGTTCATTTATCGTTTACACAATCACTCATTTTAATGGCTTTATTTAATATGCTTCCACTGTCTATTTCACTACCATTAATATGATAAAACATGAATCTGGGAACCTACAATACATACTTTAATTTCTTTCACACATGCACGACTATTTGTGATTCCAGTTATATATCTTCGTGATATAGCCGGAACAGTTTGAGAAGTAGTTTTTAATATTTTACTCCAGTGATAACTGGAAGTCCTATCAGAGATACCCCATTGCCAACTCTGAACATTGGCCACACAATTTTTTAAATTGTTGTGATAACAGTTACTTTTGTGTTTCTGTGTTAGATTTTTACCCCATTCTTGTTACTAAATGTTTTGATCTGGATTTTTTGCTACTCGTCTCAATTGTCTTTGAATGTACATAATGCTACGGAGGCTCCTACTCATCATGAGGGGGAGTAACGATACGTATTCAAACACACCGAATATCAAGTTAAGGGGAGTTAGTAAAAGCCGAGGGGGAGTAAACGTTATTTGATCAGTTCCAAAATCCAAAAAGGGTTCGAAAAGTCTACAAGTGATCATATCTTCTTATTCTTTATCAGGTGGTGTCGCTACAATTCAGTATTTCCTCCTTCAAGCATACTGGTTCTACAAGTTCTTAAAGTTGAAAGCCTATTCAACTCACGGCCAATTCAACTCGCAGTTCAAAGACTGATTCATTGAAGACCAAGAGCTTTATTCAAGGTGGAGCGCTTAAAATCCATGAGGACAAGCAACATCATTGCATTTCAAAGATTCTAAAGGAAGAGACGTTCAAGACCTGAAGGTTTCAAGACCGATTTTTCTTTATGTATCTTTACGGGGAGATTGTTAGGACCATAAATGTCCTACATATTAGAAAGATATATAAAGAATTATATAGAGCTTAATTACTTTCATTAATTGTTGTAAAAGCCTTAATTGTGTTAATATGGTTTTGTTAGGACACTGAAGTTGTCCTTTATAATAGAAAGTTTTGTAAAGCAATAGCTGTGTTAAAGGGCTTATGCTTAATTGTTGTAGCAAGTGATGAAGACTATAAATAGGTCTTTACTTGTAGTTTGTAAGAAGTGAGTTCATTAATACAAGATGTAGATCTCTAATCACTTTGTGTTCTCTCTAGGTTAGTTTTCCTTTTCAATAATGTTCTTCATCATCTTGTTACATAATACTTGGATTGTATGAAGATCATGGACCTAACAGGTTTAGTTTAGCCTAATGGGCTTAAGCCTTGTTTGTTTAAAGCCTTAGTATATAAGGTTTAGTTAACCTTTAGTTTTAGGTTAGCAATTCATTAGCAATTCATTAGAGCTTAGAGAGATCCATAATCGTTCCATTACTTTGAATTGTAATATTCTCTGAACGATACTTTGAATGAATACGAGATGGATGACAACTTGAAATAAACAATTGTTCTTGTTATTGCTCATTGATTTTGTTGTTACATGTCAATCTGGGATCTACAGATCCGTTCAGCCCTGAACCTCCCAGGATGCCCATTTGTCCCTCTCAATGACCCTAAAACCCCTGAAGGTGAGCAAGAGCTGATTGCCTTCCTTGATCTCACTAAATACTCATGGGACAAGACGAGAACTGATAAGGATGAGAAGAAGCTGACTAAAATCCTCAAATCCAAGATGCCAGCCGAACTTAACTTCATCTTTGCCCACATCATCAACTGCATGACTGCCAAAGTCGCCTCCACTGATCAGACCGCAAAGACTCAGGTTGCAATGGCATACTCTCTTTTGAAAGGCCTGAAAGTTGATTATGCTCGCATAATCTTCGAAGACCTAAATAAAAAAGGTCGAGAAGCCTGAACGATCGATGACCGTTCCCTACCCACGGTTCATCTCTACAATCCTTCAAATGCTGCTTGGAAGCAGCTATCCTAAGCAGGGAGACTACAAACTCTCACAGGTTGGCGCCAAAGTCCTCGACTTCAAACCAATCGATGGTGAGGTAAGTCTTTCTTCCCTATGCTCTCTTCTCCGCCCTACATCTTCTCCTTTAGCAGCACCTTTAGTGGCGCAACCCACCACTGGTACCCAGGCTGCTACAACCAAATCCTCTAAAAGGGAGGAAACCCTCTACAACCCCACTTGGCACTCATAAGTCCAAGATGGCCTCAAAGGAGAACACCAAGACTTCACAAGCTCAAGATTCAGTGTTGGCCTTTTCACAGGCAACACTTGATACTTTCGTTGAACGCTCATCCGTATCTGGTGCAGCCACCCCTTTAACCACTTCAGCGACTTAGTTCTCTGAAACCTTCCTGGTAACATCCCCAACATCCTCAGCGCCTCATAGCGCTATGGAGGTCTCCATCAGCGATACTAGCGCTAAACCTGCAACAACCACCATCTCAGCCATCGCTTCTTCTACTCCTTTGGTCTTCAGCACTGCTCCCACAGTTCCATCATTCTCACTGATGCATACAAGCATCGCTATGCTATAGAACGTGATTCAGCATAACTCTACAGAACCTGTAGGCTCTTCTACAACCATTTCTATTAGTTCGTTTGAGGACAACATGGAATATTTTGGAGGAAACCGCGACTTTCCTTCCTTCTCCAACCCTACAGGTATCCAACACATTTCCTCAATCCCATCTCAATCACCAACTTCTTTTGGGATTTCCTTTGCTCATAAGTTGTTATATTTTTTAGGTTCTAACTTGGGCACCATTAGCAAATCCCTTACGAATATAGCTGATAAAGTGGAGTCTCTCTCCACCAACCTAACATCAAACACTTCAGCGATTGCTGATGCTAGGGTCATGCTGAAGAATGTGTCAACTACCCTTGCTGACAAGGCTACCACTGTTGATATCTTAACGCTGCAAGGGGGAGTGACAAATTTGGGGACTAGAGTCAACAACAACACCACCACCATCCAGACTCTCCAATCCTCCATCACTGATCTCTCCAACAACTACACTAACCTCAGCAACGAGGTTGGTACACTGAGAATTGAACTTACTGGGCTCCAAGGTGAGGTGAGCAGTTTGACCTCCAAAGTTGCTGATTTAAACATTCTGCTCACCAAGATCCTCAAACGTTTGGAGGCCCCCACTTTCCCATTATGTCACTTCACTCCGGATGACTGAAAGAAGTTAGAGATGGCAGTGGAGTTCATTATGGAGGCTACCCCTGCCATTTCTGGCCTCAACTTCAGGAGCCCCTGGCCTAGAAGACAGGGCTCTTGACTCTGCTGCTACAGCCGGAACAACTACTACCTCCCCCCATTCAGATGCAGAAGGGGAGAAGAACGATGAAGGTCTCCCTATAAATGTTTAGGGGAAGGAGAACGCTGAAAAAGACCCTCCCTCTACTAAGGGGGGGGGGGGGAGGAATAACCAGAGGGAATTGTTGAAGACCGCTCTCCTTCTGAGGGGGTGCAAGGCAAAGACAACAAATCCCCCACTCCACCCTTCTCTCCCACTGAAAAAATCTTTGATCTCTATGACGACGAAGAAGAGGAAAAAGAGGTGGAGATAGACGAAGAAGAGCCTTCAGCCCATCCTTCTCCCAACGATGGTGATAAAGACGGCTATTGGTTTCAGCCTACCACCATCAAGGTCCCTGCTCAGAAAGGGATCTAAAAAACCGAAGCTGGGGAGACGACTCGTAAATCTCATGCGAAGAAGACTTCAGCCAAGCAAAAGGGCCTTGCCCCTGACAACTTGACAATTCTTCTCCAGAAGCCAACTTATCAGGTATGTTACCTTTTATTTCCCTACACTGCTTCAATCCTCTATCCCTTCTCCACTTCTATCCTTCATCTATTAAACCCTTTAAACACTTAGCAAATTTCTTTATCTTTCTTTTCAAACCGTGAAAGGATCTAACTCATATGATCTTTTTGTTTCAGCTAGTCCTCTCCCCTGCTTGAGGATACCGCTGAAGTTCCTCTACCACCTATGCAAACAATCCCAGCCATCAGAGCTGATGGACAACAAATAATCCCGGACTCTATCTTAAACGAGACTGATGAAAAAGCTAATGAAAACAAGAGTTTCTTTCACATCCTAGAAGACCTTCTCTGCCTCCTCAGTGGTTAGAAGAAGAACATAAAAGGAAAGCAGCTATGATCCAACAGCTAGAAAGTCAGTGACTCATCCCTCCCCACCTCAGTTGTTTGACTCATGAGGAAATTACTGAAAGTCTCAAAGATGAGAAGCTCTTACCTGAACAAAAAAAGAACGAGCTCAACGAAAAAACTTTTGCTCTAAAAATCGCCTAACGTTCAGTGAGGGATTTTCATCTGAAAAAATTTCCACTCAGAGTCCAGCAAGAACTTCTAAAAGAGGTTGGTAAGAAGAAGAAAAAGAAGGTTCAGGTCAGCGACACCACTGTGGCCTGGTGTAAAAAGAAAGTCCATTTCAGGAGTTTACCAAGCCGAATATAAAACATAAACCTGAAAGGGAAAACTGTCCGAGGTGCTTTAGTGATTGAAGTCACGACGATCAGAGAAAACGGAGATCATAATACATGCTATGTTTCTGTCGTTGAACACTTTGGACTAAATGAATGGTTGGAGATTCGGGTTGCAATTCAGTGACCTCGATCAAATTATAAGCCAGAAGTAGAAAGATTCTTAAATAAACTAATTGATCAAGTCTCCTCGGTGGTCGAATTACGTCCTCATCCAGCGCTTCATCAAAACCAATGTCCCTCAAAGAAAGAAAGTTGCATCGTCTTCAGGGTCTGCTATACGGAACGAGACATGTATTGAATTTATTCGTGAAGCAGTGCTTGGTCCCAAAGCTGATTTGTCAGGACTCGATGTATCACTGCCATCCGGGGAAGATTTCCAACCTGCAAAAGTTATAAGTGAACCCCTTGGCATTTTCTTTCTAGAATACCCCGGTCGCAAGTGCTTCCAACATTGGTCCGAGATACCCATCGCTGTAATCGAACAACTCAAAGACCTACTATATTGGTGTGACCAATCCTGGCTTGGAACCTTCATGAAACAACTCAGAGACCTACCGGATGGGATTCTACCAAAAACTTTTGACAATCCGGAAGATTTCGTTCGGATAGTGGAGAGAAAAAGGAAAATTACCCGAAAACTTTGATGGCGTCCGGACACGACGGCTGTGCGGAAAAATTTGATCGATGATCGAACTAGGTTTCGCGATTTTGCTCCTGAAAGATTAGGAAACAACCAAAAACACAAACTAACACAACCCCTAATCGATTTATAGCAAAATAACAAGATTTTTGATGAAAAGTTTTGATTTTTTTTACACGAACAGAGACAAAAACTTGTAGATGAGATTTTGCTTAAAAACTATTAAAACGATCAAATTAGACTTTGAAACTTTGCAGAAATACTTATGATAACAATACTAATCGATTGTGATAAGTAGAAACAAGCAATTTTGTCAGAATCAAAAGATGATATTATGATCCACAAGAACACAGTCGACAAAAACATCAAGAAACCTTACCAGAAACCTTTTGTACCTTGAATCGAATCATCTGTATGCTCTGATACCAATTGTGGATCCCAGATTAGTGCATACAATGAGAAATCAACAAAATATATCAACAATCAGTATGATTTCCATTAGTCATCCATGTGACTTTCATAAACAATTCAGAGTGTTTTCAATATGTTTTGCAAATAAGAATAATGACGATTAAAACAATTCTTGTGCTAACCTAAACAATAGGCTAAGCTATCTATTTATACCAAGGGCTTAAGCCTACGGCCCACGACCCATTAAGCCTAATCTAAACTAAGCCCAATTAAACATTAAAGGCTTTTACAATTAATATTCTTTTCTTTATAATTCTTTATATAACTTTCTAATTAATAGGACATTTATGGTCCTGACAATCTCCCCCTAAAGTTATATAAATAAAAAACGGTCTTCAAAATTAAGATCTTGATCTTCTCTTCCTCTTGAGTCTTTGAAACACTTTGGTGTTGCTTTTCTTCATGACTTTCAACGCTCCCCCTTGAATAAAGCTCTTTGTCTTCATATCTTCAACTTTATCTTTGAACTGTGAGTTGAAATTGCTTTCAGCTTTAGTTTTAAGAACTTGTTGAACTAGTATGCTCGAAGGAGGAATAACGCAACAAGTCGTACGATAAATAACCAAAGTAAAAGAGACGAGAGAATATGGTGACATGGAAAACCCTTGTCAAGGGTAAAAACCGCACTCGACTGTAGAAGTTGACGGTGCACTATGGTCGTCAAACAGGGACGATGTCCTTTAGTAACAGGTGTCGTGAGAACAATAGATTACAATTATTGTAGAAAAATAGTTTTAATTGTAAGAAACTATCGTGTGTCGTGTGTAAGAATGCTTCATCATGCGTTCCTACGGATGAAGATGCGATTGATCACGTGAATGCTTTGAGGGAAGTTCTGGAAATCTTTGTATACGCTTGGGAATTAAGATGAACGCGTTGAATATTTGGAATGTCAGATGTCTTGAATGTGTCTTCAATCCTGGAATATATAGGCTTTGGCGTCATTAATGGTCTTCATAAATGTGGAAAACAGTCCTTGGCATTGAATACGCTTGATTGCGGTCTTCAGTTATGACCGTTGTCCTTTATGATGCTTGACCTGTATTAAATAGCAATCAAAGAAACACTTATCGACCGTTAGTAGGTTAGTGTCAAGGATGATCGTACGACGGTCATCTGTATTGGGGGATATTTCGGTCGTACGACAAAGGTACTTTACTGACGACGATTAAAGACATGCTCATGCATATTAAAGGAGACCTTATCTTAATACAAGCCTTGTCGTGTGAAGCAAGTCCTTTGTTTTCGTGCGTCAGTCGTGAGGTGTGATTTTCTACCCAAACAGTTTGTCCCAAAATTTGAATTTTGGCATGGAAACTTTAATTTTAATTTCCGAGGTGTGAAATCCCAAATCTCTAGCAATAAGATATGAATGTAGTGAGAGAGAATCTAGAGAGCAAATATGTCATCCATGTATTGAGCTCAAAGGATTACAAAAGGTTTCTAAAAGATTACAAAAGCTTTCTAAAGTGTTTTGAAGTGTTACTAACAAATGGTCTAGACAAGCCTATTTATACCCATAACATACAAGGTATAAAGGCATTCACAATACTGTATAGACTCATACAGTACATTGACTTTACAGTAAATCTTGAATACAATAATGCTCTAACAATCTCCCCCTTTGGATTCAAGATTTAAAAAAATAACAGCAGTCTTCAGCTCTTTGTAAAGTCAATCTTCTTCAACAGACACTCTATCAAACCATCTTCAAATAGCTTTATCTCCACTAGTTCACGGCGAACTATATGCTTTGACACTCTTTAAGAACTCAGCTTTGAAGAATCTTCAGACAAACATGAAAAGTCATTGTCTTTTTCTTTGAAAAATCAACCTTCTTCAATACAATCTTCAACAGATTGTCTTCAAGTCTTGAACATGGATTTCATATCTTTATATAGAACCATCAATTCGGAACAAGATAAATCAGAAACGATTAGAGTTTGGATCAGAAAGATGTGAAACCATCCACATTGTTGAACTTTTAGGTGTAAGCGCATTCCGATAACCACTCAGAACTAAGATAACCAAATTCAGCAACATTTGGACTTCACATGATCCTTCTCCCCAATCTTCAGTCTTTGTTCACGAATCTTTGACTTGAAATATCTTTGATTTGAAAGCTCTTTGACATGAAATTGAAATTAAACTTTTCTCCCCCTTTTTCGATGATGGTGAGCATCATAATCATCGAAAACCTTCTTCAATTTCAGTCGTGTCTCTGAGTATTACTAACAATCTCCTCCTTAGTGGATAAACTTGCTCCCCCTCAAAATAAGAATTTTGGAGCAATTTGTTTTCTCCCCTGAAAGTATGCATATATTTCAATAACGTACAGTATTTGAAATTGTACCACAAATTTTAAAACAAATTTACACAAGGAAAATAAAATTCATTGAACTTCATTTTATAACTACTAACATTTGATCATTTGAAAACTTTACAAAAGAAATTCAACTTAATGAAATTTAACAGATTTTTCAATCAAATGAAATCAAATGCATGTGTTTGGATTCAAGAACAAGTCATCATTGTATATCAAGTTAAAAAATGTTCAGTTTCAACCCCTTTATTAAATCTATTTGGTGTGCTAGCATGGGAAATATGATTAGCTTCAAGCATATGCAATTCTAAAACATATAAGAATACTTTGCTCTACTCACACTATGTGTCCAAAATCAGAATTTCATAAATTTACGGGTTTATCGCGACTTTGTATTTTCCCAAGTTTCAAGAGATGTGTGCTCATTGGCATCTTTTGATTTTGTGCACATTGACATCTTTTGATTTTGTGCTCATTGGCATCTTTTGATTCTGTGCTCATTGGCATCCTTTGATTTTGTGCTCATTGGCATCTTTTGATCAAAAAGTTTAGTAAGAATAAGATACACCGTTAAACATGACTTTCTATCTGGTTCTATAGCAGGATTTGGGTTAGCAGATCCCAGACCAGTTGGCCTTAGGTGCTAGGTGACGACCACCCCTTAGAACTTAATTTCCCAAACCAGAAAGGCCACATCGATATATCTTAAACCCATTTGTACCAGTAGAACATGGCTTTCTATCTGGTTCTATTGCAGGATTTGGGTCAGCCGATCCCAGACCAGTTGATCTTAGGGACTAGGTGTCGAGCACCCCTTAGGACTTACTCTCCCAAACCAGAAAGGCCACAGGCACAAACTTTCAAACTAAATGATATTCTATATAAGTTCGAATTTCCATCACAAAATATGAATGATATCTCAATCACTTGGTTCTTAATCATAGTGCTTCCCCCATATTTTCGTTTCCATTCATCATTCTGATAAATAGGCTTTTTGAGCATTATATTCTATATAAGTCCAGATTCACATATCTTTGAGCATTCAACATAATTTCATTCATGTTTTGCTGACCTTTCGATTTATTTCAGAGGTGAAAATTGAAGCAAATCTAACTCAGATAATACAAAGATTCTTGAAAATAAAACATCTTTTAGCACGCATTTAATTCATTGAATGAAAATTGAAAATTGCATCTCATTGAATTAACTTTGTAAAGATTCAAATTTTCAAAGTGGTAGAAACAAAATATAATCCAATGTTACCTTTTACCACGTTCCTTGAAACAGAAAGATGTAACAGTTAAGGATATCACCTGAGAAGTATGAGTTCTAAACTGATTTGTTTAGAAGTCTTAGTCTTTGAAGTACGGGTCCTGAACTGAATTGTTCAGAAGCCATGGCCGTTGAAGCACGGGTTTTGAACTGATATGTTCAAAAGCCAATGTCGTTGAAGCACGGGTTTTGAACTGATATGTTCAAAAGCCATATTTCTTTGTCTCCCCCTTAATGGTACAAATATTCTTTAAAAAAAACAAATCCACCGCTTCTCTTCTGTTTTCAGACATGTGTGTGGTATGTATTTACAAATCAGTACAACACATGATGAACCTGCAAAACAGATTAAGCAGATTTTGGTACCCAATGGCACTTGGGTCCTAGTGGGTTAGGTGTAGATTTCTTACAAGGAATACTGTAAGAACCATACCAATAAGAAGTATAATCTTTATGCACAAAATCATTTGATCCACAGTAAGAACAACAGATTTTCTTATGTGCCAACCTAATCAGATGATTTACATAATGAATAGGATTAGGTTTAGCATAAGATTTACCTTTTGGCGTATTGTTCTTCTTTGCATTTGATGTGGATACAGATGATTTTGGCACATCTTTCTTTGGAATTGTTGTGCCTTTGATTCTCCATTCCATCTTCACCCTCTTGAAGACTGGAACTTCTTCAGATTTGGAAGTCTTAATTTTAGGCACCTTAAGAATATCATCCGATTTATCAAACAGAGGATTATAGAAAAGATTAGAAGAACGAATCTGACCTTTTGAGAAATCTGTTGATCTTTTAAATTGTTTAGAAGGAATGTTTTTAAAACTTGAACTTGAAGCAGTTTTAAAAGAACATTCAGAATCATTTGAATCAACAAATGGAGTCTGAAAGATAGAATTATGACTAGCCTGCTTTGAGACATCAAATTTAAAAATGACGTCTTCAAGTTCTTTGACTTTGTTTATTAAAACATTTTTCTCTTTAGAAATTAGATCAAATTTCTTTTGGAGATCAGATTTGATCAACTGATCCTTCATAATATCAGCTGATAAACCAGATAATCTTTTGGTAAGATTAAGAATCACATCTTCAAAATATACACGTTCCGATTCAAAATCTTTTTCTAAAAACTTTCTTTTATCAGTAATCTCTTTGAAAATTTCCATATTTTTCTTTTTAAGAGTTTTACTTTCCTTTTCAAAGAGATTTTTCTTTTCCGTGAAATCTTTTCTTTCCTTTTCCAAAAGATTTTCTAATTCAAAGATTTTCACGGAAAGTTCAGAACTTTTAATTTCAAAAGATTTGCGTTCAGTTTCAAATTTAGCTCTTTCTTTTTCGAGCTTGTCTTTTTCTAAAAATAAAACTTTCTCAAAGTCTGAAACTTGTTTTGAAAGTTTTATACATTTCAGCTCAGTCTCTTTCTTTTCTTCAAAGGAAAAATTAGACAGTTTTCTCTTTAGATCGGCATTTTCACTGTCCAAAATTTTCCCTATATCTTTAACTTCTTTTAATTGAGCATGTAACTTTAAGTTCCACTTCACTCTCTTTTCTTCTCTACTCTTCAAATCGGCATTTTCTTTTTGAAGAGTTGTTACTTTCTCTTGAAGATTCTCGATTTGATCGTGCAGACTTGAGTTGTCTTTCTCTGCTTCAAGATCTGCAATATAAACTTCAAGATCAGTTATTCTTTTAGTAAGTTTAGCATTTGAAAAAGAAATGTCTAAAATTTGTCTTTTCAGATTAACATTTTCTTCTTCCAATGCTTTATTTAAAATAGGAGTTGAAGAATTTGAAACATTATCTTTAACAGGAGTTTCTGATATAGGAGATGTTTCTGATAAAATAACTTGTTGCAAAATTCCATTATTTGCCTTAGCTTTTTCAAGTGGCTTTGGAGGTGTTTTTGTTATTATGACTTGTTGCAACACTTCATTATTTGGTTTAACAGATACATGTGAATTAACAGATGTTTCTGTTATAATGACTTGTTGCAACTTTACATTTGGTTTAACAAAAACTTTTGCAATTGGAGGAATCTCCTTTTTCAGAGTTTGCTTCAAATCTTCACCACTGCTTTTAACAATAACCTGTTGTAAAACCATTTTGAATATTGCTAGAAATTGATCGTTCAGAAGATCAAGCAGACAGTGTATGAAAATACACAAAAAAATTATATAAAATTTTTTCTTGAAAAGCTCTTACAGTGTATGAAATACACTATAGGAAAAATTTCGGGATAAAATTTTTTCTCAAAAAACTCTTTTTTTTTTTTTTAGAGAGAAAATATGTCATCCATGTATTGAGCTCAAAGGATTACAAAAGGTTTCTAAAAGATTACAAAAGCTTACTAAAGTGTTGCTTACAAATGAACTAGACAAGCCTATTTATACACATGACATACAAGGTATAAAGGCATTCACAATACTGTATAGACTCATACAGTACATTGACTTTACAGTAAATCTTGAATACAACAATGCTCTAACACGAGGTAACCGAATGGACACGTGTCGACCAACTAGTCGACTCTGGTTCAAAGGAAACTGAATCGGTTCGATGATAACCGAAAAGTCAATAAGATCAGAGACATCATGCTGACGTTTAGCGTGTGGTTGACAGTTGTATGACAGGTGCCGATCATCCAATAGTGGCATGCAGAGGGTTGTGTGACAGGTATCGTTCATCGAGCGGCTCGACCAGATACTTGGAAACTATATAAATAGGGTTTAAAATCTAATCCTTCCCTTTTTCACATTTTCTGGTATTTTAAGAGAGGATTTCGTCGAGATATTTTCCAACTCTTGCAAGAACCAAATCCTTTCCAAGTTTTTAAGGTCTTAGAAGCATATTTAAGGTACGATTTCTGTTGGTTGTATATGCTCAAGAATTATTATAAAATAATATTTCCAGTAATATATGATCCTATAGGGTCACACCGAACAACAAGTAGACTCCAAATTGATATTTATAAGAATTTGATTCTTGATAAATATTAAATATTGATGAATATTATTAATTATATTAATGAATATAATTCTTAATATAAAATGCAAACAAGAATTCTAGTTTATTAAAATATGATGATTTTAATATACATAACTAGAAGTTGCTAGGAGGGACTAAATGTAGTAACTTTACATAGTTAAAATAGAGATTTTAACTAATTTAAACTAGAGGGGTTTTCTTGTAAATAGAAGGTTTTCACTTGTTTTGAGACTAACTTGAAAACATACAAAAATTAAAGGTTGCACTCTCCCTCTCTCCTCTCTCTTGCTCTCGGCCGAAAACACACACACACAGTGTGTGTGTTTATCTTCCTTTCTTCAAAACTCTATTGTAGAGTGGTGAGGAAGTTGTTTTTGCATATTACTTCAAGAAGAGTACTAGCATACTTTGGAGTTTGGAGCTTGTTGGTGGACTACTAGAGAGGAGTTCTTTCTTGAACTCTTGCCATCTTCAACTATCACATTCAAAGGTCTACAAAGGTTGTAATTTCTTGAAACCCCATATGGTTGTCTTTAATCTTTCATGTTCATGCAAATGGATCTTTGGTGGTGTTAAACTTGCTTTAATTTTGTTCTTTTTAAGCTTATGTTGCAATTTTTTTTATGAAATCGTATTTTGAACAAAACCCAACAAGTGGTATCAGAGCCACTTTTGCATGCATGTTAAGATTTCTTGTTTTTATGAAAAACTTGGTTTTTGGAAGCCATGGATGCTTTTCATCTTGAATGAAAAGTTCATACACGGCATCTTTGGCAACTTTTATGTTTATATTTTGTTATTTCATGTGACCAAAATTTACATGCATTTTTGGTCGTAGAAGTTGCCTTTGAAAAACAGAGTGTTTGTTTATTTTTGTTGTATGTATTTGTTGGGTATAAACAAGCCAAAGACCTCTTGTGATGTTGTATTGTTTATTCTTTTGGTTGTTGTTTTGTAATAGTAAATAGACTTTTTCCTTTTGTTATTTTTGTATTAAATAGATTAATGTTAGATTAGTTTATTTTATATAAAAATGTAACAAGTTTGAAGAATGAAGACTTTGAAGGAGCAACACATTCACCATGGAGTTCCAAGACGATTTTGCAAGCAAATGGTTGTCATTGCAAGTGGAAGCTTGAAGACTTCATTTTGGAAGTTCTTTTTGGTCTTTTTTTGTCCCTTAGGAATGGACTTGATATTCTTGTTTGGTTCACAAGAATAGTCACTAGTTTTTGGCTTGGTTTATACACCTTTTACGTATTGTTGATTTTTTTTATATTGATATTATCATGTGTGGTTGAAATAGGTTCTTGCATTCTAGATAATATTTTGAACATAAAATAAATCATCTTTTGGAGTTTGGCTTTTCAAAAAAAACATTTTAAAGTAAAATGATAAAAATGGGTTTTTAAATAAAAGGAGTTTTATTGTAAAAACTCTTAAAAATTTTGAATTACTAAAAATGAGTTAAAGTTGTGATAATAAAATGTTGATTTATTAAAAGGACTAAAATTGGTTTAAATGCGCTCAAAATCAAACCTTAATATTTGATATTAGTTTAAAAGAATTTGACCGCAATATGAAATAGTTAATAAAATAGAGATTTTATTTTAAACTAAAAGAACCAATAAAGGAAAAATATGTTTTTCAAATTATAAGTACCATGTGATATTGGATGCATGCAATATACATGACGCAATATGTTTATAAAACTAGAATTATAAAACGTCTAAAATCCTTTTTATAAACGCAAGTCTATGCCGTCCTTTTGAAAACACTCGCACGTCACTTGTATGATCCTTGTGGGATAAAGGTCACCTAACTACTTGGACCGTCTTTTGATGGCCGAGGTGGTTTCGCGTTTTCTAGTGGGATAAAGGTCACCTAACCACAAGTTATGCGTCGATTCCACAAGTTGTTCAAGTTGGATGACTTCATGGGGATCTTTTGTGATAAAGGTCACCTAAGCACTAGAAACCCGAGGCATATATGTGATCAAACATTCCAAAACAAACGTTGTTAAGGATCCCATATTACTAGGAATTACATTTGAATGTAATTGGCGAACGTCACCTACCATGTTGAATTAAATAGATGGGATAAAGGTCACCTAACCATTTATTTGTTTTGCAACATTGGATCCTAAACTTTATATTATTAATGTTTTAAATACATAAAGGGTATTAATAAATAAAGTTTTAAAAATCGAAAACACTAAATAGAACTTTGTTAAATTTTGTAGATGGCAACTAATGCGAACCACCACACCAATTACCTTCGATCTCTCCTAGAAAAGGAAAAACTTAACCACACCAACTTCCTGATCTGGCGCCGAAATCTGAGAATTGTTCTCAGGCTAGAAAAGAAGATGTATGTGTTGGATACCCCTATTCCCGATGAACCTCCCGTTACTCCTAGGGCTCCTCACGCTGAATGGTCGGAACATGTGGATGATTCGGTCGAAGTGTCGAGCCTCATGCTAGCCACAATGATTCCCGAACTTCAAGAGATTTTCGAGAATCACACGGCATTTGATATGATCAATCAGCTAAAGGAAATGTTCCAACAGCAAGCTCGAACTGAACGATTCGATACAGTTCGATCGTTGCATGCATGTAAGATGTAGGAGGGAGGAAATGTGAGCAATCACGTACTCGTGATGAAAGGTCACTTGGATCATTTGGAGCGTCTTGGCTCTAAATATCCAACGGATTTGGCTACGGATATTATTCTGAATTCTTTACCCAAATCCTATGACCCCTTCATCATGAACAACAACATGAATGGTTGGGAGAAACCTATCTCAGAGCTGCATCAGATGCTCAAAACTGCTGATAAGAATCTCCTAAAGAAAACCCCTCATGTGCTCATGATTCGGGAAGGGGGAACCAAGAAGCCCAAAACTACTAACTCCAAGGCTAAGTTTGTGAAGGGCAAAGGCAAGAAAGTTGCCCGAACCCCACCAACTAAAAAGAAGAAGAAGGTGGCCAAAGAAGACGCATGTTTTGAATGTGGCGTGGTTGGTCACTTGAAAAGGAACTGTCCTACTTACCTTGCGGAGTTGAAGAAGAAGAAGGTCGTCGAAGGCACTTCAGGTATCTATGTGATAGAATTAGATCTATTTACTTTTTCACCTAACACATGGGTATTTGATACTGGGTGTGGAACTCACATATGTAACATGTTACAGGGGTTCAGAAGAAGTAAGCGACTGAAGACAGGTGAAATCGTACTCCACATTGGAAATGGAGCAAGAGTTGAAGCTCAAGCTTTAGGAGATTACGATTTACATTTACCGAATGGCCTGTATTTGAAATTAAACAATGTGTGTTATGTCCCTGGCTTGACCAGGAATATTATTTCAGTTGTTCGTGTTGGGAACTGAAGATTTGCAAAGTATGGTTAGTACAGCCAGAACAACAATACTACTGCCAGAGCAAAGTTAGTACTACAAGTAAAAGTTAATGCTGCTGGAACAATGTTAGTACTGCTTATGCATAACGATGTTAATGCTGCTTGTGATCATAATTATGGAATGCGAGAATGTTGGAGATAAAGATGGAATGATTGAAGATAAGCATGAAAGAATATTCTGAAGATCAATTTTGTTTTGATAGTTATCTTGTAATTATTTAGTATAAATAGATTTTGATAGATAGCTATTCGAAGAGAGTCTTTAGAATTCGTTTTTGTTTTAGAGAGAATTAACCTCAAGGTTTAGAACCCTATTTCTAGAGAAGTAGAAGTCGTCTTGTTGAGCCTGTTCAACAAGATTGAGGTTTGGTTGTAAACTTGTGAGTTGAAGTATTGAATACAAACAGATTGTGTTTTCTGATTAGTTGTTCATTGAGTGTGTTTGAATTAAAGTTCTATTCAGCAAGATTCTTTAATTCTGATTTCTAAGTATAATTATTCTTGTTTGGAATCGATCCTGACAAGTGGTATCAGAGCTTGGTTTCTTAGAAATCTACAATCATTATGGACAACACAGTTGAATCAAACAGTACTCTTGTTTCAAAGGTTCCCATGCTCAGGCCTAATGAGTTTGACATGTGGAAGATTAGAATCAAGCAGTATATTTTGCTTACTGATTATTCCATCTGGGATATTATAGAGAATGGTCCATGTGCTGAAGGAAGGGTTGGGCCAGATGGCAAAAGACCCCCTCCAAAGACTGATGAATAAAGAAAGGTTAGACAAACAGAGATGAAAGCCTTAAGCACTCTGCTTTTGGCTATTCCCAATGAGTATCAGCACCAATTTCATCACTGCACTGATGCTCAGATTTTATGGAATGCATTGGAAAAGAGATTCACTGGTACCAAGAGCACCAAGAGGAACCAGAAGGCAATTCTTAAGCAACAATATGAAAATTTTACTTCTACAAAGAATGAGTCTATGACTCAAACTTTTGATAGATTTAATAAGTTGATTAGAGAATTGGCTACAGTTGGAGTTCGTATGGAGGCTGATGATGTAAACAGGAAGTTTCTAAGATCATTAGGTGAGGAATGGACAATGTATACTGTGTCTTTCAGACAGAATGACCAGTTAGAAGAGAAAGAGCTTGATGATCTTTACAATGATCTTAGGGTATTTGAAGCAGAGGTTGAAGCCAAGAAGAGGCCCTCAGGATATGTGTATAATGCTGCACTCCTATCAGCATCAACTGATTCTACTGCTAACCCTGAATCAGTTAGTACTGCTGGTGGAGTCAATCAGGAGAAGGCCAATGATTCTGTACTAGAAGCTTTCTTTTCTAGTCATGTTAACTCCTCATTAATTAATGATGACTTAGAACAGATTAATGCTGATGATCTTGAGGAGATGGATATCAAGTGGCAGATGGCTATGCTTTCTATGAGGGTGAAGAAGTTTATAAAGAGGACTGGGAGAAACAACTTTTCCCAAAGAAGAGAAGATGGTGCTGGGTTTAACAAGTCTAAGGTGGAATGCTACAAGTGTCATAAGATGGGACACTTTGCCAGAGAATGCAGAGGTGGAGTATCTCAAAACAACCATCAACAAGCTCAGACTGGAAGCTTCAACCAGAACAGAAACTCTGTTCAAGCCCTTGTTTCTCAACAAGGATTGGGATTTGATTGGAGTGATCAAGCAGAAGAAGCAATTCAGAATCATGCACTCATGGCAGAAGTCTCAGATCTTCCTACTGAGGTAAAATCTAATCTCTGTTCTCAAGCTTGTATAGACACTGTGAAAAGGTATAGAGATCACAACCAGGGAATGTGTGATGACCTTAAGAGATTAGAAAAGGATAGAAGAGATTATGTAGTGATTGTTGAGAGGTTTGAAGAACAAATTAAGGCTTTTCAAGCCAATGAACTTCAACACTCATATGATACAAACTATTGGAAGTGGGAAAAGAATGGTCTGGAGTTCCAACTGAAAGAGTCTAGGGAGGAATGTGAGAAATTAAAAGGAGAACTTGAGAAAGTAAAACTTGATGTTGAAAAGTTTTCATGTGCTTCTAAAGTCATGGACACAATAATAAATGCTCAAATCCACAGTAAGATGAAACCAGGCCTAGGGTACAATGCCACACCCCGACCCTACAACAACACATACATCCCTCCTAGGTCAGACCTGTTAGAAACCAAGGATAGGAAGGACTTACCTGAAGGAGCTACTAAAGTAGATCCATTATATGAAGTTGTTGTTGAGGATAAAACTGAAAAAGAAGAGTCTAAGAAAAGGAACAAGAATGTCAGTGGTGAGATCCCCTTAGAGAATTACATCAAGACTAATGAGGAAGGTGGAAATCCCTGGGATAAGAACAATGAGATGAAAAGATCTGAAAAAGGAAAGGGAGTTCATTATACACAGACCACTGTTGTGAATTCCAATACTTGTGAACATTGTTTTTGCAAGAATTCTCAAAAGAATGAACCCCAAAAACATGATAAAAAGAGGGGAAATCAAAGAAACTGGAATAATCAGTAGGCTAAAAAACAAGGAGTTGATCTGCAAAGGATTAACAGACAAAAACCTTGTTTTATCTGTGGAAAATTGAATCACCTTGCCAAACACTGTTATTTCAATCCTATTAACCAAAGGATAAATTTTCAAAGAACTTTTCAAAAATCAAATGGTTATAGGAAGCCTGTAAGAAACCATGTGGGTAAGAAACAAGCTAAATCCAAAAGCCACATGAGGAAAAAGACTGAAAAAGAATGTGTCCCAATGTGGGTTCCTAAAAGCACTAGTGTTAGTACTGCTGCCTCAGATAGTACTGCTGCTAGCAGTGTTAGTGCGTCTAACACTGTTAGTACTTATTCTAGAAGCAATACTGCTGCTAGCAGTGTTAGTACTGCTAACACTGTTAGTACTTCTTCTAACGATAATACTGCTTCTAGTGTTTGTGATGCTAGACCAATCATCTTGACAAAGTACTCTAGTACTGAAGTTCCTCAGGTTGAAAAACTTATCCAAACTGAATGTAAGTACTTTGATGAGCAAGGGAGACCCAAGACCACTTTGTCTTGGGTTCCCAATAAAAACTAATTGATTTATCTTATGTGCAGGGCAACCAACAGCTCAAGGGGAAGAGCATCTGGCATGTTGATAGTGGTTGCTCTAGGCACATGACAGGTAACATGGCCTGCCTCAAGAATTTCAAAAGAATTGATGGAGGACATGTTGCTTTTGGGAATAATCCTGCAGGAGGTAAGATAAGTGGTAAAGGTGATGTATCAAAAGGTAAGATGACATTTGAGGATGTTTACTACGTTGAGCAATTGAGATACAACCTGTTAAGTGTATCACAGGTCTGTGACAAGAAACATAGTATATTATTTACTGATTTTGAATGCATTATTCTTGCTCCTGGATTCAAAGTAGTTGATGAAAACATGATACTATTGAGAACTCCTAGAAAGGATAATGTGTATTGTTTAGATTTAGAAAGTGTTTCATCTGATTCATCCCTAAACTGTTTGGTATCAAAAGCTTCAATGGATGAATCATCACTTTGGCACAGAAGGATGTGTCACATGAATTTTAAAACAATGAATAAACTTGTTAAAAATAATCTTGTTAGGGGTTTACCATCAAAAGTTTATTCATGTGATGATCATTGTGTTGCTTGTCTCAAAGGCAAACAACACAAAACTTCTCATAAGTCCAAAGAGATAAACACTATCCCAAATCATCTTTAGTTTTTGCATATGGATCTGTTTGGCCCTGCAAATGTCATGAGCATTGGCAAGAAGTCATACTGTTTAGTTATTATTGATGATTACTCTAGATTTACTTGGGTATATTTTCTGAGAACTAAAGATGAGACAAGTGGACTGATCAAATCTTTTATTCTTAGAATTGAAAACCAATCAAATCAAAAAGTGAAAGTCATTAGATCATATAATGGGACTGAATTTAAAAACCTTGATCTAAACACCTTTTGTGAGGAAAAAGGAATTGAGAGACAATATAGTGCTCCTAGGACTCCACAACAGAATGGTGTTGCTGAGAGAAGGAATAGGACACTGATTGAGGCTGCTAGATCTCTGTTAGCTGATTCAAAATTACCCACTACTTTTTGGGCAGAAACAGTTAATACTGCTTGTTATGTCCAAAACAGAGTTTTAGTAATAAAGCCTAAAAACAAGACACCTTATGAGCTTTTTCAGAAAAAGAAACCATTTATTGGATTTTTCAAACCATTTGGGTGTCCTTGTACAATTCTCAATACCAAATCTCACTTAGGTAAGTTTGATAGCAAAGCAGATGATGGTTTTCTTGTTGGTTACTCATCTCAGAGTAAGGCTTACAGAGTGTTTAATACCTCTTCTAGAATAATTGAAGAAAGTGACAATGTCAAATGCAATGAGAACACACCAAATCCTATTGGTTCAGGTCCTGATTGGCTATTTGACATTGACTCACTCACTAATTCTTTGGGTATCAGTAGTGATGTAAATGCAGGACAAAGGGATGCACCACCATCAGATCACAGAATTCAGTATGTGATATTTCCACTCCCTACCATTGATCCTGTTGACTTCTGTGAACAAGAAAAGGAAGCTGAACCCATTCAGAATGAAGAAGAGAGAAGAATAGAGGAAAATCAGCCTTCAATTCCAAATTCCAGAGAGTCTGAAGTGACTGAAGAAGCTGAAGAAAATCCAGACTTAAATGAGTCAAATCTGGATGTGAACTTACAAGAGGAATCTGGTCATCCATCAAGAACTCAGAAAAATCATCCTCCTGAGTTGGTAATTGGAGACATTGCTTCTCCCATGATGACTAGGAATCAAAGCAGACTTCAAGAGCTACAAAATCAGCAAAATACAGTTAATACTGTACTCACTTGCTTTCTATCCCAAATTGAGCCCAAAAAGGCTTATGATGCTATGAAAGATCCAAGTTGGATAGAAGCAATGCAAGAGGAGCTGCTACAGTTCAAGCTACAGAATGTTTGGAACTTGGTGGACCTTCCAAAAGGTCATAGGGCAATTGGCACCAAGTGGATTTTCAGAAATAAGAAGGATGAGAGACGAATTGTGATCAAGAACAAAGCCAGGCTGGTTGCACAAGGGTATACTCAGGAAGAGGGTATAGACTATGAGGAAGTCTTTGCTCCAGTTGCAAGGATTGAGGCAATTAGGTTGTTTCTAGCCTATGCCTCATATATGAAGTTCAAGGTCTACCAGATGGATGTAAAAAGTGCTTTTCTATATGGGACTATAGATGAAGAAGTGTATGTCTGTCAACCCCCTGGATTTGAGAATCCATTGTATCCTGACAGAGTGTACAAGTTAAAGAAGGCACTTTATGGTCTACATCAAGCCCCAAGAGCATGGTATGACACCCTGTCTACCTATCTCTTGGAAAATGGATTTGAAAGAGGAATCATTGATAAGACCTTATTCATTAAAAGGAAAAAGAAGGACACCCTACTTGTTCAGATCTATGTGGATGACATTATCTTTGGATCCACAAATGATCACATGTGTAAAGACTTTGAGGAGTTAATGCACAAGAGCTTCAAGATGAGTTCCATGGGTGAACTTACTTTCTTCCTTGGGCTTCAGGTGAAACAGAAGAAGGATGGGATTTTCATATGCCAATCCAAATATGTGAAAGACATCCTGGATAAGTTTGGATTATCAGACTCAAAGCCAGCAAGCACACCAATGGAGACACACAAACAGATCAATGCTGATCTTGAGGGGGGGGATGTGGATGTCCATCATTACAGATCAATGATTGGATCACTCATGTATCTCACAGCCTCTAGACCAGATATTATGTTTCCAGTATGTGTATGTGCCAGATTTCAAGTCACACCAAAGCAATCACACCTTCATGCAGTCAAGAGGATATTTAGATACCTAAGAGGGCAACCTAGATTAGGTCTCTGGTATCCTTATGAATCATCCTTTGATCTACTTGCATACTCAGATAGTGACTTGGGTGGAGCTAACATGGATAGGAAGTCTACTTCAGGTGGATGTCAGTTTTTGGGTGCAAGACTAGTATCTTGGCAGTGTAAGAAACAAACCACAGTGTCCTTATCTACAACAGAAGCTGAGTATATAGCTGCTGCAAGCTGTTGCTCTCAGGTTCTATGGATACAGAATCAGATGTTGGACTATGGGGTAACATTTCTTCACACTCCAATCTTCATTGACAACAACAGTGCTATTAGCATTGTTAACAATCCAGTCAAACACTCAAAAACAAAGCACATAGAGATCAGGTATCACTTTATTCGAGATTGTAATGAAAAGAAATTAATTCAAGTTGCTAAAGTTCATACCAATGACCAGTTTGCTGATCTATTCACAAAAGCTTTTGATGTGGGTAGATTCACTTTCTTGGTAACAAGTGTGGGCATGATCAACCTTGAATAAAGTCATGATTTTCAGTTTTTATACCTGTATTTCCTTCTATATTTGGTACTACTAACTCTTCTTCTCAGGATCTTCTGTATGACTCAGATTGACAAGTGCTGAAAAGTTACTACTGCCAGTGCATAGTTACTACTGCCAGTGCATAGTTACTACTGCCAGTGCATAGTTACTACTGCCAGTGCATAGTTACTACTGCCAGTGCATAGTTACTACTGCCAGTACATAGTTAATACTGCTTCGTACTTAATACTGCATGTGTCGTTAATACTGCTTTAAAAGAAAAATTAGGGCTAATACTGCTATAAATACCTCTTTCAGCCCGCCAAAGTTCATAACGTCTCTTTGAATTCTATTCATCTCTCTCTCTTTCTAACTATTCTCTCCCAAGAATCTCTGTTTTCTGTCAAGAATCCTCAGGTACAATGGAGTTTATCGACGAACACAACGAGATTGCCATGCTCCAGAAGCCAAAACAGTCCGCAGGTTTTCACGACATTGTGGATTTCCTCAAGTACACGCATATATCCTATGCCCTAACGGTGACCCCGACAATCTACACCGAGCATCAGAAGCAGTTCTGGGAAAATGCCACCGTGGTGTCTGAAGATGGGCAGAAAATCATCAAAACAAGGGTGTGTGACAAACCCTTGAATGTTACAGAGGAGCTTATTCGCATCACTCTTGGATTGGATGATGCCTCAGGTATGACGTCTATTCCTAATGACGATATATACTCAACTTTAACGAGAATGGGGTATGAAGGTCCCATTGGAATCTTTAAGTTTTTCAAGTCTAAATTTTCTACACAATGGCGATTCTTTGTTCATACCTTAATGCATTGCATTTCAAAGAAAACTACTGGATGGAGTGAGTTTAGCAGTACCATTGCTTATGCCCTGGTCTGCTTGGCCACTGCCAGGAAGTTTAATTTTTCACAAATGATTTTCAATGATCTTGTGTCAAACCTGGAATCCAAAAAGAGTTTTTATATGTACCCAAGGTTTGTCCAAGCAGTGATTACTCAGGAATTGACGGATTTGCCTCAATTTACTGAGGTATATGTACCTAAACCCCCTAAAGGAAAGGTCTTCTCAAATATGAGAAGAACTTCCAGGGACTCGGAAGGAGTTGACACTCCATTGTTCTCTACAATGATGGGTGTGTCCCACACACAAGAAGGTATGGCATCAGGGTCAAGGCCCTCATTAGACCAACCCACTGATAGCCAAACCCCACCTTCAATCACCAAAGAAATTCCTCAGTCCATTCTTTAAAGACCCACTCCCCTCATAACCAAAAAGTTTACAAGAAGAATGGTACACAAGGCTCCTTCCCTTGATGTACCTCCTACAAGCCCAAAGCCTTTAAGCCCTCTATTGGAGCATTCTCCAATAGAGAATATCGAAAGGGAAACCACAGGGGTGTCTCCCAACCCCAATAAGGTGCTCACTAAGGAGAAGGTTGAGCATGTGAGTAGCAAGGCTGCCACTACTTCTGCTAGCACAGAGAAGGACAGTGGTAACATAACTAAGACCTTCCTCACGGCAACTCAGAATGAGAAATCATTCAGAGGTCCCAGGTGCCAAGAAACCACGGGGGTAGGCAGTGCTTTTGCTAGGCAAAAGACACCTACTAAAATTTCCAGTGATCCTTTAAAGGAAGTAAAAACTCCTAAACAAGGTGAGGATAGATATACATATGAGGAATTGATGGAAACCATTGCCAATATCAACACAGATGTTGTAAGTCAGCAAAAGGAGATAGATGGACTCAAGAAAGTGGTCCTATATCAACAAACACAGCTTGAGAAGCATAAGAAGCTGATTACAAAGTTGATGCACAGGAAGAAGAAAGCTCAGTATGTTCTTAAAAGAAGAAGCCCCAACAATGATGCTCCCAAAAGGGGGGAGTCAGAAGCTGAATTCAACATGGAGAGTGCACAGGAAAAGGGGGAGAATGAGTGTGTTGAAGAAATTGAAAAAGAAGCAGAAACTGATCATGCAACAGAAAAGGTTAATACTGCTGAAATTCAGAAAGAAGCAGAAACTGAACCAACAGCAGAAACGGTTAATGCTGCTGAAATTCAGAAAGAAGCAGAAACTGATCATGCGGCATAAACGGTTAATGCTGATGAAAGTCAAAAAGCAGAAGCGGCAGAAACCATTCCAGAGGCAGCAGAAACAAAAGAAGCAGCAGAAACCATGCAAGAAGCAGTATCTACAAAGGAAGAAGCAGCAGAAACAAAGGAAGCAACAGAAACTAAAATGCCTTCTTTGGAAGAAGTTGAAGTTGCAGAGGATTTGATTAAAGCCAAACATGACACTCCTAAAAAGCAAGAAGAAACCCTGGGTGAAAAGATGGTGTCACTGAAAAGAGCAAGAACCAAGTCTATAGCTACCAAGAGGAAAGTTGTCAAGAAACCTAGGGTAGAACCAGTGGTAGAAGAAGAAAAAGAAAAGGATGTTCCAGAAAAGAAAGATGATACAAAGGTTGCTGAAGAGGAAGTAGCAACTCCATCAAGTCAACCAAGTAATGCTCAATGTAATATGTATATCACTATGGTTGATACTGATTCAATCAAAGTTGACCCATTATCTTCCATGCCTCCTAAGATCATCTTCTGGGATACCTTGTTAGATCAGAGAAAGGAGTACATTAGAGTCAAAAGAGCTGATGGGAAGTATGAGGTCTGTTCTACATGGGGAAGACTTATCAGAATGTGCTATAGATCTGACGTAGAGGAGATGTACAAGGTTAGAAAGAAGCTGTATGGAAATATGCTGAATGAGAAAGGGATGTCTATCACCAAATTGGTTCTTGAATACCTGTGCCTAATGTTCAAACCAGAAGCAGTTCAGTATATGATAGAAAGAAATTTTCAAGCCATTACCAACTGGATGCTCATTGAAAAATGTGGAGTGTATGTCATCACACTGGACTATACATATCATGAGTATTATTTGGTGGATGTTGCATACAAGCACAACAAGAAAAGGTTGAATGGAATGCTACATGCTAAGTTGTCTTGCAACAAGGATTCTGAAATGGGAAGATACTTGGTGAGAAGGATTATCAATCAAAGCCTGGGTTTGAATCCTGATTTATGTGTTCATGATTAGGTTTTGGAAGCATCATCTGAAGAAATTGACTTCTCAACCTAAAAAGTCAAGTTAGGGGGAGATTGTTGGGAACTGAAGATTTGGAAAGTATGGTTAGTACTGCCAGAGCAACAATACTACTGCCAGAGCAAAGTTAGTACTACAAGTAAAAGTTAATGCTGCTGGAACAATGTTAGTACTGCTTATGCATAACGATGTTAATGCTGCTTGTGATCATAATTATGGAATGCGAGAATGTTGGAGATAAAGATGGAATGATTGAAGATAAGCATGAAAGAATATTCTGAAGATCAATTTTGTTTTGATAGTTATCTTGTAATTATTTAGTATAAATAGATTTTGATAGATAGCTATTCGAAGAGTCTTTAGAATTCGTTTTTGTTTTAGAGAGAATTAACCTCAAGATTTAGAACCCTATTTCTAGAGAAGTAGAAGTCGTCTTGTTGAGCCTGTTCAACAAGATTCAGGTTTGGTTGTAAACTTGTGAGTTGAAGTATTGAATACAAACAGATTGTGTTTTCTGATTAGTTGTTCATTGAGTGTGTTTGAATTAAAGTTCTATTCCGCAAGATTCTTTAATTCTGATTTCTAAGTATAATTATTCTTGTTTGGAATCGATCCTGACAGTTCGTTTAAAACAATCTGGTTTTACTTATCGTTTTAATGACGATTTTATTCATGCATACAAAAATGATATGTTCTATTTCAAGGCTACACCTCTAAATGGTATATACGAAGTAAAACTATATGGTTCCATAAACAATAGTTCTATATACCATGCTAGCACCAAAAGATTCAAGAATGATTTGAGCGACCCTTATTTATGGCATTGTCGTCTTGGCTATATAAACAAGAAACGCGTATCCCAACATCAAAAGAGTGGTATTTTGAAGGCAAATGAGAAATAATCATTTGATATATGCGAGTCTTGTCTATCTGGGAAGATGACCAAAGCCCCTTTCTCTAGTTCTAGTGAAAGGCCTAAAGATCTGTTAGGAATCATACATACTGATGTATGCGGTCCTTTCAGAACCATAGCAAGAGATGGCGCTAGATTCTTCATCACCCTCACTGACGACTTTAGTCTTTATGGTTATGTTTATTTGATGAAGCATAAACATGAAGCATTTGAAATAATCAAATTATTTCAAAGTGAAGTTGAGAATCAACTCAATAAGACCATTAAAGTCCTTCGTTCCGATAGAGGAGGTGAATATCCAAGTGATGAATTCCTAAATCATCTAAAAGCTCGTGGGATTATCTCACAACTTACTCCACCTAGAACACCACAACATAATGGTGTGTCTGAGAGGAGGAACCGAACCTTACTAGATATGGTTCGCTCTATGATGAATATGAGTACTCTTCCCTTATCATTTTGGAGTTACGCCTTAATTACAGCTACCCGTATTTTAAATATGGCTCCAACCAAGAAAGTAGATAAAACACCTTATGAGATTTGGTATGGAAAGGTTCCATCCTTATCCTATTTAAGGGTATGGGGATGTGAGGCTTATGTGAGACAAGAAGCTTAAAACAAATTAGATCCCAGATCCACTAAATGCATCTTTGTAGGATATCCTAAAGATTGTATAGGATACTATTTCTACAATCCCGCCGAGAATAAAGTATTTGTTGCTCGAAAGGCTGAATTCCTGGAAACTAAGTTCCTAATGGAAGAATCCGGAGGGAGGCAAATGGTACTTGAGGAAGAACCATTAGTTGATGCATCTGAGGTTGGCACTAGTACTCAACAACAAGATGTTGAACCTAAACAAATGGTTGGTTAGGAGACAAATGAGACACCAAGTGTTCGCAAATCTGGCAGAGTACGACATAAACCAGAAAGATATGGCTTTTCCATATTTTATGATGAATGTTTTTTCTTGGTCTGTATGAAGTAAATGGGTTTTCAAGAAGAAAACCAACATGGATGGAAATTTGCACACATATAAAGCAAGAATTGTGGTGAAAGGTTTCACACAAACTCATGGTATTGACTATGATGAAACCTTCTCTCCTGTGGCTATGATCAAGTCTATTAGAATATTGTTTGCCATTGCTGCATATTATGACTATGAGATATGGCAAATGGACGTCAAAACGGATTTTCTCAATGGACACTTAATTGAAGATGTCTATATGGTTCAGCCTGAAGGTTTTGTCGACCCAAAGTATCCTAATAAAGTGTGTAAGCTTAAGAGATCCATTTATGGACTAAAATAAGCATCTCGAAGTTGGAATCTTCGTTTTAATGAGAAAATCAAAGAGTTTGGTTTCATTAAAAATGAAGATGAACCATGTGTCTTCAAGAAAACTAGTGGGAGCATTGTAACGTTCCTTGTATTGTATGTGGATGACATACTAATCTTTGGAAATGATATTCCCTCTATGAAAGAGGTTAAGGCTTGGCTTGAGAAATGTTTCACAATTAAAGATTTGGGTGAAGCAACATATATTCTTGGTATAAAGATCTATAGATATAGATCAAGGAGACTTATAGGTTTAAATTAAAATGCATACATTGATAAAATCTTGAAAAGGTTCAAGATGCAGGACTCTAAGAGAGGGTCATTGCCGATGCCATCTGGTACCATATTGAGCAAGTCTCAATGTCCTAGCACAAAAGCTGAGCAAAAGAGAATGGATGGCATTCCATATGCTTCGGGAATTGGATCTATCATGTATGCTATGATATGCACAAGACCGGATGTATCGTATGCTTTGAGCATGACGAGTAGGTACCAACAAGATCCGAGAGAAGGTCATTGGATTCCTGTGAAGAACATTCTAAGGTACTTAGGAAGAACCAAAGAGATGTTCCTTATACATGGAGCTCAGGAAGAAAGCCTTAATATAAAATGTTATACTGATGCTAGCTTCCAGACGGATAGAGATGATTGTAAGTCACAGTCTGGTTTTGTCTTTATTATGAATGGAGGCGCAGTTTCTTAGATGAGTTCCAAGCAAAGTGTGGTTGCACAATCCACTACAGAGTCAAAATACATCGCAACATCACAGGCTGCACAGGAAGCTGCTTGGATGATGAAATTCATTGAAGGTCTAGGGGTGGTCCCTACCATTCAGGATCCCCGGGAAATATTTTGTGATAATGAGGGTGTCATAGCCATAGATAATGATGCCATGTCACAGAAAAGGACCAGGCACATTCGTCGAAAATTCAAATACATTGTGAAATCCCAGATCTCTAGCAATATGATATGAATGTAGTGAGAGAGAATCTAGAGAGCAAATATGTCATCCATATATTGAGTTCTAAGTTGTTACAAAAGGTTTCAAAAGATTACTAGCAAATGATCTAGACACGCCTATTTATACCCATAACATACAAGGTATAAAGGCAATTACAATACAGTATAGACTAATACAGAACATTGACTTTATAGTAAATCTTGAATACAATAATGCTCTAACAATCTCCCCCTTTGGATTCAAGATTTAAAAAAATATAACAGCAGTCTTCAGCTCTTGATCTTCAAAACTTAAATTTTGACCGCTTTAAACATTGAAGCTCTTATCATCCTCAAACACAGAATAATCTTCAATAGCCCTTTGTAAAGTCAATCTCTTTGAATCCGAATCATAAGGATGCGAAATCTTCACATTTTTTAACTTTTAGGAGTAAGCACAATCCGAGTCTTTCAGATCTAAGATAACCAAGTTCAGCAACACTTCAGATTTCACATGATCAGAAATCTTCAACTTTGAACAATCCTTTAAAGCTTTGAATTCAAACATTTAATGATTTCTTGAGCTTATCTTCATCTCCTTTGACCTTGAAAACTCTTCGACATGAAATTGAATTAAACATTTCTCCCCCTTTTTCGATGAAAGTGAGCATCATTATCATCGAAAACCTTCTTCAATTTCAGTCGTGTCTCTTAGTATTACTAACAATCTCATCCTTAGTGGATAACCTTGCTCCCTCTCAAAATAAGAATTCTGGAGCAATTTGTTTTCTCCCCCTGAAAGTATGCATATATTTCAATAACGCACAGTATATGAAATTGTAGCACAAATTTAAAAAAAAAAAATTACCCAAGGAAAATAAAATTCATTGAACTTCATTTTATAACTACTAACATTTGATCATTTGAAAGCTTTACAAAAGAAATTCAGCTTAATGAAATTTAACAGATTTTTCAATCAAATGCATGTGCTTGGAATCAAATACAAGACATCATTGCATATCAAGTTACAAACGTTCAGTTTCAACCCCTTTATTAAATCTATTTGGTGTGCTAGCATGCGAAATATGATTAACATCAAGCGTATACAATTCTAAAACATATAAGAATACTTTGCTCTACTCACACTATTTGTCCAAAATCAGAATTTCACAAATTTACGCGTTTATCGCGACTTTGTATTTTCCCCAAGTTTCAAGAGATGTGTGCTCTTTGGCATCTTTTGATTTTGTGCATATTGGCATCTTTTAATTTTGTGCTCATTGGCATCTTTTGATTTTGTGCTCGTTGGCATTTTTTAATCAAAAAGTTTAGTAAGAATAAGATACACCGTTAAACATGACTTTCTATCTGGTTCTATAGCAGGATTTGGGTCAGCATATCCTAGACCAGTTGGCCTTAGGTGCTAGGTGACGAGCACCCCTTAGAACTTAATTTCCCAAACCAGAAAGGCCACATCGATATATCTTAAACCCATTTGTACCAGTAGAACATGGCTTTCTATCTGGTTCTATTGCAGGATTTGGGTCAGCCGATCCCAGACCAGTTGATCTTAGGGACTAGGTGTCGAGCACCCCTTCGGACTTACTCTCCCAAACCAGGAAGGCCTCAGGCACAAACTTTCAAACTAAATGATGGTGCAAAAATTTTATCTCAATCACTTGGTTCTAAAACATAGTGCTTTGCCCATATTTTCATTTCCATCCATCACTCAGACATTTAGGCTTTTTGAGCATTATATTCTATATAAGTCCAGATTCACATAACTTTGAGCATTCAACATAATTTCATTCATGTTTTGCTGACCTTTCGATTTATTTCAGAGGTGAAAGATGAAACAAATATAACTCAGATAAAACAAAAACACTTGTAAAATCATCTTTTAGCACACATTTAATTCATTGAATGAAAATTGAAAATTTTATCTCATTGAATTAAATTTGTAAAGATTCAAGTTTTCAAAGCAGTAGAAACAAAATATAATCCAATGTTACCTTTTACCACTTGTTCCTTGAAACAGAAAAATGTGACAGTTAAGGATATCACCTGAGAAGAATGAGTTCTAAACTGATTTGTTTAGAAGTCTTAGTCTTTGAAGTACGGGTCCTGAACTGAATTGTTCAGAAGCCATAGTCGTTGAAGCACGGGTTCTAAACTGAGATATTTAGAAGCCATAGTCGTTGAAGCACGGGTTCTAAACTGAGATGTTTAGAAGCCATAGTCGTTGAAGGACGGGTTCTAAACTGAGATGTTTAGAAGCCATAATTCTTTTGTCTCCCCCTTAATGGTACAAATATTCTTCAAAAAATACGCCGCTTCTCTTTTGTTTTCAGTCATGTGTGTGGTATGTATCTACAAATCAGTACAACACATGAAGAACCTACAAAACAGATTAAGCAGATTTTGGTACCCAACGGCACTTGGGTCCTAGTGTGTTAGGTGTAGATTTCTTACAAGGAATACTGTAAGTACCGTACCAATAAGAAGTATAATCTTTATGCACAAAATCATTTGAACTACAGTAAGAACAACATATTTTCTTATGTGCCAACCTAATAAGATGATTTACAGAATGAATAGGATTAGGTTTAGCAGAAGATTTACCTTTAGGAGCATTGTTCTTCTTGGCATTTGATGTAGAGGGAAATGATTTTGGCACATCTTTCTTTGGAATTGTTGTGCCTTTGACTCTCCATTCCATCTTCACCTTCTTGAAGACTGGAATTTCTTCAGATTTGGAAGTATTGATTTTAGTCACTTTTGGTTTGTTATCTGATTTATCAATCAAATGATTATAGAAGAGATTTGTGGAACGAATCTGATCTTTTGAGAAATCTGTTGATCTATTAAATTTTTTAGAAGGAATGTTTTTAAAACTTGAACTTGAAGCAGTTTTAAAAGTACATTCAGAATCATTTGAATCAACAAATTGAGTCTGAAAGATAGAATTATGACTGGTCTGCTTTGAGACATCACATTTAAAAATGACGTCTTCAAGTTCTTTGACTTTGTTTATCAAAACATTTTTCTCTTTAGAAATTAGATCAAATTTCTTTTGGAGATCAGATTTGATCTGTTGATCCTTCATAATATCAGCTGATAAACCAGATAATCTTTTGGTAAGATTAAGAATCGCATCTTCAAAATATTCGTGTTCCGATTCCAAATCTTTTTCCAAAAATTTTCTTTTATCAGTAATCTCTTTGAAAATTTCCATATATTTTTTAAGGGTTTTACTTTCCTTTTCAAAGAGATTTTTCTTTTCCGTGAAATCTTTTCTTTCTTTTTTTTTAAAAGATTTTCTAAATCAGAGATTTTCACGGAAAGTTCAGAACTTTTAATCTCAAAAGATTTTCGTTCAGTTTCAAATTTAGCTCTTTCTTTTTCGAGCTTGTCTTTTTCTAAAAATAAAACTTTCTCAAAATCAGAAACTTGTTTCGAAAGTTTTATACATTTCAGCTCAATTACTTCCTTTTCTTTAAGAACTTTCATTGAAGAAAGTGACTCTCTTTCACGTTCTGAAAGCATCTTCTTCAATTCAACGTTTTCACCTTCCAACGCTATTCTTTGCTCTTGAACTCCTTTTAATTGAGCATGTAACTTTAAGTTCCACTTCACTTTCTTTGCTTCCCTACTCTTCATATCAGCATTTTCTCTTTGAAGAGTTGTTACTTTCTCTTGAAGATTCTCGATTTGATCGTGCAGACTTGAGTTGTCTTTCTTTGCTTCATGACCTGCAATATAAACTTCAAGATCAGTTATTCTTTTAGTAAGTTTAGCATTTGAAGAAGAAATGTCTAAAATTTGTCTTTTCAGATCAACATTTTCTTCCTCCAATGCTTTATTTAAAATAAGAACTGAAGGATTTGAAGTATTGGTTTTAACAGATATAGATTCATTGATTTTGAAAACAGATGTTTTAGCCATAGATTCATTAGAAGACAACGAACTAAATCCAGTTGGTTCAACCATTTTAGTTTTGTAACTGGAATTTAATTCATCATATTTAAAATTTGTCGTGTTGTATCTAGGCTTTTCTTCTGAACCTTTGTCTGTTTTTAGTTCATCTTTCATTGAAATAGGAGTTGAAGAATTTGAAGCATTGTCTTTAACAGGAGTTTGTGATATTGGAGATGTTTCTGTTAAAAGAACTTGTTGCAAAATTCCATTATTTGACTTAACAGGAACATGTGGTTTTGGAGGTGTTTTTGTTATAATAATTTGTTAAAACATTTCATTATTTGGTTTAACAGGAACATGTGGTTTAGGAGGTGTTTCTGTTATAATAACTTGTTGCAACATTTCATTCGTTGATTTAACAAAAACTTTTGCAATTGGAGGAATCTCCTTTATCAGAGTTTGCTTCAAATCTTCACCACTGATTTTAACAATAACTTGTTGTAAAACCATCTTGAATATTGCTAGAAATTGATCGTTCAGAAGATCAAGCAGAAAGTGTATGAAAATACATTATACAAAAAAAATTGATATAAATTTTTTTCTTGAAAAGCTCTTACAGTGTATGAAATACACTATAGAAAAAATTTCTCAAAAAATTACTCAATTTTTTTTTTAAATTCACAAGATTTCGGATGTATAAGGATTCGAAATCAATGAATTCGAATGTAGTTGGATCCGAAATCAATGAATACGGATGTAGAAGGATTCGAATTCAAGGAATTCTTATGCAGAAGGGTTCGAATTCAATCAATTCGAATGCAAAAGGGTTCGAATTCAAGGAATTCGAATGCAGAAGGGTTCGAATTCAAGACTTGTAAAAATCAAGAACACTCCGAATTGTTCGAAATCAAGTAGAAAATCCCTTGAATGGTCCGAATTCCATATGAACAATCCGAATTCCTCAAGAACAATCTGAATTCATCACTTCGAACACGAAAATCACTGATTCTGCCATAACTCTTTCAATTCCTGATCAAATGAGATGAAACTTATATCGATTTGTTCGTAATCAAAATCCGCACACTTTTATTGTTGATCACAACTCGCAATTCGATCGATTTAAACGAATTATGATCCAAAACAGTGAATTTAGAGTTTTCGAACAGCAATAAAAAAAACGATCAAATTGTATGAATTTGTGCAGTAAATGATGATGATCTAAGAATTAAAAGTGTTCAGTAATCAATTCCGAGTTCAGTGATGCTAAGAAATGATCTAAGAAATCAAAATCTAGAAAAGCTTCATGTATGAATGAAAAGTGATCAGATGAATAATAATGAGTGTAGGATCCGAATTCTTCAAGTCAGTGCAAAAATTCTTCAATTTGGTCTTTGATCTGCTTGAATCTCCTGTTTAGCTCTGATACCAAATGTGAAATCCCAGATCTCTAGCAATATGATATGAATGTAGTGAGAGAGAATCTAGAGAGCAAATATGTCATCCATATATTGAGTTCTAAGTTGTTACAAAAGGTTTCAAAAGATTACTAGCAAATGATCTAGACACGCCTATTTATACCCATAACATACAAGGTATAAAGGCAATTACAATACAGTATAGACTAATACAGAACATTGACTTTATAGTAAATCTTGAATACAATAATGCTCTAACATACATACGTGATGAAGTTGAAAGCGGTGAAATAAGTATTCGCAAAGTTCATACAGATCATAACTTGGCAGACCCATTCACAAAGTCTCTTCCACCAGCTAAGCATGAGGATCACGCTAGAGCGATAGGACTTCGTTACTCTAGTGAATGGATTTGATTTGGTTTAGTATTTGGATTTTGGAACAATGAAAAACAACAAATATTGTATTCAATTAGATATATTAGATATGATCTTTTTCATATTCGTTGTGTTCTATATTAGCATGTTTAAATCCTTGAATAAATTGGTTATTCTAAATGTCCATAGTCGATCATAGTTGTGGGAACAACTATGAAATAAGACTAATATGAATTGGATCGGTTGACTTTTAAAAGTAAAAGTGGCAAAGTGTTGCATTCAAGTTCTTAGGTACTTGTTAAGGGAACAAGTACTGGACTTGACCCACTTCAAGATCACTTCATGGATCGTCGTCATAACTGATTCTTGAAAAGAAGGTAATATATTTGTATCCTTCGACCTGAGATGCATATTTAGGACTCAAGTGTAGGGAGTGTTATGTCTTGATATGGTTAACCGTTATTCTTGAAAAAGGTAGATATAAAGCCATCATTGGGCATGGCATGAACTGCATAAGATGCGTGTGTAGTCAATATGGGGTTTGTTTCTCTTAATATGTTAAAAGTGAGACATCTAAGGCGCCTTACCAAAAGTTGAACGATAAATGACAATGATAGTGATCCATGTCTCATGTTTAACATGATGTCTAAACAAAGGGATGACTGATACCACACCTTGTACGTCAATTAAAGCAATGAGCTTGTGGGAATTGGATGTTGTTGAATGGCACTTACAGACATGCATTGTTGGGGGCAGTGAGATGTTTCTAGACGTCCACCACTATCTATATTATTCTATAATACAGTCTTCAGCAAGCGGGAGATGGTTGGTTCTATATGCTCAAGAATGATTATAAAATAATATTGCCGGTAATATATGATCCTATAGGGTCACACCGAACAACAAGTAGACTCCAAATTGATATTTATAAGAATTTGATTTTTGATAAATATTAAATCTTGATGAATATTATTAATTATATTAATGAATATAATTCTTAATATAAAATGCAAATAAGAATTCTAGTTTATTAAAATATAATGATTTTAATATATATAACTAGAAGTTGCTAGGAGGGACTAAATGTAGTAAGTTTAAATAGTTAAAATAGAGATTTTAACTAATTTAAACTAGAGGGGTTTAAAGTGAAATGTTGCATGGAAGGCTCAACTTCTACTGGTCCTCCTTTTAGTCCAATGAGGTGAAAGATGCTTTCATGTAAATAGAAGGTTTTTACTTGTTTTGAGACAAACTTGAAAACATACAAAAAATAAAGGTTGCACTCTCCCACTCTCCTCTCTCTTGCTCTCGGCAAAAAACACACACAAAGTGTGTGTGTTTTTCTTCCTTTCTTCAAAACTCCATTGTAGAGTGGTGAGGAAGTTGTTTTTGCATCTTACTTCAAGAAGAGTACTAGCATACTTTAGAGTTTGGAGCTTGTTGGTGGACTACTAGAGAGGAGTTCTTTCTTGAACTCTTGCCATCTTCTACTATCCCATTCAAAGGTCTACAAAGGTTGTAATTTCTTAAAACCCCCTATGGTTGTCTTTAATCTTTCATGTTCATGCAAATGGATCCTTGGTGGGTGTTAAACTTGCTTTAATGTTGTTCTTTTTAAGCTTCCGTTGAAAATAATTTTTTTATCAAATCGCACTTTAAACAAAACCCACCAATTTCTATACCCCTTATGCATATTAAGACTTTAGCGAAGAAACCCTCTAAGAACTGGGACGTCAAAGAGTTCTACGTAGCCCAAGTGAGTTCCTTTGACTTTATCATGTTGAGTGAGCCTCCCAGTTCAGTTGAGGAGAGAGACGAGTTTGATGCCTTTACCTGGTGCTATTAGGATAAACCCTCCTGACCAACTTCCTCCTCATCAATGTCCAAGGTGCTAGGTGACGAGCACCCCTTAGAACTTAATTTCCCAAACCATAAAGGCCACATCCCAGACCAGTTGGCCTTAGGTGCTAGGTGACGAGCACCCCTTAGAACTTAATTTCTCAAACCAGAAAGGCCACATCGATATATCTTAAACCCATTTGTACCAGTAGAACATGGCTTTCTATCTGGTTTTATTGCAGGATTTGGGTCAGCCGATCCCAGACCAGTAGATCTTAGGGACTAGGTGTCGAGCACCCCTTAGGACTTACTCTCCCAAACCAGAAAGGCCACAGGCACAAACTTTCAAACTTAATGATAGTGCAACAATTTTATCTCAATCACTTGGTTCTAAAACATAGTGCTTCTCCCATAGTTTAATTTCCATCCACCACTCAGACATTTAGGCTTTTTGAGCATTATATTCTTTATAAGTCCAGATTCACATAACTTTGAGCATTCAGCTTAATTTCATTCATGTTTTGCTGACCTTTCGATTTATTTCAGAGGTGAAAGTTGAAACAAATATAACTCAGATAAAACAAAAACACTTGTAAAATCATCCTTTAGCACATATTTGATTCGTTGATATGAAAATTGAAAAATTTATCTCATTGAATTAAATTTGAAAAGATTCAAACTTTCAAAGCAGTAGAAATAAAACATAATCCAATGTTACCTTTTACCACTTGTTCCTTGAAACAAAAAGATGTGACAGTTAAGGATATCACCTGAGAAGTATGAGTTATAAACTGATTTGTTTAGAAGTCTTAGTCTTTGAAGTACGGGTTTTGAACTGATATGTTCAAAAGCCAAAAACATTGAAGCACGGGTCCTGAATTGATGTATTCAGAAACCAATATCTTTTTACCTCCCTTAATGACACATATACTCTTCAAAAATATTCACCGCTTCTTTTCTGTTTTCAATCATGTGTGTAGAATATATTTCCAAATCAGCATAACACATGATGAAACTACAAAACAGATTAAGCAGATTTTGGTACCCAACGGCACTTGGGTCCTAGTGGGTAATGATATGAATATAGATTTAAATAAACAAGAACACGAACTCCCCCTCAATGTTTTAAAGAGAGTGAGAATGACTAAGGATTCAACATTCCTAGGTTGCTGATTAAAAAATTGAACCGTTTTTCATCTAAAGGTTTTGTGAAAAGATCAGCAAGTTCTAGTTCAGTTGGTACAAAGTGCATTTCTATAGTTCCCTTCTCAACATGGTCTTTGATAAAATGGTACCTTACATCTATATGTTTTGTCTTGGAGTGCTGAACAGGATTCTCAGTTATTGCAATTGCGCTTTTGGAATCGCAGTAAATTGGGATCTTGTTGATGATGTATCCAACATTCATCTTGTGAAGATTTTGAAACAAGACAAACTTGATTAGAAGCAACAAGAGTTGCAAAATCAGTCATGTATAAGACAACGCATCTTTTTGCTCTGAAGATTTCTGACCATTTAGCATCCAAAATGTAGCAAAAATCTTTGTCGAATAGCACCTTACAGTCCTTTTCACATAACTGACTAATACTAAAAAGGTTATGCCCTAAACCTTCAACATACAAGATCTTTTCTATTTGCATCGAGTCATTTTTCAACGTTCCGTAGCCTCGAACGTGACCTTTTGAATCATTTCCAAACCCCACAGATCCGCCAGGATGTACAATAAAATCTTGTAGAAAGTGCTTGTACCCCGTCATGTGTCTAGATGCTCCCAAATCAATGACCCACACATGACGGTCCTGTAAATAAACAATTACCTTATCTTAGGTACCCATATCTGTATGGGTCCTTTCTTGTTAGTACGGATCAGTTTATTAATGACAGTTGATGACCCCTGAATGTTGCCTTTAAAAGTAAGGTCATTGAGTAATTTTAGTTTGTTAACTTCATCTTTTGGAATCCATTTCCAAACCATATTTACTTCAACTGTTTTTGTTTCCTTTATCTTCTTATTCTGTTTGTGTGATCTGAAATTGAACATTTTAGATTTTTGTTCGCTGAAGATTTTAAAGAGAAGGAAGAAGTATTAGACTTTTTATTCGTTGGAGCATTTCCATTTAGCTTGAAATACTTGTCCCAACAGTGAGCACAATGAATTCTTCTTTTAACTTCTGACAATAATTTGAAATCTGAAAATGCGGAATTATTATTGCCACAAACATTGCAAACATTACAAGAATGTATACAATTTTTATTTAAAGAACTACATTTTTCAGTGTCGGTACTTCTATTCTTGCTATTCGGAACTTGTTCCTTCAAATCCACATACTTTTCTTCATCCATTTCTGAGAAAGAAGAAGAAACACAGTCAGAACCCTTAGGATTAGAAGAATCACTTGAAAACAAATTAGATTTATTTTCGGATGATTTTCCTTTATTTTTTCCTTTTGAAACTGGTTCTGTTTTCAAATCAGATTCATTTGATGAAAACTTTTTATGATAGACTTCACAAAATTTTAATTCTATTTCAAGCTCAATTCTCTCCTTTTTATGTTTTTCTTTTTCAAGAAATAGAACTTTCTCAAAATCTGAAATTATTTTTGAAAGTTCTACACATCTTATTCAAGATCTTTCTTTTCTTTAAAAAATTTAATCTTTTCAAAAGAATCAAACGTACTTGAAGATTTATTCTGATCTTTGGATTCAGCTTGTTTTGAACATTTTTCACAACTTTTTGAAGCATTAGAGTTTGATAATTCATATAATTTGGATTCTAGTATTCGAATCTCACTCTTAAGATCAAGATTGACCTTATTTGTATGAACAATTTCTAGTCCAATATTTTCATAATCATCCTCTAATTTTTCAAAGTTTAATTGCCATTTAGAAACTTGATTTTCTAAATCAACAATTTTAAGTAAAGCTGAATCCAAATCAGGAAATTCAGAAGAGATTTCTGGAACGAACTCCTTTTTGTTAGAATCTGAAGTAATATTTGACTCCATTTCAACATTAGATTCAGATTTAACAGATATAGGTTCATTGATTTTGAAAACAAATGTTTTAGCCATAGATTCATTAGAAGTCAACGAACTAAATCCAGTTGGTTCAACCATTTTAGTTTTGTAACTGGAATTTAATTCATCATATTTAAAATTTGTCATGTTGTATCTAGGCTTTTCTTCTGAACCTTTGTCTGTTTTTACTTCATCTTTCTTTGAAATAGGAGTTGAAGAATTTGAAGCATTGTCTTTAACAGGAGTTTGTGATATTGGAGTTGTTTCTGTTAAAAGAACTTGTTGCAAAATTCCATTATTTGACTTAACAGGAACATGTGGTTTTGGAGGTGTTTTTGTTATAATAATCTGTTGCAACATTTCATTATTTGGTTTAACAGAAACATGTGGTTTAGGATGTGTTTATGTTATAATAACTTGTTGCAACACTTCATTTGTTGATTTAACAAAAACTTTTGCAATTGGAGGAATCTCCTTTATCAGAGTTTGCTTCAAAACTTCGCCTTTTTCAGTGGGTTTTATTGTTTTGGAAACTTTATCATCAGATAATCCTAGACCCATTTTTGGATTATAAAATCGTTTATCTTTTGGATTACTAGTTAACAAATTCAGCATTGGCTCAGATTGACCTCTTTTATAGTTTAAATCTTCAAGCTGCTTGATTTTTTCAATGGCTTCTTTTCTTTCTTCAGAGAGAACCTTGATTTTGAACTGAAAGTCTATGTTTTCATCATTTATATTTGTTATTTTCTTCTTTAACTCAGAAATTTCAGATTCAAGTGTTTTAACATTTGATCTAATGACTTCTTTCTCCTTTTCTCTATCTTCAGCTAAGCATTTATAAAGAAGTGCTTCATCATGATATTTCAACTTTAAGCTTTTCTCATCTTCAAATTTCTTTTGCACTTTTTCAATTTTCTTTTGAGCTTTTTCAAATTTCTCATTAAGCTCAAATATCACGACTTGCATTTCTTCATATCTATCATCTTCAGTTTCAGACCCATTTTCAGAATTATCAGAATAAAGAGAAGTATTAGAAGGATATAGAGATGGTACCTCGGATTCCAGATCTTCCTCATCAAGTTTAGCCATTAAACTGTGCTTCACTTGAGTAAAGTGAGCTTCTTCATCATCTGAAGAATCCATAAGCCATATTTCTTCTTCAGCATTTACTGGCTTTCCGCTTTCTTTGGCTTTTGCGAGATGTGCTTTTCGCTGATAATATTCAGAATCCTTAACCTCCTTTAACTGACAATCTCTGGCAAAATGACCTGGCTTTCTGCAGTTATAACAGTTTCGGTCGTCTCTATCCTTCTTTTCTTCCCTTTCCTTTTTCTCAACTTTCTCCTCTTTCTCTTATTCCTCTTGCTCCTTGTTCTCATACCTTTTCTCAAACCTTTTGTATCTGTTAACTTTGTTGTAATCAGGTTTGACTTTTGAATGAAACTTCTTTTTGCCATATCTGTTTTGAAATCTGTTTGTTAACAAGGCTACTTTTTCAGCTATTTCATTCATTTCATCTCCAGAACTATCACTTTCATCATCATCATTAGAACTTATCTTCTTTTTACTTATTCCCGAAATCAAAGCCTTTGTTTTCATAGCTCCACTCTTCTTGTGTTCGCTCAGAAGGGCTAAAGATTCTTCGACCTTTTTATCCTTTTCCTTGACAGCTTTTACCTTTTCTTCGTGTTGACCCAGAATACTGAAAATGTCGGTCAACTTTTCATCATCCATATCCCTTGACATTTGGAGCTGAATAGAGTATGAATCCCATATCCCTTGACACTTGTAGTTAATCTCTGATTCAGATTTGTCAACTCCAATCCTTCTCAAATCATTAAGAATGATGTTGTAACGGTCGTAGGTCTCTTTCAATGATTCTCCATCTCTTGCCTTAAACCCTTCATAAGCATTAATGCTTTGATTCTTTTTGGTGTTCATGGATTTTGATGAACCCTCAAACTGCCTTTCTAGCTCATCCCAAATCTCCTTAGCTGAATTTCGACTGTCTACACGATTGTAGATATTATTTGGAATGGCCATTGTCAAGTATGTCAAAGCTTGCTCATCAATTTCGACTTTAGCTTTGTCAGCTTCACTGTAATATTTGTATTCTTTTTCTATTTTTCTCGGAAGAATCTCCTGACTTGTTTCAGTTTCAGCAATACTACCAACCTCTATGTATGCTTTGTAAGGACCATTTTGAATAGACAGCATGAGATCTCTGTTCTGATGATTCAGAAAATGAGTCATTCTCCTTTTCCATTGAGAATACTCTTCGGCAATCAAGACTGGAGGCTTGTTCTTAGAACCCATACTCAACATATCTCTCGACATCTTTTGAAAAATTGCTAGAAGAATGATCGTTCAGAAGATCAAGCAGTAAGTGTAAAAAGAAATACACTTAAAAAAATTGCAATATTTTTTAACACTAAGTATAGATCTGAAAACTGTTGGTAAGGAATATTCTAACTTTGAAGTACTCACAAAGTTTCTAGAATGTTTACCTGAAAGCTGGGACAATTATTCCATGTGTCTCAAGCTGTCAAAGGATCTAAAACCAATGACCCTTGCTACCTTATATGGCACATTGCTGAATCATGAGCAATCTAGCCATCTTAAGAAGAATCTTGTAAAAGATTCCAAAAGCACCCCTGTTGCTTTAATCTCAGAGGAACATTCTACTCAGCGACCCTCGGTCACTATCACTGAGTTAGAGAGTAACTCTGAAAGGTCATCAGATTATGATTCTTCAGATGATGATGAATCCTTGGCTCTCCTAACTAAAAAGTTCAGGAGATTCGCCAAGAAGAACATGTTTAGAAAGAACAAAACTCTTTCCATAGCTGACAAGCCTAAATCATCAGCTTTTGTTGATAAGGCTACTGCTACTTGTTTCAACTGCGAAAAGACAGGTCATTTCGCTAACGAGTGCAGGTCAAAGAAAATCATGAGACCTTCAGCTTTTACAAAGAAATCCTTTGTTCCAAGGAATAAAGATGACAAATACTCAAAGCTGAAGGAGAAGTATGCAAAGCTGAAAAGCTTTAAAAAGAAAGGAAAAGGCCTGATGGCTGACTATGATTGGGCTGCTTCTGATGAAGAAGCCTCATCATCTGATTCTGAAGATGATGAAGCAAATCAATGTCTCATGGCCAAGATTGAAGAAGAGGAAGAAAGTTCAGACATTCCCTCCACTTCAACATCTGCCATTCAGGTATCACCTTCTTTCTTTACCAATATTGCAAATATTGATGAAGCTGATAGTCTCCGTAAAATCAATCTATTGACTAGATGTTTATACGAAGCCATGAACGGCAAAGCTGTGGTTGAAAACCAAAATCTTGATCTCGCTGAAAAGCTTAAAAACTGCCACCTTCAAATAGAAAACCTATCTAAAATTGAAGATGATTTTAAAGATCAAGTCTATTTAAATCAGCTAGTCAAAATCGAACGAGCAAAAGCTATCGCTGCATTAAAAGCTGAACAAGCTACTGTTGAAGGATGGTGTAATTCTTCAACAAAGATCATTGAGATAATTAAGGCTCAGATTCCTCTGAGTGATAAACGTGGTCTGGGTTATAAATATGATACTCCAAAACCAACCACTGAACGTTCAATGCTTAAATTTGGAACGTTCGTATCCTCAGTCGCTGACACTTCATCATCTCAGTGCTCCTCGTCCATTACACCAATCCCTGAGGAAACTCCTACCTCCTCAAAAGGTAAGGAGAAAATGGTTCATTCAAAACCTACCTCTGTCACTAAAGACAAAGGTAAAGGAATTGTTATTTACCAAAATCCTCAGAAGGGTACCTTAGTACCAAAGCCGAATGCTTCTAAAGCCTCAGTGACCTACCCCTCTGGATCTAGAAAGCTGATCTCTGGATCTATTCAGCGATCTACTCCTAGACTCAGAGTGGATATCCTTGGTAAGAAATCTGAAGAACTGAATGTTCGTCCCATTTCTATAGCCAATAGTTTACTTGGTGCTGGCACTTCTAATTCAAAATTAAAAGCTCAGCATACAAGTGGTCCTAGAACTACTTTTAGTTATAGGAAATGTTATCACTGTGGACTTACCGATCATATTGCTAGTAAGTGCCCCACAACCACCAAAGCTGAAAAGATAGCTAAGGTGAAGATTGCCCCCAAGGCAAAGAAGACCAACCCTGGTAAAAATCAGGTCAAGGTGACTCCTACCACTGAGGTTAAGAAATTAACCAAAGTGAAGAAAGACAAAGCTGAATCTTCAAATGCTGCGAAGACCGCTGAACCTTCCATTCCAACTACTTCCACTGAGAAACGTGTATACATGGTTAAGTGGGTACCTAAGAAAACTAATCTTCCTTTGTATTGCAGGTTAAGAAGGGTATCTAGTATCACGATAGCGGATGCTCTAGACACATGACTGGAAAGAAAATCCTGCTCGCTGAATACAAGGAAGAGAAGGGTCCCTCTGTGACTTTCGGTGGAAATGGAAAAGGACACACCCGAGGGTATGGTGTACTTTCAAATGGTACAACCTCCTTCAGAAGAGTCGCATATGTTGAAGGGCTGAAGCATAATCTTCTGAGCATCAGTCAGCTTTGCGACATGAATAACAAAGTGATTTTCACTATGGCAACCGCTCTGAGCATCAGTCAACAACCACTGAAAACTCCTGTTTCTTCTCAAAGGCATCTTCTGATGTCAACTGGCTATGGCACAAGAGGCTCTCACATCTAAATTTCAAGACACTGAATACTCTTTCCTCCAAAGAGTTAGTCACTGGTCTACCTCAGCATTCATACGCCAAAGAGTCTTTATGTTCAGCGTGTGAAAAAGGGAAGCAGACCAAGACAAGCTTCAAGTCAAAGCAAGTCTCCTCAGTGTCATCTCCTCTACAACTACTCCATATGGATTTGTTTGGCCCCGTTAACAAACAATCCATCGCTGGAAAGAAATATACGCTGGTCATAGTTGATGAATTCTCTCGTTACACATGGGTAATGTTTCTCTGTTCTAAGAGTGACACCCCTGAAGAACTCATCACCTTTGTTCGGAAGATGGAAACTCTGAACAATATGACTGTTCGCTCAATAAGGAGTGATCATGGAACTGAATTCAAAAACAGTTCTCTTGATTCCTTCCTTGAGAGTAAGGGTATTTCTCACAACTTTTCGTCAGTGAGAACACCGCAACAAAATGGAGTCGCTGAAAGAAGAAATAGAACAATTATTGAAGCTGCACGTTCAATGCTCAGCGATTCTCACCTGCCTACTCAGTTTTGGGCAGAAGCTGTCAACACTGCTTGTTTTATGCAAAACAGGTCGCTGATAGTTAAAAGATTCAAAAAGACAGCCTATGAACTTTTTCATGGGAGAAAGCCTTCAATCAGCTTTCTTCACATCTTTGGATGTCAGTGTTTCATACTGAACAACAGAGATGCCCTTGGAAAGTTTGATCCTAAGGCTGATGATGGAATCTTTCTTGGATACTCCTCAGTCTCCAAAGCCTTCAGAGTCTTCAACCGTAGAAGACAAACTGTAGAAGAAACTATTCACGTCACGTTTGACGAATCCCGTTCAGCAAACTCTAAACCGAACGCTGATACTGAAGAACTGAATCAATGGATGTTTTCTCATCTTGGTGATTCAGAAGAAGTTCCCACTCATGCTCATCCAGTAGAAGATGATAGTCCCACTATCATTCCAAACATGCAGAACAGTGAAGCTGAAACATCATGGGTCTCAGCTGTTCCTATAAACACTATACCTGCAGTTGATCCAAATGCCTCAGAAATTCCGTCTATTTCTCAGCAATCAGTGAATGAAGTGACAAATGCAAACATTCCTCTCTTAGCTGATAATCCAGAAGTAGCTGAAGCCTCATCTTCCGTTTCTCCAGTTCAGACTGAGTCAGCGACGAATGCTCCGGCTCAACGATGGACTGTAAATCACCCAATCGATCAAATTCTTGGTGATCCCAACGCTGGTATTCAGACTCGTAGAAGTGCAGGTAATATTTGTTTATTTGTTAACTTTATTTCTCTAACTGAACCAAATAAAATAAATGATGCCCTCAGAGATCCAAATTGGGTCAGCGCTATGCAAGAAGAGCTGACTGAATTCGAAAGAAACAAAGTTTGGAAACTTGTTCGGAGACCAACTGACAAAACGGTGATAGGCACTAAATGGGTCTATCGAAACAAGTTGGACGAACATGGTACTGTAACTCGCAACAAAGCTCGTCTTGTTGCTCAGGGATACAGGCAAGAGGAAGGCATAGATTACGACGAAACTTTTGCTCCAGTAGCAAGACTTGAATCTATTCGTCTTTTCTTAGCATATGTTGTACACAAAAACTTCACTGTACATCAGATGGATGTTAAGTCAGCGTTTCTAAATGGAAAGCTGAATGAAGAAGTGTATGTGGAACAACCTCCAGGATTCTCAGATCCTAAGCGTCCATGTTACGTTTATAAACTGGACAAGGCACTTTATGGCTTAAAGCAAGCTCCTCGTGCATGGTATGATACTCTCTCTACTTATCTCCATATTGAAAAATTTGAGAGAGGAAAGATTGACAAAACTTTATTTTTTAGAAAAGTGAAAGGTCATATCATTTTAGTTCAAATATATGTTGATGACATTATATTGGTTCTACTAACCCTGAGCTTTGTACTCGTTTCGCTGGTAGAATGAAAGATGAGTATAAAATGAGCATGATGGGTGAACTAACATATTTCCTTGGTCTTCAGATTAAGCAAACTGAAAAAGGAACTTTTATAAATCAGGGAAAATATGTTAAAGATATGCTGAAGAAATTCGACTTAACTGAAAGTTCAGCTATGAAAACCCCTATGGCACCACCGCTGACACTTGACAAGGACACAAAGGGTGTTCCTGTCAATGTCACGCTGTACCGTGGGATGATCGGCTCACTATTGTATCTTACAGCTAGCCGACCCGATATTATGTTCGCAACATGTCTGTGCGCACGATATCAAGCTGAACCTAAGATATCCCATATGAAAGCTGTAAAGCGAATCTTTCGATATCTTAAGGGTACGACGAATATAGGCCTTTGGTATCCTAAAGACTCAGGATTCGATCTAACCGCCTATTCAGACAGTGATTTTGCAGGTTGCAAAATGGATAGGAAAAGCACCACAGGAGGATGTCAGCTCCTGGGTGGAAAGCTGGTAAGTTGGACAAGTAAGAAGCAAAACTCAGTGTCCACTTCCACAGCTGAAGCTGAATATGTAGCCGCTGGAAGCTGTTGTTCTCAGGTCTTATGGATGAGAAATTAGCTACTAGACTATGATCTTCAGCTCTCCAAAATTCCAATCTTTTGCGACAGCACAAGTGCCATCGCTATAGCAAACAATCCAGTGCTACACTCAAAGACAAAACACATAGAAATCAGATATCATTTTATCAGAGATCATGTGATGAATGGTGATATAGAACTTCATTTTATCCCAACTGATTATCAGTTAGCTGATTTGTTTACCAAACCTCTTGATGAGACAAGATTCAACTTTCTCATCAGCGAGCTTGGAATGCTGAACTTTGAAGGGTAAAATCTTCAGCGGTCCACATTTGATCAGCGATACGTTTATACAATCTTGTATAGCCTTCGGGATAAAATCAACTTGTATAATCCATTTCATCATCTTCTCTCTGAATAAACTTGGTTAAACTGATATCCAAGTATGTTTTCTCTCTCTGACAATCGCATGTAAATGCAAGATTTCAAAATAAATTGCATCGCTGAATATCTCTTCCTTAACAGCGATATTTTGAAAGTTCTTTAAACCTTCACTGATATTCTCTATTCAGTGATTCATGTTTTTCAAAAGAGTCCCTGAGCTTTCAAAACCTCAGAGACATCCTAAAAGAATGTGAAAGGACAGTTGTGACGTCATTGCAACGGATAACACCAGGCACGATTTCTTTCTGACACACGTTTGCACGTTTCGTTCAAACTTCTAATCAAATGCAAACACGTGTCCGTGTCATGATGAAAATCTTTTCCCGCTCAAGGTTTTCTCTCTCTAAAAATCCCTATATAAACAACTCTTGGTTTATATTTGTCTTTTACGCGAACAATCTTTCTCCGCAAGAAAAGAATCCTCTGTTGCATTTGTGCTCTCAAAACCCTCAAGAAATGTTCATCATCTTCTTCATCAAAACTTCAAGGTTAATATGTTCTTATCTTTTATCAAATGCGTATAACTTGTTTTCGATCTTCTCATTGTTTTAACAAGATCAAACAAAAGAACTTTGTAAAATAAAATCATTTCTTTCATGGTTTTATGAACACAACCATTTCATGGTTGTTCTTCAAGTTTTAAATCTAAAATCTTAAACTTGTTCTTCATTCGTATCCAATTTTCTTTCAGAAACTGGAATACAAGACTTAATGGGTTTTACATTTCATTTTTAAAAATCAAGAAAAACCCTAATCTTCATTAAGACATTTATGTCTGAATGAAATGGACAAAATTCGAAAAATCTTAATGGAAATTCTTTCCATACTAAGACAATTCTTATTTGTTAACATCTTTGGTTGAACTGATAATACAGAGAAATGGCATCTTCAAAAATCAATGTCACCGCTGAGTCCATCTCCAGTGACTCTGAGGAAGTGGACATCGTCAAAGCCCCTCAGGTTAAGTTCGAGCTGGATCAACTAGATTGGACCAAGACCAACAATCTCTCAGCTCTTCTCGAGTTTCCTCCTCGGAAGCAAGTATCACATCTGGACGATGCTGTGAGTTTTTTGAAGAACAGCCCCATCTACACAGCCCTGACCATAACACCTCCTGCCAGTCAGCGGCTCTTAGCCCAGTTCTGGTACGCTGCCAGACACACTGAGCTACCCTCTGCCAAAGATGCATCCAAAACCATCGACTGCATACTCAGCGATACTGAGTATGGCACCATCAAGATAACCCCTGCCATAATCCGAAAAGCCCTGAACTTCCCAAATGCTACCAAAGGAAAACCCTTCGTTCCATTCCCTGACCACAAGAGGCACGCTGACAAAGAAGAAATCATTGCTTTCCTTGACGGAATGGGTTATATCTGGGATATTGGAAGGGACAAGAAGCCTGAGAAGAAACTAACGCTGATAAAGAAATCCAAGATGCCCAGCGAGATGAACTTCATCTTCGCACACCTGATCAGCTGCATGACAGCGAAGTCCGGCTCTTCTGATCAAGCCGCCCAACCTCAGCAGTCCATGGGATACGCACTACTGAAAGGTCTAAACATTGACTGGGCCTCCATTATTTATGATGACCTGATTCAACGTGTGGATTCTGCCGCTGACAGACCAGCATGGGTTCCTTACCCACGATTCATCAGCACCATCTTTCAATATGGCCTAAAGGACAGCTATCCTGAAGAGGGTGATCTGAAACTTTCTCAGATTGGCCCTAAAGTTCTCGACTTCTAGCCTGTCGCCAATGAGGTACGTCTCTCTACTCTTCTCACTCTTCTAAATTCTCCGTTTTCTGTGGCTCCTTCTGCGACAATACCCATCGCTGATACCCCGGCCACAAAATCCTCTCCTTCTAAGAAAAGGAAACCCTCTCACACCCAACTTGATTCCAAAAGGATCAAGAAAACCAAGGAGCAACCCTAGCAATTCCATGCTGAAGACTCCTCAGCTCATTCTGACGAGCTGAAGGAAAGTTCCGTGGTACGCTCTGCCACACCCGTGCAAGCCATCCCTCCAATCCAGACTTCAGCGTCTCTAAACGCTGAGGTTAGAAACTTGGAAACTACCCAACTTCCCTCAGTCTCTCAAAAGACTGATGAAGTGATTGTCAGCGATTCCAACGCTGAACTCAGAACCCGAATCCTAATCTTATCCTTCGCTCCTCCCTCCACTTCTTTGGACACTCCTCCAGCTAACACTGGAGATGCCATCATTCCAGAGGCCACCGCTGATGCTTCTCAACAAATGATGAAGAAAGGACCTGCAGAGATCACCATACCTCACCGTACTTTCGAAGAGGATATGGAACATTATTCAGGAACTTGCAACTTTGACGAGTTCATCAATCCTCCTGCAGGTACAAATCCCACCTTAAACACTGTAACTATACCTGAAACTTCTGAGCTTTCCTTTGTTCACAAGTACTTATATATTACAGGTCCTAATTTGGGAGACATCAACGCTTCTCTAAAGTCCGTGGAAACAAAGCTGACCAGTCTCACCACCACACTCTCCAACAATTCTACAGCTGTAACAAACGCTGGAGAAAATTTGACAAAGCTGACGACGGTGGTGGAGAAGAAAGCTTCCACTGAAGACATCAAGGGACTTGATAAGACTCTCGCCGATTTTGCCAAGGTGCTCTCTGTGATCTACACTGACTACACCAGCCTCAAAAGCTCAGTTTCGACCGTGTCCAGCGAAGTAACAACGCTGAAGACATCGGTTGGAAAACTCGAGGGTGATATGTCAGCGGTCAAGACTGACTTAGGCTCTGTAAAGACCGACGTTAGTTCTATGAAGACGATGATCGAGACGCTGGTCATCAAGGCAAATAATCTAGCTCCTGCTCCTACCCCTGCCCCTATTTTGGAATCTTTCACAGCGGCAGATCGCACAGAGCTGAAGAAAATCACGCCTGCTATTTCTGGCCTAGAAGACAGAATAGCAAAGCTTGAAGGTTGTGTGAAAATCTCTGGCCCAGAAGACAGAGATAACACCAACGCTGAGTCTACTCATTCCTCCCCCAATCATGAGAAAGAGGGGGAGAAGAGCGCTGAAGATCTAAACAAAAGCGCTGAAGACCTTTCCCATGATGAATCTATCAGGGGAGAGAGGAATGAAGATCTAACCGCTGGACCTCAGGGAGATGAAAACCCTGAGGGAACCGAGAAGCTCGCCTCTGTATCTGCGGGGGAGCAACTCGAAGAAGATGCTGAGGAATCCGAAGCAGAAGAAGATGAAGACATCGACATCCCTGAAGATGAACCATCCTTCTCTCCAAGAAAGGATGATGATGATGAAGATGACGATGATTTCTTTATCGTCAAACCTGCCCCAAGGATCAAATCTCTTAAGAGAATCTCAATAAAAGAACCTTCAGGGGAGAAGACAAAGACAAAGCCCTCAGCCTCTGGCGCTGAGAAAAGCAAAGGCAAAGGCCTCGCTGAATTTGAAAATCTGGCGATCTTGCTTGAAAAGCCGGTTTGTCAGGTACACTAAACTTTACTTATATTCCTTCCCTGAACATCTCAATACACAATCAGTTCTCTACTCAACAACCTCTCTACGCATCCACAATCTTTTTCTATCTTTTCTACCCATGTTCTTCTACCCAGTTCTTATTTGTAAGATCGTTGCGTTTCAGCTAGTCCTCTCCCCTGTTTGAGGATATCGCTGAAGGCTCCACAATTGCGACATCACCAATAATTCCAGCTGCCGCTGAAGAAATAATCCCAGTCTTGGAATTGATCTCTGAGACTGATGAACCTGAAGAACAAACTCTCTCTCACAGAAACAGACCTTCCTTGGCTCCTCAAAAGCTAAGAGAAGAAGAACAGAAGAAAAGAGAAGAAATGATAAAGCGATTCGAGGATCAGCGAATCATTCTAAGGCGTGATCAACTGCCTTCAGTTCCTCCTAAGTTCAGAATTTCAAAAGTTGAATACAAGGAACACCTCAGAGCTGAACGCCTCATCGCTGATAGAAAGGAAGCTGAAGAGAAAGACAGAGAATACGCCATCAAGCTTACTCAAGAATCTGTCAAAGACCCAATGCTGAAGCGTGTTCCCATTCAAGTCCAACGAAAACTTTGGGAAGAAGCCCAGAAGATCGTGGAAAAGAAAACATAAGTTTCTCAGACCACCCTGATCTGGTGTAAAGAGAAAATTCACTTCAGATATCGTCCAGCGAAGATCAACAAGGTATTCATCTCTGGAAGAACATCTATCGGAGTACCTATTGTTGACATCAAACTTTTCAGAGAAGATGGCCAAACTGAATCGTTTCGCGCTGACACTGTAAAAAGGTATGGTCTCTCTGAATGGCTGGAGATGAGGTTAGCTATCCAATCGTCACAATCTAAGTACAAGAATCATTTCGAAAAGCTGATAAACAGACAGATCGATTTGATATCTTCTTGTGTGGATATTCCTCCTGTTCCTGATCTAAAGCTGAAAAGAAAAAGGGGCTCTCCAAAGAAGAAACGTCAAGATTCAAACTCAGGTCACGTCATACGAAATGAAACTGGAATTGGTTTCTATCGCGCTGAAGTGCTTGGTCCTGACCCTGATCTATCTGCCCTTGACATTTCTTTGCCACCATGTGAACTTTTCGTCCCTGGTAAAGTCATCAGTAATCCTTATGGAATATTCTTTCTTGACTACGACGGACGTAAATGCTTTCAATGGATCGCTGAGCTTCCAATCACTCCAATAGAACAGCTCAGAGATCTTATCTACTGGTGTGACTTCAGAAAAGACATTCAGGCACGACACCTAAAACCCTTGATCTTTAAAGAAGCGCTGAACAAAAGAAAACAAGGCATAACGGTTCCTGACTGGAAGATCCCCACTGAAAAGACGACCCTTGATGAACTTCTCATCAAGGAAGAACCTTTTGAAAGCTGATATAATCTTTTTTTTCTATATTGTATCAGTTATCCTTCTGTACTTGTAAATTATTTCGCTTGTACTTGTAATCTTTCTGTTCTTCATTGTAACCTGATTCAATATTTTAAAGAAAGATTTCAGCGAATGTACTTTACTCCATCAGTACTGAAAAGATCCCAGAAAACAGTAAAAGGGACAAATATTTTATGAGTTCTTTTTATCCTTATGTTTTCATTAAATAGCAATTTTCTTTGTTGCTATGTCATAATCAAATAGGGGGAGATTGTTGATCCAAACCCTCAGTGATTTGATAATGACCCTCTCTTATACTTAGTGAAAATTGTAAGTAAACAATATGTATCAGAGTTTCACTATCGCTGATAAGTACTAAGATCTTCCAGTACCGCTGATAGGGACTCTCGCTTTTTAGATTAAACATTCAGCAAACACTGTTCACCATAAATGCTCTGAGTCTGTTCAGTCATTATGATGATCGCTGATAAGTTAGTTGTTTACTTATGATCCCTGAAGACAAGTTTCACGTCAACAAAGGTTCTACGCTGAAGTCGAAGATCAAGCTCAAGAACCAGCGACAAGTCTCCTAATGAACTGATGCGGATCAGCGAAGACTCAGATTTGTCCACTCAACGTGAAGTATCAAGTACAAGACTTTAGCTATTGCTGAACTTTATCATCTGCTGAATAGTAAATGATAATCGCTGAATCAAAGAAAGCTGATCATGAAGTCCTCCGTACAAAGTACTTTTGTCTTAACCACCCTTGCACGCCTCCGTACGAAATGTCAGAAAAGAACCTCCGAATATCTGAAATCGTACAACCACTCTGATACTACACTGTTCATCCTTACGGCTACCAAGGTTGTCAACCAAGGTCAATGACATGCAACCAACCAGCTGATGACACGTGTAAAGTGTATACTGACTTGCATTAAAGGCATGCAGTATATAAAGAGATGAACTCACTTCTTTTGAAGTAACTTGCTAACTCTGGACAAGTTCAAATCTCTCTCAAGATAGGATTTTATTAGTAATCTCCTTATCTTTCTTAGTGCAAGAAACCTTAGTGTTCCAACTTGTTTAGATTTAGGTTTATCCTTAATCTTGTTTCCGCAACAAGCTGTAAATTGTTAATGATTTATCAATAAACAATTTAGAAAAGTAAAATATGTGTGTTTGTATTCAACCCCCCCCCCCCCCCCTTCTACAAACTTGTATAGGCCTTCGGGACCAACACGGTTCCTACGATATAGTATCGAGGATCGTTCTTTTTCTATTAGTCGTACTCCTGTCGTCGAGGATTCTGTCGGTGAATTTGTTGAGGTCCAAACGTCTGAGCCGTGAACCGTGAGAAGTAGAAGAAGAAGTGAAGATGTCAGGTAAATTGTATGTTATTTATACTTTGGTCGTATGATCCGATTTGTTCATTCTTTCTGATTTTTTCGATTGTAGGCCGATTAGGATCTAAGCTGCCACAGGGTCTCTCTAAGACAGAGACTCAACTCTCTTGGCCAAGAAGGACATGGAGATGAAGAGGAAAGCTCCTCAGTCCCCATCGTCAGGGACTAAGAAACGCTACAACAAATTTAGTCTATTGCGACGACAAAATTCGTTGCTAAAGATCAATATTGATCTTTAGCAACGACAAAAGCCGTCGCAATAGACTACATGTGTTGTAGTGAAAACCAAGATGACATTCCGGAAGGAACCATCGTCCAAGAGTGGTGATCCTTCGGTGGTTGCCACATCCGAGATGGTGAAGACGTCCGAATACATAATTGTTGTATATTCAGCTCCTCCTGCGTTAGTGGCGATGCCATCGGTAGAGGCGACGAAGCCTCAATCTCTTGCCTCGTTGGACAAGGGGAAGGGCCACCAGACTGAGGGTGGTGCAAAGGTTTCGACAGTCAATTTTACATTGTCGTTGAACTTTATGTCCGACGATATCCTTAATGCGGCAAGGATTTTTCTTGATTTAGGGAAGTTTCTTATTCCGACCTTCCAAGGGTGGTACGAGGAGGTCCTGATCGAGGAAATGTAAATATTTCGTTGTTTTTAGACTTCTTTATTTGTCAAGTATTCTAATAATTTTTTTATCAGTCGTGCGTCTGCAGACGTTTCAGGCGTCGTTCTGTCTGTACAATCAGGTGGAAAAAGTCAGACGAGTGGCCCATATGGTTATCGAGCAAATTCGACATGACGAGGAAGCGGAACATAAAGCCCGCGAAGGTGAACAGGCGGCGATGGCCAAGGCGGATATTCTCCAGAATCGACTCGACGATATGCAGAGTCATTTGGAAGTCGCGAATCGGGAGAAGGAGGAGTTCTGGGAACATTGGAGGGAAGCCTCGGTGATGGCTTCTGTTCCTGAAGCCAATGTCAAGGAGAGTGAGGCTAAGGTCGAGGACCTACGATCGCTCGTTGGTTATTGGGAAAAGGTGATCGCCGATCTGGAAAGGCGATTGGTCTCCTTTGAGGCATTGACCCGTCATAAGGTCAAGGTTACTATCATGCGCCATCATTTGCGGGGGAAAGATCCCATGGCCAATGTTGCGGCCGAACTCACCACTTACCTGGAGCAGGTCGGTGACGAAGCCGGTGATGGTGCTGAGGAACCTGCCCAAGACCAGGGGCTTCCTCAATCTTAGTTTTATATGTTGTTCTTTTTGTTGGCGATCGTTGGGGATGGTGCGTTTTTGCTTGTATTTTTTGGGATTTTAATACAAGTACTTTTGTCTTATGAGCTTTTTGTCAAATTATTTATCCCCTACATTTTGTATTAACCATGCGTCACTTCCGATAATACACTAGTCATGTGAAATGAAATGCGTAGGAGGCATAAGTCATGCGATAGAAGGAGTATAAAAATAAAAATCGTGGATCTAGGGTACATAAATAGATCGTTCGATAACGGCTTCACAAAGTTTTTCGAATCCAGGACCCATGGTCGTAAGACTGAAAATTCCCTTGGTCATTGGATCATTTCGTTCGAAATAACTTGTCGCATCTTTCGAAGCATGCTTATAGGATCGTGCGATCCTGCGATATAGCATTGATCAGAGGTTAGTCGTTGGTTTAACTAACGAACCTCCGATGCTTAAGTTAGTAACCGATACGATAAAAGGAAAAATAGTCTAAAAGAAGTGTTTTTTTCAAATGTACCGCACTCCAGCTTCGAGGGACGTCTTGGTCGTCGAGGGATGGAGCCCTATAGGCACCCTTACCTGCGTTTGGTTCCTTAGTGTTTTGGAATACTCGTTGTAAGACGAAGTCACCTTCCTAAAAGACGGTCTTGACATTTTTTGTTGAAATATCGCTCGACGACATGTCTCTGTGATGCACTTCTGATTAAGGAAGATTCTCTTAGCTCTTTGAGAGCGTTGAGATCGTAACTTAAAGCCATCAGGTTATGTTCGACTGAGGTATGTATCGATGTAGGCAGTTGTACTTCGATAGGCAAGACCGCTTCACAGTCATAAACCAAGGAATATGGGCTATGTACTATAGATGTTCGTGGCGTCATACGATTGGCCCATAAGACTGATGGGAGTTGTTGGGAACTGAAGATTTGCTAAGTATGGTTAGTACTGCCAGAACAACAATACTACTGCCAGAACAACAATACTACTGCCAGAGCAAGGTTAGTACTGCAAGAAAAAGTTAATGCTGCTGGAATAATGTTAGTACTGCTTATGCATAGTTACTATTGCAAGTAAAAGTTAATGCTGCTGGAACAAGGTTAGTACTGCTAGTGAAATTTAATGCTGCTGGAACAAGGTTAATATTGCTCGTGCATAAAGATGTTAATGCTGCTTGTGATCATGATTATGGAATGCGAGAATGTTGGAGATAAAGATGGAATGATTGAAGATAAGCATGAAAGAATATTCTGAAGATCAATTTTGTTTAGATAGTTATCTTGTAATTTTTTTGTATAAATAGATGTTGATAGATAGCTATTCGGTACGAGAGATTTCTGAATTTGTTTTTGTTTTAGAGAGAATTAACCTCAAGGTTTAGAACCCTATTTCTAGAGAAGTAGAAGTCGTCTTGTTGAGCCTGTAAAACAAGATTGAGGTTTGGTTGTAAACTTGTGAGTTGAAGTATTGAATACAATCAGATTGTGTTTTTCAGATTAGTTGTTCATTGAGTGTGTTTGAATTAAAGTTCTATTCCGCAAGATTCTTTAATTCTGATTTCTAAGTATAATGTTCTTGTTTGGAATCGATCCTGACAAGTGGTATCAGAGCTTGGTTTCTTAGAAATCTACAATCATTATGGACAACTCAGTTGAATCAAACAGTACTCTTGTTTCAAAGGTTCCCATGCTCAGGCCTAATGAGTTTGACATGTGGAAAATTAGAATCAAGCAGTATATTTTGCTTACTGATTATTCCATCTGGGATATTATAGAGAATGGTCCATGTGCTAAAGGAAAAGTTGGACCAGATGGCAAACGACCCCCTCCAAAGACTGATGCAGAAAGAAAGGTTAGACAAACAGAGATGAAAGCCTTAAGCACTCTGCTTTTGGCTATTCCCAATGAGTATCAGCACCAATTTCATCACTGCACTGATGCTCAGATCTTATGGAATGCATTGGAAAAGAGATTCACTGGTACCAAGAGCACCAAGAGGAACCAGAAGGCAATTCTTAAGCAACAATATGAAAATTTTACTTCTACAAAGAATGAGTCTATGACTCAAACTTTTGATAGATTTAATAAGTTGATTGGAGAATTGGCTACAGTTGGAGTTCATATGGAGGCTGATGATGTAAACAGAAAGTTTCTAAGATCATTAGTTGAGGAATGGACAATGTATACTGTGTCTTTCAGACAGAATGACCAGTTAGAAGATAAAGAGCTTGATGATCTTTACAATGATCTTAGGGTATTTGAAGCAGAGGTTGAAGCCAAGAAGAAGCCATCAGGATATGTGTATAATGCTGCACTCCTATCAGCATCAACTGATTCTACTGCTAACCCTGAATCAGTTAGTACTGCTGGTGGAGTCAATCAGGAGAAGGCCAATGATTCTGTACTAGAAGCCTTCTTTTCTAGTCATGTTAACTCCTCATTAATTAATGATGACTTAGAACAGATTAATGCAGGTGATCTTGAGGAGATGGATATCAAGTGGCAGATGGCTATGCTTTCTATGAGGGTGAAGAAGCTTATAAAGAGGACTGGGAGAAACAACTTTTCCCAAAGAAGAGAAGATGGTGATGGGTTTGACAAGTCTAAGGTGAAATGCTACAAGTGTCATAAGATGGGACACTTTGCCAGAGAATGCAGAGGTGGAGTATCTCAAAACAACCATCAACAAGCTCAGACTGGAAGCTTCAACCAAAACAGAAACTTTGTTCAAGCCCTTGTTTCTCAACAAGGAATGGGATTTGATTGGAGTGATCAAGCAGAAGAGGCAATTCAGAATCATGCTCTCATGGCAGAAGTCTCAGATCTTCCTACTGAGGTAAAATCCAATCTCTGTTCTCAAGCTTGTATAGACACTGTGAAAAGGTATAGAGATCACAACCAGGGAATGTGTGATGACCTTAAGAGATTAGAAAAGGATAGAAGAGATTATGTAGTGATTGTTGAGAGGTTTGAAGAACAAATTAAGGCTTTTCAAGCCAATGAACTTCAACACTCATATGATACAAACTACTGGAAGTGGGAAAAGAATGGTCTGGAGTTCCAACTGAAAGAGTCTAGGGAGGAATGTGAGAAATTAAAAGGAGAACTTGAGAAAGTAAAACTTGATGTTGAAAAGTTTTCATGTGCTTCTAAAGTCATGGACACCATAATAAATGCTCAAATCCACAGTAAGATGAAACCAGGCATAGGGTACAACGCCACACCCCCACCCTACAACAACACATACATCCCTCCTAGGTCAGACCTGTTAGAAACCATGGATAGGAAGGACTTACCTGAAGGAGCTACTAAAGTAGATCCATTAGATGAAGTTGTTGTTGAGGACAAAACTGAAAAAGAAGAATCTAAGAAAAAGAACAAGAATGTCAGTGGTGAGATCCCCTTAGAGAATTCCATCAAGTCTAATGAGAAAGGTGGAAGTCCCTGGGATAAGAACAATGAGATGAACAGATCTGAAAAAGGAAAGGGAGTTCATTATACACAGACCACTGTTGTGAACTCCAATACTTGTGAACATTGTTCTTGCAAGAATTCTCAAAAGAATGAGCCCCAAAAACATGATAAAAAGAGGGGAAATCAAAGAAACTGGAATAATCAGTATGCTAAAAAACAAGGAGTTGATCTACAAAGGATTAACAGACCAAAACCTTGTTTTATCTGTGGCAAACTGAATCACCTTGCCAAACACTGTTATTTCAATCCTATTAACCAAAGGATAAATTTTCAAAGAACTTTTCAAAAATCAAATGGTTATAGGAAGCCTGTAAGGAACCATGTGGCTAAGAAACAAGCTAAATCCAAAAGCCACATAAGGAAAAAGACTGAAAAAGAATGTGTCACAATGTGGGTTCCTAAAAGCACTAGTGTTAGTACTGCTGCCTCTGATAGTACTGCTACCTCCGATAGTACTGCTGCTAGCAGTATTAACACAGTTAGTACCTCTGCTAGCAGTATTAACACTGCTAGTACTTCTTCTAGAAGCAATACTGCTGCTAGCAGTGTTAGGACTGCTAACACTGTTAGTACCTCTTCTAAAGATAATACTGCTTCTAGTGTTTGTACTGCTAGACCAATCATTTTGACAAAGTACTCCAGTACTGAAGTTCCTCAGGTAGAAAAACTTATCCAAACTGAATGTAAGTACTTTGATGAGCAAGGGAGACCCAAGACCACTTTGGCTTGGGTTCCCAATAAAAACTAATTGATTTATCTTATGTGCAGGGCAACCAACAGCTCAAGGGGAAGAGCATCTGGCATGTTGATAGTGGTTGCTCCAGGCACATGACAGGTAACATGGCCTGCCTCAAGAATTTCAAAAGAATTGATGGAGGACATGTTGCTTTTGGGAATAATCCTGCAGGAGGTAAGATAAGTGGTAAAGGTGATGTATCAAAAGGTAAGATGACATTTGAGGATGTTTACTATGTTGAGCAATTGAGATACAACCTGTTAAGTGTATCACAGGTCTATGACAAGAAACATAGTATATTATTTACTGATTCTGAATGCATTATTCTTGCTCCTGGATTCAAAGTAGTTGATGAAAACATGATACTATTGAGAACTCCTAGAAAGGATAACGTGTATTGTTTAGATTTAGAAAGTGTTTCATCTGATTCATCCCTAAACTATTTGGTATCAAAAGCTTCAATGGATGAATCATCACTATGGCACAGAAGGATGTGTCACATGAATTTTAAAACAATGAATAAGCTTGTTAAACATAATCTTGTTAGGGGTTTACCATCAAAAGTTTATTCATGTGATGATCATTGTGTTGCCTGTCTCAAAGGAAAACAACACAAAACTTCTCATAAGTCCAAAGAGATAAACACTATCTCAAATCCTCTTCAGTTGTTGCATATGGATCTGTTTGGCCCTATAAATGTCATGAGCGTTGGCAAGAAGTCATACTGTTTAGTTATTGTTGATGATTACTCTAGATTTACTTGGGTATATTTTCTGAGAACTAAAGATGAGACAAGTGGACTGATCAAATCTTTTATTCTTAGAATTGAAAACCAATCAAATCAAAAAGTGAAAGTCATTAGATCAGATAATGGGACTGAATTTAAAAACTTTGATCTAAACACCTTTTGTGAGAAAAAGGAATTGAGAGACAATACAGTGCTCCTAGGACTCCACAACAGAATGGTGTTGCTGAGAGAAGGAATAGGACACTGATTGAGGCTGCTAGATCTCTGTTAGCTGATTCAAAATTACCCACTACTTTTTGGGCAGAAGCAGTTAATACTGCTTGCTATGTCTAAAACAGAGTTTTAGTAATAAAGCCTAAAAACAAGACACCTTATGAGCTTTTTCAGAAAAAGAAACCATTTATTGGATTTTTCAAACCATTTGGGTGTCCTTGTACAATTCTCAATACCAAATCTCACTTAGGTAAGTTTGATAGCAAAGCAGATGATGGTTTTCTTGTTGGTTACTCATCTCAGAGTAAGGCTTACAGAGTGTTTAATACCTCTTCTAGAATAATTGAAGAAAGTGACAATGTCAAATGCAATGAGAACACACCAAATACTATTGGTTCAGGTCCTGATTGGCTATTTGACATTGATTCACTCACTAATTCTTTGGGTTTCAGTAGTGATGTAAATGCAGGACAAAGGGATGCACCACCATCAGATCACAAAATTCAGTCTGTGATATTTCTACTCCCTACCATTGATCCTATTAACTTCTGTGACCAAGAAAAGGAAGCTGAACCCATTCTGAATGAAGAAGAGAGAAGAATAGAGGAAAATCAGCCTTCAAGTCCAATTTCCAGAGAGTCTGAAGTGACTGAAGAAGCTGAAGAAAATCAAGACTTAAATGAGTCAAATCTGGATGTGATCTTACAAGAGGAATCTGGTCATCAATCAAGAACTCAGAAAAATCATCCTCCTGAGTTGGTAATTGGAGACATTGCTTCTCCCATGATGACTAGGAATCAAAGCAGACTTCAAGAGCTTCAAGATCAGCAAAATACAGTTAATACTGTACTCACTTGCTTTCTATCCCAAATTGAGCCCAAAAAGGCTTATGATGCTATGAAAGATCCAAGTTGGATAGAAGCAATGCAAGAGGAGCTGCTACAGTTCAAGTTACAGAATGTTTGGAACTTGGTGGACCTTCCAAAAGGTCATAGGGCAATTGGCACCAAGTGGATTTTCAGAAATAAGAAGGATGAGAGAGGAATTGTGATCAAGAACAAAGCCAGACTGGTTGCACAAGGGTATACTCAGGAAGAAGGTATAGACTATGAGGAAGTCTTTGCTCCAGTTGCAAGGATTGAGGCAATTAGGTTGTTTCTAGCCTATGCCTCATATATGAAGTTCAAGGTCTACCAGATGGATGTAAAAAGTGCTTTTCTATATGGGACTATAGATGAAGAAGTGTATGTCTGTCAACCCCCTGGATTTGAGAATCCATTATATCCTGACAGAGTGTACAAGTTAAAGAAGGCACTTTATGGTCTACATCAAGCCCCAAGAGCATGGTATGACACCCTGTCTACCTATCTCTTGGAAAATGAATTTGAAAGAGGAATCATTGATAAGACCTTATTCATTAAAAGGAAAAAGAAGGACACCCTACTTGTTCAGATCTATGTGGATGACATCATCTTTGGATCCACAAATGATCACATGTGTAAAGACTTTGAGGAGTTAATGCACAAGAGATTCAAGATGAGTTCCATGGGTGAACTAACTTTCTTCCTTGGGCTTCAGGTGAAACAGAAGAAGGATGGGATTTTCATATGCCAATCCAAATATGTGAAAGACATCCTGGATAAGTTTGGGTTATCAGACTCAAAGCCAGCAAGCACACCAATGGAGACACACAAACATATCAATGCTGATCTTGAGGGGGAGGATGTGGATGTCCATCATTACAGATCAATGATTGGATCACTCATGTATCTCACAGCCTCTAGACCAGATATTATGTTTCCAGTATGTGTATGTGCCAGATTTCAAGTTACTCCAAAGCAATCACACCTTCATGCAGTCAAGAGGATATTTAGATACCTAAGAGGGCAACCTAGATTAGGTCTCTGGTATCCTTATGAATCATCTTTTGATCTACTTGCATACTCAGATAGTGACTTGGGTGGAGCTAACATGGATAGGAAGTCTACTTCAGGTGGATGTCAGTTTTTGGGTGCAAGACTAGTATCTTGGCAGTGTAAGAAACAAACCACAGTGTCCTTATCTACCACAGAAGCTGAGTATATAGCTGCTGCAAGCTGCTGCTCTCAGGTTCTATGGATACAGAATCAGATGCTGGACTATGGGGTAACATTTCTGCACACTCCAATCTTCATTGACAACAACAGTGCTATTAGCATTGTTAACAATCCAGTCAAACACTCAAAAACAAAGCACATAGAGATCAGGTATCACTTTATTCGAGATTGTAATGAAAAGAAACTAATTCAAGTTGCTAAAGTTCATACCAATGACCAGTTTGCTGATCTATTCACAAAAGCTTTTGATGTGGGTAGATTCACCTTCTTGGTAACAAGTGTGGGCATGATCAACCTTGAATAAAGTCATGATTTTCAGTTTTTATACCTGTATTTCCTTCTATATTTGGTACTACTAACTCTTTTTCTCAGGATCTTCTGTATGACTAAGATTGACAAGTGTTGAAAAGTGCAAGGATAGTTACTACTGCCAGTGGATAGTTACTACTGCCAGTGCATAGTTACTACTGCCAGTGCCAGTTAATACTGCTTCGTACTTAATACTGCCAGTGCCAGTTAATACTGCTTCGTACTTAATACTGCATGTGTCGTTAATACTGCTTTAAAAGAAAAATTAGGGCTACTACTGCTATAAATACCTCTTTCAGCCCGCCAAAGTTCATAACGTCTCTTTGAATTCTATTCATCTCTCTCTCTTTCTAACTATTCTCTTCCAAGAATCTCTGTTTTCTGTCAAGAATCCTCAGGTACAATGGAGTTTATCGACGAACACAATGAGATTGCCATGCTCCAGAAGCCAAAACAGTCCGCAAGTTTTCACGACATTGTGGATTTCCTCAAGTCCACGCATATATCCTATGCCCTAACGGTGACCCCGACAATCTACATTGAGCATCAGAAGCAGTTATGGGAAAATGCCACCGTGATGTCTGAAGATGGGCAGAAAATCATCAAACAAGGGTGTGTGACAAACCCTTGAATGTTTCAGAGGAGCTTATTCGCATCACTCTTCGATTGAATGATGCCTCAGGTATGACGTCTATTCCCAATGACGAACTATACTCAACTTTAACGAGAATGGGGTATGAAGGTCCCATTGGAATCTTTAAGTTTTTCAAGTCTAAATTTTCTACACAATGGCGATTCTTTGTTCATACCTTAATGCATTGCATGTCAAAGAAAACTACTGGATGGAGTGAGTTTAGCAGTACCATTGCTTATGCTCTGGTCTGCTTGGCCACTGCCAGGAAGTTTAATTTTTCACAAATGATTTTCAATGATCTTGTGTCAAACCTGGAATCCAAAAAGAGTTTTTATATGTACCCAAGGTTTGTCCAAGCAGTGATTACTCAGGAATTGACGGATTTGCCTCAATTTACTGAGGTATATGTACCTAAACCCCCTAAAGGAAAGGTCTTCTAAAATATGAGAAGAACTTCCAGGGACTCGGAAGGAGTTGACACTCCATTGTTCTCTACAATGATGGGTGTGTCCCACACACAAGAAGGTATGGCATCAGGGTCAAGGCCCTCATTAGACCAACCCACTGATAGCCAAACCCCACCTTCAATCACCAAAGAAATCCCTCAGTCCATTCTTCAAAGACCCACTCCAAAAGTAACCAAAAAGTTTACAAGAAGAAAGGTACACAAGTCTCCTTCCCTTGATGTACCTCCTAAAAGCCCAAAGCCTTTAAGGCCTCTATTGGAGCATTCTCCAAAAGAGAATATCGAAAGGGAAACCACAGGGGTGTCTCCCAACCCCAAGAAGGTGCTCACTAAGGAGAAGGTTGAGCATGTGAGTAGCAAGGCTGCCACTACTTCTGCTAGCACAGAGAAGGACAGTGGTAACATAACTAAGCCCTTCCTCACGGCAACTCAGAATGAGAAATCATTCAGAGGTCCCAGGTGCCAAGAAACCACGGGGGTAGGCAGTGCTTTTGCTAGGCAAAAGACACCTACTAAAATTTCCAGTGATCCTTTAAAGGAGGTAAAAACTCCTAAACACGGTGAGGATAGATATACATATGAGGAATTGATGGAAACCATTGCCAATATCAACACAGATGTTGTAAGTCAGCAAAAGGAGATAGATGGACTCAAGAAAGTGGTCCTATATCAACAAACACAGCTTGAGAAACATAAGAAGCTGATTACAAAGTTGATGCACAGGAAGAAGAAATCTCAGTTTGTTCTTAAAAGAAGAAGCCCCAACAATGATGCTCCCAAAAAGGGGGAGTCAGAAGCTGAATTCAACATGGAGAGTGCACAGGAAAAGGGGGAGAATGAGTGTGTTGAAGAAACTGCAAAAGAAGCAGAAACTGAACCAGCAGCAGAAAAGGTTAATGCTGCTGAAATTACAAAAGAAGCAGAAACTGAACCAGTAGCAGAAAAGGTTAATGCTGCCGAAAGACAAAAAGAAGCAGAAACTGATCACGCAGCAGAAACGGTTAATGCTGCTGAAATTCAGAAAGAAGCAGAAACTGAACCAACAGCAGAAACAAAAGAAGCAGCAGAAACCATTCTAGAAGCAGCAGAAACAGAAGAAGCAGCAGAAACAAAGGAAGCAACAGAAACTAAAAAGCATACTTTGGAAGAAGTTGAAGTGGCAGAGGCTTTGATTAAAGCCAAACATGACACTCCTAAAAAGCAAGAAGAAACCCTGGGTGAAAAGATGGAGTCACTGAAAAGAACAAGAACCAAGTCTATAGCTACCAAGATGAGAGTTGTCAAGAAACCTAGGGTAGAAAAAGTGGTAGAAGAAGAAAAAGAAGATGATGTTTCAGAAAAGAAAGATGATACAAAGGTTGCTGAAGAAGAAGTAGTAACTCCATCAGGTCAACCAAATGCTCAATGTGATATGTATATCACTGTGGTTAATACTGATCCAATCAAAGCTGACCCATTATCTTCCATGCCTCCTGAGATCATCTTCTGGGATACCTTGGTAGATCAGAGAAAGAAGTACATTAGAGTCAAAAGAGCAGATGGGAAGTTTGAGGTCTGTTCTATATGGGGAAAACTTATCAGAATGTGCTCTAGATCTGACATAGAGGAGATGTACAAGGTTGGAATGAAGCTGTATGGAAATATGCTGAATGAGAAAGGGATGTCTATCACCAAAATGGTTCTTGAATACCTGTGCTTAATGTTCAAACCAGAAGCAGTTCAGTATATGATAGAAAGAAATTTTCAAGCCATTACCAACTGGATGCTCATTGAAAAATGTGGAGTGTATGTCATCACACTTGACCATACATATCATGAGTATTATTTGGTGGATGTTGCATACAAGCACAGCATGAAAAGGTTGAATGGAATGCTACATGCTAAGTTGGCTTCCAACAAGGATTCTGAAATGGGAAGATACTTGGTGAGAAGGATTATCAATCAAAGTCTGGGTTTGAATCATGATTTATGCGTTCATGATTAGGTTTTGGAAGCATCATCTGAAGAACTTGACTTCTCAACCTAAAAAGTCAAGTTAGGGGGAGATTGTTGGGAACTGAAGATTTGCTAAGTATGGTTAGTACTGCCAGAACAACAATACTACTACAAGGACAACAATACTACTGCCAGAGCAAGGTTAGTACTGCAAGAAAAAGTTAATGCTGCTGGAATAATGTTAGTACTGCTTATGCATAGTTACTACTGCAAGTAAAAGTTAATGCTGCTGGAACAAGGTTAGTACTGCTAGTGAAATTTAATGCTGCTGGAACAAGGTTAATACTGCTCGTGCATAAAGATGTTAATGCTGCTTGTGATCATGATTATGGAATGCGAGAATGTTGGAGATAAAGATGGAATGATTGAAGATAAGCATGAAAGAATATTCTGAAGATCAATTTTGTTTTGATAGTTATTTTGTAATTATTTTGTATAAATAGATGTTGATAGATAGCTATCCGGTACGAGAGATTTCTGAATTTGTTTTTGTTTTAGAGAGAATTAACCTCAAGGTTTAGAACCCTATTTCTAGAGAAGTAGAAGTCGTCTTGTTGAGCCTGTTCAACAAGATTGAGGTTTGGTTGTAAACTTGTGAGTTGAAGTATTGAATACAATCAGATTGTGTTTTTCTGATTAGTTGTTCATTGAGTGTGTTTGAATTAAAGTTCTATTCCGCAAGATTCTTTAATTCTGATTTCTAAGTATAATTGTTCTTGTTTGGAATCGATCCTGACAGGAGTTCTTCGACCCACCTTATTTTCGCAGCTTTGAGTCTATTCTTGATCGAATTAATGATGACTTTGTTGCTAGATTCTGCAAGACCATTAGATTGAGGGTAACGTGTGGCTGAGTTCGTAAGTGTGATATTACGAACCTTGCAGAACTGTTGACTGCGATCACTTATGAATTGTGATCCGTTGTCACATACGATTTCAGAGGGTATTCCAAACGTGCAGATAATGTTAGTATGGATAAAAGAAATGACTTCTGTATCCCTGACTTGGGAGAAAGCAATGGCTTCTATACACTTAGAAAAATAATCCGTAAGGACTAATAAAAAGACTCTCTGCCCAGGGGCAGGAGGTAACATACTGACGATATCCATTCCCTATCTCATGAAGGGACATGAGATCAATGTCGAATGCAAAGGTTCTGAGGGTTGATGGATCATACCTGTGTGTCTTTGAAAGGTGTCACAGCCTTGGAAGTACCTGATCACGTCTTATCGTAAGGTCAGCCAGTAGTAACCTTGTCGTGAGATTCAGTTTGCTAGGCTACGAACTCCTGAATGATTACCACATTCACCTTCGTGAATTTTTTTCATAGTTTTTTGCACCTGGGTTTGGTTGTCGATGCATCTTAAGTTTGTACCTGTTGATGATCGCCGATAAAGTTTATCACCAATCATGACATATTTTGAAGCATCACTTTGGAGTTTTCGAGCTTCCATCCTATCTTAGGTCAATTGGCCGTGCATGAAATAATTCTTGATATCGTACGACTAATTATTTTCATCATCGAGGACATGAATTTTTTCAGAATCCTCGATAGACGAGGTCGCAAGATGGATCATAGGGATGGAGTCGAATGACAGATTACTGAGTGTAGACCAGAGATTTGCTAGTGCTTCGGCTTGAGTATTCTGATCTCTTGGGATTTGCTCGATTGAAAATGGATCGAACATTTTTTACTTTTCTTTTGCTACTGATTGCGGAAAATCGTATAGGCCCACAAAGTGACCACAATGTTACCACAATGGCGGTGCAAGTGCACACCATACATTATGATCGCTATAAGTAATAAAGTGGTAGTAATACTGAGATCGTTTCGACAGGGACTGATCAACTAAGAATCCGAGACATTCATGAACTTCTAGTACTTGTTTGGGTTGTGAAAAGGTTATCAATTTTTATTGGTTATAATTAAAATAAAGAAATAAACTTCTTATATTAAAGAGGGGGTGTGGGTATGAGCTTTTCTTAAGATATTCGCAATAGCAAAATGGTTAGAAGCTTTGTGTCATGAAGGTGTTCATAAGAATCTCGATCTCTCGAAAGTGAATTATTATGAACCATGGCCACAAAGTTCCCATTTCTGCCGAATTTTAATCTTGCCAATTTAATTAAGTTTGACTCTTAAACATCAAGTTCTACCAATATGGAGATTTATACCCAAATCTCTTTGTGATATAAATCTAGATCGGCGTTTGAACCTTAATAAATCATACAAAACGCATCTCTCGACGTGGTTATCAAAGACTCTCTCAAATCTTTGTGCATCTCTAAATCCATACTTCGAATCCGCCCCTCTCGAGGTCAAGATCTAATATTAACACTTCATAGTGATCGGCTTATCCGCGTTGAGTATAAGTCCCGACTCATGTGACAAATAATAAGATTTAGTAGAAATGACAACACCCAAATGCTTACTTAGTCTTAAGCTTGGCTCACACCCACACCCATTAAGGTGATTAGCTCATACTGAAAGAAAATAAAGCAATGAAAGTAGAATAATAATTAAGAAACATTCTCATTAATAATTAAAGTCTTACAATACAAGGAAATAAATACGACAATTATAAAGACAAGTATTTAAAGGCAATAATGTAAATACTAGAAAGTAAAAACTACAACTAAGACTAGAGAGAGAGAGAGAGAGAGAGAGAGCTCTTCAAGCTCCAAGAGATGATCTTCAATTGTTGAGGAAACCTTCTTTATATAGTGGAAGAAAAGTGGGTTGCTACACCCTTTTACCTAAAATGTATACACCATCCTTTAACCAAAAGTCCTTCCACTTCAACCCTTTATTCCTTGGTCAAAGTCTTATCCAAAAACTAACTTTATCCTAGCTTTCTTCTTTAAATTTTCGTCCATATCTTTCATAATCTTAAGATGGATCTGCCCACAGTGGTATGATTGTGACCACTGTCAAAAGTGACTATTTTTAGCAAATTTTACTCTTTGGTTTATTATTACCCTTTGCAAACTTTTTAGACCAAAAGAAAGAGAAAGAAGCAAAATGGGTATAAAAATTACATAAAATTGGGCGTTTTAAACAACAACTAACTCTAAAAAACAAGAGTTATCATACCCCCAAACTTGAGGTATTACTTGTCCTCAAGTAAAAAAAGATCGAAAAATTAATAAAATAAAAACTTATAGAGAGGGTGTTGATAATTTCACTAGCTCGAGAGATGTACAACTTTCTTCCTTAAATCGTTTGGACTCGCAATTAATCGGTAGGACTTTTCAGGTACGTGTTTTGGGGTTCAAAAAGCGTTTTCTTCCCCCAAACTTATTTCATACGACCAAAAGGTTTGAAATGAGTTTTGATTTTTATGCTTTTTATTTGGTGGTATATATATATGTTTTTTTTTCTCGTTTATATATATGTATATATACATATATATTTATAAATAAAAATGAAGTTGATATCCCCCCAAACACTAAATGGCCAATTGGCCTCATTGGACAAGTTGGTGTTTTATTTAGTGGCTTGGGTGAACAAACGGAAATTGTATCGGATTAAATTTAGAAAGATCGCCTACGTCCTTTTAATCGAGGAATACGCGAAAATTACCGAAGAAAGTGGTACTTGAAATAATGCATGACTAAATAATTTTTTTTTAAACTTTTCAACACCAATAAGGAGCATAAAACGAAAAATTCGCTATATATTACACAAAATGCGAATTTTTCCAAAGTTGCAACCACGTCTAAAAGTCTAGCCAAAATAAACTAATACCCACAAGATATGATAGCAAAAAAATACATGTTTCGCACAAGGGTATTAATAAACCAACAAGTAATTTAGACCGTGGGAGCATGATAACCGGAAGAAGTAGCCGGTGGTTCAGTAGTCGGATTTGAAGGCGGCGGTGGAATCGGAATACGAGTCTGCAGGGGGCACAATCCGGAAGAAAATCGCGAGAACTGAGTTGCAAGAAGTTGGTAATGATGTAAATGGATCTTACGACTCACTCGGTTCCAATCCATTTGGTATGCCCAAATTCGTTCGGTTCGCCGTACGTGGGTACTAAACTGATCGGTCAAAAGTTGCAAGGAATTTGCGATTGCTTTAAGCTGTAAGTTTGTTTCCTCTTGTTGACCGGCTAAAACATCCAACCAAGTCTCCGACCCATAACCCGTAGCGGATGGTGGAATCGGAGTCATCTGAAAAGGGACCAAGGGTGGTACGGATTGAGACTCGGCGCCGGATGGAGCAGCGGTAACTGTAGGAGCAGCAGTAGTGGCTTGGACTGTTTCGTCGGGTACGGGATTGTAATAACCAGGTATGTATTTGGTTTATTTAAAAGTGTTACTTTAATTAAATTATGGAGTTAGAAGTCAAGGGGTAAGTTTTAATTTTAATTTGGAAGTTAGAGGGTGTGTTTTGCCTAATAAGAAGAGTATAGGGTTTGTTTGGTCTTATTACCAAACTCATTCACTACCACCGCCACATTCACCTCAATTAGAAGGAGGTGTCTCATTTGGGTTAAGTATGAACTCAGTTGGTTGAGATATGCATGTATGTCGCAATAGTGGGTTGCGACATTGATGAGTTTTGCGACATTCATGGGTATCGCAACAGTGGGTTGCGACTTAAGTTATATCGCAGCAGTTGGATGTGATATGAGGGACATATCGCAATGGTCAGTTGCGATATGGAGAGATATCGCAGTAGTTGGTTGTGACATGGTACTGTGTCGTAATAGTTGGTTGCGATATGGGTTGTGTATTGCGACATGGGGTTATCACAATAGTTGGTTGCGATATGAGTCGAGGATTTTGGAAATTTTAGAGATTTAGTCTTTAAAAGTAATATTTGTATTTATGTGGTACAGATTCTGTGAATTTGGGCTAAAAGAATTGGAGTGCTTGGTAATAGCTTGGAAGGTTTTTTGGTGATAAGCAAAACAGGTGAGTTTTACTTAAAAATGTTTTTAAACTGGGATACATATATGTGTGTATTGGATATGTGATTAATGATGTGTTTATATGCTTATGTTGAAAATATAATATGTTGAGGTGTATATTATATTTACATGAGTATTATACGAGAGTATATTGGCCGGGCTTAGGACCGGTGGTGTTGGTTGTAGTACTCGTACGACGGTGTTGGCTGTAATTGTTGTATAGCGGAGTTAATTTATTAGTTGGCTTGCAACCAACTAATATGGCCATGGGAATAAGGAAGGAAAGTACACGAAGTGTGAGTTTTAAGTGATATCTGTGATTGTGTTATATGTATGGGATTTATGTAAATGATTTCAAACTAACAGGGATTTTCTCACTTAGAGCGTTAGGTCTAACCCTCATTTTGTTTAAAAATATATATTCCAGGTCGTGAAGCAAACAAAGACAAGTGATAGGAAAGATCTAGAGATTTCTTTCGAAGAACCGTGAAGCATTTTTGTGTCTATCATGTTTAGTAATTATTCGAAAAGAAGTTTGTACTGAAAGACTTACTTTGTTAAGTTAAGGGACCATAAATGAAATATGATGTATCTTTCTTATGAAATATATGTTATTTGTATGTATTTGGAAATCGGGTTGTTACAGATGGTATCAGAGCTCTAGTTTAAGGGATTTAGGTATTTGTATCGGTACCTAGACTTAAACTGCATGTGAAGTAGGTTGTCCCTATTATTTTAGAACCTTGGGATGAATAACTATAAAAGGTAGAAGGAACATCATGTAAGGTAATTTCAGATTACACCTGGCCAGTGTAATTGTGATCTTATAGGTACATGTTTGAACCGGAATTCCTTGTTATATGGGGTATGTGCTTATGTGTATATTAATCTTGTCTGAATCTACAGAATGGCGAGTGGTACTCGACAAACAAATCGGGAAGGAGGAGGAAACCCGAATAGAATCAATCCAACAGCCGAAGGAAGGGGAAGAGGGGGAGAAAGAGGCAGAGGCAGATCTGGGGGCAGAGTTCAGGGGCGCGGTACGGAATTTGTTACGAGAGACGACTTAGCGGCCGAAATGGGAAGATTACAGGCAAATATCCAGGCTATGTTTAACCAGACTCACAATACTGAAACAGAAAGACCAGATCCTACACATGAAAAAGAAATGCCTATTACTCCTACTGTTGTACCAGTAATGAAAAAGTGTGATTATAAAATGTTTCTTAGTTGTAAGCCTCCGACCTATTCAGGAGACCGGGATCCAGTGAAAGCTATACGATGGCTGAAGGAAGTAGAAGCTGTCTTCAAGACTAGTAAGTGCGCGGGGATAAAGTACTTTATGGAACTGCAATGTTGAAAGGTGACGCTTTATATTGGTGGGAAGCTCATATTTCTTCGGGAGGTTCTGACATATATTCTACCTTTTCGTGGGAAGAACTTGTTATAGCTTTAAGGAAACAGTTCTGTCCTCATGCAGCAGTCAAATAATTGGAGGAAGAGTTTATGAACTTGCAGCAAGGAAATTTATCTGTTCGGGACTACACTGCTCGTTTTCCGGAAAAATCTCGTTTTGCGGAGTATTATGTTGCCACAGAGGCCATGAAGATTGAAAGGTTTATCTTTATGTTGAATGCATAAGTCAGAAGTTTTGTAATTGCTAAAGGACCAGAAACCTTCTCCACTGCAGTAGACACCACGAAAACCGTGGAGAAGGATAAAGGAAGAAATACTAGCGATAAAGGTGCGGGAAAAAGAAAGTGGGAAGGACCACAGTATGATCAGAAAAAGTCCAGGTTTCAGAGGTTTGGTAACCGCATGCCTTTCCGAACAGCGGAGACACCTAGTCCAAAGTGTAATCGTATTCACCAAGGAAATTACCAAGTAGATTCTCGGATTTGTTATAGGTGTGGGAAGACCGGCCATATTGCAAAAAATTGTCAAGTAACGCGGTTTTGTTTCTCATGCAATTCTCCGGACCACATTCATCCGGATTGTCCGCAGGGAAGAATACAGCAGGGTGGTACATCAGGAAGACCAACGGGTGTTAGACCGATAGTACCAAGATTAGAGTCGCCCAGAACAAGAGGTCGTTCATTTCAGATGACAGCAAAAGAAGCGGAGGAAACTCAGGACGTGGTTACAGATACATTCTTAATAAACTCTACACGTGCTAAGGTGTTATTTGACTCTGGTGCAAACCGATCGTTTGTGTCTCCTTCATTTGCTACTTAAATGTGTTTAAAGCCTAAAGTGTTAGATCATGCTTTGATGATAGATACTGCAAATGATAACCAAGTATCGGTTAAAGAAGTTTTTCATAGTTGTGTGATAAATATAAAGGGGTGCGAGGTACCTATACAACTTTTTCCTATAGCTTTGATCGAGTTCGATGTGGTAGTGGGGATGGATTGGTTAGCTGAGAATCAAGCTAACATAGTTTGCGATAAGAAGTTAATAAATGTTGTCTTACCTGAGAAGGGGCCAGTAGTGATTTATGGTGATCGTAGAAATCATCAGTCTTGCCTTATATCTATGATAAAAGCCCGTAAGTGTATTAATAAAGGTTGTCCGAGTTACTTAGCTTATGTGACAGATACTGAGCTAGAGAAGACTAATTTGGAAGATATTCCAATTGTTAGTGAATTTCCAGAAGGTTTCCCCGAAGACTTGAATAGTCTTCCGCCCGTTAGAGAAGTAGAGTTTGGTATAGATCTGATTCCTGGAGCTGCTCATATAGCTCATGCACCGTATCATTTAGTGCCACCAGAGATGAAAGAAATGATGACACAATTGTAGGATCTTTCTGATAAAGGCTTCATCAGACCCAGTTCTTCGCCGTGGGGAACATCGGTTCTGTTTGTGAAAAAGAAGGATGGTTCGATGAGAATGTGTATTGACTACCGAGAACTAAATAAGCGCACGATCAAGAACAAGTATCCGCTTCACAGAATTGATGACCTCTTCGATCAATTAGTTAGAGCTTGTTATTTCTCCAAGATTGATCTAAGATCCGGTTATCATCAGCTGGAGGTTAAAGAAGAAGACGTTCTGAAAACTGCTTTTTGCACAAGACACGGTCACTATGAATTTTTAGTAATGCCGTTCGGACTAACAAATGCTCCAGCTGCCATTATGGATTTAATGAACCGGGTATGTAAGCCATATCTCGATAAATTTGTTATTGTATTTATTGATGATATCCTTATCTATTCCCGATCCAAAGAGGATCACACACAACATCTTCGTTTGATTCTGGAGTTGCTAAAGAAAGAAAAGTTGTATGCTACATTTTCTAAATGTGAATTCTGGCTACCAGAAGTTCAATTTCTAGGGCATGTAGTTTCCGAGAAAGGAATTCAAGTTGATCTGATGAAAGTTGAAGCGATTGAAAAGTGGGAACCGTCGAGAACGCCAACCGAAGTACAAAGTTTTCTGGGTTTAGTCGGCTACTATCGGAAGTTTATAAAAGATTCCTCTCGTATCGCGATGCCTTTGACTAAGCTGACTCAGAAGAATATAAAGTTTGAATGGAGAGCAGAACAGGATGAGGCATTCCGGATATTGAAAGAGAAATTGTGTCGTGCGCCGATTCTGTCATTACCCGAAGGTTCCGAGGACTTTGTTGTTTACAGTGATGCTTCCAAACTAGGATTAGGATGTGTACTTATGTAGCGTGGAAAGGTTATTGGTTATGCTTCCCGTCAACTAAAAGATCATGAAAAACAGTATTCTACGCACGACATGGAACTTGCAGCAATTGTTTTCGCGTTGAAGATTTGGAGACATTATCTTTATGGTTCTAAATGTCAAATTTCTACCGATCACAAGAGTCTCCAACAACTTTTCGATCAGAAGGAACTAAATATGAGGCAAAGAAGATGGCTAGAATTGGTGAACGATTACGACTGTGAAATTCTTTATCACCCGGGAAAGGCGAATGTAGTTGCTGATGCACTGAGTCGTCAAGAAAGGAGCTGAACAATAAAAGCTATTTCACTACGAACTGAACTTCTACCTAACATATTTGACGAATTACAGAAGTGTCAAGTAGAAGTCTATCAAGAAGAACATTTGAAATTAGAACGGTTAGTGGGGATATCAGCATTGCTTGTAAAAGATGATCGTGCATTATTGTGTCTGGGGAACAGAATTTGGGTGCCTCGTTTGGGTGGTTTATGTGACCGGGTACTTCAAGAAGCTCATCAGTCTCGATTCTCTATACATCCAGGTACGAATAAGATGTATAAAGATCTAAAACAATTTTATTGGTGGTCGGGAATCAAAAGAAGCATTGCTCAGCATGTGGAAAATTGTACTACTTGTAAGAAGGTAAAGATTGAACATCAAAAGCCGTTTGGTCAGTTACAGCGTCTGGAAATACCGATGTGGAAATGGGAGCAGATTACTACGGATTTCATCACAAAGCTACCAAGGACTCCGAAGGGATTTGATGCCATTTGGGTGATTGTTGACAGGTTGACAAAGTCTGCTCACTTCTTACCAATAAAAGAAGCTGATTTGTTGGAACGATTAGCCAAGCTGTACATTAATGAAATAGTAACTCGACATGGAGTTCCAATCTCGATTATTTTTGATCGAGATAGTCGTTTTACTACAAGATTTTGGAGGAGTTTTCAAAAAGTAATGGGGACACAGATAAAGTTAAGTACAACATATCATCCTCAAACTGACGGTCAGAGTGAAAGAACAATCCAGACTTTAGAAGATATGCTACGTGCTTGCATTGTTGACTTTGGGGGATCGTGGGATAAGCATTTGCCGTTGATCGAATTTGCCTACAACAACAGTTATCATTCCAGCATACAAGCGGCACCGTTTGAGGTATGGTATGGTAGAAAATGTCGAACGCCTCTGTGTTGGAATGAAGTGGGAGATAAACAATTAGCAGGACCAGATATAGTACAGTTAACAGCAGATAAGATTACTCAGATTCAGGAAAGATTGAAAGTGGCTCAAGACAGATAGAAAAGCTACGTTGATCGACGCCGGAAACCGTTAGAGTTTCAAGTTGGAGATTTTGTAATGTTAAAAGTCTCACCTTGGAAACGAGTTATTCGATTTGGAAAGCAAGGTAAACTTAGCCCGAGATATATTGGACCGTTTGCAATTACAGAAAGAATCGGGGAAGTAGCTTACCGATTAGATTTACCACCAGAGTTAAGCAGGATTCACAACGCCTTTCATGTGTAGAATTTTCGAAAGTGTTTGGTTACACCAGATCAAGCAATATCTCTACCAGATGTACAAGTTGATGAAAAGCTAATTTATGTGGAGGAACCTGAAGCTATTGTTGACTGTAAAGTCATGGTTCTGCGGAATATGGAGATCAGACAAGTGAAAGTTCAGTGGCGACATCATAGAGGTCAGGATGCTATGTGGGAATCAGAGTCAGAAATGAGAGCCAAATACCCTCATCTTTTCGCTTAACTGAATTCCAGGACAGAATTATTTTAAGGGGGAGATATTGTAATAACCAGGTATGTTATTGGTTTATTTAAAAGTGTTACTTTAATTAAAATATGGAGTTAGAAGTTAAGGGGTAAGTTTTAATTTTAATTTGGAAGTTAGAGGGTGTGTTTTGCCTAATAAGAAGAGTATAGGGTTTATTTGGTCTTATTACCAAACTCATTCACTACCAACGCCACATTCACCTCAATTAGAAGGAGGTGTCTCATTTGGATATACTTAGCAAATATCCTAATTGTGTGTGTGTGTGTTTTCGGTCGAGAGAGAAAAGTGAGAGATAGAGCCGTAGAAAGGAAGAGGAAGAAGGACAAGAATTGTTGTTGGAATTAGAAGGTTCATCTTGTGAAGATTAAAGGTATGTATCCTCTTAATCTATCCTTTTTGTTTAGATAAAGTTTTATGTAAGTTTTTAGATAGGTTTTGATGAATTATGAATGTTATGGGAAATCTGAGCATATGATTAGGTTATGTTAATAGTCTTAAACATGTCTGCATAATTACAGCAACATGCATAGCTTAAAAGATTAGATTTCTGGGTTAAGAATGAACTCAGTTGGTTGAGATATGCATGTATATCGCAGTAGTGGGTTGCGACATTGATGAGTTTTGCGACATTCATGAGTTGCGACATGCTCATGGGTATCTCAACAGTGGGTTGCGACTTAAGCTATATCGCAGCAGTTGGTTGCGATACGTGGGACATATCGCAATGGTCAGTTGCGATATGGAGAGATATCGCAGTAGTTGGTTGCGACATGGTACTGTGTCGCAATAGTTGGTTGCGATATGGGTTGTGTATTGCGACATGGGGTTATCACAATAGTTGGTTACGATATGAGTCTAGGATTTTGGAAATTTTAGAGATTTTAGTCTTTAAAAGAAATATTTGTATTTATGTGGTACAAATTCTGTGAAATTGGGCTAAAAGAATTGGAGTGCTTGGTAATAGCTTGGAAGGATTTTTGGTGATAAGCAAAACAGGTGAGTTTTACTTAAAAATGTTTTTAAACTGGAATACATTTATGTGTGTATTGGATATGTGATTAATGATGTGTTTATATACTTATGTTGGAAATATAATATGTTGAGGTGTATATTATATTTACATGAGTATTATACCAGAGTATATTGGCCGGGCTTAGGACCGGTGGTGTTGGCTGAAGTACTCGTACGGCGGTGTTGGCTGTAATTGTCGTACAACGGAGTTAATTTACTAGTGGCTTGCAACCAACTAATATGGCCATGGGAATGAGGAAGGAAAGTACACGAAGTGTGACTTTTAAGTGATATATGTGATTGTGTTATATGTATGGGATTTATGTAAATGATTTCAAACTAACAGGGATTTTCTCACTTAGACCGCTAGGTCTAACCCTCATTTTGTTTTAAAATACGTATTCCAGGTCGTGAAGCAAACAAAGACAAGTGATAGGAAAGATCTAGAAATTTCTTTCGAAGAACCGTGAAGCATTTTTGTGTCTATCATGTTTAGTAATTATTCGAAAAGAGGTTTGTACTGAAAGACTTACTTTGTTAAGTTAAGGGACCATAAATGAAATATGATGTATCTTTGTTATGAAATATATGTTATTTGTATGTATTTGGAAATCGGGTTGTTACAGGGATCATTACGGTGCATGCGATTTATAGTGCCATGATCAATGGTAGATTTTCCGTATGTAATGGCATCGGTTTTTTAGGGGAACTTGTGCCACCATGAGTAACTTTGTGATAAGTCCCGGAAAAATAAGACGAGATCCAACACTTGTGGTGACTTGGCGAATCGCCTCATGAGCTAGTTGGCCAAGATCAATAGGCACCTCTTTGATTACACAATATAACAATACACATTTATCATATGATAAAGCGCAATCGTGGACGGTTGGTTCAAGATTGTGTCTTAAAAATTGGAACTACAATGCCGCCTCGAGATTTAAGTGGCTTGCAAAAATAACACGTCGTTTATTATCAATAGACCAATCATGGGGTGGAAATGTTAAAGTGGCCAAAATATCGTCATCATTGATAGGTAAAAAACCACCCGAAATTTAGGAACAAGAACACATAAAAGGAGGCGAAAGTCCAAAAGCCGCGTTGGTATTAGGCGCAGTCCAATCCACATTCTTTCCTCTAATATTAACTACCCAATGAGGCGAACACCCAATGGTAGCATAAAATTCCCGCACCTATGTTTCGTTAGTTTTACACGGAATCGGAACCAAATTTTCCCAATGTTGTGCGACAAGGTGGTGTCGAATATGCATGTAACCCGAAACAAGTTTCGGGTGAAAAACCTATACTATCAACAAACGATTTCTTTGAAAAAGATTATACCTTTGCGCCACGGGTCATGAACGAGATTGTTGAGATTGAGTACGAATGTTGTTTGGTAAATATGAATAATCGGCGTCCTCACTTCCGGGCTCGAAATCGACATCTTTAAGAACCACTTTTCCTTTTCGTCGAGATCGACGACAGGTTTCCGGGGACTGTGATGGTTCTTCCAAATCGACCGTATTCATCGTAAATGTGGTAGAGGTAGCCTCTACACCGCTACTGTTCCGTATCGGAGGGGTTGTGGTTGTGTTTTGTATAGCCGAAAATGGGGAAAATGGATCATTTCCCGCGTTTTGGCTACCTTCAAAACTAATAGCAATCCCATTAAATTGCCCGCCTTCTCTTTCCCCAATCGTATTAATACCGAATTATTCCCGGTTTAGGGGGTTAGCAAAGTGAGTTCGGTAATGTGGGTTTAGGTACTCTACATCCGAGTTAAGGGGTAACGGAGTGGTAATCGGTGGGGGAATGTTTGGAGAATGACGAGATGGCATAGAGAGGTTGAGATAGAGAGGTTGGTTACTGTTTGTGTGATGGAGGGGTTTAAGAGAGTGAGTGGTGGTTGTTGGGGAGATGAGAGGAAATGGGGTATAAGGGGGTGAAGAAGAAGGTACATGAGATGGGTTTGCCGAAGATGATGAATCCCGACCGCCGGCGATGGATGTTGTCAACGAGGCAGCAACGATCGATGAGGAGGACGGGGCTGAAGGCGACGACGAGCTGGCGATGGGTCCACCGACGCACATGGGTCGGATGAGTCGCCGACCGATTTTGTCTGGCCATGGAGGTTCTCGACAGGAAAGACAGTGAAAAGAGGGGAGGAGATGAAAGGGATGCGATGGTTGGAAGGTTTTTTTTAAACCTTGCTTTCTTTTTGTTTATTATCTAAAGTGTAAAAGGGGTTATGGTTAAAAAACAAAACTTGGGAACAGACATGTCTCAAAAAGAGAGGAATTGAAATGAAAAGTGTTAATGCCAAAAATCATCCAGAATGATAACTTAAGGTTGATTGTGAAGCTTAACAACTAAAGAAAGAAATCCTTTGACAAAGCAATGCGATAAAGACAGAAAAAGTAAATAAGACAAAGATTTTGGTGACGCGGGAAAAAACTCAACAAGGAAAAAACCCGCGGATGACTATGATGGTCGTCGCTGCATTATGGTCCTCAAACAGGGGCGATATCCTTGTGTTACGGATGTCGAGAGCACAATGATTACAATACAAATGATGGGAATGAAATAATTTGTAAAGTAGACAAGTGTATTGAACGTAAATATGAGTGCGTCGTGCGTAGAAACTAAATGTCGTGTGTATAAGTCGTGCATCGTGAGCGATCTTTTGAGAGAGAATTATTTGCTTTGAGTGCCTTTAGTACTCTGTGTGTGATTCCAGACTTCAGAGATGCGCAAATGGTGATTGAGCCTTTGTATTTATTGTCTTCGAGTGCTTTAATTGATTCCTTAAAAGCTTCAAATAACGGTCGTAACTGACGCTGAATTTTATGCTAGTAATGGTCTTCGTCGGTTATGACCGTTGATCATTAATGGCATTGAGCCTGCATTAAACACTGAAATCGTAACAGTAATATCGCATATTAGTCGGTCGAGGTCGTGAGGTTCCATACGACGGTCGTGTGTCGTGAGTAACTTTCGATTTCAACTTTGGTCAAGAGATAAAGTGTTTATGATTTTACTTTATTATGGAAAAGTGTAATAAATGTTCTCCCTGTTTTGGTCGTGGTCGACACGGGTGAAATTTTACCCAAACTGTTTGCCCCTAAAATTTAAAAATAGAGTTGCAAATTCAAATTTTAAATTTTCGTTAGTCGGACGTCTGGGGTCGTGACACGTGTCAAAAAGTCGCTTTAGATTCTTTGAAACTGGATCGGTCCAATTCCAACTAGAGGGGAAGTCAAAAAGGGGATAAGATTGTGACATCATGCTGACGCACGATCGTGCTTAACAACTGTAAATGCCAGGTGTCGACGATCCGTGCGGTCCTACGAAGAGACATGGCAACGTGTCGATCATCGAATGACTCGACTGTAACGTCCCAAAAATTACAAGGAAATTTAAATTTTCTAAAACATATATTCCATTATAAAACAACCACATTTTTAATAAACCGTAACTCAATTAAAGTTAATATCGTCAACTCAAACAGTCAAAAGAATTTATGCAGCGGAAATATTATAAATAAAATCTAAAAGTTCAAAAGTGTAAATTCCAACAATTCCCGACGCCTGCGCTTTGTGTGTACCGTCAAGCCCGACTGCCGCTCGCACCTGCAGTCACAACATATTGGGGAAGGGTAAGCTAAACGCTTAGTGAATCCAACCACACACGTAGGTAGCAACCCCACGCATATCACCCCTACTCGCAAGTAGACAACATCACCATCACTACGAATATCAAACCACATAATGATTATTATATAAGTACGAACCTCGGTCCCACCGAGTACACAAAACACATTAATACAAGCTCAGTCCCACCGAGCCCTCGGTCCCACCGAGTAAAGATTACTGTACTAGCTTAGTCCCACCAAGCCCTCGGTCCCACCGAGTAAAGATTACTGTACTAGCTTAGTCCCACCAAGCCCTCGGTCCCACCGAGGTGTACACATGCATAAATATTCCACATACGAATTCAACAAATCACAACCAGTTATCACATCCCAACTAGTTTATGTAAGCACATAAATACACGTAATAACATGTAACACAAAAGAACGACATACAAGAAATTCCTAACTACGCGGTGAGAGAACTCACCTCAAAGCAAAGCGACGCGCTCCCGAGCCGCAACACCAGCAAGTCAACCTTCCTCACATTTTCCCACCTAATTACGCACTAAAAACGTCAACGGAAGGTCCCAACTCACGACACCTTTACTAGATTTTATAAGACTAAACATTCCAGCTTTTTATCTAAAACATGGGTCTGTTCGGGACCTGTTTTACCCCCTTAAAACTGATAAATACAGAAATCAAATTCCATAATCACGAAGTTCTAAGTTTCACGGTTCCAGGGACGTATCGCACGCGTCCTAACGATTTTTCTATAATTTAATATGGATTTTACAAGAACGATTCGCAGAACAGCGAGAAACAGAACCTTTCAGTACAAAACGACGATTTTACATAGGCTAAGGTCCGAACTGGTTTTTCCCCAAAACATAGAAAAGTTACTAGGCTCAGAATGGGAACCTTTGACACCAGTTTCCTCCCAATCCGACATTCCTATCAGGAGTTATGCTCCATACAAAACAGGGACAAAAAGCTGTCTAAAATCCTGACCTGCTGTAAAAACCACACTTTTTCGCCTAGCTAGAGGCCGAACCAAACTTTCTCTAAAACACGAAAAACGTGCCCGACACAGAATGTGAACCGTGGGCACCGGATTCGCCTCAATCCGAGTTACGACGAGAAAGTTACGCACGATTGAAGAACTGGACAGAACACTAAAAAAATTACATAAAATGATAACCTTTTGAACTTGATCCCAATAAGACGTCTTAATCCAAACAGACCCGCAAAACAACTTGACTTACTGTTTTAGGGTTACCATGGTCTGAAACACACCAAGCACCACCCACTGCCGCCTCCGGAGGTGGTGGTGATTGGCGGTGACACGGTGGTTGCGGTTTACAATTTCCGACGAAGAAAACATCAATAAAACGAACGGGACACTTACCTTAACGGAATCCTTCTTCTTCCTCCTTTCCGACCAGTCCCGATGCTGGTTCCCTCACGCCGGTGATCGCCTCCTTCCTCCTCGACTCTCGCTCTCTTTCTCTTTCGGTCTCTCTCTCTTTTCTTCTCGGTTTCACTTCACTTTCTTCTTGGCCGAAAACAACAAGGGGAAGGGAAAGAAAATGGCTAAGGGTTTTGGGGGAGGATTGTTAAGATGAAACCGAAGGGGAGGGGAGGGGTCGTGCCTCTTGGCCGATCCTCTTGCCCAACTATGGAGAAAGTCCCAAACAGCCCCTCAACTTACACTTCTTAGCAAAATCCCACAAAGGTTACTTCACTTAACTTTTTGGCCCGACTCGGCTAACCCCGCTAACGGAAACCACGTTAATTAATTAAATGCTTCTTTTAAAAAAAAAAAAAGGAATAACGAGAATACATACCGGGATACGGGCTTTACAACTCTCCCCCACTTGGATTAGACTTCGTCCTCGAAGTCTATGCCCGCGAATAGCTATAGATAGGTCTCCCACATCTCAACCTCAGGTTCCCAAGTTCACTCGGAACACTTTCGGTGTTTCCACTAGACCTTCACTAACTGGAATTTAAGATTTCCCACACCGCCTAAAAATCTCTCGAATACTTTTCTTACCACAAAACTCCTTCAAGCACACCGCAAGTATGATCGGAGGAACATTCCAACAACTGGATTCATTCCTAGTCAAACGACTTCGGTTGTCTCCCAACCATAGATAATCAAAACATCCCGATTCAAATTTCAAGCTCTAACCATTCTAAAGTTGCTCACCAATATACCCTACAGGATACTCGAATTCGATCATTCCTATCATTAACTGTCGATTAACTTTCACGAGTTCTAATAGACTCCCACAATTTATTCCACATGAATTATCAAACTAGTAAATTTATAATCATCCACGAAGGTCACTCCACCACAACCATTCACCACAAGCAAACATCTCAGGATTACTACTACCATCAACATAATTTCCTTAAAATCGACTACAATTCCCCAATTACACTAAGGCATTTGGCCTTAAGCCCGAAAGTCGACACCTAAGTATACTATTTACCTCAAAAATTCTACGCATTTATCCTCTTTATGACAAAGGGCAGCATTCCCTAACCGATACTATCCAGCCTACAGTACCCACATGCGTGGGATACCCAACCTTCCATTAAGACCGAGCATTTGACCCATGACTATTACGGACAAAATTCGGAATTTCCCTCGAAACTCTCTCGCTATTGGCATTTTCCTCCAAAACTGCCACCTCCTGAGCACTACCTATCGACTCGAGAAGAGGTGCAACCACTGTTAACCGTTGACACAAGCCCCACAGTGGCTCACCATCCAGATGTCGACTAAGTGCGTCCGTAACAACATCCGCTTTACCGGGGTGGTAAAGTATCTCACCATCATAATCCTTGACCACGTCAAGTCACCTCCTCTGACGCATGTTGAGGTTTTGCCGGTCATCAAGTACTGGAGGCTTTTATGGTTAGTGTATACACTTGACGCCATACAAATAGTGCCTCCAAATCTTGAGAGCAAACACCACCAATTCTTACATACCCTCCGGCAAAGTCAGCATCGGAGCCTCGCAAAACGCCTGCGTAGCTCCCCAAAGCCCTCTGCTGCTCTTCACCCCAACTAAAAGCCGCAGATTTCTTCGTCGATCGGGTCATCGGTAAAGCAATCTTGGAGAAATCCTGAATGGATCTCCGAAAGTACCCTGCTAACCCAAGAAAACTCTGTACTTCAGTGAGAGTCTTTGGCACTTCCCACCGCATCACAGCCGTAATCTTGGCCGTATCCACCAAAATACCATTCTGGTTCACGACATGTTCTCGAAAGTGGACCTCTCGTAACCAGAACTCACACTTGGAGAGCTTAGCATACAGCTTCTCCCGCCTCAAAACTTCCAAAACTTCTCGCAAATGCATCTCATGCTCTTCCTTCGACTTCGATTACACAAGAATATCGTCGATGAACACGATCACCGATCGATCCCACATAGGGCTACATACCCGGTTCATGAGGTCCATGAACGCTGCGGGTGCATTGGTGAGCCCGAGAGGCATCACCACAAACTTGTAAATGGCCATGACGTGAACGAAAGGCCGTCTACTCCGTATCCTCTCTCCTCACCCGCATTCGATGATACCCCGATCTCAAATCAACCTTAGAGAACCACGAGGCTCCCTGAAGCTGATCGAACAAGTCATCGATCCTTGGCGGAGGATAACGATTCTTCACCGTAAGCTTATTCAACTCACGATAGTCTATACACATCCGTTGGGACCCGTCTTTCTTTTTCACAAACAGAATCGGGGCTCCCCACGGTGGACAACTCGGCTTGATGAACTCCTTTTCGATAAGTTCCTGCAACGAGTGTACAACTCCTTCATTTCCGGTGGAGCCAAGCGATAAGGTGCCTTGGCCACCGGAGCAGCATCCGGAATCAAATAAACGTGGAACTCTACCTGTCGCTCGGGAGGTATCCCCGATAACTCCTCGGGAAAATACGTCAGCAAACTCCCGTACAACTGGCACATCCTCCACAGACTTCTTCTCTCCGTCGACGCGCGTGTCGAAAACATACGCCAAAATTCCCTGACCACTGTGCTGCAAGTACCTCTGAGCCCTCGCAGCCGAACATATCGCTGAGGTCCGCCTGGGCAACCCGCCCTGAACTAGCATTTCTCCCCCACTTGGGGTTCGAACTCGTACTTGTTTGCGACGACAAACAATCTCCGCATCATACGCATCCATCCAATCCATGCCCACAGTCACGCACAACTCCCGCATAGCGATCAGAATCAAATCAATCAGGAACCTCACACCAGAGATCTCCATAGTGCACCCCCGGTACACGTCAGTAACCGTCGAGGTCCTGTCTTCAGCAACTGCAACCACAAGTGGACAGCCTAACCGTCCTATAACTCGGCCCCAAACACTCACTGACTATGTGAGACACAGAAGGATGAGTAGCCCCGCTATCAATCGTCACCATAGCAAGCACCGAGTTAACCAAGAACGTACCTGTCACCACTTTATACGTAGCTTGTGCCTCCTCCACTCCCAGTTGACGAACTCTACCTCGGGCCGCCTCCATCACTACAGCAAGTGAAGCATACTGCGCGGTACTCACGAACTCCCTGATCTTGGTACGTAACATATCCTTGCACCGTGTCCTCTTCATGTCCTCAAAAGCAGCATGCTAAGGATAGAATAATGTCATTTCCGTAAACTTTCGGTTCACCTCCTTTATGGCCTGCACAGTCTGATAGAGCTCCAAGAACTCTTTGGCACTCCACTCCATCTCCACTAGAGGCACATGCTCTACACGAAACATACGACGAACTCCTCCCAGGTCAAGTAGTGCGCCCGTTAAGCGTCAAAGCAATAGCACATCAGTCTTTCGCTCCGTCTCGTAACAGATTCACTGCGAAGCAAACCTTCTAGTTCGCAGGACAACCACCGATAAGGAATGTGCACTTTATAACCGATCCTGACCCTCTTGTTCGGGGCTGCCCACCCGCAGGGGGTGGAATCGCCGCGATGCGCTCCTCCATCGACACTATTACCTCATCACGAATGGCGGTAATAATTTCGGGGATCGCCTCCTCAAAATATGCGTCACCTCGACCGCAAACATCTCACGAATCTGATCAGCAATAATTCCAGCATCAGCATCTGGATCAACATTGTTGTTCCTCCTTAACGAGCTACTAGCACACATTAAAACCTGCTAACTACGCTCACACTCAACTCTTCGGATTCTCCGTGACTTTCCCCGACTCGAGCACGGATCCTGTGCTTCAGATAGTAGGAACTCTGCTACTACCCTTCACACCTATCCTTACTCGTTTCGAGTCCTGTCCCGGGACGTCCAAGTAGTTGCTTACCACAAACTAACACATATGCCCATTCCGGCATATGCAAACACTTTTCCTAGCTCCCTAGAAATGTCGTAATACCCCACCACCCTTGCTAGAACGGAACCCCCACTAGCCCTGATGAGTCGCCTCGTAAACGCACAGTCGTATACGGTGAAACCAGATAGACATTCGAATATAAAATTCTATCCTACAACGGTTGGACTCAAACAAGAGCTGCGCAATAGAACTAAATCCAACATTCTAAGGCTATTTAGTTCCTACTGTATACAACCTAAGGTGCATTCACATAACAACCTATCAAGGCTAGCATGAGTTCCTAATAATAAGTAACAAGTATACAGTACCACAAAATCCACGTAAGCAATCTAGCATACATACTCCTATGTTCTAGAAAGCAATCTAGCATACGTACTCATATGTAAACGCTATTCCCAGCTCACTAGGAATTTCATCTCATCCCACTACTCTTGCTACAACGGAATCCCTGTTAGCCATAACGAGTTGCCTCACGAATACCCAGTCGCACGCAGCGTGAATCAAATAGACATTCGAATACAAGATTCTATCCTAGAACGGTTGGACTCAAACAAGAGCTGCGCAATAGAACTAAATCAAATATTCTAAGGCTATATGATTCTTACTGCATGCAACCTATAGGGCCTTCACTTGAAAACCTACTATAACTAGCATTGATTTCTACTAGCAAGCAGTCATCGTGCAGTACAGTGTAAACAACCTCGGCAATCTAGCATGCATACCCTATGTCTAGAAAGCAATAAATACACTAAGTGCTATACCTTCCCAATTGGCGTCGGCTGACTGTACACACTGCGCCCACGATCACCGTTTCCCAAACGGGCTTCCTCCGTTCATTTATTTTCAAAGATTTTAATAAGAGAGTTTAAAAACTTCATAGCCGCAACTTGAGACCAAACACACCGAGATGTGTTTGATTCACTCAAGCTGTGCTCTGATACCAAGTTGTAACGTCCCAAAAATTACAAGGAAATTTAAATTTTCTAAAAGATATATTCCATTATAAAACAACCACATTTTTAATAAACCGTAACTCAATTAAAGTTAATATCGTCAACTCAAACAGTCAAAAGAATTTATGCAGCGGAAATATTATAAATAAAATCTAAAAGTTCAAAAGTGTAAATTCCAACAATTCCCGACGCCTGCGCTTTGTGTGTACCGTCAAGCCCGACTGCCGCTCGCACCTGCAGTCACAACATATTGGGGAAGGGTAAGCTAAACGCTTAGTGAATCCAACCACACACGTAGGTAGCAACCCCACGCATATCACCCCTACTCGCAAGTAGGCAACATCACCATCACTACGAATATCAAACCACATAATGATTATTATATAAGTACGAACCTCGGTCCCACCGAGTACACAAAACACATTAATACAAGCTCAGTCCCACCGAGCCCTCGGTCCCACCGAGTAAAGATTACTGTACTAGCTTAGTCCCACCAAGCCCTCGGTCCCACCGAGTAAAGATTACTGTACTAGCTTAGTCCCACCAAGCCCTCGGTCCCACCGAGGTGTACACATGCATAAATATTCCACATACGAATTCAACAAATCACAACCAATTATCACATCCCAACTAGTTTATGTAAGCACATAAATACACGTAATAACATGTAACACAAAAGAACGACATACATGAAATTCCTAACTACGCGGTGAGAGAACTCACCTCAAAGCAAAGCGACGCGCTCCCGAGCCGCAACACCAGCAAGTCAACCTTCCTCACATTTTCCCACCTAATTACGCACTAAAAACGTCAACGGAAGGTCCCAACTCACGACACCTTTACTAGATTTTATAAGACTAAACATTCCAGCTTTTTATCTAAAACACGGGTCTGTTCGGGACCTGTTTTACCCCCTTAAAACTGATAAATACAGAAATCAAATTCCATAATCACGAAGTTCTAAGTTTCACGGTTCCAGGGACGTATCGCACGCGTCCTAACGATTTTTCTATAATTTAATATGGATTTTACAAGAACGATTCGCAGAACAGCGAGAAACAGAACCTTTCATTACAAAACGACGATTTTACATAGGCTACGGTCCGAACTGGTTTTTCCCCAAAACATAGAAAAGTTACTAGGCTCAGAATGGGAACTTTTGACACCTGTTTCATCCCAATCCGACATTCCTATCAGGAGTTATGCTCCATACAAAACAGGGACAGAAAGCTGTCTAAAATCCCGACCTGCTGTAAAAACCACACTTTTTCGCCTAGCTAGAGGCCGAACCAAACTTTCTCTAAAACACGAAAAACGTGCCCGACACAGAATGTGAACCGTGGGCACCGGATTCGCCTCAATCCGAGTTACGACGAGAAAGTTACGCACGATTGAAGAACTGGACAGAACACTAAAAAAATTACATAAAATGATAACCTTTTGAACTTGATCCCAATAAGACGTCTTAATCCAAACAGACCCGCAAAACAACTTGACTTACTGTTTTAGGGTTACCATGGTCTGAAACACACCAAGCACCACCCACTGCCGCCTCCGGAGGTGGTGGTGATTGGCGGTGACACGGTGGTTGCGGTTTACAATTTCCGACGAAGAAAACATCAATAAAACGAACGGGACACTTACCTTAACGGAATCCTTCTTCTTCCTCCTTTCCGACCAGTCCCGACGCTGGTTCCCTCACGCCGGTGATCGCCTCCTTCCTCCTCTCGACTCTCGCTCTCTTTCTCTTTCGGTCTCTCTCTCTTTTCTTCTCGGTTTCACTTCCCTTTCTTCTTGGCCGAAAACAACAAGGGGAAGGGAAAGAAAATGGCTAAGGGTTTTGAGGGGTCGTGCCTCTTGGCCGATCCTCTTGCCCAACTATGGAGAAAGTCCCAAACAGCCCCTCAACTTACACTTCTTAGCAAAATCCCACAAAGGTTACTTCACTTAACTTTTTGGCCCGACTCGGCTAACCCCGCTAACGGAAACCACGTTAATTAATTAAATGCTTCTTTTTAAAAAAAAAAAGGAATAACGAGAATACATACCGGGATACGGGCTTTACATCGACCTAACACGACCGATTACATAAATAGCGAACCTTGGTGGATCCTTTCCATTTTACGCTTTCTGAGAATTTTAAGAGTGAGATTCTTTCCTGATTTCTTGCTGTTCTTCGTCCAATCCTTTCCAAACCTGCGAGAAATCTTTGATACAGTTAGGAATTTCGAGGTTTTTAGGCACCTATATAAGGTACGACTCTTCAGTCTTTTGTATGCGTCGTAAGTCCATTGCTAGAAAGCCTAAGAAAAACTGGGATATTTGGGGTTTTCAGACCTGTAAATTTGGCTAACGGGATTGGCGATGTCGACAGAACCCAGGAGTACCATTAAAGATCAAAATGATCTTGATGACCTTAAGGATCTAGCGAAAATCCCTGCGGGGATTACAGTGAGTAAGGCCGGTCGGATTCGACCGGAGATGAGTCCCGAGGGGTACGTCGTGATATACGAGTACCCCTTTAGTATAGGTTTAGAATGGACCTATTCACCTCTGGAAAAATACTTTATGTGCGAGTTTGACCTCTCACCGGGGCAACTGATGCCCTAGTTCTGGCGGGTCATCCAAGTTGTCGAGCGACTTACCAAAAATTGGGAGTCGCCGATGAACGTGAAGGATCTCTTGACGGCTTACCAGGTCAAGATGGACACGTACCATCGCTACAGTCTATTCTCGAAGCACAAGGGTGATTGTACCTTGGTTCTGAAAACTGCGGTCAACGACCGCAAATGGAAGACCACATACGCATTCGTGCATGTAGCGACACTATACTCTGACATCGATTGGATCAGATCCGACTGGAACATGACAGGTGAGTTTTAGCTTTGGTCGAGCGTTTTTATTATGTGTATTGCTTTGTTTTTCAACTAATCTTCTCCCTTTTGTGCTTTTAGACATTAAAATTGATGACGTAAAGCCCAAAGAGGACTACAAGGCCAAATTCGAGAAGTTCTTGGAGATCAGCGCCGACGATCGATCGTTCGTCACACGTCATTTGGTGGACGACGACGACGAAGACTTGGTTTACATGGGTGAAAAATGGCAGGAGAGACAAGAAGAAGAAGAGGAGGAGGAGACGGAGGAGAAGGAGAGAGAAGAGTCGAGGAAAGAAAAGGAAGAAATTGCCGGTAAGTGTTACTTCTCTTTCTTTTCGCTCGACCTAGTCTTTCTCTTCTTCCGATTGTCTACTCGTTCTTTTTCTTGCTCTCTAGGAGAATCTCAGGCGAAGATGACGTATGCGGCTGCCAAGAGGGCAGCTCAAGCTTAACTGGTCCGTCAGGGCAGAGAAAAGAGGAAGCGGAGCTCGACCACTGGGCCGGGTGTCCTTAAAAAGACGAGGATGACGATCGCGAGGGAACCGTCTTTGAAGGTGAGTGACCTATCGAGAGTCGTTACTCCTGAGAAGGGGAAGGCAATCGACGCGATGCCAGTCAGCTCGGTGCCTTTGGCGACAATGACGGCGCCTACGTCTACGACATCGACCCGTACAGCGGCCGACAAGGGCAAGAGTCATGCGTCCGAGGAAAAAGAAGTCACGACGGTTAACTTCATGTTGCCGTCAGACTTTATGGTTGATAACGTCCTAGACGGGACAAACCTATTTCCCCATCCGGGGAAATATCAGCTCCCCTCTTTCAGGGAGCGCTTCCGTGGGGTCTCTGTTGAAGAGACGGGGTCCCACGTTGTCGGACTAGCGTTCACGGTAAGTCTTTCTTTCAAGACTGGTTTTTATTTCTTCGTTGTTTACTTTTTCGAGTGTTTACTAACACGTCACTTTATGTTTTACAGACGTTTCAGTCCTCTCTGGCTCTTCATGCCGAAATGACGAAAATAGAAGGCCTAGTGTCTTCTGTTCTTAATAGAGAGAACGCGGCATTGGAGAGGTAGAGGTCCGCTCTAGCACGTGCCGAGGGCATGTCGGTACAGCTCGACGATGATCTGAACGAGTTGGAAGTCGTCAGTCATGAAAAGGACGAGGTGAACTCTCGTCTAAAGCAATCCTTGTCTTTGATCGCTGATCAAAGGGAGGAGCTGGACAGGACGAGGGAGTCCCTGGCTACGAGGGAAAAAGAATCTGAGGAGTCCAAGTCGAAGGTGGCGAGCTTGGAGGAAGAGATGAAAGAGCTGAAAGACGAGGCGAAGTCCGTCTTCTCTTTTTCTCAATTCACTGCACGGGCGGCGATCATGCGACGACACCTTTCGGGCACGAATCCTCTGCCCTCTGCGTCGGAGGAGCTTGCCTTCTTCTTGTCGAAGGTCGGGTCAGAACGAGACCTTGACTCGGATGACGAGAAGGAGGTCGACGAGGAGGAGGAGGAGGCGAACGAAGGCTCTAAGGGCGACGCCTCAGGCAAGGATGCGACCGATGATCCTCCTCTGCCTTAGGAAATTTTGTTTTTTGTTTTGGTTTTTTTTTCGCTCGACCGTTGGTGGTCGAGTTATCTGATGTAACTGACGATTTGATAAATGAAATTTATCTTACGTATCACTTTGTTTCATACGTCTTATAAGTAAATACAACATTAATTGTGAAATTTACTAAGTATAAAATTGAAGAAGAAGTCGTGCGACTTGGGCATCCATTGCAATACAACGATTAGAACATAAGTCGTAAGACTTTTATATTTTTGAATCGTATAAGCAAACATAAGTGCACGCGATCAAAGCATTCATTCAGAACATTAAATTTTTCTAAGTTAAGAAACTTAGATCGGGGGTTCGCTAGACCTTGTGATCGTACAACCAGATCGTACGATGAATTTGAATCATGTGTCCCTGCGACAGAATAATCAAGTCATAGACCTGATCGCTTATATCGTGCGAACCCGCGAGACTAAAATTTCATAGTAGACTTAGCAACTAATGTCATGCGATCCGGCGATACAAACGATGTCAGCGGTTGGTCGTTGGCTAACCAACGACCCTCCGATGCTTAAGTCAGTAATCGTTATGACAAATAAAAATTGTATGAAAGAAAAGGAAAGACTTAGAAGAAATACCTCTTCAGATGTGTTGCATTACAGCTACGTGGGATACCTCAATTGTCGAGGGTTCGGAGTCGATGGACATCCTTACCCACGACTTATGAGATACGACAAGGACCTTCCAATCAACCACGACATTAGCAAGTCAGTCGGGGGATTTTACTTCTCGAATTTTTCCTGTCTGGAGGGGGTTGTCTACCTCGTCATTTATCTCCTTATTCCTTCCAGGAGCGAATTTCCGCCGTTTTTATTTGATAGGCTTAAATGACTGGTCGACATTGAGTTTATGGGAAATGATGCCAGGGTCTATGCCGACCATATTTTCGTGCGACCAGGCAAAACAATCGGTGTGTTCCTGCAAGAAAGGTATTAGCTTGTCTCTAAGGTAGGGATAGAGAGATGAACCTTTCAAGAAGTTATGGTCAGGTTTGCCCTGGTCCAGGATGACTTCCTCCAGGCGATAGTCGTTCGCTGTCCCAGGAGCATCCTGGACCTGTAACCACTGGATGGCCTATTTCGGCGGCTTCAGGGTGGTTGAGAGTCTCAGATCCGTGCAACGAACAATGAAATCAATAGATTTAAACGATGATTACGATTTCAACTGGTCATCCAATTTAGCTTTCAAATAGAGTGTTTAAAATATGAGAGTAGAAAGCAAATGAACAACTAGCCTATTTTCTAAGGCTAATACACTTTATATATGGCGGGCCCGTGGTTAACAAGCCCACGGCCCGTTTACTAATTAAGCTCAAATTAAAGATATACAATATAGACCCTTGAACTTCTAATCAACCAATTAATTACCCTATCAATCTCCCCCTTTGATTTGAAGTTCGAGTTCGCGCCAATTTTCCACGTATCTTTTACGAAGCGCAAAGTGTATCTCGAACAATCTGATAGCACGGTGAAAGTCGATGCGGTCTTCAATCACTTCAAGTGCTTCCCGAGTGGTTGTTTCATTTGGATTGGGAACGTATGAGACCCTTTTGTTTTCGGACTCGGGAGTGATGATATTGCGAAGTGCATCTCTAATTTTGAATAGCGTGCCGTCACAAAATCTGTCTACCTGGTTGAACCGCCGAAATCTTTTCTCTTTCTGATCATTGATGTAGACGATCCCAAACTCAGGTTCTAAAAGTAGCGCATTCTCGGGATACATCTTCAACTCAGGTGCTTTCAGGTTCGGCTTGAGTAGATTTACTTTCTTCGATCTGTTCTCGATTGCCATTTAGAAGTTCGTCAGATAGGACATCATGATTGTACGGACCAGGAATCGGCGAACAGCTTCAAGCGCTTTGGTGACTTGAAACGGTCGGATGGATCTTGTACAAAGGTCTTTCAGTAGTACCAGGAGGTCGAATGGCTGAAGATGCTGGAAGTCGGCTTCAGAAAATCTCTATTCATTACCATCTTTGCGACGGACAATAAATACTGGATACTTAACTTTCCGAATGCGGCCAGTTTGGACATTCAGTACCTCGATGATCTTATACTTGGTTCTGACTTGGCTTACTGGCAGACACCGCTTCATCACATTTATGTACTGGCGTTGGTATTCAGGGTTGGAGCTGTAAATACCAATGCAGAAAGTCGGCTCGATCGAGCGAAGCTTATGAACGAACAGCTTCTTCAGGGATTCCTGTAAGTGAGGAATAAGGACGATGATCTTCTCCCAACGGATTTGTTGCTGAGGAGGGGGAGGAAGATCAGTAGCTGTCGGTTGTTGTAGAGGAGATGTCGGAATATTATCAGTTGTAGCTTCGGGTCTTTCAGAAGTTTTGGCAGCTTGGACTATGTGAACGGGAGTACCATATAAGTTCTAGAGCAGAAACTGATCGTAGTCTACGATATCATCTTCATCAGTAGGCAAAACCAAGTTAACCTGGAGATTTACGGCACTGGCGGCTTTTTGATACCATGCATCTTCGGTCTCCGGTTTGGCTTCGTAGTCTGGATCGATCAAATCCAACAACGGTCTATCTGATGAGTCAAAGTCGACCAATTCCTGTGTTGAACACTCAGGCTTTTCTAACGTCGGGTCTTCATCGTCTGAAATTTCCATGTCAGTCACCATGTCGGCTAATGGCAACTCGGCTTCAGGTTCGGGTTCAGTTGTGGTTGCCGCAGTTGCTGATTCTAGATGAGCCACAAATGTCCTTTCGTGGAGGATCGGGGCGGTCTCGGTTAGTCTTTGTCGTTTCTCCCCCACACGGTGATCAGGATCATCCTGGTCATCGTGTCTGCGCTTCTAACCGCCGCTTGACTCTTGCATGTGTCTTCGGGTGAACGGACTCTCTCGGACAGCGTGGTGAGTGCACGCTGAACGTCCTTAAGAGTCAAGTCAAGGTTATCCTTTCGAGTGATGATTGATGGATAAGGATCAGTGACCTGTGATTACAGAACAGAGATCATGTTTGCTTCGCTGGAAGGGTCGGATTCTGATTGTTGGAGCAACTAAGATAAAGCATCGTCTTCAGAGTATCCACCGAATATGTAGGCTGAACGAATGTCGGTGGAGGTGTTGGTGCGGATTCGGCTTCGATGACCTTTTCTTTACCTTTGATTAGACTTTTGATTTTATCAAGCTCGGTGATGAGGCGTTGTTCCATTGCCTCGCGGACAGCCATGAGGGTGTTGTCCAAGGACCCTTGTGACACAAAGTTGGGCAATGTAACTCCGGGATCACTTAGATTGCCCGTTGAAGCATCTACCTCAGAGGCATAGCCTCCTACGTTCACGGCTGGCACAGAGATAGCCATGGTAGGATTTCCTTCCGATCCTCGGATTCCACCTAGAGGCGGATATCCTACGGAAGTTCCGATCGGTTCACTAAAATCACCGATGTTCGTTTCCCTTTCTTGTGTCCTAGCCGAAGAATTTATAATTTCAAATGGCTCTAGACTCGATTGTGCATGAAATGAAGTCAAGACCAGGGGCTGCTGGTCTCTTATTACAACACTAGTACCCTCCGAATGAGAGACCGGTGGAAGTTGTGCTTGATCACCGTGTAAGACTGAAACATCCGTCTTTTGAGAGACGGATGAGTGGCTGAGGGAGTTGTGCAATTGCTCCACTGGGTCCACGGAGGCTTCTTCAATACCCCGTCCCAACAAATGAGACGGAATAGCATATATGGCGACCCGTATATCACTTAGTTGGGGTCGCTCAAGAGCATCGTTATCTTTACGGCTCAATCTTTCATGGTTCGCTTTCGAACGCAGTTCTCTCTGGCTCACCGTTTCTAAATCAACACCTTCTGTCAGACTAATGTTACGGTCCGTATCAGAGTCCGTGGAGTCAGATTCCACGTTCTCAACATGTGGGCGTGGGGAAGGCGGGTCGGAAAGATAAGGTTCGGAGTCTCGGTGCAGCATCGGTCGAGATGACGATGCTCCGGCTTTGCCTGTCGGTCGAGTGATAGGTATTATGGGTTGTTGGCTAGAACCGGGATGCGATTCCACTGCACCGCTCACATCAGCTCCCCTTCCACGAACTTTCAATACACCCCGCCCGGGAGCCCCTGCTGCCCGGGCCCTTCCACCTCTCACTCTTGGACCGTCACGTTTCTCGGGTCTAAGTCCCTGGGCAGGTCCCTCCGGCGCTGGTTGGACCATGGGATTCCCTAACACTGCCCTATATTCTACTACACTCGGTGCAGTGGGATCGGCATGAGCCAGAACGGCATCAGGTATGGGCATGGCGACGGCATTGGACGGGTTGCGAATGACCATATATTGTAAGTGGTGATGAGGACATACCGGATGGTTAAGGCGTCGCGGTATGGATAGATTCGAGTCCATATTGTTGGTTCACAGATTCACGTCGTATCACGATAATGGTAGTTAAATAGACAGCGGAAGCATTTAAATATAAAGCCATTAAAGTGAGTGATTGTATAAGACGATATGTAAACTGTGATATCAAATATAGGACAGGAATATGATAACAAGATCAAATAAGAAACGCTGCTCGTATATTGATAAAGATAGCACCAAGAACAAGATCAATGGTGTATCAAGAAATCACAGAGACAATATCGTACGGGGTAGTGCTACGAGGATATGACAGTGTGTGCTTTTACAATTGTGGAAAACTATTCTTCCAAAAGCTTACAATTGTTTGTTCCACTACCTCGCTATATATAGCCTAATAAAGTGTAGACAGTGTACTATCGTACCCTGGAATGACACGTGGAAAGTGTGTCTCCAATCTTTAGGGCATACGTGGAAAGATGTGGACATGTATCTGACACTTCGGATTTCTACGAGACTCAGGCATAACAGAGGTCTTCACTTCAACAGAGCGTGTTATGACAGAACTCTGTTGGTCTTCGAGTATGAACAGTTCTTCTGTTGATCTTCTGCCAGAGCTCTGTTGAGCTCCGTTGGTTCCACCAGAACTCTGTCGAGTGCTATTGGTCTTCTTTGTTGATCTTCGAAGTCTTCTGCTTTATCTCTGTAGGTCTCCTGACTTGGTATTTTTTCAATACTTTTATATTACAGATACTTGGGGCTAACAATCTCCCCCTAAGTATTGAAAATAAAAAATTGGAAATGACAAGAGATGGAAAACAAAAGAACAGAGAACTTTACCCTCTGTTACCCTATGCACTATTCTTTTAAGATATTACAATGCAAAGAAAAGAATAAGTACAAGTTAAGCGAAATTATCTCCCCTTAAGATTCTGTCAAATCTTCTGATGAGTTCTCGGAAGTTCAGCAGAAGGTTGATTTCGAGGATGAAGCTTTTCTGTTGTTCTTCCGGACACTTGTCTCTTGGGAGATTCTGAATGATGTCTCTGAGGTATTCCAGCGACTCTGTTGAATACTTGTGGGTTTCAGCCGCTCTGAGGGCCTTCTTGATTTTTCTCTGTCGGCAGATGAACACTGGAGGATCTCCAACTACGGTTCCGGTTCTGTAGTGCTCATAGCCTTGAAGACTCTCATTTGGTGGAGCAATCGCTAGTCCTTCTACTTCGAATTCAATGCCTAGCTGAAAGTCAATCTGAATTCTTAGATTTATGTGCTCTTGCATAGCGAAGCGTACCTCAGGAAGTGCTGTTCTTGCCTCTTTGTATCTGTCACTAAAGTTGTAACAGTAGGCATGGAGTTGAATCAGATCATGAGGGTTCAGAAGTACCAGGTCGTTATCATTGAAGTGCTCAACCCTGTTGTCATTTGATTCAACTATGAACTCATGATAGCTCATTTGTACTATGTTGTGCCGGAAGATCTTCTGCTTGATGTCTACGATTCTGCGGATTCCAAAGTCTGAGCTTATATTTCTGTTTAGTCCGGACTTGGTTTCAATGAACTTCCGTCTAACGTCAGAGATCGTATTTATCCTGCAGGGACTCAAGTGTGGGTTGATGGGCACAACATTTGTGGGGATGGTGTCATGATCACCATAACGATAGGCAAAAATTTCTTCTAGTGGAGGTTTGCCAGAATGTTGAGTTGAGGATTCGGGGTTCTGTTCTGTTGACATGGGATTTGGGTCTTCATGAGTTTCTGCCATGAGTATGTCAATGTGGGCAGATTCTTTAGGTTGGGCTTGGTTTAGTGATTCTTCAGCAGAGAATGGGTCGGTTCTCTCTGGTTCTGTTCTAGGTGAAGTAGGAGGGGTGTCCAGGATAATGACCTCAGGTGGTTGTTGAGAGGATTCTGTTGGCTTGATGATTCTGTCTTTGAACATGTAATCAAATTCCACCATAGTCATCTCTGGCATATCTTCTTCTGTTATCCCCATATCTTCTTTCTCAGTCCCGACCTCTTCTGTTAATTTCTCTTTGCCTCTTTTAGTGGCCATTTCAGCCTCTCTCTCTTCTTCTTTCTTTTTCTCTGTCTCTGTTTCTTTCTCCTTCTCTCTCTCTTTCGCTTTCTCCTTCTCCCCCTTTTGTTGACCCGAGGACTCACCCAAATTACTGTCTGATGGAGCATCGTGGAAATCATCATCATCATCATCAGAGGAGTCTTCATCAGAGAGTCTGGTTACAATGGGTGAGGATTGGTTAACAAATTTACGTCTTTTGCTAGAAGGCTCTCCCTCTGGTGCTTTCTCAGCAGACCGTTTCTGCGTGACAGATTGTAAGATTGCATCTGTGAAAGTAGGAACTGCTTTCTTCAAGGTGTCTTCCACTTCTGCTGCAACACCTCTGATTTCATCAACTTGGCTCTCAAAGTTGAATTTGTGAGAGTCCAGCGATGCCTTCACAAGTGCTTCTGTTGCCTGGGCTTTCATGACAAATTTGGACGAGATTGTCATCATTTTCTTTACGACGTCCTTTCTGAAGTCGCCCATTTGGCCGACTGTCATTGGCAAACTGTTTGGGTTGGGGCTGGAGATGTTGAGAGGATCAGCAGCTGACGTTGTGGCTTCTTTTATAGATTTCTTAACAGAGTTATCAATGAGCTCTGTCAAGGTTCTGACGTTGGATTCTGATAGGATAACTGTTGGGACTGGCAGAGTTCTGTTCATTTGAGCTGTATGGTTGTCGATCATAAGTCTTTTCAGTTCTTCTACTTCTGTCGATACCTTTCTGTTCTCTTCTGCTCTGACGGTTCTTAGGTCTGCTATCTCTGTAGCCAGTCTGCCAATTTCCTGTCCTCTTGTCTGTTCAGCTTCTGTTCTGACCCTTTCAGTGTCAATTTATTTCTGATGAAGTTCTTCATATTTTTCTGTCAGTTTCTGCAGTTCTTCTCTAAGAGAAGCATTTTCCTTGAGGATCAGCTCCTCCTTTTGAGAATTGACAAGTTTATACTCATTCAAGGAGTTGTTGATACTATCACAGAAGCTTGTGAACTATGTTTTTGTGATAGTGTCAACGTGGGTAACCCTGGTACCAACTAATGGATCCAGTTCTGCCTCGAGTTCAGAGGCGCCTGCGTCAAGAGTTGTGTTGATGTTGTCTCTTGCAGGACTTCCACCCGATCCTTGATGTTCCTTTTGAGGGGAATCAACTACAGGTGTTCTAATCAGAGGTTCCTCCTCCAGCTCAGGTTCTGAGGAAGGAAATCTGATATGATGAGAAGCATTTGGATCAAGCAAATGTTTCCCTTGTTCAACTATGGTCTCATACTGTCCCTGAGTCGGACAGATGCTACGTGAGATTACAAAAATCTCGGGTCTAGGTTGTGTTCCGACTAAATGAGCCACAGAGGCATCATCATGTGTAGGTGACCTAACGATGTTCTGGGGCGAATGAACATCACTAGCAAAACTAGCTTCCCCGGCTTCGTGCGTACCAGAGGCATGAAGAGTTGCCTCTGATTGGTCAGGATGGTTAAGGTTCGAGGTGTGCACCTCTGTTTCAATAATCCTTTGGGCTTGATCACCAGGATTAGGTAATGTGGTAGCACTGGGAGTTTGGTTAGGATTTCGCACAGATGTGTCAACTTGGACATCTTGTTCTATACTCACATTTCCCTCGGTTTCTAGGGTTTCAGAATTCTCTGGTGAGCTCTCTATCTCATGAATCTCTATACTGCCAGAAGGGTGCGATCTCTCTGTCACCACTTCTGCAGCCTCTTCTGCTCCCTCTTGAACAGCCTCCACAGGGGATGCTCTGTTCACTACTTCCTCCTCCATTACTCTAGAGGAAGACCCCACTTCGGGTACTCTATCCTCTGGTCTATTTACTTCTTCTTCTATTTCCTCACTCACACTTTCCACAGAAGGCTCAGAACCTAAATATGCTGGGGTTCTCACCTCAGGTTCTTGAGGTTGAGCAGCAGTTCTATAGTTTTGGATAGAAATGTGGGTTGGATTGATCAGAGCAAGCATTGTACCTAGAATTCTTCTGATGAAAGGGTAATCTCCTGAAGTTGTTGGTTGGAATCTTGCCATGGTCCAGACAGGAGTAGAACGACCCTGATGTGTCAGTTCCAGTCTGTCGAATGCCCTTCTGATCACCAAACTGATAAAACGAGGAAACTTGATGGCTTTGAGGGATTTGTGTTTTCCAACTTCTCCACCTCTGGCTAGAGCAGTGGTTTTTGCATTGACAGCATCTAGAAGTACATTGTAGAGGATCCCTGCATAGTTGAAGTTTCTATTGAAGAACATACCATACATGATTTCGAGGATTTCAGTGCTCGCTTGGTCTTGACTGCCGGATTTGCAGGTGAGGGTTCTGTTGAGGGTTGAGAACATGAAATTCCACATTTGTGGTTGGTTCTGTCTTCTGAAGGCTCCTATTCTCTCTAACTCTTTGTTGTATCCCAAAAACTTCACGAAGTCGAGAAGAACAACAATAGAAGGTGGTTTCTCATAGGCATCAATACCTAGCTGTCTTTTGGTTTTCATCCCAAAAGTTCTTCTGAGAGTTCTTTCACGAATCCTTATCGTTCCTGAACCTCCATTTCCAGAGGATGCCACGTAAGATTTTGTTCTTACAGCCGTAGGACAAGTAAACCGTCACGGTTAGAGATATGCGGGTGACAAGTGGGTGATTTTCAAAGAATGACCCGCATCTCTGCTGACGTGTTTCTGATGACGTGGCAGAGAAGCTAACAGAGCTCTGGTGGAGCTCAGTTATTTTCTTTCTCTGTTGAAATGATCTTTTCAACTTTGCTCAGTGACGAATCATGTTTCACCTTTACCCAAAAACATTTAAAAATTCTGTATCTGATGTGAAGAATCAAAGAACAAGGACAGAATTGACCAACAATTTTCAACAGAGATCTGATGAGAAACAACAGAGGCTCTGGAGAGAATATCAGAGTTCTGCTAAGTTCTTGACTTTCTCGAAAGATTTTCATCAGAACAGGTTTTCCCTCTTTCAAAAAGATTTTTCTTTCAAGATCAAAAGAGCCAAGTCATATGAATTTGAAATCAGATTTTTGACTTGCTCCCCCTACAACCATGCACATTTTCTTTTATAAGCTCCCCCTAGAAATATGAGCTTAAAAAAACTTGCTAAAAGAAATATTTACAGAGATATATACAAACGAATTCACTGGAAGCTTGTTGAAAAAGTATGTTTTACAGAGCTCTGGTGAATGACAGAGGCTCTGTTGAACTATCCTACCCAACTATTTTAACAGATCTCTGGTAGGAACATCAGAGGCTCTGTTGAGTGTTAAACAGTGTTAGGAGGACATGTTCAGCATACCCAATTTGTTGATTAAGAAGTTAAATCTCCTTTCAATAAGAGCTTTTGTAAAAAGATCAGCAAGTTGGAAGTCTGTTGAAACGAAATACATTTCAATAGTCCCTTTTTCAACATTATCTTTTATGAAGTGATACCTTATATCGATATGCTTGGTCTTTGAGTGCTGAACTGGATTAGCTGTGATTGCTATGGCGCTTTTGGAGTCACACAAAATTGGAATTCTATCATACTCCAAGCCGTAATCCTTGAGTTGAGTTTTCATCCAGAGAACTTGAGAACAACAACTAGCAGCAGCAACGTATTCTGCTTCTGCTGTAGAGGTGGACACGCAATTATGTTTCTTGGATGTCCAACTTACTAACCTCTCTCCAAGAAATTGACAGCTACCAGACGTACTCTTTCTGTCATTCTTGCATCCTCCATAGTCTGAATCTGTATATGCTACAAGCTCGAAACCAGAATTCAGAGGATACCAGAGACCCAAAAATTGAGTCCCTTTCAGATATTTAAATATGCGCTTGACAGCAGAGAAATGAGAAACTTTAGGATTAGCCTGAAATCTAGCACAGAGACACGTTGCGATCATTATATCGGGTCTACTGGCAGTTAAGTACAGAATTGACCCTATCATGCCTCTGTAGTTCTTGACATCTGTTGGTTCACCATTAAGGTCAGGGTCAAGCTTAACTCCAGTGGCAATAGGAGTTTTCATTGGATTTGAGTTGTTAAAATTATACTTTTTCAAAATGTCAGAGATATATTTGGACTGACTTATGAAAGTCCCTCTGTCGGTTTGTTTTACTTGTAAACCAAGGAAGAAAGAAAGTTCTCCCATCATGCTCATTTTGAATTCACTTTTCATCAAATCCTCAAACTTATCACAGTACTCTTGCCGTGTTGACCCAAAAATAATGTCATCAACATATATTTGTACCAGAAGTATATCATTCTTGTATCTCCTAAAGAATAGAGTTTTATTTACAGTACCTTTCTCGAAGTGATTAACCAACAGAAAATTGGACAGAGTTTCATACCAGGCTCTGGGAGCTTGCTTGAGCCCATACAGAGCTTTGTCTAGCTTGTAAACGTGGTCTGGAAACTCCGAATTTTCAAAACCAGGTGGTTGCTGGACATAGACTTCTTCTTGTAGTCTGCCATTTAGGAAGGCAGATTTGACGTCCATTTGGTAGACCCTGAAACCCTTGTGAGCAGCATAAGCTAAGAAGATTCTGATTGCTTCTAGCCTAGCCACAGGAGCAAAAGTCTCGTCATAGTCAATTCCTTCTTCTTGACAGTATCCTTTTGCAACCAGATGGGCTTTGTTTCTGATGATAATCCCATCTTCATCCTTCTTGTTTCTAAGCACCCACTTAGTTCCAATGGCAGATTTGCCTCTTGGGAGTGGAACTAAGGACCAAACTTTATTTCTCTCAAATTCCAGAAGTTCTTCTTGCATAGCTTCGATCCAGTTTGGGTCTTCAAGTGCTTCAGAAATTCTTTTCGGCTCAATCATGCTCAAAAAGTTAACAAAGAAAGCTTCGTTGATTGTAGCCGATCTTGTCTTGACACCATCTTCAGCAGCACCAATTATAAGATGTTGGGGGTGATCCTTAGTCCATCTTGTCATGGGAGCATGGACAACAGGAGGGGTTTGTGCTTCAGATGAGAAAAGACGATCTTCAGCAACAGAGCTCTGAGGGTTGGTGCCAGGGTTCTGTGGCACACAACTCTGAAGAGTGGCCTCATCGCTCTGTGAATTGCCAACAGGGCTCTGCGAAGGTGAACTTTCAAACAGGGAGTTTCTGCCAATATTTCTTAGCAGAGGTGATGATGGCTCTTGTGTAGGTTCTGGTTGTGGTTCCTTGTTTCTCTGAATTATACCTGTAGACAGAGAAGTAGATGGTGAAATATTGGAGGGACCAATAAGAGTTGTACCTGTCAGATTCTGTTCTGTTAAACTTTGAGCTTGATCTCCTCTGTTGATGTTAACAGAGGAATCATCATCATCGAAGAAATCGTCGAACAGGAGATTGATATCTTCTTCCCTTGATTTTGAAGAACTAGGCTTCTTCTGTTCTGTTGGTGTCCCCTCTGTTGATTTGCGATTAGAGGTACTTGATGTACTTTCATCAAAGGACACGTTCACGCTTTCTTGAATGACGCGAGTTCTGGTGTGGTAGACTCTGTAGGCTCTAGAGGTCAAGGAATAACCAATAAAGATTCCTTCGTCCGCCTTCTTGTCAAATTTACCCAGCTGTTCTCGGTCGTTCAAGATATAACATTTACACCCAAAAACATGAAAATATTTCACGTTTGGTCTTCTGTTATTGATGAGTTCATAAGGCGTCTTTTTAAATCTTTTCACTATTACAGCTTTGTTTTGAACAAAACAAGCTGTTGAGACTGCTTCTGCCCAGAAGTTGATGGGAAGGACAGAACCGGCCAACATGGTTCTGGCGGCCTCTACCAGAGTTCTGTTCTTTCTCTCCACTACGCCATTTTGTTGTGGAGTTCTGGTAGCTGAAAAGTTTTGGGAAATTCCTTCTTCTGATAGATAAGCATCTATTCGAGTATTTTTGAATTCTGTCCCGTTATCACTTCTCAACTTTTGCACTTTTAGTCCTAACAGAACATGTATCCTTCTCAACAAACTTATCAGAATTTCTGGGACATCAGATTTTGCTCTGATGAACTCAATCCAAGTATACCTAGAATATTCATCAATAAGCACAAGAATATACTTCTTGCCAGACAGACTTTGCACAGAGATTGGACCACAGAGATCCACATGAAGCATATGCAAAGGTCTTAAGCAATTGTGATCACTCTTAGTTCTATGTGATGATCTTTTCATTTTTCCCAACTCACAAGCAGAACATAGATGGTCTTTGTCAAATTTCAGCAAAGGAAGACCTTTTACCAAGTTCAATTTCACGAGTTTGTCAAGATTTGAAAAATTTAAGTGAGCAAATCTTTTATGCCAGAGCCAGGCATCTTCTTTGTTCAAAGAGACTAAACAGAGTTTTTCTGTTGTAGTTCCCTGTTTTGGATTGAAATTCATTTTATAAAGATTGCCTTTTCTGTCGGCTCTTAAAAGTTTTTGACCAGACTCAGAAAGTAATAATGAACAATACTTCTTCCTGAAATTGACATCGAACCCATGATCACAGAGTTGACTTATACTGAGAAGATTATGATTTAATCCTTCAACATAAGCAACTTCAGAAACTGAAACACCACCATTTACTAGAGTACCATAACCTCTAATCTGTCCTCCATTGTCTCCTCCAAAGGTGACTGCACTTCCCTTTTTGTTCTTGAATGAAGTCAGCAGCTCCTTATTGCCTGTCATGTGCCTGGAACATCCTGAATCTAGGTACCAGATCTGCACATGAGGCTTCTGCAAGACAGATTAGTTTCTTTTAGGTACCCATTGCATGATGGGTCCTTTCTTGTTAGGCTTTGATGGGTTAACAGTCTTTCCTACAGGCTTTACATTCTTTGATGTTGTGCCAGAGGTCTTCTTCTATGTGGTCTGATCACTCTTGGGATTTATCATCTTTTGTGGCTGATTCAGAACACAGTGAGGTCCATTCATATGATTTTGCAGTTTTCTTAACAGATGAACACAATTGCAATTGATGGAACATGAGGATTGATGCAAGTTGTTATTCAAAAACTGTTTATTAGATGGAGTTTGATTCTGAAAAGCACTAGGACCATGCATTCTGTTGGAACTGTTCTTTGAGACAGGTTCTCTTTTCTCAAAATTGATCTTTTGATTTCCACCAGAATTGAAAGTATGTCTGTCATTTACTATCCATTTTCCCTTCTGTTCTGGTGTAAATCTGATTGGTTTAAAAGTTGGAACAAAGGTGTTGTTAAGTAGAGTACTTGCTTTCACCTTTCCTTTTACTTCTGTTGAGTTAGAAGCAAGAATTCTGAATTCTTTGTTTTTAAACTCAGTTACTGGTATGAATCTTGACTGTTTCTTGAAAAATGATATGTCTTCTTTTAAATCAAAAGATCCAGCCGGTATCTGTTTAGGTTTGTGCAAAGCATTTGGTTGAGTACAGAAAATTTGCTCATCTACCTCAGGGTCAAAGTCACTGTCAGAGGCTAGAAAGTCTCTGGTGGCTCTGTTGGAGGTGTTACTCTGTAACACCCCGCTTACCACGACACAATATTGTCCGCTTTGCCCCACTGGCTCACGGCTTTGTTCTTGGCGACCTGGCAAGGACTTCGCAAGGACTTCCCAGGAGGTCACCCATCCTGGTACTACTCCCACCCAAGCACGCTTAACCACAGAGTTCCCAAGGAACCCGCATGCTTGTGGCCCCAAAACGCGTTGTGTCTGTTAAGGCCAAGGTTTACTAATATACCCAGCATCTCTCCTGTCTACGGCCGATGTAGGATATGCCTAAGGTGTTACACACACCCCCCCCCTTAGGGACTCATCGTCCTCGATGAGGTTTGCCCCACCATCCCGAACGACACAGGAGTGGCTCTGATACCATATTGTAACACCCTAAAAATCAGGGCTAATTTGAACTTCAATTTGTGACAAGTTATGACATAACAACATCCAATCTTTTATATAAGAAGAGAATCAACTAAGAGGTTTCGTAATTACAAACATGGAATTCTACTAATAACTTATTAATCTAATCATGTCTATTATAATTAGATTAACTAAGTTATCTAAGTAATCCATCAAAATTCCCACTGCTTTAGCTGACATCCTCCGCTTATCTCTTAAGTTGGATACTTCAAAAGCTCTCGGCACACATCCCAATTACTTCCCCGAGCCGGTACCTGGTAAGAAAATTAATTTGAACAATTAGGCTTACGCCTAGTGAGAACATCCAAATTCAAATTAAACGTTAACAGTTTGGGAATATTCAATACATATAAACAAACCTGTTCTCCACCATTCTTACCATACACGTGCTCACCTCAATAACAGGAAAAATGTCTGATCTCGCGAATATGACTAACCTTCAGTAAGTCATATTATCACAAACAAGAGCCTACCACAAATCATCACATATTCTAGATTAATGTTCTTATTCAAGAAATTACAAGTTACTTTATGCCTATTTCTTGGCCCAGAAGGAGAGATTACAAGTTACTTTATGTCTATCTCTGGTCTTCCCTAGAAATCAGGAATTACAATTTACTTTATGCCTATTCCTCAATTTCTACTTTACGAAACAGAAATTACAAGTTCCTTTATGCCTATTTCTCATTTCATAACACCTTTTAGAAATGGGAATTACAAATTACTTTATGTCTATTCCTCACTTCAGGTCAACGGGAATTACAAATTACTTTATGTCTATTCCTCGTTACAATGCATAACCATGCCTATGGATCCATTACTCTTACTAGCGTATACGCCTAACAACATATCACATCATATCTCATAACATATTCTCAACACTAAGATTACTAAATAATCTATCGTATGTCATATAACACATCCGGAAACTGTATAACACATCCGGAAACTGTATCCGGATGTCATATGTTTCCGGATGTGTTATATGTTTCTAGAAAACTTAACTATATAACACATCCGGAAACTGTATCCGGATGTCATATGTTTCTAGAAAACTTAACTATATAACAAATCCGGAAACTGTATCCGGATGTCATATGTTTCCGGACACCACACCTATCCGGACGTCATCACTTACCGGACGGCCTGACTTTCCGGACAACATAACTTTCCGGACAGCATGAGCAATCCGGATGACACCCGGAAACCAATGTAATCCGGATACCATTCGGTATCTTTTTCATCCGGAAAACTACGTAATAAACAAAACTTACCGGATAACTTCGTCTTGTCCGGAAACCTTCAAACAGAGGTTTTCCGGATACTGTTCTTTTATCCGGAAAACACGACCTGCAGCCTATTTTTATAATCCATATCCATATCTGTTCTATTCAGCTTGTTTCGACACTTTCATTCAGTCCCAATACAGTTTATACACATGTCTTAACTTTTAATTTAACAGAAAATACGGATTTAGGTCAAAATAAAGAATGAACTCACCTTAATGAAGATAAACCCACTTTTTGCACAAACTAACACTCTAATCTGTTGTCAATGATTCTGAAACCTACACCACAAATGAATCTGTTCACAACCATACATACACAACAAGTTTTGTCTGAATTCAAGGTGAAATTCTTACCAAAGTTGAAGACCAAACTTGATTTTTCTCCCTTTTCTTTTTTCTTTCTTCTTTCTCTCTAATCTCTTTCTCTCTGCCTCTAAACCGACCCTAGATCTGAAATGAGGATATTTTCCCATTTCAGCCCCTTTATCCAAACACACTATTGCTAAATAACCCCAACATACCCCTCAAGTTTCTAACTTTACATAAGGACACCAAACTTTAGTTACTTAACTTTTAACCCCAATGATTCAAATACTTGCAAATATATTACAAAATACAAATTAATTACAAAACACCTCATTTATATTAAAACATAATATAACGAAATTTCGGGATGTTACAATACTCCCCAACTTGAAAATGGTTTCGTCCTCGAAACCAGAATCAGGTAAACAGATGGGGATACCTATCCTTCATATTTTCTTCCGACTCTAAAGTCACATTGGCTCCTCGATGGTGTTTCCACTGTACTTTTAACATAGCTACTTCCTTGCCATTACGTAACTTCCTAATCGATCTTTCCAAAATTGCCTCTGGTTCTTCCACACATCGACTCTTTTCATCTATCCTTACATCAGCAAGTGGAATCACATCTTCCTCTTCGGCTAGACATTTCCGAAGATAACACACATGAAAAGTGTTATGGATCCCTTCTAACTCCGGTGGAAGATCCAACTGATAAGCCTGCAATCCTATCCTTTTAGTAATAGTGAAAGGTCCTAGAAAACGAGGACTTAACTTCACACGTTTACCAAACCTTATCACCCCTTTCCACGGGGATACCTTAAGCATCACTCACTCCCCAACTTGGAATTCTTTTGGTCTTCTTTTCGGATCAGCATAACTCTTTTGTCTATCTTGAGCTGCTTTCATATGCTGTCGAATTTCTTTCACTTTATCTGTCGTTTGTTGTACTAACTCCGGACCAGCAAACTGCTTTTCTCCGGCTTCTAACCAACATACCGGAGTTCTACATTTCCGACCATACAAAGCTTCGAAAGGTGCTCTTCCGATACTGGAATGATAACTATTGTTATACGCAAATTCTACTAAAGGTAAATGCGTATCCCAGTTACCTCCAAAATCTAACACACAACACCTGAGCATATCTTCCAAAGTTTGAATGGTTCTTTCACTTTGCCCATCAGTTTGCGGATGATAAGCAGTGCTCAGATTTACCTTTGTACCTAATTCTTCTTGAAGTGACTGCCAAAACCTCGAGGTAAACCGACTATCACGATCTGACACTATCGACACTGATATACCATGCCTTGACACTACTTCATCAATATACAGTTTTGCTAATTTCTCAATTGGTGACGCTTCTTTCATAGCTAGAAAATGAGCACTCTTAGTTAAACGATCCACAATTACCCAAATAGTGTCGTTACCCTTTTGTGTCTTTGGTAACTTCGTCACGAAATCCATAGTAATTTTCTCCCACTTCCATTCTGGGATCTCCAAAGATTGGAAACTTCCATAAGGCTTCTGATGTTCAGCTTTCACTAAAGAACATGTTGTACACTTTTCCACTATTTGCGCCACGTCTACTTTCATAGCTGGCCACCAATAGTGTAACTTCAAATCCCTATACATCTTAGTACTCCCAGGATGTATAGAATACTTAGATCTATGAGCATCTTCGAGAATCAACTCTCGATTACCTCCTATTTTCGGTACCCAAACACGGCCTTGGAACAACTTAATTCCACGGCTATCTTCAGTCAGTTGAAGATGTTGTTTGCTCATCACCTCTTCTTTCAGATTCTCCTCCAGTAAGGCTTCCACTTGTGCCTCCTTTATCTTTTCCATCAAACTTGACGTTACATCAATCCTAGCATTAGTCGATTTTAAACATCCACTATATTCTTTTCTACTTAAAGCATCGGCTACTACATTTGCTTTACCAGGATGGTAATGCAATTCACAATCATAATCCTTAAGTAACTCTAACCATCGACGTTGTCTCATATTTAACTCTTTCTGATCAAAGACATGCTTCAAACTCTTGTGGTCAGTATAAAGAGTACATTTCGTCCCATATAAATAGTGCCTCCACAGCTTCAAAGAAAAAACAACCGCTGCTAACTCCAAATCGTGCGTAGTATAATTCTTCTCGTGCTCCTTAAGTTGTCTTGACGCATAAGCAATTACCTTGCCTCGTTGCATCAATACACATCCCAGACCCATCTTGGAAGCATCACTATAAACAACAAAATCTTCTGTTCCTTCTGGTAAGGAAAGAATAGGGGCTTCACATAACTTTTGACGTAAAGTTCTGAAAGCCGATTCTTGTTTCTCTGTCCAGATAAACTTCACGTTCTTTCTAGTCAATAAAGTCAAAGTAGAAGCAATCTTCGAGAAGTCTTTAATAAATCTCCGATAATAACCCTCAAGACCTAAGAAACTTCTTATTGCAGATGCACTTCTTGGTGTCTCCCAATTCGTCATAGCTTCTATCTTTGCTGGGTCTACCTTAACTCCTTCCGAAGTGATCACATGACCTAGGAATTGTACCTCTTTTAACCAGAATTCACATTTTGAAAACTTCGCGTACAACTTCTCTCTTCTTAATACTTCTAAAACTTCACGTAGATGATGTTCGTGATCTTCTTCAGTCATAGAATAGACTAGTATGTCATCAATGAATACAATGACAAACTTGTCCAAAAATGGTCGACACACTCTATTCATCAGATCCATAAATATTGCCGGAGCATTGGTCAACCCGAATGGCATCACAAGAAATTCGTAATGCCCATACCTTGTTCTAAACGCTGTCTTAGGAATATCTTCACTTCTTACCTGTACCTGATGATACCCCGACCTCAAATCAATCTTAGAAAAACATCCCGCACCTTGGAGTTGATCAAACAGATCATCGATCCTTGGAAGCGGATACTTATTCTTAATCGTCACCTTATTCAACTCACGGTAATCGATACACATTCTCATAGTACCATCTTTCTTCTTAACAAACAATACCGGAGCTCCCCACGGCGAAGAACTCGGTCTAACAAAACCTTTATCTAACAACTCTTGAAGTTGAGTCATCATCTCTTTCATTTCGGCCGGCGCTAGACGATAAGGTGCTCGCGCAATTGGTGCCGATCCAGGAATGAGATCAATACGAAACTCTACCTGCCGTTCAGTCGGTAGGCCTGGAAGATCATCGGGAAATACGTCGGGAAAATCACGTACCACCTTGATATCTTCCACTCGCTTCTTTTCTGACTTTACATCTAAAACATAAGCTAGATAGGATGAACATCCTTTCATTAAACATTCACGCACTTTCGCAACAGAAATTAACGAAACTTCCCCTTTTCGCTTTTCCCCAAAGATGAGTACATCATCCCTAACAGCCATAGGAATCCGGATTAATTTCTTCGCACAAAATATTTCTGCCTGATTGGCTACCAGCCAATCCATACCCACAACAACATCAAATCCACCAATTTCCATCAACAACAAGTCGATCTGAAATTTTGTCTCTTCTATCGAAATAAAACAACCATCAAGTCTTTCACGAACCAAGACCTGACCCCCATTAGCTACCTCAACTACTAAGGCATCTTCCAAAGTAGTAACAGGCATAGCTAACTTGTGAAAGAACGACTTGGACACAAATGACAGATTTGCACCACAGTCGAATAAAATACGCGCAGGACAAGAATTAACAAGGAAAGTACCCGAGACGACATCTTTTGATTCCTTAGCTTCGTCAGCTGTCATGTGGAATGCCCGACCTGTTGGTTTAGGAACATCTGGTTTCTTTCCTTGATCTCCGCCCCTCTTTAACTTCGGACAATCTCTTCGGATGTGTCCGGGCTGTTTACACTCAAAACAGATTGGTCCTTGAAGAGGACAATTTGCTGCTATATGCCCAGGCTTCCCGCATTTGAAGCATTCATTCCCGACTATAGGACACTGACCAAAATGTTTACTTTTACACTTTGAACACCAACTTGGTTCTCGGCGAGATTCATATCGAACGTTCTTTCCAACAGATTTGTATTTTTGAGAAGACTCGGACCGACCTTCCCACTTCCACTTCTCTCCCACGTGAGTCTTTTCTTCTTTATCCTTAGCATACACTTCCTCTATAACCTTTGCTTCCTCGATCGATTCTCTCAATGTTGAAGCTTTTGAACTCCGCACCCTTGACATCATATCTGCTGGCAAACCTTTCAGATAAGCTTTAACTTTGTCTTTCTCAGTCGGAGCCACATGCCCCACTAAGTTTAGTTTTTCCATGAAAGATTCTGTATACTTCCTTACAGTAGAAGTACCCTTCTTAAGATTCCGAAATTCTTCCTCAAGCCTATCCATCTCGTTCTCATTACAGTATTCTTCCAGAACCTTTTTCTTGAATGATTCCCAAGTCATAGCTGCTAAAATTGGAGCCGAGATTGTAGCCGTCACTACATTCCACCACGTTAGAGCATTACCTCATAGCATTTGAGATGCAAATCTAACCTTTGACTTCTCATTACATTCACAAGCCCTGAAAGCTTGTTCCATTTCCCTGATCCAGTTCATACAGGCTACTGGATTATCTGCTCCTTTAAACTCTGGCGGTTTACAGCTTAGGAACGTTTTGTATGAACAGATTCTTTCAACTCTCCTTTCCGCCTCTGATCCAGGGTTACCAACTGGATTTATTACTCCAGTATCAGTTTCCGTTCGGCGCATCTCCGTACTTCGATCGTTCAGTGCTTTCATAAACATTTCAGTTTGTTGAGCCATTGCGTTAGTCATCATTCTCGTCATGTTTTCCATTATTCGGACTTCCATAGTTGCTCCCGGTGTAGCTTGGTCAGCAGTACTGGTACCCACTCTATGCACCTGACTGTGCGCTCCTCCAATAGAAAGAAACCCCAGCGGCGTCTCATGAATTTCTGTCCCATCAATCCCAGTCCTATCTATTGAAGAAATAGGAGACAATGGCGGCGTATTCACCATCGTTCTGATATACACAAAAGAATAACCATAAGAAATGGTTATACACAAAATCAGACACACGAAACGTATTTTATTGACCATTAGTCACTGTAACAATTTAGAAACAAGTATGCTTGTGTAACACATATTCATAATAACAGTAGCTAATTGAAATTGTGAACATACTTTACATAAGAATCCTCGTTACCATTATTGCAGTACTAATTTCACGTATTTCCGTTTGACTCTAAGACTGTCCCATCTTAGTACTTCTACCCATTTCTCACATAACATAACTTAATTCATCTCAGCTTAAGTCTAGGTATCTCCCTAGCATACCTAGTTCACTTAAACTAAGGCTCTGATACCATATTGTAACACCCCGCTTACCACGACACAATATTGTCCGCTTTGCCCCACTGGCTCACGGCTTTGTTCTTGGCGACCTGGCAAGGACTTCGCAAGGACTTCCCAGGAGGTCACCCATCCTGGTACTACTCCCACCCAAGCACGCTTAACCACAGAGTTCCCAAGGAACCCGCATGCTTGTGGCCCCAAAACGCGTTGTGTCTAGTAAGGCCAAGGTTTACTAATATACCCAGCATCTCTCCTGTCCACGACCGATGTGGGATATGCCTAAGGTGTTACACACGCCCCCCCCTTAGGGACTCATCGTCCTCGATGAGGTTTGCCCCACCATCCCGAACGGCACAGGAGTGGCTCTGATACCATTTGTAACACCCCGCTTACCACGACACAATATTGACCGCTTTGCCCCACTAGCTCACGCTTTGTTCTTGGCGACCTGGCAAGGACTTCCCAGGAGGTCACCCATCCTGGTACTACTCCCACCCAAGCACGCTTAACCACAGAATTCCCAAGGAACCCGCATGCTTGTGGCCCCAAAACGCGTTGTGTCTGGTAAGGCCAAGGTTTACTAATATACCCAGCATATCTCCTGTCCACGTGTAAAGCCCGTGTCCCGGTACGTTTTTCCTTTATTTAATTAATTAATTTAAGGTGTGTACCGTTAATTGATTTGGTTCGGGGTTTGTTGTCGTTAAGGACCAAAATGTTAATCCATATTTTATTCTAGGGTAGTTTGTGAAGGGAGAATAGTAGGGGGGCTAAAAGGAAAGTTTTGGAAAAGTTGCATGGGTTTTCGGCCCATGGCCGGCTCATTTCGTTTCTTAGTTACGTGAAAGCCAAACATAACCCATTTTGTTTTCCTTGGAACCCTACGGCAGCTGTGGTTTTTTTTTGGTGCGATCGTGAGGTAAGAGAGAAAGAGAGAGTGTCGAGAGGAGATAGAGATCGAGAGAGAGAGACCACCGATAGATCGAGAGAGAGTGGTGAGAGAGAGAGAGATATCGAGAGGTAGGGAGGCAGCTCGCCGGAGAAGAAGCACTCGCCGGAGAGCTTGGAGAAGAAGGCCAATCGGTGTCGTGACCATCGTTAGGTAAGCTTCCAACTTGTCGTTTTCTTGTGTACCTCGTCGCCGGAAAACACCGCGGACCACCACCGGCCGGCAGCCGCCGTGCGCCGCCACTGTGGTGGCTGGGCGTCGAGTGGGTGGCGTGTGGTGGGCTGTGGTGGTGCGGGTTGCTAGTCCTTGCAATAAGGTGATCGAATGATAGGAATGTCGGTTCGTGTCGTTAGTTTATCGTTTCGAGAAATGAACCGCCGCCGGCCGCCACCGGCGATCACTGTGCCGGAGGGCAGCGGGTGGTGCGGCCTTGTATCGGTTATAATCTCAGTAGAACCCTTAAGGGTGTAGCCTAATCGATTAAGCCGTTAGTTAAGCCGTCGTTTCTTAAAGATCGTCATTTTATGTTAATTATTGGTTCAGCCCCTGTTTTGTGACGGCAATAACTTCTTCGTCGTAACTCCGATTGAGCCGAAACTGGCGCCCACGCTTTGAGCTCGGGACCGAGTACGTTTTCTGTGTTTTGGCGGAAAACTGGTTCGGCCTCGAGTTGGGAGAAAAAGTGGTCGCAAGTTGTGCGGTTCGTCATTTTATGTGAATTTCCTGGAATCTGCCACTGTTTTGCGTGGACCGTAACTTTTTACTCGTAACTCGTTTTGAGGTGATTTTGGTGGCCATAGTTCCCTATTCGAGTCGGGAAGGTTTTTCGTGTTTTGCCGAAAGTCTGATTTAAACCGTAGCTAGGCTGTTTTGGACTGTTTATGCAGCTGGACCGAAACTGGCAGTTTCGGGTAACCGTTCGTATTTAATTCATAGTAAATTATAGAAAAATCATTAGGAGGCGTATAATATGTCCTTGGAACCCTAACTCAGAGGACTTTCTGGTCATGAAATAATATTGGGATTTTTCTGGATTTAAGGGGATCGAAATAGGTCCCGAACAGACCTGTTTTGGGGTGATCGGAAGTTAGTTTTAGTGACAGTTTTGGGATGTGTCGCGTCGTGGGGTCCGGGTCTCGTATTGACGTATTTTATCGTACGTTTAGGTGCCGGAAAGTGATCGTCGTTGTGTGGAGCTACTTACTATTTTTAGCTAGGCGCGCACCCGAGGTGAGTTCTCTCACTACAATTAATTAATAGTTGTTTATTATTACTGTAGCACGTGTGTGAAAATTGTATGCGGGATTGTTGGGGGCTAGATAGTGGGACGTCTAGTTAACATTATGTGCTACATTATTCGGCGGGGCCGAGTCCCGACGGGGACGGAGGTGTTTTACGCAGTAGGCGAAAAAGGGGCGTTTACGCAGTAGGCGTAAAAAGGATGTCACACGCAGTAGGCGTAAAGCGGGTGTTTCCCGCAGTAGGCGGAAACGTGCGGCGGGGCCGTAGACCCGACATCCGCCCGGGGATTTATATTATGTGGTGGTTATTATACTTGTTTATGATTTGTTCGTAGACTTGTATGTGGTGGTGTGATCCTTTTTGCTTTAGGGGTAATATGAGATAACCATTGTTATTTGTTGTGTTTGAATTCACTAAGCTTCGTGCTTACCCCTCCCAATTTACAGTGGCTGCAGGTACAAGTGGTACGAAGGCATGACTGGCACACACTGACGCGCAAGATGGATGAGTTGAAGGATTTGCTTACTAAACATTTTCCCGTTATTGAATAAACAATTTAATTTCCGCTGTTAACTTATGTTTTAATAATGCTCGTGATTGGAATTATTATTTTGGGTCTAATAAATGGAGACTTATTATTAAATATGCGCGTTTTAAAAAATTTTAAATTTTCTTGAAATTTTGGGGCGTTACAACTTGGTATCAGAGCCACGGCTTGAGTGAATCAAACGCACCTCGGTGTGTTTGGTCTCAAGTTGCGGCTGGGAAATATTTATAAATTTTTTTTTAAAACCTTTTGGAAATAAAGAGGAAAAGATGAAAACCCGTTCGAGGAACGGTGATCGAGGGCGCAGTGTGTACAGTCAGCCGGAGCCAAGGGAAAGGTACAATGCTTAGTGCTTTCTCATTTTATCGCTTTCTAGATCATAGGGTATGCATGCTAGATTGCCTGAGGTTGACACTATGCGATACGTTGGATTACTTGCTATTATGATTTTCTTGCTAATTATAGTAGGTTTCTAAGTAGGTGCCCTTTAAATCGTATGCGGTAAGAGGCTAATAGCCTTAGAATATTCGATTTAGTTCTATTGCGCAGCTCTTGTTTGAGTCCAACCGTTCTAGGATAGAATCTAGCATTTGAATGTCTATTTGTCTTGCACTGCATATGATTGGGTATTTGCGCGGCCACTCATTATGATTAGCAGGGTTTTTATAGTAGCGAGGGTAGTGGGTGGAATATAATTCCTAGGGAGCTAGGAAGGGTGAGTGCATATGCCGGTGCGGGCATATGTGTTGAGTCGCGGCGAGAACTACTTGGACCCTCGGGATGGGACACGAAACGGGTAATGATAGGTGTAGAAGGTAGTAGTAGAGCTCCTACTACCGGAAGCACAGGATCAGTACTCGGGTCGGGAAAGTCACGAGGGATTCAAGGAGTTGAGCGTATGTGTTGATAGTGTAAGTTATTAGCTGATAATAACTCTTTGAATTTCTCCTTCTTATAGAATGGTCAACACTAGGAGACGCGGTGCGGCTGAGCCGAGGGCTGAAGCCGGGATCACTGAGGAACGGATTCAAGAGATGATTGCAAATGAGGTTGCACGAGCTGTGGGGGATGCAATTCCCGAGATTATCACCGCGATTCAGAATCAACTGGTGACTCTAGTGGAGGAGCGGTTTGCAGCGATGCCGCCGCCTGTTGGGGGACAGCCCCGTGCCCGAGACTTCCAGTATCGGGATCTTTCTGCCTGCTCTCCACCGGAATTCAAGGGTGACTCTAACCCTATCGTTAGCATGCGCTGGATATCCGACATGGAGTGCGCTTTTCTGACAAGCGGCTGTCCGGATAACTTGAAGGTTCGATTTGCAGTGAATCTACTTCGCGAGGGAGCGAAAGACTGGTGCGCCACGGCATTGACTCTGGCCGAGCGTACCACTCTTACTTGGGACGAGTTCGTTGTTCGTTTCCGTGCTGAGTACGTGCCGCCGACAGAGATGGAAAGAATAGCGAAGGAGTTCTTGGAGCTGAACCAGACTACGGAGACCATAAAGGAGATGAACAAGAAGTTTACCGAAATGGCGCTATTCTGTCCCCAATATGCGGCCTCAGAAGAAATGAAGATGGCGAGGTACAAGGACATGCTTCGGACCGAGATCCGGGAAATTGTGAGCGCAGTGCAACATCCTTCGCTGTCGGCTATGATGGATGCAGCGCGGAGAAGAGAGTTAGAGTTGGAGACCCAAGCGAAGAAGAGGAAGGCGGCACAGGCAGTGACGCCTATCTCTGCAGTGCCAAAGAAATCGAAGTTTGTTGATTCTCGTGGGCACACGAAGAGTAGCGGTTCTAAGGCCCGGGATGTGAGTGTTAGAAGATCTGATGCATGTTACAAGTGTGGGCAGCCTGGCCATCTCAGTAGAGATTGCAGGTCGCCACTAATGTTATGTTTTGGCTGTAAACAGGCTGGCCATGTGAAGGCCAACTGCCCGAATGCTAGGGCAACTGATGGGGGTGGTGCACAGAGGGCTCCTGCGAATGCCCCGCTGCGCATCACCGACGGCCGTACGGGTCAGCCAGGGACAGAGGCAGCCCGAGGTAGAGTCCACCAGCTGAAGGTGGAAGAGGCGCAGGCGACGCCTAGGGTGGTGACAGGTATGCTTTATCACCCTCTTTCTTTTCGTCCTTTCTTTTCATGCCTTGTTTTCTTGTTGTTGTTTATATATGTTGTTATCTGTATGATAGGTACGTTTCTAGTTAACTCGGTGCCTGCGGTTGTAATGTTTGATAGCGGGGCTACTCATTCATTTGTGTCTCGCACTTTTAACGAGAGTTTGGGCCGAGTGGTGGGACGGTTAGGATGTCCTTTGGTAGTCGAGGTTGCCGATGATAGGACCTTGACGGTTACGGATGTGTATCGGGGATGCACGTTGGAAATCTCGGGTGTGAGGTTTCCCATAGATTTGATTCCGATAGCTATGCGAGAGCTTTGTGTGATTGTGGGCATGGATTGGATGGACGCGTTTGATGCGGAAATTGTCTGTCGCCACAAACAAGTGCGGGTTCGAACCCCAAGCGGGGGAGAGCTGTTGATTCAGGGAGACTCGCCCAGACGGTCTACGGCAATATGTTCAGCGGCGAGGGCTCGGAGACACCTTCAGCATAGTGGTAAGGGGTATTTGGCGTATGTGATAGATACGCGCCTTGATGAGACGAAGAAGACTGCCGTGGATGTGCCAGTCGTGAGGGAGTTTGCCGATGTATTTCCCGACGAGTTACCGGGGATACCTCCCGAACGACAGGTGGAATTTCGAATCGATCTGGTTCCGGGTGCTACTCCGGTGGCCAAGGCACCCTATCGCTTGGCTCCACCGGAAATGAAGGAGCTTTATGAGCAGCTGCAGGAGCTTCTGGAGAAGGAGTTCATCAAACCGAGTTGTTCACCGTGGGGAGCTCCGATCTTGTTCGTGAAAAAGAAAGATGGATCTCAGCGGATGTGCATTGACTACCGGGAGCTGAATAAGCTTACGGTGAAGAATCGTTATCCTTTGCCAAGGATTGATGATTTGTTTGATCAGTTGCAGGGAGCCTCGTGGTTCTCTAAGATTGACTTGAGATCCGGGTACCATCAGATGCGGGTGCGTAGCGAAGATACGGAGAAGACGGCCTTCCGGACGCGGTACGGCCATTACGAGTTCGTAGTGATGCCTTTCGGGCTCACCAACGCACCAGCAGCGTTCATGGACCTCATGAACAGGGTGTGTAGTCCGATGTTGGATCGTTCGGTGATCGTGTTCATCGACGACATTCTTGTATATTCCAAGACGAAGGAAGAGCACGAGGTGCATTTGCGGGAAGTGCTAGAAGTTTTGAGACGGGAGAAGCTTTATGCTAAGTTCTCCAAGTGTGAATTCTGGTTACGAGAGGTCCAATTCTTAGGACATGTCGTGAATCAGAATGGTATCATGGTCGATCCGGCCAAGATTTCGGCAGTTATGCGGTGGGAGGTGCCGAAAACTCCTACCGAGGTGCGGAGTTTTCTCGGGTTAGCAGGGTACTACCGGAGATTTATCCAAGATTTCTCCAAGATTGCCTTGCCTATGACTCGACTGACGAAGAAAACTGCAGCTTTCAGTTGGGGTGATGAGCAACAGAAGGCGTTTGAGGGGCTACGCAGGCGTTTATGTGAGGCTCCTGTGTTGACCTTGCCTGAGGGCATGGAAGATTTGGTGGTTTACTGTGATGCTTCGTACCAAGGGTTGGGTGCCGTGCTTATGCAACGCGGCAAGGTCATCGCTTACGCGTCGAGGCAGTTGAAGCCTCCTGAGGCGAACTACCCGACTCATGATTTGGAGCTGGGAGCGGTGGTGTTTGCTTTAAAAATATGGAGACACTATCTTTATGGTGTCAAGTGCACGATCTATACCGATCACAAGAGCCTTAAATACCTGATGGACCAGCAAAATCTTAATATGCGTCAGCGGAGGTGGCTTGATGTGGTCAAGGATTACGACTGCGAGATACTTTACCACCCCGGTAAGGCGAATGTAGTCACGGATGCACTTAGCCGACATCCGGTCGGGGGATCTTTGAAGGGTTTTTGTCAGCGATTAACGGTAGTTGCACCACTCTTGGAGTCGATCGGTATCGCTCAAGAGGTGGCCGTGTTGGAGGAAAATGCTAAACGAGAGAGAGTTTCGGGAGAAATTCCGAAGTTAGTACGGGATAGTCGGGGACTGTTAACCCGTTATGGTAGAGTTTGGGTTCCATACACTGGTGGGAATCGCCAGACACTATTGGACGAGGCGCATAAGTCCAAGTTTTCGATTCATCCCGGAGCTACCAAGATGTACAGAGACCTGCGTGAAGACTATTGGTGGCCCGGCATGAAGCGAGATGTAGCCAAATGTGTGGAAGTATGTTTGACCTGTCGGAAGGTCAAAGCGGAACACCAACGACCGCATGGGAAATTGCAGCCGTTGGAGATTCCGGTGTGGAAGTGGGAGCAAATCACGATGGATTTCATCACTAAGCTTCCCAAGACTCAGCGAGGGAATGATACTATCTGGGTGATCGTGGATCGTCTGACGAAGAGCGCTCACTTCTTAGCGATTAAAGAGAGCTTTTCGGCGGATAAGCTTGCGGAGGTTTTCATTCGGGAAATTGTAACTCGGCACGGGGTGCCAGTCTCAATTGTCTCGGATCGGGATACTCGTTTCGCCTCCCGGTTTTGGGAGAAGTTTCAGAATGAGATGGGTATGCGGTTGCATTTCAGTACAGCATTTCATCCTCAGACCGACGGACAGAGTGAGCGTACTATTCAGACACTTGAGGACATGCTGCGAGCATGTGTGATTGACTTTGGTGGTAGTTGGGATCGGAATCTTCCACTAGTTGAGTTCTCCTACAATAACAGCTATCACGCTAGCATCGGTAGAGCGCCGTACGAAGTGTTGTATGGCAGGAAGTGTCGGACGCCCATTTGCTGGGGCGAGGTTGGTCACAGAGTGCTGGGGAGCACCGATATTGTGCTAAAGACGACGGAAATGATTCAGATGGTGCGGGATCGGTTAGTCACTGCTCAGAGCCGACAAAAGAGTTACGCCGATAAGAGACGATCGGACTTGGAGTTCCAAGTCGGGGATTACGTTCTTTTGAAAGTGTCACCCTGGAAGGGGGTAATTCGTTTTCGCAAGCGGGGAAAGTTGGGTCCCCGATATATCGGACCATACAAGGTCATCGCGCGTGTGGGGAAAGTAGCTTATCGATTAGAGCTACCTGAGGAGTTGAGCCTGATCCACAACACGTTCCATGTCTCCCAGTTGCGAAAGTGTGTGTTGGATGAGTCTGCAGTAGTTCCCCTTGAGGATATTCAGATTGACGAGCGACTCAACTATGTAGAGAAGCCGGTAGCCATCATCGAGAGGAAGACGAAGACTCTACGGAACAAAGTCATTGGATTGGTGAAGGTCCAGTGGCAGCACCGGAAGGGTTCGGAATGGACGTGGGAACCAGAAGCCGAAATGCGGGAGAATTACCCGGAGATGTTTGCGGGCGTGGACTTCGGGGACGAAGCCTAATCCAAGCGGGGGAGAGTTGTAAAGCCCGTGTCCCGGTACGTTTTTCCTTTATTTAATTAATTAATTTAAGGTGTGTACCGTTAATTGATTTGGTTCGGGGTTTGTTGTCGTTAAGGACCAAAATGTTAATCCATATTTTATTCTAGGGTAGTTTGTGAAGGGAGAATAGTAGGGGGGCTAAAAGGAAAGTTTTGGAAAAGTTGCATGGGTTTTCGGCCCATGGCCGGCTCATTTCGTTTCTTAGTTACGTGAAAGCCAAACATAACCCATTTTGTTTTCCTTGGAACCCTACGGCAGCTGTGGTTTTTTTTTGGTGCGATCGTGAGGTAAGAGAGAAAGAGAGAGTGTCGAGAGGAGATAGAGATCGAGAGAGAGAGACCACCGATAGATCGAGAGAGAGTGGTGAGAGAGAGAGAGATATCGAGAGGTAGAGAGGCAGCTCGCCGGAGAAGAAGCACTCGCCGGAGAGCTTGGAGAAGAAGGCCAATCGGTGTCGTGACCATCGTTAGGTAAGCTTCCAACTTGTCGTTTTCTTGTGTACCTCGTCGCCGGAAAACACCGCGGACCACCACCGGCCGGCAGCCGCCGTGCGCCGCCACTGTGGTGGCTGGGCGTCGAGTGGGTGGCGTGTGGTGGGCTGTGGTGGTGCGGGTTGCTAGTCCTTGCAATAAGGTGATCGAATGATAGGAATGTCGGTTCGTGTCGTTAGTTTATCGTTTCGAGAAATGAACCGCCGCCGGCCGCCACCGGCGATCACTGTGCCGGAGGGCAGCGGGTGGTGCGGCCTTGTATCGGTTATAATCTCAGTAGAACCCTTAAGGGTGTAGCCTAATCGATTAAGCCGTTAGTTAAGCCGTCGTTTCTTAAAGATCGTCATTTTATGTTAATTATTGGTTCAGCCCCTGTTTTGTGACGGCAATAACTTCTTCGTCGTAACTCCGATTGAGCCGAAACTGGCGCCCACGCTTTGAGCTCGGGACCGAGTACGTTTTCTGTGTTTTGGCGGAAAACTGGTTCGGCCTCGAGTTGGGAGAAAAAGTGGTCGCAAGTTGTGCGGTTCGTCATTTTATGTGAATTTCCTGGAATCTGCCACTGTTTTGCGTGGACCGTAACTTTTTACTCGTAACTCGTTTTGAGGTGATTTTGGTGGCCATAGTTCCCTATTCGAGTCGGGAAGGTTTTTCGTGTTTTGCCGAAAGTCTGATTTAAACCGTAGCTAGGCTGTTTTGGACTGTTTATGCAGCTGGACCGAAACTGGCAGTTTCGGGTAACCGTTCGTATTTAATTCATAGTAAATTATAGAAAAATCATTAGGAGGCGTATAATATGTCCTTCGAACCCTAACTCAGAGGACTTTCTGGTCATGAAATAATATTGGGATTTTTCTGGATTTAAGGGGATCGAAATAGGTCCCGAACAGACCTGTTTTGGGGTGATCGGAAGTTAGTTTTAGTGACAGTTTTGGGATGTGTCGCGTCGTGGGGTCCGGGTCTCGTATTGACGTATTTTATCGTACGTTTAGGTGCCGGAAAGTGATCGTCGTTGTGTGGAGCTACTTACTATTTTTAGCTAGGCGCGCACCCGAGGTGAGTTCTCTCACTACAATTAATTAATAGTTGTTTATTATTACTGTAGCACGTGTGTGAAAATTGTATGCGGGATTGTTGGGGGCTAGATAGTGGGACGTCTAGTTAACATTATGTGCTACATTATTCGGCGGGGCCGAGTCCCGACGGGGACGGAGGTGTTTTACGCAGTAGGCGAAAAAGGGGCGTTTACGCAGTAGGCGTAAAAAGGATGTCACACGCAGTAGGCGTAAAGCGGGTGTTTCCCGCAGTAGGCGGAAACGTGCGGCGGGGCCGTAGACCCGACATCCGCCCGGGGATTTATATTATGTGGTGGTTATTATACTTGTTTATGATTTGTTCGTAGACTTGTATGTGGTGGTGTGATCCTTTTTGCTTTAGGGGTAATATGAGATGACCATTGTTATTTGTTGTGTTTGAATTCACTAAGCTTCGTGCTTACCCCTCCCAATTTACAGTGGCTGCAGGTACAAGTGGTACGAAGGCATGACTGGCACACACTGACGCGCAAGATGGATGAGTTGAAGGATTTGCTTACTAAACATTTTCCCGTTATTGAATAAACAATTTAATTTCCGCTGTTAACTTATGTTTTAATAATGCTCGTGATTGGAATTATTATTTTGGGTCTAATAAATGGAGACTTATTATTAAATATGCGCGTTTTAAAAATTTTTAAATTTTCTTGAAATTTTGGGGCGTTACACCACGGCCGATGTAGGATATGCCTAAGGTGTTTGTGTCTAGTAAGGCCAAGGTTTACTAATATACCCAGCATCTCTCCTGTCCACGACCGATGTGGGATATGCCTAAGGTGTTACACACACCCCCCCTATATTGTGTCGTGGTAAGCGTGGTGTTACAAATGGTATCAGAGCCACTCCTGTGCCGTTCGGGATGGTGGGGCAAACCTCATCGAGGACGATGAGTCCCTAAGGGGGGGCGTGTGTAACACCTTAGGCATATCCCACATCGGTCGTGGACAGGAGAGATGCTGGGTATATTAGTAAACCTTGGCCTTACTAGACACAACGCATTTTGGGGCCACAAGCATGCGGGTTCCTTGGGAACTCTGTGGTTAAGCGTGCTTGGGTGGGAGTAGTACCAGGATGGGTGACCTCCTGGGAAGTCCTTGCGAAGTCCTTGCCAGGTCGCCAAGAACAAAGCCGTGAGCCAGTGGGGCAAAGGGGACAATATTGTGTCGTGGTAAGCAGGGTGTTACATACTCACAGAAACAGGTTTTGTAGAATCAGGTTTTGCAGTTTTAAACCTTCTCAACTTGGGTTTTAATGCATCAGAAACAACATTTTCTTTAAGAACTTTCATGAGATCTTCTTCAAAAGATGTTCTTATCGTTTCAGAAGTAGGAGAGAAGACTGGTGCTTCAGGGTTGAGCTCGCTCTGTGGTATTTTAACAGTGGATTCAGCCACAGAAGTGACAGGCTTCTGTTCCTTGAAAGAATTAAAGTTGAAAATCTCTTTTGGATCCAGACTTTCGACAGAGTTAGGAATTATGATTCTAGCTTTTCCTTGATCAAGAATAAACTTTGAAGATGGTTTAAGAACCTTGTTATGATCCAAGGAGTCATAGATGACATTCCTAAAGTCAAGTCTTTTCGTCCTCTTGTAAACGTCCGAGGTTTTAATTCTTTTGAAAATAGCATTACCAGAGATAACATTCTCTTAGATTTTCCCAGCACAGAAAGTAGTCAACAGAGATGTTTTCTTCTTTCCGTTCCAGGGAGCAAGGTCAGAGAAACCATGACCTTGCGTATCCATCTGAGAGTTTATCTTAACATGCACATCCTGTGCATCCTGATACTTTTTGATTTGAAGTTCTTTTCTCTGTAGGGACTGATGTAAGATTTACCTTTCTTTTTGAAAAAAATCTTTTAAAGCGACAGAGTTAAGTCTTTCATTCTCAGACTTCTTCATTTCTTCGGTTTTCTGTTTTAACAGATTTTCGTACTCTTTAATCTTTTTAAAAAAAGTACTTTTCTCTTTCTGCTGTAAGATCTCTAGCTCAGATTTCTCCTTGAAGATATCTTCCTTTTCTTGTTCCAAGAGAGTTTTCTCTCTCTTGTAGAAGGACAGATCCTTCTGAGCTAGCTTTCTTAGCTCTTTTTCTTCAGAAAACTTTTGTTTTCAGCAATTGAAATTCCTCAGTTAATTGCGAAACATGCATTTCTAGTTCAGAGTCAGACTTGGATTCGGAGGAACATACCTTGGCACTGGGTTTGATGGTCTCCAGCGCTCTGTTGTCTGGCTCTGTTATAGTAAGAGCGAATGCATGAGCTATATCTTCTTCTTCTGTTCTCTCTATTCGTTCTCCAGTCATCCAGTCAACCTCTGTCATACTTTCATCATCTACAGCAACATTGGCTTGCTCTGGTTCATCATCAGAGGATGAGTCGGAGATCCAATTCTCCATCTCGGCGACATAACTCCTTTCTCTGTAGTTGTACTTGTATTTGTTCTTGTTGTAGTCTTGATCTTTTACAAGTTTTCCTCTACAGTTAGCAGAGAAATGGCCAGGTTTTCCACATCTGAAACAACGACCATCGTTTTGGTTGATGGGTTGTGCAGCATCAGCCTTTTGTGGATCAGGAGCGTTGTACTTCTGTTGAGGTTGAGGTCTCTGTTCTGTCGGGTTTCTGTTCTGGTGATTCTGTTGAGGTGCAGCATAACTTCTGTCACCTTTTTCTACTCTTTCGTACCTTCCTCTTCTGTCAAATGTCCTGTTGCCAAATCTCTGGGAAAATTGTTGAGTTATTAACGCAAGAGATTTAGCAAAGGCATTTATATCACTATCCTCATCTGATGAACTCCTTTCATCATCACTTTCTGCAACCAAACTCTTCTTCCCCTTTTTTTATCTCTCTTCTTATCTCTGCTAAGGCCATCTCTGTTGAGTTTCCCTTCTTCTGAGTTCTTAGATTCTGAAATCAAAGCGATAGGACCTGCAATGGTGGATTTGCCTTTTTGCTTGACAACATCCTTCTCTTGTGCGGCCAGAGTGCCATACACATCAGTAAGAGACCATGCATCTAAGTCCTGGTTAGCTTGTAAAGACATGGACAGATTTAACCATTCATCATTTAAACTTTTCAAAAACAGAACATTGTTATCTTCCTTCGACCTAACAACCCCACACTTTTTACATTTGTTAATCAGAATATTAAATCTGTTGTAGGTCTGTTGTAAGGTTTCCTCAGGAAGTGCCTTGAAATCATTGTATTCATTTATACACTGGGTCCTTCTGTTCTTTTGGGTCTTGATGCCACCCTCAAGTTGATTTAGAAGTTGATCCCAGATTTCCTTGGCAGTAACACATGAGTCTAGTTCTTGAAATATATCGTTCGGAATGGCCATAATCAGAAGTCTCACTGCTTTAAGGTCATTTTCCATTTTGCTCGTTTCTTCTTCGGTAATCCCAGTGGTTTTGGGTTCGAAGTGAGCAGGAATCTCATCAGTGGTTTCTGTTGCGGGTACACGTGGGACAAAAACCATGGGTTGAAATGGTCCATTCGTGACAGATCGCATTAAGTCCTTATCCATTCCCTCAAGGAAGTTGACCATCCTAATCTTCCATTGAGGGTATTCATCCCTCAGAAGAGTAGGAGGCTTGGTCAGAGAACCAGAAGTATAAATGGCGTTGATGTTTGCCATATTATTATTATTTTTTATTTATAAAGAAAACAGAGTATAAGAGTCTCAAATGGTCTACAATGAGAATAAGCTGAAGTATGATGAACAGTAACCAATGAAACAGTAGAACAGATATTTTAATCTAGACTGGAAAGCTTAGGATGATATTAAATGAACTGAGAAGATGTAAAATACTTTAAGCAGTAAAACAGAGTATAATGAAGCTTTTAAACACACACACACAATCAACAACAGTGAATCAACCTTGGTAGATTGGATGCCTTGATTTGAGCAAATCAAGCAAGCTCTGATACCAATTGTTGGTTCCCAGATTCACGTTGTATCACGATAATGGTAGTTAAATAGACAGCGGAAGCATTTAAATATAAAGCCATTAAAGTGAGTGATTGTATAAGACGATATGTAAACTGTGATATCAAATATAGAACAGGAATATGATAACAAGATCAAATAAGAAACGCTGCTCGTATATTGATAAAGATAGCACGAAGAACAAGATCAATGGTGTATCAAGAAATCACAGAGACAATATCGTACGGGGTAGTGCTACGAGGATATGACAGTGTGTGCTTTTACAATTGTGGAAAACTATTCTTCCAAAAGCTTACAATTGTTTGTTCCACTACCTCGCTATATATAGCCTAATAAAGTGTAGACAGTGTACTATCGTACCCTGGAATGACACGTGGAAAGTGTGTCTCCAATCTTTAGGGCATACGTGGAAAGATGTGGACATGTATCTGACACTTCGGATTTCTACGAGACTTAGGCATAACAGAGGTCTTCACTTCAACAAAGCGTGTTATGACAGAACTCTGTTGGTCTTCGAGTATGAACAGTTCTTCTGTTGATCTTCTGCCAGAGCTCTGTTGAGCTCCGTTGGTTCCACCAGAACTCTGTCGAGTTCTGTTGGTCTTCTTTGTTGATCTTCGAAGTCTTCTGCTTTATCTCTGTAGGTCTTCTGACTTGGTATTTTTTCAATACTTTTATATTACAGATACTTGGGGCTAACACATATGTTGTCGCATATCCAGCGAAAGGAAACGAGGGTAGGGATGGAATTTCTTTTGCTTGGTACCTCCGATTTGACGAATGGCTTGAACGAGTTCTCGCCAGATGATCATGGCGAAGTCGACGTCGCGGTTGTAGCACACGGCATGGAAAAAGCGTAGAAAGTCGCCGGTGCATTGGTCGATGCCCTTCCATCTCGATAAAAGGCATCTGTTCAGAATTGTAAACAGAGTGTACCATATCGGTGCCAGGTATTTGCGGTTGAATGCGGATGGACACGCGAGAGCGTGGTTGTAACCGAGTGCGTGAATTTGAGCGCATAGGGTCTCATCATTGACCGTGGGGTCATATCTTTGGTGTCCGCCGGCGATGGCTTCTGGAACTGACAATAATCGCCGGAACGACTCAGGTGTGAGCATGAATTGTTGGTTGTCGATTTGTGCCGTGATCGTCTGTGAATTACCGGCATTGTTGACGCGTACGGTGAGCCATACTTGAAGAACATACAACATAGCGACATCGGCAGTGGTAGTAAGGTCCTCATAGAGATGGTGATGCATAAGAACATCCACCAGCACACGGTGTTGTGGTTGTGGTCGGAACTGAGTCGGGTCCAGATAATGATTATTTGGCTCGATCTCCGTCCCATGGTCAGGGTCGACCAAGGCGTTATCCGCTTCTTCATTAATGAATTCCTCTTGAGGAATTTGTTGTTATTCCGGGTTTTGTGGAGGATTTTGTTCCTGATCCGCCATGATATCTGTAAAAGTAACACAGTTAGTAACTGAGGTGTATGAACAAGTATCGGCGCGTACCTTTGCATTAATAGGCTCAATTTGAGACAGTGTGGACAGGCAGTGACGAAATAGGCATGGGAATGACAAAAACAGGGGAGTCCGGACAACCACAAGTTTCCGGACAACATATGTTTCCGGATGGGAAGAGTGTTCCCGGATAAGCTAGACAATCCGGACAAATAGGGATTCCGGATGCATGAAATACCGAACAAAGGGAGTCTGGACAATGCAACATACCAGTAGTTGAACTTGCCGGAAACCCTGAGATTTCCGGACAACTAGGTTTCCGAAAGTTGATCAATACCGGACAAAATATCGAGAACATGAATGTATCCGGATAAAGCATAAAGAGTTTGAACGTGTCCGGACACTATGAATGTGTTCGGACGTAACTCAAATCAATCAAATAAGCAAAAACAAGTCCCAACCATTTTATAAAGCATTTGGAAAGTGTCGATAGACGCATTTGAGTACACAGAGTGACCTATATCTACCAACAACACATCGAATGAACCCGAAGTCGATTGGACAAAAAAAACCAGACTCATTCAAACCATCAAATCGACGGTCAAGATGTGTAACTGAGTCCGTGAAACATATGTAGTAATGATCTAGAGAGAGATTAGGGCAACATACTTGATTGTGGGGCTGAAAACGAGTGAATATCGAGGATTTAAGGAGAGTCCAAGCGATGGAAAGAAAAACGAGAGGGTTTAGGGCTTTTGAAGATGTTTTCTGGATAAAGAGAGAAGTGGTGTCCGTATGCCTTTTATAACGAAAAAGTTATTCGGATGGGTGGAACCGGATACCCACCCGGTCCGGAAAGTTATCCGGATTCAAGGGTGTCCGGTGACTTGTCCGAATACCTTTGTCAATTTAAAAAAAATTCAGTTTACAATGAAACCCTTCGGAACTTGACAGAAAATTCTCTTGCTCCCCCTCAAACTGAGCATGGGGAGATACTTGCTCCCCCTCGGATAGTGCATACACGTGCAATGGAGAGTCCGACACACACAAAAAAACTTTTGTTCATGTAAAGAAAAACAATGTGTTGCTCCCCCTCACATGATGAACATACCTTGAAATCCACACAGGAGTATCCACATAAAAAAATTATCAGATTAAAAAATTGTGTGTGATGCTCCACCTCAACAGTTGAGTAGACTTACCTGATACTGGGTTGGTGCTCCCCCTGAACACATGAACATAACGTGAAAGCACAGATATCGACAGATAAAAGTAGACGACAATATGAAAGAAAGGGAAACACACGTAGAAAGAAAAAAAAACAAACGAAATTGACCTAATAAATACAGAGACTAAATCGAACTGTGTAACTGAGACAAGTAGAATACAAGTGCGAGAAAGTGTAGACTCAATCATCGGGAATGTGAACACCGGATGATGAGTAGACAGTTTCGCGAAGATGTATGGAACTGGTAACAGGCACACGATCAGATTAAGTCTTCAGATTTAGCATACCTATCTTGGACACCGGAGTATTAAAATGTTTTTCGTCCAAGAATTTTGTAAACATGTCTGCTAACTGATGCTCAGTATTTACAAAGTATAGTTCGATCGTACCCTTTCCAACGTGATCCTTAATGAAATGATACTGAACGTCGATGTGCTTGGTCTTAGTGTGCTGGACCGGGTTGCTTGAGATAGCAATGGCGCTCTTCGAGTAGCAGTATATGAACACTTTGGCATACGAGAACCCGTAGTCTTTGAGTTGCGTCCGCATCCATATCACTTTGGAACAGCAGCTCGCGGTGGCCACGTAATCCGCCTCGGCAGCCGATGTAGACATGCACTGCTGCTTTTTGGACGCCCAAAAACTGCACATGTCCCGATATGCTCTTCCGTTCCATCATGCAGCCCGCATGGTCCGCGTCAGAATAAGCGGATAGCTCAAAACCTATCTCTTTCGGGTACCACAAGCCAAGATCAGCAGTACCACGTAAATAACGAAAAATTCGTTTGATAGCTAATAAGTGAGACTCTTTTGGTTTTGATTGAAACTGGGCACAAAGAAAAGTTGAAAACATGATGTCCGGTCTACTGGCAGTGAGACACATCAAAGAACCGATCATACTCCGATACAATTTGGTGTTCACATCCTTTCCGTTAGGATCGACGTGAAGTTTTATACCGGGGGCCATGGGAGTTTTCATTGGTGAGGACTATTCCATCTGGTATTTCTTAAGAATATCCCAGATGTACTTATCCTGGTTTAGGAATATCCCAGTCGACAATTGTTTAACCTGAAGATCGAGGAAAAAAATCATCTCACAAAGCATACTCATTTTAAAAATATCTCGCATTAACTTGGCAAAATTCTTGGCATAATGAGGATTAGTAGAGTCGAAAATAATGTCATCGACGTACACTTGCACTAAGACAATATGACCTTTCTCGTTCTTGATAAACAGGGTGGAATCGATCTTACCTCGAGAGAATTTGGCTTTCAGTAAAAATTTGGACATAGTGTTGTACCAGGCTCGCGGAGCTTGCTTGAGACCATAAAGTGCCTTGTATAGAACGTAGACGTGATTAGGCTTTGAATCGTCCATGAATCCTTCCGGTTGTGACACGTATACTTCTTCCTTGATGTCGCCATAGAGGAAGGCGGTCTTCACATCCATTTGGAAAACCATAAAGTTTTTATGCGCGGCGTATGCAAGGAACATCCGGATGGCTTCGATTCTTGCTACTGGAGCATAGGTCTTATCATAGTCGATCCCTTCCTGCTAACGGTACCCCTTGGCTACGAGACGTGCCTTGTTGCGTACGACGATGCCGTCTTCGTCCTTCTTATTCTTGAAAATCCACTTGGTTCCGACAATCGTTTTGTAAGATGGACGTGGAACCAGTCGCCATACCTTAAGAGCCACGAATTGATTGAGCTCCTATTGCATGGCAATGATCCAGTCCGGATCTTCAAGCGCTTCACAGACGTTCTCCAGCTCGATCTTACTCAAGAAGCCGTAAAAGAGACAGAAATTGGCGGATGTGCCTCGTGTTTGAACAGGAGTAGTGGGGTCACCGACGCTCTGGTGTAGGGGATGAGCTTTCGTCCATTTGGTGGTGTGTGGAAGCGGCTGTTGAGTGGAATTAGAAGTGTCCTGTTGATCCAAACCCTCAGTGATTTGATAATGACCATTTTAAACACTTAGTGAAAATTGTAAGTAAACATTGTGTATTTGAGTTTCACTATCGCTGATAAGTACTATGTCTATAAATTACCGCTGATAGGAACTCTCGCTATTTAAATTAAGCATTCAACGAACACTGTTCATCATCCCGAGCTTTGAGATCTCATAAGTTTTAGTTGTTTACTTATGATTCCTGAAGACAAGTTTCACGTCAACAAAGGTTCTACGCTGAAGTCGAATATCAAGCCCAAGAACCAGCAACAAGTCTACTAATGAACTGATGCGGATATCAGCGAAGACCAGATCTGTCCACTCAACGGGAAGTATCAAGTAGAAGACTTTAGCAATCGCTGAGCTTTATCATTCACTGTTAAAGATGTTAGAGCATTGTTGTATTCAAGATTTACTGTAAAGTCAATGTACTGTATTATTTGCTAGTGCCTTTATACCTTGTATGTTATGGGTATAAATAGGCATGTCTTGTTCTTAGTTAGAAGAGAATCTAGATCCCTTTAGGAACCTCTTGATCATTTTGTCATTTACACTTTTGAGATCAATATATGGATGACAAGTTCTCTTTAGATTCTCTCTCTACATCATTCTGGATTACTTGCTAGATTTGGGATTTCACATTTGGTATCAGAGCTAAACAGAAAATTCAAGCAGATCAAAGAGCAAATTGAAGATTTTTTACACTGTTCTTGAAGATTTCGGATCCTTCATTCATCACTGTTCATGATGATTTCTTACCCTTCATCATTTACTGTTCATCTAGAATCATCATCTTTTTCATTTTTTGATCTTTTGGATTGATTCTTGACATCATTGCACTCGATTTTCATCCTTGAACATCTTTAATTCAAGGATCTATACCAAAATCTGCACAGAATTTGCAGATCTGATCATTTTATATCTGTTTTTGTTCGAAAACATTTTCTTACTATTTTGGATCATAATTCGATTAAATTGACCGAATTAGGATTTGTGATTAACTAAGAAAGTGTGTGGAATCAAATTTCGAACAAATCTGTGCAAATTTCATAACAATTGATCAAGAATTGAAAAAGTTATGGCAGATTAAGTGATTTTGAAGTTCGAAGTGCAGAATTCGGATCATTCTTGGTGAATTCGGATCATTCTTGGTGAATTCGGATCATTCATACACAATTCGGATCATTCAAAGGGAATTCGGAGTGTTCTTGGCATCACAGGTATAGAATTCGACTCAAGAAGCATTCGAATTGATTTGAATTCGAACCCTTATGGATTCGAATTGAGTTGAATTCGAACCCTGTTAGATTCAAATTGAGAAGTTGTGGATTCATCTGAGTTGGTTTAATTTTCATGTAAAGAATTCGAACCAAGTTAAGTCCGAATTGAGTGAATTCGAACCCAGTTAAGTCCGAATTGGGTGAATTCGAATCCTTATTCATCCGAATTCTTGTGAATTTAAAAAAAAAAGTTTTTTGAGAAAATTTTTTATTCCGAAATTTTTTCTATAGTGTATTTCATACACTTTAAGAGCTTTTCAAGAAAATTTTTTATATAAAATTTTTTCTGCTTGATCTTCTGAACGATCAATTATTCTAGCTATTTGAAAAGATGTCTGACATACGGGATTTAAGTGGGAGAATATGGTATCAGTTAGGAAAAGAGAGAAAATGGACTCTTTCTGAAGCTAAAGATGAGATCAAGCGTCTTGAAGGTTTTATTGATAGATACATAACACATACTAATGAAGATGCAAGAAAAATTACAAAGCTCAAGTCTGAGAAAGCTTTATTAGAAAACAAAGTCTCTTCTCTTGAGTCCGAACTGAAAGATTTGAATGACAAGATTGTAGTGCTTGAAGTTACTCAAGAGAAAAATAAGACATTTGAGATTTCAACTCATCAAGATAACATGAAGGAGCTTCAAGGGAGTATAAAGACAATGGAGGAAGAATATGCTGATTTGAAGAGACATATTTTAGACATTTCTTCTTCAAATGAAAATTTTATTTTTAAAGAACAAAATGTTTTACTTACTAAAAGAATTACTGATCTTGAAGTATATATTGCAGGTCTTGAAACAAAGAAAGACAAAGATAACTCAAGTCTGCACGATCAAATCAATAAACTTCAAGAGAAAGTAACAACTTTTCAAAAAGAAAATGCTGATCTGAAGAGCATTGAAGACAAGAGAGAGAAGATTCTTAAAGAAAAGGAAGTAACTGAACGTAATTGTATAAAACTTTCAAAACAAGTTTCTGACTTTGGGAAAGTTTTATTTCTTGAAAAGGAGAAGTTGGAGAAGGAAAGGGTCGAGCATGAAAAAGAAAAGAAAAGCTTTGAAGCGAAGAATGCGAAACTGTCAAAGAAAATTTCTGATCTTCATAAGGACTTAGAAAAGGAAAGACAAGAGCTAGATAAAGAAAGTCAAGAGCTAGAAAAGATGAAGAAAGCTGACTTTCAGGCTAGGTGCGTTAAAGACGACTTTTCTAAAGAAAGGAAGATATTTCGGCAGGAAATTCATAAATTGACAATGAATTTGGCTGCATTATCGACTGACATCATGAAAGAGAAGAGGGTCAAGTCTAATATTCAGAAGAAGCTTGATTTGGTGACCAAGGAACGGAATGACTTATCTTACAAAGTGAAGTCATTTAACAAATCCAAATGCTATTCAGAATGTCTGATTCGTCCTTCTAATCTATTCTATGATCACTCGGTGGATAATTCTTCCAAGTATCAATATGCTGATCTTCCTTCATATAAGAAAGTTAACATGCAATGGAGAGTAAAAGGTACGTCAACTGAAAAAGGTGAGCCAAAATCCTCTGTTCCCAACAAGAACACTAATCTGAAAGCTAAATCTTTTGCTAATCCTGATTCATTCTATTCCGCAAATCATTTAATCAGGTTAGCACAAAAGAATTTTTGTTGTTCTTATTGTGGTACTAATGATTTTATTAAAAATGAGAGTGTTCAATATTGGTATGGTACTTATCATTTTCCTTCCTATAGAGCTCCGCTTAACAAGCAAGGACCCAAGACATGTTGGGTACCAAAATCTACTTAATCTGTTTTTGCAGATTTAGAAGCAAAGCGTTGAACTCTCGGAAGAAGATTACTTGTACCATTAAGGGGGAGTAAAGAGACATTGGCTTTTGAACATATCAGTTCAAAACCCGTGCTTCAACGACAATGGTTTCTAAACATATCAGTTTAGGACCCGCACTTAAAAGAGATTTTGGTTTCTGAATACATCAATTCAAAACCCGTGCTTCAACGACTATGGTTTCTAAACATATCAGTTTAGGACCCGCACTTAAAAGAGATTTTGTTTTCTGAATACATCAATTCAGGACCCGTGCTTCAAAGTTTTTGGCTTTTGAACATATCAGTTCAAAACCCGTGCTTCAACGACTATGGCTTCTAAACATCTCAGTTTAGAACCCATGCTTCAACGTTATTGGTTTCTGAATACATCAATTCAGGACCTGTGCTTCAATGTTTATGGATTCTGAACAATTCAATTCAGGACCCGTACTTCAAAGACTAAGACTTCTAAACAAATCAGTTTAGAACTCACACTTCTCAGGTGATATCTTTAATTGTTACATCTTTCTGTTTCAATGAACGTGGTAAAAAGTAACATTGGATTATATTTTGTTTCTACCACTTTGAAAACTTGAATCTTTACAAATTTAATTCAATGAGATAAAATTTTCAATTTTCATTCAATGAATTAAATGTGTGCTAAAAGATGATTTTACAAGTATTTTTGTATTATCTGAGTTAGATTTGTTTCAACTTTCACCTCTGAAATAAATCGAAAGGTCAGCAAAACATGAATGAAATTATGCTGAATGCTCAAAGTTATGTGAATCTGGACTTATATAGAATATAATGCTCAAAAAGCCTATTTATCAGAATTATGGATGGAAACGAAAATATGGGGGAAGCACTATGTTTTAGAACCAAGTGATTGAGATATCATTCATATTTTGTGATGGAAATCCGAACTTATATAGAATATCATTTAGTTTGAAAGTTTGTACCTGTGGCCTTTCTAGTTTGGGAGAGTAAGTCCTAAGGGGTGCTCGACACCTAGTCCCTAAGATCAACTGGTCTGGGATCGGCTGACCCAAATCCTGCAATAGAACCAGATAGAAAGCCATGTTCTACTGGTACAAATGGGTTTAAGATATATCGATGTGGCCTTTCTGGTTTGGGAAATTAAGTTCTAAGGGGTGCTCGACACCTAGCACCTAAGGCCAACTGGTCTGGGATCTGCTAACCCAAATCCTTCTATTGAACCAGATAGAAAGTCATGTTTAACGGTGTATCTTATTCTTACTAAACTTTTTGATCAAAAGATGCCAATGAGCACAAAATCAAAGGATGCCAATGAGCACAGAATCAAAAGATGCCAATGAGCACAAAATCAAAAGATGTCAATGTGCACAAAATCAAAAGATGCCAAAGAGCACACATCTCTTGAAACTTGGGGAAAATACAAAGTCGCGATAAACCTGTAAATTTGTGAAAATTCTGATTTTGGACAAATAGTGTGACTTGAGCAAAGTATTCTTATATGTTTTAGAATTGCATACGCTTGATGCTAATCATATTTCGCATGCTAGCACACCAAATAGATTTAATAAAGGGGTTGAAACTGAACATTTTTAACTTGATATGCAATGATGACTTGTTCTTGAATCCAAACACATGCATTTGATTTCATTTTATTGAAAAATCTGTTAAATTTCATTAAGCTGAATTTCTTTTGTCTAGTTTTCAAATGATCAAATGTTAGTAGTTATAAAATGTGGTTCAATGAATTTTTTTTCTTGTATAAATGTTTTCATTAACGCACTGTATTTGAAATGAATATCGTTATTGAAATATATGCATATTTTCAGGGGGAGAAAACAAATTGCTCTAGAATTATTACTTTGAGGGGGAGCAAGGTTATTCTCTAAGGAGGAGATTGTTAGCAATACTCAAAGACACGACTGAAATTGAAAATGGTTTTCGATGATTATGATGCTCACCATCATCGAAAAAGGGGGAGAAAAGTTTAATTTCAATTTCATGTCAAAGAACTTTCAAATCAAAGATATTTCAAGTCAAAGATTCGTGAACAAAGACTGAAGATTAGGGGGAGAAGGATCATGTGAAGTCCAAATGTTGCTGAATTTGGTTATCTTAGTTCTGAGTGGTTCTCGGAATGCGCTTACACCGAATTTGGTTATCTTAGTTCTGAGTGGTTCTCGGAATGCGCTTACACCTAAAAGTTCAACAATGTGGATGGTTTCACATCTTTCTGATCCAAACTCTAATCGTTTCTGATTTATCTTGTTCCGAATTGATGGTTCTATATAAAGATATGAAATCCATGTTCAAGACTTGAAGACAATCTGTTGAAGATTGTATTGAAGAAGGTTGATTTTTCAAAGAAAAAGACAATGACTTTTCATGTTTGTCTGAAGATTCTTCAAAGCTGAGTTCTTAAAGAGTGTCAAAGCATATAGTTCGCCGTGAACTAGTGGAGATAAAGCTATTTGAAGATGGTTTGATAGAGTGTCTGTTGGAGAAGATTGACTTTACAAAGAGCTGAAGACTGCTGTCATATTTTTTTAAATCTTGAATCCAAAGGGGGAGATTGTTAGAGCATTGTTGTATTCAAGATTTACTGTAAAGTCAATGTATTGTATTATTTGCTAGTGCCTTTATACCTTGTATGTTATGGGTATAAATAGGCATGTCTTGTTCTTAGTTTGTGGAGGAATCTAGATCCCTTTAGGAACCTCTTGATCATTTTGTCATTTACACTTTTGAGATCAATATATGGATGACAAGTTCTCTTTAGATTCTCTCTCTACATCATTCTTGATTACTTGCTAGATTTGGGATTTCACAAAAGAGTTGTTCAACGAACGCTGATCATAAGGTCTACTCTACAAAGTACTTTGTCTTAACCCCCTTGCACAACTCCGTATGATCTGTTAGAACGGAACGTTCCTTTTGTCCAGAATCGTACAACAAACTTTGATTCTACACTGTGCACCATGCGGCTACTAAGGTTGTCTACTGAAGTCAAACCATGCAACCAATCAGCTGTTGCCACGTGTAAAGTAATACTGAAATGCATTAAATGCATGCAATATATAAAGAGAAGCCCTACTTCAAAATGAAGTGCACTGCCATCTCTTCTTTCTATCTTTGTGTTAGGTTATTATTCGTAATTTTCTTATCTCCTTTCTCTCTTATTTCAAGTGCAAGAAACTGTATGTTCTTAACTTGTTTAGATTTAGGATTAGTCCTTAATCTTGTTCCGCAACAAGTTGTAAATTGTTGATTATATTAATAAACAATTTAGAAAAGCAAAATTTGTGTATGTTTGTATTCAACCCCCCCCCCCCCCCTTCTACAAACTTGTATAACCCTTCGGGACCAACAAGTGGTATCAAAGAAGATTTGTTTAATCTCATAAACAAGATCTCGCTTATACTGATTTCTTTTCTCTTCCTTACTACTTCTTGAAATGGCTGCCAACACAAACACTAACTACATTGATAATGGTTCTCTTGCAAAATCCCCTAGATTTTTTCCAGAGATAACTTTAATCTATGGAAAAATAGGATGATACTCTTCTTAAAAGGTGTAGAGCCAACTATACCTTATTATATCGAAAATGGTCCATATGTCCCTAGAAGAATTGATCCTGAAGTTCCAGCTACTGAGAATAGAGCTGCTATTCCAGAAAGAGTGGTTCCTAAGGGAATTCATATGTGGACTGATGAAGATAAGAAGAAAGCGGCTCTCGACACCAAATCCAGATCCATTCTTTCCATGGCTCTTCCTGACAAAGTCTACCATTCCGTCATGATCCTGAAAACATCTAAATCCATGTGGGACACAATCTGTGTTCAATATGAGGGTACGTCTGAAGTCCAGGACTCTCGAAAGATCAACCTGGTAAGACAATATGAAAGCTTCATTTGTGGTAAGAATGAATCTCTCTCTGAAGTACATCAACGTTTTAACTGTTTAATAATAGATCTGAAAACTGTTGGTAAGGAATATTCTAACTTTCAAACTCTGACAAAGTTCTTAGAATGTTTACCTAAAAGTTGGGACAATTATTCTATGTGTCTCAAGCTGTCAAAGGATCTAAAATCTATGACTCTTTCTACCTTATATGGCATGATGCTGAATCATGAGCAATCGAGTCATCTTAAGAAGATACTTGTAAAAGATTCCAAAAGCACCCATATTGCTTTATTCTTAGAGTCACCATCCACTCAGCGATCCTCTATCACTATCACTGAGTTGGAGAGTAACTCTGAATGTTCATCAGATCTTGACTCTTCTTATCTTGATAAATCTATGGCTCTCCTTACTAATAAGTTCAGGAGATTCTATAAAAAGAAAACTTTCAGAAAGAACAAACCTCTTGCTATTACTGACAAGCCAAGATCATCAACACCTGTTGATAAGGCGACTGCTACCCGCTTTAACTGTGAAAAAGTAGGACACTTTGCTAGTGAATGCAGGTCAAAGAAAGTCTATAAATCCTCAGCTTTCTCCAAGAAATCCTCTAACTTCAGGTCTAGAGATGAAAAATACCAAAAGCTGAAAGATAGGTATGCAAAGTTGAAAAGCTTTAAGAAGAAAGGCAAAGGCCTTATGGCTGACTATGATTGGGCTGCCTCTGACGAAGAAGAATCATCTGACTCTAAAGATGATGATTAAGCCAATCTCTGTCTCATGGCCAATATTGAAGATGAGGAAGAAAAGTCTGACATTCCCTCTACTTCAACCGCTGTTACTAAGGTATCACCTTCCTTCTTTACCAATATTTCAAATATTGATGAAGCTGATAGTCTTCGAAAAATCGATCTCTTGACTATGAGTTTATATGACGCCATGAATGGCAAGACAGTTGTTGAAAATCAAAATATTGATCTCGCTGAACAACTTAAAAACTGTCACCTTCAAATAGAAAAGCTTTCTAAAATTGAAGAAGACTTGAAAGATCAATTTCATATAAATCAGCTAGTCAAAATCGAGTGTGAAGAAGCTATCGCTGCATTAAAAGCCGAAAAAGCTACTGTTGATGGATGGTATAACTCCTCAACAAAAACCATTGAGATAATCAAGGCTCAGATCCCTCTGAAGGACAAACCTGGTCTTGGTTTCAAAGCTAACGTCGAGGAACCAACCACTGACCGTTCCATGCTCTTATTCGGAACCTTCGTATCCTCAGTCGCTGAATCTTCATCCTCTCAGTGTTCCTCTTCAAAACCTCCTATCCACGAGGAAAAACCTACCTTAATTGCTAAAGATAAAGGTAAAGGAATAATGTTTTTTCAAAAACCTCAGAAGGGTACCTTTGTACCAAAGCTGAATGCTTCTAAAGTTTCAGTGAGCTATCCCTCTAATTATAAGAATACGACCCTTGGATTTATTCAGCGATCTACTCCTAGAATCAGAGTGGATATTATTGGTAAGAAATCCGAAGAACTGATTGTTCCTCCCATTTCTAATGCCAAAGGTATACTTGGTGCTAGCCATGCTCATTTAAAATTTAAGGGTAAGCGTGTGAATGGTCCTAAAGCTACTTTTAGTTATAGAAAAGGTTATCACTATGGACTTACTGATCATATTGCTAGTAAGTGCCCCATAGCCACCAAAGCTGAGAAATTAGCTAAGGTGAAGATTAATGCCTCCAAGGCAAAGAAGACCACTGAGGTTAAGAAATTAACCAAAGTGAGGAATAACTCCAAAGCTGAATCTTCAAATGCTGCGAAGACTGCTGAACCTTCCATTCCCTCCACCTCCACTGATAAGTGTATTGTACACGTGACTAAGTGGGTACCCAAATCAAACTCATCTTTCTTTGTTTGCAGGTCAGAAAGGGCATCTGGTATCTCGATAGTGGATGTTCTAGACATGTGACTGGTAAGAAGAACCTGCTCTCTGAATACAAGAAATAGAAGGGTCCCTCTGTGACGTTCGGTGAAAATGGAAAAGGCTATACCCGAGGTTTCGGTGTACTATCTAATGGTACAACAACCTTTGGAAGAGTTGCATATGTTGAAGGGTTGAAGCATAATCTTCTAAGCATTAGTCAGCTATGTGACAAGGATAACAAAGTGATCTTCACTAAGGAATCCTGCTTTGTCATCGACAAAAAGGAGAAGATAGCTCTCAGCGGTCGTCGTATGAAAAATGTTTATGTTATAGACATGGACTCTACAACCACTAAGAACTCATTTTCTTCTCAAAAGCCTCTTCTGACGCCAACTGGTTATGGCATAAAAGGCTCTCTCATCTCAACTTCAGGACACTGAATACTCTTTCTTCAAAAGAGTTAGTCACTGGTCTACCTCAGCACTCATACGCCAAATAGTCCTTATGTTCAGCGTGTGAGAAAGGGAAGCAGACCAAAGCAAGCTTCAGATCTAAGCAAGTCTCCTCGGTGTCATCTCCTCTACAACTTCTCCATATGGATTTGTTTGGCCCTGTTAACAGACAATCCATCGCTGGAAAGAAATATACACTAGTCATAGTTGATGAATTCTCTCGCTATACCTGGGTAATGTTTCTCCGTGCTAAGAGTAACACCCCTGAAGAACTCATCACCTTTGAAGAAAATCCAGCCTCTGTCGAAAGAGATGACTCTACCTCTGTATATGAGGACGATTCATCCTCTAACGACTCAAAGACTGATTCTAAATCAGGGATAATTCACTGTGACACAGAGGATGTTAAATTCTCCTCTGAGGTTCTTAACAGAACAATTTCTCCAAAAGATAAAATCACAGAGATACCTATCTGTCCCGATTTTCTCAAAATGTGTATACAAGTCAAAACCTCTACAGAGCTTGATAATCTGAAAAAGGCCTCTAAAAATCCTAAAAGCTCAAAATTTTCAAAACCTTTAAAGCAAATTAAAGAGAATCCCACTTGGCAACAAAAGGGAAAAAGGCCTGAAGCTAACAAATATTTTTCCTCTGTGACAGTGAAGAAAGATGTTCACTACAGAAGAGACTCACAGAAGGCACGACCTAAACAAGACTTTTGCAAACAACATTCTAGTATTCATAGATCTTCTTGTAATAGGAAATCTAATGTTAAGAAAGAATGTAATGCCTCTGTGGTTCAGTTCAAAAAATTCAATGAAAAGTTCAAACAAATCACGTCTCATATTAAATACTGTCATTGCTTTGATCTTATGTTCAAATTGAATAAACACTTCTCAAGTCCAGATTGCTTACTCTCCACTAAAATTCAAACTCCAAAGTCAGAACCTAGAGAGAAACAATATGATTTTTCTACAAAAGATAAAATGTATTTCAAGAATGCTAAGGCAAACTTGAAAAATTCTGTCACACCCCGCTAAAGCGGAAACACGGGATGTCACAGCTAAATGTTTCAAAAGCGTAAGGTAGAAGACAACACACAATCATCATATCAAAATAGTACAGTTACAACGTGTTTTTAGAAATACAACTTGTCCAAAATAACAAAAGTAAACTTGACATGATGAAATCAATTGGAAGTCGCTAATGTGATGCCTTCTAGAATGCATCCTTACTTGTTGTTTCCTGAAAAGCATGTAAAGGAGAGTGTCAACTAAAAATAGTTGGTGAGTTCATAGGTTTTTGCATACACAAAAAGTGTAATGTAAGTTGCAAAGTTTCGTTCTTTCAAAGAAAGTAGTACAACCCTCGGTTGTAAAGTTTGTCGTTTCGAATTGTATGCTCATGGTATATAGTGTAATGCCTCAGAGGTAGCAAGCTAAGCCATTACCCAAACCTCCCGACCTTGTAGTTGTTTGCCCCGAGTCATCATGTTCTATCACTAACATGGCGTTGTAACAATTATGCACTTACTTTACCGTAAGTGGGTGGTCAACCAAATAACGTTATCCATAATTATCATGGCTCACACACGTGAGTTAATAGGTAATGTAAAGAAAAGTTGGGGACTTTTTGTATGATCGCGCAAACTTAGAAGCTTTCACATGTGCATACGTACCATATAGAGCGTTTAAACATGCGTTGTATTTCAGTAACAAAACAGTTGAAATCGAATAAAGTTGTAACATGCTTTCCACCCCAAAAATATGTAAAACAGTAAAAGGGGCTATGAAGACTCACGGTGAATAGCGTAGATGTTTCCCAAAAGTGCGTAATGTGTTCCGTGAGGCGATCCTACTCCGATCCTACGAACGTAAGGACACTAGTAAGATTCTAAGTTCTAGACTTTGGTTGATAAAATATCCAGTTCATCATAAAATGCCTTTGTTGATATTTTGTGTGTTGTTATAGGTTCTTTGATATCAATAGTTCAACTTCAAGATGAAATGTTACATATGATGGTTCGAGATTACCGAAATGTTGTCGTGACATATGACAAAAAGGGGTCAATAATTTGGAGTCATGTGTATAGTATATAAAGTTAGGAGTTAGGTTATATATGTTACATATATAATAATAATACCCCAATCTCATCATAAAATGATGAAAAGGGTTAATAGTTAGTTGTTAGATTGTTAGAGTATAAGTAAAATGCGTAAATAAGTAAAGGTTAGGATAAGTAAGTATGTATAAGCAATACATAAATAATATATACCACAATTTCGTCACCAAAGGTGAGGAAAAGGATCAAGAGATAGCATATAGCTATTATACAATATAGTTGTTAGCAGTCAGAATTAGAGGTCACTTGTGGTTACTGTTTGGATAACTTCCAGAGATCATTTGGTTCTGGTATTTTATGGCTAAGTACTTCCATGTGTTAGGAAACTTTTGCCATAAATCCCATGATTTTTGGATCAAAATAAGTACATAAAATAACACTTGACAAAAACAGTGACAGAAACACGTAGCTGTTGCACACTGTTTTTGTAAAAACTGTTTGAGGGTTCAAAACTTAATATTTTTCGGTGATTCCTGTGGGGTTTGATCCCCAACTCATAAAAGTAAATTCCAGAAAACAAATCACTGTATTTTGATCATTGTTGAGAAATATATGGGCATGCAAAGTCAGGGGAAATTTCTGACAGCAAGCTGATGAAAAAGGTCTTTTATATAAAAGCTATTTTCTCATTGGTTCTTCAAAAGAATTTGTTCTTTTTGTCAAGGCACGATTTTTACTCAACCAAATCACATATTTTCAGATGAAATCTTTGCTTTTTAATCATCCCAAGCAACATGCAAGGAACCAAGAACACTTATCTTGATAAAACATTTCCAAAACTTGTTGTTTTTGAGCTTTTGTGAACACATGCAAACCAAACATTCTTAGGTCACTAATATGGGTTTGATCCTGGATTCATCACACTTTTAATGACATGCAAGGTGTCATGGTGATGGATCTACAAACATTAGGTTGCCAAGAGTTGGATTTAGCAAGAAGAAGATGAAAACCTAGAGTTTTTAGAAGATGAACTTTGAAAGAGAAGAGAAGGTTGTAGGAGGATGATTAAATGATGTTACTAAAATGTTTTTACCTTGAGTTCTTGAAGATATGTGGCTGATCTTGGAAGCCTTGGAGGAGAGATAACTTGAGAGAATATGGAGGTTTGAGAGAAGAGTTTGTGAGGAGAGTGAAGAGTGAAAATGGAGAGGGAGAGGGGGTATTTATGGAGTGAAAAAGAGGTGAGGGGGGGGGGGGGGGGCGGTTCTTGGAGAGGGGGGGGGGGGTGGTGAGTGTGGTGTGTGGTTTTGGTTAAAATGATTGTGTTTAAAGTTGTATAATTAATTAATCTTTGATTAATTTTAATTAGTTATTTTAAATAAAGGTTTTAAATTAATAAAAATGATAAGTATATATATATATATTTTTTTTTAAATAATTTGTAGGTTTATATATATATAAACATATATAAAGGTATTTATAATTGTATAATTATTTTAGTTGGCATTTTATGAGAAGGATGGATGATTTTCCTAATTTGAGGGATTTTAGACTGGATTTCTAAATTTTCTCTACTGTGTCGGGTTTACTGCTAAATTTGGACAGTGTGCCATAAAATACTGTATCTGATATATTTAGTGCAGTTCTAACCTGAACGCAATTTTTACGGTTGTCACAGTCTCCCCCGGTTAAAAGAATTTCGTCCCGAAATTCAAGATCTTTCGTCCGTAACCGGTTGTTTAGAAAATAAGTGAGGATACTTATGTTTCATGTAATCCTCCCGTTCCCATGTGTACTCAGGCCCACGCCTTGTGTTCCAGTGAACTTTCACTATTGGAATCTTGCTTCGCCTAAGACGATTGACCTCTCGGTCAAGTATTTCGATTGGTTTTTCTACGATCCACAGTTTGTCATTGACTTGGACTTCCTCCAACGGTACGGTTATTTCCTCGTTGACTAGGCATTTCTTCAGATTGGATACGTGAAAGGTGCTATGAATTGCACTTAGTTCTGTTGGCAATTCCAGCCTGTAAGCTACTGGTCCGATTCTCTCGGTGATTTTGAAGGGTCCAATGTATCGAGGGCTCAACTTTCCTCGTTTTCCAAATCGGACGGTTCCCTTCCAAGGGGATACTTTTAGAAAAACTCTATCTCCAATCTGAAACTCTAACGGTTTCCTACGGTTGTCAGCATAGCTCTTTTGACGATCTTGAGCTGCTTTGAGTCTATCCCTGATGATTGCGATTTTGTCGGTGGTTTCTTGAACAATGTCTGGACTTGACAATTGTCTATCTCCAATCTCGAACCAACAAAGGGGTGAGCGACACTTGCGTCCATACAGTGCTTCATATGACGCACACTTAATACTGGTGTGATAGCTATTGTTGTAGGAAAACTCAACTAATGGTAGGTGGTTATCCCAACTTCCTCCGAAATCTAGAACACATGCTCGAAGCATGTCTTCCAACGTTTGGATGGTTCGCTCGCTTTGGCCGTCAGTTTGGGGATGATAGGCGGTACTTAAATTCAATTGCGTCCCCAATGCTCTTTGAAGTGACTGCCAAAATCGAGATGTGAAACGGCTATCTCTATCTGATATGATAGAAATCGGGACTCCATGTCGTGTAACAATTTCCTTCATATAGATCTGAGCTAGCTTTTCCATCTTGTAATCTTCTCGAATCGGTAGGAAATGTGCAGATTTCGTGAACCGATCTACTATAACCCAAATTGAGTCGTGTCCTCGGGTAGTTCTTGGCAATTTGGTTATAAAATCCATGGTTATTTGTTCCCATTTCCACTGGGGAATCTCTGGTTGTTGAAGCAAACCAGATGGTTTCTGATATACAGATTTGACTTTTGAGCAAGTTACACATTTTCCTACGTACAAAGCAATATCCTTCATCATTCCTGGCCACCAATAATATTCCCTTAAATCCTTATACATCTTATCCGCACCAGGATGAATTGAATATCGTGACTTGTGGGCTTCGTGCAGGATTATCTACCGTATGTCGTTCGCTTTTGGAATCCAAACTCTGTCCTTGAAATAACGTACTCCATCAACCTTAGTTTCAAATTTGCTTTCTATACCGTGAAGGGTTTCGTCCTTCAGATTTTCCGTTTTCATTGCTTCGGTCTGAGCTTCAAGAATTCGAGTCTTTAAGCTTGTTTGTACCAGTGCTCCCATTGCTCGCATACGCGAAGGTTTTGTCCTTTCCTTCCTACTCAAGGCATCAGCCACTACATTGGCTTTACCTGGATGATAACGAATATCACAATCGTAATCACTTAGTAGTTCTACCCATCTTCTTTGTCTCATGTTTAGCATTTTCTGGTCTAGAATATGCTGAAGACTTTTATGATCGGCGAAGATGGTACACTTAGTGCCGTACAAATAATGTCTCCAAATCTTCAAGGCAAATACTACAGCTCCGAGCTCTAAATCGTGTGTGGTATAGTTCTTCTCATGAACTTTCAGTTGTCGCGAAGCGTATGCTATCACCTTGTCCTTTTGCATTAACACACAACCTAATCCTTGATGTGACGCGTCACAATATACCACAAAGTTATCGGTTCCTTCCGGTAACGCCAGAATTGGTGCATTGCACAACTTTTTCTTCAATAACTGAAACGCCTTTTCTTGTGATTCTCCCCAAATAAATTTACTATCCTTTTGGGTCAGTGTTGTGAGTGGTTTAGCAATCTTTGAGAAGTTCTCGATAAATCGTCTATAATAACCTGCCAAACCCAGAAATTGCCGAATTTCTGTTGGGGTCTTTGGAGCTTCCCATTTCTTAACGGCTTCCACCTTAGCTGGATCTACGTGAATTCCTTTTTCTCCAATCACGTGACCAAGAAAGTGTACTTCTCTAATACAAAATTCGCACTTAGAGAATTTGGCGTACAATTTCTGTTCCTTAAGAAGTTCTAGAATTACGCTTAAATGTTGCTCGTGATCCTCCTTACTTCGAGAGTAAATCAGAATGTCATCTATAAACACTATCACAAACTTGTCAAGGTATGGTCTGCATACCCTGTTCATTAAATCCATGAATACTGCTGGAGCATTGGTTAAACCGAAAGGCATAACCAAAAACTCGTAGTGTCCATAACGGGTCCTAAAGGCTGTCTTAGGAATGTCCTCCTCTCGAACTCTTAATTGATGATAACCTGATCGAAGATCAATCTTAGAGAAATACGTTGCACCTTGCAACTGGTCGAATAAATCGTCTATTCGAGGTAGAGGATATCGGTTCTTGATCGTCAACTTGTTCAATTCCATATAGTCGATGCACATTCGAAACGATCCATCCTTTTTCTTAACGAACAGAACTGGAGCTCCCCAAGGTGAAGAACTTGGCCTAATAAAGTCCTTGTCCAACAGTTCCTGAAGTTGGCTTGACAACTCTTGCATTTCGGCAGGTGCTAAGCTGTAAGGTGCCTTGGCTACAGGTGCCGCTCCGGGTATAAGGTCAATTTGGAATTCAACTTGTCTAAACGGGGGCAGTCCAGTCAAATCATCGGGAAACACTTCCGGGTGATCCTTTACCACGGGAATGTCTTGAATTCGCCTTTCTTTGGACTTCTTCTCATCTATGAGTGCCAAAAATACAACACATTTCTTTCTCAAATACTTACGGACCTTAATACATGACACCATCTCTAAGCTTCTTCCAACTTTGTGTCCTTGTATCACTAGGGTTTCTCCGTCTTGCAAAGGTATTCTAACCGACTTATCAAAACAACAAATCTCTGCTCGGTTCTTAGATAACCAATCCATGCCTATAACTATGTCAAAACTCCCCAATTCGATAGGAATAAGATCAACGCTAAATAATTTATCAGCTAGATTCAAAGTACACTCTAAGATTACATCCTTAGCCTCAAATTTGTGACCATTAGCAACCTCAATAATGTAAGCATCCGACATTCTCCTAGATTCCAAGTTAATTAGTGGTCTAAACTCCAATGAAATAAAACTTCTGTCCGCTCCAGTGTCAAATAATACTGATGCATAGTGGTTGTTTAGGAGAAACGTACCTGTCACCACATTAGGGTCGTGACGTGCTTCGTCAGCTCCAATGAAAAATGCCTGTCCTCGAGCCTGACCTCCTTGATTTCCCTGATTCACTTGTCTCGCCCGGTTCCCACTGTTGTTATTGTTCGGTTTCCTTCCAAACTTCGGGCAGGTATTCTGGTAGTGATCCGGACTTCCGCATTCAAAACATGCCCTTCTGCCTTCATGGGGTCCTTTTTCACTTTTACAGAACCTGGTGAAGTGACCTGGCCGCTTACAATTGTCACAAATGACGCAGGCTCCCTCGTGATGATAGTTGCACTTGTTGCACTTAGGGAGTGAACCCTTGTATTGCCCTGGGTCCTGTGTGCTTACTCCGAAGTTTCTTGCAACGCTTCTATCCTTACTTGCACTACCAAAGGGTTTCTTTCCAGACTGATACTCTGGCTTCCTCTTATGGCTAGCACTACCAGATAACAGAGTTCCTGCTCTTACAACATCGTTCGTTAAAGTAGTTGACATGGCTACAACCTCTTGGATTGTGGTCAGCTTTGCTGAGGTAACCATTCCTCGGATTCCCGGTGCTAGTCCCCATAAGTATCGGTCAATTCTCTTACTCTCGGGAGTGACCATGTGAGGTACCAGTTTCGCAAGTTCGTGGAAACGAGCTGTGTATCGATCTATGTCAGCTCTGATCATAGTATGGTTCTAGAATTCAACTTCTAGCTTTTGAATTTCACTCTTTGGGCAGTACTCCTCAATGAGCAACTCTTTGAACTCCTCCCATGTGAGCTTGTAGGCATCTTCCCTTCCACGGGTTTGAACCTGGATGTTCCACCAAGTTAGTGCCCTACCTTGGAGTTGACATGAAGCATATTCGACCCTGCGGTCCTCCGAACATTTGCTAATATGGAGCACCGACTTCATGCTGTCAATCCATGAAAGCAATCCTACAACACCTTCCTTTCCATGGAACTCTTTGGGCTTACAAGACATGAAGGACTTGTAGTTACATCCGGTACTATTACTACCCGGATCTCCTCCACTACCTCCTTGATTCCTTGGGATCGCATTGATGCCGGCGGTTACTTGTGAGACGATGTTAGGTATGGCTTCTTGGATGCGTTGTGCGATTATTTGTGCTATGTCGGGCGTTTGGTTTTCGGGGGTATCTTCCGTGTGGTGTGTGGATCTTCTTGGAGGCATGATTCTAAAACACATTTTCAAAAATTGTTTTGGTTAAAGTTTGTACAAATGTTTGAACTCATATTTTTCCAAAGGTTTAAGATTAGCAAGTTTTCATTCGATTATTTGAGCAATAAAGTAAAGTATAGAGTAAATAGACAAATTGACTAAAACTTCCCAAAAGGGTTTTCATTAAATGCCGAGTGTTTACAAAATTTCCGGTGTTTATCGTACACCGGTATCACATAATTTTAATCGGAAATACAATGTAAATTAAAGTGACAAGAAATAAAAGAACGGTTTTCCAAAAGGTCCTTCCACACGTTATGATCCATTCATACTACCCCAAATATGCCCCGAGCACAAGCAAGAACATCAACATCAACAATCCCATAACTACTACCGAGCTCGCCGCTTGTGACCTTGATGCCATTTCCCTCGCCATCTTTGCGCCATCTCTAGCTTGACTTGATACGATAGCTAATTGGTGTGTAAGTTCTACAAGTTCCGTTAGAACTTGGGCTTGATGAGTCACTCTCACTTGACACCCATGTAATTCGGTTGTCATGGCTCTATGTGTTGATCCCTCGCCATTGCTAGTTCGGTCATGCGCCCAATTGGCACATCGGGGACCACTCTCGTTGGTTCCGGTGCTACCGGGCGTGGAGTTGTTAGCGTGACTCTTCTGGGGGTTGGCACACTCTTCCTAGCCGTTTGCCGAGTGCGAGGTCCTCCGGGATGTGGTTGAGCAATCACCGGAGTGGGTCGGGGTAACACCATGGTCGGTGATACTCTAGGTCCTTCGTAAGGGTCTCGTTCGCTAGACACCTCAGTTTCCGAGTCCGTGTTGTTGTAATTCTCCTCTTCTTGGTTGCTAGGCGGGTTTTCTTGGGATCGTCCGGTGGAGTATTCCGGTGCATCGGCCGAGTACGAAGCGGGAGTGTAAGGCGGTACTGACGATGACGACATAGTGAAACTAAAGCAAAAGTGTACTTAGCAACTAATCGCATAAGTGGCATGTCTACCCTATGCAATGTCTATACACTAAGCATGCTCCTAAAGAGTGCAAGTGAAAATCGACATACTCCTACTATAACCATTTCTAGTCTCGCATTAACCTTCCTTAATCGAACATAGGTGATCAAGCTATGTTTAATTAAAGTCTATTAATGCCATTCTAGACTTAGTTATACTAGTAGTAAGTTTAAATGTTTTCATGTCAGTTTTTGGACTTTTGGTTATAGTTGGGTTTTTCAAATGAAAGACCGATGTTCTCTATAACCTTTAGCTCTGATACCACTTCTGTCACACCCCGCTAAAGCGGAAACACGGGATGTCACAGCTAAATGTTTCAAAAGCGTAAGGTAGAAGACAACACACAATCATCATATCAAAATAGTACAGTTACAGCGTGTTTTTAGAAATACAACTTGTCCAAAATAACAAAAGTAAACTTGACATGATGAAATCAATTGGAAGTCGATAATGTGATGGCTTCTAAAATGCATCCTTACTTGTTGTTCCCTGAAAAGCATGTAAAGGAGAGTGTCAACTAAAAATAGTTGGTGAGTTCATAGGTTTTTGCATACACAAAAAGTGTAATGTAAGTTGCAAAGTTTCGTTCTTTCAAAGAAAGTAGTACAACCCTCGGTTGTAAAGTTTGTCGTTTCGAATTGTATGCTCATGGTATATAGTGTAATGCCTCAGAGGTAGCAAGCTACGCCATTACCCAAACCTCCCGACCTTGTAGTTGTTTGCCCCGAGTCATCATGTTCTATCACTAACATGGCGTTGTAACAATTATGCACTTACTTTACCGTAAGTGGGTGGTCAACCAAATAACGTTATCCATAATTATCATGGCTCACACACATGAGTTAATAGGTAATGTAAAGAAAAGTTGGGGACTTTTTGTATGATAGCGCAAACTTAGAAGCTTTCACATGTGCATACGTACCGTAGAGAGCGTTTAAACATGCGTAGTATTTCAGTAACAAAACAGTTGAAATCGAATAAAGTTGTAACATGCTTTCCACCCCAAAAATATGTAAAACAGTAAATGGGGCTATGAAGACTCACGGTGAATAGCGTAGATGTTTCCCAAAAGTGCGTAATGTGTTCCGTGAGGCGATCCTACTCCGATCCTACGAACGTAAGGACACTAGTAAGATTCTAAGTTCTAGACTTTGGTTGATAAAATATCCAGTTCATCATAAAATGCCTTTGTTGATATTTTGTGTGTTGTTATAGGTTCTTTGATATCAATAGTTCAACTTCAAGATGAAATGTTACATATGATGGTTCGAGATTACCGAAATGTTGTCGTGACATATGACAAAAAGGGGTCAATAATTTGGAGTCATGTGTATAGTATATAAAGTTAGGAGTTAGGTTATATATGTTACATATATAATAATAATACCCCAATCTCATCATAAAATGATGAAAAGGGTTAATAGTTAGGTTTTAGATTGTTAGAGTATAAGTAAAATGCGTAAATAAGTAAAGGTTAGGATAAGTAAGTATGTATAAGCAATACATAAATAATATATACCACAATTTCGTCACCAAAGGTGAGGAAAAGGATCAAGAGATAGCATATAGCTATTATACAATATAGTTGTTAGCAGTCAGAATTAGAGGTCACTTGTGGTTACTGTTTGGATAACTTCCAGAGATCATTTGGTTCTGGTATTTTATGGCTAAGTACTTCCATGTGTTAGGAAACTTTTGCCATAAATCCCATGATTTTTGGATCAAAATAAGTACATAAAATAACACTTGACAAAAACAGTGACAGAAACACGTAGCTGTTGCACACTGTTTTTGTAAAAACTGTTTGAGGGTTCAAAACTTAATATTTTTCGGTGATTCCAGTGGGGTTTGATCCCCAACTCATAAAAGTAAATTCCAGAAAACGAATCACTGTATTTGGATCATTTTTGAGAGAGATATGGGCATACAAAGTCAGGGGAAATTTCTGACAGCAAGCTGATGAAAAAGGTCTTTTATATAAAAGCTATTTTCTCATTGGTTCGTCAAAAGATTTTGTTCTTTTTGTCAAGGCACGATTTTTACTCAACCAAATCACGTATTTTCAGATGAAATCTTTTCTTTTTAATCATCCCAAGCAACATGCAAGGAACCAAGAACACTTATCTTGATAAAACATTTCCAAAACTTGTTGGTTTTGAGCTTTTGTGAACACATGCAAACCAAACATTCTTAGGTCACTAATATGGGTTTGATCCTGGATTCATCACACTTTTAATGACATGCAAGGTGTCATGGTGATGGATCTACAAACATTAGGTTGCCAAGAGTTGGATTTAGCAAGAAGAAGATGAAAACTTAGAGTTTTTAGAAGATGAACTTTGAAAGAGAAGAGAAGGTTGTAGGAGGATGATTAAATGATGTTACTAAAATGTTTTTACCTTGAGTTCTTGAAGATATGTGGCTGATCTTGGAAGCCTTGGAGGAGAGATAACTTGAGAGAATATGGAGGTTTGAGAGAAGAGTTTGTGAGGAGAGTGAAGAGTGAAAATGGAGAGGGAGAGGGGGTATTTATGGAGTGAGAAAGAGGTGAGGGGGGGGGGGGGGGGGGGTTCTTGGAGAGGGGGGGGGGGGTGGTGAGTGTGGTGTGTGGTTTTGGTTAAAATGATTGTGTTTAAAGTTGTATAATTAATTAATCTTTGATTAATTTTAATTAGTTATTTTAAATAAAGGTTTTAAATTAATAAAAATGATAAGTATATATATATATATATATATATATATATATATATATATATATTTTTAAATAATTTGTAGGTTTATATATATATAAACATATATCAAGGTATTTATAATTGTATAATTATTTTAGTTGGCATTTTATGAGAAGGATGGATGATTTTCCTAATTTGAGGGATTTTAGACTGGATTTCTAAATTTTCTCTACTGTGTCGGGTTTACTGCTAAATTTGGACAGTGTGACATAAAATACTGTATCTGATATATTTAGTGCAGTTCTAACCTGAACGCAATTTTGACGGTTGTCACAAATTCTAACAATATTGGACCCATATGGATATGGGTACCTAAGTCTCTGTGATTGTCTTACAGAAGCGGTTTGTGCCAATTTGGTATCTTGACTCCGGATGCTCAAGGCACATGACTGGCGACAAAAGTTTACTATCCACGTACAAAGAAACACACGATGGTGGATCTGTAACTTTTGGAGACGACAAGAAGGGACACATCAAAGGCTATGGAGTCATACAGAAGGAAAACGTATCTGTATACAAAGTTGCATGTGTAAATGGCCTTAAACACAACCTACTCAGTGTAAGTCAACTCTGTGATACAGGATTCGATGTGTTATTCAAAAGAACTTTCTGCTCTCTGCAAAGTGAAGACACAGGAATGGAACTTCTGTGAGCCGAAAGAAAAGGTGATCTGTATCTGATGAATTTTTGTTCAACAACCAAGGACAAAGTTTGCCTTGTAGCTTGCGAAAGTAAAGAACCCTGGTTATGGCATAACAGGTTCTGTCACTTGAACTTTCACACATTAGATAAACTGCTAAAACTTGATCTAGTTAAAGGTTTGCCTAATGTTAAATTTAATAAGGATCACTTGTGTTCTGCCTGTGAAATGGGAAAACTCAGAAGAGCTTCCCACAGAGGCAAAACAGATGTGTCTTGCACTAGACCTCTGTACATGCTTCATGTTGACCTCTGCGGTCCCATTGCCATACAGAGCATAGGTGGCAAGAAATACATACTTGTCTTAATGGATGAGTATTCGCGTTTCACATGGGTTGAATTTATTCGAAAGAAATCGGATGTTCCAATCATCTTGATTAATCTAATGAAAAGAATCCAAGTTCTTTATGAATGCAGAATACAGAAGTTAAGAAGTGACAATGGCACAAAATTTAAAAACTCTGTCATTGAAGCCTATCTTTCTATAGAAGGAATATCACAGAACTTCTCTGCGTCACGCACTCCACAGCAGAACGGCGTAGTCGAAAGGAAGAATCGAACGCTCGTGGAGGCAGCAAGAGCTATGCTATCAACATGCGGATTACCGATGAACTTTTGGGCAGAAGCGATTTCTACCGCATGTTATACACAAAATTGTTCAACCATTGTGAAAAGACAACTCAAGACTCCTTACGAATTGATCAACAAAAGGCGGCCAAACATCAATTTTTTTCATGTGTTCGGATGTAAATGCTTTGTTTTAAACGACAGAGATTCAAGAGGAAAGTTTGAGGTAAAAGCTGATGAAAGCAAATTCATTGGATACTCTGCCACTTCCAAAGCCTACAGAGCATTCCTTACAAGATCTCGCAAAATCGTAGAAAGTATCAATGTTTCTTTTGATGATTCATTCCAAATGACTTTTGAGCAAATCAGTTCAGAACTCGAACTTAAAAGGGAAACCTCTGACATCTCGCAAACGAAAGAAGACTTAAATCTTCTATTTTTAGAGATGTTCCATGATGACATTGATCCTTCTGTTGGAACCATCAGAGTTTCTGAAGAACCATCCTCTGTCGGACAAAATCCTACAGGTATGACTCTAACTAGTCCAAATAATGCTTCATCTTCTTCTGTAAATACTACAGATGCAAATGCTGAAGAAGAAAATGCAGAAGATGAAACATCAAGAAAAACGACAACAGAAGCTGCTGAAAAACAAACTCCACAATCCACAGAAGAACCAATTACAGAGGAAATTAAGGACCAAGACTATACTCAGAGGAACAAACTCCACCACCACTCATACCAATCATTCCACAAATGGTAGAATCATCTACCAAGGCAAGAAGAACGACAGAGGCTACACAAGAAGAAGATCCACAAGAAGCTTCTGAAGAAAGGTTCGATGACATTGATGACCATCTTCCACGCACCACTCAGTGCACAAAAAACCATCCTCCAAGCCAAATAATTAGAGAACCTTCTGACTCAGTAAAAACCAGGTCTGCCACTGCTAATTTTTGTTTCTTTACAAATTTTATTAGTGTGATAGAACCAAAGAAGATTTATGAAGCCCTAGATGACCCAAACTGGGTAGACGCCATGCAAGAAGAACTTCTGCAGTTTGAGCGTAACAGAGTATGGACTTTAGTACCTCTGCCACGAGGGAAACAGGCCATTGGGACTAAGTGGGTCTACAAAAATAAGAAGGATGAAGATGGAGTGGTCATCAGAAACAAAGCACGGTTAGTGGCCAAGGGTTATAGACAAGAAGAAGGCATAGATTACGATGAGACTTTTGCTCCTGTTGCACGGCTCGAAGCAATAAGAATATTCTTAGCCTTCGCAGCTCACAGAGGTTTTAAAGTCTATCAAATGGACGTAAAATCAGCTTTTCTCAACGGTGAAATCCAAGAAGAGGTTTACGTAAATCAGCCACCAGGGTTTGAAAGCTCAAAATTCCCAAGGCATGTATACTACCTTGAAGAGGCTCTGTACAGACTGAAACAGGCTCCAAGAGCATGGTACGAACGACTTTCTACCTTTCTTCTAGTAAATGGCTACAACAGAGGTACAACAGATACTACCCTATTCTATAAACGTAAAAACAGTGAAATAATGCTTGTACAAATCTATGTGGACGACATAATTTTTGGGTCTACTAATACAGAAGAATGCAAAAGTTTTGAAAAACTCATGCAGAGTGAGTTTGAAATGAGTATGATGGGAGAATTAACATTCTTCCTCGGACTCCAAGTCAATCAAACATCAGAGGGAATTTTTATAAATCAGGCCAAATATGTCTCTGACATTCTTTTCAAGTATAGCCTCTCTGATACCTCTGCAATGAAAACTCCAATGGCCACTGGAAATAAGTTATCCTTAGATCCAGATGGCATCTCTGTAGAATGCACTCTATACAGAGGCATGATTGGATCTCTGTTATACTTAACTGCAAGCAGACCTGACATTATGCATTCCACATGTCTTTGTGCACGTTATCAAGCTAATCCTAAGAAATCACATTATGATGATGTTAAAAGAATCTTTAGATACCTAAAGGGGACCAAAAATCTTGGTCTCTGGTATCCACAGAACTCTGGCTTTTGTCTTAAAGCTTATACAGATTCAGACTATGGAGGATGCATGCCCGACAGAAAGAGTACCTCTGGGAGTTGTCAATTCCTATATGGTAAGCTAGTCAGTTGGACCTCCAAAAAGCAGAACTGTGTATCAACATCTACGGCAGAAGCTGGATACGTTGCTGCTGCTAGCTGTTGTTCTCAGGTTCTTTGGATGAAGACTCAGCTAAAAGACTACGGCCACATTCTATTCAAAATACACATCTTCCGTGATTCCAAAAGTGTCATTGCCACTTCTGCCAATCCTGTGGAACATTCCAAAACCAAGCATATCGATATAAGGCACCACTTCTTGAAACATCATGTTGAACATGGTACAATCGAGATGCATTTCGTGCCAACAGAATATCAACTTGCAGACTTATTCACCAAAGCCTTAGACGAGAAAAGATTTAATTTCTTGGTGGGTAAGTTAGGAATGATTAATATGATGTGAAAATCCTCTGTAAGTATAGCTTTATCTTCTGTAAATAAATATATATTTCTATTTTACTTAACTTATTGCTTTGATTGATTTATTTCTGTATGTAAATTCTCAATCTTAAATAGTTCTTGATATCACAGAGCTTCTGTAAGTCTGCTCAGAACCTCTAACGACCTCCACAGAAACTCTGGAAAAACAAGACATATGCTCAATACAAATCATATCATTCTTTGATCCAAGCATAGATCAAGGGGGAGCAAAAGGAAAATTCCTGATCTACAGAGGTGATTAGATCAAGGGGGAGCAAAAAAAAGGGACCCTGAAATGATCTACAGAGGTAAAACTTTCAAGGGGAAGCCAAAGAAGAATGTCGATGAATCTATATCGACAGAAGTCAGACATCACTGCCGAGAAAAGAAGAACCAAAAAGGTATGTCTCTCGTACAAAAGGTTGTTGAAAACAGTTTTCTGGGACACCAATTGTCAAATATGTCCTAAATATACTGTGGATAACATTTCAAAAATCAAAATATCAAAACGTTTCATAAAATTTGAGTTATGAGAAATTTGAGGTCATAGAGCCTCAGCTGAGCTCAACAGAGGCTCTGCCAGAAATATGCTCTAAGATCACAAATTAACCCTCTATCGATCTTTTGGAATGTTATCTCGGAAACCGAATACATACACCATGACCTTCACGGACAAAACTTTTTCCATAACAGTTTTCTCGGACACCAACTTTCAAATATGTCCGAAAAACATCTCTTAAAACAGATCAAAAATTGGATGATCAGAAAATTTAATAGAATTTTTGTTATGAGATTTTTTCACTCATAGAGCTTCTGCTGGCCCTCACAGAGCTTCTGCAAGTTCCCACAGAGCCACAAAACCTCTGCGAGTAAAAATTCTTAACTAAAAATCCTATCGATCCTCTCCAATGCCTTTGCAAACGTTTTGGTTAAAGAAGAACCCAAAGAAGTCATTATAACAATAAGATATATGAGAAAGGGATAAACATCAAGATTTTCAAAATCACGGAGCTTCTGTAAACCACATAAGTTCTGTCAATCTGTTAGTTGGGCATTTCTGTAGTAATAACGGTTACTTTTACTGAGAGTGAATCTCATGTGGCTAAGAACAACCCCACACGCCTAGCATTAATGGGCCACACACGACGTCCTGTCATCCTCTGACATGGCCTACGTGTCCCATTTTTATTGGGCGTACATGGAACGTTTTTTGTGGAAAGTTGAACCTGCCGTTCTAACTTGTGTACGGATTCCAAATTTTAATCCATTGCCATATATTTTACTCTTTCGAATTCTACCGTTTTACCCTTCTATAAAAACCAAGCTTATCCTCTCATAAACTTTTTATAAACCCTCATTCTTCTCCGGTGAAACCCTGCAAAAACCTGCAAGTATCTTATTCTCATTACCAATGGCTTCATCTTCTCAAGCTATCTCCCCTGCACACTCTCCGGCGAACTCACCAGAACATTCACCTGCTCATTCTGAACATTCAAAAACCCCCACCTTGCCAAAATTATTGAACTAGAAGATTCCGGCAATTCAGCAGAATTTGCTCCGACCACACATCTTCAAAACTTCATAGCAAAGGATCATTTCGAAAAAGTACTACCAATCAAATCCAACAATTGCTATTTGGTCCCCTCACCCACTGCTTTCGGCGAAGCCCATGCCATTCTTCTAAACATAATGGAAAATCATATCCTCTTCCCTCTACTCTCAAGAACCCCAAACAAAATTCCAGTTAGATATTTGAACCAGTTTTGGCAAGGTTGCCGATTTGATAAAGATGATTCTCTTATCAAAGGGTACATTTCAATACCTGACAAATCTGAACATCTGGAAATCAAGTTCAATAGAACAATGTTCTCACTTGAATTCAACCTACCATCAAGGGGTCTTCTTGGATTGAAGAAATATGCAGAGCAACCAACAGACGACGAGATCTGTCGTTTCGTAGAAATGCTTGGGTACAACACCCAACTGAGGAAGAGAAATGACTTCCGCAGAGGCAGATTACCACCTCTGTGGAACACCTTGTTCTCAATTCTTAACAGATGCCTGACAGGGAAGATAGGCAGTATTGACCAGAGCTCACATCAGATATTAACCATCATGTATGGGGTTTACTATGATCTCCCACTGGATTACGCGACCATAATGATGCAAGAGATCATCAACACCATCGACAGAAAGAACAATGCCAGAAGGGTCAAAGAGAACGATCCTAACTTTCTACCACCTCTGCAATTCCAAAGAATACTGGAGTTTTGTTCGAACCTCTATTGCTGATACAGAACTGGCCAATGGAAGGGCCAATTCCCAAACAGTTCCCAATGAACAAAAATACCCCCACTGATCATGTAGATGGCTACACACACTGCAGACCTTTATCAAAGAACCTTCTGAGGTATGCCACGAATAAAACCCTTAAGAAAGAGTACATACGCGATCATAGAACTCCAAAACCGAGTCCTATGACACCCCCGCGTTTAGGTGTCCCCCTAGGAACAATGATTGCAGAACCTCTTTCCACTCAAGAAGAAAAAGATCACAAACTAGCAAAACACATGGCTATTCAACTTAGCTTCATAGCCAAACGTGCAGAGCTCATGGGAAAGAAGTCCTCTTCGAAATCTTCTACCTCTACTCCAAAATCAAAGAAGAGGAAAACTGAAGAAGGCACCTCCACAAGCACTGCAGAAGATCAACCTTCACCTCCTCATGCCACAGAAATTGGCTCCACTGCTCCTCCCTCTTCTCCAAAACAGAAGAAGAAAAGAAAATCGAAAACCACAGAGGAAGGGGCACCAAAACCTAAGAGGAGGAAAACCAAAAAGAAGCATTAGAAATCACGTGAAAAATTGGTTACCATAGAAGAAGAAGAAATCGTAGAAGAAAGAACTGCAGAAGAAGAAGATGCAGAAGTAGAAATGACAGAAGAGGGATATCAATCACCCTATCAATCCCCAGATCGATTTGCTCACCAAGGAAACTTAAACGATTTCCTACAGAACCCTGACATTGCCCACACTCTAAATACAGCAGGGTGGACGGCACAACCACTCGACCACCACTCCCCAGAAGAACAATACTTCTCTATTTCTGGCATTGACACACATCTGCAAGAAGATGATCAAACACCCAGAGATCAATCAGCTGAGACACCTGTTATTCTACAGAACCCCTTCATTCAACAAGGATTGGACGTCCACAGAAGGAGTCCAAGCCCAGCTTCAGAAGAAATAGAACAAACAGAAGCTGAGTGGAATAGAGATGAAGTAACAGAGGCTTTAGAGAAAATAATAGAAAAAGGAAAAGAGGCCGAAGTTATACAAGAAGAGGGATTTGAAACAAGGGAGACAAGAATGGAGGTCTCAGAGGTAGATTCAGATGAAGAAGAAGCTGTCTGGATACGAAAAGGTCTCTATCATCCACATGTCATGAGATTATACGTCTCTCATCAAATGTACGACTTCTTAGGCACAGAGCAAGGAACTTCAATAGAAGCTAGGGAAGAAGCACCAAGCCATCAGATAGCTACAGAAGCTGAAATGGTAGAAAATGATGTAGCGCTTGGATGCTTAACAGAGGAAGAAACAAGAAAAGATGCCTGGATTAATAGAGGCACACAACCAAAACCAACTCCCAGTGCAACCCACACATCTAACTCCGCAGGTCTAGCTGCAGAAGGAGTTATTGAAAAGAAGCAGCACAACTCGATCCAAACCCAACCCATCCAGCCAGAAGTCACTCTTTCGACTTCTGCGCCCACAGAAACCGGGGAATCCATTCCTAGGGAGTCTCCTTAAAGAGACTCACCTATTGTTCGTGATCAATCACCCCAGATCACACTAGAACACCCTACAGAGGAATTTGTTTCCTCTGCCACGCACAATATAGGGCCAACACTTCTTTCAGAGAGAAGTAGTGAGCACAACGACGAAGAGACTCTAGACAAGTCTCCGAGTCAACAGAAGGATAATCTAGTACCCACCTCTGAAGTGGATCTAGACAATGTCATTCACAGAACTTCTGTAGAGTTTGAAGCACTAGATGCTTCTGCTCGAAGATCAGATGGAAATCCTTCCACCCCCAACGTACAAACAAGGGTGAACGAAGGTGTCCCAGGAGAAGGGACTCACTCTGGAGACGAATGTGTTCCTCCAGGGGTTACAAAAGGGACACAAGTATCAAGGGATGAGTTCCAAACCCTTGTCACCTCTGTGAACCAAACCATGAAAGAGTTGCAAAGCTCTTTCACATCTTTTGCAGAGAACACATCAACGGCCTTGCTAAATCTGAACACCAAAATGGACAATCTGTCCACAGAGGTGAAAACGGCCATCACAGAGATGAAATCTTCTTCTCAAACAACTGCCACAACTACAGCCACTTCTGCTGCTAAAGATTTTGGAATAGCTGCAACATCTGCATTCAAGGAATCAGTCAAACATTTCCTTGAACAAATGAACAAGCAATCCAACAAATCACAGAGCATCACACCTGCAGAACTACAGAAGGCTCTGCAAAACGTTCAAGAAGAGGCAATGCACAACACTACAATGATGCAGCCAAAAGATTACATGACCAGAGCACAGCTGACAGAGCTCGGGCAGAATGTCATAAACCAGGTCTCATAAGTCATTGTCTCCTTCACTACTGCAAATGCCAACTACGTCAAAGAATTCAGAAAAAGTGTCGGCAGAATGCGCTTCAACACAGAAGCAGAGCTTGCAACTCTAATCGGCCTCTGTGATGATATATGTGCAAAGTTGATGGCCGCATGAGCAGAACTACCAAAGAAACCCAAAGCTTCCTGCAGAGCAGAGGGTACTTCTGATAAGAGTCAGGATGACTCTGATGATGACCATCCTAGTCCATCAGATCATCCTGAGGGGGAGAATATAAGGGAGAAAGCTACGACCAGAGGACTACAAGATCCACCAATCGCAGCAGAACCAATCAGCCAAGCCCCTCCAGAACAGACCCAAGATCAAAAGACCACAGAGACAACACCCATCTCTGTGGAATCAACTTCTGAAGAAACCAATATTCCAGAAGCTGATCAGCAAACCACAGAGGCAACAACCACCCCTGTGGTAATCAACTTGGAAGAAAGACCTTCAACAGAATCAACAAAAAAACCCCAAACCATACCAAGAAGAAAGTCGATTGCCACCAAACCAAAAAGAGCAACGAACTCTGCTTCTTCTATTCTGAGAAAGATGCACAATACAATGACTGAACGAATGGCGCAGAGAGAATAAGAAAGGCACAAGTTCACATTATCTTTCAAAATGGCAAGAAAATTCGATATCCAACCTTCACCAACAAAAACCGAGCTTACAGAAGAAGTCACCAAAGAACCTCCAACAAAGGTTACAGAGCAAAGAAAGCCAACAGAACCAACGCCACAAAAGTCCTCTCAAACACAAGTGTCAAAACCTACAGAGGCAACCCCCATCATTCCAACAGAAGCACCAACAACCAAACCTACAGAAGCAACAGGTTCTGCACCTCCAAAAGCCAAAGACAAGGGAAAGGCAAAAATGACAGAAGAGCCCAAGAAAAAGAAGTCAGTACCCAATCCTACAGAAAAACAAATGAAAAGCTCCTTTGATGCCTTTCAAACTCCAAAGCCTGAAGAAGAGGACTGGGCATATGGATTGAAGCCTCTTTCAGACATTCCTCTATCAGGAAGAGCTGCAGAAGTTGTTCAACAGATGGAGAGTCTAAGAAGACGAGTACCACCACATGGTCCAACATACGAAGAAATGGAAGAAGTGGTGTACAAATATCTCTACAAACAACCCTTTCAGAACCTCCATCCAACAGACCAAATCACAAATCCGAACATCAGAGAAGAATTTGAGAACATCTTGTTAGGGCAAGTTTTATGTGTTGATTTAAAGTTCAAGGGTGTAATTTGTATTTCCTTAAACATAGTCCATAGTGAACGGGCCGTGGGCTTGTTACCACGGGCCCAGCATATATAATGTGCAACTAGCTTAGAAAAATAGTTAGTTGTCTCATTTAGCTTTCAGCATTGTAACGATTATTCTCTGATCAAATAGCTAAGTGGGCAACCTTTGTGATTACTTTATTCGTTCATATCTTTATTCACATAAACACGATTGTTGCACGGATCTGGATCTTACAATTGGTATCAGAGCAGACGGACGGATCGATTCCAAGGTTTGAATTCATCAAAATTCTGGTTAGTTTGACTTTTGCTCGTCTGATTTTTTCTTGAATTCTTGACTTTTGATTCAATCAAAATCAGTTGTTTTTACTTATTGGGTTGTGTTAGCATTATCATTCTAAGAGTTTCTGCAAAATTTCACATCCTAATTCGTTCGTTTGATTGGTCAATTTTGCAAAACAAGTTCTAAAATTTTGGTAGTGTTCTTACTCAAAAATTCGATTTTTGCTATCAAAAGGTGTTGTTTTTGCTCTAAAATCGATTGGGTTATTGTTGTTTTGTGCTTGGGATTGTTTCTAACCTTTCAGGAACACATTAGAGTAACCCTAGTGGAATTTTCGATCGATTTTGACAAAACAGCCGCAGAGTCCGGACACCACAGCCGCGTTTTCCGGACAGATCAAGGTGTCCGGACGTTTGTGGTTCCATCCGGACAAGTCATCTTTCCGGGTAAGTCATCCATCCGGGTAAGTCAATCATCCGGGTAAGTCTTTAAAATTTCTCTTTTTCCGGGTAATCTAGTTCCGGACAACTCAAAGTATCCGGAATTCGTTTTATCCGGAAATCCTCATTTACCCGGAATCATCGAAGTATCCGGACACATCATTCTTTCCGGAAACTTCTAAGTACCCGGTAAAGTCTTGATTTTCCGGTTACTGCCATCCGGTATCTTCAGAGCATCCGGTAACCTTGGTTATCCGGGCAACTCAAGATATCCGGACAACTCTGCACTTTTTGAGCTGTGTTTTCGTAAATCCAATCCAGATACTTTCAGATCACTACCTTACTTGGATTACTATCCGGTAAGACCACTGTAGTCCACTTTAGAACCTGCATTAGGACTCCACTCTTAGAATCTTGCGTTAGGTTCTCATTTCGAATCGATATACCCGTCTGACGATCACTCCGTTGCAACCAAAGATGTCTATTTCTCGTGATGCACTTGCAATTGGTACCGACACCAAGCCCCCATATCTATACCCAAACGAATACAGTCAATGGCGCGACAGATTCATGATTTTCATTGAATCAAAGGACAACTATGAGTTCATCAAGCAAGCTCTTGAAGAAGGTCCCATCGCGCCACCAATGAAGGATATTGCAGCTGCTGCAGGTGCTGGACCCAAGAAAGAGAAAAAGTCCTTTGTCGAAATGACAAAGTTTGAAAGAGGGAGGATAGAAGGGGAGAAACAGGCAAAGAGATATCTGGTACAAGCTCTTCCCAATTCTATCTACACCGCCATCGACAGCTACAAAACCACGGCTAAAGGCACGTGGGACCAAGTTGCCAAAATGATGCGTGGGAGTGCAGTGGGAAATCAGCTGAAGATCAATACTGCTATAACCAAGTTCGATGGTTTCAAGCAGCGTCCTGGCGAGACTCTTACTCAGGCTTATGAACGTTTCTGCTCTCTACTCAATGAGCTGAACAAGAATGGGATAGTTAGGTCGAACACTGAGAATGCTCTCAAGTTCCTCAACAATCTCTTACCCGAATGGAAAGTTTTTGCTTCTCATGTCAGGCATAACAACCTGATTGAAAGAATCGGCATAAATGAACTCTATGAGACACTTCTTCAGGATGAAGATGAAGTGAATGAACTGCTTGTCGAAAAGAAGACTGAACCCAAGCCTGTAGCTGATCCCATTGCTCTAATTTCCACTAACAAGGGAAGATCTTCGAGCCGACACACCGAACGGGCTCAAAAGCATAATTCTTCTAATTCTGAACCGGAAGAGAAGAAAGATGAAGATTCTGATAGTGAAGTAAACGACTTCATGAAAGCCATTGCCCTCCTGACAAAGACCTTCAAGCAACAACAGTTTTACAAGAAACCAACGTCTAATGGTCAGCGCTACTCCACTTCTGCCAACAAGCGTCATGACTACCAAGACAAATATGAATGTAAGAAGAAGGTTGATGAGCAAGATCAGACTGAAAAGAAGGACAAGACTGAGAAAGTTGACCGCAAGAAGAAAGATGAGCCCGTGAAATGCTATAATTGCGGGAAACTTGGTCACTTTGCCAAAGACTGCCGCCAGCCTACAGTGAAGAATGTCCACTACTACGAGGCTAAGCTAGCTTTAGCAAAACAAAAGGCGACTGGAGAAGCAATGTTCGCTGAGGATGATTACTGGCTGCAAAGATCTGACAATGAAGATGAAGATGAAGTTGCTAATGCCTTCATGGGATATCATTCCTCCACTGATGAGGAAACCGCAGCTGCACTTGCAAATCAGGTATGTGAATCTTGTCAACCAGATTTTTTGAGTGCTATGCAATCATTTTATGGTCAGGCTGAATCCTTTAAGGCCACTTCTAAAGAACAAAAGCTTGAAATTAAAACTCTAACAGAAAAGCTTAATGTTCAAATAAAGTTAACTGAGAAGTATAAGTCTGAAAATGCTGATTTAAAGGATAAATGCAAAATCCTTTCATTAGCACCCAAAGACTTAAGGGCCAGAATATCTGAACTTCAGCGTCAGCTTGATCAGTGCTTGAATGAGAAAGAAGACATTATTTATCAATGTTCTTCCCTTCAATTTCAACACAAGGAGTATGTGGCTAAAATCCTAAACCTTGAAACCAAACTCCACCAAAGGGGACAAACAGATCAAACCATTTTCCTGAACAAACCCAAAGAGTTCACATATTTTAACAAAGAGTGGGGAATCGGATATGATAATCCCCACTATTTAAAAAAGGGAAGATGGCATGTACCCATTTTGTATAATTTTGCCTGTTATGGATTATCTACAAAGTATCCGGAGTACAAAATCAAGTGGACTGGTCCCCTAGAACCTGAAAAAGAAGAGGAAACAGAGGAATACAAGCGCACACACAAACTCGGAATTCAACTTCCATTTTGCTATGAACCTCTAAATTACTCTTATCAAAAGAACAAAAAGTACCTTTCCAATGACTACTTCGACCCCTACAAAGTGCCAACACCCAAGGATTCCTCCAAGAAGGATGAGGATGTAGCACCAGCAACCAAGACTGAGACGGATGAGTTTAAACTCTATGTTCCCCCTCTCATCTTGGAAGCAAAGATAGTAGAGTTGGAGGAGTTATTGGAAGGAGAACGGCTGGTTTTTCAAAATGAGAAGAACGATTTAAACAAAGCTCTTGAGAAACTCAAAGTTGAGATAACCGATGGTATGACAAGTGAAGCAAAGGAAAATTTTCTGTGGGAAATCAATACGCTTTCATCTAAATTGTCTGAAATGACAAAAGAAAAGCAAGCTTTACTTGACAAACTTGAGAAACAACAACCGGTCAAAACCGAAGCTGTGTCTGATGAAGGACAGGAGATCCTTCGGAGTGAAATCCATCGACTTACATCACAACTGTCTGCTTTGGCAACAGAAAAGATGGAAGAATATGCGAGAAATGGTCAGCTTCAAGAGCAAATTGACCGACTCCAATCTAAAAAGGAGATTTCACCCGAACCTTCCTCAAATTCATCCGACAAATCTTCGTGCAAAGTTTATTTAGACAAGATTTCCAATTCACAAACCGGTTATGCTTCTCAAGACGAGAGTGTTTTAAGGAATTTGAACTCTGATTTTTTCTTAGCTTCCGCACCAAATTCCCCAAAGCACACAAGCACGAAGAGTTCCTCGCCTTCCTCCACCAGTCCAAGTCCCGACATTCCTGAAGTAAATTTTTCTGAATTCATGAACTCAGAAGGTGATGATGAGGGAGAGTTCGAGTCGTTCCCTTTCGACAAACCTCTTCCGAGTCACACAGATTTTTTATCCCCGGTTGTGACTCATAAGGTCAATTTTGAAAAGGGAGCATGCTCAAACTCAAAAGGCCCAGCTGTGATCAAGATTTTAAAATCTAAACCTATTTCCCAAAATACGTCACAGCCAAGGCATAACACTAAACAAATTTCTATTAAAGCTACAACTCCTTCAAAAGTCACTGATCATTCTGTATCTGCTGTTGCAGATAAAAATGGTCAAGCTAGACGAGAAACACCAAAGTGGCTAAAGGAGGATTCTGTCAAGAAGGATGCATCAAAGTCCTTTCCCCATGCTTTAAATTCTAGAATAAACAAAGACAGTAGTGATTGGAATCATCAGTATTATTTTGAAGTTTCTTTTCCGGTTAAAGTGAATTCTCTTCCACATTTGGCTCGCTTATTGCATGATTGCGTGTGTTGTTCAAATTGTGGTTGGAATGATTTTGAAGCTAGTTTGGAAAAAGTAGTGTCTTTTCCTGTTAAACTAAACTCTCTTCAACACTTGATTCGTTTATCACATAATTGTCTTTGCTGTTCTAATTGTGGTGGGAATAACTTTTATGACATTCTGAAAAATGATTGGTATGCACCATCTTGTGTACATAATCTCTATGCAAAACGCAGTCCCCGTAATTACAAGAACAATCCATCTCATAAACGGGGTAATCATTCAATGGTTCAACCACGGCGGGAGGCTATATCCAATCCTAGATGGACTGCTCCTACCAAGGTTAAACCGGCTCCTAAAAGACAACCTGGCACAAACCATGTTCCTCCCACGGGTGTACAATCTGCACCTAAGAGGCGACAAACGCGAAAATCAGTTCTCCCAACGGGTGTACATTCTTCACCTAACGGGAAAGGCGTGCCAAAACAGGTTTCTTCAAAGGGAGCCACTCCTAACCCTCCAGGACCCAAACAAATTTGGGTACCTAAACTTCTCTAATCTTGTTTTGCAGGGCGGTCATGTGTGGTACTTAGATTCAGGATGCTCCAAGCACATGACCGGAAGGAGGGAGCTTCTCACGAACTACAAAGAAGAATATCAAGGAGACGTGAGATTTGGCAACAACGAGCGTTCGCCGATTGTGGGCTACGGCGACATCGTGCATGATAAGATCACCATCAAGAAGGTGTCACACGTCCAAGGGTTGGGTCACAACTTATTCAGCATATGCCAATTCTGCGACAAAGATCTTGAGGTCAGCTTCAAAAAGACAAGGTGTAGAATACTCACCGACGACGGTGAGACACTACTGGTTGGACATCGAAGGACCAACCTCTACACCATTGATCTCTCGGCTCTTCCAATTGATAACCCTGTCTGCCTGCTGTCAAAGGCCTCTTCCAACCAAGCTTGGATCTGGCATCGACGACTCTCGCACCTCAACTTTAGAAACATCAATCAGCTGGTGCTCGGCAAACACGTTAGAGGCATGCCCAACCTTCAGTTCGTAAAGGATCATCTGTGCGAGGCATGCGAGAAGGGAAAGATGAAGCGTGCATCCCATCCACCAAAAGACACTCCCAGCACCTCTCGGACTCTCGAACTCCTTCACATGGATTTGTGTGGACCGATACGTGTTGCGAGTATCAACAAGCGCAAGTACGTTCTGGTGATAGTGGACGATTACTCCCGTTACACCTGGGTGATGTTTCTCCGCTCAAAGGATGAAACTCCTGAGATCATCATCGAGCATCTCAAGACGGTCCAATTGAACAAGCGTCAACAAGTTCAGTCCATCAGAACCGACAACGGGACGGAATTCAAGAATTCCAAGATGGACGGTTATCTCTCCTCCGTAGGAATTTCGCACACCTTTTCTGCCGCACGCACTCCTCAGCAAAATGGTGTGGTGGAAAGACGTAACCGTACCCTAGTCGAAGCGGCACGCACAATGCTTTCCCAAGCCAATCTACCGCTATATCTTTGGGCTGAAGCAGTGTCTACAGCTTGTTACACGCAAAATCGCACGATTCTGTACAAGCGATTCAACAAGACGCCCTACGAGATCATGAATAATCACATTCCGACTATTGCTTACTTTCACGCGTTCGGATGCACGTGCTATGTACTGAACGACAAAGATGATCTCGGCAAACTAAGCCCCAAAGCGGATAAAGGAGTCTTTATCGGATACTCAATGCAGGCTAAGGCTTATCGCGTTTACAACACACGGACTAAATCCGTTGTTGAGAGCATAAACGTGACATTCGACGAAGCCGCAGATTTGGCTTCTGAACATCGCAGTTCAGAACCCGGTTTAACTGGTGTGTTAGCTTCCGGACCCTCTAGTTCGGGATCTGCACAAATGACAGTAAATCCGAATCGTGCATCTTCATCGAATGCAACTTATTCTGATTTAGATTTATTGTTTGAGCATTTTTATGATGACATATTTCATGCTTCCCCATCTGTCTCAGCTATTCCTCGGATTGAAGCTGCTCGTCTTGAAGATTTGGACAACCTCTCTGGTCCACCGCCTTCTACAAGCTCACCTTCTAACACCATGGAGACAGTACAGCAGTCATCACCTGAGTCACCTGTTCCTGTGATTCCCCCGGAGGACCCAAACCCAGTTCCGGAGATCGTTCCTACAGATTCGCCTTCCTCGACAACCGACGATCAACCTCGGCATTCCTCGGAACCAGAAGTTGTACAACCATTGGCGAATCCTCCCCCACCTCCTCCAAGGTCTAAACCTGCTACTCTCGAAGCCGTACAAGACCTCCCATCTGGTTCGTATGTGGATCCGGACACCTCTCATTCCACCCAGCAGCCACTTCCACACACCACCAAATGGACGAAGGCACATCCTCTGCATCAAATCATAGGTGATCCCTCTACACATGTTCGTACGCGAGGCGCTTCCGCCAACTTCTGTCTCTTCTCCGGCTTCTTAAGTAAGATAGAGCCAACAACTGTACGTGAGGCACTTGAAGATTGGGACTGGATCATTGCCATGCAAGAAGAGCTCAATCAATTTGAAGCCCTAAAAGTGTGGCGGTTGGTTCCACGTCCAAAACACAAGACGGTGATCGGCACCAAGTGGATCTTCAAGAACAAGAAGGACGAAGACGGTATTGTTGTCCGCAACAAGGCGCGACTCGTGGCTAAGGGATATCGTCAGCAAGAGGGAATTGACTTTGATGAAACCTATGCTCCGGTGGCACGAATCGAAGCAATTCGCATGTTTCTAGCCTATGCTGCGCACAAGAACTTCACAGTCTTCCAAATGGATGTGAAGACGGCCTTTCTATACGGCGATCTCGAAGAAGAAGTTTATGTGTCACAGCCCGAAGGCTTTGTGGACGAATCAAAGCCTGACCATGTCTACATTTTAGCCAAAGCACTATATGGTCTCAAACAGGCCCCGCGAGCTTGGTACAATACTCTCTCTAAGTTCTTATTAGAGAAAGGCTTTACAAGAGGTACAATTGACTCTACTCTGTTTATAAAGAATGAAGCCTGTCATATCGTCTTGGCTCAGGTATATGTTGATGACATTATTTTCGGTTCTACCAATCCTCTCTATGCCAAAAACTTTGCCAAACTAATGGGAAAATATTTTAAAATGAGTATGCTTTGTGAGATGAATTTCTTTCTTGGTCTACAAGTTAAACAACTTTCGACCGGAATATTCATTAACCAGTCCAAATACATTCGGGATATTCTTCGGAAATTCCAATTGGACCAGGCCTCACCAATGAAAACTCCCATGGCAACTACTACAAAGCTTCACGCCGATCCCAATGGAACGGCTGCGAATCAGAAGCTGTATAGAGGAATGATTGGCTCATTGATGTACCTCACTGCCAGTAGACCGGATATAATGTTCTCGACTTTCCTGTGTGCCCGGTATCAATCCAACCCCAAAGAGTCTCACATGATTGCTGTTAAACGAATTTTTCGTTATATACGTGGTACTGCTGATCTTGGCCTATGGTACCCGAAAGAGACAGGTTTTGGATTATCAGCTTACTCTGACGCCGATCACGCGGGCTGCATGATGGATCGGAAGAGCACATCGGGGCACATTCAGTTCCTGGGAGATAGTCTGGTAAACTGGGCATCAAAGAAGCAGCAGTGCGTTTCAACGTCAACTGCCGAGGCAGAATATGTGGCCGCCGCAAGCTGTTGTTCCCAAGTCATCTGGATGCGGACACAACTCAAGGACTACGGCTTCACGTATGTCAAGGTCCCAATCTACTGCGACTCGAAGAGTGCTATAACTATCTCAAGCAATCCGGTCCAGCACACCAAGACGAAACACATCGACGTTCGGTATCATTTCATTAAGCATCACGTCGAAAGAGGTACTGTCGAACTCTACTTCGTGAATACTGAAAATCAGTTAGCAGACCTGTTTACCAAAGCCTTGGACGAAAAGCGTTTTAAAACTCTGGTGTTCAAGCTGGGTATGCTAAACCTGAAAACTTAATCCGTGTGTGTACCCTTGACAAGTTCCATACATCTACGAGTAACTGTCTACTCATTATCCGGTGTCAACACTCTGGATGATTGAGCAAACACTTCCTCGCACTGGTATTCTACTTGCCTCGGAAACACAGGTAGATTTAGTTTCTGTATTTGCTAGGTAGTTTCGTACATTTTTTCCCCTTTCTTCGTGTGATTCTTTTATTCAATACTGTCGTTTGTTTGTTATTTCCCACTCTCGGTGCTTTCATTGTTTGTTCATGTGATCAGGGGGAGCTCACTGCCATATCAGGTAAGTATCCTAATCTATTGAGGGGAGCGTCACACACAGTTTTTCTTAAACAGGTCAAAAGTTTTTTTATGTGTGTGGGCACTCCCAAGTCCATCTTGGTCATCACTTGAGGGGGAGCGATGAAATTCCCCTTCTCAAACGCTTGTGTGTCGGATCCCTCTCTTGCACCCTAAGGCACAATTCGAGGGGGAGCCATAACATTTCCCCTCTACATTCGAGGGGGAGCAATGGCTATCCCATGCTCATTTTGAGGGGGAGCGAGTGTAAGCACCCTGGCAGATCATTTCCCTGGAAATTCTAAGAAACCTGCCAAAACCAGCTCATCCGGATAAGTCCAGTTTATCCGGACTCCTCGGGTTTTCCGGACGCTTCCGGGTAGGTCAAAATATCCAGACAAGACCCGGACAAGACCCGGCCTATAAAAGCTAACCGGGCTCATGCCATTTGCCCATCCGGACATCTTGTCTAAAACCCTAAACCTCTCTCGAACCGCTCTCACACTCGGACTCTCTCTCAACATCTCGACGCTCGCCCATTTTTCACCGTAGAAACAGGTATGTGTGTCTACTCTCCATATCGATTGTTACTACGTCTGTCTCGAGTAGTGAATATCACTAATCGCCCTCCGATTTGGTACTCCTCATCGCAGCCGAAACCCCTTACGGGTTTCATGAATCTTGGGCATTAAAGGTGCCTTTCAGGTAGTTTCTTAGCCTGAGAGCAACTCTGGTCTTAAACCGACCTCCCACAAATTCTTTGCTAACTGTTTGGGACACTGTCCTGCATACTAGGTCGATTGAACGTTTGTCCGGACACCATCATTGTATCCGGACACCTTCTTCTGTATGGTGTTTTACCCGGTCATCGTTATATGTCTTGGTTTTTCATCCGGACACCCACCTTAACCGGAAATCTAGTTGTCCGGAAACCTTATGGTTTCCGGTAAGTTCAACTACCGGGTAGTCTTGGAGTTCGGACACAATTTTCTCCGGAAAATCGATGTATCCGATATTCTTTGTCCGGACAACCCTGTTATCCGGACTTATTCCCATACCTATCCGGACACTCCAGTTCTCCGGACTCTTTGGAATCATCCGGACTCATCTGACATCCGGACAACTCATGTTGTCCGGACACTTCATTCTGTCCGGAAAAGTCTCCTGCTTTGTCCAATTCTTGCCTGTTTTCACAAAACTAGTCCTCGATCTGTCTCAGATTGAGCCATTCAACGCACAGGTACGCACCTACATTTGTAATTCTGTTTATGTTCCTAACCGCGTGCTATTTTCACAGATTTACACATGGCGGATCAACAACACCCGGAAGAACAAATTCCTCAGGAGGAGGAAATTATAGACGAAGTCGCTGATGCTGCACTGGTCGACCCTGACCATGGCATCGAGCTAGAGGCGAACAACCACTACCTCGACCCGGAGCTCTTCAGGCCAAACCCACAACATCAGGTCATACTCGACATCCTGATGAGCCATCCCATTCATGCGGCGCTGACTCGCACCACCGATGTTCCTTTGCTCTATGTACTCCAAGTCTGGCTGACAGCACAAGTCCGTACGATCGGCAACACCCAAACCATCACGGCTCAGATAGACAATCAACCGTTTACACTGACGCCAGATTCGTTTCGCCGTTTACTATCCCTGCCTGAGGCCACTGCCAACAACCATGAACGGTACGATCCTGCCGTTAACGATACAACTCTCTGCGCCCAAATGCGTGCTCTTGGGTACAACTCTGATCTCCAACGGCCGTCGGTATTCAATCGGAAGTACTTGGCGCCAATTTGGTATACGCTCTTTACAATCCTCAATCGATGCCTTTCCGCCCGATGGAAAGGTATTGACCAATGTACCGGTGACTTTCTGCGCCTTGTTCACGCCGTGTGCTACAACCGCCACGTCGACTTCGCAATGATCATCTGGCGTGAACTTGTGACCACCATCCGACATATCGGCGACACCAAACAGAAGAAGTTTCTTCCATATCCGCGTTTCCTTTCGCTTGCCGTTCGACAACACATGGATGCCAATCCCGCCATTCCACGACGACTCACACATCCTGTATGTCCCATCCGCCACCTCCAATTCATGGTCATCCGCAATCCTTCCGATGCGGTTGCCTCGCCCATTCCTGCCGCCCTATTGGACATAGCCGATCCCGCTGCACCGGGGGTAGCTGCTTATAGGGGAGAGTTAGGAAATCCCATGGTCCAGCCAGAGCCGGAGGGACCTGCCCAGGGACATAGACCCGCGAGACGTGAGGGTCCAAGAGTGAGAGGTGGAAGGGCTCGACAAGCAGGTGCTGTCGGGCGGGGAACGTTAGTAGTGAGAGGAAGGGGAACGAGTGTAGGTGGTGCAGCGGAATCGCAGCCCGGTTCCAGTTCAGCCCAACCCGGTCCTTCTTCGAGACCACGCCTACATCACACCACCGAACCATATATAACCGAACCCCCTTCTCCCAGTACCCAAGTGGAAGACGTGGAATCCGACTCCACGGACTCCGATACCGACCGCATCATCCGCCTGACGCAAATCCCTCGCGGTATCGGACCCAACCCTGATTTCTCCACTGGCATTCCACTTGACTCTCCACCATCCGGAACCGAACCTATCCATAGGACGTCTGAGGGAAATATAGGTGCTGACTTAGACCATGCGAGAAGGTGAGAACTGCGTTCAAAGTTGAACCAGGAAAGATCGAGCCGTAAAGATAACGAGGCTCAAGAGCGACCCACACCGAGTGTTATCCGGGTTGCCACATCTACTATCCCGTCTCATCCGTTGGGACGGGGTATTGAAGAAGCCTCCGTGGACCCAGCGGAGCAATTGCACACCCCCATAGCCACTCATCCGTCTCAAAACAGACGGATGTTTCAATATTACACGGGGAACAAGCACAACTTCCACCGGTCTCTCATTCGGAGAGTGCTAGTGTTGAAATAAGAGACCAGCAACCCCCGGTCTCGACTTCTTTGTGTGCACCATCGAGTCTAGAGCCAATTGTTACTGAACATTCTTCGCCTAGGACACTTGATGCGGAACAACACCACGTCGCGGCTCTTAGTGACCCGACCGGAACGTCTATAGTGTCTCCGACTGCCGGAACACGAGGATTGGACGGAAATCCTACCACAGTCATCATCACGCCAGCTGTGAACGTAGGTGGCTCTACCCCAGTGGTAGATGCCTCAACGGGTCCTCTAAGTGAGCCCGGAGTTACGTTACCCGACTTCGTGTCAAAAGGGTCTCTGGACAGCACCCTTGAGGCTGTCCGACAGGTTATGGAGCAACAAATGCAGGAACATGTAGCCGCTGAGATTGCCAAAGCGACGCATGCTTTCAAAGGAAAGAGCTCTCTCGTCAGCACTGAATCTGTCTCTGGGCACCCACCGCCTCAACCGCGACCTACTTACTCAGTGGATACTCTAAAGACGATGCTCTTAGCCCAGCTGCTCCAGGAATCCGACACTACCGCATCTGCTGAAGCAGACCTGGTCTCCATTCTACGATCCCAGGTCACTGCTCCTACTTCGTCCATCACATCACGCCTTGACGCCATTGACTCGACCCTCAACGACTACAACAAAGCGCTTGACACGCTGTCTGAGAGGGTCCGCTCACTAGAAGACACTTGTAAGAGTCAAGCCGGCGGTCTCAAACGCAAGCACGATGACCAAGAGGATCCTGATCACCGTGAGGGGGAAAAGCGACAACGTCTAACCGAGACCGCCTCCCTGCTCCACACTGAAGGTACATCTGCGGTTCATCAGGAACCCCCAACTGCGGCAGCTACAACAGCCGAACCAGAAGCCGAGTTGCCTCTAGCCCAGATGGTCATTGATATGGACATTTCAGATGATGAAGCCCCAACGGTTGAAAAGCCCGAGGGTACAAGACAGGAATTGGTCACTGAAGAACCATCAGACATGCCTTTGCTCACCTTGAGAGATCCAGCATGTGACACCAACCCGGAAACTGAAGACGTATGGTACGAAAAAGTTGCCAGAGCCGTCAACTTCGAGGTAAATTTGGTGTTTCCTACTGATGAAGACGACAACATAGACTACGACCAATTTCTGCTTCAGAACTACTATGGTGCACCTCCCGTTCACTCGACTCCACCTGCCACGACTACAGATCAACCCGACAACTACAATGCAGAAATCCCGACATCTCCTCTACAAACGACAGCTCCTGATCTTCCTCCCCCTCCTCAACAACAAAACCATTGGGAGAAGATCAAGATCCTCATTCCTCATCTGGAGGAATCCCTGAAGAAGCTGTTCGTTCACCGAATTCGCCCGATCGAGCCAACCTTCTGCCTTGGCATCTACAGTCCTGAACCAGCACGTCAACTCCGATACGTAGAAGCCATGAAGCGGTGTCTTCCGAGAGATCAGGTTCGAACCAAATATAAAATTTCAGAGGTGCTAAAGATTCAGTCAAACAAAATTATGAAGATCGTCTTTCCCGTTTTCACTGTTCGACGTGAAGACGGAAAAGAATGGATTTTTTCTAAGGCTGACTTTAAGCATCTCCATCCGTTCGACCTCCTGGTCCTTTTGAAAGACCTTCGCACCAGAACCATCCGACCGCTTGCTGTAACAAAGGCGCTCGAAGCGGTTCGACGATTCCTCGTCCGTTCTATTATGATGTCTTATCTTACGGACTTTCAAATGGCAATCGAGAACCGATCCAAGAAGGTAAATCTGCTCAAACCGAATCTGAAAGCTCCTGAACTGTCGATGTATCCCGAGAACGCAATGCTGCTTCAACCGGAATTTGGGATCGTCTTCCTCAACGCTCAGAAAGAAAAGAAGTTTATGAGGTTCAGTCAGGTAGATCGATTTTGCGACGGCACACTGCTCATGGTTCAAGACGCTCTTCGGAAGATCATCAAGCACGAATCAGAAAATCCAAAGGTATCCTATGTTCCAAATCTGAATGAAAGAACTGCACAGAATGCTTTGGATATTGTTGAAGATCGTCTTGACTATCGCCGCGCCATCAGATTCTTCGAGGTTCATTTTGCACTACGCAAACGGTATGTCTTCAACTGGCAAGAGATAGAGCGCGAATTTGAACTTCAAATCAAAGGGGGAGATTGTTAGGGCAAGTTTTATGTGTTAATTTAAAGTTCAAGGGTGTAATTTGTATTTCCTTAAACATAGTCCATAGTGAACGGGCCGTGGGCTTGTTACCACGGGCCCAACATATATAATGTGCAACTAGCTTAGAAAAATAGTTAGTTGTCTCATTTAGCTTTCAGCATTGTAACGATTATTCTCTGATCAAATAGCTAAGTGGGCAGCCTTTGTGATTACTTTATTCGTTCATATCTTTATTCACATAAACACGATTGTTGCACGGATCTGGATCCTACACATCTTCAGCAGAACAAAGCCAAGAACCAAAGCAGAAGTCTTCTCAATTCATAAAATCCAAATGGTAATCTTCTGCAGATTCTCCTTCACAAGAACCTATCCAAGAGTCAGGTACAATCTTTACAGAGTCAAAAGGGTAAACAATTCAGAAACCACCTTCGCTGATGCTGACATAAGGAATCTGAATCCCTATGATCTACCTGAACTTCTGCAATGGAAAAAGGACAACTACAACACAGAGCCAAACACCAGAGCCTATCAAGTGTTGAGAAAAGCAATAAGGGAAAAGCTTCTGATCTACAGTATGATAGATTTTCAACTGGGAAAGGATCTTGGTCTCAAACATCTGAATTTACGACCACCAGAGGATCGCTGCCCACCCGACGCCGTGCCCAACTCAATCATTACAGAACCAAGATTCGGGTTAGTATTTCAAAACCCACAAGGCGAAGTCAAACTGTTTGTGTGCATGGACTATCGGAAGTACGCAACTAGTACTCTGAACAAGTTCAGAGCAAGCCTTGTAAAATACATAGATACAGAGAAAATGAATAGAGATGCTGCAGATACTTTCATCAGAGAGATTGATGCCACAATCCGCCTAAGGGAACTCTGCATCAGTTTCTACAAAGAGATCAGAAGAATCGGAAGAGACAACAGAAGCTACAACGATTTCAAAGATGCCAAAATCTGATTCTCAAACCTCAAATCTCTGCAAACCAAGTCAAAGTCTATCTTTCATTGTACTCAAATGTAAAATGCCTCTGGCATATTTCTGAATGAAAGAATTTTCGAGGTATTGTTTAACCTCTGTCTTATCTAACTTAGCCTAACTAAACTTAAGTTCAATTTATTATTTTTCACTACTTAGGGGGAGATTGTTAGCTTCAATCTTCCTAATCATAGAAGTATTTAGAAGTAGTGAAAAATAGGCCAAGTAAAGAAAGCCTCTTACAGAGGCTCTGCCGAACTTACCGAGAGATCAAGGTCGAGAAGCTACAGAAGCTTTGTCATACGCGTAAAGAAGACCAAAGACTCGGAATTCGGTGAAGACTGCTCTACAAATGATCAGACCGCAGAACCTCTGTAACACTTTACAGAGCCTCTGTGGTCCTCTCTAATGACTTGAAGATATTTATAATATCTTGCTACTGTTTCTGAACCTATTCATCAACTTGCATGGTAGCAGGCCCTGTCCATCTTCAACGTGTCAAACCCTGATTGGATTCAATAGGGCTTAGTACATAATAGACGTCTGCTGCATTAAATGCAATACAACACGTCCAACTGTTCATGCCATCCGTCCAACTATTCATACCGTCCGTTCTGAATAGTACCTTATGCTTTATGGTCCCCTTAGAGTAGTATATAAGGAAGACTCATGTTGAGTTCTTCAAGCTCGAGATTTGAGAGAGAAAAACATCAAGAACACATAACTTATATACTTTGAGAGTCATATCTGTTTTAAAGCTTTGCTTACTCACTGTTCTTGAATCTGTTCTTGATATATATATATATATTCAGTAAACTTTGAGATATTATTTCCTGTTCACTGTTTATTTATATTGTGTTCTAAATCTATCAAACATATCTGTTAGTTTTTCAAATACGCTTCCGCATCATACTTAAACTTGAACTAATAGATCTTATAATCTTGTTTAAACAAAACGGGAACCAACAATTTTATTAGAGATCATGTGATGAATTGTGATATCGAACTTCATTTTATCCCAACTGATTTTCAGTTAGTTGATCTTTTCACCAAACTTGTTGATCAGACAAGATTCAACTTTCTCATCAGCGAGCTTGGAATGTTGAACTTTGAAGAGTAAAATCTTTAGCAGTTCACATATAATCAGCGATAGGATATAACTAAACTTGTATAACCCATTCTATCATCTTCTCTCTGAACAAAATTGATTCACTGATATCAAGGTATGTTCTCTTTTGCTGATGTTTGCCTAGAACTAAAAGATTTCAAAAGCAAATTGCATCGCTGAATATCTTTTCCGGAACAGCGATACTTTGAAAGTTCTAAAACTAACACTGATATTTCTATTCAGTGCTTCATATTTTCAAAATTGTCCCTGAGCTTTCAAAACCTCAGAGACATCTTAAAATATGAAAGGACAATTGTGATGTCATTGCAACGGATAATACCCGGCACGTTTCTTTTTCTGACACATGTTTGCACGTTTCGTTTACCATTCAATCAAATGCAAACACGTGTCTGTGTCATGATGAAAAACTTTCCCGCTCTAGTTTTTCTCTCTCTCTACTCTCACTATATAAACTCATTCGAGTTCATATTTTTCCTCACGTGAACAAACTTTCTCTTCAAGAAAAACATTTACTGTTGCATTTTTGAAATTCTCAAGCATTGTTCATCTTCTTCCTCGACTACCAGGTTAATACTCTTATTATTTACCTGCTCTTAAACTTGTTTTCTGATCTTATCTTTGTTAATAAAAGATCAAACAAATGTACTTTCTTAAAATGAAATCATCTTCTATTCATGGTTTTATGAACACAACCTTCGTGGTTGTTCTTCAAGTTTAAAACCCTAAATCTTTAAACTTGAAACTCATATGTTTTTCCAGAATCTCTATCTTTTAAGGAAAAGGAAACTGGAAAATAAGGCATTTCTCTATGTTTTTTGCTAAACTAGAAAAACCCTAAATCTCCATTAAAACGTCTCTTTTGTCTGAATGGAATGTGCAATAAACCCTAAAATCTTATTGAATAGCTTATTCATTTTAAGATCTTCTGATACTTCTACTCGGCTACTCCTATGGCTACTACTGCTGAGAAACTCAATCTCACCAAAGCTCCTCAGGTCACGTTAACTCTTGAGAAAGTCTCGTTCTCCAAATCGAACAATATCTATGCGCTTTTCGATTTTCCCGCTCGAAAGCAAGTCAAACATCTAGACGACGCTATAAACTTTCTAAAAACATGCTGCTTATCCAAAGCCCTGATTTCGTACCTCTTGCTCACAAATTCCTCCTCGCTCAGTTTTGGCACACTTCCAGACGAGCTCAGTTTCCTTCTCCAAAAGACCCCAAGAAACTTCTTGTTGTCATTCTCTGTGACACCAAATATGGCACCACTAAAATCACCCCTGCCATTATTAGGCGTGCACTGAACCTCCCAACCTCTATAGCTGAAAACCGTTTTGTTCCTTTACCAAACCACAAAAACTATGTAGGTAGGGAAGCCATCACTGCATTCTTTGATGCAATAGGCTACACATGGGACTTAGGAAGGGATAAAATGCCCGACAAGAAGCTGACCCTGATCAAGAAATCGAAAATGCCCAGCAAGATGAACTTCATCTTCGCCCACTTGATAAGTTGCATGACAATGAAATCCGGCTCCTCTAATCAAGCCGCTCAAACTCAGCAAGCAATGGGCTATGCACTGCTGAAAGGTCTCCATGTTGATTGGACATCACTCATCCATGACGATCTTGTTTCCAGAATAGATGCTGCTGAAAGACCAAATTGGGTTCCATGTCCTAGATTCATCAGCGGTATCTTTCTACAAGGACTCGGGGACAAGTACCCAAAAGAGGGTGATATGAAACTCTCTCAGGTTGGCCCTAAGGTGCTCGACTTTAAGTCTATGCCAAATGAGGTACGTCTTTCTACACTCTTATCTATTCTTAATCCTCCTTCTTCTACTTCTGCGGCTACTTCAGCGGAAATCCCCACCGCTGATACCCAGGGTGCAACACCCACTCCTCAAAAAAGGAAACTTTCTACTTCCCCACTTGGTTCCCAAAGGACTAAGAAAACCAAGGAGCAACCCTTCAAGCATTCCCATGCTGAAGACTCCGCAGCTCATTCTGAAGAGCTGTTGGAAAGTTTTGTGGTACGCTCTGCCACAGTTGCTCAAGCCACCCCTTCAATCCAGACTTCAGCGTCTCTACACGCTGAGGTTATAAACTTGGAACTGAACCCACCTCCTTCAAAATCTCTTGAAACTGAAGTGATTTTCAGCGAATCCATCGTTGAACCCCGAACCCAACCAATCTTCTCAACCATCATTCCTCCCACCATTCCTTTGGACACTCAACCAATTTTCCCATCGTTCTCTGGAACACCCGTCATCATATATGATTCAGCTACTGATACTTTAAGAATGTTGATGGACGCAAATATAGGATCTATAGGCACCTCCATGCGCCAAGGCACTCTTTAAGCCGACATGGAACACTACTCAGGACAATAAGGCGTTGGTATACATATAACTCCAAACACTCCTCTCTCTCAACCCCAAACTTCTGAGCTTTCTTCTGTTCATAAGTTAATAACTGTTTCAGGTCCTAATTTGGGGCATATCAACACTACCCTGAAGGCCCTGGAAACAAAATATGGAATCCTTCGACAACACTGTTATTGCCAATTCTTTAGCGGTTACAAACACTGGAGAAAATCTAAAGACTTTGACCATGGAGGTCGACAAGAAAGCCTCCAAAGATGATCTGGAGAAGGTGGATGGTAGCATTGCTCAGTTTGCTACCACCCTCGCTGAACACTCTACAACCAACACCACCCTCGCCACAAACTTCACCACTCTGTCCAATGAAGTCACATCATTGAAGACAGAGGTTGGTTCTCTTAAGGGTAAAGTCTCCACGATCAAGACTGAAGTCTCCTCAGTCAAAGAACTCATCCAGAAAGTACTCGATCGCCTGAACCCTCAAACTTCACATTTCACTCAGGCTGATCGAACGGAACTACAAAGCCTCAATCCTGCTATTTCTGGCCTAGAAGACAGAATAACAGTGATTGAAATCTGCATGGGTCTCACTGGCCAAGAAGACAGTGATTCTCATGTTGTTGTTGTTGCTGATGATATTACCTCCCCTCCTCATCATGAGGAAGAGGGGGAGAAGAATGCTGAAGGTCTTCCCCATAATGCTGAGGGGGAGACAAATGAAACTGTTGCTGCTGCTACTACTTCACATCCTCAGGGAGTTGAAAACCCTGAGGAAACCGAGAAAACTCCCTCTGTATCTGAGGGGGAGCAACTCGAAGAGCAACATGATGATGTTGTTGTTGATGTTACTGAGCCTTATGCTGAAGAGGTTGAAACTGATGAAGAAGAAGCTGAAGACGACGAACCCATCGACCTTGATGATGAAGAACCATCATCATTTATAAAAAATGATGATGATTGATAAGTGCCAATTTCATATACATTTATACGTCAATTTCCCCATCATTTTGCAAGAATTGATACTCAAAGAACCCCATTTTGTTAAGTTTGTTATTTTATTACTTGTGATTGCGTTTATTTGTATAAATGTGCTTTATAGGTGTTTTATATGAGAAAAGGATGCACACGTCGAAAAGCGGGATCGTGAAACAGAGAAACGAGCAAAAAACGGCAAAACGTTGCAAAACGAACAGAAGTCGGCACCGATGGTTCGGCGCCGATGCATCGGCGCGGAGCAATCGGCGCCGAACACCCGTGTGAACGCAGAATGAAAGGCTGATTTAAATGGCTGCAGGGCTTTTCTTTCTGCAAAAGGGAGGCCGACTTACACTGCTGTTGGAGCTGATTATCCCTGCAAATTGAGGCATTCTTGGTCTTTCTAATGATGAATCTTGGGCCAACAAATAGATATTAGTTGTAGTTTAGAGATAATATCTAAACCCCTCTTCCTATATAATGTCAATAATATAGTTCTAGGGCTGGGACTGATTATTCACTGGAGATTTTTGGTGTTAGAGAGCAAACAGAGCAGCTTCTTCCAGCCTTGTATCTTACATTTTGGTAATCTCTTTTCAAGTTTACATTAGTTAAGTTATGAGTAGCTAAACTTTCTTTCCTAGTGATGAGATTGTAACTATTTCTTTTCATGAATATTGTTGAGGTTTGATCTACCTTTGTTATCTATCTAATTTCATTTATATAAACCTTGTCTAAAGCATGTTCTTCATTTGTTAGGTCTTTGATTTAAGAATGATCACTTAAATCTTACATCTAATATTGAATCGCTAAGTTAAGATTTGGAATACGTAATCGTTCTTAATCTCATTTTAAGTAGCAAGATAATACATCAATTGTGTTAATCAATTGATTTGTATTATGGGATTGTATAATCTAACTTCAATGATAGGGCTTCCGATCATTAGTTAGGGTTGGTGTTTGTTTGATCATATTGCAATTGACAAGATAAATTTGAGTTCGTAACCAAACTAACCTTAGTCAATTAGGAACTACATCGAGCTTCTCATGCTAGTTTATTCTTAAGACAAACGGAGTGTATGACGCATGTCAAACACTTACGACCGATCTGAAATTAATGGTAACAAATGTACTTCTATTCAAATCAATGATATAAGATTTCAACAAAATATTGGTTATACTCATCACTAGGACCTTTCTCATTATTATCTCGTCTCAATTCAATTTCGTGTCTAGTATTAATCAACAACTTCAAAACCCCCCATTTTGTATTTTATTTAGAATTCCGGTCTTACATGAATATGTTTTGGTTATACAATTAACAACGAGTCCCCGAGGAAACGACCCTACTTATCATTATCGCAATTTATTGTGTTTAAGAGATAATAGGCTAATCATATAAACTACTTATTATTTGTCGGATTCGACACCCGTCAAATTTTTGGCGCCGTTGCCGGGGACTCGGCAAGTTTAATCGTTTTATGCCAAGATCTATTCGCACAGGTTCACCGATCCCAATCGATCTAGAAATTGAGAAAACCGCCAAGATATTAAGAAAGCAAGCTAAGCTTAAAAAGAAGCAAGGCGAGTCAACTTCTTCAACGCAGCCCAACTTTTGGGAAGATATCGAACTATCAACGGAATCAGAAAGCGAAAAGGAGGAGAATCACCGAGACCGAAGGAAAGGAAGAAGAGGACATGGCGAATCCCGAGCGTACTCTAAGAGAATGGGCAGCACCCAATGTTGATGAGCAACCTCTATGTATCACATACCCAACGGAAGAGGTAAGTACCGAACTCAAAACAGGTTTAATTCACTTACTACCTCGTTTTCATGGTTTAGCCAACGAAGACCCATACAAGCACATGACAGAATTTCATATGGTGTGCTTGGGAATGAAGCCGCAAGGCACCACGGTTGAGAACTTAAAGCTAAAGGCATTCCCTTTTTCCCTAGTCGACGCGGCTAGGGAGTGGCTTTTCTACCTACCACCAGGTTCTATCACCACGTGGACGCAAATGGCGAGGGCTTTCTTAGACAAATTTTTCCCCGCATCTAAAGCCGCCGGGCTAAGGAGGGAGATTTGTGGAATCAAACAAAGGGACATGGAGTCTCTATACGAATATTGGGAGCGCTTCAAGCGCCTTTGTGTAAGTTGTCCTTAACATGGTATTTCCGAACAACTTCTAATCCAATATTTTTATGAAGGTTTATTACCAATGGAGAGGAAAATGATGGATGCGGCAAGCGGAGGGGCAATCGTAAACAAAACACCGACTCAAGCAAGGGCTTTAATCGACACCATGGCAGAAAACTCCAAGCAATTTGGAGCTCGTAGTGATGTTGGTCGAGGAGCTAGTGAGGTACATGTAAAATCTTTAGAAACTAAGATTTTTGATTTGACTGACCTTGTTAAGCAGCTTGCTGTGGGGAACATGCCTCAAGTCAAGTCATGCGGATTTTGCTCATCGGTAGCTCATCCCACCGACGCATGCCCCACACTACATGAAGAGGAAGAACAGGTGAATGCCATGGGAGGTAACAATTTTCAAGGCTCAAATAATCGGGCGTTTAATCCATTTTCAAATACCTACAACCCCGGTTGGAAACAACATCCCAATTTAAGTTATGTCCCTAAGCAAGAACAAGGACAAGCTCAAAGTTAACAATACCAACCAAGAACTCCTTACCAAAGACCTCAACAGTATCAACAAAATCAGCAATACCAAGCACCACCAGGATTTCAACAACAATCCAATAAACCATCCAACTTTCAGCAACAAAGACCACCCTTTCAACCACAACAACAAGCATCGTCTCAACTCCCTAGCGGAACAGGTATGTCCCTTGAGGATATTGTAAAATCTTTAACTACTAACATGGTTAAACTTCAGCAAGATTCTCAAAACACACAAGCAAGCATACAAGAGCTTCGAAACTCCGTAGGGCAGTTAGTAAACAAAGGGAAATTGCCTTCCCAAACAGAGACCAACCCAAACGCAAATGTAAGTGTAGTAACTTTGAGAAGTGGGAAGGAAATCCAAGATGATGCCGAGAAAAAGAAGGCGGTTGAAAAAGAGTTGGAAATTAAGGAATCCATTACTGGTGAAAAAGAGGAGAAGATTGAAGAGACGAAGAAAAAGACACCCGAAGTAATAGCACAAGCACCACTCTTTCCGGAAAGATTTGCCAAGACAAAATGAGAGCAAGAAGAAAAAGAGATCTTAGAGACCTTTCGTAAGGTGCAGGTAAACATTCCACTTCTTGATGCAATTAAACAAGTTCCTAGGTATGCTAAATTCTTGAAGGAACTTTGTACAAATAAAAAGAAGTTAAAAGGAGATGAGAAAATCACCATGAGTCAAAACGTATCTGTAGTCTTACAGAAAAAACTACCACCTAAATGTAAGGACCCCGGCATGTTCACCATACCTTGTAAGGTAGGCAATACCGCAGTAAATCAGGCTATGCTAGATTTGGGGGCATCGATTAACGTCATGCCATATGCTATATACACATCCTTGGATGTGGGCCCCCTCAAGCCAACAGGTGTAGTAATTCAACTTGCAGATAGGTCAATTGTATATCCTAAAGGGGTGTTAGAAGATGTCCTTGTACAAGTAAACGAATTAGTTTTTCCCGCCGACTTCTATGTGATAGACATGGAGGAGATGAATTCCTCCAAGGCCGGAATGATTTTATTGGGAAGGCCATTTCTCAAGACCGCCTAAACAAAGATAGATGTACATGATGGTACTTTGACAATGGAATTCGATGGTGAGATAATTAAATTCAACATATATGATGCCATGCGATATCCAAGTGATATTTAATCTTTATGTTCTGTGGATATAATTGAATCTCTATCTGATAATGTTTATGATTTATCTAACAAAGATGTGTTGGAAGTGATACTGAGAAGGGATCTGCATAGTGATAGTCTAAAGAAACTAGCTCAAGAATACGATTTGAAAGAAGAGTATGCCGAGTTGGTATCTTTAATGGAGAACGAGAAGAAAGTAAGGTATGAAGTTTCTAAGGTTGATTTACCTTTTTCTAACACAAAACTTTTACCTTCCATTGAACAGGCCCCTGAACTTGAGCTTAAGCCATTGCCGGATCATTTAAAACAAGCATACCTAGGTGAAAAGGATACACTTCCGGTAATCATTTCCGCACACCTTTCACCTAGGGAAGAAAAGGAGCTTGTTGACGTGTTGAGAGAGCATAAGAAAGCAATCGGATGGACCATAGCTGACATCAAAGGTCTTAGTCCATCACTATGCCAACACAAGATTTTGCTAGAAGATGATTACAAACCCTTCCGGGACGCACATCGAAGGTTGAACCCACATATGATGGAGGTGGTAAAAAAGGAAATCCTGAAACTTTTAGACGTCGACATGATCTACCCAATTTCCGACAGTAAATGGGTAAGCCCGGTCCAGGTAGTTCCCAAGAAATCAGGTATTACCGTGATAGAAAATTCCGACGGTGAGTTGGTGCCCACTCGTGTTCAAAACGGGTGGAGGGTATGCATGGATTATCGTAAATTAAATGCATCGACTAGAAAAGATCATTTCCCGCTACCGTTCATAGACCAAATGTTAGAACGATTAGCTGTTCGCACTCATTACTATTTCTTGGATGGGTACTCAGGTTTCCATCAGATACCGGTGGCAAGAGAGGATCAAGAAAAGACCACATTCACATGTCCTTTCGGTACATTTGCATACCGACGAATGCCTTTTGGTCTTTGCAACGCACCCGCTACCTTCCAAAGATGTATGGTAAGCATTTTTCTGACTATGTTGAGGATATCATTGAAGTTTTTATGGATGACTTCACCGTATATGGTGATTCATTTCAAGTATGTCTAGATAACTTGACCAAAATTCTAAAAAGATGCATTGAAACTAATCTGGTTTTGAATTTTGAAAAATGCCATTTTATGGTCAATCAAGGAATAGTGCTTGGTCATGTTATTTCAAAGAGGGGCATAGAGGTTGACAAGGCAAAAATCGATGTCATAAAATCCTTGCCTTACCCCTCAAGTGTTAGAGGAATCCGTTCTTTTTTAGGTCACGCAGGTTTCTACAGGCGTTTCATAAAAAATTTCTCAAAAATCACCCGACCCCTGTGTGAGCTTTTACAAAAGGAGGTAGATTTCGACTTCAACGAGGTATGTAAAAGTTCATTTGATTTGTTGATAGACATGCTTACTTCTGCTCCTATTATTCAACCACCCAATTGGCAACTACCATTTGAAATCATGTGTGATGCTAGCAATCATGCAGTTGGGGCGGTACTAGGACAGAAGGATGGTAAGAACTCTCACATTATTCATTATGCATCACGAACACTTGATAGCGCCCAATGCAACTACTCGACCACCGAGAAAGAATTGTTGGCGGTAGTTTTTGCTTTAGAAAAATTTAGATCCTATTTGTTAGGCACTAAAGTGATTGTGTTTTCTGACCATGCAGCCTTGAAGTATTTGTTCAAGAAGAAGGACGCAAAGCCGCGGTTAATTAGATGGATTCTCCTACTCCAAGAGTTCAACTTGGAGATAAGGGATAAGAGTGGAGCCGAGAATCTAGTTGCCGACCACCTTAGCCGGCTTGTGTTGGATGATGATTCCAAACCAATCGGTGAGGAATTCCTAGATGAACAGCTTTTTTCCGTCTCGGGAGAAACCCCATGGTATGCCGATATCGTGAATTACTTGGTCTCAAAGACCTTTCCAAGTGAGTTATCTAAAACCGAGAAAGAGAAAATTAAGAGAGAGGCTCGCCTTTACATGTGGGACGAGCCATATTTGTGGAAACATTGCCCGGATCAAGTGATCCGTCGATGTGTGCCCCAAGGTGAGTTTCAATCTATTCTAAGGTTTTGTCACTCCGAGGCTTGTGGAGGCCACTTTGGCCATAAACGAACGTTTAGAAAGATCCTTGAGTGTGGTTTGTATTGGCCATCCCTTATGCGAGACTGTTATAGTTTCTGTAAGAGTTGCACGAGATGTCAGATGACAGGAAACATTAACTCTCGAAATCAAATGCCCCAATACCCCATGTTAATATGCGAGATATTCGATGTATGGGGTATGGATTTCATGGGACCTTTTCCCTCGTCTTTTGGTAATTTATATATTATTTTGGCCGTCGACTATGTCTCAAAATGGGTTGAGGCAAAGGCCACCCGAACTGATAACTCAAGTGTTGTTGCAGATTTTGTCAAATCTCACATATTTTCCAGGTTCGGGACACCAAACGCCATCATCAGTGATCGAGGCACCCATTTTTGCAATAAGGCCATCGACGACCTTTTCAAGAAATATGGGGTTATCCATCGCATCTCCACCGCATATCATCCACAGTCGAACGGGCAAGCCGAGGTATCCAATAGAGAGGTAAAGTCCATTTTGGAGAAGACTGTCAACCCGAATCGGAAAGACTGGAGTTTAAGGCTCAATGATGCCTTATGGGCATATCGTTCGGCCTACAAGACACCGATAGGTATGTCCCCTTTCCGGTTAGTGTACGGTAAGCCTTGCCACCTCCCGGTGGAATTAGAGCATAAGGCTTATTGGGCAGTGAGGACAAGTAACATGAACTTGGATGAAGCGGGGTCACATAGGAAGCTTCAAATCCTATAGTTGGAAGAAATAAGAAACGACGCTTATGAGAACGCACGCATATACAAAGCAAAAACTAAAGCGTTCCATGATTCACGTATATCACGTAAGTCGTTTACAAAAGGTCAGAAAGTTCTCCTTTACCATTCTAGGTTGAAATTATTTCCTGGAAAATTAAGGTCCAGATGGATAGGACCTTTTGTGGTTATTGATGTTTTTGAGCATGGTGCAGTCCAAATTCAGAGTCTTTCCACTGGACAGATTTTTAAAGTTAATGGTCATAGGCTAAAGCCGTTCTATGAAGGCTTTGATGGAAGGGATCTAGAGAAAGTAGTTTTGGACACACCAACTACAATGAATAAATGGAATTGGGTCTAGCCAAAGACGGTAAAGAAAGGCGCTACATGGGAGGCAACCCATGATAGGTTCGTTTTTTTTTCGTTTTTTTTTATTTTTTTTTTATTTTTGCGTGTTTTGGATATGATTGGGAATTTAGAGATGTATTTCGGAGAGATTCGGAGAAAAACGAAGAAAGTTGGACGAAAAAGTAACAAACGAACAGAGGCTGGCGCCGATGGTTCGGCGCCGATGCATCGGCGCGGAGCAATCGGCGTCGAACACCTGACGGAAATAAATACCCTTTTTTTTGTTCATTTTACTTTCACTCTCTTTCAAACCCTAATACACTCTATCGGCGAAACAACCAAGTGCTCTCAAATTCGAATTTTTTGGGCCGATCCTCTCCATATTTCTTGCAAGCCTTGTGTGTTTCATCCATTAAAGGTATGATTTCTTGTTCCAATTTCACCTTTTCATGGTTTGTTCTTCAGAAATCCAAGGTATGCATATTTTACTTTCTTCTTCAAAATTTTCAAGCATGTTTGCACATTTTTAGTGATTTTGTTTACCATAGAGGGGTTTGCCAACAATGTGATAGTGTTATTCCACTTAGGGTTTGAATGTGAAGAAAGGGTTAGAGAAAGCTTTATCAAAAATTTTGTTAAGCACTTTCAATATTTGTGTATTGTAGAGAGCATAAACTCCCTAAGGGTTGAAATTGTTGGTAACATCTTGTTGTTGGTATGCTAAAATTTGTATACTTTTAGAAGTGCTTAATGACAGTGTTTAATGATTAAGTCACTGATTTTTTTGTGTATCTAAAAGGTTGTCTTAACTATGCCAAAGTTTGAAATATGATTCTTATCCTTTGATATGAACATGAGTTAAACCACAAATCTAGTCTTTGACTATGTTTTGGGGTAGTTTGTCTTAATCGTTCATAACTAATTAACTCATTTAAATTTTTGCAGAATCATGGTACATACTCGACCTGATCTTCCAGGGAGGTGGACAAAATATTATCAATTAAACACGGCACAAAGACGTCAATTGTCAAGGGCACCAAACCGGGATTATGAACAACGGATCGTGAAAAACAGGAGCAGAAAAATTCATCCCGAACAAGGGATGAATATTGATGAAATGAACAACCAACGATTACGCGATATTGCAAATTTTCAAGGATGGGAGCATTTCATCAGAGAACCTGAGCCATATGATCCCGATTTGGTTAAAGAATTCTATGCCGCAATGGTACCACCCGCATTTGGCAAGTGGTCCATAGTCGTCGTAAGAGGCGTAAGAGTACAAATTTCAATGGACGATATATGTCGTCATTACAATGTGCCTCGACGCACAAATCTTGACCGTACATATGTCATTCCACCAATCCCAAATGTTGCTCAAGACGAGCAATACAGTCCAATCATTGCAGCAACTTTAAGGCGAAGTGGTCGTGACGATTGGGTCCCTAAACAGGACATGATAAAGAAGACGGAACTTCGGCCAGAAATTGCCATGTGGTTGAGATTTGTCAAGTGCCGTCTAGCACCTTCAACGCACTACTCAACAGTCGATTGGTATGTAGCGCGCATCCTATTTTGCCTAAAGAATGGCATGCTCCTAGATATCGGGCACATCATCGTCCTCCATATGATGGACACCGCGACCGAGCGGTCTGCAGGTATACTTCCTTTCCCAAGCTTAATAACTAACCTATGCAGGGACGCGGGAGTGAGGATTGGACCAACAATTCCCCCACCACCACCATTTGATCGAGCGACATATCGTGCGCACATAAGGGTCATTAATAAGTTCGACGGACAAGGGGGTGGTGAAGAAGAGGAGAATGTTTTGATGTCTGGCGAGGAGGGTGCTGACGTGGAGTACGACCCAGCTGAGGATGCAGAAGAGGAGCCCGAGGACCCTCGGATACTTGCTCGCATAAACATCCTTGAGGCCAATATGAATCGAGGGTTTTACAACCTATCTTTGTTGATTAGGGGACAACCGGTGCCGGATGACGCATTCCCGGCACCTGATGATGCAGGTCCATCTAACCCAAGACCCGCACGGCAGCAGAGAAGAAGAAGGAATGAATGACAGTAAGCTCGGAAAAACCTTGATACATCAAACTCCAACGATCCATACATTCGAGGACATTTCACCAAACAAGGGGAGTTTACTGTTTTCCCTCAATTATTAACTGTTTTGAATGTCCTTTGCTTTATAAATACACACATTGAGGACAATGTTAGATCAAAGTGTGGGGGTAGGATAATTTCGACTTTTTAATGTCATTTTTATGATTTGGGCCTGTTTTGGGTTATAAATGCTTTTTGGGGGTATTTTTTCCAAACATTTTGTGCTTAAATGTAGATTGTTGTCTGTTTTGAAAATGTGTTAGCATGTTTTAATGAGCTTAAATGATTGATGATGATGAGTTTTGACGCATGTATAGCATGATTGAGTTTGATTGAAAGCACTTAGAGTCAATTAGTGGTGTATACCGGTCAAAAGTAGACTATTGCTAATCTCTTGAACTATCTTAACCCCGTGAGACTCGAGCCTATTAGACTAAACATCTTATGCTAGTCTCTAATTCATTTCTTGTGTGATTACGTCATGCCTAGTTACGCACCTCTAGAACTAGATTTGTCTCTCCTTAAGATTACAGGATATTACATGCTAATAAAGATGATAAAGGCCATCGTTTGCTCATTTTGTTAACCCACTAGCTTTAAGCCTACCTTTATGTTATTATTATCCTTTTTGCACACCACTTTGAGCCTTAGCCTATGTTCTTTGCCACCCACATCTTAAACAAAACCAAACACTACTCACCCGACCAATCACCAATGGAACGATTCCGATATCCTGTATGCTCGAAAGAATTATATGTTGGGAAAGAAAAAAAAGAGCGAAAAAGAAAATCAAAAGAAATATGTGATCAAAAAAATAATAATAATAATAGTAGTAAATAAATTTATGATATGGTTGATTATAAGCGTTTAATCTTTATCCCATATCATTGAAAGGGAAATGTGCTTCAAGATAAAAACGTAAATCCCTTAGTTGAAAGGAATTTTCATTGTCAAAGAATCGATTTCTCCATTGGTGTACGGTCGTTAGCCACTTTTCCCAAATAAATCCCTACCTTAACCAAAGCCTTAGTTCATTACGCCCGAAAAGTCCTTTTGATTTATATGCATGTAATTTATCCGAATATTGGAGAGTGAGAGATTTTTCAAGCTTATGGTAGGTGCATACTAGCGTAGTGACGGTTTGAGCGATACACTTTTAACCCCGAGGAGTGAATTGAGTTTTATCTTGATTATCCCATTCGTGAGAGTTCTCGTGATTAGCTTGTGTCTACTTGGTTGTGTGTGCTAAATTTTTGATGCTTGATTGCAAATCTCAATCTCATGATATGCTATACGTATTGACATTCTCGTTTGATTCGTTTTTATCACGACGTGCTAACTCAAGACATTGCCGAGACGGCCAATGATCTAAGTGTGGGGGTATTTGATAAGTGCCAATTTCATATACATTTATACGTCAATTTCCCCATCATTTTGCAAGAATTGATACTCAAAGAACCCCATTTTGTTAAGTTTGTTATTTTATTACTTGTGATTGCGTTTATTTGTGTAAATGTGCTTTATAGGTGTTTTATATGAGAAAAGGATGCACACGTCGAAAAGCGGGATCGTGAAACAGAGAAACGAGCAAAAAACGGCAAAACGTTGCAAAACGAACAGAAGCCGGCGCTGATGGTTCGGCGGATGGTTCGGCGCCGATGCATCGGCGCGGAGCAATCGGCGCCGAACATCTGTGTGAACGCAGAATGAAAGGCTGATTTAAATGGCTGCATGGGCTTTTCTTTCTGCAAAAGGGAGGCCGACTTACACTGCTGTTGGAGCTGATTATCCCTGCAAATTGAGGCATTCTTGGTCTTTCTAATGATGAATCTTGGGCCAACAAATAGATATTAGTTGTAGTTTAAAGATAATATCTAAACCCCTCTTCCTATATAATGTCAATAATATAGTTCTAGGGCTGGGACTTATTATTCACTGGAGATTTTTGGTGTTAGAGAGCAAACAGAGCAGCTTCTTCCAGCCTTGTATCTTACATTTTGGTAATCTCTTTTCAAGTTTACATTAGTTAAGTTATGAGTAGCTAAACTTTCTTTCCTAGTGATGAGATTGTAACTATTTCTTTTCATGAATATTGTTGAGGTTTGATCTACCTTTGTTATATATCTAATTTCATTTATATAAACCTTGTCTAAAGCATGTTCTTCATTTGTTAGGTCTTTGATTTAAGAATGATCACTTAAATCTTACATCTAATCTTGAATCGCTAAGTTAAGATTTGGAATACATAATCGTTCTTAATCTCATTTTAAGTAGCAAGATAATACATCAATTGTGTTAATCAATTGATTTGTATTATGGGATTGTATAATCTAACTTCAATGATAGGGCTTCCGATTATTAGTTAGGGTTGGTGTTTGTTTGATCATATTGCAATTGACAAGATAAATTTGAGTTCGTAACCAAACTAACCTTAGTCAATTAGGAACTACATCGAGCTTCTCATGCTAGTTTATTCTTAAGACAAACGGAGTGTATGACGCATGTCAAACACTTACGACCGATCTGAAATTAATGGTAACAAATGTACTTCTATTCAAATCAATGATATAAGATTTCAACAAAATATTGGTTATACTCATCACTAGGACCTTTCTCATTATTATCTCGTCTCAATTCAATTTCGTGTCTAGTATTAATCAACAACTTAAAACCCCCCATTTTGTATTTTATTTAGAATTCCGATCTTACATGAATATGTTTTGGTTATACAATTAACAACGAGTCCCTGAGGAAACGACCCTACTTATCATTATTTCAATTTATTGTGTTTAAGAGATAATAGGCTAATCATATAAACTACTTATTATTTGTCGGATTCGACACCCGTCAAATTTTTGGCGCCGTTGCCGGGGACTTGGCAAGTTTAATCGTTTTATGCCAAGATCTATTCGTACAGGTTCACCGATCCCAATCGATCTAGAAATTGAGAAAACCGCCAAGAGATTAAGAAAGAAAGCTAAGCTTAAAAAGAAGCAAGGCGAGTCAACTTCTTCAACGCAGCCCAACTTTTGGGAAGATATCGAACTATCAACGGAATCAGAAAGCGAAAAGGAGGAGAAACCTCTTTCTGAAAAAGAAGAACCGGTCACCGAGACCGAAGGAGAGGAAGAAGAGGACATGGAGAATCCCGAGCGTACTCTAAGAGAATGTGCAGCACTCAATGTTGATGAGCAACCTCTATGTATCACATACCCAACAGAAGAGGTAAGTACCGAACTCAAAACAGGTTTAATTCACTTACTACCTCATTTTCATGGTTTAGCCAACGAAGACCCATACAAGCACATGACAGAATTCCATATGGTGTGCTTGGGAATGAAGCCGCAAGGCACCACGGTTGAGAACTTAAAGCTAAAGGCATTCCCTTTTTCCCTAGTCGACGCGGCTAGGGAGTGGCTTTTCTACCTACCACCAGGTTCTATCACCACGTGGACGCAAATGGCGAGGGCTTTCTTAGACAAATTTTTCCCCGCATCTAAAGCCGCCGTGCTAAGGAGGGAGATTTGTGGAATCAAACAAAGGGACATGGAGTCTCTATACGAATATTGGGAGCGCTTCAAGCGCCTTTGTGTAAGTTGTCCTTAACATGGTATTTCCGAACAACTTCTAATCCAATATTTTTATGAAGGTTTATTACCAATGGAGAGGAAAATGATGGATGCGGCAAGCGGAGGGGCAATCGTAAACAAAACACCGACTCAAGCAAGGGCTTTAATCGACACCATGGCAGAAAACTCCAAGCAATTTGGAGCTCGTAGTGATGTTGGTCGAGGAGCTAGTGAGGTACATGTAAAATCTTTAGAAACTAAGATTTCTGATTTGACTGACCTTGTTAAGCAGCTTGCTGTGGGGAACATGCCTCAAGTCAAGTCATGCGGATTTTGCTCATCGGTAGCTCATCCCACCGACGCATGCCCCACACTACGTGAAGACGAAGAACAGGTGAATGCCATGGGAGGTAACAATTTTCAAGGCTCAATAATCGGGCGTTTAATCCATTTTCAAATACCTACAACCCCGGTTGGAAACAACATCCCAATTTGAGTTATGTCCCTAAGCAAGAACAAGGACAAGCTCAAAGTCAACAATACCAACCAAGAACTCCTTACCAAAGACCTCAACAGTATCAACAAAATCAGCAATACCAAGCACCACCAGGATTTCAACAACAATCCAATCAACCATCCAACTTTCCGCAACAAAGACCACCCTTTCAACCACAACAACAAGCATCGTCTCAACTCCCTAGCGGAACAGGTATGTCCCTTGAGGATATTGTAAAATCTTTAACTACTAACATGGTTAAACTTCAGCAAGATTCTCAAAACACACAAGCAAGCATACAAGAGCTTCGAAACTCCGTAGGGCAGTTAGTAAACAAAGGGAAATTGCCTTCCCAAACAGAGACCAACCCAAACGCAAATGTAAGTGTAGTAACTTTGAGAAGTGGGAAGGAAATCCAAGATGATGCCGAGAAAAAGAAGGCGGTTGAAAAAGAGTTGGAAATTAAGGAATCCATTTCTGGTGAAAAAGAGGAGAAGATTGAAGAGACGAAGAAAAAGACACCCGAAGTAATAGCACAAGCACCACTCTTTCCGGAAAGATTTGCCAAGACAAAACGAGATCAAGAAGAAAAAGAGATCTTAGAGACCTTTCGTAAGGTGCAGGTAAACATTCCACTTCTTGATGCAATTAAACAAGTTCCTAGGTATGCTAAATTCTTGAAGGAACTTTGTACAAATAAAAAGAAGTTAAACGGAGATGAGAAAATCACCATGAGTCAAAACGTATCTGCAGTCTTACAGAAAAAACTACCACCTAAATGTAAGGACCCCGGCATGTTCACCATACCTTGTAAGGTAGGCAATACCGCAGTAAATCAGGCTATGCTAGATTTGGGGGCATCGATTAACGTCATGCCATATGCTATATACACATCCTTGGATGTGGGCCCCCTCAAGCCAACAGGTGTAGTAATTCAACTTGCAGATAGGTCAATTGTATATCCTAAAGGGGTGTTAGAAGATGTCCTTGTACAAGTAAACGAATTAGTTTTTCCGGCCGACTTCTATGTGATAGACATGGAGGAGATGAATTCCTCCAAGGTCGGAATAATTTTATTGGGAAGGCCATTTCTCAAGACCGCCAAAACAAAGATAGATGTACATGATGGTACTTTGACAATGGAATTGGATGGTGAGATAATTAAATTCAACATATATGATGCCATGCGATATCCAAGTGATATTTCATCTTTATGTTCTGTGGATATAATTGAATCTCTATCTGATAATGTTTATGATTTATCTAACAAAGATGTGTTGGAAGTGATACTGAGAAGGGATCTGCATAGCGATAGTCTAAAGAAACTAGCTCAAGAATACGATTTGAAAGAAGAGTATGCCGAGTTGGTATCTTTAATGGAGAACGAGAAGAAAGTAAGGTATGAAGTTTCTAAGGTTGATTTACCTTTTTCTAACACAAAACTTTTACCTTCCATTGAACAGGCCCCTGAACTTGAGCTTAAGCCGTTGCCGGATCATTTAAAACATGCATACCTAGGTGAAAGGATACACTTCCGGTAATCATTTCCGCACACCTTTCACCTATGGAAGAAAAGGAGCTTGTTGACGTGTTGAGAGAGAACAAGAAAGCAATCGGATGGACCATAGCCGACATCAAAGGTCTTAGTCCATCACTATGCCAACACACGATTTTGCTAGAAGATGATTACAAACCCTTTCGGGACGCACAGCGAAGGTTGAACCCACCTATGATGGAGGTGGTAAAAAAGGAAATCCTGAAACTTTTAGACGCCGACATGATCTACCCAATTTCCGACAGTAAATGGGTAAGCCCGGTCCAGGTAGTTCCCAAGAAATCAGGTATTACCGTGATAGAAAATGCCGACGGTGAGTTGGTGCCCACTCGTGTTCAAAACGGGTGGAGGGTATGCATGGATTATCGTAAATTAAATGCATCGACTAGAAAAGATCATTTCCCGCTACCGTTCATAGACCAAATGTTAGAACGATTGGCTGGTCGCACTCATTACTGTTTCTTGGATGGGTACTCAGGTTTCCATCATATACCGGTGGCAAGAGAGGATCAAGAAAAGACCACATTCACATGTCCTTTCGGTACATTTGCATACCGACGAATGCCTTTTGGTCTTTGCAACGCACCCGCTACCTTCCAAAGATGTATGGTAAGCATTTTTTCTGACTATGTTGAGGATATCATTGAAGTTTTTATGGATGACTTCACCGTATATGGTGATTCATTTCAAGCATGTCTAGATAACTTGACCAAAATTCTAAAAAGATGCATTGAAACTAATCTGGTTTTGAATTTTGAAAAATGCCATTTTATGGTCAATCAAGGAATAGTGCTTGGTCATGTTATTTCAAAGAGGGGCGTAGAGGTTGACAAGGAAAAAATCGATGTCATAAAATCCTTGCCTTACCCCTCAAGTGTTAGAGGAATCCGTTCTTTTTTAGGTCACGCAGGTTTCTACAGGCGTTTCATCAAACATTTCTCAAAAATCACCCGACCCCTGTGTGAGCTTTTACAAAAGGAGGTAGATTTCGACTTCAACGAGGTATGTAAAAGTTCATTTGATTTGTTGATAGACATGCTTACTTCTTCTCCTATTATTCAACCACCCAATTGGCAACTACCATTTGAAATCATGTGTGATGCTAGCAATCATGCAGTTGGGGCGGTACTAGGACAGAAGGATGGTAAGAACTCTCACATTATTCATTATGCATCACGAACACTTGATAGCGCCCAATGCAACTACTCGACCACCGAGAAAGAATTGTTGGCGGTAGTTTTTGCTTTAGAAAAATTAAGATCCTATTTGTTAGGCACTAAAGTGATTGTGTTTTCTGACCATGCAGCGTTGAAGTATTTGCTCAAGAAGAAGGACGCAAAGACGCGGTTAATTAGATGGATTCTCCTACTCCAAGAGTTCAACTTGGAGATAAGGGATAAGAGTGGAGCCGAGAATCTAGTTGCCGACCACCTTAGCCGGCTTGTGTTGGATGATGATTCCAAACCAATCGGTGAGGAATTCCCAGATGAACAGCTTTTTTCCGTCTCGGGAGAAACCCCATGGTATGCCGATATCGTGAATTACTTGGTCTCAAATACCTTTCCAAGTGAGTTATCTAAAACCGAGAAAGAGAAAATTAAGAGAGAGGCTCGCCTTTACATGTGGGACGAGCCACATTTGTGGAAACATTGCCCGGATCAAGTGATCCGTCGATGTGTGCCCCAAGGTGAGTTTCAATCTATTCTAAGGTTTTGTCACTCCGAGGCTTGTGGAGGCCACTTTGGCCATAAACGAACGTTTAGAAAGATCCTTGAGTGTGGTTTGTATTGGCCATCCCTTATGCGAGACTGTTATAGTTTCTGTAAGAGTTGTACGAGATGTCAGATGACAGGAAACATTAACTCTCGAAATCAAATGCCCCAATACCCCTTGTTAATATGCGAGATATTCGATGTATGGGGTATGGATTTCATGGGACCTTTTCCCTCGTCTTTTGGTAATTTATATATTATTTTGGCCGTCGACTATGTCTCAAAATGGGTTGAGGAAAAGGCCACCCGAACTGATAACTCAAGTGTTGTTGCAGATTTTGTCAAATCTCACATATTTTCCAGGTTCGGGACACCAAAGGCCATCATCAGTGATCGAGGCACCCATTTTTGCAATAAGGCCATTGGCGGCCTTTTCAAGAAATATGGGGTTATCCATCGCATCTCCACCGCATATCATCCACAGTCGAACGGGCAAGCCGAGGTATCCAATAGAGAGGTAAAGTCCATTTTGGAGAAGACTGTCAACCCGAATCGGAAAGACTGGAGTTTAAGGCTCAATGATGCCTTATGGGCATATCGTTCGGCCTACAAGACACCGATAGGTATGTCCCCTTTCCGGTTAGTGTACGGTAAGCCTTGCCACCTCCCGGTGGAATTAGAGCATAAGGCTTATTGGGCAGTGAGGACAAGTAGCATGAACTTGGATGAAGCGGGGTCACATAGGAAGCTTCAAATCCTATAGTTGGAAGAAATAAGAAACGACGCTTATGAGAACGCACGCATATACAAAGCAAAAACTAAAGCGTTCCATGATTCACGTATATCACGTAAGTCGTTTACAAAAGGTAATAAAGTTCTCCTTTACCATTCTAGGTTGAAATTATTTCCTGGAAAATTAAGGTCCAGATGGATAGGACCTTTTGTGGTTATTGATGTTTTTGAGCATGGTGCAGTCCAAATTCAGAGTCTTTCCACTGGACAGATTTTTTAAGTTAATGGTCATAGGCTAAAGCCGTTCTATGAAGGCTTTTATGGAAGGGATCTAGAGAATGTAGCTTTGGACACACCAAGCTACAATGAATAAATGGAATTGGGTCTAGCCAAAGACGGTAAAGAAAGGCGCTACATGGGAGGCAACCCATGATAGGTTCGTTTTTTTTCGTTTTTTTTTATTTTTTTTATTTTTGCGTGTTTTGGATATAATTGGGAATTTAGAGATGTATTTTGGAGAGATTCGGCGAAAAACGAAGAAAGTTGGACGAAAAAGTAACAAACGAACAGAGGCTGGCGCCGATGGTTCGGCGCCGATGCATCGGCGCGAAGCAATCGGCGCCGATGCATCGGCGCGAAGCAATCGGCGCCGATGCATCGGCGCGAAGCAATCGGCGCCGAACACCTGACGGAAATAAATACCCTTTTTTTGTTCATTTTACTTTCACTCTCTTTCAAACCCTAATACACTCTATCGGCCAAACAACCAAGTGCTCTCAAATTCGAATTTTTTGGGCCGATCCTCTCCAGATTTCTTGCAAGCCTTGTGTGTTTCATCCATTAAAGGTATGATTTCTTGTTCCAATTTCACCTTTTCATGGTTTGTTCTTCAGAAATCCAAGGTATGCATATTTTACTTTCTTCTTCAAAATTTTCAAGCATGTTTGCACATTTTTAGTGATTTTGTTTACCATAGAGGGGTTTGCCAACAATGTGATAGTGTTATTCCACTTAGGGTTTGAATGTGAAGAAAGTATTAGAGAAAGCTTTATCAAAAATTTTGTTAAGCACTTTCAATATTTGTGTATTGTAGAGAGCATAAACTCCCTAAGGGTTGAAATTGTTGGTAACATCTTGTTGTTGGTATGCTAAAATTTGTATACTTTTAGAAGTGCTTAATGACAGTGTTTAATGATTAAGTCACTGATTTTTTTGTGTATCTAAAAAGTTGTCTTAACTCTGCCAAAGTTTGAAATATGATTCTTATCCTTTGATATGAACATGAGTTAAACCACAAATCTAGTCTTTGACTATGTTTTGGGGTAGTTTGTCTTAATCATTCATAACTAATTAACTCATTTAAATTTTTGCAGAATCATGGTACATACTCGACCTGATCTTCCAGGGAGGTGGACAAAATATTATCAATTAAACACGGCACAAAGACGTCAATTGTCAAGGGCACCAAACCGGGATTATGATCAACGGATCGTGAAAAACAGGAGCAGAAAAATTCATCCCGAACAAGGGATGAATATTGATGAAATGAACAACCAACGATTACGCGATATTGCAAATTTTCAAGGATGGGAGCATTTCATCAGAGAACCTGAGCCATATGATCCCGATTTGGTTAAAGAATTCTATGCCGCAATGGTACCACCCGCATTTGGCGAGTGGTCCATAGTCGTCGTAAGAGGCGTAAGAGTACAAATTTCAATGGACGATATATGTCGTCATTACAATGTGCCTCGACGCACAAATCTTGACCGTACATATGGCATTCCACCAATCCCAAATGTTGCTCAAGACGAGCAATACAGTCCAATCATTGCAGCAACTTTATGGCGACGTGGTCGTGACGATTGGGTCCCTAAACAGGACATGATAAAGAAGACGGAACTTCGGCCAGAAATTGCCATGTGGTTGAGATTTGTCAAGTGCCGTCTAGCACCTTCAACGCACTACTCAACAGTCGATTGGTATGTAGCGCGCATCCTATTTTGCCTACAGAATGGCATGCTCCTAGATATCGGGCACATCATCGTCCTTCATATGATGGACACCGCGGCCGAGCGGTCTGCAGGTATACTTCCTTTCCCAAGCTTAATAACTAACCTATGCAGGGACGCAGGAGTGAGGATTGGACCAACAATTCCCCCACCACCACCATTTGATCGAGCGACATAGCGTGCGCACATAAGGGCCGTTAATAAGTTCGACGGACAAGGGGGTGGTGAAGAAGAGGAGAATGTTTTGATGTCTGACGAGGAGGGTGCTGACGTGGAGTACGACCCAGCTGAGGATGCAGAAGAGGAGCCCGAGGACCCTCGGATACTTGCTCGCATAAACATCCTTGAGGCCAATATGAATCGAGGGTTTTACAACCTATCTTTGTTGATTAGGGGACAACCGGTGCCGGATGACGCATTCCCGGCACCTGATGATGCAGGTCCATTTAACCCAAGACCCGCACGGCAGCAGAGAAGAAGAAGGAATGAATGACAGTAAGCTCGGAAAAACCTTGATACATCAAACTCCAACGATCCATACATTCGAGGACATTTCACCAAACAAGGGGAGTTTACTGTTTTCCCTCAATTATTAACTGTTTTGAATGTCCTTTGCTTTATAAATACACACATTGAGGACAATGTTAGATCAAAGTGTGGGGGTAGGATAATTTCGACTTTTTAATGTCATTTGCATGATTTGGGCCTGTTTTGGGTTATAAATGCTTTTTGGGGGTATTTTTTCCAAACATTTTGTGCTTAAATGTAGATTGTTGTCTGTTTTGAAAATGTGTTAGCATGTTTTAATGAGCTTAAATGATTGATGATGATGAGTTTTGACGCATGTATAGCATGATTGAGTTTGATTGAAAGCACTTAGAGTCAATTAGTGGTGTATACCGGTCAAAAGTAGACTATTGCTAATCTCTTGAACTATCTTAACCCCGTGAGACTCGAGCCTATTAGACTAAACATCTTATGCTAGTCTCTAATTCATTTCTTGTGTGATTACGTCATGCCTAGTTACGCACCTCTAGAACTAGATTTGTCTCTCCTTAAGATTACAGGATATTACATGCTAATAAAGATGACAAAGGCCATCGTTTGCTCATTTTGTTAACCCACTAGCTTTAAGCCTACCTTTATGTTATTATTATCCTTTTTGCACACCACTTTGAGCCATAGTCTATGTTCTTTGCCACCCACATCTTAAACAAAACCAAACACTACTCACCCGACCAATCACCAATGGAACGATTCCGATATCCCGTATGATCGAAAGAATTATATGTTGGGAAAGAAAAAAAAAAGGAGCGAAAAAGAAAATCAAAAGAAATATGTGATCAAAAAAAAAATATAGTAGTAAATAAATTTATGATATGGTTGATTATAAGCGTTTAATCTTTATCCCATATCATTGAAAGGGAAATGTGCTTCAAGATAAAAACATAAATCCCATAGTTGAAAGGAATTTTCATTGTCAAAGATTCGATTTCTCCATTGGTGTACGGTCGTTAGCCACTTTTCCCAAATAAACCCCTACCTTAACCAAAGCCTTAGTTCATTACGCCCAAATAAGTCCTTTTGATTTATATGCATGTAATTTATCCGAGTAGTGGAGAATGAGAGATTTTTCAAGCTTATGGTAGGTGCATACTAGCGTAGTGACGGTTTGAGCGATACACTTTTAACCCCGAGGAGTGAATTGAGTTTTATCTTGATTATCCCATTCGTGAGAGTTCTCGTGATTAGCTTGTGTCTACTTGGTTGTGTGTGCTAAATTTTTGATGCTTGATTGCAAATCTCAATCTCATGATATGCTATACGTATTGACATTCTCGTTTGATTCGTTTTTATCACGACGTGCTAACTCAAGACATTGCCGAGACAGCCAATGATCTAAGTGTGGGGGTATTTGATAAGTGCCAATTTCATATACATTTATACGTCAATTTCCCCATCATTTTGCAAGAATTGATACTCAAAGAACCCCATTTTGTTAAGTTTGTTATTTTATTACTTGTGATTGCGTTTATTTGTGTAAATGTGCTTTATAGGTGTTTTATATGAGAAAAGGATGCACACGTCGAAAAGCGGGATCGTGAAACAGAGAAACGAGCAAAAAACGACAAAACGTTGCAAAACGAACAGAAGCCGGCGCCGATGGTTCGGCGCCGATGCATCGGCGTGGAGCAATCGGCGCCGAACACCTGTGTGAACGCAGAATGAAAGGCTGATTTAAATGGCTGCATGGGCTTTTCTTTCTGCAAAAGGGAGGCCGACTTACACTGCTGTTGGAGCTGATTATCCCTGCAAATTGAGGCATTCTTGGTCTTTCTAATGATGAATCTTGGGCCAACAAATAGATATTAGTTGTAGTTTAGAGATAATATCTAAACCCCTCTTCCTATATAATGTCAATAATATAGTTCTAGGGCTGGGACTGATTATTCACTGGAGATTTTTGGTGTTAGAGAGCAAACAGAGCAGCTTCTTCCAGCCTTGTATCTTACATTTTGGTAATCTCTTTTCAAGTTTACATTAGTTAAGTTATGAGTAGCTAAACTTTCTTTCCTAGTGATGAGATTGTAACTATTTCTTTTCATGAATATTGTTGAGGTTTGATCTACCTTTGTTATCTATCTAATTTCATTTATATAAACCTTGTCTAAAGCATGTTCTTCATTTGTTAGGTCTTTGATTTAAGAATGATCACTTAAATCTTACATCTAATCTTGAATCGCTAAGTTAAGATTTGGAATACGTAATCGTTCTTAATCTCATTTTAAGTAGCAAGATAATACATCAATTGTGTTAATCAATTGATTTGTATTATGGGATTGTATAATCTAACTTCAATGATAGGGCTTCCGATCATTAGTTAGGGTTGGTGTTTGTTTGATCATATTGCAATTGACAAGATAAATTTGAGTTCGTAACCAAACTAACCTTAGTCAATTAGGAACTACATCGAGCTTCTCATGCTAGTTTATTCTTAAGACAAACGGAGTGTATGACGCATGTCAAACACTTACGACCGATCTGAAATTAATGGTAACAAATGTACTTCTATTCAAATCAATGATATAAGATTTCAACAAAATATTGGTTATACTCATCACTAGGACCTTTCTCATTATTATCTCGTCTCAATTCAATTTCGTGTCTAGTATTAATCAACAACTTAAAAACCCCCCATTTTGTATTTTATTTAGAATTCCGATCTTACATGAATATGTTTTGGTTATACAATTAACAACGAGTCCCTGAGGAAACGACCCTACTTATCATTATCGCAATTTATTGTGTTTAAGAGATAATAGGCTAATCATATAAACTACTTATTATTTGTCGGATTCGACACCCGTCAAATTTTTGGCGCCGTTGCCGGGGACTCGGCAAGTTTAATCGTTTTATGCCAAGATCTATTCGTACAGGTTCACCGATCCCAATCGATCTAGAAATTGAGAAAACCGCCAAGAGATTAAGAAAGAAAGCTAAGCTTAAAAAGAAGCAAGGCGAGTCAACTTCTTCAACGCAGCCCAACTTTTGGGAAGATATCGAACTATCAACGGAATCAGAAAGCGAAAAGGAGGAGAAACCTCTTTCTGAAAAAGAAGAACCGGTCACCGAGACCGAAGGAGAGGAAGAAGAGGACATGGCGAATCCCGAGCGTACTCTAAGAGAATGGGCAGCACCCAATGTTGATGAGCAACCTCTATGTATCACATACCCAACGGAAGAGGTAAGTACCGAACTCAAAACATGTTTAATTCACTTACTACCTCGTTTTCATGGTTTAGCCAACGAAGACCCATACAAGCACATGACAGAATTCCATATGGTGTGCTTGGGAATGAAGCCGCAAGGCACCACGGTTGAGAACTTAAAGCTAAAGGCATTCCCTTTTTCCCTAGTCGACGCGTCTAGGGAGTGGCTTTTCTACCTACCACCAGGTTCTATCACCACGTGGACGCAAATGGCGAGGGCTTTCTTAGACAAATTTTTCCCCGCATCTAAAGCCGTCGGGCTAAGGAGGGAGATTTGTGGAATCAAACAAAGGGACATGGAGTCTCTATACGAATATTGGGAGCGCTTCAAGCGCCTTTGTGTAAGTTGTCCTTAACATGGTATTTCCGAACAACTTCTAATCCAATATTTTTATGAAGGTTTATTACCAATGGAGAAGAAAATGATGGATGCGGCAAGCGGAGGGGCAATCGTAAACAAAACACCGACTCAAGCAAGGGCTTTAATCGACACCATGGCAGAAAACTCCAAGCAATTTGGAGCTCGTAGTGATGTTGGTCGAGGAGCTAGTGAGGTACATGTAAAATCTTTAGAAACTAAGATTTCTGATTTGACTGACCTTGTTAAGCAGCTTGCTGTGGGGAACATGCCTCAAGTCAAGTCATGCGGATTTTGCTCATCGGTAGCTCATCCCACCGACGCATGCCCCACACTACATGAAGAGGAAGAACAGGTGAATGCCATGGGAGGTAACAATTTACAAGGCTCAAATAATCGGGCGTTTAATCCATTTTCAAATACCTACAACCCCGGTTTGAAACAACATCCCAATTTGAGTTATGTCCCTAAGCAAGAACAAGGACAAGCTCAAAGTCAACAATACCAACCAAGAACTCCTTACCAAAGACCTCAACAGTATCAACAAAATCAGCAATACCAAGCACCACCAGGATTTCAACAACAATCCAATCAACCATCCAACTTTCAGCAACAAAGACCACCCTTTCAACCACAACAACAAGCATCGTCTCAACTCCCTAGCAGAACAGGTATGTCCCTTGAGGATATTGTAAAATCTTTAACTACTAACATGGTTAAACTTCAGCAAGATTCTCAAAACACACAAGCAAGCATACAAGAGCTTCGAAACTCCGTAGGGCAGTTAGTAAACAAAGGGAAATTGCCTTCCCAAACAGAGACCAACCCAAACGCAAATGTAAGTGTAGTAACTTTGAGAAGTGGGACGGAAATCCAAGATGATGCCGAGAAAAAGAAGGCGGTTGAAAAAGAGTTGGAAATTAAGGAATCCATTTCTGGTGAAAAAGAGGAGAAGATTGAAGAGACGAAGAAAAAGACACCCGAAGTAATAGCACAAGCACCACTCTTTCCGGAAAGATTTGCCAAGACAAAACGAGAGCAAGAAGAAAAAGAGATCTTAGAGACCTTTCGTAAGGTGCAGGTAAACATTCCACTTCTTGATGCAATTAAACAAGTTCCTAGGTATGCTAAATTCTTGAAGGAACTTTGTACAAATAAAAAGAAGTTAAAAGGAGATGAGAAAATCACCATGAGTCAAAACGTATCTGTAGTCTTACAGAAAAAACTACCACCTAAATGTAAGGACCTCGGCATGTTCACCATACCTTGTAAGGTAGGCAATACCGCAGTAAATCAGGCTATGCTAGATTTGGGGGCATCGATTAACGTCATGCCATATGCTATATACACATCCTTGGATGTGGGCCCCCTCAAGCCAACAGGTGTAGTAATTCAACTTGCAGATAGGTCAATTGTATATCCTAAAGGGGTGTTAGAAGATGTCCTTGTACAAGTAAACGAATTAGTTTTTCCGGCCGACTTCTATGTGATAGACATGGAGGAGATAAATTCCTCCAAGGCCGGAATGATTTTATTGGGAAGGCCATTTCTCAAGACCGCCAAAACAAAGATAGATGTACATGATGGTACTTTTACAATGGAATTCGATGGCGAGATAAATAAATTCAACATATATGATGCCATGCGATATCCAAGTGATATTTCATCTTTATGTTCTGTGGATATAATTGAATCTCTATCTGATAATGTTTATGATTTATCTAACAAAGATGTGTTGGAAGTGATACTGAGAAGGGATCTGCATAGCGATAGTCTAAAGAAACTAGCTCAAGAATACGATTTGAAAGAAGAGTATGCCGAGTTGGTATCTTTAATGGAGAACGAGAAGAAAGTAAGGTATGAAGTTTCTAAGGTTGATTTACCTTTTTCTAACACAAAACTTTTACCTTCCATTGAACAGGCCCCTGAACTTGAGCTTAAGCCGTTGCCGGATCATTTAAAACATGCATACCTAGGTGAAAAGGATACACTTCCGGTAATCATTTTCGCACACCTTTCACCTAGGGAAGAAAAGGAGCTTGTTGACGTGTTGAGAGAGCACAAGAAAGCAATCGGATGGACCATAGCCGACATCAAAGGTCTTAGTCCATCACTATGCCAACACAAGATTTTGCTAGAAGATGATTACAAACCCTTTCGGGACACACAGCGAAGGTTGAACCCACCTATGATGGAGGTGGTAAAAAAGGAAATCCTGAAACTTTTAGACGCCGACATGATCTACCCAATTTCCGACAGTAAATGGGTAAGCCCGGTCCAGGTAGTTCCCAAGAAATCAGGTATTACCGTGATAGAAAATGCCGACGGTGAGTTGGTGCCCACTCGTGTTCAAAACGGGTGGAGGGTATGCATGGATTATCGTAAATTAAATGCATCTACTAGAAAAGATCATTTCCCGCTACCGTTCATAGACCAAATGTTAGAACGATTGGCTGGTCGCACTCATTACTGTTTCTTGGATGGGTACTCAGGTTTCCATCAGATACCGGTGGCAAGAGAGGATCAAGAAAAGACCACATTCACATGTCCTTTCGGTACATTTGCATACCAACTTCCTTCTGTTCCTACAAAGTTCAGATTGTCAAAGAAGGAATATGTTGATCACCTCCGAGCTCAAAGACTACTCGCCGAAAGAAAGGAAGCTGGAGTAAATGATAAGGCTCTCTCCATCCAGCTTGCCCAATAATCGGTGAATGACCCCAAGCTGAAGAGAGCTCCCATCGAAGCTCAACGCCAGTTGTGGGAAGACGCCCAGAAGATCGTTGAAGAAAAGAGAAAGGTATCTCAATCTACCTTGAAATGATGTAAAGACAAGGTTCACTTCCTATTGTTGAGGTTGAGGTACTCAGAGAGAACGGTACCAAAGAAAAATTCTACGTTGATGCTATCATGAAGTACGGTCTCTCTGAATGGTTGGAGATCAGAATAGCCATCCAGAAGTCACAATCTAAGTACAACGATCATGTCGAAAAGCTAATAAACAAACAAATCGACTTAGTTTCTTCTGTCGTGGATATTCCTCCTTCTCCTCCTCCTTTTACAAATCAAAAAATAAGGGTCTCTACAAAGATAAAGTCAAAACCTTCAGACTCAGGTCCTCCTATCCGGAACGAAACAGGTATTGGTTTCTCTTGAGCTGAAGTACTTGGTCCTGATCCTGATCTCTCAGCTTTCGACACCTCTCTGCCACCTGGTGAACAATTCATTCCTGGAAAAGTCATAAGCAAACCCTATGGGATATTCTTTCTTGACTATGATGAAGGACAACGTTTTCAACATGTCTCTGAGCTTCCCATCACTCCTATCGAACAACTCAGGGATCTCATCCACTGGTGTGAATTCAGACACGATCTTCAGGCAAGGTATCTCAAGCCCTTAATCTTCGCTGAAGCTCAAGAAAGAAGGAATCAGGGAGAAACTGTCCCTGACTGGATGATTCCTACAACAAAGACCCTTGATGAACTTCTCATTAAGGAAGAACCTTTTGAAAGCTGATAGGATTTCCTTGTAATTCTTCTATCCTTATTAGGTGATATCTTTTGTACTTGTAAATTTATTTGCTGTACTTATAATTTTTCCACTTCCCTTTCTAATCTGATACGAAGTTTAAAGAAAAATTTCAGCGAATGTAGTTTACTCCATCAGTATTGAAAAGATCGGAGAAAACAGTAAAAGGGACAAATATTTTATGTGTTCTTTTTATCCTTATGTTTTCATACTTAGCAATTTTCCTTCATTGCTATGTCATAATCAAATAGGGGAGATTATTGATCCAAACCCTCGGTGATTTGATAATGACCCTTTTAAACACTTAGTGACATTATGTATTAGAGTTTCACTATCCCTAATAAGTACTATGTCTCTACATTACCGCTGATAGGAACTCTCGCTCTTTAAATTAGACATTCAACGAACACTGTTCATCATCCTGAGCTCTGAGCTCTGATAAGTTTTAGTTGTTTACTTATGATCCCTGAAGACGAATTTCACATCAACAAAGGTTCTACGCTGAAGTCGAAGATCAACCCAAGAACCAGCGACAAGTCTACTAATGAACTGATGCATATATCAGCGAAGACCAGACCTGTCCACTCAACGGGAAGTATCAAGTAGAAAACTTTAGCAATCGCTGAGCTTTATCATTCACTGATAAAGAACTGTTCAACGAACGCTGATCATAAGGTCTACTCTACAAAGTACTTTTGTCTTAACCCCCTTGCACGACTCCGTACGATCTGTCAGAATGGAACGTTCCTTTTGTCCATAATCGTACAACAAACTCTGATTCTACACTGCGCACCATGCGGCTACTAAGGTTGTCTACTGAAGTCAAACCATACAACCAATCAGCTGTTGCCACGTGTAAAGTAATACTGAAATGCATTAAATGCATGCAGTATATAAAGAGAAGCTCTACTTCAAAATGAAGTGCACTACCATCTCTTCTTTCTATCCTTGTGTTAGGTTATTATTCGTAATTTCCTTATCTCCTTTCTCTCTTATTTCTAGTGCAAGAAACTGTGTGTTCTTAACTTGTTTAGATTTAGGATTAGTCCTTAATCTTGTTCCTCAACAAGTTGTAAATTGTTGATTATATTAATAAACAATTTAGAAAAGCAAAATCTGTGTATGTTTGTATTCAACCCCCCCCCCCCCTTCTACAAACTTGTATAACCCTTCGGGACCAACATGTCCGGATCCACGTAATCACCAGATGGAAGATCTTGCACTGCTTCAAGAGTTGCAGGCTGGTTTTCGGAGGAGACGGGGGAGGATTCGTCGATGGTTGACCAACTTCTGGTTCCGAGGAGTTCAGAGGTTGAGCATCGATTGTAGCGGATGACAAATCATTAGAAGCAATCTCCGGATGGATGACAGGTTCCACTGATAAGATGACAGTATCAGTCGACGTCGATGAGGATATATGTGATGTTTCCACAGAGGTGGACGACATGCTTGTCGAAGGCGGCGAACAAGATGTAGTTGCCAATTCTTCAATACGAGCAGCTTTGAGGCAAGGTTGTACTGAGACAAGAGGGGAAGCAGCATGAAAGAAATCTGTTTGGGCAAAAAACCACGTCGTACGACCACGACCGGAGCAGGTAAGACGTACGTTATATTCCAAATCTTGTATTAAGATAAGGTATCGGCGAGAACCCAGAAAACATCTGTCATCGCCCGTAAAAGGTAAGTCGTACGTCCCCAATGACGCTCGACCATAGTATCGCCCGTCCCGTATGACCATCGAGTAAGATCATTGCACCTTCGACCAAAGCTAACGTTAACCTTGACTTTTACGTTTGTTAAGTGTTTAATGCAGGAGTCAAAGTCATTAAAGAGCAACGGATATAACCGACGCAACCATTAACGATCGATAGCCATAACAGACGAAGATCATTATGGATAATCACTCCAGAGACCGTTTCCAGCCGTTGTAGCCGTTGATCGAATCATTAATGGAGTTAATTAATGATGCGAAGACTATAAAAGACAAGCTAAAGCTTCATTTCAAGGGACATCAGAAAAACATCCAGCATACATCAGCGAACATCACCAAACAGCAGAGAAAATCATCCAAATACATAGCAAAGAACATTCAAACTCACACGCAGCACACGCAGCACTTGTGGCCACTGAGGATAATCTCAGGGCTGCATGCTTTAGCAGCTGGGCCAAAGGCCCGATTTGCCTAGGGATTAGTCTGGGCCCAATTTGGTCTGGGATACCCTTCTAAAAAAAACATTCAAACCTTGGAGATCAAATACTGAAAGCCAGAATCTAACAATGAACTCAAGAACACTCGAAGGAAAGCTCAAGTATCTCTCTCGGCGCACGAAAATAGCCCTCGACCAAAAGTTCACACTTTGTATTAACACACGACAAACACCTGTTTTTACATTTAAACACTTGTACTTTACATTTCGAAGCATTTCCTTCATTTCTATTGTAATCATCGTACGATCGACACCAGTACCAAGGACATCGCCCCTGATTGGCGACCATAGTGCAGCGACGACACCCCTTGTCGTCCACAGGTTTTTTCCTCGTTTGAGGTTTTTCCTGCGTCATTAAATCCTTTGTCCCGTTTATTTTTTCCCTCGTCGCACGTCTCGTCGAAAGATCCCTTCTTTAGTTGATTAAGTCCACATCGACCTTAAGTTGTCCCTTTGGTGCGATTTTTGGCATTAACAGTTTGGCGCCATCCGTGGGACCTCATCTAGAGAAAATCCTCGACGAACGTGCACCCTACTAATAGTTTCTTGGAGTTTCTTCTATTTTCTGCTGCAGAACAATGGCAGCCTCTGGAAATCCGCAGCAAGCTGTTGCTCAAATGTGTCAGGAGCTCGAAGTCGCCAGGAATCAGCTTAATGCAATGGCATAGCAGAATCGCAGAGCAGCTGAGGAGATCGCGCGGTTAAGAAATCCTCTTGGGCCTCAAAATGGTCCTAGGCCGTTCGTGCAGAACCCAATTCCAAGATCGTTCGAGCAGAACGGCCCTAGACCAATTGTCCCGAATCTAGGTTCATCCGCACAGAATCAGCATTCAGGCCCATTCATGCAGAATCAACAGCCAGTGTCGTTCAACCCAAGTCCTCAGTTTGGGATAGTTCCTCCTCAGCACACAAGGCCACCACCCGTGAATAATGGATCTCAGCCATTACAAGGGTCGCAGCCTTTCCAGCAGGGGTCGTAACCATTTCAGCAGCCATTTCAGAATGGACCTCAAGGTGGATCTCAGCCACTCCACGGTGGATCATAGCCTTTCCAACATGGACCACAATCATTTCAGAACGGACCGCATCAATTCCAATATGGGTCGCGGCCATATTCTGCTCCTTTCAACGGAGACACCAATGGTTCGTCACATGGTAATGGCACTAGCCCAGAGACCAATTCCTCGACAGGGGAAAATCCTGATCTTAACAATCCCATCGCTCGGCATTTGAAGATGTTAGAAGACCAAAATGAGTGCATCTTGTCCTTGCTAGCCAAGTTTCCTGGGGCAGCCGTTCCTGTCGATGTCGAGCCTCGCTCGGGGTATCAGGCATCGCCCTTCATCAACGAGATCGCCACCGTCGAGGTCCCAAAGAAGTATAACAGTCCTGCCTTCACTCACAAATATCCGGGTGTGACCGATCCGACTGAGCACGTCGCGCAATATAAGCAGCTCATGTGGACGATCTCGATCCCATTTATGTACCAGGAAGTATGCATGTGTAAGAGTTTTGGAGCAACTCTCACTGGTCCATCTCTCCAATGGTTAATCAATCTCAAACCCAAATCCATCGGGTCGTTTGCTGAGTTGGTTAATCAATTCTCCCAGCAATTCGCCAGCAGTCGTAAGATGGAGAAGCAGACCAGCGACCTATATTACCTCGTGCAAAAAGCTAATGAGTCTATTCGAAGTTATTTTAACAGATTCAATGCCGAAATGATCAGCATCCGCAATTGTGACGTAAAAACCGCAATCGAAGCCTATAAGCATGGTCTGGACGATAGTTCGGGTCTGTACGTCGACCTGACCAAGTATCCCCCGGAAAATTTCGAAGACATCCGAGCTCGGACCTTAGCATATATGAGGGTCGAAGACGTTGCAGCCTTTCGTCCCAAGCACGCTGACGACAAGAAGTGGCTAGGCGTCAGAAAGCCAGAGTTCAAGACAAAGGCTGTTTCTAGAGTAGAGCCAGCGCACCAAATTTCAAATGTTCGTTTTAAGAGGAAAGCAGAGGCCAAGACCGCGACTAAGTTCACTCGGTACCCCAAGATATCCTCTTACGGATTCAAAGGACCCACAAAGGACCTAGTCGAAGCTCTAAAAAGTTCCCAAGCTACCATTCGATGGCCAAAGAAGTCCGACCTGAATGATGCTAAGAAAGACAAACCAAAGTGGTGGGACTTCCATGCCGATCATGGTCATGCGACAGACGACTGTATCGCATTGAAGAAGGAACTAGCATATCATTTTCTGAAAGGAAATCTCAAAGACATCATCGACGATGTCGCTATTCCAGCTAATAGCCATCGACCGTCGACTACCGAGCATGCAAAAGTTATTAATTGAAATTCCCTATGCCATGGGGAATCTAGGAGATCAAAAGCAAAAATAAACTGAAGTCGTAAGATCAAGCTCTCGACAGGTTCGTTTTTCTATCCCTAAATTAACAATATCTTTTCCACAAGGATAAATCTACTATGGTGCCTCGTCGCACGACAACATAGTCGACCGCAGGACAATATTTCTCTGTGTCATTCTGTCATTTAAAACCTATCTTTTCCTCCCAAAAGAGTACGATAATAAATGACAGGGGGAAAATAGAGAGAGTCTGAAATGGTACGTTCTCTAACTCTTTCTCATACGATTTTTTCTCGCAAAACATTTACTGACTTAAGCATCGGAGGGTAGTTGGCTAGCTAACGACCAACCCCCGACATCGTTTTATTGCAGAATCGCACGACAAATTATCGCATAATCGCACTATATGACTTTAATATCGCAAGGTAGAATGACATAAACGATCAGGTCTCTAACTTGATTATTTCTCCACAGGGGCATACGACACAAACTCACTGTACGATCCGGTCGTACGATCACAGAGTCTAAACGACTTTACCCCTAAGTTTCTTAACTTCATACACTGAATGGATGCTTTAATCGCGTGTTTTTATATTTGTTTTAGGTTCTTATCACCGTATTACAATGAATGCCTTAGTCGCATGATTTCATATGTATTTTATGATCATAACCAATGTGATTTGAATAAAGCACAAGTTCAAACAAAAAAGTGCATTTAAAAAGATCGTCAGGTACACGCTCGACCATCAATAGTCGAGCAGCAAAAGCAAACAAAATAAATTCTTAAACTACAAAAGGAACATCCGACGCATCCTTGTCCAATACCTCATCTTGAAAACCCTCGCTAACCGCCTCCTCTTCGACCTCCCTCTGGTCATCCAAGTCGAGATCTCTCTGTGTCCCGACTCTCTCATAAAAGAGACGCAGCTCATCTGACGCTGAAGCCAAAGGATTCTTACCCTGCAGGTGACGTCGCATAATTGCCGCACGCGCAGTAAGTCGAGCGTAACAAAAGAAAGACTTATTTTCGTCTTTCAACTCATCAGACTCCTTCTTCAATTTATCACCTTAGCCTTGATTCCCTCGACTTCCTTCTCATTCGCAGTTACGGATTCCTTCATCCCCTCCAGCTCCTCTCTCTGGTCAGGCATCAAAGTCAGGGACTCCTTCAAACGCGAGTTTATCTCGTCTCTTATATGACTGAGGGTATCCGATTCGTCCAGATCATGGTCATGGCGCGCTGACATCGCTTCTTCATGTTCCAAAGAATCTTTCTCTTTAGCTAGCGCTGCGTCTTCATCTTTGGTAACAGAAGCCGTTGAAACCTCTATATTCGTCATTTCGGCATGCAATGCCAGGGAAGCTTGGAACACCTGAAGAATTATAGTATGAGCAGCATTAGTAAACAATGACAACGACAAACGACAAGTCTTGAAAGAAAGGCTTACCAAGAATAAGAGTCCAGCTGTATGGAACTCTTTCTTCTCAAAAGAAAACCCGTCAAAACGCTCCCTGAAAGACGGAAGAAAATATTTTTCCAAATGGGGGAACAACTTCGTCTCGTCCAAGACATTGTCGACTAGAAAACCCGACGGTAACGTAAAGTTGACCGTCGTTTCCCCCAAAGGTCCATTCTGCGCGCCTTTGCCCCTGTCGGTCGATGAAGGGCCGGATAGGACGACGGGAGACATCATCGCCAGTTGTGCAGTATCCACAGATTCCGCGCCGGTCGCAACCGACGCCTTTGCCTTCCTGGACAAGGCAACCCTCGATGGGTTACCCGTCTTCAAAGACGGTTCCCTCAAAACGGACACTTTTGTCCTCTTTAAGAAGTCCGACCCGGCTGTCGGAACCTCTTTTCTCTTCAGGACTCCCGACCTAGTTGTCGAAACGTCCTTCTCCCTCGCCTCGCGAGCTACTTCGACTTGGGCCATCTTCCTAGCAACAGAAGACATCGCATGTTCTTGAGATTCACTTGAACGGTAAAAGAAAGAAGTTACACGATTCAAAACAGAGAAAGACCAGGTCAAGCGAAAAGAAGACAAAAGGATACTTACCAATTATCTCTACCTCTGGTTCTTCGCTCTTCTCTTCCTCCTCAGTCTTCTCAGAGTCCTCCTCTTCTTCTTTCTCCTCTCGACCCATCCTCATTCTGTCGCTCAAGAAAATGATGTCATCATCCTCGTCTATCAAATGACGCGTGACATACGACCGGTCTTCGGTATTAAATTCCAAGAACTTTTCGATCTTAGCCCGAGAATTATCATCCGGCTCTACCTTATCGAAATCAATATCTATACATAAAAAAGAAGATTAGTCGAAGAAACAATCGAGCAACAGAATAACATGAAAACGTACAATCAAAGGCTCACCCGTCATATTCCAACCCTCCCTAATCCAGTCACTATCAGTGTCCAGCGTCGACACCCATACGAATACATACCTCTTCTTCCATCCATGGTCGTTGACCGCAGTATTTAAACCATGGTACGATCACCCTTGAACCTTGAAAACAAGCTATAGCGACGGTACTGGTCATTCTTGACCTTATACGCCGTCAGAAGGTCCCTCACATTCATCGGTGGATTCCAGTTGGATGTAAGTCGTTCGATGATCAAGATAACTCGCCAGAACTGGGGCATCAGTTGCCCCGGCGAAAGATCAAATTCACACATAAATTCTTTGACTAAAGGCGAATATGGCTAGTGAAAGCCTATTTTGAACGGGTATTCGTATATAACAATGTACCCCCCCGGGGCACATTTCCGGTCGAACATTGCCAACCTTGCTTACGGTAATCCCCATAGGAATCCTCGCTAGACTTCTAAAGTCGTCGAGATCTTCTTCGTTTTTAATAGTGCTTCTAGGCTCTGTCGACATCGCCAGCCCCGTTAAATTGATTTGCACTTCTGAAAGGCCCCAGATATCCCAGTTTTTTCTAGGCTTTCTAGCAATAGACTTGCGACGCATACGCAAACTGGAGGGTCGTATCTTATATGATCTCAGAAAAACTTAAATTAGGTCAAAGAATCCTTAGAAGTTTTAATCGAACGGAAATCACCAACAAAAGATCCATCGTAATCTTTATTTATGCAGTCGATCATGTCAGGACGAATCCCTGGATAACCGTTGCGCGACCCCGTCCTTTCGTATGACCGCAGGGATTGTCGACACCTGTCCTCGACAGCTGGTAAGCAAAATCTGTGTATGTTTGTATTCAACCCCCCCTCCCCCCCTTCTACAAACTTGTATAACCCTTCGAGACCAACATGTTTGGATCCACGTAATCACCAGATGGAAGATCTTGCACTGCTTCAAGAGTTGCAGGCTGGTTTCTCGGAGGAGACAGGGGAGGATTCGTCGATGGTTGACCAACTTCTGGTTCCGAGGAGTTCAGAGGTTGAGCATCGATTGTAGCGGATGACAAATCATTAGATGCAATCTCCGGATGGATGACAGGTTCCTCTGATAAGATGACAGTATCAGTCGACGTCGATGAGGATGGTTGTGCTGTTTCCACAGAGGTGGACAGCGTGCTTGTCGAAGGCGGCGAACAATATGTAGTTGCCAATTCTTCAATACGAGCAGCTTTGAGGCGAGGTTGTACTGAGACAAGAGGGGAAGCAGCATGAAAGAAATCTGTTTGGGCAAAAAACCACGTCGTACGACCACGACCGGAGCAGGTAAGACGTACGTTATATTCCAAATCTTGTATTAAGTTAAGGTCCCGGCGAGAACCCAGAAAACATCCATCGTCGCCCGTAAAAGGTAAGTCGTACGTGCCCAATGACGCTCGACCATAGTATCGCCCGTCCCATACGACCATCGGGTAAGATCATTGCACCTTCGACCAAAACTAACGTTAACCTTGACTGTTATAACCGACGCAACCATTAACGATCGATAGCCGTAACGGACGAAGATCATTATGGATAATTGTCACACCCCGCTAAAGCGGAAACACGAGGTATAACAGCGTAGGGTTTCATTCAAAAGGTAACAGACAACACCAACCACAACATTCAATACAATAGTTCAAAATATTACATTACAACGTCTTGAGCAAATTGTTTCAAAAAGAAGACGCCGGATACAAAAATTAACAGAAGAAGTTTTAATGTTCTTGATGGCGATGTCATCACACAATATGCACCCTACATGCCTTCACTTACTTATTAGCACCTGAAAAGCATGTTAAAAAAAAGGTCAACTACAAAGAGTTGGTGAGTTCACAGGTTTTCCATATGCACAACAGTTTTTCATCCAATGGTTACTCTCATGAAACGTTCGTTCATGACAAGCTCCAAAATTTAACAAACTTTATGAGTACAATTTACAATGAGTGATTCACGCAAGATATATAAGTGTTGAGCCACTACTAAGCCTCCGACAATCTACGCCCCGAACTACCTCAGAGGTGGTATGTTGGCCACATGAGTAGAACATTATAAACAGATAAAGTGCACCCCTACTCGTCAGTTAAGGTGGGTTTGTCAAACCAAATAGCGCTATCCACAAGTATCACCGGCTCGTTACGAGTTAATAAGTAGTGTATCTATTGGGGACTTACCATTTTCATTATCACTCAACATATCTTTATCACTTATGTAAATTCGTCCATTCGATAGTACTCATTTCTCAAATCATAAATATCCACAATTTAATATCATGAATCATTTAGCATTTTAAAATCATAACATGCTTTTCACCCCAAAAAGTATAAAACAGTAAAAAGGGGCTGTGAAAACTCACGGCGTTGAAATAATAGTAACATGCTTTTCACCCCAAAACGTATAAAATAGTAAAAAGGGGTTGTGAAAACTCACTATGTTCCGGAAGGATCTCCAAGGGTTGCCGCACGGATGCACAGTTTCTCGATTCTAGGTCCTTCCTAAGGAAGTGAAACATATTATCAGTTTCGATCTAACTCTTATGGCTAAAGCATTGCTTAGCCTATCATGTCTTATAAAATGCCTTAAGTTTAAGTATTATCTTCCGTCGACGATTTCTAGTAATTTATTGGTTTTTAAACGGTTTGTAGGATTTTGTTGTTACATAATAAACTTTATAGGTTATAAGAAGTATTTAATCCATTTTACCACGTTTTATATTTTCTTCATGACGAACACTTTCATTAATTTCCTATGTAATTGTATTTCTCATTTACCTTGTGATTTAAAATGTTCGGTTTGTTATAAATCTATTATTTGTTAGGGTATTATTTATACCTTCACATACATGTATATATAGTTTTTATTTATGTTTTGACAATTTCTACAATTTATAAGCTTTTTATCTTTTAGTAACTCTACAAATCCTTTTTTTTCTTTTGGGTTAGAGTTTTACTTTTCTGGTGGCAGAATATTAAGTCCACTTATGGTCATTTTTAAATATCTTCTGGATATTTTTATTAGTCCAACTTTTTATATGTATCACTTTAATGTCTTAGGGAACTTTTGACATAATTACCATCATTTGTAGAGTTGGGTAGCTATTTTAATCATTACACTTAAGTTTAAGTGTCACAGTTACCAAAACAGTCTGCACCATCTTTTTGTCAAGTCCATTTGGAGGGTCAAATCTCAACATTTTTCAGTGATTCAAATTGGGTTTTAAACTTAACTCATAAAAGTATCTTCCAGAAAAATTTCATCATTTTTAGTTACATTTTGAGGAAGATATGACGATTTTAAGTTAGGTCTTCCATTCTGCCAGATTCTGATTTCTTGCACACCAATCTTGGTTTGAGTGTTTGAGACCCCAAATCTTAATATTTTTTAGTGAAACCAATTTTGTTCGATTCATAACTCATTAAAGTAATTTCTAGAAGAAAAATCAAGAATTTTAGTGGAATATTAAGAGACTTATAACTGATTAACGTAGAGAATTTTCTCTGCCAGATTTTCTTTGCACACTTAATTTCATATGAGTAGTTGAAGGGTCAAATCTTCGAGTTTTTACATGAAACCACTTGGGTTGGAAACATAACACAATAAACAAAGTTCCAGAAAAAGATTCATATCATTTGGTTAAGTATTTTTCAAGATATGGTCCGAAGAAGTTCATGCATGTAATCTGCCAGAAATTAAAAAATGCTATTTCATGAAAAATGAGTGTTTTATATCCATATTTTCACTCATATGGTTGGTTCTTTGCTTGAACACTCATCTACCACTACTTTGACAATGTTCTTAGATAAAAAAAATATATTTTTGACTTTTAAAAACACATGCATGAACTCACACATCTCAGATTTTAACAAAACCCACATGCATGTAGTTAAAACATCATTTTCTTGAGTTCTTGATGTATGGCTTAAGGATTATCACCATTTGTTTGACATAACATGCCTTTGGTGATTAATCCACCATGAAAAGGGTCTATTAAGGCCCCTTTATCCAGAAACTCAAGTGGTTACAAAGGAAAATGAGAAAAAGATGGAGAAATGACAAGAAAAAGGAAGAAAAAAAATGAAGAAGAACACAAGAGGGATGAGTTTACCCCTTCTAGGGTTGATGTTTACCTTCAAAACCTTCAAGAATGGATTGACTTGGTGTGGTGTTGTGGCTGATTTTCGGCCAAGGGAGAGGAAGAGAGGAAATGGTGAGTGTTTGAATGTAGAGAGAGAGAGGAGGGTAGGAAAATGAAAGGGTTCTTGAAAATATGGAAGTTTAATAATGAGTGTGTGTTGGGCCAAATGAGGGTGTTGGGGTAATTATGGGGGCTGAAGTTTGGCCTCCTTTTCTTATTTATTTATTTATTTTTTTGTTAATTAAAATTGTATAGGTTCACATTTTATATAATTTTTATGAAAAGATTTATTTAAGATAGCTAAATCCTCATTTATCTACTTAATTTTTGGTTTGGTTATTTAAAGTTTTAAAAATTTAGATTTGGGTATATATAAACTATATATTTACTCCTCTTATTATTAATATTGTTATAATTAAATGTTAACTGTTCCAATCGGCATTTTATAAGACAGATTAAGCAGTTGCGTGCGGTAACAGGATTTTCTAAGCGTACTGTCGGAATTCTTAGGAAACTAAAACCTTAGCCATCATACTTAAGTCATAATGAGTTATTTCTACATGTTAAGACATATATTATGCTATTCAAATGCTAACCTGAGTGTTTTGGTTTGACGGGTGTCACAGTCTCCCCTTGTTAGAAGAATTTCGTCCCGAAATTCGATGATTGCCATTCCCCGTCTAATCCTTTGCAAATAGGTGAGGGTACTTACGTTTCATGTAATCTTCTCATTCCCATGTATACTCAGGTCCATGCCTCGAATTCCAACAAACATTCAAAATTGGGATCTTACTACGCCGTGTTCGTTTGACTTCTTGGTCAAGGATTTCAATCGGTTCCTCAATGAAGTGTAACCGATCGTTGATCTGAATGTCTTCTAGGGGTAGAACCAATGATTCATCAGTTAGGCATTTCTTAAGGCTTGACACATGGAACGTATTGTGGATGGCACTTAGCTCTTGTGGCAATTTAAGTTTATATGCTACTGGACCAATCCGTTCAATTATTTCAAACGGGCCAATATATCTCGGACTCAACTTGCCTCTTTTTCTGAAGCGTACTAATCCTTTCCAAGGAGATACTTTTAGAAGCACTTTATTACCCACTTGGAATTCTAATGGTTTCTTGCGGTTATCAGCATAACTTTTCTGACGATCTCTTGCGGCCTTAAGTCTATCCTTGATAACTGAGATCTTGTCAGTAGTCTCTTGAACGATTTCGGGCCTAGTCAATTGTCTGTCGCCGATTTCTAACCAGCTAAGTGGGGATCTACACTTGCGTCCATATAAGGCTTCATACGGTGCACACTGAATGCTGGTATGATAGATGTTGTTGTAGGAGAACTCAACTAATGGTAGGTGAGTATCCCAACTTCCACCAAAATCTATCACACATGCATGCAACATATCCTCTAGCGTCTGTATGGTTCTTTCTGACTGACCGTCCGTTTGAGGATGGTAGGAAGTGCTCAAATCCAAACGTGTACCCAACGCTTTCTGGAGTGATCGCCAAAATCGTGACGTAAAACGACTATCTCTATCCGAGATGATGGAAATAGGAACGCCATGACGCATAACGATTTCATTGACGTAAATTTGTGCAAGCCTTTCCATCTTGTAGTCTTCCCGAATAGGAAGAAAATGCGCAGATTTCGTAAGTCGGTCCACTATAACCCAGATTGCGTCGTGCCCCTTCCTGGTCCTGGGTAGCTTAGTTACGAAATCCATAGCTATTTGCTCCCAATTCCATTGAGGAATCTTGGGTTGTTGTAATAGCCCAGATGGTTTCTGATGTTCGGCCTTAACTTTTGCACAATTTAAGCACTTGTTTACGTACAAAGCGATGTCTTTCTTCATACCCGGCCACCAGTAGTATTCCTTTAGATCTTTGTACATCTTATCAGCTCCTGGGTGAATCGAATATCTTGATTTATGGGCTGCATCCATAATTGTTGATCGTAAGTTGTTAACCTTTGGTATCCAAACTTTGTCTTCAAAGTAACGTACCCCATCTGACCTTGTTTTAAATTTAAGTTCCCATTGATGTAGGGCCTCGTCCTTCAAGTTTTCTGCTTTCAACGCTTCTTCCTGAGCTTCAAGAATTTGTGTCTCTAGGCTCGTCTGAACGAACGCACCCATTGCTCGTACCCTTGACGGCTTCACCCTTTCCTTCCTGCTTAGTGCGTCGGCTACCACATTAGCCTTTCTGGATGGTGCTTTATTTCACAGCCAAAGTCACTAAGCAGTTCAACCCATCTTCTTTGTCTCATATTAAGCATTTTCTGGTCAAGGATATGTTGAAGGCTTTTATGATCGGTGTAGATGGTGCATTTCGTGCCGTAAAGATAATGTCTCCAGATCATAAGTGCGAACACTACTGCTCCTAACTCAAGGTCGTGAGTGGTATAGTTTTTCTCATGAACCTTAAGTTGTCTTGAAGCATATGCAATGACCTTGTCCTGTTGCATCAACACACACCCCAAACCTTGGTGTGATGCATCGCAGTAGACTACGAAATTTTCCGCGCCTTCTGGCAACGCCAGAATTGGTGCATTGCATAACCTATGCTTAAGAGTTTGGAATGCTTCTTCTTGTTTCTCTCCCCAAATAAACTTCTTATCCTTTTGGGTTAATGCCGTTAGTGGTTGCGCAATTTTTGAGAAATTCGCAATGAATCACCGGTAATAGCCTGCTAAACCGAGAAATTGACGGATTTCTGTCGGGGTCTTCGGGGCTTCCCATCTCTTGATGGCCTCATTTTTTGCCGGATCTACATGAATTCCCTTCTCATTAATCAAGTGGCCAAGAAATTGTACCTCTCGAATCCAAAATTCGCATTCGGAGAACTTTGCATACAATTTCTGGTCTCTGGGCAATTCTAGTATCAACTTTAGATGTCGCCCATGATCCTCCTTGCTTTGCGAATAAATTAGTATATCCTCTATGAACACGGTCACGAACTCGTCCAGGTACGGTCTACAAACCCTGTTCATTAAGTCCATGAAGACAGCTGGTGCGTTGGTTAGCCCGAAAGGCATAACCAGGAATTCGTAATGGCTGTATCGAGTCCTAAACGCCGTCTTGGGAACATCCTATTCACGGACCCTCATTTGATGATATCCAGATCGAAGATCAATTTTTGAAAAGTAGGTAGCACCTTGGAGTTGGTCGAACAGGTCGTCGATTCGGGGAAGAGGGTATCGGTTCTTGATAGTTAGCTTATTGAGTTCTCTATAATCGATGCACATCCGCAAGGATCCATCTTTCTTTTTAACGAAAAGAACTGGGGCTCCCCATGGTGAAGAGCTAGGTTTTATAAGTCCTTTGTCGAGCAGCTCCTGGAGTTGTCCTGACAATTCCTGCATTTCCGATGGGGCCAAACGGTACGGTGAATTAGCCACAAGTGCAGCTCCAGGAACTAAGTCGATGTGGAATTCGACTTGTCTTGACGGGGGTAATCCTGGTAGCTCATCCGGGAATACCTCGGGAAAATTCCAAACTACAGGAAAATCCTGAATGCGTTTCTCTTGCATTTCCTTAACTATAACATGAGCCAAAAATGCGATGCATTCCTTTTTCAAGTACTTTCGCATCTTCATACACGTCACTAGCTTAAGGTTCTTTCCGGACTTCTCTCCGTGTACGACGAGTGTTTTACCCTCTGATAGCGGAATTCGGATGATCTTTTCGGAACAACATAAGTCTACCCGGTTTTTGGATAGCCAATCCATGCCCACGACTATGTCAAAGCTTCCTAGCTCAATTGGAATAAGGTGTATACTAAAGCTCTTATTAGCTAAGTTTAAAGTACAGTCCATAATTATGTCTCTGACCTTAACTTCCTGCCCATTAGCAAATTCAATAACGTAGACCTCTTTCAACTTTTGGGGTTTCAAGTTAATTTTTGGCCTAAACTCTAGTGATACAATGCTTCTATCCGCTCCAGAATCAAATAGTGCTGATGCATAGTTCTAAGGCATAGTTTCAAACAGGAATTTGGTCATATTTTTGACACAAGCTCTACTCCACTAGGTGATGAATATCATATGGTATGTCTACAACTAATCATTCGAGCATATAAATATAGTAACATATAGTAACTTCATAATCATGGATTTCAAAACACTTGGTTCAAACAAACACGGTTCAACCATCACGTAGGTTCAATAAACAACAAAATGTTTTCTCTAAAAGATACCTAGTACTTAGAGTCCTAATAGTCAGCTACATGCCACCAAAATAAGTTTCCAACTTTAATCATCGAAAGTAGTCAAAAAGTTCTTTCACTAACGCCACTTTCTTGGAACCATTTCTTCACAACTATCCCTAATGCATAGTTACTAAGAGTGCTATTGTAAGTGCCTAGGATATGCAATGTTTATGCATGCACACACAAAAATCGTGCTTCCTTGTTTAAGTAGAAAATTTATTTTAAGCATACTTCCAGTATAACTAATTCGAGTCTCCCATTATACATACCTGAATTAAACATAGGTGATTAGGCTTTGTTTAATTGAGGTATAATAATGTGGCACTCAACTTAATTATATTAACAATATGCCTCAGATTTTGACAATCATTTCGAAAACCGTTTTGAAAATAGTTTGCGTTATAGTTGGGTTATAGTTTGTGGTTTTCAAAAGAAAACCGGCATTCTCTATAACCTTAGGCTCTGATACCAAATCTGTCACACCCCGCTAAAGCGGAAACACGAGGTATAACAGCGTAGGGTTTCATTCAAAAGGTAACAGACAACACCAACCACAACATTCAATACAATAGTTCAAAATATTACATTACAACGTCTTGAGCAAATTGTTTCAAAAAGAAGACGCCGGATACAAAAATTAACAGAAGAAGTTTTAATGTTCTTGATGGCGATGTCATCACACAATATGCACCCTACATGCCTTCACTTACTTATTAGCACCTGAAAAGCATGTTAAAAAAAAGGTCAACTACAAAGAGTTGGTGAGTTCACAGGTTTTCCATATGCACAACAGTTTTTCATCCAATGGTTACTCTCATGAAACGTTCGTTCATGACAAGCTCCAAAATTTAACAAACTTTATGAGTACAATTTACAATGAGTGATTCACGCAAGATATATAAGTGTTGAGCCACTACTAAGCCTCCGACAATCTACGCCCCGAACTACCTCAGAGGTGGTATGTTGGCCACATGAGTAGAACATTATAAACAGATAAAGTGCACCCCTACTCGTCAGTTAAGGTGGGTTTGTCAAACCAAATAGCGCTATCCACAAGTATCACCGGCTCGTTACGAGTTAATAAGTAGTGTATCTATTGGGGACTTACCATTTTCATTATCACTCAACATATCTTTATCACTTATGTAAATTCGTCCATTCGATAGTACTCATTTCTCAAATCATAAATATCCACAATTTAATATCATGAATCATTTAGCATTTTAAAATCATAACATGCTTTTCACCCCAAAAAGTATAAAACAGTAAAAAGGGGCTGTGAAAACTCACGGCGTTGAAATAATAGTAACATGCTTTTCACCCCAAAACGTATAAAATAGTAAAAAGGGGTTGTGAAAACTCACTATGTTCCGGAAGGGTCTCCAAGGGTTGCCGCACGGATGCACAGTTTCTCGATTCTAGGTCCTTCCTAAGGAAGTGAAACATATTATCAGTTTCGATCTAACTCTTATGGCTAAAGCATTGCTTAGCCTATCATGTCTTATAAAATGCCTTAAGTTTAAGTATTATCTTCCGTCGACGATTTCTAGTAATTTATTGGTTTTTAAACGGTTTGTAGGATTTTGTTGTTACATAATAAACTTTATAGGTTATAAGAAGTATTTAATCCATTTTACCACGTTTTATATTTTCTTCATGACGAACACTTTCATTAATTTCCTATGTAATTGTATTTCTCATTTACCTTGTGATTTAAAATGTTCGGTTTGTTATAAATCTATTATTTGTTAGGGTATTATTTATACCTTCACATACATGTATATATAGTTTTTATTTATGTTTTGACAATTTCTACAATTTATAAGCTTTTTATCTTTTAGTAACTCTACAAATCCTTTTTTTTCTTTTGGGTTAGAGTTTTACTTTTCTGGTGGCAGAATATTAAGTCCACTTATGGTCATTTTTAAATATCTTCTGGATATTTTTATTAGTCCAACTTTTTATATGTATCACTTTAATGTCTTAGGGAACTTTTGACATAATTACCATCATTTGTAGAGTTGGGTAGCTATTTTAATCATTACACTTAAGTTTAAGTGTCACAGTTACCAAAACAGTCTGCACCATCTTTTTGTCAAGTCCATTTGGAGGGTCAAATCTCAACATTTTTCAGTGATTCAAATTGGGTTTTAAACTTAACTCATAAAAGTATCTTCCAGAAAAATTTCATCATTTTTAGTTACATTTTGAGGAAGATATGACGATTTTAAGTTAGGTCTTCCATTCTGCCAGATTCTGATTTCTTGCACACCAATCTTGGTTTGAGTGTTTGAGACCCCAAATCTTAATATTTTTGAGTGAAACCAATTTTGTTCGATTCATAACTCATTAAAGTAATTTCTAGAAGAAAAATCAAGAATTTTAGTGGAATATTAAGAGACTTATAACTGATTAACGTAGAGAATTTTCTCTGCCAGATTTTCTTTGCACACTTAATTTCATATGAGTAGTTGAAGGGTCAAATCTTCGAGTTTTTACATGAAACCACTTGGGTTGGAAACATAACACAATAAACAAAGTTCCAGAAAAAGATTCATATCATTTGGTTAAGTATTTTTCAAGATATGGTCCGAAGAAGTTCATGCATGTAATCTGCCAGAAATTAAAAAATGCTATTTCATGAAAAATGAGTGTTTTATATCCATATTTTCACTCATATGGTTGGTTCTTTGCTTGAACACTCATCTACCACTACTTTGACAATGTTCTTAGATAAAAAAAATATATTTTTTACTTTTAAAAACACATGCATGAACTCACACATCTCAGATTTTAACAAAACCCACATGCATGTAGTTAAAACATCATTTTCTTGAGTTCTTGATGTATGGCTTAAGGATTATCACCATTTGTTTGACATAACATGCCTTTGGTGATTAATCCACCATGAAAAGGGTCTATTAAGGCCCCTTTATCCAGAAACTCAAGTGGTTACAAAGGAAAATGAGAAAAAGATGGAGAAATGACAAGAAAAAGGAAGAAAAAAAAATGAAGAAGAACACAAGAGGGATGAGTTTACCCCTTCTAGGGTTGATGTTTACCTTCAAAACCTTCAAGAATGGATTGACTTGGTGTGGTGTTGTGGCTGATTTTCGGCCAAGGGAGAGGAAGAGAGGAAATGGTGAGTGTTTGAATGTAGAGAGAGAGAGGAGGGTAGGAAAATGAAAGGGTTCTTGAAAATATGGAAGTTTAATAATGAGTGTGTGTTGGGCCAAATGAGGGTGTTGGGGTAATTATGGGGGTTGAAGTTTGGCCTCCTTTTCTTATTTATTTATTTATTTTTTTGTTAATTAAAATTGTATAGGTTCACATTTTATATAATTTTTATGAAAAGATTTATTTAAGATAGCTAAATCCTCATTTATCTACTTAATTTTTGGTTTGGTTATTTAAAGTTTTAAAAATTTAGATTTGGGTATATATAAACTATATATTTACTCCTCTTATTATTAATATTGTTATAATTAAATGTTAACTGTTCCAATCGGCATTTTATAAGACAGATTAAGCAGTTGCGTGCGGTAACAGGATTTTCTAAGCGTACTGTCGGAATTCTTAGGAAACTAAAACCTTAGCCATCATACTTAAGTCATAATGAGTTATTTCTACATGTTAAGACATATATTATGCTATTCAAATGCTAACCTGAGTGTTTTGGTTTGACGGGTGTCACAATAATCACTTCGGCGACCGTTTCCAGCCGTTGTAGCCGTTGATCGAATCATTAGTGGAGTTAATTAATGATGTGAAGACTATAAAAGACAAGCTAAAGCTTCATTTCAAGGGACATCAGAAAAACATCCAGCATACATCAGCGAACATCACCAAACAGCAGAGAAAATCATCCAAACTCATAGCAAAAAAAAATTCAAACTCTGGAGATCAAATACTGAAAGCCAGAATCTAACAACGAACTCAAGAAGACTCGAAGGAAAGCTCAAGTATCGCTCTCGGCGCATGACAACAGCCCTCGACCAGAAGTTCACACTTTATATTCACACACTACAAACACCTGTTTTTACATTTAAACACTTGTACTTTACATTTCGAAGCATTTCCTTCATTTGTATTGTAATCATCGTACGATCGACACCAGGACCAAGGACATCGCCCCTGATTGGCGACCATAGTGCAGCGACGACACCCCTTGTCGTCCGCAGGTTTTTTCCTCGTTTGAGGTTTTTCCTGCGTCATCAAATCCTTTGTCTCGTTTATTTTTTCCCTCGTCGCACATCTCGTCGAAAGATCCTTTCTTTAGTTGATTAAGTCCACATCGACCTTAAGTTGTCCCTTTGGTGCGATTTTTGGCATTAACAGAATCCTCATAAAAATATTTGAACAGTAAATCTAAATCGGAAATATCAACATTCGATGAAGATGCATGATTCGGATTTACTGTCGGTTGTGCAGATCCCGAACCTAGAAGGTTGGAAGCTGGCACGCCAGTTAAACCGGGTTCTGAACTGATTTGTTCAGAATCCAAATCTACGGCTTCGTCGAATGTCACGTTTACACTTTCGACAACGGTTTTATTCCGTTTGATGTAAATGCGATACGCCTAAGCTTGCATGGGGTATCCGTTGAAAACTCCTTCGTCCGCTTTGGGGCTGAATTTGCCGATATCATCTTTATCATTCAGGACATAGCACGTGCATCCAAAAACATGGAAATACTTGATATTCAGAATGCGTTTGTTGATGATCTCGTACGGCGTCTTGTCGAACCGCTTGTTGAGGATTGAGCGGTTTTGCGTGTAACAGGCAGTAGATACCGCTTTGGCCCAGAGAAACAGCGGCTGTTTGGATTGGGAAAGCATGGTACGAGCCGCTTCAACAAGGGTACGATTGCGCAGTTCCATCACTCCGTTTTGCTGAGGAGTGCGTGCAGCCGAGAATGTTTGTGCAATACCGATAGAAGCCAGATAGTCGTTTATCATCTGGTTCTTGAATTTCGTCCCGTTGTCGGTTCTGATGGACTGAACTTGACTTTTTAGATTCAGCTGGATGGTCTTCAAGTGATTGATGATCAGTTCTAGAGTTCCGTCTTTCGAGCGAAGGAACTTGACCCAGGTGTAGCGTGAGAAGTCATCCACCATCACCAGAACGTACTTACGCTTGTTGATGCTTTGAACAGGCATCGGTCCACATAAATTCATATGGATATGTTCAAGGGACCAGGACGTGCTCGGAACAGCCTTCGGCTTATGTGATGCCCGTTTCATCTTTCCCATCTCACATGCACCGTAAAGATGATCCTTCACCAATTGAAGGTTGGGCATGCCTTTCACGTGTCCGCCCAGCACCAGTTTGTTGATACTTTTGAAGTTGAGGTGTGAAAGTTGTCGATGCCAATTCCACGCTAGCTCGGAATTGGTGTTAGACATGAGGCAGACATGATTATCGGGCTTGAGGGTTGCGAGGTCGATTGTGTAGAGGTTGGTCTTGCGCTTCCCAACTAGTAGCTCCTATCCGGCATCATTGAGGATTCTACATCTTTTATCTTTGAACCGGACCTCGAGATCTTTGTCGCAGAATTGCCCGATGCTGAAGAGATTGTGTTCCAATTCCACGACGTGTGATGCCTTCTTTATTGTGATCTTCTCTTGGACAATGTTGCCGTAGCCCACGATCGGCGCCTTGTCGTTGTTTCCAAATCTCACGACTCCACCATATTCTTCTTTGTAGTTCATGAGAAACTCCTTCCTACCGGTCATGTACTTGGAGCATCTAGAGTCTAAGAACCACACATGACCGAGCTGCAAAAACAGGTTAATGGATTTTAGGTACCCAAATTTGTTTCGGTCCTGGAAGGTTAGGTTTGACACCTCTTGCAGGAACTTGCTTTGACACAGCTTTCTCCTTAGGTGTAGATTTTACACCGTTTGAAGAAACTGGTTTTGGCACTGGTTCCCGCTTAGGTATAGAATTTACACCTTTTGGAGGAACAGGTTTGGTAGCAGGTTGCCTTTTGGGTGCCGGTTTAACCGCAGTAGGAGAAGCCCGTTTAGGAATGGATTTGCTCTCCTACTGTGGTTTAACCTCAGATTGGGGACCCCGTTTTTTATGGTATTTCTTTTTGTTATTACGGGTTTTTCTTTTGGGTGTCGAATTATACATGTGATATGACCCAAATCAATCATTAATGTTAATTTCATCAAAATCATTCCAACCACATCTAGAATAACATAAACAATCACGCGATAACTGAATCAATTGATGAACGGAATTAAGTTTAATCAGAAAAGAAACTTCAAAACGATTCCAATGATTTCAAATACAATTGTCTTTATTTATTCTAGAATTAAAAGCAGTAGGCAAAGACTTTGATGTTGCAGCTTTGACAGGTTCCTTGTTTAGCGCGACCATTTTTATCTGTAGCAACAGGGATAGCATGATCAGTGACTTTTGAAGGAACATTATTTTTGGTAGGCAATTGCTCGGTCTTTTGCCTCGGCTGTGATTGTTTTGAAGAAACTGGTTAGATTTTGTAATTTTAATCACAGCTAGGGCCTAGGTTTCAGAATAGTTGCCCTTTAAAAAATTGACCGGGCGATTGACCACTGGAGACAAAAAATCTGTATGGTTTTGAAGACGTTTGTCGAAGGGGAATGACTCAAACTCTTCATTTGAATGGCTTTCGGAGTTCATATATTCAGAAAAATCGACATCCGGAAATACAGGACTTGGTTCGGTCGAGAAAGGCGAGGAACACTTTGTGTCAGTGTGTTTTGGGGAATCTGGTGCGGAAGCTAAGAAAACAGAGTTCAATATTCGTAACACACTCTCGTCTTGAGAATCTTTATCATTCGTTGAAGAGGTTTTGTGCATGAAAACATTGCACGAGGATGTGTCAGACGAGTTCGAGGAAGAGAGTTTGGAGTAGGTCAATATTCTCATGAAGTTGACCATTTCTTAAATGCTCCTTCATCACTTCTCTCGTCATTGTAGAGAGTTTGGATGTGAGCTGATCGATTTCAGACCGAAGGTTTTCCTGTCCTTCACCAGAAACATCTTTGGTTTTAACCGATTTTTGATTCTCAAGTTCCTCGATTACTGCTTGCTTTTCAATTTGAAAAGTCGACCTTTCTTTCTCAAGTGACTCCTCCAACTCGACTATCTTAGCTTCCAAGATGAGAGGGGGAACATAGAGTTTGAACTCGTCCGTCTCTGTCTTGGTTGCGGTTGCTTGGACCTCATCCTTTTTGGAGGAATCCTTGGGCGTAGCTGTTAGCTTCAATCTTCCTAATCGTAGAAGTATCTAGAAGTAGTGAAAAATAGGCTAAGTGAAGAAAGCCTCTTACAGAGGCTTTGCCATTTCCGAAAGATCAAGGTCAGAAAGCTACAGAAGTTACAGAGGAAAACAGAACCTCTGTGATACGCTCAATAGAAGACCAATGACTCGGAACCCGGTGAATACTGCTCTACAGAAGACCAAACCTCAGAACCTCTGTAACCCTTTACAGAGCCTATGTGGTTTACGATAAAGACTTGGAGGATATTTTATATCTTTCTACTGTTACTGGATCCGTTCATCAACTTGCATGGAATCGTGCCCTGTCAAACCTCAACACGTGTCAACCTCTGAATGGATTCAATAGGGCTTAGTACAACATAGACGTCTGCTCTATTTAATGCAATACAACACGTACGTCTGCACCATTAAATGCAATACAGGACGGACAACTGCTCATGCCATCCATTCTACTATTCATGTCGTTCGTTCTACAGTAGCTCATACTTTATGGTCTCCTAGAGTAGTATAAAAGGAAGTCTCTTGTTGAGATCTTCCTTAAGAATCTGAGTTTAATACTTATGCTTTATATCGTCAAACCTGTTTAAGTATTGCACTCTCACACACACACCAAACAGTTCTTAATCTGTTCTTGGTGTTCTTATTATATATATCGAATGACAGTAATCTTCATGATATCATTTTTTTCTTAAATACTGTTTCTTTATACTGTGTGATATAAAGTCTATCAAACATATCTGTTAGTTCTCTAAACACGCTTCCGCATCAAACATAAACTCGAACTAATAGATCTGTTAATCTTGTCTAAGCGAATCTGGGATCCAACAATTGGTATCAGAGCCTTCCTTGATTTTCAATATCAAGTGATCCTCTTTGTTACAAGATTTGTGATAGACATCATTCTGTTTTAACCTGTTCTTCATCTCGTTGAAACTATTTTTTTGGGTTAAAACTTCATTAAAAGTGCACTCTGGGAACTGTTAAAACCCAGAAAACCCTCCAGATCATCAGACTCAATACTCTTTCGTCATATTACCTTTTCAGAACCTTCGAAACTCTAACAATGACAAACACAAATAACTTTTTCACTGCTGGTTCACTAACCAAACCTCCTACTCTCCTTCGAGATGAGTATCCTCAATGGAAGATAAGAATGATCCATTTCTTTGAGGTACTGAAAAAGCTCTCGTACAATACCTTTACAACCCTCCTCAAGTTCCCTTGATAATTGTAGGTTCCCAGATTCACGTTGTATCACGATAATGGTAAATAACTAGACAGCGGAAGCATATTAAACAAAGCCATTAAAGTGAGTGATTGTGTAAACGATAAATGAACTGTGAAAATCAAATATAGAACACTAAAATGATAACGAGATCAAATAAGGAACACTGCTCGTATATTGATAATGAATCACACCAAGAACATGTTCAAGTGTGTGTTCTGAAATCTCACAGGACAATATCGTACGGAAGTAGTGCTATGGAATACTGCAGTGTGTGCTTTTACAATTGTGGAAAACTATTCTTCCAAAAAGCTTACAATTGTGTGTTCCACTACCTCTCTATTTATAGACCTGATAAAGCGTAGACAGTGTACTATCGTACCCTAGAATGACACGTGGAAAGTGTGTCTCCAATCTTTAGGGCATACGTGGAAGTTGTGGACACGTGTCTAACACTTAGGATTTCCTACGAGATTTAGGCTGACAGAGGTCTTCACTTTACCAGAGCTCTGTTGCAAGAGCTCTGTTGGTCTTCTGTTAAAAACACTTGTTCCTGTTGGAAGTCTTCGACAGAGCTCTGTTGAGTTCTGTTGGATCCGCCAGAGCTCTGTTGAGCTCTGTTGGTCTTCTGTCTTGATCTCTGTTGGTCTTCTGTCTTGAACTATTTTCAATACTTTTACATAACAGATGCTTTGGGGCTAACAAGTACCAAGAGTACCAGCTACTGTTGGATCTCTAGAAATCCCTGAACATCGAAGACCTAAGCCAAAAGGAGAATGGTCAAATGAAGATAGGGCAGAAGATGAAGTTGCACAGAAAACAAAGAGAATATGGATCATGGCTATCCCAAATGAACATTTTCAATCCTTAGATGCATGCGAAACGGCGCACGATCTTTGGAAAGAATTAGAAAGACAGTTGGAAGGGGGTGCTAAAACACAGAAGAACCGAAGGGCACAATACATAAATGAATATCATGCCTTCAGAGCCTCTGCAACAGAATCTCTGCAAACGACGTACGACAGGTTCAACTCTCTCATAAACAAATGTAGAAAGTCTGGCATTCACAGAACCTCAGAAGAAAATAATGTTATGTTTCTAAAGAGCCTGAACGACGAATGGCTCCAGTTGTCTATGTCTTTACAAACAAACCAAGATCTAGACTCCTGGACACTCTCTGATCTCTATGGAACACTAGCCGCACGGGAGCCTCAAATAGCACAGGCTAAAACACTAACCATTGCACCATACGCATTGGTTAGTAAATCTATAGACGCTGCAGAGAGACCGAGAAATGAGAGAGCAACATAGGAGAAGAAGAAGAAGATAGTGATGGTTGATAGCGAAGAAGACGAGCTGGTAGAAGAAGAGATAACTCTTGCGTCATTAGCTAAATCCTTAGCTCTATTGACAAGAGAGTTCAGAGGAAACCAGAGGGGTTCAGGAAATGATCGATATGGAAGAGACAACCGAGGTGATAGAAGAGATAATGGAAGAAGAGAAGAATCGAGCGACCGACAGAGGTCAGATGATAGAAATGACCGACAGAAACTACAGAGGTAATGACCGACAGAGGTCAGATGACATGGTGAGCCATACACAACAAGAATGCTACAAATGTCGCAAGCCTGGTCATTACGCAAACGAATGCCGAACGGAGAAAGGTGGAGACCTACAGAAGTCCAACGATCGTACTGGAAACACTTCCCAAGGCTGTTTCAACTGCGGGAAGCCAGGCCACTTCGCAAATGATTGCAGAAGCAAATCGAATCGCCCACGGAAGGACTCAACTTTTTATAAAAAGAAGGCTGAGTATTATGCGCAAAAATCCCTAATGGCGAACAAAGGGCATTCTGAGGCAAACAAGGAGGACTTCGAGTCAGACTCTACCTGTTGTACTAATTTTGTAGATGATAATTTACTTAAACTTAACATTGAACTGATTGAACTAAAAGAGATAAATAAAAGCATTCAGAAAAGACTCATTTTTAATGACAGAGAAGTACGGCTTCTCACTCAAGAAAAGGCCAATATTTTTGAAGAAAAGGAAAGAGTAGAAAAGAATTGGAACAAAAATCTAGATCCTTTAAAAAAACAAATTTCTGAATTAACCTCTGCTCTAAAAGACAAAACAAAAGAACTCTCAGTTTCAAGGAGTGAAACAACAGACATAAGAGCTCTTAAAGAATACTTTCAAAGAGAGAGAGAGAGATACTTTGGCAAGATCTACTCAGAGGAGAAGTTTTACTTAAAAAATATAAAGATGCACAGAAGGTTTATGAAAAAGTAAACTCACAAATAGGAAGACGGGGTATAGGGTACGATGATATTACCCTAGGTGTTGAAGGCAAAAGAAATAAACCTCTGTCTTCTCTATTTGTGATAGGAAAAACGAACAAACCAGATTTTCCAAACTTACTCTCTGTAAGTAAAAGGGCTAAAATCTCTGTGGAACCTCACTTGAGGAAACATACGAAGATGATCAATGTGTGGTTTGAAAACACAGATTCATCATCTTCAACCTCTGTCAATAGAGGTATCAAACCAAAGAATATCTGAAAACACAAGATCAGATAGGTATCTTTAAGTTTGGTAAACCAGAGACTCAAACGCATGTTGCTTTTGTCTGTTTGATAAATGTTGAAAAGAAATTATCGGCAGAAGCTCCTGAGTTTAAACCCATTTTTTCAGAAGAAAAATTTAAAGAAACAATAGAAAAGGAAATTTTGGAAGTATGTAAGACAAGCGTTTTAGAAAACTTCTGTACATCTTCTGTAGATAAAATTCTCGCTGAAGAGATCTTATCAGAAACCTCTGTCGTTTATGAAAGTTATTCTACAGAGGAAGAAAGCTCGTACGATACATGTTCGGAAAATCCAGCCTCTGTCGATAGAGATGACTCAACCTCTGCATATGAGGAAGATTCATCTTCTGACGACTCAGAGACAGATATTACATCTGGGATAGTTCACTATGACACAGAGGATGTTAAATTCTCCTTTGAAGTTCTTAACAGAACTCTTTCTCCAAAAGAGAAAATCACAGAGATACCTATCTGCCCAGATTTTCTAAACCTGTATTTACAAGTCAAAACCTCTGCTGAGCTTGATATGTTAAAGAAGACCTCTGTAGATTCTAAAAGTTCAAAATTTTCAAAACCCTTAAGGCAAATTAATGAAAATCTCACTTGGCAACAAAAGGGAAAATGGCCTAAAGTTAACAAATCTTTTTCCTCTGTGACAGTGAAGAAAGACGTTCACCACAGAAGAGACCCACAGAAGGCAGGAACTAAACAAAGCTTTTGCAAACAACATTTTAGTATTCATAGATCTTCTTGTAATAGGAAATCTAATGTTAAGAAAGAATGTAATGCCTCTGTGGCTCAGTTCAATAAATTCAATGAAAAGTTCAAGCAAATCACGTCTCATATTCAATATCGTCATTGCTTTGATCTTATGTTCAAACTAAATAATCACTTCTCCAGTCAAGATTGTTTACTCTCTACTCAAATTCAAAAGTCAAAACCTACAAAGAAACAATCTGATTCTTCTATAAAGGATAAAATATATTTCAAGAATGCTAAGGCAAACTTGAAAAATTCTAACAATATTGGACCCATGTGGATATGGGTACCTAAATCTCTATGATTGTCTTGCAGAAGCGGTATGTGCCAACCTGGTATCTAGACTCCGGATGCTCAAGGCACATGACTGGCGACAGAAGTTTACTATCCACATACAAAGAAACACTCGATGGTGGATCTGTAACTTTTGGAGACAACAAAAAGGGACACATCAAAGGCTATGGAGTCATAAAGAAGGAAAACGTTTCTGTAAACAAAGTTGCATATGTGGATAGCCTTAAACACAACCTACTCAGTGTAAGCCAACTTTGTGATACAGGATTCGATGTGTTATTCAAAAGAACTTTCTACTCTCTGAAAGGTGAAGTCACTGGAAAGGAACTTCTGCGAGCCGAAAGAAGAGGTGATCTATATCTGATGAATTTCAGTTCCAAAACAAGGACAAAGTTTTCCTTGTAGCCTGCAAAAGTGAGGAAGCCTGGTTATGGCATAACAGGTTCTGTCACTTGAACTTTCACACCCTGGATAAACTGGTTAAACTTGATCTAGTTAAAGGTTTGCCAAATGTTAAATTTAATAAAGATCGTTTGTGTTCTGCCTGTAAGATTGGAAAACTCATAAGAGCTTCCCACAAAGGCAAAACAGATGTGTCTTGCACTTTGCCTCTGTACATGCTTCATGTCTACCTCTGCGGTCCCATTGCCATACAGAGCCTAGGTGGCAAGAAATACATACTTGTCTTAGTTGATGAGTATTCGCGATTCACATGAGTTGAATTTGTTCGAAAGAAATCAGATGTTCCAATCATCTTGATTAATCAAATGAAAAGAATCCAAGCTCTTCATGAATGCAGAATACAGAAGTTAAGAAGTGACAATGGCACAGAATTTAAAAACTGTGTCATTGAAGCCTATCTTTCTACAGAAGGAATATCACAGAACTTCTCTGCCGCACGCACTCCACAGCAGAATGGCGTAGTCGAAAGAAAGAATCGAATGCTCGTGGAGGCCGCAAGAACTATGCTATCAGCATGCAGATTACCAATGAACTTTTGGGCAGAAGCAATTTCTACCGCTTGTTATACACAGAATCGTTCAACCATTGTGAAAAGACACATCAAGACTCCTTACGAACTGATCAACAAAAGGCGGCCAAACATCAAATTTTTCCATGTGTTTGGATGTAAATGCTTTGTTTTAAACGACAGAGATTCCAGAGGAAAATTTTAGGTAAAAGCTGATGAAGGAAAATTCATTGGATACTCTGCCACTTCCAAAGCCTACAGAGTATTCCTTACAAAATCTCGCAAGATCGTAGAAAGCATCAATGTTTCTTTTGATGATTCTTTCCAAGGGACTTCTGAGCAAATCAGTTCAGAACTCAGACTTAAAGGGGAATCCTCTGGCATCTCACAACCAAAAGAAGACTTAAATCTTCTATTTTTAGAGATGTTCCACGACGACATTGATCACTCTGTCAAAATCCTACAGGTATGACTCTAACTGGTCCAAATAATGCTTCATCCTCTTCTGTAAATGCTACAGATGCAAATGCTGAGGAAGAGTCTCCAGAAGATGAAACACAAAGAAAAACGACCACAGAAGCTGCTGAAGAACAAACTCCACAATCCACAGAGGAACCAATAACAGAGGATATAGAAGACCAAGTCTATACGCCTTCAGAGGAACAAACTCCACCACCATTCATACCAATCATTCCACAAACAATAGAATCAACTACAAATGCACGCACTACGATAGAGGCTATACCAGAAGAAGAAGAAGAAGAAGAAGAAGAAGAAGAACATCAAGAAGCCTCTGTAGAACAAGTCGATGACATTGGTGACCATCTTCCACGCACAACTAAGTAGACAAAAAGCCATCATTCAAGCCAAATAATTGGTGAACCCTCAGCCAAGGTAAAAACAAGGTCTGCCACTGCTAATTTTTGTTTCTTTACGAACTTTATTAGTGTGATAGAGCCAAAAAAGATTTCTGAAGCCCTTGTCGATCCAAACTGGGTAGACGTCATGCAAGATGAGCTTCTACAGTTTGAGCGCGACAAAGTCTGGACTCTAGTACCTCTGCCACGGAGGAAACAGGCCATTGGAACTAAGTGGGTCTACAGATATAAGAAAGATGAAGATGGAGTGGTCATCAGAAACAAAGCACGATTAGTGGCCAAGGGATATAGACAAGAAGAAGGCATAAACTACGATGAGACTTTTGCCCCTGTCGCACGGCTCAAAGCAATAAGAATATTCTTAGCCTTCGCAGCCCACAGAGGTTTCAAAGTCTATCAGATGGACGTAAAATCAGCTTTTCTTAATGGTGAAATCCAAGAAGAGGTTTATGTAAATCAGCCACCAGGGTTTGAAAGCTCAGAGTTCCCAAGACATGTGTACTACCTTGAAAAGGCTCTGTACGGACTGAAACGGGCTCCAAGAGCATGGTACGAACGACTTTCTACCTTTCTTCTAGACAATGGCTACGACAGAGGTACAACAGATACTACCTTATTCAATAAACGTAAAAACAGTGAAATAATGCTTGTACAAATCTATGTGGACGACATAATTTTTGGGTCTTCTAACACAGAAGAGTGCAAAAGTTTTGAAAAACTCATGCAAAGTGAGTTTAAAATGAGTATGATGGAAGAATTAACATTCTTCCTCGGACTCCAAGTCAAACAATCATCAGAGGGAATTTTTATAAATCAGGCCAAATATGTCTCTGACATTCTTTCCAAATATAACATCTCTGATGCCTCAACAATGAAAACCCCAATGGCCACTGGAAATAAGTTATTCTTAGATCCAGAGGGCATCTCTGTAGAATGCACTCTCTACAGAGGCATGATTGGATCTCTGTTATACTTAACTGCTAGCAGACCTGACATTATGCATGCCACATGTCTTTGTGCACGTTATCAAGCTAATCCTAAGAAATCACATTATGATGCTGTTAAGAGAATCTTTAGATACCTAAAGAGGACCAAAAATCTTGGTCTCTGGTATCCACAGAACTCTGGCTTTTGTCTTAAAGCTTATACAGATTCAGACTATGGAGGATGCATGCTCGACAGAAAGAGTACCTCTGGGAGTTGGCAATTCCTAGGTGGTAAGCTAGTCAGTTGGACCTCCAAGAAGCAAAATTGTGTGTCAACATCTACGACAGAAGTTGAATACGTTGTTGCTGCTAGCTGTTGTTCTCAAGTTCTGTGGATGAAGACTCAACTAAAAGACTACGGCCACATCCTGTTCAAGATACCCATCTTCTGTGATTCCAAAAGTGCCATTGCCATCTCTGCCAATCCTGTGCAACATTCAAAAACCAAGCATATCGATATAAGGTACCACTTCTTGAAACATCATGTTGAATACGGTACAATCGAGATGCATTTTGGGCCAACAGAATACCAACTCGCGGACTTATTCACCAAAGCTTTAGACGAGAAAAGATTCAATTTCTTGGTGGGTAAGTTAGGAATGATCAATATGACGTGAAAATCCTCTGTAAGTATAGCTTATCTTCTGTAAGAATATGTATAAATATATTGCTTTATTTATTGCTTTAATTGATTTCTTTCTGTATGTAAATAGTTCTTGAATTCACAGAGGTTCTGTGGGTCTGCTCAGAACCTCTGACGACCCCTACAGAACCTCTGGTAAACATGACCTATGTACTATGCAAAACTTATCCTATTTTGATCCAAGCATAGGTCAAGGGGGAGCAGAAGGAAATTACTTGATCTACAGAGATGCTAAATCAAGGGGGAGCAAAAGAAACCTTGAAATGATCGACAGAGGTTAATCTTTCAAGGGGAGCCAAAGAAGAGTGTCGATGAATCTATATCGACAGAAGTCAGACATCACTGCCAAGAAAAGAAGAAACAAAAGGTATGTCGTACAAAAGGTTTTTGAAAACGGTTTTATGGGACAAAAATTGTCAAATACGTCCTAAAAATACTGGGAACAACTTTTCAAAAGCAAAATTATTAAAACTCTCAATAATTTTTTAGATATGAGAAATTTGAGGTCATAGAGCTTCTGCTGAGCTCAACAGAAGCTCTGCCAGAACACTACTCTGCAAAAATACACACCATGATCTTCTCGCACAAAACGTTTTCCAAAACCGTTTTCTCGGACACCAACTTTCAAATACGTCCGAAAAACATTTCTTAATGCACATCAAAACTTGGATGATCAAAATTGTTAATAGAATTTTAGTTATGAGAAATTTTCACTCATAGAGCTTCGGCTGGCCCTGACAGAGCTTCTGCAAGTTCCTACAGAGCCTCAAAACCTCTGTGAATGAAAATTTTTCACTAAAATCCTATTAATACTCTCCAATGCGTTTACAAATGTTTTGGTCAGAATAAAACCTACAGAGTCATGATAACAATGAGATATATGAGCAAAGGGTGAAAATCCAAGATTTTCAAAATCACAGATCTTCTGTAAAGCACAAAGCTTCTGTAAATTTGATATTTGGGCATTTCTGTAATCCGTAACGGCTATTTTTACTGAGAGTGAAATTTCTGTGGCTAAGAACAACCCCACGCGCCTAGCATTAATGGGCCGCGCACGACGTCCTGTCATCTTCTGACATGGCCTACGTGTCTCATTTTCATTCGGGCGTACAAGGCACGTTTTTATGGAAAGTTGAACCATCCATTCTTACTCAAGTACGGATTCCAAATTTTTATCCATTGCTAAAAATCTTTACCCTTTCAAATTCTATCATTTTACACATCTATAAAACCCAAGCTTACCCTCTCATAAAAACTTTACGAACCCTCATTCTTCTCCGGTGAAACCCTGCAAAACCTGCAAATACCTTATTCTAATTATCAATGGCTTCATCTTCTCGAGCTATCTCCCCTGAACACTCTCCGGCGAACTCACCAGAACACTCCCCTGCTCATTCTGAACATTCAGAAAACCCCCACCTCGCCAGAAATGTTGAACAAGAAGTTTCCGGCGACTCAGCAGAATTTGCTCCGACCACCCATCTCCAAAACTTAATAGCACAGGAACACTTTGAAGAAGTTCTACCCATCAAATCAAATAACTGCTATTTGGTCCCCTCACCCACTGCTTTCGGCAAAGCCCATGCCCTTCTTCTGAATATCATGGAAAACCACATTCTCTTTCCTCTACTCTCAAGAACCCCAAAGAAAATACATGTTAGGTATTTGAACCAATTTTGGCAGAGTTGCAGATATGATAAAGATGATTCTCTTATCAGAGGGTACATCTCAAAGCCAGACAACACAGAGCATTTGGAACTCAAATTCAATCGCACAATGTTTTCTCTAGAGTTCAATCAACCAACAAGGGGTCTTCTTGGACTGAAATCATATGCAGAACAACCAACAGACGATGAGCTCTGTCGTTTTGTAGAAATGCTGGGGTATAACACCCACCTAAGGAAGAGAAATGACTTCCGCAGAGGCAGACTACCACCTCTGTGGAACACCTTGTTTTCAATCCTGAACAGATGCCTTACATGGAAGATAGGAAGCATTGATCAGAGCTCGCACCAGATCTTAGCCATCATGTACGGGTTCTACTACGATCTCCCACTCGATTACGCGACCATCATGTTGCAGGAGATCGTCAATACAATTGACAGAAAGAACAACACCAAAAGGGTCAAAGAGAACGATCCTAAGTATCTGCCACCTCTGCAATTCCAAAGGATATTGGGAGTACTGTTTGAACCTCTGCTGATGTTGCAGAACTGGCCAATGGAAGGGCCAATTTCCAAACAGTTCCCAAGGAACAAAAACATCCCCACCGATCATGTAGAGGGCTACACCTACTGCAGACCACTGTCAAAGAAGCTTCTGAGCTATGCCAAGAGCAAAACCCTTAAGCGAGAGTATATACGCGATCATAGGACTCCACAACCGAGTCCTGTGACACCCCCGCGTTTAGGTGTCCCCCTAGGAACAATAGTTGCAGAATCTCTCTCTACAGAAGAAAAGGAGCAGAACTGGTAAAACACATGGCAATCCAACTTAGCTTCATAGCCAAACGAGCCAAGCTAATGGGAAGGAAGTCTTCTTCAAAAGCCTCTGCATCCACCCCAAAAACAAAGAAGAGAAAAACTACAGAAGGCACCTCTACAAGCATAACAAAAGCTCAACCTTCACCTCCTCATGCCACAGAAGTTGGCTCATCTACTCCTCCCTCTTCTTCAAAACAAAAGAAGAGGAAATCAAAGCCCACAGAAGAAGGGGCTCCAAAACAAAAGAAGAGGAAGACCAAAAAGAAGCATAGGAAACAAATAGCTCAAATGTTTACCATAGCAGAAGAGGCAGCTGCAGAAGAAGTTGAAGAAGAGGTCGCAGAGGCCCGGGTCGAAGGATCTGCAGAAGAAGAGACTGCAGAAGAAGAAGTTGCAGAAGAGGGATATCAATCACCTTATCAATCCCCAGATCGATTCACTCATCAAGGAAGCTTAGACGATTTCCTTCTACACCCTGACATTGCTAACACCCTAAATACCATTGGGTGGAATGCACCACCACTTGACCACCACACCACAGAAGAACAAGACTTCTCTATCTCTGGTGTTGACACAACTTTACAAGAGGCTGACAAAACCCCCAGAGCTCAACAGGCTGAAACTCCAAACATTTTGCAGAACCCCTTTATCCAATAGGGATTAGACGTTCACAGAAGGAGTCCAAGCCCAACTACAGAAGAAGGTATAGAAGAGATCGATATGTCAGATGATGCCACTAGGGAGAGGATTAGGCTACAAGCAGAAGCTGAGTGGAATAGAGATGAGGTTATAAAGGCTTTAGATAGAGTGGGAGGAAAAGAAAAAGAAAAGGAAAAAGATGCCGAAGTTGTAGAAGGAACACACCCATCACCCCCTCCCAGTGCAACCCACACTTCTAACACCGCAGGTCTAGCTGCAGAAGATGTTATTGAAAAAGAGCAGCACAGCTCGATCCCTACCCAACCTATCCAGCCATAGGTCACTCTTTCGACCTCTGCGCCCACAGAAACCGGGGAATCCATTCCTAGGGAGTCTCTTCAGATAGACTCACCTACAGTTCGTGATCCATCGCCCCAGATCACACCAGAACACCCTACAGAGGAATTCGTTTCCTCTGCCACGCGCGATTTAGGGCCAAAACTTCTTTCAGAGAGAAGTAGTGAGCACAAAGACGAAGAGACTCTAGACAAGTCTCCAAGTCAATAGAAGAACATTCCGATACCCACCTCTGGAGTGGATTTGGACACTGTTCTTTGCAGAACTTCTGTAGAGATTGAAACTCTTGTTTCTTCTCGAAGATCAGAAGGAAATCCTTCCATTCTCAACGTTCAAACAGGAATGAAAGAAGGTGTCCCAGGAACAGGGACTCACTCTGGAGACGAATGTGTTCCTCCAGAGGTTACCACAGGAACACAAGTATCAAGGGATGAGTTCCAAACCTTTGTCACCTCTGTGAACCAAACCATGAGAGAGTTGCAAAGCTCTTTCAAATCTTTTGCAGAGACAACATCGACGGCCTTGCTGAATCTGAACACCAAAATGGATAATTTGTCCACAGAGGTGAAATCTGCCATTTCCCAGATAAAGTCTTCTGCTTAAACAACTACCACTTCTGCCACCAAAGAATTCGAGAAAGCCGCAAGTTCTGAGTTCAAGGAATCAGTCAAAATTTTCCTTGAACAACGGAACGCACAATACAACAACGCAAAGGGCATTACACCTGCGGATCTACAGAAGGCCCTGCAACAAGTACAAGAAGAAGCAATGTGGAACACTGTGCTAATGCAACCTAAAGACAACATGACCAGAGCACAGCTAACAGAGCTTGCGCAGAATGTGATAAACCAGGTCACAGAAGTCATAGTCTCCTTCACCACTGCAAACGCCAACTATGTTAAAGACTTCAAAGCAAGTGTAGGCAGAATGCGCTTCAACACAGAAGCAGAGCTTGCAACTCTCTTCGGGCTCTGTGATGATGTATGCGCAAAATTGATAGCCGCAGGAGCAGAACTGCCAAAGAAACCCGAAGCTTCTTGTAGAGCAGAGGGTAATTCAGACAAGGGTCAGGATGACTCTGATGATGACCATCCTGGTCCATCAGATCATCCTGAGGGGGAGAATCCAAGGGAGAAAGCTACGAGCAGAGGACTTACAGGTCCTCCAATAGCCGCAGAACCCGTCAACCAAGCCCCATCAGAACAAACCCAACAACAAAAAACTCAACAGACCACAGAGACAACACATATCTCTGTGGAATCAACTGCAGAAGAAACCCATGGACCAGAAACTACTCAACAGACCACAGAGGCAACAACCACCCTGTGGTAATCATCTTGGAAGAAAGTCCAAAAGAAGATCATCCCTCCCCAACTACAAAACCAACAGAAACACCCCAAACCATCCAAAGAAGAAAGTCTATTGCCCACAAACCAAAAAGAGCAAAGACCTATGCTTCTTTTGTTCTGAGAAATATGCACAACACAATGACTGAACGAATGGTGCAAAGAGCAGAAGAAAGACAGAGGTTTACATTAGCTTTCCGAATGGCAAGAAGATTCGACACCACAAAAACCGGGCTCACAGAAGAAGTAACCAAAGAACCTCCAACAGAGGTTACAGAGACAATCAAGCCAACAGAACCAACGCCACAAAAGTCCTCTCAAACACAAGTGTCAAAACCTACAGAGGTAACACCCACCAGTACAACAGAAGCGCCAACACCCAAACCTACAGAGGCAAAAAGTTCTGAACCTCCAAAGGCCAAAGACTACAAGGAAACTAATGAAGAGCGCCTTTGATGCCTTCCAAACTCCAAAGCCTGAAGAAGAGGACTGGGCATATGGATTGAAGCCTCTGTCAGACATTCCACTTACAGGCAGAGATGCAGAAGTTGTTCGACAGATGGAGAGTCATAGAAGACAAGTACCACCACATGGTCCAACATACGAAGAAATGGAAGAAGTGGTATACAAATACCTCTACAAACAACCCTTTCAGAACCTCCATCCAACAGATCAAGTCACAAATCCAAATATCAGAGAAGAATTTGAGAACATCTTCAGCAGAACAAAGCCAAGAACCAGAGCAGAAGTCTTCTCAATCCATAAAATCAAAAAGGTAATCTTCTGCAAGTTCTCCTTTACAAGAACCTATCCAAAGGTCAGGTACAATCTCTATATAGTCAAAAGGGTAAACAATTCAGGAACCACCTTCGCTGATGCTGACATAAGGAATTTGAATCCCTATGATCTACCTGAACTTCTGCAATGGACGAAGGACAACTACAACACAGAGCCAAACACCAGAGCCTATCAAGTGTTGAGAAAAGCAATGAGGGAAAGGCTTCTGATCTACAGTCTGACATACTTTCAGCTATGAAAGGATCTTGGTCTCAAACATCTGAACCTTCGACCACCAGATGATCGCTGCCCACCTGACGCTGTGCCCAACTCAATCATTACAGAACCAAGATACGGGTTAGTATTTCAAAACCCACAAGGCGAAGTTAAACTTTTTGTAACCATGGACTGTCAGAAGTACGCAACCAATACTCTGAACAAGTTCAGAGCAAACCTAGTCAAATACAGAGATACTGAACAAATGGATAGAGATGCTGCAGATGCCTTCATCATAGAAATTGATGCAACAATCCGCTTAAGAGAACTCTGCATCAGTTACTACAATGAGATCAGAGAAGTTGGAAGAGACAACAGAAGCTACAACGATTTCAAAGACGCCAACATCTGATTCTCAAACAAAATCTCTGCAAACCATTTTCAGTTGTATCTTTCATAATACATAAATGTAAAATGCCTCTGGCATATTCTTAATGAAAGAACTTTCGAGGTATTGTTTAACCTCTGCCTTATCTAACTTAGCCTAAAATTACTTCATTGTCAAATTTTTATTTTTCACTACATAGGGGGAGATTGTTAGCTTCAATCTTCCTAATCGTAGACGTATCTAGAAGTAGTGAAAAATAGGCTAAGTGAAGAAAGCCTCTTACAGAGGCTCTGCCATTTCCGAAAGATCAAGGTCAGAAAGCTATAGAAGTTACAGAGGAAAACAGAACCTCTGTGATACGCTCAATAGAAGACCAATGACTCGGAACCTGATGAAGACTGCTCTACAGAAGACCAAACCTCAGAACCTCTGTAACCCTTTACAGAGCCTCTGTGGTTTATGATAAAGACTTGGAAGATATTTTATATCTTGCTACTGTTACTGGATCCGTTCATCAACTTGCATGGAAGCGTGCCCTGTCAAACCTCAACACGTGTCAAGCTCTGAATGGATTCAATAGGGCTTAGTACAACATAGACGTCTGCTCTATTTAATGCAATACAACACGTACGTCTGCACCATTAAATGCAATACAGCATGGACAACTGCTCATGCCATCCGTTCTACTATTCATGTTGTCCGTTCTATAGTAGCTCATACTTTATGGTCTCCTAGAGTAGTATAAAAGGAAGTCTCTTGTTTAGATCTTCCTTAAGAATCTGAGTTTAATACTTATGCTTTATATCGTCAAACCTGTTTAAGTATTGCACTCTCACACACACACCAAACAGTTCTTAATCTGTTCTTGGTGTTCTTATTATATATATCGAATGACAGTAATCTTCAAGATATCATTTTGTTCTTAAATACTGTTTCTTTATACTGTGTGATATAAAGTCTATCAAACATATCTGTTAGTTCTCTAAACATGCTTCCGCATCAAACATAAACTCGAACTAATAGATATGTTAATCTTATCTAAGCGAATCTGGGATCCAACAGTAGCAACCTTGTAGCAGTTGAAGTAGTCATTTAAGAGATACTTCTTATTCCTTTGATAAGAATAATTTAAAGGTTCATAACAAAATGGAAGTTGCATTTTAGACGTGCGTCCGCGTTTGTATTCCTCGGTTTCCTCTTCTTTTTCAGGTTCAAGAAGACCAGTCCATTTTATTGCATATTCCAGAAATACTTTATCTATCCCAAAACAGGCAAAGTCATACAATATGGGTCTTTTAGATATACCCTTTTTCAAATAATGAGGGTTATCGTATCCAATGCCCCAATCTTTATTAAAGTACGTGAACTCCTTTGGTTTATTGATGAAAATGGTCTGATCAATTTGACCTCTTTTATGGATTCTGGTTTCAAGATCAATAATTTTAGCAACATACTCCTTGTGTTGAATTTGAAGAGCAGAACATTGATAAACAACTTTTGCTTTCTCATTCATACACTGATCAAACTGAGACTGGAGATCAGATAGTTTGGCCCTTAAGTATTTGGGTGCTATTGAAAGATTTTTGCATTTCTACTTTTAAATAACATTTTTAGACTTATATTTTTCAGTTATTTTTTGTTGAACCTCTAGCTTTTTGGTTAGAGACCTAATCTCAAGCTGTTGTTCTTTAGAAGTGGCTTTAAAGGAATCTTCCCATTCAACAAGTGATTGCATTTGATTCAAAAGTCTTGTTGAGAAGATTCACATACCTGACTTGACCTTTCTTCATCAGCTGGAGAATGATATCCCATGAAAGCATTTACACCATCAGAATCGCTTTCATCATCTGAACGACCCAACCAATAGTCGTCTTCCACAAACAGTGCTGTTCCAGCTTCCTTCTGCTCTATCAGTGCGAGCTTAGCCTTGTAATAATGAGAATTCTTTACAGCAGGCTTCTTACAATCTTTGGCGAAGTGACCAAGCTTTCCGCAGTTGAAACAAGTCACTGGTTCATCTTTCTTCTTACTTTCACCTTTCTCCGTCTTCTCCTTCTTTCTCAGATTTATCTTGCTCATCAGCTTTCTTCTTTCCCTCATACTTGTCTTGATAATCATGGCGCTTGTTAGAGGAGGTGGAATAGCGCTGATTATTAGACGATGGCTTCTTATAGAACTGTTGTTGTTGGAACGATTTGGAAAGAAGGGCTATCGCTTTCTTGAAATTAGAGACTTCACCATTAGAATTGTTGTCTTTCTTTTCTTCAGGTTCTGACTCAGAAGAGCTTTGCTTTTGATGACGTTTGGAGTGGCGGACTGAAGATTTCCCATGTTTGGAGGACATGAGTGCTAAAGGATCAACAGGAGGTTTGGTGTAACACCCCATATTTTATACCCTTGTGATTTTAGAATAAAATGAGAATTTGGTGGCCAAAGTGTGAAATTGGAAACTTATGTGCTCGAGAGTATGAAATTTGAAATATAAATCCGATGTAAAACCCTCATTCTTCATTTGTTGTCGGCTGAGAATTGGGAAGAGAAGAGAGCTCAACCATTGTTGGGAGGTGAGGAAGAATGATGGTTTCAGGAAGAGTTACAACTTCATCTTCTTCAAGGTATGGTTAAACTCCCTTCTTTCTCATTATGTGGCTAGTATGGTTGGTGTTTAAGGTTTTGATGAACCATGGGATTGGGAATTTCTAATCATTGGAAAAAGAAACAAATTATTTTGGGAGTGATTCCCTTATGTTTTGGATCAGATCATTGAGAAACCTCTTCATCTTTGATAAACAATCTTCATTCTTGTTGTGGAAGGGATTTTGAGTTTTTGTGTTTTGAAATCATGAATCATTGGATGGATTTTAGATGGATTTTGTTAGATTAAATGGTGTTTTGTGGTTGGGTATTTGTGGGGGAAGGTTTAGAACATCCATTATTTCATTTTGGAGGCTTAAAATCGTTTTGGAATGAATTAGGGTTGAGAAAGGGTGAGTTTTCGGATGAAATTGAAGTGCAGGTGCTCCGCGCTAGTTTGGTGCTAGTGAACTAGCGCCAGAAGTAGCGCCATTTTTCTGTCCAGTGCCCCGCGCTCTTTGTGGCGCGAGTTGGCTAGCGCGGGCAGTACCGTCGGGCATTGTTTTGCATTTTCGGGGTTCGTTTCGCGTACGGTTTGAGGATATGTTTGTGGTATCACCTAAGGGTTGTTTTGGGGTTTATTAGGAATGGATTTGGGACATAATTATATTGTTTAACACCATTCTTGTGGCGTCCAATTCAGGTGTTCGGTTTGAACAAACGAAGGTTTCGGAGTGTGTGTCGATGTGCTAAGGCTAAGGTGGGTTCCCTTACCTTCTCTGTGTGAATAAAATGTTTTACGAAAGGTTTTCATAACTGATTATGGTTACGAGCATGTTGATCTGATTAAACTTTTTGAAAGGTTTTATATTACGTGATGTGAAAACGTTTATTAAAGCATGCGAGTTGTTTATACGTTCATTTCTACGTAATTATTGATTGCATGTTGTTGGGATGTTGTTGTTATGTGCGGAGTCGGGTTGCACAGTGGGGGAACTATTATTGATGCCCGAATGTCGTGTTTGGCTTTGTAAGGTGATGAATGTCGTGCCTGGCTTTGTAAGGTGATGAATGTCGTGCCTGGCTTTGTAAGGTGAATGTCGTACTTGGCTTAATAAAGTGATGAAAGTTGAGACCACTGTTCAATACCCTTAAGTGGATTCGAGCTTTTGAATTGGAATTTCTGTTTATTGTTATAACGGTTGAATGTTTTGTACTACTGTTTGTGTGGAACTGTTTTAAAGAGGGAATTCACTAGACCTCATGGTCTAACCCTCGCTTTTCAAAAACTAAAACCATTTTCAGGTGTTAGTCATGTATGGAGTTTCGTCTGATGTTGATGGAAGGTCATGTCGTGGTAGAAGAGCTAGAGGCTAGTGACGACTTGTAGATTATCGTCGGGCTTCCTGTAGTATCTCGGTTGTGAAGGTGTTTCCGCTGCGAGTTTAGAGTAGAACTTATGTAAATGATTTTTGTTGGGACCGTTTTTGGTTGTAATATTGTTTAATGTTATTTTATGGAATTTGGGTTGTTACATTTGGAAGCAGTCTTCTTCTTAGCTAGAAGTTCCATTACCTCATCTTCATCTTGGAGAAGCATTTCATACAACTCGTGAATGCCGACCTTCTCCATTAAGTAGTTGTGTTTGACATGAGACGCAAACACTTTCCACTCAGGCAGAAGGTTGTTGAGAAACTTCAAAGCATTCTCAGTGTTAGATCGAGTGATCTTGTTCTTGTGGAGCTCATTAAGAAGTAGACAGAACCGTTCATGAGTTTGACAGAGGGATTCGCCGGAGCGTTGTTTAAAGCTTTCAAACTTGGTGATTGAGCTATTTATCTTCAGCTGATTTCCAACTTTGCTTCCACGCATCATCTTCTCCACTTGATCCCACGTACCTTTAGCTTTCTCTTTATAGCTATCTATGGTTGTATAAATCGCGTTTGGAAGGGATTGGATAAGATATCTCTTTGCATGCTTTTCACCATCAAGCATGCCTCTTTCATTGTCGGTCATGTCGGTGAGTGACTTAGGCACGGTGCGAGTTTCACCATCTTCTGTAGCTGGTGGAATTGTCTTCATGGGTGTAGGAATTGACCCATTTTCTAACGCTCACCAAATGTACACATAGTTGTCCTTCGACTCGATAAAGATTTTGAACCTGTCGCGCCACTGGCTGTACTCTCCTTGATAGAGGCAAGGAGGTTTGGTGTCGGTACCGATTGCTAGAGCGTCACGAGAAGACATCTTTGGTTGCAACGGAGTGATCGTCAGACGAATTGATTGATTCAAAGTGTAAGCCTAACGCAAGGTACTAAGAGTGGAGTCCTAGCGCAGGTTCTACGACTGATATGAACTAGGAACATGTTAGAATTCAATAAACTGAACTTACCGGATAGGAATCCGGATGAGATATCTGATCTGGAAGTGTCCGGATCAGAGTTAAGTGAAAGCAGTTCAAAGCAAACAGAAGTATCCAGATAAAATAGAAGAGTTCGGACAGCTTGAGGTTTCCGGATAACAAATGTTACCGGATGGCAAAAGTGTCCGAATAAAGTAGATAAAAACAATACTTTCCGGATGTTTAATGTTTCCAATTAAAGTACTTACCGGATGAAGTTCTTACCGGGTAGGATGGGATTCCGGTTGAAATTGATTACCGGATACCTTGAGTTATCCGGAAAGATTGCTTTACCGGAAAGTTTGGATTTCTGGAACAAATTTACCCGGAAATATTTGAATTATAATACTTACCCGGAAAGTGTGGACGTACCCTGAAAGGATAACACAAACGTTCGGAAAGTATTACTACTATCCGGAAAGTGCGGATGGGTTGGTCCGGGAACTGCGGCTGTGGGTTTCCAATCGATTGGGAATCGACTAGGGTTGCTCAAAAATGTTCCTGAAAGATTAGGAACACTACCAAACACAAAAATAACACTACCTAAATCGATTTTGAAGCAAATAGAACACGTTTTGATGGTAAAGGTTTGATTTTTAGTAAAGTACACAACCAAAACTTTTGAACTTTGATTTGCTTAAAAATCACTCAAACGATCGAATTAGGATATGAAAAATTGCAGAATCACTCAAAACAATGATACTAACAATACCCAATAAACAAAATCGATCAATTTTACCAGAATCAAAATCTTGATATTCAATCAAGAACACAGACGTGAAAAACTAGAAAACTTACCAGAATTCAATGTCAGCACTTTGAATCAATTTTGTCCGTCTGCTCTGATACCAATTGATAGTCTCAGATCCGTGCAACGAACAATGCAATCAATAGATTTAAACGATGATTACGATTTCAACTGGTCATCCAATTTAGCTTTTAAAGAGAGTGTTTACAATATGAGAGTAGAAAGCAAATGAACAACTAGCCTATTTTCTAAGGCTAATACACTTTATATATTTCGGGCCCGTGGTTAACAAGCCCACGACCCGCTTACTAAATAAGCTCAAATTAAAGATATACAATAAAGACCCTTGAACTTCTAATCAACCAATTAATTACCCTAACAGTGGTCTTATAGCAGTTGCGGGCGAATTTCGGCTCACTTTTGATCTCCTGGATTCCCCACGGCGTAGGGAACTTCATGGTCTGATGGTACATCGAAGGGACGTCTTTCATTTCATGGATCCACGGTCGGCCTAAGATGATGTTATAGGCGGACGAGCAATCAATGACGTTGAATTTGGTCTGCTTGTTGATTCCTCTGGCATAAACAAGCATGGTTATCTCTCCAAAGGTACACGTCGCGTCTCCATTGAAACCGACCAAAGTTGTCGAGCGTCGGGTGATTTCCGATTGATCGATTCCCATGGCTTTAATGGTATCAAGAAAGATTACGTTCGTTGAACTGCCTCCATCGACCAAGACTCGTCGGGTTAAATAATTACCAATCGTGAGTTGAATGATCAACCCCTCATGTTGCTTTTGATACGAGTCACCGAGGTCGTCTTGGTCGAACATGAATTTCATGGTTTCTAACTCCAGATCTCCTTTGGGTCTAGATGAGCGCGGGATAGGCCGATCGTCAGGTGCCTGGCTGGCATGACGTTTGGCTACGGAATATGTCAGACTGCACACGTCGGAACCACTAGTGATGCAGTTGACGGCCATTGCAGCTCGGGGGTTGGCGGTCGATTGTCGTTAACTGGAGTAACGACATCATCGATGATATCCTTGAGATTTCCCTTCGAGACGTGATATGCTAGCTCTTTTTTTGAGAGCTATGCAATCATCTATCGCATGACCATGGTAGACATGGAAGTCGCACCACTTTGATTTATCTTTCTTATCGTCGTCTTTGTCGATCTTCTTCGGCCATCGGATGGTCGTCTGGACGCTCTTCAGAGCCTCGACCAAGTCCTTAGTAGTCCCTTTGAATCCGTAGGAGGATGTCTTAGAGTACTGAGGAAATTTTGTCGCAGTCTTGAACTCCGCTTTCGTCTTGAATCGGACGTTCGAGGTTTGTCGTGCAGATTCTGGCTTGGATATTGCTTTTGTCTTGAACTCTGGCTTCTTTACACTTAACGATCTTTTGTCTTCGGTATGCTTATGGCGAAAGGCAGGGTCGTCCTCTACCCTCATATACGCTAGGGTTCTTGCTCGGACGTCTTTAAAATTCTCTGGGGGATACTTGGTCAAATCGGTGTACAAACCCGAACTATCGTCTAGACCGCGTTTAGAGGCTCCGATCGCGGTCTTGACATCACAGTTGCGGACACTAATCATCTCTACGTTGAACCTATTGAAGTAACTTCGAATAGATTCATTGGCCTTCTGCACGACATAATACAAGTCGCTGGTCTGGTTCTCCATCATGCGATTGATGGCGAACTGCTGGGAGAATTGGTAGACTAACTCAGCAAATGACCCGATAGATTTGGGTTTGAGGTTAATCAACCATTGGAGGGCAGGACCTGTAAGGGTCGTCCAGAAACTCTTGAGTATACAAACTTCTTGATACATATGCAGGATCGAGACCGTCCACATTAGCTGCTTACATTGCTCGATGTGCTCTGTCGGATTGGTCACCCCCGAATACTTGGGCGTGAAAGAGGCGATGTTATACTTCTTCGGGCACGATGACGTCTGAAATCCTTAGCGAGGCACGATGTCGACGGGCACGGCTGCCCCCGATAGCTTAGCAAGAAATGACAAGACACGCTCATTTTGGTCTTCTAACATCTTCAACCGCTGAGCGACAGGGTTGTTTGGATCGGAAGTCACAACTGTTGGAGGGTTAACTCCCGAACTGGTGCCGTTTCTGTACGACGAGCCACTAGCGTCCCCATTGAAAGGGACAAAGTACGGCTGGGACCCATTGTTCATGGGTGGTGGCCTCAAATGTTGAGGAGGAACTGGCCCAAACTGGGGATTTGAGATGAACGACCCTGGCTGCTGATTCTGCATGAATAGGCCTGGCTGCTGACTCTGGCCGATCGATCCTGGTCCTGGATTCTGGACGAATGGACCCGAACCTGGATTTTTGACGAAGGGCGTGGACCCTGGATTCTGAACGAACGATCCTGGACCCGGATTCTGAACGAATGGTCTAGGAGCGTTCTGTAGTCCGAATGGATTTCTTAGTCGCACGATTTCTTCGGCTGCCCTTCGACTTTTATCAGCAAGGGCATCGATCTGACGACGTGCATTCTCAATCTTCCAATGCATCTGGGTAATGATCTTCTCTTGGTTTCCGTTGCTTGCCATTTTCCTGAAAAATAGAAGAGAGGAAACTCCAAGAAAACGTTAGTAAAACACACGTTTGTCGAAGATTTTTGTTAGATGAGGTCCCACGGATGGCGCCAAACTGTTAATGCCAAAAATCGTCCAGAAGGATAACATAAGGTTGATTGTGCAACTTAACAACTAAAGAACGAAATCGTTCAACAAAGCAATGCGATAAAGACAGAAAAAGTAAATAAGACAAAGATTTTGGTGAAGCGGGTAAAACCTCAACGAGAAAAAAACCCGCGGACGCCTATGATGGTCGTCGCTGCACTATGGTCGCCAAACAGGGGAGATGTCCTTGTGTTACGGATGTCGAGAGTACAATGATTACAATACAAATGATGGGAATGAAATAATTTGTAAAGTAGACAAGTGTATTGAACGTAAATACGAGTGCGTCGTGCGTAGAAACTTAATGTCGTGTGTATAAGTCGTGCGTCGTGAGCGATCTTTTGAGAGAGAATTCTTTGCTTTGAGTGCCTTTAGTACTCTGTGTGTGATTCCAGACTTCAGAGATGCGCAAATGGTGATTGAGCCTTTGTATTTATAGACTTCGAGTGCTTTAATTGATTCCTTAAAAGCTTCAAATAACGGTCGTAACTGACACTGAATTTAATGCTAGTAATGGTCTTCGTCGGTTATGGCCGTTGGTCATTAATGACATTGATCCTGCATTAAACACCGAAATCGTAATAGTAATATCACATGTTAGTCGGTCAAGGTCGTGAGGTTCCATACGACGGTCGTGTGTCGTGAGTAACTTTCGATTTCAACTTTGGTCAAGAGATAAAGTGTTTATGATTTTACTTTATTATGGAAAAGTGTAATAAATGTTCTCCCTGTTTTAGTCGTGGTCGAGACTGATGAAATTTTACCCAAACAAAAAGCCATACTCTATTTAATTAAAAAAATAATTAGCTATAATTATGGAGAAAAACGGTGGCTATAGAAAGGGAGTGGTTGAACCTCTTTTTTTTATTGTTATTATATATATATATATATATATATATATATATATATATATATATATATATATATGTATGTATGTATATAGCCATAAGTTCAATAGAGAAGTGTAAATATTTAGAGAAATAGAGAAGTGATCATGTCCCTTGGATTAAATGATCTGATTTTTATCACGGGAGGGTAATTTGGTAATTAATGTCATACGGTTTAGAATCAAATTGAAATAAAACAGATCCTTTCCTTAATAAAATTCGATCGTATCCTTATTAGCTCTCGTTTATCAATCTATTTCAATTTTATCGATCCAAACTCTTGATTTGCTCTCGTTTTCTTCTTCTGTCTCAAAAATTAGGTTTTTATAAGAGATTGATCAATCGTAATATAACGTCTGATTCGGTAACCGTTGTTGATCATGAAGTCGATCAAGAAGTTGATCAATTATCGAATGATGAAGATTTGTTTGATGAAGAAGAAGGTATTGTGATTTAATTTTATGTTCTTTTACTGTTTTTTCGATGTAGATGTGATTTGATGAAGATGAATTGTAAATAATTAATCGTTCAAATTGAAATTTGAACAATTTTAGTTTTTTTCAAACTTTTTGAGTTATAAATTGAATATGAACATTTGTTTTATGTCTGTTATAAACATTGTTGATTGATATATGAACTTGATTAATTTAGTTTGATTTGATTTTTGAATGTGTGTTATTATAAAACATTCATATATGAATTTAATTGAACGTTCATATATGAATTATTTTGTTTCGTAGTTCATTAATTAGTTAGTTGTAAATAATTAAATTTATTCATATATGAACATTCGTTGAATTCTGAGTTGCTTTTAAAAAATTTAAAGTTTAAAGCATTCATATATGAATTGTTTGTATTGTTATAAAACATTCATATATGAACATTTGTTGAATTGATTTAAAAATGTTTATAGTATAAAACATTCATATATGAATTATTAGAATTTCTATAAAACGTTTATATTATGGGTATTGTAACAAAAATTCTTATATGAATATTTGTTGAATTACTTTAAAAATGTTTATAGTATAAAACATTCATATATGAATTGTTAGAATTGTTATAAAACATTCATATATGAATTATTTAGTTTACGTATTACTTTTATTTAAAAGAATTAAATACATTCATATTTGAACATTTTTAACATTATTTTTATAATGATGTTGTAGGTTCAAATCATTGTTTGTCATCTACAAATGTTGTTCATCAATTAGTTTTTTCACTGTCTGGTTCGAAGTTTTGGATACCGAATGTGCATGTGGATTTGAAGCCAAGAGTAGGTATATTTTTTCAGTCTGTTCAGCAGGGCATTTCAATGTATGAACGGGATGCTCAGAAAGGGGGTTTTGATGTTAGACTTTCAACAACTGTTAATGGTAATCATGGTATTGTCAAGATAAGGTATGTTGTGTGTAGTAAGGAAGGGGATCCACCAAAAAGGAGTTTTAATACGGTTCATGATAGTATTGAAGGTAAAAATCACCGTAATTCAAATACGAAGAAGACAGGTTGTAGAGCATGCATTAGGTTGCGTTTTGTACCTTCAAAATCATTGTATGAAGTTTATTATTTTGAAGAGAAACATAATCATATGCTTCTTGATGAAAATGAAATGAGTATGTCTAGAAAACAAAGGCAGTTGTCTTTAACCGATCAAGTGTTTATTCACAATGTTGCTAGTTGTAATATTGGTGCCACGAAGGTGCATACGTTGCATATGTCTTTGAAAGGGGGTTTTGATGTTTCTGGTTGCACTGTTGATGATTATAAGAACTTTAGGAGGGATTTGAATGCATTTGTTGGTGATGGTGATGGTGAAATGGTTCTTTCTATGTTGGAAGATAGATCAAAGGATGATTCAGGATTTTCTTTTGAATATAATCGGCAGGATAATCAGTTATGTGGTATTTTTTGGGCTGATGAAATTGCTGGGCTGAATTACCAAGAATTTGGAGATGTTATTTCATTTGATGCTACGTTCCACACAAACCAGTATAGAATGGTGTTTGTTCCATTTACTGCTATTAATAATCATAAAAAATCTATTACTGTTGGTGCAGCTTTGTTGTCGGGTGAAACTCTTGATAATTTTAAGTGGCTTCTTGAGGCGTTTTTGAACATTGTGGGAAGCAGCCTAGTTTGGTTCTAACAGATCAGTGTTTGGCAATGAAACAAGCTATTCCATTGGTTTTTACTGAATCACGTCACAGATTATGTATGTGGCATATCATGGCCAAAGTTCCAAACAAGGTTAGTATCTGTTCATATATGAATTCTTAATTAGTTATTAAAATTTTAATGTGAACACATAGTTCATCATAAATACATTTTCAAATATGAACTTGAAGGTTCATATATGAATACAAAGGTTCATAGTAAATACAAAGGTTCATACTAATTAGAATTATATATGAACACCAAGGTTCATATATGAATTATATTCATATATGAACACCAAGGTTCATATATGAATTATATTAAATAAATTAAATTTCATATATGAATCATTATTTAGAGTATTCTATTAATTTTGTAGGTTAGCACAGAGATATATAGGGAGACAGATTTTAACATACGCTTTAATAAACTTGTTTGGAATGTTCAATTGGAGCCTGAAGAATTTGAAACTATATGGTTGGATTTGATTAGTGAGTTCAAACTTCAGAAAAGCAAATGGTTTTCACACATGTTTCGTATTCGTCAACGATGGATTCCTGCTTATTTCAAGTCTATTCCTTTTTGTTCATTGATGAAAACTACATCAAGGTCCGAGAGCATAAATTCATTCTTCAACAAATTTGCTCACCATGGTAATAACTTTGTCACATTCATGCTTGCATTTGAAAATGCAATGCGTAAGCAAAGAAATTCTCAATGTAAGCTTGACCATGCGACAAAGACAATTGTTCCTCATATGTTCACTCCGAAAGCAATTGAGAAACATGCAAATGAAGTTTACACACGGGCTATGTTTTTGGAAGTTCAAAAGGAAATTAATAAAGGAGCATGGTAGTGTGTTCAACAAAATGTTGTTGAAAAGGATAGATGCCAACTTTATACAATTTTGCAAAATGACAAAGATTCTAAAAGGAAGAAGTTGTTCAAGGTAAAAAGAATTAATAATATATGCATATTTATTATTATTTATTAACACAACTTACGTTTTTCATGTTCATATGTGTTGTAGGTTGTGTGGAATCAACTGGATTCCACATTTGAATGTGAATGCAATCATTTTGGTCAACATGGATTTTTATGTCGTCATGTTTTCAAAGTTTTAATGAATGAGAACTTCAATCAGATACCGGAGAAATATATATGTCGACGATGGAGAAGAGACTTGATGTGTTTCAATCTTAGACACATTTCATGGAGACAAGGCGATCCAAATGGTGAAATGGCAAGAATTTGCTATGATGCACAAGCATCTTTGGATTATATTTTGATGAGTCTTAGAAGTGATAAAAAGAAGCTTAAAGAGTTTGCAGAGAAGATTCATTGTTTGAAAGCTGAGGTTGATGCTAATATTCCTTACCAAAGCAAATTTGAAAAGAAGAAAGAGACGATAAGAAATCTTATTGGTGTTAATAAACCAGAAAAAATAGATATCCAGGCACCATCAGGCATCCGCAACAAAGGATGTGGAACAGGAAAACGTTTGATCGGTGCAGGTGAGAAAGTTGCAATAAAGAGTCAAAAGGCTAAGCGATTGTGTAGAAATTGTCAAGAGTTGGGTAATCATGATTCTCGAAACAGCCCATTGAAGAATGTTAATGATTAGATACATAGTCTAGGTTACTTTTTAACTCTATGATTACTTTTTATAGTCACAATTTAAATAATAAATGTTGATTGATTTTTTAATGAATAATATATTAACATGCATATACCTGAACGTTCATATATGAAGTTTCGAAATATATTAACATTCATATATGAACGTTCATATTTGCACTTTCGAATACCTGAACATTGATATTTGAACATTCAAATATGAACTTTCGATTATATGAGCATTCATATATGAAGTTTCAAAATATATTAACATTCATATATGAACGTTCATATTTGCACTTTCGAATACCTGAACATTGATATTTGAACATTCAAATATGAACTTTCGATTATATGAGCATTCATATATGAACATTCATATTTCCACTTTCTAATATGTTAACATTCATATTTAAACATTCATATATGAACGTTCATATTTGCACTTTCTAATATGTTAACATTCATATTTAAACATTCATATATGAACTTTCGATTATATGAGCATTCATATATAAAATTTTGAAATAAATTAACATTCATATTTGAAATTTCATATTTGCACTTTCTAATTTGTGAACATTCATAGATGAACATTCATATATGAACTTTCGCATTCATATATAAACATAAAAGTTCATATATGAACTTCAATGTTTAAATATGAACAAAAAGGTTCAAATATGAATATTTTCTGATATACGAACTCAAGAGTTCATATATGAAGTTATATAAACTTATATGAACACGAAGGTTCATATATGAACAATAAGGTTCATTTATGAAAAATAAGGTTCACATTAATATATAAACAACCAATAAATAGACCAAAACAGATCAAAAATATTTTTTTATAAACTATATATTACCACCAAAATTACAAACATTCAACATACAGGTACCATTGTTTAAAAATATCCAAACCAATCAACCGAAACAACCAAAACAACCATAATTGTATCTTCATGCTATCATTCTAGCAAACCTTCAACCATCATACACAAACAAACCACCATAATTGTACAATAAAGTATTGTTTTTAAAGCATACAACCATCAAACCCAACCATCAAATGTATGTTGCCAAATGTATCAAACCCAACCAATCACTTACAACATATCTTGTCTCTGCTTCTTCAGTGTCTTTGCCACCGATTCCATGTATTTTTTCTTTGCTTCATTGTATGAATCAAACTCATTTGTTTCTGCTATAACCTTCTCCCTATGTAGATTATTCTCTGAAAGTAACAATTTTGTCACATACTTGTATCGTAAGCGATAAATTTGTTGTTTCTGAGAGTTTGTCTTTTTTTGAAATCCACACTCCCACTTCTGAATATCTTGTCCAAGGTATGTCTCCATATGCCTCATTATGAATATCCCACAGTCAATTTTGTTTGATTCAGAGCACCAGTTCATTATATATCTTTCCGGTTGAAGTGGTGCTATTGCTTTTGCTCTGGGATGGTTAACGGAACTCAAGTATTCAACGAATAATCGATGCTGCATAATATTTTTATTATCATAAGTAAAGTTTATAATATATTCGTTTATTAACTTACAAAAATTTAAACATTAGTAACTTTACCAGAATGAACGGAACATCTCCATATTTGTTTGCAATAGATACTTTCGTTGACATGTTGTCTATAATGTAGATTTTTGGGTGCTTGATGTTGTATACAATCAAAAAATAGTGGCTTGATTGTATGATGGGGAAGAAAACCTGTTTTCATTATACATAATCAGAATCTTTACAATTTCAGACAATTTTTTATGTTTTGTATATAATTTAGATACGTACCAGATCATAATCCCTCAGAGTTGTCAAATCTTCATTATTCTTGAATACTTGTCTAATGTTTGAATTGAAGTTATTGAAACTTTCTTCTGGGGTGTTAGTTTTTTTTAGGACCCCATCCGGCTAGGTAAACAAAGTAATTATATTTTAATTTTTGATTTTCAGAACAAATTATATTCGTATATGAACAAAACGATTCATATATGAATCCAAATGCTAAGATTCATATTCAATTCATATATGAAATATAAAGTATTAAACATTCATATATGAATTATAAAGTATAAAGTATTAATGATTCATATATGAAGTATAAAGTATTAATGATTCATATATGAATTATAAAGAAATTCAACTACTAACATTTAATCATTTGAACACCAAACAAAAGAAATTCAACTTTATGAAATGTAACAAATATTTCCATCAAGTGAAATCAAATGTATGCGTTTGGATTCAAAAACAAGACATCATCGCATATCGAGTTACAAAATGTTCAGTTTCAACTCCTTTATTAAATCTATTTGGTGTGCTAGCATGCGAAATATGATTAGCAACAAGCAAATGCACCTCTAAAACCTATAAGAATACTTTGCTCTTACTCACACTATTTGTCCAAAAACAGAATTTTCACAAATTTACAGGTTTATCGCGACTTTGTATTTTCCCCAAGTTTCAAGAGATGTGTGCTCTTAGGCATCTTTTCATATTGTGCACATTGGCAACTTTTATTATGTGCTCATCGGCATCTTTTATAATCAAACAGTTTATTAAGACTAAGATACACCGTAAACGTAACTTTCTAACTGGTCCTATACCAGGATTTGGGTCAGCCGATCCCAGACCAGTTGGCCTTAGGGGCTAGGTGACAAGCATCCCTTGGAACTTACTCTCCCGAACCAGAAAGGCTACATCGATATACCTTAATCCCATCTGTACCAGTAGAACATGGCTTTCTACCTGGTTCTATAGCAGGATTTGGGTCAGCCAATCCCAGATCAGTTGATCTTAGGGGCTAGGTAACGAGTACCCCTTGGGACTTAATCTCCCAAACCAGATAGGCCACAGGCACAGACTATCAAACTGAATGATTTTATTATATATATATATATATATATATATAATATTATTTTTTTTATTATTATTATAGCATCTCAATCACTTAGTTCAAAAATGTAGTGCTTCTCCCATATGTTCGTTTCCATTCATGATTAAAACGAATAGGATTTGTGAGCATTGTATTCTAAATAAGTCTAGATTTACACAATTTTGCACTTATATCAAAATCTCAAATATGTTTCGCTGACCTTTCGACTTATTTCAGAAGCGAAAGTAGAAACAAATATAACTCTGACGATACAAAAATGCTCGTAAAATCATCCTTAACACACATTTTATTCATTGAATGAAAAATTGAAGAATTTTTCACTTCATTGAATTAAATTTGTGAAGGTTCAACCTTTCAACGTTAGTAGACATAAAATATAACACAATGTTACCTTTAAGCACATGTCCTAAAAATAGAAAGATATGACAGTGAAAGGATATCACCTGATAAGTACGAGTTCTAAACTGATATGTTTAGAAGTCATAGCCTTTGAAGTACGGGTCCTGAATTGATGTATTCAGAAGCCATTACCGTTGAAGTGCGGGTTTTGAACTGATTTGTTCAAAAGCCATTACCGTTGAAGTGCGGGTTTTGAACTGATTTGTTCAAAAGCCATTACCGTTGAAGTGCAGGTTTTGAACTGATTTGTTCAAAAGCCATAGCCGTTGAAGTGCGGGTTTTGAACTGATTTGTTCAAAATCCATTGTCTTTTATCTTTCCCCCCCTACAAAATACCAAAAGATTTGTCATTAATCACATGTATAAAAAAAAGATAATAAACTCCCTGAAAATATGTGATGTTCAATATCTTCTTGAGTGCACAAGTACTTCATCTTCCGAGAGTTCAACGCTTGTCTCTAAATCTGCAAAACAGATTAAGTAGATTTTGGTACCCAACGAGTCTTGGGTCCTGACACGTTAAGCGGAGCTCTATAAGAAGGAAAATGGTAATTACCATACCAATATTGAACATAATTATTATTAACAAAATCATTATTTCAGCAATAAGAATTAACAAAAGAATTAACTTTCGTTGTAAAATTCTTATTTGGAAATGATGATTTTGGTACATCTTTTCCAGGAAATTTACCTTTTACCTTCCATTGCATGTTGACTCTTTTGTAGGAAGGAAGATCAGCATAGTATTTGGAAGACATATCCACATAATGCTTGTAGAAAATGTTAGAAGGACGCATCGGACATTCTGAAAAACACTCGGAGTTGTTGAACGACCTCACTTAGTCTTTTAAGGCATTTCGTTCCTTTGTCATCAACTCGAGTTTCTTCCGAATATCACAATTCACCCTCTTTTCCTTCATGATATCTGTAGATAAACCCGCCAAATTCTTCATGAGTTTATGAATTTCTTGCTGAAATATCTTCCGTTCTACAGAAAAATCATCCTTTACGCTCCTTGCTTGAAACTCAGCTTTCTTTCTCTTTTCTAACTCACTTCTTTCCAAATCCAACTCCTCTTGCAGTTCAGAAATTTTCTCTGAAAGCTTCCCATTCTTCACTTCAAACTCTTTCCTTTTAACCTCAAACTCGGCTCTTTCCTTCTCCACCTTTTGCTTCTCTAAAAATAATACTTTCTGAAAATCTGAGTTCTGCTTGGAAAGTCTTTGGAATTGGAGTTCAAAAGCTTTGTTATCTTCACAAGCTTTAGTCTTCATCTTCAATTCCTTTTCAAGATCCGAAATTCTTAGAGCTAGACCCTCTCTTTCTTTCTTATGTTCTTCTCTTTCATCTTTTATTAATTTTTCTAAATCTGATAGTCTCTTTGTAAGCTCAGTAATCTTCTCAGAATCTTCTATCACATCCTTCATGTCTTCCTTTTTCTCTAAATCAACTTTCTTTTCTTCCGCTTTTGACGATTCCTCTTTGTGAATTTCTGATGTTGTCTGATTTGTATCCCCCTTATCGGCATTCTTCACTTTCTTTACCCTGAAATCAACATACGATCCATGCATTAGCTTCGTTAATTCCTTCCAACACAACATAGGATTATTTTTGAAAGCATTTAATCGAGCACAAGTATATTGTGGAAGTTTGGAAATAACAAGGATCAAATATGATGTTGCATCTTTATCAGCTCTCTTCCGATATATCTCTTCTTTAGTAAAATCTTCTTCCCGTTTATAAAGGATCAACGGGCCTTCGGTGAAAGATTTTATCATTAAATCTCCATTTTCTCTTCTCGAAATGAAATCCATGAAGTCGACCGTCCATTTCACAAAATCCGAATCCTTGTTAAGCATCGGAGGACGATTAACTGAAACTTGATAAGCCATGATAAACAGTAAGAAAGAGCTTAATTTGAACCGATAGTAAGGACAGAAATGAACAGTAAAGTTTGACCGAACAGTACAAAAAAAATTTATATAAAACTTTTTCTTGAAAAACTCTTAAAATGTATGAAATACACTATAGAAAAAATTTCATTATAAAAACTCTTAATTTGTCAGAAAATTTGACCAAGTGTAAGTTTTCGCAAGCAACAGTTGCGAAAACCACCAGTATGCGTAAGCTGAAGAAACGAACAACCAAAGTTTTCGCAAGCAAAAGTTGCGAAAAGTTAGACTTCGAAAATCTTGAAGAGATCTGAGGTATGCGTGACAGATGGATACGCAAAGTTACTGTTTGCGTTTCTTTGGCTTGCGAATAGTTACTGTTTTCGTGACTTTGAGTAGCGAAAAGTTACTGTTCTCTTGACTTTGAGTTGCGAAAAGCTACACTTAGATTCTGATGATCTTCAAAAGATGATGAATCTTGCGAAAAGTACGATAAGTCTTGCGAAAAGTTGATGAATCTTGCGAAAAGTCCAGATCTTGCGAAAAGTTCACAAAAATCTCAAAAACGTCTGAAATCTGAAAAATCTCTACAAGAAACTTCACAGATAAGCTCGAAATCGATGTCTGAACACTTTATCTTTGAACAACAACCTCTGAAAAACACTGAATCTGAGTCTAAACTGATCGATCAGAGAACACAATCGCACAAACCAAAATTCTTGAAAAACACAAAATTGATCTCCAAATCTTTGAAATTTGCCCTCGAACCTTGAACAATAAATGTTCCTCTATCAAAAACGAATCCAATGAGCTAAGATTTGAACAAATTCGATAAAAAAAATCACCAAAATTTGATAAAATCTCAAGAAAACGAGATTTTTTTGAAAAATCAATAAAATCAATCAAATTTCCTTGAGAATTCCGCAAATTTGATTTGTTAGATCAGTAGAAATTCTCCTCTAAATCTTGAATCTGCTCTGATACCAATTGTTAATCCAAGATCTTCAATAACGTGCTCTGATACCAATTGTAAAACCCTAAAGATCAATCAAGATAGAGAAGATATGAATTCGTCATCCAATTATCAAGATCATTGTTACACGCTCTCTAAGGATATGAGTTATGAGTTATGAGAGACTTTCTAAGAGTCCTTTCTCGTGTGCCTCACAAACACACAACTAAACCTATTTATACTAAACACAATACAAGGTGTAAACAACACAATACAACTCAATACATTGACCTTAACTTTGACATTTCTATATTTAAACCTTGAAGACATATTGCACTAACAGAAATTATAATAATTTTAAACTTTTTTTAGTGACTTAAACTAATTAATTTGATAAGTATAAATTTGGTTTTGCAGAAATTAAAGAAATTAAAGAAAATCCAAGTTCTAGTTTTTTATTATTAATTTAATGATGGATCCCATCAAAGAAACGGTTCTCGCAGATGAAGTGATACATTTGATGTGGCAAAAAACCTTTATCTCCCAATGGTAAAAAAAAATTCAGAACCGGTCCTTGGAGTTTTATGAACCTTGCGTTGCGGATGCCTTTATAAAGCTCCAAGAATTAAATATTAGCATTGACAAAGGTTTGACTAAAAAAACAGAGTTTTCTCTTCTCAGATCTTTTTTTGTTTTTATATTTCTTTAATACAAAGTCTCCATTTATCCAACATTTTTTTCTCTTCTTTTTCTGTAATAAATATATATTATTATGATATATAACCTTTTTTTAAGGTTTAAGAATAGAATATAGATTGATAACGTTTTTTTCGTAAAACGTTTTCTTCCCGAAAATTAATAAAAAGCAATATGTGTATTAAAATTTTAAATTGTTCTTCTATCCCTTTTTTATATATGATTTCATTTTATTTTAAAAATATCAAGATATATATATATATATATATATATATATATATATATATATATATGGTCAGGTTCAAGGGAAAACAAAAAAAAAACAGAAAACTGAAGAACACCATAAGAGTGCATTATGCATTTGTGCATATATGCACAAATTCATGTTACAAGTAACCTATATGCACAAGTGCATACCGTCAAGATGTAGGGCTCCTAGGGTGTTCTTCAGTTTTCCGTATTTTTTAGATTTTCCCTTGAACCTCCCTATATATATATATATATATATATATATATATATATATATATATATATATATATATATATATATACTAGTGGTGTACCCGCACGATGCAGCGCGGGTAAATCACAATTCCGAAACATTAATTTATCCCTGAATCATGTTTCTTTATCATTTGCAATTTTATTTCACGAGTTGATGTGGTTAATTTACAAGTCAACTAATATATAAAGTTGAAGGTTAATATGATGTATTAACAAGATCGAATGGAAAAATAATTGCACACCTATGGGGCTTCTAAACCCATATACTCTAAACTCATTACAAAACTTGAAATTCTTGACTGAACAAAAAAATTCAATCATCTGTAAATAATGTTCATCAATATATCCAAAATGTTTAGTTTTCGTGATGCACTCATCCGTAAATATTCCTGCAAAAAACGTGCAATGATTTTAATATAAACATATGGTACCAAATGTGTAATTTATAATTGTTGATTTTACCTTATTCATCACGTAAAACTTCTTGATAGACGACGTTTGGGCGTAAATCCTACATTCATAAGGAAGGTTGTTATACTTTCATATTAAACAGTATATTCTACAACACAATGAGATGTTGAACCATCATCCACTAACAATTCAGAAAGAAAACATGTTATCACCAAGATATTACCTGTCCAAGTTCTACTTCCCGAAATAGCTTAAGCTCCGCATTGTTTGCTTTATTTGATACCTCACTCAAATGGCCAACCTATAACACCAAGAACTTGGCATGCCAATCACCACCAATATCATATTTATGATGTTCTAAAATCAAATAGAGGCCCACTTTTCTAAATCCATCAATCATGAATTGTCATGTTAATGTATCACAATTGACTCAAGTTTTATAAAAGTTATTTAGTACATGCATAAATATAAAATACATGAAGTAATGGGATGGACGGATGGATGGATGGCAAGCGGAAACAGAGAAATATTTTTCATCCAACAGGTAAAGATCAATGGATGCTGAACACGTAAATAATCTATATTGGTCTGATCGAGTGAGAAGCCATTAAGGTCACTGTTTCTATACGAAAAGGTGGGTTATTGACAATTTGACTCGTAAGCTGCTCCAAAAGAGGAAGTGGCAGAAGATAAGTGAAACTGGGTGTGTGGTTGGGTTGGGGGCCGTGGCTGTCCACATTAAGCCACGGCTGTCCAGCCACTTAATCATCAGATCGCAACAACAGGGACTATGGATGCTCTCGTTAAGCCATGTTTGGGCAGTTTCTCATTTGGGTTTAGTAGTGTGGGGTAACTATCATGGTTGTCTTATTTGGTTTTTGGAGTTTCTAAAAATTTGCCACAAAGTTATATATCTCTCTCATCATAAGGTAAGATGGCAATCAAAATATATTAGTTTCAAATATGAAGTCTGATGGAGAACGAACAACAATGAATGGTGGTTAATTTAAGATAATAGTATAAATATTACTTTGGTTTATTTGACTTTGTGGTCAAACGATGGTGGTTTGGGGTTTGAAATTATACATAACCTTTTAAAATTAGGGGTAAATAAGAGTTTTGTAACAAATTAAACAAAAAGTTTAAACCATCATAAACATGATTAACACAAAAACACTATTTATTTCATAGAAATCCTGGATATAAATATCACCATTTTGACTTCAAAAGTCAAAATGTATATCTTGATGTGAAGAAGAAAGGTAGTATTCTCTAAAGAGCTTCAACCAATCATTCAAACAGAACCCAAACTCTCATGCTGATCTCTTCACAACAAATAGGTAAAACCATACATTGGTTTTCACATTAGAGGCCAAACCTGTTGCTTCCCAGATTCCAAATTTCTTTTTTAGCATTTTTCTTAGAGAATTCTACTTATTATCCAAAGTTCCCAGAAACAAATAAAGAAGTTGACATAATCTCGAAGATGGTAATTATCACTTTGATTTCAGAAGGCAAAGGCTTTTTGTTTACCTCTTAATAGTTCCATTAAGAAGCAACCTCTGAATTGTTAAGAGGTGAATCTTGTTTGGCAAAAAAAATGTTTGCCTCTTAATGGTTCTAAAACCCTCTGAATGATTCTGTATTTGTTAATAATACATCTGAATTGTTAAGAGCCCTAATTTCATTCTTAACAATTACCAAACAACCATATTTGTTAAAAACAACATTGTTCACAACTTTTTTATATTAGTTGATTTTACAACCACACCATTTGAATGCATCTTTAGTTATTCTTAAAACATTTATAGCAACATTATTCGCAACTTATATTGTGTCTGTATGAAATCCACTTAACGCTAATAAGAGACTCTGTGTTTGACTCTTTGATGTCAAATGAACTGATGATTGATTAAAGCATAACAAAATGTGTTCCAACTTGTAAAAGTTTGGAACTGAAAAACTAAAAACATCTATGTCCATTTTGAATTTTATGGTTGTTAGATCAAAAAATAAAGCATCAAAAGAGCTGGTTGTTGCCAAAATGACATGAAACCAATCTTACAACCTAAGATAATTAATAAAGAAATAATTCTATAATACATATTCTTTCATAAAAATGGATCTCTTACACTTGCATACATACTCATAGCCACTCAACTGCTATAACAAATAATCCAGATCAAAGTGTGAAACAAAAATGTGACTCAGAATTCATCTCCAACCATCACCGCACCCATTATACAGAATCGATCTCATCCCTCACTCAATGGTGGCTGTGACACAAATGCAACAACAAATCAAGATGTTTATCAAAACTGCTTTCTTTCCTATTGATCTAAAATTTTCAAAACTGCTTAATAAATGATGATATGGGGTCGTATATACACAATAGTCGTGTAATCGTGCAAAATGGAGAGGGGGTAAACATATTATATTTTACGAGCATATATCAGTTTAAATGTGAAGTCAAAAAGTACAACATTTGAGTTATAAACACATACCTACTGCTCCTTTGAGGGCATGGGTTGTCATTAACTGTTGCTTCTTTCAGCATTTAGTGCTTTCCCAAAACCTATCAAGAACACAAGCATTTAGTATCGTTACTCCACCACAAATTTCTAAAAAACCACCAGCTGATAAATATAGAGATAAATATTCATTACAAAACTTCACAGTGACCCTATCTCCGGTTTACATACAAATGTCAATTTGCATAGAAAAAAAACATGCAACCTACATAACTTAAAAGTAGAGCAACATATAGTTTAATATCATGAGGAATCTCACTGAAACGTAAATCCACTTGAAAATTCATTCGTGTGTATTTTGTGTTTTTCTTTGCATCTAAAATTCAGGCAAGACATTGCATACCTCAAAAATGAACCTGGTTGGCAACTTCCATAGACCAACAAGCATATCAGTTGCACAAATGTTTCTCTTGAACCACAAGAACCTGCAAATGCTCATCCAACATATTTTTATTATAAGTTGTAGAAATTCATTTTTCATTTCAAACACAAGTTGGATGAAATTTGGAATATCATCGTATTTCGTCGACATCATACATAAACTGGCCTTAAACTGAGTAGAGCAAAATATTGAGTAACAAGTAATTGATGCATAAAATGAGTAGAGCAAATAAAGAAAGCAAAAACAAAGTTGATTCGACAACTAAAAAAACACCCAGGTTGAATAAAAAGAATTACAAATAAACCAAACATCAAGATTATGTATACCTTTTTTCAGCATCTAGAAAAACAAGATCAAAATTTTATATTGCTAGAAACAATTTCAAGAAATGATAGTAGGTTCTGTAACGAAAATCAAATTATAAGTCATTTTATCAAACAGATGGTGCACCACCAACAAAAATCACATATCCAATTCAAACCCATATCAAGATTCTTATCTCAATCATTAGGGTTTTGAAGAAATGGAAAATCTAAATCATAAAAACTGGAAATGAAAATGAAAATTAAGAGCATACCTGTGAGAAATCTCTCTTTGAAAATCATGTGAAATCAAAACCTCAAGGAGGGGCGGGGTATATGTAACGATGAGGTTGTGATACATCAAATTTGTTTGATACATCAGATCGGTGAAGGCAGAAAGCAAATCTGAGGTGATACACCAAAACGAGAAGATTAAGACTGCAGGGGAGAAAGCAACTCTGATTATACCCTAATTGCTTTTGGCGCATTTGAGAGACCTGGAATAAGTATGTTGAAAGACTGCAGGGGAGAAAGGAGGACTGTGAAGCTTCTATTTTGGTGTTGTAGGTTTAAAGCTAAGGGAACACATGAGATGAAGTCTGCCCTTAAAAGCCTTGCATTGAAAACTTGTAAGTTATGCATGTCAAGTTGTTTTTAAGAGTTTTTTAAATTTCTTGCATAAATTGGGTGTACCTTGTGCATTAGAACTTGTAATTAAGAGTTTTGGTCTAAATGAATATTAAGGTAGTAATAGATATATATATATAGGGTCAGGTTCAAGGAAAAACCTCAAATAATTAGAAAACTAAAGAACAACTTTATAGGCATTGATTCAACATGATCCAAAGGGTATTAATAATAAGCAATTAAACTAATTAGAATTAAGGAAAAGGGTATAAAGGTAATTTGAGGACTATATCAGATATGGAAAATACAACAAAGGCACAAATCGTTTCCTTATGGAGAACAAAGTTTTCCGGCAAACACTTGCAGATTCCGACGAGTTGACGGTTCTTCGGCGAACACTTGCAAATTCCGGCCAAAAGTTGCAGCTATGTACAAATGCATATATATGCACTTGTGCATATTATGCACAAATGCATATATATGCACTTGTGCATATTATGCACTTGGCATATATATGCACAGATCTGGAGTTTCAACACCGATGGCTCGACTAAAACAAAAAAAAATCGAGATTCAATCGCTTCGTATCACCGGATCCAATATCGCCTGCGGGAATAGGATCATCACCGACGACTTCGCCTTTGTACAGGAGATTCGCTGAGCTGTTTCGGTACTTGATCCGGACCTTGTTAGGATTTTTAATGGAGATTTTTGACTAATACCGAGGTGGTGGCGGTCTGAGGTGGTGGCAGAGTGGTTTGGGATGAATAAGAGTGGGATGGTGGTCGGAGGTGGTGGCGGTCGAAGGTGGTGGCAGAGTGGTTTGGGATGAATAAGAGTGGGATGGTGGCCGGAGGTGGTGGCGGTCGGAGGTGGTGGCGGTCTGAGGTGGTGGCGGAGTGGTTTCGGATGAATAAGAGTGGGATGGTGGCCGGAGGTGGTGGCGGTCTGAGGTGGGGGCGGCGGTGGAGAAGAGGTTGAGGCTAAGGTTTGGATTTGTGAGAATGGTGGAAGGGTTTGTAAAAATTACGGAGGCTAGAGTTTGGATCTGATGTCTTAACTCCTAACATTTTATTGCCAATTTTACCCCTATTGCAGCCTAAGTAAATATGCAAACACCCTTAACTTTGATTTATTTACAAAATTGCCATTGAGAATATTAACCCTTGATTTATCTTATCCTATGCATATAAATGTGTTCTTTAGTTTTCTAATTATTTGAGGTTTTCTCTTGAACCTCTCTCTCTCTCTCTCTCTCTCTATATATATATATATATATATATATATATTTCATTTGTCACAAGACATAATTTTTTTTTCGAAAACTAAAAATGTACTAAAAATTGCGTACAAATACAAATGCAACTACTTCCTTTTTTTAAGATGATTCAGCCACCGGCTTAGGTAATCCTTAAGGAAGGAAATGCTTGACCCGGTGTCCATTAACTTTAAAAATACTACCATCCTCAGGATTCATAAGATTGATGGTTCCGAATTGACCCACTTTCACAATTCTAAATGGTCCAGACCACCGAGATTTGAGTTTTCCTGGAAATAGTTTCAGCCATGAGTTAAAAAGCAAAACATGTTGTTCATTTCAAAAATTCTTTGATTTATCTAACGATCATGCCACAATTTGGTTTTTTCTTTGTATAATTTGGCATTTTCGTAGGCGTGAAATCGTAGTTCCTCTAACTCACTTATCTGAAGTTTTCTATTATTTCCCACAGAATCTTCGTTAAAATTTAATTATTTGATTGCCCAAAAAGCTTTATATTCTAATTCTAACGGCAAATGACACGTTTTACCAAAAACCAAATGATATGGTGACATTCCTAGAGGAGTTTTAAAAGCAGTTCAATATGCCCACAACACGTCATCCAATTTGAGTGACAAATCCTTTATGTTCGGTTTTACAAGTTTTTCTAAAATATTTTTAATTTCCCTATTAGAAAGTTTGGCAAGGCCATTGGTTTGAGGATGGTGTGCCGTGGCCACTCGATGTTGGATGTTGTATTTTTCAAGAACGGTACTCAAAATTTTCTTTACAAAATGTGTCCCTTCATCGCTTATTAAAGCTCGGGGTGTCCCAAATCGAACAAAAATATTTTTATGCAAGAAATCAATTACCGTTTTAGCGTTGTTTCGTGGACATATTCTACCCATTTTGAAACGTAATCAATTGCGACCAATATATATTGATTGTTGAAAGACATGGGAAATAGACCCAAGAAATCTATGCCCCAAACATAAAAAAGTTCAACTTATAAAATATTGTTTGATGACATTTAATTTTGTTGAGACAAATTTCCCATTCTTTGGCATTGATCACAGCTTTTTACGAATTCAAAAGCATCTTTGAACAATGTTGGGCAAAAGAACTCACTTTGTAAAAATTTGCCACTGTTCTTTGGCCCCCAAAATATCTGCCATATGGTGAAGCATGACAATCTTTTAAAAGATTTTTCATTTCAAAATTCGGAACACATTTTCGTAATACTTGATTCACACCCAATTTATATAAAAACTAGGTTTCGGTACCGCGCGTTGCGCGATAGTGATAAAATTCTTCAAAAAATATTGAAGTTAAATGGGTCGATGATCATATATATATATATATTTCAAAATAATAAGAATCAATATTACACTTCATATGAAGTTGTTTCTTTTGATATATATAATTAAATAATAGCTAAGAATTTCTACATCATCAAACTTTTAAATTGACTCAAAATGATAAAAAAAATTGGGTGGGACTATTGATTATAATAATGAGGTGTATAATTAGTATTGTTTGGCATAACTCGTAATATATCGATTTATCCCTAACATATAATCCCATAAAATTATTATATTCACCATGCAACCATAATATTGCTACCTAGTTTTGTTTAATTGTGGGGCATTTTGGTAAATTTCTTACATTTGTTATAATGTACTCGTTGCAACTTCGGCAAAAAGTTCTCCATGAAGTCCCCGTTCCCAACCTACGGTTAGATGAAAGAGTAACAAAAGTCGTCAGTATTAAAGAAGGGATTAATAATAAGTATTTAATTATATATAGATTCTAATTTTATTCATATATATTGTTTTTTAAATAATATATATAAAGAGTGTTATATAAAATAATATAACTGACAATGATCATAAGTTATTATATTGATGTGAATAATAGTCATCTTCAATTATTTATAAATGTTCGAGTTTTTTTTATTTGGTTGAGACTGTTTTTTCAAAGCTTAGTTTCTTAGTAGAAAATCTTGAAAAAAGAGGCTTTAGTCATATTATATCAATTCTAATTTCATTTTTATACATATTGGATTTCAATTTAAATTAAAACAAATGAAATTGAATTAATTATATATTGATTATTGTAATAAGTTGTTCTTTCTAATTTTATATATTTGGTTATTCTAATTTAGTTTATATATATATATATATGTATATGTTTCTATCGTTTTTGTACATATTACTATATTGATAATAATAAGTTTTAGTTTTGATTATAATTTTAACTATATATATTGATTCATAATAATTTTTTATTTTATGTATTGATTTTAGTAGTCATATTAAATGTAATAAGTATTGATTTAATTAGTGAAATTAAATGTAATAAGCGTATTATTTATCAATGAGAGAGTTAGTAATAAGTTTTTGATTATATATTAAATTTATTTAATGATATTAAATGTAATAAGTATATTTAATTTATTAAAGAAGGGGTTAATAATAAGTATTTAATTATATATTGATTCTAATTTTATTCATATATATTGTTTTTTAAATAATATATATAAATAGTGTTATATAAAATAATATAACTGACAATAATCATAAGTTATTATATTGATGTGAATAATAGTCATCTTCAATTATTTATATTAATTATAAACATTTTATAATTAAAAATACACATATTATTATATTCAGTTATCATCTAAATAGAAATATACATATTGATCGTAGTTTCATTTATATATTGAGTTCTTAAATATGTTGATTATATATATATTCCTTGAATGTTATGTGGAAAAAATAGAATAATGTGAAATAAATTAAATAAACAAATTTAGGTGTAAACAAAGACTATGAATATATTAATTAATTATACATTTTTCTAATAACTACATAAAAAAATGCAAAATTTGAGGAGAAAAAAAATTTGGGATTGAGATGCCTAGAAAATGTCATCTCATGTGGTTTTTCTTATAAAATTACAAATTGGAATATAAGAAAGTATGTAGACAAAAAAGAATGAGAAGAAAAATCCACAATAAAAATTAAGGTAACAATTGTTAATAAATTAAATGAAAAACTAAAAACTTACAAAACATTAAGAAAATGCAAAATTTGAGGGGAAAAAAATAAGAAATTTGGGATTGAGATGCTTAGAAAATGCCATCTCATGTGGTTTTTTCTTATAAAATTACAAATTGAAAATTAAGAAACTTATGTAGACATAAAATAATGAGAAGAAAAATCCACAACAAAAACCAAGGTAACAATTGTTAATAAATTGAATGAAAAACCAAAAACTTACAAAACATTAAAAAAATGCAAAATTTGAGGGAAAAAAAAGAAGATATTTTGGATTGAAATGCTTAGAAAATGCCATCTCATGTGATTTTTCTTATAAAATTACAAATTGAAAATTAGAAACTATGTAAATAAATCAAGGTAACAATTGTAAATAAATCGAATGAAAAACCAAGGTAACAATTGTAAATAAATCGAATGAAATACCAAAAACTTATTTAACAAAAATATGTAAACCTCACAAAACATAAAAAAATATATGCAATTTTTTTTATTGAAAAAAACAATGATATTGATTGGGAACACACACATATACATATATCAACACTATATAACTCACATAAATTATTACCTGAAAATTTTATGGAGGATGAACAACAATATCGACGGAAAATAATTCTACAAAGAACAAACAACAAACAAACATACAAACCTAAGACAACATAATATAGAACATAAAAGTTGTTAATTCTATGTTATGGAGCATTAGGTTGTAGTTTATATATAATTTTGTTGTAGGTTTCTCTAATTAATAAATGGAAACATGAAAAGACTAAATTAATGTCTCTAAGAAGTTAGATAGTTTGGAAATTAAAGCTAATTAAAGTGGAAGAGAAATTACCAAAGAAACCTTCATATAATGAAATACACAATCTTCATTTAGGGGTAGAATGGTCATTTATGATAAAATTTTTATTTAAAAAACTCAAAACTATGAGAAAATAAAGAAATGTGAAAGAAGGTTTCTCATGATGCCACATAAGCAAATCCACATTTTGCTTTTATATATATAGATGGGCCGGCCCAAAAATATTGCTTGCAATCATGAAGAAATATTTTAAATTGTTGCCCCTTGAGGTGGTATGGTTTATCCCACTAGCAAGATAGTTGGCGATATCCGCATACCACGGGAGTGTTTCTTCAAAATGATGTTGTATTGCAAAAACGTGTTCATCTGGAAAAATTTCCTTAATTTCACGATTTCCCCTACTTGACACGCTTCCTTCAATTCGGGAAAGATGATCTGCAACTTGATTGTCGATCCCCTTTCTATCAATTATTTCCAGGTCAAATTCTTGTAAAAGAAGGACCCAGCGGATAAGCCTTGGCTTAGCATCCGTTTTATTGAAGAGATATTTGATAGAGAAATGATCCGTATGAAAGGTAACTTTTGTGCCAATCAAGTATGAACGGAAACGGTCAAAAGCAAATACTACAAGGAGTAACTCTTTTTCGGTTGGGGTATAATTAATTTGAGCCTCAATAAGAGTTTTACTTGCGTAGTAAATGGGGTGAAAATTTTTATCGTATTTTTGTCCTAATACAGCACCTATGGCCCAATCACTTGCGTCACACATGACCTCAAAAGGCATGGTCCAATCTGGGGCAATAACGATAGGTGCCGTCACAAGAGCGGTTTTGATAGTTTCAAAAGCCTTTTTGCATTCAGAAGTAAATTCAAAATTTGATCAACATGCAGTAGGTTGCAAAGGAGTTTGGAAATTTTTTAAAACCTTTTATAAATCGTCTATAAAAACCTGCATGTCCCAAAAAACTTCTAATACCTTTGACCGAGTTAGGCTCGACAATTGTATTATTACTTCTAATTTGGCTTTGTCCACTTCCAATCCCTTTCTAGAAACCATGTGACCCAGCACGATTCCTTCTTGTACCATAAAATGACATTTTTTCCAAATTTAAAATTAAATCGTGAGTCTCTCATCGTCCCAAACTCTTTTTCAAATTTTCAAGACAATTATCAAATGACGTGCCAATGACGGAAAAAATCGTCCGTAAAAACTTCCGTGGTGTCTTAAATCATATCCAAAAAGATAGACATCATACACCATTGGAAAGTTGCGGGCACGTTACAGAACCCAAATGGCATACACCGAAAAGCAAAAGTTCCAAAGGGACAAGTGAAAGTGGTTTTCTCTTGATCTTCGGGTGCAATGTGAATTTGGTTGTACCCTGAATATCCGTCCAAAAAACAATAAAATTCTTTTCCGGCTAATTTATCTAGCATTTGATCAATAAAGGGTAAAGGAAAGTGGTTTTTTTGTTGATAGATTTAATTGCCTATAATCCATCCAAATTCTCCACCCGGTGACGGTCCTTGTAGGAATAAGTTCGTTTTTCTCATTGGCGATTACCATGGTACCCCCTTTCTTGGTACACATTGTACCGGGCTTACCCGACTACTACTAGAGATGGGGTATATAATACCCGCATCTAGCCACTTCAAGATTTCTTTCTTTACAACTTCTTTCATGACGGGATTAAGTCTTCGTTGAGGTTGCACTTTGCGAAGGCTATTTTCTTCCAAAATGATCTTATGTTGGCAAAGAGCTAGGCTTATCCCCTTGATATCGGCTATTGTCCATCCTATTGCTTTTTTGTAATTTTTTAGCAATTCTATCAACCATTCCTCTTGTTCACTACTTAAGTTGGAAGAAATGATTACGGGTAATTTTTCTTCTTCCATGAGATATGCATACTTAAGATGGTTGGGAAGTGGTTTTAACTCTAAATTAGGTGCCTTTATTATGGATGGAACTTGGGTCGCTCTATCTTTGAAATTAAGTTGTTCAAATGCATTTATTACCTCAATCAAGTCATCTTTCGAAATCTTATCCACTGTGTCCATAGTGTACGCACTTTGGGAATAGTCAATCAAACTTATGTCTAAATCCTCACCTAAGCTACAAATAGATGAACAATCCTCTATTTCTCCATTAAATTTAAGCGATTTAAATACATTAAAAGTGACTTGCTGATCATTGACCCTCATGGTTAGTTCTGCTTTTTTCACATCAATTAAGGTTCTTCCCGTCGCAAGAAATGGCCGTCCTAGAATGATGGGAATATTTCTACCGGCTTCATAATCTAATACTAGAAAATCGGTCGGAAAAATGAATTTATCGACTTGGACCAAGATATCTTCTATTTACCTTTGGGATAAGCCAAAGACCTATCCGCTAATTGTAGTGTGATAGTGGTGGGTCGAACTTCCCCTATTCCTAGCTTATTAAAAACTGACAAGGGCATGAGGTTTACACTAGCTCCCAAATCACATAATGCGTGACCCACTTCTTTGCCTCCTATAGAACATGGGATGGTAAAACTCCCAGGGTCCTTAAGTTTAGGGGGAATTTTACAAGTAAGGAGCGCACTACATTCTTTGGTCAAGGCGATGGTTTCAATTTCATTTAATCTTCTTTTCTTACTAAGAATGTCTTTTAAAAATTTAACATAACTTGGCATTTGCTCGAGATCTTCTACCAAGGGGATGTTAATGTGGAGTTGCTTAAAAATGATCAAGAACTTCTTAAATTGCTTGTCCACAGTTTTGGGTTTCATCTTTCTGAAAAATGTAAGTCCCGTAAGTCTAGGTGTGTGGGGTATGATTTTTTTTGCTGCGAAGTGGGCATAGTGTTACTGCTGTGGGAAGTCTGTGCTAGAAATTGGACAGTGCTGGAATTGGGTTCACTTGCTGTTTAGGCAGCAGAATCTGCCTTCTGTGCTAGAATTGATCTTGTACTATCACACACATCTATGGTATCTATGTTTCTTAAACTTAGAGCTTTGACATATTCTTTGTGAATTCCTTTAGGATTTTCAATGTCACTTGACAAAGTCCCATGTGGCTGATTTTTGAGATCAGCTGCAAACTGACCAAGTTGTGTCTCAAGTCCTCTCAAAGTTGCATTGGTTTGGTTTATAAAACCTTTAAGCAAAGATTCGAGTGAACCGTTACCTTCCGATGGATTTGGTGGACGAGGTGTGTGCATTTGTGAGGTTTGTCCATTTTGAAAATTGTGAGGTGTATTTTGATGAAAACCCGGGGGATTTGGTGGTCGATTTGGAGTTTGACTTGCCCCATGGGGTTGAAGTCCTTGATTTCCTGGCCAAGAAAATTTTGGGTGATTCCGCCAATTCGGATTGTATGTTTGGGAAAACGGACTATTTCTAGAATGATTTCCAACATAGTTTACGGAGACGGGATTACCCGGACAATTTTCGAAAGCATGACTTTCACCGCAAAATACACAAGATTCATTTATTGTTTGCACTTGATTTGTTTCATTAATATTTAAATTATTTTTACCAAGTTAGTTAAAGCTACGATTTGTGCATTTAAAGTGGTGATTATTGGCATTCTTTGGAGTAATGGCTCGAGGGTTTGACCAATCAGTGTTATTATTGGCAACTTTCTCCAACATGTCATATCCTTCATTATAAGTCTTAGAAACAAAAGCTTCACCATTCGTGGCATCGAGAATGAATTTAGCAGCATTAGAGAGGCCATTATAAAATGTTTGTAATTGGATGCAATAGGGGATTCCATGATGAGGACATTTCCTAATTAGGTCTTTAAATCTTTCCCACGCATCTGAGATTGATTCATCGTCCTCTTGCCAAAATTCATAATGTCATGTCTAAGCTTTACGTTTCTTGTTGGTGGGAAATATTTTTTAAGAAACTTTTCAGCTAGACTTTCCCATGTAGCAATGGATTTTGGTGGTTGAGAATTTAGCCAGACTTTGGCTGTGTCTCTTAATGTATAAGTGAAAAGCGTTAGTCTTAAGGCTTCCGGAGTTACTCCGGCAATGCGAAAATGTGAGTACGGATCCGCCGAAGGTAATCCCCCAAATTGACCCATTGCCTGGATCATTTGGAACATTACTGGTTCGGGTTTAAAGGTTTGTGCTATTATGTTGGGTCAAATAATTCCCGATTTTAATTGATCAAATTCGGGTGTTGCATAGTCCCTTATTTTTCTATCTTTGTCATCAGCAATTCCAACCGTAGTCTCTACAGGTGCAGGGGGGGAGGGTTACCTTCGGCCATGGTGCGATTTTGCTGATTACGATTACCTCTACCTCATCGACGTTTTTTAACAGTCCTTTCTATTTTAGGGTCAATAGGCAAAAGTTCATCGTGTTGTAGCCATGTCATACAACACGACAGATGTTGTGAGAATAAAACAAGTAACTCAGGCTCGAATGAAAGTCAATATCTTATGATGTAAAAATTAAAAATCACACCAGTCCCCGGCAACGGCGCCAAAAACTTGATAGCGGAAAATCGTATAGTCTACAAAGTGACCATAGTTTTACCACAATGGCAGTGCAAGTGCACACCGGACACTATGATCGTTATAAGTAATAAAGTGGTAGTAATACCCATATCGTTTCCACAGGGAGTGGTCAACTAAGAATCCGAGACATTCATGAACTTCTAGTACTTGTTTGGGTTGTTAAAAAGTTATCAACTTTTGTTGGTTATAATTAAAATAAAGAAATAAAGTTCTTATATTAAAGAGAGGGTGTGGGTATGAGTTTTTCTTAAGACATTCGCAATAGCAAAATGGTCAGAAGATTTGTGTCATGATGGTGTTTATAAGAATCTCGATCTCTCGAAAGTGAATTATTATGAAGTGTGGCCACAATGTTCCCACTTCTGCCGAATCTTAATCTTACCGATTTAATTAAGTTAGACTCTTAAACATCAAGTTCTACCAACATGGAGATTGATACCCAAATCCCTTTGTGATATAAATCTAGATCGGCGTTTGAACCTTAATAAATCATACAAAACCCATCTCTCGACGTGGTTATCAAAGACTCTCTCAAATCTTTGTGCATCACTAAATCCGTATTTCGAATATGCCTCTCTCGAGGTCAAGATCTAATATTAACACTTCAAAGTGATCGGCTTATCCGCGTTGAGTATAAGTACCGACTCAAGTGACCAATATTAAGATTTAGTAGAAATGACAACACCCAAATGCATACTTAGTCTTAAGCTTGGCTCACACCCACACCCATTAAGGTGATTAGCTCATACTGAAAGTAAATAAAGGAATGAAAGTAGAATAATAATTAAGAAACATTCTCATTAATAATTAAAGCCTTACAATAAAAGGAAATAAATACACGAATTATAAAGACAAGTATTTAAAGGCAATAATGTAAATACTATAAACTAAAAACCACAACTAAGACTAGAGAGAGAGAGCTCTTCAAGCTCCAAGAGATGATCTTCAACTGTTGAGGAAGCCCTCTTTATATAGTGGAAGAAAAGTGGGTTGCTACACCCTTTTACCCAAAATGTATACACCATCCTTTAACGAAAAGTCTTTCCACTTCAACCCTTTCTTCATTGGTCAAAGTCTTATCCAAAAACTGACTTTATCCTTGCTTTCTTTTTAAAATTTTTGTCCATATCTTTCACAATCTTAAGATGGATCTGCCCACAGTGGTATGATTGTGACCACTGTCAAAAGTGACTATTTTTTAGCAAATTTTACTCTTTGGTTTATTATTACCCTTTGCAAACTTTTTAGACCAAAAGAAAGAGAAAGAAGTAAAATGGGTATAAAAATTACATAAAATTGGGTGTTTTGAACAACAAATAACTCTAAAAAACGAGAGTTGTCAGCTACATTAAGATAAACTGTCATCTTGGAGTCTTTTGCCGCGAGTTCCCCATTCATCTGATTGACGACTAACAGTAAATCTGTGAGTTCCAGATCAGTGCAACAGTTGATAGAAATCAATAGATAAGAAACAAGTTTTATGATTTCCAATGGTCATCCAATTGACTTTCAATAATAGAGAGAGTTTACAATACGATTCAAGAAAGTGTAAAAGACAACTATTTCGATTCTTCTGGCTAACCTATTTTCTAAGGCTAACAATACTATTTATACCAAGGCCTAATGCCCGAGGCCCACAGCCCATTTAGCCTAAACTAAGCCCATTTAATGCAATTAAGGCTTATACAAAAGATTAAATAAACTATTTAAGCTATATATAATTCTTCATATATCTTTCTAATATTTAGGACATTTATGGTCTTAACAATCCCCCCTAAAGATATATAAAGAAAAAACGGTCTTGAAATCTTCAGGTCAATGATCTTCTCTCCATCTTGAATATTTGAAGCACTTTGGTGTTGCTTGACTTCATGTATTTTAACGCTCCCCCTTGAATAAAGCTCTTGAATTTGATTCCAGCTTTAAAAGAACTTGTACAACTAATATGCTCGATGGAGGAAATAATTTGAAGCAAACACCACTTGATAAGGAATGAGAAGATATGGTCACTTGTTAACACTTTGAAGTCTTTTCGCTTTGACAAAATCTCCGAACTGATCAAACAACAGTTAATCCCCCTTGGCTTTTGCTAACTCCCCCTCAACTTCATATTCAGTGTCTTTGAATCTATACCCTTTCTCCCCCTCATGATGAGTAGGAGCATCCGGAGCATCATGTATGCTCAAAGACAATAGTGATGAGTAGCAAAACATCAAGATCAAAACATTAAGTAACTAGAATGGGGTAAATATCTAACACATAAACACAAAAGTAACTGTTATCACAACAATTAAAAAATTGTGTGGCCTATGTTCAGAGTTGGCAATGGGGTATCTCTGATAGGACATCACAAAGATATGCAATTCGAATCACAAAGACTCGTGCATGTGTATAAGAAATGAATTATATCAATTAGGCTCAAATATTGATTTAACCTGGGACGCAAGTTAAAAATCAATTGACACAGTGATTAGAATATGAAGTTCGGAGACCAGAGCTGATGTCTTCCTTTTTCAATATCTAAGACCTCCGAGTGAGGAATAGAGAGATTATGAGCTAATTCTTCGTGAATATGTGAAACAAGAATCTTTTGTGAGATACTTGAGTGGCTAGGTGGGGTGACACGAGTTATCGACACTAGGTCTATGTCTGTTTCAATATTCATCTTTAAAGAACAAAAATGAATAGATTGTGTGGTTACCTGGATAACTGACTCGGTTTGGTAAGGACCAATAATTCTTTTAAGTCGTGTCACATCCTCACCATTTTCTTTTCACTCCAAACTCATCTATCACCTAGACCCCTCACTGATGTCTATAAGGGATGTGTTTCCTAGGTAGGTCCTTCCGGTTCTGGATAGACCATAGAAATGATTTAATTCCTAACACTCATTTCATTCAACGAATAGAACAGTTGAGCAAACAGTGAAGTACGAGTTCTAAACTGAAATGTTTAGAAGTCGAAACATTTAAGAACGAGTCTTGATCTGAGATGATCAGAAGTCATAAAATTAAGTCCGAGTTCTGATCTGAGATAATCAGAAGTCAACAAAAATCATTTGAAATATAGAATTTCAAGAAACAAGACAAAGCGCTAAACAGATTGACTCAGTAAGCACATTATGTTCAAAAATGAAACGATGATCAGAAAGTTTAATTATGAAGAACAAGTCACAATTAATATATCAGATAAGAATGGAATCATTTGCAAGAAATGGCGAGCTTGAAAAACAACTAGGAATTCAAACGAGTGTATTTCCATCAAAAAATCAACAAATATGTGAGACATGGAAATAATTGAGTCAATGAAACATAACACGTGACAATCATGGAAGTTAAAATTGGAGAATAACAAACACAAGTTAGTTATTCAGAATGACTGACCACGGTTTTTGAATTCAGTTTGAAGTTCACTTACCTTTCATGGAATAGTACTCCCCCTCAAAAGTGGCATAACCTTCGAATGTAGTCATGTGAAAAGAATCTTCTAATTTAAATGCACATGACACTCCTGCAAACCAGATTAGAAGGAGTTTGGTATCCATCATTTGATGGATCCTTGACGGTTAAATGCCCTATGAGGACCAGGGATACTATAAGAACCGTACAATTGAGATGAATATTTACGGTCAACAAAATCATTTGCACCACATGTAGAACAACAGATACAATCATGCGAAAGTTGAAGCAACTATTAAAGTGAATAAAGTCTTAAAGGAAACTTTACACTTTGTTCAACAGAAGTTTGAGAATTAGAAACAACATGATTTTGATTGTATGTCCTAGCATGCGGAACTGGCTTAAATGACTTCGTATTCGTCTTGCTTTCATTAGACTTTTTCACTACCCAAACTTGTTTGAACCCTTTTCTTCGGCCATTATTATCTGAATTACCATTAAATGTATGGCCAGTAGAGTTTGAGTAGGCATGACGTTTATCAGTCGATCTACCGGTCTTTTGCCGTGACTGTGACTGTTTTTGAGAACAAGAATCAATTTTAGGAACCTTAATCACAGCCGGGGTCTTAGGTTTTGTAGAACATTCGCCTTTTTGAAAATTGACCGGACGATTTACCACTTTTGAAAGAAAGTCGGTATGACTTTGAAGAGATTTGTCGAAGGGGAACGATTCAAACTCTTCATCAGAATTGTCCTCGGAATTCATAAATTATGAAAAATCAACATCCGGAATTACAGGACTTGGATCGGTCGAGGAAGCCGAGGAACACCTAGTGCTTGTGTGTTTCGGGGAATTTGGTGCGGAAGCTAGGAAAAAATCAGAGTTTAAATTCCTTAAAACACTCTTATCTTGAGACTCTTCACCGTCTTGTGTAGAAAAGGTTTTGCCAATGAAAGCTTTACACGAAGAGGTATCAGATGAGTTGGAGGAAGGTTCGGGTGAAATCAACTTTTCAGATTGGAGTTGGTCAATCTGCTCTTGGAGTTGACCATTTCTTGTATGCTCCTTCATCACATCTGTTGCCAAGGCAGCCAGTTTTGATGTGAGCTTATTGATTTCACACCGAAGGATTTCCTGTCCTTCATCAGACACAACCTCGGTTTTGAGGGATTTAGATTTTCAAGTTCAGTGATTAGCACTTGCTTTTCCTTTTGAAAACTGGACCTTTCCTTCTCGAGCGACTCCTCTAACTCGACTATCTTTGCTTACAAAACGAGAGGGGGAACATAGAGTTTGAATTCATCCGTCTCAGTCTTGGGTTCACTTGCTTGGACCTCATCCTTTTTGGAGGAATCCTTGGGTGTTGCAACCTTATAGCAGTCAAAGTAGTCATTTGAGAGGTACTTCTTTTGATTTTTCTCATAATAATAGTTTAAAGGCTCATAACAAAAAGGAAGTTGCATTTTTGTCGTGTTCTTTCGCTTATATTCATCAGTTTCCTCTTCTTTTTCAGGTTCAAGAGGACCAGTCCATTTAATCCCATATTCAGAATACTTTTTGTCTATCCCAAGACAACCAAAATCATACATTGTAGGTCTTTTGAATATACCCTTTTTCAAGTAATGAGGGTTATCGTATCCGATTCCCCATTCCTTGTTGAAATAAGTGAACTCCTTGGGTTTATTCATATGTATGGTTTGATCAGTTTGACCTCTTTTGTGGAGTTTTGTTTCACGATCTGTGATTTTATTGACAAACTCCTTGTATTGATTTTCAAGAGCAGAGCATTGATAAACAATTTCTACTTTCTCATTCACACACTGATCAAGCTGTGACAGTAGTTCAGATATTTTGGCCCTGCTATTGAAAGATTTTTGCATTTTTCTTTTAAATTAGCATTTTCGGACTTGTGTTTCTCAGTTATTCGCTTTTGAACATCTAGCTTTTCATATAGTGATCTAATCTCAAGCAATTGTTCTTTAGAAGTGGCCTTGTAGGAATCTATCCGTTCAGCAAGAGATTGCATTTGATTAAAGAAATCTTGATAGATAGGTTCACATACCTGACTTGACTTTGCCCTTTCTTCTTCAGCAGGAGAGTGGTATCCCATTAAAGCATCAGCACTATCAGATTCGCTTTCATCATCAGAATGACCCAACCAGTAGTCGTCTTCAACAAACAGAGCTTCTCCTGCTACTTTCTGTTTTTCCAGAGCGAGCTTAGCCTTGTAATAATGAGCATTCTTCACAACAGGATTTCTACAGTCTTTGGCAAAATGACGAAACTTCCCGCAGTTATAGCATGTCACGGGTTCGTGTTTCTTCTTTGAGTCAGACTTGCGGCCGTCTTTCTCTGTCTTCTCCTTCTTGTCCGACTGATTGGACTCATCTGCTTTCTTCTTTCCTTCATATTTGTCCTGATAATCATGGCGCTTGTTGGAGGAAGTGGAGTAGCGCTGATTATTGGACGTCGGCTTCTTGTAGAACTTCAACTGTTGGAAGGATTTGGAGAGCAGAGCCATTGCTTTTTTAATGGCAGATACCTCAGGATCAGAATCACTGTCCTCCTTTTCTTCAGACTCAGGCTCAGATGCACTTGGCTCTTTGGCACATTTAGAATGTCGGCTGGAAGATTTCCCTCGTTTGGAGGACATAAGAGCAAATGGGTCAGTAGGTGGCTTGGATGCAGTATTCTTCTCATTCAAAATATCCATCACCTCATCTTCGTCTTGAAGAAGCATCTCATAGAGTTCATGGATGCCAACGTTCTCCATCAAGTGGTTGTGCTTGACGTGAGATGCAAATACCTTCCCTACGGGCAATAGGTTGTTGAGAAACTTAAGCGCGTTCTCCGTGTTAGACCGAGTGATGTGGTTTTAGTGCATCTCGTTGAGGAGAAGACAAAACCGTTCATAGGTCTAGGAGAGAGATTCGCCGGTGCGCGGCTTGAACCCATCAAACTTGGTTATACAGTTGTTAATCTTCAGTTGGTTCCCAACTTTGCTCCCGCGCATCAGTTTCTCCACCTGATCCCACATTCCCTTTGTCGTGTGTTTGTAGCTGTCGATGGCAGTGTAGATCGTGTTGGGTAGAGATTGAACAAGGTACCTTTTAGCATGCTTTTCTTTTTCGATCATGCCTCTTTCGTCGATAGTCATATCTGCGAGTGCCTTTTTCTCGACACGAGGTTGGCCACCTGCTTCAGTTGCTGGTATGGTCTTCATGGGTTCAGGAATTGGCTCGTCTTCTAGAGCTTGACAGATAAACTCGAAGTTATCCTTTGACTCAATGAAGATTAGAAATATGTCCCACCACTGGTTGTACTCACCTTGGTAGAGGCTAGGTGGTTTGGAATCGTTGTCGATAGCAAGAGCGTCGCGCGAAGACATTTTAAAGTTGCACTAGAGTGATCGTCAGACGATTGGTTCGATTCAAAGTGATAACCTAACGTAAGGCACTAAGAGTGATATCCTAACGCAGGTTCTAAGAGTGGATTATGCTAAATCAGGTAAGAAATCGACTAAGTAGAACTTATCGAATAGGAATCCAGATGAAAGATATCTGATCTAGAAGTGTCCAGATCAGATTGTGAAAAACAGGGAAATTTGCAAAGGTTACCGGATGATGTTGATTTACCGGGTAATAGTGGGTTACCGGGTGAGACAAGTTACCGAGAGAAATAAAATTGAGCAAAGATGAAACTTACTTGGAGGAAGTGCTTACCGGATGAAAGAGCTTACCGGATGAATGAGCTTACCAGGTGTAGATGCAGTTACCGATAACAGAATAAGATAAGAAACAATCTTACGGGGTGAGAAGACTTACTAGATGGAAAAGTAGTTACCGGGAACTTGTCCGTGTATGTGTGCTTACTGGATGCGAAGGCTTACCGGTATCTGGGACTTACCGAGAGTGATGTTCGGTAAGTATTGAAATAGCGGGTAAGGTATAGATTACCCGGTAACTTTGAGGTACCCGGTAACAAGTGATAGAATAGGAAACTTACCCGGTAACACTATGAAGGACCCGATAACCACGGCTGTGGTATCCGGTAACTGCGGCTATGGTTTCCAAAAAGACTGGAATTCGACTAGGGTTCTTCAAAATCGTTCCTAAAAGATTAGGAACTCGACCAAACACAATAATAACAATACCCAAATCGATTTTGAAGCAAAACAACAAGTTTTTGATGGTAAAAATTGGATTTTTGGCAAGAACGAAGACCAAAAACTTCAACCTTTGATTTTGCTTAAAAACCACTAAGATGATCGAATTAGATGATGAAAACTTGCAGATTCGTTTATAAAGATGATACGAACAGAATGTGATAACCGAAAACAATCAATTTTAACTAAATCAAAATATGAGTTTTCAAAGCCAAGAACAAGTCGAATGTTTCCAGAAAACTTACCAGAAATCAAGAAAATTGCTTTGAATCGATTCGTCTATTTGCTGTGATACCAATTGTGAGTTCCAGATCAGTGCAACAGTCGATAGAAATAAATAGATAAGAAACACGTTTTATGATTTCCAATGGTCATCCAATTCACTTTCAATAATAGAGAAAGTGTAAAAGACAAGTATTTCGATTCTTCTGGCTAACCTATTTTCTAAGGCTAACAATACTATTTATACCAAGGCCTAATGCCTGAGGCCCATGACCCATTAAGCCTAAACTAAGCCCATTTAATGCAATTAAGGCTTATACAAAAGATTAAATAAACTATTTAAGCTATATATAATTCTTTATATATCTTTCTATTATTTAGGCCATTTATGGTCCTAACAAAATCTCTTTTGACGTGAAGTCCGGTTGCCCCCACCCCCAAGTCGTGGGCAATGTTCATTCCCACGATCAGGGCTTCATATTCAACTTCGTTGTTTGTGGCTTTGAAGTCTCATCGTATGGTGTACACCATTGTGCCCCCCTGTGGCGACTTTTAGACGACGCCAAGACCTGCCCCTCTGGCATTAGACGAGTCGTCGACGCGTAGTATCCAGGTCGTGTCGTTTGTAGTTGCCATAGTGAAAGTCTCATCTTGTAATTATTAGATATTCTTCTTCTGATGTTTCAGCGTTGTCTTGTAACAATCACGAGCAGCCTTTTGTTCACTTTTAATCTTCTGGACTCTCCATGGCATTGGGGACTTGATCGTTTCATGTTACGTCGAGGGGGCGGCTTTCATGTCGTGGATCCATGGTCATACAAGAATTATGTTATAAGCTGATGAATAGTTGATGAAGTTTAACTTTGTCTGTTTGTTGATTTCTTTAGAGTAGACTGGAAGAACAATTTCTCCCATAGTATTGGTCGAATCTCTAATGAATCCTACCAGACTTGTCGAGCGGCGAACAATCTATGATCGGTCATTGCCTATCGCTTTAATGGTGCTGAGGAAAATAATATTTGTTGAACTTCCCCCCATAGACCAAGACTCTTTTGGTCGACCAATTTCCAACGGTAAGCTAGATAATCAAACTGTCGTGATGCTTTTTCCAGGTCTCCTGAAGATCGTCTTGGTCGAACATTATAAGCATTGCTTCTAGTTCCAATTCCTATTTTGGCCTTCACGACCGAGGAATCGGGTTTTCGTCCGATACATGGTTAGCGTGCCTTTTGGCTGTCGAATAAGTCAGACCATAGACGTTTGATCCTCCCGTCACACAGTTCAGAACCTTTGCATAGATAAGGGATGATGTTCATGAATTAATGATAGGTGTCCCTTCTTTGTCAATCAATCCTTGAAGATGACCCTTAGGAATGAGCCATGCCATTTCTATTTGTAGTGCCACACAATCGTCAGTCATGTGACCATGGTCGTTCTTCCTGCATCGTCTGTGTCACTCTTCTTCAACAATCGAATAGTCGTTTGTACGCTCTTGAGGGCTTCGACCAAGTCCTTGGATGTACCCTTGAATCCATAGGAGGAAATCTTAGGATACTGTGGAAACATAGTCGTAGGATTATTTTATTTCTTTTCGAACTGAACGTTCGATATCTGTCGCATGGGTTCCGTTTTGACGTTTGCTTTGGGCTTGAAATCCGGCTTCTTTACACCGAGTGATTTCTTGTCATCCAAGTGCGTTCAACGGAAGGCTGCGTCGTCTTCCACTCTCATGTATGCTAATGTCCTAGATTGGATGTCTTCAAAGTTTTCTAGCAGGTATTTCATAATATCGGTGTATAGTCCTGAACTGTCATCGTCAAGACCCCACCAGTTCATCGTCAAGACCTCACTTGTAAGCCTAGATTGCAGTTTTGACGTTGCAGTTTCGAATGGTGATCATTTCTGCGTTGAAACAATTAAAGTAACTGCGAATGGACTCTCCAGGTTTTTGTCTGACGTAATTTAGATCACGGATCTGCTTCTCCATCTTGCGACTACTGGCGAACTATTGCGAGAACTGGTTTACCAACTCAGCGAAATTGTCGATGGACTTAGGCTTGAGGTTGATCAACAATTGGAAGGCATCCCCTAAAAGGGTCCACCAAAACTCTTGCACATGCAGACTTCTTGGTATTGATGCAGGATTGATGCAGTCCTCATCAATTGTTTGTATTGGGAGATGTGTTCCGTCGGGTCGGTTATTCTCGAATATTTGGGCATAAAAGCTAGAATACTATACTTTTTTGGTATGTCGATAGTTGATGTAGATTCCCAGATTCAAGTTGTATCACAATAATGGGAAATAAATAGACAGCGGAAGCATATTAAATAAAGCTATTAAAGTGAGTGATTGTGTAAACGATATAAGAACTGTGAGTATCAAATATAGAACAGTAATAATGATAACAAGATCAAGTATAAAAGCTGCTCGTATATTGATAATGAATCACACCAAGAACACGTTCAAGGGTGTGTTCTGAAATCTCACAGAACAACAATATGGTATGGAGATAGTGCTTAGGATTGCTGCAGTGTGTGCTTAAACAATTGTGGGAAACTGTTTTTCCTAAAGGTTACAATCGTTTGTTCCACTGCCTCTCTATTTATAGGCCTGATAAAGTGTAGACAGTGTATTATCGTACCCTAGAATGACACGTAGAAAGTGTGTCTCCTATTTTTAGGGCATACGTGGAAAGTATGGACACATGTCTGACACTTAGGATTTCTTATGAGACTTAGGCTAACAAAGGTCTTCAGTCACCAGAGCTCCTTTGCAAGAGCTCTGTTTGTCTTCTGTTGATGCGCGGTTCTTCTGTTGGAAGTCTTTTGACAGAGCTCTGTTGAGATCTGTTAATCCACCAGAGCTCTATTGAGCTCTGTTAGTCTTCGTGTTGAACTTCTTCCAAGTCTTGTGTCTGATGCGCGGTTCTTCTGTTGGAAGTCTTCTGACAGAGCTCTGTTGAGCTTTGTTAATCCACCAGAGCTTTGTTGAGCTCTGTTAGTCTTCTTGTTGAACTTCTTCCAAGTATTGTGTCTGATCTTTGTTGGTCTTCTGACTTGATAATATTTTCAATACTTCTACATAACAGATACTTGGGGCTAGCAATCTCCCCCTTAGTATTGAAAATAAAAAAAATTACAACTGATAGAGATTAAACAAAAGAACATAGAACTGACCTCTGTTAAAGGCTTGCACTATTATTTTAGAATATTACAATATAGGTTAAAAGGCAAGTGCATTTAAGCGTAATTATCTCCCCTTAGAATCTTGTCGAATCTTCTGATTAGCTCTCGGAAGTCAAGCATGCGATCAATCTGTTCAATGTAGAGTTTGAGTTGCCTTCCGGACATTTTTCTCTTGGGAGATTCTAGATGATATTCTTGAGATACTGCAGCGACTCACTTGAGTACTTGTGGGCTTCAGCAGCCCTGATGGCCTTCTTAATCTTCTTTTGTCGGCAGACGAAGACTAGAGGGTCTCCAACTACAGTTTCTGTTCTGTAATGACCATAGCCTCCAAGACTTTCGTTCGGAGATGCAATCGCCAGTTTCTCAACTTCGAACTCTATGCCTAGCTGAAAATCAACCTGGATTCTGAGGTTGATGTACTCTTGCATAGCGAATCGAACTTCTGGTAGCGCAGTTCTTGCTGGTGTGTATCTTTATGAGAAGTTCAAGCAATAGGCGTGAAGTATGATCAGGTCGTATGGGTTCAGAAGGAGGAGATCATTGTCATTGAAGAGTTCATTTCTGCCTTCTGTTGATTCAACAATATACTCATGGTATACGACTCTGTCATGTTGAAACTTCTTATGCTTAATGTCCAAGATTCTGCGGATACCAAAGTTTATGTTAATGGCTCTGTTCAGATTTGACTTGGTTTGTATGAACTTTATCCTGGTATCAGAAATGGTGTTTATTCTGATGGGATTGAGGTATGGGTTTATGGGTACGACATTGACAGGGATGATGTCTCTGTCAACATATAGGAATGCATATATCATTTCTAAGGCAGGTTTTTCGGTGTGATGGGTAGAGGTTTCTGGGTTCTGTTCTGGTATCATTGGGTTTGGGTCATCGTGGGTTTTTGCCATAAGTATGTCGATGTGAGCAGATTATTGAGTAGCTTGAGGTTGGGCTTGGCTTGTTTGTTCTTCAGCAGAGGATGGGTCTGTCCCCTCTGGTTCTTTTCATGGATGGGTCTGTCCCCTCTGGTTCTCTTCAGCAGAGGAAGACCCCACTTCGGGTGCTCTTCGCTCTGGTCTGTTCACTTCCTCATCTTCCTCACTCTCTAGAGAAGGCTCAGATCCTAAGTATGCTGGGGTTCTCACCTCTGGTTCTTGAGGTTGAGCATCACTCTGATAGTATTGGATAGAGATGTGAATGGGATCAATCAGAGCAAGCATTGTACCTGGAACTCGTCGGATGAAGGGATATACACCGGAAGTTGTGGGAGAATATTTTGTCATTACCCAAACAGGTGTAGGAATTCTCTGTTGAGTCAGTTGTAGATGAGGGAAAGCTTCACGGATCACCAGGCTTATGAATCGAGGATACCTGATGGATTTCAAGAATTTATGGACTCCAACTTCTCCACCTTTGGCTAGGGCATTTGTTTTACTATTCACAACAGCAAGGAGATCCTTGTAAAGGATTGTGGCATAGTCGAAGGGTCTGTTGAAGAATAGGCCATACATGATTTGGAGTATCACTGTGCTTGTCTGATCTTGGCTACTAGACTTGCAGGTCAGGGTTCTGTTCAGTGTGGAGAACATAAAGTTCCATATTGTAGGCATGTTTTGTCTCCTGAACTCTCCTATCCTATTTATCGTCTTGTCGTAACCTAAGAATCTTACAAAGTCAAGAAGGACATCTGCTTTGGGGGGTTTGTCAAATGCCTGAATTCCTAATTCCCTTCTTGTTTTCATTTCGAAGATTCTCCTGAACGTTCTGGCTCTTATTCATATCGATCCTCCTCCTGCATTTCTTCCAGCATCAACGTTACCAACAACCCACTTTTGTTCCGGGATGTATTGGCAAGTGGTCCACCATTGTTGGACATATATCTCAGGTAGGTTGTCGTCGTACATGGTTAGGGCTCGAAAAATTTCAGAGTTTCTGAAAAACTCTAGAAATATGTGGTAGATAGGTAAATAGAGTCCTCGGTTGTAATCTAACCGGTAGTTGTTTTCAGAGAACTCGTAAGGTTGAATGAAAATCTCATCTACTGGACCGATTCTACTGGATTCAACAGAGTTTTGTGGGTTTTGTGGTTCCGCCATTGTTGCAGGTTTGGGGTTTTTCTTGAAGAACACAGGGGATTTGAATGAAGGAGGGAAATGTGAATGGTTTTTGAAAGGTTAAGGAAGTTTAGGAATGAAATAGGTCAAGGGTATGGATATTTATAGTCAAAACCTGTGGCTGGGTAATCTTCGTAGGTACTGTAGGCACTCAAGTGTCAGATGGTGGAGTGGCCTGAACAGTGTATCGTGGGAACAACTAGTGGTTTAGCTTTCAATTAGAGAGTGCCATGTGGATTTTGTTTTGACCACTTTCGTGCAAGTAAACCGTCGCGGTTAGAGATGTGTGGGTGACAAGTGGCTGGCGCTTAGAAATAACCCGCATCTCTAATGACGTTACTTCTGATGACGTGGCATAAAAACCGACATAGCTCTGTTGGAGCTTTGCAAGTTTTGCCTTTGATGAGTAACCATTTTTCATTCTTTTCAAGTATCCCTTGGTGTTTCACCTGTACCCAAAATCATTTGAAAATTCTGTATCTGATGTGGAAATGGTCAAAGAACGAGAACATAACTGACTCAAAAATTTCACAGAGGTCTGGTGAGATATCAGAGTTCTGGTAAGTTCTTGACGTTATCAAAGGATTTTCATCAGAGAAGGTTTTTCCTCTTTCTTCAAAAAGATTTTTCTTATCGGAACCAAGAGTAAAGTCATTTTGATTTGAAAAAGATTTGACTTGCTCCCCCTAAAACAATGCTTATTTTCCTTATAAGCTCCCCCTCGAAGAATGAGCTTATTTGAAAGATTTTTCTTTTCAGCTTTTGAACAAAAAAAATATATATACAGAATAGAGAATATATACAAACAGGTTCACTACGCTTGTTGAAAAAGTATGCGTGACAGAGTTCTGGTGAACATCAGAGGCTCTGTTGAACTATCTTACCTAACTACTTTACAGAGCTCTGGTAGGAACATCAGAGGCTCTGTTGAGTTTGAACAGAGTTAGGAGGACATGTTCAGCATACCCAGTTTGTTGATTAAGAAGTTAAATCTCTTTTCATCAAGGGTTTTTGTAAACAAGTCAGCAAGCTGGAAGTCGGTTGAAACAAAATACATTTGAATCGTCCCTTTTTCAACATGATCCTTTATGAAGTGGTACATTATGTCGATATGCTTTGTCTTAGAGTGCTGAACTGGATTAGCTGTGATTGCTATGGCACTCTTAGAGTCACACAGAATTGGAATTTTTCCATACTCCAGGCCATAGTCTTTGAGTTGTGTTTTCATCCATATCACTTGAGAGCAACAGCTAGCAGCAGCAACATACTCTGCTTCTGCTGTAGAAGTTGATACGCAATTCTGTTTCTTGGATGTCCAACTCACCAACTTTTCTCCAAGCAGTTGGCAGCTACCAGAAGTACTCTTTCTGTCATTCTTGCATCCTCCATAATCTGAATCTGTATATGCAATTAACTCAAAACCAGAATTAAGAGTATACCAGAGACCCAAGAATTGAGTCCCTTTAAGATATTTAAATATGCGCTTGACAGCAGACAAATGAGATTCTTTAGGGTTTGCTTGGAATCTAGCACAGAGACTTGTTGCAAACATTATGTCAGGTCTGCTAGCAGTTAAGTACAAGAGTGATCCTATCATGCCTCTATAGTTCTTGACATCAACAGATTCACCATTGAGATCAGAGTCAACTTTAACTCCGGTGGCAATAGGAGATTTCATTGGATTTGAATTGTTGAACTAGTATTTTTTCAAAATATCAAAGATGTATTTCGACTGACATATAAAAGTCCCTCTGATGGATTGTTTTACTTGTAAACCAAGGAAGAATGAAAGTTCTCCCATCATGCTCATTTTGAATTCACTTTTCATCAAATCCTCAAGCCTATCACAATACTCTTGTCGTGTAGACCCAAAAATAATGTCATCAACATATATTTGCACCAGAAGTATATCAGTTTTATACCTTCTAAAGAATAGAGTTGTATCGACAGTACCTTTCTCGAAGTGATTAGTCAACAGAAAGTTGGACAGAGTTTCATGCTAGGCTCTAGGAGCTTGCTTATGTAACATCCCTTAATCCCAACATACAAGTTTCATATAATTCACCACAAAATAACATATCATAATCCAAATACGGTCCCTTAAATTCTACAATTTGGTCTTTCAGTACAAACTTTTTCGAATAAAGTAAAATACATAACAACTACTAATTATAACTGAAATCTTCATAATCATTCAACATCCACAAAAGCTAAACATGAGAAATCCTATCATAGTCTTTTGTTTGCTCCTTGACCTGGAATACATATTTTAAAACAAAAAAATGAGGGTTAGACCTTGAGGTCTAGTGAGAAAAATCCCCGTTAGTAAAAGAGAACATTTGCACATAATTCACGTAAGAATACCAAATATGACTCATGCATCATTTATCTTTCCATCTCTATCTCTTTTCTTTTCCTTGGCCATATTAATTGGTAGCAAGCCAATTAATTACTTTACACCGCTGTACTAAATACAGCCAACACCACTGTCCCTTTGTACAGCCAACTTTCACCGGTCCTAAGCCCGGCCAACTAGTACTCATACAATGTAATATTCATATAAACACTATATGCACCATATTACATTTAATCACATATATGTATTCCATTTTAAAAAAAACATTTCAAATAAAAACTCACCTTGTTTTTATCACAAAAACCCTTCCAAGATAACTCACGTACGTCGATCTTTCACCAAATCTTGATTACTTCAGTTTAAGTACTTAAATCTCTGCAGAAACCTTTGAATTCCTTCTTCCCTTTGAGTTCTTTCGATTTCTTTCTTTTTCTTTCAACACCGAACACACACTCACACTCAAACACTTTTGCTAATAGTGTTAAGAAGGAGACATCTCATCCTAATAGAATGAAAGTCGGTTGTAGCTAGCAGGAGGTGTCATCCAAATACCAAATATACCTTAAACTTGTTCCACTTAACAAAATATACCCCTAACTTCTATTAAACTTTTAAAACTTACCCCTTAACTTCTTACTCCTTAAAATACCCATATAAACTTATAAAATTCCAAATTTAAATTAAATAAAATACCTGGTTATTACAACAGCTCCCCCTTAAAAGAATTCTGTCCCGGAATTCGATTAAGCGAACAGATGAGGGTATTTGGCTCTCATCTCCGCCTCCGATTCCCATGTTGCATCCTGACCCCTATGATGTTTCCACTGGACCTTTACTTGCTTGATCTCCTTATTCCTTAATACTTTAACCTTGTGATCAACTATAGCTTCCGGTTCTTCTACGTAGTTCAGCTTTTCATCAACCTGGATATCCGGTAGAGAGACTGCCTGGTCCGGCGTGACTAAACATTTCCGAAAATTCGACACATGAAACGCGTTGTGAATCCTGCTCAATTCCAACGGAAGATCCAATCTGTATGCTACTGCACTAATTCTTTCTGTAATTTCAAATGGCCCAATATACCGCGGACTGAGTTTACCTTGCTTCCCAAAACGTATGACTCCTTTCCAAGGTGAAAATTTTAACATCACAAATTCCCCAACCTGAAATTCTAACGGTTTCCGACGTCGATCTGCATAACTTTTCTGTCTGTCTTGTGCCGTTTTCAATCTATCCCGGATCTGAGTAATCTTATCTACTGTTAATTGTACTATTTCTGGCCCTGCTAACTGCTTTTCCCCCACTTCATTCCAACACAAAGGCGTTCGGCATTTCCTACCATACAATACTTCAAACGGTGCCGCCTGAATACTAGAATGATAACTGTTGTTGTAAGCGAACTCTATCAAAGGCAAATGTTTATCCCATGATCCTCCAAAATCAACTAGACAAGCCCGAAGCATATCTTCTAACGTCTGAATTGTTCTTTCACTTTGTCCATCAGTCTGTGGATGATATGCTGTACTCAACTTGATTTGTGTTCCCATCTCTTTTTGAAAGCTTCTCCAAAATCTAGAAGTAAAATGACTATCTCGATCAGAAATAATCGAAATTGGTACTCCATGTCGAGTTACTATTTCATTAATGTACAGTTTGGTCAAACGTTCCAAAGAATCGGTTTCTTTTATCGGCAAGAAATGAGCAGACTTCGTCAACCTATCCACAATCACCCAAATAGAATCGAATCCCTTTGAAGTTCTTGGTAACTTGGTAATGAAATCAGTTGTGATCTGATCCCATTTCCACACTGGAATATCTAAGCGTTGTAACTGACCAAACGGTTTCTGATGCTCAATCTTTACTTTCTTGCAGGTAATGCAGTCTTCCACATGCTTAGCAATACTTCTTTTCATCCCCGGCCACCAATAGAATTGTTTCAAATCTCTATACATTTTATTTGTACCTGGATGAATGGAGAATCGAGATTGATGAGCTTCTTGTAGTACACGATCACGTAATCCACCCAAACGAGGTACCCAAATCCTATTCCCCAAACACAACAACCCAAGGTTATCTTTCCCAAGCAATGCTGATATCCCAACCAACCGTTCAGATTTCAAACTTTCTTCTTGATAAGCATCTAATTGGCACTTCAGTAATTCGTCAAAAATGTTTGGAAGAATTTCAGCTCTTAAAGATATCGCCTTTATAGTTCCACTTCTTTCTTGTCGACTTAGTGCATCTGCCACCACATTCGCTTTTCCTGGGTGATAAAGGATTTCACAATCATAATCATTCACTAACTCTAGCCACCTTCTTTGCCTCATATTCAGTTCCTTTTGATCAAAAAGATGTTGGAGACTCTTATGATCAGTAAAAATTTGACATTTGGAACCATACAGATAATGTCTCCAAATCTTCAATGCAAAGACAACCGCTGCAAGTTCCATATCGTGGGTAGGATATTGCCTTTCATGATCCTTTAATTGACGAGAAGCATAGGCAATTACTTTTCCACGTTGCATGAGTACACATCCCAAACCTAACTTAGAAGCATCACTGTAGACCACAAAATCAACCGAACCTTCTGGCAATGCTAAAATCGGCGCGCTGCAGAGTTTCTCCTTTAATATCCTGAATGCCTCGTCCTGTTCTGCCTTCCATTCGAACTTCAGATTCTTCCGAGTCAGCTTCGTCAACGGTGTGGCAATACGAGAGAAATCTTTTATAAACTTTCGGTAGTAGCCGGCCAAACCCAGAAAACTTCGTACTTCTGTTGCTGTCTTTGACGGTTCCCATTTTTCAACTGCTTCCACTTTCATCGGATCGACTTGTATACCCTTTTCAGAAACTATATGCCCCAAAAACTGAACTTCCCGCAACCAGAATTCACACTTTGAAAATTTCGCATACAACTTTTCTTTCTTCAATAATTCCAAAATCAAACGAAGATGTCATGCATGATCCTCTTTGGATCGGGAATAAATAAGTATATCATCGATAAATACGATGACGAATTTATCAAGATATTGCTTACATACCCGATTCATTAAATCCATAAAGGTGGCTGGAGCGTTTGTCAATCCAAATGGCATTACTAGAAACTCATAGTGACCGTACCTGGTGCGAAAAGCAGTTTTCAACACGTCTTCTTCTTTGACCTTCAACTGATGATAACCGGATCTTAAATCAATCTTGGAGAAACAACAAGCTCCAACTAATTGATCGAAGAGGTCATCAATTCTAGGTAGGGGATACTTGTTTTTGATCGTGCGCTTATTCAATTCTCTGTAGTCGATACACATTCTCATCGAACCATCCTTCTTTTTCACAAACAAGACTGGTGCTCCCCACGACGAAGAACTTGGTCTGATGAAACCCCTATCGGATAGATCTTGCAGTTGTGCCATCATTTCTTTCATTTCTGGAGGCGCCAAACGATACGGTACACGGGCCACAGGGGTGGCTCCAGGAATTAAATCTATACCGAACTCTACCTGTCTAACGGGCGGAAGACTGTGCAAGTCTTTAGGAAATACTTCTGGAAAATCACTAACAATTGGAATGTCTTCCAACTTACTCTTCTCTAGATTAGTATCTATTACATAAGCTAAGTAACTCTGACAACCTTTACTAACACACTTACGGGCTTTTATCATGCTAATAAGATTATACTGATGATTCCTACGATCGCCATAAATCACTATCGGCCCTTTTTCAGGTAACACAACGTTTATTAACTTCTTAACACAATTTATATTAGCTTGGTTCTCGGCTAGCCAGTCCATTCCCTCTACCACATCAAACTCAACCAGGGCTATTGGAAATAACTAAATCGGTACTCCGCACCCTTCTATATCTATCACACAACTATCAAATACTTCTTTAACAGATACTTGATTTTCATTTGCCGTATCTACCATTAAAGCATGATCTAACACTTTCGGCTTTAAATGCATATGAGCAGCAAATGAAGGAGACACAAACGATCGGTTTGCACCGGAATCAAATAACACCTTAGCACGTGTAGAATTTATTAAGAATGTACCTGTAACCACGTCCGGAGTTTCCTCCGCTTCTTTTGCTATCATCTGAAATGAACGGCCTCTTGCTCTTGCTGGCTCTAACGTCGGTACTGTTGGTCTAACACCCGTTGCTCTTGTTGACGTGCAACCCGATGGTATTCTTCCTAGTGGACAATCTTATTGGAGATGATCTGGCGAATTGCATTAATAACAAAATCTAACCACCCTACAATCTTTAGCAATGTGCCCAAACTTCCCGCACTTATAACAGTTTCTAGGATCTACTTGACAGCTTCCTTGGTGAAAATGGTGGCATTTTGGGCAAGGTCTTTCAGCTGTTCGAAAAGGTGGACGACTATCAAATCGCTGAAACCCAGACTTCTACATATCGTGTGGTGGTCCTTCCCATTTTCTCTTTCCTGCACTCTTATCCCCAACATCCCTCTTATTGTCTCGCTCCACATTTTCCGCAGCATTTACCGCTTCTGAAAAAGTATTAGGCCTCGCTGCAGTCACTAACTTTCTAATCTCTGAGTTCAATCCGAGTACATACCTTTCCATCTTCATCTTTTCTGTGGCAACATAATACTCCCCAAAACGCGACTTTTCTAAGAAACGGGCAGTGTAGTCTCTTACTGACAAATTTCCTTGTTGTAAGCTCAGGAATTCCTCTTCCAACTGTCTAACTGCGGCTTGCGGACAAAATTGTTCTTTAAATGCTCTCGAGAATTGGCCCCAAGTAAAAGTTGAATATACCTCAGGTCCTTCAGAGTCAATAAGGGCCTCCCACCAATACAAGGCGTCTGCTTTCAACATTGCTGTTCCATATAACACTTTATCTTCTTCCGCGCATTTACTGGTCTTAAATACAGCTTCAACCTCCTTCAGCCATCGCATTGCTTTTACTGGATCTCTGTCCCCTACATAAGTGGGTGGTTTACAGCTTAAAAACATTTTATAATCACACTTTCTTGGTACTGATGTGACAATAGGTGCGATAGGCACTTCGTTTTCAAGGGTAGGGTCTGGTATTGCTGTTTCTGTATGATGAGTCTGGTTAAACATGGCTTGAATATTTGCCTGAAGTCGTCCCATTTCAACCGCTAGATCGTCTCTCGTAACAAACTCCGTGCCTCGCCCCTATACACTGCCCCCTGTCCTACCTCTGCCTCTTTCTCCCCCTCTTCCCCTTCCTCCGGCTGTTTGTCTCGTTCCACTTGCCATTCTGTTGATTCAAACAAGGTTAATATACACATAATCACATACCCCATATAATAAAGTATTCTGGTTCAAACATGTACCTGTAAGATCATAATTACACTGGCCAGGTGTAATCTGAAATTACCTTACATGATGTTCCTTCTACCTTTTTATATTTAATATTCCAAGGTTCTAAAATAACAAGGACATCCTACTTCGCATGCAGTTTAAGTCTAGGTACAGATACTAATACCTAAATCTCTTAAACTAAGGCTCTGATACCATCTGTAACATCCCTTAATCCCAACATACAAGTTTCATATAATTCACCACAAAATAACATATCATAATCCAAATACGGTCCCTTAAATTCTACAATTTGGTCTTTCAGTACAAACTTTTTCGAATAAAGTAAAATACATACCAAACAACTAATTATAACTGAAATATTCATAATCATTCAACATCCACGAAAGCTAAACATGAGAAATCCTATCATAGTCTTTTGTTTGCTCCTTGACCTGGAATACATATTTTAAAACAAAAAAATGAGGGTTAGACCTTGAGGTCTAGTGAGAAAAATCCCCGTTAGTAAAAGAGAACATTTGCACATAATTCACGTAAGAATACCAAATATGACTCATGCATCATGTATCTTTCCATCTCTATCTCTTTTCTTTTCCTTGGCCATATTAATTGGTAGCAAGCCAATTAATTACTTTACACCGCTGTACTAAATACAGCCAACACCACTGTCCCTTTGTACAGCCAACTTTCACCGGTCCTAATCCCGGCCAACTAGTACTCATACAATGTAATATTCATATAAACACTATATGCACCATATTACATTTAATCACATATATGTATTCCATTTAAAAAAAAAACATTTCAAATAAAAACTCACCTTGTTTTTATCACAAAAACCCTTCCAAGATAACTCACGTACGTCGATCTTTCACCAAATCTTGATTACTTCAGTTTAAGTACTTAAATCTCTGCAGAAACCTTTGAATTCCTTCTTCCCTTTGAGTTCTTTCGATTTCTTTCTTTTTCTTTCAACACCGAACACACACTCACACTCAAACACTTTTGCTAATAGTGTTAAGAAGGAGACACCTCATCCTAATAGAATGAAAGTCGGTTGTAGCTAGCAGGAGGTGTCATCCAAATACCAAATATACCTTAAACTTGTTCCACTTAACAAAATATACCCCTAACTTCTATTAAACTTTTAAAACTTACCCCTTAACTTCTTACTCCTTAAAATACCCATATAAACTTATAAAATTCCAAATTTAAATTAAATAAAATATCTGGTTATTACAACTTAAGGCCGTATAAAGCTTTGTCTAACTTGTAAACGTGGTCTGGAAACCTTGAGATTTCAAAACCAGGTGGTTGCTAGACATAAACTTCCTCTTGTAGTTTGCCATTTAGAAAGGCAGACTTTACATCCGTCTGATAGACCTTAAAACCTTTGTGAGCAACATAGGCTAAAAATATTCTGATTGCTTCTAGCCTAGCCACAGGAGCAAAGGTTTTGTCATAGTCGATACCTTCTTCTTGGCAATATCCTTTTGCGACCAGACTGGCTTTGTTTCTGATGATAATCCCATCTTCATCCTTTTTATTCATAAACACCCACTTGGTTCCAATGGCCGCTTTGCCTTTTTGAAATGGAACCAAGGAACAAACTTTGTTTCTCTTGAATTCCAGAAGCTCCTCTTGCATAGCTTCAATCCAGTTTGGGTCTTCGAGTGCTTCAGAAATCTTCTTCCGCTCAATCATGCTTAAAAAGTTTACAAAGAAAGCTTCATTGATTGTGTCCGATCTTGTCTGCACACCATCTTCAGCAACACCGATAATTTTATGATGAGGATGATCCTTTGTCCACCTTGTCATAGGAGCATGGACAACAGGAGGGGTTTGTGCTTTTGATGGGAATATACGATCTTCAGCATCAGAACTCTGTTGATTTGTACCAGGGCTTTGTGGCACATAACTCTGGAGAGTGGCCTCATTGCTCTGTGAATTGTCAACAGGGCTCTGTGAAGGTGAGCTTTCAAACAAGGAATCACTCCCAATGTTTGTTATCAGGGGTGATGATGGCTCTTTTTCAGGTTCTCTTTGTGGTTCCTTATTTCTCTGAATAACACCCGTGGACAAAGAAGTGGATGGTGAAGTATTGGAGGGACCAGTAAGAGTTGTACCTGTCAGATTCTGTTCTATTGAATTCTGAGCTTGGTCGCCTCTGTTGATGTTGACAGAGGAAATTGTTGATCCAAACCCTCAGTGATTTGATAATGACCCTCTCTTAAATTCTTAGTGAAAATTGTAAGTAAACAATATGTATCAGAGTTTCACTATCGCTGATAAGTACTAAGATCTTACAGTACCACTGATAGGAACTCTCGCTCTTTTAAATTAAACATTCAGCGAACACTGTTCATCATTAATGCTCTGAGTCTGTTCAGTCATTATGATGATCGCTGATAAGTTAGTTGTTTACTTATGATCCCTGAAGACAAGTTTCACGTCAACAAAGGTTCTACGCTGAAGTCGAAGATCAAGCTCAAGAACCAGCGACAAGTCTCCTAATGAACTGATGCGGATCAGCGAAGACTCAGATTTGTCCACTCAACGTGAAGTATCAAGTACAAGACTTCAGCTATCGCTGAACTTTATCATCTGCTGAATAGTAAATGATAATCGCTGAATCAACAAAAGCTGATCGTGAAGTCCTCCGTACAAAGTACTTTTGTCTCAACCACCCTTGCACGACTCCGTACGAATTGTCAGAAAAGAACCTCCGAATATCTGAAATCGTACAACCACTCTGATACTACACTATTCATCCATACGGCTACTAAGGTTGTCAATCAAGGTCAATGACATGCAACCAACCAGCTGATGACACGTGTAAAGTATATACTGACTTGCATTAAATGCATGCAGTATATAAAGAGATGAACTCACTTCTTTTGAAGTAACTTGCTAACTCTGGACAAGTTCAAATCTCTTATCTCAAGATAGGTTATTATTAGTAATTTCCTTATCTTTCTTAGTGCAAGAAACCTTAGTGTTCCGACTTGTTTAGATTTAGGTTTATCCTTAATCTTGTCTCCGCAACAAGCTGTAAATTGTTAACGATTTATCAATAAACAATTTAGAAAAGTAAAATCTGTGTGTTTGTATTCAACCCCCCTTCTACAAACTTGTATAGGCCTTCGGGACCAACAAGTGGTATCAGAGCAGATTTGTTTAATCTCATAAACAAGATCTAATCTAAGATATTTCTCTTCCTTGCTATTATCTAAAAATGGCCAACACAAACACACATTATATAGACAATGGTTCTCTTGCAAAACCCCCTAGATTTTCCAGAGACAACTTCAACTTGTGGAAAAATAGGATGACACTATTCTTAGAAAGTGTAGACCCTACTATGACTTACTATCTTGAAAACGGCCCACACATCCATGTAACAATTGATCCTGTAGTTCCAGCCACTGCAACTAGAGCTGCTATTCCAGAAAGGCTGATTCCAAAGGAAATACACATGTGGACCGATGAAGATAAGAAGAAAGTGGCTATAGATACAAAAGCCAGATCCATACTATCCATGGCCCTTCCTGACGAAGTCTACCATTCCGTCATGAACCTGAAGTCATCAAAAGCCATGTGGGACACAATATGTGTTCAGTATGAAGGAACGTCTGAAGTCCAGGACTCAAGAAAGATCAACCTGGTAAGACAATACAAAAGCTTCATTTCTGGTAAGAATGAAACTCTCTCTGAAGTTCACCAACGTTGTAATTGCCTAATTATAGATCTAAAAACTGTTGGTAAGGAATATTCTAACTTTGAAGTGCTGACAAAGTTTCTAGAATGTTTACCTGAAAGCTGGGACAATTATTCCATGTGTCTCAAGCTGTCAAAGGATCTTAAATCAATGACCCTTTCAACCTTATATGGTACATTGCTGAATCATGAGCAATCTAGCCATCTTAAGAAGAATCTTGTAAAAGATTCCAAAAGCATTCCTGTTGCTTTAATCTCAGAAGAACCTTCTACTCAGCGACCCTCGGTCACTATCACTGAGTTAGAAAGTAACTCTGAAAGGTCATCAGACTCTGATTCTTCAGATGATGATGAATCCTTGGCTCTCCTAACTAAAAAGTTCAGGAGATTCGCCAAGAAGAAAATGTTTAGAAAGAACAAACCTCTTTCCATAACTGACAAGCCTAAATCACCAGCTTTTGTTGATAAGGCTACTGCTACTTGTTTCAACTGCAAAAAGACAGGTCATTTCGCTAATGAGTGCAGGTCAAAGAAAGTCATGAGACCTTCAGCTTTCTCAAAGAAAAACTTTGTTCCAAGGAATAAAGATGACAAATACTCAAAGCTGAAGGAGAAGTATGCAAAGCTGAAAAATTTTAAGAAAGGAAAAGGCCTGATGGCTGACTATGATTGGGCTGCTTCTGATGAAGAAGCATCATCATCTGACTCTGAAGATGATGAAGCAAATCAATGTCTCATGGCCAAGATTGAAGAAGAGGAAGAAAGTTCAGACATTCCCTCCACTTCAACATCTGCCATTCAGGTATCACCTTCTTTCTTTACCAATATTGCAAATATTGATGAAGCTGATAGTCTCCGTAAGATCGATCTCTTGACTAGAAGTTTATACGAAGCCATGAACGGCAAAACTGTGGTTGAAAACCAAAATCTTGATCTCGCTGAAAAGCTTAAAAACTGCCACCTTCAAATAGAAAAGCTTTCTAAAATTGAAGATGATTTTAAAGATCAAGTCTATTTAAATCAGCTAGTCAAAATTGAACGAGCAGAAGCTATCGCTGCATTAAAAGCCGAACAAGCTACTGTTGAAGGATGGTGTAATTCTTCAACAAAGATCACTGAGATAATTAAGGCTCAGATTCCTCTGAGTGATAAACGTGGTCTGGGTTATAAATATGATACTCCAAAACCAACCACTGAACGTTCAATGCTTAAATTTGGAACGTTCGTATCCTCAGTCGCTGACACTTCATCATCTCAGTGCTCCTCGTCCATTACACCAATCCCCGAGGAAACTCCTACCTCCTCAAAAGGTAAGGAGAAAATGGTTTATTCAAAACCTACCTCTGTCTCTAAAGACAAAGGTAAAGGAATTGTTATTTATCAAAATCCTCAGAAGGGTACCTTAGTACCAAAGCTGAATGCTTCTAAAGCCTCAGTGACCAACCCCTCTAGATCTAGAAAGCTGATCTCTGGATATACTCAGCGATCTACTCCTAGACTCAGAGTGGATGTCCTTGGTAAGAAATCTGAAGAACTGAATGTTCGTCCCATTTCTAAAGCCTATAGTTTACTTGGTGCTGGCACTTCTAATTCGAAATTAAAAGCTCAGCATACAAGTGGTCCTAGAACTATTTTTAGTTATAGGAAATGTTATCACTGTGGACTTACCGATCATATTGCTAGTAAGTGCCCCACAGCCACCAAAGCTGAAAAAATAGCTAAGGTGAAGATTGCCCCCAAGGCAAAGAAGACCATCACCGATGCAAATCAGGTCAAGGTGACTCCTACCACTGAAGTTAAAAAATTAACCAAAGTGAAGAAAGACAAAGCTGAATCTTCAAATGCCGCGAAGACCGCTGAACCTTCTATTCCAACTAGCTCCACTGACAAACGTGTATACATGGTTAAGTGGGTACCCAAGCAAAACTAATCTTCCTTTGTAAATGCAGGTTAAGAAGGGTATCTGGTATCTCGATAGCGGATGCTCTAGACACATGACTGGAAAGAAAAACCTGCTCGCTGAATACAAGGAAGAGAAGGGTCCCTCTGTGACTTTCGGTGGAAATGGAAAAGGACACACCCGAGGGTATGGTGTACTTTCAAATGGTACAACCTCCTTCAGAAGAGTCGCATATGTTGAAGGGCTGAAGCATAGTCTTCTGAGCATCAGTCAGCTTTGCGACATGGATAACAAAGTGTTTTTCACTAAGGAATCCTGCTTTGTCTCTGACAAAAAGGAGAAGATAGCTCTCAGCGGTTATCGTTTGGAAAATGTTTATGTAATAAACATGGACTCAACAACCACTGAGAACTCCTGTTTCTTCTCAAAGGCATCTTCTGATGTTAACTGGCTATGGCACAAGAGGCTCTCGCATCTAAATTTCAAGACACTGAATACTCTTTCCTCCAAAGAGTTAGTCACTGGTCTACCTCAGCATTCATACGCCAAAGAGTCTTTATGTTCAGCGTGTGAAAAAGGGAAGCAGACCAAGGCAAGCTTCAAGTCAAAGCAAGTCTCATCAGTGTCATCTCCTCTACAACTACTCCATATGGATTTGTTTGGCCCTGTTAACAAATAATCCATCGCTGGAAAGAAATATACGCTGGTCATAGTTGATGAATTCTCTCGTTACACATGGGTAATGTTTCTCCGTTCTAAGAGTGACACCCCTGAAGAACTCATCACCTTTGTTCGGAAGATGGAAACTCTGAACAATATGACTGTTCGCTCAATAAGGAGTGATCATGGAACTGAATTCAAAAACAGTTCTCTTGATTCCTTCCTTGAGAGTAAGGGTATTTCTCACAACTTTTCGTCAGTGAGAACACCGCAACAAAATGGAGTCGCTGAAAGAAGAAATAGAACAATTATTGAAGCTGTACGTTCAATGCTCAGCGATTCTCACCTGCCTACTCAGTTTTGGGAAGAAGCTGTCAACACTGCCTGCTTTACGCAAAACAGGTCGCTGATAGTTAAAAGATTCAAAAAGACAGCCTATGAACTCCTTCATGGGAGAAAGCCTTCAATCAGCTTTCTTCACATCTTTGGATGTCAGTGTTTCATACTGAACAACAGAGATGCCCTTGGAAAGTTTGATCCTAAGGCTGATGATGGAATCTTTCTTGGATACTCCTCAGTCTCCAAAGCCTTCAGAGTCTTCAACCGTAGAAGACAAACTGTAGAAGAAACTATTCACGTCACGTTTGACGAATCCCGTTCAGCGAACTCTAAACCGTCCGCTGATACAGAAGAACTGAATCAATGGATGTTTTCTCATCTTGGTGATTCAGAAGAACTTCCCACTATCATTCCAGATATGCAGAATAGTGAAGCTGAAACATCTTGGGTCTCAACTGTGCCTATAAACACTATACCTGCAGTTGATCCAAATGTCTCAGAAATTCCGTCTATTTCTCAGCAATCAGTGAATGAAGTGACAAATGCAAACATTCCTCTCTTAGCTGATAATCCAGAAGTAGATGAAGCCTCATCTTCAGTTTCTCCAGTTCAGACTGAATCAGCGACGTATGCTCCGGCTCAGCGATGGACTGTAAATCACCCAATCGATCAAATTCTTGGTGATCCCAACGCTGGTATCCAGACTCGTAGAAGTGCAGGTAATATTTGTTTATTTGTTAACTTTATTTCTCTAACTGAACCAAAGAAAATAGATGATGCCCTCAGAGATCCAAACTGGGTCAGCGCTATGCAAGAAGAGCTGACTGAATTCGAAAGAAACAAAGTTTGGAAACTCGTTCGTAGACCAACTGACAAAACGGTGATAGGCACTAAATTGGTCTATCGAAACAAGTTGGACGAACATGGTACTGTAACTCGCAACAAAGCTCGTCTTGTTGCTCAGGGATACAGACAAGAGGAAGGTATAGATTATGACGAAACTTTTGCTCCAGTAGCAAGACTCGAATCTATTCGTCTTTTCTTAGCATATGCTGTACACAAAAACTTCACTGTACATCAGATGGATGTTAAGTCAGCGTTTCTGAATGGAAAGCTGAATGAAGAAGTGTATGTGGAACAACCTCCAGGATTCTCAGATCCTAAGCGTCCAGGTTATGTTTATAAACTGGACAAGGAACTTTATGGCTTAAAGCAAGCTCCTCGTGCATGGTATGATACTCTCTCTACTTATCTCCATATTGAACAATTTGAGAGAGGTAAAATTGACAAAACTCTATTTTTTAGAAAAGTGAAAGGTCATATCATTTTAGTTCAAATATATGTTGATGACATTATATTTGGTTCTACTAACCCTGAGCTTTGCACTCGTTTCGCTGATAGAATGAAAGATGAGTATAAAATGAGCATGATGGGTGAACTAACATATTTCCTTGGTCTTCAGATTAAGCAAACTGAAAAAGGAACTTTCATTAATCAGGGAAAATATGTTAAAGATATGCTGAAGAAATTCGACTTAACTGAAAGTTCAGCTATGAAAACCCCTATGGCACCACCGCTGACACTTGATAAGGACACAGAGGGTGATCCTGTCAATGTCACGCTGTACCGTGGGATGATCGGCTCACTATTTTTTTTTCAGCTAGCCGACCCGATATTATGTTTGCAACATGCTTGTGTGCACGATATCAAGCTGAACCTAAGATATCTCATATGAAAGCTGTAAAGCGAATCTTTCGATATCTTAAGGGTACAGCGAATCTAGGCCTTTGGTATCCCAAAGACTCAGGATTTGATCTAACTGCCTATTCAGACAGTGATTTTGCAGGTTGCAAAATGGATAGGAAAAGCACCACAGGAGGATGTCAGCTCCTGGGTGGAAAGCTGGTAAGTTGGACAAGTAAGAAGCAAAACTCAGTGTCCACTTCCACAGCTGAAGCTGAATATGTAGCCGCTGGAAGCTGTTGTTCTCAAGTCTTGTGGATGAGAAATCAGCTACTAGACTATAATCTTCAGCTCTCCAAAATTCCAATCTATTGCGACAGCACAAGTGCCATCGCTATAGCAAACAATCCAGTGCTACACTCAAAGACAAAACACATAGAAATCAGATATCATTTTATCAGAGATCATGTGATGAATGGTGATATAGAACTTCATTTTATCCCAACTGATTATCAGTTAGCTGATTTATTTACCAAACCCCTTGATGAGACAAGATTCAACTTTCTCATCAGCGAGCTTGGAATGCTGAACTTTGAAGGGTAAAATCTTCAGCGGTTCACATTAATCAGCGATAGGATAAAATCAACTCGTATAACCTATTCAATCATCTTCTCTCTGAATAAACTTGGTTAAACTGATATCCAGGTATGTTTTCTCTCTCTGACAAACGCATGAAAATGCAAGATTTCAAAAACAAATGCATCGCTGAATATCTATTCCTTAACAGCGATATTTTGAAAGTTCTTAAAACCTTCAATGATATCTTCTATTCAGTGCTTCATGTTTTTCAAAAGAGTCCCTGAGCTTTCAAAACCTCAGAGACATCCTAAAAGAATGTGAAAGGACAGTTGTGACGTCATTACAACGGGTAACACCAGGCACGATTTCTTTCTGACACACGTTTGCACGTTTCGTTCAAACTTCCAATCAAATGCAAACACGTGTCCGTGTCATGATGAAAACCTTTTCCCGCTCAAGGTTTTCTCTCTCTAAAACTCCCTATATAAACAACTCTTGGTTTATATTTATCTTTTACGCGAACAATCTTTCTCCACAAGAAAAGAATTACTGTTGCATTTGTGCTCTCAAATCTTCAAAGAACTGTTCATCATCTTCTTCATCAAAACATCAAGGTTAATATTTTCTTATTTTTCAAATGCAGAAAACTTGTTTCTGATCTTATCATTGTTTTAAACAAGATCAAACAAAAAACTTAAAAATAAAATCATTTTCTTTCATGGTTTTATGAACACAACCATTTCATGGTTGTTCTTCATGTTTTAAATCTAAATCTTAAACTTGTTTTTCATTCTTATTTAGTTTTTTTTTTCTGAAACTGGAATACAAGAATTTATGGGTTTTACATTTCGTTTCAAAATCATGAAAAACCCTAATCTTCATTAAGACATTTATGTCTGAATGAAATGGACAAAATTCGAACCATCTTAATGGAAATTCTTTCCATACTAAGACAATTCTTATTTGTTAACATCTTTGGTTGAACTGATAAATACAGAGAAATGGCATCTTCAAAGATCAATGTTACCGCTGAGTCCATCTCCGCTGACTCTGAGGAAGTGGACATCATCATAGCCCCTCAGGTTAAGTTCCAGCTGGATCAACTAGATTGGACTAAGGTCAACAACCTCTCTGCGCTTCTCGAGTTTCCTCCTCGAAAGCAAGTCACACATCTGGATGATGCTGTGAACTTCCTGAAAAACTGTTGCATTTCAACAGCCCTGACCATCACACCTCCCGCAAGTCAGCTACTACTATCCCAGTTCTGGTACTCTGCCAGACACACTCAGCTACCCTCCGCCAAAGATGCATCCAAAACCATCGACTGCATACTCAGCGATACTGAGTATGGTACAATTAAGATAACCCCCGCTATCATACGAAAAGTCCTGAACTTCCCCAATGCTACCAAAGAAAAACCATTTGTTCCATTCCCTGACCATAAGAAGCATGCTGACAGAGAAGCAATCATTGCTTTCCTCGACGCAATGGGTTACATCTGGGAAACTGGAAGGGCCAAGAAGCCCGAGAAGAAGCTGACGCTGATAAAGAAGTCCAAAATGCCTAGCGAGATGAATTTCATCTTCGCACACCTGATCAGCTGCATGACAGCGAAGACCGGCTCCTCTGATCAAGCCGCTCAACCTCAACAGGCTATGGGATACGCACTGCTGAAAGGTCTACATATTGACTGGGCATCTATCATTTATGATGACCTAGTGCAAAGAGTAGATTCTGCTGCTGACAGACCTGCATGGGTTCCCTACCCCCGTTTCATCAGCGCCATCTTTCAATATGGCCTGAAGGACAACTATCCTCAAGAGGGTGACCTGAAACTTTCTCAGGTTGGCCCTAAGGTGCTCGATTTCAAACCTGTCGACAATGAGGTACGTCTCTCTACCCTTCTCTCTCTTCTTAACCCCAATTCTTCGACTTCTGTGGCTCCTTCAGCGACAATACCCATCGCTGATGCCCCGGCCACACATTCCTCTCCTTCTAAGAAAAGGAAACACTCTCACACCCAACTTGATTCCAAAAGGATCAAGAAAACCAAGGAGCAACCCCAGCAATTCCATGCTGAAGACTCCTCAGCTCTTTCTGACGAGCTGAAGGAAAGTTCCGTGGTACGCTCTGCCACACCCATTCAAGCCATCCCTTCAATCCAGACTTCAACGTCTCCAAACACTGAGGTTAGAAACATGGAACCTACCCAACCCCCCTCAGTCTCTCAAAAGACTGATGAAGTGATTCTCAGCGATTCCAACGCTGAACTCAGTACCCGAACCCCTTTCTTATCCTTTGCTTCTCCCCCCACTCCCTTAGACACTCCTCCAAAGAACACTGGAGATGCCGTCATTCCAGAAGCCACCGCTGACGGTTCTCAACGAATGATGAAGACAGGACCTGCAGAGGTCACCATACCTCACCGAACTTTTGAGGAAGATATGGAACATTTTTCAGGAATCCGCAACTTTGACGATTTCGTCAATCCTCCTGCAGGTACAAATCAACCCATATACACTGTAACTAAACCTGAAACTTCTGAGCTTTCCTTTGTTCACAAGTACTTATGTGTTACAAGTCCTAATTTGGGAGACATCAACGAGTCTCTGAAGTCCGTGGAAACAAAGCTGACCGGTCTCACCACCACACTCTCCAACAACTCTACATCTGTAACAAACGCTGGAGAGAATTTGACAAAGCTGACTATGGTGGTAGAGAAGAAATCTTCCACAGATGAGTTGAAGCAAGTTGATAAGACTCTCAGCGACTTTGCTAAGGTGCTCGTTGATATCTACACAGACTACACCTCACTCAAACAATTAGTTTCCTCCATGTCCGGCGAGGTAACAACGCTGAAGACATCGGTTGGAGCACTAGAGGGTGATATGTCTGCTATGAAGACAAATGTTCAAACTCTGACGACTGACTTAGGCTCTGTAAAGACCGACGTTGGTTCGATGAAAACAATGATTGAAGAACTGCTCAACAAGGCGAGAACTCCTGCTCCTGAACCTGCCCCTGCCCCTGCTTTGGAAACTTTCACAGCGGCGGATCGCAAAGAGCTGGAAAAGATCAATCCTGCTATATCTGGCCTTGAAGACAGATTAGCAGCGATTGAAAGTTGTATTAAAATCTCTGGCCAAGAAGACAGAGAAAATACAAATGCTGAGTCTACCCATTCCTCACCCAATCATGAGAAAGAGGGGGAGAAGAGCGCGGAACATACTGCTGAGAAGAGCGCTGAGGATCTTGAAAAGAGCGCTGAAGACCTTTCCCATGATGAATCTATCAGGGGAGAAGGGGAGAGAAGAATGAAGATCTTATCGCTGGACCTCAGGGAGATGAAAACCCTGAGGGAACCGAGAAGCTCGCCTCTGTATCTGATGGGGAGCAACTCGAAGAAGACGCTGAAGAATCCGAAGCAGAAGATGATGAAGCCATCGACATCCCTGATAATGAACCATCCTCCTCTCCAAGGAATGATGATGACGATGACGAAGATGACGATGACATCGTTATCGTCAAACCTGCCCCAAGGATCAAAGCTCTTAAGGGAATTTCAATAAATGAACCAACAGGGGAGCGGACAAAGACAAAGCCCTCAGCCTCGGGCGCTGAGAAAGGCAAAGGCAAAAGCGTCGCTGAAGATGACAATCTGATGATCTTGCTTGAAAAGCCGGTTTGTCAGGTACACTAAACATCTCTTACTCCATCCCTCCTCCACACTGTAAGTTCTACTTCCCTAGCCTACACCTGAACATATTTATCTTTCTCTTTCTACCCAAGTTCTTCTACCCATATTCTTATTTGTAAGATCGCTGTGTTTCAGCTAGTCCTCTCCCCTGTTTGAGGATGTCGCTGAAGGTTCTACTATTGCGACTTCACAAATAAAGCCAGCTGCTGCTTATGAAATAATCCCAGTCTTAGATTTGATCTCTGAGACTGATGAACCAGAAGAACAACCTCTCTCGCACAGAAACAGACCTTCCTCAGCTCCTCAAAAGCTGAGTGAAGAGGATCAAAAGAGAAAAGAGGAAATAATAAAGTGATTCGAGGATCAACGAATTATTCTAAGGCGTGATCAACTGCCTTCAGTTCCTCCAAAGTTTAGAATTTCAAAAGCTGAATACAAGGAACACCTCAGAGCTGAACGCCTCATCGCAGAAAGAAAGGAAGCTGAAGAGAAAGACAGAGAATACGCCATCAAGCTTACTCAACGATCAATCAAAGACCCCAAGCTGAAAAGAGTTCCCATTGATGTTCAACGTCAGCTCTGGGATAATGCTCAAGAAATCGTTAGAGAAAAGACAAAGGTCTCTGATACAACCTTGGAATGGGCTAATCAAATGCTGACCTATCGATCAAGACCATCCAAGATAAGCAAAGCCAACATCAGAGGAAAATTGTTCGTTGATGTTCCTGTTGTTGAAGTGGATATCTACAGAGATGACAAAACCAAGCAAACCTTCTATGCTGCTTCATTAGAAAAGTTTGGTCTCTCTGAATGGTTAGAAACGAAATTAGCCATTCAGGGATCACGCTCAAAATTCAAAAGCCATGTTGAGATGATCTTAAACAAACAGATCGACTTGCTTTCATCTGTTGTGGATATCCCTCCTACTCTTCCTCAACCGAAGAAAGCCTCTGCTAAGAAGAAGAAAGTTTCTGATTCAGGTCCAATCATTCGAAATGAAACAGGTATTGGTTTCTCTCGTGCTGAAGTTCTTGGCCCTGATGCTGATCTTTCAATGCTTGACACCTCCCTACCACCTGGAGAAACCTTCATCCCTGGCACAGTGGTAAGTGATCCATATGGTATATTCTTCTTAGACTATGATGGAAATCATCACTTTCAACGTGTTTCTGAGCTCCAAATCGCTCCCGTCGAACAACTCAGAGATCTCGTACACTGGTGTGAAGTCAGACGCGACATCAAAGCTAGACACCTGAAGCCCTTGATTTTTGAAGCTTCTCTGAAGTTAAAGAATCAAGGAGTAAATGTCCCTGACTGGATGATCCCCACTAAAAAGACCCTTGATGAACTTCTCATTAAGGAAGAACCCTTTGAAAACTGATATAATCTCTTTTTTCTCTATTGTATCAGTTATCCTTCTGTACTTGTAAATTATTTCGCTTGTACTTGTAATCTTTCTGTTCTTCATTGTAACCTGATTCAATATTTTAAAGAAAGATTTCAGCGAACGTACTTTACTCCATCAGTACTGAAAAGATCCCAGAAAACAGTAAAAGGGACAAATATTTTACGAGTTCTTTTTATCCTTATGTTTTCATTAAATAGCAATTTTCTTTGTTGCTATGTCATAATCAAATAGGGGGAGATTGTTGATCCAAACCCTCAGTGATTTGATAATGACCCTCTCTTAAATTCTTAGTGAAAATTGTAAGTAAACAATATGTATCAGAGTTTCACTATCGCTGATAAGTACTAAGATCTTACAGTACCGCTGATAGGAACTCTCGCTCTTTTAAATTAAACATTCAGCGAACACTGTTCATCATTAATGCTCTGAGTCTGTTCAGTCATTATGATGATCGCTGATAAGTTAGTTGTTTACTTATGATCCCTGAAGACAAGTTTCACGTCAACAAAGGTTCTACGCTGAAGTCGAAGATCAAGCTCAAGAACCAGCGACAAGTCTCCTAATGAACTGATGCGGATCAGCGAAGACTCAGATTTGTCCACTCAACGTGAAGTATCAAGTACAAGACTTCAGCTATCGCTGAACTTTATCATCTGCTGAATAGTAAATGATAATCGCTGAATCAACGAAAGCTGATCATGAAGTCCTCCGTACAAAGTACTTTTGTCTCAACCACCCTTGCACGACTCCGTACGAATTGTCAGAAAAGAACCTCCGAATATCTGAAATCGTACAACCACTCTGATACTACACTATTCATCCATACGGCTACTAAGGTTGTCAATCAAGGTCAATGACATGCAACCAACCAGCTGATGACACGTGTAAAGTATATACTGACTTGCATTAAATGCATGCAGTATATAAAGAGATGAACTCACTTCTTTTGAAGTAACTTGCTAACTCTGGACAAGTTCAAATCTCTTATCTCAAGATAGGTTATTATTAGTAATTTCCTTATCTTTCTTAGTGGAAGAAACCTTAGTGTTCCGACTTGTTTAGATTTAGGTTTATCCTTAATCTTGTCTCCGCAACAAGCTGTAAATTGTTAATGATTTATCAATAAACAATTTAGAAAAGTAAAATCTGTGTGATTGTATTCAACCCCCCCCCCTTCTACAAACTTGTATAGGCCTTCGGGACCAACAGAAACATCATCATCGAAGAAATCATCGAACACAAGATTGATATCTTCTTCCCTTGTCTTTGAAGAACTTGGCTTCTTCTGTTCTGTCTGTGTCCCCTCTGTTGATTTGCGACCAGAGGTACTTGATGTACTTTCATCAAAGGACACATTCACACTTTCTTGAATGACCCGAGATCTGGTGTTGTAGACTATGTAGGCTTTAGAGGTTAAGGAATAACCAATAAAGATTCCTTCGTCCGCCTTCTTGTTGAATTTATCCAGCTGTTCTTTGTCATTCAAAATGTAGCACTTGCAGCCAAAAACGTGAAAGAATTTCACATTTGGCCTTATTTTGTTGATGAGTTCATAGGGGGTCTTTTTAAACCTCTTCATTATCACAACTCTGTTTTGGGTAAAACATGTTGTTGAGACTACCTCTGCCCAGAAGTTTGTGGGAAGGATAGAGCCGACCAACATGGTTCTGGCTGCTTCTACCAGCGTTCTGTTCTTTCTCTCCATTACACCGTTCTGTTGTGGAGTTCTGGCAGCTGAGAAGTTTTGGGAAATTCCTTCTTCAGAAAGATAGGCATCTATTCTTGCGTTCTTGAATTCTGTCCCATTATCACTTCTCAGCTTCTGTATCTTCAAATCTAACAGAACATGTATCCTTTTCAACAGTCTTATCAAAATTTCTGGGACATCAGATTTTACTCTGATGAACTCAATCCAAGTATATCTAGAAAATTCATCTATTAGCACAAGAATATACTTCTTGCCCGACAGACTTTGCACAGAGATTGGACCACAGAGATCCACATGAAGCATATGCAAAGGTCTGGGACAATTATGATCACTCTTAGTTCTGTGTGAAGATCTTTTCATCTTACCCAATTCACAGGCAGAACAGAGATGGTCTTTGTCAAATTTCAGCGGAGGAAGTAGTTTTACTAACTTCAATTTCACGAGCTTGTCAAGGTTTTGAAAATTCAAATTGGCAAATATTTTATGCCAGAGCCAGGCATCTTCATTTTTCAAATAAACTAAACAAAGTTTTTCTGTTGTAGAGTTTTGGTTTGGATTGAAATTCATTTTATAAAGATTGCCTTTTCTGTCGGCTCTTAAGAGTTCTTGACCAGACTCGGATAGTAACAAGGAACAATACTTTTTTCTGAAATTGACATCGAACCCATGATCACAGAGTTGACTTATACTGAGAAGATTATAGTTTAATCCTTCAACATAAGCAACCTCAGAAACTGAAACACCACCATTTACTAAAGTACCGTATCCTCTAATCTGTCCGCCATTATCTCCTCCAAAGGTCACTGCACTTCCATTTTTGTTCTTGAAAGAAGTAAGCAGCTCCTTATTCCCCGTCATGTGCCTTGAGCATCCAGAATCTAAATACCAGATCTGCACATGAGGTTTCTGCAAGACATATTAGTTCTTTTTAGGTACCCATTGCATAATGGGTCCTTTCTTGTTAGACTTAGGTGGGTTACCAGACTTTCCTTCAGGCCGTTCATTCTTTGATGATGTGCCAGAGGTGTTTCTCTTTCTATTCTGAACAGTCTTAGGATTTTTCCTTTGAGCTGACTGGTTTAGAACACAGTGAGGACCATTCATATGATTTTGCAATTTTAATAACAGTTAAATACAATTGCAATTTATGGTACATGAAGATAATTGATGCAAGTTGTTATTATTCAAAAGTTGTTTGAATGGTGCTTGTTTCTCAACATATAGGACCAGATGTCTTTGAGAACATTCTGTCATGATTTGGTTTCCTGAAGTTGTTGTTTCTTTGAACAAACTCTTTTGACACAAAGTAGTTTTTCTTTGAAACTGACTATCTTGACCAAAAAGAGTTTCTATGATTTACACCGGAATTGGAGATGGGTTTCTCATTTGCTATCCATTTTCCCTTCTGTTCTGGAGTAAACTTGATTGATTTAGAAGTAACGGGAACAGTGGTGTTGTTCACAAAAACACTTTTGTTTTTCTCTCTTCTCTCTACTTCTACTGCATTAGAAGCAAGAATCTTAAATCCTTTGTTGTTAAACACAGTTACCGGTATGAATCTAGATTGTTTCTTAAAGAAAGAAACATCCTCTATTAGATCCGTAGGTTCCATCGGTATTTGCTTTGGTTTGAGTAAAACGTTCTTTTGAGCACAGAAAATTTGCTCATCTACCTCAGAGTCAGAGTTACAGTCAGAGGCTAGAAAGTCTCTGGTGGCTCTGATGGAGGTGTTAGACTCAATGGGTATAACAGATATGTTGGTCTTGACAGTTTTGAACTTTCTCAACTTTGGCTTTAAAGCATCTGAAACAGCATTTTCCTTAATGAATCTCATCAAATCCTCCTCAAAAGACGTTCTTATGGATTCAAAGAAAGGAGAGAAGGCTGGTGCTTCAGGGTTGAGATCACTCTGTGTTTTATGAACAGAGGACTCTTCCACAGAAGTAACAGACTTCTGTTCTTTAAAAGAGTTGAAGTTAAAAATCTCCTTCGGATCCAAGTCCTTAACAGAGTGAGGAAGTATGATTCTAGCTCTTCCTTGATCAAGAATAAACTTTGAAGATGGTTTTATAACCTTTTCTTGATCGGAGGAGTCATAGTTAACGTTCCTAAAGTCAAGTCTCCTGGGTTTTGAAAAAACATTTGAGATTTTGGTTCTCTTGAAAACAACAGTACCAGAGATCACATCCTCTTGAATTTTTCCAACACAAAAGGCAGAGGACATAGATGTCTTCTTCCTTTTGTTATAGGGAGCAAGGTCGGAGAAACCAAGACCTTGTGTATCCATCTGTGAGTTTATCTTTATGTGCACATCTTGTGCATCCTGGTACTTTTTAATCTGAATTTCTTTTCTCTGTAAGGATTGGTGCAAGACTTCCATTTCTCTTTTAAAATAATCTATTAAAGCGACAGAGTTAAGTCTTTCTGTTTCAGACTTTTTCACCTCTTCAGACTTTTGTTTCAAAACGTTTTCATTTTCTTTAATCTTATCAGAAAATATGCTTCCCTTCTTCTTTTGTAAGATCTCTAGCTCATATATTTCTTTAAATATCTCCTCCTTTTCCTGTTCCAAGAGAGTTTTCTCTCTCTTATAGAAGGACAGATCCTTCTGAGCTAGCTTTCTTAACTCTTTTTCTTCAGAAAGCTTTAGCTTTAAAAGATGGAACTCCTCCGTCATCAAAGATACATGCATTTCTAACTCTGAGTCACACTTTGACTCTGAAGAACATACCTTAGCACTGGATTCAGTGATCTCCAGCACGTTGCTGTCTGGCTCTGTCGTGGTAAGAGCAAATGCATGAGCCAAGTCTTCTTCTTCTGTCATTCCCTTTGTTATCTCTCCAGTCATCCAATCAACCTCTCCCAAACTCTCATCGTCCACAGCAACTCCACAGAAGTTGGCTTGTTCTGGTTCATCATTAGAAGATGAATCAGAGACCCAGTTCTCTATTTCGGCAACGTAGCTTCTTTCTCGATAATTGTACTTGTATTTGTTCTTGTAGTAATCCATGTCCTTGACCAATTTTCCTCTACAATTTGCAGAGAAATGGCCAGGTTTACCACATCTGAAGCGACGTCCATCATTCTGGTTTATGGGTTGGGCAACATCGACCTTCTGTTGAGCTGGTGGATTCTCTCTTTTGTTCTGTGGATGTCTCTGTTCAGTTGCAGCTCTGTTGTTGCTCTGTTGGGGTGCAACATATCCTCTTCTGTCTTCCTTTCCTTCTCTCTCATATTTACCTCTTCTGTCAAACGTCTTGTTGCCAAATCTCTTGTTAAACTGTTGGGTTATTGACGCAAGAGATTGGGCAAAAGCTTGAATATCATCATCCTCTGATTAGCTTTCCTCTGTCTCACTTTCTGCAACCAAACTTTTCTTTCCTTTCCTCTTCTCAACCTTTTCTTTTTTCTTCTCTCTACTAGAACTCTCTATTTTAGATTTTCCTTCGGTGGTTTTCTTTGAATCTGAAACTAAAGCAATTGGACCTGCCATGGCGGATTTGCCTTTTTGTTTGACAACATCCTTCTCTTGTGCGGCAAGACTTCCATACACATCAGTTAGAGACCACGCATCCAGATCCTGGTTAGCTTGTAAAGACATGGACAGATTTAGCCATTCATCGTTCAAACTTTTCAAATCTGTTGTAGGGTTGTTGTATGGTTTCCTCAGGAAGTGCCTTGAAATCATTGTATTCATTATACATTGGGTCCTTCTGTTCTTTTGGGTCTTGATACCACCCTCAAGCTGATTAAGAAGTTGATCCCAAATTTCCCTAGCAGTAACACATGAATCTAGATCTTGAAATATTTCTCATCTGTAAAACCAGTGGTTTTAACTTCGAAATGAGCAGGAATCACAGCAGTAGTTCCTGTTGCAGGTACACGTGGAACAAAAACCATGGGTTGGAATGGTCCATCCATGACAGATCGCATTAAATCTTTGTCCATTACGTCGAAAATATTAACCATCCTAATCTTCCACTGAGCATATTCATCTCTTAGAAGAGTAGGAGGCTTGGTTAGAGAACCAGCAGTATAGATGGCGTTTATGCCGTTGTTTGCCATTTTTGAGAAAAACAGGGTATTGTGGTTTCAGAAGAGTTTTAAACTGAAAGTAAGTGAAACATTGATCAATGAAATAGTAACTTCTTGAAAAGATCTTTAAACTGAATAGCAACTCGTTTGAACAGTATTAGATGAACTCTGAAAATTTTTCATTTAAACTTTTAACTAAAACAGAGTATACTAGGAAGCTTTTAAAGATACACTGACACAATCAACAACAATGAATCAACCTTGGTAGATTGGACCGTTTGGCTTAAGAAAACCAAAAAGTCTCTGATACCAACTGTAGGTTCCCAAATTCAAGTAGTATCACAATAATGGGAAATAAATAGACAGCGGAAGCATATTAAATAAAGCCATTAAAGTGAGTGATTGTGTAAACGATATAAGAACTGTGAGTATCAAATATAGAACAGTAATAATGATAACAAGATCAAGTATAAAAGTTGCTCATATATTGATAATGAATCACACCAAGAACACGTTCAAGGGTGTGTTCTGAAATCTCACAGGACAACAATATCGTACGGAGATAGTGATCGGGATTGCTGCAGTGTGTGCTTAAACAATTGTGGGAAACTGTTTTTCCTAAAGGTTACAATTGTTTGTTCCACTACCTCTCTATTTATAGGTCTGATAAAGTGTAGACAATGTACTATCATACCCTAGAATGACACGTGGAAAGTGTGTCTCCTATTTTTAGGGCATACGTGGAAAGTATGGACACATGTCTGACACTTAGGATTTCTTACGAGACTTAGGCTAACAAAGGTCTTCAATCACCAGAGCTCCTTTGCAAGAGCTCTGTTTTTCTTCTGTTGATGCGCGGTTCTTCTGTTGGAAGTCTTCTGACAGAGCTATGTTAATCTACCAGAGCTCTGTTGAGCTCTGTTAGTCTTCTTGTTGAACTTCTTCCAAGTCTTGTGTCTGATGCGTGGTTCTTCTATTGGAAGTCTTCTGACAGAGCTCTGTTGATCTCTATTAATCCACCAGAGCTCTGTTAGTCTTCTTGTTGAACTTCTTCCAAGTCTTGTGTCTGATCTCTATTGGTTTTCTGACTTGATAATATTTTCAATACTTTTACATAACAGATACTTGGGGCAAACATTTGCAATTTCGTCGACAAAAGGGGATGCTTGAAATCCAGAGCGAGGCTCGATGTCGACAGGGAAGGCACCACGAGGCAATTTTGAAATTAGTGATAACATCTTTTTGTTCTGAACTTTGAGAAGCTTCAAGCGTCGGGCGAATGGGTCGTCCTGATTGGACCCTCCATTTGTTGCAGGGATATAACCATTGTTCGTATGAAAGCAATATGATGCGTCGAGTCAGTAGCATCTCCTTGTAGTAGAAAAGTGAACGTCGTTTAGGGCATCATCAGGATGCTCATCGTGGGAATTGGCACGATGGGAGTCTGAAATGGGATAGTGTAAAATGTTGGTGATGACATGGGCATCGTTTAATTTCGAAATTGAATTGGTCGAAATGCTGCCGACGACATTGGCACTGTTTGTTTCTGAAATAGCGGTGGTAGTCGAAGATGTTGCAGTGGATATTGTCCTTGAGGGGGAACTCCTGAAAATGGTCTTGGGACATTTTGTGGACCGAAGGTGTTCCCAGCGTTTTGATTAGAACCACCTTGTGGGTTGAAAAAGTTTCCTGGATTCTGGAGTTGGATCCCTGAGGACCATAAAAGTCTCTTGGGTTTTGGAGTAGACCATTCTGATTCCCAAGGAAGTCTCCTTGATTCTGATTCTAGTTCGGACCGTTTTGATGACCGAAAAAATTACCAGCATTCTGGTTTGGACCATTTTTCTGGTTGAAGAGGTTTCCTTGACCTGACATTTCCTGAAAAAAAAGATAGCGTAAGAAACGGTTAGTAGGTCGTATGCTTTGTAGTAGATTTTCTCTATATGGGTCCACACGGTGGGTGCCAAACTGTTAATGCCAAAAATCACCCAAAGGATAACTTAAGGTCTATGTGGAGCTGTAACAACTAAAGAAAGGAACCACACGACAAATCGTACGACAAATAACGAAAGTAGAAGAGACGAGAGAATTTGGTGAAGCGGAAAACCCTTGTCGAGAGTAAAACTTGCGGTCGACTGTAGAAGTCGATGGTGACAGGTGTCGTGAGTACAATAGATTACAGTTAATGTAGAAAGATAGACTTAATTGTAAGAAACTATCGTGTGTCGTGTGTAAGAATGCTTCGTCGTACGTTCCTGTGGACGAAGATGAGATTGATCGCGTGAATTCTTCGAGGGAACTTCTGGAAATCTTTGTATACGCTTGGAAATTAAGATGAACCCGTTGTATATCTGGAAAGTCAGATGTCTCAAATGTGTCTTCAGTCGTGGAATATATACGCTTTGGCGTCATTAATGGTCTTCATAAATGTGGAAAACGCTCCTTGGCATTGAATACGCTTGATTGCAGTCTTCAGTTATGACTGTTGTCCTTTATGATGCTTGACTTGTATTAAATAGCAATGAAGAAACACTTATCGATCGTTAGTAGGTTAGTGTCAAGGATAATCGTACGACGGTCATCCGTATCGGGGGATATTTTGGTCGTACGACAGAGGTACTTTACTGGCGACGATTAAAGACATGGTCGTGCATACTAAAAGAGACCTTATCTTAATACAAAACTTGTCGTGCGAAGCAAGTCTTTTGTTTTCGTGCGTCGGTCATGAGTTGTGATTTTTTACCCAAACTGTAATTGAACGAGGAAAATATTTAGAAGATATATATATATATATATATATATATATATATATATATATATATGGTCCCCTTCTTTTGATAACCAACCTATTAGTACTAACCGTGTTAACCAATTTGGAACAATATGAATCAAGAGATTTTCTTGGTTTTCGCAATAGTAATCTGATTTCATTAGGGGTAGTTTAGGGTTTTTATATTTTAATTATTTAATATATATTTACTTTTCTTTTATCATGTTAGGATAATTATGGTAGTTTCCTTTTATCATGTGAGGATAATTATTGTAGTTAGTATTTTTTTAAGATTAGCCTTAATCGTTTTTTTTGTTCCTAAATCTAGCGTTTTCATCTCAATTTTGTTTTTTCTCTCGATCATGGACTCCATCCAACACATGCATGTATGCACCTATTACTCATCAACACCTGCATATATGCACATATTACTCGCCAAAACAAGTGCATATATGCACATCAAATTCCTATTACTAACACTAGTGTATATATGAAGATTTAAAAATGTGGCTATATGCACATCAGTTGCATATATGAAGATCAAAAAAGTGCATATATGCATTTAGAACTGCATATATGCACATCTTAGAACTGCATATATGCAGATCTTAGAATCACATACATAAAAACAAAAAATTGGAACTGCACATATGCACATATCACAAGTAATGTATATGTGTATCTATGCACGTAACCCAGTTTGGTCTTTATTTATGAGCACGCACCTCAACAATCAACAATGAATATGTAGATTTATTCAAACTGAACTCCAAGTATACATGTGATGATCATTGTAGTCGATTTATATAATGCTCAATTTTTTAAAACCAAAAATACCAAAAATACCAAAAAAATACGAACGAACCCTAGATGTGTTGTCCATCGGCTGAGACTCGCATCGCTGAAACCCTAGCCTCCACCCAACTCAACACCGAAAGAAACCCTAAAGAGATTCTCATCCATGGCCAAGAAATGAAAGTCTCGTGTGTCACAACCTTCGGTAGAAGAGTTGTACCTATGGAGGAGCCTCAAGAGCATATCAATGAAGCACAGCACCAACAAGAGCAAAAAGAAGATGCTCAAGAAGAAGACGAAGAAGAAGAAGAAAGCGATGATGAAACCACCCTAAACGAGGTCAAGGTTGAAGAGAACGGTGGCGAAGGAGGAGGAAAAGAAGAAATAGAGGATTTGGATGAAGAACTTGTAGAGAAGCTTCTTGAGCCTTTCTCCTGATGAGTGATGCATGTGGTCTGACGGTGGTTTGGAGAAGGAAGAAGATGAAATCTGTTATGGAGAAAGGGGAGGATCTACGATTTTTGGCCATTAAAATCGGTTGCTTCAAAATAGGGATCAGTTACCTAAGATAGACCAGTTACCAATTTTATGCTTAATATATTTTGACCAAAATGCCCCAGTGCGCATATGCACACATTCCAACGCGTGTGGGATCATTTGTTTTATTATATTGAAATCAACTATTAATCCTAGCCATTGATTTGGTACTTCTACGGTTGTGATTGGTTAGCACGATTAGTACTAATGGGTTGATTAGCAAAAGAAGGAGACTCTCTCTCTCTCTCTATATATATATATATATATATATATATATATTTAAATTACGTGTACTGTATCCCATCTAAGTGGGACGTCATCGTTACCTGTGGCTTAGAGCCGATAAACGGCTTTTCCAAGGACTTTTGAAATCAGATGTGGTCTTTCCTAATTTGAGGAGAGTGTATCAAGCTTTTGATGATGCGATACATATCGCTAGTTTGTTTTTCCATCATGCGAATACTAGCGAACAAGATGGGGAAATAGACCTATTGAGGGGATACGAGCGATGGTGCAAGTAAATATTGTGATTGCATTCTCGAGGAATTTTTCCGAAGATTTTTAATTTCTTGTTGCGCTTTAGAGTTTTGCTCATTTAACTTAGTACTATTTTGACGAGTGTCTTCCAACTCTGCTTGCATCCTAGTCGTAATTATCAAGATTTGCAGTCAAAGATCTACAAAAAAGGATATGTTAGTAATACATTGTTTATTTCGAAAGAAATCCTTAGTTGGGTCCCGCGGATGGCGCAAAACTGTTAATGCCAAAAAGTTGCACTAAACTGTTTAAGCCGAGTATCATTACAATCTATGATTTAGTTTCGGACCTTATAAACTACTGATTGAACCTTCAAAATAAACAAGAAAATGACGAAGAAAATGAAAATGAGATAAGTGTTAATGCTAAAATTCGTCCAAAGGAAGATTTAAAGTCGGTGTGGAGCTTTAAGAAGTAAAGAAAGGTATCTCGCGACAAAATCATACGACGGGAAATAAAGTAAAAAAAACAACAAAATTTGGTGACGCGGAAAACCCCGTCGAGGGTAAAAACCGCGGTTGACAGTTATGTCGACGGTGCAATATGGTCGTTAAACGTTAAACAGGGACGACGTCCTTCAGTAACAAGTGTTGTAAGTGTTTGGGTAAAAGTTCACCAATCTCGACCGCGACCAAAAAAGGAAAACATATTTCTTTCATTCCTTTATCATAAAACATTTTGTATACAATCCAAAGTTTAAATCGAAAATTACTCACGACACTCGACCGTCGTAAGAGACCTTACGACCTCGACCGACTAACGTTGGACATAACAGTTATGATTTTTTTGTTTAATACAGGATCAACTCCATTAATGGCCAACGGACATAACCGACAAGGGCAATTACGAGAATTAATCCCAGCGGCTGTTACGACCGTTATTTCTACTTTCGCGGGATCATTCAAAGTTTCAAAGACTATAAATACAAAGGTTCCATTACCATTTGCGCACAACCGTAATAAGGATAAACAACCGAACTCTCGAAACAACTGCAAGAACAAAGCACTCAAAGCAAAGAATTCTCTCTCAAAAGATCGCTCAGGACGCACGACGCACTTGTTTTTACACACGATATATCTATTTACTTTATAGAATAGTTTATTTCTATCATTTGTATTGTAACCATTGTACTATTGAAATTTAGAACACAAGGACAACACCCCTATTTGGCGACCATAGTGCATCGACGACATCCACAGGCGTCCGCGCATTTTTCCTCGTTGAGGTTTTTCCCGCGTCACCAAAATTTCTGTCTCATTTACGTTTTTGTCTTTGTCGTACTGTTTGTCGAACGATTTCCATTCTTTAGTTGTTATGCTCCACAATCAACCTTAAGCTATCCTTCTGGACGATTTTTGGCATTAACAGTTTGGCGCCCACCGTGGGGCCCCATCTAGAGAAAATCTTCGACAAACGTGTGTCTTACTAACAATTTCTTGGAGTTTCCTCTTTTTTATGTTTCAAGAAAATGGCAGGTAATGGAAACCAAGAGCAGATCATTGCCCAGATGCATTGGGAGCTTGAGAATGCGCGTCGGCAGATCGACGCCCTTGTCGAGCAAAGTCGTAGGGAAACTGAGGAAATCGCACGGCTAAGGAATCCGAATGGATCGTTTGGACCCCAGAATGGTCCGAGACCATTTGTCCAGAATCTGGGTTCGGGACCCTTCGTTCAGAATCCATGACCAGGACAATTCATTCAGAATCCAGGACCAGGACCATTCGGTCAGAGTCAGTAGCAAGGCCAATTCATGCAGAACCATCGTTCATCCCAAATCCCCAGTTCGGACCAATTCATGCTCAACATCTGAGGCCACCACCCATGGACAATGGGTCTCAGGCGTACTTCGTCCCTTTTAATAGGGACGCCAATGGCTCGTCTTACGGAAATGGCACCAGTTCAGGGGTTAACCCTCCAACAGGTGTAAATTCCGATCTTAATGATCCTGTCGCCCAGCAGTTGAAGATGTTGGAAGATCAGAATGAGCGAGTCCTGTCCTTACTCGCTAAGCTACCTGGGGCAGCCGTTCCATCGACGTCGAGCCTCATTCGGGGTATCAGGCATCGCCTTTCATTGACACGATCGCGATTGTCGATGTCCCGAAGAAGTATAATATCCCCGCTTTCACGCCTAAGTATTCGGGGATAACCGATCCAACGGAGCACATTGCGCACTACAAGCAGTTAATGTGGACGGTATCGATTCCGCATATGTACCAGGAAGTTTGCATGTGCAAGAGTTTTGGGGCGACCCTCACATGTCCTGTCCTCCAATGGTTGATTAACCTCAAGTCCAAATCCATCAGGTCGTTCGCTGAATTAGTCAACCAGTTGTCTCAACAATTCGCTAGGAGTCGCAAGATGGAGAAGCAAACCCGCAACTTTTATTATGTCGTGCAGAAGGCTGGTGAATCTATCTGGAGTTATTTCAATAGGTTCAACGTGGATATGATCAGTGTCTGCAATTGCGACGTCAAGACCGTGATAAAAGCTTACAAACGCGGTCTAGACGACAGTTCGGGGCTATACACCGATCTGACCAAATATCCTCCAGAGAATTATAAGGACGTCCGAGCAAGAACCCTGGCGTATATGAGGGTGGAAGATGACGCTGCCTTTCGTCGGAAACATTCTGACGACAAATCTCAAACGCCCGATTCAAAACGAAGGCGGAGTTCAAGATTGCGATCAAATTTCCTCAGTACCCTAAGATATCCTCGTACGGATTTAAAGGGACCACTAAGGACTTGTTCGAGGCTCTAAAGACTGTCCCGGTGACCATTCGATGGACGAAGAAGTCCGACAAAGATGACGGTAAAAATGATAAGTCAAAGTGGTGCGACTTCCACGTCGACCACAGTCATACGACGGACGACTGCATAGCTCTCAAAAAGGAGCTAGCATATCACGTCCTAAAGGACAACCTCAAAGATATCATCGATGACGTCGTTACTCCAGCTAACGACATTCGACCGCCAACCCCCGAGTATGCAAAGGTTGTCAACTGCATAACTGGTGGTTCCGACGTGTGCGGTCTGATGTATTCCGCAGCCAAATGTCACGCCAGCCAAGCACCTGACGATCGCCCTACCCCTCGTTCATAAAGGCCTAAAGGAGACCTGTAGTTAGAAGCCATGAAGATCACATTCGACCAAGACGACGTCGGTGATTCGTATCAGAAGCATCATGATGGGTTAATCATTTAACTCACGATTGGTGATTGTTTAACCCGGCGAGTCTTGGTCGATGGAGGCAGTTCAACGAATGTCATCTTCCTTGATACCATCAAGGCCATGGGAATCGATCGATCGGAAATCACCCGACACTCGACAACCTTGGTCGGTTTTAATAATGATACGACGACTACCTTTGGAGAGATCACCTTGCCCGTCTATGTCGGAGGAATCAACAAGCAGACAAAGTTCAACGTCATCGACTGTTCATCGGCCTATAACATCATCTTAGGTCGACTGTGGATCTATGATATGAAAGCTGTTTCGTCGACGTATCATCATACCATGAAGTTCCCTACGCAGTAGGGAGTCCAGGAGATCAAAAGCGAGCCAAAAGTCGTCCGCGACTGCTACAAGACGACCTTGAAGCCGCAGAAGCAGTCCATCTAGCAATTACAGGTCCAGGATGCTCTTGGGACAACCGACGACTATCGCCTGGAGGAAGTCATCTTGGACCAGAGCAAGCCTGACCAAATCGTCCTCGTAGGTTCGTCTCTCGATCCCTGCCTTAAAGAAAAGCTGATATCTTTTTTACAGGAACACGCCGATTGCTTCGCCTTGTCGCATGAAGATATGGTCGGCATAGACCCCAGTGTTATTTCTCACAAGCATAATATCGACACGTCGTTTAAACCTGTCAAGCAAAAACGACGAAAATTTGCTCCTGAAAGGAATAAGGTGATAAATGACGAGGTCGACAACCTCCTCAAGACAGGGAATATTCGAGAAGTAAAGTACCCCGACTGGCTTGCAAATGTCATGGTCGTTCAGAAGAAAAATGGCAAATGGAGGGTCTGTATTGATTTTACGTATCTCAACAAAGCTTGTCCAAAAGACCTTTTCCCACTGCCACACATCGATGCCTTGGTCGACGCGACAACAGGACATGAACTATTGACGTTCATGGATGCTTATTATGGATACAATTAGATTCCGATGCACGTCTAGGACCAAGAAAAGACTGTGTTCATGACGGATAGAGGTATTTATTGTTATAAGGTTATGCCCTTTGGACTAAAAAATGCATGTTCTACCTACTAGCGTCTGGTGAATAAGATGTTCAAGGATCATCTTGGCGACACTATGGAAGTATATATTGATGACATGTTCGTCAAGTCCAAGCAAGCAGTCGACCACCTTGAGCATTTGAGGCAGTCGTTCGACATCCTTCGAAAGTATAGCATGAAGATCAACCCGACAAAGTGCTCCTTTGGTGTCTGCGCCGGGAAATTCCTGGGTTATATGGTCCTTGTCGAGGAATCGAGGCCGATCCTGACCAGATCAAAGCCATCATCGAAATCAAATCTCCGAGAAATTTCAAAGAAGTCCAAAGGCTCACTGGTCGGGTGGCGGCTCTAAACAGGGTTATCTCTCGATCCTCAGATAGATGTCACCTATTTGATAATGTCCTCAGGAAAAATTAAGGCTTCGACTGGACCGACGATCATGAGAAAGCACTGCAAAAATTGAAGGAATATATGACGTTATCGCCTTTGCTGTCGAAGCCTCATGATCATGAGGTCTTGCAGCTGTATTTGGCTGTTAGTCCTAATGCAGTAAGTGTCGTCCTGACGCTAGAATATGAAAAGCAGCAACTGCCGATCTACTATGTAAGTAAATCCCTCGTGGACGCCGAAACCAGGTACATCTATGGAAAAATTACTCTTGTCGCTTGTTACAGCTGCTCGTGACTAACTTTCCTCTTAAGCTTGTCTTGAGGAAACCTGAGTTGACTGGTCGATTGGCGAAATGGAGCAAATATCTCAGTGGTTACGACATCGATTTCAAACCCAGGACAACAATTAAACCGCAAGCATTCGCAGATTTCGTAGCCGACTTCAGTCCTAAGTTGGAAAAAGAAGCAGAGCTCGAGGTGTCCACTGTGGTGACTCACGACGACGTGCCCTGTACTTTACATTTCGACGGATCGTCCAACGTTAGAGGTTCAGGACTGGGCGTCATCTTAAAGTCGCCACAGAGGTGCAGAAGTATATTCCGTGCAATGTGACATTAAAACTACCAACAACGAAGCCGGGTACGAAGCCCTGATCGTGGGAATGAATATGGCCCATGACTCGGGGGCAATCGTGCTACATGTCAAAAGCGATTCTCTTCTGGTCGTGAACCAGATGGCTGGAGAATTCGCGGCCAAATATTCAAAAATGACAGCGTACCTAAAGGTAGCAACAGAAAAATCAGAAACATTTAAATCATTTTCTATTAAATAGATTCCAAGGGACCAGAATACTCAAGACGACGCTTTAGCAAACCTTGGGTCAGCTCTGGTCGTACCAATATTCGGCAGCATTCCTATGATCCACCTGGCGACGCCGTCCATCGAAAATGATGACGTCATCCAGATCGAAGAGAAAGAAGATGATTGGTCGTGCGACATCCAAAATTTCCTTATGCACGACCAACTTCCAGAAGACAAGATGGAAGCTTGGAAGATCAGATTCAAGGCCTCCAGGTATGTCGTGGTCGAAGATAGACTCTATCGACGATCGTCGACAGGCTTAAACCTGAGATGCGTCATCAGTAAGAATCAAGTTCAGAAGATCCTTCAAGAAATGCATGATGGGGAGTGTGGCAATCACTCAGGAGGTCGTAGTTTAGCTAATTGTATCTCTCGACTAGGATATTTTTGGCCAACACTACGACAAGATGCCATTAGGTATGTCCAGAACTGTGATCCCTGCCAACGACATTCAGGTACGTCGCATAAACCTTCTGAACCTTTGCATACGACACTGATCCCATGGCCCTTCATGAGATGGGGGATGGACATTGTCGGCAACCTACCACCTTCCCTGAGCAAAAGGTATTTTTTCTTGTATTACAGATTATTTTTCTAAGTGGGTAGAAGCAGCTGCCTTTTCCCAAGTTCGGGATAAGGAAGTCGTCTCTTTTATCTAGACTAACATCATATGCAGGTTTGGGATTCCATCCGAAATTGTTTGCGACAATGGATCCCAGTTCCTAAACCACATGACTCGACAGTTCTATGAAGACCGCAATATGAAACTGACGACCTCGACACCCAGGTATCCCCAGGCAAACGGACTTGCTGAGTCGAGCAATAAAACTATCATTGCTTCGATTAAGAAAAGGTTAAAAGCTGCAAAGGGAAAGTGGGTCGAAGAATTCCTTTCGGTCATGTGGGCGAATCGCACAACACCTCGCATGTCTACATGACAAACTCCTTTCTCTTTGGTCTATGGTTGTGAAGCAGTTTTGTTGGTCGAGGTCCAACTCCCAACCTCAAGGCATACTTCCGTCGACCATAACCTGGTTGATTTAAGTTATGACCTCGACGCTCTTGAAGAGCTTAGAGAATCAACACTGGTCAGAATGGCGTCACAGCGGCAAATGGTTGTTAATGCCATAAATTGTCCAGAAGGATAACTTAAGGTTGATTGTGAAGCTTAACAACTAAAGAATGAGATCGTTCGACAAAGCAATGCGACAAAGACAGAAAATTTAAATGAGACAAAGATTTTGGTGACGCGGGAAAAACCTCAACGAGGAAAAAACCCGCATACGACTGTGGGTATCGTCGCTGCACTATGGTTGCCAAAGAGGGGCGATATCCTTATGTTTCAGGTGTCGAGTGTACAATGATTGCAATATAAGTGAAATAAAGACTAGAAATGTAAAATAACAAGTGTTTCGAATGTAAATGTAAGTGTGCCGAGTGTAGAAACTAAGTGCCGTGCGTCGTCTGCTCAAGAGAATTCTTGCTTTGAAAGTGTTTGCGTATACGGTAGTTGATTTAGGGATTCAGAGGTGCGCGAAATTATGTTTTTCTTTTGTTTATATAACCTTTAAGTGCTTTAAATGACTCCATTAAGGCTTCAGTTAACGGTCGTAACGGCTGCTGGGTTTAATGCTCGTAATGATCTTCGTCGGTTATAGTCGTTGGTCATTAATGTCATTGATCCTGCATTAAACAATGAAGTTCTGATGCCATTCTGATCAGGGCTGATTCTCTAAGTTCTTCAAGGGCACCGAGGTCATAACTTAAATCAACCAAGTTATGGTCGACGGAAGTGTGCCTCGAGGTTGGGAGCTGGACCTCGACGGGAAAGACTGATTCACAACCATAGACGAAAGAGAAAGGGGTTTGTCCTATGGACGTGTGGGGCATCGTGCAATTTCCCCACAGGACCGAAGGGAGTTCTTCGACCCATTTTCCCTTTGCAGCTTTTAATCTTTTCTTGATCGAAGCAATAATGGTCTTATTGCTCGACTCAACAAGTCCATTTGCCTGGGGATACCCGGGTGTCGAGGTAGTCAACTTGATGTTGAGATCTTCACAGAACTGTCGAGTCCTGTTTCTTATGAACTGGGATCCATTCTCGCAGACAATTACGGATGGAATCCCAAGCCTGCATATGATGTTAGTCTAGATAAAAGAAACAACTTCTTTATCCCGAACTTGGGAAAAGGCAGCTTCTTCTACCCACTTAGAAAAATAATCTGTAAGTACAAGAAGAAATACCTTTTGTCCAGGGGCAGGTGGTAACTTGCCGACAATATCCACACCCCATCTCATGAAGGGCCATGGGATTAGTGTCGAATGTAAAGGTTCTGAGGGTTTATGGGACGTACCTGAATGTCGTTGGCAGGGATCACAGTTCTGGACATACCTGATGGCGCCGTGTCGCATCGTTGGCCAAAAATATCCTTGTCGAGAGATAAGATTAGCCAAACTGCGACCTCCTGAGTTATTGCCACACTCTCCATCGTTCATTTCTTGAAGGATCTTCTGAACTTGACTTTTGCTGGTGACGCATCTTAGGTTTAAACCTGTCGATGATCATCGATAGAGTCTATCTCCGATCATGACATACCTGGATGCCTTGAACCTGGTTTTCCGGGTGTCCATCTTGTCTTCGGGAAGTTTGTCGTGAATGAGGAAATTTCTGATGTCGCACGATCAATCATCTTCTTGGACTTCGATCTGGACGATATCATCATTTCCGACGGACGATGTCACTAGGTGGATCATATGAATGCTGTCGAATATTGGTTCGACTAGAGCAGACCCAAGGTTTGCTAAAGCGTCGACTTGAGTATTCTGGTCCTTTGGAATCTGTTCAATAGAAAATAATTAAAAAATTTCTGATTTTTCTTTTGCTACCTTTAGGTATGCTGTCATATTTGAATCTTTGGCCGCCAATTCTCCATTCATCTGGTTCACAACTAGAAGAGAATCGCTTTTGACATGCAGTGCGGTTGCCCCCTAGTCGTGGGCCATATTCATTCCCATGATCATAGCTTCGTACTCAGCTTCATTGTTGGTGGTTTTGAAATCGCATCGAACGGAATACACCATCTTGCCCCCCTGTGGCGACTTTAAGACGAAGCCTAGTCCTGAACACATAACGTTGGACGATCCGTGGACATATAAAGTCGAGGGCACGTCGTCGTGAGTCGCCACAGTAGACCCCTCGAGTTTTGCTTCTTTTTCCAGCTCAGGACTAAAGTCGGCAATGAAATCAGCCAATGGTTGCGATTTAATTGCTGTCCTTGGCTTGAAATCGATGTCGTAACCACTGAGATATATGCTCCATTTCGCCAATCGATTTGTCAACTCAGGTTTCCTTAAGACAAACGTAAGAGGAAAGTTAGTCACGACAATAATAGGATGCGATTCAAAATAGTATCGCAGTTTCTTTACGGCTGTAACAAGTGATAAAAGCAATTTACTGGTTTCGGCGTCCAAGGGAGATTTACTTACATAGTAGATCGGCAGTTGCTGTTTTTCATCTTATTGTGTCAGGACAGAACTTACTGCATTAGGACTGACAACCAGGTATTGTTGCAGGACCTCATGATTGTGAGCCTTCGACAGCAAAGGCGGTGACGTCATATATTCCTTTAATTTATGCAGTGCTTGCTCGTGATCGTCGGTCCAGTCAAAGCCTTTATTTTTCCTGAGGATATTGTAAAATATATGACATTTATCTGAAGATCGAGAGATAAACCTGTTCAGAGCTGCCACCCGACCAGTGAGCCTTTGGACCTCTTTGAAATTTCTTAGAGATTTGATCTCGATAATGGCTTTGATTTGGTCGGGATTGGCTTCGATCCCCCGACGAGTGACCATGTATCCCAGGAATTTCCTGGCACTGACACCAAAGGAACATTTCGTCAGGTTGAGCTTCATGCTATACTTCCGCAGGATGTCGAAAGACTGCCTCAAATGCTCGATGTGGTCGATTGCTTACTTCGACTTGACGAGCATGTCGCCGATATAAACTTCCATCGTGTCGCCAAGATGATCTTTGAACATCTTATTCACCAGGCGCTGGTAGGTAGAACCTGCATTTTTTAGTCCAAAAGGCATAACCTTATAACAGTAAATACCTCGATCCGTCATGAATGCAGTTTTCTCCTGGTCCCCGACATGCATCGGGATCTGATTGTATCCAGAATAAGCATCTAAGAACGTCAATAGTTGATGTCATGCTGTCGCGTCAACTATATCATCCATATGTGGCAATGGAAATGAGTCCTTTGGACAAGCTTTGTTGAGATATGTAAAATCGATACAGACCCTCCATTTGCCATTTTGAATGACCATGACATTTGCGAGCCAGTCGGGGTACTTTACTTCTCGAATTTTCCCTGTCTCAAGGAGGTTGTCGACCTCGTCATTTATCACCTTATTCCTTTCAGGAGCAAATGTCCGTCGCTTTTGCTTGACAGGTTTAAACGACGAGTCGACATTAAGCTTGTGAGAAATAACCTCGGGGTCTATGCCGACCATGTCTTCGTGCGACCAGGCAAAGCAATTGGCATGCTTCTGCAAAAAATTTATTAGTTTGTCTTTAAGGCAGGGATCGAGGGACGAACCTACAAAGACTATCTGGTCAGGCTTGCTCTGGTCCATGACGACTTCCTCCAGGCGATAGTCGTAGGCTGTCCCAGGAGCATCCTGGACCTTTAATTGCTAGATGGACTGCTTCTGCGGCTTTAGGGTTGTCTTATAGCAATCATGGGCGACCTTCGACTCACTTTTGATCTCCTCGACTCCCCACGGTGCACAGAATTTCATGGTCTGATGATACGTCGAGGGAACAACATTCATATCGTGGATCCATGGTCGACCTAAGATGATGTTTGTTTGGGAAAAAATTCACAGGTCTCGACCACGACCACAAAAGGTAAGACACATGTTATGAACTATATAGTGTATTAAGATAGTGTCCCGACAAAGACCCGAAAAATCTCCGTCGTCACTCTTAAAAGGTAAGTCGAGAGTTCCTCACGACATTCGACACTCGACCACGTCGTCGCCCGCTCCGCACGATCGTCGCATAAGATTATGCGACATCGACCAACTAAGACATAATATAACTGTTACATTTGTTAAGTGTTCAATGCAGGAGTCAACATCATTAATGAGCAACAGCTATAACCGACAAAGTCATTAACGAGCATCTAATCCCACAATGAAGACAACGACCGTTACAACAGCCATCAAAGCCTTTAATGATCTAATTAAAGCTCCCGAAGACTATAAGTATCAAAGCTCAATCATCAGTTCAAGGACCGAAAACCGAATTCCAGAACAAACACTGCGAGCTCGAGAGCACACGATGCAAAGAATCTACTCTCGAAGAGTCGCTCTAGACGCACGACACTCGCTCTCGACCAACAGTTTACACCTTGTTTTCACACACGACCTACACTTATTTTATATTCCAAACACTTGTACATTACATTTCGAAGTCTTTCCTTTACTTGTATTGTAATTACTGTACGGTCGACACAAGGATATCGCCCCTGATTGGCGACCATAGTACAGTGACGACATCCACTGTCGTCCGCAGGTTTTTTCCTCGTTGAGGTTTTTCCTGCATCATCAAAATCTTTGTCTTTTTACTATTTTTGTCTTTGTCGCACGCTTATGTCGAAAAATCCCTTTCTTTAGTTGTTTAAGTCCACATCGACCTTAAGTTGTACTTTGGTACAATTTTTGGCATTAACAGTTTGGCGCCATTCGTGGGACCACATCTAGAGAAAATATTCGATAAACGTGCGTCCTACTAACGGTTTCTTGTAGTTTCCTTTGTTCTCCGTTTTCAATTCCAGGAAAATGGCAGATAGCGGAAATTCAAAGCAAGCCACTGTCCCAACGCACGAGGAGCTTGAAAAGGTACAAGATGTTCCTAAAGCCGTCAGCGATTATTTCCTGGAAGAAGTCGTTGTAGACCCAAGCAAGCCTGAGCAAAAAGTCTTGATAGGATCAGCTCTCGATCCCTACCTCAGGCAAAAGATAATATCTTTCTTACAGGAATATGTTGACTGCTTCGCCTGGTCGCACAAGGATATGGTTGGCATCGATCCCAACGTCATTTCTCACAAGCTCAATATCGATCCATCGTTCAAACCTGTCAAACAAAAGCGACTAAATTCGCTCCTAAAAGAAACAAGGTAATAAATGATGAGGTCGATAACCTCCTCAAGACGCGAAAGATTCGAGAAGTGAAGTATCCCGACTGACTTGCTAATGTCGTGGACGTGGCTATGAAAAATGGAAAATGGAGGGTCTGTATCGACTTCACGGATCTCAATAAAGCCTACCCGAAAGATCCCTTCCCATTGCCGCATATCGACGCGATGGTCGACGAAATCGCGGGGCATGAACTATTGACATTCATGGACGCCTACTCCGGATATAATCAAATCTTAATGCACGTCGAGGACCAGGAGAAAACCGCTTTTATGACAGATCGAGGTATTTACTATTATAAAGTTATGCCTTTCGGACTAAAAAATGCAGGTTCTACCTATCAACATCTGGTGAATAAAATGTTCAATGACCGTCTCGGCGATACAATGGAGGTATATATCGACGACATGCTCGTCAAGCCGAAGAAAGCAGTCGACCTCGTCGAACATTTGAGGCCGTCGTTCGACATCCTTCGAGAATATAGCATGAATCTCAATCCAACGAAATGTTCCTTCGGCGTTAGTGTTGGGAAGTTCTTAGGCCACATGGTCACTCGCCGAGGAATCGAGGCTAACCCCGACCAAATCAATGCCATCATCGAGATCAAATCTCTTCAAAATTTCAAAGAGGTCCAAAGGTTTACTGGTCGAGTAGTAGCTCTAAACAGGTTCATCTCCCGATCCTCAGATAAATGTCATCTATTTTATAATGTCCTCAGGAAGAACAGAGGTTTCGACTGGACCGACGATCATGAACAAGCATTGTAAAAAGGTTAAAAATATATGATGTCACCTCCCTTGTTGTTAAAACCTCACGATCACGAGGTACTACAACTATATCTTGTTGTCAGTCATAATGCAGTGAGTGACGTCCTGACACGAGAGGATGAAAAGCAGCAATTACCGATTTACTATGTAAGTAAATCCCTTTTGGACGCAGAAACTAGGTATTCCTCCATGGAAAAATTGCTTTTATCATTAGTCACAACCGCTAAAAAACTATGTCATTACTTCGAGTCGCATCCTATCACCGTCGTAACTAACTTCCCTCTTAAGTCTGTCTTGAGAAAACCTGAGCTGACAGGTCGCTTAGAAAAATGGAGTATATATCTCAGCAGTTAGGACATCGACTTCAAGCCCAGGACTACAACCAAATCGCAAGCGTTAGCAGACTTTATCGCTGATTTCAGTCTAGAGCTGGAGAAGGAAGCAGAGTCCGAGGTATCGACTGTGGCGACTCACGACGACGTGCCTTGGATCTTACACGTCGATGGGTCATCTAACATTAGAGGCTCAGGACTAGGCGTCGTCTTAAAGTCGCCACAGGGGGCAAGATGGTATACTCATTCCGATGCGATTTCAAGGCCACCAACAACGAAGCCGAGTATGAAGCTCTGATCATGGGAATGAACATGGCCTACGACTCAAGGGCAACCGCGTTACATGTTAAAGGCGACTCTCTCCTGGGGTAAACCAGATCAATGGAGAATTCACGGCCAAATATTTGAAAATGACAGCATATCTAAGCATAGCAAAAGAAATTTTTGAAAAATTTAAATCTTTTTCTATTGAACAGATTCCAAGGGACCAGAACACTCAGGCCGACGCTTTAGCAAACCTTGGGTCTGCTTTAGTCGAACCCATATTCGACGTTATTCCTATGATTCATCTAGCGACATCGTCCATTGAAAACATCGACGTCACTCAGATCGAGGGCGAAGAAGATGATTGGTCGTACGACATCCGAAATTTCCTTATGCACGACCAACTCCCAGAAGACAAAATGGAGGCTCAGAAGATCAAATTTAAAGCATCTAAGTATGTCATGATTGGGGATGGGCTCTATCAATGATCATCGACAGGATTAAATTTAAGATGCGATATCAGCAAAACTCAAACCCAGAAATCCTCCAAGAGATGCACGACGGCGAATGTGGCAATCATTCAGGAGGTCGCAGTTTGGCTAATCGTATCTCCCGACAAGGGTATTTTTGGCCAACACTGCGGCAAGATGCCGTCAAGTACGTCCGGGGTTATGACCCCTGTTTGCGACACTCAGGAATGTCTCATAAACCTTCGGAGCCTTTGCACTCGACACTCATCCCATGGCCCTTCATGAGATGGTGAATGGATATTGTCGGCAAAGTACCGCCTGCTCCAGGGCAAAAGGTATTCCTCCTCGTACTTACGGATTACTTTTCTAAGTGGGTCGAAGCAGCTGCTTTCTCCCAAGTTAGGGATAAAGAAGTTATCTCTTTTATCCAAACTAACATCATATTCAAGTTTGGGATTTCGTCCAAAATTGTCTGCGACAATGGATCCCATTTCATAAGCGACGGGACCCAGCAGTTCTATGAAGATAGGAACATCAAGCTGACGACCTCGACTCCCAGATATCCCCAACCCAATGGACTTACTGAGTCGAGTAATAAGACCATTGTAGATTCGATCAAAAAAAGGTTAAAAGCTGCAAAGGGAAGATTTGTCGAAGAACTCCCTTCAGTCCTGTGGGCAAATCGCACGACGCCGTACATGTCCACAGGCACTCTCCTTTCTCTATCGTCTACAGTTACGAAGCAGTCCTTCCAATCGAGGTCTAACTCCCAACCTCGAGGCATACATTCGTCGACCACAACTTGGTTGATTTAGGTTATGACCTCGACGCCCTCGAAGATCTCAGAGAATCATCCTTGATCAGAATGGCGTCACAGAAGCAAGCGGTCGAGAGACATTTCAATAAACACGTCAAAGTCAAAGTCTTTCAAGAAGGCAATTACGTTCTCCGTCGAGTGTTCCAAAACACTCAAGAACTTAATGCGGGAAAGCTTTCTATCATGTGGGAAGGTCCTTACCGTATCTCCTAAGTCGTTGGTAAGGGAGCCTATCGACTCCAGACCCTCGACAATCAAGAAATCCCGCATAGTTGGAATGCGACACATCTAAAAAAGTATTTCTTTTGAAATCGCCTCCTTCTTATGCAAACTTTTACTCATAAACAAGCATGAGGAGGTCATTGGTCAATCAACGGCCGACCTCTGACTAAACTTTATCGCAGGAACACACGACATGGATGCTTAAGTTTAGGACTTGATCATTTCACCACAGGGGCACACGATTTAAGCTCATCGTATGACTTACTCATACGATCGTGGGGACTAGCGACGTTATGGTCTAAACGAGTATCAAACGAGTATGTTAGGAGTTGTTTTCCAACGCCTTATGCCATGACATTCTGAGAATGTGGCTCTTAAGATTAATGTTAAGGTTGGAGGAAGGAATATATTCTTCTCAACGATCGACCTACACTCCAACATTTTCTCTGTCTTCACGTATTTAAGGATAGGAGACAGGAACATATGCGAAATACAAAAGGAACATATTAGCAAAGCGTTCAGCGAAAGCCATGAAGAAAACATCGATAACACAAGTTTCAAAAGAAAAACTTGTTGGTCCCTAAAGGGATATACTAATTTGTAGAAGGGGGGGAGGGGTTGAATACAAATACACAAGTTTTTACTTTCTAAATTGTTTATTGATAAATCATTAACAATTTACAGCTTGTTACGGAACAAGATTAAGGATAAATCCTAAATCTAAACAAGTTGGAACACACAGATTCTTGCACTAAGAAAGATAAGGAAATCACTAATAAAATCATATCTTATGAGACTTCTTGGCCAGAGTTAACAAGAGTACTTCAAAAATGAAGTGGGAAGTCTTCTTATATACTGCATGCATTTAATGCATGGCAGAATATACTTTACACGTATCATTTGCTGATTGGTCGTAGGTTCTGAATTGAGTAGACAACCTTAGTAGCAGCATGTATGAACAGTGTAGAATCAGAGTGGTTTGTACGATTTCAGACAATAGGAGGGTTCTTTTCTGACAATTCGTACGGAGTCGTGCAAGGGGGATTAAGACAATAGTACTTTGTACGGAGGACTTCATGATCCGCTTATCGTTGAATCAGAGACTTATCAACGAGTGATAAGTTCAGCGATGGCTGAAGTCTTGTACTGGATACTTCACGTAGAGTGGACAAATCTGAGTCTTCGTTGATCCGCATCAGTTCATTAGGAGACTTGTCGCTGGTTCTTGAGCTTGATCTTCGACTTCAGCGTAAAACCTATGTTGACGTGAAACTTTTCTTCAGGGATCATAAGTAAACAACTATGATTGTCAGCGATCACCAAAAGTCTGAACAGACTCAGAGCTATTGTGTTCCTGAGAACATATGGGATGGTGAACAGTTACGCTGAACAATATGAAAACATCAGCGATCATCCACAAGACTGAACAGACTCAACTTAGTGGATAAACAGTGTTCGCTGAATGTCTATTCTAAAGAACTAGAGTTCCTATCAGCGATACCGAATTGAGTCTTGGTACTTATCAGCGATAGTGAAACTCTAATACATAGTTTACTTACAATATTCACTAAGTAGAATATAGAGAGGGTCATTATCAAATTACTGAGGGTTTGGATCAACAATCTCCCCCTATTTGATTATGACATAGCAACAGAGAAAATTGCTATTCAGTGAAAACATAAGGATAAAAAGAACTAATAACATATTGGTCCCTTTTACTGTTTTCTGGGATCTTTTTTGTACTGAATGGAGTAAAGTACGTTCGCTGAAATCTTTCTTTAAATAGTGTATCAGATTACAAGGAAAGTGGAAAGATTATAAGTACAAGCGAAATAAATTACAAGTACAAAAGGATAACTGATAACATAGATGAAAGGCGATCCTATCAGCTTACAGTGGTTCTTCCTTGATGAGAAGTTCATCAAGGGTTTTTTTTGTGGGAATCATCCAGTCAGGGACCGTTACTCCTTGTTTTCTTCTCTTCAGCGCTTCTTCGAAAATCAAGGGTTTTAGGTGTTGAGCCTGAATGTCCTTTCTGAAGTTACACCACCAGATGAGATCTCTGAGCTGTTCGATTGGAGTGTTATTTAGCTCATCCATCCTTTGAAAGCACTTTCGTCCGTCGTAGTCGAGAAAAAATATTCCATAAGGATTGCTGACTACTTTACCAGCAACGAAGTCTTCACCGAGTGGCAGAGATAAGTCAAGAAGAGATAGATCTGGGTCAGGACCAAGCACTTCAGCACGAGAGAAACCGATACCAGTTTCATTTCTTATGATTGGACCTGAGTCTGATTTTTGACTTTTCTTTTAAGCACTTTTTCTTTTCTGCTTAAGATCAGGAGGAGGAGGAATATCCACGCAAGAAGATACAAGATCAATTTGTCGATTTATCAGCTTTTGAAAGTGATCATTGTACTTTGATTTAGACGTTTGGATAGCTAACCTCATTTCTAGCAATTCAGAGAGACCATATCTTGTGATGGCTTCAGCACCAAAATCTTCAGTTTGGCCGTTCTCTCTGATTACATGAACATTAACAAGGGGTACAGGAGCTGTTTTTCCAGTGACAAAAACCTTGTTAATCTTCGCTGGACGATATCTGAAGTTGATTCCCTCTTTGCTCCACTCGAGGGTGCGCTGAGAGACTTCAGTCTTCTTCTCCACAGTTTTGTGAGCTTCTTCCCAGAGCTTATGTTGAACCTGAATAGGAACACGTTTCAGCTTGGGGTCTTCGACTGCTTCTTGAGCAAGCTGAATGGCGAGAGCCTTGTCTTTCTCTTCGGCTTTCTTCTTTTTAGCGAGTTGATGTTCAGCTTTGAAATGATCAGCTATCTCTTGCTGTGAGATTTTGTATTTTGGAGGCGGCGGCAAGACGATTCGCTGATCTTCTAGTCGTTTGATCATTTCTTCTCTTCTTCCCTGTTCGTCTTCACTTGGTTGCTGAGGAGCCAAGGAAGGTCTTTTTGAGTGAGAGAGAGTCTGTTCTTCAGCATCATCAGTCTCGGTGATTAAATCCAAGACTGGGATTATTTCCTCAGCTTTATCAGCAGCTGGTTCTTTAGAATCCTCAAGCAGGGGAGAGGACTAGCTGAAACACAGCGATCGTTCGATTAAGAACTTTGGATAGAACAGTGAGAAGTGGGTTGTGTATAGGCTTTTGGAGAGTAGAGCTGATAAGTGTATAGAGGAGGGATGTAGACAAGGAAAAGTTAAGGTACCTGACGAGCTGGCTTTTGAAGCAAGATCATCAGATTTTCGTCTTCAGAGACGCCTTTTCCTTTGCCAGTTGGCTCAGACGCTGAGGTCTTTGTCCGCTCCCCTGTTGGTTCTTTTATCACTACTCCCGTAAGCGCTGGAGTCTTTTTAGTGACAAAGAACGCATCGTCATCTTCATCATAATCATCATCATCATTATCATCTGATGATGGTTCATCTTCAGGGATGTCGATGGCTTCGTCATCTTCAGTTTCTGATTCTGACTCATCAGCAGCTTCTTCGATTTGCTCCCCCTCAAGTAAAGAGGTGAGCTTCTCGGTTCCCTCAGGGTGATCAACTCCCTGAGGTCCAGCAGTTGTTGTTGCCTGGAGTTCAACAACTTCTTCATTTGCCTTCTTCCCCTCGATAGATTAATCATGGGGAAGGTCTTCAGAAATCTTCTCCCCCCTTCCTCATGATGTGAGGGAGAGTGTGAGGAAACACCTTTGGTTTCAGCAGGAGGGGTTGGTTCTCTGTCTTCTGGGCCAGGGAATCCAACACAGGCTAGAACCTCACCTAAACTGGTTTCCAGACCAGTTAGAGTGGTAGGTATCTTGATAAGCGTATCACGATCAGCCTTTGAGAATGGTGAAGGTGCAAGAGAAGTTTCATGTAGACGTTCCAGAATTTCCTGCATCAGCTTCTTCATTGAATCAAGATCAGTCTTGACAGTGCTCATATCTCACTGCATGGTTGAAACCGATGTCTTCAGCGATGATACAACGCTGGAAATGTCAGATACCTTGGTTTTTAGAGAGCTGTAATCCGTGTAGACATATGCTTGGATCTTAGCAAAATCTCCGATTGCTCCATCAACCTTCTCCAATTCAGCTTTGGAAGCTTTGGCTTCAACCACTTTAGTCAGCGACTTGATAGATTCCTCAGCGTTTGTTACAGCTGAGGAGTTTCTAGAAAGAGTTGTGGCGAGACCTGAGACCGATGTTTCCAAGCTTTTCAGGGAGGCGTTGATGTTGCCCAAAGTAAGACCTGTAACAGTTAGGGACTTGTGAACAAAGGAAAGCTCAAAAGTGTCAGGTTTAGTCACAGTGTTTAGGGGTTTGTGTTTACCTGCATGAGGGTTGCTGAAGTCACCGAAATCGCTATACCCGGAGAAATGTTCCATGTCATCGGCAAGATTTTCATGAGGCATAGCAAATCCTGTAGGTCTTGTATCCATCACTCTTTGTGAAGCAGCTTTAGCTTCAGGAGGAATGATGGTCGTTTCAGTGCTTTTCGGGAAAGGTGGAATAGAGACCAAGGGATTAGAAGGAGAAGCGAAGGCTGAGAATTTTGGTTGGGTAGCAGGTTCAGTGTGGGATGCACTGAGAATTACTCCTTCAGTCTTTTGAGAGACAAATGGAGGTGGGGTAGTTTCCCAGTTTGTACCCTCAGCGTGTAGAGACGTTGAGGTCGGTATTAAAGGGATGGCTTTAGCAGCTGTGGCAGAGCGTCCCACGATATCATCCAGCGACTCATGTGAAGGCTGAGTCAGGGAATCTTCAGCAAGAGTTTGTTGGGAGGGGTGCTCCTTGGTTTTCTTGATCTTTTTAGAATCAAGAGAGGCAGAAGAGTGTTTCCTTTTTCGAGGAATAGTTGTTGTGGCCTGGGTATCAGCGAGGGGTATTGTCGCTGAAGTTGCCACAGAAATAGAAGAAGGAGGTCTGAGAAGAGTTAAGAGATGAGAGAGACGTACCTCAGATTCCAGCGGCTTGAATTCGAGAACCTTCAGGCCTATCTGAGATAGCTTCAGGTCTCCAACTCTGGGTTAGAGATCTCCTAGTGCCTGTGCTAGCCACACGCTGACAAACCTTGGATATGGGACACATGTTGGACGAGGGTCAGCAGTGACACGTAGCAACATGTCTTCAAATATGATCTTGGCCCAGTCGATATGGAGTCCCTTCAGCAAGGAATACCCCATAGCTTGTTAAGGTTGGGAGGCCTGATCAGAAGATCCAGATTTGGCAGTTAGGCAGTTGATAAGATGAGCGAAGAAGAAGTTCATCTCGCTGGGCATCTTAGATTTCTTCATTATGGTCAGCTTCTTTTCAGGGAGACCATCTCTTCCCAAGTCCCATGCATTATTCATCGCATCGAAGAAAGCTATCAGTGCTTCCTTATCAGCGAAATTCTTTTTGGGGTTGTGGAGGGGAACAAAAGGTTTGTCTTTGGATCCAGTGGGAAGGTTCAGTGCTTGCCTCAGGTTGCCAAGTGTGATCTTTGAAGTTCCATGATCAGTGTCAAAAGCAATGGCACTGATGGTCTTTTTGGGATTTTTAGTAGAGGCAAACTGAGTCGTTCTAGCAGAATACCAGAACTGACTAAGAAGGTGTTTATCAGCTTGAGGATTGAGGGTTAGGGTTGCGACCCCTGTTAGCCACACTCAGGTATGTCTCATAAACCTTCGGAGCCTTTGCCCTCGACACTCATCCCATGGCCCTTCATGAGATGGGGAATGGATATTGTCGGTAAAGTACCGCCTGCTCCAGGGCAAAAGGTATTCCTCCTCGTACTTACGGATTACTTTTCTAAGTGGGTCGAAGCAATTGCTTTCTCCCAAGTTAGGGATAAAGAAGTTATCTCTTTTATCCAAACTAACATCATATGCAAGTTTGGGATTTCGTCCAAAATTGTCTGCGACAATGGATCCCATTTCATAAGCGACGAGACCCAGCAGTTCTGTGAAGATAGGAACATCAAGCTGACGACCTCAACTCCTAGATATCCCCAACCCAATGGACTTACTGAGTCGAGTAATAAGACCATTGTAGATTCGATCAAAAAAAGGTTAAAAGCTGCAAAGGGAAGATTTGTCAAAGAACTCCCTTCAGTCCCGTGGGCAAATCGCACGACGCCGCACACGTCCACAGGACACTCTCCTTTCTCTATCGTCTAAGGTTACGAAGCAGTCCTGCCGATCGAGGTCCAACTCCCAACCTCGAGGCATACTTTCGTCGACCACAACTTGGTTGATTTAGGTTATGACCTCGACGCCCTCGAAGAGCTCAGAGAATCATCCTTGATCAGAATGGCGTCACAGAAGCAAGCGGTCGAGCGACATTTCAATAAATACGTCAAAGTCAAAGTCTTTCAAGAAGGCAATTACGTTCTCCGTCGAGTGTTCCAAAACACTCAAGAACTCAATGCAGGAAAGCTTTCTATCAAGTGGGAAGGTCCTTACCGTATCTCCTAAGTCGTTGGTAAGGGAGCCTATCGACTCCAGACCCTCGAAAATCAAGAAATCCCGTATAGTTGGAATGCGACACATCTAAAAAAGTAATTCTTTTGAAATCGCCTTCTTCGTATGCAAACGTTTACTCATAAACAAGCATGAGGAGGTCATTGGTCAATCAACGGCCGACCTCTGACTAAACTTTATCGCAGGAACACACGACATGGATGCTCAAGTTTAGGACTTGATCATTTCACCACAGGGGCACGCGATTTAAGCTCATCGTACGACTTACTCATACGATCGTGGGGACTAACGACCTTGTGGTCTAAATTTCATCCACAAAACGAACGATTACATACAACCGACAGTCAAGTTTTCAAAAGCAAAAACAAAGCTAGAATTCGTTCCATACTAGTAGCCCAACCACGAACGATCGAGCGTAAAAGACATTGTTCATAAAAGCAAAATCTAGGGGAGAGTGCCAGTCGTATGCTCTGCCCGAAGTTTCAACCCTTCAGTCCTCGTCAGCACCGAAACACGCCAATGCAAGGATCAAACGAGTATGTTAGGAGTTGTTTTCCAACGCCTTATCCCATGACATTCTGAGAATGTGGCTCTTAAGATTAATGTTAAGGTTGAATCGACCTACACTCCAACATTTCCTCTGTCTTCACGTATTTAAGGAGCGGAGACAGGAACATATGCGAAATACAAAAGGAACATATTAGCAAAGCGTTCAGCAAAAGCCATGAAGAAAACATCGATAACACAAGTTTCAAAAGAAAAACTTGTTGGTCCCTAAAGGGATATACTAATTTGTAGAAGGGGGGGGGGGGGGTGAATACAAATACACAAGTTTTTATTTTCTAAATTGTTTATTGATAAATCATTAACAATTTACAGCTTGTTACGGAACAAGATTAAGGATAAATCCTAAATCTAAACAAGTTGGAACACACAGATTCTTGCACTAAGAAAGATAAGGAAATCACTAATAAAATCCTTTCTTATGAGACTTCTTGGCCAGAGTTAACAAGAGTACTTCAAAAATGAAGTGGTAAGTCTTCTTATATACTGCATGCATTTAATGCATGGCATAATATACTTTACACGTGTCATTTGCTGATTGGTCGTAGGTTCTAAATTGAGTAGACAACCTTAGTAGCAACATGTATGAACAGTGTAGAATCAGAGTGGTTTGTACGATTTCAGACAATAGGAGGGTTCTTTTCTGACAATTCGTACGGAGTCGTGCAAGGGGGATTAAGACAATAGTACTTTGTACGGAGGACTTCATGATCCGCTTATCGTTGAATCGGAGACTTATCAGCGAGTGATAAGTTCAGCGATGGCTGAAGTCTTGTACTGGATACTTCACGTAGAGTGGACAAATCTGAGTCTTCGCTGATCCGCATCAGTTCATTAGGAGACTTATCGCTGGTTCTTGAGCTTGATCTTCGACTTCAGCGTAGAACCTATGTTGACGTGAAACTTGTCTTCAGGGATCATAAGTAAACAACTATGATTGTCAGCGATCACCAAAAGTCTGAACAGACTCAGAGCTATTGTGTTCCTGAGAACATATGGGATGGTGAACAGTTACGCTGAACAATATGAAAACATCAGCGATCATCCACAAGACTGAACAGACTCAACTTGGTGGATAAACAGTGTTCGCTGAATGTCTATTCTAAAGAACTAGAGTTCCTATCAGCGATACCGAATTGAGTCTTGGTACTTATCAGCGATAGTGAAACTCTAATACATAGTTTACTTACAATATTCACTAAGTAGAATATAGAGAGGGTCATTATCAAATTACTGAGGGTTTGGATCAACAATACTTACAAAGAACGCCAGTTCAGCTAAACACGATCCAATCTCTTCGACAGAGATCCTTCAAAAACGCTCCTTGAAAGATAACAACTGTTATTTCCCCAGATGCGGAAGCGACTCCGTCCTGACGAGGACATAGTGGATCGAGAGGGTCGACGACAACGCAAAGTTGATCGCTGTAAACTCCCCCTCATTCTCTCCCGTCTTTACACCCTTGCCCTTGTCGGCTGATTAAACGGTAGACGTGGCAACAGTAGACATCGTCGCCAAATGCGCAGAATCCACGAACATCGCGTCTATCGCAACCGACACCGACATCGATTTGGATATCGTAACCCTCGGAAGATCACCACTCACCGAAGGCTTGGAAAAACTCAAGAGAGTCTCATCGGAGATAAAAGAGAAACTTTTTGAAAACTTAAAGAAAGAATCCATCGTGATCTATATTTATACAAGAAACCATGTCAGATCAAGTTCCTCAACGGTCGCCACGCGTCCCCACCTTTTCACATTACCAAACGAATCGTCGACACCTGTCATCGACAGCTGGTAAGCATAATCGTGCGTCAGCATGGCGTCATGACTTTGTTCCCTTTTCGACTTCTCGTTCAATTAGAAGCAGACCAGTCTAGTTCCAAGGTGACTAAGGTAATTTTCAACACTTATCATAATCCTATGCGTCCGACTGACAAAATTTAAAACTCGAATTTGCCGTCGTCACTCTTAAAAGGTATGTCGAGAGTTCCTCGCGACATTCGACACTCGACCTCGACGTCGCCCGCTCCGCACGACTGTCGCATGAGATATGCGACTGTAACGTCCCAAAAATTACAATAAATTTGAACTTTTTAAATTAGCATTTTATTAATAATAAACCATGAGAAAATAAATCCAATTAAACGTTTAGCAAAACCTCGTTAAGTTAAACCACCAACCATAATTAAAACAGCGGAAAATGTAATAAATCTAAACTTAAGTCTAAAAAAAATGATAAAGGTCTTCTCAACGCGCCAGTGTGTACCGTCACGCCTTGCTGCCACTCGTACCTGAAACGGTATTTTATAGGGAAAGGGTAAACACGAAGCTTAGTGAATTCAAACACTTGCATACGATATCAACCATATCGACACTACCCCTATCAACAAATAGATATAACAACCAATACATGCAGTTTAATAATAATACAAGTACACTCATGCAAGGACCCCTATGCATGCATCATTCGGTCTCCCCGAACTCAAACAACACTCGTGTAAGCATCACTCGTTCCGGACCAGTCTGTACAAAGTGATAATTTGACCCTAGCTAGAGGCTGAATTGATTTTTCTGTAAAACATATGAAACCTACTCAACATAATTTGTGAGATTTTGGCACTGGTTTCACCTCAATCTGAGCTTCCTAGAATAAACTACGAATTTTACAAGTCAGGGACAGATTGGACATTTTTCACATAAAATCATAACGTGACTTAACTTTATTTCTCAACTCATTAAGCTATGACTTAACGCATTCAGACCTGGGGTTACGTCTTATCAGTCCCAAAGAAGTGCACGTGCGCTAGATCGGTTAGGGTTTCCATTCTGACAAACTGCAACGCCCGAAACGTAAACAAAACGAGGTTTCAAAGGATTATGGTTTCGGATTATGGTTTTTGAGTTTGCAAGCTAAGGTTCACAAGTTAGGGTTTTAGGATAATAAGGGCTGGACTAAACAACTCACCACCCACTGCCACCTCTGGTAGTGGTGGTCGGCGGCGGCGGCGGCAGCCACCACCGGTGTGGTGGTGATTTGAAGGAAAACTCTGGCGAGGCTAACGGGATGGCTCCGCTAACGCTACATGAACCGCACACCCTCATATACGACATACCCACGGCCGTAACCCGCCATCACAGCCACCGCAAGGATGGTTCACGGGGCAACACACCACCGGCAGCCATGGCTGCGGCGGTGGTGATTGTTTTTGGTGGTGTTTCGATGACGGCGAAAGAAAGAAAAACAAGAAGAGAAGAGGCCTTACCTCTCGACGATGGCGACGCAACAGCAACCACAGGGGACTCCGACTCTTTCCACGTTCCTTCGTTGGCACTCTCTCTCACTCTCGCTCTCTCGCCGACAAACAAACACATCGGTGCCGGCGGTAGTTTTGGGGTGGGTTAACAGCGGCAGCAAGGGAGGGAAGACATAGGAGTAGTAACTAGGGCTTTTGTTTTTTGCTGCAAGTGTGCGACGCTGGAAGAAAACGAGAGGAAAAATGGTTTGGTTCTAAATGGGCCGATCCCACGCATAATTAGATCAAAAATTACACATCTAGCCCCTTAACAATAAAGTAATTTCATTTATTTCCCAATTAAATTAGGATCTTACTATTTAGTCCCTAAAAGACAATATCTTATCATATACGGTCTTCCCCGCCAAGTCTCATTAATACGAATTCGTTTAGAGAAGAATTTAAATAAATAAATGCGAAAAATTAAATCTTACCGGGACACGGGCTTTACAGCGACCTTGACCAACTTACACATAATATAACTGTTACGTTTGTTAAGTATTCAATGCAGGAGTCAACATCATTAATGAGCAACGGCTATAAACGACGAAGTCATTAACGAGCATCTAGTCCCACAATGAAGACAACGACCGTTACAACAGCCATCAAAGCCTTTAATGATCCAATTAAAGCTCCCGAAGACTATAAGTATCAAAGCTCAATCATTTGTTCAAGGACTGAAAACTGAATTCTAGAACAAACACTGTGAGCTCAAGAGCACACGAAGCAAATAATCTACTCTCGAAGAATCGCTCTCGACCCACGACACTCGCTTTCGACCAGCAGTTTACACCTTGTTTTCACACACGACATACACTTATTTTATATTCCAAACACTTGTACTTTACATTTCGAAGTCTTTCCTTCACTTGTATTGTAATCACTGTACGATCGACACAAGGATATCGCCCCTGATTGGCGACCATAGTGCAGCGATGACATCCACTGTCATCCGCAAGTTTTTTCCTCGTTGAGGTTTTTCCTGCGTCATCAAAATCTTTGTCTCTTTACTATTTTTGTCTTTGTCGCACTCTTTTGTCGAAAGATCCCTTTCTTTAGTTGTTTAAGTCCACATCGACCTTAAGTTGTACTTTGGTGCGATTTTTGGCATTAAGAATGTTATAGGCCGACGAGCAATCAATGATGTTGAACTTGGTCTGCTTGTTGATTCCTCTGGCATAGACAGGCAAGGTGATCTCTCCAAAGGTACTTGTCGCGTCTCCATTGAAACCGACCAAGGTTGTCGAGCGTCGGGTGATTTACGATTGATCGATTCCTATGGCCTTGATAGTATCAAGGAAAATGACGTTCGCTGAACTGCTTCCATCGACCAAGACTCAACGGGTTAAACAATTACCAATCGTGAGTTGAATGATCAACCCGTCATGATGCTTCTGATACGAGTCACCGAGGTCGTCCTGGTCGAATGTGATCTTCATGGCTTCTAACTCCAGATCTCCTTTGGGTCTTGACGAACGAGGGTAGGTCGATCGTCAGGTGCTTGACTGGCGTGACGCTTGGCTGTGGAATACGTCAGACCGTATATGTCGGAAGCACCAGTTATGCAATTAACGACTTTTGCATGTTCAGGGGTTGGCGGTCGAACATCGTTGGCTGGAGTAACGACATCGTCGATGATATCCTTGAGGTAGCCCTTCGGGACGTGATATGCTAGCTCCTTTTTGAGAGTTGTACAGTCGTCCGACGCGTAGCCGTGGTTGATGTGGAAGTCATACCACTATGACTTATCTTTCTTACCATCGTCCTTGTTGGACTTCTTAGGCCTCGACCAAGTCCTTACAAGTCCCTTTGAATCCGTAGGAGGATATCTTAGGGTACTCAGGGAATTTGGTTGCAGTTTTGAACTCTGCCTTCGTCTTGAATCGGATGTTCGAGATCTGTCGTGCAGACTCTGACTTGGATACTGCCTTCATCTTGAACTCTGTATTTTTTTTACACTTAGTGACCTCTTATAATCAGTATGCTTTTGACGGAAGGTAGCGTCGTCCTCCACCCTCATATACACTAGGGTTCTTGCACGAACATCTTTAAAATTCTCTAGAGGATACTTGGTTAGATCGGTGTATAAACCCGAACTGTCGTCTAGACCACGTTTGTAGTCTTCGATCGCGGTCTTAACATCGCAGTTATGGATACTGATTATCTCCACATTGAAACTATTGAAATAGCTCCAGATCGACTCTCCAGCCTTCTGGTCTGCTTCTCCATCTTGCGACTGCTGGCGAACTGTTGGGTGAACGTCGACAGTCGCTATCGTGTCAATGAAGGGCGACGCCTGATATCCCAAACGAGGCTCGAAGTCGAAAGGCACGGCTGCCCCCGATAACTTAGCGAGCATGGACAGGACATGCTCATTTTGGTCTTCCAACATCTTCAACTGGTGTGCGACAGGATCATTAGGATCGGAATTCACACCTGCTGGAGGGTTAAATCCAGAACTGGTGCCATTTCCATATGACGAACGATTGGCGTCCCCGTTGAAAGGGACAAAGTATGGTTGGGAGCCATTGTTCATGGGTGGTGGCTTCAGATGTTGAGGGGGAATTGGCCCAAACTAGGGATTTTGTATGAACATTCCCTGCTGTTGGTTCTGCATGAACGAACCTTGATGATGACTTTGATCGAAACCTTGATGCTGTCTCGGACATTTCAGAGGTCGAAACGATCCATTCATATTTCTGAGTTGTTTGATCTCCTCAGCTGCCATTCGACTCTGCAGAACAAGGGCATCGATCTAATGGCGCACATTTTCTAGCTCCTAATGCATTTGGGCAATGATCTGCTCTAGGTTTCCATTACCTGCCATTTTCCTGAAAAAGAAAAGAGAGGAAACTCCAAGAAAATGTTAGTAAGAACCACGTTTGTAGAAGACAATCTCTAGATGGGGCCCCACGGTGGGCGCCAAACGGTTAATGCCAAAAATCGTCCAGAAGGATAACTTAAGGTTGATTGTGGAGCTTAACAACTAAATAATGAGATCGTTCGATGAAGCAATGCGACACAGACTAAAAATGTAAATGAGACAGAGATTTTGGTGACGCGGAAAAACCTCAACGAGGAAAAAACCCATGGACGACTGTGAGTGTCGTCGCTGCACTATGGTCGCCAAACAGGGGCGATATCCTTATGTTTCAGGTGTCGAGAGTACAATGATTACAATACAAGTGAAATAAAGACTGGAAATGTAAAATAACAAGTGTTTCGAATGTAAATGTAAGTGTGTCGAGCGTAGAAACTTAGTGTCGTGCGTCGTCTGCTCAAGAGAATTCTTGCTTTGAAAGTGTTTGCGTAAACGGTAGTTGATTCAGGGATTCAGAGGTGTGTGAACTGATGTTTTTCCCTTGTTTATATAACCTTCGAGTGCTTTAAATGACTCCATTAAGGCTTCAGTTAACGGTCGTAACGGCTGTTGGGTTTAACGCTCGTAATAATCTTCGTCGGTTATAGATGTTGGTCATTAATGTCATTGATCCTGCATTAAACAACGAAACATAACAGTAATTTCATACGTTATTCGGTCGACGGTTGAGTGTCGTGAGTAACTTTCGATTTTAAATTTGGTCAGACGATAAAGTGTTTATGATTTTATCCTATTATGTAAAAGTGTAATATATGTTTTACCACTTTTGGTCGTGGTCGAAAGTGGTGAAATTTTACTCAAACAACGGTTGAGCGACATTTCAACAAGAATGTCAAAGCTAAAATCTTCTAGGAAGGCGACTACGTCCTCCGACGAGTTTTTCAGAGCACTCAAGAGCACAAATCAACTTAACTTTCCACTAGATGGGAAGGTCCTTATCGTTTCTCAGGGGTCGTGGGTAAAGGTGCCTATTGTTAATGCCAAAAATGGTCCAAAAGGATAACTTAAGGTTGAATGTGGAATTTAACAACTAAAGAAAGAAACCACTCGACAAGGCGTGCGACAAAGACAGAAATGTAAACGAGACAAGGAATTTGATGACGTGGGAAAAACCTCAATGAGGAAAAAAACCTGTGGACGACTGTGGAAGTTATCGCTACACTATGATCGCCAAACAGGGGCGATGTCCTTGTGTTTCTGGTGTCGATCGTACAAAGATTACAATACAAATGAAAGAAAGACTTCGAAATGTAAAGTAACAAGTGTTTGAATGTAAAAAACAATGTGCGTCATGTGTAAGAATGAAGTGTCGTGTGCGAATGTCGGGCGTCGAGAGTGATTCATCGAGAGGAAGTTCTTTGCCTAGAATGTACTTCAGAGTTTAGATGATTACTTATGTTGTTCGATGTCCTTGAACTGATGATTGAGCTTGGTATTTATAGTCTTCAGGCGCTTTAATTAGTTCATTAAATACTTCGATAACTGTCGTAACGGACGTCATCTTTAATGCCGTTAATGGTCTTCACTAGTTATAGTCGTTGTCCATTAATAACGTTGACTCCTGCATTAAACACTGAACAAACATAACAGTCGTATTATACGTTAGTCGATCGAGGTCGCAAGGTTCTATGCGACGGTCGTATGAACTAGGCGACGTCGAGGTCGAGTGTCGTGAGTTAAAAGACTTTCGATTTTTATCTTTAATCAGAGAGTAAAGTATCATGATTTTACCTTCATCAAGGGAAAAAGGAAATAAGTGTTCTCCTTACCTTGGTCACGGTCGAGACTGGTGAAATTTTACCCAAACACCTATCGACTCCAAACCCTCCACGATCGAGATATCCCACGTAGCTGGAATGCAAAACATTTGAAAAGGTATTTCTTCTAATTCTTTTTCCTTCTTTCATACAATTTTTTATTCATCACGACGATTACTGACTTAAGCATCGGAGGGTTGTTGGCTAGCCAACGACCAACCTCTGACCTTGTTTTACCGCAGGATCGCACGACATAAGTTACTAAGTTTATCGTACGACTTTAGTACACTCTCGCAGGATCGCACGACATAAGCAATCAGGTCTACTATATGACTTGACCACCTTATCGCAAGAACGCATAATTCGAGTTTATCGCATGACTTAATGATGCGATCATACGGTCTAGTGACTTCACGATCTAAGTTTTTTAACTTAGAAAAATTTCATGTTTTGAATGAATGCTTTAGTCGCACATACTTGCGTTTGCTTTGCACGACTTAAAGGTTTCAAGATTTGACAGTCCGCATTTAACCTGAAAGAATCAATGTATTGCGACGAATGCCTTTGTCGTAAGTGCCTATGATTGTTATGTACGACTTATGTTTATTTTAGTATGATTAATGTTGTACTCGATGTTTGCATGTAATACATAATTTGATTGACAACACAATAATGCACAAATTCATCGAAAAGGTAAAGTTCATTCATTGAATGATCTATGTTTGGGTAAAATTTCACCAATCTCGACCACGACCAAATCAAGGAAAACATTTATTACACTTTTCCATAATAAAGTAAAATCATAAACACTTTATCTTTTGACCAAAGTCGAAATCGAAAGTCACTCGCGATACACGACTGTCGTATAGAACGTCACGACCTCGACCGACTAACATGCAATATTTCTGTTACGTTTTCAGTGTTTAATGCAAGATCAATGTCATTAATGACCAACGACCATAACCGACAAGGACAATTATGAGCATTTAACACAGTGGCCTTTACGACCGTTACAAGAAGGATTTAAGGAAACATTCAAGGTGTTCGAAGACTATAAATACAAAGGCCAAATCATCACTTCGTGTATCATATGATATATGAAAACAACTGAACTCTCAAGAGCACTCAAAGCAAAGAGTTCTATCTCAACAGTTCGCTCACGACGCACGACTTACACGCACGACGCTTAGTCTATACACACGATGAACCAATTTTTTACACACGATACACCTATTTACTTTACATTTAAAGTCTTTCTTTCATTCGTATTGTAATCGTTGTACTCTCGACACCTGAAACATAAAGATATCACCCATGGTTGGCGACCATAGTGCAGCGACGACCTCCAAAGTCGTCTGCGGGTTTTTTCCTCGTTGAGGTTTTTCCCGCGTCACCAATATCTTTGTCTCATTTACATTTTTTGTCTTTATCGCATTGTTTTGTCGAACGATTCCTATCTTTAGTTGTTAATCTCCACAATCAGCCTTAAGTTATCCTTCTGGACGATTTTTGGCACTAACAGTTTGGCGCCCACCGTGGGGCCCCATCTAGAGAAGATCTTCAACAAACGTGCGTCTTACTAACGTTTTCTTGGAGTTTCATTTCCTTTTTTTTGAGGAAAAATGGCAGGTAACAGAAACCAAGAACAGGTCATTGCCCAGATGCACGGGGAGCTTGAGAATGCGCAAGATGTCCCTGGGATAGTCGACGACTATCGCCTGGAGTAAGTCACCCTGGACCCGAGCAAGCCTGACCAGAAAGTCCTAGTCGGATAGTCCCTCGATTCCAGCCTAAAAGACAAGTTAATATCTTTCTTGCAGGAGCACGCCGATTCTTTCGCCTGGTCGCACGAAGAGAAGGTCGGCATAGACCCTGGCGTCATTTCCGATAAACATAATGTCGACCCATCGTTTAAGCCTATTAAACAAAAACGACAGAAATTCGCCCCTGAAAGGAATAAGGTGATAAATGATGAGCTCAACAACCTCCTCAAGACAGGGAAAATTCGAGAAGTAAAATACCCCGACTCGCTTGTGAATGTCGTGGTCGTTCAGAAGAAAAATGGCAAATGGAGGGTCTGTATCGATTTTACAGATCTCAATAAAGCTTGTCCAAAACACCCATTCCCATTGCCACATATCGATGCCATGGTCGACGCGACAACAGGACATGAACTATTGATGTTCATATATGCTTATTCTGGATACAATCAGATACTGATGCACGTCGAGGACCAGGAGAAAACTGCATTAATGACGGATCGAGGTATTTACTGTTATAAGGTTATGCCTTTTGGACTAAAAAATGCATGTTCTACCTACCAGCGCCTGGTGAATAAGATGTTCAAAGATCATCTTGGCGACACGATGGAAGTTTATATCAACGACATGCTCGTCAAGTCGAAGCAAGCAGTCGACCACGTCGAGCATTTGAGGCAGTCGTTCGACATCCTTTGGAAGTATAGCATGATGCTCAGCCCGACGAAATGTTCCTTTGGTGTCAGTGCCATGAAATTCCTAGGCTACATGGTCACTCGTCGGGGAATCGAGGCTAATCCCGACCAGATGAAAGATATTATCGATATCAAATCTCCTAGAAATATCAAGGAGGTCCAAAGGCTTACTGGTCGAGTGGAAGCTTTGAACAGGTTTATTTCTCGATCCTCAGATAGATGTCATTTATTTTATAATGTCCTCAGGAAAAACAAAGCCTTCGATTGGACCGACGATCACGAGTAAGCACTGCAAAAATTGAAAGAATTTATGGCATCACCGCCTTTGCTGTCGAAGCCTCAAGATCATGAGGTCTTTCAGTTGTATTTGGTTGTTAGTCCTAATGCAGTAAGTTCCATCCTGACACGAGAAGATGAAATGCAACAACTTCCGATCTACTATGTAAGTAAATCCCTTTCGGAAGACGAAACCAGGTATTCCTCACTGGAAAAACTACTCTTGTCCCTTGTTACAACCGCAAAGAAATTGTGACATTATTTCGAATCGCATCCTATTACTGTCGTGACTAACTTTCCTCTTAAGTATGTCTTGATGAAACCTGAGTTAACAGGTCGATTGGCGAAATGGAGAATATATCTAAGTAGTTATGACATCGATTTGAAACCCGGGACAACAATCAAATCACAAGCATTAGTTGATTTCATCGTCGACTTTAGTCCTGAGTTGGGGAAAGAAGCAGAGCTCGAAGTGTCCACTGTGGCGACTCACGACGATGTGCCTTGGACTTTACATGTCGACGTATCGTCCAATGTTAGAGGTTCAGGACTAGGCGTCATCTTAAAGTCGCCATAAGGGGGGCAAAATGGTGTATTCCGTTCGATGCGATTTCAAAACTACCAACAACGAAGCTGAGTATGAAGCGCTGATCGTAGGAATGGATATGGCCCACGACTCGAGGTCAACGATTCTACATGTCAAAAGCGATTCTCTTCTGGTCGTGAATCAGATGAATGGAGAATTCGCAGCCAAAGATTCAAAGATGACAACGTACCTAAAGGCGACAAAAGAAAAATCAGAAAAATTCAAATCATTTTCTATTAAACAGATTCTGAGGGATCAGAATACTCAAGTCGATGCTCTAGCAAACCTTGTGTCTGCTCTAGTCGAACCAATATTCGACAGTATTCCCATGATCCACCTAGCAACGTCGTCCATTAAGAATGACAATGTCACCCAGATCGAAGAGCAAGAAGATGATTGGTTGTGCGACATCCAAAATTTTCTTATGCACGACCAACTCTTGGAAGATAAGATGGAAGCTCAGAAGATCAGATTCAAGGCATCCAGGTATGTCATGATCGAAGATAGACTCTATCGACGATCATCGACAGGCTTAAATCTGAGATGCGTCATTAGTAAGAGTAAAGTTCAGAAGATCCTTCAAGAAATGCATGATGGGGAGTGTGGCAATTGTTGGGTTTTGTTCAAAAAACGATTTCTAAAATCATAAAATGTGCAACGGAAGCTTAAAATATTTGAACAACATTAAAACCTTTAACACCCACCAAGGATCCATTTGCATGAACATGAAAGATTTAAAACCATACATAGGGGGTTTAAGAAACACAACCTTTGTAGTCCTTTGCTAGTTCTTCAAAAATGGTGATGGCAAGAACCCAAAGTAGTGTTCCTCTAGCGAAGTCCACCAAGCAAGCTCCTTCACCTTGTAGTATGCTAGTACCCTCTTGAAAACTTGATGCAAAGAACAATTTCTAACTCAAGCATACAATAGACTTGAGAATTAAAAGAAGGAAGAACAAAAACACACACTTGGTGTGTGTTTGTTTTCGGCCGAAACCAAGAGGAGAGAGGGGAGAGCATTTTTATTAGTTTTTTGTCTAACCACAAATGAGCTCTTCTTGTGGTTTACATATCCAAGGCTTATGACATTGTCATTCAAAAGGACCAATGAGTGTCAAGCCTTCCATGCAAACTTTCATCCAAGTCCTTCTAGTTTAAAAGATGTTTAAAACAAAGTTTAAGTATCTTAAACTTTCTCCTCAAGTCCCTCCTTTCAATTTTAGTTATAAAATAAATCCATCATATGTATTATTTTATATAACCAAAATTTATTATTTGCATCTAATATTATAAACTATATTCAATAATATAATTAATAATATTTATCAAGAATATAATTAATATTTATAAAGAATCAAATTCTTATAAATATCAATTCGGTGTTTACTTGCTATATGGTGTGACCCTATAGGATCATATATTACCGGTAATATTATTTTATAATCATTTTTGAGCATATAGAACCAACAATCTCCCACTTGCTCAAGATTGTATTATAGAATATTATAGACAGTGGTGGACGTCTAGCAACATCTCACTGCCCCCAGCAACGTATGATTGTAAGTGCCATTCAACAACATCCAATTCCCACGAGCTCATAGCTTCAATTGATGTATTAGGTGTGGTATCAGTTATCCCTTTGTTTGGACATCCTGTTGAAACATGAGACATGGATCACTATCATTCTCATCTATTGTTCAACTTTTGGTAAGGCGCCTTAGATGTCTCACTCTTAACGTATTTAGAGAAACAAATCCCATCTTGACTACATACGCCTCTCATGCAGTTCATGCCATGCCCGATAATAGTCTTTATAGCTGCTCCTTTTCAAGAACAACGGTTAACCATATCAAGGCATAGTACTCCCTACACTCAAGTCCCTAATATGCATCTCAGGTCAAAGGATACAAAGATACTACCTTTATTCAAGAATCACTTATGACGACGATCCATGAGGTGATCTTGAAGCGGGTCAGGTCCAGTACTCGTTCCCTAACAAGTACCTATGAACTTGGTTGCAACACTTTGCCACTTTTACTCTTAAAAGTCAACCAATCCAATTCATATTAGTCTTACTTCATAGTTGCTCCCACAACTATGATCGACTATGGACATTTAGAATAATTAATTTATTCAAGGATTTAAACATGCTAATATAGAACACAATGAGTATGAAAAGATTATATCCTATATATCTAACTAAATACTATACTTGTTGCTTAACCTGTTCCAATATCCAAATACTAAATTCAAATCAAATCCCATCACTAGAATAACGAAGTCCTATAGCTCAAACATGACACTTCAAGTTTAGCTTATGAAAGGAGCTTCGTGAATGGGTTCATCCAGAAACTTGATTTGAGTAAACTTTGTGAACACTAACATCTCCATTTTAACTTTATTCCAAATATAGTTAAACGTTTGGAGTAGATGCTTGGTACTCTGATGTGAGATAGGGTCCTTTAGCTTGCGTAATGGCACCCACATTCTCACAAAGGATTTCTAGATGATCCTGAATGGGAGTCATCTACCTAGCTTTTCAATGAACTATTTCATCCAAACATCTCTCTTTTGCGGCTTCTAAAGCGGCAGTGTGTTCTTATTTGTAGTGTATTATACAATTTGACCTTCGCCTTGAACCTTTTCAAACGAACTAGTTCTTCATTCACAATGAAGACATTTCCCCTTTTGTGATTGAGAACCTTCTCAATCTTTATGGAAGCTATCATTAGTGCAGCATTTTGCTATGATCTTCTTCCATCCCTCAGTTAAAGAACACTTCCTTGGTTCTTTGTAAGTACCTTAAATCGTTCTTTATAGTCATCCAATGACCTTCCCTCGTTTTTCGTTGGTATCTATTTCTAATGCTCTAAAGCATTTTGACACGCTCGATCTAGTGCATGTTATGGTATATATGATAGATCCAATTGCCGAAGCATATGGAATACTAATCATTTTATCTAGCTCATATTTTGTGCTAGAATATTGAGACATGCTCAAAATGATGTCATATCATATTTGCAAGAAACTAGCTTTAGAGCCTTGCATCTTGAATCTTTCAAGATCATGTCAACATATGCACTTTGACTTAAACCTATAAGTCGTCTTGATCTAATCTCTAAATATTTTTATTCCAAGAACAAAATTATCCCTTTCTAAGTCTTTTATTGAGGAAATACTGTCCGAGCCAAAACATGATGTTTTGCTATGTCGAAAAGTTAATTTCCAAAAACTAGTATGTCTTGCTCATATAGGTTTAGGAATTTTACTGCGCTCCCACTAGTTTTAGTAAATACATGAGTCATCTTTTATTTTGATGAAAATTAAGCTTTTAATTTTCCTGTTAAAATAAAGATTCCAGTTTTGAGATACTTTGTACTGATCCATGAATGGATTGTATCTCAGTGTTCATGACTCTAAGCCACTCACCAGATTCAGAATCTGGCATAGCACTTTAGCAGTTGATGGGTTTACTAGAACCCAGTCATACATCATTCTTTATAAGAGATTGATGTCTCTCGAATTTTCTGAATGATTCTACTAGATTTGCGAACACTTGGTGTTTTTACTAAGTTTCTGATCAATCAAATCGCTCAGTTTTCAACGACCTTAACTAGTGCCAACCAATAAGTGCATTAGGTTATGAAGTACTTGATTCCCTTCAAGTTCCTTAACACTCCCACTTGCCTTGTCCATTAAAAAACTTGCTTTCTAAGAACTTGGCTTTGGAACAATAAACAATTTTATTGTTTCTGGGTTTGTAGAATCGGTATATAAAACAATTTATAGTATATTCTACAACATATGCATTTGGTAGATATTGGGTCGAGTTTACTTGAAGCTTATTGTCTCACATGAGCTTCATAAACCCACGCCTTCAACTAAGATTAAGGATGAAAAAACGTTTCATACGAAATCCTATAAGGTGTTTTGTCTACCTTTTGGTTGGTGTCAAAAAGTACGGATTACTTTAACTAGGGCATAATTCCGAATTTGATATAGGAATAATACTTCTACTCATCATAGAGTGAACCATATTTAATAAGGTTTGGTTCATCCTTTCGGATGTATACAACTTTCTATGATGATCCAAGAGTTCTTGGTTTAGTTACTATCCTCATATATCAGAAAAGACTTTAATGGTCCTGCTGAGTTGTTTTCTTAATCTTCACTTTGAAACAACTTGAATTACATCAAATGCTTCATTTTTATGTTCCATAAACTTCAACAATTGAAATCGTCAGTGAAGGTATTATCTATCACCATATCTAGACTTGGTTTTGAGAGACCATATACATCAACATGCATCAATTCAAAAAAAACTTTTTCTCTTTCTCTATGAATTAGAGAAAAGAGCTATATTCAATTTTATCAAGATCACATATATCAAATGAAAATATTTATATTTAGTTTCAAAATACCACAATTTTGAAAATTTAGATATGCGTTTAACTTTCTTGACTATGTTGACTATTTCATGTGTAGACTTGATTCAAATCACATTTGAGTCTTATGGTGTTTATATAGAATTATGTTTTAGAAGGCTTTTGAGATTCACCTTATTATTAAATTAAGAGAACTATTTCTTGAAATAGAATAATTCATTTAGAATATGAATATAATCGTTTCCAAAAACGGTTAAGTGAATTTCATTTAATCAATAAACATGTGACTGAAAAACAATAATTTAGTCAAACTAAATTTAAACATTGTTCGAGACAAACTTGTTTAACAATACAAGCCATATGGTTTCATAATAAAATCTCCTATAAGCTTGGTACGCAATCTTGCTTCCTTGCTTATATGGATCACCATTTTGCTTGTCTTTCAGTCATTTTCCTTTCTTGATTATTTGTAACATATTACAAAAGTGAGTTCTACACTTAGTATCAAATACACAAGTGTAAGATAGAAAGTAAAAGTTATATCTTAAATATTGATACCTGAAGGACTTTCCTTCGTTAGGAAACATTTATTTCACAGAAGGACAATCTCCTCTTCTATGGCCAATGTTGCCTCATCTATAACTACATTCAGATTCTCGACAAAAACATCAAATGCGTTGGTCAGAGATTTGAGGATCACATCTACGGCTCTCCCATTGGAATAAGGATAGCCAAGTCTATCCAAATAGTCAAGGTGCGTCCTCATTTTGTGAATATGAGAGCTTACATATTGGTCTTTGTCCAATTGTATAGAAGCGTTCACGGACCATATACATTTGGTAATATTTTGGTAATCGGTTTACCATGTCAAATGCCCTAAGTGGAAACGTTTTCATTCTTTCTTGTAAGTATGGAACCATGGTTTCAAGCATAAGACGTGATACATTGATTGAGTCATCATTATGTTTCAATCAAGTATCGTGAGCTTCTATGGAGGTAAGAGGAGGTTCTTCAGGACGAGGTACGATAAGTGCGTATGATTTGTTTTCACGTCTGAGAACGTGTCTCAATGTTTTGAAAACAAATTGGGAAGTTCTTAGTGGTTAACTTTTCTTCCAAAAGAAAAGGTCTTAGGGATGTGTTAATTGTAGTGTTTGCATTTTAGGCCATCTACAAAATTTAACAAAGTCAATATAGTATTTTCAATATTAATTTTTAGCAAATTAATTACCCTTTAGTTTTCTAAAAACATTAATTTGCACAAAATCTAGGATCCAACGTTGCAAAACAAATGAAACGGTTAGGTGACCTTTATCCCGTCCATTTAATCCAACAAGGTAGATAACGTTTATCAATTACATCGAATGTAATTCCTAGCGTTATGGGATCTTTAACAACTTGTTTGTTAATTGGCATGTTTGATCCCATCTATGCCTTGGGTTTCTAATGCTTAGGTGACCTTTATCACAAAAGATTCCCAATCAAGTCATCCTACTTGAAACAACGTGTGAAACTTACATCCATGCGGTTAGGTGACCTTTATCCCACAAGGACATAAGAATCACCTCATCCATCACAAGACAATCCAAGTGGTTAGGTGACCTTTATCCCACAAGGGTGTCATAGTGACGTATTGAGTGTTTCTCAAAAGGACGGCATATGACTTGCGTTTTGAAAAAGGGATTTATAATGTTTTATAATTCTAGTTTTAAAAACATTTTAGTATTGCATGCATTTAACAATATATGGTACATCTCTATTTCTCATTAAATGGTTCCTATTAGTTTAAATAAAATCTTAATTTTATCAACTAAGTATGTGTCATCAATTTTTAATATCAAATATTAATTTTTGAGTTTGAGCACTATAAGAACCATTTATAGTCTCTTAATAAACATTTTTATTAATACTAGACTATGAGTTTGTATGAGTTTTGAAATTTCCATTTAAAATCTCAATTTTAATTTTTTTATAACTCATGGTACCATATTATTGCATGCATCCAATAATCATATTAGTCTTTTAAGAAACTATTTCTCATAACAAATTTAAAATCTTTATTTTAAATAATTTGGTTAATTTTAAAATCTCTATTTTAAAACTAGGTTTATCATAAAATCTAATTTTAAAACTTGCCGCTTCAATTTTAAACGATATTTAAATAAGCGCTTTTGAACCAATTTTATGTTCCTCTAAAATATCCTATATTTTAAAGCAAATAAAATCTAGAGTTTTATAATCATATAATGTCATGTATATTGCATGCATCCAATATCACATGACACTTGGAGTTCGTAAGAGTTTTTAAAATCACCATTTTAATTTACTTTGACATTTCAAAATTTTATGGGTTTTTAGAATAAAACTCATTTTATTTATAAAACCCATTTTAACCATTTTGCTTTTAAAATGTTACCTTTTAAAATAAACTCCTTTTATTTAAAACTCATTTTTATCATTTTACTTTAAAATGTTATTTTGAAAAGCTAAACTCCAAAAGATGATTTATTTTATGTTCAAAATATTATCTAGCATGCAAGAACCTATTTCAATCATACATGATAATATCAACATAAAATATAAACATATAAAATATGTGGAAAATGTATAAACCAAGCCAAAAAACTAATGACAATTCTTGTGAACCAAACAAGAATGTCAAGTCCATTCCTAAGGGACCAAAAAAAACTTTATGCTCCTACTTGCTTTGTCATCTCCTTGCAAAGAAGTCACCAAGCTCCATCTTCATGCTCCATGTTGGTCTCCATTTCTTTGTAATTTTATAAATAAAAAAAACTATTTCTAATAACTAATCTAAAATTTATAAAAGAACATAATGAAGAATAACAAATCCTATTTACTATTACATAACCAACATGAAAAATGAACAAACAAAATTACAACCATAAAACAAGGGGTCTTGGCTTGTTTATACACTTCATCCACATGCAACAAAAAAATAAACAACACTTTGTTTTTCTAAGGTAACTTTTATGACCAAAAATGCATGTAAAATTTTGGTCACATAAAATAACAATTATAGACTAAAAAAATTTGGCAAAGATGCCATGTATGAACTTCTTCATACAAAATGAAAAATCATCCATGGCTTCCAAAAACCAAGCATTTTTCATATCAACAAAAAAATCTAAACATGCATGCAAAAGAGGCTCTGATACCACTTGTTGGGTTTTGTTCAAAAAACGATTTCTAAAATCATAAAATGTGCAACGGAAGCTTAAAATATTTGAACAACATTAAAACCTTTAACACCCACCAAGGATCCATTTGCATGAACATGAAAGATTTAAAACCATACATAGGGGGTTTAAGAAACACAACATTTGTAGTCCTTTGCTAGTTCTTCAAAAATGGTGATGGCAAGAACCCAAAGTAGTGTTCCTCTAGAGAAGTCCACCAAGCAAGCTCCTTCACCTTGTAGTATGCTAGTACCCTCTTGAAAACTTGATGCAAAGAACAATTTCTAACTCAAGCATACAATAGACTTGAGAATTAAAAGAAGGAAGAACAAAAACACACACTTGGTGTGTGTTTGTTTTCGGCCGAAACCAAGAGGAGAGAGGGGAGAGCATTTTTATTAGTTTTTTGTCTAACCACAAATGAGCTCTTCATTTGGTTTACATATCCAAGGCTTATGACATTGTCATTCAAAAGGACCAATGAGTGTCAAGCCTTCCATGCAAACTTTCATCCAAGTCCTTCTAGTTTAAAAGATGTTTAAAACAAAGTTTAAGTATCTTAAACTTTCTCCTCAAGTCCCTCCTTTCAATTTTAGTTATAAAATAAATCCATCATATGTATTATTTTATATAACCAAAATTTATTATTTGCATCTAATATTATAAACTATATTCAATAATATAATTAATAATATTTATCAAGAATATAATTAATATTTATAAAGAATCAAATTCTTATAAATATCAATTCGGTGTTTACTTGCTATATGGTGTGACCCTATAGGATTATATATTACCGGTAATATTATTTTATAATCATTCTTGAGCATATAGAACCAACAGCAATCACTCAGTAGGTCGCAGTCTGGCTAATCGTATCTCTCAACAAGGCTACTTTTGGCCAACACTGTGGCAAGACGCCGTCACGTATGTCCAAAACTGTGATCCTTGTGAACGACATTCGGGTACGTCCCACAAACCATCTGAACCTTTACATTCGACATTGATCCCGTGGCCCTGCATGAGATGGGGTATGGATATTGTCGGCAAGCTACCACCTTCCCCTGGGCAAAAAGTAATTCTCCTCGTACTTAAAGATTATTTCTCTAAGTAGGTAGAAGCAGCCGCCTTTTCCCAAGTTCTGGACAAGGAAGTCATCTCTTTTATCCAGACTAACATCATATGCAGGTTTAGGATTCCATCCGAAATTTTCTGCGACAATGGATCCCAATTCATAAGCAACAAGACTCGACAATTCTGTGAAGACCACAACATCAAGCTGACAACTTCGACACCCAAGTATCCCCATGCAAATGGACTGCTGAGTCGAGCAATAAAGACATCATTGCTTCGATCAAGAAAAGGTTAAAAGCTGCAAAGGGAAAGTGGGAAGAAGAACTCCCTTCGGTCCTTTGGGCGAATTGCACGACACCTCGCACGTCCACAAGACAAACCCCTTTCTCATTGGTTTATGGTTGTGAAGCAGTTTTTCCAGTCGAGGTTCAACTCCCAACCTCGAGGCATACTTCCATCGATCACAATCTGGTCGATTTAAGTTATGACGTCGCAGAGGCAAGTGGTCGAGCGACATTTCAACAAGAATGTCAAAATTAAAGTTTTTCAAGTAGGCGACTGCGTCCTCCGACGAGTGTTCCAAAGCACTTAAGAGCTCAATGCCGGTAAACTTTCCACCAAGTGAAAAGGTCCTTATCATATATCAGAAGTCGTAGGTAAAGGTGCCTATCGGCTCCAAACCCTCGACAATCAAGATGTCCCACGTAGCTGGAATGCGACACATTTGAAAAGGTATTTCTTCTAAGTCTTTTTCCTTTCCTCACACAATTTTTATTCATTACGACGATTACTGACTTAAGCATCGGAGGGTCGTTAGTTAGCCAACGACCAACCGCTGACATTGTTTTTATCGCATGATCGCACGACATTAGTTACTAAGTCTACTATACGACTTCGGTTTCGTAAGATCGCACAACATAAGTGATCAGGTTGATGACTTGATTATCCTTTCCCAGGAACACATGATCCAAATTCATCGTATGATCTAGTTGTACAATCATAAGGTCTAACGACCCCTCGATCTAAGTTTTTTAACATAGAAAAATTTCATGTTCTAAATGAATGCTTTGGTCGTATGTACTTATGTTTGTTTACACAATTTAAAAGTCTTACAACTTATATTCTAATCATTGTATTAACAGTGAATGTGGATCCCAGTTTGATCAAGTAACAATGAATATGAAATGATTAATCCTTTATTGATTGAATGCAGAGAGTTACAATATAGGAATGATGAACAAACTCTCTCTCTCTAATCTCAATTAGGCGCACGACTAATCTCACCAAGTCTCTAACCAAATTCACCTCTAAACACAACATAAGTACCAAGGGCTTGACAGGCCCAAACCCATTAACCATAAAGCCCATATCTTGCGAGGCTTTACAAACAAATAAATAACTCTAATTATTTCTTTATATCACTTTCTATTTTATAGGACTTTTAGTCCTAACAATCTCCCCCTAGAGTTATATAAAAAATTACGATCTTGAACTCTTCAGGTCATGATCTTCTCTTCGTCTTGAATCTTTGAAGCACTTTAGTGTTGCACGTCTTCATGCCTTTCACGCTCCCCCTTGAATTATGCTCTTTGTCTTGTTAGTATCACGAGTTGAACCACGAGTTGAATTAGCTGAAATATTTTGCAGCACGAATCATAACAGTTACTCCCCCTCAACTTTTGCTTACTCCCCCTCAACATGATAATCTGGGTCTTTGAACTTTTTAGAACGTTCTCCCCCCTCTTGATGATGATTTGTGTCTTTGAAACTGCATCAGTTCTCCCCTTCATGATCATGATGATTAGGAGCATCCTCCATATCATGTAACTTCAAAGACAACACTGATGAGTAGCAAGATACCAGATAAAACAAATATAGTAACCAATATGGGGTAATCATCTAACACATAAACACATAGTAACTGTTATCACAACAATTAAAATAATTGTGTGGCCTATGTTCAGAGTTGGCATCGGGGGTATCTCTGATAGGACTTCCAGTTATCACGGAAGTAAAATTTTAAAAACAACTTCTCAAACTGTTCCGACAATATCACGAAGATATGCGAATGGAATCACAAAGACTCGTGCATGTGTGAAAGAAATAATTTATATATGTTTGGCTCAAAAATTGATTTAACCTGGGACACAAGTTAAAAATCAATAAACTCAATGATTAGAAATGAAGTTTGGAGACCGGAGCTGATGTCTTCCTTTTTCAATATCTAAGACCTCCGAGCGAGGAATAGATAGATTATGTGATAATTCTCCATGCATATATGAAACAAGCATCTGTTGGGAGATACTTGAGTGGCTAGGTGGGGTGACATGAGTTATCGACACTGGGTCCATGTCTGTTTCAATATTCCTCTCCAAATAACGAGAATGAATAGATTATGTGGTTACTCGGATAACTGACTCGGTTTTGTAAGGACCAATAATTCTTTTAAGTCCTGTCACATCCTCACCATATTCTTTTCTCTCCAAACTCGTCTATACATCTAGACCCCTCACTGTTGTCTAAAAAGGATGTGTTTCTTGGGTAGGTCCTTCCAGTTCTGGATAGACCATAGAAACGATGTAATTCCTAACACTCCTTTAGTGAACCAATTAAAACATTAAGCACACATTGAAGTGCGAGTTCTAAACTCACATGTTTAGAAGTCAATGCGTTTAAGAACGAGTTCTGATCTGAGTTGATCAAAACTCATTATTAAAACAATAGAAGTCCAAAGAACAAATTCAAGCGCGAACTGGAATGACTAATTAAGCACAGTGTTTGCAAAGAAATGAAACAATTGATCATAAAGTTTAATTGTGAAGAAAAAGTCACAATTAATGTGTCAGTTAAGAATTGATTCATTAAGATGAAATGACGAACTATGAGAACAAAATGGAATTCAAGCGAGAGTATTTCCACCGAAAAGTCAACACATATATGACACATGGAAATAACTAAGTCACGAAAATATAACACATGGCAAACATGGAAGTTAAAATTAGAGAATAACAAACACAAGTAAGTTATCCAGAATGAATTACCACAGTTCTTTGAATTTACTGAAAAGTTCATGTATGTGTTAAATACTTGATGCTCCCCTCAAATGTGACATAACCTTCGAATGTAATCATGTGAAAACAAAATTCTGAATGCTAGCACATGACATTCCTACAAAAACAGATCAAACAGATTTAGGTATCCATGCCTTGATGGATCCTTTGTGGTTAGATGCCTTCACTATAAAACGGGGATTGGGGATGCTATAGGTACCATACCAATTGTTCACATACCTTAGATGTATGAAGTCACTCTTTCCACAATAAGTGCAACAGACCTTTGCTCGGTTTAAACTGATCAGCTTAGCTATAGGGTAAACATGAGCAGGTGAACGAGTCATGGAAATAAATGACTTTGTATCAACTACAGGAGAATTATGAGTCATGTTTCCATTACAGTATTCTGTAGTTGATTTCTTTCCCCAAACCATTTTTACTCTTCTAAAAACATGATTATCTAAAGAATCATTAAGCTCACTGTCAGAAAAACTAGAGTAATAAGATTGTATTTTGTGAGACTTACCGTTTTTCGAGCATTTCTTTGATCGTCTTTTAGATTTAGAATTTGAAGAAATAGTCCTAGAAACGTTTTTGGAGTTGAATGTGACTTGCAAGCTTAGGAGCAACATCAATCTTCTAAAAATCATCTTCATGACAAGGAGTGAAATTCATAAACTCAGAAAATCTTCGTGCAGAATCAGGTGGAGTGTCGCCATCAGAGTCAGATGAGGAGTTATTCGCAAACAGATTATCAAAAACTGGAAAAAGGTTCTTTTGAACAGAATCAGGTTCTATGGCCTTACCTTTATCCTTAAAGCTCAAATCTTTTTCATTTGTGTCATCAGACAATCCTATAAAGGCTTTGCACGAGGAACTATCCGAATAAATTGGAGCGGAATCAAACGAGATTGATTCAGGAGTCTCAGGCGTCATTGGAGTATCCACTAGATTGCCCCTAGCCATTCGTAGTGTTAAAGCTTTTGTTGCCAGAGCGGACAGTTGAGACGTCAACTTAGCAATCTCGGTTCGATAAGTCGATCTTTCAGATTCGGGTAGTGTCTCGGGTTGGTTCTTTTTGAGCTTATCGATGGTATCTGGCAGTACAATCCTTTCGGTTTCATATTTGACCTTATCTCTCGCAATCGATTCCTCAAGTTTGAAAATGATGTTTTCCAAAATCAGAGGTGGAACATAACGTTTGAACTCTGATTTCTCTTTAGAGTCCTCATCTGATGCTGCCGGAACATGAACCGGAGTTTCAACCGTTTTGGCAAGCGAGCAGATGTCAAAATAATTGTTTGAGAGATAAGGGGTTTTGCTTTTCAAGTAGGACGCATTGAGCGTTTCGTACACGAAAGGGATCTGTACATTGATGTTTTTCCTAGGCGGCTCATCATCTGATTTAGAGTTCTTTTCAAAAATAGGATTATCAGTTGTAGGTTTAGCCTCATTTGGGGTAGAGATATACCTGTTTTTCTTTTAAAATCCTTTTTCTCCTCTTCTTCCGTAGATGCCTTAGTCCACTTAATCTTGTACTCGGGATATATCTTGTCTAGGCCCATTAAATCAAATTCATAAAGGGTGGGGACCTTTGACAAGACCTTCTTTAGGTAGCACGGATTATCATATCCGAGTCCCCAAAGTGAGTTATAATATTTGAATTCCTTCGGTTTGTTCAAATGAATCGTTTGGTCTGATTGACCTCGCTTGTAAAGTTTGGATTCAAGATCCTTAAGCTTGTTGGTTAACTTTTCATTTTCTTTTGGAACGGTTAAGCGAAGATTGACAATATTATTATTCTCTTCCTGAGACTTATTGAGCTTTTCGGTGATTTCAGATAATTGGGTTTCTAGGGATTCAACTCTTTTTGAAATGACTGAGCATTCACACATTGATCCTCAGCCTTTTCATTCGCTAGCTTGCCTATAGAGTCGTATTTGATTTTGGCATCAGCTTCTAGCTTAGTTATTTGCGCTTCTAAATGAGAAACTTTCTCGTTTAGCTCAGAGTAACTTGGATAACACATTGTTACTTGAAAGAAATGATCGTTAGAAAATTCAAGATATCGATCCAAAAATAATTAAACTGTTTATCAAAGTGTACACAAATTCCCCCCTTCGGCGACTTAGCATGGGGGTCAGAACACTCCCGGATTTGTGATACGGGTGTGGTTTCCGGAGAGGAGATCCGGAAGTTAAAAAATCAAATCCGGAATTGAAAGCCTGTTCCGGAAATGAAAGCATGTTCAGTTTAATATGGTGTGATCGAACTCATAGAGGTAGCTGTTTTTAGTAGAAAACATTCCCATGGAATATTTTCAGAATCAATTCGAGTAACCCTATAAAATTTCATTGCAAAATTCTGATTTTTGAGCGAGTTATGGTGATTTGAAGTTATGAAAATTCACGAAATCTAAAGATCCGAAATTTACAGCTTCCGGTATTAGAAGCAAGTCCCGAACATAAAGAGCAAGTCCCACAAATGGAATGTCCCGCAATTTGGATGTCCCGCAATTGGGTGAGTCCCGCAATTGAGCAATACCGGTACTAAAGAAGATACCAGGAGATGAGATAAAATACCGGTATTAAGGGTAAGTGTCGAAACTTTGAACACCGGTATTGAGAACCGGTATAAAGGGTAATTACCGGAATTTTAAATACCGGGAGATGAAGTAATTACCGGGACAATCAGATACCGGAAGAAAGACAACATTACCGGAAAACAATCAGTACCGAGATTTGAACTCCGGTATCAATGGGTTTCGGTAACTATACCAGTATCGGAACTACGAAAACAATACAGAATAAAACTTACCCGGTATGAAGGATTGCAGCCCTTTTGACTCATAAATCAATCTGCAAAAGCTTAGTACCCACAAAACTAACCAAACACACACGAAAAATTAACCTAAATCGAATCAATCGGCACTTTTGATGTACGAAATTGATAGTTTTCAAGAACAGGGAGAAAAAACAAAACAAATCAAGAACTTAAAAAATCAGTGATTTTTACTCAACCAAACGATTTGAAAACACAAAGAGATCTTAGAAAACCTACGAGGAAAATTTATCAAGCCTCAATTTGGGTTTTAACACCAAAATTAAGACAATCGAAATTCTTGTGAAGAACCCAATCGCAAAAAGTTGAATGATCAGGAAATAGAGAATTACCTTTGAATCGATAGCTTTGTCCCTCGGCTCTGATAGCAATTGTGGATCCCAGTTTGATCAAGTAACAATGAATATGAAACGATTAATCCTTTATTTATTGAATGCATAGAGTTACAATATAGGAATGATGAACAAACTCTCTCTCTCTAATCTCAATTAGGCGCACAACTAATCTCACCAAGTCTCTAACCTAATTCACCTCTAAACACAACATATGTACCAAGGGCTTGACAGGCCCAAGCCCATTAACCATAAAGCCCATATATTGCGAGGCTTTACAAACAAATAAATAACTCTAATTATTTCTTTATGGCACTTTCTATTTTATAGGACTTTTAGTCCTAACACTGAATGCCTAAGTCGCATGTCTTCTTGTTCATTTTGTACTTAATGAAATTCAAAATCGATATTATATCTGTCCACGACATGTATGGGTTGAAATAATACACGAGTTCCACAAAAAGGTAAGCTTCATTCACGAAATAATCGGTTACATCCAAGTGGCTCGACCACCAACGGTTGAGCGGTAAAAAGCAAAAATAATAAAAAAAATCTTTCCTAAGGCTGATGAGGAGTGTCGGTCGCGTCCTTGCCTGAGGCCTCGCCCTTGGAACCTTCATCCACCTCTTCCTCCTCGATCTCTTTCTCGTCGTCAGAGTCGAGGTCTCTTTCGGTCCCGACGTCCCACAAGAGAAGGAAAGCTCGTCCGACGCCGAGGCCAAAGGATTTTTGCCCAACAGGTATCATCGCTTGATCGACGCCCGTGCGGTGAATTGAGCGAAAGTAAAGACAGACTTTTCCTCGTCCTTCAATTCTTTCACCTCATCCTCTAACCCCGTCACCCTAGACTTGGAGTCTTCAGCCTCTTTTTCACTCATAGACAAAGACTCCTTGATCTTGTCCAACGCATCCCTTTGGTCGGCGATCAGGGATAGAGTCTACTTCAGACGAAGGTTTGCCTCGTCATTTTCACGACCGATGGCTTCTAACTCTCTCAAGGCCTCATCGAGATGTTTGTACACAGCCTCAGTGCGCTCTAAGCCGACCTTCTCCCTGTTCAATGCCGCGTTCCCCCTCTCGTGGGCAGAAGACACCAAACCCCTGATCTTCTCCGTTTCAGCGTGCAAGGCAAGGGAAGACTGGAACGCCTGTAAAACAAAAACGAGCATGTTAGTAAACACACGACCAAGATTAAAAACACCAAAACACAAAGTTTTGAAAGAAAAACCTACCATAAACGCCAGTCCGGCGACATGGGATCCCGTCTCCTCGACCGCGACTCCCTCGAAACGCTCCTTAAAAGATGGGAGCAAATATTTCCCCAGATGAGGAAACAAATTCGTCCCGTCTAGGACAATATCAGCCATAAAGTCCGATGCCAACGTAAAGTTGACCGTCATGACCTTAGCCCCTCCCGTCGTGTGACCCTTACCCTTGTCGGAGGTGCCAAACTGATAGGTGTCGCAGCGATCGCACTAGAAGATGTTTTCGTCTTCACAGGCGATGCGGCCGATACCTTCGCCTTCTCAGGCGTGATGACTCTCGATGAGTCATCAACCCTTGAAGATGGTTCCTTTGGGATCATCATCCTCATCTTCTTTAAAATCCCTGACCCAGTGGTCGATGTCCCTTTCCTTTTTTCTTTGCCCTTACGGGCAAGCTCTAGTTTAGTTGCTCTTTTGGCAATGGCAGTCGATGCCTTTACCTGAGATTCTCCTAGAAACGAAGAAGAGAGAAGTGTTACACGATAGACATAAGTGAAAAGATCGGGGTCGAGCAGAAAAGAATGAAATTTACTTACCGGTCATCTCTTCTTCTTCTTCTCTCGACTATTCCTCTTTCTCCTCTGTCTCCTCTTCTTCCTCACGTTTCTCTCTGTAACGTCCCGAAAATTACAATGAATTTGAACTTTTAAAAATACCAGTTTTATTAAAAAAACCACAAGTGTTTAAATCCAAATAAACGTTTTATCCAAAACCTCGTTAAGTTAAACAACCAACTCAATTAAAATAGCGAAAAGTAAAATAATTCTAAACACAAAGTCTCAAAATAAATAATGGTGAAAGTCTCTTCAAAACGCCAGTGTGTACAGTCAGTCGATTCCAAGGGTAAAGGTAGAGTACTTAGTGTAATTTATTGCTTTCTAGAACATAGGAGTATGTATGCTAGATTGCCTGGTGCTTATTACACTGTTCTGCATGAGTGCATGGTTATTACTTGCTAGTAGGAATTTATGCTAGTCTTGATAGGTTGTTAAGTGAATGCCTTTTAAGTTGTATGCAGTAGGAACTAAGATCCCACATTGGTTGGGGAGGGGAACAAAAGTTGCCTTATAATGGACTTGATACCTCCTCTATTAGACACGTTTTAAAACCATGAGTCCAAGTGTGTGGACAAAGCGGACAATATCTGGTACGGTTGGTCTAGGATGTTACACTCTCCCCGATTCTCTCCTATATACACAAAGTCTTCGTCGACTTCGTCCACCAGATGTCGTGTGAAAAATGATCGCTCAACAACGCTGAATTCCAAGAATGTGTCGACCTTCGCTTGAGAGTTGGCATAGGGCTTCACGTCTTCAAACCTTATATATGTCGACACATAGAAGACAAGTTAGAAATAAGTTGAAATTAACATATGACGTGCGACAAAAAGCTAGAAAATCTCACCCGACATGTTCCAGCCAGCCCTAATCCAGCCACTCGCAGAGTCGAGAGTCGACTTACGCACGAATACGTACATAGTCTTCCACTTATGGTCATTAACGGCAGTCTTTAAGACTAAGGTACGATCGCCCTTATACCTAGAAAACAGGCTATAGAGATGACATCCGTCCTTCTTGACTTGATAATCCAAGAGGAGGTCGTGCACATTCATGGGAGATTCCCATTTTGTGGTATGGCGCTCAATCAATTGTAGAACTCGCAAGAATTAGGACATTGGTTGTCCTGGTGCCAAATCGAACTCGAGCATAAAAGCCTTGCCCGAAGGCGAGTAAGGCCATTCGAAACCTATCTTAAAGGGGTATTCATATATCACGATATACCCCTCAGGACACCTATTGGGTCGGGTCTAACCTGGCCGAATTAGTGTAACCCACGCATGGATTTTAGCCAAACTCTTAAGGTCGTCGAGATCCTGTTGATCTCGAATAGAACTCACAGGCTCAGTCCACATTTCTAACTCTGTTAGGCAGACTTACCAAGACCAAGAAATCGTACCTTATATAGGCGCCTAAAAACCTCGAATTTCCTAACTGAGTCGAAGATTTCTCGCAGGTTTGGAAAGGATTGGACGAAGAACAACAAGAAATCAAGAAATAATCTCACTCTTAAAATTCTCAGAAAGCATAAAATGGAAAGGACTCACCAAGGGTCACTATTTATGTAATTGATCATGTCAGGTCGAGTCACTCGATGATCGACACGTGCCCATGTCTCTTCCTATGACCGCGCAGATCGTCGACATTTGGCATTTAAAGCTGTTAAGCACGATCGTGCATCAACATGATGTCACGATCCTATCCCCTTTTCGACTTCCCCTCTAGTTGGAATTGGACCGATCCAGTTCTAAGGCAACTGAAGCGACTTTCGACACGTGTCATGACCCTAGGCGTCCGATTGACAAAATTTAAAATTTGAATTTGTCATTCTATTTCTAAATTTTGGGGGCAAACTCTTTGGGAAAATTTCACTAATCTCGACGACGACCAAATCAAGGAAAACACTTATTACACTTTTCCATAATAAAGTAAAATCATAAACACTTTATATTTTGACCAAAGTCGAAATCGAAAGTCACTCGCGACACACGACCATCGTATAGAACCTCATGACCTCGACCGACTAACATGCGATATTTCTGTTACTTTTTCAGGGTTTAATGCAGGATCAATGTCATTAATGACCAATGACCATAACCGACAAGGACAATTATGAGCATTTAACACAGTGGCCATTACAACAGTTACCAGAAGGATTTAAGGAAACATTCAAGGTGTTTAAAGACTATAAATACAAAGGCTAAATCATCATTTCGCGTATCATCTGACATCTGAAAACAACTAAACTCTCAAGAGCACTCAAAGCAAAGAATTCTTTCTCAACAATCCGCTCACGACACACGACTTACACGCACGACGCTTAGTCTATACACACAACGCACCAGTTTTTTACACACGATACACCTATTTACTTTACATTTAAAGTCTTTCTTTCATTTGAATTGTAATCATTGTACTCTCGACACCTGAAACATAAGGATATCGCCCCTGTTTGGTGACCATAGTGCATCGGCGACCTCCAAAGTCGTCCGCGGGTTTTTTCCTCATTGAGGTTTTTCCCGCGTCACCAAAATCTGTCTTATTTACATTTTCTGTCTTTATCGCATTGTTTTGTCGTACGATTCCTATATTTAGTTGTTAAGCTCCACAATCAACCTTAAGTTATCCTTCTGGATGATTTTTGGCATTAACAATCGATTACATTCAAATGGGTCAACCACCAACGGTCGAGCAATAGAAACAAAACTAGGAATGAAATTTTCTAAGGCTAAGGAGGATCGTCAGTTGCTTATTTACCCGAGGCTTTACCCTGGAAACCCTCGTCCATCTTATCCTCCTTAGCCCCCTTCTCGTCGTCTGAGTCGAGGTCCCTCTTGGTCCCGACAGTCGACAAAAAGAATGCCAACTCGTCTGACGCTGAGGCAAGAGGATTCTTCCTCGATAGATGATGCCTCATTATCGCCGCACGAGCGGTCAATCGAGCCAAGGCAACGATGGACTTAGCCTCATCCTTCAGCTACTTCACCTCTTTCTCCAGACTCCTCACCTTGGACATGGACTCCTCGGCTTCTTTTTCACTCACAGCAAAGGATTCCTTAGTCTTGTCCAGCTCCGCCCTTTGCTCGGTGATCAGGGACAAGGACTGCTTCAGACGATAGTTCGCATCGTCCCTTGCAAGCTCAACGGCCTCCGACTCATTATGGGCGCCGTCGAGTCGTACTGACAGGTCCTCGACGCGTGCGAGAGTTGCCTTTTCCCTGTCTAGTGCGGCGTTCTTCCTTTCGAGAGCAGAAGACACCAGACCTTCTATCTTTGCCGTTTCGGCGTGCAAACCCAGGGAGGACTGGAACGCCTGTAAAAAAAGAAGCATGTTAGTAAACGATCGACAAAGTTATACGAAAGAAAAAGACTAGTCTTAAAAAAAGACTTACCATAAACGCCAGTCCGACAACATGCGATCTCGTCTCCTCAACGGAGACCCCTCGGAAACGTTCCTTGAAATATGGGAGCTGATATTTCCCCAGATGGGGGAAACGTTTCATCCCGTCTAGGACATTGTCCGCCATGAAGTCTAACGGCAACGTAAAGTTGACCGTCATGATCTCACCACTTCCCGTCTTAGGGCCCTTGCCCTTGTCGGCCGACGAAGGGGTCGACGTGGCAGTAGGGGACATCGCCGTTTTTGCCAGAGGCGCAGAGTTGACAGGTGTTGCATCGATCGCATCAGAAGACGTCCTTGTCTTCTCAGCGGATGCAATCGACACCAATGCCTTCTCAGGCATGACGACTCTCGACGAGCCGCCCGTCTTAGAAGACGGTTCCTTCAGGACCGTCATCTTGGTCCACTTCAGGACACCCGAATTGGTGGTCGGGATCCCCTTCCTTTTCTCTCTGCCCATACGGGCAAGTTCAGCTTGAGCTTCCCTCTTGGCAGCTGCGGACATCATCTTCACATTAGATTCATCTGAAAAAACAAAGGAAAGAAAAGAGGTGTCACACGACTGAAATAACAAAAAACAATATGTCGAGCAGAAAAAGGTTGCACTTACCGGTCATCTCTTCCTCGTCTTCTCTCGAATCCTCTTTCTCTTCTTTCTTCTCTGTCTCCTCTTCCTCCTCTTCTTCCTCTTCCTATCCTTCTTCTCGTCTTACCTGTCGATTTTCACCCAAATAGACCAAGTCGTCGTCCTCGTCCACCAGATGTCGTGTGACGAACGATCGGTCATCGGTGCCAAATTCTAAGAACTCTTCGATCTTAGCCCTAGAATCATCGTTGGGCTTCACGTCCTCGAATTTAATGTCTGAAGACACATAAAAAAGAAGGTCAGTGGGAAGCAAATCAACAAATATAATAAAAATACGCTCGACCAAAGCTAAAACTCACCCGTCATGTTCCAGCCGGACCTGATCCAATCGATGTCGGGGTCCAGCATCGCTACCCGCACGAATGCGTACCTGGTCTTCCATTTGCGGTCGTTGACCGCAGTTTTCAGAACCAATGTACGATCACCCTTGTGTTTTGAGAACAGGTTGTAGCGACGGTACCCGTCCATCTTGACCTGGTAAGCCGTCAGCAGGTCCTTCACGTTCATCGGCGACTCCTAATTTTTGGTATGTCGCTCGATGACCTGGATAACATGCCAAAATTAGGGCACCAGCTGCCCCGATGAGAGGTCGAACTCGCACATGAAAGCCTTGACCAGAGGCGAATAGGGCCACTCAAAACCTATCTTAAATGGGTACTCGTATATCACGACGTACCCAGCAGGACACATCTCCAGTAAAATCTGATCGACCTTACTCAATGTTATCCCCACAAGGATTTTTCTAAACTCCTAAGGTCGTCGAGATCATCTTGTTCCCGAATGGAAGTCGCAGGTTCAGTAGACATTGATAATCCTGTTAACTAGATTTGCAGGTCTGAAAAACCCCAAATATCCCAGTTTTTCCCAGGTTTTATAGCAATTGACTTATGACGCATACAAAGAATAAGGAGTCGTACCTTACATAGGCGCTCTAAACCTCGAAATACCTAATCGGTTCAGAAATTTTTGCAAGTTTCGAAAGATTCGCGGAAGAATGGCAAGGAATCGAGAAGAAATCTCACTCTAAACACTCTCTGAAAGCGTAAAATGGAAAAAATCCACCGTGGGTCTCTATTTATGTAAACGATTGTGTCAGGACGAGTCAATCGATGATCGACATGTGCCCTCGCCTTTTCGTATGCATACACGGATCATCGACACCTGGCATTTACAGCTGTTAGGCACGATTGCACGCCAGCGTGACGTTACGATCTTATCCCCTTTTAAATTTCCCCTTTAGTTAGGATCAAACCGATTCAGTTTCCTAACCAACGACCTTCGACACGTGTCACGTCTATTGACATTCCCTTAGACGAGAATTTCAAAAGATTATCGGCAGACAAAAATTCAAAATTCAAAATTTGAAATTGCTCTTTCATTTTAAATTTTGGGGGCAAACTGTTTGGTTAAAATTTCACCAGTCTCGACCGCGACCAAAAAAGGAAAACATATTTCTTTCATTCATTTATCATAAAACATTTTGTATACAATCCAAAGTTTAAATCGAAAATTACTCACGACACTCGACCGTCGTAATAGACCTTACGACCTCGACCGACTAACGTTAGACATAACTGTTATGATTTTTTTGTTTAATGCAGGATCAACTCCATTAATGGCCAAAGGACATAACCGATAAGGGAATATACGAGCATTAATCCTAGCGGCCGTTACGACCGTTATTCCTACTTTCGTGAGATCATTCAAAGTTTCAAAGACTATAAATACTGTAACATCCCAGACCAACCGTACCAGATATTGTCCGCTTTGTCCACACACCTGGACTCACGGTTTTTAAAACGCGTCTGATAGGCGAGGTATCAAGTCTCTCTTATAAGGCAACCTTAGTTCTCCTCCCCAACTAATGTGGGATCTTACAATCCACCCCCCTTGGGAGCCCAGCGTCCTCGCTGGCACACCAGTCCGGTTCCCGGCTCTGATACCATCTGTAACATCCCAGACCAACCGTACCAGATATTGTCCGCTTTGTCCACACACCTGGACTCACGGTTTTAAAACGCGTCTGATAGGAGAGGTATCAAGTCTCTCTTATAAGGCAACCTTAGTTCTCCTCCCCAACTAATGTGGGATCTTACAATCCACCCCCCTTGGGAGCCCAGCGTCCTCGCTGGCACACCAGTCCGGTTCCCGGCTCTGATACCATCTGTAACATCCCAGACCAACCGTACCAGATATTGTCCGCTTTGTCCACACACCTGGACTCACGGTTTTAAAACGCGTCTGATAGGGGAGGTATCAAGTCTCTCTTATAAGGCAACCTTAGTTCTCCTCCCCAACTAATGTGGGATCTTACAAATACAAATGTTCCATTACCATTTGCGCACAACCGAAATCAGGATAAACAACTGAACTCTCGAAACAAATGCAAGAACAAAGCACTCAGAGAAAAGAATTCTCTCTCAAAAGATCGCTCACGACGCACGACTTATACGCACGACGCACCTGTTTTTACACACGATATATCTATTTACTTTACAAAATAGTTTATTTCTATCATTTGTATTGTAACCATTGTAATCTTGACATGTAGAACACAAGTACATCTCCCCTGTTTGGTGACCATAGTGCAGCAACGACATCCACAGTCGTTCGCGGGTTTGTTCCTCGTTGAGGCTTTCCCGTGTCACCAAAATTTCTGTCTCATTTACGTTTTTGTCTTTGTCGAACGATTTCCATTCTTTAGTTGTTAAGCTCAACAATCAACCTTAAGTTATCCTTCTGGACATTTTTGGCATTAACAGTAAGTACAATTAATTACAAGGATAATAGAAATAGACTAAATCGTGAGTTTGCGCCGTGCGTCGTGAACTTTAAGCTGGTTGTTGTTAATGCAAAAAATTATCCAAAGGAAAACTTAGGGTTGATGTGGAACTTTTAACAACTAAATAAAAGGATCTCAAGACTGTTTCGGTAAATTTTCACCAGTCTTGACCGCGACCAAAAAAGGAAAACATATTTCTTTCATTCCTTTATCATAAAACATTTTGTATACAATCCGAAATTTAAATCGAAAATTACTCACGACACTCGACCGTCGTAAGAGACCTTACGACCTCAACCGACTAACGTTAGACATAACTGTTATGATTACTTTGTTTAATATAGGATCAACTCCATTAATGGCTTACAGACATAACCGACAAGGGCAATTACGAGCATTAATCCCAGCGGCCGTTACGACCGTTATTCCTACTTTTGCGGGATCATTCAAAGTTTCAAAGACTATAAAAACAAAGGTTCCATTACCATTTGCGCACAACCAAAATCAGAATAAACAACTGGACTCTTAAAACAACTGATAGAACAAAGCACTCAAAGCAAAGAATTCTCTCTTAAAAGATCGCTCACGACGCACGACTTATACGCACGACGCACCTGTTTTTATATTCGATACACTTGTTACTTTACATTTAGAGTCTTTCTTTCATTTGTATTGTAATCACTGTATTCTCGACAATTGGAACACAAGGACATCGCCCCTGTTTGGTGACCATAGTGCACTGACGACACCCACAGTCGTCCGCGGGTTTTTTCCTCGTTGAGGTTTTTCCCGCGTCACCAAAATCTCTGTCTCATTTATTTTTGTGTATTTGTCGTACTGTTTGTCGAACGATTTCCATTCTTTATTTGTTAAGCTCTACAATCAACCTTATGTTATCCTTCTGGACGATTTTTGGCATTAACAGTTTGGCGCCCACCGTGGAGCCGCATCTAGAGAAAGTGTTGGGTCTTGTTCAAAACACGATTTCAGAAAATCATAATATTTTTCAACGGAAGCTTAAAATTTGAACAACATGAAAAATATTTCAACACCCTCCAAGGATCTATTGGATGAACATAAAAGATTAAAAACATAATCAGGGTGTTTCTAGAAAATACAACCTTTGTTGTCCTTTGAAAAGCCTTCTATTTTAAGTAGATGGAGATGGCAAGAACTCAAGCAAGAGTTCCTCTAGAGAAGTCTACCAACAAGCTATATAGTGTGATCCTATAGGAGATGGCAAGAACTCAAGCAAGAGTCCCTCTTTTTATTTCTAGTTACATAGTAGCCCATCATATGTATTAATAAACTAGAATCTATTATTTGCATCTAATATTATGAATCATATTCATTAATATTTTCAAGAAATAATTAATATTTATCAAGAATCAAATTCTTATAAATATCAATTTTGGTCTCTACTTGCTATATAGTATGACCCTATAGGATCATATATTACCGGTAATATTATTTTATAATCATTCTTGAGCATATGGAACCAACAATCTCCCACTTGCTTAAGATTGTATTATAGAATGATATAGACAGTGGCGGACGTCTAGCAACATCTCACTGCCCCAAGCAATATATGACTGTATATGCCATTCAACAACAGCCAATTCCCACAAGCTCATAGCTTCAATTGATGTATAAGGTGTGTTATCAGTTATCCCTTTGTTTGGACATCATGTTGAACATGAGACATGGATCACTATCCTTCTCATCTATTGTTCAACTTTTGGTAAGGTGCCTTAGATGTCTCACTCTTAAGATATTTAGAGAAACAAATACCATCTTGACTACATACGCCTCTCATGCAGTTCATGCCATGCCCAATAATGGCCTTTATAGCTGCCTTTTTTCAAGAACAACGGTTAACCATATCAAAGCATAACACTCCCTACGTTTGAGTCCCAAATATGCATCTCAGGTCTAAGGATACAAAGATAAGTACCTTTATTCAAGTGTCACTCATGACGACGATCCATGAAGTGATCTTGAAATGGGTCATGTCTAGTACTTGTTCCCCAGCAAGTACCTATGAACTTGGTTGCAACACTTTGCCACTTTTACTCTTAAAAGTCAACCAATCCAATTCATATTAGTCTTACTTCATAGTTTCCCCCACAACAATGATCGACTATGGACATTTAGAATAACTAATTTATTCAAAGATTTAAACATGCTAATATGGAACTCAAATTTAATAAAAAAACATCTGGACAAAATGATTTGTTGGGAACTGAAGATATGCCAAGTATGGTTAGTACTGCTAAGTCTACATTACTACTGCCAGGTCTTCGTTACTACTGCTGGGCAAGGTTACTGCTGCTAGACGAAGTTAGTACTGCTAGACGAAGTTAGTGCTGCTAGACCAAATTACTACTGCTAGACATGGTTAGTACTGCTGAGCTGAGTTACTACTGCTTGAAGACTGTGAAGGTTAATACTGCTGAAGGTCGTTAATGCTGCTGAGACAAATCATTGTTAATACTGCTGACTTGATAAGTTTGGGATGCGATACTGTTGGAGACAAAGAAGGAATTGATCAAGATATGTTTAACGAAGATTCAGAAGATCAATTTACTTTTGATAGTTATCTTGTAATTACTTTTGTATAAATAGTATTGATAGATAGCTATTAGAAGACATACGAATATATACGAAAACAGAAGATAGATAGTATACAGAATTTGATATTCATTCAAGAGTGAATTAACCTCAAGATCATAGATCCTATTTCTAGAGAAGTAGAAATCGTCTTGTTGAGCCTGTTCAACAAGATTGAGGTTTGGTGTAAAACTTGTGAGTAATAACTGTTTGATATATATACAGTTTATTGAATTTCTATTGATTGTTCTTTAATTGATTTAGAGTTCTATTCCGCAAGATTCTCTAAATTCTGTTTCTAAGAAGTTTAATTCTTGTTAAGAATCGATCCTGACAAGTGGTATCAGAGCCTTGGTATCTTAGAAGCTATGGACAATTCAATGGATTCTCACAGTACTCTTGTTTCAAAGGTTCCCATGCTCAAACCCAATGAATTTGACATCTGGAAACTAAGAATCAAGCAGTACATTCTTCTTACTGATTATGCAATATGGGACATCATAGAAAATGGCCCATGTAATGAAGGAAAGATTGGAGCAGATGGAAAGAGACCTCCTCCCAAGACAGATGCTGAAAAGAAAGTAAGACAAACAGAGATGAAGGCCTTAAGCACTCTGCTTTTGGCTATTCCTAATGAGTACCAACATCAATTCCAACACTGCACAGATGCACAGATGTTGTGGAATGCTCTGGAGAAAAGATTTACTGGCACAAAGAGCACAAAGAGAAATCAAAAGGCTATTCTCAGGCAACAATATGAAAACTTTATGTCTGCAAAGAATGAGTCTATGACTCAAACTTTTGACAGATTTAACAAGTTAATTGGAGAATTAGCAACTGTGGGTGTACACATGGATGCTGATGATGTCAATAGAAAGTTCCTTAGATCATTGGGAGAAGAATGGACCATGTACACAGTCTCATTCAGACAGAATGACCAATTGGAGGACAAAGAGCTAGATGACCTCTACAATGATCTGAGAGTATTTGAGGCTGAAGTTGAAGCCAAGAAAAGGCCATCAGGATTTGTTTATAATGCTGCTTTATTATCTTCATCCTCTGATAATGTTGCTAATCCTGATTCTGTTAATACTGCAGGTTCTGTTAATGCTGCTGGTGGAACCAATCAAGAGAAAACTACAGATTCTGTACTGGAAGCATTCTTTTCTAGTCATGTTCACTCTTCTCTAATCAATGATGATTTAGAGCAGATCAATGCTGATGATCTGGAAGAGATGGACATCAAGTGGCAGATGGCTATGCTATCAATGAGGGTGAAGAAATTCATCAAAAGGACTGGGAGAAACAACTTTTCCCAGAGAAGAGAAGATGGTGCAGGCTTTGACAAGTCCAAGGTTGAGTGTTACAAGTGTGACAAGATGGGACACTTTGCCAGAGAATGCAGAAGTGGAGGATCACAGACTCCAATTGGAAACCAAAACAGAAGCTCCTCTCAAGCCCTTGTTTCTCAACAAGGAATGGGATTTGATTGGATTGATCAAGCTGAAGAAGCCTGTCAGAATCAAGCTCTTATGGCAGAAGTATCAGATATTCCCACTGAGGTACAATCTAAACTCTGTTCTCAAGCTTGCATTGATGCTGTTAAAAGATATAGGGATCACAATCAGGGTATGTGTGATGACCTTAAGAGGCTAGAGAAAGATGTGAAAGATTATGTTAGGATTGTAGAAAGGTTTGAGGAACAGATTAGAGCTTTTCAAGCTAATGAACTTCAACACCACTATGATACTAACTATTGGAAGTGGGAGAAGAATGAGTATGAGATTAAGCTGAAAGTGTCTGGGGAAGAGAATGAGAAGTTAAAAGAAGAGCTTAAAAAGGTTAAACTTGATGTTGAAAAGTTTACCTGTGCTTCTAAAACCATGGACACCATCATTAAAGCACAAATCCATGACAAGATGAAAGTAGGGATAGGGTACAATGCCACACCTCCACCCTACAATAACAACTACATACCTCCTAAGTCTGATTTGTTAGAGACCAAGGATAGAAAGGAACCTGAATTAAAGATTAATATAGATCCTTGTGAAAAAGAAATAGGATCTATAGAAATAGTTGTTGAGGATGAGACTGACAAAGTAGACTCTGATGAGGAATGTGAGAGTCCATGTGTTAAGAACACTGAGATCAAAAGGACTGAAGAGAAAAAGGGAGTTCATTCCACACAGCCCAAAGTTGTGAACTCTAATACTTGTAAACAGTGTTCCTGCAGGAAGTCTAAAGAAAACAAGCCCCAAAAACATGATAATCAGAGGGGAAATCAAAGGAACTGGAATAACCAGTGGGCTATGAGACAAGGAGTTGACCTGAACAGAATCAACAGGCCAGAACCTTGTTTCATCTGTGGTAAGCTAAATCACTTAGCCAAACACTGTTATTTCAATCTTGTTAACCAAAGGTTTAATGCTCAAAGATCTTTTCAAAAACCTGGAGGTTACAGAAAGAATGGTGGATATAAAAAATCTGCAAAGAAAAATATGGCAAAGAAACAAGATAAACCCAAAGGCCACATAAAGAAAACGACTGAAAAGGAATGTGATACTATGTGGGTTCCAAAAAGCACTAAAAACAATACTGCTGCTAGCAGTGTTAGTACTGCTAACACTGTTAGTACTGCTTAAAAAATTAGTGCTGCTAGCAGTATTAATACTGCTAGTAATCATTCCAAAGTTAGTGCTGCTAGCAGTGTTAATACTGCTAGTAATCAGTCCAATGTTAGTGCTGCTAATACTTTTAGTGCTAATACTTTTAGTGCTAATACTTTTAGTGCTTCTTCTTCAGATAGTACTGCTGCTAGCAGTATTAACTCTGTTAATACTGCTGCTAGCAGTATTAACTCTGTTAATACTGCTTCTAGCAGTGTTAACTCTGTTAATACTGCTACCTCTGTTAGTACTTCTGAGGTTAATACTGCTGCTAACAATACTGCTGCTCCCAGTATTAGTACTGCTAGCACTGTTAGTACTGCTGCTAGTGCTGCTACACCAATAATTTTGACAAAGTACTCCAGCACAGCAGTACCCAAATTTCAAAATCTCATCAAAACCAAGTGTAAGTATTTTGATGAGCAAGGGAGACCCAAGACCACTTCGGCTTGGGTTCCAAATAAAACTAACTGATTTATTTTGATGTGCAGGGCAACCAACAGCTCAAGGGGAAGAGCATTTGGCATGTTGATAGTGGTTGCTCCAGGCACATGACAGGTAACATGGCCTGCCTCAAAAATTTCAAAAAGATTGATGGAGGACATGTTGCATTTGGGGATAATCCTGCTGGTGGAAAGATAAGTGGTAAGGGTGATGTTTCAAAGGGTAAGATGACCTTTGAAGATGTATACTATGTTGAACAATTGAGATACACTCTGTTAAGTGTATCACAGGTTTGTGACAAGAAGCATAGTATATTGTTTACTGATTCTGAATGTATTATCCTTGCTCCTGGATACAAAGTGGTTGATGAAAACATGATACTTCTGAGAACTCCTAGGAAGGATAATGTTTATTGTTTAGATTTGGAAAGTGTTTCATCTGATTCATCTCTAAATTGTTTAGTTTCAAAAGCTTCTTTAGATGAATCATCACTTTGGCACAGAAGGATGTGTCACATGAACTTTAAAACAATGAATAAACTTGTTAAGAATAACCTTGTAAGGGGTTTGCCATCCAAAGTCTATTCATGTGATGATCATTGTGTTGCCTGTCTCAAAGGCAAACAACACAAAACTTCTCATAAGACCAAAGAGATAAACACCATCTCAAATCCTCTTCAACTGTTACATATGGATCTGTTTGGTCCTACTAATGTGATGAGTATTGGCAAGAAATCATACTGCTTAGTTATTGTTGATGATTATTCTAGATTTACTTGGGTATATTTTCTGAGAACTAAAGATGAGACAAGTGGACTGATCAAATCTTTTATTCTCAAAATTGAAAACCAATCAAATCAAAGAGTGAAAGTCATTAGATCAGATAATGGAACTGAGTTTAAAATTTTTGATCTAAACACCTTTTGTGAAGAAAAAGGAATTGAGAGACAATACAGTGCTCCTAGGACTCCACAACAAAATGGTGTTGCTGAGAGAAGGAATAGGACACTGATTGAGGCTGCTAGATCTCTGTTAGCTGACTCAAAGTTACCAATTACTTTTTGGGCAGAAGCAGTTAATACTGCCTGCTTTGTTCAAAACAGAGTTTTAGTTGTAAAGCCTAAAAACAAGACACCTTATGAGCTTTTCCATAAAAGGAAACCATATATTGGATTTTTCAAGCCATTTGGATGTCCTTGTACTATTCTCAATACCAAATCTCACTTAGGCAAGTTTGATAGCAAAGCAGATGATGGTTTTCTTGTTGGGTATTCATCTCAAAGTAAGGCCTACAGAGTTTTTAATACCTCTTCTAGAATAATTGAAGAAAGTGACAATGTCAAATGCAATGAGAACACACCAAATCCTCTTGGTTCAGGTCCTAATTGGCTATTTGACATTGATTCACTCACTAATTCTTTGGGTTTCAGTGGTGATGTATATGCAGGACAAAGGGATACACCAACATCAGAACACAGAATTCAATCTGTGATATTTCCAATCCCTTCCATTGATCCTGTTGAATTCTGTGAACACCATAAGGAGACTGAACCCATTCAGAATGAAGAAGAGAGGAGAGCAGAGGAAAATCAGTCTTCAGGTTCAAATTCCAGAGAATCTGAGGTGACTAAAGAAGCAGAAACAAATCCAGAATCAAATGAGTCTAATCTGGATGAGGACTTACAAGAGGAAGCTGGTCATCAAACAAGAACTCAGAAAAATCATCCTCCTGAGTTGGTGATTGGAGATATTGCATCTCCCATGATGACTAGAAAGCAAAGCAGACTCCAAGAGTTGCAAGAGCAGCAAAATACAGTTAACACTGTTCTTACTTGCTTTCTGTCCCAGATTGAGCCCAAAAAGGCTTATGATGCCATGAAAGACCCAAGCTGGATAGAGGCAATGCAAGAGGAGCTGCTACAGTTCAAATTACAGGATGTTTGGGACTTGGTAGACCTTCCAAAAGGTCATAGAGCAATTGGCACCAAGTGGATTTTTAGGAACAAGAAGGATGACAGAGGGATTGTAATCAGAAACAAAGCTAGACTGGTTGCACAAGGGTACACTCAGGAAGAAGGAATAGATTATGAGGAAGTCTTTGCTCCTGTGGCAAGAATTGAAGCAATCAGGTTATTTCTAGCCTATGCCTCATACATGAAGTTCAAAGTGTACCAAATGGATGTCAAAAGTGCATTTCTGTATGGAAGCATTGAGGAAGAAGTATATGTCTGTCAACCCCCTGGATTTGAGAATCCATTGCACCCTGACAGAGTATACAAGCTGAAGAAGGCTCTCTATGGTTTGCATCAGGCCCCAAGAGCATGGTATGACACTTTGTCTACCTATCTCTTGAAAAATGACTTTGAAAGAGGAGTAATTGACAAGACCCTGTTTATCAAGAGGAGAAAGAGAGGTACTTTACTTGTTCAGATCTATGTGGATGACATCATCTTTGGATCCACCAATGATCAAATGTGTAAAGAGTTTGAAGAATTGATGCACAAAAGCTTCAAGATGAGCTCCATGGGAGAACTTACATTCTTTCTTGGGCTTCAGGTAAAACAGAGGAAAGATGGGATTTTTATTAGCCAATCCAAATATGTGAAAGACATCCTGGACAAGTTTGGTTTATCAGACTCAAAGCCAGCAAGCACACCAATGGAAACACATAAACAGATCACTGCAGATCTTGAGGGGGAGGATGTGGATGTCCATCATTACAGATCAATGATTGGATCTCTCATGTATCTCACAGCCTCTAGACCTGACATTATGTTTTCAGTCTGTGTTTGTGCCAAATTTCAGGTTTCTCCTAAGCAATCACACCTTCATGCTGTCAAGAGAATATTCAGATACTTAAAAGGGCAACCTAGATTAGGTCTCTGGTATCCTCATGAATCATCTTTTGACTTGCTTGCATATTCAGATAGTGATTTGGGAGGAGCCAACATGGATAGGAAGTCTACTTCAGGTGGATGTCAGTTTCTGGGTACAAGACTAGTATCTTGGCAGTGTAAGAAACAAACCACAGTGTCCTTATCTACCACAGAGGCTGAGTACATAGCTGCTGCAAGCTGCTGCTCTCAGGTTCTATGGATTCAGAATCAGATGTTGGACTATGGGGTAACATTTCTTCACACACCAATCTTCATTGATAACAACAGTGCTATTAGCATTGTTAATAATCCAGTCAAACACTAAAAAACAAAGCATATAGAGATAAGGTATCACTTTATAAGAGATTGCAATGAAAAGAAATTAATTCAGGTTGCTAAAGTTCATACAAATGACCAGTTTGCTGATCTATTCACAAAAGCTTTTGATGTGGGTAGATTCACCTTTTTGGTAACAAGTGTGGGCATGATCAACCTAGAATAAATTTATGACTTTCTGTTTTTATACCTGTATTTCTTCATATATTTGGTGCTACTAACTTTCTTTCTCAGGATCCTCTGTTTCCCTCAGATTACCAAGTGAAGAAAAGTGTAAGTGTGGTTACTACTGCCAGTACAGAAGTTACTACTGCCTGTGTTCTAGTAGTTAATACTGCTTGTGCAGTTACTACTGCTTGTGCAGTTACTACTGCTCAGTAGTTAATACTGCTCAGCAGTTAATACTGCTAATGCAGTTAATACTGCTAGTGCAGTTAATACTGCTAGTGTAGTTAATACTGCTTGGTCGTTAATACTGCTAGGTAGTTAATACTGCTTAGTAGTTAATACTGCTCAGTAGTTAATACTGCTAGTGCAATTAATACTGCTTGGTAGTTAATACTGCTTGGTAGTTAATACTGCTTGGTAGTTAATACTGCTCAGTAGTTAATACTGCTAGTGCAATTAATACTGCTAGTGGAGTTAATACTGCTTGGTCGTTAATACTGCTAGGTAGTTAATACTGCTTGGCAGTTAATACTGCTAGGTAGTTAATACTGCTTGGCAGTTAATACTGCTCGGTAGTTAATACTGCGAGGTAGTTAATACTGCTTCTGATAATCTAGGGCATATAAATACCCCTGTTTGCCCGCCCAAGTTCATAACGACTCTTCGCATTTACTTCTTCTCTCTCGTTCTAACCTAGTCTCCCCAGAATCTCTGTGCTTTTCTTTCAAGAATCCTCAGGAATCATGGAGTTTGTGGATGAGCACAATGAAATAGCCATGCTTCAGAAGCCGAAACAAGCTGCGGGATTCCACGATATAGTCGATTTTCTCAAATCCTCGCACATCTCCTATGCCCTAACGGTGAGCCCAACAATCTATATCGAACATCAGACACAATTTTGGGAGAATGCCACTGTTAGTGTCGAAGAAGGGTAGAAAACCATTCGAACAAGGGTTTGTGATAAACCCTTGAAAGTCACTGAAGAGGTTATTCGCATCTCCCTTCAGTTGAATGATGCTTTAGGTATATCTTCTATTCCTACTGAAGAACTCTTTTCTACTTTACAAAGAATGGGGTATGAAGGTCCCATTGGTGTTTTTAAATTCTACAAGTCAAAATTTTTCAACCAATGGAGATTTCTTGTTCATACCCTGATGCACTGTATTTCCAAGAAAACTACTGGATGGAGTGAGTTCAGCAGTCCCATTGCATATGCCTTGGTCTGCTTATCCACTGCCAGAAAGTACAATTTTTCAGCAATGATCTTTAATGATCTTGTATCAAACTTGGAATCCAAAAAGAGCTTTTTCATGTATCCAAGGTTTGTGCAAGAAGTTCTTAACAAGGAATTGATGGACTTACCTCAGTTTACTGAGGTATATGTACCCAAATCCCCTAAAGGGAAGGTTTTTTCAAATATGAAAAGACTTCCTAGGGATTCGGAAGGAGTTGACACACCATTGTTCTCTACAATGATGGTTGTGTCCCACCCCTCTGAAGGTATGGCATCAGGATCAAGGCCCTCACTAGATCAACCCACTGATGACCAAACCCAACCTTCCATCTCAAAAGAAATCCCTCAGTCCATTCTTGAACAACCCACTCCCACAATCACCAAAAGGTTTCAAAGAAGAAAGGTGCACAAGGTTCCTTCCCTTGATGTACCTACTCAGAGCCCTAAGCCTTTAAGCCCTCAGTTGGAGCATTCTCCAATTGAGAATATCAACAGGGAAACCACAGGGGTGTCTCCCAACCCCAAGAAGGTGGTCTCTAAGGAGAAGGATGACCATATGGGTGCTAAGGCTGCCACTACTTCTGCTAGCACAGAGAAGGACAGTGGTAACATAAATAAGACCTTCCCCATGGCAACTCTAAATGAGAAATCATTAGGAGGACCCAGGTGCCAAGAAACCAAGGGGGCAGGTAGTGCTTCTGCTAGGCAGAAGGCTTCTGCTGAAACTTCCAAGGATCCTTTAAAGAAGGTAAATACTTCTAAACAAGGTGAGGATAGATATAACTATGAGGAATTGATGGAAACCATAGGGAATATTAACTTGGATGTAATGGCACAAAAGACAGAGATTGAGCAACTTAAGACTGTGGTCACCTACCAACAGTCTCAAATTGAGAAGCTCAAAAAGATGGTCACCAAGTTGCTGAACAGAATGAAAAAGGCAAGATTTGTGCTAAGAAGAAGAACTTCAACTGATGATGCTCCCAAAAAGGGGGAGTCAGAGTCAGAAGCAGAACTGAAACTGAAGGGTCCACAAATTGAGGGGGAGACTGTTCACATAGAGACTGAGATGGAAATGGATTATGCACAGGTTAAGGGGGAGTCCAGTGAGACAGAAAAGGGGGAAGAGTGTGTTAAAGCAGCAGAAACCACAGCAGCAGAAACTGTTAATGCTGCTGAGTTTGAACAAGCAGCAGAAACTGTTAATGCTGCTGAAGGCCAAACAGTCAAAGCAGCAGAAACTGAGCAGGAAGCAGTAACTACAACTCAAGCTGAAATAGATGAAGAAATTTACTGGATTGTAAAGAACAGTATTGAAGCAGCATCACTACATGTACTAAGAGAAGCAGTAACAGCCATAGCAGCAAAAATGGTTATTGCTGCTGAAAAACTTAAAGCAGCTGAACCAACTCCTGAAGCTGTCAAAATTCTTAAAAGAACCAAGATGATGTCAAAGAAAAGACCAAGAACCCAGCCCATAACTTCAAAGAAGAAAAATGAAAAGAAGCCAAGGGTGAAATCATCTGCAGAAGAGGCCCAGGAGGAAACAGTGAAAGAAAAATCTGATGGAAAAGTTGCTGAAGAAGAAGTGGCAACTCCATCAGGGCAATCAGGCAATGTGCAATCACAAACGGATGCCCAATGTGATTTGTACATTACTAGTGTTGACTCTAACCCAATTCCACTTCAGGCTGAACCAATATCATCTAAGGCTCCTGAAATCATCTTTTGGGACACTTTGAAAGATGGTAGAAAGGAGTTCATTAGGATAAAAAGAGCAGATGGAAAATTTGAAGTCTTTTCTACTTGGGGAAAAATTGTCAGAACTTGCTCAAGATCAGACTTAGAAGAGATGTTCAAAGTTGGGATGAAGATATATGAAAACATGCTGACTGAGCAAGGGATGTCAATTTCTAAAATGGTACTTGAATTCTTGTGCCAAATGTTCAAACCTGAAGCAGTTCAGCATAGGTTAAACACACAGTTTCAAGCCATTACCAACTGGATGCTCTATGAAAACTGTGGAGTATATGTCATCTCCCTTGACTCTGCAACTCAAGAATACTATCTGGTGGATGAAATATACCATCACAGCATGAAGAGGCTGCAAGGAATGTTACATACCAAGCTGACCTGCAACAAGGATTCAGCAATGGGTAGATTCTTGGTAAAAAGGATTCTCAATCAGAGTCTAGGATTAAGTCCTAATCTGTGTGTACATGATGACTAAGTTTTGGAAGCATCATCTGAAGAACTTGACTTCTTTTCCTAAAAGTCAAGTTAGGGGGAGATTGTTGGGAACTGAAGATATGCCAAGTATGGTTAGTACTGCTAAGTCTACATTACTACTGCCAGGTCTTCGTTACTACTGCTGGGCAAGGTTACTGCTGCTAGACGAAGTTAGTACTGCTAGACGAAGTTAGTGCTGCTAGACCAAATTACTACTGCTAGACATGGTTAGTACTGCTGAGCTGAGTTACTACTGCTTGAAGACTGTGAAGGTTAATACTGCTGAAGGTCGTTAATGCTGCTGAGACAAATCATTGTTAATACTGCTGACTTGATAAGTTTGGGATGCGATACTGTTGGAGACAAAGAAGGAATTGATCAAGATATGTTTAACGAAGATTCAGAAGATCAATTTACTTTTGATAGTTATCTTGTAATTACTTTTGTATAAATAGTATTGATAGATAGCTATTAGAAGACATACGAATATATACGAAAACAGAAGATAGATAGTATACAGAATTTGATATTCATTCAAGAGTGAATTAACCTCAAGATCATAGATCCTATTTCTAGAGAAGTAGAAATCGTCTTGTTGAGCCTGTTCAACAAGATTGAGGTTTGGTGTAAAACTTGTGAGTAATAACTGTTTGATATATATACAGTTTATTGAATTTCTATTGATTGTTCTTTAATTGATTTAGAGTTCTATTCCGCAAGATTCTCTAAATTCTGTTTCTAAGAAGTTAAATTCTTGTTAAGAATCGATCCTGACATGATTCATTTCAATAGTTGTTGCTTTTCATTGTTCCAAAATCCAAATACTAAACCAAATCAAATCCATTCACTAAAGTAACGAAGTCCTATAGCTCTAGCGTGATTCTCATGCTTAGCTGGTGGAAGAGACTTCGTGAATGGGTCTGGCAAATTTTGATCTGTATGAACTTTGCGAATACTTATTTCACCGTTTTCAACTTCATCACGTATATAGTTGAATTTTCGGCGAATGTGCCTGGTCCTTTTATATGACATGGCATCATTAGCTATGGCTATGGCACCCTCATTATCACAAAAGAATTCTAGCAGATCTTGAATGGTAGGGACCACCCCTAGATCTTCAATGAACTTTTTCATCCAAACAGCTTCTTGTTCAACCTATGATGCAGCGATGTACTCTGACTCTGTAGTGGATTGTGCAACCATGCTTTGCTTGGAACTCATCCAAGAGACGGCGCCTCCATTCATAATAAAGACAAAACCAGACTGTGACTTACAATCATCTCTATCCGTCTGGAAGCTAGCATCAGTATAACATTTTATACTAAGGCTTTCTTCCCGAACTCTATAGATAAGGAACATTTCTTTAGTTCTTCGTAAGTAACTTAGAATGTTCTTCACAACAATCCAATGACCTTCTCCCGGATTTTGTTGGTATCTACTCGTCATGCTCAAAGCATACGATACATCCGGTCTCTTGCATATCATAGCATACATGTTAGATCCAATTGCAGAAGCATATGGAATGCCATCCATATTGTCTCGCTCAGCCTCAGTGCTAGGACATTGAGATTTGCTCAATATGGTACCAGATGGCATCGGCAATGACCCTCTCTTAGAGTCCTGCATCTTGAACCTTTTCAAGATTTTGTCAATGTATGCATTTTGACTTAAACCTATAAGTCTTCTTGATCTATCTCTGTATATCTTAATACCAAGAATATAGGTTGCTTCACCTACATCTTTCATTGAGAAACATTTCTCAAGCCAAGCCTTAACCTCTTTCATAGAGGGAATATCATTTCCAAAGATCAGTATGTCATCCACATACAACACAAGGAACGTTACAATGCCCCACTAGTTTTCTTGAAAACACATGGTTCATCTTCATTTTCAATGAAACCAAACTCTTTGATTTTCTCATTAAAACAAAGATTCCAACTTCGAGATGCTTGTTTTAGTCCATAAATGGATCTCTTAAGCGTACACACTTTATTAGGATACTTTGGATCGACAAAACCTTCAGGCTGAACCATATAGACATCTTCAGTTAAGTGTCCATTCAGAAAAGCTGTTTTGACGTGTCCATTCACTCAACCTTCAGGCTGAACTATATAGACATCTTCAGCAATGGCAAACAATATTCTAATAGACTTGATCATAGCCATAGGAGAGAAGGTTTCATCATAGTCAATTCCATGAGTTTGAGTGAAACCTTTCGCCACAAGTCTTGCTTTGTATGTGTGCAAATTTCCATCCATGTCGGTTTTCATCTTGAAAACCCATTTACTTCCTACAGACTTGCTGTTGGAAGGAAGATTAACCAAGTCCCATACTTGATTATCATACATGGATTGCATCTTAGTGCTCATGGCTTCGAGCCAATGATCAGATTCAGAACCCGTCACGGCACCTTGGTAGTTGGTGGGCTCATCAGAATCCACCAAGAAACAACATTCATCATAAGATATGGAAAAGCCATATCTTTCTGGTTTCTGTCGTACTCTACCAGATTTGTGAACACTTTGTGTCTCATTTGTCTCCTGACCAATCATTTGGTCAGGTTCAACATCTCGTTGTTGAGTACTAGTGCCAACCTCAGGTGCATCAGCTAATGGTTCTTCCTCAAGTACCATTTGCCTACCTCCTGCTTCTTCCATTAGAAACATAGTTTCCAGGAATTCAGCCTTTCGAGCAATAAAAACTTTATTCTCGGCGGGATTGTAGAAATAGTATCCTATACAATCTTTAGGATATCCTACAAAGATGCATTTAGTGGATTTGGGATCTAATTTGTTTGAAGCTTCCTGTCTCACATAAGCCTCACATCCCCATACCCTTAAATAGGATATGGATGGCACCTTTCCATGCCAAATTTCATAAGGTGTTTTATCACTTTCTTGGTTGGAGCCATAATTAAAATACGGGTAGCAATAATTAAGGCGTAACTCCAAAATGATAAAGGAAGAGTACTCCTATTCATCATAGAGCGAACCATATCAAGTAAGGTTCGGTTCCTCCTTTCAGACACACCATTATGTTGTGGTGTTCTAGGTGGAGTCAGTTGTGAGACAATCCCACGATCCTCTAGATGATTTAGGAATTCATCACTCAGATATTCACCTCCTCTATCGAAGCGAAGGACTTTAATGGTTTTATTGAGTTGATTCTTAACTTCACTTTGAAACAATTTGAACATTTCAAATGCTTCATGTTTATGTTTCATCAAATAAACATAGCCATAACGACTGAAGTCGTCAGTGAAGGTGATGAAGAAACTAGCACCATCTCTAGCTATGGTTCTGAAAGGACCGCATACATCAGTATGTATGATTCCTAACAGATCCTTAGCCCTTTTACTAGAACTAGAGAAATGAGCTTTGGTCATCTTACCACATAGACAAGATTCGCATATCTCAAATGATTCATCCTCATTTGCCTTCAAAATACTACTCTTTTGAAGTTGGGATATGCGTTTCTTTTTTATATGGCCAAGACAACAATGCCATAAATAAGAATCGCTTAAATCATTCTTGAGTCTTTTGGTGTTAGCATTGTATATATAACTATCGTTTATTGAACTATCTAGTTTTACTTCGTATATTCCATTAAGAGGTTTAGCCTCGAAATAGAGCATATCATTCTTGTAAGCATGACTAAAATCGTCTTTAAAACGATAAGTAAAACCATATTGTTTTAAATGAGCAACCGAAATAATATTCATGGTCAAGCTAGGGACATAACACACATTGTTTAATGTCAAATACAGGTCATTCGGTAAATGTAAATCGTAATCTCCTAAAGCTTGAGCTTCGACTTTTGCTCCATTTCCCACGTGGAGTACGATTTCGCCCGTCTTCAGTTTCTTACTTTTTCTGATCCCCTGTAACATGTTACATATGTGAGTTCCACACCTAGTATCAAATACCCAAGTGTTAGGTGAAAAAGTAAATAGATCTAACTCTATCACATAGATACCAGAAGGCCCTGCCTCGGTCTTTTTCTTCTTCAACTCTGCCAGGTAAGTAGGACAGTTCCTTTTCCAGTGACCAATCACGCCACATTCAAAACATGTGCCCTCTTTGGCTACTTTCTCCTTCTTTTTAGTTTGTGGGGTTTAGGCAACCTTCTTTCTTTTGCCCTTAACAAACTTAGCCTTGGAATTAGGGTTTTAGATTTCTTGGTTCCACCCTCCCGAATCATGAGCACATGAGGGGTTTTCTTTGGGAGATTCTTATCAACAGTTTTGAGCATCTGATGCAGTTCTGAGATAGGTTTCTCCCAACCATTCATGTTGTAGTTGATGATGAAAGGGGTCATAGGATTTGGGTAAAGAGTTCAGAATTATATCCGTTGCCAAATCCGTTTGATATTTAGAGCCAAGACGTTCCAAATGATCCAAATGACCTTTCATCATGAGGACATGATTGCTCACATTTTCTCCCTCCTCCATCTTACATGCGTGCAACGATCGAACGGTTTCGAAACGTTCTGTTTGGGCTTGCTGTTGGAACATTTCCTTCAGCTGATTGATCATATCATATGTTGTGTGATTCTCGAAAATCCTTTGAAGTTCGGGAATCATTGAGCCTAGCATGAGACTCGACACTTCGACCGAATCATCCACATGTTTCGACCAATCAGCGTGAGGAGCCCTAGGAGTGGCGGGAGGTTCATCGGGAATCGGGTTATCCAACACATACAACTTCTTTTCTGGCTTGAGAACAATTCTCAGGTTTCGGCGCTAGTTCAGGAAGTTGGTGTGGTTAAGTTTTTCCTTTTCTAGGATGGATCGAAGGTAATTGGTGTGGTGGTTCACACTTTGTGCCATCTACAAAATTTAACAAAGTTCTATTTAGTATTTTTGATTTTTAAAACTTTATTTATTAATACCCTTCATGTACTTAAAACATTAATAATATAAAGTCTAGGATCCAACGTTGCAAAATAAATAAATGGTTAGGTGACCTTTATCCCATCTATTTAATTCAATAAGGTAGGTGACGTTCACCAATTACATACAAATGTAATTCCTAGCAATATGTGATCCTTAACAACGTTTGTTAATTGGCATGTTTGATCCCATCTATGCCTCGGGTTTCTAATGCTTAGGTGACCTTTATCATAAAAGATTCCCGATCAAGTCATCCAACTTGAACAACATGTGGAATCAGCGCATAACTAGTGGTTAGGTGACCTTTATCCCACTAGAAATCGCGAAACCATCAAAAGACGATCCAAGTAGTTAGGTGACCTTTATCCCACAAGGATCATACAAGTGACGTGCTAATGTTTTCAAAAGGACAACATAGACTTGCATTCATAAAAGGGATTTTAGATGTATTGTAATTCTAGCATTATAAAACAACATATTGTATCATGTATATTGCATGCATCCAATATCACATGGTACTTATTATTTTAAAAAAATATATTTTTCTTTTGTTGGTTCTTTTAGTTCAAAATAAAATCTCCATTTTATTTACTAATTCGTTGCGGTCAATTTTAAACTAATATCCTATATTAAAGTTTGAGTTTGAGCGCATTAGAACCAATTTTAGTCTTTTTAATAAAACAACCTTTTATTATTTAGACACGGAGTTTAGATGAGTTTTAAAATCACAATTTTAACTCGTTTTACAATTTTAAAAAATTTAGAATAAAACTCCGTTTATTTTAAAAACTCAATTTTATCATTTTACTTTAAAATGTTATATTTTTTTTTGAAAAAGCCAAAATCCAAAAGATGATTTACTTTTATGTTCAAAATATTACCTAGCATGCAAAATCCTATTTCAACCACACATGATAATATCAACATAAACATTATCAACATTATGCAAAAAGTGTATAAACCAAGCCAAAATTTCTAGTCACAATTCTTGTGAACCAAACAAGAATGTCAAGTCCATTCCTAAGGGACTAAAGATCAAAACTCCAAATGATGTCTTCAAGCTCCAAGTTGCCAAAACAACCATTGCATGCAAAATCTTCTAGGAACTCCATGGTGTGTGTGTTTGCTCTTTGAAAGTCTCCAAATGGTCTTCATTCTTCAAACTTGTTACATTTTTTATATAAATAAACTAGTCTAAAATTAATCTATCATATTCAAAGATTAACAAAATGAAAGAATGCCTATTTACCATTGCATATTTTATGAATAAACAAATATTACAACCATTTGAATAAACAACACAACCATCATCACAAGGGGTCATTGGCTTGTTTATACACATCATTTACATGCAACAAAATAAACAAACACTTTGTTTTTCTAAGGAAACTTTTGTGACAAGAAATGCATGTAAATTTTGGTCACATAAAATAACAATAATAGACTAAAAAAAAGTTGCCAAATATGCCATGCATGAACTTCTTCATGCAAGATGAAAAATCACCCATGGCTTCCAAAAACCAAGTTTTTTCATATAAACAAGAAATTCTTAACATGCATGCAAAAGTGGCTCTGATACCACTTCTTCGGTCTTGTTCAAAACACGATTTCAAAAAATCATAATATTTTGCAACGGAAGCTTAAAATTTGTACAACATGAAAAGCATTTCAACACCCACCAAGGATCCATTTGCATGAACATGAAAGATTAAAAACATACATAGGGTGTTTCTAGAAAATACAACCTTTATAGTCCTTTGAAAAGCCTTCTATTTTGAGTAGATGGAGATGGCAAGAACTCAAGCAAGAGTTCCTCTAGAGAAGTCCACCAACAAGCTCCAACACCAAAGTATGCTAGTACCTTCTTGATCAATGATGCAAATGAGAGCTCCTTATTCAAGTGCACAATAGACTTGAATTTTGGAAGAACAAAAACACACACCAAAGTGGTGTTTTCGGCCGAGAGGAGAGAGGAGGGAGAGAAGAGAGAGTAATTTTGCAAGTATGTCTCCTTTCCAAGTATTCTCTTCTTTTGTCAAAACACAAGACAAGTTAAGCATTTTTTATTGGACCACAAAAGGGTATAATGATGTTTGAGCCTCCCATGCATATTTGCACTTAAGCCCCCTCTAGTTTAAATTTATTAAAATCATTATTTTAACTATTTAAACTTATTACATATAGTCCCTCGTTTTAATTCTAGTTACATATTAGCCCATCATATGTATTAATAAACTAGAATCTATTATTTGCATCTAATATTCATTAATATTTTCAAGAAATAATTAATATTTATCAAGAATCAAATTCTTATAAATATCAATTTTGGTGTCTACTTGCTATATGGTGTGACCCTATAGGATCATATATTACCGGTAATATTATTTTATAGTCATTCTTGAGCATATGGAACCAACAGAAAGTCATCGACAAACGTACGCTTTACTAACAATTTCTTGGAGTTTCATCTTTTCTTTGTTTCAAGAAAATGGCAGGTCATAGAAACCAAGAGCAAATCATCGCCCAGATGCATTGGGATATGTAAAATGCACGCCATCAGATTGATGCCCTCACTGAGCAAGGTCGAAGGGCCGCTGAGGAAATCGCGCGACTGAGGATCCATTCGGACCATAGAACGGTCCAATACCATTCGTTCAGAATCCAGGTCTAGGACCGTTCGGTCAGAATCCAAGATCCGCTCCCTTCGCCCATAATCCATGTTCGGGTCTATTCGTTCAAAATCTAGGACCAAGACCGTTCGGTTAGAGTCAACAGCAAGGTCTGTTCATGCAGAATCAGCAGCAGGGATCGTTCATCCTAAATCCCCAGTTTGGGCCAATTCCTCCTCAACATTTAAGGCTACCACCCCTACACAATGGCTCTCAGTCGTATTTCGTCCCTCTCAATGGAGACGCCAATGGTTTGTCATACGGAAATGGCACCATTTCGAGAGTTAACCCTCCAACAGGTGCAAATACCGATCCCAATGACCCCGTCACTCAGCGACTGAAGATGTTGGAAGATCAGAATGAGCGTGTCCTATCTTTGCTCGCTAAGCTACCAGGGGCAGCCGTACCTGTCGACGTTGAACCTCGCTCAGGATTTCAGGTGTCGCCTTTCGTTGACAGGATCGTGACAGTCGACGTCCCGAAGAAATATAATATCCCCGCTTTCACACCCAAATATTCGGGGGTAACCGATCCAACGGAGCACATCGTGCAATATAAGCAGTTAATGTGGACGATCTCAATCCAGCATATGTATCAAGAAGTTTGCATGTGCAAGAGTTTTGCGGCGACCCTCACAGGTCTTGCCCTCCAATGGTTGATTAACCTCAAGCCCAAATCCCTCATGTCGTTCGCTGAATTAGTCAACCAGTTCTCTCAACAACTCGGTAGCAGTCGCAAGATGGAGAAGCGGACCAACGACTTGTATTATGTCATGCAGAAGGCCGGTGAATCTATCCGGAGTTATTTCAATAGGTTCAACGCGGAGATGATCAGTGTTCGCAACTGTGATGTCAAGACCGCGATCGAAGCTTACAAACGCGGTCTAGACGACAGTTTGGGTTTCTACACCGATCTGACCAAGTATCCTCTAGAGAATTTCGAAGACGTACGAGCAAGAACCCTGCATTATTGACGCTGCCTTTCGTCGGAATCATTCTGACGACAAGAGGTCGCTAAGTGTAAAGAAGCCAGAGTTCAAGACGAAGGCAATACCCAAATTAGAGCCTACACGACAAATTTCAAACGCCCGATTCAAAACGAAGGCGGAGTTTAAGTCTACGACCAAATTTCCTCAGTACCCTAAGATATCCTCGTACGGATATAAAGGGACCACTAAGGACTTGGTCGAGGCTCTGAAGACCGTCCCGGCGACCATTCGATGGCCGAAGAAGTCCAACAAATATGACAGTAAGAAAGATAAGTCAAAGTGGTGCGACTTCCACGTCGACCACGGTCATACGACTGACGACTGCATAGCTCTCAAAAAAGAGCTAGCATATCACGTCCAAAAAGGCAACCTCAAAGATATCATCGATGGCGTCGTTACTCCAGCTAATGATGTTCGACCGCCAACCCTCGAGCATGCAAAGGTCATCAACTGCATAACTAGTGTTTCCGACGTGTGCGGTCTGATATATTTTGCAGCCAAACGTCATGCCAGCCAAGGCATGGAGTTAGAATCCATGAAGATCACATTCGACCAAGACGACCTCGGTGATTTGTATCAGAAGCATCATGACGGGTTGATCATTCAACTCACGATTGGTAATTGTTTAACCCGGCGAGTCCTGGTTGACGGAGGCAGTTCAGAGAACGTCATATTCCTTGATACAATCAAGGCCATGGGGATCGATCGATCGGAAATCACCCGACGCTCGATAACCTAGGTCGGTTTCAATGGGGACGCGACAAGTACCTTTAGAGAGATCACCTTGCCCGTCTATGTCGGAGGAATCAACAAGCAGACGAAGTTCAACGTCATCAATTGTTCGTCGGCCTATAATATCATCTTAGGTCGACCGTGGATCCATGATATAAAAGTCGTTCCCTCAACGTATCATCAGACCATGAAGTTCCCTACGCCGTGGGGAGTCCAGAAGATCAAAAGCTAGCCGAAAGTTGCCCGCGACTGCGACAAGACGACCTTGAAGCTGCAGAAGCAGGCCATCTATATATTATAGGTCTAGGATGCTCCTGGGACAGCCGACGGATATCGCCTGGAGTAAGTCGTCCTAGACAGAGCAAGCCTGACCAAATCGTCCTCGTAGGTTCATCTCTCGATCACTGCCTTAAAGAAAAGCTGATATATTTTTTGCAGGAACACGCCGATTGCTTTGCCTGGTTGCACGAAGATATGGTCGGCATAAACCGAGTGTTATTTCTCACAAGCTTAATGTCGACCCGTCGTTTAAACCTGTCAAGGAAAAGCGACGAAAATTTGCTCCTGAAAGGAATAAGGTGATAAATGACGAGGTCGACAACCTCCTCACGACAGGGAAAATTCGAGAAGTAAAGTACCCCGACAGGCTTGCAAATGTCGTGGTCGTTCAGAAGAAAAATGGAAAATGGAGGGTCTGTATCGATTTTACAGATCTTAACAAAGCTTGTCCAAAAGACCCTTTCACTGCCACACATCGATGCCATGGTCGACGCGACAGCATGACATGAACTATTGACGTTCATGGATGCTGGTTCTGGATACAATCAGATCCTGATGCACGTCGAGGACCAAGAAAAGACCGCGTTCATGACGGATCGAGGTATTTATTGTTATAAGGTTAAGCCATTTGGACTAAAAAATGAAGGTTCTACCTACCAGCGTCTAGTGAATAAGATGTTCAAGTATCATCTTGGCGACACTATGGATGTATATATTGATGACATGCTCGTCAAGTCGAAGCAAGCAGTCGACCACATCGAGCATTTGAGGCAGTCGTTCGACATCCTTCAGAAGGGTAGCATGAAGCTCAACCCGACGAATTGCTCCTTTGGTGTCAGCACCGGGAAATTCTCGGGTTATATGGTCACTCGTCGAGGAATCGAGGCCAATCCTGACCAGATCAAAGCCATCATCAAAATCAAATCTCCGAGAAATTTCAAAGAAGTCCAAAGGCTCAGTGGTCGGGTGGCGGCTCTAAACAGGTTTATCTCTCGATCCTCAAATAGATGTCACCTATTTTATAATGTCCACATGACAAATAAAGGCTTCGACTGGACCGACGATCATGAGCAAGCACTGCAAAAATTGAAGGAATATATGACGTCACCGCCTTTGTTTTCGAAGCCTCATGATCATGAGGTCTTGCAACTGTATTTGGCTGGTATTCCTATTGCAGTAAGTGTCGTCCTGACGTGAGAATATGAAAAGCAGCAACTGTCGATCTACTATGTAAGTAAATCCCTCGTGGACGCCGAAACTAGGTACACCTCTATGGAAAAATTACTCTTGTCTCTTGTTACAGCTGCAAAGAAACAGTGTCATTATTTTGAATCGCATCCTATTATTGTCGTGACTAACTTTCCTCATAAGTCTGTCTTGAGGAAACTTTAGTTGACAGGTCGATTGGCGAAATAGAGCATATATCTCAGTGGTTACGACATCGATTTTAAACCCATGACAGCAATTAAATCGCAAGCATTGGTAGATTTCGTAGCCGAATTCAGTCATAAGTTGGAAAACGAAGCAGAGCTCGAGGTGTCTACTGTGGTAACTCACGAAGACGTGCCCTAGACTTTACATGTCGACGGATCGTCCAACATTAGAGGTTCAGGACTGGGCGTCGTCTTAAAGTCGCCACAGGGGGCAAGCTGGTGTATTCTGTGCGATGCGACTTCAAAACCACCAACCACGAAGCCGAGTACGAAGCCCTGATCGTGGGAATGAATATGGACCACGACTCGGGGGCAACCGTGCTACAAGTCAAAAGTGATTCTCTTTTGGTCGTGAACCAGATGAATGGAGAATTCGCAGCCAAACATTCAAAAATGACAGCGTACCTAAAGGTAGCAAAAGAAAAATCAGAAAAATTTAAATCATTTTCTATTGAACAGATTCCAAGGGACCAGAATACTCAAGCCGACGCTTTAGCAAACCTTGGGTCAGCTCTGGTCGAACCTGGCGACGTCGTCCATCGAAAATGACGACGTCATCCAGATCGAAGAGCAAGAAGATGATTAGTCGTGCGACATCCGAAATTTCCTTATGCATGAACAATGCCTAGAAGACAAGATGGAAGCTCGGAAGATCGGATTCAAGGCATCCAGGTATGTCATGGTCAGAGATAGACTCTATCGATGATCGTCGACAGGCTTAAACTTGTGATGCATCATCAACAAGAATCAAGTTCAGAAGATCCTTCAAGAAATGCATGATAGGGAGTGTGGCAATCAATCAGGAGGTCGTAGTTTAGCTAATCGTATATCTCGACAAGGATATTTTTGGCCAACACTACGACAAGATGCCATTAGGTATGTCCAGAACTGTGATCCCTGCCAACGACATTCAGTTACGTCGCATAAACCTTCTGAACCTTTGCATTCGACACTGATCCCATGGCCCTTCATGATGGGGGATGGACATTGTAGGCAAGCTACCTCCTGCCTCTGGGCAAAAGGTATTTTTTCTTATACTTACGGATTATTTTTCTAAGTGGGTAGAGACAGCTGCCTTTTCCCAAGTTCGGGACAAGGAAGTCGTCTCTTTTATTCAGACTAACATCATATGTAGGTTTGGGATTCCATCCGAAATTGTCTGCGACAATGGATCCCAGTTCATAAGCCATAGAACTCGACAGTTATGTGAAGACTCTAATATCAAGCTGACGACCTCGACAACCAGGTATCCCCAGGCAAACGGACTTGCTGAGTCGAGCAATAAAACCATCATTGCTTCGATTAAGAAAAGGTTAAAAGCTGCAAAGGGAAAGTGGGTCGAAGAACTCCCTTCGGTCCTGTGGGCGAATCGCACGACACCTCGCACGTCCACAGGACAAACTCCTTTCTCTTTGGTCCAACTCCCAACTTCGAGGCATACTTCTGTCGACCATAACCTGGTTGATTTAAGTTATGACCTCGACGCCCTTGAAGAGCTTAGAGAATCAGCAGTGATCAGAATGGCGTCACAGCGGCAAGCCATCGAGCGACATTTCAACAAGAATGTCAAAGGTAAAGTCTTCCAAGAAGGCAACTACGTCCTCCACCGAGTGTTTCAGAACACTCAAGAGCACAATTCAGGTAAACTTTCCACTAGATGGGAAGGTCCTTATCGTATCTCAGAAGTCGTGGGTAAAGGTGCCTATCTACTTCAAACCCTCGACGATCGAGATAGCCCACGTAGCTGGAATGCAACACATTTGAAAAGGTATTTTTTCTAAGTCTTTTTTCTTCTTTCATACAATTTTTTATTCATCACGATGATTATTGACTTAAGCATCAGAGGGTCATTGGCAAATCGTACGACTTTAGTACACTCTCGCAGGATCGCACGACATAAGCAATCGGGTCTACTATATGACTTGACCACCTTATCGCAAGAACGCATAATTCGAGTTTATCGCACGACTTAATGATGCGATCATATGGTCTAGTGACTTCACGATCTATGTTTTTTAACTTAGAATTTTTTTATGTTTTGAATGAATGCTTTAGTCGCACATACTTGCGTTTGCTTTGCACGACTTAAAGGTTTCAAGATTTGACAGACCACATTTTAACTTGAATGAATCAATGTATTGCGACGAATGCCTTTGTCGCAAGTGCCTATGATTGTTATGTACGACTTATTGTTATTTTAGTACGATCAATGTTGTACTCAATGTTTGCTTGTAATACATAAATTGATTGACAACACAACAATGCACAAATTCAACGAAAAGGTAAAATGCATTCCCTGAATGATCGATTACATTCAAATGGGTCGACCACCAACGGTCGAGCAATAAAAACAAAACTAGGAATGAAATTTTCAAAGGCTGAGGAGGATCGTCAGTCGCATCCTTGCCCGAGGCTTCGCCCTGGAAACCCTCATCCATCTCTTCCTCCTTAGCCTCCTTCTCATCGTCTGAGTCGAGGTCCCTCTCGGTCCCAATAATCAACAAGAAGAACGCCAACTCGTCCGACGCTGAGGCGAGATGATTCTTCCCCACCAGATGCTGCCTTATTATCGCCGCACGAGCGGTCAATCGAGCCAACGCAAAGACGGACTTAGCCTAGTCCTTCAGCTCCTTCGCCTCTTTCTCCAGACTCATCACCTTGGACATGGACTCCTCGGCTTCTGTTTCACTCACAGCCAATGATTCCTTAGTCTTGTCCAGCTTCGCCCTTTGCTCGGCGATCAGGGACAGGGACTGCTTCAGACAATAGTTCGCCTCGTCCCTTGCACGCCCAACAGCCTCCGACTCGTTCTGGGCATCGTCGAGTCGTACCGACAGGTCCTCGATGCGCGCAAGAGCCGTTATCACCCTGTCCAGTGTCGTGTTCTCCTTTTCAAGAGTAGAAGACACCAGACCTTCTATCTTCGCCGTTTCAGCTTGCAGATCCAGGAAGGACTGGAACGCCTGTAAAACAAAAAAAAGCATGTTAGTAAACGATCGACAAAGTTATACGAAACAGAAAGTCAAGTCTTAAAAAAAAGACTTACCATAAACGCCAGTCCAGCAACATGCAATCACGTCTCCTCGACGGAGACCCCTCAGAAAGATGGGAGCTGATATTTCCCCAGATAGGGAAAATGTTTTGTCTCGTCTAGGATATTGTTCTCCATGAAGTCTGATGGCAATGTAAAGTTGACCGTCATGACCTCACCCTCTCCCGTCTTAGGGCCCTTGCCCTTGTCGGTCGACGAAGGGGTCGACGTGGCAGTAGGGGACATCACCGTTTGCGCTGGAGGTATAGAGTTGACAGGTGTTACATCGATCGCATCAGAAGACGTCTTTATCTTCTCAGCGGATGCAATCGACACATTCGCCTTCTCAGGCGTGACGACTCTCGACTAGCTGCCCGTCTTTGAAGACAGTTCCTTCAGGACCATCATCTTGGTCCGCTTTAGGACACCCGACCTGGTGGTCGGGATCCCCTTCCTTTTCTTTCTACCCATACAGGCCAGTTCAGCTTGAGCTTGCCTCTTGGCAGCTGCGGACGTCATCATCACATGAGATTCCCCTAAAAAAACAAAGGAAAGAAAAGAGGTGTCACACGACTGAAATAACATAAACAATAAGTCGAGCAGAAAAAGGTGGACTTACCGGTCATCTCTTCCTCCTCTTCTATCGACACTTTCTCATCTTTTTTCTCTGTCCCATCTTCTTCCTCTTCCTCTCCTTCTTTTCGTCTTACATGTGCATTTTTACCCAAATAGACCAAGAAGTCGTCCTCGTCTTCCAGATGTCGTGTGATGAACGATCGCTCGTTGATGCTAAATTTCAAGAACTTTTCGATCTTAGCCTTGGAATCGTCGTTATGCTTCACGTCCTCGAATTTAATGTCTGAAGCCACATAAAAAGAAGGTTAGTGAGAAGCCAATCAATAAATATAATAAAAACACGCTCGACCAAAGCTAAAACTCACCCGTCATATTCCAGTTGGACCTGATCCGATCGCCATCGGGGTCCAGCATCGCTACCCGCATGAATGCGTACCTGGTCTTCCATTTGTGGTTATTGACCGCAGTTTTCAGAACCAAGGTACGATCGCCCTCGTGTTTTGAGAACATGCTGTAGCGATGGTACCTGTCCATCTTGATCTGGTAAGCCGTCAGCAGGTCCTTCACGTTCATCGGTGACTCCCAATTTTTGGTAAGTCGCTCGATGACCTAGATAACATACCAAAATTAGGACATCAGTTGCCCCGGCGAGAGGTCGAACTCGCACATGAAAGCCATGGCCAGAAGCGAATAGGGCCACTCAAAATCTATCTTAATTGGGTACTCGTATATCACGACGTACCCAGCAGGACACATCTCCGGTCGAATCTGACCGGCCTTACTCAATGTAATCCCCGCAGGGATTTTTGATAAACTCCTAAGGTCGTCGAGACCATCTTAATCCCGAATGGAAGTCACATGTTCAATAGACATTGATAATTGTTAATGGCAAAAATCGCACCAAAGGGACAACTTAAGGTCGATGTGGACTTAAACAACTAAAGAAAGAATCTTTCGACGAAACGTGCGACGAGGATAAAAATAAAGAAACAAGGGATTTGATGACGCAGGAAAAACATCAATTGAAGAAAAAACCTGCGGACGACAGGGGGTGTTGTCGCTGCACTAGGGTTGCCAATCAGGGCGATGTCCTTTGTACTGGCGTCGGTCGTACGATGATTACAATACAAATGAAGGAAAAGAAAAATCAGAAAAATGACAGCGTACCTAAAGGTAGCAAAAGAAAAATCAGAAAAATTTAAATCATTTTCTATTGAACAGATTCCAAGGGACCAGAATACTCAAGCCGACGCTTTAGCAAACCTTGGGTCAGCTCTGGTCGAACCTGTCGACGTCGTTCATCGAAAATGACGACGTCATCCAGATCGAAGAGCAAGAAGATGATTAGTCGTGCGACATCCGTGCATGACCAATGCCTAGAAGACAAGATGGAAGCTCGGAAGACCGGATTCAAGGCATCCAGGTATGTCATGGTCAGAGATAGACTCTATCGATGATCGTCGACAGGCTTAAACTTGTGATGCATCATCAACAAGAATCAAGTTCAGAAGATCCTTCAAGAAATGCATGATAGGGAGTGTGGCAATCAATCAGGAGGTCGTAGTTTAGCTAATCGTATCTCTCGACAAGGATATTTTTGGCCAACACTACGACAAGATGCCATTAGGTATGTCCAGAACTGTGATCCCTGCCAACGACATTCAGTTACGTCGCATAAACCTTCTGAACCTTTGCATTCGACACTGATCCCATGGCCCTTCATGATGGGGGATGGACATTGTAGGCAAGCTACCTCCTGCCTCTGGGCAAAAGGTATTTTTTCTTATACTTACGGATTATTTTTCTAAGTGGGTAGAGACAGCTGCCTTTTCCCAAGTTCGGGACAAGGAAGTCGTCTCTTTTATTCAGACTAACATCATATGTAGGTTTGGGATTCCATCCGAAATTGTCTGCGACAATGGATCCCAGTTCATAAGCCATAGATCTCGACAGTTATGTGAAGACTCTAATATCAAGCTGACGACCTCGACAACCAGGTATCCCCAGGCAAACGGACTTGCTGAGTCGAGCAATAAAACCATCATTGCTTCGATTAAGAAAAGGTTAAAAGCTGCAAAGGGAAAGTGGGTCGAAGAACTCCCTTCGGTCCTGTGGGCGAATCGCACGACACCTCGCACGTCCACAGGACAAACTCCTTTCTCTTTGGTCCAACTCCCAACTTCGAGGCCTACTTCTGTCGACCATAACCTGGTTGATTTAAGTTATGACCTCGACGCCCTTGAAGAGCTTAGAAAATCAGCAGTGATCAGAATGGCGTCACAGCGGCAAGCCATCGAGCGACATTTCAACAAGAATGTCAAAGGTAAAGTCTTCCAAGAAGGCAACTACGTCCTCCACCGAGTGTTTCAGAGCACTCAAGAACGCAATTCAGGTAAACTTTCCACTAGATGGGAAGGTCCTTATCGTATCTCAGAAGTCGTGGGTAAAGGTGCCTATCTACTTCAAACCCTCGACGATCGAGATAGCCCACGTAGCTGGAATGCAACACATTTGAAAAGGTATTTTTTCTAAGTCTTTTTTCTTCTTTCATACAATTTTTTCTTCATCACGATGATTATTGACTTAAGCATCAGAGGGTCATTGGCAAATCGTACGACTTTAGTACACTCTTGCAGGATCGCACGACATAAGCAATCGGGTCTACTATATGACTTGACCACCTTATCGCAAGAACGCATAATTCGAGTTTATCGCACGACTTAATGATGGGATCATATGGTCTAGTGACTTCACGATCTATGTTTTTTAACTTAGAATTTTTTTATGTTTTGAATGAATGCTTTAGTCGCACATACTTGCGTTTGCTTTGCACGACTTAAAGGTTTCAAGATTTGACAGACCGCATTTTAACTTGAAAGAATCAATGTATTGCGACGAATGCCTTTGTCGCAAGTGCCTATGATTGTTATGTACGACTTATTGTTTTTTTAGTACGATCAATGTTGTACTCAATGTTTGCTTGTAATACATAAATTGATTGACAACACAACAATGCACAAATTCAACGAAAAGGTAAAATGCATTCATTGAATGATCGATTACATTCAAATGGGTCGACCACCAACGGTCGAGCAATAAAAACAAAACTAGGAATGAAATTTTCAAAGGCTGAGGAGGATCGTCAGTCGCATCCTTGCCCGAGGCTTCGCCCTGGAAACCCTCATCCATCTCTTCCTCCTTAGCCTCCTTCTCATCGTCTGAGTCGAGGTCCCTCTCGGTCCCAATAATCAACAAGAAGAACGCCAACTCGTCCGACGCTGAGGCGAGATGATTCTTCCCCACCAGATGCTGCCTCATTATCGCCGCACGAGCGGTCAATCGAGCCAACGCAAAGACGGACTTAGCCTAGTCCTTCAGCTCCTTCGCCTCTTTCTCCAGACTCATCACCTTGGACATGGACTCCTCGGCTTCTGTTTCACTCACAGCCAATGATTCCTTAGTCTTGTCCAGCTCCGCCCTTTGCTCGGCGATCAGGGACAGGGACTGCTTCAGACAATAGTTCGCCTCGTCCCTTGCACGCCCAACAGCCTCCGACTCGTTATGGGCATCGTCGAGTCGTACCGACAGGTCCTCGATGCGCGCAAGAGCCGTTATCACCCTGTCCAGTGTCGTGTTCTCCTTTTCAAGAGTAGAAGACACCAGACCTTCTATCTTCGCCGTTTCAGCGTGCAGATCCAGGAAGGACTGGAACGCCTGTAAAACAAAAAGAAGCATGTTAGTAAACGATCGACAAAGTTATACGAAACAAAAAGTCAAGTCTTAAAAAAAAGACTTACCATAAACGCCAGTCCAGCAACATGCAATCACGTCTCCTCGACGGAGACCCCTCAGAAAGATGGGAGCTGATATTTCCCCAGATAGGGAAAATGTTTTGTCTCGTCTAGGATATTGTTCTCCATGAAGTCTGATGGCAATGTAAAGTTGACCGTCATGACCTCACCCTCTCCCGTCTTAGGGCCCTTGCCCTTGTCGGTCGACGAAGGGGTCGACGTGGCAGTAGGGGACATCACCGTTTGCGCTGGAGGTATAGAGTTGACAGGTGTTACATCGATCGCATCAGAAGACGTCTTTATCTTCTCAGCGGATGCAATCGACACCTTCGCCTTCTCAGGCGTGACGACTCTCGACTAGCTGCCCGTCTTTGAAGACAGTTCCTTCAGGACCATCATCTTGGTCCGCTTTAGGACACCCGACCTGGTGGTCGGGATCCCCTTCCTTTTCTCTCTACCCATACAGGCCAGTTCAGCTTGAGCTTGCCTCTTGGCAGCTGCGGACGTCATCATCACATGAGATTCCCCTAAAAAAACAAAGGAAAGAAAAGAGGTGTCACACGACTGAAATAACATAAACAATAAGTCGAGCAGAAAAAGGTGGACTTACCGGTCATCTCTTCCTCCTCTTCTCTCGACACTTTCTCATCTTTTTTCTCTGTCCCATCTTCTTCCTCTTCCTCTCCTTCTCTTCGTCTTACATGTGCATTTTTACCCAAATAGACCAAGAAGTCGTCCTCGTCTTCCAGATGTCGTGTGATGAACGATCGCTCGTTGATGCTAAATTTCAAGAACTTTTCGATCTTAGCCTTGGAATCGTCGTTATGCTTCATGTCCTCGAATTTAATGTCTGAAGACACATAAAAAGAAGGTTAGTGAGAAGCCAATCAATAAATATAATAAAAACACGCTCGACCAAAGCTAAAACTCACCCGTCATATTCCAGTTGGACCTGATCCGATCGCCATCGGGGTCCAGCATCGCTACCCACATGAATGTGTACCTGGTCTTCCATTTGTGGTTATTGACCGCAGTTTTCAGAACCAAGGTACGATCGCCCTCGTGTTTTGAGAACATGCTGTAGCGATGGTACCTGTCCATCTTGATCTGGTAAGCCGTCAGCAGGTCCTTCACGTTCATCGGTGACTCCCAGTTTTTGGTAAGTCGCTCGATGACCTAGATAACATACCAAAATTAGGACATCAGTTGCACCGGCGAGAGGTCGAACTCGCACATGAAAGCCATGGCCAGAAGCGAATAGGGCCACTCAAAATCTATCTTAATTGGGTACTCGTATATCACGACGTACCCAGCAGGACACATCTCCGGTCGAATCTGACCGGCCTTACTCAATGTAATCCCCGCAGGGATTTTTGATAAACTCCTAAGGTCGTCGAGACCATCTTAATCCCGAATGGAAGTCACATGTTCAATAGACATTGATAATTGTTAATGCCAAAAATCGCACCAAAGGGACAACTTAAGGTCGATGTGGACTTAAAAATAAAGAAACAAGGGATTTGATGACGCAGGAAAAACCTCAATTGAAGAAAAAACCTGCGGACGACATGGGGTGTTGTCGCTGCACTAGGGTTGCCAATCAGGGCGATGTCCTTGGTACTGGCGTCGGTCGTACGATGATTACAATACAAATGAAGGAAATTCTTCGAAATGTAAAGTACAAGTGTTTAAAGTGTAAAACAGGTGTTTGTCGAGTGTGAATACAAAGTGTACACAAGTGTTGGTCGAGAGCTGTTGTCGTGCGTTGAGAGCGATAACTTGAGCTTTTCTGCGAGTGTTCTTGAGTTCGTTGTAGGATTGTGGACTTTAATACTTGATTTCTAGAGTTTGATTATTCTTCTTAGATGCTTTTCTCTGTTGTTCGGTAATGTTCGCTGATGATCGCTGATGTGTATCGGATTTTTCTGATGTCCCTCGATGTGAAGACTTAGCTTGGTATTTATAGTCTTCGCGTCATTAATTAGCTCCATTAATGCTTTGATCATCGGCTACAGCGGCTGGAAACAGTCGCCGGAGTGATTATCCATAATGTTCTTCGTCCGTTACAGCTGTTTGCTGTTAATGGATTTGACTCCTGCATTAAATACTTAACAAACGTAACAGTCAAGGTTACCGTTAGCTTTGGTCGAAAGTGCAATGATCTTACACGATGGTCGTACGGGACGGGCGATACTATGGTCGAGTGTCATGGGGGACGTACGACTTACCTTTTACGGGAGACGACAGATGTTTTCTGGGTTCTTTTTGTGACCTTATCTTAATACAAGATATAGCTTAGGATATGCGTCTTACTTGTTTTGGTCATGGTCGAGCGACGTGATTTTTTTCCCAAACAGTTTGCCCCTAAAATTTGAAAATTGAATGTCAAATTTAAGTTTTAAATTTTGCTTGTCGAACGCTTAGGCTCATGACCTGGGTTGAGGGACTTACCTGGTTGTCGTGGAACTAGACCGGTTCGCCTTTAACTGAACGAGAAGTTGAAAAGTTATGACGTCATACCGATGCACGATGATGCTTACCAGCTGTCGAAGACAGGTGTCGAAGATTCGGATAGGTATGGACGCGTGTTGATCATCAACGGACTAGACTTGTTTTGATTTTCTGCATAAATAGAGATCACAATGGGTTGTTTTCTTTAGAGATTTTCTTTAAAAGTTTTCTGTTTCTGACGAGGCCCTTCTCTAGAATCTCGACTTTGTTCAAATCTTGGGTGGTTGGAGATCTATCAAGGGTTGCGATACCCGAATCGTTGACGATGTTGGTTACGATGAACACGATGTCTGTATATTTTGCGCACCTAGCGACGATGTCTTCTACAACGTCAACCCTTTCGCCAGCTGACAGGGGCGGGGGTGTAAAGACGGGAGAGAACGAGGATGAACTTATGGTGATCAACTTTGCGCTGTCGCCGTCCCTCTCGTTTGACTACGTCCTCGTCAGGATGAAGTCACTTCCGCTTCTGGGGAAACATCAGCCCTTAGTTTCCGAAGAGTGTTTTCAAAGGATCTCTATTGAAGAGACAGGGCTGTGTTTAGCCGAACTGGCGTTCCTTGTAAGTTTTTCTTTCAAAACATGTGTTATGGATGTTCTTTAGCTGAATGTTTTGCTAACGTGTTCCTTATGTGTTTGACAGATGTTCCTGTTTCTTCTCATTAAGTGTGTGAAGGCAGAGAAAAGGTTGGAGTGGAGGTCGATCGCCGAGAAGAATATACTCCTTCCTCCAACCTTAACATTAATCTTAAGAGCCACATTCTCAGAGTATCGAGACGTAAGGAGTTGGAAGATAACTCCTAATATACTCATTTGATCCTTGCATCAGTTCTTTGGGATTGATGGGATTTCGAAAACCGAGATTTTTGAATGGAGCTTGCCATCGACGTGCTTCTTTAGTTCTAGGGTAGATTTTTGGTTTATGAGCTAGACTTTTTATGTTCGACCCTTGGTGGTCGGGTTGTTGGTAAGCAACGACTTTTGACTTTGTATTTGCTTGTCCGACTATCGGTCGTTCATATGTAATTGCTCAATGAAGTTCCTTCTTTTGCTGAACTCGTGTTTTTAATTACATATGTCGTGGATATATGTAATATTGATCATAAAATTTGTTAAGTATGAAATAAACGGAGGATCGTGCGACTTAGGATTTTATTGCAATATAACGGTTGAAACATAAATCATGTATTTGGACTATAATAATAAACACAAATATATATCATTGATGTGTTAGAACATACAAAGTTTTTCTAGGTTCCAGAAATTAGATCGAGGGATCGTTTAGACCTTACATGTGACTGTATCGTATGATGAAATTCCAGAATGTACGCCCCTGTGGTAAAACAATTAAGTCACACACTCGGGTATTCATGTCGTGCGTACCTGCGACAAAGTTCGTTAGAGGTTGATCATCGGATCTCCAACGATCTCACGACGTTCACTGTCGTGTTAAAAAAAAACTTTGCATGAGAGGAAGGCGACTCTAAAAGAAATATTTTTTCAGATGCGTCGCATTCCAACTTCGCGGGACTTCTTGATTGTCGAGGGTCTGAAGTCGATAGGCTCCTTTACCAACGACTTTGGAGACGCAGTAAGGTCCTTCTCACTTAGTAGAAAGCTTACCTGTGTTGAGCTCCTGGGTGTTTGGGAATACTCGACGGAGGACGTAATCGCCTTCTTAAAAGACTTTAATTTTGACGTGCTTATTGAAATGTCGCTCGACCGCCTGCTTCTGCGACGCCATCCTGATCAAGGAGGATTCTCTGAGCTCTTATAGGGCGTCGAGGTCATGACTTAAATCAACCAAGTTGTGGTTGATGGAAGTGTGCCAAGAAGTTGGGAGATGAACTTCGATTGGTAGGACGGCTTCACAACCATAGACGAGAGAGAAGGGGGTTTGTCCTGTGGACGTGCGGGGTGTCGTGTGATTTGCCAATAGGACTGAAGGGAGTTCTTCAACCCATCTTCCTTTTTCTGCTTTTAATCGTTTCTTGATCGAGGCTACAATAGTCTTATTACTCGACTCGGCAAGTCCATTGGCTTGGGGATATCTGGGAGTCGAGATCGTCAACTTGATGTTCCTATCTTCACATAACTGTTGAGTCCTGTCGCTTATGAATTGGGATCCACTGTCGCAGACAATTTCGGATGGAATCCCAAACCTGCATATGATGTTAGTCTGGATAAAAGAAATAACATCTTTATCCCTAATTTGGGAGAAGGCAGTCGCTTCGACCTATTCAGAAAAGTAGTCCGTAAGTACAAAGAAAAATACCTTTTGTCCTGGAGCGGGTGGTTGTTTGCCGACAATATCCATTCCCCATCTCATGAAGGGCCATGGGATAAGTGTCGAGTGCAAAGGTTCTGAAGGTTTATGGACATACCTGAGTGTCGTTGACAGGGGTCGCAATTCTGGATGTACTTGACAGCGTCTCGTCGCAATGTCGGCAAAAAATAACCTTGTCGGGAGATACGATTAGCCAAGCTACGACCTCCTGAATGATTACCACATTCGCCGTCGTGCATCTCTTGGAGGATTTTCTGGGCTTGATTTTTGCTGATGACGCACCTTAAATTTAAGCCCGTCGATGATCGCCGATAAAGCTTATTTTCGATCATGACGTACTTAGATGCTTTGAATCTTATTTTTCGAGCTTCCATTTTTTCTTCGGGGAGTTGGTCGTGCACGAGGAAATTTCGAATGTCGCGTGACCAATCATCTTCTTCGTCTTCGATCTGAATGACGTCTGTGTTTCCAATGGACGGCGTTGCCAGGTGAATAACATCAAATATTGGTTCAACTAAAGCGGACCCAAGGTTTGCTAATGCGTCGGCCTGAGTGTTTTGGTCTCGTGGAATTTGTTCAATAGAAGAAATTTTTTGGAAATTTCTTTTGCCACGCTTAGATATGCTGTCATTTTTTAATCCTTAGCTGCGAATTCTCCATTGATTTAATTTACTACCAGCAGGGAATCGCTCTTGACATGCAGTGCGGTTGCCCCTGAGTCGTGGGCCATATTCATTCCCATGATCAGGGCTTCATACTCAGCTTCGTTATTGGTGGTTTTGAAGTCGCATCGGACCGAGTATACCATCTTCCCCCCCTGTGGTGACTTTAAGACGACGCCCAATCCAAAGCCTCTAATGTTGGACGATCCATCGACATGTAGAATCCAAAGTACGTCGTCGTGAGTCGCCACAACGGACACTTCGAGTTCTGCTTCTTTTTCTTACTCAGGGCTGAAATCGGCGATAAAATCTGCCAAGGCTTGCGATTTGATCGCGGTCCTGGGCTTAAAATCGATGTCATAACTGCTTAGATATATACTCCATTTTGCTAAGCGACCTGTCAACTCGGGTTTTCTTAAGATAGATTTAAGAGGGAAGTTAGTCACGACAGTAATAGGATGTGATTCAAAGTAATGACGTAGTTTTTTAGCAGTAGTGACTAGTGATAAGAGTAATTTTTCCATAGAGGAATACCTGGTTTCTGCGTCTAAAAGTGATTTACTTACATAATAGATCGGTAATTGTTGTTTTTCATCTTCTCGTGTCAGAACAGCACTTACCGCATTTGGGCTCACAGCCAAATACAACTATAGGATCTCATGATCGTGAGGTTTTGACAACAGAGGAGGTGACGTCATGTATTCCTTGAGTTTTTGCAAGGCTTGTTCATGATCATTGGTCCAATCGAAGCCCCTATTTGTCCTGAGGACATTATAAATTAGATGACATTTATCTGAAGATCGGGAGATAAACCTGTTTAGAGCTGTTATTCAACCGGTGAGTTTCTGGAATTCATTGAAAGTTCGAGGAGATTTGATCTCAATGATGGCCTTAATTTGGTCGGGGTTAGTCTCAATGCCTCGACGAGTGACCATATAACCCAGGAACTTCCCGGCACTAACGCCAAAGGAACATTTCGTCGGATTGAGCTTCATGTTATACTTCTGGAGGATGTCGAACGATTGCCTGAGGTGATCAATGTGATCAATCGTTTGCTTCGACTTCACTAACATGTCGTCGATATATACCTCCATCGTGTCTTCAAGATGGTCTTTAAACAACTTGTTTTACCAGTCGTTGGTAGGTAGAACCTGCATTTTTTAGTCCGAAAGGCATAACTTTGTAACAATAAATACCTCGATCCGTCATGAAAGAGGTTTTCTCTTGGTCGTCAACGTGCATTAAAATTTGGTTGTATCCAGAATAGGCGTCCATGAATGTTAATAACTCATGCCCCGCGGTTGCATCGACCATGGCGTCAATATGAGGTAACGGGAATGGATCCTTTGGACAGGCTTTATTGAGGTCGGTGAAGTCGATACAGACCCTCCATTTTCCATTCTTCTTGGCTACGATGATAAATCCCAAATCTAGCACAAAGTAATGAACAAGTGTAGAGAGAATCTAGAGAGCAAATATGTCATCCATGTATTGAGCTCAAAGGATTACAAAAGGTTTCTAAAAGATTACAAAAGCTTACTAACAAATGAACTAGACAAGCCTATTTATACCCATGACATACAAGGTATAAAGGCATTCACAATACTGTATAGACTCATAAAGTACATTGACTTTTACAGTAAATCTTGAATACAACAATGCTCTAACAATCTCCCCCTTTGGATTCAAGATTTAAAAAAATATGATAGCAGTCTTCAGCTCTTTGTAAACTCAATCTTCTCAAACAGACACTCTATCAAACCATCTTCAAATAGCTTTATCTCCACTAGTTCACGGCGAACTATATGCTTTGACACTCTTTAAGAACTCAGCTTTGAAGAATCTTCAGACAAACATGAAAAGTCATTGTCTTTTTCTTTGAAAAATCAACCTTCTTCAATACAATCTTCAACAGATTGTCTTCAAGTCTTGAACATGGATTTCATATCTTTATATAGAACCATCAATTCGGAACAAGATAAATCAGAAACGATTAGAGTTTGGATCAGAAAGATGTGAAACCATCCACATTGTTGAACTTTTAGGTGTAAGCGCATTCCGATAACCACTCAGAACTAAGATAACCAAATTCAGCAACATTTGGACTTCACATGATCCTTCTCCCCAATCTTCAGTCTTTGTTCACGAATCTTTGACTTAAAATTCTTTGATTTGAAAATTCTTTGACATGAAATTGAAATTAAACTTTTCTCCCCCTTTTTCGATGATGGTGAGCATCATAATCATCGAAAACCATTTTCAATTTCAGTCGTGTCTTTGAGTATTGCTAACAATCTCCTCCTTACAGAATAACCTTGCTCCCCCTCAAAATAAGAATTCTGGAGCAATTTATTTTCTCCCCCTGAAAGTATGCATATATTTCAATAACGTACAGTATTTGAAATTGTAGCACAAATTTTAAAACAAATTTACACAAGGAAAATAAAATTCATTGAATTTCATTTTATAACTACAAACATTTGATCATTTGAAAACTTTATAAAAGAAATTCAGCTTAATGAAATTTAACAAATTTTTCAATCAACTGAAATCAAATGCATGTGTTTGGATTCAAGAACAAGTCATCATTGTATATCAAGTTAAAAATGTTCTGTTTCAACCCCTTTATCAAATCTATTTGGTGTGCTAGCATGCGAAATATGATTGGCATAAAGCTTATGTATTTCTACAATATATAAGAATACTTTGCTCTACTCACACTATTTGTCCAAAATCAGAATTTCATAAATTTAAGGGTTTATCGCGACTTTGTATTTTCCCCAAGTTTCAAGAGATGTGTGCTCTTTGGCATCTTTTAATATTGTGCACATTTGAATCTTTTGATTTTGTGCTCATTGGCATCTTTTGATTTTGTACGCATTGGCATCTTTTGATTTTGTGCTCATTGGCATCCTTTGATTTTGTGCTCATTGGCATCTTTTGATCAAAAAGTTTAGTAAGAATAAGATACACCGTTAAACATGACTTTCTATCTGGTTCTATAGCAGGATTTGGGTTAGCAGATCCCAGACCAGTTGGCCTTAGGTGCTAGGTGACGAGCACCCCTTAGAACTTAATTTCCCAAACCAGAAAGGCCACATCGATATATCTTAAACCCATTTGTACCAGTAGAACATGGCTTTCTATCTGGTTCTATTGCAGGATTTGGGTCAGCCGATCCCAGACCAGTTGATCTTAGGGACTAGGTGTCGAGCACCCCTTAGGACTTACTCTCCCAAACCAGAAAGGCCACAGGCACAAACTTTCAAACTAAATGATAGTGCAACTTTTTTATCTCAATCACTTGGTTCTAAAACATAGTGCTTTGCCCATGTTTTCATTTCCATCCATCATTCTGACATATAGGCTTTTTGAGCATTATATTCTATATATATCCAGATTCACATAACTTTGAGCATTCAGCATAATTTCATTCATGTTTTGCTGACCTTTCGATTTATTTTAGAGGTGAAAATTGAAGCAAATCTAACTCAGATAGTACAAAGTTTCTTGTAAAATCATCTTTTAGCACACATTTAATTCATTGAATGAAAATTGAAAATTTCATCTTATTGAATTAAATTTGTAAAGTTTCAAGTTTTCAAATCAGTAGAAACAAATATAATCCAATGTTACCTTTTGCCACTTGTTCCTTGAAACAAAAATATATAGCAGTTAAGGATATCACCTGAGAAGTATGAGTTCTAAACTGATTTGTTTAGAAATCTTAGTCTTTGAAGTACGGGTTCTAAACTGATTTGTTTAGAAGCCAATGACGTTGAAATCCGGGTTCTAAACTGATGTGTTTAGAAACCATAGGTTTTGCTTTCCCTTAATGGCACAAGTACTCTTCTTAAAAAAATTCACCGCTTCTCTTCTGTTTTCAGTCATGTGTGTGGTATATATATTTCCAAATCAGCACAACACATGATGTACCTACAAAACAGTTTAAGCAGATTTTGGTACCTAATGGCACTTGGGTCCTAGTGGGTTAGGTGTAGATTTCTTACAAGGAATACTGTAAGAACCATACCAATAAGAAGTATAATCTTTATGCACAAAGTCATTTGATCCACAGTAAGAACAACAGATTTTCTTATGTGCCAACCTAATCAGATGATTTACATAATGAATAGGATTAGGTTTAGCATAAGATTTACCTTTTGGCGTATTGTTCTTCTTTGCATTTGATGTGGATTCAGATGATTTTGGCACTTCTTTCTTTGGAACTGTTGTGTGCCTTTTACTCTCCATTCCATCTTCATCCTCTTGAAGACTGGAACTTCTTCAGGTTTGGAAGTATTAACTTTAGGCACTTTTGTTTTGTTATCTGATTTATCGTACAGAGGATTATAGAAGAGATTTGTTGAACGAATCCGACCTTTTGAGAAATCTGTTGATCTATTAAATTGTTTAGAAGAAATGTTTTTAAAACTTGAACTTGAAGCAGTTTTAAAAGAGCATTCAGAATCATTTGAATCAACAAATGGAGTCTGAAAGATAGAATTATGACCGGTCTGCTTTGAGACATCAAATTTAAAAATGACGTCTTCAAGTTCTTTGACTTTGTTTATTAAAACATTTTTCTCTTTAGAAATTAGATCAAATTTCTTTTGGAGATCAGATTTGATCAACTGATCCTTCATAATATCAGCTGATAAACCAGATAATCTTTTGGTAAGATTAAGAATCACATCTTCAAAATATACACGTTCCGATTCAAAATCTTTTTCCAAAAACCTTCTTTTATCAGTAATCTCTTTGAAAATTTCCATATTTTTCTTTTTAAGGGTTTTACTTTCCTTTTCAAAGAGATTTTTCTTTTCCGTGAAATCTTTTCTTTCCTTTTCCAAAAGATTTTCTAATTCAGAGATTTTTATGGAAAGTTCAGAACTTTTAATCTCAAAAAAATTTCGTTCAGTTTCAAATTTAGCTCTTTCTTTTTCGAGCTTGTCTTTTTCTAAAAATAAAACTTTCTCAAAGTCAGAAACTTGTTTTGAAAGTTTTATACAATTAAGTTCAATTATTTCCTTTTCTTTAAGAATCTTCTCTCTCCTGTCTTCAATGCTCTTCAGACCAGCATTTTCCTTTTTAAGAGTTGTTACTTTCTCTTGAAGTTTCTCGATTTGATCGTGCAGACTTGAGTTGTTTTTGTCTTTCTTTGTTTCAAGACCTGCAATATAAACTTCAAGATCAGTTACTCTTTTAGTAAGTTTAGCATTTGAAGAAGAAATGTCTAAAATTTGTCTTTTCAGATTAACATTTTCTTCTTCCAATGCTTTATTTAAAATAGGAGTTGAAGAATTTGAAGCATTGTCTTTAGAAGGAGTTTTTGATTTTAAAGATGATTCTGTTAAAATGACTTGTTGCAACACTACATTATTTGGTTTAACAGAAACATGTGGTTTAGAAGGTGTTTCTGTTATAATAACTTGTTGCAACATTTTATTATTTGGTTTAACAAAAACTTTTGCAATTGGAGGAATCTCCTTTTTCAAAGTTTGCTTCAAATCTTCACCACTGCTTTTAACAATAACTTGTTGTAAAACCATTTTGAAAATTGCTAGAAATTGATCGTTCAGAAGATCAAGCAGACAGTGTATGAAAATACACTTTACAAAAAAAAATTATAAATTTTTTTTTTTTGAAAAGCTCTTACAATGTATGAAACACACTATAGAAAAAATTTCGGGATAAAGATTTTTCTCAAAAAAAACTCGGATGAATAAGGATTTTTTTTTTTTATTCACAAGAATTCGGATGAATAAGGGTTCGAATTCAATGAATTCGGATGAAGAAGGGTTCGAATTCAATGAATTCGGATGCTGAAGGGTTCGAATTCACTCAATTCGGACTTAACTTGGTTCGAATTCACTCAATTCGAATGTAACTGGGTTCGAATTCACTCAATTCGAATGTACTTAGGTTCGAATTAACTCAATTCGAATGTACTTAGATTCGAATTCACTCAATTCGAATGTACTTAGGTTCGAATTCACTCAATTCGAATGTACTTAGGTTCGAATTCACTCAATTCGAATGTACTTAGATTCGAATTCACTCAATTCGAACTCAACAGGGTTCGAATTCTATACTTAGGAAAATTTAATCAACTCAAATCAATACACAAGTTCTCAATTCGAATCTAACAGGGTTCGAATTCTCTACAATTCGAATCTAATAGGGTTCAAATTCTATGAATTCGAATTCTTCTTGAGTCGAATTCTACACTTGTGATGCCAAGAACAATCCGAATTCTCTATGAATGTTCCGAATTCTCTTTGAATGATCCGAATTCACCAAGAATGATCCGAATTCTGCACTTCGAACTTCAAAATCACTTAATCTGCCATAACTGCTTCAATTCTTGATCAATTGTGATGAATCTTATATCAAATTGTTCGTAATTGAAATCCGCACACTTTTTCTGTTGATTGCAATTCACAATTCGATCAATTTGAACAGATTAAGATCAAAACAGTGATCTTGAAGTTTTCAAAAAAACTTCAAGAATCGATTAGATCTGTCAATTCTGTGCAGATTTTGATGTTAATCCAAGAATTAAAAGTGTTCAAGAAGCAAATCTGAATGCCATGATGCAAAGAATTGATTCAAAAACTCAAAATCTGGAAAAACTTCATGTCTGAATGATAAGACTTCAGATGAACAGTAAAAGCCACTTGGTCCGAATTCTTGAAGAACAATGTAAAAATTCTTCAATTTGGTCTTCGATCTGCTTGAATCTTCTGTTTAGCTCTGATACCAATTGATAAATCCCAAATCTAGCACAAAGTAATGAACAAGTGTAGAAAGAATCTAGAGAGCAAATATGTCATCCATGTATTGAGCTCAAAGGATTACAAAAGGTTTCTAAAAGATTACAAAAGCTTACTAACAAATGAACTAGACAAGCCTATTTATACCCATGACATACAAGGTATAAAGGCATTCACAATACTGTATAGACTCATACAGTACATTGACTTTTACAGTAAATCTTGAATACAACAATGCTCTAACATACGACCACGACGTTAGCGAGCCAATCAGGATATTTTACCTCCCGAATCTTTCATGTCTTGAGTAGGTTGTCGACCTCATCATTTATTACTTTATTTCTTTCAGGAACGAACTTGCGATGTTTTTGTTTGATAGGTTTGAACGATGGATCAATGTTAAGTTTATGAGCGATGACCTTGGGGTCAATACCGACCATATCTTCATGTGACCAGGCGAAGCAATCAGCATGTTCCTGCAAAAAGGATATGAGTTTTTCTTTAATGGGGATCAAGGGATGAACCCACAAGAATCTTTTGATTGGGTTTGCTTTCATCTAGAACGATTTCCTCCAAATGATACTTATTGACAGCTGCTGGTGAGTTTCGTGCATTTTCTAAGCTTGCGTGTGCTGGTATGACGGCTTGTTCTGGACTCCCGTTATCCGCCATTTTCCGGCGACAGAAAACAGAAGAGACTCCAAGAAACTAATAGTAGAATGCATGTTCGTCGAGGATTTTCTCTAGATGTAGTCCCACGGATGGCGCCAAACTGTTAATGCCAAAAATCGCACCAAAGGGACAACTTAAGGTCGATGTGGACTTAAACAACTAAAGAAATAATCTTTCGATGAAACGTGCGACGAGGGTAAAAATAAAGAAACAAGGGATTTGATGACGCTGGAAAAACCTCAATCAAGGAAAAAACCTGCGGACGACAGGGGGTGTCATCGCTGCACTGTGGTCGCCAATCAGGGGAGATGTCCTTGGTACTGGCATCGGTCGTACGATGATTACAATACAAATGAAGGAAATGCTTCAAAATGTAAAGTACATGTGTTTAAAGTGTAAAACAGGTGTTTGTCGTGTGTGAATACAAAGTGTAAACAACTGTTGGTCGAGAGCTGTTGTCGTGCGTTGAGAGCGATAACTTGAGCTTTTCTTCGAGTGTTCTTGAGTTCATTGTAGGATTCTGGACTTTAATACTTGATTTCCAGAGTTTGATTATTCTTCTTAGATGCTTTTCTATGCTGTTCGGTAATGATCGCTGATGATCGTTGATGTGTGTCAGATTTTTCTGATGTCCCTCGATGTGAAGACTTAGCTTGGTATTTATAGTATTCGCGTCATTAATTAGCTCAATTAATGCTTTGATCAACGGCTGGAAACGGTCGACGGAGTGATTATCCATAATGTTCTTCATCCGTTACGGCTGCTTGCTGTTAATGGCTTTGACTCCTGCATTAAATACTTAACAAACGTAACAGTCAAGGTTAACGTTATCTTTGGTCGAAGGTGCAATGATCTTACGCGATGGTCGTATGGGACGGATGATCTTACGTTTTGGGGGACGTACGACTTACCTTTTACGGGAGACGACGGATGTTTTCTGGGTTCTTGTTGTGACCTTATCTTAATACAAGATATAGCTTAGGACATGCGTCTTACTTGTTTTGGTCATGGTCGAGCGACGTGATTTTTTGCCCAAACAATAATCCCATTAACCAGATTTGCAGGTCTGAAAAACCATAAATATCCTAGTTTTTCCTAGGGTTTCTAGCAATTGACTTACGACGCATACAACGAATAAGGAGTCGTACCTTACATAGGCGCTCTAAACCTCGAAATACCTAATCGGTTCGGATATTTTTGCAGTTTTGGAAAGGATTCGCTGAAGAATGGCAAGGAATCGAGAAGAAACCTCACTCTAAACACTCTCTGAAAGGGTAAAATGGAAAAGATCTACCGTGGGTCTCTATTTATGTAAACGATCATGTCAGGACGAATCACTCGATGATCGACACGTGCCCTCGCCTTTTCGTATGCACACATGGATCATCGAAAAAAGGTTAAATCGAAAATTACTCACGACACTCGACGTCGTAAGAGACCTTACGACCTCGACCGACTAACATTAGACATAACTGTTATGATTTCTTTGTTTAATGCAGGATCAACTACATTAATAGCCAACGAACATAACCGACAAGGGCAATTACGAGCATTAATCATAGCGGCCGTTACGACCGTTATTCCTACTTTCGCGGGATCATTCAAAGTTTCAAAGACTATAAATACAATGGTTCCATTACCATTTGCGCACAATCGAAATCAGGATAAACAACTGAACTCTCGAAACAACTGCAAGAACAAAGCACTCAAAGCAAAGAATTCTCTCTCAAAAGAGACGCACGACTTATACGCACGACGCACCTGTTTTTACATTCGATACACTTGTTACTTTACATTTAAAGTCTTTCTTTCATTTGTATTGTAATCACTGTATTCTCGACACTTGGAACACAAGGACATCGCCCCTGTTTGGCGACCATAGTGCAGCGATGACACCCACAGTCGTCCATGGGTTTTTTCCTCGTTGAGGTTTTTCCCGCGCCACCAAAATCTCTGTCTCATTTTTTGTTGTCTTTGTCGTACTGTTTGTCGAACGATTTCCATTCTTTTGTTGTTAAGCTCCACAATCAGCCTTAAGTTATCCTTCTGGACGATTTTTATCATTAACAAAGACAAACAACACGATCGTAGGTAAAAATAAATAAGACGGGAGAATTGGTGACGCGGAAAACCCAAATGAGGGAAAAAACTGCGGCCGACTTGGGGAAGTCGATAGTGCACTATAATCGCCAAACAGGGGCGATATCCTTTGGTAACAATTGTCGTGTGTACAATAGATTACAATAAGAATAAAAATAAACTTAATCGTAAGCTAATGTTGTGCGCCGTGCGTAAATCGTTCGAAATGAACTATTGTCGTGCGAATTGAACTGCTCGTCGTGTGAAACTTGCGTGAGCGATGATGGTTCAAATGCTTTATTTATCACTATTGTAATTGTAGGAAATGTAGATGCGAGTGCAGATGTGTTGAGTTCAGATGTCTGCTTGAAGTGTGGTACATGTCTTTATATATCTTGTGATAACATTAAATGTGCTTTCATGGTGTACTTGTAACTACTGTCGGGCCTTTATTGTCATTAAGATCTCGTTCATTACTGACCGTTTCACCATGATTGCTTATGGACCTGCATTAAGGGAACAAAGAGAACGGTTGTTGACCATAAACGGTTAAGACGGTCGTACGATCATCTTGAGTCTTGGACGTCGGTCGTATGAAACTTACGACCATCGTAGAAATGTACGACCAAATATTCGATAGCAAATAATCTGCAGGACCTTATCTTAATACAAGAACAGTCTTACATAAATGTCATATGTATTTTTCATCGTTGGTCGTAAGGTGTGGATTTTTACCCAAACAGTTTGGCTCCAAAATTTGAATTTCGGCGTGAAATTCAAATTTTAAAACTGACGAAGTAATATGACACGTGTCGTATGGGGAGAGGGTCTGCTTGAATCCCAACCGTCTTGATTAGATTTGAACCGAGGGAGGCAAAGTGGTCATAAGGTCAAGGCGACGTGTCAGAGGCGTGGAGACGTTATAGGACAGGTGTCGCCCATCCGGACATTGCATGCGAAAAGATGGTGGACAGCTGTCGACCATCCACCGGACTGATCTGACACAACGTTTCTATAAATATCGCGATGCCGGAGATCACTTCCTTTTTTACGTTTACGGTAATTTTTTAGAGATATTTCAGAGAGATTTAGTTGCTTGTTTCGAGTGCATACTTTGAGTGCTTATAAGTTTGAGAGAGATCTTCTTAGTGTTTGGGCAAAAAATCACACCTCACGACCGACGACAGATAACCCATATGACATTTATGTAAGACCATCCTAGTGTTAAGATAAAGACTTGCAAGTTATTTACAAACGGACATTCGGTCGTACATTCCCATGTTGGTCGTATGTTCCATACGACAGAGGTCCGAGACTCAAGACGGTTGTACGATCACACTAACCGTTAATAGTCAACATCCGTTTCTTTTGTTCATTAATGCAGGTCCACGAGCAATCATTGCACAACGGTCATAACGGACGAGGTTTTAATGACTTTAAAGACCCGACAATGGTTACAAAACAAGTCATCAATACGCATTTATTGTCGAGAAAAGCTATATAAAGGCCTTCTCCACATTCGAACGGAAAACAACTACACACATCGAATAAACTGATAATCTTCGCAACACCTGAACTCTACCATTCTACACTCTCAACAGAAGCATTTGAACGAAACTCACTGACGCAAGTTTCGCACGACGAGCAGTTCAAATCGCACGACATCATCCTATTTCGCATGTTTTTCGCACGATGCGCAACTTTATCTTACGATTAAGTTTGTTTTTATTCTTGTTGTAATCTGTTGTACACAAAACACTAGTTACCAAAGGACTTTCGCCACTATTTGGCGTTCATAGTGCACCATCGACTCTCACAAGTCGACCGCGGTTTTTTCTCTTGTTTGGGTTTTCCGCGTCACCAATTCTCGAGTCTTATTTACTTTTTTCGCGACTGTGTTGTTTGTCTTGAGATCCATTTCTTTAGTTATTAAAAGTTCCACATCAACCTTAAGTTATCCTTTGGGTCATTTTTGGCATTATCAGTTTGGCGCCATCCGTGGGACCCCTTCTAGAGAAAATATCAAGCCAAGCATACATCGCTTTAACGATCTTGTGAAGTTTTTATTTTTTTCAGGTAAATGGCAAATTACCAAGATCCTATGGCTCAACTTAATACAAAATTGAATGCAACTCGAAGTCAGATTCAAGCACTGAACGAGCAGAACCAGAAGCCAGCCGCTGAAATTGCTTCCCTGAGGAATCCAGCGATTGGCAATTCCTTTGGACCTCAGAACGGTCCCCAAACTATAGGCGCACCTTTCGCAAGGCTACCATTCCAGGCAGGTCCAGGACCATTTGTCAACAATCCTTCATTTGGATAGTTTCCTCCGCAGCATCTAAGGCCGCCAACTCTGTATAATAGAACCATACCACATCAGATCCCAATGAACTTCCCACCTTAACGGAGAGGCCAACGGTTCGTCGCACAAAAATGGATCCCACCCGACAGTCGGCATGACAGCTCAAAACTCAGGAGTCATTCCCTCGACAGGTGCAATCCCCGATCCTAAAAACCCCGTCACCCAAGGACTTAGATTTTCGGATGATCAGAACGAGAAGATGGTGTCATCGTCCCCGTCGACTTCGAACCCCTCATGGGATTCCAAGCGTCGCCTTTCGTTGACACGATAGCGATTGTTGACGTTCTGAAGAAGTATAACATTCCTGCTTTTACACCCGAGTATTTAGGAATAACCGATCCAACGAAGCACATTGCCCAATATAAACAATTGATGTGGACAATATCAATCCCACATCAATGTCAAGATGTGTGAATGTGCAAAAGCTTTGGCGCGACTCTCCCAGGTGATGCTCTCCAGTGGTTGATCAATCTCAAACCCAAGTCCATCAACAACTTCGCAGAGTTGGTCAACCAGTTTTCACAACAATTCGCCAGTAGTCGCAAGATGGAGAAGCATACCAGTGACCTGTACTACGTCGTCCAAAAATTTGAAGAATCCATCTACGGTTATTTCAACTGCTTCAACGCAGAAATGATCAACATCCGAAATTGTGATTTCAAGACCGCCATCGAAGCTTATAAACGTGGTCTAGATGAAAACACTACAGGACTGTACGTCCATCTTACGAAGTACCCGCCGAAAAATTTCGAAGACGTATGGGCTAGGACTCTAGCTTACATGAGAGTCGAAGACGATATGGATTTCCGTCGTAAGCATTCTACAGACAAAAAGTCGCTCGAGATCAGGAATCCAGATTTCAAGTCTAAGACGAGTGTCAAGACAGATATCAAACGTTTGGTTCAATAAGAAGAATAGTAATCCTACACCCAGATTCCCTCAGTATCCTATGATCTCCTCTTACGGATTTAAGGGGACGTTCAAAGACTTGGTCGAAGTTCTTAAAAACATTCAGTCATCCGTTCGATGGCCCAAGAAAAGCGATAACGACGATGACAAGAAAGACAAGACCAAATGGTGTGACTTCCATAGCGACCATGGTCATACGACAGACAACTGCCTTGCTTTACAAAAGGAGTTATCCTGGATCGTCCCCAAAGGCCATCTCCAAGTTTTGATTGATAAAGAATTTGCGCCAGTGGGCAATGTAAGACTAGCATCCCCCGTCCATGAAAAAGTCTTCAAATGTGTGACGGGTGGATCAGACATCTATGGTTTAACCTATTCGGCGGCTAAGCGGCATACCAGTCAATCATCGGGAGAATATCCCATTCTTTGGTCGTCCCGATCGAAGCAAGAGTTAGAATTGGAGACAATGCCAATAACATTCCATCAGGACTATCTCCAGGACAACTGGCAGAGACATCACGATGGATTGATTATCCAGCTTACTATTGGCAACTGCTCGACCAAAAGAGTATTGGTCGATGGAGGCAGTTTGGCTAACATCATCTTCCTAAGCACGATCAAAGCTATGGGCATCGATAAATCAGAGATCACCCGTCGATCGACGACTCTGATAGGATTCAATGGCGATTCTACCAACATGTTGGTAGAGATAATCCTCCCAGTGTATGCTAAAGGGGTCAACAAGCGAACAAAGTTTAATGTTATCGACTGTTCGTCAGCTTACAACGTTATACTTGGTCGACCGTGGATACACGACATGAAGGCAGTCCCCTCGACCTAGTACTAGACGATTAAATTCCCAACGCCATGGGGAGTACATGAAATCAAAAGTGAACAAAATACCGCTCGTGATTGATACAAGGCGACATTGAAGCCTCCGAATATTGACTTCAAACCTCGTACGGCAGTTAAGTCATAGGTTCTAGCTTATTTCGTCGCCGATTTCAGTCCTGAACTGGAAAAACAAGCACAAAATGAAACCCATATTGTGGCGACTACATACGATTCGACTTGGCTGGTCCATGTCGACGGTCCTCCAAATGCCAGAAGAGCAGGTCTTGGTGTCGTCTGAAAGTCCCCACAGGGGGGCAAAATGGTGTACTCCATACAAATTCCAGTTTCGAAGCTTTAATCGTGGGCATGAATATGGCTTACGACTTGGGGGAAGTCGGACTTCACAACAAAAGCGATTCTTTATTGGCCGACATTAAGGCAAGATGCCACCTGGTACGTCTAAAGTTGTGACGCATGTCAAAGACACTCAGGTATGATACACCGACCTTTTGAACCTTTACATATGTCCTTAGTCTCATGGCCCTTCATGAGGTGGGCAATGGACATCGTTGGTAAATTACCTCCTCCCAGGGCAGAAAGTTTTTCTGTTAGTTCTTACAGATTATTTTTCTAAGTAGATAGAAGCAGCTGCCTACTCCCAGATTCGGGAAAGAGAGGTCATCTCTTTTATCCAGACTAACATTCCATGCAAAACATACACCATTTTTATTGGTTTACGGTTGTGAAGCCATCTTACCTATTGAAGTGCAGCTCTCTACATCGAGACATACATCCGTCGATCATAATTTGGTGGACTTAAGCTACGACCTCGATGCTCTCGAAGAGCTAAGAGAGTCTTTTTTGCTCAAAATGTCATCTCAGCGACAGATTGTTGAACGACATTTCAACAAAAATGTTAAAGCCAAGATCTTTCAGGAAGGTGACTACGTCTTACGACGAGTATTCCAATACACCACAGAACCAAACACAGGTAAGTTATCCACCAAGTGGGAAGGACCTTACCGAATATCTGAAGTCGTTAGGAAGGGTGCTTACAGGCTTCAAACCCTCAAAGACCAAGACATCCCACGTAGCTAGAACGCAGTACATTTAAAGAAGTATTTTTTTTAAATTTTACTTTTGATTTATTTCGACAAACGACTACTGACTTAAGCATCGGAGGGTCATTGGGCAAACTAACGACCACCCCTAATTTTACTTTGCAGGCTCGCAGGATTGCACGAACGCCAGTCTTACGATTTATATCATGAGAAACAAAGTCTCTAAGACTACAAGGTCACGATTAATATGTCACGACCGATAAGTCATGACTCATACATCATAAGCAGAGTCGTATGATTCATCTCATGGATCTTACGATCATAACAGGTGCTTTTTAATCTTAGTTTCGGAGTCAAAGTCTTATGATTTGAATTCCACACTTAGAATTTTTTCAGCCCAGTCGTCCGGTTACTTATAAAAGTACATGTACCAATGTGGTACAGATTTACATTCGTCTTACTGCTTTATATGCTCGTTCTTTAAATCTTGTTACCTCTCATTTATTTTATTTATTACAACTATGTAAAGTAACACGATGGTATGGTATAACAAAAATTTACCTGTATTGATATCCAAAAGTTACAAGTAAAGGGCACGATCGATTATAGTCGCCCCACATCGAAAGAATTAAACAAAAGAACAAAAAAAAATCAGGCAGAGGGGGGTCCTGCTCCTTAGCAACCTACTCGTCTCCAGCTCCAATGACCTCAGTGTCCGTCGAGTCCCCTTCTTCGAGCTTGTCTTCCTGTTCGAGGTCTTCCTCATCCCCGACCTGCTCCAATTAAGTGGCGACCTCATCTTCAGCTCCGGTTATAGGGTTTAATCCTCGTATATGGCGATGCATGATCGCCGCTCGGACCCTCAGACGGGTAAGAGCTTTAAACGATTGGAGTCGCTCCTCTAAGGACGTGATCTCCCCCTCTTTCGCCTCGACGAGTGACTTAAGGTCCTTGACCTATTTTTCGCTCTCGGCCACGGAGCCCTTAGTCGCTCCTAACTCCGTCTCAGTCGCAGAGGACTTCTCAAGGGCCTCCCTCAGATGGCGTTGAAGGTCTTCCTTCACCCTCATCGACGCCTCGTAGAAGTCCTGGGCTTCATCGAGATTCGTGTAAAGGCACTCGACCCTTTCCATCGCCAGCTTCTCCTGACCCCTTGCCAAGAGAGCCTCCTCTTGCGCCTTGTGCATTTTCTCCAAGGCAACGGGGGTAACCCTATGGATCTTCTCCATATGGGCATACAAACAGAGAGAAGTCTGGAACGCCTGTAGTCGCACGATTATACACACAAATATCCTAAATCAGATGATAGAAAATAAACAATGGAAACATATAAGACAGAGGGGTCGTCAATACCTTAAAGGTCAGCCATGCGACCTGCGATCCTATCTCGTCGACCGTGACCTCCTGTAGTCGTTCCTCAAAAGACGGCCGGAGGAATTTCCCTATGTCGGGGAAGATCTTGTCACTATCCATGTCCTCGCCAGACATGAAATTGGACGGCAGAGTGAAATTCACCATCATCGTACCGGTGGACTCCTCCGTCATCTTCCCTTTCCCTTTGTCGGCCGATGAGGGAGAAGGGGCGACATCTCTAGTCAAAGAAGGGGCCATACTCACCGGAGTCGCATCAATGACTCTCGGTGGTGTCTTCGACTTCTTAGAAGTGGCGACCCTAGACGGATAACGACCCTTCGATGACGGTTCCCTCCGGAGAACCATCTTGGACTTCTTTACCCCCGACGATGTGGGTGGGGAGCCTTACGTTTCAACTCTTTGTCCTGACGGGCCAGGAGGAGTTGAGCCTCCTTCTTTGACATGCCGTGAGTTGGAAAATCGCCTAACCCACCTGCAAAATAAAAGAAATACAATAAGAAGGGAGACGTATAAGCAAAACTTATGACAAACCAGGTAAAACGTAAGACTAATTACCTGTTGTCTCTTCTTCCTCCTTTTCTCTCTTTGCCTATTCTTCGGCAGAGATCTCCGTCTCCCCAAGCACTTGGACCTCGTCGTCCAAACCTTCGTCCCTAATTGCGTTGGACGAAGAAAGATCTGTCATTCGGATTGTACATCTGGAATTTTTCAATCTTCGCCAACGTCTCCTTAGAAATGTTGACATCAGGGAACGCGATGGTTGATACAAAAACGTACGATTATCTTAGACGCATGATTCCAAAATTATGTACGACAATCAAAAAAGAATAAACTTACTGTTGGTGTTCAATCCAGAAGAAACCCACGCCGTATCCTCCTCCAAAAACTCGAGCGACTGTATCTTGCCGAAGACGTACCTGGCGTTCCACCCACGATCATTCACTTGGGTGTTCAGCACCAGGACCTGAGCTCCCCTGTACTTGCAGAACAAAATATATCGATGGTAGTTATCCACCTTAGCCATGTGGGAGGCCAGATGGTCCTCCACCATGAACGGAGTCGTCCACTCGCCGGTGATCCTATAGATCACACGGACGATTCGCCAAAATTGTGGCATCATCTGAGCTGGGGAAAGATGGAACCTCTCCATAAACTCCCTGACCAATGGGGAGAACGGCCACTTGAAACCCACTTTGAATGGTTATTCGTATAAAACGAAATGCACATTCGGGCACTTGGACGGCCGTAACTGATCCGGCGAGTACAACTGCACAGCATCTGGGACGCCCAATAACGTCATGAAAGCCGATAGACCTTATTGGCCAGTGATGGTGCTCGCTGGTTCGATCAACATTATGAAAGTGGTGAGAGATGGAACAAACCTTTCTCTCGATTTATAACAAACGCACGAAAAAGGCAACTAAATCTCTCTGAAACTTTCTAAATATCTCTTTCTGTAAATATCTCAAGCGTAAAAAAGGAAGTGATATCTAGAATCGCGATATTTATAGCAACGTCGTGTCAGGTCGACCCGGTGGATGGTCGACAGCTGTCCACCACCCTTTTCATATGCATCGTACCGATGAACGACACATGTCCTCCAACGGCTCCACGCCTTTGATACGTCGCCATGACGTCACGACCACTTCGTCTCCCTTGGTACGAATGGAACCAAAACAGTTGGGATTCGACCAGACTCTCTCCCCATGCGACACGTGTCAAATCACTTCGTCGGGTTTAAAATTCAAATTTCACGCCTAAATTCAAAATTTGAGGGCAAACTGTTTTGGGCAAATGTTAGGGTCAAATTTGGTTGAATAGAAGTTCAAGGTCTAATGTGTTGTTTCCTATTTTGAGCCTTAAAGTGTAAACGGGCCGTGGGCTTCCATGCCATGGGCCCAAAGTAAATAATGTGTATTAGCTTATAAAATTAAGCTATTTGTCTATTTTCACTTTCAAGAACTTATTGTAATTGTCTCTCATATTGAAAATAAATAGGATGACCATTGAAAATCATACTATTTGTGTTCATATCTATTGATTTCTATAGCTCGTTGCCCTGATCTGTAACTCACATTGGTATCAGACCAAACGGACGAATCGATTTAAAACGAAATGCCCATTCGGGCACTTGGACGGCCGTAACTGATCCGGCGAGTACAACTGCACAGCATCTGGGACGCCCAATAACGTCCTGAAAGCCGATAGACCTTATTGGCCAGTGATGGTGCTCGTTGGTTCGATCAACATTATGAAAGTGGTGAGAGATGGAACAAACTTTTCTCTCGATTTATAACAAACGCATGAAAAAGGCAACTAAATCTCTCTGAAACTTTCTAAATATCTCTTTCTGTAAATATCTCAAGCGTAAAAAAGGAAGTGATATCTAGAATCGCGATATTTATAGCAACGTCGTGTCAGGTCGACCCGGTGGATGGTCGACAGCTGTCCACCACCCTTTTAATATGTATCGTGCCGATGAACGACACATGTCCTCCAACGGCTCCACGCCTTTGATACGTCGCCATGACGTCATGACCACTTCGTCTCCCTTGGTACGAATGGAACCAAAACAGTTGGGATTCGACCAGACTCTCTCGCCATGCGACACGTGTCAAATCACTTCGTCGGGTTTAAAATTCAAATTTCACGCCTAAATTCAAATTTTGAGGGCAAACTGTTTGGGCAAATAGAAGTTCAAGGTCTAATGTGTTGTTTCCTATTTTGAGCCTTAAAGTGTAAACGGGTCGTGGGCTTCCATGCCATGGGCCCAAAGTATATAATGTGTATTAGCTTATAAAATTAAGCTATTTGTCTACTTTCACTTTCAAGCACTTATTGTAATTGTCTCTCATATTGAAAATAAATAGGACGACCATTGAAAATCATACTATTTGTGTTCATATCTATTGATTTCTATAGCTCGTTGCACTTATCTGTAACTCACATTGGTATCAGACCAAATGGACGAATCGATTTAAAGTGACTTTTGGATTTCTGGTAAGTCTTCAGTTCAAAAATATCGACTGTGTTCTTGCCTTTGAAAACCCATATTTTTATTTTGTGAAAATTGCTTATTTTCGTTTATTGCATTCCGTTAGCATCATCATTATAAAGGAATCTTCAAGTTTCCATCATCTAATTCGATCATCTTAGTTGGTTTTAAGCAAAATGAAACTTTCAAGTTTTTGGTCTCTGTTCTTGCAAAAATCAAATCTTTTCTATCAAAAACTTGTTATTTGACTTCAAAATCGATTTGGGTATTGTTATTTTTGTGTTTGGTCGAGTTCCTAACCTTTCAGGAACGATTTTGAGCAACCCTAATCGATTTCCAATCGAATTGGAAACCACATTCGTAGTTACCGGACACCACAGCCGTGGTTACCGTGTTCATAACAGAGATACCGGGTAAGTTTCCAAATCTATCACTTGGTACTGGGTAACTCAAAGTTACCGGGTAACCTTACACCTTACCGGCTATTTCAATACTTACCGGATGGTAAGTTCCAGATATCGGTCAGTCCTCACATCCGGTAAGCACATCTATCCGGACCAGTTCCCGGTAAGTGCTCTCTCACTCGGTAAATTATCTCATCCGGTAATCTTTTCATCTGTTTCATTTTGTTATCGGTAACCTCTGAATTTAGTTGCTTCATCCGGTAAGTAACCACATCCGGTAATTGCATCTACACCAGGTAAGCTCTTCCACCAGGTAAGTTTCATTTTTGCTTATTTTTAATTCATCCGGTAACTTGTCTCACCCGGTAACCCTCTGTTACCCGGTAACTCAAGCTTATCCGATAACCTTTGCAAATTTACATGTTTTTCACAATCTGATCCGAACACTTCCAGATCAGATATCTTTCATCTGGATTCCTATCCGGTAAGTTCTGCTTAGTCGATTTCTTACCTGCTTTAGCATAATCCAATCTTAGAACCTGCGTTAGGATATCACTCTTAGTGCCTTGTGGTAGGTTATCACTTTGAATCGAACAAATCGTCTGACAATCACTCTAGTGAAACTTAAGATGTCTTCGCGAATTGGCACCGACTCCAAGCCGCCTTGCCTCTACCAAGGTGAATACAACCAATGGCCGGACAAATTTATGATCTTCATTGAGTCAAAGGATAATTTCGAGTATATCTGGAGAGCTCTATCTAACGGGCCAATTCCTCAACCCATGAAGACGATACCAACAACGGAAGAAGGTGGTCAAGTTCGTTACGAGGTTAATACACTCGCTGATATGACTGCCGACGAAAGAGGCATGATTGATAGAGAAAAGCATGCCAAGCGATACATTGTTCAAGCCCTGCCCAACATGATCTACATAACCATCGACAGCTACAAAGACACGACAAAGGGAATGTGGGATCAGGTGGAGAAAATGATGCGCAGGAGCAAAGTCGGGAACCAACTAAAGATTAATAGCTGTATAACCAAGTTCGATGGGTTCAAGCAGTTCACCGACGAATCTCTCTTCCAGACCTATGAACGGTTTTGTCTCCTCCTCAACGAGATACACAAAAACCACATTACTCGGTCTAACATGGAGAACGCGCTCAAGTTTCTCAACAACCTATTTCCTGAGTGGAAGGTATTTGCATCTCACATCAAACACAACCACTTGATGGAGAAGAGGACAGTGATTCTGATCCTGAGTTAACAGCCGTGAAGAAGGCAATGGCCCTGATATCTAAATCCTTCCAACAACGGAAGCCCTACAAGAAGCCGACGTCCAATAATCAACGCTACTCCACCTCCTCCAACAAGCGCCATGATTATCAAGACAAATACGAATGAAGGAAGAAAGCTGATGAACCCAACCAGTCTGACAAGAAGGAGAAGACAGAGAAAGATGACCACAAGTCTAAATCAAAGAAGAAAGACGAACCCGTGACATGCTATAACTGCGGTAAGCTTGGTCATTTTGCGAAAGATTATAGGAAGCCTGTTGTAAAGAATGCTCATTATTACAAGGTGAAGCTCGCATTGGCGGAACAAAAGGAAGCTGGAGAAGCTTTATTTGTTGAAGATGACTATTGATTGGGTCGTTCTGATGATGAAAGCGAATTTGATGGTGTTGATGCTTTCATGGGATACCACTCTCCTACTGAAGAAGAAAAGACAACGTTGTGTCAGGTATGTGAACCTATCTATCAAGATCTTTATAACCAAATGCAACCTCTTGTTGAACGGATAGATTCCCATAAGGCCACTTCTATGCTTGAGATTAAATCTCTATCTGAAAAGCTAGATGTTCAAAAGTGAATAACTGAGAAACACAAGTCTGAAAATGCTAATTTAAAAGACAAATGCAAAAATCTTTCAAAAGCACCTAAGGACTTGAGGGCCAAAATATCTGAACTACAATCACAACTATATCAGTGTGAGAATGAGAAAGCAAAAACTGTTTATCAATACTCTGCTCTTCAAATTCAACACAAGGAGTTTGTTAATAAAATTATTCATCTTGAAACCAAATTCCACAAACGAGGTCAAACTGATCAGACCATCCACATGAATAAACCCAAGGAGTTCACTTATTTTAACAAGGAATGGGGAATCGGATACGATAACCCACATTACTTGAAAAGGGTATATTCAAAAGACCTACACTGTATGATTTTGGCTGTCTTGGAATAGACAAAAAGTATCCAGAATATGGGATCAGATGGACTGGTCCTCTTGAACCTGAAAAGGAAGAGGAAACTGAGGAATATAAGCAAAAACACACGTAAAAATGCAACTTCCTTTTTGTTATGAGGCTTTGAACTATTATTATGAGAAAAATAAAAAGAAGTACCTCTCGAATGCCTACTTTAATTGCTAGAAAGTTGTAACGCCCAAGGATTCCTCCAAAAAGGATGAGGTCCAAGCAACCGAACCCAAGACTGAGACGGATGAGTTCAAACTCTATGTTCCCCCTCTCGTCTTGGAAGCAAAGATAGTCGAGTTAGAGGAGTCACTCGAGAAGGAAAGGTCAAGTTTTCAAAAGGAAAAGAAAACGCTAATCACGAAACTTGAGAATCCAAAATCCGTAAAAGCCGAAGCTGTGTCTGATGAGGGACAGGAAATCCTTCGGTGTGAAATCGATTGACCTACTCCAAAATGAAAAGCAGATTTCACCCGAACGTTCCTCCAACTCATCTGATACCTCTTCATGTAAAGCTTTCATTGGAAAAATCTTTTCTACTCAAGACGGTGAAAAGTCTCAAGATAAGAGTGTTTTAAGGAATTTAAACTCTGATTTTTTCCTAGCTTCCGCACCGAATTCCCCGAAACACACAAGCACAAAGTGTTCCTTGCCTTCCTCGACCGATCCAAATCCTGTAATTCCGGATGTTGATTTTTCAGAATTTATGAATTTCGAGGGTAATTCTGATGAAGAGTTTGAATTGTTCCCCTTCAACAAACCTCTTCCAAGCCATACTGACTTTCTTTCGCCAGTAGTTAATCGACTGATCAATTTTCAAAAGGGTGGATGTTCCAAAGCAAAGACCCCAACTGTAATTACGATTTCTAAAACTAAGTCAGATTCTCAAAAACAATCACAGCCGAGGCAAAAGACCGATCGATCGACTGCCAAAAAACCTGCTTCCTCAAAATCCACTGACCATGCTGTCAATGTTGTTTCAGATAAAACCGGTCGAGCTAAACAAGACAAACCAAAGTGGCTAGCTAAGGAATCTATCGAGAAAGAGGCGTCAAAGGCATTTAATACTGTTTTTTATGCTAGACTGAACATGCATGATTGTGCTTTGAACCATAAGAATGATTTTGTTGAACGATATGTTAATTTTCCAATTAAACTCTATTCTATTCAACAATTTATTCAGTTATCGCATGTTGTGTTGTTCTAGTTGTGGTTGAAATGACTTCGATGATATTAAGAATTCACCTTATTGGTTTGGTTCGTATCATGTTTTTAACTCTAAACCAACTAGCAAACCCCGTAAAAACAAAAAGAAATATAAATCTAAACGGGGTCCCCAATCAGAGGTTAAACCCAAACAATAAAGGAAACCCATTTCAAAATTGGTTCCTCCTACTAAGGGTAAACCTACACCCAAGAGGCAACCTGCATCAAAACAGGTTCCTCCGAAAGGTGTAAAACCTAACCCTCCAAGACCCATTTTAATATGGGTACCTAAAGTCCGCTAAACTTGTTTTTGCAGGACGGTCAAGTGTGGTACTTAGATTCTGGATGCTCCAAGCACATGGCCGGAAGGAGGGAGCTTCTCACGAACTACAAGGAACAATATTGTGGAGACGTGAGATTTAGGAAAGATGACAAGGCGCCGATTTTGGGAAAGACAAGATCACCATCAAGAAAGTCTCATACGTCGCGGGATTGGGACACAACCTGTTCAGTATCGGCCAATTCTGCGACAAAGATCTCGAGGTCAGATTCAAAGCCAAAAGGTGTAGCATTCTCACCGATGACGGAACAGAGCTACTGGTTGGAAAGCGAAAGACCAACCTATACACCATCGACCTCGCAGCCCTGAAGACCGATAATTCTGTCTGCCTGATGTCAAAGGCCAATTCCAAACAAGCGTAGATTTGGCATCGACGTCTCTCGCACCTGAATTTCAAGAGTATCAACAAACTCGTGCTGGGCGGACACGTGAAAGGCATGCCCGACCTTCAATTCGTGAAGGACCGAGTCTGCGGGGCATGTAAAATGGGAAAGATGAAGCGAGCAACGCACAAGCCAAACGCGGCTCCGAGCACGTCACGGTCCCTCAAACTTATCCATATGCATTTGTGTGGACCGATGCGTGTTCAGAGAATCAACAAACGCAAGTACATCCTGGTAATGGTGGATGATTTCTCACGCTACACATGGGTCAAGTTCCTACGCTCGAAGGACGAAACTCCGTAGCTGATCATCAACCATCTGAAGACCATACAACTGAACCTTCAACAACATGTTCAGTCTATCGGGACCAACAACGGGACGGAGTTCAAAAATTGAATAGTGAATGAATACCTGACTTCAGTCGGTATCTCACAAACCTTCTCGGCCGCATGCACTGCTCAACAAAACAAAGTGGTGGAAAGACGCAACCGTACCCTCGTCGAAGCAGCTCGCATGATGCTTTCTCAATCTAAACTGCCATTATTTCTCTAGGCCGAAGCGGTGTCTAGTGCATGTTACACGCAAACTGCTCCATTATCAACAAGCGGTTCAATAAGAGGCCGTACGAGATCATGAACAACCGTGTTCCGAACATCAAGTACTTCTATGTGTTCGCATGCACGTGCTATGTCGTCAACGACAAAGATGATCTCGGCAAATTCAGCCTGAAGGCGAACGAAGGAGTTTTCATAGGATACTCCATGTAGGCTAAGGCGTATCGCGTTTACAACAAACAGACTAAAACCGTTACTGAGAGTGTAAATGTGACATTCGATGAAGCCGCATATTTGGCTTCTGAACACATAAGTTCAGAACCCGGTTTAACTGATGTGCTAGCTTTAGAGCTTCCACGTTCGGGATCTGCACAAATAGCAGTAAATCTGAATCACGCATCTTCGTCAAATGCTGATCTTTCAGATTTAGATTTACTGTTTCAATATTTTTATGATGATATTCTTAACATTTCTACCCCTCGTGTCTCAGCGCAACCAAGACTTGAAGCTGCTCAAATCGAGGACTCGGTGAATCTCTCTGGTCTGCCGCCCTCGACTCGATGAGACACCTCAACCATCATCCCCAACATTAACTGATACTACCATCCTCTCAGATGAACCAATACTAAACCCGAAGATTGCTCCTCAAGATTCGTCATCTGCTACAATCAATGATCAACCTCTACATTCCTCGGAACCAGAAGTTGCTCAACCTTCGACGACTCCTCCCCCGTCTCCTCCAAGAAACGAACCCGCTATACTTGAAGCTGTTCAAGACATTTCAACTGGTGATTACGTGGATCCGGACACCTCACACTCCACTTAGCAGTTGCTTCCACACACCACGAAATAGACAATAGCTCATCCCTTACACCAGATCATCGGTGATCCCTTACTATAGTCCAAACCTGAGGCGCATCGGCCAATTTCTGCCTCTTCTCCGGATTCTTGAGTAAGATCGAGCCTACAACCGTCCGCGAAGCACTCGAAGATCCGGAATGGGTCATCGCCATGCAAGAGGAGCTCAACAAATTCGAGGCCCCCAAAATATGGCGACTTATCCCACGTCCATCTCACAAGACGGTGATCGACACTAGGTGGATCTTCAAGAACAAGAAGGACGAGGACAACATCATAGTACAAAACAAGGTGCGTCTCGTGGCCAAGGGATACCGTCAACAAGAAGGGATAGATCTTCTTCTGAAGAGGGTATGGGTTGGGGTTTTTCTGTGGTGTTTGTAGTTTGGGAGGGAAGATCTTCTTCTGAAGAGGATGACAGATGTTGAACATCTTCTCCAAATATTGTAGGGAATTCCACATGGGTGGGTGTTTTCTCTGTGGTATTTTGAGCTTCTGTTCCTCCGGGTTGTTGGTTTGTTGGACTTTCTTCCAAGATGATTACCACAGGGGTGGTTGTTTCCTCTGTGGTTTGATTTGCAGTTTCTGGTTCATTTGTTTCCTTTGCAGTTGATTCCACAGAGATGGTTGTTGTCTCTGTGGTCTGTTGAGTTTGTTGTTGTTGGGTTTGTTTTGGAGGGACGTGGCTGATGGGTTCTGCGGCTATTGGAGGACTTGTGAGTCCTCTGTTCGTTGTTTTCTCCCTTGGATTCTCCCCCTCAGGATGATCTGATGGACCAGGGTGGTCATCATCAGAGTCATCCTGACCCTTACTCCAAGTACCTTCTGCTCTGCAGGAAGCTTCGGGTTTCTTTGGTATTTCTACTCCTGTGGATATCAGTTTCGCGCATACATCGTCACAGAGGCCAAGTAGAGTTGCAAGCTCTGCTTCTGTGTTGAAGCGCATTCTGCCTACACTTGCTCTGAATTCTTTAAAATAGTTGGCATTTGCAGTAGTGAAGGAGAGAATGACTTATGTGACCTGTTTTATCAGATTCTCCCCGAGCTCTGTAAGCTGTGCTCTTGTCATGTAGTCTTTAGGTTGCATCAGCATAGAGTTGCGCATTGCTTCTTCTTGTACCTGTTGCAGGGCCTTCTGTAGTTCTGCAGGTGTAATGCCCTTTGCGTTGTTGGATTGTGTGTTCAATTGTTCAAGGAATTTTTTGACTGATTCCTTGAACTCAGAAGTTGTGATGTTGGCGGCAGAAGTGGTAGTTTTATCGGCAAAAGACTTTATCTGGGAAATGGCAGATTGCACCTCTGTGGACAGGTTGTCCATTTTGGTGTTCAGATTTTTTAATGCCGTTGATGTTGTTTCTACAAAAGATGTGAAAGAGCTTTTCAACTCTTCCATGGTTTGGTTCACAGAGGTGACAAGGGTTTGAACTTATCCCTTGATACTTGTGATCCTGTGGTAACCTCTGGAGGAACACATTCGTCTCCAGAGTGAGTCCCTGTTCCTGGGACACCTTCGTTCACCCTTGTTTGTACGTTGGGGGTGGAAGGATTTCCTTCTGATCTTCGAGAAGAAACAAGAGTTTCAATCTCTATAGAAGTTCTGCGAAGAACAGTGTCCAAATCCACTCCAGAGGTGGGTATCGGAATGTTCTTCTGTTGACTAGGAAACTTGTCTAGAGTTTCTTCGTCTCTGTGCTCACTACTTCTCTCTGAAAGAAGTGTTGGCCCTAAGTTGTGCGTGGCAGAGGAAACGAATTCCTCTGTAGGGTTTTCTGGTGTGATCTGGGGCGATGGATCACGAACTATAGGTGAATCTCTCTGAGGAGACTCCCTAGAAATGGATTCCCAGGTTCTGTGGGCGCAGAGGTTGAAAGAATAACCTATGGTTGGATGGTTTGGGTTGGGATCGAGCTGTGCTGCTCTGTTTCAATAACTCCTTCTGCAGCTAGACCTGCGGAGTTAGAAGTGTGGGTTGCACTGGGAAAGGGTGAGGGATGTGTGCCTTCTACAACTTCGACATCTTTTTCTTTTTCCTTTTCTTTTCCACTCATCCTGTCGAACTCCTCTGTAACCTCTGTTAAATCCCACTCAAAAGTTGCTTGTTGCTGATTCCTTTCCCTAATGGCCTCTTCTGATATATCGATCTCTTCTATGTCTTCTTCAGAAGCTGGGCTAGGACTCCTTCTGTGAACGTCCAATCCCTGTTGGATGAAGGGATTCTGTAAGATGTTTGGAGTTTCAGCTTGATGATCTCTGGGGGTTTGATCAGCCTCTTGCAGATTTGTGTCAACACTAGAGATTGAGAAGTCTTGTTCTTCTGTGGTGTGGTGGTCAAGTGGTGGTGCATTCTACCCAGCGGTATTTAGGGTGTTTGCAATGTTAGGGTGTAGAAGGAAATCGTCTAAACTTCCTTGATGAGCAAAACGATCTGGGGATTGATATGGTGATTGGTATCCGTCTGCTGCAACTTCTTCTTCTGCAGTTTCCTCTACCCGGGTCTCTGCAACCTCTTGTTCAACTACCTCTGCAGCTGCCTCTTCTACGATCGTTACCAACTTCTTTTTGGTCTTCCTCTTCTTGGGTTTTGGGGCCCTTTCCTCTGTGGGTTTTGATTTCCTCTTCTTTTGTTTGGGAGGAGAGGGAGGAGCAGAGGAGCCAACCTCTGTGGCATGAGGAGTTGAAAGGTGAGCTTTTGTAATTTTTGTAGAGGTGCCTTCTGCAGTTTTCCTCTTCGTTGATTTTGGGGTGGAAGCAGAGACTTTTGAAGACTTCTGGCTTGTGAGTTTGGCTCGTTTGGCTATAAAACTTAGTTGGATTGCCATATGTTTAGCCAACTTCTGCTCCTTTTCTTCTGTAGAGAGGGGTTCTGCAACTATAGATTCTAGGGGAACACCTAAACGCGGGGGTGTCATAGATCTCGGTTTTGGAGTGTTATGATCGCGTATATACTATTTCTTAAAGGATTTTATCTTTGCATAGCTCAGAAGCTTCTTTGGCAGAGGTCTGCAGTGGGAGTAGCCATCTATATGATCAGTGGGGACGTTTTTGTTCATAGGGAACTGTTTGGAAATTGACCCTTCCATTGGCCAGTTTTGCATCATCAGCAGAGGTTCGAAAAGGACTCCCAAGATCCGTTAAAATTGCAGAGGTGGTAAATACCTAGGATCCTGCTCTTTTGCCTTTTGGATGTTGTTCTTCCTATCGATTGTATTTACGATTTCCTGCAGCATGATGGCTGAGTAATCGAGAGGAAGATCATAGTACACCCCGTACATGATGGCTAAAATCTAATGTGAGCTCTGGTCAATGTTGCCTATCTTCCCTGTTAGGCATCTGTTCAATATTGAAAACAAAGTGTTCCACAGAGGTGGTAATCTGCCTCTGCGGAAATCATTCATCTTCCTTAGTTGGGTGTTGTTCGTCGTCTGTTGGTTGTTCTGCATATGATTTGAGTCCAAGAAGACCCCTTGTTGGTAGATTGAACTCCAGAGAAAACATTGTTCTGTTGAATTTGAGTTCTAGATGCTCTGAGTTGTCTGGCTTTGAGATGTACCCTTTGATCAGAGAATCATCTTTATCATATTTGCAGCTCTGCCAAAATTGGTTCAAATATCTAACAGGTATTTTCTTTGGGGTTCTGGAGAGTAAAGGGAAGAGAAAATGGTTTTCTATTATGTTTAGAAGAAGGGCATGGGCTTCGCCGAATGCAGTGGTTGAGGGGACCAAATAGCTGTTGGTTGATTTGATGGGTAGTACTCTTTCAAAATGTTCCTTTGCTGTAAAGTTTTGGAGATTGGTGGTCGGAGCAAAGTCTGCTGAGTCGCCGGAATCTTCCTGTTCGGCATTTCTGGCAAGGTGGGGGTTTTCTGAGTGTTCAGAATGAGTAGGGGAATGTTCTGGTGAGGTCGTCGGAGACTGTGTAGGAGAGATTGCTCGAGAAGATGAAGACATTTGATGATGAGAGTAAGATATTTGCAGGTTTTGCAAGGTTTCGCCGGAGAAGAATGAGGATTTGTAAAGTTTTTATGAGAGGGATTGCTTGGGTTTTATAGATGGGTAAAAAGATAGAATTTGAAAGGGTAAATATTTTTGGCAATGGATAATTATTTGGAATCCGTACTCGAGTTAGAACGGGGTTCAACTTTCCATAAAAACGTGCTATGTACGCCCCAATGGAAATGAGACACGTAGGCCAGTGTCAGAGGATGACAGGACGTCGTGTGCGGCCCATTAATGCTAGGCGCGTGGGATTGTTCTTAGCCACAGAAAGTTCACTCTCAGTAAAAATAGCCGTTACTGACTACAGAAATGCCAAAAAAAATTCACAGAGGCTCTGTGGTTTACAGAAGATCTGTGATTTTTTGAAAATCGTTGATGTTCACCCTTTTCTCATATATCTCATTGTTAGCATGACTGTAGGTTCCATTTTGACCAAAACATTTGTAAAAGCATTGGAGAGGATTACAAGGATTTTAGTGAAGAAATTTCATTCACAGAGGTTTTGAGGCTCTGTAGGAACTTGTAGAAGCTCTGTCAGGGCCAGCAGAAGCTCTATGAGTGTAAATTTCTTATAACTAAAAATCGATTAATAATTTTAATCATCCATGTTTTGATTTGCATTAACAAATGTTTTTCGGACATATTTGAAAGTTGGTGTCCGAGAAAACTGTTTTGGAAAAAGTTTTGTGCGAGAGGGTCATGATTTGTGTTTTTGTTTGTAGAGAAGTGTTCTGGCAGAGCTTCTGTTGAGCTCAGCAGAAGCTCTACAACATCAAATTTCTCATAACCCAAGAATTTTTAAAAGTTTTGAAAAATTTTGTTTTTGAAATGTTATTCCCAGTATATTTAGGACGTATTTGACAATTGTTGTCCCATAAAACTGTTTTCAAAAATCTTTTGTACGACATACCTTTTGTTTAATCTATTCTCTGCAGTGATGTCTGACTTCTGATGATATTGACACTCTTCTTTGGCTACCCCTTGAGATATCAACCTCTTTGTAGATCAAGTTACTTTCCTTCTGCTCCCCCTTGACCTATGCTTGGATCAAAATAGGATAAGTTCGGCATAGTACATAGGTCATGTTCATCAGAGGTTCTGTAGGGGTTGTCAGAGGTTCTGAGCAAACCCACAGAAGCTCTGTGATATTTAAGAACTAAGATTTGAGAATGTTAGGACACTGAAGTTGTCCTTTATAATAGAAAGTTTTGTAAAGCAATAGCTGTGTTAAAGGGCTTATGCTTAATTGTTGTAGCAAGTGATGAAGACTATAAATAGGTCTTTACTTGTAGTTTGTAAGAAGTGAATTCATTAATACAAGATGTAGATCTCTAATCACTTTGTGTTCTCTCTAGGTTAGATTTCCTTTTCAATAATGTTCTTCATCATCTTGTTACACAATACTTGGATTGTATGAAGATCATGGACCTAACAAGAGAATTTACATATAGAAAGAAGCCAAGTAATAAATAAAGCAATATATTTATACACATATTTATATAAGAAAAACTATACTTACAGAGGATTTTTACGTCATATTGATCATTCCTAACTTACCCACCAAGAAATTGAATCTTTTCTCGTCTAAGGCTTTGGTGAATAAGTCCGCAAGTTGGTATTCTATGGGCACGAAATGCATCTCGATTGTACCGTGTTCAACATGATGTTTCAAGAAGTGGTACCTTATATCGATATGCTTGGTTTTTGAATGTTGCACAGGATTGGAAGAGACGGCAATGGCACTTTTGGAATCACAGAAGATGGGTATCTTGAAAAGGATGTGGCCGTAGTCTTTTCGCTGAGTCTTCATCCACAGAACCTGAGAACAACAGCTAGTAGCAGCAACATATTCAGCTTCTGCCGTAGATGTTGACACACAATTCTGCTTCTTGGAGGTCCAACTGACTAGCTTACCACCTAGGGATTGACAACTCCCAGAGGTACTCTTTCTGTCGAGCATGCATCCTCCATAGTCTGAATCTGTATAAGCTTTAAGACAAAAGCCAGAGTTCTGTGGATACCAGAGACCAAGATTTTTGGTCCCCTTTAGGTATCTAAAGATTCTTTTAACAACATCATAATGTGATTTCTTAGGATTAGCTTGATAACGTGCACAAAGACATGTGGCATACATAATATCAGGTCTGCTAGCAGTTAAGTATAACAGAGATCCAATCATTCCTCTGTAGAGAGTGCTTTCTACAGAGATGCCATCTGGATCTATGAATAACTTATTTCCAGTGGCCATTGGAGTTTTCATTACAGAGGTATCAGAAAGGCTATACTTTGAAAGAATGTCAGAGACATATTTAGCCTGATTTAAAAAAATTCCCTCTGAAGATTGTTTGACTTGGAGTCCGAGGAAGAATGTTAATTCTCCCATCATACTCATTTCAAACTCGCTTTGCATGAGTTTTTCAAACCTTTTGCACTCTTCTGTATTAGAAGACCCAAATATTATGTCGTCCACATAGATTTGTACAAGCATTATTTCACTATTTTTACGATTATAGAATAAGGCAGTATCTGTTGTACCTCTATTGTAGCCATTGTCTAGAAGAAAGGTAGAAAGTCGTTCGTACCATGCTCTTGGAGCCTGTTTCAGTCCGTACAGAGCCTTTTCAAGATAGTACACATGTCTTGGGAACTTTAAACTTTCAAACCCTAGAGGTTGATTTACGTAAACTTCTTCTTGGATTTCACCATTGAGAAAAGCTGATTTTACGTCCACCTGATAGACTTTAAAACCTCTGTGGGCTGCGAAGGCTAAGAATATTCTTATTGCTTCGAGCCGTGCGACAGGGGCAAAGTCTCATCGTAGTCTATGCCTTCTTCTTGTCTATATCCCTTGGCCACTAATCGTGCTTTATTTCTGATGACCACCCCATCTTCATCCTTCTTATTTCTGTAGACCCACTTAGTCCCAATGGCTTGTTTCCCCCGTGACAGAGGTACTAGAGTCCAGACTTTGTTGCGCTCAAACTGCAGAAGCTCATCTTGCATGGCGTCTACCCAGTTTGGGTCATCAAGGGCTTCAGAAATCTTCTTTGGCTCTATCACATTAATAAAGTTCGTAAAGAAACAAAAATTAGCAGTGGCAGACCTTGTTTTTACCATGTCAGAAGGTTCTCCAATTATTTGACTTGGAGGATGGCTTTTTGTCCACTTAGTTGTGCGTGGAAGATGGTCACCAATGTCATCAACTTGTTCTTCAGAGGCCTCTTGACGTTCTTCTTCTGGTGTAGCCTCTGTCGTTGTGCGTGCCTTTGTAGTTGATTCTACAGTTTGTGGAATGATTGGTATGAGTGGTGGTGGAGTTTGTTCCTCTATAGGCGTATAGACTTGGTCCTCTATATCCTCTGTTATTGGTTCCTCTGTGGATTGTGGAGTTTGTTCCTCAGCAGCTTCTGTGGTCGTTTTTCTTTGAGTTTCATCTTCTGTAGATTCTTCCTCAGCATTTGTATCTGTAGCATTTACAAAAGAAGATGAAGCATTATTTGGACCAGTTAGAGTCATACCTGTAGGATTTTGACCGACAGAGGATGGTTCTGCAGAAGCTCTGATCGTTCCAACAGAAGGATCAATGTCGTCGTGGAACATCTCTAAAAATAGAAGATTTAAGTCTTCTTTTGCTTGTGAGATGCCAGAGGATTCCCCTTTAAGTCCGAGTTCTGAACTGATTTGCTCAAAAGTGTTCTGGAATGAATCATCAAAAGAAACATTGATGCTTTCTACGATCTTGCGAGATTTTGTAAGGAATACTCTGTAGCCTCTGGAAGTGGCAGAGTATCCAATGAATTTTCCTTCGTCTGCTTTTGCCTCAAAATTTCCTCTGGAATCTCTGTCGTTTAAGACAAAGCATTTACATCCAAATACATGGAAGAACTTGATGTTTGGCCGCCTCGTGTTGATCAGTTCGTAAGGAGTCTTGATGTGTCTTTTCACAATGGTTGAACGATTCTGTGTATAACAAGCGGTAGAAATCGCTTCTGCCCAAAAGTTCATCGGTAATCCGCATGCTGATAGCATAGTTCTTGCTGCTTCTACGAGCGTTCGATTCTTTTTTTCGACTACGTCGTTCTGCTGTGGAGTACGTGCGGCAGAGAAGTTCTGTGATATTCCTTCTGTAGAAAGATAGGCTTCAATGACAGAGTTTTTAAATTCTGTGCCATTGTCACTTGTTAACTTCTGTATTCTGCAGTCATAAAAAACTTGGATTCTTTTCATTAGATTAATCATAATGATTGGAACATCTGATTTCTTTCGGACAAATTCAACCCATGAGAAACGCGAATACTCATCAACTAAGATAAGTATGTATTTCTTGCCACCTAGGCTCTGTATGGCAATGGGACCGCAGAGGTCGACATGAAGCATGTACAGAGGCCTAGTGCAAGACACATCTGTTTTGGCTTTATGGGAAGCTCTTCTGAGTTTTCCCATCTCACGGGCAGAACATAAATGATCTTTATTAAATTTAACATTAGGCAAACCTTTAACTAGATCAAGTTTGACCAGTTTATCCATGGTGTGAAAGTTCAAGTGACAGAACCTGTTATGCCATAACCAGGCTTCCTCACTTTTGCAGGCTACAAGGCAAACTTTGTCCTTGTTCTTGACTCTGAAATTCATTAGATACATATCACCTCTTCTTTCGGCTCGCAGAAGTTCCATTCCTGTGTCTTCACTTTGCAGAGAGCAGAAAGTTCTTTTGAATAACACATTGAATCCTGTATCACAAAGTTGACTTACATTGAGTAGGTTGTGTTTAAGGCCATCCACATATGCAACTTTGTATACAGAAACATCTTCCTTCTTTATGACTCCATAGCCTTTGATGTGTCCCTTCTTGTCGTCTCCAAAAATTACAGATCCACCGTCGAGTGTTTCTTTGTACGTGGATAGTGAACTTCTGTTGCCGGTCATGTGCCTCGAGCATCCGAAGTCTATATACCAGATTGGCACAGACCGCTTCTGCAAGACAATCATTGAGATTTAGGTACCCATATCCACATGGGTCCAATATTGTTAGAATTTTTCAAGTTTGCCTTAACATTCTTGAAATACATTTTCTCTTTTGTAGAAGAATCAGATTGTTTCTTTGTGGGATTTGACTTTTGAATTTGAGTAGAAAGTAAACAATTTTGACTAGAGAAGTGATTATTTAATTTAAACATAAGATCAAAGCAATGACAATATTGAATATGAGACATGATTTGCTTAAACTTTTCATTGAATTTATTGAACTGAGCCACAGAGACATTACATTCTTTCTTAACATTAGATTTCCTATTACAAGAAGATCTATGAATACTATAATGTTGATTGCAAAAGCTTTGTTTAGTTCCTGCCTTCTGTGAGTCTCTTCTGTGGTGAACATCTTTCTTCACTGTCACAGAGAAAAAAGATTTGTTAACTTTAGGCCATTTTCCCTTTTGTTGCCAAGTGGGATTTTCATTTATTTGCCTCAAAGGTTTTGAAGATTTTGAACTTTTTGAATCTACAGAGGTCTTTTTTAACATATCAAGCTCAGCAGAGGTTTTGACATGTAAATACAGGTTTAGAAAATCTGGGCAGATAGGTATCTCTGTGATTTTCTCTTTTGTAGAAATAGTTCTGTTAAGAACTTCAGAGGAGAATTTAATATCCTCTGTGTCATAGTGAACTATCCCTGATGCAACATCAGTCTCTGAGTTGTCAAAAGATGAATCGTACGAGCTTTCTTCCTCTGTTGAGTCATCTCTTTCGACAAAGGCTGGATTTTCCGAGCATGTATCGTACGAGCTTTCTTCCTCTGTAGAATAACTTTCATAGATAGCAGAAGTTTCTGATAAGATCTTTTCAGCGAGAATTTTATCTACAGAAGATGTACAGAAGTTTTCTAAAACGTTTGTTTTCCAAACTTCCAAAATTTCCTCTTCAAGTGTTTCTTTAAGTTTTTCTTCTGAAAAGGTGGGTTTAAACTCAGGAGCTTCTGTCGATAATTTATTTTCGACATTTATCATACAGACAAAAGCAACCTGCGTTTGAGTCTCTGGTTTACCAAACTTGAAGATACCAATCTGATCTTGTGTTTTCAGATATTTCTTTGGTTTGATACCTCTATTGATAGAGGTTGAAGATGATGAATCTGTGTTTTCAAACCACACATTGATCATCTTCCTATGCTTCCTCAAGTAAGGTTCCACAGAGATTTTCGCCCTTTTACTTACAGAGATTAGGTTTGGAAAATCTGGTTTGTTCATTTTTCCTATCACAAACAGAGAAGACAAAGGTTTAATTCGTTTGCCTTCAACACCTAGGGTAATATCATCATACCCTATACCCCGTCTTCCTATTTGTGACTTTACTTTTTCATAAACCTTCTGTGCATCTTTATAGTTTTTGAGTAAAACTTCTCTTCTGAGTAGATCTTGCCAAAGTACCTCTCTTTCTCTTTAATAGTATTCCTTTAGAGCTCTTATGTCAGTAGTTTCACTTTTAGAAACTGAAAGTTCCTTTGTTTTGATTTTTAGATCAGAGGTTAATTCATAAATTTGTTTCTTTAAAGGATCTAGATTTTTGTTCCAATTCTTTTCTATTCTCTCCTTTCCTTCAAAGATTTTGGCTTTTTCTTGAGTGAGAATCCGTACTTCTCTCTATTAAAGGTGAGTTTTTTCTGAATGCCTTCATTTAACTCTTTTAGTTCAGTCAGTTCAATGTTAAGTTTAAGTAAATCATCATCTACAGAATTAGTACTTGAGGATGAGTTTGAAGTGGATACCTCATTGTCAGTGCTGGAGTCGACTTCTGCCATGCCACAGAATAGGGCATTGGTGGTGTATTCATCATCAGAGGTAGAGTCTGACTCGAAGTCCTCTTTGTTCGCCTCAGAATGCCCTTTGTTCGCCATTAAGGATTTTTGTGCATAATATTCAGCCTTCTTTTTGTAAAAAGCTGAGTCCTTCTGTGGGCAATTTGGTCTGCTTCTGCACTCATTTGCGAAATGGCCTGGCTTCCCGCAGTTGAAACAGCCTTGGGAAGTGTTTCCAGTGCGATCGTCGGACTTCTGTCAGTCTCCATCTTTCTCCGATCGGCATTCGTTTGCGTAATGACCAGGGTTGCCACATTTGTAGCATTCTTGTTGTGTGTGGCTTACCTTGTCATCTGATCTATGTTGGTTATTACTTATGTAGTTTCTATCACTTGACCTCTGTCGGTCACTTCTATCGTCTGACCTCTATCGGTCACTCGATTCTTCTCTTCTTCCGTCATCTCTTCTGTCACCTTGGTTGTCTCTTTCATATCGATCATTTCCAGAACCCTTTCGATTTCCTCTGAACTCTATTGTCAATAGAGCTAAGGATTTAGCTAATGATGCAAGAGTTATCTCTTCTTCTCCATGTTCGTCTTCTTCACTATCAACCATTACTATCTTCTTCTTCTCCTTTTTCTTCTCCTCGGTGGCTCTCTCATTTCTTGGTCTCTCTGCAGCCTCTGTAGATTTACTAACCAATGTGTATGGTGCAATGGTTAGTGTTTTAGCCTGTGCTATTTGAGGCTCTTGTGCGGCTAGTGTTCCATAGAGATCAGAGAGTGTCCAGGAGTCTAGATCTTGATTTGTTTGTAAGGACATAGACAGGTGGAGCCATTCATCATTCAGGCTCTTTAGAAACATGACATTATTTTCTTCTGAGGTTCTGTGAATGCCAGACTTTCTACATTTGTTTATGAGAGAGTTGAACCTGTCGTACGTCGTTTGCAGAGATTCTGTTGCAGAGGCTCTGAAAGCATGATATTCATTTATGTATTGTGCCCTTCAGTTTTTCTGAGTTTTATCACCCCCTTCCAACTGTCTTTCTAACTCTTTCCAAAGATCGTGCGCTGTTTCGCATGCATATAAGGATTGAAAAAGTTCGTTGGGGATAGCCATGATCAATATCCTTTTTCTTTTCTGTGCAACTTCATCTTCTACCTTATCTTCATTTGACCATTCTCCTTTTGGCTTCGGTTTTTGATGTTCAGGGATTTCAGGAGATTCAGCAGTAGCTGGTACTCGTGGTACTACTATCATGGGAATAGGAGGAAGGTTGTAAATATATTGTACTAGATTTTTTTCAGTACCCTCAAAGAAATGGACCATTCTTATTTTCCATTGAGGATACTCATCTCGAAGGAGAGTAGGAGGCTTGGTGAGTGAACCAGCAGTAAAGAAGTTATTTGTATTTGTCATTGAAAGAGTTTTGAAGGTTCTGAAAAGATAATATGACGAAAAAGTATGAGTTTGATGATCTGGAAGGTTTTCTGGGTTTGAACAGTTCCCAGATTACACTTTAATGGAGTTTTAACCTGGAAATGAAGAATAGGTTAAAATAGAATGATGTCTATCACAAATCTTGTAACAAAGAGGATCACTTGATATTAAACATCAAGGAAGGCTCTGATACCAATTCTTGGTTCCAGTTTTGCTTAGACAAGATTTACTGATCTATTAGTTCGAGTTATTTGTTTGATGCGGAAGCGTATTTGATGAACTAATAGAAAAGATTGATAGATTCAGAACACAATATAGAGAAACAGTAATAAGAACAAGTGTTTATCTCAAAGATCACTGTTTCAATATCAAGAACACCAAGAACAGATTAATAACTGTTTTGTGTAAAGCTTAAACAGATTTGACAATATAAAGCATAAGCATGAAACAGATTCTTGTATGTTTCTTGATGGTTTTTGTGAAATGTGTATTGAAAACTTGTTAGGAAGAACTCAACATGAGTCTTCCTTTTATACTACTCTAGAAGACCATAAAGCATGAGCTACTGCTGCTTCGACGGCATGAATAGTAGACCGTATGGTATGAACAGTAGAACGGATTGTGTGAGCAGTTGTTCATGCAGTATTGCATTTAATGGAGCAGACGTATGTGGTGTATTGCATTAAATGGAGCAGACGTCTATGTTTGTACTAAGCCCTATTGGGTCCACTCAGAGTTTGACACGTGTTGAAGTTGGACAGGGCACACTTCCATGCAAGTTGATGAACGGATCCAATAACAGTAGCAAGATATAAGATATCTTCCAAGTCTTCAGCTAGAACCACAGAGGCTCTGTAAGAGGTTACAGAGGTTCTGAGGTTTTGTCTTCTGTAGAGCAGTCTTCACAGGGTTCTGAGTCTGATCTTCTTTGTGCGTATAACAGAGGTTCTGTAATCACCTTTGTTACTTCTGTAGCTTTCAGAACTTGATCTTTTGGAAACGGCAGAGCCTCTGAAAGAGGCTTTCTTCACTTAGCCTATTTTTCACTACTTCTAAATACTTCTCCGATTGGGAAGATTGAAGCTAACAATACTCATCTCGAAGGAGAGTAGGAGGTTTGGTTAGTGAACCAGCAGTGAAAAAGTTATTTGTGTTTGTCATTTAGAGTTTCGAAGGTTCTAAAAAGGTAATATGACGAAAGAGTATTGAGTCTGATGATCTGGAGGGTTTTCTGGGTGTTAACAGTTCCTAGAGTGTACTTTTAATGGAGTTTTAACCAAACAAAAATTTCAACTAAATGAAGAACAGGTTAAAACAGAATGATGTCTATCACAAATCTTGTAACAAAGAGGATAACTTGATATTGAAAATCAAGGAAGGCTCTGATACCAATTGTTGGATCCCAGATTCGTTTAGACAAGATTAACAGATCTATTAGTTCGAGTTTATGTTTGATGCGGAAGCGTGTTTAGAGAACTAACAGATATGTTTGATAGACTTTATATCACACAGTATAAAGAAACAGTATTTAAGAACAAAATGATATCTTGAAGATTACTGTCTTTCGATATATATTAAGAACACCAAGAACAGATTAAGAACTGTTGGGTGTGTGTGTGAGAGTGCAATACTTAAACAGGTTTGACGATTTAAAGCATAAGTATTCAACTCAGATTGTTAAGAAAGATCTCAACAAGAGACTTCCTTTTATACTACTCTAGGAGACCATAAAGTATGAGCTACTGTAGAACGGACGACATGAATAGTAGAACGGATGGCATGAGCAGTTGTCCATGCTATATTGCATTTAATGGTTCAGACGTACGTGTTGTATTGCATTAAATAGAACAGACGTTTATGTTGTACTAAGCCCTATTGAATCCATTCAGAGCTTGACACGTGTTTAGGTTTGACAGGGCACGCTTCCATGCAAGTTGACGAACGGATCCAGTAACAGTAGCAAGATATAAAATATCTTCCAAGTCTTCATCGTAAACCACAGAGGCTCTGTAAAAGGTTACAGAGGTTCTGAGGTTTGGTCTTCTGTTGAGCAGTCTTCACCTGGTTCCGAGTCATTGGTCTTCTATCGAGAGTATCACAGACGTTCTGTTTTCCTCTGTAACTTCTGTAGCTTTCTGACCTTGATCTTTCGGAAGTGGCAGAGCCTCTGTAAGACGCTTTCTTCACTTAGCCTATTTTTCACTACTTCTGGATACTTCTATGATTAGGAAGATTGAAGCTAACAGCTGAGGATGTGGAATCCGAATCCATTGAATCCGATACGGATCGTGCGTTACGGATATCATTAGTATAACCCCGTATCGGACCTCAGCCACCTTTGACCGAAGGAACCCAATATGATTCACCTACACCCCCACTCATCCCTACTACCCAACCTATTAAGGGAGACACAAGTAGAGCGGAGGGAGATTTAGTTAAAGAATTGGAACATGTGAGACGGAATGAATTTAGATAAAAAAACAAACCATGAGAGGCTAAGCGGTAAAAATAAAGAGGCTTCAGAGTGAATCCGGCCAAGTGTTGCCCAGGTAACCACATATACTACTTTGTCTCATTCATTGGGACTGGGTATTGAAGAAGCCGTCGTAGACCTAACGACGCAATTGCACACCTCCCCAAGCCACTCACCCGTCTCTCAACATATGGGTGTTTCAATTTTGCACGGGGATTTAGCACATAATCTACTGGTCTCTCAATCGGAGAGAACTGGTATTGAAACAAGAGACCAGCCTCCCCTCGTCTCGACTTCTTTGGATGCACTCTTGAGTCTAGAGCCATTTGTTATTGTTATTTTTTTGGCTAGGACACAAGACGAGACAACGAACATCAGTGCTCTTGGTGACCCAATTGGAACTTCCGTAGTGTCTCCGCCTTTAAGCGGAACGCGAGGATCGAAAGGAAATCCTACCACGGCCACACTTTTGCCAACCGTCAACGTAGGTGGCTCTACCTCTAAGATAGATGCCTCAACGGGTGTTCTAAGTGACCCCTCAGTTATTTTAACCGACTTTGTGTCAAAGGGATATCTGGACAGCGCCCTAAAGGCTATCCGCGAGGCAACGGAGCAGCGCTTCACCACTGAGCTCGACAAAATCAAAAGCCTGATCAAAGGTAAGGAGAAACTAGTCGAAACTGAAACCGCACCAACACCTCCAGCGGCTCCCGTCCAACCAATCTATTTGGTGGAAACCTTAAAGACTATGCCCCTCGCTCAGCTGATCCAAAACACCAACACCGATGCCTCTACCGAAGCAGACCCGATCTGAATTCTACAATCACAGGTATCTGCTCCTTCGTCATCCATAACAACCAGATTGGACCAGCTTGGCATGACTCTCAAGGACGTCAAACAACCGATCAAGATGTTGTACGAAAGAGTCAGTTCACTCGAAGACCGTTGCAAGAGTCAAGCTAGCGGACTCAAGAGACGGCACGATGACCAGAATGATCCTGATCACCGTGAGGGGGAGAAAAAAAGACAAAAACTGTCTGAGTCCGCTCCAACCATCCCTGAAATAACCGTGGTTCAACCGGAACCCTCAACTGTGGCGACTGCAACCGAAGGCGAACCCGAAGCCCAGTTGAGCTTGGCCGAGATGGTCATAGATATGGACATCTCTGATGACGAAGACCCAACGGTTGAAAAGCTCGAGGGAGAATCACAGGAATTGGTCACATGTGATGCATCAGTTAGGCCCACACTTGATCTGATTGATCCAGATTCAGAGATCAACCCCGAGACCAAAAATGCATGGTACAAAAAAGCCGCCAGTGTAATAAATCTCCAGGTAAACCTGATCTTTCCTACTGATGAAGACGACAATGTTGACTATGACCAGCTTCTGCTGCAAAATCTATATGGTACACCCATTCACACTGGTCAGGCCACCGAGACTTCTACGATACCCGAAGCTTCAACTGCTGCAAATCCGACATCTTCTCAACAACCAACAGCTTCTAATCATCCTCCTCCTCAATAGCAACAAATTCGATGGGAGAAGATCAAGATCTTCATTCCTCACCTGGAGGAATCTCTGAAGAAGCTATACGTTCATAGGTTATTCCCTATCGAACCTACATTTTGCGTTGGGATTTCCAGTTCCGACCCGGAATACCAAAGCCAGTACCTAAACGCCATGAAGCGGTGTCTGCCAGTTAGCCAAGTCTGAACCAAGCATAAAATCACTGAAGTGCTTAATGTCCAAACAGGCCGAATTCTAAAAGTCATGTTTCCAGTATTCACCATCTGACGAGAAGACGAAAATGAATGGAGATTTTCCGAAGCTGACTTCAAGAACCTTAGACCGTTCGACTTACAAGCTATACTGAAAGACCTTCGAACCAGAACCATCCGACCGCTTCAAGTAACCAAAGCGCTCGAAGTTGTTCGTACATTCCTAATTCGGAAAATTATGATGTCCTATCTCTCCGACTTCTAAATGGAAATCGAGAACAGAGCAAAGAAGGTAAACCTGCTAAAACCAAATCTGAAGGCGCCTGAACTTAAGATGTATCCCGAGAATGCACTGCTTCTAGAACCGGAATTTGGGATAGTATACCTCAATGATCAGAAAGAAAAGAGGTTTCTTCGCTTCAGTCAGGTTGACAGATTCTGCAATGGCACACTCCTCAAAGTCAAAGATGTTTTTCGTAGCATAATCACTCACGAATCCGAAAATAAAAGGCATTCGTATGTTTCCAATCCGAATGAGACAACCGCTTGAGAAACATTAGAAGTGATAGAAGACCGCATTGACTACCACCGAGCCATCCGAATGTTCGAGGTCCACTTTGCGCTCTGAAAGAGATATGTCGAGAACTGGCGCAAACTCGAACTTCAATTCAAAGGGGGAGATTGTTAGGGTCAAATTTGGTTGAATAGAAGTTCAAGGTCTAATGTGTTATTTCCTATTTTGAGCCTTAAAGTGTAAACAGGCCACGGGCTTCCATGCCATGGGCCCAAAGTATATAATGTGTATTAGCTTAGAACTCACAGCAAAATTTCACACCTCACGACCGACGACAGATAACCCATATGACATTTATGTAAGACCATCCTTGTGTTAAGATAAGGTCTTGCAGGTTATTTACAAATGTACATTCGGTCGTACATTCCCATGTTGGTCGTATGTCCGAGACTCAAGATGGTCGTACGATCACACGAACCGTTAACAGTCAACATCTGTTTCTTTTGTTCATTAATGCAGGTCTACGAGCAATCATTGCAAAACAGTCATAATGGACGAGCTTTTAATAACATTAAAGACCCGACAGCGGTTACAAAACAAGTCATCAAGACGCATTTATTGCTGACAAAAGCTATATATAGTCCTACTCCACATTCGAACGGAAAACAACTACACACATCGAATCAACTGATTATCTACGCAACACCTGAACTCTACCTTTCTATACTCTCAGCAGAAGCATTTGAACAAAACTTACTCAAGCAAGTTTCGCACGACGAGCATTTCAAATTGCACGACATCAACCTATTTTGCACGTTTTTTCGCACGACGTTTAACTTTATCTTACGATTAAGTTTGTTTTTATTCTTATTGTAATCTGTTGTGCACAAAACACTTGTTACCAGAGGACTTTTGCCCCTTTTCGGCGATCATAGTGCACCGTCAACTCTCACAAGTCGATCGCAATTTTTTCCCTCGTTTGGGTTTTCCGTGTCACCAATTCTCCTGTCTTATTTACTTTTTTCGTGACTGTGTTGTTTGTCTTGAGATCCCTTTCTTTAGTTGTTCAAATCAACCTTAAGTTATCCTTTGGGTGATTTTTGACATTAACACTTAGTTTTTTTACAGGATTTTATAACGGCGATCGAACCAGCGAGTTCTATTGCAAGCCAGAGAGGGCTCGACGCCTTCAGAACGATGTCCGATATTCCTGATGCGGTGCAGTTATATTTGATGGACCAGTTCCGTCCATCTGAATGTCCGAACGACCATTTTGTTCTGTATGAATACCCATTCAAGGTGGGTTTCAAGTGGCCTATCTCCCCATTGGTAAGGGAATTTTTGAGCAAGTTTTGCCTTTCTCCTGCTCAGATGATGCCACAGTTCTGGTGGATCGTCCATGTGATCAATAGGATCACCGACGAGTGGCCGGTACTATTCACAGTAGATAACATGTTGTTAGCTTACATGGTCAAGGCGGACGTCTGTTAATGCCAAAAATCGCACCAAAGGAACAACTTAAGGTCGATGTGGACTTAATCAACTAAAGAAAGAATCTTTCAACGAGACGTGCGACGAGGATAAAAATAAATGAGATAAGGGATTTGATGATGCAGGAAAAACCTCAAACGAGGAAAAAACCTGTGGTCGACAAGGGGTGTCGTCGCTGCACTATGGTCGCCAATTAGGGGCGACGTCCTTGGTACTGGCATCGGTCGTATGAGATTACAATACAGATGAAGGAAATGCTTCGAAATGTAAAGTACAAGTGTTTGAATGTAAAAACAGTATTTGTCGTGTGTGAATACAAAGTGTAAACTATTGGTCGAGAGCTGATGTCGTGCGTCGAGAATGATAACTTGGGCTGTTCTTCGAGTATTCTTGATTGCACAATATGATTCTTGAGCTTGGGTGTTTGTTTCTTTTAGCTTAGGAGTATGTAGTAGATTGTTCTTCAGATGTCCCTGATGCCCGGTTGAACTTGATCTTTATAGCCTTCGGAAGTGTTAATTAGCTCTTTGATTGCTTCATTAATAGCTATAATGGTCGCAACGGTCTGTAATGGTTGCCAGAGTGAATATTCATAATGGCCCTCGTCCGTTACGGTTATCGGCGGTTAATGGCTTGCATCAGTTGTAGCCGCTGCTCCTTTAGTGACATTGATTCCTGCATTAAACACTTAACAAACGTAACAGTCGAGGTTAACATTAGCTTTAGTCGAAGGTACAGTGCTTTTACGCGATGGTCGTACGAGACGGGCGACGCTATGGTCGAGCGTCATGGGGGACGTATGATTTACCTTTTGCAAGACACGACAGATGTTTTTCTAGGTTCTTGTCGAGACCTTTATCTTAACACAAGATATTGCTCAGGACGCGCGTCTTACCTGTTCTGGTCGTGGTCGTACGACGTGATTTTTTGCCCAAACAGTTTGCCCCCAAAATTTGAAAATTGAATGTCAAATTTAAGTTATAAATTTTGCTTATCAAATTCTTATGACCTGGGTTGAGGAACTTACCTGGTTATCATGGGACTGGACCGGTTTGCCTTTAACTGAACGAGAAGTTGAAGAAGGAACGAGGTCGTGATGTCACGCTGACGTACGATGATGCTTACCAGCTGTCGCGGACAGGTGTCGAATATCCGGGTGGGTATGTGAAAGGATGCGGACGCGTGTTGATTAAAGAACCCGATTTCTTGTGATTTCCTGCATAAATAGAGATCATGATGGGTTGTCTTTTTTAAAAGTTTTCAGTCCTCGATGGTGCTTTTCTCTGGAATGTCGACTTTGTTTAAATCTTGGATGGTTGAAGATTTATCAAGGGTTGTAATACTCGAATCGTTGACGGTGTTGGTTACGATGAACATGATGTCTGTGTATTCTACGCACCTGGCGACGATGTATTTTGCCACGTCAACCCTTTCGTCAGCCGACAGGGGCGAGGGTATAAAGACAGGAGAGAACGAGGAGGAACTTATGGTAATCAGCTTGTATTGTTGCCGTCCTTCTCGTTTGACTACGTCCTCGTCAGGATGGAGCCACTTCCGCATCTAGAGAAACATCAGCCCTTTGTTTCCGAGGAATGTTTTCCAAGGATCTCTATTGAGGAGATAGGGCCGTGTTTAGCCGAACTGGCGTTCCTCGTAAGTTTTTCTTTCAAAACTTGTGTTTATCGATGTTTTTTAGCTGAATGTTTTGCTAACGTGTTCCTTCTGGATTTGACAGGTGTTACAGTTTCTTCTCATTAAGTGTGTGAAAGAAGAGAAAATGTTGGAGTGGAGGTCGATCGTCGAGAGGAATATATTCCTTCCTCCAACCTTAACATTAATCTGAAGAGCCACATTCTCAGAATGTCGCGACATAAGGAGTTGGAAGATAACTCCTAATATACTCGTTTGATCCTTGCATCAGTTCTTCGGGATTGATAGGATTTCGAAGATCGAGGCTTTCGAACAGTGTTGGCCATCAACGTGCTTCTTTAGTTCTAGGGTAGTCTTTTGGATTTCTTAGCTAGACTTTTTATGTTCGACCATTGGTGGTCGGTTGCTGGTATGCAGCGACTTTTGACTTTGTATTTACTTGTCCGAATATCGGTCGTTCATATGTAATCGTTCAATGAAGTTCCTTTTTTTGCTGGACTCGTGTTTTAAAAATGTAACCTTGATCATGAAATTCGTTAAGTACGAAATGAACGGAGGATCGTGTGACTTAGGCTTTTATTGCAATATAACGGTTGAAACATAAATCATACATTTGGACTTTAATAATAAACACAAATATACACCATCGATGTGTTAGATCATACAAAAAATTTCTAAGTTCCAGAGACTTAGATCGAGGGATCGTTTAGACCTTACATATGATTGTATCGTATGATGAAATTCCAGAATGTATGCCCCTGTGGTAAAACAATTAAGTCACGCACTCGGGTACGTGTGTACCTGCGACATAGTTCATTAGACGTCGGTCATCGGATATCCAACGATCTCACGATGTTCATTGTCGTGTTAAAAACTTTGCATGAGAGGAAAGCGACTCTAAAATAAATATTTTTTCAGATGCGTCGCGTTCCAACTTCGCAGAATTTCTTGATCGTCGAGGGTCTGAAGTCGATTGGCTCTTTTACCAACGACTTTGGAGATACGGTAAGGTCCTTCCCACTTAGTAGAAAGTTTACCGGCGTTGAGCTCCTGGGTGTTTGGGAACACCCGACGGAGGACGTAATCGCCTTCTTGAAAGACTTTAATCTTGACGTGCTTATTGAAATATCGCTCGACCGCCTGTTTCTGCGACGTCATCCTGATTAAGGATGATTCTCTGAGCTCCTCTGGGGCGTCGACGTCATGACTTAAATCAGCCACGTTGTGTTCGATGGAAGTGTGCCTTGAAGTCGGGAGATGAACTTTGATCGGTAGGAAGGCTTCACAACCGTAGACGAGAGAGAAGGGGGTTTGTCCTGTGGACGTGCGGGGTGTCGTGCGATTTTCCCACAGGACTGAAGGGAGTTCTTCAACCCATCTTCCTTTTGCATCCTTTAATCATTTCTTGATCGAGGCTACAATAGTCTTGTTGCTCGACTCGGCAAGTCCATTGGCTTGGGGATATCTGGGAGTCGAGGTCGTCAGCTTGATATTCCTATCTTCACAGAACTGTTGGGTTCTGTCGCTTATGAATTGGGATCCATTGTCGCAGATAATTTCGGATGGAATCCCAAACCTGCATATGATGTTAGTCTGGATAAAAAAAATGACTTCTTTATCCCTAATTTGGGAGAAGACAGCCGCTTCGACCCATTTGGAAAAGTAGTCCGTAAGTACAAGGAGAAATACCTTTTGTCATGGAGCTGGTGGTAGTTTGCCGACAATATCCATTCCTCATCTCATGAAGGGCCATGGGATAAATGTCGAGTGCAAAGGTTCCGAAGGTTTATGAGACATACCTGAGTGTCGTTGACAGGGGTCGCAATTCTGGACGTACCTGACAGCGTCTTGTCGCAGGGTCGGCCAAAAATATCCTTGTCGGGAGATACGATTAGCCAAGCTACGACTTCCTGAATGATTACCGCATTCGCCGTCGTGCATCCCTTGGAGGATTTTCTGGGTTTGATTTTTGCTGATGACGCACCTTAAATTTAAGCCCGTCGATGAACGCCGATAAAGCTTATTTTCGATCATGACATACTTAGATGCTTTGAATCTGATTTTTTGAGCCTCTATTTTGTCTTCGGGGAGTTAGTCGTGCATGAGGAAATTTCGAATGTCGTGTGACCAATCATCTTCTTTATCTTCGATCTGGATGACGTCTGTGTTTCCACTGGACGGCGTCGCCAGGTGAATCATAGGAATGACATCGAATATTGGTTCGACTAAAGCGGACCCAAGGTGTGACAACTGTCAAATTCACATCTCAGGTTAGAACTGTTTTGGATACCTCTTTTTTATGGCATAGTTTACACAGTGCAATTTTAGCAGTAAACCCGGTACAATAGGAAAAATTGAGAAATTTTGCCTAAGAAATCCTTGAATTAGGAAATTATCCATAAATCTCATAAAATGCCAACCTAAAATATTTATATACTACAAGTATTTATGTAATTGATAATTTATATATTTCAATCATATTATATATGAAAGTACTTTGTTTTATAATTACTTGGTATTTTAAGTTTAGGAGAATACAAGTATTTTTATATTTAACCAATAATACAACATTTATCTTTAGTATTTATATTTTTTTTATTAATAACCCCCCCCCCCCCCCCCTCTCTCCCTATTTCTATAAAATAAACCTTACATTTCATTTTTGAATCATTTCTTTTACTTGCATTTTCTCTCAAGTATCATCCCTCTCTCTCTCCACCTTCAAATCTTCATATCTTCATCTTCAAACCTTCAAACCTTCATCACAACTCCAGCCCATAAACTCTTATACTACAAGAGTCCAAGGCAATCTAAGGTAAACATAAGTGTGTTGGGTAAAATCCACACACATTCTTTTAAGTCTTTTTCATATTCTTGCATTTTTAAATGTATGATCTTCATCTTTTTGTTTCACTTTCTTCACATCTTTTACAATCATCTTTATGGGTCTTAATGTTTGTAGATTTACCATCGTAACATCTTTTGTTAGTAAAAGATGGCGAATCCAAAATCAAACCAAAGTTAAGATCAAATATGAACATTTTAAACACATGCATGTAGTAATCTTGAAAGATCCATCATTTTTGTTCAAGAGTCTTATGAATGTACCTTTGAAAATCATTAAAAACACATTTAAACCCACATGCATGAGCTCAAAATACTGAATTTTTAGTTGCATGTTGATGTTCTTGGCAAGAACATCAACAATCTTAAAATTGGGCCTTTTGCAAAAGTGTTCAAAGTTTGAGTTGATGGTTGTTTTGCATGCATTTTAAATGGATCATAAATATGTTTGGGAACTGAAAATATTTGTATGGATGAGAGTCAAATCGGATTTTGCATGCAAAGGAATAAGAATTTTGGTTTAAAAGTCTAGTTGGGTGCACATGCACAAGGTGTTGATTGGACAGCTTGCTGCCAGAAATTACACCTCACTTCAAAGAGTCATATCTCACTCATTTTAACTCCAAATGGAGTGATTCTTTTTCTGGAATTCATTTTAGTGTGTTAAGATTCATACCCAAGTAGTTTCATTTAAAAACTCGAAGATTTCATTTATCAAACAGTCCTCACAAAATCCGGATGCAAACAGCAATGTATTCTGTCGGATTTTACGTCGTGTATTATTTCATGTGCTTATACTTCTCCAAAAATTATGAAACTGGTGTCAAAAGTTTCCTAACTCATTGAACTTAATGGATATAAAATTGCATGATTTAATTATACCTGGAAGTTACCAAAAGTTGAACACAAAGTGACATCAAATTCTGGACAGTGAAGGACAAATTATTACTATTATTAAGGACTATATCTAATCCCATTTCATCATTTTATGATGAAATAGTGGAATATATAAGTATATCTTATATTATTTATGCATTTTATTTATGTCTTTTATTTATGCATTTTATTTATTCTTTATCCCTTTTCATCTTTTATGATGAAATTGTGAAATGTTCATATATATATAATATATTTATATACATTGATGCATTTTATTCTTGATCCCATTTCATCATTTTATGATGAAGTAGTGGAGTATAATTATATGTTATGTTTATATACTTATACATTTAAATATTTGTCATTTCGTTTACGACCTCTAATTTTATCGTTGTTACGATAAAATTTCGGTTTATACATATATACGTACTATATATGTTTATGTTCTATAAAACCCTTTTTCGTTACGTATTGGGACGAAATTGTAGAAACTTTAATCTAAGAGAACAATGTATACGTTTATTACGTTATAATATTAAAACACAACAAGGCATTTTATGATGATTTGGATAATTAGTACCGAACCTTCGAGATTGAGAACTCACTAGTGACCTTACGTTCATAGGTTTGAAGTAGGATCATCTCGGAGTATTTGTGGGAGATTCCTGGATTCTGTCACGTATCAAGTGAGTATTCACAGCCCCTTTTTCAATGTTTTACATATTTTGGGGTGAAAAGCATGTGGTTACTACAACTATTTTACACACCGAATATTTCGTTTTCTTGAAAATATGAAGCTTGCTTATTTATGCTCTATGGTATCTATGTTGTTGCAAATGTTGTAAGTTTGAGTTTCTTTTGCTATCATGTATAAAGTCCCCGTTCACGTATACGTTACCCGTTTAACTCACGAGTGTGAGCCGTTGGTAATTATGAATAACGTTATTTGGGTTGACACCCCCACTCACAAGTAGCGCTTTTTTGAGTGCATAATTATTGTTGTATTGCGTAATGTTGGTGATAGAACATGCGCGTATGTGGAATGATTCCACCGTTGTGGTAGGGGCAAATTATGTCGGTATAGGTCGGGTAACGGGCTCAATAACTTAGCATTTTACATATGATTACCTCGAGCAAGTGGTTTTATAACCGTATTATTTTATCCCATGTGTGGATTTAAACTATTTTGTGATGGCAAACAATGTTATACTCATTAAACCTGTGATCTCACCAACTAGTGCATTAGTTGACACTCTCATTTACATGCTTTTCAGGAGAACGTCTTTAAGGTTGGAACTTAGGAAGGCTACACGTGATGAAGCTTTTCTTTACTATCTTTAAATTTCATGTTCATTTCCCTTCCATAAAAACAATTGTATAAGACAAGGTTTGACCTTTGAATGTATTTCGATGGTTGTTGTGATCTTGTAACTTTTGCTATGAAACTTGAGCTGCACATTCCGTGTTTTCGCTTTAGCGGGGTGTGACACAAGGTTTGCCAATGCGTCGACCTGAGTGTTCTGGTCTCGCAGAATCTGTTCAATAGAAAAAGATTTAAATTTCTTGGAGATTTCTTTTGCCACGTTTAGATATGCTGTCATTTTTGAATCCTTGGCCGCGAACTCTCCATTGATCTGATTTACCACCAGCAGAGAGTCGCTCTTGATATGCAATGCGGTTTCCCCCGAGTTGTGGGCCATATTCATTCCTACGATCAAGGCTTCATATTCAGCTTCGTTGTTAGTGGTCTTAAAGTCGCATCAGACTGAATACACCATTTTACCCCCCTGTGGCGACTTTAAAACGACGCCTAATCCTGAGCCTCTTACGTTGGATGACCCGTCGACGTGTAAGATCCAAGGTGCGTCGTCGTGAGTCGCCATAGCCGATACTTCAGATTCTGCTTCCTTCTCTAGTTCTGGACTGAAATCAGCGATAAAATCCGCTAATGCTTGCGACTTGATTGCAGTTCTAGGTTTGAAATCGATGTCGTAACTACTAAGGTATATGCTCCATTTTGCCAAACAACCTGTCAATTCAGGCTTCCTCAAAACAGACTTAAGAGGAAAGTTAGTCACGACAGTGATATGATGTGACTCAAAATAATGACGTAATTTTTTAGCAGCTATGACCAGAGACAGGAGTAATTTTTCCATAGAGGAATACCTGGTTTCCACATCTAAAAGTGATTTGCTTACATAATAAATCGGTAATTGATGTTTCTCATCTTCTTGCGTTAGAGCGGCCCTTACGGCATTTGGCCTGACAACCAAATACAACTGTAAAACCTCATGATCATGAGGTTTCGACAACAAAGGAGGTGACGCCATGTATTTCTTGAGGTTTTGCAATGCTTGCTCATGATCACAAGTCCAGTCGAAGCCTCTATTTTTTCTGAGGACATTATAAGACAGATGACATTTATCTGAGGATCGGGAGATGAACCTGTTTAGTGCTGCTACTCGACCGGTGAGTTTTTGGACTTCTTTAAAGTTTCGAGGGGACTTGATCTCAATGATGGCTTTGATCTGGTTAGGATTAGCCTCGATGCCTCGACGAGTGACCATGTAACCTAGGAACTTTCCAGCACTGACGCCGAAGGAACATTTTGTCGGGTTGAGCTTCATGTTATATTTCCGGAGGACGTCGAACGATTGCTTGAGGTGATCGATGTGGTCAATCGCTTGTTTTGATTTTACCAACATGTCGTCGATATATACCTCCATCGTGTCGCCGAGATGGTCTTTAAACATCTTGTTTACCAATCGTTGGTAGGTAGAACCTGCATTTTTTAGTTCGAAAGGCATAACTTTATAACAATAAATACCTCGATCTGTCATGAAAGCGGTTTTTTCTTGATCATTATCGTGCATTAGGATTTGGTTATATCTAGAGTAGGCGTCCATGAACGTTAATAACTCTTGCCCTGCGGTTGCGTCGACCATGGCGTCAATATGAGGTAACGGGAATGGATCCTTTGGACAGGCTTTATTGAGGTCGGTAAAGTCGATACAGACTATCCATTTTCCATTCTTGTTGGCTACGACCACGACGTTAGCGAGCTAATCAGGATATTTTATCTCTCGAATCTTTCCTGTCTTGAGGAGGTTGTCGACTTCATCATTTATTACTCTGTTTCTTTCATGAGCGAATTTACGACGTTTTTGTTTGATAGGTTTGAACGATGGATCGACGCTAAGCTTATGAGTAATTGTTGGGAACTGAAGATTTGCTTAGTATGGATAGTACTGCCAGAACTACTTTAAAACTGACAGGGCATAATTAATACTGCTAGAGTGAAGTTAGTACTGCTTGTCAAGATTAATACTGCTGAAGCAAGGTTAGTACTGCTGAGTCAAGTTAATGCTGCTGGAATGAATTAATGCTGCTGGAGAATATTAGTACTGCTCATGCTGAATGAAGTTAGTACTGCTCATGCTGAATGAAGTTAATACTGCTCGTGCATAAAGATGTTAATGCTGCTTGTGATCATAAGTTTGGAATGCGAGAATGCTGGAGATAAAGATGGAATGATTGAAGATAAGCATGAAAGAATATTCTGAAGATCAATTTTGTTTTGATAGTTATCTTGTAATTATTTTGTATAAATAGATGTTGATAGATAGCTATTCGGAAGGAGAGTCTCAGAATACGTTTTGTTTTAGAGAGAATTAACCTCAAGGTTTAGAACCCTATTTCTAGAGAAGTAGAAGTCGTCTTGATTGAGCCTGTTCATCAAGATTGAGGTTTGGTTGTAAGCTTGTGAGTTGAATTAGTGAATACAAACAGCTGTGTGTTTTCTGATATATTGTTCTTTGATTGTGTGAATTAAAGTTCTATTCCGCAGATTCTTTAATTCTGAGTTCTAAGTATTATTAGTCTTGTTAAGATTCGATCCTGACAAGTGGTATCAGAGCTTGTGTTTCTTAGAATTCTACAATTATTATGGACAATTCTATTGAATCAAACAGTACTCTTGTTTCTAAGGTTCCCATGCTCAGACCCAATGAGTTTGACATGTGGAAAATTAGAATCAAGCAGTATATTCTGCTTAGTGATTATTCCATCGGGGATATCATAGAGAATGGTCCATGTGCTGAAGGAAGAATTGGACCAGATGGCAAAAGACCTCCTCCAAAGACTGATGCAGAGAGAAAAGTCAGACAAATAGAGATGAAGGCCTTAAGCACTCTGCTTTTGGCTATCCCCAATGAATATCAGCATCAATTTCATCACTGCACTGATGCTCAGACTCTGTGGAATGCATTGGAAAAGAGATTCACTGGCACCAAAAGCACCAAGAGGAATCAGAAGGCAATTCTCAAGCAGCAGTATGAAAACTTTACTTCTACTAAGAATGAGTCTATGACTCAAACTTTTGATAGATTTAATAAGCTGATTGGAGAATTGGCCACTGTAGGAGTCAAGATGGAGGCTGATGATGTTAACAGAAAGTTCTTAAGATCATTAGGTGAAGAGTGGACAATGTATACTGTGTCCTTCAGACAGAATGACCAATTGGAAGATAAAGAGCTTGATGATCTTTACAATGATCTTAGAGTCTTTGAAGCAGAGGTTGAAGCCAAAAAGAAGCCCTCTGGATATGTACATAATGCTGCACTCCTTTCAGCATCACCTTATTCTACTGCTAACCCTGAATCAGTTAGTGCTGCTGGAGGAGTCAATCAGGAAAAGACCAATGATTCAGTACTAGAAGCCTTCTTTTCTAGTCATGTTAATTCCTCATTGATTAATGATGACTTAGAACAGATTAATGCTGATGATCTTGAAGAGATGGATATCAAGTGGCAGGTGGCTATGCTGTCTATGAGGGTGAAGAGATTCATAAAGAGGACAGGGAGAAACAACTTTTCCCAAAGAAGAGAAGATGGTGCTGGATTTTACAAGTCCAAAGTTGAATGCTACAAGTGTCACAAGATGGGACACTTTGCCAGGGAATGCAGAGGTGGAACATCTCACAACAGCCATCAACAAACTCAGACTGGAAGCTCCAATCAAAACATAAACTCTATTCAAGCTCTTGTCTCTCAACAAGGAATGGGATTTGATTGGAGTGATCAAGCAGAAGAGGCCATCCAAAATCAAGCTCTCATGGCTGAAGTTTCAGATCTTCCCACTGAGGTAAAATCTAATCTCTGTACTCAAGCTTGTATAGACACTGTTAAAAGGTATAGAGATCACAATCAGGGAATGTGTGATGACCTTAAGAGATTAGAAAAGGACAGAAAAGACTATGTAGTAATTGTTGAGAAGTTTGAAGAACAGATTAGTGATTTTCAAGCCAATGAACTTCAACACTCCTATGATACAAACTACTGGAAATGGGAAAAGGATGGTCTAGAGTTCCAGCTTAGAGAATCCATGGAAGAGTGTGAGAAACTAAAAGGAGAGCTTGAGAAAGTTAAACTTGATGTAGAAAAGTTTAATTGTGCCTCTAAAGTCATGGACAACATAATCAACTCTCAAATCCATAGTAAGTTGAAACCAGGCCTAGGGTACAATGCCACACCCCCACCCTACAACAACACCTACATCCCTCCTAAGTCAGACCTATTAGAAACCAAGGATAGGAAGGACTTACCTGAAGGAGTCACTGAAGTAGATCCATTAGATGAAGTAGTTGTTGAGGATAAGACTGAAAAAGAAGGATCTGATGAGGAATGTGTAAGTCCATGTGTTAAGAACAATGAGATAAAAAGGACTGGAAAGGGAGTTCATTATACACAGACCACTGTTGTGAACTCGAATACTTGTGAACATTGTTCTTGCAAGAAATCTCAAGAGAATAAGCCCCAAAAACATGATAAAAAGAGGGGAAATCAAAGAAATTGGAATAACCAGTGGGCACAAAAGCAAGGAGTTGATCTGCAAAGGATTAACAGACCAAAACCTTGTTTTATTTGTGGCAAATTGAATAATCTTGCCAAACACTGTTATTTCAATCCTATTAACCAAAAGAAAAGTTTTCAAAGAAGTTTTCAAAAATCTTCTGGTTATAGGAAGCCTGCAAGGAATAATGTGGCTAAGTAACAAGCTGAATCCAAAAGCCACATAAGAAAGCAAATTGAATCATCTTGCCAAACACTGTTTATTCTTGATCCCAATTCATCATTTTATGATGAAGTAGTGGAGTATAAATATATGTTATGTTTATATATTTATACATTTAAATATTTGTCATTTCATTTACGACCTCTAATTTTATCGTTGTTACGAAAAAATTTCGGTTTATACATATATACGTACTATATATGTTTATGTTCTATAAAACCCTTTTTCGTTACGTATTGGGACGAAATTGTAGAAACTTTAATCTAAGAGAACAATGTATACATTTATTACGTTATAATATTAAAACACAACAAGGCATTTTATGATGATTTGGATAATTAGTACCGAACCTTCGAGATTGAGAACTAACTAGTGACCTTACGTTCATAGGTTTGAAGTAGGATCATCTCGGAGTATTTGTGGGAGATTCCTGGATTCTGTCACGTATCAAGTGAGTATTCACAGCCCCTTTTTCAATGTTTTACATATTTTGGGGTGAAAAGCATGTGGTTACTACAACTATTTTACACACCGAATATTTTGTTTTCTTGAAAATACGAAGCTTGCTTATTTATGCTCTATGGTATCTATGTTGTTGCAAATGTTGTAAGTTTGAGTTTCTTTTGCTATCATGTATAAAGTCCCCGTTCACGTATACGTTACCCGTTTAACTCACGAGTGTGAGCCGTTGGTAATTATGAATAACGTTATTTGGGTTGACACCCCCACTCACAAGTAGCGCTTGTTTGAGTGCATAATTATTGTTGTATTGCGTAATGTTGGTGATAGAACATGCGCGTATGTGGAATGATTCCACCGTTGTGGTAGGGGCAAATTATGTCGGTATAGGTCGGGTAACGGGCTCAATAACTTAGCATTTTACATATGATTACCTCGAGCAAGTGGTTTTATAACCGTATTATTTTATCCCATGTGTGGATTTAAACTATTTTGTGATGGCAAACAATGTTATACTCATTAAACCTGTGATCTCACCAACTAGTGCATTAGTTGACACTCTCATTTACATGCTTTTCAGGAGAACGTCTTTAAGGTTGGAACTTAGGAAGGCTACACGTGATGAAGCTTTTCTTTACTATCTTTAAATTTCATGTTCATTTCCCTTCCATAAAAACAATTGTAAAAGACAAGGTTTGACCTTTGAATGTATTTCGATGGTTGTTGTGATCTTGTAACTTTTGCTATGAAACTTGAGCTGCACATTCCATGTTTCCGCTTTAGCGGGGTGTGACACAAGGTTTGCCAATGCGTCGACCTGAGTGTTCTGGTCTCGCGGAATCTGTTCAATAGAAAAAGAATTAAATTTCTTGGAGATTTCTTTTGCCACGTTTAGATATGCTGTCATTTTTGAATCCTTGGCCGCAAACTCTCCATTGATCTGATTTACCACCAGCAGAGAGTCGCTCTTGATATGCAGTGCGGTTGCCCCCGAGTTGTGGGCCATATTCATTCCTACGATCAGGGCTTCATATTCAGCTTCGTTGTTAGTGGTCTTAAAGTCGCATCAGACTGAATACACCATTTTACCCCCCTGTGGCGACTTTAAAACGACGCCTAATCCTGAGCCTCTTACGTTGGACGACCCGTCGACGTGTAAGATCCAAGGTGCGTCGTCGTGAGTCGCCACAACCGATACTTCAGATTCTGCTTCCTTCTCTAGTTCTGGACTGAAATCAGCGATAAAATCCGCTAATGCTTGCGACTTGATTGCAGTTCTAGGTTTGAAATTGATGCCGTAACTACTAAGGTATATGCTCCATTTTGCCAAACAACCTGTCAATTCAGGCTTCCTCAAAACAGACTTAAGAGGAAAGTTAGTCACGACAGTGATAGGATGTGATTCAAAATAATGACGTAATTTTTTAGCAGCTATGACCAGAGACAGGAGTAATTTTTCCATAGAGGAATACCTGGTTTCCGCATCTAAAAGTGATTTGCTTACATAATAAATCGGTAATTGATGTTTCTCATCTTCTTGCGTTAGAGCGGCGCTTACGGCATTTGGCCTGACAGCCAAATACAACTGTAAAACCTCATGATCGTGAGGTTTCGACAACAAAGGAGGTGACGCCATGTATTTCTTGAGGTTTTGCAATGCTTGCTCATGATCACAAGTCCAGTCGAAGCCTCTATTTTTTCTGAGGACATTATAAGACAGATGACATTTATCTGAGGATCGGGAGATGAACCTGTTTAGTGCTGCTACTCGACCGGTGAGTTTTTGGACTTCTTTAAAGTTTCGAGGGGACTTGATCTCAATGATGGCTTTGATCTGGTTAGGATTAGCCTCGATGCCTCGACGAGTGACCATGTAACCTAGGAACTTTCCAGCACTGACGCCGAAGGAACATTTTGTCGGGTTGAGCTTCATGTTATATTTCCGGAGGACGTCGAACGATTGCTTGAGGTGATCGATGTGGTCAATCGCTTGTTTTGATTTTACCAACATGTCGTCGATATATACCTCCATCGTGTCGCCGAGATGGTCTTTAAACATCTTGTTTACCAATCGTTGGTAGGTAGAACCTGCATTTTTTAGTTCGAAAGGCATAACTTTATAACAATAAATACCTCGATCTGTCATGAAAGCGGTTTTTTCTTGATCATTATCGTGCATTAGGATTTGGTTATATCTAGAGTAGGCGTCCATGAACGTTAATAACTCTTGCCCTGCGGCTGCGTCGACCATGGCGTCAATATGAGGTAACGGGAATGGATCCTTTGGACAGGCTTATTGAGGTCGGTAAAGTCGATACAGACTATCCATTTTCCATTCTTGTTGGCTACGACCACGACGTTAGCGAGCTAATCAGGATATTTTATCTCTCGAATCTTTCCTGTCTTGAGGAGGTTGTCGACTTCATCATTTATTACTCTGTTTCTTTCATGAGCGAATTTACGACGTTTTTGTTTGATAGGTTTGAACGATGGATCGACGCTAAGCTTATGAGTAATTGTTGGGAACTGAAGATTTGCTTAGTATGGATAGTACTGCCAGAACAACTTTAAAACTGACAGGGCATAATTAATACTGCTAGAGTGAAGTTAGTACTGCTTGTCAAGATTAATACTGCTGAAGCAAGGTTAGTACTGCTGAGTCAAGTTAATGCTGCTGGAATGAATTAATGCTGCTGGAGAATATTAGTACTGCTCATGCTGAATGAAGTTAGTACTGCTCATGCTGAATGAAGTTAATACTGCTCGTGCATAAAGATGTTAATGCTGCTTGTGATCATAAGTTTGGAATGCGAGAATGTTGGAGATAAAGATGGAATGATTGAAGATAAGCATGAAAGAATATTCTGAAGATCAATTTTGTTTTGATAGTTATCTTGTAATTATTTTGTATAAATAAATGTTGATAGATAGCTATTCGGAAGGAGAGTCTCAGAATACGTTTTGTTTTAGAGAGAATTAACGTCAAGGTTTAGAACCCTATTTCTAGAGAAGTAGAAGTCGTCTTTGTTGGTCCCGAAAGGCTTAAACAAGTTTGTAGAAGGGGGGGGGGGGGGGGGGGGGGGTTGAATACAAACACACTATTTTACTTTTCTAAATTGTTTATTGATAAATCATTAACAATTTACAGCTTGTTGCGGAAACAAGATTAAGGATAAACCTAAATCTAAACAAGTTGGAACACTAAGGTTTTCTTGCACTAAGAAAGATAAGGAGATTACTAATAAAATCCTATCTTGAGAGATTTGAACTTGTCCAGAGTTAGCAAGTTACTTCAAATGAAGTGAGTTCATCTCTTTATATACTGCATGCATTTAATGCAATTCAGTATACACTTTACACGTGTCATCAGCGGATTGGTTGCATGTCATTGACCTTTGTTGACAACCTTAGTAGCCGCATGAATGAACAGTGTAGTATCAGAGTGGTTGTACGATTTCAGATTTTCGGAGGTTCTTTTCTGACATTTCGTACGGTGGCGTGCAAGGGAGGTTAAGACAAAAGTACTTTGTACGGAGGACTTCATGATCAGCTTTCGTTGATTCAGCGATTATCATTTACTATTCAGCAGATGATAAAGTTCAGCGATAGCTGAAGTCTTGTACTTGATACTTCACGTTGAGTGGACAAATCTGAGTCTTCGCTGATCCGCATCAGTTCATTAGGAGACTTGTCGCTGGTTCTTGAGCTTGATCTTCGACTTCAGCGTAGAACCTTTGTTGACGTGAATCTTGTCTTCAGGGATCATAAGTAAACAACTAACTTATCAGCGATCACCATAAGGACTGAACAGACTCAGCGATATGGTGAACAGTGTTCGCTGAATGTTTAATCTAAAAGTGCGAGAGTTCCTATCAGCAGTACTGTAAGATCTTAGTACTTATCAGCGATAGTGAAACTCTGATACATATTGTTTACTTACAATTTTCACTAAGTATTTAAGATAGGGTCATTATCAAATCACTGAGGGTTTGGATCAACAATCTCCCCCTATTTGATTATGACATAGCAACAAAGAAAATTGCTATTTAATGAAAACATAAGGATAAAAAGAACTCATAAAATATTTGTCCCTTTTACTGTTTTCTGGGATCTTTTCAGTACTGATGGAGTAAAGTACATTCGCTGAAATCTTTCTTTAAATCTTTGAATCAGGTTACAATATGAATAAGAAAGATTACAAGTACAAGCGAAATAAATTACAAGTACTGAAGGATGACTGATACAATAGAGAAAAATGGTGATTGTTGTCAGCCTTCAAAGGGTTCTTCCTTAATGAGAAGTTCATCAAGGGTTGTCTTTTCAGTTGGAATCATCCAGTCAGGAACCTTTTCTCCTTTATTCTTTAGCTTCAGAGCAGCTTCAAAAATCAAGGGTTTTAGGTGTCGTGCCTGAATGTCTTTTCTGAAGTCGCACCAGTAGATGAGATCTTTGAGCTGTTCGATTGGAGTGATTGGAAGCTCAGCGATCCGTTGAAAGCATTTACGTCCGTCGTAGTCAAGAAAGAATATTCCATAAGGATTTCTGATGACTTTACCAGGGACGAAAAGTTCACATGGTGGCAAAGAGATGTCAAGGGCAGATAGATCAGGATCAGGACCAAGTACTTCAGCGCGAGAGAAACCAATTCCAGTTTCATTTCGTATGACAGGACCTGAGTTTGAATCTTGACGTTTCTTCCTTGGAGAGCCCTTTTTTCTTTTCGGCTTTAGATCAGGAACAGGAGGAATATCCACACAAGAAGATATCAAATCGATCTGTCTGTTTATCAGCTTTTCGAAATGATCCTTGTACTTAGATTTTGATGGTTGGATAGCTAACCTCATCTCCAGCCATTCAGAGAGACCATACCTTTTTACAGTGTCAGCACGAAAGGTTTCAGATGAGTCATCTTCTCTGAACAGTTTGATGTCAACAATAGGTACTCCGATAGAGGTTCTTCCAGAGATGAATACCTTGTTGATCTTCGCTGGACGATATCTGAAGTGGATTTTCTCTTTACACCAGATCAGGGTGGTCTGAGAAACTTCAGCTTTCTTTTCCACGATCTTCTGGGCTTGTTCCCAAAGCTTTCGTTGGATTTGAATGGGAATACGCTTCAGCTTGGGGTCTTTGACAGATTCTTGAGTGAGCTTGATGGCGTATTCTCTGTCTTTATCTTCAGCTTCCTTCCTTTCAGCGATGAGGCGTTCAGCTCTGAGATGATCCTGGTATTCAGCTTTTGAAATTCTGAACTTAGGAGGAACTGAAGGTAGTTGATCGCGCCTTAGGATGATTCGCTGATCCTCGAATCGCTTTATCATTTCTTCTCTCCTCTTTTGAGGAACTGAGGAGGGTCTGTTTCTGTGCGAGAGAGGTTGTTCTTCTGATTCATCAGTCTCAGAGATTAAATCTAAGACTGGGATTATGTCTTCAGCGGTAGCTGGAATTATTGGTGAAGTCGCAATAGAAGATCTTTCAGCGATATCCTCAAACAGGGGAGAGGACTAGCTGAAACGCAGCGATCTTACAAATAAGAACTGGGTAGAAGAACTTGGGTAGAAAAGATAGAAAAAAAATGTGGATGTGTATGGTGTTTGTGGAATGGATAACTGATTTTTCAGAGATGATCAGGGAAGGAAAAATAAGTTTAGTGTACCTGACAAATCGGCTTTGCAAGTAGGATCGCCAGATTATCATCTTCAGCGATGCCTTTGTCTTTGCTTTTCTCAGCGCCAGAGGCTGAGTGCTTTGTCTTTGTCTTCTCCCCTGAAGGTTCTTTTATTGAAATACCTTTAAGAGCTTTGGTTCGAGGAGCAGGTTTGACAACAAAGAAATCATCGTCATCTTCATCATCATCATCATCGTTCCTTGGAGAGGAGGATGGTTCAGCTTCAGGGATGTCGAAGTCTTCGTCTTCTTCTGCTTCGGATTCCTCAGCATCTTCTTCGAGTTGCTCCCCCTCAGATACAGAGGCGAGGTTCTCGGTTCCCTCAGGGTTTTCATCTCCCTGAGGTCCAGTAATCCGATCTTCATTACCCTCTCCCCTGATAGATTCATCATGGGAAAGGTCTTCAGCGCTCTTATTTTGATCTTCAGCGCTCTTCTCCTGTTCAGCGCTCTTCTCCCCCTCTTTCTCATGATGGGCGGGGGAGGAATGGGTAGATTCAGCATTGGTGTTGTCTCTGTCTTCTGGGCCAGAGACTTTCACACAACCTTCAAGCTTAGCTATTCTGTCTTCTAGGCCAGAAATAGCAGGCGTGATTTTCTTCAGCTCTTGGCGATCCTCTGCGGTGAATGAGTCCAAAACAGGTGCAGGGGCCGGAGCAGGAGCTGGATTATTTGCCTTGTTCACCAGCGTCTCGATCATTGTCTTGACAGAACTAAGATCGGTCTTCACTAAGCCCAAGTCGGTCTTGACCACTGACATATCACCTTCGAGTGTACCAACCGATTTCTTCAGCGTTGTAACCTCGCTGGAAATGGTGGAAACTGATGATTTGAGGTTGGTGTAGTCAGTGTAGATGTCGGAGAGCACTTTGGCAAAGTCGGCGAGAGTTTTATCAAGGTCTTTGATGTCATCAGAGGAGGCCTTCTTTTCCACCACAGTAGTCAGCTTCGTCAGATTCTCTCCAGCGTTTGTTACAGCTGTAGAGTTATTTGATAGACCAGTGGTGAGATCCGTAAGTTTCATCTCCATAGACTTCAGAGACTGGTTGATGTCTCCCAAATAAGGACCTGTAACATATAAGTACTTGTGAACAAAGGAAAGCTCAGAAGTTTCAGGTTTAGTTACAGTGTTTAAGGTGGGATCTGTACCTGCAGGAGCGTTGACGAACTCATCAAAGTTTCGAGTCCCTCCATAGTGTTCCATATCTCTCTCAAAAGTTCCGTGAGGGATGGAGATCTCTGCAGGTCCTTTCTTCGTCATTCGCTGAGAAGCTTCAACGGCTTCTTGAATGATGGCATCTCCAGTTTTGACTGGAGGAGTGTCCAAAGAAGTAGAGGGAGGAGCGAAGGATAAGAATTGGGGTTGGGTTTCAAGTTCAGCGTTGGATTCGCTGAGAAGTACTTCATCAGTCTTTTGAGAGACCGACGAAGGTTGGGTAGATTCCAAAGTTCTAACCTCAGCGTTTAAGGACGCTGAAGTAGGTTTAGAAGGGATGGCTTGAATTGGTGTGGCAGAGCGTACCACGGAACTTTCCTTCAGCTCTTCAGAATGAGCTGAGGAGTCTTCAGCATGCAATTGCTGGGGTTGCTCCTTGGTTTTCTTGATCCTTTTGGAATCAAGAGGGGTAAGAGATTGTTTCCTTTTCTTAGAAGGAATGGATTTCACTGTATTATCAGTTCAACCAAAGATGTTAACAAATAAGAAATATCTTAATGTGGAAAGAAAATTTCCATTAAGATTTTTCGAATTTTGTCCATTTCATTCAGACAAAAAAGTCTTAATGAAGATTAGGGTTTTTTTTGTTTTTAAAAAAAAACGAATATAACACCTATAAGCCTTGTATTCCAGTTTAAAAAAAATGGATACGAAAGAAGAACAAGTTTAAGATTTTAGATTTAAAACTTGAAGAACAACCATGAAATGGTTGTGTTTATAAAACCATGAAAGAAAATGATTTTATTTTTGAGTTCTTTTGTTTGATCTTGTGTAAAACAATGATAAGATCGAAAACAAGTTATTTGCATTTGATAATAGATAAGAACATATTAACCTTGAGTTTGATGAAGAAGATGATGAACAGTTCTTGAAGATTGAGAGCACAAAATGCAACAGTGTTCTTTTCTTGCGGAGAAAGATTGACTCGCATAAAAGACAAATATAAACTTTGAGAGTGTTTATATAGGAAGAGAGTAGAGAGAGAAAAACTTGAGCGGGAAAGTTTTTCATCATGACACGGACACGTGTTTGCATTTGATTGGATAGACAACGAAACGTGCAAACGTGTGTCAGAAAAAGAGCGTGCCTGGTGTTATCCGTTGCAATGACGTCACAACTGTCCTTTCACATTCTTTCGTTGTCTCTGAGGTTTTGAAAGAAAAACTCAGGGACTCTTTGGAAAATATGAAGCACTGAATAGAAATATCAGTGAGGGTTTTAAGAAATTTCAAAATATTATTCAGCGATGAAAGAATTTGAAATCTTGCATTTTCATGCGTTTTGTCAGAGAAAACATACCTTGATATCAGTTTAACCCAATTTATTCAGAAAGAAGATGATGAAATGGATTGTACAAGTTTATTTTATCCAGAGCCTATACAAGAATGTATAAACGTATCGCTGATTAAATGTGAACCGCTGATGATTTATCCTTCAAAGTTCAGCATTCCAAGCTCGTTGATGAGAAAGTTGAATCTTGTCTCATCAAGAGGTTTGGTAAACAAATCAGCTAACTGATAATCAGTTGGGATAAAATGAAGTTCTATATCACCATTCATCACATGATCTCTGATAAAATGATATCTGATTTCTATGTGTTTTGTCTTTGAGTGTAGCACTGGATTGTTTGCTATAGCAATGGCACTTGTGCTGTCGCAATAGATTGGAATTTTGGAGAGCTGAAGATCATAGTCTAGTAGTTGATTTCTCATCCACAAGACTTGAGAACAGCAGCTTCCAGCGGCTACATACTCAGCTTCAGCTGTGGAAGTGGACACCGAGTTTTGCTTCTTACTTGTCCAACTTACCAGCTTTCCACCCAGGAGCTGACATCCTCCTGTGGTGCTTTTCCTATCCATTTTGCAACCTGCAAAATCACTGTCTGAATAGGCGGTTAGATCGAATCCTGAATCTTTGGGATACCAAAGACCTAGATTCGCTGTACCCTTAAGATATCGAAAGATTCGCTTTACAGCTTTCATATGAGATATCTTAGGTTCAGCTTGATATCGTGTGCACAGACATGTTGCAAACATAATATCGGGTCGGCTAGCTGTAAGATACAGTAGTGAGCCGATCATCCCACGGTACAGCGTGACATTGACAGGAACACCCTTTGTGTCCTTATCAAGTATCAGCGGTGGTGCCATAGGGGTTTTCATAGCTGAACTTTCAGTTAAGTCGAATTTTTTCAGCATATCTTTAACATACTTTCCCTGATTTATAAAAGTTCCTTTTTCAGTTTGCTTAATCTGAAGACCAAGGAAATATGTTAGTTCACCCATCATACTCATTTTATACTCATCTTTCATTCTATCAGCGAAACGAGTACAAAGCTCAGGGTTAGTAGAACCAAATATAATGTCATCAACATATATTTGAACTAAAATGATATGACCTTTTATTTTTCTAAAAAACAAAGTTTTGTCAATCTTACCTCTCTCAAATTTTTCAAGGTGGAGATAAGTAGAAAGAGTGTCATACCATGCACGAGGAGCTTGCTTCAAGCCATAAAGTGCCTTATCCAGCTTATAAACATAACCTGGACGCTTAGGATCTGAGAATCCTGGAGGTTGTTCCACATAAACTTCTTCATTCAGCTTTCCATTTAGAAACGCTGACTTAACATCCATTTGATGTACAGTGAAGTTTTTGTGTACAGCATATGCTAAGAAAAGACGAATAGATTCAAGTCTTGCTACAGGAGCAAAGGTTTCGTCATAATCTATACCTTCCTCTTGTCTGTATCCCTGAGCAACAAGACGAGCTTTGTTGCGAGTTACAGTACCATGTTCGTCCAACTTGTTTCGATAGACCCACTTAGTGCCTATCACTGTTTTGTCAGTTGGTCTCCGAACAAGTTTCCAAACTTTGTTTCTTTCGAATTCAGTCAGCTCTTCTTGCATAGTGCTGACCCAGTTTGGATCTCTGAGGGCATCATCTATTTTCTTTGGTTCAGTTAGAGAAATAAAGTTATCAAATAAACAAATATTACCTGCACTTCTACGAGTCTGAATACCAGCGTTGGGATCACCAAGAATTTGATCGATTGGGTGATTTACAGTCCATCGCTGAGCCGGAGCATGCGTCGCTGACTCAGTCTGAACTGGAGAAACTGAAGATGAGGCTTCAGCTACTTCTGGATAATCAGCTAAGAGATGAATGCTTGCATTTGTCACTTCATTCACTGATTGCTGAGAAATAGATGGAATTTCTGAGACATTTGGATCAACTACGGGTATAGTATTTATAGGAACAGCTGAGACCCAAGATGTTTCAGCTTCACTATTCTGCATATTGGGAATGATAGTAGGACCATCATTTTCAGTTGTATGAGTATGAGTAGTGGGAACATCTTCTGAATCACAAAGATGAGAAAACATCCATTGATTCAGTTCTTCTGTATCAGCGTTCGGTTTAGAGTTCGCTGAACGGGATTCGTCAAACGTGACGTGAATAGTTTCTTCTACAGTTTGTCTTCTTCGGTTGAAGACTCTGAAGGCTTTGGAAACTGAGGAGTATCCAAGAAAGATTCCATCATCAGCCTTAGGATCAAACTTTCCAAGGGCATCTCTGTTGTTCAGTATGAAACACTGACAACCAAAGATGTGAAGAAAGCTGATTGAAGGCTTTCTCCCATGAAAAAGTTCATAGGCTGTCTTTTTGAATCTTTTGACTATCAGCGACCTGTTTTGCGTAAAACAAGCCGTGTTGACAGCTTCTGCCCAAAACTGAGTAGGCAGATGAGAATCGCTGAGCATTGAACGTGCAGCTTCAATAATTGTTCTATTTCTTCTTTCAGCGACTCCGTTTTGTTGTGGTGTTCTCACTGACGAAAAGTTGTGAGAAATACCCTTGCTCTCAAGGAAGGAATCAAGAGAACTGTTTTTGAATTCAGTTCCATGATCACTCCTTATTGAGCGAACAGTCATATTGTTCAGAGTTTCCATCTTCCGAACAAAGGTGATGAGTTCTTCAGGGGTGTCACTCTTAGAACGGAGAAACATTACCCATGTATAACGAGAGAATTCATCAACTATGACCAGCGTATATTTCTTTCCAGCGATGGATTGTTTGTTAACGGGGCCAAACAAATCCATATGGAGTAGTTGAAGAGGAGATGACACTGAGGAAACTTGCTTGGAATTAAAGCTTGCCTTGGTCTGCTTCCCTTTTTCACACGCTGAACATAAGGATTCTTTGGCGTATGAATGTTGAGGTAGACCAGTGACTAACTCTTTGGATGAAAGAGTATTCAGTGTCTTGAAGTTGAGATGTGAAAGCCTCTTGTGCCATAGCCAGTTGACATCAGAAGATGCCTTTGAGAAGAAACAGGAGTTCTCAGTGGTTGTTGAGTCCATGTTTATAACGTAAACATTTTCCAATCGATAACCGCTGAGAGCTATCTTCTCCTTTTTGTCAGAGACAAAGCAGGATTCCTTGGTGAAAATCACTTTGTTATCCATGTCGCAAAGCTGACTGATGCTCAGAAGATTATGCTTCAGCCCTTCAACATATGCGACTCTTCTGAAGGATGTTGTACCATTTGAAAGTACACCATACCCTCGGGTGTGTCCTTTTCCATTTCCACCGAAAGTCACAGAGGGACCCTTCTCTTCCTTGTATTCAGCGAGCAGGCTTTTCTTTCCAGTCATGTGTCTAGAGCATCCGCTATCGAGATACCAGATACCCCTCTTAACCTGCAATACAAAGGAAGATTAGTTTTGCTTGGGTACCCACTTCACCATGTATACGCGTTTGTCAGTGGAAGTGGTTGGAATGGGTTCAGCAGTCTTCGCAGCATTTGAAGATTCAGCTTTGTCTTACTTCACTTTGGTCAATTTCTTGACCTCAGCGGTAGGAGTCACCTTCACCTGACTTGCAACTGGTTTGGTCTTCTTTGGTGCTATCTTCACCTTAGCTATCTTATCAGCTTTGGTGGCTGTGGGACACTTACTTGCAATATGATCGGTAAGTCCACAGTGATAACATTTCCTATAACTAAAATTAGTTCTAGGACCACTTGTGTGCTGATCTTTTAATTTAGAATTAGAAGTGCCAGCACCAAGTACACTATTGGTTTTTGACATAGGACGAACATTCAGTTCTTCAGATTTCTTACCAAGGATATCTACTCTGAGTCTAGGAGTAGGTCGCTGAACTGATCCAGAGGTCTGATTTCTAGAACCAGATGAATGAATCACTAAGGCTTTGGAAGCATTCAGCTTAGGTACTAAAGTACCCTTCTGAGGATTTTGATAAATTACAATTCCTTTACCTTTATCTTTAGAGACAGAGGTAGGTTTTGAATAAACCATTTTCTCCTTACCTTTTGAGGAGGTAGGAGTTTCCTCAGGGATTGGTGTAATCGACGAGGAGTACTGAGATGAAGAAGTGTCAGCTACTGAGGATACGAACGTTCTAAATTTAAGCATTGAACGTTCAGTGGTTTGTATTGGAGTATCATATTTATAACCCAGACCACGTTTATCACTCAGAGGAATCTGAGCCTTAATTATCTCAGTGATCTTTGTTGAAGAATTACACCATCCTTCAACAGTAGCTTGTTCAGCTTTTAATGCAGCGATAGCTTCCGCTCGTTCAATTTTGACTAGCTGATTTAAATGGACTTGATCTTTAAAATCTTCTTCAAATTTAGAAAGCTTTTCTATTTGAAGATGGCAATTTTTAAGCTTTTCAGCGAGATCAAGATTTTGGTTTTCAACCACAGCTTTGCCGTTCATGGCTTCGTATAAACTTCTAGTCAGTAGTTCGATTTTACGGAGACTATCAGCTTCATCAATATTTACAATATTGGTAAAGAAGGAGGGTGATACCTGAATGGCAGATATTGAAGTGGAGGGAATGTTTGAACTTTCTTCCTCTTCTTCAATCTTGGCCATGAGACATTGATTTGCTTCATCATCTTCAGAATCAGATGATGAGGCTTCTTCATCAGAAGCAGCCCAATCATAGTCAGCCATTAGGCCTTTTCCCTTCTTCTTAAAGCTTTTCAGCTTTGCATACTTCTCCTTCAGCTTTAAGTATTTGTCGTCTTTATTCCTTGGAACAAAGGATTTCTTTGTAAAGGCTGAAGGTCTCATGATTTTCTTTGACCTGCACTCGTTAGCGAAATGACCTGTCTTTTCGCAGTTAAAACAAGTAGCAGTAGCCTTATCAACAAAAGCTGATGACTTAGGCTTGTCAGCTATAGAAAGAGTTTTGTTCTTTCTAAACATTTTCTTCTTGGCGAATCTCCTGAACTTTTTAGTTAGGAGAGCCAAGGATTCATCATCTGAAGAATCAGAATCTGATGATCTTTCAGAGTTACTTTCTAACTCAGTGATAGTGACCACGGGTCGCTGAGTAGAAGGTTCCTCTAAGATTAAAGCAACAGGGGTGCTTTTGGAATCTTTTACAAGATTTTTCTTAAGATGGCTAGATTGCTCATGATTCAGCAATGTGCCATATAAGGTAGCAAGTGTCATTGATCTTAGATCTTTTGACAGCTTGAGACACATGGAATAATTGTCCCAGCTTTCAGGTAAACATTCTAAAAACTTTGTCAGAACTTCAAAGTTAGAATATTCCTTACCAACCGTTTTAAGATCTATAATTAAGCAATTAAAACGTTGATGTACTTCAGAGAGAGTTTCATTCTTACCAGAGATGAAACTTTCGTATTGTCTTACCAGGTTGATCTTTCTTGAATCCTGGACTTCAGACGTTCCTTCATACTGAACACATATTGTATCCCACATGGCTTTTGAGGATTTCAGGTTCATGACGGAATGGTAGACTTCGTCAGGAAGGGCCATGGATAGTATGGATCTGGCTTTTGTATATATAGCCACTTTCTTCTTGTCTTCATTGGTCCAATGATGGATTTCCTTTGGAATCAGCCTTTCTGGAATAGCAACTCTAGTTGCAGTGGCTGGAACGGCAGGATCAATCGTTACAGGGATGTGTGGACCGTTTTCAAGATAGTAAGGTATAGTATGGTCTACACCTTCTAAGAAGAGTGTCATCCTATTTTTCCATAAGTTGAAGTTGTCTCTGGAAAATCTAGGGGGTTTTGCAAGAGAACCATTGTCGATATAGTGAGTGTTTGTGTTTGAGTTGGCCATTTTCAGATAATAGCAAGGAAGAGAAATATCTTAGATTAGATCTTGTTTATGAGATTAAACAAATCCGCTCTGATACCACTTGTTGGTCCCGAAAGGCTTAAACAAGTTTGTAGAAGGGGGGGGGGGGTTGAATACAAACACACTATTTTACTTTTCTAAATTGTTTATTGATAAATCATTAACAATTTACAGCTTGTTGCGGAAACAAGATTAAGGATAAACCTAAATCTAAACAAGTTGGAACACTAAGGTTTTCTTGCACTAAGAAAGATAAGGAGATTACTAATAAAATCCTATCTTGAGAGATTTGAACTTGTCCAGAGTTAGCAAGTTACTTCAAATGAAGTGAGTTCATCTCTTTATATACTGCATGCATTTAATGCAATTCAGTATACACTTTACACGTGTCATCAGCGGATTGGTTGCATGTCATTGACCTTTGTTGACAACCTTAGTAGCCGCATGAATGAACAGTGTAGTATCAGAGTGGTTGTACGATTTCAGATTTTCGGAGGTTCTTTTCTGACATTTCGTACGGTGGCGTGCAAGGGAGGTTAAGACAAAAGTACTTTGTACGGAGGACTTCATGATCAGCTTTCGTTGATTCAGCGATTATCATTTACTATTCAGCAGATGATAAAGTTCAGCGATAGCTGAAGTCTTGTACTTGATACTTCACGTTGAGTGGACAAATCTGAGTCTTCGCTGATCCGCATCAGTTCATTAGGAGACTTGTCGCTGGTTCTTGAGCTTGATCTTCGACTTCAGCGTAGAACCTTTGTTGACGTGAATCTTGTCTTCAGGGATCATAAGTAAACAACTAACTTATCAGCGATCACCATAAGGACTGAACAGACTCAGCGATATGGTGAACAGTGTTCGCTGAATGTTTAATCTAAAAGTGCGAGAGTTCCTATCAGCAGTACTGTAAGATCTTAGTACTTATCAGCGATAGTGAAACTCTGATACATATTGTTTACTTACAATTTTCACTAAGTATTTAAGATAGGGTCATTATCAAATCACTGAGGGTTTGGATCAACAGTCTTGATTGAGCCTGTTCATCAAGATTGAGGTTTGGTTGTAAGCTTGTGAGTTGAATTAGTGAATACAAACAGCTGTGTGTTTTCTGATATAGTGTTCTTTGATTGTGTGAATTAAAGTTCTATTCCGCAGATTCTTTAATTCTGAGTTCTAGTATTATTAGTCTTGTTAAGATTCGATCCTGACAAGTGGTATCAGAGCTTGTGTTTCTTAGAATTCTACAATTATTATGGACAATTCTATTGAATCAAATAGTACTCCTGTTTCTAAGGTTCCCATGCTCAGACCCAATGAGTTTGACATGTGGAAAATTAGAATCAAGCAGTATATTCTGCTTACTGATTATTCCATCTGGGATATCATAGAGAATGGTCCATGTGCTGAAGGAAGAATTGGACCAGATGGCAAAAGACCTCCTCCAAAGACTGATGCAGAGAGAAAAGTCAGACAACTAGAGATGAAGGCCTTAAGCACTCTGCTTTTGGCTATCCCCAATGAATATCAGCATCAATTTCATCACTGCACTGATGCTCAGACTCTGTGGAATGCATTGGAAAAGAGATTCACTGGCACCAAAAGCACCAAGAGGAATCAGAAGGCAATTCTCAAGCAGCAGTATGAAAACTTTACTTCTACTAAGAATGAGTCTATGACTCAAACTTTTGATAGATTTAATAAGCTGATTGGAGAATTGGCCACAATAGGAGTCAAGATGGAGGCTGATGATGTTAACAGAAAGTTCTTAAGATCATTAGGTGAAGAGTGGACAATGTATACTGTGTCCTTCAGACATAATGACCAATTGGAAGATAAAGAGCTTGATGATCTTTACAATGATCTTAGAGTCTTTGAAGCAGAGGTTGAAGCCAAAAAGAAGCCCTCTGGATATGTACATAATGCTGCACTCCTTTCAGCATCACCTTATTCTACTGCTAACCCTGAATCAGTTAGTGCTGCTGGAGGAGTCAATCAGGAAAAGACCAATGATTCAGTACTAGAAGCCTTCTTTTCTAGTCATGTTAATTCCTCATTGATTAATGATGACTTAGAACAGATTAATGCTGATGATCTTGAAGAGATGGATATCAAGTGGCAGATGGCTATGCTGTCTATGAGGGTGAAGTGATTCATAAAGAGGACAGGGAGAAACAACTTTTCCCAGAGAAGAGAAGATGGTGCTGGATTTGACAAGTCCAAAGTTGAATGCTACAAGTGTCACAAGATGGGACAATTTGCCAGGGAATGCAGAGGTGGAACATCTCACAACAGCCATCAACAAACTCAGGCTGGAAGCTACAATCAAAACAGAAACTCTATTCAAGCTCTTGTCTCTCAACAAGGAATGGGATTTGATTGGAGTGATCAAGCAGAAATGAAAGTCCCGTAATCATCACTGATAATCAAGATTCAATATAGAATGAACATTCAAGATCGTATTCACAGCAACCGGTCATATGATTTATTAACAATCTGTGAATTACAAGATATTACAATGAATTTTTCTCTAAATGGATTCACCAAAGATTATATCAAAGATTAGTTAGCAAACTGTTGCTAACACTATATATACTGTAGAGAAAAGCTAAAGCTACAGTACATATGAGAAACAGACTAATAGAACAATTACACGTGTCCTAATTAGTAACTGAATATAACAGAGAATATCCCAAGATATGAATTCTGAACATACTTCTGAATAAGCGCTTCAGAACATTTGTCTTCATAGTCAGAAGTTCTGAGTCTCCTACTCAGAACTCTGAACCTTCTAGTCAGAATCCAACACTTAGAATCTTTTTGAGATTTCTCACTCAGAACTTCTGAGTCTTCTACTCAGAACTTCTGAGTCTTCTTTAGTCTTCTTACTCAGAACTCAACACTTGTGTTTCTGACAAAACTCTAGACCTAACAATCTCCCCCTTTTTGTCAAACACACTTGTACTATTCATCATCAAATTCTTAGAGCATGAACAATCTTCAGAAGGAGCTCTTCTGAATGCTTTGACAACTTTTGCTCAGAATTCTGAATAATCTGAGTTAACAACTTCTGGTCAGTCTTTAATCAGCAGCAACAACTATTTCCAAATTGATTTCTGTTATATATTTGCTTTTTCTTTGCTCCCCCTTGAAATGACAATTCTCATCTTCATTTCAGCTTTCATAAGATTTCTTTATAAGAAACAACCGATCAGATTTCTTTTCCTCTTCTCCTTCTTAAAATAACATTTCTCTCTTTTGTTATTTCTGTACAAAAACCATATCAATCTTCAAAATCTTTAGCTTTTCTCACCCTAAAGTTTTGGAAAGCAAAATCATCTTCAAAATCTTTAGCTTTTCTCCCCCTTGATTTTCAAAACTTTAGCGATGCTTTTTCTTCGAATGAAGTCTATGCTTTTTCTCCTCCTTAATGAATAACCTTGCTCCCCCTCAAAATAAGAATTATGGAGCAATTTGTTTTCTCCCCCTGAAAGTATGCATATATTTCATTAAAATTATTCATTTCAAATATAGTGCTTTAATGAAAACATTTATACAAGAAAAATAAGATTCACTGAACTACACTTGATAACTATTAACATTTGATCATTTGAAAACTTTACAAAAGAAATCCAACTTAATGAAATTTAACAGATTTTTCAATCAAATAAAATCAAATGCATGTGTTTGGATTCAAATACAAGTCATCATTGCATATCAAGTTAAAAATGTTTAGTTTCAATCTCTTTATTAAATCTATTTGGTGTGCTTAGCATGCGAAATATGATTAGCTTCAAGCATATGCAATTCTAAAAACATATACGAATACTTTGCTCTACTCACACTATTTGTCCAAAATCAGAATTTTCACAAATTTACAGGTTTATTGCGACTTTGAATTTTCCCAAAGTTTCAAGAGATGTGTGCTCATTGGCATCTTTTAATTTTGTGCTCATTGACATCTTTTAATTTTGTGCTCATTGACATCTTTTAATTTTGTGCACATTGGCATCTTTTAATCAAAAAGTTTAGTAAGAATAAGATACATCGTTAAACATGACTTTCTATCTGGTTCTATAGCAGGATTTGGGTCAGCATATCCCAGACCAGTTGGTCTTAGGTGCTAGGTGACAAGCACCCCTTGGAACTTAATTTCCCAAACCAGAAAGGCCACATCGATATATCTTAAACCCATTTGTACCAGTAGAACATGGTTTTCTATCTGATTCTATTGCAGGATTTGGGTCAGCCGATCCTAGACCAGTTGATCTTAGGGACTAGGTGCCGAGCACCCCTTAGGACTTACTCTCCCAAACCAGAAAGACCACAGGTACAAACTTTCAAACTAAATGATTTTATATATATTTATATTTCATCTCAATCACTTGGTTTTAAAACGTAGTACTTCCCCCATATTTTCGTTTCCATCCATCATTCTGACATTTAGGCTTTTTGAGCATTATATTCTATATAAGTATAGATTTCATAACATTGAGCATTCGGCATAATTTCATTCATGTTTTGCTTACCTTTCGATTTAATTCAGAAGTGAAAGTTGAAACAAATATAGTTCAGATAATACAAAATACTTGTAAAATCACTCTTTGACACACATTTATTCATTGAATGAAAATTAAAAAAAGTTCATATCATTGAATTAAATTTGTTAAGATTCAAACATTCAAAGCAATAGAAATAAACGTAATGCAATGTTACCTTTCACCACTTGTTCCTTGAAACATAAAAATATGACAGTTAAGGATATCACCTGAGAAATATGAGTTCTAAACTGATTTGTTTAGAAGTCTTAGTCTCTGAAGTACGGGTCCTGAACTGAATTATTCAGAAGCCATAGTCATTTAAGTACGGGTTTTGAACTGATATGTTCAAAAACCTAAAACGTTGAATCACGGGTTTTGAACATTATCTTGAAACAATCAGATCAAATTTTGAGACAATATTCCCTCTCAAATCAAGATAATCCTGCAAAATCAAGAGATTTTGGTAATCATCTACGATGATTACTCATTAGATATCAAAAATCCAAATTCTGAGTAGTTGAGTCAGAATTCTGAGTAGAAAAGTCAGAATTCTGAGTAGAAAAGTCAGAATTCTGAGTAACTTGTTCAAAATTCTAAGTATCAGAGTCAGAATTCTGATTAGTTGAGTCATAATTCTGAGTAGTAGAGTCAGAAGTCTGAGTAACTTGTTCAAAATTCTAAGTATGAGAGTCATAATTCTGAATAGTTGAGTCAGAATTCTGAGTAGTAGAGTCAGAAGTCTGAGTAACTTGTTCAAAATTCTAAGTATCAGAGTCAGAATTCTGATTAGTAGGGTCAGAACTTCTGAGTAAGAGAGTCAGAATTCTGATAAAACTATCCAGAGAAAATGCCTTAGAAAAATGTTTGGAATTTGTGATTTTTGAACATTCTGAACTTCAAATTACCATAACTTGCTCAAAAATCAGAATTTTTCAACCAAAATTTGCAGGGTTGCTTAAAATGTGATTCTGAACACATTCTCTGGAAATGTTTTCTACGAAAAACACTCACATCTATGAGTTCGATAACCTCATAGCAAACAGAACTTTTTCAAAAAAAATCTTCAAGATCAACAAATTGATCTATATGAATCAGAAATCCATAATTACATTCAGATCGAGTTTTGGACTGAATTATCCAAAAGTCAAGATTCTCAATTTAAGCACAGCATCGGTTTTAAGTCATGTGTCAGTATTATCATTCAGCTCTACACATGAATAAGCTGCAAAACAGATTAAGTTGACTTTGGTACCCATATGAACTTGGGTCCAGGTTTGTTAGGTGCAGTAGCATATGCAGATATTCTATAAGAACCATACCAGTGCTGAATAAAATTCTTGTTCACAAAATCATTAGTCCCACAATATGAACAACAAAGTTTCTTTTGTGCAACTCTGACTAATTGATTTACAGAATAAATCACATCAGGTTTAACAAAAGATTTTCTTTGAAATGTATTGTTCTTCTTGACATTTGAATTAGGAACTTTTGATTTTGGCACTTCTTTCTTGGAAGTTGTTCCTTTAACTCTCCATTCCATTTTTATCTTTTTAAAAGAACAATTATAAGATTTATCAATAGCAGAATCATAAAACAGATTAGAAGAACGAATCTGATCTTTTGAACTATGATTTGATTTGTCAACAACTTTCGTTTCAAATTCCCTAAACTTTTTAACATACAAATCAAACCTTGACTGCAAATCAGATTTGGACTTCCTCTCTATCATGATTTTAGTTGATAAATCAGATAATTTCTTAATAAGCCTCCTTATCTCCAAATGAAAAACTTTCTTTTCCTTCTCAAACTCATCTTTTAAGCATTTTTCTTTAAAGCCATTTACCTTCTTCTTTTCTGTCTCTTTCCTTCCATCTTCTAACTCTTTCTCCAACTCATTGATTTTTACAGAAAACTCATTTAACATTCCTTTTTTTTTTCTCAAAACCAATCTTTTCTTTTTGAAAAACATTTTTCTTGCATTCAAACTCTTTTCTTTCTTTTGCAAGAATTTTCTCCAAATCAGAAATTTTCAAAGATAATTCAACAGACTTTGTTTCAAAACCTTTCCTCTCAGTTTGAAAGTCTCTTCTCTCTTTCTCAAATTTCACTCTTTCAAGTATAAGAACTTGTTCAAAATCATAGATCTGTTTCAAGAGTTGACAATTTTTCATTTCACATGATTTGATTCTATTTTCAGACTCTGTCAACATCTTTCTTCTAAAATTGCCTTTCTCTTTCAAATCAACATTCTCTTTTTCTAACAACTTTATGTTTTCTTGAACCTTTTCAAAATCCTTTAGAAAATCAGATTTCTCTTTTTGCAAAATCTTTATAACTTTTGCATATTCGTCTTGTTTTGCTTGAAGATTAGCAATCTTGCTTTCAAAATGAACAATCTCAGTTTTTGGTTCAGAAATTGTTTCTTTTGCTTTTACAGGACTTAATTTTTGTAAATTGTCTGAACTGGTTATAGAAATTGCAGGTCTCACAAAAACTTCAATAATCTCAGGCATGATGAAATGACAAATTCGAATATCAACTATGAATTATGATCAAAAATGAGAATCAACACAAATCTAGAACATGCAAGAATTAATCAAATCTGTCACATGCATTTCATCAAACAGTTAGAGTACATGAATTAATGAAATCTTCTTTTCAACAAAAAATTTGAATACTAATCAACATGCAGCAGATATAATCACTTTGATCCAGAAACCAATCAAGAATTTCGAAAACATACCTGTGATCTCTGTTTAATTTCGAGAATTAATCAGCATAGAGAGAAAATCTTTGGATGACTTGATTGTAAGATATCGATTCAACAGAAAGACAAATTCAAATTTCTTGAATCAATGATAGAAACGAATTCAAGAATTGTTAGGAATTCAAGAATTGTTAGCAGCAGCGGAAACAATTGTCGAATTGATCAAGAAACTTCAAGAACGCGATCAAACACACTCTTGGACGAATTTGTTTGTTGACTGGCTCTGATACCAATTGAAAGTCCCGTAATCATCACTGATAATCAAGATTCAATATAGAATGAACATTCAAGATCGTATTCACAGCAACCGGTCATATGATTTATTAACAATCTGTGAATTACAAGATATTACAATGAATTTTTCTCTAAATGGATTCACCAAAGATTATATCAAAGATTAGTTAGCAAACTGTTGCTAACACTATATATACTGTAGAGAAAAGCTAAAGCTACAGTACATATGAGAAACAGACTAATAGAACAATTACACGTGTCCTAATTAGTAACTGAATATAACAGAGAATATCCCAAGATATGAATTCTGAACATACTTCTGAATAAGCGCTTCAGAACATTTGTCTTCATAGTCAGAAGTTCTGAGTCTCCTACTCAGAACTCTGAACCTTCTAGTCAGAATCCAACACTTAGAATCTTTTTGAGATTTCTCACTCAGAACTTCTGAGTCTTCTACTCAGAACTTCTGAGTCTTCTGAGTCTTCTTTAGTCTTCTTACTCAGAACTCAACACTTGTGTTTCTGACAAAACTCTAGACCTAACAAGAAAAGGCCATCCAAAATCAAGCTCTTATGGCTGAAGTTTCAGATCTTCCCACTGAGGTAAACTCTAATCTCTACACTCAAGCTTGTATAGACACTGTTAAAAGGTATAGAGATCACAATCAGGGAATGTGTGATGACCTTTAGAGATTAGAAAATGACAGAAAAGACTATGTAGTAATTGTTGAGAAGTTTGAAGAACAGATTAGGGCTTTTCAAGCCAATGAACTCAACACTCCTATGATACAAACTACTGGAAATGGGAAAAGATGGTCTAGAGTTCCAGCTTAGAGAATCCAGGGAAGAGTGTGAGAAACTAAAAGGAGAGCTTGAGAAAGTTAAACTTGATGTAGAAAAGTTTAATTGTGCCTCTAAAGTCATGGACAACATAATCAACTCTCAAATCCATAGTAAGTTGAAACCAGGCCTAGGGTACAATGCCACACCCCCACCCTACAACAACACCTACATCCCTCCTAAGTCAGACCTATTAGAAACCAAGGATAGGAAGGACTTACCTGAAGGAGCCACTGAAGTAGATCCATTAGATGAAGTAGTTGTTGAGGATAAGACTGAAAAAGAAGGATCCGATGAGGAATGTGTAAGTCCATGTGTTAAGAACAATAAGATGAAAAGGACTGGAAAGGGAGTTCATTATACACAGACCACTGTTGTGAACTCTAATACTTGTGAACATTGTTCTTGCAAGAAATCTCAAGAGAATAAGACCCAAAAACATGATAAAAAGAGGGGAAATCAAAGAAATTGGAATAACTAGTGGGCACAAAAGCAAGGAGTTGATCTGCTAAGGATTAACAGACCAAAACCTTGTTTTATTTGTGGCAAATTGAATCATCTTGCCAAACACTGTTATTTCAATCCTATTAACCAAAAGAAAAGTTTTCAAAGAAGTTTTCAAAAATCTTCTGGTTATAGGAAGCCTGCAAGGAATAATGTGGCTAAGAAACAAGCTGAATCCAAAAGCCACATGAGAAAACAGACTGAAAAGGAATGTGTCAATATGTGGGTCCCTAAAAGCACTAATGTTAGTACTGCTACCTCAGATAGTACTGCTGACAAGGATAGTGCTTCCAGAAGCAATACTACTGCCAATACTGCTGCTAGCAGTGTTAGTGCTGCTAACACTGTTAGTACTTCTTTTAAAGAGAATGCTGCTGCTAGCAGTGTTAGTGCTGCTAACTCTGTTAGTACCTCTTCTAAGAACAATACTGCTGCTAGCAGTGTTAGTGCTGCTAACACTGTTAGTACTTCTTCTAAGGTTAATACTGCTTCTAGTTTTTGTGCTGCTAGACCAATCATATTGACAAAGTACTCCAGTACTGCAGTACCTAAGTTTGAAAATCTCATCAAAACCCAGTGCAAGTACTTTGATGAGCAAGGGAGACCCAAGACCACTTTGGCTTGGGTTCCCAATAAAAACTAACTAATTTATCTGATGTGCAGGGCAACCAACAGCTCAAGGGGAAGAGCATCTGGCATGTTGATAGTGGTTGCTCCAGGCACATGACAGGCAACATGGCCTGCCTCAAGAATTTCAAAAGAATTGATGGAGGACATGTTGCTTTTGGAAATAATCCTGCAGGAGGGAGAATAAGTGGTAAAGGTGATGTGTCAAACGGTAAGATGACATTTGAGGATGTTTACTATGTTGAGCAATTGAGATACAACCTGTTAAGTGTATCACAGGTCTGTGACAAGAAACATAGTATATTATTTACTGATTCTGAATGCATTATTCTTGCTCCTGGATTCAAAGTAGTTGATGAAAACATGATACTATTGAGAACTCCTAGAAAGGATAATGTGTATTGTTTAGATTTAGAAAGTGTTTCATCTGATTCATCTCTAAATTGTTTGGTATCAAAAGCTTCAATAGATGAATCATCACTTTGGCACAAAAGGATGTGTCACATGAATTTTAAAACAATGAATAAACTTGTTAAAAATAATCTTGTTAGGGGTTTACCATCAAAAGTCTATTCATGTGATGATCATTGTGTTGCATGTCTCAAAGGCAAACAACACAAAACTTCTCATAAGTCCAAAGAGATAAACACTATCTCAAATCCTCTTCAGTTGTTGCATATGGATCTGTTTGGCCCTACAAATGTCATGAGCATTGGCAAGAAGTCATACTGTTTAGTTATTGTTGATGATTACTCTAGATTTACTTGGGTATATTTTCTGAGAACTAAAGATGAGACAAGTGGACTGATCAAATCTTTTATTCTTAGAATTGAAAACCAATCAAATCAAAAAGTGAAAGTCATTAGATCAGATAATGGGACTGAATTTAAAAACTTTGATCTAAACACCTTTTGTGAGGAAAAAGGAATTGAGAGACAATACAGTGCTCCTAGGACTCCACAACAGAATGGTGTTGCTGAGAGAAGGAATAGGACACTGATTGAGGCTGCTAGATCTCTGTTAGCTGATTCAAAATTACCTACTACTTTTTGGGCAGAAGCAGTTAATACTGCTTGTTATGTTCAAAACAGAGTTTTGGTCATAAACCCTAAAAACAAGACACCTTATGAGCTTTTTCTGAAAAAGAAACCATTTATTGGATTTTTCAAACCATTTGGGTGTCCTTGTACAATTCTCAATACCAAATCTCACTTAGGTAAGTTTGATAGCAAAGCAGATGATGGTTTTCTTGTTGGTTACTCATCTCAGAGTAAGGCTTACAGAGTGTTTAATACCTCTTCTAGAATAATTGAAGAAAGTGACAATGTCAAATGCAATGAGAACACACCAAATCCTATTGGTTCAGGTCCTGATTGGCTATTTGACATTGATTCGCTCACTAATTCTTTGGTTTTCAGTAGTGATGTAAATGCAGGACAAAGGGATGCACCACCATCAGATAACAGTATTCAGTCTGTGATATTTCCACTCCCTACCATTGATCCTGTTGACTTCTGTGAACCAAAAAAGGAAGATGAACCCATTCAGAATGAAGAAGAGAGAAGAATAGAGGAAAATCAGAGTTCAAGAGAGTCTGAAGTGACTGAAGAAGCTGAAGAAAATCCAGACTTAAATGAGTCAAATCTGGATGTGAACTTACAAGAGGAATCTGGTCATCCATCAAGAACTCAGAAAAATCATCCTCCTGAGTTGGTTATAGGAGACATTGCTTCTCCCATGATGACTAGGAATCAAAGCAGACTTCAAGAGCTACAAGATCAGCAGAATACAATTAATACTGTACTTACTTGCTTTCTATCCCAAATTGAGCCCAAAAAGGCTTATGATGCTATGAAAGATCCAAGTTGTATAGAAGCAATGCAAGAGGAGCTGCTACAGTTTAAATTACAGGATGTTTGGGACTTGGTGGACCTTCCAAAAGGTCATAGAGCAATTGGCACCAAGTGGATTTTCAGAAACAAGAAGGATGACAGAGGAATTGTGATCAGAAACAAAGCAAGGCTGGTTGCACAAGGGTATACTCAGGAAGAGGGCATAGACTATGAGGAAGTCTTTGCTCTAGTGGCACAGATTGAAGCAATTAGGCTATTTCTAGCCTATGCCTCATACATGAAGTTCAAGGTCTACCAAATGGATGTAAAAAGTGCTTTTCTGTATGGAAGTATTGATGAAGAAGTATATGTCTGTCAACCCCCTGGATTTGAGAATCCATTGCACCCTGACAGAGTGTACAAGTTGAAGAAGGCACTTTATGGTTTACATCAAGCCCCAAGAGCATGGTATGACACCCTGTCTACCTATCTCTTGGAAAATGACTTTGAAAGAGGAGTCATTGACAAGACCTTGTTCATTAAGAGGAGAAAGAAAGACACACTACTTGTTCAGATCTATGTGGATGACATCATCTTTGGATCCACAAATGATCACATGTGTAAAGAGTTTGAAGAGTTAATGCACAAGAGCTTCAAGATGAGTTCCATGGGAGAACTTACTTTCTTCCTTGGGCTTCAGGTGAAATAGAGGAAAGATGGGATTTTCATAAGCCAATCCAAATATGTGAAAGACATCCTGGACAAGTATGGTTTAACAGACTCAAAGCCAGCAAGCACACCAATGGAGACACACAAACAGATCACTGCAGATCTTGAGGGGGAGGATGTGGATGTCCATCATTACAGATCTATGATTGGATCACTCATGTATCTCACAGCCTCTAGACCAGACATTATGTTTCCAGTATGTGTTTGTGCCAGATTTCAGGTTACACCTAAGCAATCACACCTTCATGCAGTCAAAAGAATTGTTAGATACCTAAGAGGGCAACCTAGATTAGGTCGTTGGTATCCTTATGAATCTTCATTTGACTTGCTTGCATACTCAGACAGTGACTTAGGTGGAGCTAACATGGATAGGAAGTCTACTTCAGGTGGATGTCAGTTTTTGGGTGCAAGACTTGTATCATGGCAGTGTAAGAAACAAACCACAGTGTCCTTATCTACAACAGAAGCTGAGTATATAGCTGCTGCAAGTTGCTGTTCTCAGGTGTTATGGATTCAGAATCAGATGTTGGACTATGGGGTAACATTTCTTCACACTCCAATCTTCATTGACAACAACAGTGCCATTAGCATTGTTAACAATCCTGTCAAGCCCTCAAAAACAAAGCACATAGAGATCAGGTATCACTTTATTAGAGACTGTAATGAAAAGAAATTGATTCAAGTTGCTAAAGTTCATACCAATGACCAGTTTGCAGATCTATTCACAAAAGCTTTTGATGTGGGTAGATTCACTTTCTTGGTAGCAAGTGTGGGCTTGATCAACCTTGAATAAATTCATGATTTTTAATTTTTTTTATACCTGTATTTCTTTGTATATTTGGTGTTACTAACTAGTTTTCTCAGAACCTCAGTATGACTCAGATTGACAAGTGCTGCAAAGTGTAAGTATAGTTACTACTGCCAGTGCAGAGTTACTACTGCTAGTACATATTTTCTACTGCCAATGTGTAGTTAATACTGCTTAGTAGTTAATACTGTATGTGTAGTTAATACTGCTTTGTTGTTAATACTGCTTAGTAGTTAATACTGCTTTGTAGTTAATACTGCTTTGTAGTTAATACTGCTTAGTAGTTAATACTGCATGTGTAATTAATACTGCTTTATAGTTCATACTGCTTAATAGTTAATACTGTATGTGTAGTTAATACTGCTTTGTTGTTAATACTGCTTAGTAGTTAATACTTCCTGTGTAGTTAATACTGCCTTGCAGTTAATACTGCTCAGTCATTAATACTGCTAAGTCGTTAATACTGCTTTTAAAGAAAATCAGGGCTAGTGCTGCTATAAATACTCTTTCAACCCGCCAAAGTTCATAACGTCTCTTTGCATTCAATTTATCTCTCTCTCGTTCTAACCTTTTGTCCCTAGAATCTCTGTGTTTTCTATCCAAATCCTCAGGAAGAATGACGACAATGGAGTTTGTCGATGAGCACAATGAGATTGCGATGCTTCAGAAGCCAAAGTAGGCCGCAGGATTTCATGATATTGTGGATTTTCTCAAGTCCACACACATCTCTCATGCCCTAACAGTGTGCCCAACCATATATATCGAGCATCAAAAGCAATTTTGGGAGAATGCCACTGTTATATTCGAAGATGGGCAGAAAATCATTCGAACAATGGTTTGTGACAAACCCTTGAAGGTCACAGAGGAGGTTATTCGCATCACTCTTCACTTAGATGATGCCTCAGGTATAACCTATCTCTCTAATGATGAACTTTTCTCGACCTTACCAAGAATGGGGTATGAAGGTCCCATTGGAATTTTTAAATTCTACAAGTCAAAGTTTTTCACCCAATGGCGATTTCTTGTTCATACTCTTATGCACTGTATTTCAAAGAAAACAACTGGATGGAGTGAGTTTAGCAGTACCATTGCTTATGCCTTGGTCTGCTTAGCCACTGCCAGAAAGTTCAATTTTTCAGCAATGATTTTTAATGATCTTGTGGCAAACCTATAATCCAAAAAGAGCTTTTACATGTATCCCAGGTTTGCCCAAGAAGTAATTAACCATGAATTGACGGATTTACCTCAGTCTGCTGAGGTATATGTGCCAAAACCCCCTAAAGGGAAGGTTTTCTCAAATATGAGAAAAATTCCTAGGGACTCGGAAGGAGTTGACACACCATTGTTCTCTACAATGATGGTTGTGTCCCACACCACTGAAGGTATGGCATCAAGGTCAAGGCCCCCATTAGACACACCCACTGATGGCCAATCCCAACCTTCCATCACTAAAGAAATCCCACAGTCCATTCTTTTAAGACCCACTCCCAAAATCACCAAGAAGTTTGAAAGAAGAAAGATACACAAGGTTCCTTCCCTTGGTGTATCTCCTAATAGCCCAAAGCCTACAAGCCCTCTATTGGAGCATTCTCCAATAGAGAATATCAAAAGGGTAACCACAGGGGTGTCTCCCAACCCCAAGAAGGTGCTCTCTAAGGAGAAGGATGAGCATGTGGGCTGCAAGGCTGCCACTACTTCTGCTAGCAAAGAGAAGGACAGTGGTAACATCACTAAGACCTTCCCCACGGCAACTCAGAATGTGAAAACATTCAGAGGACCCAGGCGCCAAGAAACCATGGGAGTAGGTTGTGCTTTTGCTAGGCAAGAGACACCTACTAAAACTTCCAATGATCCTGTAAGGGAGGTAAACACTTCTAAACCAGGTGAGGATAGATATACTTATGAGGAATTGATGGAAACCATTGCCAACATCAACATTGATGTCATGAATCAGCAGAAGAAGATTGATGAGCTTAAGAAGGTGGTTCTTTATCAACACACCAAGATAGAGAAGAACAAGAAGATGATCACCAAGCTGCTGCAAAGAAGGAAGAAAGCTTAGTATGTTCTGAAAAGGAGAAGATCAACCACTGATGCTTCCAAAAAGGGGGAGTTAGAAACTGAACTAAACATGGAGGATGCAAAGGTTGAGGGGGAGAATGAGCATAAGGTTGAGGGGGAGGCTGAGCAGGTTGCAGAAGTTGCAAAGGAAGCAGAAAGTGAGAAAGCAGCAGTAACTGAAACTGCAGAAAATGAGAAGGAAGTAGTATCTGAGTTTCTAGCAGCAGAAACCACAGAAAAAGCAGTAGAAACAGTTAATGCTGCAGTATCTGAGATTGAAGCAGCAGTAGCTGAAATTATGAAGAGTCTTGTTGATGCAGCAGTATCTGAAAGTGAGAAGGAAGCAGTATTTGTATCTACAGTAACTAAATCTGAGATTGAAGCAGAGGTATTTGAGATTGTGAAGAATAGTGTTGAAGCAGCAGTATCAAAGATACTAAAAGAAGCAGTAACAGATAGAGCAGCAGAAATGGTTAATGCTGCTAGTCAAAAAGCAGCAGAAACCATTCAAGCAGCAGAAATGGTTAATGTTGCTAAAAAACATAAGGCAGCAGAAACCATCCCTGAAGCAGCAGAAACAAAGGAAACAGCTGAAACCATTCCTGAGGCTGTTAAATCACTCAAAAGAACCAAGATGGTGTCAAACAAAAGACCAAGAACAAAGTCTATAGCTTCAAAGAAGAAAGTTGTAAAGAAGCCTAGGGTGGAACCCATTGTAGAAGAAGCTAAGGAGGAAGTTGTGAAAGAGAAAGCTGATCAAAAAGTTGCTGAAGAAGAAGTGGCAACTCCATCAGGTCAACCAAGCAATGTACAATCACAAACAAATGATCAATGTGATATGTATATTACTGTGGTTGATACTAGTCCAATCAAAGTTAAACCATTAGCTTCAATGGGTCCTGAGATCATCTTTTGGGACACATTGATAGAGCAGAGAAAGGAGTACATTAGAATAAAAAGAGCAGATGGGAATTTTGAAGTCTGTTCTACATGGGGAAGACTTATCAGAATATGCTCTAGATCTGACGTAGAGGAGATGTACAAGGTTGGAATGAAGCTGTATGGAAATATGCTGACTAAGAATGGAATGTCCATCACCAAAATGGTACTTGAATACTTGTGTCTAATGTTCAATACAGAAGAAGTTAAGTATTTGACAGAAAGGCAATTTCAAGCTGTTACCAACTGGATGCTTATTGAAAACTGTGGTGTGTATGTCATAACACTTGACTATGCATATCATGAGTATTATTTGGTGGATAAAATATACAAGCACAGCATGACAAGGTTGTATGGAATGCTAAAAGCTAAGTTGGTGTGTGACAAAGATTCTAAGATGGCAAGATACCTGGTAAGAAGGATCATCAATCATAGTTTGGGATTGAATCCTGACTTGTGTGTTCAAGATTAAGTTTTGGAAGCATCATCATCATCTGAAGAACTTGACTTCTCTTTCTAAAAGTCAAGTTAGGGGGAGATTGTTGGGAACTGAAGATTTGCTTAGTATGGATAGTACTGCCAGAACAACTTTAATACTGCCAGGGCATAATTAATACTGCTAGAGTGAAGTTAGTACTGCTTGTCAAGATTAATACTGCTGAAGCAAGGTTAGTACTGCTGTGTCAAGTTAATGCTGCTGGAGAATATTAGTACTGCTCATGCTGAATGAAGTTAGTACTGCTCATGCTGAATGAAGTTAATACTGCTCGTGCATAAAGATGTTAATGCTGCTTGTGATCATAAGTTTGGAATGCGAGAATGTTGGAGATAAAGATGGAATGATTGAAGATAAGCATGAAAGAATATTCTGAAGATCAATTTTGTTTTGATAGTTATCTTGTAATTATTTTGTATAAATAGATGTTCATAGATAGCTATTCGGAAGGAGAGTCTCAGAATACGTTTTGTTTTAGAGAGAATTAACCTCAAGGTTTAGAACCCTATTTCTAGAGAAGTAGAAGTCGTCTTGATTGAGCATGTTCATCAAGATTGAGGTTTGGTTGTAAGCTTGTGAGTTGAATTAGTGAATACAAACAGCTGTGTGTTTTATGATATATTGTTCTTTGATTGTGTGAATTAAAGTTCTATTCCGCAGATTCTTTAATTCTGAGTTCTAAGTATTATTAGTCTTGTTAAGATTCGATCCTGACAGTAATGACATTGGGATCGATACCGACCATATCTTCATGTGACCAGGCGAAGCAATCAGCATGCTCTTGTAAGAAGGATATGAGTTTCTCTTTGATGTGGGGATCAAGGGATGAACCCACAAGAATCTTTTGATCGGGTTTGTTCTGATCTAGAACGATTTCCTCCAAATGATATTCGTCGACTGCTGTAGGGGAGTTCCGTGTATTTTCTGAGCTTGCGTATACTGGTATGATGGCTTGTTCTGGACTCCCATCACCCGCCATTTTCCTGCGACCGAAAACAGAAGAAACTCCAAGAAATTATTAGTAGAATGCACGTTCGTCGAGGATTTTCTCTAGATGAGATCCCACGGATGGCGCCAAACTGTTAATGCCAAAAATTGCACCAAAGGGACAACTTAAGGTCGATGTGGACTTAATCAACTAAAGAAAGAATATTTCGACGAGACGTGCGACGAGGATAAAAATAAATGAGACAAGGGATTTGATGACGCAGGAAAAACCTCAAACGAGGAAAAAACTTGCGGTCGACAAGGGGTGTCGACGCTGCACTATGGTCGCCAATTAGGGGCGACGTCCTTGGTACTGGCATCGGTCGTATGAGATTACAATACAGATGAAGGAAATGCTTCGAAATGTAAAGTATAAGTGTTTGAATGTAAAAACAATGTTTGTCCTGTGTGAATACAAAGTGTAAACTATTGGTCGAGAGATGATGTCGTGCGTCGAGAATGATAACTTGGGTTGTTCTTCGAGTATTCTTGATTGCACAATATGATTCTTGAGCTTGAGTGTTTGTTTCTCTGAGCTTATGAGTATGTAGTAGATTGTTCTTCAGATGTCCCTGATGCCCGGTTGAACTTGATTTTTATAGCCTTCGGAAGTGTTAATTAGCTCTTTGATTGCTTTATTAATAGCTATAATGGTCGCAACGGTCTGTAACGGTTGCCGGAATGAATATTCATAATGGCCCCCGTACGTTACGGTTATCGGCGGTTAATGGCTTGCATCGGTTGTAGCCGTTGCTCCATTAGTGACTTCGATTCGTGCATTAAACACTTAACAAACGTAACAGTCGAGGTTAACGTTAGCTTTAGTCGAAGGTGCAGTGATGTTACGCGATGGTCGTACGAGACGGGCGACGCTATGGTCGAGCGTCACGGGTGACGTACGATTTACCTTTTGCGAGAGACGACGGATGTTTTTCTGGGTTCTTGTCGAGACCTTTATCTTAACACAAGATATTGCTCAGGACGTACGTCTTACCTGTTCTGGTCGTGGTCATACGACGTGATATTTTGCCCAAACAACGGCTACCACTGATATAGCATCTTTTTCAAGCACAGGGGTACCCAGGTGCTTTTGCAAAATAACCAAGTAAACGACCATGGGTGGAAGGCAAGATATTTCTTTGGCAAGACCCAATTGTTGGAGCTCCTGACGGAAGACACGACATGGGTCATCGCCGGATGGAATACAGACTGTAAGTTTTTCTTTCATGTAGTATATTAACATTTTCGGTCGTACATTTTGACTTATGTGACTTTCCTGTTTTTTAGCCACCACGTTCCCTGATGCCGACCTTCCCGAGTCGGTGGCGAAGATCGTCAAGTTCCGGACCTACACTTTGGATGATAGGTCCTTCTTCGTCCAATTTAGTATTAGGGATGAAGATTCAGAAGACAGGGTCATCGTGCTTGGAGGGACTGAGATTCCTACCGAGGAGAGAGGAGAAGAAGAGGAGACGACAGGTAATAGTTCATGTCTTACCTGATCTGTCGTATGTGTTTATATCGTAAGACTGTCTTCTCATCGTAATTTCTTCTTTTTACAGGTGGGTCGGGCGATGTGCCCACTAACGGTGTGTCGTAGAAGGAGGCTCAACACCTTTTGGTTCGTCAGGCCAATGAGTTGAAACGCAAGGTTGCTCCACTCCGGAAGAAACCGTTGTCAAAGAGTGGTGGTCTCTCTAGGGATTCCACTGCCAAGATGGCGAAGACGCCACCGAGGGTGATTGACGCTATCCCGGGGAGTGTGGCCCCTCCGTCAGCACCTAAAGTCGAGGGATCCGGCCCCTAGATGATCGCTTTGTCCCTATCGTCGATCGATAAGGGGAAGGGACATGCGATGGAGAGCTCTGTCGGCGCCATGTCGGTCCATTTCTTGCTGCCGATGGACTTTATGGCCGATGACGAGATGGACAGTGACAAAAAAATTTTGGACCTGGGGAAATTCCTCCTGTCCTCCTTCCAGGAGCGATTTCGGGAGGTCACGGTCTACGAGATGGGGTCGCAATTTGCAGGGCTGACTTTCAAGGTACGTACGACCCATCTTTCTTTCACATTTATGTCATTTAATTTCTAACGTTCCTTTGATTAATAGTGCGACTATAGGCGTTCCAGATGTCTCTTTGCTTGTATGCCCACATTGAAAAGATCCGGAGGGTCACCCCCGTCGCCTTGAAGAAGATGCGCATGGTGCAAGATGAGGCTCTCTTTGCTTGGGAGCAAGAGAAGCTGGTGATGGAAACGGCTGAGGTCCTTTCGGCGAAATTCGATGAACCGCATGGCTTCTTTGAGGCATCGTCAAGGGCGAAGAAAGAACTCGAGCACCTTTTGCAAGAAGTCCTTGAGAAGTCCTCTGCGACTGAGGCGGAGTTAGGAGCGACTAAAGCTTCCTTGACCGAGAGCGAAAAACAGGTCGGGGACCTTAAGTCGCTTGTTGAGGCGAAGGAAAAGGAGGTTGCATCCTTAGAGGTGCAAATCTTGTCATTTGAGGCTCTGACCCGTCTGAGGGTCCGAACGGCGATCATGCATCGCCATTTGTGGGGGGGGGGGGGTTAAACCCTATGGTCGGAGCCGAAGCAGAGGTCGCTACTTACTTGGAGCAGGTCGGGGACGAGGAAGAACTCGACCAAGAAGACAAGCTCGAAGAAGGGGATTCCACGGACGCAGAGGTCGCTGGAGATGGCGACGAGGAGGTCGCTAAGGAGCAAGACCCTCCTTCGTCTTGACTTTTTGTTTTTCATTTGTGTTGGGGCGACTATATTCGGTCGTGATCATATTAATACAAGTAAATTTTTGTTATGCTATCGAGTATTTTACTTTGTCGTAAGTGAACAAAATAAATGAAAGATAACATAATTTAAGGATCGAGCGTTAAAAGCAGTAAAACATCTATAAAACTGTACGACTAAGACACATGTAAATTTCACAGTAATCGGGCGACTAAGGCCGAGGAGATATTCAAGTCATAAGACTTTGACTCTGAAACTTAGATTAAAAAGCATATGTTGTAGTCGTAAGATCTATGAGATGAATCAAAAGACTTTGCTTATGACGTATAAGTCATGTTTTGACGGTCGTGACATAACAGTCGTGACATTTTAGTCATAAAGACCTTGTTCCTCAGGATATAAGTCGTAAGACTGGCGTTCGTGCGACACTGCAAGCATGCTATGTAAGATTCAGGGGTGGTCGTTGGTAAGATCAACGACCCTCCGATGCTTAAGTCAGTAATCGTTTGGAAAAAATAAATCATAAGGAAAATTTCAAAAGATATATTTCTTCAAGTGTACTGCGTTCCAGCTATGTGGGATGTCTTGTGCGTCGAGGGTTTGAAGTCTGTAAGAACCCTTCCCAACGACTTTAGATATTCGATAAGGTCCTTTCCACTTAGTGGATAATTTACCTGTGTTTGGCTCCTTGGTGTTTTGGAATACACGTCGTAAGACGTAGTCACTTCTTAAAAGATCTTGGCCTTAACATTTTTGTTGAAATGGCGTTCAATAACCTGTCGCTGAGATGAAATTTTGACCAAAGCAGACTCTCTTAGCTCTTCAATAGCGTCGAGGTCGTAGCTTATGTCCACCAAGTTATGATCAACGGATGTATGTCTCAATGTCGGAAGTTGCACCTCAATAGGTAAGACGTCTACACAACCGTAGACCAATGAAAATGGCGTCTGAACCGTCGATGTTCGTGGCATCGTACGATTTGCCCATAGGACAGATTGGAGCTCTTTGACCCATCTTCCTTTTACGGCCTTGAGTCTATTCTTGATCGAATTGATAATTATTTTGTTGCTCGATTCTGCAAGACCGTTAGACTAGGGATAATGTGGTGTTGAAGTTGTAAGCTTGATGTTACGATCCTCCCAGAAATGTTGCGTACGATCACTTATAAATTGTAACCCGTTGTCACATATGATTTCAGAAGGAATTCCGAACCTTCGTACAATTCTAGTCTAGATAAAAGAGATGACCTCTTTATCCTGAATCTGAGAGTAGGCAGCTACTTCTATCCACTTAGAAAAATAGTTTGTAAGGACTAACAAAAAGACTTTCTGCCCTGGGACAGGAGATAAATTACCAACGATGTCCATTCCCCACCTCATGAACGACCAAGGAACCAAAGACGTATGTAGAGGTTCAGAAGGTTGGTGTATCATACCTGAGTGTCGTTGACATGCGTCACAACTTTGGACGTACCTGGTGGCAACTTGCCTTAATGTCGGCCAATAGTAGCCTTGTTGTGATATACGATTTGCAAGACTACGACCACCTGAATGGTTGCCACATTTGCCATCATGCATTTCTTTCAGAATGTTCTGTACCTATTCTAGATTATCGATGCATCGTAGGTTTAGACTTGTCAATGATCGTTGATAAAGTCTGTCGCCTATGACGAGATATTTTGAAGCTTTAAATCGAATCTTTCAAGCTTCCATTTTGTCTTGGGGTAGTTGATCGTGTATAAGATAGTTCTTGATATCGTACGACCAACCAATTTCTGTGTTAAAAACACAATTTTTTCAGGGTCCTCGATGGACGAGGTGGTAAGGTGGATTATAGGAATAACGTCAAACGACGACCTATTGAGTGCTGATCCAAGGTTGGCTAGCGCGTCAGCTTGAGTGTTTTGATCTCTGGGGATCTGTTCGATTGAGAACGGATCAAACATATTTGACTTCTCCTTGGCTATCCTGAGATAGGCCGTCATCTTGGAATCTTTTTGCGAATTCCCCGTTCATTTAGTTTACAACCAATAGGGAATCACTTATGACATGAAGTCCAATTGCCCCAAGTCATGAGCCATATTCATGCCCACAATCAGAGCTTCATAGTTGGTAGCTTTGAAACTGCATCGTATGGAGTACACCATCTTACCCCCCTGTGGGGACTTTAAGACGACACCAAGACCTGTTCCTCTAGCATTTGAAGAAACGTCAACATGGACTTCCCAGGTCATGTCGCTTGCGGTCACCACAGTATATGTATCATTCTACGCTTCTTTTTCCAGCTCACGACTGAAATCTGCTACGAAATCTGCCAGGACTTGCGATTTAATTGTCGTACGAGGCTTGAAGTCAATTTCGTAGTCGTTGAGGTAGATACTCCATTTCGCTAGTCATTTTGTTAGCTCGTGCTTTCTCAAGACTGACTTGAGAGGAAAACTTGTTACGACGGTAATAGGATAGGACTCGAAGTAGTGTCGTAACTTTTTTGCTGTTGTAACTAGTGATAAAAGTAGCTTCTCCATATATGTATATCATGTTTCAGCGTCTAGCAGAGATTTACTGACATAGTAAATTGGTAGAGGTTACCTGTCGTCTTCTATAGTCAAGACGACACTCACTAAGTGAGGACTTACGGTGAGATATAGCTTCAGGACCTCGTGGTCCTTTGGTTTCGAGAGCAGGGGTGGAACAGCCATGTATCCCTTTAACAGTTGTAGTGCCTGCTCATGATCGTTCATCAATTAAAACACTTGTTCTTCTTCAAGACATTATAGAATAAATGACATTTATCTGATGATCGTGAGATGAAGCGATTTAGCGCTGCCACTCGACCTGTGAGCCGTTGGACATCCTTGTAGTTTCTGGGCGACTTAATGTTTATCATGCCTTTTATTTGATCATGGTTTGCTTCTATGCCTTGTCGGGTGACCATGTATCCTAGACATTTCCCGGTGCTGACTCTGAAGGAACATTTCGTAGGATTCAGTTTCATTTGATACTGTCGAAGAACGTCGAAGGATTTCTCCAGATGATTGATATGGACGGTCGCTTGCTTAGATTTGACAAGCATGTCGTCGATGTAAACCTCTATAGTGTCCCTAAGGTGTTCTTTGAACATCTTTTTAACCAATCGATGGTAGGTCGATCCTGCATTTTTCAAGCCAAAAGGCATGACTTGGTAGAAGTATATGCCTTTATCCATCATAAAAGTAGTCTTCTCTGGGTCTTTGTTGTGCATAAGTATCTGATTGTATCCTGAATAAGCATCCATGAACGTTAAGAGTTCATGTCCTGCAGTTGCGTCGACCATAGCGTCGATGTGGGGTAGTGAAAATGGATCTTTAGGATAGGCCTTGTTAAGGTCTGTGAAGTCGATACACACTCGCCACTTCCCGTTCTTCTTCTATGTGACCACGACGTTGGCTAACCAGTCGGGGTATTTCACTTCTCTGATCTTCCCAGTCTTAAGAAAGTTGCCAACCTCATCATTGATCACCTTGTTTCGTTCAGGGGTAAACTTACGACATTTTTTCTTTATCGGTTTGAACGATGGATCGACGTTCAATTTATGGGAGATGACGTCGGGATCTATGCCGACCATGTCTTAGTGCGTCCAAGCAAAACAATCGACGTGTTTTTGCAGAAAAGAGATTAGATGCCTCTTTATGGTAGGATCTAACGATGCCCCCATAAAGACAATTTGATCAGGCTTATCCTCGTCCAAGACGACTTCTTTTAGGCGATAATCATATGAGGATTCAGGAACGTCTTGGACCTGTAATTGCTAGATGTCCCTTTTCTGAGGTTTTAATGTTGCCCTGTAGCAATCACGTGCGGTCTTCTGTTCACTTTTGATTTCTCGTACTCCCCATGGCGTCGAGAATTTGATCGTATGATGATAGGTCAAAGGGACCACTTTCATATCGTGGATCCACGGGCGACTGAGTATAACGTTGTAAGTTCACGAACAGTCGATGACGTTAAACATTGTCTGTTTATTGATACCTTTGGCGTACACTGTGTGACACCCAGGGCATTGTCGCCATGTCAATGTCGCGGCGTTGGTACCAGCAGCCAAAATCAAACAGTAGCAGGGGTGTGGGTCGCGACTACGACCCGCGACAATGCCCAGGGCATTGTCTCCATGGCAATGTCGCGCCCGGGGGCTGAGGTGCTATTTATCAGTGAGTTTTGGCAGTACATTTGGTCATTTATTGTTATTTCTCTTCAGGGGACAATTTCACCTCTACTAGGTGCGATTTTCACACTCAAGTTTGGTAAGTCTCTTCTTCCTATGATCTTTCATCTTTGATGGATATCATCCTACATATTGTTGAGAAATCTTCTCCATCTTTAGGTTATTTAGGGATTCTCATCTTCAAGAAAACTCAAGTGTCCAAGAGACTTCACATCCACCATCTAGAGTTTTGGATTTCTCTAGAAGTCCTTTAAGGTGAGTTCTCTTTGTGTTCTAAGTTTATTTCATCATATTCATGTTAAATTCACATCTTCACTTACATAATTCACACATGCAACCAAAATGGAGTTGTAACAATCATGGGTTATTATGAAAATAATGGGTGGTAGGGATGTATGGTATGAACCTCTCCTAAATTTCAAGCATTGATGTTCTAAGTTTACATATGCTATCATCTAAAGCTAATTTTGTTCAATTTAGGTCAAAATTAGGGTTTTGGAACACATTTTGGGTTTTAAGAAAATGAGATAATTATGATGAGGAGTTATACGATATAAAAGATGGGACAAAGGCTGGTAGTGATTAGCTTATACTCAAATTCATACTTGATGCATAAATTACAATAATATTGAATTGTTCTAACCATTTATCATGAAGTATACTTAGATGTCAATAAGCTCTTATCTCCATAAAAAGGGGATTTAGAAGCTTAAGGGTAAGTCGAAGGTTAGGTAACGACTCACTTTACTTGGATGTGCATATTATACAATAGTTATCACCTGGGTATGCTTAAACTCAAATATTGGAATTTGGAGCTTAATGGCTTAACATGTGGCTTAATGATGAAAGAGACTTATTATGCAAATTGTACATGTAATCTTTGTTAAGTGATAATGCTGGTACTATTACCTATATGTGTGTGGATAAGTTGATGTCTACATGATGGTAATGAATTACACATTTAATAGGATGGTTGGACCGTCTTTTGTGGAAAGTAATGTATGGAGTTTTGTATTACTTGGAATAATTATTTGATGGTATTCCCAAATTGGAGGAGCCTCTAAGTAGACACTAGGAAAACATAGTCTTGGGCACACCTTGGAGGTTGTGTAGAGACCCACGCCTTTGGAATTATACCTTGGAGGTAGTCTAATGTGCTGGGCCTCGAGACATTGTATTGGAGGTAGACGTTAAGGTATCTTTTCAATTACGGTGTAACTTGAGTTGGTGTTTTGGGCCTTCCCCATAGAGTTCGATTTGGGAAGGACCGACTTGATATTCTTTATATGCGATTATTATATGTTTTATTTTATGTTTAACACACTATGTGTTTAAACCCTAACTTTTGTTGCCGTTTAATGTGTACCACAGGTTCTAGCGACATTGTCCTTAAGAAAGCTTAGTTGGGGATTTATGAGCGTGGGAATACTTTTGTGATGGCAAAGATAGAAGATCAGACTTGGACTTTTAATGACACCTTTTGTAATCTTATTTCTTTAGTAGAGAATAGATTAGTTGGTTGTCATTTAGTTCTATTTATGCACATCCTTTCGGTGTACAGGTTATGTAAATTCCCTTTTTGTGTCAGCTCATGTTTTAGTAATGTATATCATACTTCTGTTTTATGGAAGTTTTTGTTAACCCCTATTTTGGGGTGTTACAAGTTGGTATCAGAGCTCTAGTTTAAGTGAACTAGGTAATGACTATAGCATGCCTAGACTTAAGCTGAGGATAGGAATATGGAAAATCACTATGTTGGGTAGATATCCTAGGATGGGAGAGTGTTAGGAATTGCGGAAGTACGTTTGTTGAGAATTATGATGACGGTAACAAGAATGCTTATGTATGACATATTCATAATTTCACTTAGCTAATGCTATTATGAATGTGATGTTATGTAAGTATGCTTGCCTACTATTATTATGGTAATTAATGAATGTGTTAGTACGCAACTTTAGTCTATTCCTTACCCTTGTTCTCGCATGTTTGACAGACTAAGATGGTGAACACACGAAGTCAATTTCAACCTCCACCGGATGGTCTTGCCGCGACCGAATCTACGGCAGATCAACCAGTTAATCAAGCAACGGCCAGGCTCCCTCCGCGGCCACGTACCTTGGGTAGGGAGTGGAGTGAATCCCAATAACCAATATCGGCACTTCTAATCCGGTTATGGATGAAAATACCCTTGAAACTCGGTTGAGGGATAGTATGATTCAAGCTATGAATTCCGCCATGGCCCAACAGCAAGAGCGGTTTATGAAAATTTTAGAAGATCCGGACAACAGTAACCGACAAAACGAGACAATTGCGAAAAATGCAATGAATGGACCAAATGGCCGTATGATTGGGGTAAATGTGGATGATCGAACGAATACGCGTGATGGTAGAAGAGAAAGAGGATGTTTGTACAGGACCTTTATTGGTTGTAAACCACCAGAGTTCGCTGGAACTACCGACCCCGTCCGGTGTATGTATTGGATTCGGGAAATGGAAATGGCGTTTGAGGCTAGTGAATGCGAAGATTCTCAACGAGTTAAGTTTTCTTCTCACCTCCTCAAGGGAGAAGCCCTTACTTGGTGGAATCTCACCCACTCTGCTATTACACCCGAGGTTTTGGCCAACTTCACGTGGCCAACTTTTAAAAAGAAGATACTCGAAAAGTACTGTAGCGAGAGGGCTCTAGATAAATTTGAAGAAGAGTTTTGTGGATTAAAGAAAGGTAACTTAACCATTGTCGAATACTCAAAGTCGTTTCTTGAAAAGCTAAGTTTGGTGGAGTATCTGGCTCCCGACGAGAAAATGAAGATAAAGGCTTACCAGCGTGGATTACCTGCCGTGATGAAGACTGTCGTGAGAAACGCCAAGGTGACAATTGTTCAGGAAGCAATTGAAGAATCATTGTTGGTAGAAGATGATTTCGCTCAAGGAAAGTTGGAAATTGGGGGCGTGACTGAGAAGAGGAAGTGGGAAGGACCGTCTGGACCCGTTCGTCAGCAAAGACAGTTTACCGGTAGTAAAAGTGGGGATAACCGTCGTGACGCAAAGTGGTGTGGTCAATGCAGAAGAAATCACGTTGGCTCATGTAATTCCCGGCAACAACCGAACTCGAGCGAATGTAACAAATGTGGAAAGATTGGGCATTTCATGTAGGATTGCCCCACGAAAGGACCAATTTGTTTCGAATGCCACGAACCGGGCATGTAAAGAGGGATTGTCCGAAGTTGAAATTAAGAGGGAGTGGCAGACCCAAGTCGGAAGCACCAAAAGTATCGGCAAGAGCTTTTCGTATGACGACTGAGGAGGCGAAAGCTTCGACGGACGTAGTGTCGGGTACGTTTCTTCTAAACATCGTACCTACGCGTGTTTTATTCGATTCAGGTGCAAGCTTTTCTTTTCTGTCAGTTACGTTTTGTCAAAAGTTGTCTATGCCTGTTAGTTGTTTAGAAGAGGCCCTAGTGGTAGAAATAGCCGATGGTGAACAAGTTGTGGTTCGAGATATTCTGCGGGATTGCACGTTAGAAATTGAAGGAAAGAACTTTTCAATTGATTTAATGCCAATAGTAATCGGAGGGTTTGACGTGGTGATCGGAATGGATTCGTTAGCCGAAAACCAAGCCGAAATCTTGTGTGCAAAGAAGCTAATCCGCATACCTTCTCCGGACGGGAGTCAAATAAATATTTATGGGGAGTGAAGAAAAGGAGATATGGCAATTATTTCCTTGTTAAAGGCTCGAAAGTGTTTGGTCAAAGGGTGTGCATCCTTCCTAGCATACGTGGTCAATGCCAAATTGGAGAAGAGGAAAGTAGAAGACGTAAAAGTTGTTTGCGAATTTCCCGACGTATTTCCGGAAGACTTACCGGGTCTACCACCGGACCGCCAAGTGGAATTCAAGATAGATTTGATACCAGGGGCGGCCCCGATAGCTAGAACTCCCTATCGTTTGGCCCCGTCCGAGATGCAAGAATTGATGGCTCAACTTCAAGAACTGTTGGAGAAGGGGTTTGTGAGGCCGAGTTCATCTCCTTGGGGTGCGCCGGTATTATTCGTATAGAAGAAGGATGGCACTATGCGTATGTGTATAGACTACCGAGAGTTGAACAAGGTGACTTTGAAGAACAAGTATCCTCTTCCTAGAATCGATGATTTGTTTGATCAACTTCAAGGAGTGGGATGTTTCTCGAAGATCGATTTACGATTGGGCTATCATCAAGTAAAGGTTAAGGAGAATGACGTTCCAAAGACAGCGTTCCGAACACGATACGGTCATTATGAATTTATAGTAATGCCGTTCGGATTGACGAATGTACCGGCGGTGTTCATGGATTTGATGAATCGGGTGTGCCGACCCTTTCTTGACAAGTCGTTAATCGTCTTCATAGATGATATTCTAGTGTACTCCAAGAACGAGATTGACCACGAATTTCATCTACGTGAAGTGTTGGAAGTATTAAGGAAGGAAAAGCTTTACGCGAAATTCTCTAAATGCGATTTTTGGTTAAAGGAGGTTCAATTCTTGGGTCATGTAATTACTCAAGACGGAGTGAAAGTAGATCCTTCCAAAATCGAAGCAATGATGAATTGGGAACCGCCCAAGAGTCCGGGTGAAATTCGAAGTTTCTTGGGTTTCACGGGTTACTATCGGAGATTCATTCAAGACTTCTCTAAAATTGCTTCGAGATAACTCAAGGTGCACGAAAGGAACTACCCTACGCACGATTTGGAATTGGTCGCGGTAGTATTCGCTTTGAAGTTATGGCGTCATTATCTTTACGGCACGAAATGCACATTGTACACGGACCCCAAAAGTTTGAGGTATATTTTTTATCAAAAGGAGTTAAACATGAGGCAACGAAGATGGTTGGAATTGCTCAAAGACTACGACTGTGAGTTACTTTACCATCAGGGTAAGGCTAATGTGGTCGCTGACGCTTTAAGCCGAAAAGAGTATAGTGGAAGTCTATGCGCTAAACTCTCAAGGATCGACATAGTGTCAAGCCTGATTGATCGGATTAGAGCAGCTCAATTCGAAGCCCTAAAAGAAGAAAACCTCAAGGATGAAGTAATGGTGAAACAAAAACAGTTGTTAACGGAAGATATTCGTAGGGTTAAGTTGTTTAATGGACGCATGTGGGTACCTAAGATCGGGGGAAATCTAGAACTACTCATGGACGAGGTGCATAAGTCCAAGTACTCGATCCACCCCGGAAGTACCAAAATGTACCCATATTTGAAGCTCCATTACTGGTGGCCGGTTATGAAGTGGGATGTTGCACAATATGTGGGGCGGTGCACGACATGCTCTCAAGTAAAGGCTCAACATCAATTACCCTATGGTGAATTGAAACCCTTGAAAATTCCCGAGTGGAAATGGGAGAAGATCACAATGGATTTTCTGACTAAATTGCCAAAGACCATGAAAGGTCACGACACCATATGGGTGATAGTTGACCGGTTGACGAAGAGTGCACATTTCTTGGCGATGCGAGAGACTTTACCAATGGACAAGTTGGCAAAACTTTACATTGATGAAGTGGTTTCGCGACACGGAGTGCCCGTGTCCATAGACTCCGATCGGGATAGTCGGTTCACATCTAGGTTTTGGCAAGCTTTACAAGAAGAACTTGGCACGAGGGTGAATTTGAGTACGACATACCACCCACAAACGGACGATCAAAGCGAAATGACCATTCAGACCTTGGAAGATATGTTAAGAGCATGTGTGATCGATTTTAGGGGCAATTGGGATACTCATCTACCGTTAGTGGAGTTCGCCTACAATAATAGCTATCACTCGAGCTTGAAGGCGGCACCGTTTGAAGCCTTATATGGGAGAAAGTGTAGAACTCCCGCGTGTTGGTTAGAGACGGGGGAAAAGCAATTTGTCGGGCCGGAGATTGTACAAGAAACAACTGATAAAGTCAAAACCATTAGAGAACGGTTGAAAGCGGCCCAAGATCGACAAAAGAGTTAGGCGGATAAGAGGCAAAACTGATAGAGTTCCAAGTGGGAGATAGGGTGATGTTGAAGGTATCTCCAAGGAAAGGTTTAATTCGTTTCGGAAAGCGTGGGAAGTTAAGTCCCCATTTCCTTGGACCATTCGCTATCACGGAACGTGTGGGTTCGCAAGCCTACAAATTAGATTTACCCCCGGAATTGGATGGAAGCCATCCAACCTTCCACGTGTGTTACTTACGAAAATGTTTGACAGAAGGGGAGAGCATGATACCATTATCGGAGATTCGGGTGGATGGCAAATGTTGCACCGAGGAGCCCGAGGCTATCTTGGATAGAGTGATCACAAAGCTTCGACACAAAGAAATAGCCAAAGTCAAGGTACAATGGAAGCATCATCGGGGCGCCAATATAACTTGGGAACCGGAAGATGATATGAAACGTCGTTTCCCCCACCTGTTCGTATAATTCAGATTTCGAGGACGAAATCTTTTCCAAGTTGGGGAGGATTGTGACACCCCGAAATTTTACCTTATAATTGAGGTGTTCTTCCCGAATTTGAGGTACGTCATTAAATACTCTAGTTACTTGCTTATATGTTCCAACCAAGCTCGATGGGTCAGTTTTGGAAGGAAAAAGAAACGTCAAACAGCAGCTTGGGGGTGGGTAGCGACTATGACACGTGACAATGCCCAGGGCATTGTCGCCATGTCAATGTCGCGGTGTTGGTACCAGCAGCCAAAATCAAACAGTAGCAGGGGTGTGGGTCGCGACTATGACCCACGACAATGCCCAGGGCATTGTCGCCATGGCAATGTCGCGCCCGGGGGCTGAGGTGCTGTTCATCAGCGAGATTTGGCAGTACATTTGGTCATTTATTGTTATTTCTCTTCAGGGGACGATTTCACTTCTACTAGGTGCGATTTTCACACTCAAGTTTGGTAAGTCTCTTCTTCCTATGATCTTTCATCTTTGATGGATATCATCCTACATATTGTTGAGAAATCTTCTCCATCTTTAGGTTATTTAGGGATTCTCATCTTGAAGAAAACTCAAGTGTCCAAGCGACTTCACATCCACCATCTAGAGTTTTGGGTTTCTCTATAAGTCCTTTAAGGTGAGTTCTCTTTGTGTTCTAAGTTTATTTCTTCATATTCATGTTAAATTCACATCTTCACTTACATAATTCACACATGCAACCAAAATGGAGTTGTAAGAATCATGGGTTATTATGAAAATAATGGATGGTAGGGATGTATGGTATGAACCTCTCCTAACTTTCAAGCATTGATGTTCTAAGTTTACATATGCTATCATCTAAAGCTAATTTTGATCAATTTAGGTCAAAATTAGGGTTTTGGTACACATTTGGGGTTTTAAGAAAATGAGATAATTATGATGAGGAGTTATACGATATAAAAGATGGGACAAAGGCTGGTAGTGATTAGCTTATACTCAAATTCATACTTGATGCATAAATTACAATAATATTGAATTGTTCTAACCATTTATCATGAAGTATACTTGGATGTCAATAAGCTCTTATCTCCATAAAAAGGGGATTTAGAAGCTTAAGGGTAAGTCGAAGGTTAGGTAACGACTCACTTTACTTGGATGTGCATATTATACAATAGTTATCACTTGGGTATGCTTAAACTCAAATATTGGAGTTTGGAGCTTAATGGCTTAACATGTGGCTTAATGATGAAAGATACTTATTATGCAAATTGTACATGTAATCTTTGTTAAGTGATAATGCTTGTAGTATTACCTATATGTGTGTGGATAAGTTGAAGTCTACATGATGGTAATGAATTACACATTTAATAGGATGGTTGGACCGTCTTTTGTGGAAAGTAATGTATGGAGTTTTGTATTACTTGGAATAATTATTTGTTGGTATTCCCAAATTGGAGGAGCCTCTAAGTAGACACTAGGAAAACATAGTCTTGGGCACACCTTGGAGGTTGTGTAGAGACCCACGCCTTTGGAATTATACCTTGGAGGTAGTCTAATGTGCCGGGCCTCGAGACGTTGCCTTGGAGGTAGACGTCAAGGTATCTTTTCAATTACGGTGTAACTTGAGTTGGTGTTTTGGGCCTTCCCCATAGAGTTCAATTTGGGAAGGACCGACTTGATATTCTTTATATGCGATTATTATATGTTTTATTTTATGTTTAACACACTATGTGTTTAAACCCTAACTTTTGTTGCCGTTTAATGTGTACCGCAGGTTCTAGCGACATTGTCCTTAAGAAAGCTTAGTTGGGGATTTGTGAGCATGGGAATACTTTTGTGATGGCAAAGATAGAAGATTAGACTTGGACTTTTAATGACACCTTTTGTAATCTTATTTCTTTAGTAGAGAATAGATTAGTTGGTTGTCATTTAGTTCTATTTATGCACATCCTCTCGGTGTACAGGTTATGTAAATTCCCTTTTTTGTGTCAGCTAATGTTTTAGTAATGTATATCATACTTCTGTTTTATGGATGTTTTTGTTAACCCCTATTTTGGGGTGTTACACATTGGGAGGATAATTTCTCTTAGAGTGTTGGTTAAATCGTCGTTGAATCCAATCAGAGTCATCGAACGATGAGTGATCTCTAACTTATCAATGCCCATCACTTTGATTGTGTTCAAGATAATAATGTTAGCCGAACTGCCTCCGTGAGCAGTTACAAATAGTAAGCTGGATAATTAATTCGTCGTGATGTTTTTGCTAGCTGTCCTGGAGGTTATTCTGATCGAACATTATGAGCATCGCCTCCAGTTATAGCTCTTGTTTCGGTCGTGATGACCAAGGAATAGGATAGTCGCCCGATGTTTGATTGGCGTGCCTTTTGGCTGCCGAATATGTTAAACCACAGACGTCTGATTCGCATGTCATGCAGTTGACGACCTTTACATGCACAGGGGATGTTGGTCTTACATTGTCGACTGGCATAGATTCTTTATCAATCAAACCTTGGAGGTGACCCTTAGGGACGATCAAGGCCAGCTCCTTCTGTAAGGCAAGGCAGTTATATGTCGTATGACCGTGGTCACTATGGAAGTCACACCACTTGGTATTATCCTTCTCGTCATTGTCTTTATCGCTTTGCTTGGGCCATCGTATCAACGATTGAATGTTCTTTAGAGCTTCCACCAAATCTTTCGATGTCCCCTTGAATCCATAAGAAGATATCTTAGGATATTGAGGAAATCTTGGTGCAAGATTACTCTTTTTCTTGTCGATCTGGACGTTTGATATTTGGCGCGTAGGCTCTGTCTCGACGCTCGTCTGGGATTTGAAATCTGGTTTTTTGATCCCAAACGACTTTTTGTCGGTAGAATGCTTACGACGGAAAGTTATGTCATCTTCTAGTCTCATGTAAGCCAATGTGCTAGCTCGGACATCTTCAAAGTTCTCTGGAGGGTATTTCGTAAGATCGACGTATAACCCTGAAGTACTGTCGCTGAGACCTCGCTAGTAGGCCTCGATGGCAGTCTTGACATCGCAGTTTCGTATACTGATCATTTTTGCATTGAAATGATTGATGTAACTATAGATGGATTCTCCAGATCTTTGGGTGATGTAATACAGGTCGCTAGTCTGCTTCTCCATCTTGCGACTACTGGTGAATTGTTGCGAAAACTGGTTAACCAACTCCACAAAGTTATTGATGGACTTAGGTTTGAGATTGATCAACCATTGGAGAGTAGCACCTGTAAGAGTCGCGCTGAAGCTTTTGCACATGCATACTTCTTGATACTGATACAGGATCGACGCGATCCACATTAGTTGTTTATATTGGGCAATGTGCTCCGTAGGATCGGTTATTCCTGAGTACTTGGGTGTAAAAGCAAGAATGTTGTACTCCTTTCGGACGTCGACGTTTGCTATTTCATCGACAAAAGGTGATGCTTCAAATCCTGTATGGGGCTCGACGTCAACGGGGACGGCAGCACCACGTAATTTTGAAAGTAGCGATAGCATTTTTTCGTTTTGGTCCTCCAATAACCTTAGCCATCGGGCGACTGGGTCGTCTTGATTGGACAATGTTCCTGTCGGAGGAATGACTCCTGTGTCTTGGTCTTTCATGTCGATAGTCACTTGAAAACCATTTCCATACGACGAAGCATTGGCTTCGCCTTTAGAGGGGAAGTTCATAGGAATTCTCATCGTGGGTTGCGGAATGGTAGGAATGTGAAATGGTACGACTCCATTGTACAGATGGGGAGGCCTCAAATGCTGTGGAGGAAACTATCCCAAGGGGGGATTGCAGGCAAATGACCCTAGACCTGCTTGGAATGGTGTCGTTATGAAAGGTATACCTGAAGGTCGGGGACCGTTCTGAGGTCCAAAGGAAATGCCAAAGGCTGGTTCCTCAGGGATGCAATTTCTGCAGCTGTCTTCTGGTTATGCTCATTCAGAGTTTGAATCTGACTCCGTGTTGCATTCAAGTATGCGTAAAGTTGAGCCATGGAATCTTGGTGAGTTGCCATTTTGCTGGAAACAACAAAACTTCACAAGATTGTTAGAGCGATGTACGTTTAGCTTGAGATTTTCTCTAGATGGGGCCCCATGGTGGGCGCCAAACTGTTAATGCCAAAAATCACCCAAAGGATAACTTAAGGTTGATGTGGAGATTTTAACAACTAAAGAAAAGGATGTAAAGATAAACAATACGATCGCAGGTAAAAATAAATAAGACGGTAGAATTGGTGACGCGGAAAACCTAAACAAAGGAAAAAACTGTGGCCAACTTGGTGAAGCTGACAGTGCACTATGATCGCCAAACAGTGGCGATATCCTTTAGTAACAAGTGTTGTGTGTACAACAGATTACAATAAGAATAAAAATAAACATAATCATAAGATAATGTTGTACGTCGTGCGTAAATCGTGCGAATTGAACTGCTCGTCGTGCGAAACTTGCGTGAGCGATGATGGTTCAAATGCTTTGTTGACCACTATTGTATTGCGTATGAATTTATATGCGAGTGCATATGTCTTGAGTTCAGATGTCCGCTTGAAGTGTGGTACAAGTCTTTATATAACTTATGATAACATTAAATGTGCTTTGATGGTGTACTTGTACCGGCTGTCGGGCCTTTATTGTCATTAAGAGCTCATCCGTTACTGACCGTTGCACCATGATTGCTTACGGACCTGCATTAATGGAACAAAGAAAATGGATGTTGACCATAAACGGCTAAGACGGTCGTACGATCGTCTTGATTCTTGGACGTCGGTCGTATGAAACTTACGACCATCGTAGAAATGTACGACCAAATATTCGATAGAAAATAATCTGCAGGACCTTATCTTAATACAAGTACGGTCTTACATAAATGTCATATGTATTTTTCATCGTCGGTCGTGAGGTATGGATTTTTACCTGTGACACCCCAAAATTTTACCTTATAATTGAAGTGTTCTTCCCGGATTTGAGGTACGTCATTAAATACTCTAGTTACTACCTTATATGTTCAAACCAAGCTCGATGGGTCAGTTTCGGAAGGAAAAAGCAACGTCAAACAGCAGCTTGGGGGTGGGTAGCGACTATGACACGCGACAATGCCCAGGGCATTGTGGCCATGTCAATGTCGCGGTGTTGGTACCAGCAGCCAAAATCAAACAGTAGCAGGGGTGTGGGTCGCGACTATGACTCGCGACAATGCCCAGGGCATTGTCGCCATGGCAATGTCACGCCCAGGGGCTGAGGTGCTGTTTATCAGTGAGTTTTGGCAGTACATTTGGTCATTTACTGGATGTGAGTAGCTTATACTCAAATTCATACTTGATGCGTAAGATACAATATTATTGAATTGTTCTAATCATTTATCATGAAGTGTACCTTGATGTTAATAGGCTCTTATCTCCATAAATGGGGATTTAGAAGCTTAAGGGTAAGACAAAGGTTATGTAACGACTCACTTTACTTGGATTTACATTTTATACAGTAGTTATCAATTGGGTATGTCTAAACTCAAATGTTGGGGTTTAGAGCTTAATAGCTTAACATATGGCTTAATGATGAAAGATGCTTATTATGCAAATCATATACGTGATCCTTGCTAAATGATAATATTTGTATTATTACTTAATTGTGTGTAGATAAGTTGAGGTCTACATGGCTATAGTGAATTGCAAATTTAATATGATGGTTGGACCGTCTTTTGTGGGAAGTAATGTAGGGAGTCTTGTATGGCTTGGAATAGTTATTTGTTGGTATTCACAAATTACAGGAGCCGCTATGTAGACACTAGGAAAACATAGTCTTGGGCACACCTTGGAGGTTTGTGTAGAGACCCACGCCTTTGGGATTATACCTTGGAGGTAGTCTAATGTGTCGGGCCTTGGGACGTTGCCTTGGAGGTAGGCGTCAAGGTATCTTTTCAATTACAGTGTAACTTGGGTTGGTGTTTTGGGCCTTCCCTATAGAGTTCAATTTGTGAAGGAACGACTTGATATACCTTATATGAATTTATTGTATGCTTTATTATATGTTCAACTCACTAAGTGTTTAAGCCTAACACTTGCTGCCGTTTAATGTGTATCACAGGTTCTAGCGGCGTCGTCCTTAAGAAAGCTTAGTTGGGGACTTGTGAGCGTGGGAATACTTTTGGGATGGAAAAGATAGAAGAACAGACCTGGACTTATAATGACACATTTTGTAATCTTATTTATTTAGTAGAAAATAGATTAGTTGGTTGTCATTTAGTTTCTTTTTATGCACATCTTTTGTGTACGGGTTTATGTATATTCTCCTTTTTGTCAGCTCATGCAATAGCATTGTATATCACACTTCTATTTTATGGAAGTTTTTGTTAACCCTATTTTGGGGTGTTACAAGTTGGTATCATAGCTCTAGTTTAAGTGAACTAGGTAATGACTATAGCATGCCTAGACTTAAGTTGAGGATAGGAACATGGAAAATCACTATGCTGAGTAGATATCCTAGGATGGGAGAGTGTTAGGAATTGCGGAAGTACGTTTGTTGAGAATTATGATGACGGTAACGAGAATGCTTATGTATGACATACTCATAATTTCACTTAGCTAATGCTATTATGAATGTAATGTTATGTGAGTGTGCTTGCCTACTATTATTATGGTAATTAATGAATGTGTTAGTACGCAACTTTAGTCTATTCCTTACCCTTGTTCTCGCATGTTTGATTGACTAAAATGGTAAACACACAAAGTCAATTTCAACCTCCACCGGATGGTCTTGCCGCGACCGAATCTACGGCAGATCAGCTAGTTAATCAAGCGACGGTCGGACTCCCTCTGGGGCCACATACCTTGGGTAGAGGAGTGGAGCGAATCCCAGAACCAATATCGGCACTTCTAATCCGGTGATGGATGAAAATACCCTTGAAACTCGGTTGAGGGATAGTATACTTCAAGCTATGAATTCCGCCATGGCCCAACAGCAAGAGCGGTTTATGAAAATTTTAGAAGACAGTTGCGGAAAATGCAATGAATGGACCGAATGGCCGTATGATTGGGGTAAATGTGGATGATCCAACGAATACGCGTGACGGTAGGAGAGAAAGAGGATGTTCGTACAAGACCTTTCTTGGTTGTAAACCACAGAGTTCGCTGGAACTACCGACCCCGTCCGGTGTATGTATTGGATTGGGAAATGGAAATGGCGTTTGAGGCTAGTGAATGCGAAGATTCTAAACGAGTTAAGTTTGCGTCTCACCTCCTCAAGGGCGAGGCCCTTACTTGGTGGAATCTCACCCGCTCCGCTATCACACCCGAGGTTTTGGCCAACTTCACGTGGCCAACTTTTAAAAAGAAGATACTCGAAAATTACTGTAGCGAGAGGGCTCTAGATAAAATTGAAGAAGATTTCCGTGGATTAAAGAAAGGGAACTTAACCATTGTCGAATATTCAAAGTCGTTTCTTGAAAAGCTAAGTTTTGTGGAGTATCTAGCTCCCGACGAGAAAATGAAGATAAAGGCTTACCAGCGGGGATTACCCGCCGTGATGAAGACTGCAGTGAGAAACGCCAAGGTGACAACTCTTGAGGAAGCAATTGAAGAATCATTGTTGGTAGAAGATGATTTGGCTCAAGGAAAGCTGGAAATTGGGGGCGTGACTGAGAAGAGAAAGTGGGAAGGGCCGTTTGGACCCGTTCGTCAGCAAAGACAGTTTACCGGTAATAGAGGTGGGGATAACCGTCGTGATGCGAAGTGGTGTAGTCAATGCAGAAGGAATCACGTTGGCTCATGTAATTTCCGACAACAACCGAGCTCGAACGGATGTAACAAGTGTGGAAAGAATGGGCATTTCATGCGGGATTGTCCCATGAAAGGACCAATTTGTTTCGAATGTCGCGAACCGGGACATGTAAAGAGGGATTGTCCGAGGTTGAAATTAAGGGGGAGTGGCGGACCCAAGACGGAAGCACCAAAGGTAACGGGAAGAGCTTTTCGTATGACAGCTGAGGAGGCGAAAGCTTCAACAGACGTAATATCGAGTACATTTCTTCTAAACTCCGTACCTACACGTGTATTATTCGATTCAGGTGCAAGCTTTTCATTTGTGTCGGCATCGTTTTGTCAAAGGTTGTCTATGCTTATTAGTTGTTTAGAAGAAGCCCTAGTGGTATAAATAGCTGATGGTGGACAAGTTGTGGTTCGAGATATTCTGCGGGATTGCACGTTAGAAATCGAAGGAAAGAACTTTTTAATTGATTTAATGCCTATGATAATCGGGGGGTTTGACGTAGTGGTCGGAATGGATTGGTTAGCCGAAAACCAAGCCGAAATCTTGTGTGCAAATGAGTTAATCCGCATACCTTCTCTGGACGGGAGTCATATCATTATTTATGGGGAGCGAAGAAAAGGGGATATGGCAATTATTTCCTTGTTAAAGGCCTGAAAATGTTTGGTCAAATGGTGTACATCCTTCCTAGCATACGTGGTCAATGCCAAATTGGAGAAGAGGAAAGTAGAAGACGTAAAAGTTGTTTGCGAATTTCCCGACGTATTTTCGGAAGACTTGCCGGGTCTACCACCGGACCGCCAAGTGGAATTCAAGATAGATTTGATACCAAGGGCGGCCCCGATAGCTAGAACTCCCTATCGTTTGGCCCCGTCCGAGATGCAAGAAATGATGGCTCAACTTCAGGAACTGTTGGAGAAGGGGTTTTTGAGGCCGAGTTCATCTCCTTGGGGAGCGCCGATATTATTCGTAAAGAGGAAGGATGGCACTATGCGTATGTGTATAGACTACCGAGAGTTGAACAAGGTGACTGTGAAGAACAAGTATCCTCTTCCTAGGATCGATGATTTGTTTGACCAACTTCAAGAAGCGGGATGTTTCTCGAAGATCGATTTACGTTTGGGCTATCATCAAGTTAAGGTTAAGGAGAATGACGTTCCAAAGACGGCGTTCTGAACACGATATGGTCATTATGAATTTCTAGTAATGCCGTTCGGATTGACGAATGCACCGGCGGTGTTCATGGATTTGATGAATCGGGTGTGCCGACCCTTTCTTGAAAAGTCGGTAATCGTCTTCATAGATGATATTTTAGTGTACTCCAAGAACGAGGTTGACCACAAATTTCATCTACGTGAAGTGTTGGAAGTATTAAGGAAAGAAAAACTTTACGCAAAATTCTCTAAATTCGACTTTTGGTTAATAGAAGTTCAATTCTTGGGTCGTGTAATTACCCAAGACGGAGTGAAAGTAGATCCTTCCAAAATCGAAGCAATGATGAATTGGGAACCGCCCAAGAGTCCGGGAGAAATCTGAAGTTTTTTGGGTCTCGCGGGTTACTACCGGAGATTCATTCAAGACTTCTCTAGGATTGCTTCCCCTTTAACGGCGTTGACGCGGAAGAATGTGAATTTTGCTTGGACCGAAGCACAAGAGAAGGCATTCCGTACTCTTCAGAGGAAATTGTGTGAAGCACCAGTTCTATCCTTGCCCGAAGGATCGGAAGATTTTGTGGTCTATAGTGACGCATCCAAGTTGGGTTTGGGATGTGTGTTAATTCAACGAGGAAAGGTGATCGCCTATGCTTCGAGACAGCTCAAGGTGCACGAAAAGAATTACCCTACGCACGATTTGGAATTGGCCGCGGTAGTATTCGCTTTGATGTTGTGGCGTCATTATCTGTATGGCACGAAATGCACGTTGTATACGGACCACAAAAGTTTGAGGTATATTTTCTATCAAAAGGAGTTAAACATGAGGCAACGAAGATGGTTGGAATTACTCAAAGACTACGACTGTGAATTGCTTTACCATCCGGGTAAGGCTAACGTGGTCGCTGACTCCTTAATCCGAAAAGATTATAGTGGAAGTCTACGCGCTAAACTCTCAAGGATCTACATAGTGTCAAGTCTGATTGATCCGATTAGAGCAGCACAATCCGAGGCCCTAAAAGAAGAAAACCTCAAAGATGAAGTAATGGTGAATCAAATGCAGTTGTTAATGGAAGATAGTCGTGGGGTTAAGTTGTTTAATGGGCGCATATGGGTGCCTAAGATCGGGGGAAATCGAGAACTACTTATGGACGAGGTGCATAAGTCCAAATACTCAATTCACCCTAGAAGCACCAAGATGTACCTGTATTTGAAGCTCCATTATTGGTGGCCGGTTATGAAGTTGGATGTGGCACAATATCTGGGACGGTGCACGACATGTTCTCAAGTAAAAGGTCAACATCAATTACACTATGGCGAGTTGAAACCTATGGAAATTCCCAAGTGGAAATGGGAGAAAATCACGATGGATTTTGTGACTAAATCGCCAAAGACCATGAAAGGTCACAACACCATTTGGGTGATAGTTGACCGGTTGACGAAGAGCGCACATTTCTTGGCGATGCGAGAGACTTTACAATGGACAAGTTGGAAAAACTTTACATTGATGAAGTGGTTTCGCGATATGGAGTGCCCGTGTCCATAGTCTCCGATCGGGATAGTCGGTTCACATCTAGGTTTTGGCAAGCGTTGCAAGAAGAACTTGGCACGAGGGTGAATTTGAGTACGGCATACCACCCACAAACGGACAGTCAAAGAGAAAGGACCATTCAGACCTTGGAAGATATGTTAAGAGTGTGTGTGATCGACTTTAGGGGCAATTGGGATACTCATCTACCGTTGGTGGAGTTCGCTTATAATAATAGCTATCACTCGAGCTTGAAGGCAGCACCGTTTGAAGCCTTGTATGGGAGAAAGTGTAGAACTCCTGTGTGTTGGTTAGAGGCGGGAGAAAAGCAATTTGCCGGGCCAGAGATTGTACAAGAAACAGCTGATAAAGTTAAAACTATTAGAGAACGGTTGAAAGTGGCCCAAGATCGACAAAAGAGTTACGCGGATAAGAGGCGAAAATCGATAGAGTTCCAAGTAAGAGATAGGGTGATGTTGAAGGTATCTTCATGGAAGGGTTTTATTCGTTTCGGAAAGCGTGGGAAGTTAAGTCCCCGTTTCCTTGGACCATTCGCTATCATAGAACGTGTAGGTTCACAAGCCTACAAATTAGATTTACCCCCGGAATTGGATGGAATCCATCCAACCTTCCACGTGTGTTACTTACGAAAATGCTTGGCGGAAGGGGATAGCGTGATACCATTATCGGAGATTCGGGTGGATGACAACCGTTGCACCGAGGAGCCCGAGGCTATCTTGGATAGAGTGATCACAAAGCTTCGATACAAAGAAATAGCCAAAGTCAAGGTACAATGGAAGCATCACAGGGGCGCCAATGTGACTTGGGAACCGGAAGAGGATGTGAAACGTCGTTACCCCCACCTGTTCGTATAATTCAGATTTCGAGGACGAAATCTTTTCCAAGTTTGGGAGGATTGTGACACCCCAAAATTTTACCTTATAATTGAGGTGTTCCTCCAGGATTTGAGGTATGTCATTAAATACTCTAGTTACTAGCTTTTATGTTCCAACCAAGCTCGATGGGTCAGTTTCAGAAGGAAAAAGCAACGTCAAACAGCAGCTTGGGGATGGGTAGCGACTATGACATGCGACAATGCCTAGGGCATTGTCGCCATGTCAATGTCGTGGTGCTGGTACCAGCAGCCAAAATCAAACAGTAGCATGGGTGTGGGTCGCGACGATGACCCGCGACAATGCCCAGGGCATTATCTCCATGGCAATGTCGCGCCCGGGGGTTGAGGTGCTGTTTATCTGGTGTGTTTTGGCAGTACATTTGGTCATTTACTATTATTTCTCTTCATGGGATGATTTCACCTCTACTAGGTGCGATTTTCACACTCAAGATTGGTAAGTCTCTTCTTCCTATGATCTTTCATCTTTGATGGATATTGTTGGTCCCGAAGGCCTATACAAGTTTGTAGAAGGGGGGGGGGGGGGGGGGTTGAATACAAACACACAGATTTTACTTTTCTAAATTGTTTATTGATAAATCATTAACAATTTACAGCTTGTTGCGGAAACAAGATTAAGGATAAACCTAAATCTAAACAAGTTGGAACACTAAGGTTTCTTGCACTAAGAGAGATAAGGAAATTACTAATAATAACCTATCTTGAGATAAGAGATTGAACTTGTCCAGAGTTAGCAAGTTACTTCAAATGAAGTGGGTTCATCTCTTTATATACTGCATGCATTTAATGCAAGTTAGTATACACTTTACACGTGTCATCAGCTGGTTGGTTGCATGTCATTGACCTTGGTTGACAACCTTAGTAGCCGCATGGATGAACAGTGTAGTATCAGAGTGGTTGTACGATTTCAGACAGTCGGAGGTTCTTTTCTGACATTTCGTCCGGAGTCGTGCTAGGGGGGTTAAGACAAAAGTACTTTGTACGGAGGACTTCATGATCAGCTTTCGTTGATTCAGAGCATTATCATTTTCTATTCAGCGAATGATAAAGTTCAGCGATAGCTTAAGTCTTGTACTTGATACTTCACGTTGAGTGGACAAATCTGAGTCTTCGCTGATCCGCATCAGTTCATTAGGAGACTTGTCGCTGATTCTTGAGCTTGATCTTCGACTTCAGCGTAGAACCTTTGTTGACGTGAAACTTGTCTTCAGGGATCAGAAGTAAACAACTAACTTATCAGCGATCATCATAACGACTGAACAGACTCAGAGCATTAATGGTGAACAGTGTTCGCTGAATGTTTAATTTAAAGAGTGAGAGTTCCTATCAGTGGTACTGTAAGATCTTAGTACTTATCAGCGATAGTGAAACTCTGATACATATTGTTTACTTACAATTTTCACTAAGTATATAAGAGAGGGTCATTATCAAATCACTGAGGGTTTGGATCAACAATCTCCCCCTATTTGATTATGACATAGCAACTCATAAAATATTTGTCCCTTTTACTGTTTTCTGGGATCTTTTCAGTACTGATGGAGTAAAGTACATTCGCTGAAATCTTTCTTTAAAACTTTGAATCAGGTTACAAAGAGAAATGGAAAGATTTCAAGTACAAGCGAAATAAATTACAAGTACAGAAGAATAACTGATACAATAAAGAAAAGGGCGATCATATCAGCTTGTAAAGGGTTCTTCCTTGATGAGAAGTTCATCAAGGGTCTTTGATGTGGGGATCATCCAGTCAGGGACATCTACTCCTTGATTCTTTTTCTTCAGAGCTGCTTCAAAAATCAAGGGCTTCAGGTGTCTAGCTTTGATGTCGCGTCTGACTTCACACCAGTATACGAGATCTCTGAGTTGTTCGATGGGAGCGATGTCGAGCTCAGAGATACGTTGAAAGTGATGATTTCCATAGTAGTCTAAAAAGAATATACCATATGGATCACTTACAACTGTGCCAGGAATGAATGTTTCTCCAGGTGGTAGGGAGGTGTCAAGCATTGAGAGATCGGCATCAGGGCCAACAATTTCAGCACGAGAGAAACCAATGCCCGTTTCATTCCGAATATGAGGACCTGAACCAGAGGCTTTTTTTTTCTTATCAGAGACTTTTCTTGGTTGAGGAAGAGTAGGAGGAATATCCACAGCAGATGAAAGCAGGTCGATCTGTTTGTTTAAGATCTTCTCGACATGGCTTTTGAATTTTGAGCGCGATCCCTGAATGGCTAATTTTGTTTCTAGCCATTCAGAGAGACCAAACTTTTCTAAGGTAGCAGCATAGAAGGTTTGCTTGGTTTTGTCATCCTTGTAGACATCCACTTCAACAACAGGAACTTCAGCGTACAGTCTTCCTCTGATGTTTGCTTTGATGATTTTGGATGGTCTAGATCGATAGGTCAGCATTTGATTAGCCCATTCCAAAGTCGTATCAGAGACCTTAGTCTTTTCTCTAACGATCTCTTGAGCATCATCCCATAGCTGACGTTGAACATCAATGGGAACTCTTTTCAGCTTGGGGTCTTTTATTGATCGTTTAGAAAGCTGGATGGCGTATTCTCTGTCCTTTTCTTCAGCTTCCTTTCTTTCAGCGATTAGGCGTTCAGCTCTGAGGTGTTCCTTGTATTCCTTTTTGGAAATCCTGAACTTTGGAGGAACTGAAGGAAGTTGATCATGCCTCAGAATGATTCGTTGATTCTCGAATCGCTTTATTATCTCCTCTCTTCTTTTCTGATCCTCTTCACTTAGCTTTTGAGGAGCTAAGGAAGGTTTGCATCTGTGCGAGAGTATCTGTTCTTCTGGTTCATCAGTCTCAGAGATTAGATCTAAGACTGGGATTATTTCTTCAGCAGCAGCTGGTATTATTGGTGAAGTCGCAGTTATGGAGCCTTTAGCGATATCCTCAAACAGGGGAGAGGACTAGCTGAAACACAGCGATCTTACAAGTAAGAACTTGGGTAGAATCAGATAGAGAGAATTGGTTCAAGTGTATAGGCTTGGGTAGTAGAACTGATAGTGTATGATAGAGGAGGGATGGAGTGAGAGATGTTTAGTGTACCTGACAAACCGGCTTTTCAAGCAAGATCGTCAGATTGTCATCTTCAGCGATGCTTTTGCCTTTGCCTTTCTCAGCTCCAGAGGCTGAGGGCTTTGTCTTTGTCCGCTCCCCTGAAGGTTCATTTATCGAGATTCCCTTAAGAACTTTGATCTTCGGAGCAGGTTTGGCGATAAAGAAGTCATCGTCATCTTCGTCGTCATCATCATCATTCTTTGCAGAAGAGGATGGTTTATCATCAGGGATGTCGACGGCTTCATCATCTTCAGCTTCGGATTCGGTTTTATCAGCTTCTTCTTCGAGTTGCCCCCCCTCAGATACATAGGAGAGCTTCTCGGTTTCCTGAGGGTTTTCGTCTCCCTGAGGTCCAGCGGTGGTTTCTTCAGCATCCTTCTCTCCCCTGATAGATTCATCATGGGAAAGGTCTTCAGCTCTTTTGGAGATCTCCTCATCGCTCTTCTCCCCCTCTTTTTCATGATGACTGGGGGAGGAATGGGTTGACTCAGCAGCGTTGGTAGGTTCTTTGTCTTCTTGGCCAGAGATACCTATCAAGTCTTCAATCTTTGCTATTCTGTCTTGAAGGCCAGAGATAGCAGGATTGATCTTTTCCAGCTCAGTGCGATCCGCCGCTGTGAAATTGTCAGATGCAGGGACATGGGCAGGAGCAGGAGTATTCGCTTTCTGTAGGAGCTGCTCGATCATCAATTTCATCGAACTAACATCGGTCTTTACAGAGCCTAAGTCAGTCTTTACAATAGACATATCTCCCTCTAGTTGTCCAACCGATGTCCTCAGCGTTGTGACCTCGCTGGACATGGATGAAACTGAATTTTTGAGAGAGGTGTAGTCTGTGTAGATGTCAGCGAGCACCTTGGCGAAGTCGCTGAGAGTGTTATAAACTTGCTTCAAGTCATCTGTGGAAGCCTTCTTCTCCACCACCGTTGTCAGCTTGTTCAGATTCTCTCTAGCGTTTGTTACAGCTGTAGAGTTATTAGAAAGAGTGGTGGTGAGATCTGTCAGCGTTGTCTCCACAGCTTTCAGAGAGGCGTTGATGTCTCCCAAATTAGGACCTGTAACGTATAAAAACTTGTGAACATAGGAAAGCTCAGAAGTTTGGGGTTTAGTCACAGTGTTTATGGGTTGGTGTGTACCTGCAGGAGGATTGATGAACTCGTCAAAATTTCGGGTTCCTGAAAAGTGTTCCATGTCATCTTCAAAAGTGCCCATGGATTGTCCTGCAGGTCCTGTCTTCATCATTTATGGAGAATTAGCTTTAGGTTCCGTAGAAATGATGGCAGCTCCAGCGAGATCTGGAGTAGAGACCAAATGAGTAGAGGGAGGAGCGAAGGATAAGAAAGGGGGTTGGGTTCTGAGTTCAGCGTTGGATTCGCTGACAATCACTTCATCAGTCTTTTGAGAGACTGAAGGAGGTTAGGTAGGTTCCAGGTTAATAACCTCAGCGTTTAGAGACGCTGAAGTTGGGATTGAAGGGATGGCTTGTTCAGGTGTGGCAGAGCGTACCACTGAACATTCCTTCAGCTCTGTAGGAAGAGCCGAGGAGTCTTCAGCATGAGATTGTTGGGGTTGCTCCTTTGGTTTCTTGATCCTTTTAGAACCAAGTGGGGTAGATGAATGTTTCCTTTTCTTAGAAGGAGAGGATTTTGTGGCCAGGGTATCAGCGATGGGTATTGTCGCTGAATGAGCCACAGAATGAGAAGAAGAAGGGTTGAGAAGATTCAGGAGTGTAGAAAGATGTACCTCATTAACCATTGGTTTGAAGTCGAGTATCTTTGGGCCGACCTGGGAGAGTTTCAGGTCACCTTCAGTTGGGTAGCTCTCCTTCAGGCCATATTGGAAGATGGCGCTGATGAATCGGGGGTAAGGAACCCATTGAGGTCTGTCAGCGACGGTGTCCACCCTTAGAACTAGGTCATCATAAATAATCGATGCCCAGTCTATGTTGAGACCTTTCAGCAGTGCATACCCCATTGCATGCTGAGGTTTAGCGGCTTGGTCAGAGGAGCCGCTCTTTGCAGTCATGCAGCTGATTAGATGAGCGAATATGAAATTCATCTCGCTGGGCATTTTCGATTTCTTGATAATCGTCAGCTTCTTCTCTGCCTTCATGTCTCTGCCGATTTCCCATACATAGCCCGTTGCATCGAAAAATGCAATGATGGCTTCCCTGTCTGAGTTTTTCTTGGGGTCAGGGAGGCGAACGAAAAGTTTTTCCTTGGTAGCGATGGGAAGGCTGAGAGCTTTGCGAATAATGGCAGGGGTGATCTTCATGGTGCCATATTCGATATCGCAGAGGATGCAATCGATTGTTTTGGAGGGGTCTTTGGCTGAAGGTAGTTGAGAGTGTCTGGCTGAGTACCAGAATTGTGAGAGCAAAAGCTGATGTGCAGAAGGTGTTATGGTCAGGGCTGTGGAGATGCCGCAATTCATAGGCATTTCACAGCATCATCTAGATGTGTGACTTGCTTTCGAGGAGGAAACTCGAGAGGCGCATAGAGGTTGTTCACCTTAGTCCAATCCAGTTTGTCAAGGGCAAACTTGACTTGAGGAGCCTTGAGGATGTCCACTTCCTCAGAATCAGCGGAGATGTTCTCAGCGGTAGCAGGAATGTCAGACGATGCCATTTCTCTGTATTATCAGTTCAACCAAAGATGTTAACAAATAAGAATTATCTTAATGTGGAAAGATTTTCCATTAAGATGGTTCAAATTTTATCCATTTCATTCAGACACAAAAGTCTTAATGAAGATTAGGGTTTTTCTTGATTTTAAGAAACGAAATGTAAAACCCATTTATTCTTGCTATCCAGTTTTCTATGAAGAATTAGATTCTGGAAACGAATGAAGAACAAGTTTAAGATTTTCGCATTTAAACTTGAAGAACAACCATGAAATGGTTGTGTTAATAAAACCATGAAAGAAAATGATTTCATTTTTAAGAAGTTCTTTTGTTTGATCTTGTTAAAACAAAGAAAAGATCAGAAACAAGTTATACGCATTTGATTATAAATAAGAACATATTAACCTTGATGTTTGATGAATAAGATGATGAACAGTTCTTTGAAGATTTAGAGAGCATAAATGCAACAGTGAATTCTTTCTTGCGGAGGAAGATTGATCGCGTAAAAAAAAAATATAAACAAAGAATTTGTTTATATAGAGATTTTAGAAAGAGAAAATCTTGAGCGGGAAAAGATTTTCATCATGACACGGACACGTGTTTGCATTTGATTGGAAGTTTGAACGAGACGTGCAAACGTGTGTCAGGAAGAGAAAACGTGCTGGGGTTTATCCGTTGCAATGACGTCACAACTGTCCTTTCATATTCTTTTAGGATGTCTCTGAGGTTTGGAAAAACTCAGGGACTCTTTTATAAACATGAAGCACTGAATGAAAATATTCAGCGATGGTTTTAAGAATTTTCAAAATATCGCTGTTAAGGAAGAGATATTCAGCGATACATTTTGTTTTGAAATCTTGCATTTTCATGCGATTGTTAGAGAGAGAAAACATACCTTGATATCAGCTTAACCAAGTTTTATTCAGAGAGAAGATGTTTGAATAGGTTATACGAGTTGATTTTATCCTATCGCTGATTAATGTGAACCACTAAAGATTTTATCCTTCAAAGTTCAGCATTCCAAGCTCGCTGATGAGAAAGTTGAATCTTGTCTCATCAAGAGGTTTGGTAAATAAATCAGCTAACTGATAATTAGTTGGGATAAAATGAAGTTCTATATCACCATTCATCACATGATCTCTGATAAAATGATATCTGATTTCTATATGTTTGGTCTTTGAATGTAGTACTGGATTGTTTGCTATAGCGATGGCACTTGTGCTGTCGCAATAGATTGGAATTTTGGAGAGCTGAAGATCATAGTCTAGTAGCTGATTTCTCATCCACAAGACTTGAGAACAACAGCTTCCAGCAGCTACATATTCAGCTTCAGTTGTGGAAGTGGACACTGAATTTTGCTTTTTATTTGTCCAACTTACCAGCTTTCCACCCAGGAGCTGACATCCTCCTGTGGTGCTTTTCCTATCCATTTTGAAACCTGCAAAATCACTATCTGAATAGGCGGTTAGATCGAATCCTGAATCTTTGGGATACCAAAGACCTAGGTTCGCTGTACCCTTAAGGTATCGAAAAATTCTCTTTACAGCTTTCATATGAGATAGCATAGGTTCAGCTTGATATCGTGCACACAAACATGTTGCATACATAATATTGGGTCGGCTAGCTGTAAGATACAAGAGAGAGTCGATCATCCCACGGTACAGCGTGACATTAACAGGTATTCCCTTTGAATCCTTGTCAAGTGTCAGTGGTGGTGCCATAGGGGTTTTCATAGCTGAACTATGAGTTAAATCAAATTTCTTCAGCATATCTTTAACATACTTTCCCTGATTGATAAAAGTTCCTTTTTCAGTTTGCTTAATCTGAAGACCAAGGAAATATGTTAGTTCACCCATCATGCTCATTTTATACTCATCTTTCATTCTATCAGCGAAACTAGTACAAAGCTCAGGGTTAGTAGAACCAAATATAATGTCATCAACATATATTTGAACTAGAATGATATGACCTTTCACTTTTCTAAAAAATAGAGTTTTATCAATCTTACCTCGCTCAAATTTTTCAATATGGAGATAAGTAGAAAGAGTGTCATACCATGCACGAGGAGCTTGCTTCAAGCCATAAAGTGCCTTATCCAGTTTATAAACATAACCTGGACGCTTAGAATCTGAGAATCCTGGAGGTTGTTCCACATACACTTCTTCATTCAGCTTTCCATTTAGAAACGCTGACTTAACATCCATCCGATGTACTTTGAAGTTTTTGTGTACAACATATGCTAAGAATAGTCGAATAGATTCAAGTCTTGCTACTGGAGCAAATGTTTCGTCATAATCTATACCTTCCTCTTGTCTGTATCCCCGAGCAACAAGACGAGCTTTGTTGCGGGTTACAGTACCATGTTCGTCCAACTTGTTTCGATAGACCCATTTAGTGCCTATTACTGTTTTATCAGTTGGTCTCCGAACAAGTTTCCAAACTTTGTTTCTTTCGAATTCAGTCAGCTCTTCTTGCATTGCGTTGACCCAGTTTGGATCTTTGAGGGCATCATCTATTTTCTTTGGTTCAGTTAGAGAAATAAAGATAACAAATAAACAAATATTACCTGCACTTCGTCGAGTCTGAACACCAGCGTTTGGATCAACAAGAATTTGATCAATTGGGTGATTTACGGTCCATCGCTGAGCCGGAGCATAAGTCGCTGACTCATCTTGAACTGGAAGAGCTGAAGATGAGGCTTCAGCTACTTCTAGAGTTTCAGTTAAGAGAGGAATACTTGCATTTGTCATTTCATTTACTGATTGCTGAGAGATAGATGGGATGTCTAAGGCATTTGGTTCAGCGGTAGGTATAGTGTTTATAGGAACAGCTGAGACCCATGATGTTTCAGCTTCACTATTCTGCATGTTTGGAATGATAGGACTATCATCTTCTACTGGATGAGCATGAGGAGTGGGAATATCTTCTGAATCACCAAGATGAGAAAACATCCATTGATTCAGTTCTTCAGTATCAGCAGACGATTTAGAGTTCGCTGAACGGGATTCGTCAAACGTGACGTGAATAGTTTCTTCTATAGTTTGTCTTCTACGATTGAAGACTCTGAAGTCTTTGGAAATTGAGGAGTATCCAAGAAAGATTCAATCATCAGCCTTAGGATCAAACTTTCCAAGAGCATCTCTGTTGTTCAGTATGAAACACTGACATCCAAAGATGTGAAGAAAGCTGATTGAAGGATTTCTCCCATGAAAGAGTTCATAGGCTGTCTTTTTGAACCTTTTACTATCAGCAACCTGTTTTGCGTAAAACAAGCAGTGTTGACAGCTTCTGCCCAAAACTGAGTAGGCAGGTGAGAATCGCTGAGCATTGAACGTGCAGCTTCAATAATTGTTCTATTTCTTCTTTCAACGACTCCATTTTTTTGCGGTGTTCTCACGGAAGAGAAGTTGTGAGAAATACCCTTACTCTCAAGGAAGGAATCAAGAGAACTATTTTTGAATTCAGTTCCATGATCACTCCTTATTGAGCGAACGGTCAGATTGTTCAGGGTTTCCATCTTCCGAACAAAGGTGATGAGTTCTTTAGGGGTGTCACTCTTAGAATGGAGAAACATTACCCAAGTGAAGCGAGAGAATTCATCAACTATGACCAGCGTATATTTCTTTCCAGCGATGGATTGTTTGTTAACAGGGCCAAACAAATCCATATGGAGTAGTTGTAGAGGAGATGACACTGAAGAAACTTGCTTTGATTTAAAGCTTGCTTTGGTCTGCTTCCCTTTTTCACACGCTGAACATAAAGACTCTTTGGCGTATGAATGCTGAGGTAGACCAGTGACTAACTCTTTTGAAGAAAGATTGTTCAGTGTCTTGAAACTTAGATGAGATAGCCTCTTATGCCATAGCCAGTTGACATCAGATGAGTCCTTTGAGAAGAAACAGGAGTTCTCAGTGGTTGTTGAGTCCATGTTTATTACATAAACATTTTCCAAACGATAACCACTGAGAGCTATCTTCTCCTTTTTGTTAGCGACAAAACAGGATTCCTTAGTAAAGATTACTTTGTTATCCATGTCACAAAGCTGACTGATGCTTAGAAGATTATGCTTCAGCCCTTCAACATATGCGACTCTTCTAAAGGAGGTTGTACCATTTGAAAGTACACCATACCCTCGAGTATGTGCTTTTCCATTTCCACCGAAAGTCACAGAGGGACCCTTCTCTTCCTTGTATTCAGCGAGCAGGCTTTTCTTTCCAGTCATGTGTCTAGAGCATCCGTTATCAAGATACCAGATACCCTTCTTAACCTGCAATACAAAGGAAGATTAGTTTTTCTTGGGTACCCACTTAACAATGTATACACATTTATCAGTGGAAGTAGTTGGAATGGAAGATTCAGCAGTCTTCGCAGCATTTGAAGATTCAGCTTTGTCTTTCTTCACTTTGGTTAATTTCTTAACCTCAGTGGTAGGATTCACCTTGACCTGATTTGAACCAGGGTTAGTCTTCTTTGCCTTGGGGGCAATCTTCACCTTAGCTATCTTTTCAGCTTTGGTGGCTGTGGGACACTTACTATCAATATGATCGGTAAGTCCACAGTGATAACATTTCCTATAACTAAAAATAGTTCTAGGACCATTTGAATGCTGAGCTTTTAATTTCGAATTAGAAATTCCAGCACCAAGTAAACTATTGGCTTTAGAAATGGGACGAACATTCAGTTCTTCAGATTTCTTACCAAGGACATCCACTCTGAGTCTGGGAGTAGATCGCTGAATAGATCCAGAGATCTCCTTCCTTGATCCAGAGGGATGAGTCACTGAAGCTTTAGGAGCATTCAACTTTGGTACTAAGGTACCCTTCTGAGGATTCTGGTAAATAACAATTCCTTTACCTTTGTCTTTAGAGACAGAGGTAGGTTTTGAATAAGCCATTTTCTCCTTACCTTTTGTGGAGGTAGGAGTTTCCTCAGGGATTGGTGTAATGGACGAGGAGCACTGAGAAGATGAAGTATCAGCGACTGAGGATACGAACGTTCCAAATTTAAGCATTGAGCGCTCAGTGGTTGGTTTTGGAGTATTATATTTGTAACCCAAACCACGTTTATCACTCAGGGGAATCTGAGACTTTATTATCGCAGTGATCTTTGTTGAAGAATTACACCATCCTTCAATAGTAGCTTTTTCAGCTTTTAATGCAGCGATAGCTTCTGCTCGTTCGATTTTGACTAGCTGATTTAAATATACTTGATCTTTAAAATCTTCTTCAATTTTAGAAAGCTTTTCTATTTGAAGGTGCCAGTTTTTAAGCTTTTCAGCGAGATCGAGGTTTTGGTTTTCAACCACAGTTTTGCCGTTCATGGCTTCGTATAAACTTCTAGTCAAGAGATCGATCTTACGGAGACTATCAGCTTCATCAATATTTGCAATATTGGTAAATAAAGAAGGTGATACCTGAATAGCAGAGGTTGAAGTGGAGGAAATGTCTGAGCTTTCTTCCTCATCTTCAATCTTGCCCATGAGACATAGATTTGCTTCATCATCTTCAGAGTCAGATGATGATGCTTCTTCATCAGAAGCAGCCCAATCATAGTCAGCCATCAGGCCTTTATTCTTCTTCTTAAAGCTTTTCAGCTTAGCATATTTTTCTTTCAGCTTTGAATATTTGTCATCTTTATTCCTTGGAACAAAGGGTTTCTTTGTAAAAGCTGAGGGCCTAGAAACTCTCTTAGACCTGCACTCGTTAGCGAAATGTCCTGTCTTTTCGCTGTTAAAACAAGTAGCAGTAGCCTTATCAACAAAAGATGATGATCTAGGCTTGTCAGTTATGGAAAGAGGTTTGTTCTTTCTAAACATTTTCTTTTTGGCAAATCTCCTGAACTTCTTAGTTAGGAGAGCCAAAGATTCATCATTATCTGAATAATCAGAATCTGATGACCTTTCAAAGTTACTCTCTAACTCAGTGATAGTGACCGAGGATCGCTGAGTAGAAGGTTCCTATGAGATTAAAGCAACAGGGGTGCTTTTGGAATCTTTTACAAGATTCTTCTTAAGATGGCTCGATTGCTCATGATTCAGCAACGTGCCATATAAGGTTGAAAGGGTCATTGATTTTAGATCCTTTGACAGCTTGAGACACATAGCATAATTGTCCCAGCTTTCTGGTAAACATTCTAGAAACTTTGTCAGTACTTCAAAGTTAGAATATTCCTTACCAACAGTTTTCAGATCTATAATTAAACAATTAAAGCGTTGGTGAACTTCAGAGATAGATTCATTCTTACCAGAAATGAAGCTTTCGTATTGTCTTACCAGGTTGATCTTTCTTGAGTCATGGACTTCAGACGTTCCTTCATACTGAACACATATTGTGTCCCACATGGCTTTTGATGTTTTAAGATTCATGACGGAATGGTAGACTTCGTCAGGAAGAGCCATGGATAGTATGGATCTGGGTTTTGTATCTATAGCCACTTTCTGTTTATCTTCGTCAGTCCATTGAAAGATTTCCTTAGGTACCAGCCTTTCTGGAATAGCAGGTCTATTCTCAGCGGCTGGAACAGCAGCATCAATTCTTACAGGGATGAATGGACCATTCTCGAGATAGTAAGGCAGAGTAGGGTCTACACCTTCTAAGAAGAGTGTCATCCTATTTTTCCATAAGTTGAAGTTATCTTTGGAAAATCTAGGGGGTTTAGTAAGAGAACCATTGTCTATATAATTTGTGTTTGTGTTGGTGGCCATTTTCAGATATTAGCAAGGTAGAGAAATATCTTAGATTAGATCTTGTTTATGAGATTAAACAAATCCACTCTGATACCACTTGTTGGTCCCGAAGGCCTATACATGTTTGTAGAAAGGGGGGGGGGTTGAATACAAACACACATATTTTACTTTTCTAAATTGTTTATTGATAAATCATTAACAATTTACAGCTTGTTGCGGAAACAAGATTAAGGATAAACCTAAATCTAAACAAGTTGGAACACTAAGGTTTCTTGCACTAAGAGAGATAAGGAAATTACTAATAATAACCTATCTTGAGATAAGAGATTGAACTTGTCTAGAGTTAGCAAGTTACTTCAAATGAAGTGGGTTCATTTCTTTATATACTACATGCATTTAATGCAAGTCAGTATACACTTTACACGTGTCATCAGCTGGTTGGTTGCATGTCATTGACATTGGTTGACAACCTTAGTAGCCGTATGGATGAACAGTGTAGTATCAGAGTGGTTGTACGATTTCAGACAGTCGGAGGTTCTTTTCTGACATTTCGTACGGAGTCGTGCAAGGGGGTTAAGACAAAAGTACTTTGTACGGAGGACTGCATGATCAGCTTTCATTGATTCAGAGCATTATCATTTTCTATTCAGCGAATGATAAAGTTCAGCGATAGCTGAAGTCTTGTACTTGATACTTCATGTTGAGTGGACAAATCTGAGTCTTCGTTGATCCGCATCAGTTCATTAGGAGACTTGTCGCTGGTTCTTGAGCTTGATCTTTGACTTCAGCGTAGAACCTTTGTTGACGTGAAACTTGTATTCAGGGATCATAAGTAAACAACTAACTTGTCAGCGATCATCATAATGACTGAACAGACTCAGAGCATTAATGGTGAACAGTGTTCGCTGAATGTTTAATTTAAAGAGCGAGAGTTCCTATCAGCGGTACTGTAAAATCTTAGTACTTATCAGCGATAGTGAAACTCTGATACATATTGTTTACTTACAATTTTCACTAAGTATATAAGAGAGGGTCATTATCAAATCACTGAGGGTCTAGAAGTCCTTTAAGGTGATTTCTTCTTGTGCTCTAAGTGTATTACTTGCTAATCATGTTAAATTTACATATTTCTTACATAAATAAAACATGCAACCAAAATGGGGTTTTTAAGAATCAAGAGTTATTATGGAATTAGTGGATGGTAAGGATGTATGGTATGAACATCTCTTGACTTTCAAGCATTGATGTCTTAACTCTACATATACTATCATCCAAAGCTAGTTTTGATCAAATTAGGTCAAAATTAGAGTTTTGGGAACAAATATGAATTTTAAGAAAATGAGATAAATATGATGAGGAGTGATATGCTCTAAAAGATGGAAAAAGGTTGGATGTGAGTAGCTTATACACAAATTCATACTTGATGCGTAAGATACAATATTATTGAATTGTTCTAATCATTTATCATGAAGTGTACCTTGATGTTAATAAGCTCTTATCTCCATAAAAGGGGATTTAGAAGCTTAAGGGTAAGAAAAATGTTATGTAACGACTCACTTTACTTGGATTTACATTTTATACAGTAGTTATCAATTGGGTATGTCTAAACTCAAATGTTGGGGTTTAGAGCTTAATAGCTTAACATATGGCTTAATGTTGTAAGAGGCTTATTATGCAAATCATATACGTGCTCCTTGCTAAAAGATAATATTTGTATTATTACTTAATTGTGTGTAGATAAGTTGAGGTCTACATAGCTATAGTGAATTGCATATTTAATATGATGGTTGGACCGTCTTTTGTGGGAAGTAATGTAGGGAGTCTTGTATGGCTTGGAATAGTTATTTGTCGGTATTCACAAATTGGAGGAGCCGCTAAGTAGACACTAGGAAAACATAGTCTTGGGCACACCTTGGAGGTTTGTGTAGAGACCCATGCCTTTGGGATTATACCTTGGAGGTAGTCTAATGTGCCGGGCCTTGGGACGTTGCCTTGTAGGTAGACGTCAAGGTATCTTTTCAATTACAGTGTAACTTGGGTTGGTGTTTTGGGCCTTCCCCATAGAGTTCAATTTGTGAAGGACCGACTTGATATTCCTTATATGAATTTATTGTATGCTTTATTATATGTTCAACTCACTAAGTGTTTAAGCCTAACACTTGCTGTCGTTTAATGTGTATCACAGGTTCTAGCGGCGTCGTCCTTAAGAAAGCTTAGTTGGGGACTTGTGAGCGTGGGAATACTTTTGGGATGGAAAAGATAGAAGAACAGGCCTGGACTTATAATGACACCTTTTGTAATCTTATTTCTTTAGTAGAAAATAGATTAGTTGGTTGTCATTTAGTTTCTTTTTATGCACATCTTTTGTGTACGAGTTTATGTATATTCCCCTTTTTGTCAGCTCATGCAATAGCATTGTATATCACACTTCTATTTTATGGAAGTTTTTGTTAACCCTATTTTGGGGTGTTACATTACCCAAACAGTTGTCGTGAGATTCTTCGAGACAAAGCGAAGTTCGTTAGTTGTTGAATGCTTCCGGAATCAATGTATGTGTGACTGAGGCTTTTAGTTTGGTTTATATAGGCTTTGGTATCATAAATGCAAACACGGTCCTTGTCATTTAATTGTCGAGAGTTGGTTATTCATGGTCACAAGGAATCTTACGACGGTCGTAAGATTTCACCGAGGATCTTGGTCGTAGGTCGTGAGTACTTTACAACCAATGTCATCTGTGACGACTATGGTCATGGTCGTGCATAGTGTACAGGACCTTATCTTAATACAAGACTTGTCGTGCATTAAGTGTCATTTTAATTCTAGCAATGGTCGTGAAACGTGATTTCTTACCCAAACAACATGTGATTTTGGTGACGTGGAAAACCCCGTCAAGGGTAAAAATCGTGGATGACAATAGAAGTCGTCAATGCACTATGGACGACAATTAGGGACGTCATCCCTATTAACAGTGAATACAATTATAGATCATGGATAAACACGTCGGTCATTGATAATAATTGATGTTGTAGTGACGGATCGTGGATAATAGTTGTTGTCTCTAGTTCTGGACGAGAGTAAAGTTGTTGTCGCTAGTTCCAGCATGAGTAAAGTCGTTGTCGCCAGTTCTGGATGTGGGTAAAGCTATTGTCACTAGTTCTGGGTCTGAGTAAAGTTCTTGTCGCTAGTTCTGGACGTGGGTAAATCTGTTGTCGCTAGTTTCGGGTCTTAGTAAATCTATTGCAGGACATGATGACGTTGTCGTAGGACATGATGACACTTTCGCAGGGCAAGGAAAATAAAGTTGTTCTGGATGTAGAGAACTATTTTGAGAGCACTTATGAGGCAATGATCCTCCTTTTCAATTTCTTGGTCTCTTTATTTATACATGAGCATTTGTAAATGTCATTTTATATCATAATGATTGTAACGGTCGTATCTTGATGATAAAATTAAATGTTGGTCATCGTTTATGTTTGATGTATTAATGAGATGAATCTTTTTTTCGAAGTATATAATATTCATATACGGCAAATGCAACAAATAAACTCACACACTCTCTTCATTTTTGGTGAGGTTTGAACCCTTGACCTCCTAGGAGGAAAGAGGCTTAGATACCGCTCGGACAAAGGCCATTTGGAAATGAGATGAATATCGGTTATAACTCTTCAGTTATAAATGGGACCTCCAATAAATAAAGAATGTAACGGTCTCGATAATGAGGATTAAAAAAGGCAGTTACCTTCTTGTGTTGTCTTTGTTAATCACGACCAATGGTCGAGTCTTTGGGACAAGAGACGTGATATATGCAACGTGTATACTGGTGACAGCTAACATGCGACATGAGACTGACGACATGAGACTAACGACACGAGACTGGTGAGATGTAACTGGCGACAGGAAAATGACGACAGGTAACTGGCGACAAGAAGGTGACGACATGAAACTGGCGACAAAAAAGTGATGACAGGAAACTCGCAACAGGCAACTGGCGACTGGTGACAGGAAACTGGGTACATGAGACTTACTGTTAGGTCTTATTATTTTGTGGAATTAGAAGTTCAGGGACTAATGTTGTCATATCTTGTAAATACCCTTTGGGTATAAATAGTTTGTGTTTAACCTAGTTTTAGGTTAATGATCATTATTAGTTTGCTAAACCTTTGTACGGCTATACAGTCTGCCATTGTATTTCTTTCTTATAATCGATTAATACAAGTGAGATTTATGGCTAACTATTGTTGATTGTGTTGATTGATTATGTATCTGGGATCCACAATTGGTATCAGAGCAGAAGAACGTAGATTCAAAGGTATTTTTTTGTTTTTCTTGATCATTCATCGTAGACACTGTGTTCATCTCAAGAATCTGATAGTTTCGATTTTGGTGTTTAAACCCAAAATTGAGGCTTGATTATTTCTTCCCATAAGTTATCTAAGATATCTCTGAGGTTTCGAATCGTTTTGGTTGAGTAAAAATCCCTAATTTTTAAAATTCTTGATCTGTTTGGTTTTTGCTCCCTGTTCGTGAAAATTATCAATTTTTCTTGTCAAAAGTGCTATTGGATTCGTTTTAGTAGTGTTTTCGTGTGTTTTTGGGCTAGTTTTTTGCGTTCGTACTAAGTTCTTGCAGATTAATTCTCAGCAAGAGTACAGAAAGTCATCGAACCGGGTAAGTTTTTCTTGTTTCTGAATTGGTTTCGAAGTCCCGGTATTGATATCTCCCGGTAGTAATAACTCCCGGTGCTGATATCTCCCGGTAGTAATAACTCCCAGTACTGATATCTACCGGTACTTCAACTCCCGGTACTGTCATCTACCGGTACTTCAACTCTCAACACTGTCAACTCCCGGTACTAGCATCTCCCGGTATTTCTCTGTTTCATCCAGTAGAATTCTTTAGGCTACACTCTGTTAGGATTTGCGTTAGTATTTGCGTTAGGTATCTCAAAATCCTTTGAATAACATCACGTCCTACGATCACCACTGCAATCTCAATGGCTTCACAAGACGCACTCGCTATCGGATCTGAGTTCAAGCCTCCTGTTCTATATCGCGGGGAATATAATGTCTGGAAAGACAGATTTATGTGCTTCATTCAAACCAAACCACTTTACGAGGAGATTCTTCGCTCGCTCAAGGAGGGCCCCACTGTTCAACCATTAATGGATGTTCCTGCTATTGAAGGTGCACCTCCTGCCCACAAAGTGCCCAAACCGTATGACAAACTGTCGGTTGAAGAGAAACGTAGAGCTGATGGTGACACGTTGGCGACAACTTATCAGGTTTACAGTCTTCCCAACAACATCTATTGTAGCATAGACAGCTACAAGGAGACGGCCAAAGGAATGTGGGATCAGCTAGCTAAGATAATGCAAGGCAGGCGAGAGGGAAATCAGATGAAGATCACGAATTACTTCACTAGGTATGAATCCTTCAAAGCTAAAAGAGGCGAATCAGTAACTGAGACATATGAACGCTTATGTACTCTTCTAAATGATTTGCACAAGAACAATATCTTCAAGTCAAATCTAGAATGCAACATCAAGTTTCTAAAAAATCTTCAACCTGAATGGAAGGGCTTTGTTCTTCATGTCCGCCACAATCGTTCTCTAGAGACTGTTCCGCTGCACGAGATATACGAGATGTTACTTCAAGATGAAGATGAAGTTACTGAGTTGATGGGAGATAGCAAGTCTAAAGAGAAGATACATGAAGATCCTCTTGCCTTAATGTCTCATAAGAAGGAAAAACAGTCTTCACGCAGCTCTCATCGAGAAGAAGCTCCGAGTGAATCCGAACATGAAGATGATGCACCAGAAAGTGATTCTGATCCTGAGCTGGATAGCATCAAGAAAGCTGTCGCCTTGTTAACCCGGGAGTACGCACGGAAAACGTTCTTCAAGAAGCCAACAAATAAAAACCAACGATACTCCACTAACTCTAAGCGTCGGGATTACAAGGACAAGCACGATGAGAAACGCAAGAAGGATGATGGACGAAAGAGAAATGACGATGGGAAGCAAACTGAAGGAAAGTCTGATGATCGAGATGATGATGAACCCGTGAAATGCTACAACTGCGGGAGGCGAGGTCATTTCGCCAAAGATTGCCGAAAGCCTGTAGTCCGTAATGCTGAGTACTACAAGAACAAAATGCTTCTCGCAAGGCAGAAAGAGGCAGGTCAAGCATTGATGGCGGAAGACGATCACTGGCTGCTCAAGACTGATGATGAGAATGAAGATGAGGAAGCTCATATGTGTTACACTGGTCTGAATCCGGAAGATACTGATTCCGAAGATGATTCTTCTGACGCCCAGAAAGACAAACACGAGTGCCAGGTATATGGTTCTTCCAATGCTAGCTTGTTAAATCAAATGCATGAAATGGTGCGCACTTTAGATTCGTTTAAAAATAAGGTTAGGATCAAAGACGCCCACATCTCTACGCTAGAAATCGAGGTTAAGTTAAAGTATGATACCATAGGCAGACTAGCGATTGAAAAGGCTGAGGACAAATGTGTCATAGACAATTATCAAACTGAGTGCTCGACCTATTCAGAAAGAGCTAAACTTCTCGAGACCCAAATATCTGAATATACTCAAAAGTTAGAGAAGTCTCAAGAGGAATTTTCTAAAAGCATTTTAGTTCAAGATAATGTTTTAAAAGAAAATGAAAAATTGACCACTAAGCTTAAGGAACTTGAATCCAAACTTTATAAACTTGGTCAATCTGAACAAACCATCCACTTGAACAAGCCCAAGGAGTTCAAATATTACAACTCACTTTGGGGACTCGGATATGATAATCCGTGCTACCTAAAGAAGGTCTTGTCTAAGGTTCCCACTCTTTATGAATTTGATTTCCTGGGCTTAGACAAGATATATCCAGAGTACAAAATCAAGTGGACTAAGGCATCTAAGGAGGATGAGGAGTTTGAGGATTTTAAAAGACAAACCGCCATACCCCTACCTCCAATAGAGGCAAAACCTAAACGGATAATCCCACTTCGGAAAATAACACGAAATCGGATGATGCACCGCCTAGGAAGAACATAAATGTACAAATTCCTTTCGTGTATGAAACTCTTAATGCATCGTATTTAAAAAGAAAAATTCCTTATCTCCCCAATGACTATTTTGACATCTGCTCACTTGCCAAAACGGTTGAGACTACGCCTCCTGTTCCGGCAACGCAGATGAAGACTCTAATAATCAAACAGAGTTGAAACGTTATGTTCCACCTCTGATTTTGGAAAACATTATTTTTTAACTCGAAGAGTCAATTGCGAGAGATAAGGTCAGTTATGAAACCAAAAGGATTGTACTTTTAGATTCTATTGAAAAGCTCAAACAGAATAGACCCGACACACTACCCGAATCTGAAAGAGAGTCATATCGAACCGAGATTGATAAGTTGACGTCTCAACTGGCTGTTTTGGCATCTGAAGCCTTAACGCTGAGAATGGCTAAGGGGAATTCTGTAGATACCCCAATGACGTCGGTCACTACTGAAACAATCTTGTTTGATGATGCTCAGATCTTTTCGGATAGTTCGTCGTGCAAAGCCTTTCTGGGAGTGTCTGACGACACCATACCTAAGAATTTGAGCGTTAAGGATAAAGGTAAGGCCATCGAACCCAATTTTGTTCAAAAGGATCTTTTGCCAATGTTTGACGATCCGTTTGCGGACAACTCCTTTTCTGACTGTGACGGCGACACTTCACCTGATTCTGCAAGAAGATTCTCTGAGTTTATGAACTCCACTCCTTGTCATGACGATGATTTTTCTAAAGTTGACTTCGATCCTAAGCTTCCTAGTCACTCTAAATTTTTAGATAAAATGCCCAAACCGGTTAATTTTGAAAAGGGCGAATGTTCGAATTTGAAAAACGTTTCCAAGACCACTTCAAAACTCAAATCTAAACGTCGGTCTAAGAAACGTGCTGCAACCGGTAAAGGCTCGTCTAAACAATCCATTTTCTCGAACTTCTCTAATGATCCACCTAATGTAATTTCAGATAGTACAGGTCGGGGGAAAGCGGCTCGAAGAGAGTGGGTAGAGAAGAATGCTAAGATGCGCCCTGAGAAGCACAAGTCATTCACTTCTGTTTTGAATAATAGGAATAATAAAGACAAACATGAATATGGTTGGAACAATTCTGTTGAACATGGTTTTAAATTTCCTGTTAAACTTGACAATGTTCATCAATTGATTGGTTTTTCGCGTAATTATGTTTGTTGTTCTGTTTGTGGTGTGAATGACTTGATTGACTCTAGATATGCAAATGATTGGGTTGGCTCATATCATATTTTTAATTCTAATGGTTCACGCAAACCCAAACCAAGCAGACCCAACTCTAAACGGGCCTCTAACAATGGTGCTGCACCTAACACCCAATGACCCATTACCAGATGGGTACCTAAACGTGTTTAATCTCTGTTTTGCAGCCCGGTCATGTGTGGTTTCTCGACTCTGGATGCTCCAAGCACATGACTGGTAAAAGGGAGCTACTCACCAGCTTCAAGGAGAAGTACTGCGGTGATGTTCGTTTTGGAAATGATAATGTAGCCCCGATCAAGCGGGTGTCCTACGTAGAAGGCCTTGGTCACAACCTTTTCAACATCGGCCAGTTTTGTGACAAGGATCTTGAAGTGCGATTCAGGGCGAAGAGATGCAGTATTCTAGCTGACGATGGGACAGAAATCCTCGATGGTACTCGATGGACGAACTTGTACACCATCAACCTCGCCACCGTCAAGACTGATAAAGCAGTGTGCCTGATGGCCAAACCTACTACTCAACAGAACTGACTATGGCATCGACGGCTATAGCATCTAAACTTCAAGAATATCAATAAGCTGGTGCTGGGAGGACTCGTCAAGGGTATGCCAGAGTTGAAATTCGTGAAAGAACATATTTGCTCTGCCTGCGAAATGGGCAAGAAGAAGAAGGTGTCTCACAAACCAAAGCCGGTTCCAAGCACGTCACGACCATTAGAGCTGAGCCATATGGATCTATGCAGCCTTATTGCACGTTCAAAGCATAAGTCACAAGAAGTACGTATTAGTGATGGTGGACGACTATTCAAGGTACACTTGGGTCAAGTTCCTTCGTTCAAAGGACGAGACGCCCGATGTTATTATCAACCACCTCAAGGGAGTTCAAAACAACCTTCAGCTGACCGTAATCACGATTCGCACGGACAACGGAACGGAATTTAAGAATCGTACCATCAGCGATTTTCTCACTTCGGCGGGGATTTCGCACACCTTCTCGGCAGCAAGGACCCCACAACAAAACGACGTGGTGGAACGTCGTAACCGCACTTTGGTGGAAGCGGCGCGCACCATGCTGTCATAGTACGAACTTCCTATATTTCTATGGGCCGAAGTTATCGCGACGGCGTGCTACACTCAAAATAGATCCATCATTCACAAGCGCTTCAACAAGATGCCTTATGATGTCATCAATAAGCACACCCCCAACATCAGATACTTTCATGCGTTTGGGTTAAAATGCTTCGTTCTGAACGATAAGGATGATCTCGCAAGCTCAAGTCGAAGGCGGACGAGGGGATCTTCATTGGCTACTCGACATCTTCCAAAGCATACCGCGTCTATAATAAGAGGACCAAGAGTGTGATCGAGAGTATTAACGTGAGTTTCAACGAATTGGTCGACCTGGCTTCTGGACATAACAGTTTGGAACCCGCACTTACTGGCGTGCTGGCTTCTGATCTCTCTAGATCGGAACCCAAGCACACAATAGAAGATCTTTCGTCGTCCAATACGTCAAAGTCACAACCATCTAAGTTAGATCTTCTGTTTCAATATTTTTATAATGAGTTATTTCTTTCCTCAGTTACTATTGATGCTTCTTTAAATGCAGATGGAGTTATAGTGGTGTCGACCAACTTATCCGGTCCTCCTCCAACCCCCAATGGTATATATTCGGAGGACTCTCCCACCTCACCAGTGCTAGTGACGACGCCATCTTCAAGTACTCATACGGCGACCGCTTCTCCCTCATCAGTGGTTCCAACCACTCCTTCATCCCCCGGAGCAACCAACGGTTCTAACGATACTGCCACGTCTTCATCCACCGCTGTTGTATCTCAACCTGCAGCCGCTCCAAGACTACATCCGGTTCCATCCCTTGAAGTTGTCCAGAATCTACCCCTTGGGTCCTACGTTGATGCGAATAACTCAGAACCCCTATCGGATCCGCTACCCCACACGAGGAAATGGACTCGAGCGCATCCTCTGGAACAAATCATTGGCGATCCGACTGCTCCAGTTCAGACTCGGGATACGATGGAAGCTGAAGACGAAGCTGCACCTGCATTGCTGAGTAATACTAAAAAACGTGCGGCAACCGGTAATGAGTGTCTCTTCTCTGTTTTCTTGAGCAATGTCGAACCCGCATCCGTGAAAGGTGCCTTACACGACCCGGACTGGATAATGGCCATGCAAGATGAGCTCAACGAATTCGAGAGTCTCAAAGTATGGCGTCTGGTCCCTCGCCCGAAGAATCGAACCATCATTGGAACGAAATGGATTTTCAAGAACAAAAAGGACGAGAATGGTGTCGTGGTCCGAAACAAGGAACGTTTGGTCGCTAAGGGGTATCGACAACAAGAGGGGATAGACTACGAAGAGACGTTTGTACCAGTGGCCCGAATCGAAGCCATTCGGATGTTTCTCGCGTACGCCACCCACAAAAACTTCACGGTATATCAAATGGATGTGAAGACGGCGTTTCTGAATGGCGATCTAAAAGAAGATATGTATGTCTCCCAGCCAGAAGGTTTCATAGATCCAGATCACCCGAACCTTGTGTTTGGACTCGACAATGCGTTATACGACCTGAAACAAGCACCGAGAGCCTGGTACGATAAACTATCAACCTTTCTTCTCATTTTTGGCTTCTCGAAAGATAAGATCGACACAACACTTTTCATAAAGAGGGAAGGTGAGCACATTCTTTTAGTTCAAGTCTATGTCGATGACATTATCTTCGGTTCCTCTTGCCCACAATACTGTCGCAATTTTTCATTCCTCAAGAAAAAGCATTTCAAAATGAGTATGATGGGACAGATGAACTTCTTTCTCGGTCTTCAAGTTTAACAACTGTCGACCGGGATATTCATCAATCAATCTAAGTACATCGCGGATATTCTTCGGAAATTCAAGATGGAACAGTGTTCTCCCATGCGTACACCTATGTCCCCCGGTACAAAGTTACACGTTGATCCTAACGGAAATGTTGTTAACACTACTACATATCGAGGAATGATTGGTTCGCTGATGTATTTGACGGCAAGTCGGCCAGATATAATGTTCTCCACCTTCCTGTGTGCTAGGTTTCAGTCTAATCCTAAAGAGTCTCACATGATAGCAGTTAAGCGCATAATTCGTTACTTGAAAGGTACTGCTAATCTTGGCCTTTGGTACCCGAAGGTTACAGGTTTCGAGCTTACGGCATATTCTGATGCTGATCATGCAGGAAGTATGCTCGACCGAAAAAGCACGACGGGACACGTTCAATTCCTATGCGACAAGATGGTTAGCTGGGCTTCAAAGAAGCAAACGTGCGTTTCCACCTCCACGGCGGAAGCAGAGTACGTGGTCGCGGCTAGCTGCTGTTCCCAAGTGATTTGGATGCGGACTCAACTGAAGGATTACGGGTATAACTACTCGAACATCCCTATCTATTGCGACTCCAAAAGTGATATCGCCATCACAAGCAATCTGGTGCAGCGTACGAAGACGACGCATATAGACGTGCGCTACCACTTAATCAAAGACCATGTGGAGAAAGGTACCGTGGAACTCTACTTTGTGTGTACGGAAAACCAACTGGCAGATTTGTTTACCAAGGCGTTGGACGAAAAACGGTTTCTTGACCTAGTGTCCAGACTTGGTATGCTTAATCTGAAAGTTTAAGTCTCAGTTGTACTTGTCACACCTTTTCCACACTACGGGATAACTGTATCTCTTGCAGTTACACTAATCTCGCAGCGTGGCTTAGGTGTTTCAAGCACATCTGTGACACGTTCTCTGTATATTCATTTGTAGCGTTTCCTTTCGTTCTTTTCCCAATTTTACGTTATTCGTCTAGTCTTTGCTATTCCCGTGCTACTAACTATGTATTCTAAAGATGATTCCTCGAATTCCCAGTTCCAAAGGTATGTCTTCTATCCATGTGAGGACAACGTATTTTTTTGAGAAATCGAGGGGGAGAAATATCATGTTGACAGGTCTAGGGGGAGATTTGTCATTTGGTCATAGTTTTTTTGTTAGTTAGTTTATCTTTGAATTGTGTATTTGTGTCTCTTTCATTTTTTTATATACATTTAAAAAAATGCTATTTTTGAAATGTTGAGGGGGAGCGATGTTAGTTTGAAAATCTGAGGGGGAGAAGTGAAATTTTTTTAGTTAGTTAGCAGTTAGATTAACTGGAACCGGGGGAGTTACGGGACCCGGGACCGAGTTCACCCGGTATCGGACCGGAGTATATAAACAAACTTTTTCTTGGATTCATTCACTTTTTCAAAATCTCCCGCACCCTAACTCCCGTAACCTCTCGACTCCCACCTTGCAGTTTTCACTCGATCTTGCTCCGATCCTCACCAAACTTCAGGTACATGGCGGAGCCAGCTCCGTTACTCCCTGACGGTCCGAACCTTCCTCTGGTTCCAAATAACTACCACCTGGTTCCGACGAACTTTAATTGCCAATGCCCAGTCATAGTTGAGCTCCTGGGTGTTTGGGAACACTCGACGGAGGACGTAATCGCCTTCTTGAAAGACTTTAATCTTGATGTGCTTATTGAAATATCGCTCGACCGCCTGTTTCTGCGACGTCATCCTGATTAAGGATGATTCTCTGAGCTCCTCTGGGGCGTCGACGTCATGACTTAAATCAGCCACGTTGTGTTCGATGGAAGTGTGCCTTGAAGTCGGGAGATGAACTTTGATCGGTAGGAAGGCTTCACAACCGTAGACTAGAGATAAGGGGTTTGTCATGTGGACGTGCGGGGTGTCGTGCGATTTTCCCACAGGACTGAAGGGAGTTCTTCAACCCATCTTCCTTTTGTAGCCTTTAATTATTTCTTGATCGAGGATACAATAGTCTTGTTGCTCGACTCAGTAAGTCCATTGGCTTGGGGATATCTGGGAGTCGAGGTCGTCAGCTTGATATTCCTATCTTCACAGAACTGTTGGGTTCTGTCGCTTATGAATTGGGATCCATTGTCGCAGATAATTTCGGATGGAATCCCAAACCTGCATATGATGTTAGTCTGGATAAAAGAAATGACTTCTTTATCCCTAATTTGGGAGAAGACAGTCGCTTCGATCCATTTGGAAAAGTAGTCCGTAAGTACAAGGAGAAATACCTTTTGTCCTGGAGCTGGTGGTAGTTTGCCGACAATATCCATTCCTCATCTCATGAAGGGCCATGGGATAAATGTCGACTGCAAAGGTTCCGAAGGTTTATGAGACATACCTGAGTGTCGTTGACAGGGGTCGCAATTCTGGACGTACCTGACAGGGTCGGCCAAAAATATCCTTGTCGGGAGATACGATTAGCCAAGCTACGACTTCCTGAATGATTACCGCATTCGCCGTCGTGCATCTCTTGGAGGATTTTCTGGGTTTTATTTTTGCTGATGACGCACCTTAAATTTAAGCCCGTCGATGAACGCCGATAAAGCTTATTTTCGATCATGACATACTTAGATGCTTTGAATCTGATTTTTCGAGCCTCCATTTTGTCTTCGGGGAGTTAGTCGTGCATGAGGAAATTTCGAATGTCGCGTGACCAATCATCTTCTTCATCTTCGATCTGGATGACGTTTGTGTTTCCAATGGACGGCGTCGCCAGGTGAATCATAGGAATGACATCGAATATTGGTTCGACTAAAGCGGACCCAAGGTTTGCCAATGCGTCGGCCTGAGTGTTCTGGTCTCGCGGAATCTGTTCAATAGAAAAAGATTTAAATTTCTTGGAGATTTCTTTTGCCACGTTTAGATATGCTGTCATTTTTTAATCCTTGGCCGCGAACTCTCCATTGATCTGATTTACCACCAGCAGAGAGTCGCTCTTGATATGCAGTGCGGTTGCCCCCGAGTCGTGGGCAATATTCATTCCTACGATCAGGGCTTCATATTCAGCTTCGTTGTTAGTGGTCTTAAAGTCGCATCAGACTGAATACACCATTTTACCCCCCTATGGCGACTTTAAAACGACGCCTAATCCTGAGCCTCTTACGTTGGATGACCCGTCGACGTGTAAGATCCAAGGTGCGTCGTCGTGAGTCGCCACAGCCGATACTTCAGATTCTGCTTCCTTCTCTAGTTCTGGACTGAAATCAGCGATAAAATCCGCTAATGCTTGCGACTTGATTGCAGTTCTAGGTTTGAAATCGATGTCGTAACTACTAAGGTATATGCTCCATTTTGCCAAACAACCTGTCAATTCAGGCTTCCTCAAAACAGACTTAAGAGGAAAGTTAGTCACGACAGTGATAGGATGTGATTCGAAATAATGACGTAATTTTTTAGCAGCTATGACTAGAGACAGGAGTAATTTTTCCATAGAGGAATACCTGGTTTCCGCATCTAAAAGTGATTTGCTTACATAATAAATCGGTAATTGATGTTTCTCATCCTCTTGCGTTAGAGCGGCGCTTACGACATTTGGACTGACAGCCAAATACAACTGTAAAACCTAATGATCGTGAGGTTTCGACAACAAAGGAGGTGACTCCATGTATTTCTTGAGGTTTTGCAATGCTTGCTCATGATCACTAGTCCAGTCGAAGCCTCTATTTTTTCTGAGGACATTATAAGACAGATGACATTTATCTGAGGATCGGGAGATGAACCTGTTTAGTGCTGCTACTCGACCGGTGAGTTTCTGGACTTTTTTTAAGTTTCGAGGGGACTTGATCTCAATGATGGCTTTGATCTGGTTAGGATTAGCCTTGATGCCTCGACGAGTGACCATGTAACCTACGAACTTTCCAGCACTGACGCCGAAGGAACATTTTGTCGGGTTGAGCTTCATGTTATATTTCCGGAGGACGTCGAACGATTGCTTGAGGTGATCGATGTGGTCAATCGCTTGTTTTGATTTTACCAACATTTCGTCGATATATACCTCCATCGTGTCGCCGAGATGGTCTTTAAACATCTTGTTTACCAATCGTTGGTAGGTAGAACCTGCATTTTTTAGTCCGAAAGGCATAACTTTATAACAATAAATACCTCGATCTGTCATGAAAGCGGTTTTTTCTTGATCATTATCGTGCATTAGGATTTGGTTATATCTAGAGTAGGCGTCCATGAACGTTAATAACTCTTGCCCTGCGGTTGCATCGACCATGGCGTCAATATGAGGTAACGGGAATGGATCCTTTGGATAGGCTTTATTGAGGTCGGTGAAGTCGATACAGACTATCCATTTTCCATTCTTCTTGGCTACGACCACGACGTTAGCGAGCTAATCAGGATATTTTACCTCTCGAATCTATCCTGTCTTGAGGAGGTTGTCGACTTCATCATTTATTACTTTGTTTCTTTCAGGAGCGAATTTACGACGTTTTTGTTTGATAGGTTTGAACGATGGATCGGCGCTAAGCTTATGAGTAATGACATTGGGGTCGATACCGACCATATCTTCATGTGACCAAGCGAAGCAATCAGCATGCTCTTGTATGAAGGATATGAGTTTCTCTTTGATGTGGGGATCAAGGGATGAACACACAAGAATCTTTTGATCGGGTTTGTTCTGATCTAGAACGATTTCCTCCAAATGATATTCGTCGACTGCTGTAGGGGAGTTCCGTGTATTTTCTGAGCTTGCGTATACTGGTATGATGGCTTGTTCTGGAGTCCCATCACCCGCCATTTTCCTGCGACAGAAAACAGAAGAAACTCCAAGAAACTATTAGTAGAATGCACGTTCGTCGAGGATTTTCTCTAGATGAGATCCCACGGATGGCGCCAAACTGTTAATGCCAAAAATCGCACCAAAGGGACAACTTAAGGTCGATGTGGACTTAATCAACTAAAGAAAGAATATTTCGACGAGACGTGCGACGAGGATAAGAATAAATGAGACAAGGGATTTGATGACGCAGGAAAAACCTCAAACGAGGAAAAAACCTGCGGTCTACAAGGGGTGTCGTCGCTGCACTATGGTCGCCAATTAGGGGCGACGTCCTTGGTACTGGCATCGGTCGTATGAGATTACAATACAGATGAAGGAAATGCTTCGAAATGTAAAGTATAAGTGTTTGAATGTAAAAACAATGTTTGTCGTGTGTGAATACAAAGTGTAAACTATTGGTCGAGAGATGATGTCGTGCGTCGAGAATGATAACTTGGGTTGTTCTTCGAGTATTCTTGATTGCACAATATGATTCTTGAGCTTGAGTGTTTGTTTCTCTGAGCTTAGGAGTATGTAGTAGATTGTTCTTCAGATGTCCCTGATGCCCGGTTGAACTTGATCTTTATAGCCTTCGGAAGTGTTAATTAGCTCTTTGATTGCTTTATTAATAGCTATAATGGTCGCAACGGTCTGTAACGGTTGCCGGAATGAATATTCTTAATGGACCTCGTACGTTACGGTTATCGGCGGTTAATGGCTTGCATCGGTTGTAGCCGTTGCTCCATTAGTGACTTCGATTCCTGCATTAAACACTTAACAAACGTAACAGTCGAGGTTAACGTTAGCTTTAGTCGAAGATGCAGTGATCTTTCGCGATGGTCGTACGAGACGGGCGACGCTATGGTCGAGCGTCATGGGTGACGTACGATTTACCTTTTGCAAGAGACGACGGATGTTTTTCTGGGTTCTTGTCGAGACCTTTATCTTAACACAAGATATTGCTCAGGACGTATGTCTTACCTGTTCTGGTCGTGGTCATACGACGTGATTTTTTGCCCAAACAACGGCTACCACTGATGTAGCCTCTTTTTCAAGCACAGGGGTATCCAGGTGCTTTTGCAAAATAACCAAGTAAAGACCATGGGTGGAAAGCAAGATATTTCTTTGGCAAGACCCAATTGTTGGAGCTCCTGACGGAATACACAACATGGGTCATCGCCGGATGGAATACAGACTTAAGTTTTTCTTTCATGTAGTATATTAACATTTTCGGTCGTACATTTTGACTTATGTGACTTTCCTGTTTTTTAGCCACCACGTTCCCTGATGCCGACCTTCCCGAGTCGGTGGCGAAGATCGTCAAGTTCCGGACCTACACTTTGGATGATAGGTTCTTCTTCGTCCAATGTAGTCTTAGGGATGAAGATTCAGAAGACAGGGTCATCGTGCTTGGAGGGACTGAGGTTCCTGCCGAGGAGAGAGGAGAAGAAGAGGAGACGACAGGTAATAGTTCATGTCTTACCTGATCTGTCGTATATGTTTATATCGTAAGACTGTCTTCTCATCGTAATTTCTTCTTTTTACAGGTGGGTCGGGCGATGTGCCCACTAACGGTGTGTCGAAGAAGGAGGCTCAACACCTTTTGGCCCGTCAGGCCAATGAGTTGAAACGCAAGGTTGCTCCACTCCGGAAGGAACCGTTGTCAAAGAGTGGTGGTCCCTCTAGGGCTTCCACTAACAAGATGACGAAGACGCCACCGAGGGTGATTGACGCTATCCCGGGGAGTGTGGCCCCTCCGTCAGCACCTAAAGTCGAGGGATCCGGCCCCTAGATGATCGCTTTGTCCCTATCGTCGATCGATAAGGGGAAGGGACATGCGATGGAGAGCTCTGTCGGCGCCATGTCGGTCCATTTCTCGCTGCCGATGGACTTTATGGCCGATGACGAGATGGACAGTGACAAAAAAAATTTGGACCTGGGGAAATTCCTCCTGCCCTCCTTCCAGGAGCGATTTCGGGAGGTCACGGTCTACGAGATGGGGTCGCAATTTGCAGGGCTGACTTACAAGGTACGTACGACCCATCTTTCTTTCACATTTCTGTCATTTAATTTCTAACGTTCCTTTGTTTAATAGTGCGACTATAGGCGTTCCAGATGTCTCTTTGCTTGTATGCCCACATGGAAAAGATCTGGAGGGTCACCCCCGTCGCCTTGAAGAAGATGTGCATGGTGCAAGATGAGGCTCTCTTGGCTTGGGAGCAAGAGAAGCTGGAGATGGAAACGGCTGAGGTCCTTTCGGGGAAATTCGATTAACTGCCTGGCTTCTTTGAGGCATCGTCAAGGGCGAAGAAAGACCTCGAGCGCCTTTTGCAAGAAGTCCTTGAGAAGTCCTCTGCGACTGAGGCGGAGTTAGGAGCGACTAAAGCTTCCTTGACCGAGAGCGAAAAACAGGTTGGGGACCTTAAGTCGCTCGTCGAGGCAAAGGAAAAGGAGGTTGCATCCTTAGAGGAGCGAATCTTGTCATTTGAGGCTCTGACCCGTCTGAGGGTCCGACCGGCGATCATGCATCGCCATTTGTGGGGGGGGGGGGGGGTTAAACCCTATGGTCGGGGCCGAAGCAGAGGTCGCTACTTACTTGGAGCAGGTCGGGGACGAGGAAGAACTCGACCAAGAAGAGAAGCTCGAAGAAGGGGATTCCACGGACGCAGAGGTCGCTGGAGATGGCGACGGGGAGGTCGCTAAGGAGCAAGACCCTCCTTCGTCTTGACTTTTTGTTTTTCATTTGTGTTGGGGCGACTATATTCGGTCGTGATCATATTAATACAAGTAAATTTTTGTTATGCTATCGAGTATTTTACTTTGTCGTAAGTGAACAAAATAAATGAAAGATAACATAATTTAAGGATCGAGCGTTAAAAGCAGTAAAACGTCTATAAAACTTTACGACTAAGACACATGTAAATTTCGCAGTAATCGGGCGACTAAGGCCGAGGAGATATTCAAGTCATAAGACTTTGACTCTGAAACTTAGATTAAAAAGCATATGCTGTAGTCGTAAGATCCATGAGATGAATCAAAAGACTTTGCTTATGACGTATAAGTCATGTTTTGACGGTCGTGACATAACAGCCGTGATATTTTAGTCATAAAGACCTAGTTCCTCAGGATATAAGTCGTAAGACTGGCGTTCGTGAGACACTGCAAGCATGCTATGTAAGATTCAGGGGTGGTCGTTGGTAAGATCAATGACCCTCCGATGCTTAAGTCAGTAATCGTTTGGAAAAATAAATCATAAGGAAAATTTCAAAAGAAATATTTCTTCAAGTGTACTGCATTCCAGCTACGTGGGATGTCTTGTGCGTCGAGGGTTTGAAGTCTGTAAGAACCCTTCCCAATGACTTTAGATATTCGATAAGGTCCTTTCCACTTAGTGGATAATTTACCTGCGTTTGGCTCCTTGGTGTTTTGGAATACTCGTCGTAAGATGTAGTCACTTCTTGAAAGATCTTGGCCTTAACATTTTTGTTGAAATGGCGTTCAATAACCTGTCGCTGAGATGCCATTTTGACAAAAGCAGACTCTCTTAGCTCTTCAAGAGCGTCGAGGTCGTAGCTTATGTCCACCAAGTTATGATCAACGGATGTATGTCTCGATGTCGGAAGTTACACCTCAATAGGTAAGACGTCTACACAACCGTAGACCAATGAAAATGGCGTCTGAACCGTCGATGTTCGTGGCATCGTACGATTTGCCCATAGAATAGATTGGAGCTCTTTGACCCATCTTCCTTTTGCGGCCTTGAGTCTATTCCTGGTCGAATTGATAATGATTTTGATGCTCGATTCTGCAAGACCGTTAGACTAGGGATAATGTGGTGTTGAAGTTGTAAGCTTGATGTTACGATCCTCCCAGAATTGTTGCGTACGATCACTTAAAATTGTGACCCGTTGTCACATATGATTTCAGAAGGAATTCCGAACCTTCATACAATTCTAGTCTAGATAAAAGAGATGACCTCTTTATCCTGAATCTGAGAGTAGGCAGCTACTTCTATCCACTTAGAAAAATAGTTTGTAAGGACTAACAAAAAGACTTTCTGCCCTGGGACAGGAGATAAATTACAGACGATGTCCATTCCCCACCTCATGAACGACCAAGGAACCAAAGACGTATGTAGAGGTTCAGAAGGTTGGTGTATCATACCTGAGTGTCGTTGACATGCGTCACAACTTTGGACGTACCTGGTGGCAACTTGCCTTAATGTCAGCCAATAGTAGCCTTGTTGTGATATACGATTTGCAAGACTACGACCACCTGAATGGTTGCCACATTTTCCATCATGCATTTCTTTCAGAATGTTCTGTACCTATTCTAGATTATCGATGCATCGTAGGTTTACACATGTCAATGATCGTTGATTAAGTTTGTCGCCTATGACGAGATATTTTGAAGCTTTAAATCGAATCTTTCAAGCTTCCATTCTGTCTTGGGGTAGTTGATCGTGTATAAGATAGTTCTTGATATCGTACGACCAACCAATTTCTGTGTTAAAAACACAATTTTTTTCAGGGTCCTCGATGGACAAGATGGTAAGGTGGATTATAGGAATAACGTCGAACGACGACCTATTGAGTGTTGATCCAAGGTTGGCTAGCGCGTCACCTTGAGTGTTTTGATATCTGGGGATCTGTTCGATTGAGAACGGATCAATCATATTTGACTTCTCCTTGGCTATCCTGAGATAGGCCGTCATCTTGGAATCTTCTTGCGAATTCCCCGTTCATTTAGTTTACGACCAATAGGGAATCACTTATGACATGAAGTCCAATTGCCCCAAGTCATGAGCCATATTCATGCCCACAATCAGAGCTTCATAGTTGGTAGCTTTGAAACTGCATCGTATGGAGTACACCATCTTACCCCCCTATGGGGACTTTAAGACGATACCAAGACCTGTTCCTCTAGCATTTGAAGAACCGTCGACATGGACTACCCAGGTCATGTCGCTTGCAGTCACCACAGTATATGTATCATTCTACGCTTCTTTTTCCAGCTCATGACTGAAATCTGCTACGAAATCTGCCAGGACTTGCGATTTAATTGTCGTACGAGGCTTGAAGTCAATTTCGTAGTCGCTGAGGTAGATACTCCATTTCGCTAGTCATTTTGTTAGCTCGTGCTTTCTCAAGACTGACTTGAGAGGAAAACTTGTTACGACGGTAATAGGATAGGACTCGAAGTAGTGTCGTAACTTTTTTGTTGTTGTAACTAGTGATAAAAGTAGCTTCTCCATATACGTATATCACGTTTCAGCGTCTAGCAGAGATTTACTGACATAGTAAATTGGTAGAGGTTGCCTGTCGTCCTCTATAGTCAAGACGACACTCACTAAGTGAGGACTTACGTTGAGATATAGCTGTAGGACCTCGTGGTCCTTTGGTTTCGAGGGCAGGGGTGGAACAGCCATGTATCCCTTTAACAGTTGTAGTGCCTGCTCGTGATCGTTCATCAATCCAAAACCTTGTTCTTCTTCAAGACATTATAGAATAAATGACATTTATCTGATGATCGTGAGATGAAGCGATTTAGCGCTGCCACTCGACCTGTGAGCCGTTGGACATCCTTGAAGTTTCTGGGCGACTTAATGTTTATCATGCCTTTGATTTGATCATGGTTTGCTTCTATGCCTTGTCGGGTGACCATGTATCCTAGACATTTCACGGTGCTGACTCTGAAGGAACATTTCGTAGGATTCAGTTTCATTTGATACTGTCGAAGAACGTCGAAGGATTTCTCCAGATGATTGATATGGTCGGTCGCCTGCTTAGATTTGACAAGCATGTCGTCGATGTAAACCTCCATAGTGTCCCTAAGGTGTTCTTTGAACATCTTTTTAACCAATCGATGGTAGGTCGATCCTGCATTTTTCAAGCCAAAAGGCATGACTTGGTAGCAGTATATGCCTTTATCCGTCATAAAAGTAGTCTTCTTTGGGTCTTTGTTGTGCATAAGTATCTGATTGTATCCTGAATAAGCATCCATGAACGTTAAGAGTTCATGTCCTGCAGTTGCGTCGACCATAGCGTCGATGTGGGGTAGTGAAAATGGATCTTTAGGATAGGCCTTGTTAAGGTCTGTGAAGTCGATACACACTCGCCACTTCCCGTTCTTCTTATATGTGACCACGACGTTGGCTAACCAGTCGGGGTATTTCACTTCTCTGATCTTCCCAGTCTTAAGAAAGTTGCCAACCTCATCATTGATCACCTTGTTTCGTTCAGGGGAAAACTTACGACATTTTTTCTTTATCGGTTTGAACGATGGATCGACGTTCAATTTATGGGAGATGACGTCGGGATCTATGCCGACCATGTCTTAGTGCGTCCAAGCAAAACAATCGACGTGTTCCTGCCGAAAAAAGATTAGATGCCTCTTTATGGTAGGATCTAACGATGCCCCAATAAAGACAATTTGATCAGGCTTATCCTCGTCCAAGACGACTTCTTTTAGGCGATAATCATATGAGGATTCAGGAACGTCTTGGACCTGTAATTGCTAGATGTCCCTTTTCTGAGGTTTTAATGTTGCCCTGTAGCAATCACGTGCGGTCTTCTGTTCACTTTTGATTTCTTATACTCCCCATGGCGTCGAGAATTTGATCGTATGATGATAAGTCGAAGGGACCACTTTCATATCGTGGATCCACGGTCGACCGAGTATAACGTTGTAAGTTGACGAATAGTCGATGACGTTAAACATTGTCTGTTTGTTGATACCTTTGGCGTACACTGTGTGACACCCCAAAATTTTACCTTATAATTGAGGTGTTCTTCCCGAATTTGAGGTACGTCATTAAATACTCTAGTTACTTGCTTATATGTTCCAACCAAGCTCGATGGGTCAGTTTCGGAAGGAAAAAGCAACGTCAAACAGCAGCTTGGGGGTGGGTAGCGACTATGACACGCGACAATGCCTAGGGCATTGTCGCCATGTCAATGTCACGGTGTTGGTACCAGCAGCCAAAATCAAACAGTAGCAGGGGTGTGGGTCGCGACTATGACCCGCGACAATGCCCAGGGCATTGTCTCCATGGCAATGTCGCACCCGGGGGCTGAGGTGCTGTTTATCAGTGAGTTTTGGCAGTACATTTGGTCATTTATTGTTATTTCTCTTCAGGGGACGATTTCACCTCTACTAGGTGCGATTTTCACACTCAAGTTTGGTAAGTCTCTTCTTCCTATGATCTTTCATCTTTGATGGATATCATCCTACATATTGTTGAGAAATCTTCTCCATCTTTAGGTTATTTAGGGATTCTCATCTTCAAGAAAACTCAAGTGTCCAAGAGACTTCACATCCACCATCTAGAGTTTTGGATTTCTCTAGAAGTCCTTTAATGTGAGTTCTCTTTGTGTTCTAAGTTTATTTCTTCATATTCATGTTAAATTCACATCTTCACTTATATAATTCACACACGCAACCAAAATGGAGTTGTAAGAATCATGGGTTATTATGAAAATAATGGATGGTAGGGATGTATGGTATGAACCTCTCCTAACTTTCAAGCATTGATGTTCTAAGTTTACATATGCTATCATCTAAAGCTAATTTTGATCAATTTAGCTCAAAATTAGGGTTTTGGAACACATTTTGGGTTTTAAGAAAATGAGATAATTATGATGAGGAGTTATACGATATAAAAGATGGGACAAAGGCTGGTAGTGATTAGCTTATACTCAAATTCATACTTGATGCATAAATTACAATAATATTGAATTGTTCTAACCATTTATCATGAAGTATACTTGGATGTCAATAAGCTCTTATCTCCATAAAAAGGGGATTTAGAAGCTTAAGGGTAAGTCGAAGGTTAGGTAACGACTCACTTTACTTGGATGTGCATATTATACAATAGTTATCACTTGGGTATGCTTAAACTCAAATATTGGAGTTTGGAGCTTAATGGCTTAACATGTGGCTTAATGATGAAAGAGACTTATTATGCAAATTGTACATGTAATCTTTGTTAAGTGATAATGCTTTTACTATTACCTATATGTGTGTGGATAAGTTGATGTCTACATGATGGTAATGAATTACACATTTAATAGGATGGTTGGACCGTCTTTTGTGGAATGTAATGTATGGAGTTTTGTATTACTTGGAATAATTCTTTGTTGGTATTCCCAAATTGGAGGAGCCTCTAAGTAGACACTAGGAAAACATAGTCTTGGGCACACCTTGGAGGTTGTGTAGAGACCCACGCCTTTGGAATTATACCTTGGAGGTAGTCTAATGTGCCGGGCCTCGAGACGTTGCCTTGGAGGTAGACGTCAAGGTATCTTTTCAATTACGGTGTAACTTGAGTTGGTGTTTTGGGCCTTCCCCATAGAGTTCGATTTGGGAAGGACCGACTTGATATTCTTTATATGCGATTATTATATGTTTTATTTTATGTTTAACACACTATGTGTTTAAAGCCTAACTTTTGTTGCCGTTTAATGTGTACCACAGGTTCTAGCGACATTGTCCTTAAGAAAGCTTAGTTGGGGATTTATGAGCGTGGGAATACTTTTGTGATGGCAAAGATAGAAGATCAGACTTGGACTTTTAATGACACCTTTTGTAATCTTATTTCTTTAGTAGAGAATAGATTAGTTGGTTGTCATTTAGTTCTATTTATGCACATCCTTTCGGTGTACAGGTTATGTAAATTCCCTTTTTGTGTCAGCTCATGTTTTAGTAATGTATATCATACTTCTGTTTTATGGAAGTTTTTGTTAACCCCTATTTTTGGATCTTACAAGTTGGTATCAGAGCTCTAGTTTAAGTGAACTAGGTAATGACTATAGCATGCCTAGACTTAAGCTGAGGATAGGAATATGGAAAATCACTATGTTGGGTAGATATCCTAGGATGGGAGAGTGTTAGGAATTACGGAATTACGTTTGTTGAGAATTATGATGACTGTAACAAGAATGCTTATATATGACATATTCATAATTTCACTTAGCTAATGCTATTATGAATGTGATGTTATGTAAGTATGCTTGCCTACTATTATTATGGTAATTAATGAATGTGTTAGTACGCAACTTTAGTCAATTCCTTACCCTTGTTCTCGCATGTTTGACAGACTAAGATGGTGAACACACGAAGTCAATTTCAACCTCCACCGAATGGTCTTGCCGCGACCGAATCTACGGCAGATCAACCAGTTAATCAAGCAACGGTCGGGCTCCCTCCGGGGCCACGTACCTTGGGTAGGGGAGTGGAGCGAATCCCAATAACCAATATCGGCACTTCTAATCCGGTTATGGATGAAAATACCCTTGAAACTCGGTTGAGGGATAGTATGATTCAAGCTATGAATTCCGCCATGGCCCAACAGCAAGAGCGGTTTATGAAAATTTTAGAAGATCCGGACAACAGTAACCGACAAAACGAGACAGTTGCGGAAAATACAATGAATGGACCAAATGGCCGTAGGATTGGGGTAAATGTGGATGATCGAACGAATACGCGTGACGGTAGAAGAGAAAGAGGATGTTCGTACAAGACCTTTATTGGTTGTAAACCACCAGAGTTCGCTGGAACTACCGACCCCGTCCGGTGTATGTATTGGATTCGGGAAATGGAAATGGCGTTTGACGCTAGTGAATGCGAAGATTCTCAACGAGTTAAGTTTTCTTCTCACCTCCTCAAGGGAGAGGCCCTTACTTGGTGGAATCTCACCCGCTCTGCTATTACACCCGAGGTTTTGGCCAACTTCACGTGGCCAACTTTTAAAAAGAAGATACTCGAAAAGTACTGTAGCGAGAGGGCTCTAGATAAATTTGAAGAATAGTTTTGTGGATTAAAGAAAGGGAACTTAACCATTGTCGTATACTCAAAGTCGTTTCTTGAAAAGCTAAGTTTGGTGGACTATCTGGCTCCCGACGAGAAAATGAAGATAAAGGCTTACCAGCGTGGATTACCCGCCGTGATGAAGACTGCCGTGAGAAACGCCAAGGTGGCAATTGTTCAGGAAGCAATTGAAGAATCATTGTTGGTAGAAGATGATTTCGCTCAAGGAAAGTTGGAAATTGGGGGCGTGACTGAGAAGAGGAAGTGGGAAGGACCGTCTAGACCCGTTCGTCAGCAAAGACAGTTCACCGGTAGTAAAAGTGGGGATAACCGTCGTGACGCAAACTGGTGTGGTCAATGCAGAAGAAATCACGTTGGCTCATGTACTTCCCGGCAACAACCGAACTCGAGCGAATGTAACAAATGTGGAAAGATTGGGCATTTCATGTAGGATTGCCCCACGAAAGGACCAATTTGTTTCAAATGCCACGAACCGGGCATGTAAAGAGGGATTGTCCGAAGTTGAAATTAAGAGGGAGTGGCGGACCCAAGTTGGAAGCACCAAAAGTATCGGCAAGAGCTTTTCGTATGACGACTAAGGAGGCGAACGCTTCGACGGACGTAGTGTCGGGTACGTTTCTTCTAAACGCGGTACCTACGCGTGTTTTATTCCATTCAGGTGCAAGCTTTTCTTTTCTGTCAGTTACGTTTTGTCAAAAGTTGTCTATGCCTGTTAGTTGTTTAGAAGAGGCCCTAGTGGTAGAAATAGTCGATGGTGAACAAGTTGTGGTTCGAGATATTCTGCGGAATTGCACGTTAGTAATTGAAGGAAAGAACTTTTCAATTGATTTAATGCCAATGGTAATCGGAGGGTTTGACGTGGTGGTCGGAATGGATTGGTTAGCCGAAAACCAAGCCGAAATCTTGTGTGCAAAGAAGCTAATCCGCATACCTTCTCCGGACGGGAGTCAAATAAATATTTATGGAGAGTGAAGAAAAGGAGATATGGCAATTATTTCCTTGTTAAAGGCTCGAAAGTGTTTGGTCAAAGGGTGTGCATCCTTCCTAGCATACGTGGTTAATGCCAAATTGGAGAAGAGGAAAGTAGAAGACGTAAAAGTTGTTTGCGAATTTCCCGACGTATTTCCGGAAGACTTACCGGGTCTACCACCGGACTGCCAAGTGGAATTCAAGATAGATTTGATACCAGGGGCGGCCCCGATAGCTAGAACTCCCTATCGTTTGGCCCCGTCCGAGATGCAAGAATTGATGGCTCAACTTCAAGAACTGTTGGAGAAGGGGTTTGTGAGGCCGAGTTCATCCCCTTAGGGAGCGCCGGTATTATTCGTATAGAAGAAGGATGGCACTATGCCTATGTGTATAGACTACCGAGAGTTGAACAAGGTGACTTTGAAGAATAAGTATCCTCTTCCTAGAATCGATGATTTGTTTGATCAACTTCAAGAGTGGGATGTTTCTCGAAGATCGATTTACGATCGGGCTATCATCAAGTAAAGGTTAAGGAGAATGACGTTCCAAAGACGACGTTCCGAACACGATACGGTCATTATGAATTTCTAGTAATGCCGTTCGGATTGACAAATGTACCGGCGGTGTTCATGGATTTGATGAATCGGGTGTGCCGACCCTTTCTTGACAAGTCGGTAATCGTCTTCATAGATGATATTCTAGTGTACTCCAAGAACGAGATTGACCACGAATTTCATCTACGTGAAGTGTTGGAAGTATTAAGGAAGGAAAAGCTTTACGCGAAATTCTCTAAATGCGATTTTTGGTTAAAGGAGGTTCAATTCTTGGGTCATGTAATTACTCAAGACGGAGTGAAAGTAGATCCTTCCAAAATTGAAGCAATGATGAATTGGGAACCGCCCAAGAGTCCAGGAGAAATTCGAAGTTTCTTGGGTCTCGCGGGTTACTATCGGAGATTCATTCAAGACTTCTCTAAAATTGCTTCGCCTTTAACGGCGTTGACGCGGAAAAATGTGAATTTTTCTGGGACTGAAGCACAAGAGAAGGCATTCCGTACTCTTCAGAGGAAATTGTGTGAAGCACCAGTTCTATCCTTGCCCGAAGGATCGGAAGATTTTTTGATCGCCTATGTTTCGAGACAACTCAAGGTGCACGAAAGGAACTACCCTACGCACGATTTGGAATTGGCCGCGGTAGTATTCGCTTTGAAGTTATGGCGTCATTATCTTTACGGCACGAAATGCACATTGTACACGGACCACAAAAGTTTGAGGTATATTTTTGATCAAAAGGAGTTAAACATGAGGCAACGAAGATGGTTGGAATTGCTCAAAGACTACGACTGTGAGTTACTTTACCATCAGGGTAAGGCTAATGTGGTCGCTGACGCTTTAAGCCGAAAAGAGTATAGTGGAAGTCTACGCGCTAAACTCTCAAGGATCGACATAGTGTCAAGCCTGATTGATCGGATTAGAGCAGCTTAATTCGAAGCCCTAAAAGAAGAAAACCTCAAGGATGAAGTAATGGTGAAACAAAAACAGTTGTTAACGGAAGATAGTCGTGGGGTTAAGTTGTTTAATGGACGCATTTGGGTACCTAAGATCGGGGGAAATCGAGAACTACTCATGGACGAGGTGCATAAGTCCAAGTGCTCGATCCACCCCGGAAGTACCAAAATGTACAGAGATTTGAAGCTCCATTACTGGTGGCCGGTTATGAAGTGGGATGTTGCACAATATGTGGGGCGGTGCACGACATGCTCTCAAGTAAAGGCTCAACATCAATTACCCTATGGTGAATTGAAACGCTTGAAAATTCCCGAGTGGAAATGGGAGAAGATCACAATGGATTTTGTGACTAAATTGCCAAAGACCATGAAAGGTCACGACACCATATGGGTGATAGTTGACCGGTTGACGAAGAGTGCACATTTCTTGGCGATGCGAGAGACTTTACCAATGGACAAGTTGGCAAAACTTTACATTGATGAAGTGGTTTCGCGACACGGAATGCCCGTGTCCATAGTCTCCGATCGGGATAGTCGGTTCACATCTAGGTTTTGGCAAGCTTTACAAGAAGAACTTGGCACGAGGGTGAATTTGAGTACGACATACCACCCACAAACGGACGGTCAAAGCAAAATGACCATTCAGACCTTGGAAGATATGTTAAGAGCATGTGTGATCGATTTTGGGGCAATTGGGATAATCATCTACCGTTAGTGGAGTTCGCCTACAATAATAGCTATCACTCGAGCTTGAAGGCGGCACCGTTTGAAGCCTTATATGGGAGAAAGTGTAGAACTCCCGCGTGTTGGTTAGAGGCGGGGGAAAAGCAATTTGTCGGGCCGGAGATTGTACAAGAAATAGCTGATAAAGTCAAAACCATTAGAGAACGGTTGAAAGCGGCCCAAGATCGACAAAAGAGTTACGCGGATAATAGGCAAAAATCGATAGAGTTCCATGTGGGAGATAGGGTGATATTGAAGGTATCTCCATGGAAAGGTTTAATTCGTTTCGGAAAGCGTGGGAAGTTATGTCCCCGTTTCCTTAGACCATTCGCTATAATGGAACGTGTGGGTTCGCAAGCCTACAAATTAGATTTACCCCCGGAATTGGATGGAATCCATCCAACCTTCCACGTGTGTTACTTACGAAAATGTTTGACAGAAGGGGAGAGCATGATACCATTATCGTAGATTCGGGTGGATGGCCAATGTTGCACCGAGGAGCCCGAGGCTATCTTGGATAGAGTTATCACAAAGCTTCGACACAAAGAAATAGCCAAAGTCAAGGTACAATGGAAGCATCATCGGGGCGCCAATGTAACTTGGGAACCGGAAGATGATATGAAACGTCGTTTCCCCCACCTGTTTGTATAATTCAGATTTCGAGGACGAAATCTTTTCCAAGTTGGGGAGGATTGTGACACCCCAAAATTTTACCTTATAATTGAGGTGTTCTTCCTGAATTTGAGGTACGTCATTAAATACTCTAGTTACTTGCTTATATGTTCCAATCAAGCTCGATGGGTCAGTTTTGGAAGGAAAAAGCAACGTCAAACAGCAGCTTGGGGGTGGGTAGCGACTATGACACGTGACAATGCCCAGGGCATTATCGCCATGTCAATGTCGCGGCATTGGTACCAGCAGCCAAAATCAAACAGTAGCAGGGGTGTGGGTCGCGACTATGACCCACAACAATGCCCAGGGCATTGTCGCCATGGCAATGTCGCGCCCGGGGGCTGAGGTGCTGTTTATCAGCGAGATTTGGCAGTACATTTGGTCATTTATTGTTATTTCTCTTCAGGGGACGATTTCACTTCTACTAGGTGCAATTTTCACACTCAAGTTTGGTAAGTCTCTTCTTCCTATGATCTTTCATCTTTGATGGATATCATCCTACATATTGTTGAGAAATCTTCTCCATCTTTAGGTTATTTAGGGATTCTCATCTTCAAGAAAACTCAAGTGTCCAAGCGACTTCACATCCACCATCTAGAGTTTTGGGTTTCTCTAGAAGTCCTTTAAGGTGAGTTTTATTTGTGTTCTATGTTTATTTCTTCATATTCATGTTAAATTCACATCTTCACTTACATAATTCATACATGCAACCAAAATGGAGTTGTAAGAATCATGGGTTATTATGAAAATAATGGATGGTAGGGATGTATGGTATGAACCTCTCCTAACTTTCAAGCATTGATGTTCTAAGTTTACATATGCTATCATCTAAAGCTAATTTTGTTCAATTTAGGTCAAAATTAGGGTTTTGGAACACATTCGGGGTTTTAAGAAAATGAGATAATTATGATGAGGAGTTATACGATATAAAAGATGGGACAAAGGCTGGTAGTGATTAGCTTATACTCAAATTCATACTTGATGCATAAATTACAATAATATTGAATTGTTCTAACCATTTATCATGAAGTATACTTGGATGTCAATAAGCTCTTATCTCCATAAAAAGGGGATTTAGAAGCTTTAGGGTAAGTCGAAGGTTAGGTAACGACTCACTTTACTTGGATGTGCATATTATACAATAGTTATCACTTGGGTATGCTTAAACTCAAATATTGGAGTTTGGAGCTTAATGGCTTAACATGTGGCTTAATGATGAAAGATACTTATTATGCAAATTGTACATGTAATCTTTGTTAAGTGATAATTCTTGTACTATTACCTATATGTGTGTGGATAAGTTGAAGTCTACATGATGGTAATGAATTAAACATTTAATATGATGGTTGGACCGTCTTTTGTGGAAAGTAATGTATGGAGTTGTGTATTACTTGGAATAATTATTTGTTGGTATTTCCAAATTGGAGGAGCCTCTAAGTAGACACTAGGAAAACATAGTCTTGGGCACACCTTGGAGGTTGTGTAGAGACCCACGCCTTTGGAATTATACCTTGGAGGTAGTCTAATGTGTCGGGCCTCGAGACGTTGCCTTGGAGGTAGACGTCAAGGTCTCTTTTCAATTACGGTGTAACTGGAGTTGGTGTTTTGGGCCTTCCCCATAGAGTTCAATTTGGGAAGGTCCGACTTGATATTCTTTATATGCGATTATTATATGTTATATTTTATGTTTAACACACTATGTGTTTAAACCCTAACTTTTGTTGCCGTTTAATGTGTACCACAGGTTCTAGCGACATTGTCCTTAAGAAAGCTTAGTTGGGGATTTGTGAGCGTGGGAATACTTTTGTTATGGCAAAGATAGAAGATCAGACTTGGACTTTTAATGACACCTTTTGTAATCTTATTTATTTAGTAGAAAATAGATTAGTTGGTTGTCATTTAGTTCTATTTATGAACATCCTTTCGGTGTACAGGTTATGTAAATTCCCTTTTTTGTGTCAGCTCATGTTTTAGTAATGTATATCACACTTCTGTTTTATGGAAGTTTTTGTTTACCCTTATTTTGGGGTGTTACACACTGGGAGGATAATTTCTCTTAGAGTGTTGGTTAAATCGTCGTTGAATCCAATCTGAGTCATCGAACGATGAGTGATCTCTAACTTATCGATGCCCATCACTTTGATTGTGTTCAAGATAATAATGTTAGCCGAACTGCCTCCGTGAGCAGTTACCAATAGTAAGCTGGATACTTAATTCGTCGTGATGTTTTTGCTAGCTGTCCTAGAGGTCATCCTGATCGAACGTTATGAGCATCGCCTCCAGTTCTAGCTCTTGTTTCGGTCGTGATGACCAAGGAATAGGATAGTCGCCCGATGTTTGACTGGCGTGCCTTTTGGCTTCCGAATATGTTAAACCACAGACGTCTGATTCGCCTGTCATGCAGTTGACGACCTTTACATGGACAGGGGATGTTGGTCTTGCATTGTCGACTGGCATAGATTCTTTATCAATCAAACCTTGGAGGTGACCCTTAGGGACGATCAAGGCCAACTCCTTCAGTAAGGCAAGGCAGTTATCTGCCGTATGACCGTGGTCACTATGGAAGTCACACCACTTGGTATTATCCTTCTCGTCATTGTCTTTATCGCTTTTCTTGGTCCATCGTATCAACGATTGAATGTTCTTTAGAGCTTCCACCAAATCTTTCGATGTCCCATTGAATCCATAAGAAGATATCTTAGGATATTGAGGAAATCTTGGTGCAGGATTGCTCTTTTTCTTTTCGATCTGGACGTTTGATATTTGGCGCGTAGGCTCTGTCTTGACGCTCGTCTGGGATTTGAAATCTGGTTTTTTGATCCCAAACGACTTTTTGTCGGTAGAATGCTTACGACGGAAAGTCATGTCATCTTCTAGTCTCATGTAAGCCAATGTGCTAGCTCGGACATCTTCAAAGTTCTCTGGAGGGTATTTCGTAAGATCGACGTATAACCCTGAAGTACTGTCGCTGAGACCTCGCTAGTAGGCCTCGATGGCAGTCATGACATCGCAGTTTCGTATACTGATCATTTCTGCATTGAAATGATTGATGTAACTATAGATGGATTCTCCAGATCTTTGGGTGACGTAATACATGTCGCTAGTCTGCTTCTCCATCTTGCGACTACTAGTGAATTGTTGCGAAAACTGGTTAACCAACTCCACGAAGTTATTGATGGACTTAGGTTTGAGATTGATCAACCATTGGAGAGTAGCACCTGTAAGAGTCGCGTTGAAGCTTTTGCACATGCATACTTCTTGATACTGATGCAGGATCGACAAGATCCACATTAGTTTTTTATATTGGGCAATGTGCTCCGTAGGATCGGTTATTCCTGAGTACTTGGGTGTAAAAGCAAGAATGTTGTACTCCTTTCGGACGTCGACGTTTGCTATTTCATCGACAAAAGGTGATGCTTGAAATCCTGTATGGGGCTCGACGTCAACGGGGACGGCAGCACCAGGTAATTTTGAAAGTAGCGATAGCATTTTTTCGTTTTGGTCCTCCAATAACCTTAACCATCGGGCGACTGGGTCGTCTTGATTGGACAATGTTCCTGTCGGAGGAATGACTCCTGTGTCTTGGTCTTTCATGTCGATTGTCACTTGAAAACCATTTCCATACGACGAAGCATTGGCTTCTCCATTAGAGGGGAAGTTCATAGGAATTCTCATCGTGGGTTGCGGAATGGTAGGAATATGAAATGGTACGACTCCATTGTACAGATGGGGAGGCCTCAAATGTTGTGGAGGAAACTATCCCAAGGGGGGATTGCTGACAAATGACCCTAGACCTGCTTGGAATGGTGTCGTTATGAAAGGTATACTTGAAGGTCGGGGACCGTTCTGAGGTCCAAAGGAAATGCCAATGGCTGGTTCCTCAGGGATGCAATTTCTGCAACTGTCTTCTGGTTATGCTCATTCAGAGTTTGAATCTGACTCCGTGTTGCATTCAATTATGCGTAAAGCTGAGCCATGGAATCTTGGTGAGTTGCCATTTTCCTGGAAACAACAAAACTTCACAAGATTGTTAGAGCGATGTACGTTTAGCTTGATATTTTCTCTAGATGGGGCCCCATGGTGGGCGCCAAACTGTTAATGCCAAAAATCACCCAAAGGATAACTTAAGGTTGATGTGGAGATTTTAACAACTAAAGAAAAGGATGTAAAGATAAACAACACGATCGTAGGTAAAAATAAATAAGACGGGAGACTTGGTGACGCGGAAAACCTAAACGAAGGAAAAAACTGTGGCCAACTTGGTGAAGCTGACAGTGCACTATGATCGCCAAACAGTGGAGATATCCTTTAGTAACAAGTGTTGTGTGTACAACAGATTACAATAAGAATAAAAATAAACATAATCATAAGCTAATGTTGTACGTCGTGCGTAAATCGTGCGAATTGAACTGCTCGTCGTGCGAAACTTGCGTGAGCGATGATGGTTCAAATGCTTTGTTGATCACTATTGTATTGCGTATGAATTTAGATGCGAGTGCAGATGTCTTGAGTTCAGATGTCCGCTTGAAGTGTGGTACAAGTCTTTATATAGCTTATGATAACATTAAATGTGCTTTGATGGTGTACTTGTAACCGCTGTCGGGCCTTTATTGTCATTAAGAGCTCGTCCGTTACTGACCGTTGCACCATGATTGCTTACGGACCTGCATTAATGGAACAAAGAAAATGGATGTTGACCATAAACGGCTAAGACGGTCGTACGACCGTCTTGATTCTTGGACGTCGGTCGTATGAAACTTACGACCATCGTAGAAATGTACGACCAAATATTCGATAGCAAATAATCTGTAGGACCTTATCTTAATACAAGTACGGTATTACATAAATGTCATATGTATTTTTCATCGTCGGTCGTGAGGTATGGATTTTTACCTGTGACACCCCAAAATTTTACCTTATAACTGAGGTGTTCTTCCCGGATTTGAGGTACGTCATTAAATACTCTAGTTACTAGCTTATATGTTCCAACCAAGCTCGATGGGTCAGTTTCGGAAGGAAAAAGCAACGTCAAACAGCAGCTTGGGGGTGGGTAGCGACTATGACACGTGACAATGCCCATGGCATTGTCGCCATGTCAATGTCGCGACATTGGTACCAGCAGCCAAAATCAAACAGTAGCAGGGGTGTGGGTCGCGACTATGACCCACGACAATGCCTAGGGCATTGTCGCCATGGCAATGTCGCGCCCAGGGGCTGAGGTGCTGTTTATCAGCGAGATTTGGCAGTACATTTGGTCATTTATTGTTATTTCTCTTCAGGGGACGATTTCACATCTACTAGGTGCGATTTTCACACTCAAGTTTGGTAAGTCTCTTCTTCCTATGATCTTTCATCTTTGATGGATATCATCCTACATATTGTTGAGAAATCTTCTCCATCTTTAGGTTATTTAGGGATTCTCATCTTCAAGAAAACTCAAGTGTCCAAGCGAATTCACATCCACCATCTAGAGATTTAGGTTTCTCTAGAAGTCCTTTAAGGTGAGTTCTCTTTGTGTTCTAAGTTTATTTCTTCATATTCATGTTAAATTCACATCTTCACTTACATAATTCACACATGCAACCAAAATGGAGTTGTAAGAATCATGGGTTATTATGAAAATAATGGATGGTAGGGATGTATGGTATGAACCTCTCCTAACTTTCAAGCATTGATGTTCTAAGTTTACATATGCTATCATCTAAAGCTAATTTAGACCAATTTAGGTCAAAATTAGGGTTTTGGAACACATTTGGGGTTTTAAGAAAATGAGATAATTATGATGAGGAGTTATACGATATAAAAGATGGGACAAAGGCTGGTAGTGATTAGCTTATACTCAAATTCATACTTGATGCATAAATTACAATAATATTGAATTGTTCTAACCATTTATCATGAAGTATACTTGGATGTCAATAAGCTCTTATCTCCATAAAAAGGGGATTTAGAAGCTTAAGGGTAAGTCGAAGGTTAGGTAACGACTCACTTTACTTGGATGTGCATATTATACAATAGTTATCACTTGGGTATGCTTAAACTCAAATATAGGAGTTTGGAGCTTAATGGCTTAACATGTGGCTTAATGATGAAAGATACTTATTATGCAAATTGTACATGTAATCTTTGTTAAGTGATAATGCTTGTACTATTACCTATATGTGTGTGGATAAGTTGAAGTCTACATGATGGTAATGAAATACACATTTAATAGGATGGTTGGACCGTCTTTTGTGGAAGGTAATGTATGGAGTTGTGTATTACTTGGAATAATTATTTGTTGGTATTCCCAAATTGGAGGAGCCTCTAAGTAGACACTAGGAAAACATAGTATTGGGCACACTATGGAGGTTGTGTAGAGACCCACGCCTTTGGAATTATACCTTGGAGGTAGTCTAATGTGCCGGGCCTCGAGACGTTGCCTTGGAAGTAGACGTCAAGGTATCTTTTCAATTACGGTGTAACTGGAGTTGGTGTTTTGGGCCTTCCCCATAGAGTTCAATTTGGGAAGGACCGACTTGATATTCTTTATATGCGATTATTATATGTTTTATTTTATGTTTAACACATTATGTGTTTAAACCCTAACTTTTGTTGCCGTTTAATGTTTACCACAGGTTCTAGCGACATTGTCTTTAAGAAAGCTTAGTTGGGGATTTGTGAGCGTGGGAATACTTTTGTGATGGCAAAGATAGAAGATCAGACTTGGACTTTTAATGACACCTTTTGTAATCTTATTTCTTTAGTAGAGAATAGATTAGTTGGTTGTCATTTAGTTCTATTTATGCACATCCTTTCGGTGTACAGGTTATGTAAATTCCCTTTTTTGTGTCAGCTCATGTTTTAGTAATGTATATCACAGTTCTGTTTTATGGAAGTTTTTGTTTACCCCTATTTTGGGGAGTTACACACTGGGAGGATAATTTCTCTTAGAGTGTTGGTTAAATCGTCGTTGAATCCAATCTGAGTCATCGAACGATGAGTGATCTCTAACTTATCGATGCCCTGTAACATCCCAGGCCAACCGTACCAGATATTGTCCGCTTTGTCCGCACACCTGGACTCACGGTTTTAAAACGCGTCTGATAGGGGAGGTATCAAGTCCTCTTATAAGGCAACCTTTGTTCCCCTCCCCAACCAATGTGGGATCTTACAATCCACCCCCTTGGGAGCCCAGCGTCCACGTTGGCACACCAGTCCGGTTCCCGACTCTGATACCATCTGTAACATCCCAGGCCAACCGTACCAGATATTGTCCGCTTTGTCCACACACCTGGACTCACGGTTTTAAAACGCGTCTAATAGGGGAGGTATCAAGTCCTCTTATAAGGCAACCTTTGTTCCCCTCCCCAACCAATGTGGGATCTTACATGCCCATCACTTTGATTGTGTTCAAGATAATAATGTTAGCCGAACTGCCTCCGTGAGCAATTACCAATAGTAAGCTGGATACTTAATTCGTCGTGATGTTTTTGCTAGCTGTCCTGGAGGTCATCCTGATCGAACGTTATGAGCATCGCCTCCAGTTCTAGCTCTTGTTTCGGTCGTGATGACCAAGGAATAGGATAGTCGCCCGATGTTCGACTGGCGTGCCTTTTGGCTTCCGAATATGTTAAATCACAGACGTCTGATTCGCCTGTCATGCAGTTGACGACCTTTACATGGACAGGGGATGTTGGTCTTGCATTGTCGACTGGCATAGATTCTTTATCAATCAAACCTTGGAGGTGACCCTTAGGGACGATCAAGGCCAACTCCTTCTGTAAGGCAAGGCAGTTATCTGTCGTATGACCGTGGTAACTATGGAAGTCACACCACTTGGTGTTATCCTTCTCGTCATTGTCTTTATCTCTTTTCTTGGGCCATCGTATCAACGATTGAATGTTCTTTAGAGCTTCCACCAAATCTTTCGATGTTCCCTTGAATCCATAAGAAGATATCTTAGGATATTGAGGAAATCTTGGTGCAGGATTGCTCTTTTTCTTTTCGATCCGGACGTTTGATATTTGGCGCGTAGGCCCTGTCTTGACGCTCGTATGGGATTTGAAATCTGGTTTTTTGATCCCAAACGACTTTTTGTCGGTAGAATCTTACGACGGAAAGTCATATCATCTTCTAGTCTCATGTAAGCCAATGTGCTAGCTCGGACATCTTCAAAGTTCTCTGGAGGGTATTTCGTAAGATCGACGTATAACCCTGAAGAACTGTCGCTGAGACCTCGCTAGTAGGCCTCGATGGCAGTCTTGACATCGCAGTTTCGTATACTGATCATTTCTGCATTGAAATGATTGATGTAACTATAGATGGATTCTCCAGATCTTTGGGTGATGTAATACATGTCGCTAGTCTGCTTCTCCATCTTGCGACTACTGGTGAATTGTTGCGAAAACTGGTTAACCAACTCCATGAAGTTATTGATGGACTTAGGTTTGAGATTGATCAACCATTGGAGAGTAGCACCTGTAAGAGTCGCGCTGAAGCTTTTGCACATGCATACTTCTTGATACTGATGCAGGATCGACGCGATCCACATTAGTTGTTTATATTGGGCAATGTGCTCCGTAGGATCGGTTATTCCTGAGTACTTGGGTGTAAAAGCAAGAATGTTGTACTCCTTTCGGACGTCGATGTTTGCTATTTCATCGACAAAAGGTGATGCTTGAAATCCTGTATGGGGCTCGACGTCAACGGGGACGGCAGCACCAAGTAATTTTGAAAGTAGCGATAGCATTTTTTCGCTTTGGTCCTCCAATAACCTTAACCATCGGGCGACTGGGTCGTCTTGATTGGACAATGATCCTATCGGAGGAATGACTCCTGTGTCTTTGTCTTTCATGTCGATAGTCACTTGAAAACCATTTCCATACGACGAAGCATTGGCTTCTCCATTAGAGGGGAAGTTCATAGGAATTCCCATCGTGGGTTGCGGAATGGTAGGAATGTGAAATGGTACGACTCCATTGTACAGATGGGGAGGCCTCAAATCCTGTGGAGGAAACTATCCCAAGGGGGGATTGCTGACAAATGACCCTAGACCTGCTTGGAATGGTGTCGTTATGAAAGGTATACCTGAAGGTCGGGGACCGTTCTGAGGTCCAAAGGAAATGCCAATGGCTGGTTCCTCAGGGATGCAATTTCTGTATCTGTCTTCTGGTTAAGCTCATTCAGAGTTTGAATCTGACTCCGTGTTGCATTCAATTATGCGTAAAGCTCAGCCATGGAATCTTGGTGAGTTGCCATTTTCCTGGAAACAACAAAACTTCACAAGATTGTTAGAGCGATGTACGTTTAGCTTGATATTTACTCTAGATGGGGCCCCATGGTGGGCGCCAAACTGTTAATGCCAAAAATCACCCAAAGGATAACTTAAGGTTGATGTGGAGATTTTAACAACTAAAGAAAAGGATGTAAAGATAAACAACACGATCGTAGGTAAAAATAAATAAGACGGGAGACTTGGTGACGCGGAAAACCTAAACGAAGGAAAAAACTGTGGCCAACTTGGTGAAGCTGACAGTGCACTATGATCGCCAAACAGTGGCGATATCCTTTAGTAACAAGTGTTGTGTGTACAACAGATTACAATAAGAATAAAAATAAACATAATCATAAGCTAATGTTGTACGTCGTGCGTAAATCGTGCGAATTGAACTGCTCGTCGTGCGAAACTTGCGTGAGCGATGATGGTTCAAATGCTTTGTTGATCACTATTGTATTGCGTATGAATTTAGATGCGAGTGCAGATGTCTTGAGTTCAGATGTCCGCTTGAAGTGTGGTACAAGTCTTTATATAGCTTATGATAACATTAAATGTGCTTTGATGGTGTACTTCTAACCGCTGTCGGGCCTTTATTGTCATTAAGAGCTCGTCCGTTACTGACCGTTGCACCATGATTGCTTACGAACCTGCATTAATGGAACAAAGAAAATGGATGTTGACCATAAACGGCTAAGACGGTCGTACGACCGTCTTGATTCTTGGACGTCGGTCGTATGAAACTTACGACCATCGTAGAAATGTACGACCAAATATTCGATAGCAAATAATCTGTAGGACCTTATCTTAATACAAGTACGGTCTTACATAAATGTCATATGTATTTTTCATCGTCGGTCGTGAGGTATGGATTTTTACCTATGACACCCCAAAATTTTACCTTATAATTGAGGTGTTCTTCCCGGATTTGAGGTACGTCATTAAATACTCTAGTTACTAGCTTATATGTTCCAACCAAGCTCGATGGGTCAGTTTCGGAAGGAAAAAGCAACGTCAAACAGCAGCTTGGGGGTGGGTAGCGACTATGAAAAGCGACAATGCCTAGGGCATTGTCGCCATGTCAATGTCGCGGTGTTGGTACCAGCAGCCAAAATCAAACAGTAGCAGGGGTGTGGGTCGCGACTATGACTCGCGACAATGCCCAGGGCATTGTCGCCATGGCAATGTCGCGCCCGGGGGCCGAGGTGCTGTTTATCAGCGAGTTTTGGCAGTACATTTGGTCATTTACTGGATGTGAGTAGCTTATACTCAAATTCATACTTGATGCGTAAGATACAATATTATTGAATTGTTCTAATCATTTATCATGAAGTGTACCTTGATGTTAATAAACTCTTATCTCCATAAATGGGGATTTAGAAGCTTAAGGGTAAGACAAAGGTTATGTAACGACTCACTTTACTTGGATTTACATTTTATACAGTAGTTATCAATTGGGTATGTCTAAACTCAAATGTTGGGGTTTAGAGCTTAATAGCTTAACATATGGCTTAATGATGAAAGATGCTTATTATGCAAATCATATACGTGAGCCTTGCTAAATGATAATATTTGTATTATTACTTAATTGTGTGTAGATAAGTTGAGGTCTACATGGCTATAGTGAATTGCAAATTTAATATGATGGTTGGACCGTCTTTTGTGGGAAGTAATGTAAGGAGTCTTGTATGGCTTGGAATAGTTATTTGTTGGTATTCACAAATTGCAGGAGCCGCCAAGTAGACACTAGGAAAACATAGTCTTGGGCACACCTTGGAGGTTTGTGTAGAGAACCACGCCTTTGGGATTATACCTTGGAGGTAGTCTAATGTGTCGGGCCTTGGGACGTTGCCTTGGAGGTAGGCGTCAAGGTATCTTTTCAATTACAGTGTAACTTGGGTTTGTGTTTTGGGCCTTCCCCATAGAGTTCAATTTGTGAAGGAACGACTTGATATACCTTATATGAATTTATTGTATGCTTTATTATATGTTCAACTCACTAAGTGTTTAAGCCTAACACTTGCTGCCGTTTAATGTGTATCACAGGTTCTAGCGGCGTCGTCCTTAAGAAAGCTTAGTTGGGGACTTGTGAGCGTGGGAATACTTTTGGGATGGAAAAGATAGAAGAACATACCTGGACTTATAATGAAACCTTTTGTAATCTTATTTCTTTAGTAGAAAATAGATTAGTTGGTTTTCATTTAGTTTCTTTTTATGCACATCTTTTGTGTACGGGTTTATGTATATTCTCCTTTTTGTCAGCTCATGCAATAGCATTGTATATCACACTTCTATTTTATGGAAGTTTTTGCTAACCCTATTTTGGGGTGTTACAAGTTGGTATCATAGCTCTAGTTTAAGTGAACTAGGTAATGACAATAGCATGCCTATACTTAAGATGAAGATAGGAACATGGAAAATCACTATGCTGAGTAGATATCCTAGGATGGGAGAGTGTTAGGAATTGCGGAAGTACGTTTGTTGAGAATTATGATGACGGTAACGAGAATGCTTATGTATGACATACTAATAATTTCACTTAGCTAATGCTATTATGAATGTAATGTTATGTGAGTATGTTTGCCTACTATTATTATTGTAATTAATGAATGTGTTAGTACGCAACTTTAGTCTATTCCTTACCCTTGTTCTCGCATGTTTGACTGACTAAAATGGTAAACACACAAAGTCAATTTCAACCTCCACCGAATGGTGTTGCCGCGACCGAATCTACGACAGATCAGCTAGTTAATCAAGCGACGGTCGGACTCCCTCCGGGGCCACATACCTTGGGTAGAGGAGTGGAGCGAATCCCAAGAACCAATACCGGCACTTCTAATCCGGTGATGGATGAAAATACCCTTGAAACTCGGTTGAGGGATAGTATACTTCAAGCTATGAATTCCGCCATGGCCCAACAGCAAGAGCGGTTTATGAAAATTTTAGAAGACCGGGACAACAGTAACCGACAAAACGAGACAGTTGCGGAAAATGCAATGAACGGACCGAATGGTCGTAGGATTGGGGTAAATGTGGATGATCGAACGAATACGCGTGACGATAGGAGAGAAAGAGGATGTTCGTACAAGACCTTTCTTGGTTGTAAACCACCAGAGTTCGCTGGAACTACCGACCCCGTCCGGTGTATGTATTGGATTCGGGAAATGGAAATGGCGTTTGAGGCTAGTGAATGCGAAGATTCTCAACGAGTTAAGTTTGCGTCTCACCTCCTCAAGGGCGAGGCCCTTACTTGGTGGAATCTCACCCGCTCCGCTATCACACCCGAGGTTTTGGCCAACATCACGTGGCCAACTTTTAAAAAGAAGATACTCGAAAAGTACTGTAGCGAGAGGGCTCTAGATAAAATTGAAGAAGATTTCCGTGGATTAAAGAAAGGGAACTTAACCATTGTCGAATACTCAAAGTCGTTTCTTGAAAAGCTAAGTTTGGTGGAGTATCTAGCTCCCGACGAGAAAATGAAGATAAAGGCTTACCAGCGGGGTTACCCGCCGTGATGAAGACTGCAGTGAGAAACGCCAAGGTGACAACTGTTCAGGAAGCAATTGAAGAATCATTGTTGGTAGAAGATGATTTGGCTCAAGGAAAGCTGGAAATTGGGGGCGTGACTGAGAAGAGAAAGTGGGAAGGGCAGTTTGGACCCATTTGTCAGCAAATACAGTTTACCGGTAATAGAGGTGGGGATAACCGTCGTGATGCGAAGTGGTGTAATCAATGCAGAAGGAATCACGCTGGCTCATGTAATTTCCGACAACAACCGAGCTCGAACGGATGTAACAAGTGTAGAAAGAATGGGCATTTCATGCAGGATTGTCCCACGAAAGGACCAATTTGTTTCGAATGCCGCGAACCGGGACATGTAAAGAGGGATTGTCCGAGGTTGAAATTAAGGGGGAGTGGCGGACCCAAGACGGAAGCACCAAAGGTAACGAGAAGAACTTTTCGTATGACAGCTGAGGAGGCGAAAGCTTCAACAGACGTAGTATCGGGTACATTTCTTCTAAACTCCGTACCTACACGTGTATTATTCGATTCAGGTGCAAGCTTTTCATTTGTGTCGGCATCGTTTTGTCAAAGATTGTCTATGCCTATTAGTTGTTTAGAAGAAGCCCTAGTGGTATAAATAGCTGATGGTGGACAAGTTGTGGTTCGAGATATTATGCGGGATTGCACGTTAGAAATCGAAGGAAAGAACTTTTTAATTGATTTAATGCCTATGATAATCGGGAGGTTTGACGTAGTGGTCGGAATGGATTGGTTAGCCGAAAACCAAGCCGAAATCTTGTGTGCAAAGAAGTTAATCCGCATACCTTCTCCGGACGGGAGTCATATCATTATTTATGGGGAGCGAAGAAAAGGGGATATGGCAATTATTTCCTTGTTAAAGGCCTGAAAATGTTTGGTCAAAGGGTGTACATCCTTCCTAGCATACGTGGTCAATGCCAAATTGGAGAAGAGGAAACTAGAAGACGTAAAAGTTGTTTGCGATTTTCCCGACGTATTTCCGGAAGACTTACCGGGTCTACCACCGGACCGCCAAGTGGAATTCAAGATAGATTTGATACCAGGGGCGGCCCCGATAGCAAGAACTCCCTATCGTTTGGCCCCGTCCGAGATGCAAGAAATGATGGCTCAACATCAGGAACTGTTGGAGAAGGGGTTTTTGAGGCCGATTTCATCTCCTTGGGGAGCGCCGGTATTATTCGTAAAGAAGAAGGATGGCACTATGCGTATGTGTACAGACTACTGAGAGTTGAACAAGGTGACTGTGAATTTCGTAAAGAGTTGAACAAGGTGACGGTATTATTCGATTTACGTTTGGGCTATCATCAAGTTAAGGTTAAGGAGAATGACGTTCCAAAGACGGCGTTCCGAACACGATACGGTCATTATGAATTTCTAGTAATGCCGTTCAGATTGACGAATGCACCGGCGGTGTTCATGGATGATGAATCGGTTGTGCCGACCCTTTCTTGACAAGTCGGTAATCGTCTTCATAGATGATATTTTAGTGTACTCCAAGAACGAGGTTGACCACAAATTTCATCTACGTGAAGTGTTGGAAGTATTAAGGAAAGAAAAATTGTACGCAAAATTCTCTAAATGCGACTTTTGGTTAATAGAAGTTCAATTCTTGGGTCATGTAATTACTCAAGACGGAGTGAAAGTAGATCCTTCCAAAATCGAAGCAATGATGAATTGGGAACCGCCCAAGAGTCCGGGAGAAATCCGAAGTTTCTTGGGTCTCGCAGGTTACTACCGGAGATTCATTCAAGACTTCTCTAGGATTGCTTCACCTTTAACGGCGTTGACGCGAAAGAATGTGAATTTTGCTTGGACCGAAGCACAAGAGAAGGCATTCCGTACTCTTCAGAGGAAATTGTGTGAAGCACCATTTCTATCCTTTCCCGAAGGATCGGAAGATTTTGTGGTCTATAGTGACGCATCCAAGTTGGGTTTGGGATGTGTGTTAATGCAACGAGGAAAGGTGATCGCCTATGCTTCGAGACAGCTCAAGGTGCACGAAAAGAATTACCCTACGCACGATTTGGAATTGGCTGCGGTAGTATTCGCTTTGAAGTTGTGGCGTCATTATCTGTATGGCACGAAATGCACGTTGTATACGGACCACAAAAGTTTGAGGTATATTTTCGATCAAAAGGAGTTAAACATGAGGCAACGAAGATGGTTGGAATTACTCAAAGACTACGACTGTGAATTGCTTTACCATCCGGGTAAGGCTAACGTGGTCGCTGACGCCTTAATCCGAAAAAAGTATAGTGGAAGTCTACGCGCTAAACTCTCAAGGATCGACATAGTGTCAAGTCTGATTGATCCGATTAGAGCAGCACAATCCGAGGCCCTAAAAGAAGAAAACCTCAAAGATGAAGTAATGGTGAATCAAATGCAGTTGTTAACAGAAGATAGTCGTGGGGTTAAGTTGTTTAATGGGCGCATATGGGTGCCTAAGATCGGGAGAAATCGAGAACTACTTATGGACGAGGTGCATAAGTCCAAATACTCAATTCACCCTAGATGTACCGGGATTTGAAGCTCCATTATTGGTGGCCGGTTATGAAGTTGGATGTGGCACAATATGTGGGACGGTGCACGACATGTTCTCAAGTAAAAGGTCAACATCAATTACCCTATGGCGAGTTGAAACCTTTGGAAATTCCCGAGTGGAAATGGGAGAAAATCACGATGGATTTTGTTACTAAATTGCCAAAGACCATGAAAGGTCACAACACCATTTCGGTGATAGTTGACCGGTTGACGAAGAGCGCACGTTTCTTGGCGATGCGAGAGACTTTACAATGGACAAGTTGGCAAAACATTACATTGATGAAGTGGTTTCGCGACATGGAGTGCCCGTGTCCATAGTCTCCAATCGGGATAGTCGGTTCACATCTAGGTTTTGGCAAGCGTTGCAAGAAGAACTTGGCACGAGGGTGAATTTGAGTACGGCATACCACCCACAAATGGACGGTCAAAGCGAAAGGACCATTCAGACCTTGGAAGATATGTTAAGAGTGTGTGTGATCGACTTTGGGGGCAATTGGGATACTCATCTACAGTTGGTGGAGTTCGCTTATAATAATAGCTATCACTCGAGCTTGAAGGCAGCACCGTTTGAAGCCTTGTATGGGAGAAAGTGTAGAACTCCCGTGTGTTGGTTAGAGGCGGGAGAAAAGCAATTTGCCGGGCCAGAGATTGTACAAGAAACAGATGATAAAGTCAAAACTATTAGAGAACGGTTGAAAGTGGCCCAAGATCGACAAAAGAGTTACGCGGATAAGAGGCGAAAACCGATAGAGTTCCAAGTAAGAGATAGGGTGATGTTGAAGGTATCTTCATGGAAGGGTTTAATTCGTTTCGGAAAGCGTGGGAAGTTAAGTCCCCGTTTCCTTGGACCATTCGCTATCATAGAACGTGTAGGTTCGCAAGCCTACAAATTAGATTTACCCCCGGAATTGGATGGAATCCATCCAACCTTCCACGTGTGTTACTTACGAAAATGCTTGGTGGAAGGGGAGAGCGTGATACCATTATCGGAGATTCGGGTGGATGACAACCGTTGCACCGAGGAGCCCGAGGCTATCTTGGATAGAGTGATCACAAAGCTTCAACACAAAGAAATAGGCAAAGTCAAGGTACAATGGAAGCATCACAGGGGCGCCAATGTGACTTGGGAACCGGAAGAGGATATGAAACGTCGTTACCCCCACCTGTTCGTATAATTCAGATTTCGAGGACGAAATGTTTTCCAAGTTTGGGAGGATTGTGACACCCCAAAATTTTACCTTATAATTGAGGTGTTCCTCCAGGATTTAAGGTACGTCATTAAATACTCTAGTTACTAGCTTATATGTTCCAACCAAGCTCGATGGGTCAGTTTCGGAAGGAAAAAGCAACGTCAAACAGCAGCTTGGGGGTGGGTAGCGACTATGACACGCGACAATGACTAGGGCATTGTCGCCATGTCAATGTCGCGGTGCTGGTACCAGCAGCCAAAATCAAACAGTAGCAGGGGTGTGGGTCGCGACTATGACCCGCGACAATGCCCATGGCATTGTCGCCATGGCAATGTCGCGCCCGGGGGTTGAGCTGCTGTTTATCTGGTGAGTTTTGGCAGTACATTTGGTCATTTACTATTATTTATCTTCAGGGGATGATTTCACCTCTACTAGGTGCGATTTTCACACTCGTTGATGGATTTTCACACTCATTCACAAGTTCAATCTCTTCTTCCTATGATCTTTCATCTTTGATGGATATTGTTGGTCCCGAAGGCCTATACAAGTTTGTAGAAGGGGGGGGGGGGTTGAATACAAACACACAGATTTTACTTTTCTAAATTGTTTATTGATAAATCATTAACAATTTACAGCTTGTTGCGGAAACAAGATTAAGGATAAACCTAAATCTAAACAAGTTGGAACACTAAGGTTTCTTGCACTAAGAGAGATAAGGAAATTACTTATAATAACATATCTTGAGATAAGAGATTGAACTTGTCCAGAGTTAGCAAGTTACTTCAAATGAAGTGGGTTCATCCCTTTATATACTACATGCATTTAATGCAAGTCAGTATACACTTTACACGTGTCATCAGCTGGTTGGTTGCATGTCATTGACCTTGGTTGACAACCTTAGTAGCCGCATGGATGAACAGTGTAGTATCAGAGTGGTTGTACGATTTCAGACAGTCGGAGGTTCTTTTCTGACATTTCATACGGAGTCGTGCAAGGGGGGTTAAGACAAAAGTACTTTGTACGGAGGACTTCATGATCAGCTTTCGTTGATTCAGAGCATTATCATTTTCTACTCAGCGAATGATAAAGTTCAGCGATAGCTGAAGTCTTGTACTTGATACTTCACGTTGAGTGGACAAATCTGAGTCTTCGCTGATCCGCATCAGTTCATTAGGAGACTTGTCGCTGGTTCATGAGCTTGATCTTCGACTTCAGCGTAGAACCTTTGCTGACGTGAAACTTGTCTTCAGGGATCATAAGTAAACAACTAACTTATCAGCGATCATCATAATGACTGAACAGACTCAGAGCATTAATGGTGAACAGTGTTCGCTGAATGTTTAATTTAAAGAGCGAGAGTTCCTATCAGCGGTACTGTAAGATCTTAGTATTTATCAGCGATAGTGAAACTCTGATACATATTGTTTACTTACAATTTTCACTAAGTATATAAGAGAGGGTCATTATCAAATCACTGAGGGTTTGGATCAACAATCTCCCCCTATTTGATTATGACATAGCAACAAAGAAAATTGCTTATTTAATGAAAACATAAGGATAAAAAGAACTCATAAAATATTTGTCCCTTTTACTGTTTTTTGGGATCTTTTCAGTAGTGATGGAGTAAAGTACATTCGCTGAAATCTTTCTTTAAAACTTTGAATCAGGTTACAAAGAGAAGTGAAAAGATTTCAAGTACAAGCGAAATAAATTACAAGTACAGAAGAATAACTGATACAATAGAGAAAAGGGCGATCATATCAGCTTGAAAAGGGTTCTTCCATGATGAGAAGTTCATCAAGGGTCTTTGATGTGGGGATCATCCAGTCAGGGACATCTACTCCTTGATTCTTTTTCTTCAGAGCTGCTTCAAAAATCAAGGGCTTCAGGTGTCTAGCTTTGATGTCGCGTCTGACTTCACACCAGTATATGAGATCTCTGAGTTGTTCGATGGGAGCGATGTCGAGCTCAGAGATACGTTGAAAGTGATGATTTCCATAGTAGTCTAAAAAGAATATACCATAGGGATCACTTACAACTGTGCCAGGAATGAATGTTTCTCCAGGTGGTAGGGAGGTGTCAAGCATTGAGAGATCGGCATCAGGGCCAACAATTTCATCACGAGAGAAACCAATGCCCGTTTCATTCCGAATATGAGGACCTGAACCAGAGGCTTTCTTTTTCTCATCAGACACTTTTCTTGGTTGAGGAAGAGTAGGAGGAATATCCACAGCAGATGAAAGCAGGTCGATCTGTTTGTTTAAGATCTTCTCGACATGGCTTTTGAATTTTGAGCGCGATCCCTGAATGGCTAATTTTGTTTCTAGCCATTCAGAGAGACCAAACTTTTCTAAGGTAGCAGCATAGAAGGTTTGATTGGTTTTGTCATCTCTGTAGACATCCACTTCAACAACAGGAACTTCAGCGTACAGTCTTCCTCTGATGTTTGCCTTGATGATTTTGGATGGTCTAGATCGATAGGTCAGCATTTGATTAGCCCATTCCAAAGTCGTATCAGAGACCTTAATCTTTTCTCTAACGATCTCTTGAGCATCATCCCATAGCTGACGTTGAACATCAATGGGAACTCTTTTCAGCTTGGGGTCTTTTATTGATCGTTTAGAAAGCTGGATGGCGTATTCTCTGTCCTTTTCTTCAGCTTCCTTTCTTTCAGCGATTAGGCGTTCAGCTCTGAGGTGTTCCTTGTATTCCTTTTTGGAAATCCTGAACTTTGGAGGAACTGAAAGAAGTTGATCACGCCTCAGAATGATTCGCTGATCCTCGAATCGCTTTATTATCTCCTCTCTTCTTTTCTGATCATCTTCACTTAGCTTTTGAGGAGCTAAGGAAGGTCTGCCTCTGTGCGAGAGTATCTGTTCTTCTGGTTCATCAGTCTCAGAGATTAGATCTAAGACTGGGATTATTTCTTCAGCAGCAGCTGGTATTATTGGCGAAGTCGCAGTTGTGGAGCCTTCAGCGATATCCTCAAACAGGGGAGAGGACTAGCTGAAACACAGCGATCTTACAAGTAAGAACTTGGGTAGAATCAGATAGAGAGAATTGGTTCAAGTGTATAGGCTTGGGTAGTAGAACTGATAGTGTATGATAGATGAGGGATGGAGTGAGAGATGTTTAGTGTACCTGACAAACCGGCTTTTCAAGCAAGATCGTCAGATTGTCATCTTCAGCGATGCTTTTGCCTTTGCCTTTCTCAGCTCCAGAGGCTGAGGGCTTAGTCTTTGTCCGCTCCCCTGAAGGTTCATTTATCGAGATTCCCTTAAGAACTTTGATCTTCGGAGCAGGTTTGATGATAAAGAAGTCATCTTCATCTTCGTCATCATCATCATCATTCTTTGGAGAAGAGGATGGTTCATCATCAGGGATGTCGACGGCTTCATCATCTTCTGCTTCGGATTCGGTGTTATCAGCTTCTTCTTCGAGTTGCTCCCCCTCATATATAGAGGCGAGCTTCTCGGTTTCCTCAGGGTTTTCATTTCCTTGAGGTCCAGCGGTGGTTTCTTCAGCATCCTTCTCTCCCCTGATAGATTCATCATGGGAAAGGTCTTCAGCGCTTTTGGAGAGATCTTCAGCGCTCTTCTCCCCCTCTTTTTCATGATGACTGGGGGAGGAATGGGTTGACTCAGCAGCGTTGGTAGGTTCTCTGTCTTCTTGGCCAGAGATACCTATCAAGTCTTCAATCTTTGCTATTCTGTCTTGAAGGCCAGAGATAGCAGGTGATCTTTTCCAGCTCAGTGCGATCCACCGCTGTGAAATTGTCAGATGCAGGGACAGGGGCAGGAGCAGGAGTATTCGCTTTCTATAGGAGCTGCTCGATCATCGATTTCATCGAACTAACATCGGTCTTTACAGAGCCTAAGTCAGTCTTTACAATAGACATATCTCCCTCTAGTTGTCCAACCGATGTCTTCAGCGTTGTGACCTCGCTGGACATGGATGAAACTGAATTTTTAAGAGAGGTGTAGTCTGTGTAGATGTCAGCGAGCACCTTGGCGAAGTCGCTGAGAGTGTTATCAACTTGCTTCAAGTCATCTGTGGAAGCCTTCTTCTCCACCACCGTTGTCAGCTTGTTCAGATTCTCTCCAGCGTTTGTTACAGCTGTAGAGTTATTAGAAGGAGTGGTGGCGAGATCTGTCAGCGTTGTCTCCACAGCTTTCAGAGAGGCGTTGATGTCTCCCAAATTAGGACCTGTAACCTATAAAAACTTGTGAACATAGGAAAGCTCAGAAGTTTGGGGTTTAGTCACAGTTTTTATGGGTTGGTGTGTACCTACAGGAGGATTGATGAACTCGTCAAAATTACGGGTTCCTGAAAAGTGTTCCATGTCATCTTCAAAAGTGCCCATGGATTGTCGTGCAGGTCCTATCTTCATCATTCCTGGAGAATCAGCTTTAGGTTCCGTAGAAATGATGGCAACTCCAGCGAGATCTGGAGTAGAGACCAAATGAGTAGAGGGAGGAGCGAAGGATAAGAAAGGGGGTTGGGTTCTGAGTTCAGCGTTGGATTCGCTGACAATCACTTCATCAGTCTTTTGAGAGACTGAAGGAGGTTGGGTAGGTTCCAGGTTAGTAACCTCAGCGTTTAGAGACGCTGAAGTTGGGATTGAAGGGATGGCTTGTTCACGTGTGGCAGAGCGTACCACTGAACGTTCCTTCAGCTCTGCAGGAAGAGCTGAGGAGTCTTCAGCATGAGATTGCTGGGGTTGCTCCTTTGTTTTCTTGATCCTTTTAGAACCAAGTGGGGTAGATGAATGTTTCCTTTACTTAGAAGGAGAGGATTTTGTGGCCAGGGTATCAGCGATGGGTATTGTCGCTGAAGGAGCCACAGAATGAGAAGAAGAAGGGTTGAGAAGAGTCAGGAGTGTAGAAAGATGTACCTCATTCACCATTGGTTTGAAGTCGAGTATATTTGGGCCGACCTGAGAGAGTTTCAGGTCACCTTCAGTTGGGTAGCTCTCCTTCAGGCCATATTGGAAGATGGCGCTGATGAATCGGGTGTAAGGAACCCATGGAGGTCTGTCAGCGACGGTGTCCACCCTTAGAACTAGGTCATCATAAATAATCGATGCCCAGTCTATGTTGAGACCTTTCAGCAGTGCATACCCCATTGCTTGCTGGGGTTTAGCGGCTTGGTCAGAGGAGCCGCTCTTTGCAGTCATGCAGCTGATTAGATGAGCGAGGATGAAATTCATCTCGCTGGGCATTTTTGATTTCTTGATAATCGTCAGCTTCTTCTCGGCCTTCATGTCTCTGCCGATTTCCCATACATAGCCCGTTGCATCGAAAAATGCAATGATGGCTTCCCTGTCTGAGTTTTTCTTGGGGTCAGGGAGGGGAACGAAAGGTTTTTCCTTGGTAGCGATGGGAAGGCTGAGAGCTTTGCGAATAATGGCAGGGGTGATCTTCATGGTGCCATATTCGATATCGCAGAGGATGCAATCGATTGTTTTGGAGGGGTCTTTGGCTGAAGGTAGTTGAGAGTGTCTGGCTGAGTACCAGAATTGTGAGAGCAAAAGCTGATGTGCAGGAGGTGTTATTGTCAGGGCTGTGGAGATGCAGCAATTCTTTAGGAATTTCACAGCATCATCTAGATGTGTGACTTGCTTTCGAGGAGGAAACTCGAGAAGCGCATAGAGGTTGTTCACCTTAGTCCAATCCAGTTTGTCAAGGGCAAACTTGACTTGAGGAGCCTTGAGGATGTCCACTTCCTCAGAATCAGTGGAGATGTTCTCAGCGGTAGCAGGAATGTCAGACGATGCCATTTCTCTGTATTATCAGTTCAACCAAAGATGTTAACAAATAAGAATTATCTTAATGTGGAAAGATTTTCCATTAAGATGGTTCAAATTTTATCCATTTCATTCAGACACAAAAGTCTTAATGAAGATTAGGGTTTTTCTTGATTTTAAGAAACGAAATGTAAAACCCATTTATTCTTGTTATCCAGTTTTCTATGAAGAATTAGATTCTGGAAACGAATGAAAAACAAGTTTAAGATTCTCGCATTTAAACTTGAAGAACAACCATGAAATGGTTGTGTTCATAAAACCATGAAAGAAAATGATTTCATTTTTAAGAAGTTCTTTTGTTTGATCTAGTTAAAACAAATAAAAGATCAGAAACAAGTTATACGCATTTGATTATAAATAAGAACATATTAACCTTGATGTTTGATGAATAAGATGATGAACAGCTCTTTGAAGATTTAGAGAGCACAAATGCAACAGTGAATTCTTTCTTGCGGAGGACGATTGATCGCGTAAAAGAAAAATATAAACAAAGAATTTGTTTATATAGAGATTTTAGAAAGATAAAATCTTGAGCGGGAAAAGATTTTCATCATGACACGGACACGTGTTTGCATTTGATTGGAAGTTTGAACGAGACGTGCAAACGTGTGTCAGGAAGAGAAAACGTGCCGGGGTTTATCCGTTGCAATGACGTCACAACTGTCCTTTCATATTCTTTTAGGATGTCTCTGAGGTTCTGAAAAACTCAGGGACTCTTTTATAAACATGAAGCACTGAATGAAAATATTCAGCGATGGTTTTAAGAATTTTCAAAATATCGCTGTTAAGGAAGAGATATTCAGCGATGCATTTTGTTTTGAAATCTTGCATTTTCATGCGATTGTCAGAGAGAGAAAACATACCTTGATATCAGCTTAACCAAGTTTTATTCAGAGAGAAGATGTTTGAATAGGTTATACGAGTTGATTTTATCCTATCGCTGATTAATGTGAACCACTGAAGATTTTATCCTTCAAAGTTCAGCATTCCAAGCTCGCTGATGAGAAAGTTGAATCTTGTCTCATCAAGAGGTTTGGTAAATAAATCAGCTAGCTGATAATCAGTTGGGATAAAATGAAGTTCTATATCACCATTCATCACATGATCTCTGATAAAATGATATCTGATTTCTATATGTTTGGTCTTTGAATGTAGTACTGGATTGTTTGCTATAGCGATGGCACTTGTGCTGTCGCAATAGATTGGAATTTTGGAGAGCTGAAGATCATAGTCTAGTAGCTGATTTCTCATCCACAAGACTCGAGAACAACAGCTTCCAGCAGCTACATATTCAGCTTCAGCTGTGGAAGTGGACACTGAATTTTGCTTTTTATTTGTCCAACTTACCAGCTTTCCACCCAGGAGCTTACATCCTCCTGTGGTGCTTTTCCTATCCATTTTGCAACCTGCAAAATCACTATATGAATAGGCGTTTAGATCGAATCCTGAATCTTTGGGATACCAAAGACCTAGGTTCGCTGTACCCTTAAGGTATCGAAAAATTCGCTTTACAGCTTTCATATGAGATAGCATAGGTTCAGCTTGATATCGTGCACACAAACATGTTGCATACATAATATCGGGACGGCTAGCTGTAAGATACAAGATAGAGCCGATCATCCCACGGTACAGCGTGACATTAACAGGTATTCCCTTTGAATCCTTGTCAAGTGTCAGCGGTGGTGCCATAGGGGTTTTCATAACTGAACTATGAGTTAAATCAAATTTCTTCAGCATATCTTTAACATACTTTCCCTGATTGATAAAAGTTCCTTTTTCGGTTTGCTTAATCTGAAGACCAAGGAAATATGTTAGTTCACCCATCATGCTCATTTTATACTCATCTTTCATTCTATCAGCGAAACGAGTACAAAGCTCAGGGTTAGTAGAACCAAATATAATGTCATCAACATATATTTGAACTAGAATGATATGACCTTTCACTTTTCTAAAAAATAGAGTTTTATCAATCTTACCTCGCTCAAATTTTTCAATATGGAGATAAGTAGAAAGAGTGTCATACCATGCACGAGGAGCTTGCTTCAAGCCATAAAGTGCCTTATCCAGTTTATAAACATAACCTGGACGCTTAGAATCTGAGAATCCTGGAGGTTGTTCCACATACACTTCTTCATTCAGCTTTCCATTTAGAAACGCTGACTTAACATCCATCTGATGTACTTTGAAGTTTTTGTGTACAACATATGCTAAGAATAGACGAATAGATTCAAGTCTTGCTACTGGAGCAAATGTTTCGTCATAATCTATACCTTCCTCTTGTCTGTATCCCTGAGCAACAAGACGAGCTTTGTTGCGGGTTACAGTACCATGTTCGTCCAACTTGTTTCGATAGACCCATTTAGTGCCTATTACTGTTTTATCAGTTGGTCTCCGAACAAGTTTCCAAACTTTGTTTCTTTCGAATTCAGTCAGCTCTTCTTGCATTGCGCTGACCCAGTTTGGATCTTTGAGGGCATCATCTATTTTCTTTGGTTCAGTTAGAGAAATAAAGTTAACAAATAAACAAATATTACCTGCACTTCGTCGAGTCTGAACACCAGCGTTTGGATCACCAAGAATTTGATCAATTGGGTGATTTACGATCCATCGCTGAGCCGGAGCATAAGTCGCTGACTCATCTTGAACTGGAGGAGCTGAAGATGAGGCTTCAGCTACTTCTGGAGTTTCAGTTATGAGAGGAACACTTGCATTTGTCATTTCATTTACTGATTGCTGAGAGATAGATGGGATGTCTGAGGCATTTGGTTCAGCGGTAGGTATAGTGTTTATAGGAACAGCTGAGACCCATGATGTTTCAGCTTCACTATTCTGCATGTTTGGAATGATAGGACTATCATCTTCTACTGGATGAGCATGAGGAGTGGGAATATCTTCTGAATCACCAAGATGAGAAAACATCCATTGATTCAGTTCTTCAGTATCAGCGGACGGTTTAGAGTTCGCTGAATGGGATTCGTCAAACGTGATGTGAATAGTTTCTTCTATAGTTTGTCTTCTACGATTGAAGACTCTGAAGGCTTTGGAAATTGAGGAGTATCCAAGAAAGATTCCATCATCAGCCTTAGGATCAAACTTTCCAAGAGCATCTCTGTTGTTCAGTATGAAACACTGACATCCAAAGATGTGAAGAAAGCTGATTGAAGGCTTTCTCCCATGAAAGAGTTCATAGGCTGTCTTTTTGAATCTTTTTACTATCAGCGACCTGTTTTGCATAAAACAAGCAGTGTTGAAAGCTTCTGCCCAAAACTGAGTAGGCAGGTGAGAATCGCTGAGCATTGAACGTGCAGCTTCAATAATTGTTCTATTTCTTCTTTCAGCGACTCCATTTTGTTGCGATGTTCTCACTGAAGAGAATTTGTGAGAAATACCCTTACTCTCAAGGAAGGAATCAAGAGAACTGTTTTTGAATTCAGTTCCATGATCACTCCTTATTGAGAGAACGGTCAGATTGTTCAGGGTTTCCATCTTCGGAACAAAGGTGATGAGTTCTTTAGGGGTGTCACTCTTAGAACGGAGAAACATTACCCAAGTGAAGCGAGAGAATTCATCAACTATGACCAGCGTATATTTCTTTCCTGCGATGGATTGTTTGTTAACAGGGCCAAACAAATCCATATGGAGTAGTTGTAGCGGAGATGACACTGAAGAAACTTGTTTTGATTTAAAGCTTGCTTTGGTCTGCTTCCCTTTTTCACACGCTGAACATAAAGACTCTTTGGCGTATGAATGCTGAGGTAGACCAGTGACTAACTCTTTTGAAGAAAGATTGTTCAGTGTCTTGAAATTTAGATGAGATAGCCTCTTATGCCATAGCCAGTTGACATCAGATGAGGCCTTTGAGAAGAAACAAGAGTTCTCAGTGGTTGTTGAGTCCATGTTTATTACATAAACATTTTCCAAACGATAACCGCTGAGAGCTATCTTCTCCTTTTTGTCAGCGACAAAGCAGGATTCCTTAGTAAAGATTACTTTGTTATCCATGTCGCAAAGCTGACTGATGCTTAGAAGATTATGGTTCAGCCCTTCAACATATGCGACTCTTCTGAAGGAGGTTGTACCATTTGAAAGTACACCATACCCTTGGGTATGTCCTTTTCCATTTCCACCGAAAGTCACAGAGGGGCCCTTCTCTTCCTTGTATTCAGCGAGCAGGCTTTTCTTTCCAGTCATGTGTCTAGAGCATCCGCTATCAAGACACCATATACCCTTCTTAACCTGCAATACAAAGGAAGATTAGTTTTTCTTGGGTACCCACTTAACCATGTATACACATTTGTCAGTGGAAGTAGTTGGAATGGAAGACTCAGCAGTCTTCGCAGCATTTGAAGATTCAGCTTTGTCTTTCTTCACTTTGGTTAATTTTTTAACCTCAGTGGTAGGATTCACCTTGACCTGATTTGCACCAGGGTTGGTCTTCTTTGCCTTGGGGGCAATCTTCACCTTAGCTATCTTTTCAGCTTTGGTGGCTGTGGGACACTTACTAGCAATATGATCGGTAAGTTCACAGTGATAACATTTCCTATAACTAAAAATAGTTCTAGGACCATTTGAATGCTGAGCTTTTAATTTCGAATTAGAAGTGCCAGCACCAAGTAAACTATTGGCTTTAGAAATGGGACGAACATTCAGTTCTTCAGATTTCTTACCCAGGACATCCACTCTGAGTCTAGGAGTAGATCGCTGAATAGATCCAGAGATCTCCTTCCTTGACCCAGAGGGATGAGTCACTGAATCTTTAGGAGCATTCAACTTTGGTACTAAGGTACCCTTCTGAGGATTCTGGTAAATAACAATTCCTTTACCTTTGTCTTTAGAGACAGAGGTAGGTTTTGAAAAAGCCATTTTCTCCTTACCTTTTGTGGAGGTAGGAGTTTCCTCAAGGATTGGTGTAATGGACGAGGAGCACTGAGAAGATGAAGTATCAGCGACTGAGGATACGAACGTTCCAAATTTAAGCATTGAGCGCTCAGTGGTTGGTTTTGGAGTATTATATTTGTAACCCAAACCACGTTTATCACTCAGGGGAATCTAAGACTTTATTATCTCAGTGATCTTTGTTGAAGAATTACACCATCCTTCAATAGTAGCTTTTTCATCTTTTAATGCAGTGATAGCTTCTGCTCGTTCGATTTTGACTAGCTGATTTAAATATACTTGATCTTTAAAATCTTCTTCAATTTTAGAAAGCTTTTCTATTTGAAGGTGGCAGTTTTTAAGCTTTTCAGCGAGATCAAGGTTTTGGTTTTCAACCACAGTTTTGCCGTTCATGGCTTCGTATAAACTTCTAGTCAAGAGATCGATCTTACGGAGACTATCAGCTTCATCAATATTTGCAATATTGGTAAATAAAGAAGGTGATACCTGAATAGCAGAGGTTGAAGTGGAGGGAATGTCTGAGCTTTCTTCCTCTTCTTCAATCTTGCCCATGAGACATAGATTTGCTTCATCATCTTCAGAGTCAGATGATGATGCTTCTTCATCAGAAGCAGCCCAATCATAGTCAGCCATCAGGCCTTTATTCTTCTTCTTAAAGCATTTTAGCTTAGCATATTTTTCTTTCAGCTTTGAATATTTGTCATCTTTATTCCTTGGAACAAAGGGTTTCTTTGTAAAAGCTGAGGGCCTAGAAACTCTCTTAGACCTGCACTCGTTAGCGAAATGTCCTGTCTTTTCGCAGTTATAACAAGTAGCAGTAGCCTTATCAACAAAAGCTGATGATCTAGGCTTGTCAGTTATGGAAAGAGGTTTGTTCTTTCTAAACATTTTCTTTTTGGCAAATCTCCTGAACTTCTTAGTTAGGAGAGCCAAAGATTCATTATTATCTGAATAATCAGAATCTGATGACCTTTCAGAGTTACTCTCTAACTTAGTGATAGTGACCGAGGGTCGCTGAGTAGAAGGTTCCTCTGAGATTAAAGCAACAGGGGTGCTTTTGGAATCTTTTACAAGATTCTTCTTAAGATGGCTCGATTGCTCATGATTCAGCAACGTGCCATATAAGGTTGAAAGGGTCATTGATTTTAGATCCTTTGACAGCTTGAGACACATAGCATAATTGTCCCAGCTTTCAGGTAAACATTCTAGAAACTTTGTCAGTACTTCAAAGTTAGAATATTCCTTACCAACAGTTTTCAGATCTATAATTAAACAATTAAAACGTTGGTGAACTTCAGAGAGAGATTCATTCTTACCAGAAATGAAGCTTTCGTATTGTCTTACCAGGTTGATCTTTCTTGAGTCTTGGACTTCAGACGTTCCTTCATACTGAACACATATTGTGTCCCACATGGCTTTTGATGTTTTCAGATTCATGACGGAATGGTAGACTTCGTCAGGAAGAGCCATGGATAGTATGGATCTGGCTTTTGTATCTATAGCCACTTTCTTCCTATCTTCGTCAGTCCATTGAAAGATTTCCTTAGGTACCAGCCTTTCTGGAATAGCAGGTCTATTCTCAGCGGCTGGAACAGCAGCATCAATTCTTACAGGGATGAATGGACCATTCTCGAGATAGTAAGGCATAGTAGGGTCTACACCTTCTAAGAAGAGTGTCATCCTATTTTTCCATAAGTTGAAGTTAACTTTGGAAAATCTAGGGGGTTTAGCAAGAGAACCATTGTCTATATAATTTGTTTTTGTGTTGGTGGCCATTTTCAGATAATAGCAAGGTAGAGAAATATCTTAGATTAGATCTTGTTTATGAGATTAAGCAAATCCGCTCTGATACCACTTGTTGGTCCCGAAGGCCTATACAAGTTTGTAGAAAGGGGGGGGGGGGGGTGAATACAAACACACAGATTTTACTTTTCTAAATTGTTTATTGATAAATCATTAACAATTTACAGCTTGTTGCGGAAACAAAATTAAGGATAAACCTAATTCTAAACAAGTTGGAACACTAAGGTTTCTTGCACTAAGAGAGATAAAGAAATTACTAATAATAACCTATCTTGAGATAAGAGATTGAACTTGTCCAGAGTTAGCAAGTTACTTCAAATGAAGTGTGTTCATCTCTTTATATACTGCATGCATTTAATGCAAGTCAGTATACACTTTACACGTGTCATCAGCTGGTTGGTTGCATGTCATTGACCTTGGTTGACAACCTTAGTAGCCGCATGGATGAACAGTGTAGTATCAGAGTGGTTGTACGATTTCAGACAGTCGGAGGTTCTTTTCTGACATTTCGTACGGAGTCGTGCAAGGGGGGTTAAGACAAAAGTACTTTGTACGGAGGACTTCATGATCAGCTTTCATTGATTCAGAGCATTATCATTTTCTATTCAGCGAATGATAAAGTTTAGCGATAGCTGAAGTCTTGTACTTGATACTTCACGTTGAGTGGACAAATCTGAGTCTTCGTTGATCCGCATCAGTTCATTAGGAGACTTGTCGCTGGTTCTTGAGCTTGATCTTCGACTTCAGCGTAGAACCTTTGTTGACGTGAAACTTGTCTTCAGGGATCATAAGTAAACAACTAACTTATCAGCGATCATCATAATGACTGAACAGACTCAGAGCATTAATGGTGAACAGTGTTCGCTGAATGTTTAATTTAAAGAGCGAGAGTTCCTATCAGCGGTACTGTAAGATCTTAGTACTTATCAGCGATAGTGAAACTCTGATACATATTGTTTACTTACAATTTTCACTAAGTATATAAGAGAGGGTCATTATCAAATCACTGAGGGTTTGGATCAACAGATATCATCCTCCATATTGTTGAGAAATCTTCTCCATCTTTAGGTTATTTAGTGATTCTCATCTTCAAGAAAACTCAAGTGTCCAAGAGACTTCATATCCACCATCTAGAGTTTTGGGTTTCTCTAGAAGTCCTTTAAGGTGATTTCTTCTTGTGCTCTAAGTGTATTACTTGCTAATCATGTTAAATTTACATATTTCTTATATAAATAACACATGCAACCAAAATGGGGTTTTTAAGAATCAAGAGTTATTATGGATATAGCGGATGGTAAGGATGTATGGTATGAACATCTCTTGACTTTCAAGCATTGATGTCTTAACTCTACATATACTATCATCCAAAGCTAGTTTTGATCAATTTAGGTCAAAATTAGAGTTTTGGGAACAAATATGAATTTTAAGAAAATGAGATAAATATGATGAGGAATGATATGCTCTAAAAGATGGAAAAAGTGAGTAGCTTATACTCAAATTCATACTTGATGCGTAAGATACAATATTATTGAATTGTTCTAATCATTTATCATGAAGTGTACCTTGATGTTAATAAGCTCTTATTTCCATAAAAGGGGATTTAGAAGCTTAAGGGTAAGACAAAGGTTATGTAACGACTCACTTTACTTGGATTTACATTTTATACAGTAGTTATCAATTGGGTATGTCTAAACTCAAAATGTTGGGGTTTAGAGCTTAATAGCTTAACATATGGCTTAATGATGAAAGAGGCTTATTATGCAAATCATATACGTGCTCCTTGCTAAAAGATAATATTTGTATTATTACTTAATTGTGTGTAGATAAGTTGAGGTCTACATGGCTATAGTGAATTGCATATTTAATATGATGGTTGGACCGTCTTTTGTGGGAAGTAATGTAGGGAGTCTTGTATGGCTTGGAATAGGTATTTGTCGGTATTCACAAATTGGAGGAGCCGCTAAGTAGACACTAGGAAAACATAGTCTTGGGCACACCTTGGAGGTTTGTGTAGAGACCCACGCCTTTGGGATTATACCTTGGAGGTAGTCTAATGTGCCGGGCCTTGGGACGTTGCCTTGGAGGTAGGCGTCAAGGTATCTTTTCAATTACAGTGTAACTTGGGTTGGTGTTTTGGGCCTTCCCCATAGAGTTCAATTTGTGAAGGACCGACTTGATATTCCTTATATGAATTTATTGTATGCTTTATTATATGTTCAACTCACTAAGTGTTTAAGCCTAACACTTGCTGTCGTTTAATGTATATCACAGGTTCTAGCGGCGTCGTCCTTAAGAAAGCTTAGTTGGGGACTTGTGAGCGTGGGAATACTTTTGGGATGGAAAAGATAGAAGAACAGACCTGGACTTATAATGACACCTTTTGTAATCTTATTTCTTTAGTAGAAAATAGATTAGTTGGTTGTCATTTAGTTTCTTTTTATGCACATCTTTTGTGTACGAGTTTATGTATATTCCCCTTTTTGTCAGCTCATGCAATAGCATCGTATATCACACTTCTATTTTATGGAAGTTTTTGTTAACCCTATTTTGGGGTGTTACATTACCCAAACAGTTGTCGTGAGATTCTTCGAGACAATGCGAAGTTCGTTAGTTGTTGAATGCTTCCGGAATCAATGTATGTGTGACTGAGGCTTTTAGTTTGGTTTATATAGGCTTTGGTATCATAAATGCAAAAACGGTCCTTGTCATTTAATTGTCGAGAGTTGGTTATTCATGGTCACAAGGAATCTTACGACGGTCGTAAGATTTCACCGAGGATCTTGGTCGTAGGTCGTGAGTACTTTACAACCAATGTCATCTGTGACGACTATGGTCATGGTCGTGCATAGTTTACGGGACCTTATCTTAATACAAGACTTGTCGTGCATTAAGTGTCATTTTAATTCTAGCAATGGTCGTGAAACGTGATTTCTTACCCAAACAACATGTGATTTTGGTGACGTTGAAAACCCCGTCGAGGGTAAAAATCGTGGATGACAATAGAAGTCGTCAATGCACTATGGACGACAATTAGGGACGTCATCCCTATTAACAGTGAATACAATTATACATCATGGATAAACACGTCGGTCATTGATAATAATTGATGTTGTAGGGACGGATCGTGGATAATAGCTGTTGTCTCTAGTTCTGGACGAGAGTAAAGTTGTTGTCGCTAGTTCCAGCATGAGTAAAGTCGCTGTCGCCAGTTCTGGATGTGGGTAAAGCTATTGTCACTAGTTCTGGGCCTGAGTAAAGTTCTTGTCGCTAGTTCTGGACGTGGGTAAATCTGTTGTCGCTAGTTTCGGGTCTTAGTAAATCTATTGCAGGACATGATGACGTTGTCGTAGGACATGATGACACTTTCGCAGGTCAAGGAAAATAAAGTTGTTCTGGATGTAGAGAACTCTTTTGAGAGCACTTATGAGGCAATGGTCCTCCTTTTCAATTTCTTGGTCTCTTTATTTATACATGAGCATTTGTAAATGTCATTTTATATCATAATGATTGTAACGGTCGTGTCTTGATGATAGAAATAAATGTTGGTCATCATTTATGTTTGATGTATTAATGAGATGAATCTTTTTTCGAAGTATATAATATTCATATACGGCAAATGCAACAAATAAACTCACACACTCTCTTCATTTTTGGTGAGGTTTGAACCCTTGACCTCCAAGGAGGAAAGAGGCTTAGATACCGCTCGGACAAAGGCCCTTTGGAAATGAGATGAATATCGGTTATAACTCTTCAGTTATAAATGGGACCTCCAATAAATAAAGAATGTAACGGTCTCGATAATGAGGATTAAAAAAGGCAGTTACCTTCTTGTGTTGTCTTTGTTAATCAATACCAATGGTTGAGTCTTTAGGACAAGAGACGTGATATATGCAACGTGTATACTGGTGACAGCTAACATGCGACATGAGACTGACGACATGAGACTAACGACACGAGACTGGCGACGTGTAACTGGTGAGATGTAACTGGCGACAGGAAAATGACGACAGGTAACTGGCGACAAGAAGGTGACGACATGAAACTGGCGACAGAAAAGTGATGACAGGAAACTCGTAACAGGCAACTGGCGACTGGTGACAGGAAACTGGGTACATGAGACTTACTGTTAGGTCTTATTATTTCGTGGAATTAGAAGTTCAGGGACTAATGTTGTCATATCTTGTAAATACCCTTTGGGTATAAATAGTTTGTGTTTAACCTAGTTTTAGGTTAATGATCATTATTAGTTTGCTAAACCTTTGTACGGCTATACAGTCTGCCATTGTATTTCTTTCTTCTAATCGATTAATACAAGTGAGATTTATGGCTAACTATTGTTGATTGTGTTGATTGATTATGTATCTGGGATCCACAATTGGTATCAGAGCAGAAGGACGTAGATTCAAAGGTATTTTTTTGTTTTTCTTGATCATTCATCGTAGACACTGTGTTCATCTCAAGAATCTGATAGTTTCGATTTTGGTGTTTAAACCCAAAATTGAGGCTTGATTATTTCTTCCCATAAGTTGTCTAAGATATCTCTGAGGTTTCGAATCGTTTTGGTTGAGTAAAAATCCCTAATTTTTAAAATTCTTGATCTGTTTGGTTTTTGCTCCCTGTTCTTGAAAATTATCAATTTTTCTTGTCAAAAGTGCTATTGGACTCGTTTTAGTAGTGTTTTCGTGTGTTTTTGGGCTAGTTTTTGCGTTCGTACTAAGTTCTTGCAGATTAATTCTCAGCAAGAGTGCAGAAAGTCATCGAACCGGGTAAGTTTTTCTTGTTTCTGAATTGGTTTCGAAGTCCCGGTACTGATATCTCCCGGTAGTAATAACTCCCGGTGCTGATATCTCCCGGTAGTAATAACTCCCGGTGCTGATATCTCCCGGTAGTAATAACTACCAGTACTGATATCTACCGGTACTTCAACTCCCGGTATTGTCATCTACCGGTACTTCAACTCCCGACACTGTCAACTCCCGGTACTAGCATCTCCCGGTACTTCTCTGTTTCAGCCAGTAGAATTCTTTAGGCTACACTCTGTTAGGATTTGCGTTAGTATTTGCGTTAGGTATCTCAAGATCCTTTGAATCACATCACGTCCTACGATCACCACTGCAATCTCAATGGCTTCAAAAGACGCACTCGCTATCGGATCTGAGTTCAAGCCTCCTGTTCTATATCGCGGGGATATAATGTCTGGAAAGACAGATTTATGTGCTTCATTCAAACCAAACCACTTTGAGGAGATTCTTCGCTCGCTCAAGGAGGGCCCCACTGTTCAACCATTAATGGATGTTCCTGCTATTGAAGGTGAACCTCCTGCCCACAAAGTGCCCAAACCGTATGACAAACTGTCGGTTGAAGAGAAACGTAGAGCTGATGGTGACACGTTGGCGAAAACTTATCAGGTTTACAGTCTTCCCAACAACATCTATTGTAGCATAGACAGCTACAAGGAGACGGCCAAAGGAATGTGGGATCAGCTAGATAAGATAATGCAAGGCAGTCGAGAGGGAAATCAGATGAAGATCACGAATTGCTTCACTAGGTATGAATCCTTCAAAGCTAAAAGAGGCGAATCACTAACTGAGACATATGAACGCTTCTGTACTCTTCTAAATGATTTGCACAAGAACAATATCTTCAAGTCAAATCTAGAATGCAACATCAAGTTTCTAAAAAATCTTCAACCTGAATGGAAGGGCTTTGTTCTTCATGTCCGCCACAACCGTTCTCTAGAGACTGTTCCGCTGCACGAGATATATGAGATGTTACTTCAAGATGAAGATGGAGTTACTGAGTTGATGGGAGATAGCAAGTCTAAAGAGAAGATACATGAAGATCCTCTTGCCTTAATGTCTCACAAGAAGGAAAAACAGTCTTCACGCAGCTCTCATCGAGAAGAAGCTCCGAGTGAATCCGAACATGAAGATGATGCACCAGAAAGTGATTCTGATCCTGAGCTGGATAGCATCAAGAAAGCTGTCGCCTTGTTAACCCGGGAGTACGCACGGAAAACGTTCTTCAAGAAGCCAACAAATAACAACCAACGATACTCCACTAACTCTAAGCGTCAGGATTACAAGGACAAGCACGATGAGAAATGCAAGAAGGATGATGGACGAACGAGAAATGACGATGGGAAGCAAACTGAAGGAAAGTCTGATGATCGAGATGATGATGAACCAGTGAAATGCTACAACTGCGGGAGGCGAGGTCATTTCGCCAAAGATTGCCGAAAGCCTGTAGTCCGTAATGCTGAGTACTACAAGTACAAAATGCTTCTCGCAAGGCAGAAAGAGGCAGGTCAAGCATTGATGGCGGAAGACGATCACTGGCTGCTCAAGACTGATGATGAGAATGAAGATGAGGAAGCTCATATGTGTTACACTGGTCTGAATCCGGAAGATACTGATTCCGAAGATGATTCTTCTGACAAACAGAAAGACAAACACGAGTGCCAGGTATGTGGTTCTTCCAATGCTAGCTTGTTAAATCAAATGCATGAAATGGTGCGCACTTTAGATTCGTTTAAAAATAAGGTTAAGACCAAAGACGCCCACATCTCTACGCTAGAAGTCGAGGTTAAGTTAAAGTATGATACCATAGGCAGACTAGCGATTGAAAAGGCTGAGGACAAATGTGTCATAGACAATTATCAAACTGAGTGCTCGGCCTATTCAGAAAGAGCTAAACTTCTCGAGACCCAAATATCTGAATATACTCAAAAGTTAGAGAAGTCTCAAGAGGAATTTTCTAAAAGCATTTTAGTTCAAGATAATGTTTTAAAAGAAAATGAAAAATTGACCGTCGGCAGCCACACCGTCGGCAGCCATGGCTGCGGCGGTGGTGGGGTGGTTTTGCGGCTGAAACGACGAAGGAAAAGAAAATGGAGAGATGATTCTTACCTTGCGACGACGACGACACAGAAGCAACCACGCGGAAAAATCTATCACCGGCTGCTCCTTCACCTTCTCGCTACACTCTCTCTCTCTCTCTCTCTCTCTCGCTATTCCTCTCTCTCTCTACGGCAGACGGTAACGCCGGCGGCGGCGGCGTTTTCCGACAGCGGCGCAGGAAGACCGACAAAGGTGGGGGGGAGTCTTGGTCGAGAGAAATCGTGAGGGAGGGAGGCCTTAGGGTTTCTCTTCTCTTACTCTTTTCCATTGCCTACTCCTCACGAAACCGAAACAATAAGGCACGACATGGGGGCTCGGTTTGGATGCATGGGTCGACCCCATGGCAAGTTTTGGCCCTTTAACATAATTGGTCCCTGAACAATTCACAAACGCTCACTAAACCCCCCTACTAGAAATTAACCCTTAGGGTCAACGGTGCTAACTCTCGATAACTAACAAAAATATAAACCCGAAAGGAAAACAATGAAAAATTTATAATTTAAGCTACGAGAAAGATTTAAAGGGAGAATATTTATACGTACCGGAACACGGGCTTTACATCAACTCCTGTTGATAAGGCTACTGCTACTTGTTTCAACAGCGAAAAGATAGGACATTTTGCAAATGAGTGTAGGTTAAAGAAAGCAATGAGAAATTCAGCGTTCCCAAAGAAATCCTCTAACCTCAGGTCTTGAGAGGATAAATATGCCAAACTGAAGGAACGTTATGCGAAGCTGAAAAGCTTTAAGAAGAAAGGGAAATACCTGATGGCTGACTACGATTTGGCTGATTCTGAAGAAGAATCATCATCATCTGACTCTGAAGATGATGAAGTAGCAAATCTCTGTCTCATGACCAAGATTGAAGAAGAGGAAGACAAGTCTGACATTCCCTCTACTTCAGCTTCTACTTCGGCCTCTACCTCTAAGGTATCAACCTCTTTCTTTACCAATATCTCAAATATTGACGAAGCTGGTAGCCTTCGTAAAATCGATCTACTGACTATGAGCTTAGACGATGCCATGAATGGCAAAATGATTGTTGAAAATCAAAACCTTGATCTTGCTGAACAACTTAGAAAATGTCATCTTCAAATAGAAAAGCTTTCTAATATTGAAGAAAATTTCAAAGATCAAGTTCATTTAAATCAGCTAGTCAAGATTGAACGAGCTGAGGCTATCGCTGCATTAAAAGCTGAGAAAGCTACTATTGAAGGATGGTGTAATTCTTCAACAAAGGTCACTGAGAAATTAAAGTCTCAGATTCCTCTGAGTGACAAACGTGGTTTGGGTTACACTTATAAAACTCTAACACCAACCACTGATCGTTCCATGCTCTTATTTGGAACTTTCGTATCCTCAGTCGCTGATACTTCATCTTCTCAGTGTTCCTCGTCCAGACCTCCTATCCCTGAGGAAATACCTACCCTAGTCTTAGACAAAGGTAAAGGTATTGTTGTTGAAAAACCTTCCTCAGTCTCTAAAGACAAAGGAAAATAACTTGCTATTTATCAAAAACCTCAGAAGGGTATCTTAATACCTACGCTGAATGCTTCTAAAGCTTTAGTGATTCATTCCTCTGGATCAAGGAATCAGATCGCTGGATCTACACAGCGTGGATCTATTCAGCGATCTACTCATAGAATCAGAGTGGATCTCACTTGTAAGAAATCTGAAGAACTGAAAGTTCCTCCTATTTCCACTGCCAGAGGTATACTTGATGCTGGTCCGTCCAATCTTAGAAAATCCACTCAACATTCAAAAGTTCCTAAAACTACTTTTAGTTATAGGAAATGTTATCACTGTGGACTTAATAATCATATTGCTAGTAAGTGCCCCATAGACACCAAAGCTGAAAAGATAGCTAAGGTGAAGATTGCCTCCAAGGCAAAGAAGACCACTGCGGTTACGCAATTAACTAAAGTGAAGAATGACAAAGCTGAAACTTCAAATGCTGCGAAGACTGCTGAACCTTCCATTCCAACCACTTCCACTGACAAACGCGTACACATGGTTAAGTGGGTACCCAAGAAAAACTAATCTTCCTTTGTGATGCAGGTTAAGAAGGGTATCTAGTATCTCGATATCGGATGCTCTAGACACATGACTGGAAAGAAGAACCTGCTTGCTGAATACTAGGAAGAGAACATACCCGAGGGTTTGGTGTACTCTCAAATGGTACAACAACCTTTCGAAGAGTCGCATATGTTGAAGGGCTGAATCATAATCTTTTAAGCATCAGTCAGCTTTGCGACATGGATAACAAAGTGATCTTCACTAAGGAATCCTGCTTTGTCACTGACAAAAAGTAGAAGATAGCTCTCAGCGGTTATCGTTTGGAAAATGTTTATGTAATAAACATGGACTCAACTTCCACTGAGAACTCATGTTTCTTCTCAAAAGCCTCATCTGATGTCAACTGGCTATGGCATAAGAGGATCTCTCATCTCAACTTCAAGACACTGAATAATCTTTCCTCTAAAGAGTTAGTCACTGGTCTACCTCAACACTCATACGCCAAAGAGTCCTTATGTTCAGCGTGTGAGAAAGGGAAGAAGACCAAAGCAAGCTTCAAGTCTAAGCAAGTTTCCTCAGTGTCATCTCCTCTGCAACTACTCCATATTGATTTGTTTGGCCCTGTTAACAAACAATCCATCGCTGGAAAGAAATATACATTGGTCATAGTTGATGAATTCTCTCGCTTCACATGGGTGATGTTTCTCCGTAACAAGAGTGACACCACTGAAGAACTCATCACATTTGTCAGGAACATGGAAACCTTGAACAACTTGACCGTTCACTCAATAAGGAGTGATCACGGAACTGAATTCAAAAATAGTTCTCTTGATTCCTTCTTTGAGAGCAAGGGTATTTCTCACAACTTTTCTTCAGTGAGAACACCGCAACAAAATGGAGTCGCTGAAAGAAGAAACCGAACGATCATCGAAGTTGCACGATCAATGCTCAGCGATTCTCACCTGCCTACTCAGCTTTGGGCAGAAGCTGTCAACACTGCTTGTTTTACCCAAAACAGGTCGCTGATAGTTAAAAGATTTAAGAAGACAGCTTATGAACTGTTCCATGGGAGAAAGCCTTTAATTAGCTTTTTTCACATCTTCGGTTGTCAGTGTTTCATACTGAACAACAGAGATGCCCTTGGAAAGTTTGATCCTAAGGCTGATGATGGAATCTTTCTTGGATACTCTTCAGTATCCAAAGCCTTCAGAGTCTTCAACCGTAGAAGACAATCTGTTGAAGAAACTATTCACGTCACGTTTGACGAATCCCGTTCAGCGAACTCAAAACCATCTGCTGATACGGAAGAACTGAATCAATGGATGTTTTCTCATCTTGGTGATTCAGAAGATGTTCCCACTCGTCTTTCTCATACTCATACAGTTGAAGATAATGATCCTATCATTATGCAGACGAGTGAAGCTGAAATGTCATGGGTATCAGCTATTCCTCTTAATACAGTACATGTTGAACCATGCACTTCTTCAGAATTCCCATCTACTTCTCAGCAATCAGTGAACGAAATGCCAACTGCACCTTTTCCTGTCCTAGCTGATCATCCAGAAGTTGCTGAAGCTTCATCTTCAGCTGCTCCAGTTCAAAATGAATCAGCTTATGCTCTGGCTCAGCGATGGACGGTTAATCACCCAATCAATCAGATTCTTGGTGATCCCAACGCTGGTGTTCAGACACGACGAGGTTCAGGTAACATTTGTTTATTTGTTAACTTTATTTCTCTGATTGAACCAAAGAAAGTTGATGATGCCCTCAAAGATCCAAACTGGGTCAGCGCCATGCAAGAAGAGCTGACTGAATTCAAAAGAAACAACATTTAGCAACTTGTTCGAAGACCAACTAACAAGTCAATGATTGGCACTAAATGGGTCTATCGCAACAAGTTGGACGAACATGGAACTGTAACCCGCAACAAAGCTAGACTTGTTGCTCAGGGATACAGACAAGAGGAAGGCATAGATTATGACGAAACCTTTGCTCCAGTAGCAAGACTAGAAGTCATTCATCTTTTCTTAGCATATGCTGTACACAGAGACTTCAAGGTATATCAAATGGATGTCAAATCAGTGTTTCTCAATGGAAAGCTGAACGAAGAAGTCTACGTGGAACAACCACCGGGATTCTCAGATCCTAAGCATCCAGGCTATGTTTATAAACTGGATAAGGCACTTTATGGGCTGAAGCAAGCTCCTCGTGCATGGTATGACACTCTTTCCTCTTATCTCCTAGACGAAGAATTTGAGCGAGGTAAAATTAATAAAACATTGTTTTTCAAAAAGGTTGAAGGTCATATCATCTTGGTTCAGATATATGTCGATGATATTATATTTGGTTCCACTAACCCTGATCTTTGTACTCGTTTCTCTGAAAGGATGCAAGCTGAGTACAAAATGAGCATGATGGGTGAGCTAACATACTTCCTTGGTTTGAAGATAAAACAAAGCGATAAATGAACTTTTTTTAATCAGGGAAAGTATGTTAAAGATATGCTGAAGAAATATGATTTAACTCAGAGTTCAGCTATGAAAACTCCTATGGCACCCCGCTAACATTTGACAAGGATTCAAAAGGAATACCTATTAATGTCACGCTGTACCGTGGGATGATCGGATCTCTTCTGTATCTTACAGCGAGCCGACCCGATATCATGTATGCAACTTGTTTGTGTGCAAGGTATCAAGCTGAACCTATGGTATCTCATATGGTCACTGTAAAGCGAATCTTTCGTTACCTTAAGTGTACAGCGAACCTCGGTCTTTGGTATCCCAAAGACTCAGGGTTCGATTTAACCGCCTATTCAGATAGTGATTTTGCAGGTTGCAAAATGGATAGGAAAAGCACCACAGGAGGTTGTCAGCTCCTGGGTGGAAAGCTGGTGAGTTGGACATGTAAAAAGCAAACTCCAGTGTCCACCTCAACTACGGAAGCTGAGTATATAGCCGCTGGAAGCTGTTGTTCTCAAGTCTTATGGATGAGAAATCATCTATTGGACTATGACCTTCAGCTCTCCAAAATTCCAATCTATTGTGACAGCAAAAGTGCCATCGCTATAGCCAACAATCCAGTGCTACACTAAAAGACAAAACATATCGAAATCAGGTATCATTTTATCAGAGACCACGTGATGAATGGTGATATAGAACTTCATTTTATCCCCACTGATTTTTAGTTAACTGATCTTTTTACCAAACCTCTTGATGAGACAAGATTCAACTTTCTCATCAGCGAGCTTGGAATGCTGAACTTTGAAGATTAATATCTTCAGCGATTCGCATTTGATCAGTTAAACTTGTTGATAAACCTCAACGTTAAATTTGTAAAATGACAAGTGATTCAGTGATAAATATGAACTTGTATAGCCTATCTTATCATCAACTCTCTGAAAAATATGATTCGCTGATACCTAGGTATGTCATTCTCTCTCTGACACTCGCATGTAAATGCACGATTTCAAAACAACTTTTGTCGCTGAAACTCTTTTCCTATTCAGTGATACTTTTGAAATTTCTTAAAACCTCACTGATATTTCTATATTCAGTGCTTCATGTTTTTCAAAACATCCCTGAGCTTTCCAAAACCTCAGAGACATTTTAAAATGTGAAAGGACGTTTCTGACGTCATCCTTACAGGATAAACCCCTGGCACGTTCTTCTGACACACGTTGGCACGTTCGTTCTCTCGTCCAATCAAATGCTAACACGTGTCCGTGTCATGATGAAAAACTTTCCTACTCATAGTTTTTCTCTCTCCTCTCTCACTATAAATACTCCTCGAGTATTTGTTTTTTCTCTCACGCGAAACAAATCATTCACAAATTTTCGAAGATTTACTGTTGCATTTGAACTTTTTCCAGAATCTGCTCATCTTCTTCAAATGCATTCAAGGTTAATACTCATATTATTCTTGTTTATACGTGTTTACGATCTAATCTTTGTTTTAAATAGACCAAACAAAAGAAACCTTTTAAAATAAAATCATCTTCTTTCATGATTTTGTGAACACAACCTTCATGGTTGTTCTTCAAGTTTACATTTCTTATTTTAAACTTGTTCTTCATATGTTTTTCCAGAATCTCTCTTAAAACTGCTATTCATATATGCTTCATTAAGTCATTCTTTGCTTCATAAAATGGTTAAGATGCTTAATGAAATGGACAAAATACTGAATGAAATTGACAAAACATAAACTCATATTTTATTGTTCATATTATTCGTATGTGTTTATAGCAGAGACGGCTAGCGCTGATGTTTCACAGGTTGTTACTGAAATTCCAAAGGCACATCAAGTTTCGTTTACCCTGGAAAAGATCACCTTTCAGAGTAACAATCCTTATGCCTTGCTGGAATTCCCCGAAAAGAAACGGGTCAATCATCTGGATGACGCCATAAATTTCCTCAAACACTGCTCTATCTCCTCAGCCCTAACCCTAAATCCTTTAGCTGATAAACACCTCCTAAGTCAGTTCTGCTATTCTACTAGAACGGCTCAGTTCACCTCTTCTAAAAATCCCAAAAAGACCATCAGTGCCATCATGTTTGACACTGATCATGGAACTTCAAAGATCACACTTGGTAATCTTAGACAAGCGCTGGACCTTCCCAAAGGCTCCAAAGAAAAACCTTTCGTTCCCCTCCCTGACCCCAAAAAGAACTCAGCTGATAAGGAAGCCCTGATAGCTTTCTTTGATGCCATGAAATATGCATGGGACTTGGGAAGAGATGGTCGCCCAGACAAAAAGATGACCATTATGAAGAAATCCAAAATTCCCAGCGAGATGAACTTTATCTTCGCTCATTTGATCAGCTGCCTCACTGCCAAATCTGAATCTTCTGATCAGGCCTCTCAACCTCAACAAGCTATGGGGTACTCCTTGCTGAAGGGACTCCATATGGATTGGGCTAAGATCATTTTTTTAACACATGTTGCTAGGAGTCACTGCGGACCCTCATCCAACATGGGTCCCATATCCAAGGTTCATCAGTGCTTGGCTAGCACAAGGATTGGGAGATCTCTATCCAAGAGTCGAAGACCTGAAACTATCTCAAATAGGCTTGAAGGTTCTTGATTTCAAGCCGTTGGAAAACGAGGTACGTCTTTCTTCTCTCTTATCTCTTCTCAGACCTCCTTCTTCTACTTTTGTGGCTACTTCAGCGACAATACCCCTCGCTGATACCCATGCCACAACCACTACTCCTCGAAAAAGGAAACACTCTACTGCCTATCTTGATTCCAAAAGGATCAAGAAAACCAAGGAGCAACCCTCCCAACAATCTCTTGCCGAGGATTCCCCAACTCAGGTTACATACGAGTCGCTGGATGATTTCGTGGTACGCTCTGCCACAGCTGCTAAAGCCATCCCTCTAATACCAACCTCAGCGTCTCTACACGCTGAAGTTACAAACTTGGAATCTACCCCACCTCCCTTAGTCTCTCAAAGGACTGAAGCAGTGATTCTCAGTGGATCCAACACTGAATCCTTAGCCCAACCAAAATTCTCGGCCTTTGCTTCTCTCTCTAATCCCTTGGACTCAGCTCCACCATTCCCCAAAACCACTGAAACGATAGTCATTCCTCCATAAGCTAAAGCTGCTTCATAGGGAATGATGGGATCAAGACCTACAGGATTTTCCATGCTTCAAAGAAGTCTTGCTGGTGATATGGAACACTTCTCCGGGCACAACAATTTTGATGACTTCAGCATCCCTCCTGCAGGTATCCACAAACCCCTAAACACTGTGACTAAACCTGATACTTCTGAGCTTTCCTTTGTTCACAAGTCCTTATCTGTTATAGGCCTTACTTTGGGTGACATCAACGCCTCTCTCAAAAGCTTGGAGACAACGATCATAGGTCTCTCCACTACACTTTCTGGAAACTCTTCAGCTGTAACAAACGTTGAGGAGGCAATCAAGTCGCTGACAAAAGTGGTGGAAGCAAAAGCCTCCAAAGCTGATCTGGAGAAAGTTGATGGAGCATTTGGAGATTTTCCAAAAGTCCAAGCTGATGTCTACACGGACTACAACTCCCTCAACACCAAAGTTAATACCATATCTAGCGACATCACATCGCTGAAGACAACGGTTGAATCTATGCAGGGTGACATGATAACCGTCAAGACTGACCTTGATTCTGTGAAGAAGTTGATGCAGGATATTCTCAAACGTCTACCTGAAACTGCCCCTGCACCTTCACCATTCTCCAAGGCTGATCGAGATGAACTCGTCAAGATCCCCTCCTCTATAACTGGTCTGGAAACCAGATTAGGGGAGATTCAACTCTGTGTTGGTATCACTGGCCCAGAAGACAGGGGACGAACACCACCTGCTGAAACCAAACCTGCTGATTATTCACACTCCTCCCCCTCGCTTCATGAGGAAGGGGGGGAGAAGATCTCACAAGACCTTCCCCATGATGAATCTATCGAGGGGAAGAAGACCGAAGAAACTGTTGCTGAACATCAGGCAACCACAACTGCTGGACCTCAGGGAGTTGATAACCCTGAGGGAACCGAGAAGCTCACCTCTTTATTTGAGGTGGAGCAACTCGAAGAAGCCGCTGAAGAGTCCGAATCCGAAGCTGAAGATGATGAAGCCGTCGACATCTCTGACGATGAACCATCATCAGATGATAATGATGATGATGATTTTGATGAAGATGAAGATGCGTTCTTTGTCACTCCAAGGACTAAAGCACTTACGGGAATAGTAATCAAAGAACCAACAGGGGAGCGAACAACGACTTCTGCGTCTGAGCCAAAAGGCAAATGCAAAGGTGTCTCTGAAGATGACAATCTGATGATCTTGCTTCAAAAGCCAGCTCGTCAGGTATATAACTTTCCCTACTCTGCATCCCTCCTCTATCTATACACTTATCAGCTCTACTCTCTCCAAAAGCCTATACACAACCTACTTCTTCTCTCTCTGTTCTACCCAAGGTTCTTACTTGAAAGACCGCTGTGTTTCAGCTAGTCTTCTCCCCTGCTTGAGGATACTGAAGAACATCCAGCTGCTGATAAAGCTGAGGAAATAATCCCAGTCTTGGATTTAATAACCGAGACTGATGAAGCTGAAGAACAGACTCTCTCTCATACAAACAGACCTTCATTGACTCCTCAAAAGTCAAGTGAAGAGGAACAAAAGAGAAAAGAAGAGATGATAAAGAAACTGGAGGATCAACGTATCATCTTGCCCCGAGCTAAAATTCCTGCTCCAAAATTCAAAATTTCAAAGCAAGAATACGATGATCACTTCAGGGATGAACGTCAACTCGTTGAAAAGAAGAAAACTGAAGAAAAAGACAAAGCTCTTGCCATTCAGCTTGCTCGACAATCAGTCCAAGACCCGAAGCTAAAACGGGTTCCCATTCAAGTCCAACGTGAGCTCTGGGAAGAAGCTCATAAGATTGTGGAGAAGAAGACTGAAGTCTCTCAACGCACCCTCGAATGGAGCAAAGAGAGAATACACTTCAGATATCGTCTAACGAAGAACAACAAGGTATTTATCACTGGAAAAACAACAATCGAAGTACCTCTTGTTGATGTTCAAGTATTCAGAGAAAATGGCCAAACTGAGAAATTCGGTTCTGAAGCTATTGCTAGATATGGTCTCTCTGAATGGCTGGAAATGAGGTTAGCTATCCAAACGTCTCAATCTAAGTACAAGGATTACTTCGAAAAGCTGATAAATCGACAGATTGATCTTGTATCTTCTTGCGTGGATATACCTCCTCCTCCTCCTCCTCTCGAAAGACAGAAAAGAAGGGCCTCTACAAAGAAAAAGTCAAAATACGCAGACTCATGTCCTCCTCTTCGAAACAAAACAGGTATTGGATTTTCTCGTGATGAAGTTCTTGGTCCTGAACCTGACCTCTCAGCACTTGACACATCCATTCCTCCTTGTGAGACTTTCATCCCTGGGAAAGTCATAAGCAAACCCTATGGGATATTCTTCATTGACTATGGTGGACGACAACGTTTTCAACGTATATCTGAGCTTCCCATCACTCCCATCGAACAGCTGAAATATCTCATCTACTGGTGTGATTTCAGACAAGACATTCAGGCACGACACCTTAAACCCTTGATCTTCGAAGAAGCACTGAACAAAAGAAAACAAGGAGTAACGGTCCCTGACTGAATGATCCCCACTGACTCGACCCTTGATGAACGTCTCATCAAGGAAGAACCTCTATAAGCTGATAGGATCGCCTCTTTCATCTATTTTATCAGTTATCCTTTTGTACTTGTAATTTATTTCGCTTGTACTTATAATCCTTCCACTTCCCTTGTAATCTGATACGAAGTTTAAAGAAAGATTTCAGCGAAAGTACTTTACTCCATTCAGTACAGAAAAGATCCCAGAAAACAGTAAAGGGGAGAAATATTTTATGTGTTCTTTTTATCCTTATGTTTTCATAAATAGCAATCTTCTCTGTTGCTATGTCATAATCAAATAGGGGGAGATTGTTGATCCAAACCCTCAGTAATTTGATAATAACCCCTCTCTATTCTACTTAATGAAAATCGTAGGTAAATAATGTATAAGAGTTTCACTATCGCTGATAAGTACCAAGACTCAATTCGGTATCGCTGATAGGAACTCTCGCTCTTTAGAATAGACATTCAGCGAACCATGTTCATCCACCAAGCTCTGAGCCTGTTCAATCTTGTGGATGATCGCTGATAATCTTATGTTGCTCAGCGAAACTGTTCACCATCCTTTATGTTCTCTGGAACATTAGCTCTGAGCCTGTTTAGACCTATTTGGTGATCGCTGACAATCATAGTTGTTTACTTATGATCCCTGAAGACAAGTTTCACGTCAACATAGGTTCTACGCTGAAGTCGAAGATCAAGCTCAAGAACCAGCGACAAGTCTCCTAATGAACTGATGCGGATCAGCGAAGACTCAGATTTGTCCACTCAACGTGAAGTATCAAGTACAAGACTTCAGCTATCGCTGAACTTTGTCATTCGCTGATAGAAAGATAAAGGCTCTGAATCAAAGATAAGCTGATCATGAAGTCCTCCGTACAAAGTACTTTTGTCTTAAACTCCCTTGCACGACTCCGTACGATATGTCAGAAAAGAACCTTCTTATTTTCTGAAATCGTACAACCACTCTGATACTGCACTGTTCATGCATGCCGCTACTAAGGTTGTCTACTCAATTCAGATCCTACAACCAATCAGCTGCTGCCACGTGTAAAGTATATTCTGCCATGCATTAAATGCATGCAGTATATAACAAAACTTTCCAGCTTCATTTTGAAGCACTCTTGCTAACTCTGGTCAAGAAGTCTTTCATAAGATAGGATTTTATTAGTGATTTCCTCATCTTTCTTAGTGCAAGAATCTGTGTGTTCCAACTTGTTTAGATTTAGGATTATCCTTAATCCTGTTCCGTAACAAGCTGTAAATTGTTAATGATTTATCAATAAACAATTTAGAAAGTAAAATCTGTGCATTTGTATTCAACCCCCCCCCCCCCCCCCCCCCTTCTACAAATTAGTATATCCCTTTAGGGACCAACAGAAAATCTTTCCACATTAAGACCATATTCGCTATTATTGAACTTTGGTTGATATGATATAAAGCAATGGCATCCAGTACTAACACTCCTGCTGCTGAGAAACTGAATCTCACCAAGGTTCCTCATGTCAAATTCACACATGAGACGGTTACCTTCGACCACAACAACAACCTATATGCGCTTCTCAAGTTTCCTCCTCGAAAGCAAGTCACACATCTGGATGATGTTGTGAATTTTCTAAAAACCTGTTGCTTATCCACATCCTTAACTTGTGTACCCCTGCTCACAAATTCTTATTGGCTCAGTTCTGGTATACTGCTAGAAAAGCTCAGGTTGCATCTCCCAAAGACCCTTCGAAAACCTTTGATGTCATTCTCTGTGACACCAAATTTGGCACCACAAAAATCAACCCCACCATTATCAGGCGTGCTCTCAACCTACCCTCAACTACCAAAGAAAAACCCTTCGTACCCTTCGCAAACCACAAGAACAAAGCCGATAGGGAAGCCATCACTGCATTTTTTGATGCGATGGGTTATGTATGGGAAACAGGAAGAGATAAAATTCCTGAGAAGAAGCTGACTGCCATCAAGAAGTCCAAAATGCCAAGCGAGATGAACTTCACCTTCGCTCACTTGATAAGCTGCATGACAGCTAAATCTGGCTCCTCTGATCAAGCTGCTCAACCTCAACAAGCAATGGGTTATGCACTGCTGAAAGGTTTACACGTTGACTGGGCCTCTATCATTTATGACGATCTTGAGCTCAGAGTAGCTATGGCTGATAGACCTACATGGGATCCTTATCCCCTATTCATCAGCGCCGTCTTTCAAATAGGTCTTGGGGACAATTACCTAAAAGAGGATGATCTGAAACTTTCTCAGGTTGGTCCTAAGGTGCTAGACTTCAGCCCCGTGGCAAACGAGGTACGTCTCTATACCCTCTTATCTATTCTCAATCCTCCTTCTTCTACTTCTGCGGCTACCTCAGTGGTAATCCCCACCACTGATACCCAGGCTGCAAAACCTATTCCTTCTCGAAAAAGGAAACACTCTACTACCCCACTTGACTCCGCAAGGATCAAGAAAACCAAGGAGCAACCCCCCAGCATTCACATGCTGAAGACTCTACAACTAATCTTGAAGAGCTGATAGATAGTTCAGTGGTACGCTCTGCCACTGCTGAATAAGCTACCCCTTCCATCCCAGCCTCAGCGTCTCTAGACACTGAACCCTCCTCCTTCAGCCTCTCTATAGACTAAAGTGATTCTCAGTGGATCCAATGCTGAACTCTGCACCCAACCAATAATCTCAGCCCTCATTCCTCCTACTCAATCTTTGGTCTCTCCATCTATACCCCCGTTCTCAGGAACACCCGTCATCATTCATGATACAGCTGCTGCTACTTTACAAATGATGATGGAAGAAATGGACCAAGGCACTCTCAAAGGCCCCACCATGCACCAAGGCACTCTCAAAGGCGACATGGAATTTCATTCAGGTCATCGTGGCTTTTGCTACCACCCTCGCTGACATTTCCCAAATCATCAACGATCTCAACCTCAGCAACGCATCACTCACCACAAACTTCACAAATCTGTCCAATGAAGTCACATCATTAAAGACAGAGGTTAGAAATCTTAAGGGTGAGGTCATGACGGTTAAAGATCTTCTTCAGCAGATAAAAAATTGCCTAAATGCCCCAAAGTCTTACTTTACTCTGGCCGATAGAGATGATCTTCAAAAGATCAGTCCTGTGATTACTGGCCTAGAAGGCAGAATCATAGTGATTGAAACCTTCATGGATCTCACTGGCCTAGAAGACAGTGTTCCCTTGACTACTGCTGCTGCTGAACAATCTGTTACCTCCCCCAGTCATCATGTGGAAGAGGGGGAGAAGACAAAAAAGAACGCTAAAATTATTCCCCATAATGCTGAGGGGGAGAAAAATAAACTTACTGCTGCTACTACTTCTACTTCACATCCTCAGGGAGTTGAAAACCTGAGGGAACCGAGAAACCTCCCTCTGATTCTGAGGGGGAGCAACTCAAAGAAGGTAAGGAAACTGAAGGTGTTGCTGATGTGATCGAACCTTATGCTGAAGATGTCGAATCTGATGAAGAAGCTGAAGACAATGAACCTGTCGACATCTCAGACGACGAACCATCATCATCCCCAAAAGATGATGATGATGATGAAGATGATGATGATGACTTCTTCTTCGTCCAGTCTGCTGTGAAAGCCCCAGCTCTGAAAGGAGTCGAGATAAAAGAACCTTCAGGGGAGCGGACGAAGACAAAGCCTGCAGCGTCTGAAGCTGACAAAGAAAAAAATAAAGGCCTTGCGGAAGATGACAATCTGACAATCTTTCTTCAAAAGCAAGTTTGTCAGGTACACTACCTTCTATTCCCTTACACTGCATCCCTCCTCTATCCCTTCTCAATCTCAATCCTTCTCTCCATAAAACCTCCATACACTTAACCACACTCTTTTCTCTATCTTTCTTCCCCAACTCTTCTTACTTAAACGATCGATGTGTTTCAGCTAGTCCTTTCCCCTGTTTGAGGATCTCGTTGAAGTTCCTACTGCTGCGACTTCACCAACAATAATTCCAGCCTCCGTCGCTGAAGAAATAATCCCATTCTAGGATTTAGTCACTAAGACTGATGAACCTGAAGATGATCAATTTCTCTCTCACAAAAACAGGCCTTCCGCAGTTCCTAAAAAGCTGAGTGAAGATGATCAGAAAAGGAGAGAAGAAATGATCAAGAAATTTGAGGATCAGCGAATCATTCTCCCTCGCTCCAAAGTCAATCTTGTTCCTACAAAGTTCAAGATATCAAAGAAAGAATTCGCTGATCAACTTAGAGCTGAAAGGTTACTTGCCGAAAGAAAGGAAGCTGAAGAAAAAGATAAGGCCCTCGCCATCCAGCTTGTCCAAGAATCGGTGAAAGACCACTTGCTGAAAAGAACTCCCATTGAAGTCCAACGTCGGCTATGGGAAGATGCCCATTAGATTATCGAAAAGAAGACCAAGGTATCTTAGTCTACCTTGAAATGGTGTAAAGAAAAAGTACACTTTCGATATCGACCTGCCAGAATCAACAAGGTACTACTCACTGGAAGAACATCCTTAAAAGTACCAATTGTTGAAGTCAAAATATCCAGAGAAGACGATACAAAAAAACCTTCTATGATAATGCCATCATGAAGTATGGTTTCTCTGAATGGTTGGAGATTAGAATAGTCATTCAGACGTCACGTTCTAAATACAAGTATCATGTCGAAAAGATGATAAATCGACAGATTGACTTGGTAACTTCTGTTGTGGATATTCCTCCTCCCATACCTCTTCCATCTCGACAAAGAAGAACCTCTGCAAAGAAAAAGCTGAAAGCCTCAGACTGAGGTCCTCCTATACAGAATGAAACAGGTATTGGTGTCTCTCGTACTGAAGTTCTTAGTCCTGACCCTGACCTCTCTGTCAGCTGATGAATAATTCATCCCTAGAAATGTCTTGAGCGAACCCTTTGGTATCTTCTTCCTCGACTATGATGGAAGACAACATTTTCACCAAATCTTTGAGCTACCAATCACTCCCATCGAACAACTCAAAGACCTCATCTACTGGTCTGATTTCAGAAATGATCTTCAGGCACGTCACCTTAAGCCCCTGATTTTTTAAGAAACTCTGAACAAAAAGAATCAAGGTGTAACGGTCCATGACTGGATGATTCCCACATCCAAGACCCTTGATGAACTTCTCATTAAAGAAGAACCTTATGACGGATAAGATGGCCTTGTAATCTTTCTATCTTTATCTGTCTTTCTTCTGTACTTGTAATTTATTTAGATGTACATGTAATTTTTCCACTTCCCTTTGTAATCTTTACGAAGTTCAAAGAAAATTTCAGCGAAAGTACTTTACTCCATCAGTACTGAAAAGATCCCAGAAAACAGTAAAAGGGACAAATATTTTAAAAGTTCCTTTTATCCTTATGTTTTCATACTTAGCAATTTTATATGTTGCTATGTCATAATCAAATAGGGAGAGATTGTTTATCCAAACCCTTAGTGATTTGATAATGACCCACTTATAAACACTTAGTGAAAATTGTAAGTAAACGATATGTATTAGAGTTTCACTATCGCGGATAAGTACTAACACTGTTTCAGTACCGCATATAGTAAACTCTTGCTCTTTAAGATAAATAGTCAGCGTAACTTTTCATCCAGTAGCTCTGAGCCTGTTCAGTGTCTGTGATGATCGCTGATAAGTTTTAGTCATCAACATAAGCTCTGAGCATGCTCAGTCTTGTTGATGATCGCTGATAAATTAGTTGTTTACTTATGATTCCTGAAGACATGTTTCACGTCAACATATGTTCTACACCAAAGTCGAAGATCAAGTTCAAGAACCAGCGACAAGTCTACTAATGAACTGATGTGGATATCAGCGAAGCCAAGATTTGTCCACTCAACGTGAATTTACAAGTAGAAGACTTCAGCAATCGTTGAACTTTGTCACTCGCTGATAAAGTACTGATTCAACGAACGCTGATCATGAAGTTCTCTCTACATGTTACTATTGTCTTACCTCCCTTGCACATCTCCGTACGAAACTGTCAGAACGGACATCCCTTTTGTCTGTAATCGTACAACAACTTTGATTCTACACTGTGCACCATGCGGCTACTAGGTTATCTACAAAAGTACATGCGACCACTCAGTTGCTGCCACGTGTAAAGCCAACCTGTCATGCATTAAATGCATGCAGTATATAAGAAGAACCCTACTTCAGAAATGAAGTGTCTGTCTCTCTCTCTCGACCATCTTCTTCTTTCTAGTGCAAGAAACTTAGTGTTCTTAACTTGTTTAGATTAGGTTTATCCTTAATCTTGTTCCGCAACAAGTTGTAAATTGTTTTAAGATTTATCAATAAACAATTTAGAAAAGTAAAAATAGTGTGTTTGTATTCAAACCCCCCTTCTACAAACTTGTATAGCCCTTCGGGACCAACAGCAGCAGAGAAGTTCTGTGATATTCTTTCTTATGTAAGATAGGCCTCAATGACAGAGTTTTTGAATTCTGTGTCATTGTCACTTCTTAGCTTCTGAATCCTGCACTCATACAGAACTTGGATTCTTTTCATTAAATTTGTCAGAATGTTTGGAACATCTGATTTCTTTCTGACAAATTCAACCCATGTAAATCTTGAGAATTCATCGATCAAAACGAGAATATATTTCTTGCCACCTAGGCTCTGTGTAGCAATGGGACCGCAGAGGTCGACATGAAGCATATACAAAGGCCTAGTGCAAGACACATCAGTTTTGTCTTTATGGGAAGCTCTTTTGAGTTTTCCCATTTCACAAGCAGAGCATAAATGATCTTTATTAAATTTCACATTTGGCAAACATTTAACTAAATCAAGTTTTGCAAGTTTATCTAAAGTGAGAAAGTTTAAGTGGCAAAACCTGTTGTGCCATAACCAGGCTTCTTCACTTTTACTAACAACAAGGCATAGCTTGTCTTCCTTGTTCTTTGCACAAAAGTTCATGAGTTTAAGATCACCTCGTCGTTCAGCTCGCAGAAGTTCGATACCTGTGTCCTCACCTTGTAGAGAGCATAAGGTTCTTTTGAACATCACATCGAAACCCGTATCGCAGAGTTGACTTACACTGAGAAGATTGTCCTTTAGGCCATCTACATATGCAAATTTGCATACGGTTATGTTCTACTTCTTTATGATTCCATAGCCTTTAAAGTAACCCTTTTTGTTGTCGCCAAAGGTCACAGATCCACCACAGAGTTGTTCTTTGTATATGGATAGTAGATCTCTGTCGCCAGTCTTGTGTCACGAGCATCCGGAGTCTAGATACCAGATCGGCACATACTGCTTCTGCAAAACAATCAGAGAGTTTTAGGTACCCATATCCAGATGGGTCCCTTTTCGTCAGAGGTTTTCAAGTTTGCCTTTGCATCCTTGGTTTTGAATTTTGCTTCTTTTGAATAACCATTTTGTTTCTTCTTTCCCTTGAATTTAGCATTCATTTTGGGCAAAGACAGGAAATAGTGTGGACTTGAGGAGTGTTGGTTTAATTTGTGCATGAGATCGAAACAATGACAATATTGAATTTGCGAAGTGATTTGCTTGAACTTTTCATTGAAAACATTAAAACAAGATACAGAGGCTTTGTTTTTACAATATACCCTAGCACTAGACTTATTACAAAAAGGCCTATGCTGACTAGACTGGTGTTTGTAAAATCCTCTATTGAGAGTAGCCTCCTGTGGTCCCCTTCTGTGGTGAACTTCTGCAAGTTTCACTGTCACGGAAGAAAATGTTTTGTTATTTTCAGCCCATTTACCCTTTTGTTGCCATGTTGGTTTTTCTCTAATCGGCTTTAAAGGTTTTGAAAAATTAGAACTTGTTGGATTTTCAGAGGATATTTTCTTTTGTTTAATTTTCTCAAGCTCAAGAGATGTTTTGGCTTGTATACACATGTCCAAAAAGTCTTACATATAGGAACTCTTGTAATTTTCTCCTTGGGAGAAATAGTTCTGTTAAGAACTCCAGAGGGTAGTTTAAACCCCTCTGTGTCACAAGGTATTATCTTTGACGTAGAGTCAGTCTCAGATTCATCAGAGGACAAGTCATCCTCGTAAACAGAGGTTATGTCTCTTTCGACAGAGGCTGGACTTTCAGCGCATATGTCATACTCACTTTCTTCCCTTTCTTTTGAACTATCTTCCAAGTCAACAGAAGTATCTGTTAAGGCTTCATCAGAGAGATTTAGGTCGACAGAAAGTGTACATAGGTTTTCGTAAACGTTGTTTTTCCCGATTTCCATCAACTCATTTTCAAAGATATCTCTAAAATTTTCATCTAAAAAAGTAGGTTTGAACTCAGGTGCCTCTGCCGATAGTTTCTTCTCAGAATCTATAGTGCAGACAAAAGCAACCTAGGATTGAGTCTCGGGTTTACCAAACTTAAAGATTTCTATCTGATCTTGCGTTTTCAAATACCTTTTGGGTTTGGAGCCTCTTTTGACAGAGGCTGAAGATGGTAAATCCGTGTTTTTAAACCACACATTTATCATCTTCAAATGTTTCCTTCTGTGAGGTTCCCCAGAGACTTTTCGTCTTTTCCTTACAGAGAGTAAATTTGGAAAACCAAGTTTTCTTGTACTTCCAATCTGAAATAGAGACGACAGAGATTTGTTTCTTTTGTTTCTAGTATATGGATCTATATCACAGAAACCAATTCACCGTCTCCCTATTTGAGTATTAATTTTTTCGTATACCTTTTGTGCATCTTGATATTTCTTTATTGAAAGATCTTTTCTGAGTAAGTCTTGACAGAGGACTTCTCTTTCCGTTTGAAAATAGTTTTTAAGAGCTAGGATATTCATTCTGTCGCACTGAACGTCTATAAGTTCTTTAGTTTTTGCTTTTAACGAAGAATTGAGTTCAGTAATCTTTTCTTTTAAAGGATTTATCTTTTTGTTCCAGTTTAATTCTATTTCTTCTTTTCCTTTGAAAGATTTTGGCCTTTTCTTGAGTGAGAAGTCTAGCTTCTCTCTCATAGAAGATAAGCTTCTTCTGAACATCTTCGCAAGTCTTTTTAAGTTCAGTTTACGCAAATCATCTTCTGCTTGATCATTATTAGAGTCAGAAGTGGATACCTCAGTATCGAAGTCGGATGAACTGACTTCTGCCATGCCACAGAACAAGGCGTTCTTCTTTTCCCCTTCGTCAGAGGATGTGTCTGACTGCCAGTCTTCCTGATTCACCATGAGTGACTTCTGAGCATAAAATTCTTCTTCCTTTTTGTAGAAAGCGGAATCCCTTTGAGGGCGGTTTGATCTGCTCCTGCATTCATTGGCGAAATGGGCAGGCTTACCACAGTTGTAACATCCTTGGTTTTGTGGGGCGTTGCCAGCTCTGTTATCTGACCTTTGTCGGTCACCACTTATGTCGTTCGACCTCTGTTGGTCGCTACTTCTGACAGTTCTGCATTCGTTTGCGTAGTGTCCTGACTTACCACAATTGTAGCACACTTGGTTCTGTGATGTGTTGCCAGTTTTGTCGTCTGACCTCTGTCTGTCACCACCTCTATGGTTTCTTTCACTCGACCTCTGTTGGTCGTTTCCTCTGTCGTTTCTGTCATTCAATCCATCTCTTCCACGATCATTTCCAGACTTTGCTATCGAGGCCATGGTTGCCTCATCTTCTTCCACCACTTCCTCTTCTTCACTGTCAACGATTAGGATCTTCATTTTCTTCTCCTTCTTTTCCTCTGCAGCCCTTTCTCTTGGCTTTTATGGTTTTACCAACCAGTGCAAGAGGTGCATTGATTTGTGCTTTTGTTTGAGGGATTTGAGGCTCTTGGGCTGCCAACGTTCCATAGAGGTCTGACAGAGTCGAAGAGTCTAAGTCCTGATTTGTTTGCAGAGGCATAGACAATTGGAGTCATTCTTCAATTAGGCTCTTTAGGAACATGGCAGTGTTTTCCTCAGAAGTTCTGTGAATCCCGAACTTCTTGCATTTGTTGATTAAAAGTTAAAACGATCATATGTTGTCAGTAGCGGTTCTGTCGGCAGAGCTTTGAATGCATAGTATTCATTTATGCATTGGGTTCTGCGGTTCTTCTGAATTTTGGTCCCACCCTCCAGATGTTTTTCCAGTTCCTTCCATAGATCGTATGCAGATTCACACACATCTAGGGATTGGAAAAGGTCATTAGGGATGGCCATAATCAGAAGTCTTTTTGTTTTCTGAGCAACTTCATATTTAGCCCAATCAGGATCGGACCAGTTATCCTTGGTGTTTGGTTTCTCGTGTTAAGGTATTTCTGGTGTGTCACCTGTGGCTAGAACACGAGGAACTGTGATCATTGGTACAAAAGGAGGATTGTTCATATAGTGACAGAGTTCTTTATCATTGCCCTCGAAGAAGTGAATCATTCGTATCTTCCATTGAGGGTACTCACCTCTGAGAAGAGTGGGTGGTTTGGTTAAAGAACCAACGGTGAAGAAGTTGTTCGTGTTTGTCATTTTAGAGTATGAACAGTATACTTTTTGGATGATGAAGTTGATACTTCGAATAGAGTGTATAGGTTTAAAAAACTTTAGCAGTGTACTAAAATGGAGATTTAACATTAAAGACAGATTCTATAAGTTTACCAAAGTCGAACAGGTCGAGTATGGAAGAAAAACAGATGGTGCTTAATGAAATGAAGAACAGGTTATGATCAGTCCAAGTTTCTACCAAAAATCATTGTAAGAGTGGATCCCTTGATATAGAAAATCAAGGTTGGCTCTGATACCAATTGTTTGTTCCTATGTTGCTTAACAATGATGATCTTATCAAACAGTTCAAAGTAGATATGGTGCGGAAGCGTATTTAAAGAACTGAATGATTTACTAAGGTAGAAATAACACACAATATCAGATACAAGCAATGTAAATAAGACGGCTATAACTTAATGATTCATTGTATTGGATATATCAAGAACACCAAGAACACCGTAGGTTATGTGATATAATTTGTTCTAATGGTGTGTGTGTGTGTGTATTAAGCTTAATAGAAAAGCTCACATGAGCTTTCTATTTATTCTACTTCTAAAGGGGACAAGATCTAGATATTAAGGACAGTAGGTACTAAGACACTATTGAGGAACAGTTGTTCGAATGTACCAATACACTATTTAGGTACTGTTGATGCCATGCTTCATTAAATGCTCCGTATTCTGCTTTAGGCTGAACCCTATGAGAGTCTGACACGTAGTGTTGTCAGGGCATGCCTTGCACAAGTGGTGGTTAGAACCTTCGAATAGCAGATATCTTGGGAAGTACGATTTTCCTTCTAGAAGGTTTTACCACAGAGGCTCTGTCAAGTATGACAAAGGTTTTGTGGCCTTGTCCGCCTTGAGTAGTCTTCTGTCGATCTTCTTGATTTCGGTCTTCTTGGTTTACTGGGTAGAGCCTCTATCAAGGACTTCTGAGTAGCGATCTGTTCGGTGACTCGGCAAAGCTTCTGTTGATGTCAACACTTAGTCTATTTTTCCAATACTTCTATAATCATATAGATTGGAGCTAACAACCGCCAACCCCCGAGCATGCAAAGGTCGTCAATTGCATAACTAGTGGTTCAGACGTATGCGGTCTGACGTATTCCGCAGCCAAACGTCATGCCAGCCAGACAGCTGACGATCGACCTACCCCGCGCTCATCGAGACCCAAAGGAGATCTAGAGTTAGAAGCCATGAAAATCATGTTAGACCAAGACGACCTCGGTGACTCGTATCAGAAGCATCATGACGGGTTGATCATTCAACTCACGATTGGTAATTGTTTAACCCGGCGAGTCTTGGTCGATGGAGGCAGTTCAAGAAACGTCATCTTCCTTGATACCATCAAGGCCATGGTAATCGATCGATCAGAAATCACCCGACGCTCGACAACCTTGGTGGTTTCAATGGAGACGCGACGAGTACCTTTGGAGAGATTACCTTGCCTGTCTATGCAGGGGAAATCAATAAGCAGACGAACTTCAACGTCATTGATTGCTAGTCGGCCTATAACATCATCTTAGGTCGACCGTGGATCCATGAAATGAAAGTCGTCCCCTCGACGTACTAGCAGACCATGAAATTCCCTACGCGGTAGGGAGTTCATGAGATCAAAAGTGAGCCGAAAGTCGCCCGTGACTGCTATAAGACCACCCTGAAGCCGCAGAAGTAGGCCATCTAGCAGTTACAGATCCAGGATGCTCCTGGGATAGCCGACGACTATCGCCTGGAGGATGTCGTCCTGGACCAGAGCAAGCCTGACCAGAAAGTCTTGGCAGGTTCGTCTCTCGATCCCTGCCTTAAAAACAAGCTAATATCATTCTTGCAGGAACATGCCGACTGTTTTATCTGGTCGCACGAAGACATGGTCGGTATAGACCCTAGCGTCATTTCCCATAAACTCAATGTCGACCCATCATTTAAGTCTATCAAACAAAAGCGGCAGAAATTTGCTCCTGAAAGGAATAAGGTGATAAATGACGAGGTCGACAACCTCCTTAAGACAGGGAAAATTCGAGAGGTAAAATAGCCCGACTGGCTTGCTAATGTCGTGGTCAATGGGAAGGTCCTTATCGTATCTCATAAGTCGTGGGTAAAGGTGCCTATCGGCTCCAAACCCTCGACAATCAAGATATCCCACGTAGCTGGAATGCAACACATCTGAAAAGGTATTTCTTTCATACAATTTTTACCCATCGTAACGACTACTGACTTAAGCGTCGGAGAGTCGTTGGTTAGCCAACGACCAACCATTGATATCGTTTTATCGCAGGATTGCACGGCATTAGTTGCGAAGTCTACTATATGACTTTAGTTTCGCAGGATCGCACGACATAAGAGATCAGGTCTATGACTTGATTATCCTTCCGCAGGGACACATGATTCAAGTTCATCGTGCGATCTAGCTATACGATCATAAGGTCTAGTGACCCTACGATCTATGTTTTTTAACTTAGAGGAATTTCATGTTCTGAATGAATGATTTGATCGCATGTGCTTATGTTTGCCAACACAATTTAAAAGTATAAACTTGGAAGGGAACGGTCCGATTTGGGAAAAGAGGAAAATTAAGTCCACGGTATGTTGGACCATTCAAGATCATCGACAGAATCGGACCAGTAGCTTACAAGCTGGATTTACCAATAGAGTTAAGTGCGGTTCACAACACATTTCACGTGTCGAACCTAAAGAAGTGTTTAGCCGACGAAGCAGTAACCGTGTCTTTGGAAGAAGTCCAAATCAACGATAAACTGCACATAATAGAGGAACCAATGGAAATACTCTATAGGGAAGTCAAGCTTCTTAAGCTAAGCAAAAATCCCGATTGTAAAAGTCCATTGGAACACGAGGCGTGGGCCTGAATACACTTGGGAGCGGGAGGATTACATGTTACAAAAGTATCCTCACCACTTTGCAAGCAAACCTGTTAACACTAGTAACACTTGAATTTCGGGACGAAATTCTTCTAACCGGGGGAGACTGTGACAACTGTCAAATTTACATCTCAGGTTAGAACTACTTTGGATACCTTATTATTATGACATAGTTTACACAGTGTAATTTTAGCAGTAAACACGGTACGATAGGAAAATTCGAGAAATTTTGCCTAAGAAATCCTTGAATTAGGAAATTATCCATAAATCTCATAAAATGCCAACTTAATATACATTTATACTACAAGTATTTATGTAGTTGATAAGTTATATATTTCAATTTTATTATATATATAAATACTTTATTTTATATATATATACTTTGTATTTTAACTTTAAAGAGAATACATGTATTTAATTTAATTTTTAAAGACATGAAGTGACTAAATACAATTGTCACACCACACCACACCCCACCCCCTAGAAGAGGCCGGCCACCTCTCTCCCTCTCTCCATATGTATGCAACACTTCACCAATTCTTGAATCATTCTCTCATCTCACTCTCTCACTAGCTATCACTCCTTCTCTCTCAATCATCAAACCTTCAAGTGTTCATCTTCAAATCTCCAAATCTTCATCACAACTCCAGCCCCTAAACTCTTTTTCTTCAAGAGTCCAAGACAATCAAAGGTAAAAATAAGTGTGTTGGGTAAAATCCACGCCCACTCTTTTAAGTCTCTTTCATCATCTTGCATTTTAAAGTATGATCTTCATCTTTTCTACACTTTCTTCATGTTTTTAAAAACCATCTTTCATATGTCTTAATGTTTGTAGATTTACCATCATAACATCTTTTTGTTAGTAAAAGATGGTGAATCCAAAATCAAACCAATGTTAAGACCAAAGATGAACATTTTAAACACATGCATGTAGTGTTCTTGAGAAATTCATCATCTTTTGTTCAAGAGTCTCATGAATGGATCTTTGAAAACCATTAAAAACATACTTAAACAAACATGCATGAGCTCAAATGCATGGCAAGAACATCAACAATCTTCAAAATGGGTCTTTTACAAAAGTTTTCAAAGGTTGAGTTGATGGGTAATTTGCATGCATTTTTAATGGATCACAAATATGTTTTGGAACTGAAAATAAGTGTATGGAAGAGGGTCAAATCGGATTTTGCATGCAAAGGAATAAGAATTTTGGGTTAAAAAGTCAATATGGGAGCACATGCACAAGGTGTAGTTTGGACAGCTTGCTGTCAGATTTCACACCCCACTTCAAAGGGTCATATCTCACTCAATATAACTCCAAATGGAGTCATTCGTTTTCTGGAAATCATTTTTATGTATTACGATTCAAACCCAAGTGGTTTCATTCAAAAACTCAAAGATTTCATTTATCAAACAATCCTCACAAAATCCGTGCACAAACAGCAAAGTCTTCTGTTGGGTTTTACGTCACGTAATATTTCATGTACTTAAACTCATCCAAAAATTATGAAACTTATGCCAAACGTTTCCTAACTCGTTGAACTACCTGGACATAAAATATCATGACCAAATTATACCTGGAAGTTACCCAAAGTTGGACACAAAGTGACATCAAATTCTGGACAGCAAAGGACAAATTATTATTATTATTATTAAGGACTAACTTCTAATCCCATATCATCATTTTATGATGAAATAGTGGAGTATATGTGTATATCTTATATTTATTTATTTATGCACTTTATTTATTCTTTATCCCTTTTCATCTTTTATGATGAAATTGTGGAATGTTCATATATATAATATATTTATATATATTTATGCATTTTAAATATATTCTTGATCCCATTTCATCATTTTATGATAAGATCGTGGAATATAAATATATACTATAACTATATATTTATACATTTCAATAATTGTCATTTCGTTTACGACCTCTAATTTTATCTGTTAGAGCATTGTTGTATTCAAGATTTACTGTAAAAGTCAATGTACTGTATGAGTCTATACAGTATTGTGAATGCCTTTATACCTTGTATGTTATGGGTATAAATAGGCTTGTCTAGTTCATTTGTTAGTAAGCTTTTGTAATCTTTTAGAAACCTTTTGTAATCCTTTGAGCTCAATACATGGATGACATATTTGCTCTCTAGATTCTCTCTCACTACATTCATATCTTATTGCTAGAGATCTGGGATTTATCAATTGGTATCAGAGCTAAACAGAAGATTCAAGCAGATCGAAGACCAAATTGAAGATTTTTTACACTAAAGCTGAAGAATTCGGATTGGGTGTTCATCACTATTCATCACTGTTCATCAAGAATTCTAACCCTTCTTCATTTACTATTTATCCAGATTTCATTTTTTCATTTTTTGATCTTTTGGATTGATTCTTGACATCATTGCACTCGGATTTGATTCCTAAACATCTTTAATTCTTGGATTAACACCAAAATCTGCACAGAATTTGCAGATCTGATCATTTTATATCATTTTTGTTCGAAAACTTTTTCTACTATTTTTGGATCAAAATTCGATTAAATTGATCGAATTAGGATTTTTGATTATCTAAGAAAGTGTGTGGAATCAAATTTCGAACAAATCTGTGCAAATTTCATAACAATTGATCAAGAATTGAAAAAGTTATGGCTGATTTAGTGATTTTCGTGTTCGAAGTGCAGAATTCGGATCATTCTTGGTGAATTCGGATCATTCATACGGAATTCGGACCATTCAAGGGATTTTCTACTTGATTTTAGTCAATTCGGAGTGTTCTTGATTTTTTTTTACAAGTGTTGAATTCGAACCCTTAAGCATCCGAATTCATAGAATTCGAACCCTTAAGCATCCGAATTCATAGAATTCGAACCCTTAAGCATCCGAATTCATTGAATTCGAACCAAGTTAAGTCCGAATTGAGTGAATTCTTCATCCGAATTCATCCGAATTCATTGAATTCGAACCCTTATTCATCCGAATTCATTGAATTCGAATCCTTCTTCATCCGAATTCATTGAATTCGAACCCTTATTCATTGAATTCGAACCCTTATTCATCCGAATTCATTGAATTCGAATCCTTATACATCCGAATTCATTGAATTCGAACCCTTATACATTCGAATTCATTGATTTAAAAACAAAAAAAAAAAAACAAAAAAAAAACAAAAAAAAAAAAATTTTTGAAATTTTATCCCGAAATTTTTCCTATAGTGTATTTCATACACTGTAAGAGCTTTTCAAGAAAAATTTTTATATAATTTTTTTTGTGTATTTTCATACACTGTCTGCTTGATCTTCTGAACGATCAATTTCTAGCAATATTCAAAATGGTTTTACAACAAGTTATTGTTAAAAGCAGTGGTGAAGATTTGAAGCAAACTCTGAAAAAGGAGATTCCTCCAATTGCAAAAGTTTTTGTTAAACCAAATGTAAAGTTGCAACAAGTCATTATAACAGAAACATCTGTTAATTCACATGTATCTGTTAAACCAAATAATGAAGTGTTGCAACAAGTCATAATAACAAAAACACCTCCAAAGCCACTTGAAAAAGCTAAGGCAAATAATGGAATTTTGCAACAAGTTATTTTATCAGAAACATCTCCTATATCAGAAACTCCTGTTAAAGATAATGCTTCAAATTCTTCAACTCCTATTTTAAATAAAGCATTGGAAGAAGAAAATGTTGATCTGAAAAGACAAATTTTAGACATTTCTTCTTCAAATGCTAAACTTACTAAAAGAATAACTGATCTTGAAGTTTATATTGCAGATCTTGAAGCAAAGAAAGACAACTCAAGTCTGCACGATCAAATCGAGAATCTTCAAGAGAAAGTAACAACTCTTCAAAAAGAAAATGCCGATTTGAAGAGTAGAGAAGAAAAGAGAGTGAAGTGGAACTTAAAGTTACATGCTCAATTAAAAGAAGTTAAAGATATAGGGAAAATTTTGGACAGTGAAAATGCCGATCTAAAGAGAAAACTGTCTAATTTTTCTTTTGAAGAAAAGAAAGTTTTTGAAGAAAAGAAAGAGACTGAGCTGAAATGTATAAAACTTTCAAAACAAGTTTCAGACTTTGAGAAAGTTTTATTTTTTGAAAAAGACAAGCTCGAAAAAGAAAGAGCTAAATTTGAAACTGAACGAAATTTTTTTGAGATTAAAAGTTCTGAACTTTCCATAAAAATCTCTGAATTAGAAAATCTTTTGGAAAAGGAAAGAAAAGATTTCACGGAAAAGAAAAATCTCTTTGAAAAGGAAAGTAAAACCCTTAAAAAGAAAAATATGGAAATTTTCAAAGAGATTACTGATAAAAGAAGGTTTTTGGAAAAAGATTTTGAATCGGAACGTGTATATTTTGAAGATGTGATTCTTAATCTTACCAAAAGATTATCTGGTTTATCAGCTGATATTATGAAGGATCAGTTGATCAAATCTGATCTCCAAAAGAAATTTGATCTAATTTCTAAAGAGAAAAATGTTTTAATAAACAAAGTCAAAGAACTTGAAGACGTCATTTTTATATTTGATGTCTCAAAGCAGGCTAGTCATAATTCTATCTTTCAGACTCCATTTGTTGATTCAAATGATTCTGAATGCTCTTTTAAAACTGCTTCAAGTTCAAGTTTTAAAAACATTTCTTCTAAACAATTTAATAGATCAACAGATTTCTCAAAAGGTCGGATTCGTTCAACAAATCTCTTCTATAATCCTCTGTATGATAAATCAGATAGCAAAACAAAAGTGCCTAAAGTTAATACTTCCAAACCTGAAGAAGTTCCAGTCTTCAAGAGGGTGAAGATGGAATGGAGAGTAAAAGGCACAACAATTCCAAAGAAAGATGTGCCAAAATCATCTGTATTCACATCAAATGCCAAGAAGAACAATGCGCCAAAAGGTAAATCTTCTGCTAAACCTAATCCTATTCATTATGTAAATCATCTGATTAGGTTGGCACATAAGAAAATCTGTTGTTCTTACTGTGGATCAAATGATTTTGTGCATAAAGATTATACTTCTTATTGGTATGGTTCTTACAGTATTCCTTGTAAGAAATCTACACCTAACCCACTAGGACCCAAGTGCCATTAGGTACCAAAATCTGCTTAAACTGTTTTGTAGGTACATCATGTGTTGTACTGAATTGTAGATACATACCACACACATGACTGAAAACAGAAGAGAAGCGGCGTATTTTTTGAAAAATATTTGTACCATTAAGGGGGAGACAAATATTAATGGCTTTTGAACATATCAGTTCAAAACCCGTGCTTCAACGACAATGGCTTCTGAACAATTCAGTTCAGGACCCGTACTTCAACGACTAAAACTTCTAAACAAATCAGTTTAGAACTCACACTTCTCAGGTGATATCCTTAACTGTTACATCTTTCTGTTTCAAGGAACGTGGCAAAAGGTAACATTGGATTATATTTGTTTCTACTGATTTGAAAACTTGAAACTTTACAAATTTAATTCAATAAGATGAAATTTTCAATTTTCATTCAATGAATTAAATGTGTGCTAAAAGATGATTTTACAAGAAACTTTGTACTATCTGAGTTAGATTTGCTTCAATTTTCACCTCTAAAATAAATCGAAAGGTCAGCAAAACATGAATGAAATTATGCTGAATGCTCAAAGTTATGTGAATCTGGATATATATAGAATATAATGCTCAAAAAGCCTATATGTCAGAATGATGGATGGAAATGAAAATATGGGCAAAGCACTATGTATTAGAACCAAGTGATTGAGATAAAATAGTTGCACTATCATTTAGTTTGAAAGTTTGTGCCTGTGGCCTTTCTGGTTTGGGAGAGTACGTCCTAAGGGGTGCTCGACACCTAGTCCCTAAGATCAACTGGTCTGGGATCGGCTGACCCAAATCCTGCAATAGAACCAGATAGAAAGCCACGTTCTACTGGTACAAATGGGTTTAAGATATATCGATGTGGCCTTTCTGGTTTGGGAAATTAAGTTCTAAGGGGTGCTCGTCACCTAGCACCTAAGGCCAACTGGTCTGGGATCTGCTAACCCAAATCCTGCTATAGAACCAGATAGAAAGTCATGTTTAACGGTGTATCTTATTCTTACTAAACTTCTTGATCAAAAGATGCCAATGAGCACAAAATCAAAAGATGCCAATGCGCACAAAATCAAAAGATGCCAATGAGCAAAAAATCAAAAGATTCAAATGTGCACAATATTAAAAGATGCCAAAAAGCACATATCTCTTGAAACTTGGGGAAAATACAAAGTCGCGATAAACCCGTAAATTTGTGAAATTCTGATTTTGGACAAATAGTGTAAGTAGAGCAAAGTATTCTTATATGTTTTAGAATGGCATATGCTTGATGCTAATCATATTTCGCATGCTAGCACACCTAATAGATTTAATAAAGGGGTTGAAACTGAACGTTTTTAACTTGATATGCAATGATGACTTGTATTTGATTCCAAACACATGCATTTGATTTCATTTGATTGAAATATCTGTTAAATTTAATTAAGTTGAATTTCTTTTGTAAAGTTTTTCAAATGATCAAATGTCTGCAGTTATAAAATGAAATTCAATGAATTTTATTTTCCTTGTGTAAATTTGTTTTAAAATTTGTGCTACAATTTCAAATACTGTACGTTATTGAAATATATGCATACTTTCAGGGGGAGAAAATAAATTGCTCCAGAATTCTTATATTGAGGGGGAGCAAGGTTATTCTGTAAGGAGGAGATTGTTAGCAATACTCAAAGACACGACTGAAATTGAAAATGGTTTTCGATGCTCACCATCATCGAAAAAGGGGGAGAAAAGTTTAATTTCTATTTCATGTCAAAGAATTTTCAAATCAAAGATATTTCAAGTCAAAGATTCGTGAACAAAGACTGAAGATTGGGGAGAAGGATCATGTGAAGTCCAAATGTTGCTGAATTTGGTTATCTTAGTTCTGAGTGGTTATCGGAATGCACTTACACCTAAAAGTTCAACAATGTGGATGGTTTCACATCTTTCTGATCCAAACTCTAATCGTTTCTGATTTATCTTGTTCCGAATTGATGGTTCTATATAAAGATATGAAATCCATGTTCAAGACTTGAAGACAATCTGTTGAAGATTGTATTGAAGAAGGTTGATTTTTCAAAGAAAAAGACAATGACTTTTCATGTTTGTCTGAAGATTCTTCAAAGCTGAGTTCTTAAAGAGTGTCAAAGCATATAGTTCGCCGTGAACTAGTGGAGATAAAGCTATTTGAAGATGGTTTGATAGAGTGTCTGTTTGAGAAGATTGACTTTACAAAGAGCTGAAGACTGCTGTCAAATTTTTTAAATCTTGAATCCAAAGGGGGAGATTGTTAGAGCATTGTTGTATTCAAGATTTACTGTAAAAGTCAATGTACTGTATGAGTCTATACAGTATTGTGAATGCCTTTATACCTTGTATGTTATGGGTATAAATAGGCTTGTCTAGTTCATTTGTTAGTAAGCTTTTGTAATCTTTTAGAAACCTTTTGTAATCCTTTGATCTCAATACATGGATGACATATTTGCTCTCTAGATTCTCTCTCACTACATTCATATCTTATTGCTAGAGATCTGGGATTTATCATTATCGTTGTTACGATAAAATTTCGGTTTATACATATATATGTATTATATATGTTTACGTTCTTTAAAACCCTTTTCGGTACTTATCGTGATGAAATTGCGGAAACTCTACTCTAACAAGAACAATGTATACGTTATTACGTTATAATATTAAAACACAACAAGGCATTTTATGACGATTTGGATAGTTAGTACCGAACCTTCGAGATTGAAAACTCACTAGTGACCTTACGTTCATAGGTTTGAAGTAGGATCATCTCGGAGTACTTGTGGGAGATTCCCAGATTCTATCGCTTATCATGTGAGTTCACAGCCCCTTCTTCAATGTTTTACATATCTTGGGGTGAAAAGCATATCGTTACTACAACTATTTTACGCACCCATTATCTCGTTTTCTTGGAAATACGAAACTTGCTATACTTATTTATGCTCTATGGTATCTATGTTTTGCAAATGTTGTAAGTTTGAGTTTCTTTTGCTATCGTTCAAAATTCCCCGTTTATTTTTACGTTACCCGTTTAACTCACGAGTGTGAGCCGTTGGTAATTATGGATAACGTTATTTGGTTTGACACCCCACTCACAAGTAGCGCTTGTTTGAGTGCATAATTATTGTTTATATTTGCGCATTGTTGGCGATAGAACATGCGTCGGGCGATTCTGTCGGTATAGGTCGGGTAACGGGCTCAATAACTTAGCATTTTACATATGATTACCTTGAGCAAGTGGTTTTTTTTTTCATAACCGATTTATTTATCCCTTGTGCGGATTTAAATTATTTTAATACGGCAAACGGTGTTATACTCATTAAACTTGTGATCTCACCAACTAGTGCATTAGTTGACACTCTCATTTACATGTTTTTCATGGGAACATCCTTAAGGTTGGAACTTAGGAAGGCTACACGTGATGAAGATTTCTTTACTATCTTTAATTTTATGTTCATTTCCCTTTCGTAAAAACAATTGTAAAAGACAAGGTTTTAACATTTGAATGTATTTTGATGGTTAATGCGATCATGTAACTTTTGCTATGAAACTTGAGCTGTACATTCCGTGTTTCCTCTTTAGCGGGGTGTTACAGATTTGGTATCAGAGCTAAAGGTTATAGAGAATACCGGTTTTCCTTTGGAAAACTGCAACTATAACCAAAAACGAGAAAGAACATTTAAATTACTAAACATGTTGCTAGTATAACTAATTCGAGTATTGCATCATCGGTCTTTAATTAAACAAAGCCTGATCACCTATGTTTAATTAAAGAAAGAGTAATGCGAGACCGGAAATGGATATACTAGGAATATGTGTGTTTTCACACTCGATGCTTCACGTTGTATGCCTAGTATGAGCGTAGTTATTGCCTATAGTATGCGATAGTATAGTACGCTTAGACTGTATATTGCGCGATAGTAATATTATACACTTTTACTTCAGTATCACTATGTCAACATCCTCATCACACTCTTACTTCAGCAATACTATGTCGTCATCATCATCATCAAGCTCACAACCTTCCTACACGCCATCAAGTGAGCATACGTCTGACGTGGAACGAGACCCGTACGATAAGCCGAGGATACCTCCAACTGTGATTCCCCCACAACCCTTCCCGGTAGTGATACAACCTAATCCTAGGGGTCCACGTACGAGGCAAACCGCTAGGAAGAGCGTGCCCATACCTAGACGAGTGTGTTTTAGGTCTGATCAGCGAGACGCACCGAAACCCTCACGGGTGATCGAGGGAGTGCCGATTAGTCGAACGCCTGGCATGACCTGGGCCGAAGAGCAACGCCTTAGGGCCGTGACAATGGATTTAAACGGATGTCAAATGAGGGTCAGTCACCAGAGTCAAGTCGTGACCGAGCTAGTGGAATTAAGTCACCTTTTAACCAACATGTCGTCCGATGCCGTGAACGGAGTGAAAATAGCACGGAGGATAGCGTTACGAGCCGAGATAATGAGCATGGTAGTAGTGATGCTATTGACGCTATTGGTGTTGTTGGTTTCAATTGAAGTGTATCGGGCGGATATTGACGTGGACGGTGGAAAATTTAGAAAATGGAACTTTTTTTAATTTCTAGTTGTTTCAATTTTAAATTTCAGTTTGTAATTCTATACTGGTGTGCGATGCACATCAGAAATTTTGTATCAAATGGCTATTATTAATGACTTCAATGAAAAGGCAATTTCGTGTTTTAATTATATATGTGTTGAACATGCAATAATTATTTATTTATTTCCAACACTTCGAAGTTTCAAATGTATTCTTTACAAAACACCCGACTTCATTTACTCAAAATTATAACCAACTCGACATTTTCAATTGTGTTTTAGAAAAATGCCACCATGAAGATCCACACGTCACACGGGAGAAAATCCCGATGATCAAAATCCCGATATCGCCCAACTCATAGCTCAACGTATCCAAGAGGCGATACCTAACATCATAGCCCAAGTTACCGCGGGCATTAATGAGTATCAAAGGAATGTCAATGTGGGAGGAGGAACTCCCAATGACACTCAAGACAATATAGGATGTAGCTACAAGACATTCATGACTTGCAAGCCCAAGGAGTTTCATGGAACGGAAGGTGCTATAGGATTACTCGCACGGTTCGATAGTATGGAGTCGGTACTTCATATCTGTAACTGCTCAAAGGATCGCATGGTAGAGTATGCGGCCTGTCAGTTGCAAAAGCGAGCTCTAACTTGGTGGAACATTCAAGTCCAAACCCGTGGAAGAGAAGATGCATACAAACTGTCCTGGTCTGAGTTCAAGGAATTGCTCATGGAGGAATACTGTCCCAAGAGCAAAGTTCAGAAATTGGAGGCTGAACTTTGGGATCTTACCATGGTTGGTTCGGGGATAGATCGCTACACCCCTCATTTTCACGAACTTGCGAAGTTAGTACCTCACATGGTTACCCCGGAGAGCAAACGGATTGACCGATATTTGTATGGATTAACCCCGGAGATCCGAGGGATGGTTAAGTCAGCAAGCCCGACCACGATCCAAGCCGCAGTGGCATTAGCAACTAGTTTGACCCATGATGCGGTCAGGGCAGGAACTCTGACTCAGAAAGGTGTCGGTAGTAAGAGAAGGCCAGAGAGTCAGTCAGGAAAGGCGATTGGAAGTAGTTCAAGTAGGAACAAGAAAGTAGTAGGAAACTTTGGGATGAATGCCAAGGAAGTAGGACGTTACAATAGACCCCACCCAAAGTGCAACCAATGTAATTCGCATCATGAGGGAGCCTGTCTCATTTGTAAGCAAAAGGGTCATTTAGCCCGATTTTGCAAAACGGGAAAGAATGTGAAAGAGGAAGGAAGGGTATGCTTTGAGTGCGGAAGTCCGGATCACTTCCGAAATGTGTGCCCAAGGCAGAAAAGGGGACCAATCAATAACAACGCTGGGTATCAAGCAAGGCAAGCCAATCAGGGAAATCAAGGGGGACAAGATCGAGGACGGGCATTTGTCTTAGGAGCAGAAGAAGCACGTCGAGACCCCAATGTAGTGACAGGTACGTTTCTTCTAAACGATTATTACACATCCGTATTATTCGACACTGGTGCCGATAAGAGCTTTGTTTCGTTAGATTTTAGGCCTTTGATCAATCTAGAATCTAAGAAAATGCCGAACGCTTATATAGTTGAGGTTGCTAAGGATGTAATCTTAGGCTGTACCTTGAACTTAGTTGATAAACTATTTAGTGTTGATCTTATTCCAATTGAATTGGGGAGTTTCGATGTAGTAATAGGCAGGGATTGGTTATCTAAGAACCGAGCTGAGGTTAGTTGTTTTGAAAAGACGGTTAGGTTACCCTTACAAGGCGGAGAAACCCTTGTTGTCCCAGGAGATAGAGTTGGAAGGAATCTAAAGATAGTATCATGTATGAAGGTCCATAAGTATTTGAGGAAGAAGTATGTTGCGTTCTTGGCGCAAGTAATTGAGAATGAATCTCAGGAGAGGCGAGTCCAAGATATTCCTGTGGTGAAGGATCACCCAGAAGTATTTCCAGATGATTTGCCTGGACAAGTCGAATTTCAGATTGACCTTATACCCGGAGCGGCGCCTGTAGCCAAGGCCCCGTATCGCCTAGCACCCGCAGGAATGCAAGAGTTGTAGAATCAACTTCAAGAACTTTTGGATAAGGGATTCATTCGACCAAGTTCATAACCCTGTGGAGCCCCGATTCTCTTCGTTAAGAAGAAGGATGGATCGTTTCGAATGTGTATAGATTATAGGGAGCTAAATAAGTTGACAATCAAGAACCGATATCCTCTCCCTCGAATAGACGATTTGTTCGACCAGTTGCAGGGTGCAACTTACTTCTCTAAGATTGATCTTCGATCGGGATATCATCAGTTGAGAGTCCGAGAGGAAGATATTCCTAAAACAGCTTTTAGAACTCTCTATGGACACTACGAGTTTTTAGTTATGCCATTTGGTTTGACAAACGCGCCAGCTGTATTTATGGATCTAATGAATAGAGTATGTAGGCCATGCCTTGATAAGTTTGTGATTGTATTCATCGATGATATACTAATCTATTCTCAGAGTAAGAAGGATCACGAGCAGCATTTAAAAGTGATTTTAGAGCTTCTCAAGGAACATAAGCTATATGCCAAATTTACTAAGTGTGAATTTTGGATTCGGGAAGTACATTTCTTAGGTCACGTAATCGGGGAGAAAGGGATTCACGTGGACCCGACTAAAGTGGAAGCCATTAAGAAATGGGAAGCCCCAAGGACTCCAACAGAAATTCGCCAATTTCTAGGCTTGGCAGGGTATTATCAACGTTTTATCGAGAATTTTTCTAAGATCGCTAAACCCCTTACCACATTAACCCAAAAGGAGAAGGAATTCGTTTGGGGAATTCCACAAGAAGAAGCATTTCAACTTCTGAAGAAAAAGTTGTGCAATGCACCGATTTTAGCTTTACGAGAAGGAACGGAAAATTTTGTAGTGTATTGTGACGCATCACATCAAGGATTAGGTTGCGTATTGATGCAAAATGATAAGGTGATAGCATATGCCTCGAGACAATTAAAAGTTCATGAGAAGAACTATACCACACACGATTTGGAACTCGGAGCTGTGGTATTCGCTCTGAAGATATGGAGACATTATTTATATGGTACCAAGTGCACTATTTTCACCGATCATAAAAGTCTTCAACACATCTTTGATCAAAAGATGCTTAATATGAGGCAAAGGAGATGGGTAGAACTACTCAGCGACTACGATTGTGAGATACGTTACCACCCAGGTAAGGCCAATGTGGTAGCCAATGCCCTGAGTAGGAAAGAAAGGATAAAACCTTCACGAGTCCGAGTGTTAGGAGCACTGGTTCAAACAAGTTTGAAAACCCGGATTTTTGAAGCTCAGATCGAAGCATTGAAATCTGAAAACCTGAAGGAAGAGACTCTTCACGACTTAGAGTCTAGTTTTGAAACTAAGATTGATGGAGTACGTTACTTTAAGGGCAGAGTATGGATCCCAAAAGCTGACAACCTACGAGAAATTATTTTGGAGGAGGCTCATAAATCTAAGTATTCAATTCACCCAACAGCGGATAAGATGTACAAGAATTTAAGGGAATACTATTGGTGGCCACGAATGAAGAAGGATATTGCCATATATGTAGGGAAATGTATAACGTGTGCAAAAGTCAAGGTCGTTCATCAAAAGCCATCGGGACTGTTGCAACAACCGGAGATTCCCCAGTGGAAATGGGAGCAAATGACTATGGATTTTATAACCAAACTCCCAAGAACCGCCGAAGGACATGACTCAATTTGGGTTATAGTAGATCGATTTACGAAGTATGCACACTTCTTACTTATTCGGAAAGATTATAAGATGGAAAAGCTTGCTCAGATCTACATCAAGGAAATCGTTACGCGACATGGAGTCCCAGTTTCCATCATTTCTGATAGGGATAGTCGTTTTACCTCTCGATTGTGGCAGACACTTCAAAGAGCGTTAGGTACGCGGTTAAACTTGAGCATGGCCTATCATCCTCAAACGGATGGTCAGAGTGAGCGAACCATTCAAACATTGGAGGACATGCTTCGGGCATATGTGATAGACTTTGGAGGAAGTTGGGATAACCACTTACCGTTAGTTGAATTCTCTTACAACAATAGCTATCACACTAGTATTCAGTGTGCGCCATATGAGGTTCTGTATGGTCTCAAGTGTCGATCACCTCTTTGTTGGTTGGAAATTGGAGATAGACAACTATCTAGTCCGGACATTGTTCAAGAAACCACCGACAAGATCGCAATCATCAGGGATAGGCTTAAAGCAGCTCAAGATCGTCAAAAGAGCTATGCGGACACACGAAGGAAGCCTTTAGAACAGAGTCTTTTTAAAAGTATCACCTTGGAAGGGAACGGTCGGATTTGGGAAAAGAGGAAAATTAAGTCCACAGAATGTTGGACCATTCAAGATCATCGAAAGAATCGGACCAGTAGCTTACAAGCTGGATTTACCAATAGAGTTAAGTGCGGTTCACAACACATTTCACGTGTCGAACCTAAAGAAGTGTTTAGCCGACGAAGCAGTAACCGTGTATTTGGAACAAATCCAAATCAACGATAAACTGCACATAATAGAGGAACCAATGGAAATACTCTATAGGGAAGTCAAGCTTCTCAAGCGAAGCAAAATCCCGATAGTAAAATTCCATTGGAACACGAGGCGTAGGCCTGAATACACTTGGGAGCGGGAGGATTACATGTTACAAAAGTATCCTCACCTCTTTTCAAGCAAACCTGTTAACACTAGTAACACTTGATTTTCGGGACGAAATTCTTCTAACCGGGGGAGACTGTGACAACTGTCAAATTTACATCTCAAGTTAGAACTACTTTGGATACCTTATTATTATGACATAGTGTACACGGTGTAATTTTAGCAGTAAACACGGTACGATAGGAAAATTCGAGAAATTTTGCCTAAGAAATCCTTGAATTAGGAAATTATCCATAAATCTCATAAAATGCCAACTTAATATACATTTATACTACAAGTATTTATGTAGTTGATAAGTTATATATTTCAATTTTATTATATATATAAATACCTTATTTTATATATATATACTTTGTATTTTAACTTTAAAGAGAATACATGTATTTAATTTAATTTTTAAAGGCATGAAGTGACTAAATACAATTGTCACACCACACCACACCCCACCCCCTAGAAGAGGCCGGCCACCTCTCTCCCTCTCTCCATATGTATGCAACACTTCACCAATTCTTGAATCATTCTCTCATCTCACTCTCTCACTAGCTATCACTCCTTCTCTCTCCATCTTCAAACCATCAAGTGTTCATCTTCAAATCTTCATCACAACTCCAGCCCCTAAACTCTTTTTCTTCAAGAGTCCAAGACAATCAAAGGTAAAAATAAGTGTGTTGGGTAAAATCCACACCCACTCTTTTAAGTCTTTTTCATCATCTCGCCTTTTAAAGTATGATCTTCATCTTTTCTACACTTTCTTCATGTTTTTAAAAACCATCTTTCATATGTCTTAATGTTTGTAGATTTACCATCATAACATCTTTTTGTTAGTAAAAGATGGTGAATCCAAAATCAAACCAATGTTAAGACCAAAGATGAACATTTTAAACACATGCATGTAGTGTTCTTGAGAAATTCATCATCTTTTGTTCAAGAGTCTCATGAATGGATCTTTGAAAACCATTAAAAACATACTTAAACAAACATGCATGAGCTCAAAATACTCAATTTTTAGTTGCATGTTGATGTTCTTGGCAAAAACATCAACAATCTTCAAAATGGGTCTTTTACAAAAGTTTTCAAAGGTTGAGTTGATGGGTAATTTGCATGCATTTTTAATGGATCACAAATATGTTTTGGAACTGAAAATAAGTGTATGGAAGAGGGTCAAATCGGATTTTGCATGCAAAAGAATAAGAATTTTGGGTTAAAAAGTCAATATGGGAGCACATGCACAAGGTGTAGTTTGGACAGCTTGCTGTCAGATTTCACACCCCACTTCAAAGGGTCACATCTCACTCAATATAACTCCAAATGGAGTGATTCTTTTTTATGGAAATCATTTTTATGTGTTAAGATTCAAATCCAAGTGGTTTCATTCAAAAACCCAAAGATTTCATTTATCAAACAGTCCTCACAAAATCCGTGCACAAACAGCAAAGTCTTCTGTCGGGTTTTACGTCACGTTTTATTTCATGTACTTAAAATCATCCAAAAATTATGAAACTTATGCCAAACGTTTCCTAACTCGTTAAACTACTTAGACATAAAATATCATGACCAAATTATACCTGGAAGTTACCCAAAGTTGGACACAAAGTGACATCAAATTATGGACAGCAAAGGACAAATTATTATTATTATTAAGGACTAACTTCTAATCCCATTTCATTATTTTGTGATGAAATAGTGGAGTATATATGTATATCTTATATTTATTTATTTATGCACTATATTTATTCTTTATCCCTTTTCAACTTTTATGATGAAATTGTGGAATGTTCATATATATAATATATTTATATATATTTATGCATTTTAAATATATTCTTGATCCCATTTCATCATTTTATGATGAAATCGTGGAATATAAATATATACTATAACTATATATTTATACATTTCAATACTTGTCATTTCGTTTACGACCTCTAATTTTATCGTTGTTACGATAAAATTTCGGTTTATACATATATATGTACTATATATGTTTACGTTCTTTAAAACCCTTTTCGTTACTTATTGTGACGAAATTGCGGAAACTCTAATCTAATAAGAACAATGTATACGTTATTACGTTATAATATTAAAACACAACAAGGCATTTTATGACGATTTGGATAGTTAGTATCGAACCTTCGAGATTGAAAACTCACTAGTGACCTTACGTTCATAGGTTTGAAGTAGGATCATCTCGCAGTACTTGTGGGAGATTCCCGGATTCTATCGCTTATCATGTGAGTTCACAGCCCCTTTTTCAATGTTTTACATATCTTGGGGTGAAAAGCATGTCGTTACTACAACTATTTTACGCACCGATTATCTCGTTTTCTTGGAAATACGAAACTTGCTATACTTATTTATGCTCTATGGTATCTATGTTTTGCAAATGTTGTAAGTTTGAGTTTCTTTTGCTATCGTTCAAAAGTCCCCGTTTATTTTTACGTTACCCGTTTAACTCACGAGTGTGAGCCGTTGGTAATTATGGAAAACGTTATTTGGTTTGACACCCCACTCACAAGTAGCGCTTGTTTGAGTGCATAATTATTGTTTATATTTGCGCATTGTTGGCGATAGAACATGCGTCGGGCGATTCTGTCGGTATAGGTCGGGTAACGGGCTCAATAACTTAGCATTTTACATATGATTACCTTGAGCAAGTGGTTTTTTTTTCATAACCGATTTATTTATCCCTTGTGCGGATTTAAATTATTTTGCTACGGCAAACTGTGTTATGCTCATTAAACCTGTGATCTCACCAACTAGTGCATTAGTTGACACTCTCAATTACATGCTTTTCATGGGAACATCCTTAAGGTTGGAACTTAGGAAGGCTACACGTGATGAAGCTTTCTTTACTATCTTTAATTTTATGTTCATTTCCTTTTCGTAAAAACAATTGTAAAAGACAAGGTTTTAACCTTTGAATGTATTTTGATGGTTGATGTGATCTTGTAACTTTTGCTATGAAACTTGAGCTGTACATTCCGTGTTTCCGCTTTAGCGAGGTGTTACAGCATCCTTGCTAGAGGCCTTGCCCTTTGAGCCCTCTTCGACTTCCTCCTAATTGACACCCTTCTCGTCGTCCGAGTCGAGGTCTCTTTCGGCCCCAACACTCGACAGGAAGAACGCCAGCTCGTCCGACGCAGAGGCTAGAGGATACTTGCCCGACACGTGTTGTCGCATGATTGCCGCCTGCGCGGTCAGTCGGGCAAAAGCGAAGACAGACTTAGTCTCGTCCTTCAGCTCCTCCACCTCTGTCTCCAAACTCGCCACCTTAGACTTGGACTCCTCGTCTTCTTTTTCCTTCCTAGCCAAGGACTCCTTCTTCTTGTCCAGCTCCGCCTTTTGTTCCACAATCAAGGACAGGGACTGCTTCAGACGAGAGTTCAACTCGTCCCTTGCACGACCGACGGCCTCTAACTCGTTTAAAGCATCGTTGAGTCATACCGACATACCCTCGGTACATGATAGAGCGGACTTCTCCTTCTCCAATGCCACATTCTCTCTCTCAAGTGCAGAAGACACTAGGCCCTCTATTCTTGTCGTTTCGGCGTGCAGAGCCAGGGAAGACTGAAACGCCTGAAAAACACAAAAACTTTTGTTAAGTAAACATTCGACAAAGTTAACATCGATAAAATAAAACAAGTCTTGAAAGAAAGACTTACCATGAACGCCAGTCCGGCAACATGGGACCCCGTCTCTTCGACAGAGACCCCACGGAAGCGCTCCCTGAAAGAGAGGAGCTGATATTTCCCCAGATAGGGAAACAATTTCGTCCCGTCTAGGACGTTGTCAGCCATAAAGTCCGACGGCAACGTAAAGTTAACCGTCGTGACTTCTCCCTCCTCGGTCGCGTGACCCTTGCCCTTGTCGGCCGCTGTACGGGTCGATGCTGCAGATGGAGGTGTGGTCGTTGTCGCCGAAGGCACCGAATTGACTGGCATTGCATCAATCACGTCGAAAGACGTCCTCGTCTTCTCAAAGGACGCGATAGCCACCTTCGCCTTCTCAGGAGTAACGACTCTCGACGAGCCGCTTAACTTCGAAGATGATTCGCTAGGGACCGTCATCCTCGTCCTCTTTAGGACGCCCGACCCGGTGGTCACAATCTCCTTCTGTGTTTCTCTGCCCATGCGGGCCAGTTAAGCTTGAGTTACCCTCTTGGCAGTTGCGGGCGTCTTCTTTACATGAGATTCCCCTGAAAAAACAAAGAGAAGAGCATTACACGACAAATATAAATGGAAGGATCGAGGTCGAGCAGAAAAGATTAAAGAGCATTTACCGGTCATTTCGACTTCCTCTCTTACTCTTGACTCCTCTTTCTCCTCTTCCTCCTCGGTTTCTTCTTCCTCTTCTTCTTCTCGTCTCGCCTGTCGGTTTTCACCCAAATAAACCAAGTCGTCGTCCTCGTCTACCAGATGACGTGTGACGAACGATCGATCGTCGGTACTAATCTCCAAGAACCTTTCGATATTGGACTTAGAATCGTCGTTAGGCTTCACGTCTTCAAATTTAATGTCTGAAAACATAGAGAAAGAAGATTAGTTGAGAAACAAAGCAATAAAGGCAATAAAAGACCCTCGACCAAAGCTAAAACTCACCCGCCATGTTCCAGCTAAATCTGATCCAGTCACCGTCGGGGTCCAGCGTCGCCAAACGCACTAAAGCGTACCTGGTTTTCCATTTACGGTCGTTGACCGCAGTTTTTAGAACCTAGGTACGATCGCCCTTGTGTTTTGAAAATAGGTTGTAGCGACGGTACCCGTCTATTTTAACTTGGTATGCCAACAGTAGGTCGTTCACATTCATCGGCGACTCCCAATTTTTGGTAAGTCGCTCGACGACTTGGATAACTCGCCAAAACTGGGGCATCAGCTTCCCCGGCGGAAGATCAAATTCACACATAAAAGCCTTGGCCAGAGGAGAGTAAGGCCATTCGAAACCTATCTTGAAAGGGTACTCGTATATCACGACGTACCCATCGGGACACATCTCCGGTCGAATCTTACTGGCCTTACTCACAGTAATCCCCGCAAGGATTTTTGATAGATTCCTAAGGCTATCGAGATAATCCTTATCTGTAATGGAACTCGGAGGTTCGGTAGACATGGATAAACACGTTAACCAAATTTGCAAGTCTGAGAAACCTCAGATATCCCAGTTTTTTCTAGGTTTTCTAGCAATCGACTTACGACGCATACAAAGACCAAGAATCGTACCTTATATAGGCGCTCTAAAAACCTCGAAGTTCCTAATCAAATCGAAGATTCTTTCAGGTTTGGAAAGAATATTGACGAAAAACAGCAAGAAAATCAGGAAGAAATCTCTCTCTAAATTCCCCTTTTCGACTTCCCCTTTAGATGGAATTAGACCGATCCAGTTCCAAGGCAACTGAAGTGACTTTCGACATGTGTCACGACCCTGGACGTCCGACTGACAAAAATTTTAAACTTGAATTTGCCACTCTATTTTTAAATTTTGGGGGCAAACTGTTTGGGTAAAATTTCACCAGTCTCGACCACGACCAAAACAGGGAAAACATTTATTACACTTTTCCATAATAAGGTAAAATCACAACACTTTATCGTCTGACCAAAGTTAAAATCGAAAATTACTCACGACGCTCGACCGACGAAACACACCTCATGACCTTGACCGACTAACATGCGATATTACTGTTATGTTTTCACTGTTTAATGCCGGATCAATGTCATTAATGACCAACGACCATAACTAACAAGGACAATTATGAGCATTAAACCCAGTGGCCTACGACCATTATCATAAGCTTTTATGGAATCATTCAAGACATTCTAAGGCTATAAATACATAGGTTTCATCATCATTTGCACATAACTGAAATCTCAAGAACACTCACTGCAAGAATACTTGAAGCAAAGAATTATCTCTCAAAAGATCTCTCACGACGCACGACTTATACGCATGATGCACCAGTTTTTACACAGGATACAGTTGTTACTTTACATTTAATTCTCTCTTTCATTTGTATTGTAATCATTGTACTCTCGACGCCTGAAACATAAGACATCGCCCTTGTTTGGTGATCATAGTGCAGCGACAACCTCCATAGTCGTCCGCATGTTTTTTCCTCGTTGAGGTTTTTCCCGTGTCACCAAAATCTCTGTCTCTTTCACGTTTTTTGTCTTTGTCGTACGGTTTGTCGAACGATTTCCATTCTTTAGTTGTTAATCTCCTGTGAGTCTCAGATCCGTGCAACGAACAATATGAAATCAATAAGTAAGAACAGGTCGGTATGATTTCAACTGGTCATCCAATTTTCTTTCAATAATCAGAGACTTTACAATACGAGAAGGAAAGCAATAATGAACAACTAGCCTAAAAACAAAGGCTAAGCAAACATTATATATGGCGGGCCCATGGTTAACAAGCCCACGGCCTGTTCACTAACTAGGCTCAAATTAAAGAATTACAAAACAAACCCTTGAACTTTAATTCAACATAAATTGACCCTAACAATCTCCCCCTTTGAATTGAAGTTCGATTTCGCGCCAATTATCAACATATCATTTACGGAGCGCAAAGTGTACCTCGAACATTTGATAGCACGGCGATAGTCAATGCGTTCTTCAACCATTTCCAAGGCTTTCCGAGCAGTTGTTTCATTTAGATTGGGAACATACGAGAGCCTTCTGTTTTCGGACTCGTGCTTGATGATTTTTCGAAGAGCGTCTTGGACCTTGAGGAGCATGACGTCGCAGAATATGTCTACCTAAATGAAGCACAAAAATCTCTTTTCTTTCTGATCGTTGATGTAGACTATCCCAAATTTGGGTTGCAGAAGCATTGCGTTCTCGGGATACATCTTCAACTCAGGTGCTTTCAGATTCGGCTTTAACAGGTTTACCTTCTTTGCCCTGTTCTTGATTGCCTTTTGGAAGTCCATGAGATAAGACATCATGATGGTACGGACTAGTAATCGACGAACAGCTTCGAGCGCTTTAGTTATCGGAAGCGGTCGGATAGTTCTTGTACGGAGATCTTTCAGGATAGCATAGAAGTCAAACAGTTGGAGGTGCTTGAAATCGTCTTTAGAAAATCTCCATTCATTACCATCTTTGGGTCGGATGGTGAATACTGGATAAGTGACTTTCATAATACGGCATGACTGGATGCTAAGCACTTCTGAGATCTTATGCTTGGTTCGGACTTAGCTAACTGGTAGACACCGCTTCATCGCGTTTATGTACCGACTTTGGTATTCCGGGTTGGAACTGTAAATACCAATCCAGAAAGTAGGCTCGATTGGGCGTAACCTGTGGACGAATAACTTCTTCAGAGATTCCTCTAGGTGAGGAACGAGGATCATGATCTTCTCCCTTTGGATTTATCGTTGTTGGGGAGGAGTTTGATCAGAAGCTGTCGGTTGTTGTTGAGGAGATGTCAGAATATCGGCAGTTGTAGTTCGGGTCTTGTTGAAGTTTCGGCGGGTTGAGCAGAGTGAACGGGAGTACCATACAGGTTTTGAAGCAGAAACTGGTCGTAGTTAATATTTTCATCTTCATCCATAGGGAAGATCAGGTTTACCTGGAGATTTACGGCACTAGCGGCTTTTTCATACCATGCATCTTTGGTCTCCGGGTTGATCTCGCAGTATGGGTCAATCAAATCGAGTACTGATCTATCTGATGAGTCAAAGTCGACCAATTCCTGTGTTGTTCCCTCAGGCTTTTCAACCGTCGGGTATTCGTCATCGGAGATGTCCATATCAGTTACCATCTCGGCTAAAGGCAACTCGGCTTCAGGTTCGGCTTCGGTTGTAGTTGTCGCAGTTGAGGGTTCCATATGAACCACAGTAGTCATTTCAGTGAGGATCGGGGCGGTCTCGGATAATCTTAGTCTTTTATTCTCCCCCTCACGGTGATCAGGATCATTCTGATCATCGTGCTTTCGCTTTACACCGCCTGCTTGACTCTTGCAGGTATCTTCGAGTGATCTGACTCTCTCGGACAGCGTATCAAGCGCTTGTTGAACGTCCTTAAAAGTCGTGTCAAGCTGATCCATTCGAGTGGTTATGGAGATCAGGTCTGCTTCGGTAGAGGCATCGGTTTTTGATTGTTGGAGCAGCTGAGCTAGAAGCATGGTTTTCAAGGTGTCCACCAAAAGATATGGCTGAACGGGTGAAGTTGAATACGAAACCATAGGAATTCGTATCAAGTTGAATGCGAAACCATCAAAATTTGAATCAGAAGGATAGAATGATGCGAAATCATCTATATTGTTGAACTTCTACGTGTAAGCACATTCCGAAACGCTCAGAACTAAGATAATCAAATTCAATAACATTTCAGACTTCACATGATCCGAAACCAATGTAATTTTGAATAATCCGAATCCAGCATGCGAATTTTGGACTTCCTGTATTTTGAATGATTTCTTGAACTTAGTATCTTCATCTCTTTGATCTTGAATTATCTTCGACATGAAATTGAATTAAACATTTCTCCCCCTTTTTCGATGATAGTGAGCATCATGATCATCGAAAACCTTTTTCAATTTCAGTCGCATCTCTGAGTATTACTAACAATCTCCTCCTTAATGAATAACCTTGCTCCCCCTCAAAATAAGAATTTTGGAGCAATTTGTTTTCTCCCCTTGAAAGTATGCATATAGTTCATTAAAAATATTCATTTCAAATACAGTGCATTAATGAAAACATTTATACAAGGAATATAAAATTCATTGAACCACATTTTATAACTACTAACATTTGATCATTTGAAAACTTTACAAAGGAAATCCAACTTAATGAAATTTAACAGGTTTTTCAATCAAATGAAATCAAATGCATGTGTTTGGATTCAAGTACAAGTCATCATTGCATATCAAGTTAAATATGTTCAGTTTCTACCCCATTCTAAAACATATAAGAATACATTGCTCTACTCACACTATTTGTCCAAAATTAGGATTTTCACAAATTTACAGGTTTATCGCAACTTTGTATTTTCCCCAAGTATCAAGAGATGTGTGCTCTTTGGCATCTTTTCTTTTGTGCTCATTGGCATCTTTTGTTTCTGTGCTCATTGACATCTTTTGATTTTGTGCTCATTGGCATCTTTTAATTTTGTGCTAATTGGCATCTTTTAATCAAAAAGTTTAGTAAGAATAAGATACACCGTTAAACATGACTTTCTATATGGTTCTATAGCAGGATTTGGGTTAGCAGATCCCAGACCAGTTAGCCTTAGGTGCTAGGTGTCGAGCACCCCTTAGAACTTACTTTCCCAAAAAAGAAAGGCCACATCGATATATCTTAAACCCATTTGTACTAGAAGAACATGGCTTTCTATCTGGTTCTAGAGCAGGATTTGGGTCAGCCGATCCCAAACGAGTTGATCTTAGGGACTAGGTGTTGAGCACCCCTTAGGACACTCTCCCAAACCAGAAAGGCCACAGGTACAAACTTTCAAACTAAATGGTTTTTATTTGTTTATTTGATGCATCACAATCACTTGGTTCTAAAAACATAGTGCTTCCCCCATATTTTCGTTTCCATCCATCATTTTGACAAATAGACTTTTTGAGCATTATATTCTATATAAGTCCAGATTTCCATAATTTTAAGCATTCAGCATAATTCCATTCATGTTTTGCTGACCTTTCGATTTATTTCAGAAGTGAAAGATGAAACAAATATAACTCAGATAATACAAAAATAATTGTAAAATCACCCCTGACACACATTTCATTCATTGAATGAAAATTAAAAAAACTCATCTCATTGAATTAAATTTGTTAAGACTCAAACATTCAAAGCAGTAGAAATAAAACAAAATGCAATGTTACCTTTCACCACTTGTTCCTTGATAGTGCAAAAATATATCTCAATCACTTGGTTCTAAAACATAGTGCTTCCCCCATATTTTCATTTCCATCCATCATTCTGACAAATAGACTTTTGAGCATTATATTCTATATAAGTCCAGATTTCCATAATTGTGAGCATTCAGCATAATTTCATTCATGTTTTGCTGACCTTTCGATTAATTTCAGAAGTGAAAGTTGAAACAAATGTAACTCAAATAATGCAAAAACACTTGTAAAATCACCTTTGACACACATTTCATTCATTGAATGAAAATTGAAAAAATTCACTTCATTGAATTAAATTGTGAAGATTCAAACATTCAAAGCAGTAGAAGTAAAACATAATGCATTGTTACCTTTCACCACTTGTTCCTTGAAACAGAAAGATGTGACAGTTAAGGATATCACCTGAGAAGTATGAGTTCTAAACTGATTTGTTTAGAAGTCTTAGTCTTTGAAGTACGGGTCCTGAACTGAATTGTTCAGAAGCCATAGTCGTTGAAGCACGGGTTCTAAATTGAGATGTTTAGAAGCCATAGACGTTGAAATCCGGGTTCTAAACTGATGTGTTTAGAAACCATAGTTCTTTGCTCCCCCTTAATGGTACATATACTCTTCAAAAAAATTCACCGCTTCTCTTATGTTTTCAGTCATTTGTGTGGTTTATATGTAACATTCAACACAACACATGAAGAACCTACAAAACAGATTAAGCAGATTTTGGTACCCAATGGCGCTTGGGTCCAAGTGTGTTAGGTGTAGATTTCTTAAAAGGAATACTGTAAGTACCATACCAATAAGAAGTATAATCCTTATGCACAAAATCATTTGACCCACAATAAGAACAACAAATTTTCTTATGTGCCAACCTAATCAGATGATTTACAGAATGAATAGGATTAGGTTTAGCATAAGATTTACCTTTTGGCGCATTGATCTTCTTGGCATTTGATGTGGAAGCAGATGATTTTGGTACAACTTTCTTTGGAATCGTTGTGCCTTTGACTCTCCATTCCATCTTCACCTTTTTGAAGACTGGAACTTCTTCAGGTTTGGAAGTATTAACTTCAGGCACATTTGGTTTGTTATCTGATTTTTCAAGCAGAGGATCATAGAAGAGATTTGTAGAACGAATCTGACCATTTGAGAAATCAGTTGATCTATTAAATTGTTTAGAAGAAATGTTTTTAAAACTTGAACTTGGCAGTTTTAAAAGATTTTCAAAATCATTTGATTTAACAAATGGAGTCTGAAAGATAGGATCATGACTGGCCTGCTTTGAGACATCAAATTAAAAATGATGTCTTCAAGTTCTTTAACATTGTTTGTCAAAACATTGTTCTCTTTAAAAATTAGATCAAATTTCTTTTGGAGATCAGATTTGATCAATTGATCCATCATAATATCATTTGATAAACCAGATAATATTTTGGTAAGATTAAGAATCACATCTTCAAAATATTCGCGTTCCGATTCAAAATCTTTTTCCAAAAACTTTCTTTTATGAGTAATCTCTTTGAAAATTTCCATATTTTTCTTTTGGGGATTTTACTTTCCTTTTCAAATATATTTTTCTTTTCCGCAAAATCTTTTCTTTCTTTTTCCAAAAGATTTTCTAAATCAGAGATTTTCACGGAAAGCTCAGAACTTTTAATCTCAAAAGATTTTTGTTCAGTTTCAAATTTAGCTCTTTCTTTTTCGAGCTTATATTTTTCTAAAAATAAAACTTTCTCAAAGTCAGAAACTTGTTTTGAAAGTTTTATACATTTCAGCTCAGTTAGTTCCTCTTCTTTAAGAACTTTCTTTGAAGAACGAGACTCTCTTTCACGTTCAGAAGGCTTTTTCTTCAAATCAACATTTTCATCTTCCAATGTTATTCTTTTCTCTTGAACTTCTTTTAATTGAGCATGTAACTTTAAGTTCCACTTTACTCTCTTTTCTTCCCCAATCTTCATATCAGCATTTTCTCTTTGAAGAGTTGTTACTTTCTCTTGAAGATTCTCGATTTGATCATGCAGACTTGAGTTGTCTCTCTTTGCTTCAAGATCTGCAATATAAACATCAAGATCAGTAACTATTTTAACAAGTTTATCATTTGAAGAAGAAATGTCTAAAATTTGTCTCTTCAGATTAGCATTTTCTTCCTCCACTGCTTTTATACTTCCTTGAAGCTCCTTCATGTCATCTAGATGAGTTGAAGGATTTGAAGTACTAGTTTTAACAAAATTTTGCTTCAAACCTTCACCACTGGATTTTACAATAGTTTGCTTCAAACTTTCATTATTAGATTTAACAAAAGTTTGTGGTATTGAAGGTATTTCTGTTATAAGAATTTGTTGCAAAATTTCATTATTTGGTTAAACAAAAACTTGTGGAGTCGGAGGTATTTCTATTATAATAGTTTGCTTCAAATACATTTCTCTCTTTGGAATTGCTAGATATTGATCTTTCAGAAAATCAAGCAGAAAGTGTATGAAATACACTATAAAAAAATATATTTTTTTTAGAATAACACGAATTCGGATCAGGAAGGGTGTGAAACCAATGGATTCGGACCAAGAAGGGTTCGAAACCAATGGATTCGGACAAAGAAGGGTTCAAAATCTTTGGTTTCGATTCCTTAAAAGTTCGAAATCTTTGGTTTCGATTCCTTAAGGGTTCGAAATCTTTGGTTTCGATTCCTTAAGGGTTCGAAATCTTTGGATTCGGATCAATAAGGGTTCGAAACCATGATGAACAGTAAACAATGAAGGATTCGAAACCAAAACTTAAACAAATATCACTTCTCTTTGTGATCTGAAACCATGCAACGGTAAATGACGAGTGGTCCGAAACCAAGCTTGAATGATCCGAAATCCATATGAATGATCTGAAATCTTCATGAATGATCCGAAACCTTCACTTAAACACCAAAATCACTAAATCAGCCATAAAATTTTCAATTCTTGACCAATTGTTATGAAATTTGCACAGATTTGTTCGAAATTTGAATCCACACACTTTCTTAGTTGATCACAAATCCTAATTCGATCAATTTAATCGAATTAAGATCTAAAACAGTAAGTTTAGGGTTTTCGAACAAACAGATCTAAAAAGATCAAATCTGCAAGTTCTATGCAGATTTTGGAAAAATTCCTTGTTTTAAAGATGATCAGGATGAAAATCGAGTTCAGTAGTGTCAAGAATCAATCAAAAAGATCAAAATTGGCAGAAAAGATGAAATCTGGATGAATAGTAATCGAAGAAGGGCCAGAAATCTCGATGAACAGTAAACTCTAAAGGATCCGAAATCTTCAAGAAAGGTGTAAAAAATCTTCAATTTCGTCTGAATCTGCTTGAATTTTCTGTTTAGCTCTGATACCAATTGATAAACCCATAATTTAGCAATGTAATGCTGAGAGAATCTAGAGACCAAATGTGTCATCCATATATTGACTTCAAAGTACAAAATGACAAATGCTACAAGTGTTCTAGATTGTTGTCTAACTATTGAACTAGACAAGCCTATTTATACCCATAACATACAAGGTATAAAGGCAAAGCAATACAACATAGACTCATTACAGTACATTGACTTTACAGTAAATCTTGAATACAATAATGCTCTAACAGGGATGCCTTCGGTAAAATCCGGGTTTGGTATGATACGCTCAGAGATTAAGGTCAAGCATATAGTACGGTCCGTATCGGTATCGGTGGAGTCAGATTCCACATCCTGAACTTGTCTGGAAGGTGAAGGAGGATCGGAAATGTAAGGTTCGGGGTCATGGTCAAGCATGGGTCTTGATGACGATGTACCTGCTTCGCCAGTCGGTCGAGTGATGGGAATTGAGGGTTGTCGGCTTGTTCCAGCTTGAGGAGTACTGGGACGCGTATCCAATGCACCGCCCGCTCCGATTCCCCTCCCATGATATCTCAACACACGCCGTCTGGTAGCCCTGTTGCCCGGGCCCTTCCTCCTCTTGTTCTACGACCCTCACGTCGCTCAGGTCTATCTCCCTAGGGAGGTCCCTCCGGCGCTGGCTGGACCATGGGAGCAGCTAATTCTCTCATGTACTCTATCATACTCGGTGCATTGGGGTCCGCATGTGCTAGTAGGGCTGCAGGTAAGGGCATGGCTATTGCGTTGGTGGTGATGAGGACATACCAGATGGTTTATGCGTCACGATATCTCCGGATTCGCGTCTATTTGTTGTCGCACAGCCAGTGCGAGGAATCGAGGATATGGTATGAACTTCTTTTGCTTCGATCCTCCAATGTGTCGAATAGCTTGCACCAGTTCGCGCCAGATAATCATGGCAAAGTCGACGTATCTATCGTAGCACATGGCGTGGAATAGACGTATGAAGTCGCCCGTGCACTGGTCTATTCCCTTCCATCTGGCTGAGAGACACCTGTTCAGAATTATGAACAACGTTTACCAGATGGGCGCCAGATATTTTTGGTTGAACCCGGAAGGACGATGGAGGTCGTGGTTGTATCCGAGTACGCGAACTTGAGCACACAGAGTCTCGTCATTGACCGTTGGGTCGTAGCGTTGATGGCCGCCGGTGGTGGCTTCAGGTAGTGACAGTAGACGTCGGAAAGACTCAGGGGTGAGCGTGAAAGGGGGGTTGTCGATCCGCGCCGTGATGGTCTGTGGATTGCCCGCCGTAACTACTTGGGCAGACGTCAGCTGTAGCAGTGAGGGCCTCACGGAGAGGGTAATGAGGTAGTATGTCAACGATCACACGGTGTTGTGGTTGTGTTCAGAACTCAGCGGCGTCCAAGTGATGGTTGTTGGCCTCTATCTCAATGCCATGCTCAGGGGCGACCAAAGCGTTATCGGCTGCTTCGTCGATAAATTCCTCTTGAGGAGGAATTTGCTCTTCCGGATTTTGTTGATGTTCTTGATCCACCATGGAATATCTGTAAAAGAGCCAACGTTAGAAATCAAGACGGATAAACAATTTCCGGCGCGTACCTTTGCAGTAAATGGCTTAATCTGAGACAGATTGAGGACTGGCAGTGATAAAACAGGTACTGGACTGATAACAGGGTGTCCGGACAAACAGTAGGAAACAATACTTTCCGGACAAACCATGGTATCCGGACAAAAGGTATCCGGACAAACCATGGTATCCGGATGTTGTGAGAGTTTCCGGATAAATTAGACAGTCCGGACAACATTGGTTTCCGGATAAGATATGAGTTACTGGACAACTAAGGTACCAGACATCTCAACTATCCGGTAGTTGAACTTACAGGAAACCATGAGGTTTCCAGACAACTAGGTTTTCTGGATGTTGATGGTTTCCGGACAAAATATCTATTGCAAGAGAGTTTCCGGACAAAACATCATCAACTTGAAAGTTCCCGGACACGAAGAATGTGTCCGGACGACATCCTAAATGGTCAATCGAGATAATACAAGTCCCAAACATGTGTGAAAACGTTCATGTAGTGTCGATTGAAGCAGATGAACTTATAAATATATCGACCTATACTACACCGATTGACACCGAAGTCGTAGAGACTCAACGAGGGTTTTCGGATACGTTCAATTGACCAAATCTATGGTCGATTCGAGGGAAGTTGAGCACGAGATGTATATAAACAATGTCAAGATTGAGAAAGGAAACACATACCTGATTTTTGGAACGAAAAAATGAGTGATAATCGAGGATGTCGTGATAGTCCGAACGAGAGAGAGTATTCGAGAGGTTTAGGGTTTTGTGATGGAATCCGAATAAATGAGATGTGTGGTTTTTGGATTCTATATATACTAAGCCAAGAGTCCGGGTGTGGTATCCGGGTTCCCATCCAATCCGGATAAGGACCCGGTCTGGAAACCTATCCGGATAGATAGGGTTTCAAGATTTTTCGAATTTTACGAAAAATAGTGCTATCAAGATTTTGAAAGAATCTTCTCTCGCTCCCCCTCAAATTGAGCATGGGGGTGAACTTGCTCCCCCTCAGATAGTGCAAAAGTTGTGCAATGGGGATGCCGACTCACACAAAAAACTTTTATACAGTTAAAGAAAAATTATTGTGTCGCTCCCCCTCAACTGATGAACATAAAGTGATATGCTCCGCCTCAGAATGTGCGCATATTGAAATGCACACGAGAGTATCCACACACACACAAAAAAACTTTGTAGTAGTTAAAAACAAACTGTGTGTGACGCTCCCCCTCAACAATAGAATAAATGTACCTGATATCGGTTTGTGCTCCCCCTGAACACATAAACACTTGTGACAGCACAGATAGTAGCAAATAAATAAGACGACAGTATGGAAGAAAAGAAATACACGTAGAAAGAAGGCAAACAAATGAAATCTACCTAATAAATACAGAGACTTGATATAACTGTGTAACTGAGACAAGTAGAATACAAGTGCGAGAAAGTGTATGCTCAATCATCAGGAGTGTAAACACCGGATGATGAGTAGACAGTTACTCAGTATTTACAAAGTAAAGTTCGACTGTACCTCTTTCAACGTGATCCTTAATGAAGTGATATCGAACGTCGATGTGTTTTGTCTTAGTGTGTTGGACCGGGTTGCTGGATATGGAAATCGCGCTCTTTGAGTTGCAGTAAATAGGCACCTTGACATACGTAAATCCGTAGTCCTTGAGTTGCATCCACATCTAGATTACTTGAGAATAAATCAGTAAGAAATAACACGAACAATTGATGATTTCAACTGGTCATCCCTCTCGTATTCATGATTCAAGATAGTTACAAAGGTTTGAATGAAAATCTCAACTATCTCTCTCTAAACAATTAAGCTCACGATGACTCTCTATCAATTGCTAACCTAATTCTAAGGTTAAGGAAACCTTATATACTTTAGCCTTAACTAAACAAGGCCCAAGCCCATTAATCAAATAAGCTAATCTAAGCCCATTTATGACAAAAGGCATTTACAAAATAAATAATTAATCTAATTAAGCTCTATATAATTATTTATATATCTTTCTAATATGTAGGACATTTATGGTCCTAACAATCTCCCCCTAAAGATATATAAATAAAAATGGTCTTGAAACCTTCAAGTCTTGATCTTCTCTTCCTTTGGAATTTTTGAAACCCTTCGGTGTTGCTTGTCTTCATGTCTTTTGACGCTCCCCCTTGAATAAAGCTCTTGAATTTGTTTTTAGCTTTAAAAGAACTTGTAGAACCAATATGCTTGATGGAGGAAATAATTTGAAGTGAACACCACTTGATAAACGATGAGAAAAGATGATCACTTGTAAGCACTTTGATCACTTGTATGCGCTTTGAACTCTTTTCGGATTTCAAAACTGATCAATCATTCGATTAAAAATCTGTCAACAGTTACTCCCCCTCGGCTTTTGCATGGGGACTTCTTTACTCCCCCTCAGATTTTGCTAACTCCCCCTCAACTTGATATTCAGTGTCTTTGAATCGTACCCTTTCTCCCCTCATGATGAGTAGGAGCATCCGGAGCATCATGTGTGTTCAAAGAATAGTGACGAGTAGCAAAAATTCCGGATAAAACATCTTAGTAACCAGAATGGGGTAAAAATCTAGCACATAAACACATAGTAATTGTTATCACAACAATTTAAAAAATTGTGTGGCATATGTTCAGAGTTGGCATCGGGGTATCTCTGATAGGACTTCCAGTTATCACTGAAGTAAAAAATTTTAAAATTACTCCTCAAATTGTTCCGGCAATATCACTAAGATATGCAAATGGAATCACAAAGACTCGTGCATGTGAGAAAGAAAATAAATTATATCTGTTAGGCTCAAAATTGATTTAACATGGAACGCAAGTAAAAAATCAATTGACACAGTGAATAGAATGTGAAGTTCAGAGACCGGAGCTGATGTCTTCCTTTTTCAATATCTAAGACCTCCGAGTGAGGAATAGTTAGAGTATGTGCTAATTCTCCATGAATATATGAAACAAGCATCTGTGGTGAGATACTTGAGTGGCTTGGTGGGGTGACACGAGTTATCGACACTGGGTCCTTGTCTATTTCAGAATTCATCTCCAAAGAGCGAGAATGAATAGATTGTGTGGTTACCCGGATAACTGACTCGGTTTGGTAAGGACCAATAATTCTTTTAAGTCCTCTCACAGTCTCACTGTATTCTTTTCTCTCCAAACTCATCTATCAATCTAGACCCCTCACTGATGTCTATAAGGGATGTGTTTCTTGGGTAGGTCCTTCCGGTTCTGGATAGACCATAGAAACGATGTAAGTCCTAACACTCTTTTCATGCAACGAGTAGAACAGTTTCAAAAACAGTGAAGTACGAGTTCTAAACTGAAACGTTTAGAAGTCAATGCATTTAAGAACCAGTCCTGATCTGAGACGATCAGAAGTCATAAAAATTAAGTCCGAGTTCTGATCTAAAGTAATCAGAAGTCAAAAAGAACATTTGAAATATAGAATTTCAAGAAACAAGATCAAGAGCAAAACAGAATGACTTAGTAAGCACAATATTTGCAATAAATGAGACAAAGATCAGAAAGTTTAATTGTGAAGAACAAGTCACAATTATTATATTAGATAAGAATGGAATCATTTGCAAGAAATAGCGAACTTGGAAAACAACTAGGAATTCAAACGAGTGCATTTCCATCGAAAAATCAACAAACATTTGAGACATGTAATTAACTAAGTCAAGAAAATACTGGACGTGGCAATCATGGAGATTTGAATTGGAGAATATCAAACACAAGTAAGTTATTCATAATGATTTACCACAGTCTTTGAATTCATTTGAAGTTCACTTACCTTTCATAAGATAGTACTCCCCCTCAAAATTAGCATAGCCTTCGAATGCAGTCATGTGAATAGAATGTTCAGAACTGAGAGCACATGACATTCCTGCAAAACAGATTAGAAGGATTTTGGTATCCATCTTTTGATGAATCCTTGTTGGTTAGATGCCATATGAGGACCTGGGATACTATAAGTATCATACCAATACTTAGCATGGTCTTTATTCACAAACTCACTTGTTCCACGGTAAGAACAACACACCGTCTGTGTAGATAAGCTGATCAACTTATTAACAGAGTAAGCACGATAAGTTTTCACAAAAGGTTTAGCGTGAAAAGCTTTGTTGTTCTTGTCACTCTTAACAAGGACAAATGACTTTGTCTAGGAGCGGATCCTTTAACTCTCCAAACCATGTTTACTTTCTTAAAAAAATGATTATCTAATTTGTCAATAATATGGTCATGAAACAGATTAGAGGTGCGGATCCGATCTTTTGAAGGGTTATTTGATCTAATGTCGGTCTTTGAAGAAACCTTTTTGTGGATAGAACATGAAGCAGTCTTAGAATAGCAACCTCAATTAGCTGAATCACCATGAAGAGACTGATTAACAGTATCTGGACTAGCATGATTGGGTGATTCGACATCAGAGTTTTTGGCTTCAAGTTCCTTGTCATTGTTTAACAAAACATTTTTCTTTTCAAGCATTAGATCCAACTTCTTTTGGAGATCAGATTTTAACCTCTTCTCTATCATGATTTCAGTTGACAAAGCACATAAATTATTTGTAAGCTTAGAAATCTCAGTCTGAAAGATCTTTCTTTCGGTTGCAAAATCATCTTTCAAACATTTTGCTCTAAAACCTTCAACTTTCTTCTTCTCAGACTCTTTGATCAGATCGCCTAATTCTTTCTCCAAATCAGTTATTTTCAAAGAAAGTTCTCCATTCTTTTTAGTAAAAGATTTGCGTTCTAATTCAAACTTCTCTGTTTCTGAAATCAAAACTTTTTCAAAGTCGGAGATATGTTTTGAAAGTATTAAACACATAAACTCAAGTCTCTTCTTCTCTTCAAGAGATTTGGTTGAAAAAACAGATTTCTTTTGTGTAAACTTTCTTTCTCCTTTTCAAAAATCTTTTCCAGACTAGTTAGTTTACTTTTAAGCTCAAGGTTTTCACAGTTTAGGAGTTTACCTTTCACTTCAAGTGCCTTTATCTCGTCTTGTGATGGCAACTCAAAAATCTTTCTTTTCAGCTCAGTGTTCTCAGTTTCTAAGATCGTTGCCTTTTCTTTAGATCTAGCCAGTCTCTCAGAACTATTCCAGATTTGAGATTTCAGTCCTTTAGTTCTTTGATGTACTTGTTGATCAAATCATCTTTCTGCTCGATATGGGTGTCATGTAGTCTTTGATTTTCTCGACACTCCACATTATAGCAATACCTCGACATTGTTAACTGAAAAATTTGATCGTTAATCGGTGTTGTATTGAAGAATCGAAACTTGCGGAAGAAAAATCAAAACTTAAATCAGAAAAACAAATTTATAAAATAAATTCGTTTCCAAAATTTGAAAATTTGATTATTATCGGAACGAACGAAATCAAACTTCGAGAAAGAAACCTGCGAGAAAAACAAGCCACGTTAGATTAAAGACATCAACTAAAATTACATAAAATGATAATAGTCGCTAATAATTGCAAATCGTCGCAAATAATTGCAAACGTCACAAAAAATATTGCAAATCGTTCGTTAAGAAAAATCGCAACTTTCGTTATAACTTTTAATCACGAAACGTATGGTAACTCGGGTACCGTCAAGAACTTACCAATCAAAAATTTACCAAACACAACTTACCGGATGGAATTATTTGTGACTTAGCGGGTGAAAAAGAACTTACCGGATGATAGGTTTTCGGATGAGATTGTTTGTCCGAATGGGGAGCTTACCGGATAAACCTTGTTTACCGGATGAATTGAAGTTTCGGGACAAATGGTATACGGTATCCTCTTGTATGCGATATATGGCTAAATCAGACTAAGCAAACACAACCCAAACAAAAAATTGCTCCCAAACGATTCATATAGACGAAGTAATGTTCAGCCGATGGAAAAAGAATTTCATGAGCTATAAACCGAGAGATATCAATCCGTGCTATTTTTGTTGCAAGAATTTAAGAAAAATTGATGCTATATGAATTATAAAAGAAATGATGCTATATTATAATGTTTTATGCATGCAACGTGGCTATGGATGAGATGGTCAAACAACAAAAATAAAACAGTCAATGATGGATGTCAGCCATGAAAAAATATTAATAATCAATGTATGAGTGATGTGCCATCTACGTCCGGGAAGTGATGTGCTATCCGGAAAAACCAACTTCCGGTAACCAAAAAAAATCACCCGGAAAGAGATTGTCTGGAAAGAAAAAAAACTTTTTGTCCGGGAAGAAAAATGGTATCCGGGAAGTGCACTTTTTATCCGAAAAGTAAGAATTTTCAACCGGAAAGAATTGAATTGTCCGGTAACAGAAAATTACCCGATAACCTATAAAAAAATTATCCGGTAACTTGATATTTATCCGGTAACTAGTGAGAAATAGGAAACTTATCCAGTAACAAACAGAAACTTTCGGACAGTGCGGCTGTGGTTGCCATTCGAATCTGGGATCGATAGGGTTGCTTGATTTCATTCCTGTAGAGTTATATTTTGACCAACAACACAAAAACAAACACACCCAAATCGATTTCTAAGCAAAATATATCCTATTTTTCAATAAACACCACAAAACTTTAAGAACACTACCAAAAACTCAAGAATTGATATTTTAAATCAAAAATTGATACCTTTGAGAATTGATATGAACGCAGATAAACAACAGACAAAAGAGATTAAACAATCGAGAACTAACAAACGAATTATTAATACAACGAAAAGCTTTGCAAACCCGATTGATGAACGATTTTCTTCAAGAAAACTGCAGTATTTCGAAAATAATCTGGATGCCTTTTGGACCTCAAACAATTAATCAAACCTTTCAGAATGTAAAACCGAATGTCGTGAAGCTACAGTATAAAAATCGCGACAATCCGACGGTTCAATCTCCAGGAATAGGCAAAACGGCTCGATGCGTTTTTCCAGAAAATTCAATACGAATTTCTTGCCTTTTTTCGCTTTCGTTCGATTTCTTTCGTATCTTCAAATCACCAATTATGCTCTGATACCAATTGTGAGCCTCAGATCCATACAACGAACAATATGAAATCAATAAGTATGAACAGGTCGGTATGATTTCAACTGGTCATCCAATTTGCTTTCAATAATCTGAGAGTTTACAATCCGAGAAGGAAAGCAATAATGAACAACTAGCCTAAAAAACAAAGGCTAATCAAACATTATATATGGCGGGTGCGTGGTTAACAAGCCCACGACCCGTTAATTAACTAGGCTCAAATTAAAGAATTACAAAATAAACCCTTGAACTTTAATTTAACATAAATTGACCCTAACAGCTCCACAATCAACCTTAAGTTATTCTTCTGGACGATTTTTGGCATTAACACTAATAACAATCAATATTTACAAAAGGAAATCTAACGACGGGACTTACCCCCGATATTCCAGCCCTTAGTTAGCGAGTCGCTCCTTAACAACGCCAAACGACCAAACACATAGTTGGTATTCCACTTGCAATCATTGACCATAGTGGCTTGAACCAGATAGCGAGAGTAAATGATGTATCAGTTGTTTTCTTCAGGCTTGCTGGAATAAGCCATCACCAGATCATGGACGTTGAAACGTGACGCCCAATTTACTGTCAATCGTTCAATCACTTGAAGGATTCTCCAAAATTAGGGCATCATCTGCTTCAGAGAAAGGTCGGAAGTCGAAAGGAACGACTTTGCCAGAGGAGAATAGGACCAAGAAAACCCTATCTTGACGGGATATTCGTACTCTACAAAGTAGACGTTGACCGCAATCCCGACCAACGCCTTGAAGAGACCAGTCTCTTTTCTGTTATTCATGGTGCAAAAAGGGTCTAAAACCATGGTGAACTTTGATAGGCTAACAATAGCTCTATAGAACCCTAACTTATCCCAATTTCTCCTATGTTTTATTGCTATTGCCGTAATACGCATAAAGGAGAGACGATCTTACCTTATATATGCTCTAAATCTCGAATCGATTTTGTTAATGATTTGTTTTGCAGGAAGAAAAGGCAAGGATTCGGAAAGGTTCCTCTCTCTAGAAAACCGTAAGCGTAAAAAGGAAAGAAATCGGTGAAGATCATTATGTATACGTGTTAATGCCAAAAATCGTCCAAAAGGATGACTTTAGGTTGATTGTGGACCTTAACAACTAAAGAATGAGATCGTTCGACAAAGCAATGCGACACAAACAGAAAATGTAAATGAGACAGAGATTTTGGTGACGCGGGAAAAACCTCAACGAGGAAAAAACCCGCGGACGACTGTGGGTGTCGTCGCTGCACTATGGTCGCCAAACAGGGGCAATATCCTTATGTTTCAGGTGTCGAGAGTACATATATTACAATACAAATGAAATAAAGACTTAAAATGTAAAGTAACAAGTGTTTCGAATGTAAATGTAAGTGTGTCGAGCATAGAAACTAAGTGTCGTGCGTCGTCTACTTAAGAGAATTCTTGCTTCGAAAGTGTTGGCGTATACAGTAGTTGATTCAGGGATTCAACGGTGCGTGAAATGATGTTTTTCCTTTGTTTATGTAACCTTCGAGTGCTTTAAATGACTCCATTAAGGCTTCAGTTAAGGGTCATAACAGCTGTTGGGTTTAATGCTCGTAATGTTATTCGTCGGTTATAGCCATTGGTCATTAATGACATTGATCCTGCATTAAACAATGAAAACATAACAGTAATGAGGTATGTTAGTCGGTCGAGGTCGTAAGGTTCCTTACGACGGTCGAGTGTCGTGAGTAACTTTCGATTTTAACTTTGGTCGTAAGTGTTTATGATTTTGTCTTATTATGGAAAAGTGTAATAAATGTTTTCCCTTTTTTAGTCGTGGTCGAGACTGGGGAAATTTTACCCAAACAATACGGTCCAGCGTGTCAGGTCGAGCCAACGGATGATCGACACTTGTCCATCAACTTTTAGTCTCCCTCATCAGATGGACGATAGTTGTCCCTGATAATCGCAGCATACGCGCCCTACGTAGCCATGACTTCATGGCCTTATCACCTTTTCGGTTTCCCATGCAACCATCCCAGTTCCAAAGAAAACGATCAAGTCTCCCTCGTCGATACGTGTCATTCAGTTGCATTAATTTAGAATTCAAAATTTGCCACTTCATTTTAAAATTTGGGGGAAAGCTTTTTGGGTAAATTTTCCAAAGTCACAGTCGACGTAAGATTCCCACGACTAATTATGTATTTAGATAAGATCCTAACGACTATAGACACCTGGATCCGTCATCGTCACTTTTAGTCATGGTCGTAAGTTTATCACGACTCATCAATAACGACCAAAGATTTCTAGACCATGCTTCATTGATATCTAATAATCATTGCGAGTTCTCTAACGACATCAGTTTGTTAATGTTCAATTGTTAATGCCAAAAATCGTCCAGAAGGATAACTTAAGGTTGATTGTGGAGCTTAACAACTAAAGAATGAGAATCTTTCGACAAACCATACGACAAAGACAGAAAAACATAAACAAGACAAAGATTTTGGTGACGCGGGAAAAACCTCAACGAGGAAAAAACCCGCGAACGACTTTGGGGGTCGTCGCTGCACTATAATCCCCAAACATGGGCGATGTCCTTATGTTTCAGGTGTAATGATTACAATACAAATGAAAGAAAGACTTTAAATGTAAAATAACAACTGTTTTGTGCGTGGAAAACAAGTGCGTCGTGCGTGTAAGTCGTGCGTCGTGAGCGATCACTTGAGAGATAATACTTTGTTTCAAGTGTTCTTCAGAGTTTGGTTGTGCCAAAGTGCCAGATGATGCAAATACGCGAAATGATGCTTTAGCCTTCGCTTTTATAGCCTTCGAGTGCCTTGAATGTCTCCATAAAGACTTCTGATAACGGTCGTAACGGTCGCTGAATTCAATTCTCGTGATTGCATATGTCGGTCATGGCCGTTTGTCATTAATGACATTGATCCTGCATTAAACACCAAAAATGTAACAGTAATATTGCATGTTAGTCGGTTGAGGTCGAGAGATTCCATACGACGGTCGAGTGTCGTGAGTAACTTTCGATTTTAACTTTGGTAAGATGATAAAGTGTTTATGATTTTATCTGATTATGGAAAAGTGTAACAAATGTTTTCCCTTTTTGGTCGTGGTCGAGACTGGTAAAATTTTTCCCAAACAGTTTGCCCCTAAAATTTAAAAATGGAGTGGCAATTTCAAATTTCGGAATTTCTAAATTTTGTCAGTCGGACGGCTAGGGTCGTGACACGTGTCAAAAAGTCTTCTCAGTTGCCTTGGAACTGGATCGGTCCAATTCCAACTAAAGAGGAAGTCGAAAAGGGGATAAGGTCGTGACATCATGCTGACGTGCGATCATGCCTAACAGTTGTAAGGGCCAGGTGTCAACGATCTGTCGAGCTTTCGAAAAGGCACTGGCACGTGTTGATCATCGGGTAACATTACCTGACATGATCATTTACATAAATAGCGACCCACGATGGATCTTTTCCTTTTTATGCTTTCAGAGAGTTTAAGACAGAGATTTCTTCTTGATTTCCTATTGTTCTTCGCCAAATCCATTCTAAATCTGCAAGAGATCTTTGACTTGTTTAGGATTTTCGAGGTTTTAGAGCGCCTATATAAGGTACGACTCTTCAGTCTTTGTATGCGTCGTAAGTCGATTGCTAGGAAACCTAGAAAAAACTGGGACGTTTGGGGTTTTTCAGTCCTACAAATTTGGCTAACAGGATTAGCGATATCGACAGAACCTAGGAGTACCATTCAAGATCTAGATGATCTCGATAGCTTTAGAAATCTAGCAAGAATCCATGCAGGGATTTCAGTGAGCAAGGCCGGTCAGATTCGACCGGAGATGTGTCCCGAGGGGTACGTCGTGATATACGAGTACCCCTTTAGAATTGATTTCGAATGGCCCTATTCGCCTCTAGCGAAATCCTCCATGTGCGAGTTCGACCTTACCGGGGCAACTGATGCCCCAATTCTGGAGGGTCATCCAGGTTGTCAAGCGACTTACCAGAAACTGGGAGTCGCCGATAAACATGAAAGACCTCTTGACTGCTTATCATGTCATGATAGATACGTACCGTCGCTACAGCTTATTCTCAAAGCACACGGGCGACCGTACCTTGGTTCTGAAAACTACGGTCAATGACCGCAAATGGAATACCAGGTACGACTTTGTGTGGGTAGCAACACTGGACCCCGACAGTGACTGGATCAGGTTCGGATGGAACATGGCGGGTGAGTTTTAGCTTTGGTCGAGAGTTTTTATTATGTTTACTGATTTGTTTCTTAACTAATATCTTTTCTCTGTATTTTCAGATATTAAGTTTGACGACGTAAAGGCAAACGACGACTCTAAGGCCAAGATCGAGAAGTTCTTGGAGATCAGTTCTGACGATCGATCGTTCCTTACGCGATACTTAGTGGACGAGGATGAAGACCTAGTGTACTTGGGTGAAAATCGTCAAGAGAGTCGAGAGGAAGCAGAAGAAGAAGAAGAAGAAGAATAAGAAGAAGAAGAAGAAGAGGATGAGGAGACTGAGGAATAAGAGAAGAAGAAGAAGAAGAAGAAGAAGAAGAGGATGAGGAAACTGAGGAAGGAAGAGGCAGAGGTAGAGATGACTGGTAAGTGTACCCTACTCTGCTCGATTTTCTTCTTCCTTTAATTCAATCGCTTAATGGTTCTTCCTTTCTTGCTTCACAAGAGGGTCCCAGCCGAAAGTGTCGTCTGCGATGGCCAAGAGGGCAGACCAAGCCGAACTGGCTCGCAAGGCGAGGGAAAAGAGGAAGGAGGCCCGACAACTAGGTTGGGGGTCTTAAAGAGAAAAGAGGCCTCGAGAGTCGGGAGTTCTAAAGAGAACAAGGATGTCCATCCCGAAGGAACCGTCTTTGAAGGTGGGCGGCTCATCGAGAGTCGTCATGCCTGAGAAGGCGAAGGCGTCGACCGCATCCGTTGAGAAGACTTCCGATGCGATCGACGCGACACCCGTCGACCTTGTGCATCTGGCGAAATCGACGGTGTCTCCTACTACCACGTCGGGCCCCTCGTCGGACGACAAGGGCAAGGGCGCGCAAACGGGAGAGGGCGAGAAAGAAGTCACGACAGTAAACTTCACGTTATCGTCGGATTTCTTGGTTGATAATGTCCTGAAGGGACGAAACTGTTCCATCACTTGGGAAAGTATCAGCTCCCCTCTTTCAGGGAGCGCTTCCACGGGGTCTCTGTCGAAGATGCGGGGTCCCACGTTGCCGGACTGGTGTTTATGGTAAGGCTATCTTTCAATACGTGTTCTATGTTTACGTTCTCGAGTATTTACTAACGTGTTTTTATGTTTTTCAGACGTTCCAGTCTTCTTTGGCCCTGCATGCCGAGACGACGAAGATCGATGGTCTAGTGTCTTCTGCTCTTAAGAGAGAGGACGCGGCATTGGAGAGGGAGAAGCCCGCTCTGGCGCGTGCCGAGGATATGTCGGTACGACTCGACGATGCTCTAAATGAGCTGGAAGCCGTCGGACATGCTAAGGACGAGGTGAACTCTCGTCTGAAGCAATCCTTGTCTCTAATCTCCTACCCGAAGGAGGAGCTGGACAGGACAAAGGAGTCCTTGACCATGAAGGAGAAAGAGGTCGAGGAGTCCAAGTCCAAGGTGGCGGATTTAGAGAAGGAGGTGAGGGAACTCAAGGACGAGGTTGCGTCTACTTTTGCCTTGGCTCGCTTGACCGCTTGGGCGGCGATCATATGGCAGCACCTGTCGGGGAAGAATCCTCTCACGCCCGCGACTGTCGAGCTGGCCTTCTTTTTGTCCAAGGTCGAGTCTGAGAGGGATCTCGACTCCGACGATGAGAAGGAGGCTGAGGAAGAAGAGGTGGACGAGGGCTTCCAGGGTGATGCCTCGGGCAAAGATGCGGGTCCCGATCCTCTTTTGCCTTAGAATTTTTTTATCTTTAGTCTTGTTTTTTAGTGCTCGACCATTGGTGGTCGAGTTACTTAGATGTAATAGTTCATTTCGTGAATGAAACTTTGTCTTTCTGTTGAACTCATGTGTTATTTTTACTCATACGTGCCGTGGATAGGTATAATATAAATTGTGAAATTCATTAAGTATAAACAAGGAATCGTGCGACTCAGGCATCCATTGTAACTACAACGATTAGCACGCAAGTCATAAGACTTTTTGTTGGTCCATAAAGGGATATACTAATTTGTAGAAGGGGGGGTTGAATACAAATACACAAGTTTTTACTTTCTAAATTGTTTATTGATAAATCATTAACAATTTACAGCTTGTTACGGAACAAGATTAAGGATAAATCCTAAATCTAAACAAGTTGGAACACACAGATTCTTGCACTAAGAAAGATAAGAAAATCACTAATAAAATCCTATATTATGATACTGTAGAATCCAGATCCGTGCAACAAATATGAAATCGATATAGTAAACAATAAGAACAATGATTTCAATATGTCATCCCTTTCTATTAGCTTTCAGAGAGAATTACAATACAATGTGGAAAGCAAAAGAGATGATTAGCTTGTTTTTCCAAGCTAATCAACATTATATACTATGGGCCCGTGGTTAACAAGCCCACGGCCCGTTCACTATGGACTAAGTATAATATTTTACAAATTGACCCTTGAACATTAAATCAACACATATTTTACCCTAACAATCTCCCCCTTTGATTTGAAGTTCGAGTTCACGCTCGATCTCTTGCCAGTTGTAGACATAGCGTTTGCGTAGAGAGAAATGAACCTCGAAGAATCTGATGGCGCGGCGGTAGTCGAGACGTTCTTCAACCAAATCCAAAGCAGTCTGAGCAGTTCTTTCATTCAGATTGGGTAAATAGGATACCTTTGGATTTTCGGATTCGTGCTTGTTGATTTTCCAAAGAGCGTCTTGAACTTTGAGCAGTGTGCCATCGCAAAATCGATCTACCCGACTGAACCTCATAAACTTCTTTTCTTTCTGAGCGTTGAGGAAGACGATCCCAAATTCTGGGTGAAGCAGCATTGCATTCTCGGGATACATCGACAGTTCAGGAGCTTGTAGATTCGGTTTGAGCAGATTTACCTTCTTCGCTTGGTTCTCGATTGCCATTTGAAAGTCTGTAAGATAAGACATCATAATAGAACGGACGAGGAATCGACGAACCGCTTCGAGCGCCTTTGTTACAGCAAGCGGTCGGATGGTTCTGGTGCGAAGGTCTCTCAGAATAACCAGAAGGTCAAACAGATGGAGATGCTTAAAGTCAGCTTCAGAAAAAATCCATTCTTTTCCGTCTTCACGTAAAACAGTGAATACGGGAAAAACGATCTTCATAATTCGGTTTTTGACTGAATCTTTAGCACTTCTGAGATTTTATGTTTGGTTCGAACCTAGTCTCTCGGGAGACACAACTTCATGGCTTCTACGTATCGGAGTTGGCGTGCTGGATCAGGACTGTAGATGCCAAGACAGAAGGTCGGCTCGATCGGGCAAATTCTGTGTATAAACAGCTTCTTCAGTGATTCCTCCAGATGAGGAATAAAGACAGTGATCTTCTCCCAACGGTTTTGTTGCTGAGGAGGGGGAGGAAGATCAGGAGCTGTCGTTTGTTGAGGAGATGTCGGGATTTCTGCATTGGAGCTTTCGGGTTGATCTGTAGTCGTAGCGGGTTGAGTCGAGTGAACGGGAGGCGTACCATAGAAATTATGAAGCAGAAACTGGTCGTAATCAACGTTGTCGTCTTCATCAGTGGGAAACACCAGGTTTACCTCGAAGTTTACGGCTCTGGTAGCTTTTTCGTACCATGCGTCTTCGGTTTCCGGGTTCTTTTCACATGCAGGATCAATCATGGTGAGCGTCGGCATGTCTGATGGTTCTTTTGCGACCAATTCCTGTGTTGTAGCCTCGGGCTTTTCAACCGTTGGGTCTTCATCATCTGAAATATCCATGTCGATGACCATTTCTGCTAAAGGCAACTCGGCTTCATGAGTTTCTGATGTAGTTGCCGCAGTTGGGGGTTCTTGTTGAACCACTGTTGTAGTTTCAGAAGTCATGATCGGAGCGGTCTCGGTAAGGCGTAGACGCTTCTCCCCCTCACGGTGATCAGGATCCTCCTGGTCAACGTGCGGGTGTTTGAGACCGCCGGATTGACTCTTACAGGTGTCTTCGAGTGAACGGACCCCCTCAGACAGCGTGGTTAACGCTTTGTTGTAGTCGTTGAGGGTCGAGTCAATGGAGTCGAGGCGTGATATGATGGATGAAGATGGAGCAGTTGTAACACCCCGATTTTCGTTAAAAGTAGTTTATGTATTTATTTTGCATGTTCAAGTATTTTAGTGGTATAGCATGACTCATACCTCGTTAAGATCTATTCAAGGGCTGAATGGGGGATCAAATGAGGCTTAGTGCCCTTTGGGCGATAGTGACCGGCGAGAGTGACAGTGTCACTATCGCGGGTGTCACAATCGCCTGGTTTGTACCGCAAGATTGGATTTTCAGGCATTGGGTTTCAGGCGAGTATGCCTTGGGCGATAGTGACAGTGTCACTATCGCATGGTCACAATCGCTCGATGTGTACCGAGACTTTTGGGGTGTTGAGCGAGAGTGCCCCGGCGATAGTGACAGTGTCACTATCGCCGTGTCACAATCGCACCGACTGTTTTAGGTATAAAAATGAGAGTTTCGGATTTTTAACTCATTTTTGGGAGTTAGCTGAAATCTTTGGCAGACGGTTTCTTTCTCTCAGGTTAGGGTTTCATTGTTCTTCCTTCTTCCCATAAATTATTGATTGCTAGGAGTATTAATGGCTATTATTGTTGGGTCCTAGGTGTTCAATCTCAACTTCTTGGGTTGTTAGCTAAAAGTGGTCAAGAGCAAGAGTTCTCAATTCTAGGGTTCTCATAATTGGGCTTTAAGGTGAGTAATTTTGATTTAAAAGTATACTTGTTACATAATTTGCTCTATCAATTTACTTATTGCTAACCAATTGGTCTTGAAGTGTACTTTGAACCAATAAGCTCTTATTTCTCTAAAGGGGAAGTTTAAGGGGCTTAATGGTAAGATAAAGGTGATGTAGTATTTTATTCTACTTGTAATTACATCTTTTATGATGGTGACCATTGGAAATTGGTTAAATCTAAATGTTAGGGTTTGGAGCTTAATGGATTAAGCTATGTCCTAATGAAGAAATTATGACTATGATGGAAGTGACTTAATATGCTAGTTTAGTATGTGTTGCCATGTTAAACGATAAACTCATGATATCACTTATATGTATGTGGATATTTGGAGGATTTCTTGTATGTAGAAGTCATGTGCTTAATGAGATAGTTGGACTGTCTTTTATGGAATTAAGCTTTGCATATATGAACTGCTTGGAGTAGTTGATTGTTGGTATTCACAAATTGGAGGAGTCTCTAAGTAGACATTAGGAAGATATAATCTTGGGCACTTACCTTGGAGGTTTGTGTATCGATCCACGCTTTCGGGATTTATACCATATAGGTAGTCCCGATGTGCCGGGCCTTGAGGCGTTACCTTGGAGGTAGACGCTAAGGTGTATTTTCAAGGACGATGTAACTTGAGTTGATGTTTGGGGTCTTCCCATAGAGTCTAATTTGTGAATGACCAAGTTAATATTTCTTATATGACATACTTGCATGTTTTACTATATGTTTGACTCACTAGGCATTCCACGCCTAACACTTGTTGTTTGTTTAATGTGTGTCACAGGTTCTAGTGGTGCCATTCCTAGGAAGGCATAGATGGGGACTTGTGAGCGTGGGGAATACTCTTGAGATGCCAAAGTTAGAAGAGCAAAGTTGGTCTAAATATGACACCTTTTGTAATCTTATTCCTATGTTAGAGATTAGATTAGTCGGTTGTCATGTAGTTGTAAATATTACACTTTGTTTGTTAAAACAGGCATATGTAATTTCCCTTTTGAGCTCGTGCTATGGCATTGTATATATCACTCTTCCGTTTTATGGAAGTTTTTGTTGACCCTGTTTTTGGGGTGTCACAAGTTGGTATCAGAGCTCTAGTTTAAGTGAACTAGGCAATTATTGTAGTATGTCTAGACTTAAGCTGAGATAAGTGTCATTGAAACCTCTACATTGGGTAGATATACTAGGATGGGAGAGTGTTAAGGATTGCGGAAATTCATTTGTTGAGAGTTATGAAAATGGTAATGAGAATGCTTGTGTATAACATGTTCATAATTTCACTTAGCTAATGCTATTATGAAGGTGCTGTTACGTGAGTATGCTTAACTACTATTATTATAGCGATTAATGAAGGTATGAGCACGCAATTTTAGTCTATTTCTTACCATTATTCTCGCATGTTTGACAGACTAGATGGTGAACACGCGTGGTCAACTTCAAACAGCGTTGGACGGTCACGCCGCAACCGAATCCACGGCCGACCATTTGGCTAATGAAGCAGCGGCCGGACGTCCTCCGAGGCCAACTATCTTAGGTGGAGGACCAGAACAAATACCAAGAACCCACATCGGGACTTCCAATCCTGTGTTAGAGGATAATACCCTCGAAAACCGACTGAAAGATAGTGTGCTTCAAGCTATGACTTCTGCTATGGCTCAGCAGCAAGAAATGTTTATGAAGTTGTTGGAGGACCGAGACCACAGTCATCGACGTATTGAGACAGTGGCGGATAATGCAGGAAATGGGTCAGGAGGTCTTGGAAATGAGGCGACTGCGCTAGAGCAAGAGAACGTGCGTGATAGGAGGAGAGAAAGGGGGTGTTCGTATAAGACTTTCCTTGGTTGCAAACCACCAGAATTCACAGGGGCTACTGATCCAGTTAAATGTATGTATTGGATTCGAGAGATGGAAATGGCGTTCGAGGCTAGTGAATGCGAAGACTCTCAACGAGTTAAGTTTGCTTCTCACCTTCTTAAGGGCGAGGCCCTTACTTGGTGGAATCTCACCCGTTCGTCTCTTACGCCCGAGGTGTTGGCCAAACTCACGTGGCCGACGTTCAAGAAAAAGATTCTCGACAAGTATTGTAGTGAGAGGGCTCTAGATAAGATTGAAGAGGAATTCCGAGGGTTGAAGAAAGGGAATATGACCATGGTCGACTACTCAAAGGCGTTTCTTGAAAAGTTAAGTTTGGTGGAGCATCTGGCTCCCGATGAGAAAATGAAGATAAAGGCGTACCAACGGGGATTGCCAGCCGAGATGAAGACGGTAGTGAGGAACGCTAAGGTGACGAATGTACAGGAAGCAATTGAAGAATCATTGATGGTGGAAGACGATTTAACTCAGGGAAAATTGGAGAGTGGACATCCAAGTGAGAAAAGAAAGTGGGAAGGACCGTCCGGATCCTTTCGACAACAAAGGCAGTTCACCAGGAATCGAAGTGGGGATAACCGCCGAGACGCAAGATGGTGTAACCGATGCAGGAACCACCATGTATGCCCGTGTAATACTCAATCGCACTCGAACTCGCAAGGGTGTTACAAGTGTGGAAAGAGCGGACATTATGGTCGGGATTGTCCCACGAAGGGACTAACTTGCTTCGAATGTCGTATAACGGGTCATGTGAAGAGGGACTGCCCGAAGTTAAAGTCAAGTGGAAGTGGGGGAGCTAAGGCAGAGCCACCGAAGGTAAAGGGAAGAGCTTTCCAGATGACGACCGAAGAAGCAAAGACTTCAACAGACGTAGTGTCGGGTACGTTTCTTCTAAACTTCGTACCTAAGCGGGTATTATTTGATTCGGGTGCAAGTTTTTCTTTTGTGTCGAGGTCATTTTGTCAAAAGTTGTTAATGCCCACTAAATGTTTAAACGAAGCCGTAGTGGTAGAAATGGCCGATGGTAATCAAGTTTCAGTTCGTGATATTTTGCGGGGTTGCACTTTAGAAATCGAAGGGGGGAAATTTTCAATCGACTTAATGCCAATAGTAATAGGAGGTTTTGATGTGGTGGTCGGAATGGATTGGCTATCCGAAAACCAAGCCGAAATCTTGTGCGCAAGGAAACTGATTCTTATACCATCTCGGGACGGGAATCACGTAATTATTTATGGGGAGCGAAGGAAGGGGGATATTCCATTTATTTCAATGATGAAGGCCCGGGAATGCTTGGTCAAAGGGTGTGCATCCTTCATTGCATACGTCGTCGATGCCAAGCTGGAGAGAAAGAAAGTAGAAGATGTAAAAGTGGTACGTGAGTTTCCCGATGTGTTTCCGGAAGACTTACCGGGTTTACCACCGGACCGCCAAGTGGAATTCAAGATAGACTTGGTACCGGGGGCTGCTCCAATAGCTAGAGCTCCCTATCGTTTGGCTCCGTCCGAGTTGCAAGAAATAATGACGCAGCTACAAGAACTCTCAGAGAAGGGGTTTGTAAGGCCAAGTTCATCTCCTTGGGGAGCGCCGGTTCTTTTTGTAAAGAAGAAAGATGGCGCGATGCGCATGTGTATAGATTACCGGGAGTTGAATAAGGTAACTGTGAAGAACAAATACCCACTCCCAAGAATCGATGATTTGTTTGACCAACTTCACGGGGCGGGATGCTTCTCGAAGATCGACCTACGTTCGGGCTATCATCAAGTGAAAGTTAAGGATAGCGACGTTCCAAAGACAGCATTCCGAACACGCTATGGCCACTATGAATTCCTAGTAATGCCATTTGGTCTGACGAACGCACCAGCGGTATTCATGGATTTGATGAATCGGGTGTGCCGACCTTTCCTTGACAAGACAGTAATTGTCTTCATAGATGATATTTTGGTGTACTCCAAGAATGAAGTAGAACACGAGCTGCACCTACGAGAAGTGTTGGAGGTATTGAGGAAAGAGAAGCTTTACGCAAAATTCTCTAAATGCGACTTTTGGTTGAAGGAGGTTCAGTTTCTGGGTCATGTGATTACTCAGAATGGGGTGAAAGTGGATCCATCCAAAATTGAAGCAATGATGAACTGGGAATCGCCCAAGAGTCCGGGAGAGATCCGAAGCTTCTTGGGATTGGCGGGGTACTATCAGAGGTTCATTCAAGATTTTCCCAAGATTGCTTCTTCATTGACGGCATTGACGCGAAAGAATGTGAACTTTGTCTGGACCGATGTTCAAGAGAAGGCATTTCGTACGCTCCAAAAGAAATTGTGTGAAGCACCAATCCTATCCTTACCCGAAGGATCGGAAGATTTTGTAGTCTATAGCGACGCATCCAAGTTGGGTTTGGGATGTGTGTTAATGCAACGGGGAAAGGTGATCGCTTACGCCTCGAGACAACTTAAGGTGCATGAAAAGAACTACCCTACACACGATTTAGAATTGGCTGCGATAGTTTTTGCTCTGAAGTTGTGGCGTCATTATTTATACGGCACGAAATGTACGTTGTACACGGATCACAAGAGTTTGAAACATGTTTTTGATCAAAAGGAGCTGAACATGAGGCAACGAAGATGGTTGGAGCTGCTCAAAGATTACGTCTGTGAACTGCTTTACCATCCGGGTAAAGCTAATGTGGTCGCTGACGCCTTAAGCCGAAAAGGGTATAGCGGAAGTTTACGCGCCAACCTCTCGAGAATAGACATAGTGTCAAGCCTAGTGGATCAGATTAGAGTAGCACAATCTGAGGCACTGAAGGAAGAAAATCTGAAGGATGAAGTAATGGTGAAACAACAACATAAATTAACAGAAGATAGTCGTGGAGTTAAGTTGTTCAATGGGCGAGTGTGGGTGCCAAAGATCGGTGGGAATCAGGAGTTACTCATGGATGAAGTTCATAAATCCAAATACTCCATTCATCCCGGAAGTACCAAAATGTACCGAGATTTAAAACTGTATTATTGGTGGCCAGTCATGAAGCTAGATGTGGCGTGGTATGTGGGACAGTGCACGACTTGTTCTCAAGTAAAGGCTCAACATCAATTACCCTATGGTGAGTTGAAACCTTTAGAAATTCCCGAGTAGAAATGGGAGAAAATCACAATGGATTTTGTGACTAAATTGCCAAGGACTATGAAGGGCCACGACACCATTTGGGTGATAGTGGACCGATTGACGAAGAGCGCGCATTTCCTAGCTATGCGGGAAACTTTACCAATGGACAAGTTGGCAAAACTTTACATTGATGAGGTGGTTTGGCGACATGGAGTGCCCGTGTCTATAGTCTCTGATCGGGATAGTCGATTCACATCAAGATTTTGGCAAGCGTTACAAGAAGAACTTGGTACGAGGGTAAATTTGAGCACAACTTACCACCCACAAACAGACGGTCAAAGCGAGAGGACCATTCAGACTTTGGAGGATATGTTGAGGGCATGTGTAATCGATTTTGGGGGCAACTGGGATGCTTACCTACCGTTAGTAGAGTTCGCTTACAATAATAGTTATCATTCGAGCTTGAAGGCGGCACAGTTCGAAGCCTTGTATGGGAGAAAGTGTAGGACTCCTGCGTGTTGGCTAGAGGCAGGAGAAAAGCAATTTGCCGGGCCAGAGATTGTGCAAGAAACGGCGGAAAAGGTTAAAACAATTAGAGAACGGTTGAAAGCAGCCCAAGACCGACAAAAGAGCTACGCTGACAACAGGCGAAAACCGATTGAATTCCAAGTAGGGGAAAGGGTGATGTTGAAAGTATCCCCTTGGAAAGGACTAATTCGCTTTGGAAAGCGCGGGAAGTTAAGTCCCCGTTTCCTTGGACCATTCACTATTCTAGAACGTGTGGGTTCACAAGCCTACAAATTAGACTTACCTCTGGAAATGAATGGAATCCATCCAACGTTCCATGTGTGTTACCTACGAAAATGCTTAGCGGAAGGAGAAAGTGTGATACCTCTGTCAGAAATCCGGGTGGACGACAAACGGTGCATCGAGGAACCCGAAGCTATTTTAGATAGAGTGGTTACGAAACTCCGACATAAAGAAGTAGCCAAAGTTAAGGTGCAGTGGAAGCACCATCGTGGTGCCAACGTGACTTGGGAACCGGAAGAGGACATAAGACGTAGATATCCGCACTTATTCGTACAATCTTAAATTTCGAGGACGAAATTTTGTTCAAGTTGGGGAGGATTGTAACACCCCGATTTTCGTTAAAAGTAGTTTATGTATTTATTTTGCATGTTCAAGTATTTTAGTGGTATAGCATGACTCGTACCTCGTTAAGATCTATTCAAGGGCTGAATGGGGGATCAAATGAGGCTTAGTGCCCTTTGGGCGATAGTGACCGGCGAGAGTGACAGTGTCACTATCGCGGGTGTCACAATCGCCTGGTTTGTACCGCAAGATTGGATTTTCAGGCATTGGGTTTCAGGCGAGTATGCCTTGGGCGATAGTGACAGTGTCACTATCGCATGGTCACAATCGCTCGATGTGTACCGAGATTTTGGGGTGTTGAGCGAGAGTGCCCCGGCGATAGTGACAGTGTCACTATCGCCCTGTCACAATCGCACCGACTGTTGTAGGTATAAAAATGAGAGTTTCGGATTTTTAACTCATTTTTGGGAGTTAGCTGGAATCTTTGGCAGACGGTTTCTTTCTCTCAGGTTAGGGTTTCGTTGTTCTTCCTTCTTCCCATAAATTATTGATTGCTAGGAGTATTAATGGCTATTATTGTTGGGTCCTAGGTGTTCAATCTCAACTTCTTGGGTTGTTAGCTAAAAGTGGTCAAGAGCAAGAGTTCTCAATTCTAGGGTTCTCATAATTGGGCTTTAAGGTGAGTAATTTTGATTTAAAAGTATACTTGTTACATAATTTGCTCTATCAATTTACTTATTGCTAACCAATTGGTCTTGAAGTGTACTTTGAAGTCTACCAATAAGCTCTTTTTCTCTAAAGGGGAAGTTTAATGACCCCAATGTAGTGACAGGTACGTTTCTTCTAAACGATTATTACACATCCGTATTATTCGACACTGGTGCCGATAAGAGCTTTGTTTCGTTAGATTTTAGGCCTTTGATCAATCTAGAATCTAAGAAAATGCCGAACGCTTATATAGTTGAGGTTGCTAAGGATGTAATCTTAGGCTGTACCTTGAACTTAGCTGATAAACTATTTAGTGTTGATCTTATTCCAATTGAATTGGGGAGTTTCGATGTAGTAATAGGCAGGGATTGGTTATCTAAGAACCGAGCTGAGGTTAGTTGTTTTGAAAAGACGGTTAGGTTACCCTTACAAGGCGGAGAAACCCTTGTTGTCCCAGGAGATAGAGTTGGAAGGAATCTAAAGATAGTATCATGTATGAAGGTCCATAAGTATTTGAGGAAGAAGTATGTTGCGTTCTTGGCGCAAGTAATTGAGAATGAATCTCAGGAGAGGCGAGTCCAAGATATTCCTGTGGTGAAGGATCACCCAGAAGTATTTCCAGATGATTTGCCTGGACAAGTCGAATTTCAGATTGACCTTATACCCGGAGCGGCGCCTGTAGCCAAGGCCCCGTATCGCCTAGCACCCGCAGGAATGCAAGAGTTGTAGAATCAACTTCAAGAACTTTTGGATAAGGGATTCATTCGACCAAGTTCATAACCCTGTGGAGCCCCGATTCTCTTCGTTAAGAAGAAGGATGGATCGTTTCGAATGTGTATAGATTATAGGGAGCTAAATAAGTTGACAATCAAGAACCGATATCCTCTCCCTCGAATAGACGATTTGTTCGACCAGTTGCAGGGTGCAACTTACTTCTCTAAGATTGATCTTCGATCGGGATATCATCAGTTGAGAGTCCGAGAGGAAGATATTCCTAAAACAGCTTTTAGAACTCTCTATGGACACTACGAGTTTTTAGTTATGCCATTTGGTTTGACAAACGCGCCAGCTGTATTTATGGATCTAATGAATAGAGTATGTAGGCCATGCCTTGATAAGTTTGTGATTGTATTCATCGATGATATACTAATCTATTCTCAGAGTAAGAAGGATCACGAGCAGCATTTAAAAGTGATTTTAGAGCTTCTCAAGGAACATAAGCTATATGCCAAATTTACTAAGTGTGAATTTTGGATTCGGGAAGTACATTTCTTAGGTCACGTAATCGGGGAGAAAGGGATTCACGTGGACCCGACTAAAGTGGAAGCCATTAAGAAATGGGAAGCCCCAAGGACTCCAACAGAAATTCGCCAATTTCTAGGCTTGGCAGGGTATTATCAACGTTTTATCGAGAATTTTTCTAAGATCGCTAAACCCCTTACCACATTAACCCAAAAGGAGAAGGAATTCGTTTGGGGAATTCCACAAGAAGAAGCATTTCAACTTCTGAAGAAAAAGTTGTGCAATGCACCGATTTTAGCTTTACGAGAAGGAACGGAAAATTTTGTAGTGTATTGTGACGCATCACATCAAGGATTAGGTTGCGTATTGATGCAAAATGATAAGGTGATAGCATATGCCTCGAGACAATTAAAAGTTCATGAGAAGAACTATACCACACACGATTTGGAACTCGGAGCTGTGGTATTCGCTCTGAAGATATGGAGACATTATTTATATGGTACCAAGTGCACTATTTTCACCGATCATAAAAGTCTTCAACACATCTTTGATCAAAAGATGCTTAATATGAGGCAAAGGAGATGGGTAGAACTACTCAGCGACTACGATTGTGAGATACGTTACCACCCAGGTAAGGCCAATGTGGTAGCCAATGCCCTGAGTAGGAAAGAAAGGATAAAACCTTCACGAGTCCGAGTGTTAGGAGCACTGGTTCAAACAAGTTTGAAAACCCGGATTTTTGAAGCTCAGATCGAAGCATTGAAATCTGAAAACCTGAAGGAAGAGACTCTTCACGACTTAGAGTCTAGTTTTGAAACTAAGATTGATGGAGTACGTTACTTTAAGGGCAGAGTATGGATCCCAAAAGCTGACAACCTACGAGAAATTATTTTGGAGGAGGCTCATAAATCTAAGTATTCAATTCACCCAACAGCGGATAAGATGTACAAGAATTTAAGGGAATACTATTGGTGGCCACGAATGAAGAAGGATATTGCCATATATGTAGGGAAATGTATAACGTGTGCAAAAGTCAAGGTCGTTCATCAAAAGCCATCGGGACTGTTGCAACAACCGGAGATTCCCCAGTGGAAATGGGAGCAAATGACTATGGATTTTATAACCAAACTCCCAAGAACCGCCGAAGGACATGACTCAATTTGGGTTATAGTAGATCGATTTACGAAGTATGCACACTTCTTACTTATTCGGATAGATTATAAGATGGAAAAGCTTGCTCAGATCTACATCAAGGAAATCGTTACGCGACATGGAGTCCCAGTTTCCATCATTTCTGATAGGGATAGTCGTTTTACCTCTCGATTGTGGCAGTCACTTCAAAGAGCGTTAGGTACGCGGTTAAACTTGAGCATGGCCTATCATCCTCAAACGGATGGTCAGAGTGAGCGAACCATTCAAACATTGGAGGACATGCTTCGGGCATATGTGATAGACTTTGGAGGAAGTTGGGATAACCACTTACCGTTAGTTGAATTCTCTTACAACAATAGCTATCACACTAGTATTCAGTGTGCGCCATATGAGGTTCTGTATGGTCTCAAGTGTCGATCACCTCTTTGTTGGTTGGAAATTGGAGATAGACAACTATCTAGTCCGGACATTGTTCAAGAAACCACCGACAAGATCGCAATCATCAGGGATAGGCTTAAAGCAGCTCAAGATCGTCAAAAGAGCTATGCGGACACACGAAGGAAGCCTTTAGAACAGAGTATTTTTAAAAGTATCACCTTGGAAGGGAACGGTCGGATTTGGGAAAAGAGGAAAATTAAGTCCACAGAATGTTGGACCATTCAAGATCATCGAAAGAATCGGACCAGTAGCTTACAAGTTGGATTTACCAATAGAGTTAAGTGCGGTTCACAACACATTTCACGTGTCGAACCTAAAGAAGTGTTTAGCCGACGAAGCAGTAACCGTGTATTTGGAACAAATCCAAATCAACGATAAACTGCACATAATAGAGGAACCAATGGAAATACTCTATAGGGAAGTCAAGCTTCTTAAGCGAAGCAAAATCCCGATAGTAAAATTCCATTGGAACACGAGGCGTAGGCCTGAATACACTTGGGAGCGGGAGGATTACATGTTACAAAAGTATCCTCACCTCTTTTCAAGCAAACCTGTTAACACTAGTAACACTTGATTTTCGGGACGAAATTCTTCTAACCGGGGGAGACTGTGACAACTGTCAAATTTACATCTCAAGTTAGAACTACTTTGGATACCTTATTATTATGACATAGTTTACACGGTGTAATTTTAGCAGTAAACACGGTACGATAGGAAAATTCGAGAAATTTTGCCTAAGAAATCCTTGAATTAGGAAATTATCCATAAATCTCATAAAATGCCAACTTAATATACATTTATACTACAAGTATTTATGTAGTTGATAAGTTATATATTTCAATTTTATTATATATATAAATACCTTATTTTATATATATATACTTTGTATTTTAACTTTAAAGAGAATACATGTATTTAATTTAATTTTTAAAGGCATGAAGTGACTAAATACAATTGTCACACCACACCACACCCCACCCCCTAGAAGAGGCCGGCCACCTCTCTCCCTCTCTCCATATGTATGCAACACTTCACCAATTCTTGAATCATTCTCTCATCTCACTCTCTCACTAGCTATCACTCCTTCTCTCTCCATCTTCAAACCATCAAGTGTTCATCTTCAAATCTTCATCACAACTCCAGCCCCTAAACTCTTTTTCTTCAAGAGTCCAAGACAATCAAAGGTAAAAATAAGTGTGTTGGGTAAAATCCACACCCACTCTTTTAAGTCTTTTTCATCATCTCGCCTTTTAAAGTATGATCTTCATCTTTTCTACACTTTCTTCATGTTTTTAAAAACCATCTTTCATATGTCTTAATGTTTGTAGATTTACCATCATAACATCTTTTTGTTAGTAAAAGATGGTGAATCCAAAATCAAACCAATGTTAAGACCAAAGATGAACATTTTAAACACATGCATGTAGTGTTCTTGAGAAATTCATCATCTTTTGTTCAAGAGTCTCATGAATGGATCTTTGAAAACCATTAAAAACATACTTAAACAAACATGCATGAGCTCAAAATACTCAATTTTTAGTTGCATGTTGATGTTCTTGGCAAGAACATCAACAATCTTCAAAATGGGTCTTTTACAAAAGTTTTCAAAGGTTGAGTTGATGGGTAATTTGCATGCATTTTTAATGGATCACAAATATGTTTTGGAACTGAAAATAAGTGTATGGAAGAGGGTCAAATCGGATTTTGCATGCAAAAGAATAAGAATTTTGGGTTAAAAAGTCAATATGGGAGCACATGCACAAGGTGTAGTTTGGACAGCTTGCTGTCAGATTTCACACCCCACTTCAAAGGGTCACATCTCACTCAATATAACTCCAAATGGAGTGATTCTTTTTTATGGAAATCATTTTTATGTGTTAAGATTCAAATCCAAGTGGTTTCATTCAAAAACCCAAAGATTTCATTTATCAAACAGTCCTCACAAAATCCGTGCACAAACAGCAAAGTCTTCTGTCGGGTTTTACGTCACGTATTATTTCATGTACTTAAAGTCATCCAAAATTATGAAACTTATGCCAAAAGTTTCCTAACTCGTTAAACTACTTAGACATAAAATATCATGACCAAATTATACCTGGAAGTTACCCAAAGTTGGACACAAAGTGACATCAAATTATGGACAGCAAAGGACAAATTATTATTATTATTAAGGACTAACTTCTAATCCCATTTCATTATTTTGTGATGAAATAGTGGAGTATATATGTATATCTTATATTTATTTATTTATGCACTATATTTATTCTTTATCCCTTTTCAACTTTTATGATGAAATTGTGGAATGTTCATATATATAATATATTTATATATATTTATGCATTTTAAATATATTCTTGATCCCATTTCATCATTTTATGATGAAATCGTGGAATATAAATATATACTATAACTATATATTTATACATTTCAATACTTGTCATTTCGTTTACGACCTCTAATTTTATCGTTGTTACGATAAAATTTCGGTTTATACATATATATGTACTATATATGTTTACGTTCTTTAAAACCCTTTTCGTTACTTATTGTGACGAAATTGCCGAAACTCTAATCTAATAAGAACAATGTATACGTTATTACGTTATAATATTAAAACACAACAAGGCATTTTATGACGATTTGGATAGTTAGTATCGAACCTTCGAGATTGAAAACTCACTAGTGACCTTACGTTCATAGGTTTGAAGTAGGATCATCTCGCAGTACTTGTGGGAGATTCCCGGATTCTATCGCTTATCATGTGAGTTCACAGCCCCTTTTTCAATGTTTTACATATCTTGGGGTGAAAAGCATGTCGTTACTACAACTATTTTACGCACCGATTATCTCGTTTTCTTGGAAATACGAAACTTGCTATACTTATTTATGCTCTATGGTATCTATGTTTTGCAAATGTTGTAAGTTTGAGTTTCTTTTGCTATCGTTCAAAAGTCCCCGTTTATTTTTACGTTACCCGTTTAACTCACGAGTGTGAGCCGTTGGTAATTATGGAAAACGTTATTTGGTTTGACACCCCACTCACAAGTAGCGCTTGTTTGAGTGCATAATTATTGTTTATATTTGCGCATTGTTGGCGATAGAACATGCGTCGGGCGATTCTGTCGGTATAGGTCGGGTAACGGGCTCAATAACTTAGCATTTTACATATGATTACCTTGAGCAAGTGGTTTTTTTTTCATAACCGATTTATTTATCCCTTGTGCGGATTTAAATTATTTTGCTACGGCAAACTGTGTTATGCTCATTAAACCTGTGATCTCACCAACTAGTGCATTAGTTGACACTCTCAATTACATGCTTTTCATGGGAACATCCTTAAGGTTGGAACTTAGGAAGGCTACACGTGATGAAGCTTTCTTTACTATCTTTAATTTTATGTTCATTTCCCTTTCGTAAAAACAATTGTAAAAGACAAGGTTTTAACCTTTGAATGTATTTTGATGGTTGATGTGATCTTGTAACTTTTGCTATGAAACTTGAGCTGTACATTCCGTGTTTCCGCTTTAGCGAGGTGTTACAGCATCCTTGCTAGAGGCCTTGCCCTTTGAGCCCTCTTCGACTTCCTCCTAATTGACATCCTTCTCGTCGTCCGAGTCGAGGTCTCTTTCGGCCCCAACACTCGACAGGAAGAACGCCAGCTCGTCCGACGCAGAGGCTAGAGGATACTTGCCCGACACGTGTTGTCGCATGATTGCCGCCTGCGCGGTCAGTCGGGCAAAAGCGAAGACAGACTTAGTCTCGTCCTTCAGCTCCTCCACCTCTGTCTCCAAACTCGCCACCTTAGACTTGGACTCCTCGTCTTCTTTTTCCTTCCTAGCCAAGGACTCCTTCTTCTTGTCCAGCTCCGCCTTTTGTTCCACAATCAAGGACAGGGACTGCTTCAGACGAGAGTTCAACTCGTCCCTTGCACGACCGACGGCCTCTAACTCGTTTAAAGCATCGTTGAGTCATACCGACATACCCTCGGTACATGATAGAGCGGACTTCTCCTTCTCCAATGCCACATTCTCTCTCTCAAGTGCAGAAGACACTAGGCCCTCTATTCTTGTCGTTTCGGCGTGCAGAGCCAGGGAAGACTGAAACGCCTGAAAAACACAAAAACTTTTGTTAAGTAAACATTCGACAAAGTTAACATCGATAAAATAAAACAAGTCTTGAAAGAAAGACTTACCATGAACGCCAGTCCGACAACATGGGACCCCGTCTCTTCGACAGAGACCCCACGGAAGCGCTCCCTGAAAGAGAGGAGCTGATATTTCCCCAGATAGGGAAACAATTTCGTCCCGTCTAGGACGTTGTCAGCCATAAAGTCCGACGGCAACGTAAAGTTAACCGTCGTGACTTCTCCCTCCTCGGTCGCGTGACCCTTGCCCTTGTCGGCCGCTGTACGGGTCGATGCTGCAGATGGAGGTGTGGTCGTTGTCGCCGAAGGCACCGAATTGACTGGCATTGCATCAATCACGTCGAAAGACGTCCTCGTCTTCTCAAAGGACGCGATAGCCACCTTCGCCTTCTCAGGAGTAACGACTCTCGACGAGCCGCTTAACTTCGAAGACGATTCGCTAGGGACCGTCATCCTCGTCCTCTTTAGGACGCCCGACCCGGTGGTCACAATCTCCTTCTGTGTTTCTCTGCCCATGCGGGCCAGTTAAGCTTGAGTTACCCTCTTGGCAGTTGCGGGCGTCTTCTTTACATGAGATTCCCCTGAAAAAACAAAGAGAAGAGCATTACACGACAAATATAAATGGAAGGATCGAGGTCGAGCAGAAAAGATTAAAGAGCATTTACCGGTCATTTCGACTTCCTCTCTTACTCTTGACTCCTCTTTCTCCTCTTCCTCCTCGGTTTCTTCTTCCTCTTCTTCTTCTCGTCTCGCCTGTCGGTTTTCACCCAAATAAACCAAGTCGTCGTCCTCGTCTACCAGATGACGTGTGACGAACGATCGATCGTCGGTACTAATCTCCAAGAACCTTTCGATATTGGACTTAGAATCGTCGTTAGGCTTCACGTCTTCAAATTTAATGTCTGAAAACATAGAGAAAGAAGATTAGTTGAGAAACAAAGCAATAAAGGCAATAAAAGACCCTCGACCAAAGCTAAAACTCACCCGCCATGTTCCAGCCAAATCTGATCCAGTCACCGTCGGGGTCCAGCGTCGCCAAACGCACTAAAGCGTACCTGGTTTTCCATTTACGGTCGTTGACCGCAGTTTTTAGAACCTAGGTACGATCGCCCTTGTGTTTTGAAAATAGGTTGTAGCGACGGTACCCGTCTATTTTAACTTGGTATGCCAACAGTAGGTCGTTCACATTCATCGGCGACTCCCAATTTTTGGTAAGTCGCTCGACGACTTGGATAACTCGCCAAAACTGGGGCATCAGCTTCCCCGGCGGAAGATCAAATTCACACATAAAAGCCTTGGCCAGAGGAGAGTAAGACCATTCGAAACCTATCTTGAAAGGGTACTCGTATATCACGACGTACCCATCGGGACACATCTCCGGTCGAATCTTACTGGCCTTACTCACAGTAATCCCCGCAAGGATTTTTGATAGATTCCTAAGGCTATCGAGATAATCCTTATCTGTAATGGAACTCGGAGGTTCGGTAGACATGGATAAACACGTTAACCAAATTTGCAAGTCTGAGAAACCTCAGATATCCCAGTTTTTTCTAGGTTTTCTAGCAATCGACTTACGACGCATACAAAGACCAAGAATCGTACCTTATATAGGCGCTCTAAAAACCTCGAAGTTCCTAATCAAATCGAAGATTCTTTCAGGTTTGGAAAGAATATTGACGAAAAACAGCAAGAAAATCAGGAAGAAATCTCTCTCTAAATTCCCCTTTTCGACTTCCCCTTTAGATGGAATTAGACCGATCCAGTTCCAAGGCAACTGAAGTGACTTTCGACATGTGTCACGACCCTGGACGTCCGACTGACAAAAATTTTAAACTTGAATTTGCCACTCTATTTTTAAATTTTGGGGGCAAACTGTTTGGGTAAAATTTCACCAGTCTCGACCACGACCAAAACAGGGAAAACATTTATTACACTTTTCCATAATAAGGTAAAATCACAACACTTTATCGTCTGACCAAAGTTAAAATCGAAAATTACTCACGACGCTCGACCGACGAAACACACCTCATGACCTTGACCGACTAACATGCGATATTACTGTTATGTTTTCACTGTTTAATGCCGGATCAATGTCATTAATGACCAACGGCCATAACTAACAAGGACAATTATGAGCATTAAACCCAGTGGCCTACGACCATTATCATAAGCTTTTATGGAATCATTCAAGACATTCGAAGGCTATAAATACAGAGGTTTCATCATCATTTGCACATAACTGAAATCTCAAGAACACTCACTGCAAGAATACTTGAAGCAAAGAATTATCTCTCAAAAGATCGCTCACGACGCACGACTTATACGCATGATGCACCAGTTTTTACACAGGATACAGTTGTTACTTTACATTTAATTCTCTCTTTCATTTGTATTGTAATCATTGTACTCTCGACGCCTGAAACATAAGACATCGCCCTTGTTTGGTGATCATAGTGCAGCGACAACCTCCATAGTCGTCCGCAAGTTTTTTCCTCGTTGAGGTTTTTCCCGTGTCACCAAAATCTCTGTCTCTTTCACGTTTTTTGTCTTTGTCGTACGGTTTGTCGAACGATTTCCATTCTTTAGTTGTTAATCTCTTGTGAGTCTCAGATCCGTGCAACGAACAATATGAAATCAATAAGTAAGAACAGGTCGGTATGATTTCAACTGGTCATCCAATTTGCTTTCAATAATCAGAGACTTTACAATACGAGAAGGAAAGCAATAATGAACAACTAGCCTAAAAACAAAGGCTAAGCAAACATTATATATGGCGGGCCCATGGTTAACAAGCCCACGGCCTGTTCACTAACTAGGCTCAAATTAAAGAATTACAAAACAAACCCTTGAACTTTAATTCAACATAAATTGACCCTAACAATCTCCCCCTTTGAATTGAAGTTCGATTTCGCGCCAATTATCAACATATCTTTTACGGAGCGCAAAGTGTACCTCGAACATTTGATAGCACGGCGATAGTCAATGCGTTCTTCAACCATTTCCAAGGCTTTCCGAGCAGTTATTTCATTTAGATTGGGAACATACGAGAGCCTTCTGTTTTCGGACTCGTGCTTGATGATTTTTCGAAGAGCGTCTTGGACCTTGAGGAGCATGACGTCGCAGAATATGTCTACCTAAATGAAGCACAAAAATCTCTTTTCTTTCTGATCGTTGATGTAGACTATCCCAAATTCGGGTTGCATAAGCATTGCGTTCTCGGGATACATCTTCAACTCAGGTGCTTTCAGATTCGGCTTTAACAGGTTTACCTTCTTTGCCCTGTTCTTGATTGCCTTTTGGAAGTCCATGAGATAAGACATCATGATGGTACGGACTAGTAATCGACGAACAGCTTCGAGCGCTTTAGTTATCGGAAGCGGTCGGATAGTTCTTGTACGGAGATCTTTCAGGATAGCATAGAAGTCAAACAGTTGGAGGTGCTTGAAATCGTCTTTAGAAAATCTCCATTCATTACCATCTTTGGGTCGGATGGTGAATACTGGATAAGTGACTTTCATAATACGGCATGACTGGATGCTAAGCACTTCTGAGATCTTATGCTTGGTTCGGACTTAGCTAACTGGTAGACACCGCTTCATCGCGTTTATGTACCGACTTTGGTATTCCGGGTTGGAACTGTAAATACCAATCCAGAAAGTAGGCTCGATTGGGCGTAACCTGTGGACGAATAACTTCTTCAGAGATTCCTCTAGGTGAGGAACGAGGATCATGATCTTCTCCCTTTGGATTTATCGTTGTTGGGGAGGAGTTTGATCAGAAGCTGTCGGTTGTTGTTGAGGAGATGTCAGAATATCGGCAGTTGTAGTTCGGGTCTTGTTGAAGTTTCGGCGGGTTGAGCAGAGTGAACGGGAGTACCATACAGGTTTTGAAGCAGAAACTGGTCGTAGTTAATATTTTCATCTTCATCCATAGGGAAGATCAGGTTTACCTGGAGATTTACGGCACTAGCGGCTTTTTCATACCATGCATCTTTGGTCTCCGGGTTGATCTCGCAGTATGGGTCAATCAAATCGAGTACTGATCTATCTGATGAGTCAAAGTCGACCAATTCCTGTGTTGTTCCCTCAGGCTTTTCAACCGTCGGGTATTCGTCATCGGAGATGTCCATATCAGTTACCATCTCGGCTAAAGGCAACTCGGCTTCAGGTTCGGCTTCGGTTGTAGTTGTCGCAGTTGAGGGTTCCATATGAACCACAGTAGTCATTTCAGTGAGGATCGGGGCGGTCTCGGATAATCTTAGTCTTTTATTCTCCCCCTCACGGTGATCAGGATCATTCTGATCATCGTGCTTTCGCTTTACACCGCCTGCTTGACTCTTGCAGGTATCTTCGAGTGATCTGACTCTCTCGGACAGCGTATCAAGCGCTTGTTGAACGTCCTTAAAAGTCGTGTCAAGCTGATCCATTCGAGTGGTTATGGAGATCAGGTCTGCTTCGGTAGAGGCATCGGTTTTTGATTGTTGGAGCAGCTGAGCTAGAAGCATGGTTTTCAAGGTGTCCACCAAAAGATATGGCTGAACGGGTGAAGTTGAATACGAAACCATAGGAATTCGTATCAAGTTGAATGCGAAACCATCAAAATTTGAATCAGAAGGATATAATGATGCGAAATCATCTATATTGTTGAACTTTTACGTGTAAGCACATTCCGAAACGCTCAGAACTAAGATAATCAAATTCAATAACATTTCAGACTTCACATGATCCGAAACCAATGTAATTTTGAATAATCCGAATCCAGCATGCGAATTTTGGACTTCCTGTATTTTGAATGATTTCTTGAACTTAGTATCTTCATCTCTTTGATCTTGAATTATCTTCGACATGAAATTGAATTAAACATTTCTCCCCCTTTTTCGATGATAGTGAGCATCATGATCATCGAAAACCTTTTTCAATTTCAGTCGCATCTCTGAGTATTACTAACAATCTCCTCCTTAATGAATAACCTTGCTCCCCCTCAAAATAAGAATTTTGGAGCAATTTGTTTTCTCCCCTTGAAAGTATGCATATAGTTCATTAAAAATATTCATTTCAAATACAGTGCATTAATGAAAACATTTATACAAGGAATATAAAATTCATTGAACCACATTTTATAACTACTAACATTTGATCATTTGAAAACTTTACAAAGGAAATCCAACTTAATGAAATTTAACAGGTTTTTCAATCAAATGAAATCAAATGCATGTGTTTGGATTCAAGTACAAGTCATCATTGCATATCAAGTTAAATATGTTCAGTTTCTACCCCATTCTAAAACATATAAGAATACATTGCTCTACTCACACTATTTGTCCAAAATTAGGATTTTCACAAATTTACAGGTTTATCGCAACTTTGTATTTTCCCCAAGTATCAAGAGATGTGTGCTCTTTGGCATCTTTTCTTTTGTGCTCATTGGCATCTTTTGTTTCTGTGCTCATTGACATCTTTTGATTTTGTGCTCATTGGCATCTTTTAATTTTGTGCTAATTGGCATCTTTTAATCAAAAAGTTTAGTAAGAATAAGATACACCGTTAAACATGACTTTCTATATGGTTCTATAGCAGGATTTGGGTTAGCAGATCCCAGACCAGTTAGCCTTAGGTGCTAGGTGTCGAGCACCCCTTAGAACTTACTTTCCCAAAAAAGAAAGGCCACATCGATATATCTTAAACCCATTTGTACTAGAAGAACATGGCTTTCTATCTGGTTCTAGAGCAGGATTTGGGTCAGCCGATCCCAAACGAGTTGATCTTAGGGACTAGGTGTTGAGCACCCCTTAGGACTTACTCTCCCAAACCAGAAAGGCCACATGTACAAACTTTCAAACTAAATGGTTTTTATTTGTTTATTTGATGCATCACAATCACTTGGTTCTAAAAACATAGTGCTTCCCCCATATTTTCGTTTCCATCCATCATTTTGACAAATAGACTTTTTGAGCATTATATTCTATATAAGTCCAGATTTCCATAATTTTAAGCATTCAGCATAATTCCATTCATGTTTTGCTGACCTTTCGATTTATTTCAGAAGTGAAAGATGAAACAAATATAACTCAGATAATACAAAAATACTTGTAAAATCACCCCTGACACACATTTCATTCATTGAATGAAAATTAAAAAAACTCATCTCATTGAATTAAATTTGTTAAGACTCAAACATTCAAAGCAGTAGAAATAAAACAAAATGCAATGTTACCTTTCACCACTTGTTCCTTGATAGTGCAAAAATATATCTCAATCACTTGGTTCTAAAACATAGTGCTTCCCCCATATTTTCATTTCCATCCATCATTCTGACAAATAGACTTTTTGAGCATTATATTCTATATAAGTCCAGATTTCCATAATTGTGAGCATTCAGCATAATTTCATTCATGTTTTGCTGACCTTTCGATTAATTTCAGAAGTGAAAGTTGAAACAAATGTAACTCAAATAATGCAAAAACACTTGTAAAATCACCTTTGACACACATTTCATTCATTGAATGAAAATTGAAAAAATTCACTTCATTGAATTAAATTGTGAAGATTCAAACATTCAAAGCAGTAGAAGTAAAACATAATGCATTGTTACCTTTCACCACTTGTTCCTTGAAACAGAAAGATGTGACAGTTAAGGATATCACCTGAGAAGTATGAGTTCTAAACTGTTAGATCTGAAGTTTTGTCAATAAACCAAGTGTTGAAGATCTGATAAGAAGATTCAGAAGTTCTGAGAAGAAGAGTCAGAAGTTCTGAGAAGAAGAGTCAGAAGTTCTGAGAAGAAGAGTCAGAGATCTGAGAAAGAGAAGTCAGAAGTTCTGAGAAGCGTGATCAGAAGAATGTTCAGAAGTTCTGAACTACCTGTTCAGAACTTATGACGAGTTTCGTTATTTAGTATTGTGTAAACTAATTAGGACACGTGTTATGTTCTTATTAGTCTTTCTTATTTGTACTGTAGCTTTAAGATGTTTGTTGCAGTATAAATAGAGTGGTTAGCACTACGTTGCTAACTGATTGATTTTCCCATATTACTTGTATTCTTTCCTTGTAATCTTTGAGGTGATCTCTCTCTTAGATCTGTAATTCTGTGCATCATTGAATACAATTGGGCTTGATCATACAATTTCTCAATTACTTCTTTCTATATTGATTGTAAGAATAGATCCTGCACTTTCAATTGGTATCAGAGCTAATCAACAAACAAATTCGTTCAAGATTGTGATTGCGAAGATCGATTGATCAATTTCTTGAAGATTTCTTGATTCATTCAAAATTCGATTCCGCTGCTAGGGCTAGTTCTTGAATTCTTAGCAATTCTTGAATTACCTGCTACTTTTCGATCAAGAATATCGAATTTGTCTTTCTGTTGAATTTTCTTACAATCATGTCTTCTAAAGAATATCTAGCCATGGGATCCGAAACCAAACCGCCTGTTCTTATACCAGAAGAGTATCAGCAATGGAAAACTCGTATGATCCAATTCCTTGACAACATCGATGAAAATCTTATGATTTCTATACGAGAAGGTCCAATCGAAGTATATATCGATGTCGCCGCAACCCCTGCTACAGAGACAACTCCAGAAATTCCAGCGACCAGAGTAAAGAAGAATTATTCCCAATACACTGCTGAACAGAAAAATAGGCATGCTATTGACAAAAGAGCAATTACTTTGATGACTTTGGCTGTCCCGAATGAGGTTCTTAACAGGATTGACAGTGGATCATCAGCTAAAGAAATGTGGGACGAATTGGAAAGGCAAATGTTAGGAACTGTGAGATCTATTCAGGCAAAGTTAAATCAAAGCATAAATGCTTATGAAAGGTTCAAAGCAAAAGAGTCAGAAAGTTTGACACAGACATACAGTAAATTTTGCACTATTCTAAATGACTTGAGAAGAAATGGACTGAAGAAAACAAAATCAGAAATAAATTACAAATTTCTGAACAGTCTAAATTCAGAATGGTCATCATTTGCCATAAGTCTGCAAATGAACAAAGATATGTGTGAAGAAGACTTAAATGATTTGTTCTGTGTTCTTAATCAACATGAAGACTCTGTCAAGTTAGTTGTGGAAGAAAAGAAAAATGTTGCTGATCAGTTAGCGTTCTTATCAAAGTCCAAAGCAATCAAAGCATCCAAAAAGACTGCATATCTATCAGAAATACCGAGTCTGGAGGAATCTGACAAAGAAGAAGGATCAGAAGATGATGAAGATATCAAGATAATGGCTGAAAAGCTAGCTTTGCTGACAAATACTTTCAACAAAAGGTATGGGAAGGGCAGATTTCAAGGAAATTATAAGAGAGCTGGAAGTTCAGATTATAAGAAGAAAGATGACAGAGAAGAAAATAAGATTGAAAAGAGAATAGAGAGAAGTGAAGAAAACAAGGAAGAGAAGGAAGAGAGAAAAGAAAAGAATCTGTGTTTCAAGTGTGGAAAATCTGGCCATTATGCCAAGGATTGCAGAGTTAAAGTTGTGAAAGATTATGAATACTACACGAAGAAGGCTCAGCTTGCAAAGAAGAGAGATGACGAGAGTGCGCTATTGGCTGAACAGGAGAATTGGCTGTACTACACTTCTGATGAAGATGATCATATCAACTTTCCACAGATGCGAAGCTATATGGCAAAAATGAGGAATGAGGATGATTCTGATTTTGAAGATGCTGATTCTGAGTCATCTGCTGAGGTACATTCTTCACTTGAATTAGAGTTAATGACACAGATTGGTGAAATGAAAACTGAATTTGCTAACCTAAGAAAACAGATAAAAGGAGAAAGAACTTTGGTTAACAAATTCAGAATTGAAAAAGAAGTAATAAACGAACAATATGAAGAATCTGAGGCTGAGAAACAGAAAGTTAAAGATGAAAATTCTGAATTGATGAAAAGGCTTTCTGAACTAAAAGTTGAGTTTTCAAAAATAAAGGATGAAAAAGGTGATTTACAAATAAAATTTGATATGTTATTTGAAGAAAGAAAGAATTTATACTCCAAAATCAAAGAATTGGAAGATTTGAATTTGAAAAGAGGTCAAACTCAGCAAACATTAAATCTTTTATTAAGCAATGTTAAAGATACAAGATTTTACAATCCAAAGAAGGGATTGGGATTGGAAGAAAATGTCATTTTAAAAAGAGCTCCAATACTTCAAGTTTCTAAGCCAAAAATCCCAGAAATTGTTGAAGTTTTCATAAGACCTGCTAGTTCTATAACAAGTTCTGACAATTTGCAAAGACCAAACTCTAAAAAGTCAGATGAGACAATTTCTGAGTCTAAAACAGAAAAGTCAGTTGGTTCAGAAGAAAAGGTTAAGAAAGAAGTTTCTAAACCAACAGATGAAAAGCCAAGATACAATGATACTAAATTCAAGTATGATTCCTTAAATGTCAGCTACAAAAATAAACAACCAAGTTTTTCATATCATGACATTGAGAGCATATTTGATACAAGTAAAAATTCTGAAACAGTCAATCAGAAGTCTGAAACTTCTAGTCAGGATTCTGAACTTTGTAGTCAGAATTCTGAGTCTAAAGATCAGACATCTGAGTCTGTAAATCAGAACTCTGACTCAGGTAGTCAGAAGTCTGATTCAACTGGATTTTCTGAAACAAAATCAGATGAATTTTTGCAACTTGAAAAGAGATTTAATCTTGTGAGTCAAGAACTTGAGGATTTAAGGAAAACTTATGATGAACTTGAAAATGATTTCTGTGAAGTGGATATTAAACTTGAAGAAGCTTTGAAAGAAAAGAATATTTTTATTCAGAAAATAACAGAGCTTGAAAAACTGAAGACTGAGTATGATCTTTTTAAAATTAATGCTTCAAGAGAAAATGATAAATTCTTTAATGAATCAAGTACATATGAAAAAGGTGAATCATCTAATTCTTCTAACAAAAAGAACTTGAATTTTTCAGAAAAAGAAGAAAGCAAAAGGAAAGATGATCTTGCAAAGTTGAACGATCTGAAAAGGGAACTTGAGAAGCTTAGAATGAAATCTACTTCTGAACTAAACGCTAGAAATTCTTGTAATAAGGGCAATTGTACTCTGAACAGTATAAATAAAAATGAAATGATCTATGTTTCAGATTTATTGTCACTTGCAAAGAAAAATCTTGTTTGTGTTAGATGTAAAAATGATTCATTCCAATATTCTCACAAATGTCAAGTCAAAATAACTTCTGTTTCATACATAAGAAAAGATATTCAGAAAGTTTCTGTTTCTCAAAATACAGAAAAGAAGAAAATTTTTGTTCCTCAGACTCAGAAGAAAGAAAAGATAAAAGAAAAGAAAGTTGAAAACATAGCAAAACCAAAAGTTACAACTCTCAAAAAGAATTTGAACAAACTTGTAAGCAGAAAATGTTCTGACTTCATAAAAGTTCAAGGAAAGTGGTGTTTGAAGAAAGATTTTGAGTGGAGAGTAAAAGGTACTGATGTTAAATCCAATGACAAAGCTAACAAAGATGGACCCATTCCAAAATGGGTACCTAAACCTAACTGATCTTTTTGCAGGGCTGTCATGTGTGGTTTTTAGATTCAGGAGCTTCAAGACACATGACAGGTCAGAAGTCTTTTCTATCAAACTTCACAGAAAAGGCTGGAGGAGCAGTAAACTTTGGAAACAATAGCAAAGGTCAAGTCAAAGGTTATGGGGATTTAACTAAAGGGGATCTAACTATCCAAAAGGTTTTCTATGTTGAAGGATTACAACACAATCTTTTCAGCATAAGTCAGTTTTTAGACAGTCTTTGTCAAATTAAGTTTCAAATAACAGGCTGCATGATTCTAACTGAAAATGATGTCAAAGTCTTCTGGGCCAAAAGACATATGGACTTATTTGTAGTTAATTTTTCAAAATTGAAAACATTAAATACAGTTTGTCTTTTATCAAAATCAACTGCAAATGAATGCTGGCTTTGGCACAGAAGATGTTCTCATCTGAATTTCAAAGATCTTAATAATCTTGTTGCAAAACATTTGGTTAAAGGCTTACCAAAGCTTAAATTTGAAAAAGAATCATTATGCTCAGCTTGTGAAATGGGCAAGATGAAAAAGAGTTCTCACAAATTAAAAATGGACTCATCTTGCAAAGCACCATTAGAAATGATTCATACTGATCTTTGTGGTCCAATTTCAGTTCAGTCGATGGGAGGAAAGAAATATATGCTTGTGATTGTTGATGAATTATCCAGATACACGTGGGTTGAGTTCCTAAGAGCTAAGTCAGAAGCTGCTACTACATTGATAAATTTTATCAAAAGGATTCAAGTTCTCTTACAACTTCAAGTTCAGAAAATCAGAAGTGATAATGGAACGGAGTTCAGAAATGAGACTCTTCAGAATTTTCTAGAAAGTTCTGGGATTTCTCACAATTTTTCTGCTGTCAGAACTCCTCAACAAAATGGTGTTGTTGAAAGGAAGAATAGAACTCTAGTTGAGGCTGCGAGAACAATGTTGGCTTATGCAAATCTTCCTACTTTCCTATGGGCTGAAGCAATTGCAACTGCTTGTTTTACACAAAATAGAACTTTAATCAATAAGAGATTAAATAAGACTGCTTATGAACTGATAAATAAAAGAAAACCATTAATCAAATTCTTTCATATTTTTGGTTGCAGATGCTACGTTCTCAGAGACAGAGAAAATCTTGCCAAATTCGATAAAAAGGCAGATGAAGGATACTTTGTGGGTTATTCTTTAACTTCCAAAGCATTCAGAATCTACAATAGAAGAACCAAGAGGATGATGGAGAGCATAAATGTAACTTTTGATGAAGCCAGAATGCGGACTTCTGAAAAAGACAGTTCAGAACTCATGCTGAACAAGACGAAAATGACTTCTGATACAAATTCTAATCCTATTTGTTCAGAACTCAATTTACTGTTTAAGGATGCTTTTAGTGAACTAATTTCTGATTCTTATGCAGAATATGAAAACCCAAAGATGGTCAAAGAGATGAAAAATAAGACTCCAGAAATAGTTCAATCAACTGTAATTTCTGACAAAGGTCCATCAGAGGAGTGCCCAAATCTAATAAATACAAGTGGTGAAAACTCTGAACCTTGTAATCAGAATTCTGATTCTTGTACTCAGAACTCTGAACAAGTCAATCAGAACTCTGACTTCATTAATCAGAACTCAAACTTGGATGCAACTCCTACTCATACGTCAGAACAAGGTGACAGTTCAGAATTACAAGCAATCATTGATGAGAATGATGCAAACAACAATTATTCAGAGATTGATGTACTCCCTAGTGCTAACAAATGGACTAAAAATCACCCTATTCATCAAGTAATAGGTGATCCATCAGCAGGAGTAAAGACAAGATCAGCTACAGCAAATGAAGTAATGTTTGCTGGTTTCTTAAGTGTAATTGAACCAAAGAAAGCTAATGAAGCCCTAGAGGATCCAGACTGGATTTCAGCAATGCAAGAGGAATTGCTTCAATTTGAAAGAAATAAAGTTTGGAGACTCATTCCAAAGCCTGAAGGTAAATCTATAATTGGAACTAAATGGGTGTTCAGAAACAAAAAGGATGAATCAGGTGTTGTCATCAGAAACAAGGCAAGATTGGTTGCTAAGGGATACTGTCAACAAGAGGGAATTGATTATGATGAGACATTTGCACCAGTGGCAAGAATAGAGGCAATCAGAATATTTTTAGCCTATGCTGCACATAAAAACTTCAAGGTGTATCAAATGGATGTCAAATCAGCCTTTCTAAATGGCAAACTTAATGAAGAGGTGTATGTCCATCAACCTGAAGGTTTTGTTGATCCAGAATTCCCTGATCATGTTTATATTTTAGACAAAGCTTTATATGGTCTAAAACAAGCACCACGAGCCTGGTATGACACTCTTACTAAACACCTGTTAGGTTCAGGATTCAAGAAAGGTAAGATTGACACAACTTTGTTTTTAAAGAAACAGGGTAATGATTTGATTCTGATTCAGATTTATGTTGATGACATAATATTTGGTTCTACCAGTCCAGAATTATGTGATAATTTTTCAAAAGTCATGTCATCTGAATTTGAAATGAGCATGATGGGTGAACTGAATTTTTTCCTTGGTCTTCAAGTCAAACAACTACCAAAAGGTATTTTCATAAATCAAGGAAAATATGTCAGAGATATTCTGAAAAAGTTCAAAATGTCTGATTGTGCTTCTATGAGAACACCTATGGCAACTAACATAAAGTTAGATGCTGATCTCAAAGGTGTTTCAGCAGATATCAAACTTTATAGAGGCATGATTGGATCATTACTTTATTTGACTGCAAGTAGACCAGATATCATGTTTTCTACCTGTTTCTGTGCTAGATTTCAATCTAACCCGAAAGAATCACATATGTTGGCTGTCAAAAGGATTTTAAGATATCTCAAAGGAACACCTGATCTAGGTTTATGGTATCCAAAAGAAACTGACTTCAAATTGACTGCTTTCACTGATGCTGATCATGCAGGAAGTAGGTTGGACAGAAAGAGTACATCTGGTGCTTGTCACTTTTTGGGAGATAAAATAGTGAGTTGGGCATCAAAGAAACAGAATTGTGTATCCACTTCAACTGCTGAAGCAGAGTATGTTGCTGCTGCTGCTTCATGCTCTCAAACATTGTGGATGAGAACACAACTCATGGACTATGGATATCAGCTTAATAAGATTCCCATCTATTGTGACTCAGAAAGTGCAATTGCTATTACTCAGAACCCTGTTCAACATTCGAAGACTAAGCATATAGACGTGAGGTATCATTTTATAAAGGACTATGTGGAAAAAGGAACTATAGAGATGCACTTTGTGCATACAAAGTATCAATTGGCTGACTTGTTCACAAAGCCTCTTGATCACAAAAGGTTTTCTTTTCTCATATGTAAAATAGGAATGCTTAATCTGCCTAGTTGAAAATATTTTTTTCTTAAAAATGCTAAATTTTTCTAAGTGAAGTTGTCTGAGTAGTGTACTCAGAACTTCTGAGTCTTGAGTTCAGAACTTCTGAGTCTTGAGATCAGAACCTCTAAATCTTAAGGTCAGAAATTCTGAGTCAATACTTCAGCAATCTAACTTTCAAAAATTTATTTTTGAGAAATACAAATAACTTCAACTGTATGGATTATGCTTCTTCGATTATCTTGTTATCTCATCTTTATGTATCATTAATACTCAAATGCATGCTCAAGTCAAGGGGGAGCATCAAAATTCTTTTGAAAATCATTTTGTGATGCTTAAAAGATTTGTTTTCATTTCTTATCTGTTCAAACCTCTTCTGAATAATCAAAATGTTTTATATTGGTCAGAAGTTGATTTTAAAAGACATTTTGGTTACAAGGCAAAATTCTTCTGAGTCATGGAATCAGAACATCTGCGCGTGTTATTCAGATCTTTGACTTGAGTCAAAATTCTATCCACTAACACGTGTCAGCTTCATATTTGTTTGACAATGCCACGTATTTCATTTAAATCCTTTGTGGTATTTCACGTGTGTTGACTCCGTTATAACATTGATTTCGCTTTTCCGTTAAACCTTTCAACTTCGCGGATTTTAAATAGGTCTTAAAATCCCTATTTCAAAGTTCTTTCAAATTCCAGAGCGAAACGTGAGATACGAATCAAATCCAGAGTTCTTTGAATCTGTTTTCTTCTTAAATCATGTCTGAAATACGAAGAAGTGGTCCAATTTCTCTACATTCTACAAAATCGATAATGGATTCATCTGATTCGGAAAGTGATGAAGTACAAAATAGAGTTGCAGAGGAAGGGGCAATAAGAAATGATGAAGAAGATGAACAAATGGATGAATCTGAAGGAAATGCGGATGAGGTAAATGTTAATATTGAACATGATCAGAGTGCTGCAGGTTCTATTATGTCAGATAGATCTATTCTAGTGGAAAGAGTTGTTCCTGAGAGTGAATGGTTGAAATTATCTGAAAATAACTGTGTTATATTGTTTGAGGAAAGTCGTTTTAAGCCTGAACACAGAATTATCATGGAGTTATTCAAACATCATCCGTACAGAAAATGGTTTACAAGAAGTAAAAATGTGCCTGTTCAGTACATACAACAATGGTGGAAATATCTTAGGTTAGAAGATAATAAGTTTGTGTCTGAAATTGGAGGAGTGACATTTGTCTTATCTATCTCTGCACTAAGAGAGATGCTGAATCTACCAGAGAAAGATGATGTACAAAGAAGAACAGATTTTGAGGATTTACCCCTAACAGAGGAATTAATAGCAGAGTTTATGAAGTTGGGATACAATGAAGGATTGAGGACTCTCAGTTTGTTCAGAAGAAACAAATTACCACCTATTTGGGCTTGCTTCTTTCATGTGGTAAATAAATGTTTGTCAGGGAAAAATAGTTCTGCTGATCAAGGTTCTAAACAAATTCTTCAGATATTTCAAGGTTTAGTGAAGAATAGGCATTATGACTATACTTTAATACTTTGGGAAGATATGAAGAATACATTTGAGAAGAATCAGAAAGCAATTCAGAAGAAGACAAAGGATGCTCCACTGACATACATTCCCTACATAAGGTACTGGCAAATTGTTATTTGGTATGCCATGCAGGAAAACAGAACAATCTCAAGAAGAACAAATGAAGAGCATGGTCCTACATTTTATTTGGGTAAGATGACCTCAGTAACAAGACTTGAAAATTATCCCAATCATAAACTGTTGCCAAAATCACTTAGGAACTATATTCCAAGGGAGAGTGAGATTTTAAAAGCTTATTGCACCTCTATGGGAATTGAATTACCTCAAATCCCTACCCAAGAGGACCAACCTGAGAAGAGACGTGAGGGGTCTAGTCGAATTAGAGAGGGGGAGGATGTTCAGATGGGTGAACATTCTGAGAGACTTGAGGGGGAAAATTCTGAGAGCTTGGTTAGACTCAGTGAGGAAAAACAGAATGAGAGTGGTGAGGATGAGAGATTGTTAACAGAGGTTCAAACAGAAAGAGATGCCTCTGAACCAGCTAATCTTGACCAGGTAACCACACATGCTATTGGTTCACATCTCTTGGTGTCCAATATTGAAACAAACACCATGGACCTAGTGGTGGATCTTGAACAACCCATCCATACCCACTCAGAAGCATTTCAACATGCTACTGTTTCACACAAATCCGGGGAACCATCCCAAACTCATTTGGAGGGAGGTGATAAATCCCAACTTATTTTTCAACACATTGAGTCTGAATATCACAGTCCTATTCATATTGAGCCTGAAATTCCTTTTGACACTTGCACAGATCAGGAATTTCGTACTCCTGAAACAACATTCATAGACATGCCTAATGTTGGGTGTCAAGGATTGGATGGAAGTCCTGGTGAGGTGAACATTACAAAAGCCTCATTCAAACGTGCATCTGTTGTACAAGATGACTGTGTGTTATCTACAGGCCATGAGCTCTCTGGGCACATGAAAACTGGACCATCTGTTGGTTCAGGTTCACTGTTAGAAACTTCTGAATTTGAAAAGATTCAGAAACAAAACAAGGAGATGGGGGAAAAAGTAGAAAATTTGGAGAAGAGGATGGAGGATCTGAATGATGAGGTATCAGATTTGAAAGTTGTGTTAGAGAAAAAGTTAATTTCTGTTGAAACCAAGGTAGATGATGTAAAGAAATCCTTGGATTCTCACAAAAAGGAGATCATGGATATAATGTCTGGTTTTCAAAAAGATATGTTAAAACAGATGCAGGGTATGCAGGAATCTATATTGAAAGCACTGAGTGTATCTTTGGCTTCTACTTCAAAGCCTCTTGATCCTGTTCCTATTGCAGAAGCTGAACCTGAAGTTGCTTTTAATCAGAACTTGAAAAGGAAGTTTGATGATAATGATCCTCATAATCATCAAAAGGGGGAGAAAAGACAAAGGTTAAGTTCTGATGATGATATTGGCATAGAAGATTTTGAGATAGCAGACATGCACTTAGCCAATACAAAAAGTACAGAAGATCAGACACAGGAAAATTTAAAGGAGATGATTCAGATAGTACAGCTTGACAGTTCAGATACAGAAGAAATGGAGTTGGGAAGTATTGATAGTAATGAATCAGATAAAACAGAGGAATTGAACTTGGATACTGAGATGGAAGGAAACTCAGATGAAACTGTAGCTATTGAGGAATCTGATTTGAGAATGGAAGAAATAGTGGAAAGTACAGTGGTAAACAGGTGTACAGATATTGTGGTTTATAACAGTGAAAGGGCAATGGAGTCTGAATCAGAAGAAAGGAGGTTGAATGAAGAATTGATCAGAAGAATGCATAATGAAGTAGTCAGAGCTTTGAGTGTTCAGAAAATTCATAAAGGAATAAAAGTGATAAGACCCATTGATCTAATGGGAGAAGAAGACAGAACTATAGATTACACTCAGGATTTTAAAGATGATTTTAGGTTTAACTTTTGTGATGAGTTAAATACAGAAGAAGAGTATGTGAAAGTGAAAGACTTCTTTATGCCTTCTGAATATGTATTCAGAAAACCAATCGAGATCCCAAAGATTAAATTGCAAAGACTAGAAGAACCTTTGTGTGACTTCATTCTAGAGTTAAGTGATGTACCTTTAGCCAGACAATTTCATGATGATATTTTTCCTGAGGAAATATATGATAATCTCTACTACACAGAAGGAGAGTATGGGCTTTTGGAAAGTAACATTGATGGTTTTATGGATGACAGAGCTCAGATGGTCTACTCAGAAGCTTCTAATATGTTCAGAGTTCCTGACTCAAAACTGCATATTCAGAAAAGAATCGAGAAAGTTCTGATGTTTCAACAAGATGAATTCAATGGTTTAATGTTCGTTAGAATGGAAACACTGAAAGAAAGAAATACAAAGGTTTCCATGTCTACATTTGATTTTCACAGATTGACTCTTGATGATCAGATCTTTCTAGTCAAGTTCTTTGCTAGCACTGAAGAAGCCTTGATAGAAATTGAATGCAGAAGACTTCTGGGTATTTATGTCAGAAATACATACTTGTATGACTTCCAGTTGGCTATAGAAGAAAGAAAAGAAAAGTGCAATCTGAGTTCTCCCACAAAGAAAACAGAAGTTGATCTGCATGTGAAGGGTTTTGTGAATGAAGGAATGGAGGCAGAAGGGTTCACATATATGGTTCACGAAAGACTTGAATTGTTCAGATTAAAAGAGTTGGTGAAGTACAGTGATGCAACTCTGAATTGGTTGTTGATTAGAATGGAAGTAAGTATGGATGCTGAAAAAGAGAGTTTAAAGAAGAGATGCATAAACTGTGTGAAGAGGAGGTTGGATTTTAGAAGAAAAATCAGAAACAGTAGTGAATGGTTGCTATCTGAGGTGAATCCCAAAAAGATTCTACATAATGATTTTGTGTTCCCAGCTGAGTATGAAGTGAATGAAATTTTGTCAGATGAGGCTGAAGAAGTTCAGGACACAACACCTCAGAATGTGCAGATAACTAATATTGATCAAGCTGAACAGTCTGAACCCAAAGAAGATGAAATATTCATTGATCTGAATGGATACTTTCTTGAATTTGATCTGCCTGAGTTCTTCAAACCAAAAGAGGTACAATTCTTGGATGTGTATTATGATAGGTCTAAGGAGACTCAGATCTGGTTGGCTGAAAAATCAAGATGTCTTGGCAAAACAAAGCAAGCCGTTTACTCAGATTTTCTAATCACTGGAATCAGAGAATTGAAGGTTAAGAAATTCAGAAAGATGGAGTACTTATCCTTTGAAGTTTTGAGAGAAGATGGCAAGGTTTATTATTTCACTGATGCAGATTTTGAGAAACTGTCAGTGGTTGACTTCTACAGATTACACAGCTTTCTATGTTTTAAAGAGTCAAGTAAAGATAGAAATGAAAGGAAGGCAAGAAGTGTGGTGATTGAGGCCATGTTCTATATCTTAAGGTGGCATTGCTATACAGATTTCCAAATAGCTCTGTATTTGCAAAAGTCATGTGTTTATCTGGCAAATCCCAATACAGATCATGAGCAGAAAAAGGTGTTAAAGACTGGAAGTGTTCACAGATATCCAGAGTTGGGAGTATTTTTGAAGAACAAAAGTGGAAAGATCTTCTTCAGAGCAAAGGAAACTGCAAAATATTGTTCTGGAACTTTAAGGATCATAAAGCACAATTTGGAGAAAAAGATGCTGAAAGTGAAGGAAGCAAACATGATTCAAGAAGTAATTAATCAGCAAGTTGAGATTATTCAAGAAATTATTGACAAGATTGATAAGAGGCTTAATCTGAGGAATGTGCTACTTCAGAAAATTGTTCCTGCTCTGAAAGAATTAGATGATGCAAAGTTTAAGTTTATTTGACAAAAAGGGGGAGATTGTTAGATCTGAAGTTTTGTCAATAAACCAAGTGTTGAAGATCTGATAAGAAGATTCAGAAGTTCTGAGAAGAAGAGTCAGAAGTTCTGAGAAGAAGAGTCAGAAGTTCTGAGAAGAAGAGTCAGAGATCTGAGAAAGAGAAGTCAGAAGTTCTGAGAAGCGTGATCAGAAGAATGTTCAGAAGTTCTGAACTACCTGTTCAGAACTTATGACGAGTTTCGTTATTTAGTATTGTGTAAACTAATTAGGACACGTGTTATGTTCTTATTAGTCTTTCTTATTTGTACTGTAGCTTTAAGATGTTTGTTGCAGTATAAATAGAGTGGTTAGCACTACGTTGCTAACTGATTGATTTTCCCATATTACTTGTATTCTTTCCTTGTAATCTTTGAGGTGATCTCTCTCTTAGATCTGTAATTCTGTGCATCATTGAATACAATTGGGCTTGATCATACAATTTCTCAATTACTTCTTTCTATATTGATTGTAAGAATAGATCCTGCACTTTCATAAACTGATTTGTTTAGAAGTCTTAGTCTTTGAAGTACGGGTCCTGAACTGAATTGTTCAGAAGCCATAGTCGTTGAAGCACGGGTTCTAAATTGAGATGTTTAGAAGCCATAGACGTTGAAATCCGGGTTCTAAACTGATGTGTTTAGAAACCATAGTTCTTTACTCCCCCTTAATGGTACATATACTCTTCAAAAAAATTCACCGCTTCTCTTATGTTTTCAGTCATTTGTGTGGTTTATATGTAACATTCAACACAACACATGAAGAACCTACAAAACAGATTAAGCAGATTTTGGTACCCAATGGCGCTTGGGTCCAAGTGTGTTAGGTGTAGATTTCTTAAAAGGAATACTGTAAGTACCATACCAATAAGAAGTATAATCCTTATGCACAAAATCATTTGACCCACAATAAGAACAACAAATTTTCTTATGTGCCAACCTAATCAGATGATTTACAGAATGAATAGGATTAGGTTTAGCATAAGATTTACCTTTTGGCGCATTGATCTTCTTGGCATTTGATGTGGAAGCAGATGATTTTGGTACAACTTTCTTTGGAATCGTTGTGCCTTTGACTCTCCGTTCCATCTTCACCTTTTTGAAGACTGGAACTTCTTCAGGTTTGGAAGTATTAACTTCAGGCACATTTGGTTTGTTATCTGATTTATCAAGCAGAGGATCATAGAAGAGATTTGTAGAACGAATCTGACCATTTGAGAAATCAGTTGATCTATTAAATTGTTTAGAAGAAATGTTTTTAAAACTTGAACTTGGCAGTTTTAAAAGATTTTCAAAATCATTTGATTTAACAAATGGAGTCTGAAAGATAGGATCATGACTGGCCTGCTTTGAGACATCAAATTAAAAATGATGTCTTCAAGTTCTTTAACATTGTTTGTCAAAACATTGTTCTCTTTAAAAATTAGATCAAATTTCTTTTGGAGATCAGATTTGATCAATTGATCCATCATAATATCATTTGATAAACCAGATAATATTTTGGTAAGATTAAGAATCACATCTTCAAAATATTCGCGTTCCGATTCAAAATCTTTTTCCAAAAACTTTCTTTTATGAGTAATCTCTTTGAAAATTTCCATATTTTTCTTTTGAGGATTTTACTTTCCTTTTCAAAGATATTTTTCTTTTCCGCAAAATCTTTTCTTTCTTTTTCCAAAAGATTTTCTAAATCAGAGATTTTCACGGAAAGCTCAGAACTTTTAATCTCAAAAGATTTTTGTTCAGTTTCAAATTTAGCTCTTTCTTTTTCGAGCTTATATTTTTCTAAAAATAAAACTTTCTCAAAGTCAGAAACTTGTTTTGAAAGTTTTATACATTTCAGCTCAGTTAGTTCCTCTTCTTTAAGAACTTTCTTTGAAGAACAAGACTCTCTTTCACGTTCAGAAGGCTTTTTCTTCAAATCAACATTTTCATCTTCCAATGTTATTCTTTTCTCTTGAACTTCTTTTAATTGAGCATGTAACTTTAAGTTCCACTTTACTCTCTTTTCTTCCCCAATCTTCATATCAGCATTTTCTCTTTGAAGAGTTGTTACTTTCTCTTGAAGATTCTCGATTTGATCATGCAGACTTGAGTTGTCTCTCTTTGCTTCAAGATCTGCAATATAAACATCAAGATCAGTAACTATTTTAACAAGTTTATCATTTGAAGAAGAAATGTCTAAAATTTGTCTCTTCAGATTAGCATTTTCTTCCTCCACTGCTTTTATACTTCCTTGAAGCTCCTTCATGTCATCTAGATGAGTTGAAGGATTTGAAGTACTAGTTTTAACAAAATTTTGCTTCAAACCTTCACCACTGGATTTTACAATAGTTTGCTTCAAACTTTCATTATTAGATTTAACAAAAGTTTGTGGTATTGAAGGTATTTCTGTTATAAGAATTTGTTGCAAAATTTCATTATTTGGTTAAACAAAAACTTGTGGAGTCGGAGGTATTTCTATTATAATAGTTTGCTTCAAATACATTTCTCTCTTTGGAATTGCTAGATATTGATCTTTCAGAAAATCAAGCAGAAAGTGTATGAAATACACTATAAAAAAATATAATTTTTTTAGAATAACACGAATTCGGATCAGGAAGGGTGTGAAACCAATGGATTCGGACCAAGAAGGGTTCGAAACCAATGGATTCGGACAAAGAAGGGTTCAAAATCTTTGGTTTCGATTCCTTAAAAGTTCGAAATCTTTGGTTTCGATTCCTTAAGGGTTCGAAATCTTTGGTTTCGATTCCTTAAGGGTTCGAAATCTTTGGATTCGGATCAATAAGGGTTCGAAACCATGATGAACAGTAAACAATGAAGGATTCGAAACCAAAACTTAAACAAATATCACTTCTCTTTGTGATCTGAAACCATGCAACGGTAAATGACGAGTGGTCCGAAACCAAGCTTGAATGATCTGAAATCCATATGAATGATCTGAAATCTTCATGAATGATCCGAAACCTTCACTTAAACACCAAAATCACTAAATCAGCCATAAAATTTTCAATTCTTGACCAATTGTTATGAAATTTGCACAGATTTGTTCGAAATTTGAATCCACACACTTTCTTAGTTGATCACAAATCCTAATTCGATCAATTTAATCGAATTAAGATCTAAAACAGTAAGTTTAGGGTTTTCGAACAAACAGATCTAAAAAGATCAAATCTGCAAGTTCTATGCAGATTTTGGAAAAATTCCTTGTTTTAAAGATGATCAGGATGAAAATCGAGTTCAGTAGTGTCAAGAATCAATCAAAAAGATCAAAATTGGCAGAAAAGATGAAATCTGGATGAATAGTAATCGAAGAAGGGCCAGAAATCTCGATGAACAGTAAACTCTAAAGGATCCGAAATCTTCAAGAAAGGTGTAAAAAATCTTCAATTTCGTCTGAATCTGCTTGAATTTTCTGTTTAGCTCTGATACCAATTGATAAACCCATAATTTAGCAATGTAATGCTGAGAGAATCTAGAGACCAAATGTGTCATCCATATATTGACTTCAAAGTACAAAATGACAAATGCTACAAGTGTTCTAGATTGTTGTCTAACTATTGAACTAGACAAGCCTATTTATACCCATAACATACAAGGTATAAAGGCAAAGCAATACAACATAGACTCATTACAGTACATTGACTTTACAGTAAATCTTGAATACAATAATGCTCTAACAGGGATGCCTTCGGTAAAATCCGGGTTTGGTATGATACGCTCAGAGATTAAGGTCAAGCATATAGTACGGTCCGTATCGGTATCGGTGGAGTCAGATTCCACATCCTGAACTTGTCTGGAAGGTGAAGGAGGATCGGAAATGTAAGGTTCGGGGTCATGGTCAAGCATGGGTCTTGATGACGATGTACCTGCTTCGCCAGTCGGTCGAGTGATGGGAATTGAGGGTTGTCGGCTTGTTCCAGCTTGAGGAGTACTGGGACGCGTATCCAATGCACCGCCCGCTCCGATTCCCCTCCCATGATATCTCAACACACGCCGTCTGGTAGCCCTGTTGCCCGGGCCCTTCCTCCTCTTGTTCTACGACCCTCACGTCGCTCAGGTCTATCTCCCTAGGGAGGTCCCTCCGGCGCTGGCTGGACCATGGGAGCAGCTAATTCTCTCATGTACTCTATCATACTCGGTGCATTGGGGTCCGCATGTGCTAGTAGGGCTGCAGGTAAGGGCATGGCTATTGCGTTGGTGGTGATGAGGACATACCAGATGGTTTATGCGTCACGATATCTCCGGATTCGCGTCTATTTGTTGTCGCACAGCCAGTGCGAGGAATCGAGGATATGGTAGGAACTTCTTTTGCTTCGATCCTCCAATGTGTCGAATAGCTTGCACCAGTTCGCGCCAGATAATCATGGCAAAGTCGACGTATCTATCGTAGCACATGGCGTGGAATAGACGTATGAAGTCGCCCGTGCACTGGTCTATTCCCTTCCATCTGGCTGAGAGACACCTGTTCAGAATTATGAACAACGTTTACCAGATGGGCGCCAGATATTTTTGGTTGAACCCGGAAGGACGATGGAGGTCGTGGTTGTATCCGAGTACGCGAACTTGAGCACACAGAGTCTCGTCATTGACCGTGGGGTCGTAGCGTTGATGGCCGCCGGTGGTGGCTTCAGGTAGTGACAGTAGACGTCGGAAAGACTCAGGGGTGAGCGTGAAAGGGGGGTTGTCGATCCGCGCCGTGATGGTCTGTGAATTGCCCGCCGTAAGTACTTGGGCAGACGTCAGCTGTAGCAGTGAGGGCCTCACGGAGAGGGTAATGAGGTAGTATGTCAACGATCACACGGTGTTGTGGTTGTATTCAGAACTCAGCGGCGTCCAAGTGATGGTTGTTGGCCTCTATCTCAATGCCATGCTCAGGGGCGACCAAAGCGTTATCGGCTGCTTCGTCGATAAATTCCTCTTGAGGAGGAATTTGCTCTTCCGGATTTTGTTGATGTTCTTGATCCACCATGGAATATCTGTAAAAGAGCCAACGTTAGAAATCAAGACGGATAAACAATTTCCGGCGCGTACCTTTGCAGTAAATGGCTTAATCTGAGACAGATTGAGGACTGGCAGTGATAAAACAGGTACTGGACTGATAACAGGGTGTCCGGACAAACAGTAGGAAACAATACTTTCCGGACAAACCATGGTATCCGGACAAAAGGTATCCGGACAAACCATGGTATCCGGATGTTGTGAGAGTTTCCGGATAAATTAGACAGTCCGGACAACATTGGTTTCCGGATAAGATATGAGTTACTGGACAACTAAGGTACCAGACATCTCAACTATCCGGTAGTTGAACTTACAGGAAACCATGAGGTTTCCAGACAACTAGGTTTTCTGGATGTTGATGGTTTCCGGACAAAATATCTATTGCAAGAGAGTTTCCGGACAAAACATCATCAACTTGAAAGTTCCCGGACACGAAGAATGTGTCCGGACGACATCCTAAATGGTCAATCGAGATAATACAAGTCCCAAACATGTGTGAAAACGTTCATGTAGTGTCGATTGAAGCAGATGAACTTATAAATATATCGACCTATACTACACCGATTGACACCGAAGTCGTAGAGACTCAACGAGGGTTTTCGGATACGTTCAATTGACCAAATCTATGGTCGATTCGAGGGAAGTTGAGCACGAGATGTATATAAACAATGTCAAGATTGAGAAAGGAAACACATACCTGATTTTTGGAACGAAAAAATGAGTGATAATCGAGGATGTCGTGATAGTCCGAACGAGAGAGAGTATTCGAGAGGTTTAGGGTTTTGTGATGGAATCCGGATAAATGAGATGTGTGGTTTTTGGATTCTATATATACTAAGCCAAGAGTCCGGGTGTGGTATCCGGGTTCCCATCCAATCCGGATAAGGACCCGGTCTGGAAACCTATCCGGATAGATAGGGTTTCAAGATTTTTCGAATTTTACGAAAAATAGTGCTATCAAGATTTTAAAAGAATCTTCTCTCGCTCCCCCTCAAATTGAGCATGGGGGTGAACTTGCTCCCCCTCAGATAGTGCAAAAGTTGTGCAATGGGGATGCCGACTCACACAAAAAACTTTTATACAGTTAAAGAAAAATTATTGTGTCGCTCCCCCTCAACTGATGAACATAAAGTGATATGCTCCGCCTCAGAATGTGCGCATATTGAAATGCACACGAGAGTATCCACACACACACAAAAAAACTTTGTAGTAGTTAAAAACAAACTGTGTGTGACGCTCCCCCTCAACAATAGAATAAATGTACCTGATATCGGTTTGTGCTCCCCCTGAACACATAAACACTTGTGACAGCACAGATAGTAGCAAATAAATAAGACGACAGTATGGAAGAAAAGAAATACACGTAGAAAGAAGGCAAACAAATGAAATCTACCTAATAAATACAGAGACTTGATATAACTGTGTAACTGAGACAAGTAGAATACAAGTGCGAGAAAGTGTATGCTCAATCATCAGGAGTGTAAACACCGGATGATGAGTAGACAGTTACTCAGTATTTACAAAGTAAAGTTCGACTGTACCTCTTTCAACGTGATCCTTAATGAAGTGATATCGAACGTCGATGTGTTTTGTCTTAGTGTGTTGGATCGGGTTGCTGGATATGGAAATCGCGCTCTTTGAGTTGCAGTAAATAGGCACCTTGACATACGTAAATCCGTAGTCCTTGAGTTGCATCCACATCTAGATTACTTGAGAATAAATCAGTAAGAAATAACACGAACAATTGATGATTTCAACTGGTCATCCCTCTCGTATTCATGATTCAAGATAGTTACAAAGGTTTGAATGAAAATCTCAACTATCTCTCTCTAAACAATTAAGCTCACGATGACTCTCTATCAATTGCTAACCTAATTCTAAGGTTAAGGAAACCTTATATACTTTAGCCTTAACTAAACAAGGCCCAAGCCCATTAATCAAATAAGCTAATCTAAGCCCATTTATGACAAAAGGCATTTACAAAATAAATAATTAATCTAATTAAGCTCTATATAATTATTTATATATCTTTCTAATATGTAGGACATTTATGGTCCTAACAATCTCCCCCTAAAGATATATAAATAAAAATGGTCTTGAAACCTTCAAGTCTTGATCTTCTCTTCCTTTGGAATTTTTGAAACCCTTCGGTGTTGCTTGTCTTCATGTCTTTTGACGCTCCCCCTTGAATAAAGCTCTTGAATTTGTTTTTAGCTTTAAAAGAACTTGTAGAACCAATATGCTTGATGGAGGAAATAATTTGAAGTGAACACCACTTGATAAACGATGAGAAAAGATGATCACTTGTAAGCACTTTGATCACTTGTATGCGCTTTGAACTCTTTTCGGATTTCAAAACTGATCAATCATTCGATTAAAAATCTGTCAACAGTTACTCCCCCTCGGCTTTTGCATGGGGACTTCTTTACTCCCCCTCAGATTTTGCTAACTCCCCCTCAACTTGATATTCAGTGTCTTTGAATCGTACCCTTTCTCCCCTCATGATGAGTAGGAGCATCCGGAGCATCATGTGTGTTCAAAGAATAGTGACGAGTAGCAAAAATTCCGGATAAAACATCTTAGTAACCAGAATGGGGTAAAAATCTAGCACATAAACACATAGTAATTGTTATCACAACAATTTAAAAAATTGTGTGGCATATGTTCAGAGTTGGCATCGGGGTATCTCTGATAGGACTTCCAGTTATCACTGAAGTAAAAAATTTTAAAATTACTCCTCAAATTGTTCCGGCAATATCACTAAGATATGCAAATGGAATCACAAAGACTCGTGCATGTGAGAAAGAAAATAAATTATATCTGTTAGGCTCAAAATTGATTTAACATGGAACTCAAGTAAAAAATCAATTGACACAGTGAATAGAATGTGAAGTTCAGAGACCGGAGCTGATGTCTTCCTTTTTCAATATCTAAGACCTCCGAGTGAGGAATAGTTAGAGTATGTGCTAATTCTCCATGAATATATGAAACAAGCATCTGTGGTGAGATACTTGAGTGGCTTGGTGGGGTGACACGAGTTATCGACACTGGGTCCTTGTCTATTTCAATATTCATCTCCAAAGAGCGAGAATGAATAGATTGTGTGGTTACCCGGATAACTGACTCGGTTTGGTAAGGACCAATAATTCTTTTAAGTCCTCTCACAGTCTCACTGTATTCTTTTCTCTCCAAACTCATCTATCAATCTAGACCCCTCACTGATGTCTATAAGGGATGTGTTTCTTGGGTAGGTCCTTCCGGTTCTGGATAGACCATAGAAACGATGTAAGTCCTAACACTCTTTTCATGCAACGAGTAGAACAGTTTCAAAAACAGTGAAGTACGAGTTCTAAACTGAAACGTTTAGAAGTCAATGCATTTAAGAACCAGTCCTGATCTGAGACGATCAGAAGTCATAAAAATTAAGTCCGAGTTCTGATCTAAAGTAATCAGAAGTCAAAAAAAACATTTGAAATATAGAATTTCAAGAAACAAGATCAAGAGCAAAACAGAATGACTTAGTAAGCACAATATTTGCAATAAATGAGACAAAGATCAGAAAGTTTAATTGTGAAGAACAAGTCACAATTATTATATTAGATAAGAATGGAATCATTTGCAAGAAATAGCGAACTTGGAAAACAACTAGGAATTCAAACGAGTGCATTTCCATCGAAAAATCAACAAACATTTGAGACATGTAATTAACTAAGTCAAGAAAATACTGGACGTGGCAATCATGGAGATTTGAATTGGAGAATATCAAACACAAGTAAGTTATTCATAATGATTTACCACAGTCTTTGAATTCATTTGAAGTTCACTTACCTTTCATAAGATAGTACTCCCCCTCAAAATTAGCATAGCCTTCGAATGCAGTCATGTGAATAGAATGTTCAGAACTGAGAGCACATGACATTCCTGCAAAACAGATTAGAAGGATTTTGGTATCCATCTTTTGATGAATCCTTGTTGGTTAGATGCCATATGAGGACCTGGGATACTATAAGTATCATACCAATACTTAGCATGGTCTTTATTCACAAACTCACTTGTTCCACGGTAAGAACAACACACCGTCTGTGTAGATAAGCTGATCAACTTATTAACAGAGTAAGCACGATAAGTTTTCACAAAAGGTTTAGCGTGAAAAGCTTTGTTGTTCTTGTCACTCTTAACAAGGACAAATGACTTTGTCTAGGAGCGGATCCTTTAACTCTCCAAACCATGTTTACTTTCTTAAAAAAATGATTATCTAATTTGTCAATAATATGGTCATGAAACAGATTAGAGGTGCGGATCCGATCTTTTGAAGGGTTATTTGATCTAATGTCGGTCTTTGAAGAAACCTTTTTGTGGATAGAACATGAAGCAGTCTTAGAATAGCAACCTCAATTAGCTGAATCACCATGAAGAGACTGATTAACAGTATCTGGACTAGCATGATTGGGTGATTCGACATCAGAGTTTTTGGCTTCAAGTTCCTTGTCATTGTTTAACAAAACATTTTTCTTTTCAAGCATTAGATCCAACTTCTTTTGGAGATCAGATTTTAACCTCTTCTCTATCATGATTTCAGTTGACAAAGCACATAAATTATTTGTAAGCTTAGAAATCTCAGTCTGAAAGATCTTTCTTTCGGTTGCAAAATCATCTTTCAAACATTTTGCTCTAAAACCTTCAACTTTCTTCTTCTCAGACTCTTTGATCAGATCGCCTAATTCTTTCTCCAAATCAGTTATTTTCAAAGAAAGTTCTCCATTCTTTTTAGTAAAAGATTTGCGTTCTAATTCAAACTTCTCTGTTTCTGAAATCAAAACTTTTTCAAAGTCGGAGATATGTTTTGAAAGTTTTAAACACATAAACTCAAGTCTCTTCTTCTCTTCAAGAGATTTGGTTGAAAAAACAGATTTCTTTTGTGTAAACTTTCTTTCTCCTTTTCAAAAATCTTTTCCAGACTAGTTAGTTTACTTTTAAGCTCAAGGTTTTCACAGTTTAGGAGTTTACCTTTCACTTCAAGTGCCTTTATCTCGTCTTGTGATGGCAACTCAAAAATCTTTCTTTTCAGCTCAGTGTTCTCAGTTTCTAAGATCGTTGCCTTTTCTTTAGATCTAGCCAGTCTCTCAGAACTATTCCAGATTTGAGATTTCAGTCCTTTAGTTCTTTGATGTACTTGTTGATCAAATCATCTTTCTGCTCGATATGGGTGTCATGTAGTCTTTGATTTTCTCGACACTCCACATTATAGCAATACCTCGACATTGTTAACTGAAAAATTTGATCGTTAATCGGTGTTGTATTGAAGAATCGAAACTTGCGGAAGAAAAATCAAAACTTAAATCAGAAAAACAAATTTATAAAATAAATTCGTTTCCAAAATTTGAAAATTTGATTATTATCGGAACGAACGAAATCAAACATCGAGAAAGAAACCTGCGAGAAAAACAAGCCACGTTAGATTAAAGACATCAACTAAAATTACATAAAATGATAATAGTCGCTAATAATTGCAAATCGTCGCAAATAATTGCAAACGTCACAAAAAATATTGCAAATCGTTCGTTAAGAAAAATCGCAACTTTCGTTATAACTTTTAATCACGAAACGTATGGTAACTCGGGTACCGTCAAGAACTTACCAATCAAAAATTTACCAAACACAACTTACCGGATGGAATTATTTGTGACTTAGCGGGTGAAAAAGAACTTACCGGATGATAGGTTTTCGGATGAGATTGTTTGTCCGAATGGGGAGCTTACCGGATAAACCTTGTTTACCAGATGAATTGAAGTTTCGGGACAAATGGTATACGGTATCCTCTTGTATGCGATATATGGCTAAATCAGACTAAGCAAACACAACCCAAACAAAAAATTGCTCCCAAACGATTCATATAGACGAAGTAATGTTCAGCCGATGGAAAAAGAATTTCATGAGCTATAAACCGAGAGATATCAATCCGTGCTATTTTTGTTGCAAGAATTTAAGAAAAATTGATGCTATATGAATTATAAAAGAAATGATGCTATATTATAATGTTTTATGCATGCAACGTGGCTATGGATGAGATGGTCAAACAACAAAAATAAAACAGTCAATGATGGATGTCAGCCATGAAAAAATATTAATAATCAATGTATGAGTGATGTGCCATCTACGTCCGGGAAGTGATGTGCTATCCGGAAAAACCAACTTCCGGTAACCAAAAAAAATCACCCGGAAAGAGATTGTCTGGAAAGAAAAAAACTTTTTGTCCGGGAAGAAAAATGGTATCCGGGAAGTGCACTTTTTATCCGAAAAGTAAGAATTTTCAACCGGAAAGAATTGAATTGTCCGGTAACAGAAAATTACCCGATAACCTATAAAAAAATTATCCGGTAACTTGATATTTATCCGGTAACTAGTGAGAAATAGGAAACTTATCCAGTAACAAACAGAAACTTTCGGACAGTGCGGCTGTGGTTGCAATTCGAATCTGGGATCGATAGGGTTGCTTGATTTCATTCCTGTAGAGTTATATTTTGACCAACAACACAAAAACAAACACACCCAAATCGATTTCTAAGCAAAATATATCCTATTTTTCAATAAACACCACAAAACTTTAAGAACACTACCAAAAACTCAAGAATTGATATTTTAAATCAAAAATTGATACCTTTGAGAATTGATATGAACGCAGATAAACAACAGACAAAAGAGATTAAACAATCGAGAACTAACAAACGAATTATTAATACAACGAAAAGCTTTGCAAACCCGATTGATGAACGATTTTCTTCAAGAAAACTGCAGTATTTCGAAAATAATCTGGATGCCTTTTGGACCTCAAACAATTAATCAAACCTTTCAGAATGTAAAACCGAATGTCGTGAAGCTACAGTATAAAAATCGCGACAATCCGACGGTTCAATCTCCAGGAATATGCAAAACGGCTCGATGCGTTTTTCCAGAAAATTCAATACGAATTTCTTGCCTTTTTTCGCTTTCGTTCGATTTCTTTCGTATCTTCAAATCACCAATTATGCTCTGATACCAATTGTGAGTCTCAGATCCATACAACGAACAATATGAAATCAATAAGTATGTACAGGTCGGTATGATTTCAACTGGTCATCCAATTTGCTTTCAATAATCTGAGAGTTTACAATCCGAGAAGGAAAGCAATAATGAACAACTAGCCTAAAAAACAAAGGCTAATCAAACATTATATATGGCGGGTGCGTGGTTAACAAACCCACGGCCCGTTAATTAACTAGGCTCAAATTAAAGAATTACAAAATAAACCCTTGAACTTTAATTTAACATAAATTGACCCTAACAGCTCCACAATCAACCTTAAGTTATTCTTCTGGACGATTTTTGGCATTAACACTAATAACAATCAATATTTACAAAAGGAAATCTAACGACGGGACTTACCCCCGATATTCCAGCCCTTAGTTAGCGAGTCGCTCCTTAACAACGCCAAACGACCAAACACATAGTTGGTATTCCACTTGCAATCATTGACCATAGTGGCTTGAACCAGATAGCGAGAGTAAATGATGTATCAGTTGTTTTCTTCAGGCTTGCTGGAATAAGCCATCACCAGATCATGGACGTTGAAACGTGACGCCCAATTTACTGTCAATCGTTCAATCACTTGAAGGATTCTCCAAAATTAGGGCATCATCTGCTTCAGAGAAAGGTCGGAAGTCGAAAGGAACGACTTTGCCAGAGGAGAATAGGACCAAGAAAACCCTATCTTGACGGGATATTCGTACTCTACAAAGTAGACGTTGACCGCAATCCCGACCAACGCCTTGAAGAGACCAGTCTCTTTTCTGTTATTCATGGTGCAAAAAGGGTCTAAAACCATGGTGAACTTTGATAGGCTAACAATAGCTCTATAGAACCCTAACTTATCCCAATTTCTCCTATGTTTTATTGCTATTGCCGTAATACGCATAAAGGAGAGACGATCTTACCTTATATATGCTCTAAATCTCGAATCGATTTTGTTAATGATTTGTTTTGCAGGAAGAAAAGGCAAGGATTCGGAAAGGTTCCTCTCTCTAGAAAACCGTAAGCGTAAAAAGGAAAGAAATCGGTGAAGATCATTATGTATACGTGTTAATGCCAAAAATCGTCCAAAAGGATGACTTTAGGTTGATTGTGGACCTTAACAACTAAAGAATGAGATCGTTCGACAAAGCAATGCGACACAAACAGAAAATGTAAATGAGACAGAGATTTTGGTGACGCGGGAAAAACCACAACGAGGAAAAAACCCGCGGCCGACTGTGGGTGTCGTCGCTGCACTATGGTCGCCAAACAGGGGCAATATCCTTATGTTTCAGGTGTCGAGAGTACATATATTACAATACAAATGAAATAAAGACTTAAAATGTAAAGTAACAAGTGTTTCGAATGTAAATGTAAGTGTGTCGAGCATAGAAACTAAGTGTCGTGCGTCGTCTACTTAAGAGAATTCTTGCTTCGAAAGTGTTGGCGTATACAGTAGTTGATTCAGGGATTCAACGGTGCGTGAAATGATGTTTTTCCTTTGTTTATGTAACCTTCGAGTGCTTTAAATGACTCCATTAAGGCTTCAGTTAAGGGTCATAACAGCTGTTGGGTTTAATGCTCGTAATGTTATTCGTCGGTTATAGCCATTGGTCATTAATGACATTGATCCTGCATTAAACAATGAAAACATAACAGTAATGAGGTATGTTAGTCGGTCGAGGTCGTAAGGTTCCTTACGACGGTCGAGTGTCGTGAGTAACTTTCGATTTTAACTTTGGTCGTAAGTGTTTATGATTTTGTCTTATTATGGAAAAGTGTAATAAATGTTTTCCCTTTTTTAGTCGTGGTCGAGACTGGGGAAATTTTACCCAAACAATACGGTCCAGCGTGTCAGGTCGAGCCAACGGATGATCGACACTTGTCCATCAACTTTTAGTCTCCCTCATCAGATGGACGATAGTTGTCCCTGATAATCGCAGCATACGCGCCCTACGTAGCCATGACTTCATGGCCTTATCACCTTTTCGGTTTCCCATGCAACCATCCCAGTTCCAAAGAAAACGATCAAGTCTCCCTCGTCGATACGTGTCATTCAGTTGCATTAATTTAGAATTCAAAATTTGCCACTTCATTTTAAAATTTGGGGGAAAGCTTTTTGGGTAAATTTTCCAAAGTCACAGTCGACGTAAGATTCCCACGACTAATTATGTATTTAGATAAGATCCTAACGACTATAGACACCTGGATCCGTCATCGTCACTTTTAGTCATGGTCGTAAGTTTATCACGACTCATCACTAACGACCAAAGATTTCTAGACCATGCTTCATTGATATCTAATAATCATTGCGAGTTCTCTAACGACATCAGTTTGTTAATGTTCAATTGTTAATGCCAAAAATCGTCCAGAAGGATAACTTAAGGTTGATTGTGGAGCTTAACAACTAAAGAATGAGAATCTTTCGACAAACCATACGACAAAGACAGAAAAACATAAACAAGACAAAGATTTTGGTGACGCGGGAAAAACCTCAACGAGGAAAAAACCCGCGAACGACTTTGGGGGTCGTCGCTGCACTATAATCCCCAAACATGGGCGATGTCCTTATGTTTCAGGTGTAATGATTACAATACAAATGAAAGAAAGACTTTAAATGTAAAATAACAACTGTTTTGTGCGTGGAAAACAAGTGCGTCGTGCGTGTAAGTCGTGCGTCGTGAGCGATCACTTGAGAGATAATACTTTGTTTCAAGTGTTCTTCAGAGTTTGGTTGTGCCAAAGTGCCAGATGATGCAAATACGCGAAATGATGCTTTAGCCTTCGCTTTTATAGCCTTCGAGTGCCTTGAATGTCTCCATAAAGACTTCTGATAACGGTCGTAACGGTCGCTGAATTCAATTCTCGTGATTGCATATGTCGGTCATGGCCGTTTGTCATTAATGACATTGATCCTGCATTAAACACCAAAAATGTAACAGTAATATTGCATGTTAGTCGGTTGAGGTCGAGAGATTCCATACGACGGTCGAGTGTCGTGAGTAACTTTCGATTTTAACTTTGGTAAGATGATAAAGTGTTTATGATTTTATCTGATTATGGAAAAGTGTAACAAATGTTTTCCCTTTTTGGTCGTGGTCGAGACTGGTAAAATTTTTCCCAAACAGTTTGCCCCTAAAATTTAAAAATGGAGTGGCAATTTCAAATTTCGGAATTTCTAAATTTTGTCAGTCGGACGGCTAGGGTCGTGACACGTGTCAAAAAGTCTTCTCAGTTGCCTTGGAACTGGATCGGTCCAATTCCAACTAAAGAGGAAGTCGAAAAGGGGATAAGGTCGTGACATCATGCTGACGTGCGATCATGCCTAACAGTTGTAAGGGCCAGGTGTCAACGATCTGTCGAGCTTTCGAAAAGGCACTGGCACGTGTTGATCATCGGGTAACATTACCTGACATGATCATTTACATAAATAGCGACCCACGATGGATCTTTTCCTTTTTATGCTTTCAGAGAGTTTAAGACAGAGATTTCTTCTTGATTTCCTATTGTTCTTCGCCAAATCCATTCTAAATCTGCAAGAGATCTTTGACTTGTTTAGGATTTTCGAGGTTTTAGAGCGCCTATATAAGGTACGACTCTTCAGTCTTTGTATGCGTCGTAAGTCGATTGCTAGGAAACCTAGAAAAAACTGGGACGTTTGGGGTTTTTCAGTCCTACAAATTTGGCTAACAGGATTAGCGATATCGACAGAACCTAGGAGTACCATTCAAGATCTAGATGATCTCGATAGCTTTAGAAATCTAGCAAGAATCCATGCAGGGATTTCAGTGAGCAAGGCCGGTCAGATTCGACCGGAGATGTGTCCCGAGGGGTACGTCGTGATATACGAGTACCCCTTTAGAATTGATTTCGAATGGCCCTATTCGCCTCTAGCGAAATCCTCCATGTGCGAGTTCGACCTTACCGGGGCAACTGATGCCCCAATTCTGGAGGGTCATCCAGGTTGTCAAGCGACTTACCAGAAACTGGGAGTCGCCGATAAACATGAAAGACCTCTTGACTGCTTATCATGTCATGATAGATACGTACCGTCGCTACAGCTTATTCTCAAAGCACACGGGCGACCGTACCTTGGTTCTGAAAACTACGGTCAATGACCGCAAATGGAATACCAGGTACGACTTTGTGTGGGTAGCAACACTGGACCCCGACAGTGACTGGATCAGGTTCGGATGGAACATGGCGGGTGAGTTTTAGCTTTGGTCGAGAGTTTTTATTATGTTTACTGATTTGTTTCTTAACTAATATCTTTTCTCTGTATTTTCAGATATTAAGTTTGACGACGTAAAGGCAAACGACGACTCTAAGGCCAAGATCGAGAAGTTCTTGGAGATCAGTTCTGACGATCGATCGTTCCTTACGCGATACTTAGTGGACGAGGATGAAGACCTAGTGTACTTGGGTGAAAATCGTCAAGAGAGTCGAGAGGAAGCAGAAGAAGAAGAAGAAGAAGAATAAGAAGAAGAAGAAGAAGAAGAGGATGAGGAGACTGAGGAATAAGAGAAGAAGAAGAAGAAGAAGAAGAAGAAGAGGATGAGGAAACTGAGGAAGGAAGAGGCAGAGGTAGAGATGACTGGTAAGTGTACCCTACTCTGCTCGATTTTCTTCTTCCTTTAATTCAATCGCTTAATGGTTCTTCCTTTCTTGCTTCACAAGAGGGTCCCAGCCGAAAGTGTCGTCTGCGATGGCCAAGAGGGCAGACCAAGCCGAACTGGCTCGCAAGGCGAGGGAAAAGAGGAAGGAGGCCCCGACAACTAGGTTGGGGGTCTTAAAGAGAAAAGAGGCCTCGAGAGTCGGGAGTTCTAAAGAGAACAAGGATGTCCATCCCGAAGGAACCGTCTTTGAAGGTGGGCGGCTCATCGAGAGTCGTCATGCCTGAGAAGGCGAAGGCGTCGACCGCATCCGTTGAGAAGACTTCCGATGCGATCGACGCGACACCCGTCGACCTTGTGCATCTGGCGAAATCGACGGTGTCTCCTACTACCACGTCGGGCCCCTCGTCGGACGACAAGGGCAAGGGCGCGCAAACGGGAGAGGGCGAGAAAGAAGTCACGACAGTAAACTTCACGTTATCGTCGGATTTCTTGGTTGATAATGTCCTGAAGGGACGAAACTGTTCCATCACTTGGGAAAGTATCAGCTCCCCTCTTTCAGGGAGCGCTTCCACGGGGTCTCTGTCGAAGATGCGGGGTCCCACGTTGCCGGACTGGTGTTTATGGTAAGGCTATCTTTCAATACGTGTTCTATGTTTACGTTCTCGAGTATTTACTAACGTGTTTTTATGTTTTTCAGACGTTCCAGTCTTCTTTGGCCCTGCATGCCGAGACGACGAAGATCGATGGTCTAGTGTCTTCTGCTCTCAAGAGAGAGGACGCGGCATTGGAGAGGGAGAAGCCCGCTCTGGCGCGTGCCGAGGATATGTCGGTACGACTCGACGATGCTCTAAATGAGCTGGAAGCCGTCGGACATGCTAAGGACGAGGTGAACTCTCGTCTGAAGCAATCCTTGTCTCTAATCTCCTACCCGAAGGAGGAGCTGGACAGGACAAAGGAGTCCTTGACCATGAAGGAGAAAGAGGTCGAGGAGTCCAAGTCCAAGGTGGCGGATTTAGAGAAGGAGGTGAGGGAACTCAAGGACGAGGTTGCGTCTACTTTTGCCTTGGCTCGCTTGACCGCTTGGGCGGCGATCATATGGCAGCACCTGTCGGGGAAGAATCCTCTCACGCCCGCGACTGTCGAGCTGGCCTTCTTTTTGTCCAAGGTCGAGTCTGAGAGGGATCTCGACTCCGACGATGAGAAGGAGGCTGAGGAAGAAGAGGTGGACGAGGGCTTCCAGGGTGATGCCTCGGGCAAAGATGCGGGTCCCGATCCTCTTTTGCCTTAGAATTTTTTTATCTTTAGTCTTGTTTTTTAGTGCTCGACCATTGGTGGTCGAGTTACTTAGATGTAATAGTTCATTTCGTGAATGAAACTTTGTCTTTCTGTTGAACTCATGTGTTATTTTTACTCATACGTGCCGTGGATAGGTATAATATAAATTGTGAAATTCATTAAGTATAAACAAGGAATCGTGCGACTCAGGCATCCATTGTAACTACAACGATTAGCACGCAAGTCATAAGACTTTTTGTTGGTCCATAAAGGGATATACTAATTTGTAGAAGGGGGGCTTGAATACAAATACACAAGTTTTTACTTTCTAAATTGTTTATTGATAAATCATTAACAATTTACAGCTTGTTACGGAACAAGATTAAGGATAAATCCTAAATCTAAACAAGTTGGAACACACAGATTCTTGCACTAAGAAAGATAAGAAAATCACTAATAAAATCCTATATTATGATACTGTAGAATCCAGATCCGTGCAACAAATATGAAATCGATATAGTAAACAATAAGAACAATGATTTCAATATGTCATCCCTTTCTATTAGCTTTCAGAGAGAATTACAATACAATGTGGAAAGCAAAAGAGATGATTAGCTTGTTTTTCCAAGCTAATCAACATTATATACTATGGGCCCGTGGTTAACAAGCCCACGGCCCGTTCACTATGGACTAAGTATAATATTTTACAAATTGACCCTTGAACATTAAATCAACACATATTTTACCCTAACAATCTCCCCCATTGATTTGAAGTTCGAGTTCACGCTCGATCTCTTGCCAGTTGTAGACATAGCGTTTGCGTAGAGAGAAATGAACCTCGAAGAATCTGATGGCGCGGCGGTAGTTGAGACGTTCTTCAACCAAATCCAAAGCAGTCTGAGCAGTTCTTTCATTCAGATTGGGTAAATAGGATACCTTTGGATTTTCGGATTCGTGCTTGTTGATTTTCCAAAGAGCGTCTTGAACTTTGAGCAGTGTGCCATCGCAAAATCGATCTACCCGACTGAACCTCATAAACTTCTTTTCTTTCTGAGCGTTGAGGAAGACGATCCCAAATTCTGGGTGAAGCAGCATTGCATTCTCGGGATACATCGACAGTTCAGGAGCTTGTAGATTCGGTTTGAGCAGATTTACCTTCTTCGCTTGGTTCTCGATTGCCATTTGAAAGTCTGTAAGATAAGACATCATAATAGAACGGACGAGGAATCGACGAACCGCTTCGAGCGCCTTTGTTACAGCAAGCGGTCGGATGGTTCTGGTGCGAAGGTCTCTCAGAATAACCAGAAGGTCAAACAGATGGAGATGCTTAAAGTCAGCTTCAGAAAAAATCCATTCTTTTCCGTCTTCACGTAAAACAGTGAATACGGGAAAAACGATCTTCATAATTCGGTTTTTGACTGAATCTTTAGCACTTCTGAGATTTTATGTTTGGTTCGAACCTAGTCTCTCGGGAGACACAACTTCATGGCTTCTACGTATCGGAGTTGGCGTGCTGGATCAGGACTGTAGATGCCAAGACAGAAGGTCGGCTCGATCGGGCAAATTCTGTGTATAAACAGCTTCTTCAGTGATTCCTCCAGATGAGGAATAAAGACAGTGATCTTCTCCCAACGGTTTTGTTGCTGAGGAGGGGGAGGAAGATCAGGAGCTGTCGTTTGTTGAGGAGATGTCGGGATTTCTGCATTGGAGCTTTCGGGTTGATCTGTAGTCGTAGCGGGTTGAGTCGAGTGAACGGGAGGCGTACCATAGAAATTATGAAGCAGAAACTGGTCGTAATCAACGTTGTCGTCTTCATCAGTGGGAAACACCAGGTTTACCTCGAAGTTTACGGCTCTGGTAGCTTTTTCGTACCATGCGTCTTCGGTTTCCGGGTTCTTTTCACATGCAGGATCAATCATGGTGAGCGTCGGCATGTCTGATGGTTCTTTTGCGACCAATTCCTGTGTTGTAGCCTCGGGCTTTTCAACCGTTGGGTCTTCATCATCTGAAATATCCATGTCGATGACCATTTCTGCTAAAGGCAACTCGGCTTCATGAGTTTCTGATGTAGTTGCCGCAGTTGGGGGTTCTTGTTGAACCACTGTTGTAGTTTCAGAAGTCATGATCGGAGCGGTCTCGGTAAGGCGTAGACGCTTCTCCCCCTCACGGTGATCAGGATCCTCCTGGTCAACGTGCGGGTGTTTGAGACCGCCGGATTGACTCTTACAGGTGTCTTCGAGTGAACGGACCCCCTCAGACAGCGTGGTTAACGCTTTGTTGTAGTCGTTGAGGGTCGAGTCAATGGAGTCGAGGCGTGATATGATGGATGAAGATGGAGCAGTTGTAACACCCCGATTTTCGTTAAAAGTAGTTTATGTATTTATTTTGCATGTTCAAGTATTTTAGTGGTATAGCATGACTCGTACCTCGTTAAGATCTATTCAAGGGCTGAATGGGGGATCGAATGAGGCTTAGTGCCCTTTGGGCGATAGTGACCGGCGAGAGTGACAGTGTCACTATCGCGGGTGTCACAATCGCCTGGTTTGTACCGCAAGATTGGATTTTCAGGCATTGGGTTTCAGGCGAGTATGCCTTGGGCGATAGTGACAGTGTCACTATCGCATGGTCACAATCGCTCGATGTGTACCGAGACTTTTGGGGTGTTGAGCGAGAGTGCCCCGGCGATAGTGACAGTGTCACTATCGCCGTGTCACAATCGCACCGACTGTTTTAGGTATAAAAATGAGAGTTTCGGATTTTTAACTCATTTTTGGGAGTTAGCTGAAATCTTTGGCAGACGGTTTCTTTCTCTCAGGTTAGGGTTTCATTGTTCTTCCTTCTTCCCATAAATTATTGATTGCTAGGAGTATTAATGGCTATTATTGTTGGGTCCTAGGTGTTCAATCTCAACTTCTTGGGTTGTTAGCTAAAAGTGGTCAAGAGCAAGAGTTCTCAATTCTAGGGTTCTCATAATTGGGCTTTAAGGTGAGTAATTTTGATTTAAAAGTATACTTGTTACATAATTTGCTCTATCAATTTACTTATTGCTAACCAATTGGTCTTGAAGTGTACTTTGAACCAATAAGCTCTTATTTCTCTAAAGGGGAAGTTTAAGGGGCTTAATGGTAAGATAAAGGTGATGTAGTATTTTATTCTACTTGTAATTACATCTTTTATGATGGTGACCATTGGAAATTGGTTAAATCTAAATGTTAGGGTTTGGAGCTTAATGGATTAAGCTATGTCCTAATGAAGAAATTATGACTATGATGGAAGTGACTTAATATGCTAGTTTAGTATGTGTTGCCATGTTAAACGATAAACTCATGATATCACTTATATGTATGTGGATATTTGGAGGATTTCTTGTATGTAGAAGTCATGTGCTTAATGAGATAGTTGGACTGTCTTTTATGGAATTAAGCTTTGCATATATGAACTGCTTGGAGTAGTTGATTGTTGGTATTCACAAATTGGAGGAGTCTCTAAGTAGACATTAGGAAGATATAATCTTGGGCACTTACCTTGGAGGTTTGTGTATCGATCCACGCTTTCGGGATTTATACCATATAGGTAGTCCCGATGTGCCGGGCCTTGAGGCGTTACCTTGGAGGTAGACGCTAAGGTGTATTTTCAAGGACGATGTAACTTGAGTTGATGTTTGGGGTCTTCCCATAGAGTCTAATTTGTGAATGACCAAGTTAATATTTCTTATATGACATACTTGCATGTTTTACTATATGTTTGACTCACTAGGCATTCCACGCCTAACACTTGTTGTTTGTTTAATGTGTGTCACAGGTTCTAGTGGTGCCATTCCTAGGAAGGCATAGATGGGGACTTGTGAGCGTGGGGAATACTTTTGAGATGCCAAAGTTAGAAGAGCAAAGTTGGTCTAAATATGACACCTTTTGTAATCTTATTCCTATGTTAGAGATTAGATTAGTCGGTTGTCATGTAGTTGTAAATATTACACTTTGTTTGTTAAAACAGGCATATGTAATTTCCCTTTTGAGCTCGTGCTATGGCATTGTATATATCACTCTTCCGTTTTATGGAAGTTTTTGTTGACCCTGTTTTTGGGGTGTCACAAGTTGGTATCAGAGCTCTAGTTTAAGTGAACTAGGCAATTATTGTAGTATGTCTAGACTTAAGCTGAGATAAGTGTCATTGAAACCTCTACATTGGGTAGATATACTAGGATGGGAGAGTGTTAAGGATTGCGGAAATTCATTTGTTGAGAGTTATGAAAATGGTAATGAGAATGCTTGTGTATAACATGTTCATAATTTCACTTAGCTAATGCTATTATGAAGGTGCTGTTACGTGAGTATGCTTAACTACTATTATTATAGCGATTAATGAAGGTATGAGCACGCAATTTTAGTCTATTTCTTACCATTATTCTCGCATGTTTGACAGACTAGATGGTGAACACGCGTGGTCAACTTCAAACAGCGTTGGACGGTCACGCCGCAACCGAATCCACGGCCGACCATTTGGCTAATGAAGCAGCGGCCGGACGTCCTCCGAGGCCAACTATCTTAGGTGGAGGACCAGAACAAATACCAAGAACCCACATCGGGACTTCCAATCCTGTGTTAGAGGATAATACCCTCGAAAACCGACTGAAAGATAGTGTGCTTCAAGCTATGACTTCTGCTATGGCTCAGCAGCAAGAAATGTTTATGAAGTTGTTGGAGGACCGAGACCACAGTCATCGACGTATTGAGACAGTGGCGGATAATGCAGGAAATGGGTCAGGAGGTCTTGGAAATGAGGCGACTGCGCTAGAGCAAGAGAACGTGCGTGATAGGAGGAGAGAAAGGGGGTGTTCGTATAAGACTTTCCTTGGTTGCAAACCACCAGAATTCACAGGGGCTACTGATCCAGTTAAATGTATGTATTGGATTCGAGAGATGGAAATGGCGTTCGAGGCTAGTGAATGCGAAGACTCTCAACGAGTTAAGTTTGCTTCTCACCTTCTTAAGGGCGAGGCCCTTACTTGGTGGAATCTCACCCGTTCGTCTCTTACGCCCGAGGTGTTGGCCAAACTCACGTGGCCGACGTTCAAGAAAAAGATTCTCGACAAGTATTGTAGTGAGAGGGCTCTAGATAAGATTGAAGAGGAATTCCGAGGGTTGAAGAAAGGGAATATGACCATGGTCGACTACTCAAAGGCGTTTCTTGAAAAGTTAAGTTTGGTGGAGCATCTGGCTCCCGATGAGAAAATGAAGATAAAGGCGTACCAACGGGGATTGCCAGCCGAGATGAAGACGGTAGTGAGGAACGCTAAGGTGACGAATGTACAGGAAGCAATTGAAGAATCATTGATGGTGGAAGACGATTTGACTCAGGGAAAATTGGAGAGTGGACATCCAAGTGAGAAAAGAAAGTGGGAAGGACCGTCCGGATCCTTTCGACAACAAAGGCAGTTCACCAGGAATCGAAGTGGGGATAACCGCCGAGACGCAAGATGGTGTAACCGATGCAGGAACCACCATGTATGCCCGTGTAATACTCAATCGCACTCGAACTCGCAAGGGTGTTACAAGTGTGGAAAGAGCGGACATTATGGTCGGGATTGTCCCACGAAGGGACTAACTTGCTTCGAATGTCGTATAACGGGTCATGTGAAGAGGGACTGCCCGAAGTTAAAGTCAAGTGGAAGTGGGGGAGCTAAGGCAGAGCCACCGAAGGTAAAGGGAAGAGCTTTCCAGATGACGACCGAAGAAGCAAAGACTTCAACAGACGTAGTGTCGGGTACGTTTCTTCTAAACTTCGTACCTAAGCGGGTATTATTTGATTCGGGTGCAAGTTTTTCTTTTGTGTCGAGGTCATTTTGTCAAAAGTTGTTAATGCCCACTAAATGTTTAAACGAAGCCGTAGTGGTAGAAATGGCCGATGGTAATCAAGTTTCAGTTCGTGATATTTTGCGGGGTTGCACTTTAGAAATCGAAGGGGGGAAATTTTCAATCGACTTAATGCCAATAGTAATAGGAGGTTTTGATGTGGTGGTCGGAATGGATTGGCTATCCGAAAACCAAGCCGAAATCTTGTGCGCAAGGAAACTGATTCTTATACCATCTCGGGACGGGAATCACGTAATTATTTATGGGGAGCGAAGGAAGGGGGATATTCAATTTATTTCAATGATGAAGGCCCGGGAATGCTTGGTCAAAGGGTGTGCATCCTTCATTGCATACGTCGTCGATGCCAAGCTGGAGAGAAAGAAAGTAGAAGATGTAAAAGTGGTACGTGAGTTTCCCGATGTGTTTCCGGAAGACTTACCGGGTTTACCACCGGACCGCCAAGTGGAATTCAAGATAGACTTGGTACCGGGGGCTGCTCCAATAGCTAGAGCTCCCTATCGTTTGGCTCCGTCCGAGTTGCAAGAAATAATGACGCAGCTACAAGAACTCTCAGAGAAGGGGTTTGTAAGGCCAAGTTCATCTCCTTGGGGAGCGCCGGTTCTTTTTGTAAAGAAGAAAGATGGCGCGATGCGCATGTGTATAGATTACCGGGAGTTGAATAAGGTAACTGTGAAGAACAAATACCCACTCCCAAGAATCGATGATTTGTTTGACCAACTTCACGGGGCGGGATGCTTCTCGAAGATCGACCTACGTTCGGGCTATCATCAAGTGAAAGTTAAGGATAGCGACGTTCCAAAGACAGCATTCCGAACACGCTATGGCCACTATGAATTCCTAGTAATGCCATTTGGTCTGACGAACGCACCAGCGGTATTCATGGATTTGATGAATCGGGTGTGCCGACCTTTCCTTGACAAGACAGTAATTGTCTTCATAGATGATATTTTGGTGTACTCCAAGAATGAAGTAGAACACGAGCTGCACCTACGAGAAGTGTTGGAGGTATTGAGGAAAGAGAAGCTTTACGCAAAATTCTCTAAATGCGACTTTTGGTTGAAGGAGGTTCAGTTTCTGGGTCATGTGATTACTCAGAATGGGGTGAAAGTGGATCCATCCAAAATTGAAGCAATGATGAACTGGGAATCGCCCAAGAGTCCGGGAGAGATCCGAAGCTTCTTGGGATTGGCGGGGTACTATCAGAGGTTCATTCAAGATTTTCCCAAGATTGCTTCTTCATTGACGGCATTGACGCGAAAGAATGTGAACTTTGTCTGGACCGATGTTCAAGAGAAGGCATTTCGTACGCTCCAAAAGAAATTGTGTGAAGCACCAATCCTATCCTTACCCGAAGGATCGGAAGATTTTGTAGTCTATAGAGACGCATCCAAGTTGGGTTTGGGATGTGTGTTAATGCAACGGGGAAAGGTGATCGCTTATGCCTCGAGACAACTTAAGGTGCATGAAAAGAACTACCCTACACACGATTTAGAATTGGCTGCGATAGTTTTTGCTCTGAAGTTGTGGCGTCATTATTTATACGGCACGAAATGTACGTTGTACACGGATCACAAGAGTTTGAAACATGTTTTTGATCAAAAGGAGCTGAACATGAGGCAACGAAGATGGTTGGAGCTGCTCAAAGATTACGTCTGTGAACTGCTTTACCATCCGGGTAAAGCTAATGTGGTCGCTGACGCCTTAAGCCGAAAAGGGTATAGCGGAAGTTTACGCGCCAACCTCTCGAGAATAGACATAGTGTCAAGCCTAGTGGATCAGATTAGAGTAGCACAATCTGAGGCACTGAAGGAAGAAAATCTGAAGGATGAAGTAATGGTGAAACAACAACATAAATTAACAGAAGATAGTCGTGGAGTTAAGTTGTTCAATGGGCGAGTGTGGGTGCCAAAGATCGGTGGGAATCGGGAGTTACTCATGGATGAAGTTCATAAATCCAAATACTCCATTCATCCCGGAAGTACCAAAATGTACCGAGATTTAAAACTGTATTATTGGTGGCCAGTCATGAAGCTAGATGTGGCGTGGTATGTGGGACAGTGCACGACTTGTTCTCAAGTAAAGGCTCAACATCAATTACCCTATGGTGAGTTGAAACCTTTAGAAATTCCCGAGTAGAAATGGGAGAAAATCACAATGGATTTTGTGACTAAATTGCCAAGGACTATGAAGGGCCACGACACCATTTGGGTGATAGTGGACCGATTGACGAAGAGCGCGCATTTCCTAGCTATGCGGGAAACTTTACCAATGGACAAGTTGGCAAAACTTTACATTGATGAGGTGGTTTGGCGACATGGAGTGCCCGTGTCTATAGTCTCTGATCGGGATAGTCGATTCACATCAAGATTTTGGCAAGCGTTACAAGAAGAACTTGGTACGAGGGTAAATTTGAGCACAACTTACCACCCACAAACAGACGGTCAAAGCGAGAGGACCATTCAGACTTTGGAGGATATGTTGAGGGCATGTGTAATCGATTTTGGGGGCAACTGGGATGCTTACCTACCGTTAGTAGAGTTCGCTTACAATAATAGTTATCATTCGAGCTTGAAGGCGGCACAGTTCGAAGCCTTGTATGGGAGAAAGTGTAGGACTCCTGCGTGTTGGCTAGAGGCAGGAGAAAAGCAATTTGCCGGGCCAGAGATTGTGCAAGAAACGGCGGAAAAGGTTAAAACAATTAGAGAACGGTTGAAAGCAGCCCAAGACCGACAAAAGAGCTACGCTGACAACAGGCGAAAACCGATTGAATTCCAAGTAGGGGAAAGGGTGATGTTGAAAGTATCCCCTTGGAAAGGACTAATTCGCTTTGGAAAGCGCGGGAAGTTAAGTCCCCGTTTCCTTGGACCATTCACTATTCTAGAACGTGTGGGTTCACAAGCCTACAAATTAGACTTACCTCTGGAAATGAATGGAATCCATCCAACGTTCCATGTGTGTTACCTACGAAAATGCTTAGCGGAAGGAGAAAGTGTGATACCTCTGTCAGAAATCCGGGTGGACGACAAACGGTGCATCGAGGAACCCGAAGCTATTTTAGATAGAGTGGTTACGAAACTCCGACATAAAGAAGTAGCCAAAGTTAAGGTGCAGTGGAAGCACCATCGTGGTGCCAACGTGACTTGGGAACCGGAAGAGGACATAAGACGTAGATATCCGCACTTATTCGTACAATCTTAAATTTCGAGGACGAAATTTTGTTCAAGTTGGGGAGGATTGTAACACCCCGATTTTCGTTAAAAGTAGTTTATGTATTTATTTTACATGTTCAAGTATTTTAGTGGTATAGCATGACTCGTACCTCGTTAAGATCTATTCAAGGGCTGAATGGGGGATCAAATGAGGCTTAGTGCCCTTTGGGCGATAGTGACCGGCGAGAGTGACAGTGTCACTATCGCGGGTGTCACAATCGCCTGGTTTGTACCGCAAGATTGGATTTTCAGGCATTGGGTTTCAGGCGAGTATGCCTTGGGCGATAGTGACAGTGTCACTATCGCATGGTCACAATCGCTCGATGTGTACCGAGATTTTGGGGTGTTGAGCGAGAGTGCCCCGGCGATAGTGACAGTGTCACTATCGCCCTGTCACAATCGCACCGACTGTTGTAGGTATAAAAATGAGAGTTTCGGATTTTTAACTCATTTTTGGGAGTTAGCTGGAATCTTTGGCAGACGGTTTCTTTCTCTCAGGTTAGGGTTTCGTTGTTCTTCCTTCTTCCCATAAATTATTGATTGCTAGGAGTATTAATGGCTATTATTGTTGGGTCCTAGGTGTTCAATCTCAACTTCTTGGGTTGTTAGCTAAAAGTGGTCAAGAGCAAGAGTTCTCAATTCTAGGGTTCTCATAATTGGGCTTTAAGGTGAGTAATTTTGATTTAAAAGTATACTTGTTACATAATTTGCTCTATCAATTTACTTATTGCTAACCAATTGGTCTTGAAGTGTACTTTGAACCAATAAGCTCTTTTTCTCTAAAGGGGAAGTTTAAGGGGCTTAATGGTAAGATAAAGGTGATGTAGTATTTTATTCCACTCGTAATTACATCTTTTATGATGGTGATCATTGGAAATTGGTTAAATCTAAATGTTAGGGTTTGGAGCTTAATGGATTAAGCTATGTCCTAATGAAGAAATTATGACTATGATGGAAGTGACTTAATATGCTAGTTTAGTATGTGTTTCCATGTTAAACGATAAACTCATGATATCACTTATATGTATGTGGATATTTGGAGGATTTCTTGTATGTAGAAGTCATGTGCTTAATGAGATAGTTGAAATGTCTTTTATGGAATTAAGCTTTGCATATATGAACTGCTTGGAGTAGTTGATTGTTGGTATTCACAAATTGGAGGAGTCTCTAAGTAGACATTAGGAAGATATAATCTTGGGCACTTACCTTGGAGGTTTGTGTATCGATCCACGCTTTCGGGATTTATACCATATAGGTAGTCCCGATGTGCCGGGCCTTGAGGCGTTACCTTGGAGGTAAACGCTAAGGTGTATCTTCAAGGACGATGTAACTTGAGTTGATGTTTGGGGTCTTCCCATAGAGTCTAATTTGTGAATGACCAAGTTAATATTTCGTATATGACATACTTGCATGTTTTACTATATGTTTGACTCACTAGGCATTCCACGCCTAACACTTGTTGTTTGTTTAATGTGTGTCACAGGTTCTAGTGGTGCCATTCCTAGGAAGGCATAGATGGGGACTTGTGAGCGTGGGGAATACTTTTGAGATGCCAAAGTTAGAAGAGCAAAGTTGGTCTAAATATGACACCTTTTGTAATCTTATTCCTATGTTAGAGATTAGATTAGTCGGTTGTCATGTAGTTGTAAATATTACACTTTGTTTGTTAAAACGGGCATATGTAATTTCCCTTTTGAGCTCGTGCTATGGCATTGTATATATCACTCTTCCGTTTTATGGAAGTTTTTGTTGACCCTGTTTTTTGGGTGTCACAGCAGTGACCTGGGATCGGAGAACTGAGATCAGGTCCGCTTCGGTAGATGCGGTGGTGTCGGATTCTTGGAGCAGTTGGGCCAGCAGCATCGTCTTCAGGGTCTCCACCGAGTAGATAGGTTGTTGTTGAGTCGGTGGAGGTACGGAGGCAGTTTCGGTTTCGACGACGTGGCCTTTTCCCTTGACAGCGCGCATTGCTTTGGCAAGTTCTGCGGCTACATGTTCATGCATCTGCTGCTCCATAGCCAGTCGGACAGCCTCAAGGGTGCTGTCCAGGGACCCTTTTGACACAAAGTCGGGTAAGCTAATACCGGGCTCACTTAGAGTTCCCGTTGAGGCATTTGCCATAGAGGCAGAGCCACCTACGTTCACAGCTGGCGTGATATTAACTGTGGTAGGATTTCCGTCCAATCCTCGTGTTCCGGCAGTCGGAGACACTATAGACGTTCCGGTCGGGTCAGTAAGAGCCGCGACTTGGTGTTGTTCCGCATCAAGTGTCCTAGGCGAAGAATGTCCAGTAGCAATATGCTCTAGACTCGATGGTGCACGAAATGAAGGCGAGACCGGGGGAGGCTGGTCTCTTGTTACAACACCGGAACCCTCCAAATGAGGGACCAGTGGAAGTTGTGCTAAGTCCCCGTGTTTGACTGAAACACCCGTCTTTTGAGAGACGAATGAGTGGATGAGGGGGTCGTGCGATTGCTCCGCTGGGTGGGCAGAGGCTTCTTCAATATCCCGTCCCAACAAATGAGACAGTATAGCAGATGTGGTTACCCGACTGTCACTCGGTTCGGTTCACTCAGGAGCCTCGTTATCTTTACGGCTCAATCTTTCTTGGTTCGCGTTCGACCTTAACACCCTCCTTCTCACAAGTTCTATGTCCCGGGGAAGGTCCCTCCGGCTCTGGGTGGACCATGGGATTCCCTAACTCTCGTCTATATGCATAACACGGATATTATCCTGTTCCCCCTCAAAACATACATGGGGATTGACTTGCTCCCCCTCGGATTGAGAGTGATATCAACACAAGAAAAAATATTTAGACTTTGTAAGAAAAACCGTGTGACTCTTCCCCTCAGATTGAGGTTGTGGATCCGCCATGGAATATCTGTAAAAGGACCCAAAGTTAGAAACTGAGGCGGATAAACATGTTCCGGTGCGTACCTTTGCATTAAGTGGCTCAATCTGGGACAGATTTAGGACTAGAAGTGTCAAAACAGGTACTGAACTGACAAACACGGAGGTGTCCGGACAACATATTGGAAAAAAACAGTTTCCGGACAAACCATTGTATCCGGACAAACCATGGTATCCGGATGAAAGAGGATGGAATGGCAAACCTTTCCGGTCACAACAAAGTATCCGGACAAAGGGTGTTTCTGGACAGAGTAGGGATTCCGGATAGTCCTACCCAGATATCCATCCGGTCCGGAAAGTCATCCGGACTGATGGGTGTCCGGACACTTTTACACTTTAAAGAATAATTCCATTTTGCAAAGAGATAAAACCTGTAGAATTTTGAAAAAAATGGATCTCTCGCTCCCCCTCAAACTGAGAATGGGGAAAAACTTGCTCCCCCTCGGATAGTGTATAGGGATGTGCAATGGAGAGTCTGACACACAAAAAATTTTAGGCATTGAAAGAAAAACATTGTGTCGCTGCCCCTCAACTGATGAACATCCAGTTGGATGCTCCCCCTCAGAATGTGCGCGTAGTGTGAAATGGACACCGGAGTATCCCCACACACAAAAACGTTTTAACATATTTAAGGAAAAAGTGTGTGTGACGCTCCCCCTCAACAATAGAGTAACATACCTGATAGCTGATCATGCTCCCCCTAAACACGTGAGCAGCTTGTTAAAGCACAGGTATAGACAAACCTCACGTCTTATTAATATTGTTCCTTGTAGATCGTGAGCAACTCCCTCCTTGCGGTCATGTGTGTGGAGCATCCAGTGTCTAAGGGCCACACATGACCGTCCCGCAAAACAAATTTAGGGGACCTTCGGTACCCAGATTTGCCTGGGTCCAGGAGGGTTAGGTTTGGCACCGTTTAGGGAAGCTTGCTTTGTCCCAGCTTTTCCTTTAGGTATAGGATTTACACCGTTAGAGGGAACTGGTTTTGGCACTTGTTTCCTCTTCGGTGCAGAATTTACACCTTTGGAGGAACATATTTTGTAGCAGCTTTCCACCTGGGTGCCGGTTTAACCCCAGTAGGAGCAACCCATCTAGGAGAAGGTTTGGTCTCCCGCTGTGGTTTAACCGCTGATTGGTAACCCCGTTTTTGATAGTGTCTTTGCTGGTTATTATGGGGTTTGCGTTTGGGAAATAAATTACACATGTGATACGACCCAAACCACTCATTATTCTGAATATCATCAAAGTCATTCCAACCACAACTAGAACAACACAAACGATCGTGCGATAATTGAATCAATTGCTGAATGGAGTAAATTTTCATGGGAAAATTAATATCTCTTTTAACAAAATTATCCCTATGATTCCAAGCACTATCGTTTTTGTTCATTCTCGGGAAAAAACCAGTATTGAACGACTTTGATGCAACGCCCTCGACAGGTTCCTTCTTTAGCCACTTTACTTTTTCTTGTTTAGCGCGACCGGTTTTATTCGAAACAACAGGGACAGTGCGGTCAGTGACTTTTGAAGGAACAGGATTTTTGGCAGGCAATCGCTCGTTCTTTTGCCTTGGCTGTGATTGGTTTTGAGAAACAGGTTTAGATTTGGGAATCTCAATCACAGCTGGGGCCTTAGTGGTAGAACAGGTACCCTTTAGGAAGTTGACCGGGCGATTGACTACTGGAGTCAAAAAATTAGTATGACTCGGGAGAGGTTTGTCAAAAGGAAACGACTCAAACTCTCCATCAGAGTTACCTTCATAGTTCATGAATTCTGAAAAATCGACATCCGGAATTACTGGACTTGGATCGGTGCGGAACACTTTGTGCTTTCTGTAGTGTGCTTTGAGGAATTTGGTGAGGAAGCGTTTGAAAAATCAGAGTTTAAATTCCTTGTAACACATTCATCTTGAGTAACTTGACTTTCTTGAGACGAGATATTTCCAATGAAAGCTTTACACGAGGATGTGTCAGATGAGTTGGAGGAAAGATCAGGGGAATTCTGCTTTTGAGCTTGGAGAATGTCAATTTGTTCTTGAAGTTGACCATTTCTCAGGCGCTCTTTCATCATTTCTCTTGTCATTTCAGACAATTTTGATGAGAGTGTATTGATTTCCCACTAAAATATTTCCTTTTCCTCACTTGACACACCGTCGGTTTTCTCAGATTTGAGTTTCTCAAGATTTTAATTAACTCTTTCTTCTCATTTTGAAAAACAGACCTTTCCTTTTCGAGTGACTCTTCCAACTCGACTATCTTTGCTTCCAAGATGAGAGGGGGAACATAGAGTTTAAACTCACCCGTCTCAGTCTTGGTTGCAGGTGCTACTTCCTCATCTTTCTTGGAGGAATCCTTGGGTGTAGCTACCTTGTAGGGGTCAAAGTAGTTATTGGAAAGGTACTTTTTGTTCTTTTGATACGAGTAGTTTAATGGTTCATAACAAAATGGAAGTTGAATTCTTCGTTTGTGTGTGCGTTTATATTCCTCAGTTTCCTCCTCCTTTTCTGGTTCAAGAGGACCAGTCCATTGAATTGCGTACTCTGGATACTTTTTATCTAACCCAAAACAAGCAAAATCATACAAAGTGGGTACATGCCATCTTCCCTTTTTCAAATAGTGTGGGTTATCATATCCGATTCCCCACTCTTTGTTAAAGTATGTAAACTCTTTAGGTTTATTTAGAAAGATGGTTTGATCAGTTTGACCCCTTTTGTGGAGTTTTGTTTCAAGATCAGTGATTTTATTTACAAACTCCTTGTGCTGAATTTGAAGAGCAGAGCATTGATAAACAATTTCTGCTTTTTCATTTAAGCACTGATCAAACTGTGACTGAAGTTCAGATAACTTGGCCCGTAAGTCTTTAGGTGCTATAGAAAGATTTTTGCATTTCTCCTTTAAAATAGCATTTTCAGACTTATATTTTTCAGATATTTTATTTTGAACATCTAGCTTTTCGGTTAGAGACCTAATCTCAAGTAGTTGTTCTTTAGAAGTGGCCTTAAAGGAATCTACCCGTTCAGCAAGAGGTTTCACTCGGACAAAAAGTTCTGAAAACATAGGTTCACATACCTGACACGGCTTGTTCATGTCTTCTTCAGTAGGAGACATCTTCAGTTGCACTGGAGTGATCGTCAGACGATTGTTCGATTCAAAGTGGCACAATATCACGAATACTTAAATGTCCCCCTCCTGCGATTTGAAAATTGAGGTTTCAGAAAGCTCCCGGATTGTGGAATCCAGGTGGTTTCGGATAGGGAATCCGGAAAAATGAGGTTACCGGGTGATAAGAGCTTACCGGATGTGAGGGTTTTCCGGATAAGATGAAGTAAACACTAAGTGACCGGGTAAAAGATGTCCGGATAAGATGAAGAGTCCGAATAACTTGAGTTGTCCGGATGCAATGAAGTTTCCGGGTAAAATGGATTGTCCGGATAAGATATGTCCGGAAACACTGGGTTTCCGGATACAAATGTTACCCGAATAGTATAAGGAATAGTGACTTACCCGGATTGCAGAACTTACCCGGAAAAATGAGGAGTCCGGATGGAATTGGAGTTATCCGGATGAAAATCACACAAACGTCCGGACACCTTTAAGTTGTCCGGAAAAGTCGGTTGTTTTATCCGGACACGTCGGCTGTTTGCTCAAATCGATCGATTTTTTCGATTAGGGTTGCACACGAAGGTTCCTGAAAGATTAGAAAGAATCCCAAACACAAAAACAACACTAACCCAATCGTTTTTAGAGCAAAAACAACAAGTTTTGATGGTTAAAAATCGAATCTTTGTCAAGAACACTACCAAAAGTTTAGATCTTAAATTGCTGAACAATGTATGAAAACATCAGCGATCATCCTCAAGACTGAACAGACTCATAGCTTGGTGGATGAACAGTGTTCGCTGAATGTCTATTCTAAAGAATGAGAGAACCTATCAGCGATACCGAATTGAGTCTTGGTACTTATCAGCGATAGTGAAACTCTAATACATTGTTTGCTTACAATATTCACTAAGTAGAATATAGAGAGGGTCATTATCAAATTACTGAGGGTTTGGATCAACAATCTCCCCCAATTTGATTATGACATAGCAACAGAGAAAATTGCTATATTATGAAAACACAAGGATAAAAAGAACTAATAACATATTTGACCCTTTTACTGTTTTCTAGGATCTTTTCTGTACTGAGTGGAGTAAAGTACGTTCGCTGAAATCTTTCTTTAAATTTTGTATCAGATTACAAGGAAAGTGGAAAGATTACAAGTACAAGGGAAATAATTTACAAGTACAAGAGGATAACTGATAACATAGTTGAAAGGCGATCCTATCAGCTTACAGAGGTTCTTCCTTAATGAGAAGTTCATCAAGGGTCTTGTTTGTGGGGATCATCCAGTCAGGGACCGTTACACCTTGTTTTCTTTTGTTCAGCGCTTCTTCGAAAATCAAGGGTTTAAGGTGTTGAGCCTGAATGTCCTTCTTGAAGTCACACCACCAGATGAGATCTCTGAGATGTTCGATTGGAGTGTTGTGTAGCTCATCGATCCTTTGAAAGCATTTTCGTTCATCGTAGTCATGAAAAAATATTCCATAAGGATTACTGACGACTTTACCAGGGACGAAGTCTTCACCGAGTGGTAGAGATAGATCAAGGGCAGAGAGATCAGGGTCAGGACCAAGCACTTCAGCGCGAGAGAAACCGATGCAGTTTCATTTCTTATAACAAGTCCTGAGTCTGAGTCTTGTCGTTTCTTCCTTGAAGTAGCCCTTTTTCTTTTATGCTTAAGATCAGGAGGAGGAGGTATATCCACGCATGAAGATACAAGATCAATCTGTCGATTTATCAGCTTTTGGGAGTGATCCTTGTACTTAGATTTAGACGTTTGCATAGCTAACCTCATTTCCAGCCATTCAGAGAGACCATATCTTGTGATGGCTTCAGCACCAAAGTCTTCAGTTTGGCCGTTCTCTCTGATTACATGAACATTAACAAAGGATACGAGAGTTGTTTTTCCAGTGACAAATACCTTGTTAATCTTCGATGGACGATATTTGAAGTGAATTCTCTCTTTGCTCCATTCGAGGGTGCGCTGAGAGACATTCGTCTTCTTCTCCACAATCTTGTAAGCTTCTTCCCAGAGCTTACGTTGGACCTGAATAGGAATACGTTTCAGCTTGGGGTCTTGGACTGCTTCTTGAGCAAGCTGAATGGCGAGAGCCTTGTCTTTCTCTTCAGCTTTCTTCTTGTCAGCGAGCTGACGTTCAACTCTAAAGTGATCAGCGTACTCTTGCTTTGAAAGTTTGAACTTTGGAGGCGGCAGCAAGATGATTCGCTGATCTTCAAGTCGCTTGATCATTTCTTCTCTTCTTCTCTGATCTTCTTCACTTGGTTTTTGAGGAGCCAAGGAAGGTCTTCTTGAGTGAGAGAGAGTCTGTTCTTCAGCATCATCAGTCTCGGTGATTAAATCCAAGACTGGGATTATTTCTACAGCTTTATCAGCAGCTGGTTCTTTAGAATCCTCAAGCAGGGGAGAGAACTAGCTGAAACACAGCGATCGTTCAATTAAGAACTTTGGATAGAACAGAGAGAAGAAGTGGGTTGTGTATAGGCTTTTTGAGAGAGTAGAGCTGATAAGTGTATAGATCGAGGAGGGATGCAAAGTAGGAAAAGTTATATACCTGACGAGCTGGCTTTTGAAGTAAGATCATCAGATTGTCGTCTTCAGAGACGCCTTTGCCTTTGCCTTTTGGCTCAGATGCTGAGGTCTTTGTTCGCTCCCCTGTTGGTTCTGTTATTTTTACTCCCTTAAGCGCCTTAGTCCTTGGAGTGATAAAGAACGCATCATCATCTTCATAATAATCATCATCATCATTATTATCTGATGATGGTTCATCTTCAGGGATGTCGACGGGTTCATCATCTTCAGTTTCTGAATCGGACTCTTTAGCAACTTCTTCGAGTTGCTCCCCCTCAAATAAAAAGGTGAGCTTCTCGGTTCCCTCAGGGTTATCAACTCCCTGAGGACCAGCGGTTGTGGTTGCCTGAAGTTTAGCAACATCTTCATTTGTCTTCTTCCCCTCGATAGATTCATCATGGAGAATGTCTTGTGAAATCTTCTCCCCCGCTTCCTCATGATGCGAGGGGGAGTGTGATGAAGCACCCTTGGTTTCAGCAGGTTGGGTTGGTTCTCTGTCTTCTGGGCCAGAGAATCCAACACAGGCTAGGACCTCACCTAAACTGGTTTCTAGACCAGTTATAGAGGAGGGGATCTTCAGAAGTTCATCACGATCATCCTTGGAGAATGGTGAAGGGGCAGGAGCAGTTTCAGGTAGACGATTCAGAATTTCCTGCATCAGCTTCTTCACTGAATCAAGATCAGTCTTGACAGTGGTCATATCTCCCTGCATGGTTGAAACCGTTGTCTTCAGCGATGAGACGTCGCTGGAAATGTCAGATACCTTGGCTTTCAGAGAGCTGTAATCCGTGTAGACATTTGCTTGGATCTTAGCAAAATCTTCGATTGCGCCATCAACCTTCTCCAATTCAGCTTTGGAGGCTTTGGCTTCCACCAATTTAGTCAGCGACAAGATTGACTTCTCAGCGTTTGTTACAACTGAGGAGTTTCCAGAAAGTGTAGTGGCAAGACCTGAGACCGTGGTTTCCAAGCTTTTTAGGGAGGCGTTGATGTCGCCTAAAGTAAGACCTGTAACAGTTAAGGACTTGTGAACAAAGGAAAGCTCAGAAGTGTCAGGTTTAGTCACAGTGTTTAGGGGTTTGTGTTTACCTGCAGGAGGGTTGCTGAATCCACCAAAATCGATGTATCCGGAGAAATGTTCCATATCACCGGCAAGATTTCCGTGAGGCATAGCAAATCCTGTAGGTCTTTTCTTCATCTCTCCCTGAGAAGCAGCTTTAGCTTCTGGAGGGATGACGGTTGCAGTATGTTTTGGGAAAGGTAGAACTGAGTCCAAAGGAGTAGAGAGAGAAGCGAAGGTTGAGAATTTTGGTTGGGCTACAGATTCAGTGTGGGATGCACTGAGAGTCACTCCTTCTGTCCTTTGAGAGACAAAAGGAGGTGGGGTAGTTTCCCAGTTCGTAACTTCAGCGTGTAGAGACGCTGAGGTCAGTATGAAAGGGATGGCTTTAGCAGCTGTGGCAGAGTGTACCACGAATTTTCTTTTGAGCCAACCTAATCAGATGATTTACAGAATGAATAGGATTAGGTTGAGCAGAAGATTTACCTTTCGGCGCATTGTTCTTCTTTGCATTTGATGTGGATACAGATGATTTTGGCACATCTTTCTTTGGAATTGTTGTGCCTTTGATTCTCCATTCCATCTTCACCCTCTTGAAGACTGGAACTTCTTCAGATTTGGAAGTATTAATTTTAGGCACCTTAAGAATATCATCCGATTTATCAAACAGAGGATTATAGAAAAGATTAGAAGAACGAATCTGACCTTTTGAGAAATCTGTTGATCTTTTAAATTGTTTAGAAGGAATTTTTTTAAAACTTGAACTTGAAGCAGTTTTAAAAGAACATTCAGAATCATTTGAATCAACAAATGGAGTCTGAAAGATAGAATTATGAGTAGCCTGCTTTGAGACATCAAATTTAAAAATGACGTCTTCAAGTTCTTTGACTTTGTTTATTAAAACATTTTTCTCTTTAGAAATTAGATCAAATTTCTTTTGGAGATCAGATTTGATCAACTGATCCTTCATAATATCAGCTGATAAACCAGATAATCTTTTGGTAAGATTAAGAATCACATCTTCAAAATATACACGTTCCGATTCAAAATCTTTTTCCAAAAACTTTCTTTTATCAGTAATCTCTTTGAAAATTTCCATATTTTTCTTTTTAAGGGTTTTACTTTCCTTTTCAAAGAGATTTTTCTTTTCCGTGAAATCTTTTCTTTCCTTTTCCAAAAGATTTTCTAATTCAGAGATTTTCACGGAAAGTTCAGAACTTTTAATCTCAAAAGATTTTCGTTCAGTTTCAAATTTAGTTCTTTCTTTTTCGAGCTTGTCTTTTTCTAAAAATAAAACTTTCTCAAAGTCAGAAACTTGTTTTGAAAGTTTTATACAATTAAGTTCAATTATTTCCTTTTCTCTAAGAATCTTCTCTCTCCTGTCTTCAATGCTCTTCAGATCAGCATTTTCCTTTTTAAGAGTTGTTACTTTCTCTTGAAGTTTCTCGATTTGATCGTGCAGACTTGAGTTGTCTTTGTCTTTCTTTGTTTCAAGACCTGCAATATAAACTTCAAGATCAGTTATTCTTTTAGTAAGTTTAGCATTTGAAGAAGAAATGTCTAAAATTTGTCTTTTCAGATTAACATTTTCTTCTTCCAATGCTTTATTTAAAATAGGAGTTGAAGAATTTGAAGCATTGTCTTTAGAAGGAGTTTTTGATTTTAAGGATGATTCTGTTAAAATGACTTGTTGCAACACTACATTATTTGGTTTAACAGAAACATGTGGTTTAGAAGGTGTTTCTGTTATAATAACTTGTTGCAACATTTTATTATTTGGTTTAACAAAAACTTTTGCAATTGGAGGAATCTCCTTTTTCAAAGTTTGCTTCAAATCTTCACCACTGCTTTTAACAATAACTTGTTGTAAAACCATTTTGAATATTGCTAGAAATTGATCGTTCAGAAGATCAAGCAGACAGTGTATGAAAATACACAAAAAAATATATAAATTTTTTTCTTGAAAAGCTCTTACAGTGTATGAAATACACTATAGAAAAAATTTCGGGATAAATATTTTTTTTTTTTTTAATTCACAAGAATTCGGATGAGTAAGGGTTCGAATTCAACGAATTCGGATGAAGAAGGATTCGAATTCAATGAATTCGGATGCTGAAGGGTTCGAATTCACTCAATTCGGACTTAACTTGGTTCGAATTCAATGAATTCGGATGCTTAAGGGTTCGAATTCAATGAATTCGGATGCTTAAGGGTTCGAATTCAATGAATTCGGATGCTTAAGGGTTCGAATTCTATGAATTCGGATGCTTAAGGGTTCGAATTCTATGAATTCGGATGCTTAAGGGTTCGAATTCAACACTTGGAAAATTTAATCAACTCAATTCGAATCTAACACAGTTCGAATTCTCCTCAATTCGAATCTAACACGGTTCGAATTCTCCTCAATTCAAATCTAGCTGGGTTCGAATTCAATCAATTCGAATCCTTCTTGAGTCGAATTCTACACTTGTATTTCCAAGAACACTCCGAATTCTTCTTTGAATGATCCGAATTCACCAAGAATGATCCGAATTCACCAAGAATGATCCGAATTCACCAAGAATGATCCGAATTCTGCACTTCGAACACGAAAATCACTAAATCAGCCATAACTTTTTCAATTCTTGATCAATTGTTATGAAATTTGCACAGATTTGTTCGAAATTTGATTCCACACACTTTCTTAGTTAATCACAAATCCTAATTCGATCAATTTAATCGAATTTTGATCCAAAATAGTAGAAAAAGTTTTCGAACAAAAATGATATAAAATGATCAGATCTGCAAATTCTGTGCAGATTTTGGTGTTGATCCAAGAATTAAAGATGTTCAGGAATCAAATCCGAGTGCAATGATGTCAAGAATCAATCCAAAAGATCAAAAATTAAAGAAAAGATGAAATCTGGATGAATAGTAAATGAAGAAGGGTCAGAATTCTTGATGAACAGTGATGAATAGTGATGAACACCCAATCCGAATTCTTCAGCTTTAGTGTAAAAAATCTTCAATTTGGTCTTCGATCTGCTTGAATCTTCTGTTTAGCTCTGATACCAATTGTGAAATCCAGATCTCTAGCAATAAGATATGAATGTAGTGAGAGAGAATCTAGAGAGCAAATATATCATCCATGTATTGAGCTCAAAGGATTACAAAAGGTTTCTAAAAGATTACAAAAGCTTTCTAAAGTATTTTGAAGTGTTACTAACAAATGGTCTAGACAAGCCTATTTATACCCATAACATACAAGGTATAAAGGCATTCACAATACTGTATAGACTCATACAGTACATTGACTTTACAGTAAATCTTGAATACAACAATGCTCTAACAGTTAGGGCTGAGTAGATAGGGCAGTGTTTGAGGAAATTTACGGCGTCATCCAGATGACTGACCCGTTTCTTCTCAGGAAAATCCAGGAGGGCATAAGGATTGTTACTCTGAAAATGAATTTGATTCAGGGTAAACATGACTTGAGATGCCTTTGGGATTTCAGTAGCAGCCACTTGAGTATCAGCTTTAGCCATATCTTGACCCATTTCTGCTATAAACACACATAAATAATATGAACACACAAAAATATGAGTTTTATGTTTTGTCCATTTCATTTAGCATTTTGACCATTTCATTAAGCAAAGAATGACTTAATGAAGCATATATGTTTTCCATTTAAAAGAGATTCTGGAAAAACATATGAAGAACAAGTTTAAAATAAGAAATGTAAACTTGAAGAACAACCATGAAGGTTGTGTTCACAAAATCATGAAAGAGAATGATCTTATTTTTTTTAAAAGGTTTATTTTGTTTTGATCCATTTTAACAAAGATTAGATCGAAAAACAAGCATAAACAATAACATGAGAGTATTAACCTTGATTTTGAAGATGAAGATGAACAGTTTCTTAAAGGAATTCAAATGCAACAGTAAATCTTCGTAAATTTTTGTGTAGGAAATTGTTCGCGTGAGGAAAAAACAAATACTCGATGAGAATTTATAGAGTGAGGAGAGAGAGAGAAAAACTATGAGCGGGAAAGATTTCATCATGACATGGACACGTGTTAGCATTTGATTGGACGAAAGAACGGACGTGCAAACGTGTGTCAGAGAACGTGCCAGGGGTTTATCCTGTAAGGATGACGTCAGAAACGTCCTTTCTTATTTTAAAATGTCTCTGAGGTTTTGGAAAGCTCAGGGATGTTTTGAAAACATGAAGTACTGAATATAGAAATATCAGCAAGGTTTTTAAGAAATTTCAAAAGTATCGCTGAGGAGGTAAAGAGTTCAGCGACATGTTTGTTTTGAAATCTTGCATTTACATGCGAGTGTCAGAGAGAGAATAACATACATGGGTATCAGCGAATCATTTTGTTCAGAGAGTTGATGATAAAATGGGTTATACAAGTTTATTTTTATCTCTGAATCACTTGTCATTTTACAAATTTAACGCTGAGGTTTATCAACAAGTAATTAACTGATCAAATGCGAACTGCTGAAGATTTTAATCTTCAAAGTTCAGCATTCCAAGCTCGCTGATGAGAAATTTGAATCTTGTCTCATCAAGAGGTTTGGTAAAAAGATCAGCTAACTGAAAATCAGAAGGAATAAAATGAAGTTCTATATCACCATCCATCACGTGGTCTCTGATAAAATGATACCTGATTTCGATATGTTTTGTCTATGAGTGTAGCACTGGATTGTTGGCTATAGCGATGGCACTTGTGCTGTCGCAATAGATTGGAATTTTGGAGAGCTGAAGGTCATAGTCCAATAGTTGATTTCTCATCCATAAGACTTGAGAACAACAGCTTCCAGCGGCTACATACTCAGCTTCAGCAATTGAGGTGGACACTAAAGTTTGTTTTTTACTTGTCCAACTCACCAGCTTTCCACCCAGGAGCTGACAACATCCTGTGGTGCTTTTCCTATCCATTTTGCATCATGCAAAATCACTATCTGAATAGGCGGTTAAATCGAACCCTGAGTCCTTGGGATACCAAAGACCGAGGTTCGTTGTACCTTTGAGGTAACAAAAGATTCGCTTTACAGCGACCATATGAGATACCTTTGGTTCAGCTTGATATCTTGCACACAAACAAGTGGCAAACATGATATCGGGTCGGCTCGCTGTAAGATACAGAAAATATCCGATCATCCCACGGTACAGCGTGACATTAACAGGTTCTCCTTTAGAATCCTTGTCAAGTATCAGCGGCGGTGCCATAGGGGTTTTCATAGTTGAACTTTGAGTTAAATCATATTTCTTCAGCATATCTTTAACATACTTTCCCTGATTAATAAAAGTTCCTTTATCGCTTTGTTTTATCTGCAAACCAAGGAAATATGTTAGCTCACCCATCATGCTCATTTTGTACTCAACTTGCATCCTTTCAGAGAATCGAGTACAAAGATCAGGGTTAGTGGAACCAAATATAATATCATCGACATATATCTGAACCAAAATGATATGACCTTTTACCTTTTTGAAAAATAAAGTTTTATCAATTTTACCTCGCTTAAAATCTTCGTTTAGGAGATAAAATGAAAGAGTATCATACCATGCACGAGGAGCTTGCTTCAGCCCATAACGTGCCTTATCCAGCTTATAAACATAACCTGGATGCTTAGGATCTGAGAATCCTGGTGGTTGTTCCAGGTAGACTTCTTCATTCAGCTTTCCATTGAGGAACGCTGATTTGACATCCATTTGATATACCTTGAAGTCTCTGTGTACAGCATATGCTAAGAAAAGACGAATTGCTTCCAGTCTAGCTACTGGAGCAAAAGTTTCATCATAATCTATGCCTTCCTCTTTTCTGTATCCCTGACCAACTAGTCTAGCTTTGTTGCGGGTTACAGTTCCATGTTCATCCAACTTATTGTGATAGACCCATTTAGTGCCTATCACTGATTTGTCAGTTGGTTTACGAACAAGTTTCCAAACTTTGTTTCTTTTGAATTCAGTCAGCTCTTCTTGCATGGCGCTGACCCAGTTTGGATTTTGAGGGCATCATCTACTTTCTTTGGTTCAATCAGAGAAATAAAGTTAACAAATAAACAAATGTTACCTGAACCTCATCGTGTCTGAACACCAGCGTTGGGATCACCAAGAATATGATCGATTGGGTGATTTACAGTCCATCGCTGAGCCGGAGCATAAGCTGAATCATTTTGAACAGGAGTAGCTGAAGATGAGACTTCAGCAATCTCTGGATGATCAGCTAAGACAGGAATATGTGCAGTTGGCATTTCGTTCACTGATTGCTGAGAAATAGATGGGAAACCTGAAGTAGTGCATGGTTCAGCGAATATTGTATTAATAGGAATTGCTGAGACCCATGACGTTTCAGCTTCACTCGTCTGTATGTTGGGCATAATAATAGGATCATTATCTTCAGCTGTATGAGTATTAGAAGGACGAGTGGGAAAATCTTCTGAATCACCAAGATAAGAAAACATCCATTGATTCAGTTCTTTCGTGTCAGCAGAAGGCTTCGAGTTCGCTGAACGGGATTCGTCAAACGTGACGTGAATAGTTTCTTTCACAGTTTGTCTTCTACGTTTGAAGACTCTGAAGGCTTTGGACACTGAGGAGTATCCAAGAAAGATTCCATCATCATCCTTAGGATCACACTTTCCAAGGGCATCTCTGTTGTTCAGTACGAAACACTGACAACCGAAGATGTGAAAAAAGCTAATTGAAGGCTTTCTCCCATGGAACAGTTCATAGGCTGTCTTCTTGAATCTTTTGACTATCAGCGACCTGTTTTGCGTAAAACAAGCAGTATTGACAGCTTCTTCCCAAAACTGAGTAGGCAGGTGAGAATCGTTGAGCATTGATCGAGAAGCTTCGATGATCGTTCTGTTTCTTCTTTCAGCGACTCCATTTTGTTGTGGTGTTCTCACTGAAGAAAAGTTGTGAGAAATACCCTTACTCTCAAAGAAGGAATCAAGAGAACTGTTTTTGAATTCAGTTCCATGATCACTCCTTATTGAGCGTACGGTCAAGTTGTTCAGGGTTTCCATCTTCCTGACAAATGTGATGAGTTCTTCAGAGGTGTCGCTCTTGTTACGGAGAAACATTACCCATGTGAAGCGAGAGAATTCATCAACTATGACCAATGTATATTTCTTTCCAGCGATGGATTGTTTCTAAACAGGGCCAAACAAATCCATATGGAGTAATTGTAGAGGAGATGACGCTGAGGAAACTTGCTTAGACTTAAAGCTTGCTTTGGTCTGCTTCCCTTTCTCACACGCTGAACATAAGGACTCTTTGGCGTATGAATGTTGCTGTAGACCAGTGACTAACTCTTTAGAAGAAAGAGTATTCAGTGTTTTAAAGTTGAGATGAGAGAGCCTCTTATGCCATAGCCAGTTGACATCAGATGAGGCTTTCGAGAAGAAACATGAGTTCTCAGTGGAAGTTGAGTCCATGTTTATTACATAAACATTTTCCAAACGATAACCGTTGAGAGCTATCTTCTCCTTTTTGTCAGTGACAAAGCAGGATTCCTTAGTGAAGATCACTTTGTTATCCATGTCGCAAAGCTGACTGATGCTTAAAAGATTATGCTTCAGCCCTTCAACATATGCGACTCTTCGAAAGGTTGTTGCACCATTTGAAAGTACACCGAACCCTCGGGTATGTCCATTTCCATTTCCACCAAAGGTCACAGAGGGACCCTTCTCTTCCTTGTATTCAGCGAGCAGGTTCTTCTTACCAGTCATGTGTCTAGAGCATCCGCTATCGAGATACCAGATACCCTTCTTAACCTGCATCACAAAGAAAGATTAGTTTTTCTTGGGTACCCACTGAACCATGTGTACGCGTTTGTCAGTGGAAGTTTTTGGAATGGAAGGTTCAGCAGTCTTCGCAGCATTTGAAGATTCAGCTTTGACATTCTTCACTTTGGTTAATTGCTTAACCTCAGTGGTCTTCTTTGCCTTGGGGGCAATCTTCACCTTAGCTATGGTGGTTGTGGGGCACTTACTAGCAATATGATTGTTAAGTCCACAGTGATAACATTTCCTATAACTAAAAGTAGTTTTAGGAACTTTTGCATGCTGGATGGGTTTTCTAAGTTTGGAAGGACCAGCATCAAGTATACCTCTGGCAGTAGAAATAAGAGGAACTTTCAGTTCTTCGGATTTCTTACCAGTGACATTTACTCTGATTCTAGGAGTAGATCGCTGAATAGATCCACGCGGAGTAGATTCAGAGATCTGATTCCTTGATCCAGAGGAATGAATTACTAAAGCTTTGGAAGCATTCAGCTTAGGTATTAAGATACCCTTATGAGGTTTTTGATAAATAGCAATTCCTTTTCCTTTGTCTTTAGAGACTAAGGAAGTTTTCTTAACAGCAATACCTTTACCTTTGTCTAAGACTATGGTAGGTATTTCCTCAGGGAAAGGATATCTGGACGAGGAACACTGAGAGGATGAAGTGTCAGGGACTGAGGATACGAAAGTTCCAAATAAGAGCATGGAACGATCAGTGGTTGGTGTTGGAGTTTTATAAGAGTAACCCAAACCACGTTTGTAACTCAGTGGAATCTGAGACTTTATTATCTCAGTGATCTTTGTTGAAGAATTACACCATCCATCAACAGTAGCTTTCTCAGCTTTCAACGCAGCGATAGCCTCAACTCGTTCGATTTTGACTAATTGATTTAACTGAACTTGATCTTTAAAATTTTCTTCAAAATTAGGAAGCCTTTCTATTTGAAGATGACATTTTCTAAGTTGTTCAGCGAGATCAATATTTTGATTTTCAACAATCATTTTGCCATTCATGGCATCATATAAGCTCATAGTCAATAAATTGATTTTTCGTAGACTATCAGCTTCATCAATATTTGAAATATTGGTAAAGAAAGAATTAGATACCTGAGAGGTAGAGGCCGAAGTAGAAGCTAAAGTAGAGGGAATGTCAGACTTGTCTTCCTCTTCTTCAATCTTGGCCATAAGACAAAGATTGGCTACTTCATCATCTTCAGAGTCAGATGATGATGATGATTCTTCAGAATCAGCCCAATCGTAATCAGCCATCAGGCCTTTCCCTTTCTTCTTAAAGCTTTTCAGCTTTGCATAACGTTCTTTCAGCTTGGCATATTTATCTTCTCTAGACCTAGGGTTAGAGAATTTCTTCGGGAACACTGAACTCTTCATTGCTTTCTTTGACCTGCACTCATTTGCAAAATGTCCTATCTTTTCGCAATTGAAACAAGTAGCAGTAGCCTTATCAACGGGGGTTGATGATCTAGGCTTGTCAGTGAGAGATAAAGGTTTGTTCTTTCTGAACATTTTCTTCTTGGCGAATCTCCTGAACTTTTTAGTTAGGAGAGCCAAGGATTCATCGAGATCTGAAGAATCAGAATCCGATGATCTTTCAGAGTTGCTTTCCAACTCAGTGACAGTAACAGCAACTCACTGAGTTGAAGGTTCCTCTGAGAATAAAGCAACTGGGGTGCTTTTGAAATATTTTACAAGATTCTTCTTAAGATGACACAATTGCTCATGATTAAGCATTGTGCCACATAAGGTAGAAAGATTCATTAATTTTAGATCTTTCGACAGCTTGAGACACATAGAAAAGTTGTCCCAGCTTTCAGGTAAACATTCAAGAAACTTTGTCAGCACTTCAAAGTTTGAATATTCCTTACCAACCGTTTTAAGATCTATTATCAGGCAGTTAAAACGTTGATGAGTTTCAGAGAGAGATTCATTCTTACCAGCGATGAAGCTCTCGTACCGTCTTACCAGGTTTATCTTCCTTGAGTCCTGGACTTCAGACGTACCCTCATACTGAACACATATAGTGTCCCACATAGCTTTAGCAGTTCTCAGGTTCATAACGGAGTGGTAAACTTCGTCAGGAAGAGCCATGGATAGTATGGATCTGGCTTTTGTGTCGATAGCCATTTTCTTTTTATCTTCGTCGGTCCATGTATGGATTGCTTTTGGAATCAGCCTTTCAGGGATAGCAGGTCTATCAGCAGTGGCTGGAACCGCAACATCAATAGTTATTGGGATATATGGGCCGTTTTCGATATAGTAAGGCATAGTAAGGTCTACACCTTCCAGGAAGAGAATCATCCTATTTTTCCATAGATTAAAATTGTCTCTGGAAAATCTAGGGGGTTTAGCAAGAGAACCGTTGTCGATATAGTTGGTGTTTGTATTGGTGGTCATTTCTACAAGAAGAGAGATTAGTATAGATAAGATCTTGTTTATGAGATTAAACAAATCTGCTCTGATACCACTTGTTGGTCCCTAAAGAGATATACTAATTTGTAGAAGGGGGGGTTGAATACAAATACACAAGTTTTTACTTTCTAAATTGTTTATTGATAAATCATTAACAATTTACAGCTTGTTACGGAACAAGATTAAGGATAAATCCTAAATCTAAACAAGTTGGAACACACAGATTCTTGCACTAAGAAAGATAAGGAAATCACTAATAAAATCCTATCTTGTGAGACTTCTTGACCAGAGTTAACAAGAGTACTTCAAAAATGAAGTGGGGAAGTCTTCTTATATACTGCATGCATTTAATGCATGGTAGAATATACTTTACATGTGGCATCAGCTGATTGGTTGTAGGTTCTGAATTGAGTTGACAACCTTAGTAGCAGCATGTATGAACAGTGCAATATCAGAGTGGTTGTACGATTTCAGACAATAAGAAGGTTCTTTTCTGACAAATCGTATGGAGTCGTGCAAGAGGGATTAAGACAATAGTACTTTGTACGGAGGACTTCATTTATCAGCTTATCGTTGATTCAGATCCTTATCAGCGAGTGATAAGTTCAGCGATGCCTGAAGTCTTGAACTGGATACTTCACGTTGAGTGGACAAATCTGAGTCTTCGCTGATCCGCATCAGTTCATTAGGAGACTTGTCGCTGGTTCTTGAGCTTGATCTTCTACTTCAGCGTAGAACCTATGTTGACGTGAAACTTGTCTTCAGGGATCATAAATAAACAACTATGATTGTCAGCGATCACCAAAGGTCTGAATAGGCTCAGAGCTATTGTGTTCCTGAGAACATATGGATGGTGAATAGTTACGCTGAACAATGTATGAAAACATCAGCGATCATCCTCAAGACTGAACAGACTCAGAGCTTGGTGGATGAACAGTGTTCGCTGAGTGTCTGTTCTAAAGAATGAGAGAACCTATCAGCGATACCGAATTGAGTCTTGGTACTTATCAGCGATAGTGAAACTCTAATACATTGTTTACTTACAATATTCACTAAGTAGAATATAGAGAGGGTCATTATCAAATTACTGAGGGTTTGGATCAACAATTTTATACTTTCAGATCGTGTTGGCAAACATAAGCACATACGTTCAAACATTCACTCAGAATATGAAACTTTTCTAAGTTAAGAAACTTAGATAATGGGGTCGCTAGACCTGGTGATCGTACAACTAGATCGTACGACGAACTTGAATCATGTATCCCTGTAATAGAATAATCAAGTCGTAGACCTGATCACTTGTGTCGTGCGACTTTTTGAGATTAAAATCTTGTACTAGACTTAGCAATCTTATATCGTGCGATCTGCGATAAAACAATGTCAGAGGTTGGTCGTTGGCTAGCCAACGACCCTCCGATGCTTAAGTCAGTAATCGTTGTGGTAAAAAATTGTATGAAAGATAGAAAAGGACTTAGAATTCATACCTTTCTTGACATGTTGCATTACAGCTACGTGAGATACCTCGATTGTCGAGGGTCGGGAGTCGATAGACATCTTTACACACGACTTCTGAGATACGACAAGGACTTGTCATGATCTTCTAATCAGATCTGCCCTGGCCTAGGACGACTTCCCAGACCTGCAACTGTTAAACGACCTACTTCTGCGAGTTCAGGGTGGTCTTATAGCAATCGTGGGCAATGTTCGGCTCACTTTTGATCTATTGAATCCCCCACGGTGTAGGGAACTTCATGGTCCGGTGGTACGTCAAGGGAACGACTTTCATTTCATGGATCCACGGTCGACCCAAGATGATGTTATAGGCTGATGGGCAATCAATGACGTTGAACTTGGTCTGCTTGTTGATTCCTCCAGCATAGACATGCAAAGTGATCTCTCCAAAGGTACTCGTCGCTTCTCCGATGAAACCGGCCAAGGTTGTCGAACGTCGGGTGATATCTGATCGATCGATTCCGATAGCCTTGATGGTGTCGAGGAAGATGACGTTCGCCTAACTGCCTCCATCGACCAAGACTCATCGGGTTAAACAATTACCAATCGTGAGTTGAATGATCAACCTGTCATGATGCTTCTGATATGAGTCACCGAGGTCATCTTGGTTGAACGTAATTCTCATAGCTTCTAACTCCAGATCTCCATTTGGTCTTGATGAGCATGGCATAGGTCGATCGTCAAGTGCTTGGCTGGCGTGATGTTTGGCTGCAGAATATGTCAGACCGCATACGTTGGAACCATGCAGTTGATGACCTTTGCATGTTCGGGGGTTGGCGGTTGATTGTCTTTAACCGTAGTAACGACGTCATCGATGATATCCTTGAGATTTTCCTTCAGGATGTGATACGCTAGCTCCTTTTTGAGAGCTATGCAATCATCCGTCGCATAACCATGGTCGACATGGAAGTCACACCACATGAGTTTATCTTTCTTATCGTCGTCTTGGTCGGACTTATTCGGCCACCAGATGGTCGCCTGGACGGTCTTCAGAGCCTCGACCAAGTCCTTTAGTAGTCCATTTGAATCCGTAGGAGGATATCTTAGGGTACTGAGAAAATTTAGTCGCGGTCTTGAACTCCGCCTTCATCTTGAATCGGACGTTCGAGATTTGTTGCACGGGCTCTGGCTTGGATACCAACCTTTGTCTTGAACTATGGCTTCCTTACACTCAACGACCTTTTGTCATCGGTGTGCTTACGACGAAAGACAGCGTCTTCCTCTACCCTCATATACACTAGGGTTCGAGCTCAGACGTCTTCGAAATTTTCTGGGGGATACTTGGTCAAATCAGTAACAAACCCGAACTGTCGTCCAGACCATGTTTGTAAGCTTCGATTGCGGTCTTGACGTCACAGTTGTGGACACTGATCATCTCTGCATTGAACCTATTGATATAGCTTCGAATGGACTCATTGGCTTTCTGCACGACATAATACAAGTCGTTGGTCTGCTTCTCCATCTTGCGACTGCTAGCGAACTGCTGGGAGAATTGGTTGACTAACTCAGCGAACGACCCGATGGATTTGGGTTTGAGATTAATCAACCACTGGAGGGTAGGACCTGTGAGGGTCTCCCCAAAACTCTTGCATATACATACTTCTTGGTACATGTGCGGGATCGAGACCGTCCACATGAGTTGCTTATACTGCACGATGTGCTCCGATAGATCGGTCACCCCCAAATATTTGGGCGTGAAAGAGGGGATGTTATACTTCTTCAGGACGTCGACTGTCGCGATCGTGTCAACGAAAGGTGACACCTGAAATCCTGAGCGAGGCTCGACGTCGACGGGCACGGCTGCCCCTTGTAGCTTAGCGAGCAAGGACAGGACACACTCATTTTAATCTTCTAACAGCTTCAACCGCTGAGTGACGGGGGTCGTTGGGATCGGAATTCGCACCTGCTAGAGGGTTAATTCCCGAACTGGTGTCGTTTCTGTACGACGAGCCATTGGTGTCTCCATTGAAAGGGACGTAATATGGCTGTGGCCCATTGTTCATAGGTGGTGGTCTCAGATGTTGAGGAGGAATTGGTTCGAACTGGGGATTTAGGATGAACGGCCCCGATTGCTGGTACTGCATGAATGGGCCTCGCTGCTGGCTCTGACCTAACGGTCCTGGTCCCTGATCCTGGACCCGGATTCTGAATGAATGGTCTAGGACCGTTCTGCGGTCCGAACGGATTTCTTAGCCACGCAATTTCCTCGGCTGCCCTTCGACATTGATCAGCAAGAGCATCGATCTGGTGACGCGCATTCTCAAGCTCCCAATACATATGGGCAATGCGTTGCTCTGGGTTTCCATTACCTGCCATATTTTCTTAAAAGGAAAAGAAAGGAAACTCCAAGAAAACGTTAGTAATACATACACACATTTGTCGAAGATTTTCTCTAGATGGGGCCCCACGGTGGGCGCCAAACTGTTAATGCCAAAAATCGTCCCGAAGGATAACTTAAGGTTGATTGTGGAGCTTAACAACTAAAGAATGGGAATCTTTCGACAAATACAGAAAAACGTAAACAAGACAAAGATTTTGGTGACATGGGAAAAACCTCAACGAGGAAAAAACCCACGAACGACTTTGGGGGTCGTCGCTGCACCATGATCGCCAAACAGGGGCGAGGTCCTTATGTTTCGGGTGTCGAGAGTACAATGATTACAATACAAATGAAAGAAAGACTTTAAATGTAAAATAACAAGTGTTTTGTGCATGGAAAACAAGTGTGTCGTGTGTATAGTCGTGTGTCGTGAGCGATCACTTGAGAGAGAATTCTTTGTTTTGAGTGTTCTTCAGAGTTTGGTTGTGCCAAGGTGTCAGATGATGCAGATACGCGAAATGATGCTTTAGCCTTCGCTTTTATAGTCTTCGAGTGCCTTGAATGTCTCCATAAAGACTTATGATAACGGTCGTAACGGTCGCTGAATTCAATTCTCGTAATTTCCTCTGTCGGTTATGGTCGTTGGTCATTAATGACATTGATCCTGCATTAAACACCAAAAATGTAACAGTAATATCGCATGTTAGTCGGTCGAGGTCGAGAGATTCCATACGACGGTCGAGTGTCGTGAATAACTTTGGTCAAATGATAAAGTGTTTATGATTTTATCTTATTATGGAAAAGTGTAACAAATGTTTTCCCTTTTTTGGTCATGGTCGAGACTGGTGAAATTTTGCCCAAACAACAATGTGCGTTTTTCTCTGTCTCCTGAATGCAGGTTTCAATTAAATAATGGTCCAACGGCTAACCAAAGAACGTATTCAAGACCATTGAATGCGTGGATCGTTGCTCACAATAAGAGGTTCACTTATGACGATGAATATTGTATAAACAAGAAAGAAAGCCATTCAAATCATTAAGTGAATCCCAAAGCAACAACAAGCAGCATCACACTCCCTCTCAAAGAAACTTACGACACGCTCGCTAAACTCACGACGCATAAAGTAATCTCACGATTAGTTTATTTTTTATATTATTGTAAACAGTTCTACACTAGATCACTATTACAAAAGAACAACATCCCTATTTGACATCCTTAGTGCACTGACGACCTAGTTTGTCATCCACAATTTTTACCCTCGACGGGGTTTTCCACGCTTCCAAATTCTCTTGTCTCATTTACTTTTTGTCATTTATCATGTGGTTTGTCAAGGATTTTCTTTCTTTAGTTGTTATGCTCCACATCAACCATAAGTTATATTTTGATGTAGTTTTTCGCATTAACAACATATACCATATCCACAGTCAACGGATTATTGGATGTTAGTCATAAGTTTTGGCATACCACAGAAACCAAAGCATAATTCATTCTTTACTTGGTCATATTTCCATGTTGACTTGATTAAGTTTCCATGTTTACTTCATTAGATTTTCATATTTACTTAAATGTAAGAATGAAAAATCTAACTAAGTAAACATGGAAAGACTGTTGTTAATGCCATCACCCAGAAGGATAACTTAAGGTTGATTGTGGAGCTTAACAACTAAAGAATATGAATATTTTGACGAAGCGTGCGACGAAGACAGAATAATGTAAAAGAGACAATGATTTTGGTGACGCGGGAAAAACCTCAATGAGGAAAAAACCCGCAGACGACTTTGGGGGTCGTCGCAGCACTATGATCGCCAAACAGAGGCGATATCCTTTGTTTCAGGTGTCGAGGTTACAATGATTACAATACAAAAGACTTGAAATGTAAAAATAACAAACGTATCGTGCGTAAAAACAAGTAAGTCGTGTGTAAAGACTGAGTGTCGTGTGTGTAAGTCGTGCGTCGAGAGCGATCACTTGAGAGAGTTCTTCGAGAGTTTTCGCTGTGTGATCCTTGTTCTAAGTATCAGATGTTGTTGTTATGAATTAGATGTGCTTGAAATCAGATGTCCGCAACTGAGGCTGGGATCTTCATATTTATAGTCTTCGTAGCTTTAATTGACCCTCATTAATGCAGAAGTAATGGTCGCAACGGTCACTGTTGTTAATGCTCGTTATTGCCTCTGTCAGTTATGTATGTTGGCCATAAATGACGTTGACCCTGCATTAAATGATGAAAACATAACAGAAATGTCGCAGGTTAGTTGGTCGAGGTCGCAAGGTAAGTTGCGACGGTCAAAGGATGAAGTGTTCAGGATTTAGCCTTTATTAAGGAAAGGAGCAATAAATCTTCTAAGTGTTTCGGTCGTGGTCGAGGCTGGTGATATTTTACCCAAACAGTTTGCCCCCAAAATTTAAAAAATGGAGTGGCAAGTTCAAATTTCAAATAGTTTTTTAAATTAAGGACTTTCCTTCGCTAGAAAACATTTATTTCTCATAAGGGCAATCTCCTCTTCTATGGCCAATGTTGCCACATTTATCATATGTAACTGTTACCATGGGAAGATTCCTTTCAGCGGTTTCTAGTATCGTATGCAATTCTGGGACTGAAATCTTCTCGAGGTCTATATTCAGATTCTCGACAAAAACATCAAAAGCTTTGGTCAGAGATTTGAGGATCACATTTACGGCTTCCCTATTGAAAATAAGGATAGCCAAGTCTATCCAAATAGTCAAGGTGTGTCCTCATTTTGTGAATATAAGAGCTTACATCTTGGCCTTCCTCCATCTTTGTCCTGTGAAGTACCCCAATAGAATTGAAGCATTCACGAACCATATAAACTTGGTAATATTCCCGTAATCAGTTTACCATGTCAAATGCCCTTAGTGGAAACGTTTCCATTCTTTCTAGCAAGGATGGAACCATGATTTCAAGCATAGGACGTGATACATCGATTGAATCATCATTATGTGTCAATCAAATATCGTGAGCTTCTATGAAGTTAAGAGGAGGTTCTTGAGGACGAGGTACGATAAGTACGTATGATTTGTTTTCATGTCTGAGGACGCGTCTCAATGTTTTGAAAACAAATTTGGGAAGTTTTGAGTTGTTAACTTTTCTTCCAAAAGAAAAGGTCTTAGGGATGTGTTAATTGTAGAGTTTGCATTTTATGCCATCTACAAAATTTAACAATGTTAATATAGTATTTTCAATATTAATTTTTAGCAAATTAATTACCCTTTAGTTTTCTAAAAACATTAATTTGCATAAAATCTAGGATCCAACGTTGCAAAACAAATGAAACGGTTAGGTGACCTTTATCCCGTCTATTTAATCCAACAAGGTAGATAACGTTTATCAATTACATCGAATGTAATTCCTAGCATTATGGGATCCTTAACAACTTGCTTGTTAATTGGCATGTTTGATCCCATCTATGCCTTGGGTTTCTAATGCTTAGGTGACCTTTATCACAAAAGATTTCCAATCAAGTCATCATACTTGAAACAACGTGTGAAACTCACATACATGCAGTTAGGTGACCTTTATCCCACAAAGACATAAGAATCACCTCATCCATCTCAAGACAATCCAAGTGGTTAGGTGACCTTTATCCCACAAGGATGTCATAGTGACGTATTGAGTGTTTCTCAAAAGGACGGCATAGACTTGCGTTTTGAAAAAGGGATTTATAATGTTTTATAATTCTAGTTTTAAAAACATGTTAGTATTGCATGCATTTAATAATATATGGTACAAACTTATTTCTCATCAAATGGTTCCTATTAGTTTAAATAAAATATTAATTTTATCAACTAATTATGTGTCATTAATTTTTAATATCAAATATTAATTTTTGAGTTTGAGCACTATAAGAACCATTTATAGTCTCTTAATAAACATTTTTATTAATACTAGACTATGAGTTTGTATGAGTTTTGAAATTTCCATTTAAAATCTCAATTTTAATTTTTTTTTAAACTCATGGTACCATATTATTGCATGCATCCAATAATCAAGATACTCTTTTAAGAAAAGAATATTTCCATCAAAATGAATAAATTTAAAATATTCATTTTAAATAATTTGGCTCAATTAAAAAATCCAATTTTATAGTCATATCATTTTTAAATAAACAATTTATATAAAACGTATTTGAACCAATTTGCATGTCATTAATTTAAAATCTCCATTTTAAATATTGGTTGATTTATAATCTCATTTTAAAATTTGTCGCTTCAACTTTAAAAAATTTTAAATAAGCGCGTTTGAACCAATTTTATGTTCTTTACTAGCATGCAATATCCTATATTTTAACGCATCAAAAAGAACATAATCAACCATAAGCATGCAAAAGAATGTGCATAAAACAAAGCCATTTCTAATGACATTTCTTGTGAGCCAAACAAGAAATGTCAAGTCCATTCCTAAGGGACAAAATACATGGCTTGTTTATGCACATTTTTCATAAACAAAATAATATAAAACAACACTTTGTTTTTCTAAGGCAACATTTATGTAACAAAATTGCATGTAAAAATTTTGTTACATAAAATATAAAATTTTCACAAACAAGTTGCCAAAGAAGCCATGCATGAACTTTTCATACCAAAATGAAATTTTATCCATGGCTTCCAAAAACCAAGTTTTACCCAAAAAAAACTTATTTACTAATCATGCATTATAACATAGGCTCTGATACCACTTGTTGGGATTTTATGTTCAAACATGGGTTTCAAAAACTCATAAGGATAAAATTAATTTACGCAACGGAAGCAAAAATAAAGTTTTTGAACAAAAACATAAAACCATTTTATTCCCACCAAGGATCTTGTTACATGCAATAAAAGATAAATAAGAACAACAGACCAAGAGAGTTCAAGATTACAACCTTTGAAGACTTTGAATCCTCTCGGGAGGTTGGATGTTGGTGATGAATGTAGAACCCAAAAAGAGCTCCTCTAGCGGTATCCACCAACAAGTTCCAACACCAATGTATGCTAGTACCATTCTTGAAGTTTGATGCAAAAAACCTTTACAATCTCTACAATAGAGTTGGAATGGAAGAACACAAAACACACACACTATGTGTGTGTGTGTTTCGGTCGAAGGTAGGGGAGAGGAGGGAGAGAGAGAGCAAAAATCAAGTAGTGTTTTTTTTTCTAAAGCTTCATCATCTCTTTTATAAAAAAAACAAGTCAAGTCAAGTATTCTTATTTGCTCAAAAAATGGTCCAATGAAAAATGAGTCTCCCATGCATAATTTCATTTCAAGCCCTTTTAGTTTAAAATAGTTTAAAATCTTTATTTTAATTGTTTAAGCTTGCTACTTGTAATCCCTCCTTGTATCCACTAGTTATTAAAATCATCATATTTTAATAAACTAGATTTCCTTTTTGCATCTTATATTAAAATTATATCATTAATATAATTAATAATATTCATCAAGAAATAATATTTATCAAGAATCAAATTCTTATAAATATCAATTTAGTGTCTACTTGTTGTTCGGTGTGACCCTATAGGATCATATATTACCGGTAATATTATTTTATAATCATTCTTGAGCATATAGAACCAACACTGCGTTTATCCGAATTCACATGGTTTCACATCCTACATGATACGAATTCTATGATTTCGCATCCTTCTTGGTCTGAGATCTGATGGTTTCGCATCCTACTGATCCAAATTTGTTAGACCATTATTGTATTCAAGATTTACTGTAAAGTCAATGTACTGTATTAGTTCATAATGCCTTTATATCCTGTATGTTATGGGTATAAATAGGCTTGTCTAGTTCATTTGTAAGTAACAATCTAGAACACTTGTAGCATTTGTCATTTTGTACTTTGAAGTCAATATATGGATGACACATTTGCTCTCTAGATTCTCTCAACATTACATTGCTAAATCTGGGTTTATCAATTGGTATCAGAGCTAAATAGAAAATTCAAACAGATCAAAGACCAAATTGAAGATTTTTTACACTGCAGCTGAGGATTTCAGACCCTTCATTCATCATTGTTCATCGAGAATTCTGACCCTTCTTCGATTACTATTCATTCAAATTTCATCTTTTCTACCATTTTGATCTTTTTGACTGATTCTTGACACTACTGAACTAGATTTTCTCCCTTGATCATCTTTAAAATAAGGAATTTTACCAAAATCTGCATAGAATTTGCAGATTTGATCATTTTAGATCTGTTTGTTCGAAAACCCTAAATTTACTGTTTTATATCTTGATTCGATTAAATTGATCGAATTAGGATTTGTGATCAACTAAGAAAGTGTGTAGATTCAAATTTCGAACAAATCTGTGCAAATTTCATAACAATTGATCCAGAATCGAAGAAGTTATGGCTGAATCTGGGATTTTCGAGTTCGAAGTGAAGGTTTCGGATTGTTCTTGATGGTTTCGGATCATTCATAGATGGTTTCGGACCCTTCTTCAATTACTGTTGGTTTCGAATCATTCATCATTTACTGCTGGTTTCGGATCCTTCATTGTTTACTGTTCATCATGGTTTTGAACCCTTAAGGAATCGAAACCAAGGATTTCGAACCCTTAAGGAATCGAAACCAAGGATTTCGATCCCTTAAGGAATCGAAACCAAAGATTTCGAACCCTTCTTGGTCCGAATCCATTGGTTTCGCACCCTTCTTGGTCCGAATCCATTGGTTTCGAATCCTTCTTGATACGTAATCTGTTGATTTCAAATCCTTATTCATCCAAATTCGTGTTGTTTTAAAAAAAAATTATTCCGAATTTTTTTCTATAGTGTATTTTATACACTTTAAGAGTTTTTCAAAAAAAAATTTATATATTTTTTTCTATAGTGTATTTAATACACTTTCTGCTTGATTTTCTGAAAGATCAACATCTAGCAATTCCAAAGAGAGAAATGGCCTTGAAGCAAATTATTATAACATAAATACCTCCAACCTCACAAGTTTCTGTTAAATCAAATAATGAAATTTTGCAACAAACTATTATAACAGAAATACCTCCCACTCCACAAATTTATGTTAAATCAGATAATGAAGGATTGAAGCGAACTTTAGTAAACCTAATACTTCAAATCCTTCATTTCATGTTTTAAATATAGCATTGAAGGAAGAAAATGTTGACCTAAAGGGATAAATTTTAGACAATTCTTCTTCAAATGCTAAACTTACAAAAAGAATTACTAATCTTGAAATTTATATTGCAGATCTTGAAGCAAAGAGAGACAACTCGAGTCTGCACGATCAAATCAAGAAACTTCAAGATAAAGTAACAACTCTTCAAAGTGAAAATGCTGATATGAAGAGTAGAGAAATCGAGAGAGAGAAGGGGAACTCATATCTACAAGATCAAATAAAAAGAGTTCAAGAGAAAAGAACAATGTTGGAAAGTGAAAACGTTGAATTGAAGAAGAAGCTTTCTGAACGTGAAATAGAGTCTTCTTCTTCAAAGAAAGTTCTTAAAGAAAAGGACGCATTTGAACTGAGAAATATAAAACTTTCAAAACAAGTTTCTGACTTTGAGAAAGTTTTATTTTTAGAAAAAGACAAGCTCGAAAAAGAAAGAGCTAAATTTGAAACTGAACGAAAATCTTTTGAGATTAAAAGTTCTGAACTTTCCATGAAAATCTCTGATTTAGAAAATCTTTTGGAAAAAGAAAGAAAAGATTTTGCGGAAAAGAAAAATCTCTTTGAAAAGGAAAGTAAAACCCTTAAAAAGAAGAATATGGAAATTTTCAAAGAGATTACTGATAAAAGAAAGTTTTTGGAAAAAGATTTTGAATCGGAACGCGAATATTTTGAAGATGCGATTCTTAATTTTACCAAAAGATTATCTGGTTTATCAACTGATATTATGAAGGATCAGTTGATCAAATATGATCTCCAAACGAAATTTGATCTAATTTCGAAAGAGAAAAAAGTTTTGATAAACAAAGTCAAAGAACTTGAAGACATCGTTTATAAATTTGATATCTCAAAGCAGACCAGTCATAATTCTATCTTTCAGACTCCATTTGTTGATTCAAATGATTCCGAATGTTCTTTTAAAACTACTTCAAGTTCAAGTTTTAAAAACATTCCTTCTAAACAATTTAATAGATCAACAGATTTCTCAAAAGATCAGATTCGTTCAACAAATCTCTTCTATAATCCTCTACTTGATAAATCAGATAACAAACCAAATGTGCCTACAGTTAATACTTCCAAACCTAAAGAAGTTCCAGTCTTCAAAAAGGTGAAGATGGAATGGAGAGTCAAAGGCACAACGATTCTAAAGAAAGATGTACCAAAATCATCTGCTTCCACATCAAATGCTAAGAAGAACAATGCGCCAAAAGGTAAATCTTATGCTAAACCTAATCCTATTCATTCTGTAAATCATCTGATTAGGTTGGCACATAAGAAAATTTGTTGTTCCTACTGTGGTTCAAATGACTTTGTGCATAAAGATTATACTTCTTATTGGTACGGTACTTATAGTATTCCTTCTAAGAAATCTACATCTAACACACTAGGACCAAAGCGCTATTGGGTACCAAAATCTGCTTAATCTATTTTGTAGGTTCATCATATGTTGTGTTGAATGTTACATATATACCACACACATGACTGAAAATAGAAGAGAGGCGGTGAATTTTTTTGAAGAGTATATGTACCATTAAGGGGGAGCAAAGAACTATGGTTTCTAAACACATCAGTTTAGAACCCGTGCTTCAACCACTATGGCTTCTAAACATCTCAGTTTAGAACCCGTGCTTCAACGACTATTGCTTCTAAACAATTCAGTTCAGGACCCGTACTTCAAAGACTAAGACTTCTAAACAAATCAGTTTAGAACTCATATTTCTCAGGTGATATCCTTAACTGTCACATTTTTCTATTTCAAGGAACAAGTGGTGAAAGGTAACATTGCATTATGTTTTATTTCTACTGCTTTGAATGTTTGAGTCTTAACAAATTTAATTCAATGAGATGAAGTTTTTTAATTTTCATTCAATGAATGAAATGTGTGTCAAGGGTGATTTTACAAGTATTTTTATATTATCTGAGTTATATTTGTTTCATCTTTCACTTCTGAAATAAATCGAAAGGTAAGCAAAACATGAATGAAATTATATTGAATGCTCAAAATTATGGAAATCTGGACTTATATAGAATATAATGCTCAAAAAGTCTATTTGTCAAAATGATGGATGGAAACGAAAATATGGGGGAAGCACTATGTTTTTAGAACCAAGTGATTGCGATGCATCAAATAAACAAATAAAAATCATTTAGTTCGAAAGTTTGTACCTGTGGCCTTTCTGGTTTGGGAGAGTAAGTCCTAAGGGGTGCTCGACACCTAATCCCTAAGATCAACTGGTTTGGGATCGGCTGACCCAAATCCTGCTACAGAACCAGATAGAAAGCCATGTTCTACTGGTACAAATGGGTTTAAGATATATCGATGTGGCCTTTCTGGTTTGGGAAATTAAGTTCTAAGGGGTGCTCGTCATCTAGCACCTAAGGCCAACTGGTCTGGGATCTGCTAACCAAAATCCTGCTATAGAACCAGATAGAAAGTCATGTTTAACGGTGTATCTTATTCTTACTAAACTTTTTGATCAAAAGATGCCAATGAGCACAAAATCAAAAGATGCCAATGAGCACAAAATCAAAAGATGCCAATGTGCACAAAATTAAAAGATGCCAATGTGCACAAAATAAAAGATGCCAATGGGCACACATCTCTTGACACTTGGGGAAAATACAAAGTCGCGATAAACCTATAAATTTGTGAAAATTCTGATTTTGGACAAATAGTGTGAGTTGAGCAAAGTATTCTTATTTGTTTTAGAATTGCATATGCTTGTTGCTAATCATATTTCGCATGCTAGCACACCAAATAGAGTAAATAAAGGGGTTGAAACTGAACATTTTTAACTTGATGTACAATGATATCTTGTATTTGAATACAAACACATGCATTTGATTTCATTTGATTGAAAAATCTGTTGAATTTCATTAAGTTGAATTTCTTTTGTAAAGTTTTCAAATGATCAAATGTTAGTAGTTATAAAATGTGGTTCAATGAATTTTATATTCCGTGTATAAATGTTTTCATTAATGCACTTATTTGAAATGAATATTCTTAATGAAATATATGCATACTTTTAGGGGGAGAAAACAAATTGCTCCAGAATTCTTATTTTGAGGGGGAGCAAGGTTATTCATTAAGGAGGAGATTGTTAGTAATACTCAGAGACGCGACTGAAATTGAAAATGGTTTTCGATGATCATGATGCTCACTATCATCGAAAACGGGGGAGAAATGTTTAATTCAATTTCATGTCGAAGATAATTCAAGATCAAAGAGATGAAGATACTAAGTTCCAGAAATTATTGAAATTATTCCAAATACAAGAAGTCAAAAATTCGCATGCTGGATTCGGATTGTTCAAAATTGCATTGGTTTCGGATCATGTGAAGTCTGAAATGTTGCTGAATTTGGTTATCTTAGTTCTGAGTGTTTCGGAATGTGCTTACACCTAAACATTCAACAATATAGATGATTTCGCATCCTTCTATCCTTCTGATTCAAATTCTCATGATTTCGCACTTGCCTTGGTACGAATCCTCATGGTTTCGTATCCTTATTGATACGACTTCCATGGTTTCGTATCCAACTTGATCCGACATCCGTTGGTTTCGCATCTGCCTTGATCCGAATTCACATGGTTTCGCATCCTACATGATACAAATTCTATGATTTCGCATCCTTCTTGGTCTGAGAACTGATGGTTTCGTATCCTCTTACATCCGAATTGATGGTTTCAGATTCCATATGATCCGAATTGATATGGTTTTGGATCTGTCTACATCCAAATTGATGGACATGAGAAGTTATTGTTTGTCAAAGACTTATAAAGCTGCAAAGATCTGTTTTTCATGTACAAGACTTGAAGATGGTTTGATAGAGTGTCTGTTGGAGAAGATTGACTTTACAAAGAGCTGAAGATTGCTGTCATATTTTTTAAATCTTGAATCCAAAGTGGGAGATTGTTAGAGCGTTATTGTATTCAAGATTTACTGTAAAGTCAATGTACTGTATTAGTTCATAATGCCTTTATACCTTGTATGTTATGGGTATAAATAGGCTTGTCTAGTTCATTTGTAAGTAACAATCTAGAACACTTGTAGCATTTTTTAACTTATTTCTAACCCGTTTTCTATGTGTCGACAGTTATAAAATTTGAGGACATGAAGCCCTACGCTAACTCACAAGCGAAGGTTGATGCATTTTTAGAGTTTAGCACTGTCGAGCGATCGTTCGTTACGAGACAATTGGCGGACGACGACGAAGATCTTGTATACCTAGGAGGGAATCGGGGAGAAAAACGTGTAGAGGAGGACGGAGAAGAGGAGACAGAAGAGGAAGAGTCGAGAGAAGAAGAAGAGATGACTGTTAAGTGTACCATCACCTTGCTCGACTCTGATCCTTGTCTGTTATGTCCGTCGTGTAATATTCCTCTCTTATCTGCTTCTAGGAGAATCTAAGATGAAGGTGCCGACGATCTCGGCTAAAAGAGCAGCTCAGCTCGAGCTCGCCCGTAAGGGCAAGGTAACAAGACAAAAGACATCGACCACTAGGTCGGGGGTTTTACCGAAGACGAGGACGACGATTCCGAGGGAACCGTCTTCGAAGGTTGATGACTCTTCGAGAGTCGTTACGCCTGAGAAGGCGAAGGTCGCATCGCCTATGAAGACGAAGACGTCTTCTAATGCAATTTCTGCGACACCCGTTAGTTCTGCGCCACCGGAAAAAACGGCGAAGTCGGCGAAGTCCCCATCTACCGCATCAATCCCTTCGTCGGCCGACAAGGGCAAGGAGCATGCGACGGGAGGGGCTAAGGTCACGAAGGTCAACTTCATGTTGCCTTTGGACTTTATGGTCGATGACGTCCTATCTGGGACGGACTTGTTTCCTCATCTGGGGAAATATTTGGTCCCTTCTTTCAAGGAGCGTTTCGAGGGATTCCCCGTCGAGGAGACGGGATCCCATGTTGTCGGACTGGCGTTTCTTATAAGTTTCTCTTTCAAAATATGTGTTTCGTTGTTTTTTAACTTTTGTCGAATGTTTATTAACATGTTTCCTTGTGTTTTACAGGCGTTTCAATCTTCTCTTGCCCTGCGTGCGGAGACAGAAAAGATCAAGGGTTTGGTGTCTTCTGCCCATGACATGGGGAACGCAGCGTTGGACCAGGAGAAGGTCGCCTTATAACGCGAAGAGGCCATGTACAAACGCGTCGATGAGGCCTTGAATGAGCTGAAGGCCGTCGGTCGTGCGAAGGATGAGGCGAAACACCATCTAAAGCAGTCCTTGGCTATGATCGCCGATCAAAGGGAGGAGCTGAGTAGGGTGAAAGAATCCTTGGTCGCGAAGGAGAAGGAAGTTGAGGATTCTAAGGCCAAGGTGACGGGTCTAGAGAAGGGGGTAAGAAAGCTGAAAGAGAAGGCTGCCTCTACCTTCGCTTTGGCTCGATTGACCGCTCGTGCTGCAATAATGAGGCAACACTTGTCGGAAAAAAACCCTTTCGCCTTGGCGTCGAACGAACTTGCTTACTTCCTGAGTGAGGTCGGGTCCGCAAGAGATCTCGACTCCGATGACGAGAAAGAAGCCGAGGAGGAAGAGGTGGATGAAGGTTCCAAGGTCAAGGCTTCGGGTAAAGATGCGACCGACACTGCTCCTCGGCCTTAAGAAAATTTTCTTTGCTATGGTTTTTGTTTTTCATGCTTAATCGTTGGTGATCGAGTCATCTAATGTAATGGTCGATTTCGATGAATGGAGTTTTACTTTGCATATCGTTCTGTTTTATACGCCTTACAAGTAAACATAACATTAATTGGGAAACTCATTAAGCGTAGAGTGAACAAGAAAATATGTGACTTAGGCATCCGTTGTAATATCACGACTATAATATGAGTCATACATTTGAATCGTATTGGTAGACATAAGTACACGCGATCGATACATTCATCTAGAACGTGTAAATTTTTCTAAGTATAGAAACTTAGATCGAGGGGTCGCTAGACCTTATGGTCGTACGACTAGATCGTACGGCGAAATTGAGTCGTATGCCCCTGCGATAAAATAATCAAGTCATAGACCTGAATACCTATGTTATGCGACCTTGCGAGTTTGAAGCCATGTAGTAGACTCTGCGATCTTATGTCGTGCGATCTACGATAAGACAATGTTAGAGGTTAGCCGTTGGCTAGCCAACGACCTCCGATGCTTAAGTTAGTAATCGTCGTGGCAAAAAATCGTGTGAGAAAAGGAAAAAGACTTAAAAGAAATACCTTTTCAAATGTGTTGCATTCCAGCTACGTGGGATATCTTGATTGTCGAGGGTTTGGAGTCGATAGGCACCTTTACCCATGACTTCTGAGATACGAAAAGGACCTTCCTATTTAGTGGAAAGCTTATCGGCGTTGAGCTCTTGAGTGCTTTGGAACACTCATCGGAGGACGTAGTCGCCTACTTGAAAGACTCTAACTTTGACATTTTTGTTGAAGTGTCGTTCGACCACTTGCTTTTGTGACGCCGTTTTGATCAATGCGGATTCTCTGAGCTCCTCGAGGTCATCGAGATCATAACTTAGATCAACCAGGTTGTGGTCTCCGGAAGTATGCCTTGAGGTCGAGAGTTGAACCTCGACCGGTAGGACTGCTTCACAGCCATAGACCAAAGAGAGAGGGGTTTGTCCTGTCGATGTGCGAGGCGTCGTGCGATTCGCCCACAGGATCGAAGGGAGCTCTTCGACCCACCATACCTTTGCGTCTTGTAACCTCTTCTTAATTGAAGCAATGATAGTCTTATTGCTCGATTCAGCAAACCCATTTGCTTGGGGGTATCTGGGCGTCGAGGTCGTCAGCTTAATACTGCGGTCTTCACAGAACTGTCGAGTCCTATTGCTTCTAAATTGGGATCCATTGTCGCAGACAATTTCGGATGGAACCCCAAACCTGCATATAATGTTAGTCTGGATAAAAGACACGAATTCCTTGTCCCGAACTTGGGAAAAGGCAGCTGCTTCTACCCATTTAGAAAAATAATCTGTAAGTACGAGGAGAAATACCTTTTGCCCAGGGGCAGGTGGTAACTTGCCGACAATATCCATACCCCATCTCATGAAGGGCCACAGGATTAGTGTCGAATGTAAAGGTTCAGATGGTTTTTATGGGACGTACCTGAATGTCGTTGACAAGGATCACAATTCTGGACGTACCTGATGGCGTCTTGTCGCAGTGTCGGCCAAAAGTAGCCTTGTCGAGAGATACGATTAGCCAGACTACGACCTCAGGAGTGATTGCCACACTCCCCGTCGTGCATTCTTGGAGGATCTTTTGAACTTGATTCTTACTGGTGACACATCTCAGGTTTAAGCATGTCGATGATCATCGATAGAGTCTATCTCCGATCGCGACATACCTGGATGCTTTGAATCTGATCTTTCGAGCTTCCATCTTGTCTTCTGGGAGTTGGTCGTATACAAGAAAATTTCGAATCTCGCACAACCAATCATCTTCTTGCTCTTAAACTGGACGACATCGTCATTTTCAATGGATGGCGTCGCTAGATGAATTAGAGGGATAATGTCGAATATTGGTTCGACTAGGGCGGACCCAAGGTTTGCTAGACCGTCGGCTTGAGTATTATGATCCCTCGGAATTTGTTCAATAGAAAATGATTTGAATTTTTCTGATTTTTCTTTTGCTATTCTCAGGTACGTTGTCATCTTTGAATCTTTAGCCACAAATTCTCCATTCATCTGATTCACGACCAAAAGAGAATCGCTTTTAACATGCAGCGAGGTTGCCCCCGAGTCGTAGGCTATATCCATTCCTACGATCAGTGCTTCGTACTCAGCTTCATTGTTGGTGGCTTTAAAGTCGCATCGCACGGAATACACCATCTTGCCCCCCTGTGGCAACTTTAAGACGACGACAAGTCCTGAACCCCTAACGTTGGATGATTCGTCGACGTGTAAGGTCCACGGTACGTCGTCTTGAGTCGTACAGTAGACGCTTCGAGCTCTGCTTCTTTTCCCAATTCAGGACTAAAGTCGACGATAAAATCAGCTAGTGCTTGCGATTTGATCGCTGTCCTGGGTTTGAAGTCGATGTCGTAACTGCTGAGATATATACTCCATTTCGCCAATCGAGATGTCAACTCAGGTTTTCTCAAGACAGACTTAAGAGGATAGTTAGTAACGACAGTAATCGGATGCGATTCGAAATAATGTCGCAATTTCTTTGCGGCTGTGACAAGCGACAAGAGTAGTTTTTCCATTGATGAATACCTAGTTTCAGCGTCCAAAAGGGATTTACTTACATAGTAGATCGGCAGTTTCTATTTTTCGCTTTCCCGTGTTAGGATGACACTTACTGCGTTAGGACTAACAGCCAAATAAAGTTGTATGACTTCATGATCTTGAGGCTTCGACAATAAGGGCGGCGTCGCCATGTATTCTTTTAATTTTTGCAATGCTTGTTCATGATCGTCAGTCCAATCGGTGACACCCGTCAACCAAAACACTTAGGTTAGCAACTGAATAGTATAATGCTTGTTTTAACAAGTAGGAATAACTCATTATGACTTAATTATGATGGCTAAGGTTTAGTTTCCTAAGAATTCCAACAGTACGCTTAGAAAATCCTGTTACCGCGCGGAACGACTTGAGTTGTCTTATAAAATGCCGATTGGAACAGTTAACATTAAATTATAACAATATTAATAATAAGAGGAGTAAATATATAGTTTATATATACCCAAATGTAAATTTTAAAACTTTAAATAACCAAACCAAAAATTAAGTAGATAAATGAGGTTTTAACTACTTTAAATTAATCTTTTTATAAAATACATACAATAAATACTTATACAATACTACATAACACTTAATAAAAAAAATAATTAAAATAAACCAGAATTTTAGCCAAAAATTCGGCCCCCTCTTTATGGCCCATTATACCCAAATATTAATTCAACTATTTTTCAAGAAACCCTTCCATTTTCCTACTTTCTTCTCTCTCTCTCTCTCTCTACATTCAAACACCCTCTCTTCTCCCTCTCTCTTGGCCGAATTCAGCCTCAACCTACACAAGGAATTCGATTTTGAAGACTTTGGAAGGTAAACATCAACACTAGAAGGGGTAAAACTCATCCCTCTTGTGATCTTCTTCTTTTTCTTCCTTTTCTTGCCATTTCTCCATCTTTTTCTCAACTTATTTTCATTACTCTTGAGTTTCTTGGAAAAAGGACCTTAATAGACCCTTTTCATGGTAGATTAATCACCAAAGACATGTTATGTCAAACAAATGGTGATAATCCTTAAGCCATACAACTAGAACTCAAGAACATGATGTTTTGACTACATGCATGTGTATTTTTGTTTCAATCTGGGGTGTGTGAGTTCATGCACTGCTTATAAAAGTTAAAAATATATTTTTAATATAAAAATATATGACAAAGTAGTGGTAAATGAGTGTTCAATCAAAGAACCAACCATATGAGTGAAAATGTGGATATAAAACACTCATTTTTCATGAATAAGCATTTTCAGTTTTTGGCAGATTACTTGCATGCACTTCATCCGACCATATCTTGAAAAATACTTAACTAAATGATATGAATCTTTTTCTGGAACTTTGTTTATTGTGTTATGTTTCAAACCCAAGTGGTTTCATGTAAAAACTCGAAGTTTTGACCCTTCATCTACCCACATCAAATGAAGAAGTGTAAAAACAGTCTAGCAGAGAAAATTTCTACTTAAATCACTCATAACTCACTTGATACTAAACAAAAATTCTTGATTTTTCTTCTGGAAATTAGTTTAATGAGTTATGGTTCAAACAAAAGTTGTTTCACAAAAAAATATTTAGATTTAAGGTCTCAACCATTCAAACCAATATAAGTGTGCAAGAAATCAGAATTTGTCTTAAAATAAAACCCACCTTAAAACGATCATAACTCCCTTAATATAGAACCAAAAATCATATATTTTTCTGGAAGATACATATATGAGTTAAGTTTAAAACCCAATTTGAATCACTGAAAAATGTTGAGATTTGACCCTCCAAATGGACGTGACAAAAAGGAATGTGCAGGCTGTTTTGGTATCTGTGACACTTAAACTTAGGTGTAATGATTAAAATAGCTAATCACCTCTAAAAATGATGATATTTATGTAAAAAGTTCCCTAAGACATTAAATTAATACACATAAAAATTTGGTTAACTAAAATATTCCAGAAGATATTTAGAGATGACCATAAGTAGACTTAATATTCTGCCATCAGAAAAGTAAAAACCCTAATTCAAGAAAAAATAGATTTTTAGGAAAATTTAAAAGATAAAAAGCTTATAAATTGTAGATTTTGTCAAGACCCCAAATAAGAACAATACATATATATATATATATATATATATGAATGTGTGAACGTTACCCAAATAAATAAGAGATTTATAAAAATTCGAACTTAGGATAAAACACAAGATAATTAAGAAATACAAATAAATATGTATAATTAATGGAAGTATTCTTCATGAAGGAATTATAAAACATGGTACAATGGATCAAATGCTATATACAACATATAAATTAATTATGTAACAATAAAATTCTACAAACCTTTTAAACCAATAATTTACTTGAGATCAAAAACGCGAAATAATACTTACACTTAATAACTAACACTAAGGCATTTTATAAGACATGATGGGCTAAGCAATGCTTTAGCCATAAGAGTTAGACCGAAACTGATAATGTGTTTCACTTCCTTAGGAAGGACCTAGAATCGAGAAACTGTGCAACCGTGCGGCAACCCTTGGAAATCCTTGCTGAACATCGTGAGTATTCACAGCCCCTTTTTACTCTTTTGTTACAATTTGGGGTTAAAAGCATCATATTGAATTTCAAATTGCTTGAATTATGCTATGAAATGTTAAATCTTAACTTTAAAATGTTTGTGCACTAAGGCATGTATACTTTTTGATGTGCTTGAGTTTTAAATGAAAAAGTCCCCACTTGTTAGACACTACTTATTAACTCATTATGAGCCAATGGTATTTGTGGGTAGCGCTATTTGGATTGAATACCCCACTTAAAGCTGACGAGCTAGAAGTGCACTTTACCAGTAACAATAATGGTCTTACCCATGTGGAAGTAATCCATCGCTGAGGTAGGACGTGTAAAATATAAGGGCCGTTGGTTTGTCGGAAGGTTTGGTAGTGGCTCAATGCGATGACATCATTATATACTTTATACCTCGTGCAAATACTCGAACAACTGGTTACGAAAACTTCGTGTGAACAAACGTTTCACAATAACAATTTTTGCATACAAATTTATTTTTAGTGCATACGAAAACCTGTGAACTCACCAACTCTTTGTAGTTGACCCTTTCTTTTCATCATTCTTTTCAGGTGCTAACAAGTAAGTGAAGGCATGTAGGGTGCATTTTGCATGATGACACCAGCATCAAGAACATTAAAACTTCTACTGTTAATTTTTGTATCCGACGTCTTCTTTTTGGAACAATTTGCTTAAAACGCTGAAATGTAATATTTTGAACTACTGTCTTGAATGTTGTGGTTGGTGTTGTCTGTTACCTTTTGAATGAATCCCTACGCTGTTATACGTCGTGTTTCCGCTTTAGTGGGGTGTGACAGATTTGGTATCAGAGCCCAAGGTTATAGAGAATGCCGGTTTTCTTATGGAAACCACAAACTATAACCCAACTATAACGCAAACTATTTTCAAAACGATTTTCGAAATGATTGTCAAAATCTGAGGCATATTGCTAATATAATTAAGTTGAGTGCCACATTATTATACCTCAATTAAACAAAGCCTGATCACCTATGTTTAATTCAGGTATGTATAATGGGAGACTCAAATTAGTTATACTGGAAGTATGCTTAAAATAAATTTTCTACTTAAACACGGAAGCATAATTTTTGTGTGTGCATGCATGAACATTGCATATCTTAGGCACTTACAATAGCACACTTAGTAACTAAGTCTACTATTATCGCAGTTCACTATGTCGTCCACTCCCACTCCTAGGAGGAATCCACCGACGGTTGAGGAAAGGGACCCATATGAGAACGGTGAAGAAGTAACAAGTGAGGGTCCCACCAGACTCCCCACACCAGTGTTGCCTTCCCCCGTACCCCAATCAGCACCACGAGGATTGAGGGTTAGGACTACCGCTAGGAAGAGCGTTCCCCTACCTAGAAGAGTGACGTTGGCAGGACCACCGATGACTGAGGGTGAGACATCCCGACGGCGAGATCAGGGCGAGACCTCTCAGGTAGTGACTGGGTATCCAGTGAGACACACCCAGGGCATGACCCCCGGTGAGGGAAGATGGGTCCAGTGCATGGAGTGAGAGTTGCATACTCACCGATCTAGACTGGATCATCAGCATTATGTCCTCGGTAACCTGACGGAAATTTTTGATTCCCACAACCGACACATGGCTAGAGCTATGGAGGCTGTTGTCACTGCCAGGAGGGTTGCCAGGATGCTATACATGCGTTTGTTGATGATGGCACTCATGATGATACTGTTGGGACTGCTGTACTGGAGGATGACGCGTTAGAGACAGTTGTGTAGGCATGGTGTTAACAAAGGAACTCTTGATTACTTTTGATGATTAAACTTAGAAACAAATTTTTGTGGCATGTAGCCGACTATTTAAATATCTAATTACTAGAAATCTTTTGAGTAAAACGTTTTGTTATTTATTGGACTTATGTGATGGTTGAACTTGTGATTGTTTGAATCAAGTGTTTTGGAATGCATGATTATAAAGTTACTATATGTTGCTATATTTATGTGCTCGAATGATTAGTTGAAGACATACCATATGATATTCAAAACCTAGTTGAGTAGAACTTGTAAATATATATATATATATATATATATATATATATATATATATATATATATATATACGTGTATATATGACCAAATTCCTATTTGAATCATACTTTAGAACTATGCCTCCAAGAAGGGAAGATCCCGAGATCGCACGGCTTGTGTCAGAGAAACTCCTCGCGGCACTCCCGAACATAGTTAGTCAAGTGGCAGCGGGTCTGAACGCTAATCCGGGAAACAACGCAGGAGCAACTGGAAACAGGGAATGCACGTACAAAGCTTTCAGGGCTTGCAACCCTAAGGAATTCCATGGGACTGAAGGAGCTGTTGGATTACTAACATGGATTGAGGGTATGGAGTCTGTTCTCCACATCAGCAAGTGCACTGAAGGGAACAAGGTTGAATTTGCTGCCTGTCTGCTACAAGGTCGAGCACTAACCTGGTGGAACACACAAGTGCAAACCCGGGGACGGGAAGCTGCTTACAACCTTACGTGGGAAGATTTCAAAAAGCTACTCAAGGGAGAATATTGCCCGAGAAGTGAGATCCAGAAGTTGGAAGCGGAACTATGGCATCATGAAATGGTGGGAAAGAACATAGACGCCTACACCGCCCGTTTCCATGAGTTAGCAAAGTTAGTGCCACATCTAGTAACGCCCGAGGAGAACCGAATCGAAAGATACATCTGGGGTTTAGCTTCTGAAATTCGTGGAAATGTTCCTTGGAAGAACCAACGACACTCAGAGATGTAGTGAACCTAGCAACTAAGCTCACCAACAATGCCATCCGGTCAGGAACGTTCACGAGTGACAATGCCAAAGGTAAGAGGAAGATGGAAGAACCCTTGAAAAAGCAATCTGGCGGGAAGTTTGGCAAGAACCAAAAGGTGATGGGAAACTTTGGGGTCCAGACCCAGGCGGTGGAAAAAGGCAAGGGAACCTACCCTAAGTGCGATAAGTGCAACAACCACCATGGTGGAAGATGCATCATTCGTCTCAAATGCAATAAGGGAGGCCATTTTGCTAAGGATTGCAGAAGTGGAGGAAGACGAACATGTCACGAGTATGGAAGCCCAGATCATCTTCGGAACACGTGCCCAAAACCGAACCGAGGACCAAACGTTAATCAAGCACGACCAGCTAATCAAGGGAACCAAGGAGGTCAGGCTCGAGGCTGAGTATTTGAAATTGGGGCAGATGAACCAAGGCAAAACCCGAACGTGGTCACAGGTACATTCCTCCTAAATAATCGTTATGCATCATTACTATTTGATTCTGGAGCGGATAGGAGCTTTGTATCACTAGAGTTTAGGCCGAAAATTAACTTGAAACCCCAAAAGTTGAAAGAGGTCTACGTTATTGAATTTGCTAATGAGCAGGAAGTTAAGGTCAGAGACGTAATTACGGACTGTACTTTAAACTTAGCTAATAAGAGCTTTAGTATAGACCTTATTCCGGTTGAGCTAGGAAGCTTTGACATAGTCGTGGGCATGGATTGGCTATCCAAAAACCGGGTAGACATATGTTGTTCTGAAAAGATCATCCGAATTCCGCTACCAGAGGGTAAAACACTCGTCGTGCATGGAGAGAAGTCCGGAAAGAACCTTAAGTTAGTGACGTGTATGAAGATGCGGAAGTACTTGAAAAAGGAATGCATCGCATTTTTGTCTCATGTCATAGTCAAGGAAATCGAAGAAAAACGCATTCAGGATTTTCCTGTGGTTCGAGATTTTCCCGAGGTATTCCCGGATGAGCTACCAGGATTACCCCATTCAAGACAAGTCGAATTCCACATCGACTTAGTTCCTGGAGCTGCACCTGTGGCTAAGTCACCGTACCGATTGGCCCCATCAGAAATGCAGGAATTATCAGGACAACTCTAGGAGCTGCTCGACAAAGGACTTATAAGACCTAGCTCTTCGCCATGGGATGCACCAGTTCTTTTCGTTAAAAAGAAAGATGGATCCTTGCGGATGTGCATCGATTATAGAGAACTCAATAAGCTAACTATCAAGAACCGATACTCTCTTCCCCGAATCGACGACCTATTCGACCAACTCCAAGGTGCTACCTACTTTTCAAAAATTGATCTTCGATCTGGATATCATCAAATGAGGGTCCGTGAAGAGGATGTTCCCAAGACGGCGTTTAGGACTCGATATGGCCATTAAGAATTCCTGGTTATGCCTTTCGGGCTAACCAACGCACCAGCTGTCTTCATGGACTTAATGAACAGGGTTTGTAGACCGTACCTGGACGAGTTCGTGATCGTGTTCATAGATGATATACTAATTTACTCGCAAAGCAAGGAGGATCATGAGCGACATCTAAAGTTGATACTAGAATTGCTCAGAGACCAGAAATTGTATGCAAAGTTCTCCAAATGCGAATTTTGGATTCGAGATGTACAATTTCTTAGCCACGTGATTAATGAGAAGGGAATTCACGTAGATCCGGCAAAAATTGAGGCCATCAAGAAGTGGGAAGCCCCAAAAACCCTGACAGAGATTCGCCAATTTCTTGGTTTAGCAGGCTATTATCGGCGATTCATTGCGAATTTCTCAAAAATTGCGCAACCGCTAACGACATTAACCCAAAAAGATAAGAAGTTTATTTGGGGAGAGAAACAAGAAGAAGCATTCCAAACTCTTAAGCATAGGTTATGTAATGCACCAATTCTGGCACTGCCAGAAGGCACAGAGAATTTCGTAGTCTACTGCGATACGTCACACCAAGGTTTGGGGTGCGTGTTGATGCAACAGGACAAGGTCATTGCATATGCTTCAAGGCAACTTAAAGTTCATGAGAAGAACTATACTACTCATGACCTTGAATTAGGAGCAGTAGTGTTCGCACTTAAGATCTGGAGACATTATCTTTACGGCACGAAATGCACCATCTACATCGATCATAAAAGTGTTCAACATATCTTCGACTAGAAAATGCTTAACATGAGGCAAAGAAGATGGGTTGATCTGCTTAGCGACTATGACTGTGAAATAAAGTTGCACCCAGGCAAGGCTAATGTGGTAGCCGACACACTAAGCAGGAAGGAAAGGGTGAAGCCGTCAGGAGTGCGAGCAATGGGTGTGTTCGTTCAGACGAGTCTAAAGACACAAATTCTTGAAGCTCAGGAAGAAGCATTGAAAGTAGAGAACTTGAAGGACGACGCCCTACATCAATGGGAATTTAAATTTAAAACAAGGTCAGATGGGGTACGTTACTTTGAAGACAAAGTTTGGATACTAAAGGTTAATAACCTACGAACAACAATTATGGATGAAGCCCATAAATCAAGATATTCGATTCACCCAGGAGCTGATAAGATGTACAAAGATCTAAAGGAATACTACTGGTGGCCGGGTATGAAGAGAGACATTGCTTTGTACGTAAACAAGTGCTTAAATTGTGCAAAAGTTAAGGCCGAACATCAGAAACCATCTGGTCTATTACAACAACCCAAGATTCCCCAATGGAAATGGGAACAAATAGCTATGGATTTCATAACTAAGCTACCCAGGACTAGGAAAGGGCACGACGCAATATGGGTTATAGTGGACGGACTTACGAAATCAGCACATTTCCTTCCTATTCGGGAAGACTATAAGATGGAAAAGCTTGCACAAATTTACATCAGTGAAATCGGTATGCGTCATGGAGTGCCTATTTCCATCATCTCGGATAGAGATAGTCATTTTACGTCACGGTTTTGGCGATCACTCCAGAATGCTTTGGGTACGCGTTTGGATCTGAGCACTTCCTACCATCCTCAAACGAACGGCCAGTCAAAAAGAACTATACAAACGTTAGAGGATATGTTGCGTGCATGTGTGATAGATTTTGGTGGAAATTGGGATACTCACCTACAATTAGTGGAGTTCTCCTACAACAATAGTTATCATACCAGCATTCAGTATGCACCGTATGAAGCCTTATAGGGACGCAAGTGTAGATCCCCACTTAGTTGGTTGGAAATTGGCGATAGACAATTGACTAGGCCTGAAATCGTTCAAGAGACTACTGACAAGATCGCAAATATTAAGGACAGAATCAAGGCCGCAAGAGATCGTCAGAAGAGTTACGCAGATAACCGCAGGAAGCCATTAGAATTCCAAGCGGGAGACAAAGTGCTTTTGAAAGTATCGCCATGGAAAGGATTAGTACGCTTTGGAAAAAGAGGCAAGCTAAGTCCGAGGTATATTGGCCCATTTGAAATAATTGAAAGGATTGGTCCGGTAGCGTATAAACTCAATTTACCGCAAGATCTAAGTGCCATCCACAATACGTTCCATGTGTCAAACTTTAAGAAATGCCTGACTGATGAATCATTGGTTCTACCCCTAGAAGACATTCAGATCAACGACCGGTTACACTTTATAGAAGAACCGATAGAAATCCTTGATCAAGAAGTCAAACGAACAAGGCGTAGTAAGATCCCAATTTTGAAAGTTCGTTGGAATTCGAGGCATGGACCTGAGTATACATGGGAGCGAGAAGATTACATGAAACGTAAGTACCCTCACCTGTTTGCAAAGAATCAGACAGGGAATGGCAATCAACGAATTTCGGGACGAAATTCTTCTAACAAGAGGAGACTGTGACACCCGTCAACCAAAACATTCAGGTTAGCAACTGAATAGTATAATGCTTGTTTTAACAAGTAGGAATAACTCATTATGACTTAATTATGATGGCTAAGGTTTAGTTTCCTAAGAATTCCAACAGTACGCTTAGAAAATCCTGTTACCGCGCGGAACGACCTGAGTTGTCTTATAAAATGCCGATTGGAACAGTTAACATTTAATTATAACAATATTAATAATAAGATGAGTAAATATATAGTTTATATATACCCAAATGTAAATTTTAAAACCTTAAATAACCAAACCAAAAATTAAGTAGATAAATGAGGTTTTAACTACTTTAAATCAATCTTTTTATAAAATACATACAATACTACTTAACACTTAATAAAAAAAAATAACTAAAATAAACCAGAATTTTAGCCAAAAATTCGGCCCCCTCTTTATGGCCCATTATACCCAAATATTAATTCTCCTATTTTTCAAGAAACCGTTCCATTTTCCTACTTTCCTCTCTCTCTCTCTCTCTCTCTCTCTCTCTCTCTACATTCAAACACCCTCTCTTCTCCCTCTCTCTTGGCCGAATTCAGCCTCAACCCACACAAGGAATTCGATTTTGAAGACTTTGGAAGGTAAACATCAACACTAGAAGGGGTAAAACTCATCCCTCTTATGCTCTTCTTCTTTTTCTTCATTTCACTACTACAGAAATACTAATGGCACCCGGTTGCTAAGACTAATAGTACCCGGTTGTAAGACCGGGTACTATTCAAGGGGGTACAATCATCCTATGTAATACTGCCCGGTTGTGATAACCGGGTGCGATTTATACAATGCTACCCGGTTCCTTCTTTGGACGGGTACTATTGCCGGGGTACTCACCGAAAAGGGGAAGCAAATAGAACCCGGTTCTTTTTAAGAAACCGGGTACGATTTGGTTGTTTTTTTTAAATATCACCATATATTTATATGCTACCTAAATGACTAAGCATAAATAAAAATGGATGCAATATCATGGAAATCAGCAGATCCATATTCCAATTAACTTGAAAGAATTACATGAAACGTATGAAAATGGACAACACAATCAATCCATAGTCATATAAGTCAAGAGTATCTTAAGGACTACCAAAATAAGCACAAAAGTTCAAATCTTGTATGAGAATAAAAATGCAACTTACAAAAATGACCTCACAAAACTTGTTTATCAAAAACACAAAGTTTCCTTAATTGCAAGTTCAAGCGATGCCAAAAATGGTCAAACGGTAGGCCGGTATCCACATCAATTGTTTGAACCAAACGAGCTTCCATAGCAATGATATACAAGCGTCAAAATGCCTGTAAATGTAATTACTTCACACAATTATTAAACCCAACCAACCATTGCAACAAAAACAAAAGACCCAATCCAAATATAAAAAGTAATGGCAACTTGGAAAACTAGACAACATAAAATTTGGAAAAAACTACATGTCAAGTCAAAGGTTGTATTGTCCCACGTAGAATATAATGTGTATTCTGTAAGCTATTTTTTATTGTTGTGCAGAAAACAACTTGAATGGTCCCAAACAGGAAAAACAAACAAAGCAATAAAGTCGGTGGGGCCAAGGCCTAAGAAGAAACTAACCGATATCAAGCCTTCAAATTTTTCAGATATGTACTCGAAAAGTGTTTAGCCCACGTCACAGCTATATTGTCCAACATTTTTTCTGTCAGGGAAGTCATGTCGTGCCATGGTATCTAGATGCAAATTAAAACCAAAATTGTTATTTGTTCACAAGGTTATGTACAATAGATGCAATTAATACATAGTTAATAAATACGTACTTTGTTTGGGAATTGTGATTGTTGATCTATCACAAAAGTGAACATGAAGTGCATTATATAGTATCCACACTCCCAGCTTGATACTTGTTGATTACACTAAATTGGCAAAAGAAGATATTAAAGACAAAACCAACTACGTAAGTAAGTTTTGTGGATGTATAGTAAGATGAATTACCTTTGAGATTTCCCATCTAAATGGCATCGATTTATTGGTATCGCATGGCCCTCCATCTTCATAATATCTTCTAACAGCGCTACAAGAAACATAAGAAATAGTAGTGTTAAAATTCAGAGAAATATAGATCAATTCTATACAAATTTAAGAATTGCTTACCCTTCCACGTGCTCTTTAACCTTGTAGAAATCCACCGGCTTTTCTTTAGACATTATCGGATCCAATATATAGGCAATGTGACGGCGAGGAAAGATCAAAAGCAAGCTCCAATGGCCGCTGGTAATGTTTAAAACCGGTATAAATAAAGAATGGATAAACCGTAAGCATTAAAATAAAAATGATGTTTTCATATGGTACCTCTGTAGGTATGGTGCAAGAAAAAACCATAGCTCTCTATTATGAGACATCACACTAGCAATTTTACTTATGACACCATCCTTGTTTGATATGCATTCGTCGGAATGAATCCATGTAGGACATATGAATCCACATCGATTCTTCTCAATTTTGTTCATAATCCCATGTAAAAACCTAAAAACACAACAAGATGATAAATTAGAATATTGTAAACATAAGATCAAATATGTACTAATCATTGACTCACATCTGGAACCAAGCAATAATGGTATGATCGATCCAAGATTTGTTAACTATTGAATGTACGTCTTCACGAAATATAATAAACTCGAATGCTTGAGATCCAAAAACCCCAGGTTTGGCCTGAATAGAAATCCCTTGATTCGGATTCGGAAGGGACTCCCAACGCCTATATAGAGATTGTAATTCTTTCGGCCTCTTGATCAAAGTTTATGCCGGAATCACACTCTTCAACGACAATGTTTGTTTTTTGGGAGTCGTCTTTTTTCTCTTTCCATCCAACGACTTTGAACTCTTGGCCGGCACCGAATGATGAATAGGCACATTTTTGGCCAACATAGGTTGTTGTGTGGAATTTCCTTCATCGTGTACCACATGTTGACTTTTGGAGGCCTATTAACAGGTTGGCAAGAAAATACATAACTAACTAAATCTTACTGCAATACTAGAGAAAGAGAAGACTAATTAATGCATATATACCTGAGTGAGAACAATAGCATCACGCGGCCATTGGATAAAGGAGTTTCGTGCTTCACCTAGTTCCCTCATTTCTTCATTCGGCACAGGAAGAGGATACTTTGCAAAATGATTTTTCACTTGGTCAACATGTACCTTCACGTAATTCTCGTTGACACGGACTGAATGACATAATCCATTCCCTATAGAATGGACCCTCCCTTTTGCACATGGGAACTTGTAGTTACCGTCTATTGCCAACAATTCGCGAGGAGCGGGTAACTGCAAATAAGTATATATGTAAGTAGTATGTATCTATACATGTAAGTAAGTATATAAGCATATATGTATGCGTGTATGAGCTCAATTACCTGTATGCCATCAAATTCGTCTAGACAAGGCACCGAGCCACAACTACTCTTTCTCATCCCAAGACTTGGGCTTCCATCATGCGTGCCGTTATTCTTGGACGTTAGTTGCATGATCTTTTCAAGCTTAGCATCGAGCAACCTAGTTTTCTCCTCCATCTCGGCACGATAGATCCTTCGATTCTCCTCAAACTCAGCATTCAATAACTTTTTTTGTTCTTCACACTCGGCAGCAAAGTTCTTTCTCTTCTCGTCACACTCGATCTCAAAGTTCATCCTCTTCTCCTCCCAGTCGATATCCATATAAGTTCGGATTTTTCTCTTTTTTTCTGAAATCCTCGGAATGGTCTTTTTCAAGCCTACTATATGGCTGACTCCTCTGGTGCGACCTGGGTGCTCAGGTGTCCTTGAATTACATTATAATCACTAAACTTGTGCAAATTATGACAATCTTTACAAGGACACCAAATGTAACTTTCCCTATTATTCACCCGATTATCCTCAGCAACTTTAATAAACTCGTACAAGTTGGTTAAATACTCAACGGTCGCACGTGGTATTTTGTACATCCAAGTATCACGATTCATCTATAATGTAGAAAATAAAATATTAATGAAATGTATGCAATGCATGAATAGAACAAATGGCAGGTAGTCAATCCTAACCCACTTTCTGAATAATTTGTCTCATATGTGAATATGTATTACCCAATTAAGCATTTAAGAAAATTTCGACAGCATTTCCCTTTGACTCCCCAAATATGTGTGTGAAACACATATTCGTAGGAGCAATGAGAAATGTCTACCGAAATTTTCCTAAATACTTAATCGACTAATACACATTCACATCCTAAATGAGACAAATTATTCAGAAAGCAATCCCAAAACAGGGACTATCTGAAAATAATCTATATTAGATTATTTCAGACGGGTATAAAACCTAAGCGTTAGGGTGTATGCACTATCTTTCTAAAAAACAAAAAAATATGTTTCTTCGAACAATAATCAAAACTAAAATTTCAAATGAAAAAATATTTACCTTGTTGCGTTCGATTGAAATTACTCAAACATGCACAATAATTCTTGTAATTCGATTGCTCAAACGATCCTACAAAATATATAAAGTAACACCATTAACTTATATATTATTTCACATTACATATTCATGAATTATATATATATACAAAAAATATACCTATATATATGTGTGTGTATTATGCATGTAAGGATAGAGATAAACAATAAATATATATATATATATATATATATATATATATATATATGTTTACTTACAAGATATTTATTAATGGTGAAAAGGAAGAAAGGACAGCAAGAAGAAGAGAGTAGCCGTATGTATTTGGAATGAAAAGGAAGAGATTGTCACATGTGGGGAAAAGAAAAAGGCTAGGTTGTTACTGACCTAGAAAAACGTGGAGGCAATAGTACCCGGTCTCTTCTATGGAACCGGGTACGATTTCAAAAAAACCCGCATCAAATAAAATCCATCTGATATTACCCGGTTCGGTTAAGGGACGGGTATTATTTAACTCAACGGAACCCGGTTTCTTCTAAACAACCGGGTACTATTAACATTCCTTTATTCCAGGCGCAATACAACCCGGCTTGTTAGACGGAGACGGGTACAAATCGATTGTTATTACTATAGCACCCGGTTTCTTAGTTAACCGGGTGCTAATTAGGGGGTGTTATCTGACATTCTGTAGTAGTGTTTTCTTGCCATTTCTCCACCTTTTTCTCAACTTATTTTCATTACTCTTGAGTTTCTGGGAAAAAGGACCTTAATAGACCCTTTTCATGGTAGATTAATCACCAAAGACATGTTATGTCAAACAAATGGTGATAATCCTTAAGCCATACAACTAGAACTCAAGAACATGATGTTTTGACTACATGCATGTGTATTTTTGTTTCAATCTGGGGTGTGTGCGTTCATGCAATGCTTATAAAAGTTAAAAATAGATTTTTAATCTAAAAATATATGACAAAGTAGTGGTAAATGAGTGTTCAATCAAAGAACCAACCATATGAGTGAAAATATGGATATAAAACACTCATTTTTCATGAATAAGCATTTTCAGTTTCTGGAAGATTACTTGCATGCACTTCATCCGACCATATCTTGAAAAATACTTAACTAAATGATATGAATCTTTTTCTGGAACTTTTTTTATTGTGTTATGTTTCAAATCCAAGTGGTTTCATGTAAAAACTCGAAGTTTTGACCCTTCATCTACCCACATCAAATGAAGAAGTGTAAAAACAGTCTAGCAGAGAAAATGTCTACTTAAATCACTCATAACTCAATTGATACTAAACCAAAATTCTTGATTTTTCTTCTGGAAATTATTTTAATGAGTTATGGTTCAAACAAAAGTGGTTTCACAAAAAAATATTTAGATTTGAGGTCTCAACTATTCAAACCAAGATAAGTGTGCAAGAAATCAGAATATGTCTTAAAATATAACCCACATTAACGATCATAACTCCCTTAATATAGAACCAAAAATTAAATTTTTTTTTTGGAAGATACATATATGAGTTAAGTTTAAAACCCAATTTGAATCACTGAAAAATGTTGAGATTTGACCCTCCAAATGGACGTGACAAAAAGGAATGTGCAGGCTGTTTTGGTATTTGTGACACTTAAACTTAGGTGTAATGATTAAAATAGCTAATCACCTCTAAAAATGATGATATTTATGTCAAAAGTTCCCTAAGACATTAAATTAATACACATAAAAATTTGGTTGAATAAAAAATTCCAGAAGATATTTAGAGATGACCATAAGTAGACTTAATATTCTGCCATCAGAAAAGTAAAAACCCTAATTCAAGAAAAAGAGATTTTTAGGAAAATTTAAAAGATAAAAAGCTTATAAATTGTAGATTTTGTCAAGACCCCAAATAAGAACAATACATATATATATATATATATATATATATATATATATATATATATATATATATATATATATATATATATATATATATGAATGTGTGAATGTTACCCAAATAAATAAGAGATTTATAAAAATTCGAACTTAGGATAAAACACAAGATAATTAAGAAATACAAATAAATATGTATAATTAATGGAAGTATTCTTCATGAAGGAATTATAAAACATGGTACAATGGATCAAATGCTATATACAACATATAAATTAATTATGTAACAATAAAATTCTACAAACCTTTTAAACCAATAATTTACTTGAGATCAAAAACGCGAAATAATACTTACACTTAATAACTAACACTAAGGCATTTTATAAGACATGATGGGCTAAGCAATGCTTTAGCCATAAGAGTTAGACCGAAACTGATAATGTGTTTCACTTCCTTAGGAAGGACCTAGAATCGAGAAACTGTGCAACCGTGCGGCAACCCTTGGAAATCCTTGCTGAACATCGTGAGTATTCACAGCCCCTTTTTACTCTTTTGTTACAATTTGGGGTGAAAAGCATGATATTGAATTTCAAATTGCTTGAATTATGCTATGAAATGTTAAATCTTAACTTTAAAATGTTTGTGCACTAAGGCATGTATACTTTTTGATGTGCTTGAGTTTTAAATGAAAAAGTCCCCACTTGTTAGACACTACTTATTAACTCATTATGAGCCAATGGTATTTGTGGGTAGCGCTATTTGGATTGACTACCCAATTTAAGCTGACGAGCTAGAAGTGCACTTTACCAGTAACAATAATGGTCTTACCCATGTGGAATTAATCCACCACTGAGGTAGGACGTGTAAAATATAAGGGGCGTTGGTTTGTCGGAAGGTTTGGTAGTGGCTCAAGGCGATGACATCATTATATACTTTATACCTCGTGCAAATACTCGAACAACTGGTTACGAAAACTTCGTGTGAACAAACGTTTCACAATAACAATTTCTGCATACAAATTTATTTTTAGTGCATACGAAAACCTGTGAACTCACCAACTCTTTGTAGTTGACCCTTTCTTTTCATCATTCTTTTCAGGTGCTAACAAGTAAGTGAAGGCATGTAGGGTGCATTTTGCATGATGACACCAGCATCAAGAACATTAAAACTTCTAATGTTAATTTTTTTATCCGGCGTCTTCTTTTTGGAACAATTTGCTTAAAACGCTGAAATGTAATATTTTGAACTACTGTATTGAATGTTGTGGTTGGTGTTGTCTGTTACCTTTTGAATGAAACCCTACGCTGTTATACGTCGTGTTTCCGCTTTAGTGGGGTGTGACAGATTTGGTATCAGAGCCTAAGGTTATAGAGAATGCCGGTTTTCTTATGGAAACCACAAACTATAACCCAACTATAACGCTAACTATTTTCAAAACGATTTTCGAAATGATTGTCAAAATCTGAGGCATATTGCTAATATAATTAAGTTGAGTGCCACATTATTATACCTCAATTAAACAAAGCCTGATCACCTATGTTTAATTCAGGTATGTATAATGGGAGACTCGAATTAGTTATACTGGAAGTATGCTTAAAATAAATTTTCTACTTAAACACGGAAGCATAATTTTTGTGTGTGCATGCATGAACATTGCATATCTTAGGCACTTACAATAGCACACTTAGTAACTAAGTCTACTATTATCGCTGTTCACTATGTCGTCCACTCCCACTCCTGGGAGGAATCCACCGACGGTTGAGGAAAGGGACCCATATGAGAACGGTGAAGAAGTAACAAGTGAGGCTCCCACCAGACTCCCCACACCAGTGTTGCCTTCCCCCGTACCCCAATCAGCACCACGAGGATTGAGGGTTAGGACTACCGCTAGGAAGAGCGTTCCCCTACCTAGAAGAGTGACGTTGGCAGGACCACCGATGACTGAGGGTGAGACATCCCGACGGCGAGATCAGGGCGAGACCTCTCAGGTAGTGACTGGGTATCCAGTGAGACACACCCAGAACATGACCCCCAGTGAGGGAAGATGGGTCCAGCGCATGGAGTCAGAGTTGCAGACTCACCGATCTAGACTGGATCATCAGCATTATGTCCTCGGTAACCTGACGGAAATTTTGGTTTCCCACAACCGACACATGGCTAGAGCTATGGAGGCTGTTGTCACTGCCAGGAGGGTTGCCAGGATGCTATACATGCGTTTGTTGATGATGGCACTCATGATGATACTGTTGGGACTGCTGTACTGGAGGATGACGCGTTAGAGACAGTTGTGTAGGCATGGCGTTAACAAAGGAACTCTTGATTACTTTTGATGATTAAACTTAGAAACAAATTTTTGTGGCATGTAGCCGACTATTTAAAACTCTGAGTACTAGAAATCTTTTGGGTAAAACGTTTTGTTATTTATTGGACTTATGTGATGGTTGAACTTGTGATTGTTTGAATCAAGTGTTTTGGAATGCATGATTATAAAGTTACTATATGTTGCTATATTTATGTGCTCGAATGATTAGTTGAAGACATACCATATGATATTCAAAACCTAGTTGAGTGGAACTTGTAAATATATATATATATATATATATATATATATACGTGTATATATGACCAAATTCCTATTTGATTCATACTTTAGAACTATGCCTCCAAGAAGGGAAGAACCCGAGATCGCACGGCTTGTGTCAGAGCAACTCCTCGCGGCACTCCCGAACATAGTTAGTCAAGTGGCAGCGGGTATGAACGCTAATCCGGGAAACAACGCAGGAGCAACTAGAAACAGGGAATGCATGTACAAAGCTTTCAGGGCTTGCAACCCTAAGGAATTCCATGGGACTGAAGGAGCTGTTGGATTACTAACATGGATTGAGGGTATGGAGTCTGTTCTCCACATCAGCAAGTGCACTGAAGGGAACAAGGTTGAATTTGCTGCCTGTCTGCTACAAGGTCGAGCACTAACCATACGTGGGAAGATTTCAAAAAGCTACTCAAGGGAGAGTATTGCCCGAGAAGTGAGATCTAGAAGTTGGAAGCGGAACTATGGCATCATGAAATGGTGGGAAAGAACATAGACGCCTACACCGCCCGTTTCCATGAGTTAGCAAAGTTAGTGCCACATCTAGTAACGCCCGAGGAGAACCGAATCGAATGATACATCTGGGGTTTAGCTTCTGAAATTCGTGGAAATGTTCCTTGGAAGAACCAACGACACTCCAAGATGCAGTGAACCTAGCAACTAAGCTCACCAAGAATGCCTTCCGGTCAGGAACGTTCACGAGTGACAATGCCAAAGGTAAGAGGAAGATGGAAGAACCCTTGAAAAAGCAATCTGGCGGGAAGTTTGGCAAGAACCAAAAGGTGATGGGAAACTTTGGGGTCCAGACCCAGACGGTGGAAAAAGGCAAGGGAACCTACCCTAAGTGCGATAAGTGCAACAACCGCCATGGTGGAAGATGCATCATTCGTCTCAAAGGCAATAAAGGAGGCCATTTTGCTAAGGATTGCAGAAGTGGAGGAAGACGAACATGTCACGAGTGTGGAAGCCTAGATCATCTTCGGAACACGTGTCCAAAACTGAACCGAGGAACAAACGTTAATCAAGCACGACCAGCTAATCAAGGGAACCAAGGAGGCCAGGCTCGAGGCCAAGTATTTGAAATTGGGGCATATGAAGCAAGGCAAAACCCGAACGTGGTCACAGGTACATTCCTCCTAAATAAGCATTATGCATCAGTACTATTTGATTTTGGAGCGGATAGGAACTTTATATCACTAGAGTTTAGGCCGAAAATTAACTTGAAACCCCAAAAGTTGAAAGAGGTCTACGTTATTGAATTTGCTAATGGGCATGAAGTTAAGGTCAGAGACGTAATTACGGACTGTACTTTAAACTTAGCTAATAAGAGCATTAGTATAGACCTTATTCCGATTGAGCTAGGAAGCTTTGACATAGTCGTGGGCATGGATTGGCTATCCAAAAACCGGGTAGACATATGTTGTTCTGAAAAGATCATCCGAATTCCGCTACCAGAGGGTAAAACACTCGTCGTGCATGGAGAGAAGTCCGGAAAGAACCTTAAGTTAGTGACGTGTATGAAGATGCGGAAGTACTTGAAAAAGGAATGCATCGCATTTTTGGCCCATGTCATAGTCATGGAAATCGAAGAAAAACGCATTCAGGATTTTCCTGCGGTTCGAGATTTTCCCGAGGTATTCCCGGATGAGCTACCCGGATTACCCCCGTCAAGACAAGTCGAATTCCACATCGACTTAGTTCCTAGAGCTGCACCTGTGGCTAAGTCACCGTACCGCTTGGCCCCATCAGAAATGCAGGAATTGTCAGGACAACTCCAGGAGCTGCTCGACAAAGGACTTATAAGACCTAGCTCTTCGCCATGAGGTGCACCAGTTCTTTTCGTTAAAAAGAAAGATGGATCCTTGCGGATGTGCATCGATTATAGAGAACTCAATAAGCTAACTATCAAGAACCGATACCCTCTTCCCCGAATCGACGACCTATTCGACCAACTCCAAGGTGCTACCTACTTTTCAAAAATTGATCTTCGATCTGGATATCATCAAATGAGGGTCCGTGAAGAGGATGTTCCCAAGACGGCGTTTAGGACTCGATACGGCCATTACGAATTCCTGGTTATGCCTTTCGGGCTAACCAACGCACCAGCTGTCTTCATGGACTTAATGAATAGGGTTTGTAGACCGTACCTGGACGAGTTCGTGATCGTGTTCATAGATGATATACTAATTTACTCGCAAAGAAAGGAGGATCATGAGCGACATCTAAAGTTGATATTAGAATTGCCCAGAGACCAGAAATTGTATGCAAAGTTCTCCAAATGCGAATTTTGGATTCGAGAGGTACAATTTCTTGGCCACGTGATTAATGAGAAGGGAATTCACGTAGATCCGGCAAAAATTGAGGCCATCAAGAAGTGGGAAGCCCCAAAAACCCTAACAGAGATTCGCCAATTTCTTGGTTTAGCAGGCTATTATCGGCGATTCATTGCGAATTTCTCAAAAATTACGCAACCGATAACGACATTAACCCAAAAGGATAAGAAGTTTATTTGGGGAGAGAAACAAGAAGAAGCATTCCAAACTCTTAAGCATAGGTTATGCAATGCACCAATTCTGGCACTGCCAGAAGGCACAGAGAATTTCGTAGTCTACTGCGATGCGTCACACCAAGGTTTGGGGTGCGTGTTGATGCAACAGGACAAGGTCATTGCATATGCTTCAAGGCAACTTAAAGTTCATGTGAAGAACTATACTACTCACGACCTTGAATTAGGAGCAGTAGTGTTCGCACTTAAGATCTGGAGACATTATCTTTACGGCACGAAATGCACCATCTACACCGATCATAAAAGTCTTCAACATATCTTCGACCAGAAAATGCTTAACACGAGGCAAAGAAGATGGGTTGAACTGCTTAGCGACTATGACTGTGAAATAAAGTACCACCCAGGCAAGGCTAATGTGGTAGCCGACACACTAAGCAGGAAGGAAAGGGTGATGTGGATCCCAGATTGATCAAGTAACAATGAATATGAAGCGATTAATCCTTTAGTGATTGAATGCAGAGAGTTACAAGATTATAATGATGAACAAACTCTCTCTCTAAACTCTATTAAGCGCACGGCTAATCTCACCACTACTAACCTAAAGATTGGAAAACAACATTATATACCAAGGGCTTTAAGCCTAAGCCCATGGACCACAAACACTAATCTAAGCCCATTTAGCTTAAAAGGCTTTTACAAACAATTAGAGAAAACAATTCTTTTCTTTATATTACTTTCTATTTTATAGGACTTTTAGTCCTAACAATCTCCCCCTAAAGTTATATAAAGAAAAAATACGAACTTGAACTCTTCCGATCATGATCTTCTCTTCGCCTTGAATCTTTGAAGCACTTTAGTGTTGCTTGTCGTCATATCTTTCACGCTCCCCCTTGAAATATGCTCTTGATTTTCTTAGTATCACGAGTTGAACCACGAGTTGAATTAGCTTTGAAAACTTCAGCACTTTGTTAAACGGATAGAAGAACCATGCACGTTGTAATATTTTTCAGCATAGGTTATAACAGTTACTCCCCCTCAACTTTTGCTTACTCCCCCTCAACTTGATAGTCTGGGTCTTTGAACTTTTATAACGTTTTCCCCCTCATGATGATGATCTTTGTCTTTGAATTTGTATCAGTTCTCCCCCTCATGATGATTAGGTGCATCCTGAGCATCATGTAACTTCAAAGACAACACTGATGAGTAGCAAAAGTACCAGATAAAACGGTAAGTAACCAAAATAGGGTAATCATCTAACACAGAAACCTAATAGTAACTGTTATCACAACAATTAAAATAATTGTGTGGCCTATGTTTAGAGTTGGCATCGGGGCATCTCTGATAGGACTTCCTGTTATCACTGAAGTAAAATATTAAAAATTACCTCTCAAACTGTTCCGGCGATATCACGAAGATATGCAATGGGAATCACAAAGACTCGTGCATGTGTGAAAGAAATAAATTATATCGATTTGGCTTAAAAATTGATTTAACCTGGGACTCAAGTTAAAAATCAATTGACACAGTGAATAGAATATGAAGTTCGGAGACCGGAGCTGATGTCTTCCTTTTTCAATATCTAAGACCTCCGAGTGAGGAATAGATAGATTATGTGCTAAATCTCCGTGCATTTATGAAACAAACATCTTTTGTGAGATGCTTGAGTGGCTAGGTGGGGTGACACGAGTTGTCGACACTGGGTCCATGTATGTTTCAATATTCATTTCCAAAGAACGAGAATGAATAGATTGTGTGGTTACCCGGCTAACTGACTCGGTTTGGTAAGGACCAATATGTCTTTTAAGTCCTGTCACATCCTCACCATTTTTTTCACTCCAAACTCGTCTATATATCTAGACCCCTCACTGTTATCTAAAAAGGATATGTTTCTTGGGTAGGTCCTTCCGGTTCTGGATAGACCATAGAAACGATGTAATTCCTAACACTCTTTGAATGAACCAATAAAACATTAAGCACACATTGAAGTACGAGTTCTAAATTGGCATGTTTAGAAATCAATCTTTTAAGAACGAGTCCTGATTTGAGTTGATCAGAAGTCATTATAAAATGTGAATGAAGATCAAGGAACAAGTTCAAGCGCGACTAGGATGACTCAGTAAGCACAGTGTTTGCAACAAATGAAACAATTGATCAGAAACATTAATTGTGAAGAACAAGTCACAATTAATTTACCAGAGAAGAACTGAATCATTAGTAAGTAAGGACGTACTATGAGAACAAAAGTGGAATTCAAGCTGGTGTATTTCCATCGAAAAATCAACAAAATATGTGAGACATGGAAATAACTAAATCAAAGAAAATATAACACGTGGCAATTCTGGAATTTAAAAACGGAGAAAAACAAACTCAAGTAAGTTTTTCAGGATGAATTGCCACGGTTCTTTGAATTCACAAAAAATTCATGTATATGTCAAATACCTGATGCTCCCCGTCAAATGTGGCACAACCTTCGAACGCAGTGAAAATAAAATTCTGTATATTATCACACATGAAATCCCTGCAAAAACAGATCAAAAAGATTTTGGTATCCATGCTTTGATGGATCCTTGGTGGTTAGATGTCTTGACTTTAATATGGGGATTGGGGATGCTATAGGTACCATACCAGTTGTTCACATACCTTGGATGTACAAAGTCACTTTTTCCACAAAAAGTGCAGCAGATCTTTGCTCGGTTTAGACTGATTAGCTTAGCTGTAGGGTAAACATGAGCACGTGAGCCAGTCTTGGAAGTAAATGACTTTGTATCAACTACAGGAGAATTATGAGACTTGTTTCCATCACTGTCTTCTGTAGTTGATTTCTTTCTCCAAACCATTTTTACTTTTCTAAGAACATGATTATCTGAAGAATCATGAAGCTCACTGTTAGAAGAACTAGAGTAATAAGATTGTCTTTTGTGTGACTTACCGGTTTTCGGGCGTTTCTTTGACCGTCTTTTAGATTTTGAATTTGAAGAATTGGTCTTAGAAACATATTTGGAGTTGGAACATTCTCCCTTTTTAAAATTAACCGGTGAAGGCATTTTCTCAAGATGTTGAAGGTGACTTGCAAGCTTAGGAGCAACATCAATCTTAGAAAAATCATCGTCATGACAAGGAGTGGAGTTCATAAACTCAGAGAATCTTCGTGCAGAATCAGGTGGAGTGTCGCCATCAGAGTCAGACGAGGAGTCATCCACAAAGGGATTGTCAAAATTTTGCAAAAGATCCTTTTGAACAAAATCGGGTTCGATGGCCTTACCTTTATCCTTAACGCTCAAATCTTTAGTGATGGTGTCATCAGACACTCCCATAAAGGCTTTGCACGACAAACTATCCGAAAAGATCTGAGCATCATCAAACGAGATTGTTTCAGAAGTGACCGGCGTCATTGGGGTATCCACAGAATTCCCCTTAGCCATTCTCAGCGTTAAGGCTTCAGATGCCAAAACAGCCAGTTGAGACGTCAACTTATCAATCTCGGTTCGATAGGACTCCCTTTCAGATTCGGGTAGTGTGTCGGGTTTAGTCTGTTTGAGCTTTTCAATAGAATCTAAAAGTACAATCCTTTAGGTTTCATAAATGACCTTATCTCTCGCAATTGACTCTTCCAGTTTAAAAATAATGTTTTCCAAAATCAGAGGTGGAACATAACGTTTCAACTCTGTTTGATCATTAGAGTCTTCATCTGCGGTTGCCGGAACAGGAGGCGGAGTCTCAACCGTTTTGGCAAGAGAACAGATGTCAAAATAGTTATTGGGGAGATAAGGAATTTTGCTATTTAAATACGATGCATTAAGCGTTTCGTACACGAAGGGAATTTGTACATTAAGTTCTTCCTAGGCGGCGCATCATCCGATTTCTTGTCATTTTCAGAAGTAGGATTTTCAGATTTAGGTTTTGCCTCTATTAGTGGTAGAGGTATGGATGTTTGTCTTTTAAAATCCTCAAACTCCTCATCTTCCGGAGATGCCTTAGTCCACTTAATTTTGTACTCGGGATAAATCTTGTCTAAGCCCATGAAATCAAATTCATAAAGAGTGGGGACCTTCGACAAGACTTTCTTTAGGTAGCACGGATTATCATATCCGAGTCCCCAAAGCGAGTTGTAATATTTGAACTCCTTAGGCTTGTTCAAGTGGATGGTTTGTTTAGATTGACCAAGTTTGTAATGTTTGGATTCAAACTCCTTAAGCTTAGTGGTCAACTTTTCATTTTCTTTTAAAACATTTTCTTGAACTAAGATGCTTTTAGAATACTCCTCTTGAGACTTCTCTAACTTTTGAGAATATTCAGATATTTGGGTCTCGAGGATTTTAGCTCTTTCTGAATAGACCGAGCACTCAGTTTGATAGTTTTCTATCACACATTTGTCCTCAGCCTTTTCAATCGCTAGCCTGCCTATGGCATCATATTTGATCTTAGCCTCGGCTTCTAGCTTAGAGATATGCGCTTCTAAAAGAGAAACTTTCTCTTTGAGCTCAGAGTAAGTCGGATAAGACATTGTTACTTGACAGAAGTGATCGTGAGACAATTCAAGATATCGATCAAAAGCAGACAGGGTTTACTGATCCGAAATTGAAAGCCTGTTCAGTTTACTGTGGTGTGATCGAACTCATAGTTGTAGGTGTTTTTAGCAGAAAACATTCCTAGAGAATATGTTCAGAATCACATTTTGAGTAACCCTGTAAAATTTCATTGCAAAATACTGATTTTTGAGCGAGTTATGATGATTTGAAGTTATGAAAGTTCAAAAATCACAAAACCTAAAAATCCGAAATTTACAGCTTCCGGTATTAGAAGCAAGTCCCGCAAAAGGAAAGTCCCGCAATTGAGAAGCCCCGCAACTGGGAAGTCACAGAGAAATACCGGGAGTTGTGATACCGGGACTAGCAAACCGAGTCCCACAACTGAGTAATACCGGGACTAAGTTAGGTACCGGGAGATGTAATACCGGGAGATGTAATACCGGGAGATGTAATTCCGGGAGATGGAGTACCGGGAGATGGAATACCGGGAGTTGAAGTACCGGTAGATATCAGCACCGGGAGTTATTACTACCGGGAGATATCGGGAGTAGACACTACCGGGAGATATCAGCACTGGGAGTTATTACTACCGGGAGATATCAGTACCGGGACTTCGAAACCAATTCAGAAACAAGAAAAACTTACCCGGTTCGATGACTTTCTGCACTCTTGCTGAGAATTAATCTGCAAGAACTTAGTACTAACACGAAAACTAGCCCAAAAACACACGAAAACACTACTAAAACGAATCAAATAGCACTTTTGACAAGAAAAATTGATAATTTTCACGAACAAGGAGCAAAAACCAAACAAATCAAGAACTTAAAAATCAGTGATTTTTACTCAACCAAACGATTTGAAAACACAGAGAGATCTTAGAAAACCTATGAGAAGAATGTATCAAGCCTCAATTTTGGGTTTTAACACCAAAATCAAAGCAATCAAAAATTCTTGAGATGAACACAGTACGTACTTTGAATGATCAAGAAAAAACCAGAAAAATACCTTTGAATGGATAGCTTTGTCCCTCTGCTCTGATACCAATTGTGGATCCCAGATTGATCAAGTAACAATGAATATGAAGCGATTAATCCTTTAGTGATTGAATGCAGAGAGTTACAAGATTATAATGATGAACAAACTCTCTCTCTAAACTCTGTTAAGCGCACGGCTAATCTCACCACTACTAACCTAAATATTGGAAAAACAACTTTATATACCAAGGGCTTTAAGCCTAAGCCCATGGACCACAAACACTAATCTAAGCCCATTTAGCTTAAAAGGCTTTTACAAACAAATAAAGAAAACAATTCTTTTCTTTAATTTACTTTCTATTTTATAGGACTTTTAGTCCTAACAGGTGAAGCCGTCAAGAGTGCGAGCAATGGGTGTGTTCGTTCAGACGAGTCTAAAGACACAAATTCTTGAAGCTCAGGAAGAAGCGTTGAAAGCAGAGAACTTGAAGGACGACGCCCTACATCAATGGGAACTTAAATTTAAAACAAGGTCAGATGGGGTACGTTACTTTGAAGACAAAGTTTGGATACCAAAGGTTAATAACCTACGAACAACAATTATGGATGAAGCCCATAAATCAAGATATTCGATTCACCCAGGAGCTGATAAGATGTACAAAGATCTAAAGGAATACTACCGGTGTCCGGGTATGAAGAGAGACATTGCTTTGTACGTAAACAAGTGCTTAAATTGTGCAAAAGTTAAGGCCGAACATAAGAAACCATCTGGTCTATTACAACAACCCAAGATTCCCCAATGGAAATGGGAACAAATATCTATGGATTTCATAACTAAGCTACCCAGGACTAGGAAAGGGCACGACGCAATATGGGTTATAGTGGACGGACTTACGAAATCAGCGCATTTCCTTCCTATTCGGGAAGACTATAAGATGGAAAAGCTTGCACAAATTTACATCAATGAAATCGTTATGCGTCATGGAGTGCCTATTTCCATCATCTCAGATAGAGATAGTCGTTTTACGTCACGGTTTTGGCGATCACTCCAGAAAGCTTTGGGTACGCGTTTGGATCTGAGCACTTCCTACCATCCTCAAACGAACGGCCAGTCGGAAAGAACTATACAAACGTTAGAGGATATGTTGCGTGCATGTGTGATAGATTTTGGTGGAAATTGGGATACTCACCTACCATTAGTGGAGTTCTCCTACAACAATAGTTATCATACCAGCATTCAGTGTGCACCGTATGAAGCCTTATATGGACGCAAGTGTAGATCCCCACTTAGTTGGTTGAAAATTGGTGATAGACAATTGACTAGGCCTGAAATCGTTCAAGAGACTACTGACAAGATCGCAAATATTACAGACAGAATCAAGGCCGCAAGAGATCGTTAGAAGAGTTACGCAGATAACCGCAAGAAGCCATTAGAATTCCAAGCGGGAGACAAAGTCCTTTTGAAAGTATCGCCATAGAAAGGATTAGTACGCTTCGGAAAAGGAGGCAAGCTAAGTCCGAGGTATATTGGCCCATTTGAAATAATTGAAAGGATTGGTCCGGTAGCGTATAAACTCAATTTACCGCAAGAGCTAAGTGCCATCCACAATACGTTCCATGTGTCAAACTTTAAGAAATGCCTGACTGATGAATCATTGGTTCTACCCCTAGAAGACATTCAGATCAACGATCAGTTACACTTTATAGAAGAACCGATAGAAATCCTTGATCAAGAAGTCAAACGAACAAGGCGTAGTAAGATCCCAATTTTGAAAGTTCGTTGGAATTCGAGGCATGGACCTGAGTATACATGGGAGCGAGAAGATTACATGAAACGTAAGTACCCTAACCTATTTGCAAAGAATCAGACAGGGAATGGCAATCAACGAATTTCGGGACGAATAATGGAAGTATTCTTCATGAAGGAATTATAAAACATGGTACAATGGATCAAATGCTATATACAACATATAAATTAATTATGTAACAATAAAATTCTACAAACCTTTTAAACCAATAATTTACTTGAGATCAAAAACGCGAAATAATACTTACACTTAATAACTATCACTAAGGCATTTTATAAGACATGATGGGCTAAGCAATGCTTTAGCCATAAGAGTTAGACCGAAACTGATAATGTGTTTCACTTCCTTAGGAAGGACCTAGAATCGAGAAACTGTGCAACCGTGCGGCAACCCATGGAAATCCTTGCTGAACATCGTGAGTATTCACATCCCCTTTTTACTCTTTTGTTACAATTTGGGGTGAAAAGCATGATATTGAATTTCAAATTGCTTGAATTATGCTATGAAATGTTAAATCTTAACTTTAAAATGTTTGTGCACTAAGGCATGTATACTTTTTGATGTGCTTGAGTTTTAAATGAAAAAGTCCCCACTTGTTAGACACTACTTATTAACTCATTATGAGCCAATGGTATTTGTGGGTAGCGCTATTTGGATCGACAACCGCACTTTAAGCTGACGAGCTAGAAGTGCACTTTACCAGTAACAATAATGGTCTTACCCATGTGGAATTAATCCACCGCTGAGGTAGGACGTGTAAAATATAAGGGGCGTTGGTTTGTCGGAAGGTTTGGTAGTGGCTCAATGCGATGACATCATTATATACTTTATACATCGTGCAAATACTCGAACAACTGGTTACGAAAACTTCGTGTGAACAAACGTTTCACAATAACAATTTCTGCATACAAATTTATTTTTAGTGCATACGAAAACCTGTGAACTCACCAACTCTTTGTAGTTGACCCTTTCTTTTCATCATGCTTTTCAGGTGCTAACAAGTAAGTGAAGGCATGTAGGGTGCATTTTGCATGATGACACCAGCATCAAGAACATTAAAACTTCTACTGTTAATTTTTGTATCCGGCGTCTTCTTTTTGGACCAATTTTCTTAAAACGCTGAAATGTAATATTTTGAACTACTGTATTGAATGTTGTGGTTGGTGTTGTCTGTTACCTTTTGAATGAAACCCTACGCTGTTATACTTCGTGTTTCCGCTTTAGCGGGGTGTGATACAATCGAAGCATGTGTTTTTCCTGAGGACATTGTAAAATAAATGACATCTATCTGAGGATCGAGAGATAAACCTGTTCAGGGCTACAACCCGACCAGTGAGCTTTTGGAGTTCTTTGAAGCCTTGATCTGGTTGGGATTAGACTCGATTCCTCGACGAGTGACCATGTAGCCCAGGAACGTTCCGGCACTTACGCCAAAGGAACACTTCATCGGGTTGAGATTCATGTTATACTTCCGAAGGATGTCGAACAACTGCCTCAAATGTTCGACGTGGTCGACTGCTTACTTCGACTTGACGAGCATGTCGTAGGTATAAACTTCCATCGTGTCGCCAATGTGATCTTTGAACATTTTAGTCACCAGACGCTGGTAGGTAGAACCTGCATTTTTTAGTCCGAAAGGCATAACTTTATAACAGTAAATACCTCGATCTGTCATGAATGCAATTTTCTCCTGATCTTCGATGTGCATCAGGATCTGATTGTATCCAGAATAAGCATCCATGAACGTTAGTAGTTCATGACCTGCGGTCGCGTTGACCATGGCATCGATGTGTGGCAATGGGAAAGGGACTTTTGGACAAGCTTTGTTGAGATCTGTAAAATCGATACAGACCCTCCACTTGCCATTCTTTTTCTGAACGACTACGACATTCGCAAGCCAGTCAGGGTACTTTACTTCTCGAATCTTCCCTGTCTTGAGGAGGTTGTCGACCTTGTCATTTATCACCTTATTCCTTTCAGGAGCGAATTTTCACCGTTTTTGCTTGATAGGCTTGAATGACGGGTCAACGTTGAGCTTATGGGAAATGACACTAGGATTGATACCGACCATGTCTTCATGCGACCAGGCAAAAGAATCGGCATGCTTCTGCAAGAAAGATATTAGCTTATCCTTAATGCAGGGATCGAGGGACGATCCTATAAAGACTTTCTGATCAGGCTTGCTTTGATCCAGGATGACTTCCTCCAAGCGATAGTCATCAACTATAGTAGGAGAAACTTATGAGCGGGGCTCGACATCGACGCCTAAAATCCTGAGCGGGGCTCGACGTCGACGGGAACGGCTGCCCCAAGTAACTTAGCGATCAAGGACAGGACACACTCGTTTTGGTCTTCTAGCATGTTCAACCTGTGGGCGACGGGGTCATTGAGATCGGCATTCGCACCTGCTGGAGGGTCAACTCCTAAACTGGTGTCGTTCCCTTACGACGAGCTATTAGCGTCCCCGTTGAAAGGGACGAAATGTGGCTGGGACCCATTGTTCATGGGTGGCGGCCTCAGATGTTGAGGAGGGATTGTCCTAAACTGGGGATTTGGGATGTACGGCCCCGGCTGCTGGTTCTGCATGAACGGACCTGGATGTTGATTCTGACCGAATGGTCCTGGTCCTGGATTCTGGACGAATGGACCCGATCCTGGACCTGGATTCTACATGAAGGGAGCGGACCCTGAATTCTGCCCGAACGATCCTGGACCCGGATTCTGAACGAATGGTCTAGGACCGTTCTGGCCGAACGATCCTGGACCTCGATTCTGGACGAATAGTCTAGGACTGCTCTGTGGTCCAAACGGATTCCTTAGCCGCACGATTTCCTTAGCTGCCATTCGACTTTGATCAATAAGAGCATCGATCTGGCGACGCACATTCTCAAGCTCCCAACTCACTTGGGCAATGAGTTGTTCTGGATTTCCATTAGCTGTCATTTTCCTGAAACAGAAAAAAGAAGAAAACTCCAAGAAAACATTAGTAGGACGCATGTTTGTCAAATATTTTCTCTAGATGGGTCCTCATGGTGGGCCCCAAACTGTTAAGCTCCACAATCAACCTTAATTTATCCTTTTGGACGATTTTTGGCATTAACAACTGTAATCTTTTATGTTTGGAATGGTTTTCCAAAATATAAAGAGATCTTGCGAAATGTTAAGTAACTTCTAAAATAGTGTTCAATATACCTTAAAAAGTGGAATTGATTCATTTCCCCTAAATTCCTCGCGATTCGTAAAAATATTCTCGAATGGGGTGTTATTTTGAAACAAAACAGATTTATTGGGTTAGTTTGTGTAATGACACATCTAGGATGGGACATTTCTGTGTAATTCTTATAATTTAAAATTTTTAAATTATTCAAATTAGATAACTTTATATCTATGTTAATGCCAAAAATCGTCTAGAAGGATAACTCAAGGTTGATTGTGAAGCTTAACAACTAAAGAATAGGAATCTTGCGACAAATAGTGCGACAAAGACAAAATAATGTAACGGAGACAAAGATTTTGGTGACGCGGGAAAAACTTCAACGAGGAAAAAACATGCGGACGACTTTGGGGGTCGTCGCTGCACTATGATCGCCAAACAGGCGCGATATCCTTTGTTTCAGGTGTCGAGGTACAATGATTATAATACAAAAGACTTGAAATGTAAAAATAACAAGTGTATCGTATGTAAAAACAAGTATGTCGTGTGTAAAGACTGAATGTCGCGTGTGTAAGTCATGCATCGAGAGCGATCACTTGAGAGGGAGTTCTTTGAGGGTTTTCGCTGTGTGATTCTTGTTCTGAGTCTCAGACGTTATTCTACTTAATCAGATGTTCGCAACTGGGGCTCGGATCCTTGCTTTGATAGTCTTCGGGTGCTTTAAATAACCTTCATGAATGCTTCTTATAACGGTCGTAACGGCCACCGATATTAATGCTTGTAATGGCTTATGTCGGTTATGTCTGTTGCTCATCAATGTCATTAACCCTGCATTAAACAGTGAAAAACGTAACAGTTGTATCATGCGTTAGTTGGTCGAGGTCGCAAGGTATGTTACGACAGTCGAGGTCGAGGGGTGCTTTCGACTTTAACATATGTCAAGAGATAAAGTGTTTATTTAAGGAAAAGAGCAATAAATGTTCTAAGTGTTCCGGTCGTGGTCGAGACTGGTGAATTTTTACCCAAACAATCTAGTTTTGGTTTCATATAAAAGAAAATGGTGAAAATCTGTCAATTATTGAAATTTATAACCTATATATAGAGGAAGGTAGGTGGCCATACTATTTTATTAAGAAAACTCCCTGATTTGGAAAACCCTAGCCTCCATCTCGCTCTCTGTTCACGGTCATTCCCTATTCAAAGTCGTTCTCTACTTTATGTTTGGTAAAGCAAGAGAAGAAGATTAGCCATTTTGCTTCCTTGTGTCGAGAGTCGATTCATTTGCATAGACAAAACGAGTTGCCTTCGTTGTTTTGATTAGATATAAAATTAGAGGGTTGCACTCACTTTGCTTAACCCCCTCTGTATAAGCCAGATAGAAAACGATTTGATAAAAAGTTATAAATGATTGAAACTTATCACCAATATATAAACGAGGAATGTGGTCATATTCTTTACGAGAGGAAAAAAAACCCTATCTTGGAAAACCTTAACCTACCTTGCCCACTTTTCTCGACCGTTTTCCATCACGCCTGTCATTAGGGATATTTCTCTGAAGCTTGGAGTCAAGCAACTAGAGACAACAAGTTTGTGTTCGTTGTTTTGATTAATAGAGCATAAAAAATTGTTGTTCATTAAGGTAGAAATTTCACTCATCCCACCTGATTTCGTAAAGGATTTGTGAATGAATATGGTTATTTTCTAAAACTCTCATTCTAAAACTCCGATTGTGAGGTGAAGGTGAGGAAGTTAGTAGCTCATTGTTAGAGAGGGGTTAGAATGTGATGGGTAAGGTAGAGTCGAGTGAGTGAGTGAAAATAAATAAACTAAATGAGTTTTTGAGTGACAAAACAATGTGAGAATTTGGGTATGTGGCCGAAGGTTTGATCGGCAAAAACATATTATTATATTATATTTGTTGGCAACTAAACAATTATCGTTTGGAAAACAAGAATCATGGTTAATAAAATCAAATAGTTTCTTTTGATCCACAAGCATATAGGTTCTTTAGAAAAATACTTGCACAAAGTTTCTTAGAGCTTTCAGATAAAACAACAAGACCATGAAAAAGTCGAAACTTGGGTTGAGGGCGTGCACCAATCACAAAACGAACACCAAATAATAGAACAAACAATATTTCTTCGAGGCTATTTTTAAATATTAATTGTAAACAATAGAAGATTAATAAGTGTGACTAACTAATTAAATTAGCAACTGCATCATCAAACATTTAAGAATCCCAACTCTTCGATTAGAAAATTAAACCCGGCTTCGAGGGGCTTGGTAAACAAATCAGGCCGTTGATAGTTAGTAGGTACAAAATAAAGTTTAACATCCCCTTTCATCGCATGATCTCTGATAAGTGATAATGAATATCAATGTGTTTGGTACAAGAGTGAAGAACTAGATTGTTGGCGATAGTTATTACACATGAATTGTCACGGAAAATAGGGATTTATGAAAAATAACTTATCATAATAGGCTAACTCATCACACATCCAAAGAACTTGTGCACAACACCTACAAGAAGGAACAAATCCAATTTTGGTTGTTGAGGTGGACATGAAGTGTTGATCTTGATAGTCCAATTGGCTAACTTTCTACCCAAAATATTACAACATCATGATGTGCTCTTTCTATAAACTTTATAGCCTGCATAATTGGAATCTAAAAACTCGGTTAGTCCAAAACTTGAGTCTTTAAGATACCAAAGACCCAGATTGGAAGTACCTTTCAGGTACATAAAAATACGTTTATGTTGGTCCCAGGTTTACTCTTTGATTGTTCAAATAGAGATATATAAATCATATGCGGAAGCTTGTAAATATTGTTTGAACAAATAGATGTAGAATTTGAGAGGAGAAGAAGAAGTAATCAAAGCAAATTTACTCAAAACAGTCCTTCATAAATGCAAAAATGATCCTTGTCATTTAATTGTCGAGAGTTAGTTAATAATGGTCGCAAGGAATCTTACGACAGTCGTAAGATTTCACTAAGGATCTTGGTCGCTGGTCGTGAGTACGACCAATGTCCTATGTGACAACTATGGTCATGGTCGTGCATAGTTTACATGACCTTATCTTAATACAAGAATTGGCGTGCATTAGTGTCGTTTGATTTCTAGCGTTGGTCATGATGCGTGATTTCTTACCCAAACAACAAGTGATTCAGATGATGCGGAAAACCCCATCGAGGGTAAAAATCGTGGATGACAATAGAAGTCGTCACTGCACTATGGACGACAATTAGGGACGTCATCCCTAATAACAGTGAATACAATTATAGATCATGGAGAAACACGTTGGTCATTGATAATAACTGATGTTGTAGGGACATAACATGGATAATAGTTGTTGTCACTAGTTTCGGGCATGAGTAAAGTTGTTGTCACTAGTTCCAAGCCCGAGTAAAGCTATTGTCTCCAGTTCTGGACGTGGGTAAAGCTATTGTCACTAGTTCTGGGTCTGAGTAAAGTTACAGTCGCTAGTTCTAGAGGTGGGTAAAGTTGCTGTCGCTAGTTTCGGGTCTTAGTAAAGTTGATGTCTCTAGTTCTGGACGTGGGTCAAGTTGTTGCAGGACGTGATGACTTTGTTGTAGGACATGATCACACTTTCGCAGGGCATGGAAAATAAGGTTGTCCTGGAAAAGTAGTCAAATAACAATTCTACTTGTAGAGAACTCTTTTGAGAGAACTTGTGAGGCAATGATCCTCCTTTCCAATGTCTTGGTCTTTTTATTTATACATGAGCATTTGTAACTGTCATTTTAATGATCATAATGATTGTGACGGTCATGTCTGATGATAGAATTAACTGTTGGTCATCGGTTATGTTTTATGTATTAATGAAATGGGACCTGCAATAAATAAAAAATGTAACGGTCGTCGATTAATGAGGATTAAAAAAGGCAGTTAGCTTCTTGAGTTGTCTTTGTTAAGCATGACCAATGGTCGGGTCTTTAGGACAAGAGACATGATACATCCGACGTGCGACGTGTTTACTGGTGACGGCTAACATGCGACATGAGACTGCTGAAGCATGTAAAAAATGTTTGAACAAATAGATGTAGAATTTGAGAGAAGAAGAAGAAGAAGTAATCAAAGCAAATTTACTCAAAACAGGAAGCCATATGATAAAATCTTCAAAAGCTTAACAACACATAATGAAGAACACCAAGAACACTCTCAAATGTGTGTAAAACTTCTCTCTTTATTGTTTGTAATTTCACCAAAATAAGAATATGGAAATGAAAAACGTAATTACAAAATCTTAACAGAATTCCCTTATATATGGGAATAGTATAACAAAGTCAAACCTAGAGCCTATGCAGTTCTGCCACCTGTAACGGTGTCTAATAATTGTTTTGTCCAGATGTTAGACTTTTACAGGTTTGAACACGTAGAGAGTACACTTCAGAATCTGTCTTGAAATATCTTCAAGTGTAGAAGCACATATGGAGGCTTGGGTAGAGCTTCTGCGGTCCAAGAGATGATCATCAGGTTAGGAACTAGGCACACCTCTATGTTTGGTCTTCGTTAAAGCTTCTGAAGAGCTTGGTCTGATAGGCGTAGAATTCCTCTAAGGTCTGAGGACATTGAGAACTTTTTACAATACTTTACAAACATACAAAATTGGAGCTAACAATCTCTCCATAAGTTAGGGGTGGGCAGGACCCAAATTACCTGACCGCCCCGACCGAACCCGAGGCCCGAACTAGCCAAAACAGAGTCACCCGATAAACCGAGCCCTAGACACTGGCACCTGCTAATACTTATTGGATATTTTGGATCGGGATGGGTCTCCTTAACACACACCCAAACCCGTTCGAAACCCGAACTTTTAAAGAAATTATTTTCCAAAATATAAATACTCGTATGGATGTCTTATTGATGTTTTGCTCATATGGAAGTCTTATTAATCTGTGTTGATTGTGCATTCTACTTTCTGTGAACTAATGTGAATTGTGAAATTAGAAACAAATAAATCATTCCATTACAAGAATAAATTAACAAATGGTATCCTGTTGCATCAAAATAGAGATTAATCCTACAAGTTTGCATTCCAACTGTAACTTGAGAAATTACTTTCAATTATTGCCTTATTGAGTTATTGTTGTTGAAGTTTCTTTAAAACTAATCCACCATACAAAGTTCTTTACAAATTCCCATATCATCTCTATGAAGTCTTATTTTTTAAAATAGTTGTACTGGGCTGAAACAGACCTAAAAGTGGCCAGGAATCAGGCCCAACCCGAACAGACTCGACCCGCCCATCCGAAACCTGAACCTACCAGGCACCCGATCCCCAAACTTTAGTTTGGACGGGTTTCGGGTTTCGGGTTACGTATGTCCCCCCCAAAACCCGATCGAGTTATGGGTTTTGGTGTCACACCTCGCTAAAGCGGAAACACGAGATGTCACAGTTCATAGTTTCAATGCGTAAGGTAGAAGACAACACACAATCATCATATCATAAAAGTTTACAAAAATACACCATGTTCCAAAATACAAATTGACCAAAAACAAAAATATTGACATGGTAAGGAAAAAGCGTTGGATGCCGCTACTTGTGGTGCCTTCTAAAGTTCAACCTTACTTGATGTTTCCTGAAAAGCATGTAAGGAGAGGGTCAACTATTGAATAGTTGGTGAGTTCACAGGTTTTCGGTATGCATAAAAGTTTTCATGCAAGTTTGCAAATCCGCAAAGTGGGTTGAGTATTCGGTCATAATAGTAAAGCATTTTGTAAATCCGCACAATGGATTTAGTATTCAGTTGTAGTAATAAAGCATTTTGTAAATCCGCACGATGGATTTAGTATTCGGTTGTCAACATGCGCAAGGTATGATATCATATGCAATATGTCAAGCAATGAGCCCACTACCCAAACCTACTTGACCGTACTTCCACGCCCCAAATGACACATGTTCCTCACAAACATAATAAGTTTTGTAGTAATTATGCACTCGCGAGGTAAGTGGGGTGTCTACCAAATAACGTTATCCATAATATACCAGGCGGCTCGTAATTGAGTTAATGGGAGTGTATGTTTTGTACCGGGGACTTTCACATAATCGTTAAACTCAGAATCACTAACATAAGCATATATACCGAAGCGCGTAAAAGTTCGTAGTAATGTAAAACAGTTTGAGTAAATAGTACAACCGTTGCGTAAATAAATTGTAACATGCTTTTCAACCCAAAATGTACAAAATAGTAAAAAGGGGCTGTGAAAACTCATGGTGGTGTGCGAAGATGTTTCCAGGAGGTTCGCAATGCAATCCGTAAACGATCCTACTTCGATCCTACGAACGTAAGGACACTAGTAAGATTCTATGCTTAAGCTTTAGTCCTTTATATCGCTTAGTTATCCAAATCACCATAAAATGCCTTTGTTGTGTTTAAGTTTATAGGTGATAAGGAATTAACCGAAGTTAGTAATCAACATATAATACGTTACATATGTTAGATTGAGGTTAACGCAATTTCGTCATGACGAGTGACGAAAAGGGTCTAAAGTTAGGAGTTATATACATATAGTACATATAAAGTGAGAAGTTATATATAGTACATATATATATATATACCGCAATTTCATTATAAAAATAATGAAAAGGGTTCAAATGAAAGGTTAGAATATATATAAAATGCGTATACATATAGTATATATATATTCCACAATTTCATCATAAGAATGATGAAACGGGTTCAAGAGTTAGTTTATAGCTATAGTAAGAAATTGACACTTGCTGTCTAGAATATGTAGTCACTTTCAGTTCGTTTTTGGATATCCTCCAGAGGCATTCAGGTTAAGATATTTTATGTCCATATACCTTTATGTGTTAGGAAACTTTTGACATAAGATTCATAATTTTTAGAGGTATTTAAGTATCCGAAATAATTCTTGACGTAAAGTCGCTACAGAAAGCTTGCTGTTTGCGCACTGTTTTTGTGAAAAATGTTTGAAGGTCTAAATCTTAATAGTTTTCAATGATTCCAGTTGGGTTTGTTGGTCCCGAAGGCCTATACAAGTTTGTAGAAGGGGGGTTGAATACAAACACACGAGTTTTACTTTTCTAAATTGTTTATTGATAAATCATTAACAATTTACAGCTTGTTGCGGAGACAAGATTAAGGATAAACCTAAATCTAAACAAGTTGGAACACTAAGGTTTCTTGCACTAAGAGAGATAAGGAAATTACTAATAATAACCTATCTTGAGATAAGAGATTGAACTTGTCCAGAGTTAGCAAGTTACTTCAAATGAAGTGAGTTCATCTCTTTATATACTGCATGCATTTAATGCAATTCAGTATATACTTTACACGTGTCATCAGCTGGTTGGTTGCATGTCATTGACCTTGGTTGACAACCTTAGTAGCCGTATGGATGAATAGTGTAGTATCAGAGTGGTTGTACGATTTCAGATATTCGGAGGTTCTTTTCTGACAATTCGTACGGAGTCGTGCAAGGGTGGTTAAGACAAAAGTACTTTGTACGGAGGACTTCATGATCAGCTTTCGTTGATTCAGCGATTATCATTTACTATTCAGCAGATGATAAAGTTTAGCGATTATCATTTACTATTCGCTGATCCGCATCAGTTCATTAGGAGACTTGTCGCTGGTTCTTGAGCTTGATCTTCGACTTCAGCGTAGAACCTTTGTTGACGTGAAACTTGTCTTCAGGGATCATAAGTAAACAACTAACTTATCAGCGATCATCATAATGACTGAACAGACTCAGAGCATTAATGATGAACAGTGTTCGCTGAATGTTTAATTTAAAAAGCGAGAGTTCCTATCAGCGGTACTGTAAGATCTTAGTACTTATCAGCGATAGTGAAACTCTGATACATATTGTTTACTTACAATTTTCACTAAGTATTTAAGAGAGGGTCATTATCAAATCACTGAGGGTTTGGATCAACAATCTCCCCCTATTTGATTATGACATAGCAACAAAGAAAATTGCTATTTAATGAAAACATAAGGATAAAGAGAACTCATAAAATATTTGTCCCTTTTACTGTTTTCTGGGATCTTTTCAGTACTGATGGAGTAAAGTACGTTCGCTGAAATCTTTCTTTAAAATTTTGAATCAGGTTACAATGAATAACATAAAGATTACAAGTACAAGCGAAATAATTTACAAGTACAGAAGGATAACTGATACAATAGAGAAAAAGGAGATTATATCAGTTTTCAAAGGGTTCTTCCTTAATGAGAAGTTCATCAAGGGTCTTTTTAGTGGGGATCATCCAGTCAGGGACTTTTACTCCTTGATTCTTTAACTTCAGATCAGCTTCAAAAATCAAGGGCTTCAGGTGTCTAGCTTTGATGTCGCGTCTGACTTCACACCAGTGTACGAGATCTCTGAGTTGTTCGATGAGAGCGATTTGGAGATCAGAGACACGTTGAAAGTGATGATTTCCATCTTAGTCTAAGAAGAATATACCATATGGATCACTTACCACTGTTCCAGGGATGAAGGTTTCTCCAGGTGGTAGGGAGGTGTCAAGCATTGAAAGATCAGCATCAGGGCCAAGAACTTCAGCACGAGAGAAACCAATACCTGTTTCATTTCGAATGATTGGACCTGAATCATAAACTTTCTTCTTCTTAGAAGAGGCTTTCTTCGGTTGAGGAAGAGTAGGAGGAATATCCACAGCAGATGAAAGCAAGTCGATCTGTTTGTTTAAGATCATCTCAACATGGCTTTTGAATTTTGAGCGTGATCCCTGAATGGCTAATTTCGTTTCTAACCATTCAGAGAGACCAAACTTTTCTAATGAAGCAGCATAGAAGGTTTGCTTGGTTTTGTCATCTCTGTAGATATCCACTTCAACAACAGGAACATCAACGAACATTTTTCCTCTGATGTTGGCTTTGATTATCTTGGATGGTCTTGATCGATAGGTCAGCATTTGATTAGCCCATTCCAAGGTTGTATCAGAGACCTTTGTCTTTTCTCTAACGATTTCTTGAGCATCATCCCAGAGCTGACGTTGAACATCAATGGGAACTCTTTTCAGCTTGGGGTCTTTGATTGATCGTTGAGTAAGCTTGATGGCGTATTCTCTGTCTTTCTCTTCAGCTTCCTTTCTTTCAGCGATGAGGCGTTCAGCTTTGAGGTATTCCTTGTATTCATCTTTTGAAATTATGAACTTTGGAGGAACTGAAGGCAGTTGATCACGCCTTAGAATGATTCGTTGATCCTCGAATCGCTTTATTATTTCTTCTTTTCTCTTTTGATCCTCTTCACTCAGCTTTTGAGGAGATGAGGAAGGTATGTTTCTGTGCGAGAGAGGTTGTTCTTCTGGTTCATCACTCTCAGAGATCAAATCTAAGACTGGGATTATTTCATCAGCAGCAGCTGGCTTTATTTGTGAAGTCGCAGTAGTAGAACCTTCAGCGACATCCTCAAACAGGGGAGAGGACTAGTTGAAACACAGCGATCTTACAAATAAGAACATGGGTAGAAGAACTTGGGTAGAAAGAGAAAGATAAATATGTTCAGGTGTAGGCTAGGGTAGTAGAACTTATAGTGTGGAGGAGGGATGGAGTAAGAGATGTTTAGTATACCTGACAAACCGGCTTTTCAAGCAAGATCATCAGATTGTCATCTTCAGCGACGCTTTTGCCTTTGCCTTTCTCAGCGCCAGAGGCTGAGGGCTTTGTCTTTGTCCGCTCCCCTGTTGGTTCTTTTATTGAAATTCCCTTAAGGGCTTTGATCCTTGGGGCAGGTTTGACCATAAAGAAATCATCGTCATCTTCGTCATTATCATCATCATTCTTCTTTGGAGAAGAAGATGGTTCATCATCAGGGATGTCGACGGCTTCATCATCTTCTGCTTCAGATTCTTTAGCGTCTTCTTCGAGTTGCTCCCCCTCAGATACCGAGGCAAGCTTCTCGGTTCCCTCAGGGTTTTCATCTCCCTGAGGTCCAGCGATAAGATCTTCATTCTTCTCTCCCCTGATAGATTAATCATGGGAAAGGTCTTCAGCGCTCTTCTCAAGATCCTCAGCGCTCTTCTCAAGATCGTCAGGATGTTCAACGCTCTTCTCCCCCTCTTTCTCATGATTGGGGGAGGAATGGGTAGACTCGGCATTTGTATTTTCTCTGTCTTCTTCAATCGCTGCTAATCTGTCTTCAAGGCCAGATATAGCAGGATTGATCTTTTCCAGCTCTTTGCGATCCGCCGCTGTGAAAGTTTCCAAAGCAGGGGCAGGGGCAGGTTCAGGAGCAGGAGTTCTTGCCTTGTTGAGTAGCTCTTCAAGCATTGTTTTCATCGAACCAACGTCGGTCTTTACAGAGCCTAAGTCAGTCGTCAGAGTTTGAACATTTGTCTTCACAGCAGACATATCACCCTCTAGTGCTCCAACCGATGTCTTCAGCATTGTTACTTCACCGGACATGGAGGAAACTGATTGTTTGAGTGAGGTGTAGTCTGTGTAGATATCAGCGAGCACCTTAGCAAAGTCGCTGAGAGTCTTATCAACTTGCTTCAAGTCATCTGCGGAAGCCTTCTTCTCTACCACCGTTGTCAGCGTTATCAAATTCTCTCCAGCGTTTGTTACAGCTGTAGAGTTGTTGGAGAGTGTGGTGGTGAGACCGGTCAGCTTTGTTTCCACGGACTTCAGAGACTCGTTGATGTCTCCTAAATTAGGACCTGTAACACATAAGTACTTGTGAACAAAGGAAAGCTCAGAAGTTTCAGGTTTAGTTACAGTGTATATGGGTTGATTTGTACCTGCAGGAGGATTGACGAAGTCGTCAAAGTTGCGGATTCCTGAAAAATGTTCCATATCTTCCTCAAAAGTTCGGTGAGTGTTGATCCAAACCCTCAGTGATTTGATAATGACCCTATCTTAAATACTTAGTGAAAATTGTAAGTAAACAATATGTATCAGAGTTTCACTATCGCTGATAAGTACTAAGATCTTACAGTACTGCTGATAGGAACTCTCGCACTTTTAGATTAAACATTCAGCGAACACTGTTCACCATATCGCCGAGTCTGTTCAGTCCTTATGGTAATCGCTGATAAGTTAGTTGTTTACTTATGATCCCTGAAGACAAGATTCACGTCAACAAAGGTTCTACGCTGAAGTCGAAGATCAAGCTCAAGAACCAGCGACAAGTCTCCTAATGAACTGATGCGGATCAGCGAAGACTCAGATTTGTCCACTCAACGTGAAGTATCAAGTACAAGACTTCAGCTATCGCTGAACTTTATCATCTGCTGAATAGTAAATGATAATCGCTGAATCAACGAAAGCTGATCATGAAGTCCTCCGTACAAAGTACTTTTGTCTTAACCTCCCTTGCACGCCACCGTACGAAATGTCAGAAAAGAACCTCCGAAAATCTGAAATCGTACAACCACTCTGATACTACACTGTTCATTCATGCGGCTACTAAGGTTGTCATCAAAGGTCAATGACATGCAACCAATCCGCTAATGACACGTGTAAAGTATATACTGGATTGCATTAAATGCATGCATTATATAAAGAGATGAACTCACTTCATTTGAAGTAACTTGCTAACTCTGGACAAGTTCAAATCTCTCAAGATAGGATTTTATTAGTAATCTCCTTATCTTTCTTAGTGCAAGAAAACCTTAGTGTTCCAACTTGTTTAGATTTAGGTTTATCCTTAATCTTGTTTCCGCAACAAGCTGTAAATTGTTAATGATTTATCAATAAACAATTTAGAAAAGTAAAATAGTGTGTTTGTATTCAACCCCCCCCCCCCCCCCCCCCCCCTTCTACAAACTTGTTTAAGCCTTTCGGGACCAACAAGTGGTATCAGAGCAGATTTGTTTAATCTCATAAACAAGATCTAATCTAAGATATTTTCTCTTCCTTGCTATTATCTGAAAATGGCCAACTCAAACACAAACACTCACTATATCGACAATGGTTCTCTTGCAAAACCCCCTAGATTTTCCAGAGACAACTTCAACTTATGGAAAAATAGGATGACACTCTTCTTAGAAGGTGTAGACCCTACTATACCTTACTATCTTGAAAACGGTCCACACATCCCTGTAACGATTGATCCTGCCGTTCCAGCCACTGCAACTAGAGCTGCTATTCCAGAAAGGCTGATTCCAAAGGAAATCCATCATTGGACCGATGAAGACAAGAAGAAAGTGGCTATAGATACAAAAGCCAGATCCATACTATCCATGGCCCTATCTGACGAAGTCTACCATTCCGTCATGAACCTGAAATCCTCGAAGGCCATGTGGGACACAATATGTGTTCAGTATGAAGGAACGTCTGAAGTCCAGGATTCAAGAAAGATCAACCTGGTAAGACAATACGAAAGTTTCATCTCTGGTAAGAATGAAACTCTCTCTGAAGTACATCAACGTTTTAACTGCTTAATTATAGATCTTAAAACGGTTGGTAAGGAATATTCTAACTTTGAAGTTCTGACAAAGTTTTTAGAATGTTTACCTGAAAGCTGGGACAATTATTCCATGTGTCTCAAGCTGTCAAAAGATCTAAGATCAATGACACTCGCTACCTTATATGGCACATTGCTGAATCATGAGCAATCTAGCCATCTTAAGAAGAATCTTGTAAAAGATTCCAAAAGCACCCCTGTTGCTTTAATCTCAGAGGAACCTTCTACTCAGCGACCCGTGGTCACTATCACTGAGTTAGAAAGTAACTCTGAAAGATCATCAGATTCTGATTCTTCAGATGATGAATCCTTGGCTCTCCTAACTAAAAAGTTCAGGAGATTCGCCAAGAAGAAAATGTTTAGAAAGAACAAAACTCTTTCTATAGATGACAAGCCTAAGTCATCAGCTTTTGTTGATAAGGCTACTGTTACTTGTTTTAACTGCGAAAAGACAGGTCATTTCGCTAACGAGTGCAGGTCAAAGAAAATCATGAGACCTTCAGCCTTTACAAAGAAATCCTTTGTTCCAAGGAATAAAGACGACAAATACTTAAAGCTGAAGGAGAAGTATGCAAAGCTGAAAAGCTTTAAGAAGAAGGGAAAAGGCCTAATGGCTGACTATGATTGGGCTGCTTCTGATGAAGAAGCCTCATCATCTGATTCTGAAGATGATGAAGCAAATCAATGTCTCATGGCCAAGATTGAAGAAGAGGAAGAAAGTTCAGACATTCCCTCCACTTCAACATCTGCCATTCAGGTATCACCTTCCTTCTTTACCAATATTGTAAATATTGATGAAGCTGATAGTCTCCGTAAAATCGAACTACTGACTAGAAGCTTATACGAAGCCATGAACGGCAAAGCTGTGGTTGAAAACCAAAATCTTGATCTCGCTGAAAAGCTTAAAAATTGCCACCTTCAAATAGAAAAGCTTTCTAAATTTGAAGAAGATTTTAAAGATCAAGTCCATTTAAATCAGCTAGTCAAAATTGAACGAGCGGAAGCTATCGCTGCATTAAAAGCTGAACAAGCTACTGTTGAAGGATGGTGTAATTCTTCAACAAAGATCACTGAGATAATTAAGGCTCAGATTCCTCTGAGTGATAAACGTGGTCTGGGTTATAAATATGATACTCCAATACAAACCACTGAACGTTCAATGCTTAAATTTGGAACGTTCGTATCCTCAGTAGCTGACACTTCTTCATCTCAGTACTCCTCGTCGATTACACCAATCCCTGAGGAAACTCCTACCTCCTCAAAAGGTAAGGAGAAAATGGTTTATTCAAAACCTACCTCTGTCTCTAAAGATAAAGGTAAAGGAATTGTAATTTATCAAAATCCTCAGAAGGGTACTTTAGTACCTAAGCTGAATGCTTCCAAAGCCTTAGTGATTCATTCATCTGGTTCTAGAAATCAGACCTCTGGATCAGTTCAGCGACCTACTCCTAGACTCAGAGTAGATGTCCTTGGTAAGAAATCTGAAGAACTGAATGTTCGTCCTATTTCAAAAACCAATAGTGTACTTGGTGCTGGCACTTCTAATTCCAAATTAAAAGCTCAGCACACAAGTGGTCCTAGAACTAATTTTAGTTATAGGAAATGTTATCACTGTGGACTTACCGATCATATTGCAAGTAAGTGTCCCACAGCCACCAAAGCTGATAAGATAGCTAAGGTGAAGATAGCACCAAAGAAGACCAAACCAGTTGCAAGTCAGGTCAAGGTGACTCATACCGCTGAGGTCAAGAAATTGACCAAAGTGAAGAAAGACAAAGCTGAATCTTCAAATGCTGCGAAGACTGCTGAACCCATTCCAACCACTTCCACTGACAAACGCGTATACATGGTGAAGTGGGTACCCAAGCAAAACTAATCTTCCTTTGTATTGCAGGTTAAGAAGGGTATCTGGTATCTCGATAGCGGATGCTCTAGACACATGACTGGAAAGAAAAGCCTGCTCGCTGAATACAAGGAAGAGAAGGGTCCCTCTGTAACTTTCGGTGGAAATGGAAAAGGACACACCCGAGGGTATGGTGTACTTTCAAATGGTACAACATCCTTCAGAAGAGTCGCATATGTTGAAGGGCTGAAGCATAATCTTCTGAGCATCAGTCAGCTTTGCGACATGGATAACAAAGTGATTTTCACCAAGGAATCCTGCTTTGTCTCTGACAAAAAGGAGAAGATAGCTCTCAGCGGTTATCGTTTGGAAAATGTTTAAGTTATAAACATGGACTCAACAACCACTGAGAACTCCTGTTTCTTCTCAAAGGCATCTTCTGATGTCAACTGGCTATGGCACAAGAGACTCTCACATCTCAACTTCAAGACACTGAATACTCTTTCATCCAAAGAGTTAGTCACTGGTCTACCTCAACATTCATACGCCAAAGAATCCTTATGTTCAGCGTGTGAAAAAGGGAAGCAGACCAAGGCAAGCTTTAAGTCCAAGCAAGTTTCCTCAGTGTCATCTCCTCTTCAACTACTCCATATGGATTTGTTTGGCCCCGTTAACAAACAATCCATCGCTGGAAAGAAATATACGCTGGTCATAGTTGATGAATTCTCTCGTTATACATGGGTAATGTTTCTCCGTTCTAAGAGTGACACCCCTGAAGAACTCATCACCTTTGTTCGGAAGATGGAAACTCTGAACAATATGACTGTTCGCTCAATAAGGAGTGATCATGGAACTGAATTCAAAAACAGTTCTCTTGATTCCTTCCTTGAGAGCAAGGGTATTTCTCATAACTTTTCGTCAGTGAGAACACCACAACAAAACGGAGTTGCTGAAAGAAGAAATAGAACAATTATTGAAGCTGCACGTTCAATGCTCAGCGATTCTCACCTGCCTACTCAGTTTTGGGCAGAAGCTGTCAACACGGCTTGTTTTACGCAAAACAGGTCGCTGATAGTCAAAAGATTCAAAAAGACAGCCTATGAACTTTTTCATGGGAGAAAGCCTTCAATCAGCTTTCTTCACATCTTTGGTTGTCAGTGTTTCATACTGAACAACAGAGATGCCCTTGGAAAGTTTGATCCTAAGGCTGATGATGGAATCTTTCTTGGATACTCCTCAGTTTCCAAAGCCTTCAGAGTCTTCAACCGAAGAAGACAAACTGTAGAAGAAACTATTCACGTCACGTTTGACGAATCCCGTTCAGCGAACTCTAAACCGAACGCTGATACAGAAGAACTGAATCAATGGATGTTTTCTCATCTTGGTGATTCAGAAGATGTTCCCACTACTCATACTCATACAACTGAAAATGATGGTCCTACTATCATTCCAAATATGCAGAATAGTGAAGCTGAAACATCTTGGGTCTCAGCTGTTCCTATAAATACTATACCCGCAGTTGATCCAAATGTCTCAGAAATTCCATCTATTTCTCAGCAATCAGTGAATGAAGTGACAAATGCAAGCATTCCTCTCTTAGCTGATTATCCAGAAGTAGCTGAAGCCTCATCTTCAGTTTCTCCAGTTCAGACTGAGTCAGCGACGCATGCTCCGGCTCAGCGATGGACTGTAAATCACCCAATCGATCAAATTCTTGGTGATCCCAACGCTGGTATTCAGACTCGTAGAAGTGCAGGTAATATTTGTTTATTTGTTAACTTTATTTCTCTAACTGAACCAAAGAAAATAGATGATGCCCTCAGAGATCCAAACTGGGTCAGCGCTATGCAAGAAAAGCTGACTGAATTCGAAAGAAACAAAGTTTGGAAACTTGTTCGGAGACCAACTGACAAAACAGTGATAGGCACTAAGTGGGTCTATCGAAACAAGTTGGACGAACATGGTACTGTAACTCGCAACAAAGCTCGTCTTGTTGCTCAGGGATACAGACAAGAGGAAGGTATAGATTATGACGAAACCTTTGCTCCTGTAGCAAGACTTGAATCTATTCGTCTTTTCTTAGCATATGTTGTACACAAAAACTTCACTGTACATCAAATGGATGTTAAGTCAGCGTTTCTAAATGGAAAGCTGAATGAAGAAGTTTATGTGGAACAACCTCCAGGATTCTCAGATCCTAAGCGTCCAGGTTATGTTTATAAGCTGGATAAGGCACTTTATGGCTTGAAGCAAGCTCCTCGTGCATGGTATGACACTCTTTCTACGTATCTCCACCTTGAAAAATTTGAGAGAGGTAAGATTGACAAAACTTTGTTTTTTAGAAAAATAAAAGGTCATATCATTTTAGTTCAAATATATGTTGATGACATTATATTTGGTTCTACTAACCGTGAGCTTTGTACTCGTTTCGCTGATAGAATGAAAGATGAGTATAAAATGAGTATGATGGGTGAACTAACATATTTCCTTGGTCTTCAGATTAAGCAAACTGAAAAAGGAACTTTTATAAATCAGGGAAAGTATGTTAAATATATGCTGAAAAAATTCGACTTAACTGAAAGTTCAGCTATGAAAACCCCTATGGCACCACCGCTGATACTTGATAAGGACACAAAGGGTGTTCCTGTCAATGTCACGCTGTACCGTGGGATGATCGGCTCACTACTGTATCTCACAGCTAGCCGACCCGATATTATGTTTGCAACATGTCTGTGCGCACGATATCAAGCTGAACCTAAGATATCTCATATGAAAGCTGTAAAGCGAATCTTTCGATATCTTAAGGGTACAGCGAATCTAGGTCTTTGGTATCCCAAAGATTCAGGATTCGATCTAACCGCCTATTCAGACAGTGATTTTGTAGGTTGCAAAATGGATAGGAAAAGCACCACAGGAGGATGTCAGCTCCTGGGTGGAAAACTGGTAAGTTGGACAAGTAAGAAGCAAAACTCGGTGTCCACTTCCACAGCTGAAGCTGAGTATGTAGCCGCTGGAAGCTGCTATTCTCAAGTCTTGTGGATGAGAAATCAACTACTAGACTATGATCTTCAGCTCTCCAAAATTCCAATCTATTGCGACAGCACAAGTGCCATCGCTATAGCAAACAATCCAGTGCTACACTCAAAGACAAAACACATAGAAATCAGATATCATTTTATCAGAGATCATGTGATGAATGGTGATATAGAACTTCATTTTATCCCAACTGATTATCAGTTAGCTGATTTGTTTACCAAACCTCTTGATGAGACAAGATTCAACTTTCTCATCAGCGAGCTTGGAATGCTGAACTTTGAAGGATAAATCTTCAGCGGTTCACATTTAATCAGCGATACGTTTATACATTCTTGTATAGGCTCTGGATAAAATAAACTAGTACAATCCATTTCATCATCTTCTCTCTGAATAAATTGAGTTAAACTGATATCAAGGTATGTTTTCTCTGACAAAACGCATGAAAATGCAAGATTTCAAATTCTTTCATCGCTGAATAATATTTTGAAATTTCTTAAAACCCTCACTGATATTTCTATTCAGTGCTTCATATTTTCCAAAGAGTCCCTGAGTTTTTCTTTCAAAACCTCAGAGACAACGAAAGAATGTGAAAGGACAGTTGTGACGTCATTGCAACGGATAACACCAGGCACGTTTCTTTTTCTGACACACGTTTGCACGTTTCGTTGTCTATCCAATCAAATGCAAACACATGTCCGTGTCATGATGAAAAACTTTCCCGCTCAAGTTTTTCTCTCTCTACTCTCTTCCTATATAAACTCTCTCAAAGTTTATATTTGTCTTTTATGCGAATCAATCTTTCTCCGCAAGAAAAGAACACTGTTGCATTTTGTGCTCTCGATCTTCAAGAACTGTTCATCATCTTCTTCATCAAACTCAAGGTCAATATGTTCTTATCTTTTATCAAATGCAAATAACTTGTTTTCGATCTTATCATTGTTTTACACAAGATCAAACAAAAGAACTCAAAAATAAAATCATTTTCTTTCATGGTTTTATAAACACAACCATTTCATGGTTGTTCTTCAAGTTTTAAATCTAAAATCTTAAACTTGTTCTTCTTTCGTATCCATTTTTTTTAAAAACTGGTATACAAGGCTTATAGGTGTTATATTCGTTTTCTTTAAAAACAAGAAAAACCCTAATCTTCATTAAGACTTTTTTGTCTGAATGAAATGGATAAAATTCGAAAAATCTTAATGGAAATTCTCTTTCCACATTAAGATATTTCTTATTTGTTAACATCTTTGGTTGAACTGATAATACAGTGAAATGGCAACTTCAAAGCTGAATGTTACCGCTGAGTCCATCTCCAGTGATTCTGAGGAACTGGAAATCACCAAAGCTCCTCAGGTTAAGTTTGAGCTGGATCAACTAGACTGGACAAAGGCAAACAACCTTTCAGCGCTTCTCGAGTTTCCTCCTCGGAAGCAGGTATCCCATCTAGACGACGCTGTGATTTTTTTGAAGAATAGCCCCATATACACAGCACTGACAATCACACCTCCTGCCAGTCAGCGTCTATTATCCCAATTCTGGTACTCTGCCAGACACACCAACCTACCCTCAGCCAAAGATCCATCTAAAACCATCGACTGCATACTCAGCGATACTGAGTATGGCACCATCAAGATAACCCCCACAATAATCCGCAAAGCTCTGAAATTCCCTAACGCTACCTCAGAAAATCCTTTCATTCCATTTCCTGACCACAAGAAGCACGCTGACAGGGAAGAAATCATTGCTTTCCTTGATGCGATGGGTTACATCTGGGAGACTGGAAGAGACAAGCTACCTGAGAAGAAGCTGACGCTGATAAAGAAATCCAAGATGCCCAGCGAGATGAACTTCATCTTCGCTCACCTGATCAGCTGCATGACAGCGAAATCCGGATCTTCTGATCAAGCCGCTCAACCTCAGCAGGCCATGGGTTACGCATGCTGAAAGGTCTCAACATTGACTGGGCCTCCATCATCTATGAAGACCTCATTCAACGTGTTGATTCTGCCGCTGACCGACCAGCATGGGTTCCTTACCCGCGATTCATCAGCGCCATCTTTCAATATGGCCTGAAGGACAGCTATCCTGAAGAGGGTGATCTGAAACTCTCTCAGATTGGCCCTAAAGTTCTCGACTTCAAGCCTGTCGCCAACGAGGTACGTCTCTCTACTCTTCTCACTCTTCTTAATTCTCCGCTTTCTGTGGCTCCTTCAGCGACAATACCCATCGCTGATACCCCGGCCACAAAATCCTTTCCTTCTAAGAAAAGGAAACAATCTCTTACCCCTCTTGATTCCAAAAGGATCAAGAAAACCAAGGAGCAACCCCAGCAGTTGCATGCTGAAGACTCCTCAGCTCATTCTGAAGAGCTGAAGGAAAGTTCCGTGGTACGCTCTGCCACACCAATTCAAGCCATCCCTTCTAAACCTACTTCAGCGTCCCTAAACGCTGAGGTTAGAACTTTGGAATCTACCCAACCTTCGTCAGTCTCTCAAAAGACTGATGAAGTACTTCTCAGCGAATCCAACGCTGAACTTGAACCCCAACCCCAATTCTTATCCTTCGCCCTCCCTCTACTTCTTTGGACACTCCTCCAGTCAAAACTGGAGATGCCATCATTCAAGAAGCCGTTGAAGCTTCTCAGCGAATGACGAAGAAAGGACCTGCAGAGATCTCCATTCCTCACGAAACTTTTGAGGGAGATATGGAACACTATGGAGGGACTCGAAACTTTGATGAGTTCGTCAACGCTACTGCAGGTACAGATCCCACCTTAAACACTGTAACTAAACCTGAAACTTCTGAGCTTTCCTTTGTTCACAAGTACTTATATGTTACAGGTCCTTTTTTGGGAGACATCAACCAGTCTCTGAAGTCTATGGAGATGAAACTTACGGATCTCACCACCGGTCTATCAAATAACTCTACAGCTGTAACAAACGCTGGAGAGAATCTGACGAAGCTGACTACTGTGGTGGAAAAGAAGGCCTCCTCTGATGACATCAAAGACCTTGATAAAACTCTCGCCGACTTTGCCAAAGTGCTCTCCGACATCTACACTGACTACACCAACCTCAAATCATCAGTTTCCACCATTTCCAGCGAAGTTACAACGCTGAAGAAATCGGTTGGTACACTCGAAGGTGATATGTCAGTGGTCAAGACCGACTTGGGCTTAGTGAAGACCGACCTTGGTTCTGTCAAGACAATGATCGAGACGCTGGTGAACAAGGCAAATAATCCAGCTCCTGCTCCGGCCCCTGCACCTGTTTTGGACTCATTCACCGCAGAGGATCGCCAAGAGCTGAAGAAAATCACGCCTGCTATTTCTGGCCTAGAAGACAGAATAGCTAAGCTTGAAGGTTGTGTGAAAATCTCTGGCCCAGAAGACAGAGACAACACCAATGCTGAATCTACCCATTCCTCCCCCGCCCATCATGAGAAAGAGGGGGAGAAGAGCGCTGAACAGGAGAAGAGCGCTGAAGACCTTTCCCATGATGAATCTATCAGGGGAGAGGGTAATGAAGATCGGATTACTGGACCTCAGGGAGATGAAAACCCTGAGGGAACCGAGAACCTCGCCTCTATATCTGAGGGGGAGCAACTCGATGAAGATGCTGAGGAATCTGAAGCAGAAGAAGACGAAGACTTCGACATCCCTGAAGCTGAACCATCCTCCTCTCCAAGGAACGATGATGATGATGATGAAGATGACGATGATTTCTTTGTTGTCAAACCTGCTCCTCGAACCAAAGCTCTTAAAGGTATTTCAATAAAAGAACCTTCAGGGGAGAAGACAAAGACAAAGCACTCAGCCTCTGGCGCTGAGAAAAGCAAAGACAAAGGCATCGCTGAAGATGATAATCTGGCGATCCTACTTGCAAAGCCGATTTGTCAGGTACACTAAACTTATTTTTCCTTCCCTGATCATCTCTGAAAAATCAGTTATCCATTCCACAAACACCATACACATCCACATTTTTTTTCTATCTTTTCTACCCAAGTTCTTCTACCCAGTTCTTATTTGTAAGATCGCTGCGTTTCAGCTAGTCCTCTCCCCTGTTTGAGGATATCGCTGAAAGATCTGTTGCGACTTCACCAATAATTCCAGCTACCGCTGAAGACATAATCCCAGTCTTAGATTTAATCTCTGAGACTGATGAACCAGAAGAACAACCTCTCTCGCACAGAAACAGACTTTCCTCAGTTGCTCAAAGGCTGAGTGAAGAAGATCAAAAGAGGAGAGAAGAAATGATAAAGCGATTCGAGGATCAGCGAATCATCCTAAGGCGCGATCAACTACCTTCAGTTCCTCCTAAGTTCAGAATTTCAAAAGCTGAATACCAAGATCATCTCAGAGCTGAACGCCTCATCGCTGAAAGGAAGGAAGCTGAAGATAAAGACAGAGAATACGCCATCAAGCTCACTCAAGAATCTGTCAAAGACCCCAAGCTGAAGCGTATTCCCATTCAAATCCAACGAAAGCTTTGGGAACAAGCCCAGAAGATCGTGGAAAAGAAAGCTGAAGTTTCTCAGACCACCCTGATCTGGTGTAAAGAGAAAATCCACTTCAGATATCGTCCAGCGAAGATCAACAAGGTATTCATCTCTGGAAGAACCTCCATCGGAGTACCTATTGTTGACATCAAACTGTTCAGAGAAGATGACTCATCTGAAACCTTTCGTGCTGACACTGTAAAAAGGTATGGTCTCTCTGAATGGCTGGAGATGAGGTTAGCTATCCAACCGTCAAAATCTAAGTACAAGGATCATTTCGAAAAGCTGATAAACAGACAGATCGATTTGATATCTTCTTGTGTGGATATTCCTCCTGTTCCTGATCTAAAGCCGAAAAGAAAAAAGGACTCTCCAAGGAAGAAACGTCAAGATTCAAACTCAGGTCCTGTCATACAAAATGAAACTGGAATTGGTTTCTCTCGCGCTGAAGTACTTAGTCCTGATCCTGATCTATCTGCCCTTGATGTCTCTTTGCCACCATGTGAACTTTTCGTCCCTGGTAAAGTCATCAGTAATCCTTATGGAATATTCTTTCTTGACTACGACGGACGTAAATGCTTTCAACGGATCGCTGAGCTTCCAATCACTCCAATCGAACAGCTCAAAGATCTCATCTACTGGTGCGACTTCAGAAAAGACATTCAGGCACGACACCTAAAACCCTTGATTTTTGAAGCTGCTCTGAAGCTAAAGAATAAAGGAGAAAAGGTTCCTGACTGGATGATTCCAACTGAAAAGACAACCCTTGATGAACTTCTCATTAAGGAAGAACCCTTTGAAGGCTGACAACAATCACCATTTTCTCTATTGTATCAGTCATCCTTCAGTACTTGTAATTTATTTCGCTTATACTTGTAATCTTTCTTATTCATATTGTAAACTGATTCAAAGATTTAAAGAAAGATTTCAGCGAATGTACTTTACTCCATCAGTACTGAAAAGATCCCAGAAAACAGTAAAAGGGACAAATATTTTATGAGTTCTTTTTATCCTTATGTTTTCATTTAATAGCAATTTTCTCTGTTGCTATGTCATAATCAAATAGGGGGAGATTGTTGATCCAAACCCTCAGTGATTTGATAATGACCCTATCTTAAATACTTAGTGAAAATTGTAAGTAAACAATATGTATCAGAGTTTCACTATCGCTGATAAGTACTAAGATCTTACAGTACTGCTGATAGGAACTCTCGCACTTTTAGATTAAACATTCAGCGAACACTGTTCACCATATCGCTGAGTCTGTTCAGTCCTTATGGTAATCGCTGATAAGTTAGTTGTTTACTTATGATCCCTGAAGACAAGATTCACGTCAACAAAGGTTCTACGCTGAAGTCGAAGATCAAGCTCAAGAACCAGCGACAAGTCTCCTAATGAACTGATGCGGATCAGCGAAGACTCAGATTTGTCCACTCAACGTGAAGTATCAAGTACAAGACTTCAGCTATCGCTGAACTTTATCATCTGCTGAATAGTAAATGATAATCGCTGAATCAACGAAAGCTGATCATGAAGTCCTCCGTACAAAGTACTTTTGTTTTAACCTCCCTTGCACGCCACCGTACGAAATGTCAGAAAAGAACCTCCGAAAATCTGAAATCGTACAACCACTCTGATACTACACTGTTCATTCATGCGGCTACTAAGGTTGTCATCAAAGGTCAATGACATGCAACCAATCCGCTAATGACACGTGTAAAGTATATACTGGATTGCATTAAATGCATGCAGTATATAAAGAGATGAACTCACTTCATTTGAAGTAACTTGCTAACTCTGGACAAGTTCAAATCTCTCAAGATAGGATTTTATTAGTAATCTCCTTATCTTTCTTAGTTCAAGAAAACCTTAGTGTTCCAACTTGTTTAGATTTAGGTTTATCCTTAATCTTGTTTCCGCAACAAGCTGTAAATTGTTAATGATTTATCAATAAACAATTTAGAAAAGTAAAATAGTGTGTTTGTATTCAACCCCCCCCCCCCCCCCTTCTACAAACTTGTTTAAGCCTTTCGGGACCAACAGTGAGGAATGGTGATCTCTGCAGGTCCTGTCTTCATCATTCGTTGAGAAGCGTCAGCGGTGGCTTCTGGAATGATGGCATCTCTAGTGTTCTTTGGAGGAGTGTCCAAGTGAGTGGGGGGAAGCGAAGGATAAGAATGGGGTTCGGGTACTGAGTTCAGCGTTGGAATCGCTGAGAATCACTTCATCAGTCTTTTGAGAGACTGAGGGAGGTTGGGTAGGTTCCAAGTTTCTAACCTCAGCGTTTGGAGACGCTGAAGTCTGGATTGAAGGGATGGCTTGAATGGGTGTGGCAGAGCGTACCACGAAACTTTCCTTCAGCTCGGCAGAATGAGCTGAGGAGTCTTCAGCATGGGATTGCTGGGGTTGCTCCTTGGTTTTCTTGATCCTTTTGGAATCAAGTTGGGTGTGAGAGTGTTTCCTTTTCTTAGAAGGAGAGGATTGTGTGGCCGGGGTATCAGCGATTGGTATTGTCGCTGAAGGAGCCACAGAAGTCGAAGAATTAGGGTTAAGAAGAGAGAGAAGGGTAGAGAGACGTACCTCATTGTCGACAGGTTTGAAATCGAGCACCTTAGGGCCAACCTGAGAAAGTTTCAGGTCACCCTCTTGAGGATAGTTGTCCTTCAGGCCATATTCGAAGATGGCGCTGATGAAACGGGGGTAGGGAACCCATGCAGGTCTGTCAGCAGCAGAATCTACTCTTTGTACTAGGTCATCATAAATGATAGATGCCCAGTCAATATGTAGACCTTTCAGCAGCGCGTATCCCATAGCCTGCTGAGGTTGAGCGGCTTGATCAGAGGAGCCGGTCTTCGCTGTCATGCAGCTGATCAGGTGTGCGAAGATGAAATTCATCTCGCTGGGCATTTTGGACTTCTTTACCAGCGTCAGCTTCTTCTCGGGCTTCTTGTCCCTTCCAGTCTCCCAGATGTAACCCATTGCGTCGAGGAAAGCAATGATTTCTTCTCTGTCAGCATGCTTTTTATGGTCAGGGAATGGAACAAATGGTTTTTCTTTGGTAGCATTGGGGAAGTTCAGGGCTTTTCAAATGATTGCGGGGGTTATCTTAATTGTACCATACTCAGTATCGCTGAGTATGCAATCGATGGTTTTGGATGCATCTTTGGCGGAGGGTAGCTGAGTGTGTCTGGCAGAGTACCAGAACTAGGATAGTAGTAGCTGACTTGCGGGAGGTGTGATGGTCAGGGTTGTTGAAATGCAGCAGTTTTTCAGGAAATTCACAGCATCATCCAGATGTGTGACTTGCTTTCGAGGAGGAAACTCGAGAAGCGCAGAGAGGTTGTTGACCTTAGTCCAATCTGGTTGATCCATCTTGAACTTAACATGAGGGGCTTTGATGATGTCCACTTCCTCAGAGTCAGCGGAGATGGACTCAGCGGTAACATTGATCTTTGAAGATGTCATTTCTCTGTATTATCAGTTCAACCAAAGATGTTAACAAATAAGAATTGTCTTAATATGGAAAGAATTTCCATTAAGATGGTTCGAATTTTGTCCATTTCATTCAGACATAAATGTCTTAATGAAGATTAGGGTTTTTCATGATTTTGAAATGAAATGTAAAACCCATAAATTCTTGTATTCCAGTTTCTAAAAAAAATCTGGATACGAATGAAGAACAAGTTTAAGATTTAGATTGAAAACTTGAAGAACAACCATGAAATGGTTGTGTTCATAAAACCATGAAAGAAATGATTTTATTTTTAAGTAGTTCTTTTGTTTGATCTTGTTTAAAACAATGATAAGATTAGAAACAAGTTATCTGCATTTGAAAAAAAATGAACATATTAACCTTGATGTTTTGATGAAGAAGATGATGGACAGTTCTTTGAAGATTTGAGAGCACAAATGCAACAGTAATTCTTTTCTTGCGGAGGAAGATTGATCGCGTAAAAGACAAATATAAACCAAGAGATTGTTTATATAGGGAGTTTTAGAGAGAGAAAACCTTGAGCGGGAAAAGGTTTTCATCATGACACGGACACGTGTTTGCATTTGATTGGAAGTTTGAACGAAACGTGCAAACGTATGTCAGAAAGAAGTCGTGCCTGGTGTTATCCATTGCAATGACGTCACAACTGTCCTTTCACATTCTTTTAGGATGTCTCTGAGGTTTTGAAAGCTCAGGGACTCTTTTTATTTTTAAAAACATGAAGCACTGAATAGAAAATATCAGTGAAGGTTTTAAGAAATTTCAAAAAATCGTTGTTAAGGAAGAGATATTCAGCGATGAAATTTATTTTGAAATCTTGCATTTTCATGCGTTTATCAGAGAGAGAAAACATACCTGGATATCAGTTTAACCAAGTTTATTCAGAGAGAAGATGATTGAATAGGTTATACGAGTTCGCTGATTAATGTGAACCGCTGAAGATTTTACCCTTCAAAGTTCAGCATTCCAAGCTCGCTGATGAGAAAGTTGAATCTTGTCTCATCAAGAGGTTTGGTAAATAAATCAGCTAACTGATAATCAGTTGGGATAAAATGAAGTTCTATATCACCATTCATCACATGATCTCTGATAAAATGATATCTGATTTCTATGTGTTTTGTCTTTGAGTGTAGCACTGGATTGTTTGCTATAGCGATGGCACTAGTGCTGTCGCAATAGATTGGAATTTTAGAGAGCTGAAGATCATAGTCTAGTAGCTGATTTCTCATCCACAAGACTTGAGAACAACAGCTTCCAGCGGCTACATATTCAGCTTCAGCTGTGGAAGTGGACACTGAGTTTTGCTTCTTACTTGTCCAACTTACCAGCTTTCCACCCAGGAGCTGACATCCTCCTGTGGTGCTTTTCCTATCCATTTTGCAACCTGCAAAATCACTACATGAATAGGCGGTTAGATCGAATCCTGATTCTTTGGGATACCAAAGGCCTAGATTCGCTGTACCCTTAAGATATCGAAAGATTCGCTTTACAGCTTTCATATGAGATATCTTAGGTTCAGCTTGATATCGTGCACACAAGCATGTTGCAAACATAATATCGGGTCGGCTAGCTGTAAGATACAATAGTGAGCAGATCATCCTACGGTACAGTGTGACATTGACAGGAACACCCTTTGTGTCCTTATCAAGTGTCAGCGGTGGTGCCATAGGGGTTTTCATAGCTGAACTTTCAGTTAAGTCGAATTTCTTCAGCATATCTTTAACATATTTTCCCAGATTAATGAAAGTTCCTTTTTCAGTTTGCTTAATCTGAAGACCAAGGAAATATGTTAGTTCACCCATCATGCTCATTTTATACTCATCTTTCATTCTATCAGCGAAACGAGTACAAAGCTCCGGGTTAGTAGAACCAAATATAATGTCATCAACATATATTTGAACTAAAATGATATGACCTTTCACTTTTCTAAAAAATAGAGTTTTGTCAATCTTACCTCTTTCAAATTGTTCAATATGGAGATAAGTAGAGAGAGTATCATACCATGCACGAGGAGCTTACTTTAAGCCATAAAGTACCTTGTCCAGTTTATAAACATAACCTGGACGCTTAGGATCTGAGAATCCTGGAGGTTGTTCCACATAAACTTCTTCATTCAGCTTTCCATTCAGAAACGCTGACTTAACATCCATCTGATGTACAGTGAAGTTTTTGTGTACAACATATGCTAAGAAAAGACGAATAGATTCAAGTCTTGCTACTGGAGCAAAAGTTTCGTCATAATCTATGCCTTCCTCTTGTCTGTATCCCTGAGCAACAAGACGAGCTTTATTGCGAGCTACACTACCATGTTCGTCTAACTTGTTTCGATAGACCCATTTAGTGCCTATCACCGTTTTGTCAGTTGGTCTACGAACGAGTTTCCAAACTTTGTTTCTTTCGAATTCAGTCAGCTCTTCTTGCATAGCGCTGACCCAGTTTGGATCTCTGAGGGCATCATCTATTTTCTTTGGTTCAGTTAGAGAAATAAAGTTAACAAATAAACAAATATTACCTGCACTTCTACGAGTCTGAATACCAGCGTTTGGATCACCAAGAATTTGATCGATTGGGTGATTTACAGTCCATCGCTGAGCCGGAGCATACGTCGCTGACTCAGTCTGAACTGGAGAAACTGAAGATGAGGCTTCAGCTACTTCTGGATTATCAGCTAAGAGAGGAATGTTTGCATTTGTCACTTCATTCACTGATTGCTGAGAAATAGATGGAATTTCTTAGACATTTGGATCAACTGCAGGTATAGTGTTAATAGGAACAGCTGAGACCCAAGATGTTTCAGCTTCACTATTCTGCATATCTGGAATGATAGTAGGACCATCATTTTCTACGGTGTGAGCATGAGGAGTGGGAACTTCTTCTGAATCACCAAGATGAGAAAACATCCATTGATTCATTTCTTCAGTATCAGCGGACGGTTTAGAGTTCGCTGAACGGGATTCGTCAAACGAGACGTGAATAGTTTCTTCTACAGTTTGTCTTCTACGGTTGAAGACTCTGAAGGCTTTGGAGACTGAGGAGTATCCAAGAAAGATTCCATCATCAGCCTTAGGATCAAACTTTCCAAGGGCATCTCTGTTGTTCAGTATGAAACACTGACATCCAAAGATGTGAAGAAAGCTGATTGAAGGCTTTCTCCCATGAAAGAGTTCATAGGCTGTCTTTTTGAATCTTTTAACTATCAGCGACCTGTTTTGCGTAAAACAAGCAGTGTTGACAGCTTCTGCCCAAAACTGAGTAGGCAGGTGAGAATCGTTGAGCATTGAACGTGCAACTTCAATAATTGTTCTATTTCTTCTTTCAGCGACTCCATTTTGTTGCGGTGTTCTCACTGACGAAAAGTTGTGAGAAATACCCTTACTCTCAAGGAAGGAATCAAGAGAACTGTTTTTGAATTCAGTTCCATGATCACTCCTTATTGAGCGAACAGTCATATTGTTCAGAGTTTCCATCTTCCGAACAAAGGTGATGAGTTCTTCAGGGGTGTCACTCTTAGAACGGAGAAACATTACCCATGTGTAACGAGAGAATTCATCAACTATGACCAGCGTATATTTCTTTCCAGCGATGGATTGTTTGTTAACAGGGCCAAACAAATCCATATGGAGTAGTTGTAGAGGAGATGACACTGAGGAGACTTGCTTTGACTTGAAGCTTGCCTTGGTCTGCTTCCCTTTTTCACACGCTGAACATAAAGACTCTTCGGCATATGAATGCTGAGGTAGACCAGTGACTAACTCTTTGGAGGAAAGAGTATTCAGTGTCTTGAAATTTAGATGTGAGAGCCTCTTGTGCCATAACCAGTTAACATCAGAAGATGCCTTTGAGAAGAAACAGGAGTTCTCAGTGGTTGTTGAGTCCATGTTTATTACATAAACATTTTCCAAACGATAACCGCTGAGAGCTATCTTCTCCTTTTTGTCAGTGACAAAGCAGGATTCCTTAGTGAAAATCACTTTGTTATCCATGTCGCAAAGCTGACTGATGCTCAGCAGATTATGCTTCAGTCCTTCAACATATGCGACTCTTCTGAAGGAGGTTGTACCATTTGAAAGTACACCATACCCTCGGGTGTGTCCTTTTCCATTTCCACCGAAAGTCACAGAGGGACCCTTCTCTTCCTTGTATTCAGCGAGCAGGTTTTTCTTTCCAGTCATGTGTCTAGAGCATCCGCTATCGAGATACCAGATACCCTTCTTGACCTGCATTTACAAAGGAAGATTAGTTTTTCTTGGGTACCCACTTAACCATGTATACACGTTTGTCAGTGGAGCTAGTTGGAATAGAAGGTTCAACGGTCTTCGCAGCATTTGAAGATTCAGCTTTGTCTTTCTTCACTTTGGTTAATTTCTTAACTTCGGTGGTAGGAGTCACCTTGACCTGATTTGCATCGGCGTTGGTCTTCTTTGCCTTGGGGCAATCTTCACCTTAGCTATCTTTTCAGCTTTGGTGGCTGTGGGGCACTTACTAGCAATATGATCGGTAAGTCCACAGTGCTAACATTTCCTATAACTAAAAGTAGTTCTAGGACCACTTGTATCCTGAGCTTTTAATTTCGAATTAGAAGTGCCAGCACCAAGTAAGCTATTGGCTTTGGAAATGGGACGAACATTCAGTTCTTCAGATTTCTTACCAAGGACATCCACTCTGAGTCTAGGAGTAGATCGCTGAATAGATCCAGAGATCAACTTTCTAGATCCAGAGGGGTAGGTCACTGAGGTTTTCAACCACAGTTTTGCCGTTCATGGCTTCGTATAAACTTCTAGTCAATAGATCGATCTTACGGAGACTATCAGCTTCATCAATATTTGCAATATTGGTAAAGAAATAGGTGATACCTGAATGGCAAATGTTGAAGTGGAGGGAATGTCTGAACTTTCTTCCTCTTCTTCAGTCTTGGCCATGAGACATTGATTTGCTTCATCATCTTCAGAGTCAGATGATGATGCTTCTTCATCAGAAGCAGCCCAATCATAGTCAGCCATCAGGCCTTTTCCTTTCTTCTTAAAGCTTTTCAGCTTTGCATACTTCTCCTTCAGCTTTGAGTATTTGTCATCTTTATTCCTTGGAACAAAGTTTTTCTTTGAGAAAGCTGAAGGTCTCATGACTTTCTTTGACCTGCACTCATTAGCGAAATGACCTGTCTTTTCGCAGTTGAAACAAGTAGCAGTAGCCTTATCAACAAAAGCTGATGATTTAGGCTTGTCAGTTATGGAAAGAGGTTTGTTCTTTCTAAACATTTTCTTCTTGGCGAATCTCCTGAACTTTTTAGTTAGGAGAGCCAAGGATTCATCATCATCTGAAGAATCAGAGTCTGATGACCTTTCAGAGTTACTTTCTAACTCAGTGATAGTGACCGAGGGTCGCTGAGTAGAAGGTTCCTCTGAGATTAAAGCAACATGAGTGCTTTTGGAATCTTTTACAAGATTCTTCTTAAGATGGCTAGATTGCTCATGATTCAGCAATGTACCGTATAAGGTTGAAAGGGTCATTGATTTAAGATCCTTTGACAGCTTGAGACACATGGAATAATTGTCCCAGCTTTCAGGTAAACATTCTAGAAACTTTGTCAGCACTTCAAAGTTAGAATATTCCTTACCAACAGTTTTTAGATCTATAATTAAGCAATTAAAACGTTGGTGAACTTCAGAGAGAGTTTCATTCTTACCAGAAATGAAGCTTTCGTATTGTCTTACCAGGTTGATCTTTCTTGAGTCCTGGACTTTAGACGTTCCTTCATACTGAACACATATTGTGTCCCACATGGCTTTTGATGACTTCAGGTTCATGACGGAATGGTAGACTTCGTCAGGAAGGGCCATGGATAGTATGGATATGGCTTTTGTATCTATAGTCACTTTCTTCTTATCTTCATCGGTCCATATGTGTATTTCCTTAGGAATCAGCCTTTCTGGAATAGCAGGTCTAGTTGCAGTGGCTGGAACTAAAGGATCAATTGTTACAGGGATGTGTGGGCCGTTTTCAAGATAGTAAGTCATAGTAGGGTCTACACCTTCTAAGAAGAGTGTCATCCTATTTTTCCACAAGTTGAAGTTGTCTCTGGAAAATCTAGGGGGTTTTGCAAGAGAATCATTGTCTATATAATGTGTGTTTGTGTTGGCCATTTTCAGATAATAGCAAGGAAGAGAAATATCTTAGATTAGATCTTGTTTATGAGATTAAACAAATCTGCTCTGATACCACTTGTTGGTCCCGAAGGCCTATACAAGTTTGTAGAAGGGGGGTTGAATACAAACACACGAGTTTTACTTTTCTAAATTGTTTATTGATAAATCATTAACAATTTACAGCTTGTTGCGGAGACAAGAATAAGGATAAACCTAAATCTAAACAAGTTGGAACACTAAGGTTTCTTGCACTAAGAGAGATAAGGAAATTACTAATAATAACCTATCTTGAGATAAGAGATTGAACTTGTCCAGAGTTAGCAAGTTACTTCAAATGAAGTGAGTTCATCTCTTTATATACTGCATGCATTTAATGCAATTCAGTATATACTTTACACGTGTCATCAGCTGGTTGGTTGCATGTCATTGACCTTGGTTGACAACCTTAGTAGCCGTATGGATGAATAGTGTAGTATCAGAGTGGTTGTACGATTTCAGATATTCGGAGGTTCTTTTCTGACAATTCATACGGAGTCGTGCAAGGGTGGTTAAGACAAAAGTACTTTGTACGGAGGACTTCATGATCAGCTTTCGTTGATTCAGCGATTATCATTTACTATTCAGTTGGTGTTTTTATTTTATTTTTATTTTTATATTTTATTTTTATTCTATTTTTAATTTTTTAAATGCTAACTAGACAATTTATTAAAATGATAATACTTGTTTTTATAAAATTATTCAAAGTACATATATATGTATATATATGTATTCATATGTATTTAGGGTATTTTAGGTTGACATTTTATGAGTTTTATGGATAATTTCCTTATTAAGGAAAATGCTAGGCAAAATTCTTCAATTTTCCAAACAATAACGTTTATACTGCTAAGTTCGACTGTGCTGTCTAAAATATAGATAACTGCAATGATCAGTATAAATCTAACCTGAAACGAAAGTTTGACGGTTGTCACATTTGGGGCCCGATTCGAACCGACCCACTCGATGCTCACCCTTACCCTAAGTATTGTAAAAAAATGCAATAAAGAACAATTATTTTAGAAAGCAAGAGGTATAAACACAACCTCTGTAAATGTTTTTATTAATGATAAACAAAGAAAAAGGAATTACACTTTTCTATTAGGGAAGTCATTGACAGACTTACAAAATATGCTCTTAGGCTCTTGTAAAAATAGACGACCAGACCTGTGAATCTGATCGTTGCATCAATTTGAGTGATCAACTCATCTGCAGAGGTAGGGTGAACACTGAGATCCTCTTTTCTTGATAATCGATTTCTTGAACTTCTCAAGGGTATTGGTTGAATACTTATGTGCTTCTTTCACCCTGAAGAGTCTATTCTGCCCTTTCTCATCCTTGAAGACATATCCAAAACAAGGCTGAGTGATGATAGTCTTGGGAATCAGCTTTTCGAGTCCTATACAACTTTCATCAGGAGCAGTAATCTCTATCTTCTTGTCTCCCAGATCCAGCGCTATTTGAAAGTCAATAAGGCAATAAAATCTTATATTTTCACAAATTACCTCTCTTATGGCATCGTTTGCTAGCATGTGCTCTTTTTTGTATATAGTTGATCCTTTTGTAGGTCCAATTGAAGAGTTTTAAAGGATTGTACTCACAGAGGTTTCTGAGATCTGCATCACTAAACTTGTACTTTTTCCCATCCTCTTTGTTTACATGATATTTACAATACATGATGGTTTTATATGACCAACCATGTAAAGTAATCCCGAGTAAATTTCTTATATTTAATAGGGAGAAAACCAAGCTTTCGCCCATGGCTTTTTCCTTTAAAAATATTCTCTTGAGTTCTGATATCATCATAGGATGGATATTTGGTTGGGGTATGATCTCGTTAACACCAATGTTGTACAAGTATATGTAGACCTCATCAACGTACTTGGTCTCTGTGGGTTTTGGCCTTGGTATGGGTCTTTTCAGAGCATCCAAAGATTGAATCACTTGGTTAACTCTGTCTTGAGTGACGATCGGTGCAGAAGTGGATGCATGTTCTTTGCCTTTTCTAGATGGCATAGATTGTAGAGACTTCAGTAAGACAAGAGGCTATGTATCTAGAGGATGTGTATCTGGTTCTGGCTTTGGGATCAAAAGAGCCTTCTTGGATGTTGAGCATTTGGTCTTCTTTTCCTCATCAGAAGAGGAAGAGAGAATTATTGTTGGCTTGATTTTGAATATTGGGTTTCTTGATTTGGTTTTGGTTTTGGCTTTAGAAGGAGGAAGTGGAGGTTTTGCATAAGTTGTTGTAGCAGGGATGGATTCTATAGTTTTCTTTTGTTGTTGAAGTCTTTAAGTCATGGGTACTGCATTCAAGGGTTGAGCATTTACAAGTGCTTCTGCTATTTGAATCTTTGAACTCTCGCTCTCCCCCTTATGATGACCACTTGGATCAAAGCCATCAGTGTAACAACCCGGATTCCCAACATACAAATAACATATATTTCACCACAAAACAATACATCATATTTCATTTACGATCCCTTAACTTCTCCAAATAAGTCTTTCAACTACAAACTTTTTCTTTCATAATAATGTACAAAATGTCATAACATATACAAAACACATCTTGAATCTTCATAATCATTTATCTTCCAAAAAGCTAGATATGATAAACCTATCATTTGCCCTTACTTGCTCCTCGACCTGGAATACATATTTTAAAACAAAAATGAGGGTTAGAACTTGAGGTCTAGTGAGAAAATCCCCGTTAGTTAAAAACCATCTTTACAAACATTCAATACACATAACGCACATAAGAAAATACCAAATATGACTCATGCATCATGTATATTTCCATATCTTTCTCTTTCTCTTGGCCATATTAATTGGTAGGAAGCCAATTAATTAATTTACACCGCTGTACTAAATGCAGCCAACACCACTGTCCCTCTGTACAGCCAACTTTCACCGGTCCTAAGCCCCGCCAACTAGCACACATGCAGTGTAATATTCATAAAAATACCATATGCACATTATTACACTCATTCACATATATGTATTCCATTTGAAAACATTTTAAAGACAAAACTCACTCGATTCGTTTATTTCCAAGGTCCTCCCACGCTATTACCGAGCACTGCAATTTCTTCAGTCCCGTTTCACAGAATTTGTACCACATAAATACAAATATTTTTTTAAACACTAAAATCTCTAAAATCCTGAAATTCTCGACCTAAGTCTGAAAGAACAGGATCTAATCTTACAATCAATATAGAAAGCAGTAATTGAGAAGTTGTATGATCAAGCCCAATTGTATTCAATGATGAACAGAATTACAGATCTAAGAGAGAGAGAATCTCAAAGATTACAAAGAATGAATACAAAGTTATATGGGAAAAATCAATCAGTTAGCAACGTAAAGCTAACTACTATTTATACTGCAACGGACATCTTAAAGCTACAGTACAAATAAGAAAGACTAATAAGAACATAACACGTGTCCTAATTAGTTTATAAAATACTAAGTAAAGTATCTCGTCATAAGTTCTGAACAGGTAGTTCAGAACTTCTGAACATTCTTCTGATAAAGCTTCTCAGATCTTCTGACTTCTTAACTCAGAACATCTGAGTCTTCTTATCAGATCTTCAACACTTGGTTTATTGACAAAACTTCAGATCTAACAATCTCCCCCTTTTTGTCAAATAAACTTAAACTTTGCATCATCCAGTTCTTTCAGAGCAGGAACAATTTTCTGAAGTAGCACATTTCTCAGATTAAGCCTCTTATCAATTTTGTCAATGATTTCTTGAATAATTTCAACTTGCTGATTGATTACTTCTTGAGTCATGTCTGCTTCCTTCACTTTCAGCATCTTTTTCTCCAAATTATGCTTTATGATTCTTAAAGTTCCAGAACAGTATTTTGCGGTTTCCTTTGCTCTGAAGAAAATCTTTCCACTTTTGTTTTTCAAAAATACTCCCAAATCTGGATATTTGTGAACACTTCCGGTCTTTAACTTCTTTTTCTGTTCATGATCTGTGTTGGGATTTGCCAGATAAACACATGACTTTTGTAAGTACAAAGCTATTTGAAAGTCTGTATAACAGTGCCACCTTAAGATGTAGAACATGGCCTCAATTACCACACTTCTGGCCTTCCTTTCATTTCTGTCTCTGCTCGACTCTTTGAAGCATAGAAAGCTGTGTAATCTGTAGAAGTCAACTACTGATAGCTTCTCAAAATCTGCATCAGTAAAGTAATAAACCTTGCCATCTTCTCTCAGAACTTCAAAAGATAAGTACTCCATCTTTCTGAATTTCTTAACCCTCAATTCTCTGATTCCAGTAATTAAAAAATCTGAGTAAACGGCTTGCTTTGTTTTGCCAAGACATCTTAATTTTTCAACCAACCAGATCTGAGTCTCCTTAGGTCTATCATAATACACATCCAAGAATTGTACTTCTTTTGGTTTGAAGAACTCAGGTAAATCAAATTCAAGAAAGTATCCATTTAGATCAATGGATATTTCATCTTCTTTTGGTTCAGACTGTTCAGCTTGATCAAAACTAGTATCTGAACATTCTGAGATATTGTGTTATGCACTTCTTCAACTTCATCTGACAAAATTTCATTCACTTCATACTCAGCAGGAAACACAAAATCATTATGTAGAATCTTTTTGGGATTCACCTCAGATAGCAACCATTCACTACTGTTTCTGATTTTTCTTCTGAGATCCAACCTCCTCTTCACACAGTTTATACATCTCTTCTTTAAACTCTCTTTTTCAGTTTCCACACTTACTTCCATTTTAATCAACAACCAATTCAGAGTTGCATCACTGTACTTTACCAACTCTTTTAATCTGAACAGTTCAAGCCTTTCGTGAACTATATATGTGAACCCTTCTGTCTCCATTCCTTCATTCACAAATCCCTTCAAATGCAAATCAACTTCTGTTTTCTTTGTGGGAGAACTCAGATTACACTTTTCTTTTCTTTCTTCAATAGCTAATTGGAAGTCATACAAGTATATATTTCTGACATAAATACCCAGAAGTCTTCTGCATTCAATTTCTATCAAGGCTTCTTCAGTGCTAGCAAAGAACTTGACTAGAAAGATCTGATCATCAAGAGTCAATCTGTGAAAATCAAAAGTAGACATGGAAACCTTTGTATTTCTTTCTTTCAGTACTTCCATTCTAACAAACATTAAACCATTGAATTCATCTTGTTGAAACATCAGAACTTTCTCAATTCTTTTCTGAATATGCAGTTTTGAGTCAGGAACTCTGAACCTGTTAGAAGCTTCTGAGTAGACCATCTGAGCTCTGTCATCCATAAAACCATCAATGTTACTTTCCAAAGGCTCATACTCTCCTTCTGTGTAGTAGAGATTATCATAAATTTCCTCAGGAAAAATATCATCATGAAATTGTCTGGCTAATGGCACATCACTTAACTCTAGAATGAAATCACATACAGGTTCTTCTAGTCTTTGCAATTTAATCTTTGGGATCTCAATCGGTTTTCTGAATACATACTCAGAAGGCATAAAGAAGTCTTTCACTTTCACATACTCTTCTTCTGTATTTAACTCATCACAAAAGTTAAATCTAAAATCATCTTCAAAATCCTGAGTATAATTCACAGTTCTGTCTTCTTCTCCCATTAGATCAATAGGTCTTACCATTTTTATTCCTTGCTGAACTTTTTGAACATTCAAAGCTCTGACTAAATTATTATGCATCCTTCTGATCAACTCTTCACTTAACCTCCTTTCTTTTAATTCAGAATCCGTCATATTTTCTTTGTTATACACCACAATATCTGTACACATGTTGACCACTTCACTTTCCACTGTCTTTTCTGATCTCAATACAGATTCCTCAATAGCTTCAGTTTCATCTGAGTTTCCTTCCATTTCTATGTCTAAGTTCAATTCCTCTGTTTCATCTGAATCACCACCATCTGTACTTTCCAACTCCATCTCCTCTGTATCTGAGCTATCAATCTGAACTATCTGAGTTATTGCCTTTAAATTTTCCTGTGTCTGATCTTCTGAACTTTTAGTACTAGCTAATTGCATATCTGCCATCTCAAAATCTTCTATGCCAATATCATCATCAGAACTTAACCTTTGTCTTTTCTCCCCCTTTTGGTGATCATGAGGCTCATTATCATCAAACTTTCTTTTCAAGTTCTGATTAAAAGTAACTTCAGGTTCAGCTTCTGCAATAGGAACAGGATCAAGAGGCTTTGAAGTAGAAGCCAATGATACACTCAGTGCTTTCAGTATAGATTCCTGCATACCTTGCATTTGGTTTAACATATCTTTTTGAAAACCAGACATTATATCCATGATCTCCTTTTTGTGATAATCCAAGGATTTCTTTACATCATCTACTTTGGTTTCAACAGAAATCAACTTTTTCTCCAACACAACTTTCAAATCTGACAACTCATCATTCAAATTCTCCACCTTCTTCTCCAAATTTTCTACTTTTTCCCCCATCTCCTTGTTTTGTTTCTGAATCTTTTCAAATTCAGAAGTTTCTAACAGTGAACCTGAACAAACAGATGGTCCAGTTTTCATGTGCCCAGAGAGCTCATGGCCTGTAGATAACACACAGTCATCTTGTACAACAGATGCACGTTTAAATGAGACTTTTGTAATGTTCACCTCACCAGGACTTCCATCCAATCCTCGACACCCAACATTAGGTATGTCTATGAATGTTGTTTCAGGAATACGAAATTCCTGATTTGTGCAAGTGTCAGAAGGAATTTCAGGCTCAATATGAATAGGACTGTGATATTCAGACTCAATGTGTTGAAAAATAAATTGGGATTTATCACCTCCCTCCAAATGAGTTTGGGATGGTTCCCCGGATTTGTGTGAAACAGTAGCATGTTGAAATGCTTCTGAGTGGATATGGATGGGTTGTTCAAGATCCACCACTAGGTCCATGGTGTTTGTTTCAATATTGGACACCAAGAGATGTGAACCAATAGCATTTGTGGTTACCTGGTCAAGATTAGCTGGTTCAGAGGCATCTCTTTCTGTTTGAACCTCTGTTGACAATCTCTCATCCTCAGCACTCTCATTCTGTTTTTCCTCACCAAATCTAACCAAGCTCTCAGAATTTTCTCTCTCAGGTCTCTCAGAATGTTCACCCATCTGAACATCCTCCCCCTCTCTAATTCGACTAGACCCCTCACCTCTCCTCTCAGGTTGGTCCTCTTGGGTAGGGATTTGAGGTAATTCAATTCCCATAGAGGTGCAATAAGCTTTTAAAATCTCACTCTCCCTTGGAATATAGTTCCTAAGTGATTTTGGCAATAGTTTATGATTGGGATAGTTTTCAAGTCTTGTTACTGAGGTCATCTTACCCAAATAAAATGTAGGACCATGCTCTTCATTTGTTCTTCTTGAGATTGTTCTGTTTTCCTGCATGGCATACCAAATAACAATTTGCCAGTACCTTATGTAAGGAATGTATGTCAGTGGAGCATCCTTTGTTTTCTTCTGAATTGCTTTCTGATTCTTCTCAAATGTATTCTTCATATCTTCCCAAAGTATTAAAGTATAGTCATAATGCCTATTCTTCACTAAACCCTGAAATATCTGAAGAATTTGTTTAGAACCTTGATCAGCAGAACTATTCTTCCCTGACAAACATTTATTTACCACATGAAAAAAGCAAGCCCAAATAGGTGGTAATTTGTTTCTTCTGAACAAACTAAGAGTCCTCAATCCTTCATTGTATCCCAACTTCATAAACTCTGCTATTAATTCCTCTGTTAAGGGTGAGTCCTCAAAATCTGTCCTTCTTTGTACATCATCTTTCTCTGGTAAATTCAGCATTTCTCTTAGTGCAGAAATAGATAAGGCAAATGCCACTCCTCCAATTTCAGACACAAACTTATTATCTTCTAACCTAAGATGTTTCCACCATTGTTGTATGTACTGAACAGGCACATTTTTACTTCTTGTAAACCATTTTCTGTACGGATGATGTTTGAATAACTCCATGATAATTCTGTGTTCAGGCTTAAAACGGCTTTCCTCAAATAATATAACACAGTTATTTTCAGATAATTTCAGCCATTCACTCTCAGGAACAATTCTTTCCACTAAAATAGGTCTATCTGACATAATAGAACCTGCAGCACTTTGTTCATGTTCAATATTAACATTTACCTCATCCGCATTTCCTTCAGATTCACCCATTTGTTCATCTTCTCCATCATTTCTTATTGCTTCTTCCTCTACAGCTCTATTCTGTACTTCATCATTATCCGAATCAGATGAATCCATTATCGATTTTGTAGAGTGTAGCGAAATTTGACCACTCCTTTGTATTCTAGACATGATTTAAGAAGAAAACAAATTCAAAGAACTCTGGATTTGATTCGTATCTCACTTTTCGCTCTGGAATTTGAAAAGATTTGAAATAGGGATTTTAAGACCTATTTAAAATCCGCGAAGTTGAAAGGTTTAACGGAAAAGCGAAATCAATGTTATAACGGAGTCAACACATTTGAAATGCCACAGAGGATTTAAATGAAACGTGTGGCATAATCAAACAAATATGAAGCTGACACGTGTTAGTGGATAGAATTTTGACTCAAGTCAAGGATCTGAATAACACGCTCAGATGTTTTGACTTTTCTTTATCAGATATCTGATTGTTCTTCTCAGAAGAATTTTACCTTGTAACCAAAATGTCATTTAAAATCAACTTCTGACAAATATAAAACATTTTGATTATTCAGAAGAGGTTTGAACAGATAGAAACACTTTTTATCATCAAAATTCTGTTCATATTATGATGAATTAAAAAGTCATTTAAACTCTTATATCTGAAAAAAAATTTAATTCAGATATAGTTTGAATAACAACAAAATTTATCATGAAAAGCTTGTTCTTCTTAGAATAATCAGAGATAGAAAATGAAAGCAAATCTTTTAAGCATCACAAAATGATTTCCAAAGGAATTTTGATGCTCCCCCTTGACTTGAGCATGCATTTGACTATTAATGATACATAAAGATGAGATGAAAAGGTAATAGTAGAAGCATAATCCACATAGTTGAAGTATTTTAATTTTTCAAGAATAAATTTTTGAAAGCTAGATTACTGATGTATTGACATAGAATCTCTGACCGTAAGATTCAGAAGATCTGATCTCAAGACTCAGAAGTTCTGACCTCAAGACTCAAAAGTTTTGAACTTAGTACTCAGAAATTTTGATTCTTAAGACTCAGAGTTCTGAGTACACTACTCAGACAATTTTACTTAGAAAAATTTAGCATTTTTAAGAAAAAAAATATTTTCAATTAGGCAGATTAAGCATTCCTATTTTACATATGAGAAAAGAAAACCTTTTGTGATCAAGAGGCTTTGTGAACAAGTCAGCCAATTGATACTTTGTATGCACAAAGTGCATCTCTATAGTTCCTTTTTCCACATAGTCCTTTATAAAATGATACCTCACATCTATATGTTTAGTTTTTGAATGTTGAACAGGGTTCTGAGTAATGGCAATTGCAGTTTCTGAGTCACAATAGATGGGAATCTTGTTAAGCTGATATCCATAGTCCATGAGTTGTGTTCTCATCCACAATGTTTGAGAGCATGAAGCAGCAGCAGCAACATACTCTGCTTCAGCAGTTGAAGTGGATACACAATTCTGCTTCTTTGATGCCCAACTCACTATTTTATCTCCCAAAAAGTGACAAGCACCAGATGTACTCTTTCTGTCCAACCTACTTCCTGCATGATCAGCATCAGTGAAAGCAGTCAATTTGAAGTCAGTTTCTTTTGGATACCATAAACCTAGATCAGGTGTTCCTTTGAGATATCTTAAAATCCTTTTGACAGCCAACATATGTGATTCTTTCGGGTTAGATTGAAATCTAGCACAGAAACAGGTAGAAAACATGATATCTGGTCTACTTGCAGTCAAATAAAGTAATGATCCAATCATGCCTCTATAAAGTTTGATATCTGCTAAAACACCTTTGAGATCAGCATCTAACTTTATGTTAGTTGCCATAGGTGTTCTCATAGAAGCACAATCAGACATTTTGAACTTTTTCAGAATATCTCTGACATATTTTCCTTGATTTATAAAAATACCTTTTGGTAATTGTTTGACTTGAAGACCAAGGAAAAAATTCAGTTCACCCATCATGCTCATTTCAAATTCAGATGACATGATTTTTGAAAAATTATCACATAATTCTGGACTGGTAGAACCAAATATTATGTCATCAACATAAATGTGAATCAGAATCAAATCATCACCCTGTTTCTTTAAAAACAAAGTTGTGTCAATCTTACCTTTCTTGAATCCTGATCCTAACAAGTGTTTAGTAAGAGTGTCATACCAGGCTCGTGGTGCTTGTTTTAGACCATATAAAGCTTTGTCTAAAATATAAACATGATCAGGGAATTCTGGATCAACAAAACCTTCCGGTTGATGGACATACACCTCTTCATTAAGTTTGCCATTTAGAAAGGCTGATTTGACATCCATTTGATACACCTTGAAGTTTTTATGTGCAGCATAGGCTAAAAATATTCTGATTGCCTCTATTCTTGCCACTGGTGCAAATGTCTCATCATAATCAATTCCCTCTTGTTGACAGTATCCCTTAGCAACCAATCTTGCCTTGTTTCTGATGACAACACCTGATTCATCCTTTTTGTTTCTGAACACCCATTTAGTTCCAATAATAGATTTACCTTCAGGCTTTGGGATGAGTCTCCAAACTTTATTTCTTTCAAATTGAAGCAATTCCTCTTGCATTGCTGAAATCCAGTCTGGATCCTCTAAGGCTTCATTAGCTTTCTTTGGTTCAATCACACTCAAGAAACCAGCAAACATTGCTTCATTTGCTGTAGCTGATCTGGTTTTTACTCCTGCTGAAGGATCACCTATTACTTGATGAATAGGATGATTTTTAGTCCATTTATTTGCACTAGGAAGTACATCAATCTCTGAATAATTGTTGTTTGCATCATTCTCATCAATGATTGCTTGTAATTCTGAACTGTCCCCTTGTTCTGATGTATGAATAGGAGTCATATCCAAGTTTGGGTTCTGATTAATGAAGTCAGAATTCTGAGTGACTTGTTCAGAGTTCTGAGTATAAGAATCAGAATTCTGATTACAAGGTTCAGAATTTTCACCACTTGTATTTATTAGATTTGGACATTCCTCTGATGGACCTTTGTCAGAAATTACAGTTGATTGAACTATTTCTGGAGTCTTATTTTTCATCTCTTTGACCATCTTTGGGTTTTCATATTCTGCATAAGAATCAGAAATTAGTTCACTAAAAGCATCCTTAAACAGTAAATTGAGTTCTGAACAAATAGGATTAGAATCTGTATCAGAAGTCATTTTTGTCTTGTTCAGCATGAGTTCTGAACTGTCTTGTTCAGAAGTCCGCATTCTGGCTTCATCAAAAGTTACATTTATGCTCTCCATCATCCTCTTGGTTCTTCTATTGTAGTTTCTGAATGCTTTGGAAGTTAAAGAATAACCCACAAAGTATCCTTCATCTGCCTTTTTATCGAATTTGGCAAGATTTTCTCTGTCTCTAAGAACATAGCACCTGCAACCAAAAACATGAAAGAATTTGATTAATGGTTTTCTTTTATTTATCAGTTCATAAGCAGTCTTATTTAATCTCTTATTGATTAAAGTTCTATTCTGTGTAAAACAAGCAGTTGCAATTGCTTCAGCCCATAGGAAAGTAGGAAGATTTGCATAAGCCAGCATTGTTCTCGCAGCTTCAACTAGAGTTCTATTCTTCCTTTCAATAACACCATTTTGTTGAGGAGTTCTGACAGCAGAAAAATTGTGAGAAATCCCAGAATTTTCTAAAAAATTCTGAAGAGTCTCATTTCTGAACTCTGTTCCATTATCACTTCTGATTTTCTGAACTGGAAGTTGTAAGAGAACTTGAATCCTTTTGATAAAATTTATCAATGTAGTAGCAGCTTCTGACTTAGCTCTTAGGAACTCAACCCATGTGTATCTGGAGAATTCATCAACAATCACAAGCATATATTTCTTTCCTCCCATAGATTGAACTGAAATTGGACCACAAAGATCAGTATGAATCATTTCTAATGGTGCTTTGCAAGATGAGTCCATTTTTAATTTGTGAGAACTCTTTTTCATCTTGCCCATTTCACAAGCTGAGCATAATGATTCTTTTTCAAATTTAAGCTTTGGTAAGCCTTTAACCAGATGTTTTGCAACGAGATTATTAAGATCTTTGAAATTCAGATGAGAACATCTTCTGTGCCAAAGCCAGCATTCATTTGTAGTTGATTTTGATAAAAGACAGACTGTATTTAATGTTTTCAATTTTGAAAAATTAACTACAAATAAGTCCATATGTCTTTTGGCCCAAAAGACTTTAACATCATTTTCAGTTAAAATCATGCAACCTGTTATTTGAAACTTAATTTGACAAAGACTGTCTAAAAACTGACTTATGCTGAAAAGATTATGCTGTAATCCTTCAACATAGAAAACTTTTTGGATAGTCAGATCCCCTTTAGTTAAATCCCCATAACCTTTGACTTGTCCTTTGCTGTTATTTCCAAAGTTTACTGCTCCTCCAGCCTTTTCTGTGAAGTTTGATAGAAAAGACTTCTGACCTGTCATGTGTCTTGAAGCTCCTGAATCTAAAAACCACACATGACAGCCCTACAAAAGGATCAGTTAGGTTTAGGTACCCATTTTGGAATGGGTCCATCTTTGTTAGCTTTGTCATTGGATTTAACATTAGTACCTTTTACTCTCCACTCAAAATCTTTCTTCAAACACCATTTTCCTTGAACTTTTATGAAGTCATAACTTTTTCTGCTTACAAGATTGTTCAAATTCTTTTTGAGAGTTGTAACTTTTGGTTTTGCTATATTTTCAACTTTCTTTTCTTTTATCTTTTCTTTCTTCTGAGTCTGAGGAACAGAAATTTTTTTCTTTTCTGTATTTTGAGGAACTGAAACTTTCTGAATATCTTTTCTTATGTATGAAACAGAAGTTATTTTGACTTGACATTTATGAGAATATTGGAATGAATCATGTTTACATCTAACACAAACAAGATTTTTCTTTGCAAGTGACAATAAATCTGAAACATAGGTCATTTCATTTTTATTGATACTGTTCAGAGTACAATTGCCCTTATTACAAGAATTTCTAGCTTTGAGTTCAGAAGTAGATTTCATTCTAAGCTTCTCAAGATCCCTTTTCAGATCATTCAACTTTGAAAGATCATCTTTCCTTTTGCTTTCTTCTTTTTCTGAAAAAGTCAAGTTCTTTTTGTTAGAAGAATTGGATGATTCGCCTTTTTCATATGTACTTGATTCATTAAAGAATTTATCATTTTCTCTTGAAGCATTAATTTTAAAAAGATCATACTCAGTCTTCAGTTTTTCAAGCTCTGTTATTTTCTGAATAAAAATATTCTTTTCTTTCAAAGCTTCTTCAAGTTTAATATCCACCTCACAAAAATCATTTTCAAGTTCATCATAAGCTTTCCTTAAGTCCTCAAGTTCTTGACTCACAAGATTAAATCTCTTTTCAAGTTGCAAAAATTCATCTGATTTTGTTTCAGAAAATTCAGTTGAATCAGACTTCTGACTACCTAAGTCAGAGTTCTGATTTACAGACTCAGATGTCTGATCTTTAGACTCAGAGTTCTGACTACAAAGTTCAGAATCCTGACTAGAAGTTTCAGACTTCTGATTGACTGTTTCAGAATTTTTACTTGTGTCAAATATGCTCTCAATGTCATGATATGAAAAACTTGGTTGTTTATTTTTGTAGCTGACATATAAAGAATCATACTTGAATTTAGTATCATTGTATCTTGGCTTCTCATCTGTTGGTTTAGAAATTTCTTACTTAACCTTTTCTTCTGAACCAACTGACTTTTCTGTTTTAGACTCACAAATTTTCTCATCTGACTTTTTAGAGTTTGGTCTTTGCAAATTGTCAGAACTTGTTATAGAACTAGCAGGTCTTATGAAAACTTCAACAATTTCTGGGATTTTTGGCTTAGAAAGTTGAAGTTTTTCATACAGGTTTATTGGAGCTCTTTTTAAAGTGACATTTTCTTCCAATCCCAATCCCTTCTTTGGGTTGTAAAATCTTGTATCTTTAACATTGCTTAATAAAAGATTTAGTGTTTGCTGAGTCTGACCCCTTTTCAAATTCAGATCTTCTAATTCTTTAATTTTGGTGTATAAATTCTTTCTTTCTTCAAATAACATATCAAATTTTATTTGTAAATCACCTTTTTCATCCTTTATTTTTGAAAACTCAACTTTTAGTTCAGAAAGCCTTTTCATCAATTCAGAATTTTCATCTTTAACTTTCTGTTTCTCAGCCTCAGATTCTTCATATTGTTCTTTTATTACTTCTTTTTCAATTCTGAATTTGTTAACCAAATTTCTTTCTCCTTTTATCTGTTTTCTTAGATTAGCAAATTCAGTTTTCATTTCACCAATCTGTGTCATTAACTCTAATTCAAGTGAAGAATGTACCTCAGCAGATGACTCAGAATCAGCATCTTCAAAATCAGAATCATCCTCATTTCTCATTTTTGCCATATAGCTCTGCATCTGTGGAAAGTTGATATGATCATCTTCATCAGAAGTGTAGTACAACCAATTCTCCTGTTCAGCCAACAAAGAAATTTTATCATCTCTCTTCTTTGCAAGCTGAGCCTTCTTGGTGTAGTACTCATAGTCTTTCACAATTTTTACTCTGCAATCCTTAGCATAGTGGCCAGAATTTCCACATTTGAAACACAGATTCTTTTCTTTTCTCTCATCCTTCTCTTCTTTGTTTTCTTCACTTCTCTCTACTCTCTTTTCAAACTTATTTTCTTCTCTGTCTTCTTTCTTCTTATAATCTGAACTCCCAACTCTCTTATAATTTCCTTGAAATCTACCCTTCCCATACCTTTTGTTGAAAGTATTTGTCAACAAAGCTAGTTTCTCAGCCATTATCTTGATATCTTCATCATCTTCTGATCCTTCTTCCTTGTCAGATTCTTCCAGATTAGGTATCTCTGATAGATATGCAGTCTTTTTGGGTGCTTTGATTGCTTTGGACTTTGATAAGAATGCTAACTGATCAGCAACATTTTTCTTCTCTTCCACAACTAACTTGACAGAATCTTCACGTTGATTAAGAACACAGAACAGATCATTTAAGTCTTCTTCACACATATCCTTGTTCATTTGCAGACTTATGGCAAATGATGACCATTCTGAATTTAGACTGTTCAGAAATTTGTAATTTATTTCTGACTTCGTTTTCTTCAGTCCATTTCTTCTCAAGTCATTTAGAATAGTGCAAAATTTACTGTATGTCTGTGTCAAACTTTCTGACTCTTTTGCTTTGAACCTTTCATAAGCATTTATGCTTTGATTTAACTTTGCCTGAATAGATCTCACAGTTCCTAGCATCTGCCTTTCCAATTCGTCCCACATTTCTTTAGCTGATGATCCACTGTCAATCCTGTTAAGAACCTCATTTGGGACAGCCAAAGTCATCAAAGTAATTGCTCTTTTGTCAATAGCATGCCTATTCTTCTGTTCAGCTGTGTATTGGGAATAACTCTTTTTCACCCTGGTCGCTGGAATTTCTGGAGTTGTCTCTGTAGCAGGAGTTGCAGCAACATCGATGTACACTTCAATTGGACCTTCTCGAATAGAGATCATAAGATTTTCATCAATGTTGTCTAGGAATTGGATCATACGGATTTTCCATTGCTGATACTCTTCTGGTATAAGAACAGGCGGTTTAGTTTCAGATCCCATGGCTAGATATTCTTTAGAAGACATGATTGTAAGAAAATTCAACAGAAAAACAAATTCGAGTTTCTTGATCGAAATGTAACAGGTAATTCAAGAATTGCTAAGAATTCAAGAACTAGCCCTAGCAGCGGAATCGAATTTTGAATGAATCAAGAAATCTTCAAGAAATTGATCAATCGATCTTCGCGATAACAATCTTGAACGAATTTGTTTGTTGATTAGATCTGATACCAATTGAAAGAACAGGATCTAATCTTACAATCAATATAGAAAGCAGTAATTGAGAAGTTGTATGATCAAGCCCAATTGTATTCAATGATGAACAGAATTACAGATCTAAGAGAGAGAGAATCTCAAAGATTACAAAGAATGAATACAATGTTATATGGGAAAAATCAATCAGTTAGCAACGTAGAGCTAACTACTATTTATACTGCAACGGACATCTTAAAGCTACAGTACAAATAAGAAAGACTAATAAGAACATAACACGTGTCCTAATTAGTTTATAAAATACTAAGTAAAGTATCTCGTCATAAGTTCTGAACAGGTAGTTCAGAACTTCTGAACATTCTTCTGATAAAGCTTCTCAGATCTTCTGACTTCTTAACTCAGAACATCTGAGTCTTCTTATCAGATCTTCAACACTTGGTTTATTGACAAAACTTCAGATCTAACAAAGTCGCAATCAACCACAGAGAATACTCCTTGTCGCAATACACTACACCAAGTCACAACCAACTATGAGACACAGTACCAAGTCGCAACCAACTATTGCGACAACCCCCTCAAGTCGCAACCAACTGTTGCGACATAGCACCAAGTCGCAACCCACTGTTGCGACTTCACGAGCAAGTCGCAACTCAAGGTTGCGACATTCATGAAGATCGCAACCTTCAACCATGTCGCAACCCACTGTTGCGACATGCATGAATGTCTCAGCCAACTGAGTTCATACTTAACCCATAAATCTAATCTTTTAAGCTATGCATGTTACTGTAAATATGCAAATATATTTAAGACTATTAACATAAACTAACCATATGCTTAGATTTCCCAAATCATCCATAAATCATCAAAACCCATCAAAACTTACATAAAACTTTATCTAAACAATAAAGATAGATTAAGAGGTTACATACATTTAATCTTCACAAGATGAACCTTCCAAATCCAACAATCAATCTTTGTCTTTCTTCTTCTTTCTTCTCTACGGTTATATCTCTCTCTTCTCTCTCTCAACCGAAACACACATACACACACTCACAATTAGGATATTACTAAGTGTATATCCAAAAGAGACACCTCCTCCTTGTGAGGTGAGTGTGGCGGTGGTGGAGGTGATGTTTGGGTAAAAAATTACCAAACAACCCCAAACTTATCCTATATGGCAAAATACACCCCTATACTCCCATATTAAAATTAAAACTTACCCCTTAACTTCTAAATCCATAATTACTTTAACTAACATTTATAAAACTAACTCCAAACGTTTCTTAAATTCAAATAATAACATTAAATAAATCAATCACATACCTGGTTATTACAACATCTCCCCCTTAAAAGAATTCCGTTCCAGAATTCAGTTATGTGAACAGATGAGGGTATTTGGTTCTCATTTCTGACTCTGATTCCCACATAGCATCCTGACCCCTATGATGTCGCCACTGAACTTTCACCTGTCTTATTTCCTTATTCCACATAACTTAGACTTTTTGGTCAACAATAGCTTCAGGTTCCTCCACATAATTCAGTTTTTCATCAACTTGTATATCTGGTAGAGACACTGCCTGATCTGGTGTAACCAAACACTTTCGAAAATTCGATACATGAAAGGCGTTGTGAATTCTGCTTAATTCTGTGGTAAATCTAGTCGGTAAGCTACTTCCCCAATTCTTTCAGTAATAGCAAACGGTCCAATATATCTCGGACTAGGTTTACCTTGCTTTCCAAATCGAATGACTCCTTTCCAAGGTGAGACTTTTAACATTACAAAATCTCCAACCTGGAACTCTAACGGTTTTCGGCGTCGGTCGGCATAGCTTTTCTGTCTATCTTGAGCCACCTTCAATCTTTCCCGAATCTGAGTAACCTTATCCGCTTTTAACTATACTATATATGGTCCTGCTAACTGTTTCTCTCCCACTTCATTCCAACACAGAGGCGTTCGACATTTTCTACCATACAATACTTCAAACGGTGCCGCTTGAATGCTGGAATGATAACTGTTGTTGTAGGAAAATTCGATCAACGGTAAATGCTTATCCCACGTTCGTTCACTCTGACCGTCAGTTTGAGGATGATAAGTTGTACTTAACTTTATCTGCGTCCCCATCTCCTTTTGAAAACTTCTCCAGAACCTTGAAGTAAAACGACTATCCCGATCTGAAATAATCGAGATTGGAACTCCATGTCGAGTTACTATTTCGTCAATGTACAATTTGGCTAAGCGTTCCATCGAATCAGTTTCCTTTATCGGTAAGAAGTGAGCAGACTTCGTTAATCTATCAACAATCACCCAAATAGAATCAAATCCCTTCGGAGTCCTTGGTAGCTTTGTGATGAAATCTGTAGTAATCTGATCCCATTTCCACATTGGTATTTCCAGTCTTTGTAACTGACCAAACGTCTTTTGATGTTCAATATTCACCTTCTTGCAAGTAGTACAATCTTCTACATGCTTAGCAATACTTCTTTTTATTCCCGGCCACCAATAAAATTGTTTCAGGTCTTTATACATCTTATTTGTACCTGGATGAATAGAAAATCGAGATTGGTGAGCTTCTTGTAGTACGCGATCACGTAATCCACCCAAATGAGGCACCCAAATTTTGTTTCCCATACACAATAACCCACGGTCATCTTTCACAAGCAATGCTGATATTCCCACTAACCGTTCTGATTTCAAACATTCTTCCTGATAGGCTTCTATTTGACACTTCAGCAATTCATCAAAAATATTAGGTAGAAGTTCAGCTCGTAGTGATATAGCTTTTATTGTTCCACTTCTTTCTTGACGACTCAGTGCATCGGCCACCACATTCGCCTTTCTCGGGTGATAAGGAATTTCACAGTCGTAATCATTCACCAGTTCTAGCCATCTTCTTTGCCTCATATTTAATTCCTTCTGATCGAAGAGATGTTGGAGACTCTTATGATCGGTATAAGTTTGACATTTGGAACCATAAAGATAATGTCTCCAAATCTTCAATGCGAAAACAACTGCTGCAAGTTCCATGTCATATGTTGGATACTGTCGTTCATGATCTTTTAGTTGACGAGAAGCATAAGCAATAACGTTCCCACGCTGCATAAGTACACATCCCAAACCCAGTTTAGAAGTATCACTGTAAACAACAAAGTCTTCAGAAACTTCAGGTAGCGACAAAATTGGCGCGCTCACAGTTTCTCTTTCAATATTCGGAATGCTTCATCCTGTTCTTCTTTCCATTCGAACTTTAGATTATCTCGATTCAGCTTAGTCAAAGGCGTCGCGATACGAGAGAAGTCTTTTATAAACTTTCGATAGTAGCCGGCTAAACCCTGAAAACTACGTACTTCGGTTCGTGTTCTCAGCGGTTCCCACTTTTCAATCGCTTCTACTTTCATTGGATCAACTTGAATGCCTTTCACGGAAACTACATGCCCCAGAAACTGAACTTCCCGCAGCCAAAATTCACATTTTGAAAATTTAGCATACAACTTTTCTTGCTTCAATAGTTCTAGAACCAAACGAAGATGTTGAGCGTGCTCTTCCTTGGATCAGGAATAGATAAGTATATCATCGATAAATACAATCACAAATTTATCATGATACGGCTTACATACCCGATTCATCAAATCCATAAAGGCAGCTGGAGCATTCGTCAAACCAAACGGCATCACTAAGAATTCATAATGACCATACCTTGTGCGAAAAGCAGTTTTCAGAACGTCTTCTTCAACTGGTGACAACCGGATCTTAGATCAATCTTGGAGAAATAACAAGCTCCAACTAACTGATCGAAGAGGTCATCAATTCTGGGTAGCGGATACTTGTTCTTGATCGTACGCTTATTCAATTCCCGGTAGTCGATACACATTCTAATCGAACCATCCTTCTTTTTCACAAATAAAACTGGTGCTCCCCACGGCGAAGAACTCGGTCTAATGAAGCCTTTATCTGAAAGATACTGCAGTTGTGTCATCATCTCTTTCATCTCCGGAGGTGCCAAACGATACAGTGCACGGGAAATAGGAGCAACTCCAGGAATCAGATCTATACCAAACTCTACCTGTCTAACGGGCGGAAGGCTATTCAAGTCTTGGGGGAAAACTTCTGGAAATTCATTAACAATTGGAATATCTTCCAACTTACTCTTCTCTAGCTTAGTATCTATAACATAAGCTAAGTAACTCGGGAAACCTTTATTAACACACTTACGGGCTTTTATCATAGATATAAGGCTAGACTGATGATTTCTATGATCACCATAAATCACTACTGGCCCCTTCTCAGGTAACACAACATTTATTAACTTCTTATCACAAACTATGTTAGCTTGATTCTCGGCTAACCAATCCATTCCCACTACCACATCAAACTCGACCAGGGCTATTGGAAATAACTAAATCGGTACTCCGTATCCTTCCATATCTATCACACAGTTATCAAGTACTTCTTTAACCGACACTTGATTATCATTTGCAGTATCTACCAGTAAAGCATGATCTAACACTTTAGGCTTTAAATGCATATAAGCAGCAAATGAAGGAGACACAAACGATCGGTTTGCACTAGAATCAAATAACACCTTATCACGTGTAGAATTTATTAGGAATGTACCTGTAACCACGTCCGGAGTTTCCTCCGCTTCCTTTGCTGTCATCTGAAATGAACGACCCCTTGTTCTTGTTGGTTCTAGCCTCGGTACTACTGGTCTGACACCCGTCGGTCTTACTGACGTACCACCTGATTGTATTCTCCCCAGTGGACAGTCGGACTGAAGATGATCAGGAGAATTGCACGAGTAACAAAATCTAACAACTCGACACTCTTTAGCAATGTGACCGACCTTTTCGCACTTATAACAATTTCTAGGATCCACTTGACAGCTTCCTTGATGAAAACGATGGCACCTTGGGCAAGGTCTTTCAACTGGTTGAAAAGGTGAACGACTATCAAATCGCTGAAACCTTGACTTCTTCGGATCGTGTTGTGGTCCTTCCCATTTTCTCTTTCCCATACTTTTATCACCAACATCCCTCCTATTATCTCGCTCCACATCTTCTGCAACATCTACTGCAGCTGAGAAAGTATCGGGTCCCTTTGCAGTTACTAGCCTTCTGACATCTGAATTCAACCCGAAGATAAACCTCTCCACTTTAATTGCCTCCGTGGCAACATAATACTCCGCAAAACGAGTAGTGTAATCCCGAACAGATAAGTTTCCTTGCTGCAAATTCATAAACTCCCCCTCTAGTTGTTTAACAGCTGCATGAGGACAGAACTGCTTCCGAAAAGCTATAACAAATTCTTCCCACGAGAAAAAGAATATATGTCAGAGCCTCACGAAGATATATGAGCTTCCCACCAGTATAAAGCGTCACCCTTCAACATTGTGGTTCCATAAAGTACCCTATCCTCTTCCGCGCACTTACTAGTCTTGAAAATGGATTCTATTTCTTTCAGCCATCACATAGCTTTCACTGGATCCCGGTCTCCTGAATAGGTCGGAGGCTTGCAATTGAGAAACATTTTATAATCACACTTTTTCATTGTTGGCACAACCGTAGGAGTAATAGGCATCTGTTCTTCATGTGTAGGATATGGTCTTTCTGTTTCGGTATTATGAGTCTGGTTAAACATAGCCTGAATATTTGCATGTAATCTTCCCATTTCGGCCACTAAGTCATCTCTCGTAACAAACTTCGTACCATGTCCTTGAATTCTGCCCCCACTTCTGCCTCTACGTCTTTCTCCCCCTCTTCCCCTTCCTTCGGCTGTTGGATTGGTTCTATTCGGATTTCCTCCCCCTTCCCGATTTGTTTGTCTCGTACCACTTGCCATTCTGTTGATTCAAACAAGGTTAATCATACACATAAACACATACCCCATATAACAAGGTATTCCAGTCCAAACATGTACCTGTAAGATCACAATTACACTGGCCAGGTGTAATCTGAAATTACCTTACATGATGTTCCTTCTACCTTTTTATATTTAACATCCTAAGGTTCTACAATAACAGGAACATCCTACTTCACATGCAGTTTAAGTCTAGGTAAAAATACTAATACCTAAATCCCTTAAACTAAGGCTCTAATACCATCTGTAACAACCCGGATTCCCAACATACAAATAACATATACTTCACCACAAAACAATACATCATATTTCATTTATGGTCCCTTAACTTCTCCAAATAAGTCTTTCAACTACAAACTTTTTCTTTCATAATAATGTACAAAATGTCATAACATATACAAAACACTTCTTGAATCCTCATAATCATTTATCTTCCAAAAAGCTAGATATGATAAACCTGTCATTTGCCCTTACTTGCTCCTCGACTTGGAATACATATTTTAGAACAAAAATGAGGGTTAGACCTTGAGGTCTAGTGAGAAAATCCCCGTTAGTTAAAAACCATCTTTACAAACATTCAACACACATAACGCACATAAGAAAATACCAAATATGACTCATGCATCATGTATCTTTCCATCTCTTTCTCTTTCTCTTGGCCATATTAATTGGTAGTGAGCCAATTAATTAATTTACACTGCTTTACTAAATACAGCCAACACCATTGTCCCTCTGGGCAGCCAACTTTCACCGGTCCTAAGCCTGGCCAACTAGCACACATGTAGTGTAATATTGATAACGCCACTTTTTGGCATTATTTTCGGTTCTCAAACCAATGAGATTGGCTTGTATTTAAGCAAAGAAGCGGAATTTTATGCTTTATTTAGTGGAATGTGCAGGTTCTTTAACAGGCAGTAATCTTCGAGAAATGAAGCCAAAAAGGGTCTAAAAAGAGCCAAAACGAAGCCCAATGGAAGCCCGAGATCCAAGTCCAAAACCGCGGCACACAATCCAAAACCGCGGCACACAGTTCCCAAACCGCGGCCCAAACCGCGGCACACACCGTTCCATGCTGCGGCACACTGTTCCCAAACCGCGGCACACACCGTTCCATGCCGCGGCACTGCTCTACGCCGCCGCGCGGTTTGGCGCGCGGTTTGCAAACCGTGGCGCGCACTGTTTCAGCATCTTTAAAGTCGTTTTTTTGGAATTATAGGTCATTCTTGGGGTCGCTTTTCGACGACGACCAGAGCAGCTGAGGGGGCGATTTTGGGAGACCTTAGGCGCCTTTTCGAGCCACGATACAGAGGAGAACGAGGAGGAAGTCACGATGCGAAGTAGATACGAGCACGATAGAAGGGAGTTCATCACATTCACTACGATTTCATCTTTTACGTTAATCATGTTTACATACTCGTTTCCATTCTTTTCTATTGTGTTTGAATCCACCACCGACATGAACTAACCTGTTCATGTTGGGGGTTGGAATGAATTAGGTTTGTAAGCATGTGAACAGATGACGAATGGTTTTTATCAGTTTTTCCTTAATTAATGAAGTATGCAATTTTGTGCTTAACGCTTATGTGAATTTGGCCAACTTACATTTGAATTGTTCGTTAGTAATTAAGTTCGAGAGAATTGGTTGTTATTTAGAATTAGGAATTGCATGCCTAAGACGATAAATCGGTGATAGAGATATACCGAGTAAGTCTCAGTCCTTAATTGAACCGTTAGGTTGAAATCGAGAGATAAAACTTAACCGTTTAACATAAATCTGGTGCTTAATGTATTTTGAAATCCATAGGTTGGGATCGAAAGATAAAACTTATCCTTTTCAAAATAAAACCCGTTGTTGCTCAAAAGAGAACAACGGTGATTTTGGAGATTTGGGATTCATTTAGGGGAATTAACTGGTAATTGTTGTAAATCAGATGTTTGCATGTGAAAACCTAAGGATGTCCAACCCTCAACTATTTTCTCTATTTGAATTTCCAAAGCTGTTCACTGTTTTGTCTTGTGTTTGATTTAATTTCTTGCAATTAAATAGTTTAATATCAATCTCTCAAATTTCGATAGATCAGTTAATAGAGTTTATAGTAATTGTGATACTTAGTTCCTAATTCTCGTGGATTCGATACTCGTACTTACCGTACGTTATTACTTGATTCGACACCGTACACTTGCGGTTAGAATTAGGAGGGGTGAAACCCGCCTATCAAATATTCATATAAATATCATATGCACACTATTACACTCATTCACATATATGTATTCCATTTGAAAACATTTTAAATACAAAACTCACTCGATTCGTATATTTTCATGGTCCTCCTACGCTATTACCGAGCACTCCAATTTATTCAGTCCCGTTTCACGGAATCTGTACCACATAAATACAAATATTTCTTTTAAAGACTAAAATCTCTAAAATCCTGAAATCCTCGACCTAAGTCGCAATCAACAACAGAGAATACTCCATGTCGCAATACACAACACCAAGTCGCAACCAACTACTGCGATACAGTACCAAGTCGCAACCAACTATTGCGACAACCCCCTCAATTCGCAACCAACTGTTGCGACTTCACGAGAAAGTCGCAACTCAAGGTTGCGACATTCATGAAGATCGCAACCTTCAACCATGTCGCAACCCACTGTTGCGACATGCAAGAATGTCTCAGCCAACTGAGTTCATACTTAACCCATAAATCTAATCTTTCAAGCCATGCATGTTACTGTAAATATGCAGATATATTTAAGACTATTAACATAGCCTAACCATATGCTCAAATTTCCCAAATCACCCATAAATCATCAAAACCCATCAAAACTTACATAAAACTTTATCTAAACAATAAAGATAGATTAAGAGGTTACATACCTTTAATCTTCACAAGATGAACCTTCCAAATCCAGCAATCAATCTTTGTCTTTCTTCTTCTTTCTTCTCTACGGTTCTATCTCTCTCTTCTCTCTCTCAACCGAAACACACACACAAACTCACAATTAGGATATTACTAAGTGTATATCCTAAAGAGATACCTCATCCCTGTGAGGTGAGTGTGGCGGTGGTGGAGGTGACGTTTGGTTAAAAAATACCAAACAACCCCAAACTTATCCTATATGGCAAAATACACCCCTATACTCCCATATTAAAATTAAAACTAATCCCTTAACTTCTAACTCCATAATTACTTTAACTAACATCTATAAAACTAACTCCAAACCTTTCTTATATTCAAATAATAACATTAAATAAATCAATCACATACCTGGTTATTACAATCAGGGACTTGGTGATGATACTTGTGTTTCTTCTTAACCTCAGATTGGCACGCAGTTGGTGCCATTCTCTTTTGCTTGGGGATTGATTATGTCGCAGTCTTCAGCTTTGCACAAACATCTTCAACCAAAACTAGAGCCTTATCCACCTTGTAACCTGTCTTGAATCTCATCATAGCCATAGAACGTCTGAGGTCCTTAGCATTAGCCGAGCGAAACTAGCAATTGCTTGAGTAAACCCGTACACGATGTCGAGAATCTACTTTCCTATAGCTTGGATTGGTCATGTAGTTAGTAGGTAAGACAGGGGAAAGAGAGGATTGTACCATGTGTTGGACATTGTCCAGAGCCTTTTGTAGATCGGCAGCTGTTATTGAAAGTTTAAGCTCTGAGATGGTGAGTTTTCCTTCAAAGGACACAGACAAACTTTGTGCGACCTACAACATTTTCACCTCAGTGGTCAGGGTTGTGAGCTTGGACTCAAGGTTTTCTATTGTGGATCTCTGACTTTGGGTTGCTTTAGCTTTAAGCTCTGTGAATAGTTTGGGATTTGACATGACATCAGAGATTAGAGAATCCACCTTGGTATGCAGACCTGTAAGGGAATTAGAGGTGGATGCATGGGAAGTACTGATGGACCTTTTTAACTTAGTAAGTTTGTTCTCCACAGAGGTGACAAAGAGTTGGAACTCAGTCTTTGTGACATATGGAGAGGGGGTAACCTCTGGCTTAACACATGTTCCAGAGTGTATTCCTGTTCCTGGAATTCCTAGTTCAGGTTCTGATTGGATGTTAAGACCTATAGGACTCTTCTCCTGTCCTTGCAACAAGTCATCAGAGGATGACTCAGAAGCTTTGGAGTTTATGACTTCATCATCATCATGCCTTGCTTTAGAGGCAGAAGCATGGGTGACAAAGTTTTTTACTTGGATACTTGTCTAGGGTCTCTTTGTGTGCGTGTATAGGGGACCTCTCTGAACGGTCTATGGGAGGTGAGTGTTGTGGAGAAGCAACGAAGGCTTTTAGAGTCGTATCCTTGGGAGAATGGATACTGAAATCTTCAATAGTTATATCCTTTTGAGAGGATACAACCACAGATGTCGTTTCTCGGCTTTCTAATGGTATAGAGGAACAAGGAATATCATCTGTCTGGATGGTTTGGCTTGGGTTCAAGGTGTGCACCTCTGTTTCAATATCTCTTGCTGCTAGACCAGTTAAGATAGCCAATGTGTTTGCACTAGGATTGGGTAAGGGATGTGTGCCAGATGCATCTTTTTCTCCTATTATCTCCACCTTCAATTGTTTTCCTAATTCTACCTCTTCTTCTTCTTCTTCTTCGGTATCACTTTCATACATTTGTAAAAGGGAACTTAATGGGTTCATGTAGAGGTTGGATGTCAGAGGTTTCTGTGGAGATGTACTTGGTTCATCATCTGTCGTCCACTCTTAGAGAAAGGCAATAATTGGGTGATCGTTCAACCCATCGAGATGCATGCATGGCATTTACATCTGCAGAGGGTGTTGGGCTTAGAGATTGGGTTTCAGATTTGTGGTGGATTGGTTCTTCAGTTAGAGGCTCTGTTGGTTCTCCCCGTTCATTATCATATTTTTATTATGGGATAAACTTCGAATGTACCTTGATCTTCAGGGTTCTGTGGGGCTTCTTGGATGATCTCTTCTATTGCTTTCTTCCTCAATCTCTTCTTTTTCTTTTAGGGTTTTGGGATTGGATCCTTTGTAGGATTATAATGGGTTTCAAATGGAACTACTTCTTCTACCACTTTCCTTGACCTTTACTTGGTCTTCTTCTTTGGTTTGCGTACAGAGGGTTCTGCATGTTCCTTTCTTCTCTCTTCTATTCTAGGGGAGGGTTCTGCTCTCACTTGCTCTTCCTCACCTCTTACCTCTTATACACCCTCTGGTACTCTCTCCGCTACGGGTTGTCCTAGGACAAATCCTACACGTGGTGGAGTTTTAGGACCCAATTTTGGAGTATAAATCCACGTTTATATTCTTGTCTCACTCTCTTATCGCTCAGGTATTCAAACATCTTGGCAGATAGAGGTCTGGCTCTTGGGTATCCATCAGGGTGAATTGTGGGTTTGTGGGTGGCCATCGGGTACATTTTTATAGAGAGTCCACACATTGAGAAGCCTTTTACTTTTTATAGTTTTCTTCAGAAGCATTGTCAAAGTTCTAGGATACATCAGAGCTGGGATTTTCAAGTGTTTATCTTGTTGCTCTTTCTTCTTGCACACATACCCCACCATCTCCTTAAGGATTAATTGTGCATAGTCCAGAGGCAGATAATAGTATATCTCATACATGATTGTCATGATGTTGTACTTGATTGATCAAAGCTTCCTATTTTACCAGTTAGGGCTCTGTTGAGGATGCTAAAGAGGACATTCCAGATAGGGAATAGGTTTTGTCTTTGAAACTCATTCCTTTTCTTGATTTGGTGATTGTATCCTATGAACTTTACAAATTCCACTAGTTGATCATTTGTTGGTTAGGTTTCATACTCGACTATTTTTAGTTGGGAGTTCAAAAATAGAGGATATTATCAATTTATGCCAATAGAGATGACTTATTCTGTGTCTGAGGAAGAGATGTAGCCTATAATGGCATGAAGATCATCATCATAAGGACAACTTTGCCAGTATTGATTAACGTAGCTAGTGGGAATTTTACTGCTTAATAGGTTAGGGCTTTAGAAATGAAGTGGTTTGGGAGGAGGAGGATTAGTGGTATGTTTTATATGGCAAAGGCATCTAGGTTGAGAACCACATGGTGGTTGTTAGGTTTCATAGGAAGGGGTTTGAAGTAGTGGTTGTGGTTTATGAAGGATTGGTGATGGGTGAAGGGTTAATGATAAACAAAATCATATGAGTTAGAGTGTTCTTCATTTTCGTTTTCTGGATTGATTGGGGTTGAAGAAGTTGTTCGATTCAACTGGGGACGTCATTAGTGAAGAGGAATTGAAGGTCTGAGAAGTCTTGATGTTCTTCCTTGAAAGGGAAAATGGAGAAGGTAGAGTGAGGAAGATGAGGAAAATTAGAACTTAAACTGAGATATATGAAGGAAATTAATAGATTAGAAGCTAATTTGGAATCCGTAATGAGACAAATCCATTTCCTAAACGACGGTTGAGAGAACAACCGTTTAGAGGTTGACATTTGGTTCTGGGTGGTTCAGAAGATGGGACGTGAACGTTTATCACCACCCATGCGCGTGAGAGTTACTATAGCAACATGGTTGTCCTTTCGAAAAATAACCCGCACCCTAGAATGATTACTCAAACACACAAGTGTTGAGCATGGAAGAAGCTTTGTTCAAATAGATCTTCTGAGATATAGGGTTGGTGCCTCTGACCATAAGATTACATCTTCTGAGATATAGGGTTCTGAGCCACGATACAGAGGCTCTGTACCAAGGTACAAAGGCTTTGATCGTTGAACATGATTATGCAGACAAGTAGAGCATACCTAATTTACTGATCAAGAAATTAATTCTCCTTTCATCAAGAGCCTTAGTGAACATATCAGCAAGTTAGTATTCTATAGGCACAAAATACATCTCTATCGTGCCTTTCTCTGCATTATCCTTTAAGAAATGGTACCTGATGTCGATATGCTTTGTTTTAGAGTGTTGCACAGGGTTTGCAGAAATGGCCATGACACTCTTTGATTCATAGAGGATTGGAATTTTATCAAACTCAAGACCATAGTCTCTAAGATGAGTTTTCATCCATATGACTTGTAAGCAATAACTAGCAACAACAACATATTGTGCATCTGCTGTAGATGTGGACACATGGTTCTGCTTCTTGGATGTCTGACTCGCTAGCTTGTCTCTAAGTAGTTGAGAACTCCCATAATTACTTTTTATGTCGAGTCTGCATCCTTTATAATCTGAATCTGTATAAGCCGTTAGTTCAAAACCAGAGGCCTTAGCATACCAGTGACCAAGGTGTTTAGTCTCCTTAAGGTATCTAAGGATCCTCTTAATTGCAAATAAATGAGATTCCTTAGGCTTCAATTGGTACCTTGCACAGAGGCATGTGGCAAGCACAATATCTGGTCTACTCGTTGTTAAGTACAGAAATAAACCAATCACACCTCTTTAGAGCTTAGACTCTACATATTTGCTAGAGGGATCAGAATCCAATTTAGATCCGATGGCCATTGATGTTTTCATAGCAGAGGAATCAGAGAGTTTGTACACTGATAAAATATCAGTTACACATTTGGGTTGGTTTATAAAAGTACCCTATGTAGTTTGTTTGACCCGAACCCCGAGGAAGAAGGTTAGAACTCCCATCATGCTCATTTCAAACTCACCCTTCATAAGCTCTGAAAACTTATCACAATACTCTTGCTTTATAGATCCCAAGATAATGTCGTCCACATTAATTTGTACAAGTAAACTCTCACCCATTTTCCTTTTGGAAAACAAAGTAGTATCAGTTGTACCTTTTTCAAGGTGATTTACAAGCAAAAGGTTAGAAAGACGCTCATACCATGCTCTTGGGGCTTGTTTTAAGCCATAGAGGGTTTGTCTAGATAATACACATAGTTTGGGTGTTCTGAGCTCTCAAAACCTGGTGGTTGCTAGACATAGACATCTTCTTGCAATTTTCCATTTAAGAAGGCACATTTCACATCCATTTGGTAGACATTGAAACCCTTGTGTGCAGCAAAGGCCAAAAATATTCTGATTGCCTCTAGCCTTGCGACAGGGGTGAAAGTCTCTTCATAATCTATTCCTTCCTCTTGGCATTATCCTATAGCAACTAACTTTGCCCTGTTCTGGATCACAATTCCATCCTCATATTTCTTTTTTCTAAAGACCCATTTGGTTCCTATGGCGGTCTTTCCTTTGGGTAATGGGACTAAGGACCATACCTTATTGCGCTAAAACTGCATAAGCTCTTCATGCATAGATTCTATCAAGTTTGGATCTTATAGGGCTTCAGAAACCCTCTTGGGCTCTATCACACTAATGAAGTTTACAAAGAAACATTCATTAGATTTAGTTGATCTTGTCTTTACTCCCTTAGAAGGACTACCAATAATTTGGCTATGTGGATGACTTCTTGTCCATTTAGTCATACGGGGAACATTGATATTGTAGGAGGCATCGAACTCAACTTCTGTAGTGTTAGGTATGTTGTTATTTGAGCTCAAAAAAGGAAACGAGTTCTTTGAATGCTCTCCATCAAATATAGATGCAGAGGGTGAAGCATTAGAGGGACCAGTTAGTGATATACATGTTGGCTCATGATTCGCAGAGACTTGTTCTGCAGAGACTCTATGAACATCTACAGAGGGCTTTGCATCGTCAAGCATGTCCTCGAAAGTGTTACTAGTTCTGATTCTCTGGACATCAATGCATCAAAAGTCTTATGTTTTGGTTCGAGTCCTGAGCTAAAGTACTCAGTGTCTCCTGAATTGTATCATCAAAAAAGACATTTATACCATCCACGATCAATCTTGTATTTAGAATGAAGACTCTGTAGGCCTTAGAAGTTAAAGAATAACCAATGAACTTTGCTTTATCTGCCTTTTTAACAAATTTTCCCAACTGATCTCTGTCGTTGAGCAATCAAAGTCATGGATAAATTTAATGTTAGGTTTTCTTTGATTGAGAATTGCATAAGGAGTCTTCATATGTCTCTTCACAACTAAGGATCTATTTTGGGTGAAACAAGCCATAGAGATGGTTTCAACCCAAAATCTTGTGGGTAATGCAGATGCTGCAAGCACGGTTCGTGCAACCTCCACGAGTGTTTGGTTTCTCTTTTCGACAACACCATTTTGTTGTGGAGTTCTGGCCATAGAGAAGTTATGGGAAATTCCCTTATTGATAAGATAGGCTTCTATTTTAGCGTTCTTGAACTCCGTACCATTGTCACTTCTTAACTTTTAAACCTTGCAATCGTATAGAACCTGAATTCTTTTCAATAGATTGATAAGTATATTTGGCGTATCAGACTTCTTTCGAATAAACTCAACCTAAGTATACCTGAAAGATCATCGATGAGTACAAGGATATACTTCATACCAGACAGGCTCTGCACTACAATAGGACCCTAGAGGTCAACAAGCAACATGTGCAGAGGTCTAGTGCATGACACATCAGACGGTTCTATGTGGGGCTTTTTTTAACTTGCCTATTTCACATGCAGAATATAAGTGATCTTTATCAAACTTTGGAGAAGGTAGGCCACTGACAAGATTATGCTTTGCAATATGGTCTAAGGTATGAGAATTTAGATGAGAGAACCTATAGTGCCAGAGCCAAACCACTTTTGTCTTGTTTGAGACAAGACAGAGATTTTCATCAATGCTCTTGACTTTGAAATTCATGAGGTATAGATTACCTCTTCTATCAGCTCATAAGAGTTCTATCCCTGTATCAGAGTTAGTAGATAACAATACATTTTCTTGAATGGTGATCTCTGCAGGTCCTGTCTTCATCATTCGTTGAGAAGCGTCAGCGGTGGCTTCTGGAATGATGGCATCTCTAGTGTTCTTTGGAGGAGTGTCCAAGTGAGTGGGGGGGAAGCGAAGGATAAGAATGGGGTTCGGGTACTGAGTTCAGCGTTGGAATCGCTGAGAATCACTTCATCAGTCTTTTGAGAGACTGAGGGAGGTTGGGTAGGTTCCAAGTTTCTAACCTCAGCGTTTGGAGACGCTGAAGTCTGGATTGAAGGGATGGCTTGAATGGGTGTGGCAGAGCGTACCACGAAACTTTCCTTCAGCTCGGCAGAATGAGCTGAGGAGTCTTCAGCATGGGATTGCTGGGGTTGCTCCTTGGTTTTCTTGATCCTTTTGGAATCAAGTTGGGTGTGAGAGTGTTTCCTTTTCTTAGAAGGAGAGGATTGTGTGGCCGGGGTATCAGCGATTGGTATTGTCGCTGAAGGAGCCACAGAAGTCGAAGAATTAGGGTTAAGAAGAGAGAGAGAAGGGTAGAGAGACGTACCTCATTGTCGACAGGTTTGAAATCGAGCACCTTAGGGCCAACCTGAGAAAGTTTCATGTCACCCTCTTGAGGATAGCTGTCCTTCAGGCCATATTGGAAGATGGCGCTGATGAAACGGGGGTAGGGAACCCATGCAGGTCTGTCAGCAGCAGAATCTACTCTTTGTACTAGGTCATCATAAATGATAGATGCCCAGTCAATATGTAGACCTTTCAGCAGCGCGTATCCCATAGCCTGCTAAGGTTGAGCGGCTTGATCAGAGGAGCCGGTTTTCGCTGTCATGCAGCTGATCAGGTGTGCGAAGATGAAATTCATCTCGCTGGGCATTTTGGACTTCTTTACGAGCGTCAGCTTCTTCTCGGGCTTCTTGTCCCTTCCAGTCTCCCAGATGTAACCCATTGCGTCGAGGAAAGCAATGATTTCTTCTCTGTCAGCATGCTTTTTATGGTCAGGGAATGGAACAAATGGTTTTTCTTTGGTAGCATTGGGGAAGTTCAGGGCTTTTCAAATGATTGCGGGGGTTATCTTAATTGTACCATACTCAGTATCGCTGAGTATGCAATCGATGGTTTTGGATGCATCTTTGGCGGAGGGTAGCTGAGTGTGTCTGGCAGAGTACCAGAACTGGGATAGTAGTAGCTGACTTGCGGGAGGTGTGATGGTCAGGGCTGTTGAAATGCAGCAGTTTTTCAGGAAATTCACAGCATCATCTAGATGTGTGACTTGCTTTCGAGGAGGAAACTCGAGAAGCGCAGAGAGGTTGTTGACCTTAGTCCAATCTGGTTGATCCAGCTTGAACTTAACCTGAGGGGCTTTGATGATGTCCACTTCCTCAGAGTCAGCGGAGATGGACTCAGCGGTAACATTGATATTTGAAGATGTCATTTCTCTGTATTATCAGTTCAACCAAAGATGTTAACAAATAAGAATTGTCTTCATATGGAAAGAATTTCCATTAAGATGGTTCGAATTTTGTCCATTTCATTCAGACATAAATGTCTTAATGAAGATTTGGGTTTTTCATGATTTTGAAATGAAATGTAAAACCCATAAATTCTTGTATTCCAGTTTTCTAAAAAAATCTGGATACGAATGAAGAACAAGTTTAAGATTTAGATTGAAAACTTGAAGAACAACCATGAAATGGTTGTGTTCATAAAACCATGAAAGAAATGATTTTATTTTTAAGAAGTTCTTTTGTTTGATCTTGTTTAAAACAATGATAAGATCAGAAACAAGTTATCTGCATTTGAAAAAAAATGAACATATTAACCTTGATGTTTTGATGAAGAAGATGATGAACAGTTCTTTGAAGATTTGAGAGCACAAATGCAACAGTAATTCTTTTCTTGCGGAGGAAGATTGATCGCGTAAAAGACAAATATAAACCAAGAGATTGTTTATATAGGGATTTTTAGAGAGAGAAAACCTTGAGCGGGAAAAGGTTTTCATCATGACACGGACACGTGTTTGCATTTGATTGGAAGTTTGAATGAAACGTGCAAACGTATGTCAGAAAGAAGTCGTGCCTGGTGTTATCCGTTGCAATGACGTCACAACTGTCCTTTCACATTCTTTTAGGATGTCTCTGAGGTTTTGAAAGCTCAGGGACTTTTTTTTTTTAAAACATGAAGCACTGAATAGAAAATATCAGTGAAGGTTTTAAGAAATTTCAAAAAATCGTTGTTAAGGAAGAGATATTCAGCGATGCAATTTATTTTGAAATCTTGCATTTTCATGCGTTTATCAGAGAGAGAAAATATACATGGATATCAGTTTAACCAAGTTTATTCAGAGAGAAGATGATTGAATAGGTTATACGAGTTCGCTGATTAATGTGAACCGCTGAAGATTTTACCCTTCAAAGTTCAGCATTCCAAGCTCGCTGATGAGAAAGTTGAATCTTGTCTCATCAAGAGGTTTGGTAAATAAATCAGCTAACTGATAATCAGTTGGGATAAAATGAAGTTCTATATCACCATTCATCACATGATCTCTGATAAAATGATATCTGATTTCTATGTGTTTTGTCTTTGAGTGTAGCACTGGATTGTTTGCTATAGCGATGGCACTAGTGCTGTCGCAATAGATTGGAATTTTAGAGAGCTGAAGATCATAGTCTAGTAGCTGATTTCTCATCCACAAGACTTGAGAACAACAGCTTCCAGCGGCTACATATTCAGCTTCAGCTGTGGAAGTGGACACTGAGTTTTGCTTCTTACTTGTCCAACTTACCAGCTTTCCACCCAGGAGCTGACATCCTCCTGTGGTGCTTTTCCTATCCAATTTGCAACCTGCAAAATCACTACATGAATAGGCGGTTAGATCGAATCCTGATTCTTTGGGATACCAAAGGCCTAGATTCGCTGTACCCTTAAGATATCGAAAGATTCGCTTTACAGCTTTCATATGAGATATCTTAGGTTCAGCTTGATATCGTGCACACAAGCATGTTGCAAACATAATATCGGGTCGGCTAACTGTAAGATACAATAGTGAGCAGATCATCCCACGGTACAGTGTGACATTGACAGGAACACCCTTTGTGTCCTTATCAAGTGTCAGCGGTGGTGCCATAGGGGTTTTCATAGCTGAACTTTCAGTTAAGTCGAATTTCTTCAGCATATCTTTAACATATTTTCCCAGATTAATGAAAGTTCCTTTTTCAGTTTGCTTAATCTGAAGACCAAGGAAATATGTTAGTTCACCCATCATGCTCATTTTATACTCATCTTTCATTCTATCAGCGAAACGAGTACAAAGCTCCGGGTTAGTAGAACCAAATATAATGTCATCAACATATATTTGAACTAAAATGATATGACCTTTCACTTTTCTAAAAAAAGAGTTTTGTCAATCTTACCTCTTTCAAATTGTTCAATATGGAGATAAGTAGAGAGAGTATCATACCATGCACGAGGAGCTTGCTTTAAGCCATAAAGTACCTTGTCCAGTTTATAAACATAACCTGGACGCTTAGGATCTGAGAATCCTGGAGGTTGTTCCACATAAACTTCTTTATTCAGCTTTCCATTCAGAAACGCTGACTTAACATCCATCTGATGTACAGTGAAGTTTTTGTGTACAACATATGCTAATAAAAGACGAATAGATTCAAGTCTTGCTACTGTAGCAAAAGTTTCGTCATAATCTATGCCTTCCTCTTGTCTGTATCCCTGAGCAACAAGACGAGCTTTATTGCGAGTTACAGTACCATGTTCGTCCAACTTGTTTCGATAGACCCATTTAGTGCCTATCACCGTTTTGTCAGTTGGTCTACGAACGAGTTTCCAAACTTTGTTTCTTTCGAATTCAGTCAGCTCTTCTTGCATAGCGCTGACCCAGTTTGGATCTCTGAGGGCATCATCTATTTTCTTTGGTTCAGTTAGAGAAATAAAGTTAACAAATAAACAAATATTACCTGCACTTCTACGAGTCTGAATACCAGCGTTTGGATCACCAAGAATTTGATCGATTGGGTGATTTACAGTCCATCGCTGAGCCGGAGCATACGTCGCTGACTCAGTCTGAACTGGAGAAACTGAAGATGAGGCTTCAGCTACTTCTGGATTATCAGCTAAGAGAGGAATGTTTGCATTTGTCACTTCATTCACTGATTGCTGAGAAATAGATGGAATTTCTTAGACATTTGGATCAACTGCAGGTATAGTGTTAATAGGAACAGCTGAGACCCAAGATGTTTCAGCTTCACTATTCTGCATATCTGGAATGATAGTAGGACCATCATTTTCTACGGTGTGAGCATGAGGAGTGGGAACTTCTTCTGAATCACCAAGATGAGAAAACATCCATTGATTCAGTTCTTCAGTATCAGCGGACGGTTTAGAGTTCGCTGAACGGGATTCGTCAAACGTGACGTGAATAGTTTCTTCTACAGTTTGTCTTCTACGGTTGAAGACTCTGAAGGCTTTGGAGACTGAGGAGTATCCAAGAAAGATTCCATCATCAGCCTTAGGATTAAACTTTCCAAGGGCATCTCTGTTGTTCAGTATGAAACACTGACATCCAAAGATGTAAAGAAAGCTGATTGAAGGCTTTCTCCCATGAAAGAGTTCATAGGCTGTCTTTTTGAATCTTTTAACTATCAGCGACCTGTTTTGCGTAAAACAAGCAGTGTTGACAGCTTCTGCCCAAAACTGAGTAGGCAGGTGAGAATCGTTGAGCATTGAACGTGCAACTTCAATAATTGTTCTATTTCTTCTTTCAGCGACTCCATTTTGTTGCGGTGTTCTCACTGACGAAAAGTTGTGAGAAATACCCTTACTCTCAAGGAAGGAATCAAGAGAACTGTTTTTGAATTCAGTTCCATGATCACTCCTTATTGAGCGAACAGTCATATTGTTCAGAGTTTCCATCTTCCGAACAAAGGTGATGAGTTCTTCAGGGGTGTCACTCTTAGAACGGAGAAACATTACCCATGTGTAACGAGAGAATTCATCAACTATGACCAGCGTATATTTCTTTCCAGCGATGGATTGTTTGTTAACAGGGCCAAACAAATCCATATGGAGTAGTTGTAGAGGAGATGACACTGAGGAGACTTGCTTTGACTTGACGCTTGCCTTGGTCTGCTTCCCTTTTTCACACGCTGAACATAAAGACTCTTTGGCGTATGAATGCTGAGGTAGACCAGTGACTAACTCTTTGGAGGAAAGAGTATTCAGTGTCTTGAAATTTAGATGTGAGAGCCTCTTGTTCCATAGCCAGTTAACATCAGAAGATGCCTTTGAGAAGAAACAGGAGTTCTCAGTGGTTGTTGAGTCCATGTTTATTACATAAACATTTTCCAAACGATAACCGCTGAGAGATATCTTCTCCTTTTTGTCAGTGACAAAGCAGGATTCCTTAGTGAAAATCACTTTGTTATCCATGTCGCAAAGCTGACTGATGCTCAGCAGATTATGCTTCAGTCCTTCAACATATGCGACTCTTCTGAAGGAGGTTGTACCATTTGAAAGTACACCATACCCTCGGGTGTGTCCTTTTCCATTTCCACCGAAAGTCACAGAGGGACCCTTCTCTTCCTTGTATTCAGCGAGCAGGTTTTTCTTTCCAGTCATGTGTCTAGAGCATCCGCTATCGAGATACCAGATACCCTTCTTGACCTGCATTTACAAAGGGAGATTAGTTTTGCTTGGGTACCCACTTAACCATGTATACACGTTTGTCAGTGGAGCTAGTTGGAATAGAAGGTTCAGTGGTCTTCGCAGCATTTGAAGATTCAGCTTTGTCTTTCTTCACTTTGGTTAATTTCTTAACTTCAGTGGTAGGAGTCACCTTGACCTGATTTGCATCGGGGTTGGTCTTCTTTGCCTTGGGGGAAATCTTCACCTTAGCTATCTTTTCAGCTTTGGTGGCTGTGGGGCACTTACTAGCAATATGATCGGTAAGTCCACAGTGCTAACATTTCCTATAACTAAAAGTAGTTCTAGGACCACTTGTATCCTGAGCTTTTAATTTCGAATTAGAAGTGCCAGCACCAAGTAAGCTATTGGCTTTGGAAATGGGACGAACATTCAGTTCTTCAGATTTCTTACCAAGGACATCCACTCTGAGTCTAGGAGTAGATCGCTGAATAGATCCAGATATCAGCTTTCTAGATCCAGAGGGGTAGGTCACTGAGGCTTTAGAAGCATTCAGCTTTGGTACTAAGGTACCCTTCTGAGGATTTTGATAAATAACAATTCCTTTACCTTTGTCTTTAGAGACAGAGGTAGGTTTTGAATAAACCTTTTTCTCCTTGCCTTTTGAAGAGGTAGGAGTTTCCTCAGGGATTGGTGTAATGGACGAGGAGCACTGAGATGATGAAGTGTCAGCGACTGAGGATACGAACGTTCCAAATTTAAGCATTGAGCGTTCAGTGGTTGGTTTTGGAGTATCATATTTATAACCCAGACCACGTTTATCACTCAGAGGAATCTGAGCCTTAATTATCTCAGTGATCTTTGTTGAAGAATTACACCATCCTTCAACAGTAGCTTGTTCAGCTTTTAATGCAGCGATAGCTTCTGCTCGTTCGATTTTGACTAGCTGATTTAAATAGACTTGATCTTTAAAATCATCTTCAATTTTAGAAAGCTTTTCTATTTGAAGGTGGCAGTTTTTAAGCTTTTCAGCGAGATCAAGATTTTGGTTTTCAACCACAGTTTTGCCGTTCATGGCTTCGTATAAACTTCTAGTCAATAGATCGATCTTACGGAGACTATCAGCTTCATCAATATTTGCAATATTGGTAAAGAAAGAAGGTGATACCTGAATGGCAAATGTTGAAGTGGAGGGAATGTCTGAACTTTCTTCCTCTTCTTCAATCTTGGCCATGAGACATTGATTTGCTTCATCATCTTCAGAGTCAGATGATGATGCTTCTTCATCAGAAGCAGCCCAATCATAGTCAGCCATCAGGCCTTTTCCTTTCTTCTTAAAGCTTTTCAGCTTTGCATACTTCTCCTTCAGCTTTGAGTATTTGTCATCTTTATTCCTTGGAACAAAGTTTTTCTTTGAGAAAGCTGAAGGTCTCATGACTTTCTTTGACCTACACTCATTAGCGAAATGACCTGTCTTTTCGCAGTTGAAACAAGTAGCAGTAGCCTTATCAACAAAAGCTGATGATTTAGGCTTGTCAGTTATGGAAAGAGGTTTGTTCTTTCTAAACATTTTCTTCTTGGCGAATCTCCTGAACTTTTTAGTTAGGAGAGCCAAGGATTCATCATCATCTGAAGAATCAGAGTCTGATGACCTTTCAGAGTTACTTTCTAACTCAATGATAGTGACCGAGGGTCGCTGAGTAGAAGGTTCCTCTGAGATTAAAGCAACAGGAGTGCTTTTGGAATCTTTTACAAGATTCTTCTTAAGATGGCTAGATTGCTCATGATTCAGCAATGTACCATATAAGGTTGAAAGGGTCATTGATTTAAGATCCTTTGACAGCTTGAGACACATGGAATAATTGTCCCAGCTTTCAGGTAAACATTCTAGAAACTTTGTCAGCACTTCAAAGTTAGAATATTCCTTACCAACAGTTTTTAGATCTATAATTAAGCAATTAAAACGTTGGTGAACTTCAGAGGGAGTTTCATTCTTACCAGAAATGAAGCTTTCGTATTGTCTTACCAGGTTGATCTTTCTTGAGTCCTGGACTTTAGACGTTCCTTCATACTGAACACATATTGTGTCCCACATGGTTTTTGATGACTTCAGGTTCATGACGGAATGGTAGACTTCGTCAGGAAGGGCCATGGATAGTATGGATCTGGCTTTTGTATCTATAGCCACTTTCTTCTTATCTTCATCGGTCCATATGTGTATTTCCTTAGGAATCAGCCTTTCTGGAATAGCAGGTCTAGTTGCAGTGGCTGGAACTAAAGGATCAATTGTTACAGGGATGTGTGGGCCGTTTTCAAGATAGTAAGTCATAGTAGGGTCTACACCTTCTAAGAAGAGTGTCATCCTATTTTTCCACAAGTTGAAGTTGTCTCTGGAAAATCTAGGGGGTTTTGCAAGAGAACCATTGTCTATATAATGTGTGTTTGTGTTGGCCATTTTCAGATAATAGCAAGGAAGAGAAATATCTTAGATTAGATCTTGTTTATGAGATTAAACAAATCTGCTTTGATACCACTTGTTGGTCCCGAAGGCCTATACAAGTTTGTAGAAGGGGGGGTTGAATACAAACACACGAGTTTTACTTTTCTAAATTGTTTATTGATAAATCATTAACAATTTACAACTTGTTGCGGAGACAAGATTAAGGATAAACCTAAATCTAAACAAGTTGGAACACTAAGGTTTCTTGCACTAAGAGAGATAAGGAAATTACTAATAATAACCTATCTTGAGATAAGAGATTGAACTTGTCCAGAGTTAGCAAGTTACTTCAAATGAAGTGAGTTCATCTCTTTATATACTGCATGCATTTAATGCAATTCAGTATATACTTTACACGTGTCATCAACTGGTTGGTTGCATGTCATTGACCTTGGTTGACAACCTTAGTAGCCGTATGGATGAATAGTGTAGTATCAGAGTGGTTGTACGATTTCAGATATTCGGAGGTTCTTTTCTGACAATTCATACGGAGTCGTGCAAGGGTGGTTAAGACAAAAGTACTTTGTACGGAGGACTTCATGATCAGCTTTCGTTGATTCAGCGATTATCATTTACTATTCAGCAGATGATAAAGTTTAGCGATAGCTGATGTATTGTACTTGATACTTCACGTTGAGTGGACAAATCTGAGTCTTCGCTGATCCGCATCAGTTCATTAGGAGACTTGTCGCTGGTTCTTGAGCTTGATCTTCGACTTCAGCGTAGAACCTTTGTTGACGTGAAACTTGTCTTCAGGGATCATAAGTAAACAACTAACTTATCAGCGATCATCATAATGACTGAACAGACTCAGAGCATTAATGATGAACAGTGTTCGCTGAACGTTTAATTTAAAAAGAGAGAGTTCCTATCAGCGGTACTGTAAGATCTTAGTACTTATCAGCGATAGTGAAACTCTGATACATATTGTTTACTTACAATTTTCACTAAGTATTTAAGAGAGGGTCATTATCAAATCACTGAGGGTTTGGATCAACAGGGTTTGAATCCTAACTCATAAAAGTAAATTCCAGAAAAAGAATCACATCATTTGGAGTATTTTTGAGTGAGATATGGCCATTTAAAGGGAGGGGTAAAATCTGGCAGATTGCTATTAAACTATAGCTTCTAGGAAAATGCACATATCTTTAAGTTTTGAAATGATTTTGTTCCTTTTGTCATGAATCCAATTTTGGCATTTCGCCATACAAGTATTTTCAGTTTTAAACACATTTTTAAGCCACTTAATTTGCATGCATGATTATTAAATAAAACAATCTTTCCAAAATCTCAAAAGTGACCATTTTGCTTTCATTTTGAAGATTTCTTTTTAACCAAGCCTAGAGCTTGTTCTTACCATGTAAAGTACAAGGTTTACTCCACATGCATGGAGATTTAAGTATGTATTTAATGCGATATAGAGTTGTTCATAAAATTTCTTAGAGATTAAGAGGTTGGTTTTGGTGAAGAACACATGCATGTTTGTTAGAACATTGTAAAAGTTCTTCTTTGGTCTTAACATGGGTTTGGACATGGATTCATCCCCTTTTTAATAACATATATGATAAAACAAAACAACATGCAACTAGTGTAGGAGTAGAAGAAGAAAACTTAAAGAAAAGTGAAAGAACAATAACAAGAAAAGTGTAGGCTTTGCACTACAAATAATTTTTACCTTGTAAAGACTTGAATACATAGAGTTATTGAGGTAAAAGGGGCTGGATATTTGGGTGTGTTTTAGTAAGAAAGAGGGGGGAATGAGAGAGTTCTTCTTAGAGAGAAATTTGAGAGAGAGAGGGAGAGATGAACTTGAAATGAATGAAAAGGAGAGAGATGAACTTGAAATGAATGAAAAGGGGTTTAAGGGGGAGGGGCCGGTTTTTGGGAAGGGGGGAAAGGGTGGAGTGTGGTGTTGAGTATTATGATTATGTTGGTGTTTTTATTTTATTTTTATTTTTATATTTTATTTTTATTCTATTTTTAATTTTTTAAATGCTAACTAGACAATTTATTAAAATGATAATACTTGTTTTTATAAAATTATTCAAAGTACATATATATATATATATATATATATGTATTCATATGTATTTAGGGTATTTTAGGTTGACATTTTATGAGTTTTATGGATAATTTCCTTATTAAGGCAAATGCTAGGCAAAATTCTTCAATTTTCCAAACAATAACGTTTATACTGCTAAGTTCGACTGTGCTGTCTAAAATATAGATAACTGCAATGATCAGTATAAATCTAACCTGAAACGAAAGTTTGACGGTTGTCACATTTGGGGCCCGATTCGAACCGACCCACTCGATGCTCACCCTTACCCTAAGTATTGTAAAAAAATGCAATAAAGAACAATTATTTTAGAAAGCAAGAGGTATAAACACAACCTCTGTAAATGTTTTTATTAATGATAAACAAAGAAAAAGGAATTACACTTTTCTATTAGGGAAGTCATTGACAGGCTTACATAATATGCTCTTAGGCTCTTGTAAAAATAGACGACCAGACCTGTGAATCTGATCGTTGCATCAATTTGAGTGATCAACTCATCTGCAGAGGTAGGGTGAACACTGAGATCCTCTTTTCTTGATAATCGATTTCTTGAACTTCTCAAGGGTATTGGTTGAATACTTATGTGCTTCTTTCACCCTGAAGAGTCTATTCTGCCCTTTCTCATCCTTGAAGACATATCCAAAACAAGGCTGAGTGATGATAGTCTTGGGAATCAGCTTTTCGAGTCCTATACAACTTTCATCAGGAGCAGTAATCTCTATCTTCTTGTCTCCCAGATCCAGCGCTATTTGAAAGTCAATAAGGCAATAAAATCTTATATTTTCACAAATTACCTCTCTTATGGCATCGTTTGCTAGCATGTGCTCTTTTTTGTATATAGTTGATCCTTTTGTAGGTCCAATTGAAGAGTTTTAAAGGATTGTACTCACAGAGGTTTCTGAGATCTGCATCACTAAACTTGTACTTTTTCCCATCCTCTTTGTTTACATGATATTTACAATACATGATGGTTTTATATGACCAACCATGTAAAGTAATCCCGAGTAAATTTCTTATATTTAATAGGGAGAAAACCAAGCTTTCGCCCATGGCTTTTTCGTTTAAAAATATTCTCTTGAGTTCTGATATAATCATAGGATGGATATTTGGTTGGGGTATGATCTCGTTAACACCAATGTTGTACAAGTATATGTAGACCTCATCAACGTACTTGGTCTCTGTGGGTTTTGGCCTTGGTATGGGTCTTTTCAGAGCATCCAAAGATTGAATCACTTGGTTAACTCTGTCTTGAGTGACGATCGGTGCAGAAGTGGATGCATGTTCTTTGCCTTTTCTAGATGGCATAGATTGCAGAGGCTTCAGTAAGACAAGAGGCTATGTATCTAGAGGATGTGTATCTGGTTCTGGCTTTGGGATCAAAAGAGCCTTCTTGGATGTTGAGCATTCGGTCTTCTTTTCCTCATCAGAAGAGGAAGAGAGAATTATTGTTGGCTTGATTTTGAATTTTGGGTTTCTTGATTTGGTTTTGGTTTTGGCTTTAGAAGGAGGAAGTGGAGGTTTTGCATAAGTTGTTGTAGCAGGGATGGATTCTATAGTTTTCTTTTGTTGTTGAAGTCTTTAAGTCATGGGTACTGCATTCAAGGGTTGAGCATTTACAAGTGCTTCTGCTATTTGAATCTTTGAACTCTCGCTCTCCCCCTTATGATGACCACTTGGATCAAAGCCATCAGTGTAACAACCCGGATTCCCAACATACAAATAACATATATTTCACCACAAAACAATACATCATATTTCATTTACGATCCCTTAACTTCTCCAAATAAGTCTTTCAACTACAAACTTTTTCTTTCATAATAATGTACAAAATGTCATAACATATACAAAACACATCTTGAATCTTCATAATCATTTATCTTCCAAAAAGCTAGATATGATAAACCTATCATTTGCCCTTACTTGCTCCTCGACCTGGAATACATATTTTAAAACAAAAATGAGGGTTAGAACTTGAGGTCTAGTGAGAAAATCCCCGTTAGTTAAAAACCATCTTTACAAACATTCAATACACATAACGCACATAAGAAAATACCAAATATGACTCATGCATCATGTATATTTCCATATCTTTCTCTTTCTCTTGGCCATATTAATTGGTAGGAAGCCAATTAATTAATTTACACCGCTGTACTAAATGCAGCCAACACCACTGTCCCTCTGTACAGCCAACTTTCACCGGTCCTAAGCCCCGCCAACTAGCACACATGCAGTGTAATATTCATAAAAATACCATATGCACATTATTACACTCATTCACATATATGTATTCCATTTGAAAACATTTTAAAGACAAAACTCACTCGATTCGTTTATTTCCAAGGTCCTCCCACGCTATTACCGAGCACTGCAATTTCTTCAGTCCCGTTTCACAGAATTTATACCACATAAATACAAATAATTTTTTAAACACTAAAATCTCTAAAATCCTGAAATTCTCGACCTAAGTCTGAAAGAACAGGATCTAATCTTACAATCAATATAGAAAGCAGTAATTGAGAAGTTGTATGATCAAGCCCAATTGTATTCAATGATGAACAGAATTACAGATCTAAGAGAGAGAGAATCTCAAAGATTACAAAGAATGAATACAAAGTTATATGGGAAAAATCAATCAGTTAGCAACGTAGAGCTAACTACTATTTATACTGCAACGGACATCTTAAAGCTACAGTACAAATAAGAAAGACTAATAAGAACATAACACGTGTCCTAATTAGTTTATAAAATACTAAGTAAAGTATCTCGTCATAAGTTCTGAACAGGTAGTTCAGAACTTCTGAACATTCTTCTGATAAAGCTTCTCAGATCTTCTGACTTCTTAACTCAGAACATCTGAGTCTTCTTATCAGATCTTCAACACTTGGTTTATTGACAAAACTTCAGATCTAACAATCTCCCCCTTTTTGTCAAATAAACTTAAACTTTGCATCATCCATTTCTTTCAGAGCAGGAACAATTTTCTGAAGTAGCACATTTCTCAGATTAAGCCTCTTATCAATTTTGTCAATGATTTCTTGAATAATTTCAACTTGCTGATTGATTACTTCTTGAGTCATGTCTGCTTCCTTCACTTTCAGCATCTTTTTCTCCAAATTATGCTTTATGATTCTTAAAGTTCCAGAATAGTATTTTGCGGTTTCCTTTGCTCTGAAGAAAATCTTTCCACTTTTGTTTTTCAAAAATACTCCCAAATCTGGATATTTGTGAACACTTCCAGTCTTTAACTTCTTTTTCTGTTCATGATCTGTGTTGGGATTTGCCAGATAAACACATGACTTTTGTAAGTACAAAGCTATTTGAAAGTCTGTATAACAGTGCCACCTTAAGATGTAGAACATGGCCTCAATTACCACACTTCTGGCCTTCCTTTCATTTCTGTCTCTGCTCGACTCTTTGAAGCATAGAAAGCTGTGTAATCTGTAGAAGTCAACTACTGATAGCTTCTCAAAATCTGCATCAGTAAAGTAATAAACCTTGCCATCTTCTCTCAGAACTTCAAAAGATAAGTACTCCATCTTTCTGAATTTCTTAACCCTCAATTCTCTGATTCCAGTAATTAAAAAATCTGAGTAAACGGCTTGCTTTGTTTTGCCAAGACATCTTAATTTTTCAGCCAACCAGATCTGAGTCTCCTTAGGTCTATCATAATACACATCCAAGAATTGTACTTCTTTTGGTTTGAAGAACTCAGGTAAATCAAATTCAAGAAAGTATCCATTTAGATCAATGGATATTTCATCTTCTTTTGGTTCAGACTGTTCAGCTTGATCAAAACTAGTTATCTGCACATTCTGAGATATTGTGTTCTGCACTTCTTCAACTTCATCTGACAAAATTTCATTCACTTCATACTCAGCAGGAAACACAAAATCATTATGTAGAATCTTTTTGGGATTCACCTCAGATAGCAACCATTCACTACTGTTTCTGATTTTTCTTCTGAGATCCAACCTCCTCTTCACACAGTTTATACATCTCTTCTTTAAACTCTCTTTTTCAGTTTCCACACTTACTTCCATTTTAATCAACAACCAATTCAGAGTTGCATCACTGTACTTTACCAACTCTTTTAATCTGAACAGTTCAAGCCTTTCGTGAACTATATATGTGAACCCTTCTGTCTCCATTCCTTCATTCACAAATCCCTTCAAATGCAAATCAACTTCTGTTTTCTTTGTGGGAGAACTCAGATTACACTTTTCTTTTCTTTCTTCAATAGCTAATTGGAAGTCATACAAGTATATATTTCTGACATAAATACCCAGAAGTCTTCTGCATTCAATTTCTATCAAGGCTTCTTCAGTGCTAGCAAAGAACTTGACTAGAAAGATCTGATCATCAAGAGTCAATCTGTGAAAATCAAAAGTAGACATGGAAACCTTTGTATTTCTTTCTTTCAGTACTTCCATTCTAACAAACATTAAACCATTGAATTCATCTTGTTGAAACATCAGAACTTTCTCAATTCTTTTCTGAATATGCAGTTTTGAGTCAGGAACTCTGAACCTGTTAGAAGCTTCTGAGTAGACCATCTGAGCTCTGTCATCCATAAAACCATCAATGTTACTTTCCAAAGGCTCATACTCTCCTTCTGTGTAGTAGAGATTATCATATATTTCCTCAGGAAAAATATCATCATGAAATTGTCTGGCTAATGGCACATCACTTAACTCTAGAATGAAATCACATACAGGTTCTTCTAGTCTTTGCAATTTAATCTTTGGGATCTCAATCGGTTTTCTGAATACATACTCAGAAGGCATAAAGAAGTCTTTCACTTTCACATACTCTTCTTCTGTATTTAACTCATCACAAAAGTTAAATCTAAAATCATCTTCAAAATCCTGAGTATAATTCACAGTTCTGTCTTCTTCTCCCATTAGATCAATAGGTCTTACCATTTTTATTCCTTGCTGAACTTTTTGAACATTCAAAGCTCTGACTAAATTATTATGCATCCGTCTGATCAACTCTTCACTTAACCTCCTTTCTTTTAAGAGGTTACATACATTTAATCTTCACAAGATGAACCTTCCAAATCCAGCAATCAATCTTTGTCTTTCTTCTTCTTTCTTCTCTACGGTTATATCTCTCTCTTCTCTCTCTCAACCGAAACACACATACACACACTCACAATTAGGATATTACTAAGTGTATATCCAAAAGAGACACCTCCTCCTTGTGAGGTGAGTGTGGCGGTGGTGGAGGTGATGTTTGGGTAAAAAAATACCAAACAACCCCAAACTTATCCTATATGGCAAAATACACCCCTATACTCCCATATTAAAATTAAAACTTACCCCTTAACTCCAAACGTTTCTTAAATTCAAATAATAACATTAAATAAATCAATCACATACCTGGTTATTACAACATCTCCCCTTTAAAAGAATTTCGTCCCAGAATTCAGTTATGTGAACAGATGAGGGTATTTGGTTCTCATTTCTGACTCTGATTCCCACATAGCATCCTGACCCCTATGATGTCGCCACTGAACTTTCACCTGTCTTATTTCCTTATTCCACAGAACTTAGACTTTTTGGTCAACAATAGCTTCAGGTTCCTCCACATAATTCAGTTTTTCATCAACTTGTATATCTGGTAGAGACACTGCCTGATCTGGTGTAACCAAACACTTTCGAAAATTCGATACATGAAAGGCGTTGTGAATTCTGCTTAATTCTGTGGTAAATCTAGTCGGTAAGCTACTTCCCCAATTCTTTCAGTAATTGCAAACGGTCCAATATATCTCGGACTAGGTTTACCTTGCTTTCCAAATCGAATGACTCCTTTCCAAGGTGAGACTTTTAACATTACAAAATCTCCAACCTGGAACTCTAACGGTTTCCGGCGTCGGTCGGCATAGCTTTTCTGTCTATCTTGAGCCACCTTCAATCTTTCCCGAATCTGAGTAACCTTATCCGCTTTTAACTGTACTATATATGGTCCTGCTAACTGTTTCTCTCCCACTTCATTCCAACACAGAGGCGTTCGACATTTTCTACCATACAATACTTCAAACGGTGCCGCTTGAATGCTGGAATGATAACTGTTGTTGTAGGAAAATTCGATCAACGGTAAATGCTTATCCCACGTTCGTTCACTCTGACCGTCAGTTTGAGGATGATAAGTTGTACTTAACTTTATCTGCGTCCCCATCTCCTTTTGAAAACTTCTCCAGAACCTTGAAGTAAAACGACTATCCCGATCTGAAATAATCGAGATTGGAACTCCATGTCGAGTTACTATTTCGTTAATGTACAATTTGGCTAAGCGTTCCATCGAATCAGTTTCCTTTATCGGTAAGAAGTGAGCAGACTTCGTTAATCTATCAACAATCACCCAAATAGAATCAAATCCCTTCGGAGTCCTTGGTAGCTTTGTGATGAAATCTGTAGTAATCTGATCCCATTTCCACATTGGTATTTCCAGTCTTTGTAACTGACCAAACATCTTTTGATGTTCAATATTCACCTTCTTGCAAGTAGTACAATCTTCTACATGCTTAGCAATACTTCTTTTTATTCCCGGCCACCAATAAAATTGTTTCAGGTCTTTATACATCTTATTTGTACCTGGATGAATAGAAAATCGAGATTGGTGAGCTTCTTGTAGTACGCGATCACGTAATCCACCCAAATTAGGCACCCAAGTTTTGTTTCCCATACACAATAACCCACGGTCATCTTTCACAAGCAATGCTGATATTCCCACTAACCGTTCTGATTTCAAACATTCTTCCTGATAGGCTTCTATTTGACACTTCAGCAATTCATCAAAAATATTAGGTAGAAGTTCAGCTCGTAGTGATATAGCTTTTATTGTTCCACTTCTTTCTTGACGACTCAGTGCATCGGCCACCACATTCGCCTTTCTCGGGTGATAAGGAATTTCACAGTCGTAATCATTCACCAGTTCTAGCCATCTTCTTTGCCTCATATTTAATTCCTTCTGATCGAAGAGATGTTGGAGACTCTTATGATCGGTATAAGTTTGACATTTGGAACCATAAAGATAATGTCTCCAAATCTTCAACGCGAAAACAACTTCTGCAAGTTCCATGTCATATGTTGGATACTGTCGTTCATGATCTTTTAGTTGACGAGAAGCATAAACAATAACGTTCCCACGCTGCATAAGTACACATCCCAAACCCAGTTTAGAAGTATCACTGTAAACAACAAAGTCTTCAGAACCTTCAGGTAGCGACAAAATTGGCGCGCTCACAGTTTCTCTTTCAATATTCGGAATGCTTCATCCTGTTCTTCTTTCCATTCGAACTTTAGATTATCTCGATTCAGCTTAGTCAAAGGCGTCGCGATACGAGAGAAGTCTTTTATAAACTTTCGATAGTAGCCGGCTAAACCCTGAAAACTACGTACTTCGGTTAGTGTTCTCAGCGGTTCCCACTTTTCAATCGCTTCTACTTTCATTGGATCAACTTGAATGCCTTTCACGGAAACTACATGCCCCAGAAACTGAACTTCCCGCAGCCAAAATTCACATTTTGAAAATTTAGCATACAACTTTTCTTGCTTCAATAGTTCTAGAACAAAACGAAGATGTTGAGCGTGCTCTTCCTTGGATCGGGAATAGATAAGTATATCATCGATAAATACAATCACGAATTTATCATGACACGGCTTACATACCCGATTCATCAAATCCATAAAGGCAGCTGGAGCATTCGTCAAACCAAACGGCATCACTAAGAATTCATAATGACCATACCTTGTGCGAAAAGCAGTTTTCAGAACGTCTTCTTCAACTGGTGACAACCGGATCTTAGATCAATCTTGGAGAAATAACAAGCTCCAACTAACTGATCGAAGAGGTCATCAATTCTGGGTAGCGGATACTTGTTCTTGATCGTACGCTTATTCAATTCCCGGTAGTCGATACACATTCTCATCGAACCATCCTTCTTTTTCACAAATAAAACTGGTGCTCCCCACGGCGAAGAACTCGGTCTAATGAAGCCTTTATCTGAAAGATACTGCAGTTGTGTCATCATCTCTTTCATCTCCGGAGGTGCCAAACGATACAGTGCACGGGAAATAAGAGCAACTCCAGGAATCAGATCTATACCAAACTCTACCTGTCTAACGGGCGGAAGGCTATTCAAGTCTTGGGGGAAAACTTCTGGAAATTCATTAACAATTGGAATATCTTCCAACTTACTCTTCTCTAGCTTAGTATCTATAACATAAGCTAAGTAACTCAGGAAACCTTTGTTAACACACTTACGGGCTTTTATCATAGATATAAGGCTAGACTGATGATTTCTATGATCACCATAAATCACTACTGGCCCCTTCTCAGGTAACACAACATTTATTAACTTCTTATCACAAACTATGTTAGCTTGATTCTCGGCTAACCAATCCATTCCCACTACCACATCAAACTCGACCAGGGCTATTGGAAATAACTAAATCGGTACTCCGTATCCTTCCATATCTATCACACAGTTATCAAGTACTTCTTTAACCGACACTTGATTATCATTTGCAGTATCTACCAGTAAAGCATGATCTAACACTTTAGGCTTTAAATGCATATAAGCAGCAAATGAAGGAGACACAAACGATCGGTTTGCACTAGAATCAAATAACACCTTATCACGTGTAGAATTTATTAGGAATGTACCTGTAACCACGTCCGGAGTTTCCTCCGCTTCCTTTGCTGTCATCTGAAATGAACGACCCCTTGTTCTTGTTGGTTCTAGCCTCGGTACTACTGGTCTGACACCCGTCGGTCTTACTGACGTACCACCTGATTGTATTCTCCCCAGTGGACAGTCGGACTGAAGATGATCAGGAGAATTGCACGAGTAACAAAATCTAACAACTCGACACTCTTTAGCAATGTGACCGACCATTTCGCACTTATAACAATTTCTAGGATCCACTTGACAGCTTCCTTGATGAAAACGATGGCACCTTGGGCAAGGTCTTTCAACTGGTTGAAAAGGTGGACGACTATCAAATCGCTGAAACCTTGACTTCTTCGGATCGTGTTGTGGTCCTTCCCATTTTCTCTTTCCCATACTTTTATCACCAACATCCCTCCTATTATCTCGCTCCACATCTTCTGCAGCATCTACTGCAGCTGAGAAAGTATCGGGTCCCTTTGCAGTTACTAGCCTTCTGACATCTGAATTCAACCCGAAGATAAACCTCTCCACTTTAATTGCCTCCGTGGCAACATAATACTCCGCAAAACGAGTAGTGTAATCCCGAACAGATAAGTTTCCTTGCTGCAAATTCATAAACTCCCCCTCTAGTTGTTTAACAGCTGCATGAGGACAGAACTGCTTCCGAAAAGCTATAACAAATTCTTCCCACGAGAAAAAGAATATATGTCAGAGCCTCCCGAAGATATATGAGCTTCCCACCAGTATAAAGCGTCACCCTTCAACATTGTGGTTCCATAAAGTACCCTATCCTCTTCCGCGCACTTACTAGTCTTGAAAATGGATTCTATTTCTTTCAGCCATCACATAGCTTTCACTGGATCCCGGTCTCCTGAATAGGTCGGAGGCTTGCAATTGAGAAACATTTTATAATCACACTTTTTCATTGTTGGCACAACCGTAGGAGTAATAGGCATCTGTTCTTCATGTGTAGGATATGGTCTTTCTGTTTCGGTATTATGAGTCTGGTTAAACATAGCCTGAATATTTGCATGTAATCTTCCCATTTCGGCAGCTAAGTCGTCTCTCGTAACAAACTTCGTACCATGTCCTTGAATTCTGCCCCCACTTCTGCCTCTACCTCTTTCTCCCCCTCTTCCCCTTCCTTCGGCTGTTGGATTGGTTCTATTCAGATTTCCTCCCCCTTCCCGATTTGTTTGTCTCGTACCACTTGCCATTCTGTTGATTCAAACAAGGTTAATCATACACATAAACACATACCCCATATAACAAGGTATTCCAGTCCAAACATGTACCTGTAAGATCACAATTACACTGGCCAGGTGTAATCTGAAATTACCTTACATGATGTTCCTTCTACCTTTTTATATTTAACACCCTAAGGTTCTACAATAACAGGAACATCCTACTTCACATGCAGTTTAAGTCTAGGTAAAAATACTAATACCTAAATCCCTTAAACTAGGGCTCTAATACCATCTGTAACAACCCGGATTCCCAACATACAAATAACATATACTTCACCACAAAACAATACATCATATTTCATTTATGGTCCCTTAACTTCTCCAAATAAGTCTTTCAACTACAAACTTTTTCTTTCATAATAATGTACAAAATGTCATAACATATACAAAACACTTCTTGAATCTTCATAATCATTTATCTTCCAAAAAGCTAGATATGATAAACCTGTCATTTGCCCTTACTTGCTCCTCGACTTGGAATACATATTTTAAAACAAAAATGAGGGTTAGACCTTGAGGTCTAGTGAGAAAATCCCCGTTAGTTAAAAACCATCTTTACAAACATTCAACACACATAACGCACATAAGAAAATACCAAATATGACTCATGCATCATGTATCTTTCCATCTCTTTCTCTTTCTCTTGGCCATATTAATTGGTAGTGAGCCAATTAATTAATTTACACTGCTTTACTAAATACAGCCAACACCATTGTCCCTCTGTGCAGCCAACTTTCACCGGTCCTAAGCCTGGCCAACTAGCACACATGTAGTGTAATATTGATAACGCCACTTTTTGGCGTTATTTTCGGTTCTCAAACCAATGAGATTGGCTTGTATTTAAGCAAAGAAGCGGAATTTTATGCTTTATTTAGTGGAATATGCAAGTTCTTTAACAGGCAGTAATCTTCGAGAAATGAAGCCAAAAAGGGTCTAAAAAGAGCCAAAACGAAGCCCAATGGAAGCCCGAGATCCAAGTCCAAAACCGCGGCACACAATCCAAAACCGCGGCACACAGTTCCCAAACCGCGGCCCAAACCGCGGCACACACCGTTCCATGCTGCGGCACACTGTTCCCAAACCGCGGCACACACCGTTCCATGTCGCGGCACTGCTCTACGCCGCCGCGCGGTTTGGCGCGCGGTTTGCAAACCGTGGCGCGCACTGTTTCAGCATCTTTAAAGTCGTTTTTTGGGAATTTTAGGTCATTCTTGGGGGCGCTTTTCGACGACGACCAGAGCAGCTGAGGGGGCGATTTTGGGAGACCTTCGGCGCCTTTTCGAGCCACGATACAGAGGAGATCGAGGAGGAAGTCACGACGCGAAGTAGATACGAGCACGATAGAAGGGAGTTCATCACATTCACTACGATTTCATCTTTTACGTTAATCATGTTTACATACTCGTTTCCATTCTTTTCTATTGTGTTTGAATCCACCACCGACATGAACTAACCTGTTCATGTTGGGGGTTGGAATGAATTAGGTTTGTAAGCATGTGAACAGATGACGAATGGTTTTTATCAGTTTTTCCTTAATTAATGAAGTATGCAATTTTGTGCTTAACGCTTATGTGAATTTGGCCAACTTACATTTGAATTGTTCGTTAGTAATTAAGTTCGAGAGAATTGGTTGTTATTTAGAATTAGGAATTGCATGCCTAAGACGATAAATCGGTGATAGAGATATACCGAGTAAGTCTCAGTCCTTAATTGAACCGTTAGGTTGAAATCGAGAGATAAAACTTAACCGTTTAACATAAATCTGGTGCTTAATGTATTTTGAAATCCATAGGTTGGGATCGAAAGATAAAACTTATCCTTTTCAAAATAAAACCTGTTGTTGCTCGAAAGAGAACAACGGTGATTTTGGAGATTTGGGATTCATTAAGGGGAATTAACTGGTAATTGTTGTAAATCAGATGTTTGCATGTGAAAACCTAAGGATGTCCAACCCTCAACTGTTTTCTCTATTTGAATTTCCAAAGATGTTCACTGTTTTGTCTTGTGTTTGATTTAATTTCTTGCAATTAAATACTTTAATATCAATCTCTCAAATTTCGATAGATCAGTTAATAGAGTTTATAGTAATTGTGATACTTAGTTCCTAATTCTCGTGGATTCGATACTCGTACATACCGTACGTTATTACTTGATTCGACACCGTACACTTGCGGTTAGAATTAGGAGGGGTGAAACCCGCCTATCAAATATTCATATAAATATCATATGCACACTATTACACTCATTCACATATATGTATTCCATTTGAAAACATTTTAAATACAAAACTCACTCGATTCGTATATTTCCATGGTCCTCCTACGCTATTACCGAGCACTCCAATTTCTTCAGTCCCGTTTCACGGAATCTGTACCACATAAATACAAATATTTCTTTTAAAGACTAAAATCTCTAAAATCCTGAAATCCTCGACCTAAGTCGCAATCAACAACAGAGAATACTCCATGTCGCAATACACAACACCAAGTCGCAACCAACTACTGCGATACAGTACCAAGTCGCAACCAACTATTGCGACAACCCCCTCAATTCGCAACCAACTGTTGCGACTTCACGAGAAAGTCGCAACTCAAGGTTGCGACATTCATGAAGATCGCAACCTTCAACCATGTCGCAACCCACTGTTGCGACATGCATGAATGTCTCAGCCAACTGAGTTCATACTTAACCCAGAAATCTAATCTTTCAAGCCATGCATGTTACTGTAAATATGCAGATATATTTAAGACTATTAACATAACCTAACCATATGCTCAAATTTCCCAAATCACCCATAAATCATCAAAACCCATCAAAACTTACATAAAACTTTATCTAAACAATAAAGATAGATTAAGAGGTTACATACCTTTAATCTTCACAAGATGAACCTTCCAAATCCAGCAAGCTCTGAGATGGTGAGTTTTCCTTCAAAGGACACAGACAAACTTTGTGCGACCTACAACATTTTCACCTCAGTGGTCAGGGTTGTGAGCTTGGACTCAAGGTTTTCTATTGTGGATCTCTGACTTTGGGTTGCTTTAGCTTTAAGCTCTGTGAATAGTTTGGGATTTGACATGACGTCAGAGATTAGAGAATCCACCTTGGTATGCAGACCTGTAAGGGAATTAGAGGTGGATGCATGGGAAGTACGGATGGACCTTTTTAACTTAGTAAGTTTGTTCTCCACAGAGGTGGCAAAGAGTTGGAACTCAGTCTTTGTGACATATGGAGAGGGGGTAACCTCTGGCTTAACACATGTTCCAGAGTGTATTCCTGTTCCTGGAATTCCTAGTTCAGGTTCTGATTGGATGTTAAGACCTATAGGACTCTTCTCCTGTCCTTGCAACAAGTCATCGGAGGATGACTCAGAAGCTTTGGAGTTTATGACTTCATCATCATCATGCCTTGCTTTAGAGGCAGAAGCATGGGTGACAAAGTTTTTTACTTGGATACTTGTCTAGGGTCTCTTTGTGTGCGTGCATAGGGGACCTCTCTGAACGGTCTATGGGAGGTGAGTGTTGTGGAGAAGCAACGAAGGCTTTTGTGCAAGGCAGAGTCGTATCCTTGGGAGAATGGATACTGAAATCTTCAATAGTTATATCTTTTTGAGAGGATACAACCACAGATGTCGTTTCTCGGCTTTCTAATGGTATAGAGGAACAAGGAATATCCTCTGTCTGGATGGTTTGGCTTGGGTTCAAGGTGTGCACCTCTGTTTCAATATCTCTTGCTGCTAGACCAGTTAAGATAGCCAATGTGTTTGCACTAGGATTGGGTAAGGGATGTGTGCCAGATGCATCTTTTTCTCCTATTATCTCCACCTTCAATTGTTTTCCTAATTCTACCTATTCTTCTTCTTCTTCTTCTTCGGTATCACTTTCATACATTTGTAAAAGGGAACTTAATGGGTTCATGTAGAGGTTGGATGTCAGAGGTTTCTGTGGAGATGTACTTGGTTCATCATCTGTCGTCCACTCTTAGAGAAAGGCAATAATTGGGTGATCATTCAACCCATCGAGATGCATGCATGGCATTTACATCTGCAGAGGGTGTTGGGCTTAGAGATTGGGTTTCAGATTTGTGGTGGATTGGTTCTTCAGTTAGAGGCTCTGTTGGTTCTCCCCGTTCATTATCATATTTTTATTATGGGATAAACTTCGAATGTACCTTGATCTTCAGGGTTCTGTGGGGCTTCTTGGATGATCTCTTCTATTGCTTTCTTCCTCAATCTCTTCTTTTTCTTTTAGGGTTTTGGGATTGGATCCTTTGTAGGATTATAATGGGTTTCAAATGGAACTACTTCTTCTACCACTTTCCTTGACCTTTACTTGGTCTTCTTCTTTGGTTTGCGTACAGAGGGTTCTGCATGTTCCTTTCTTCTCTCTTCTATTCTAGGGGAGGGTTCTGCTCTCACTTGCTCTTCCTCACCTCTTACCTCTTATACACCCTCTGGTACTCTCTCCGCTACGGGTTGTCCTAGGACAAATCCTACACGTGGTGGAGTTTTAGGACCCAATTTTGGAGTATAAATCCACGTTTATATTCTTGTCTCACTCTCTTATCGCTCAGGTATTCAAACATCTTGGCAGATAGAGGTCTGGCTCTTGGGTATCCATCAGGGTGAATTGTGGGTTTGTGGGTGGCCATCGGGTACACTTTTATAGAGAGTCCACACATTGAGAAGCCTTTTACTTTTTATAGTTTTCTTCAGAAGCATTGTCAAAGTTCTAGGATACATCAGAGCTGGGATTTTCAAGTGTTTATCTTGTTGCTCTTTCTTCTTGCACACATACCCCACCATCTCCTTAAGGATTAATTGTGCATAGTCCAGAGGCAGATAATAGTATATCTCATACATGATTGCCATGATGTTGTACTTGATTGATAAAAGCTTCCTATTTTACCAGTTAGGGCTCTGTTGAGGATGCTAAAGAGGACATTCCAGATAGGGAATAGGTTTTGTCTTTGAAACTCATTCCTTTTCTTGATTTGGTGATTGTATCCTATGAACTTTACAAATTCCACTAGTTGATCATTTGTTGGTTAGGTTTCATACTCGACTATTTTTAGTTGGGAGTTCAAAAATAGAGGATATTATCAATTTATGCCAATAGAGATGACTTATTCTGTGTCTGAGGAAGAGATGTAGCCTATAATGGCATGAAGATCATCATCATAAGGACAACTTTTCCAATATTGATTAACGTAGCTAGTGGGAATTTTAGTGCTTAATAGGTTAGGGCTTTAGAAATGAAGTGGTTTGGGAGGAGGAGGATTAGTGGTATGTTTTATATGGCAAAGGCATCTAGGTTGAGAACCACATGGTGGTTGTTAGGTTTCATAGGAAGGGGTTTGAAGTAGTGGTTGTGGTTTATGAAGGATTGGTGATGGGTGAAGGGTTAATGATAAACAAAATCATATGAGTTAGAGTGTTCTTCATTTTCGTTTTCTGGATTGATTGGGGTTGAAGAAGTTGTTCGATTCAACTGGGGACGTCATTAGTGAAGAGGAATTGAAGGTCTGAGAAGTCTTGATGTTCTTCCTTGAAAGGGAAAATGGAGAAGGTAGAGTGAGGAAGATGAGGAAAATTAGAACTTAAACTGAGATATATGAAGGAAATTAATAGATTAGAAGCTAATTTGGAATCCGTAATGAGACAAATCCATTTCCTAAACGACGGTTGAGAGAACAACCGTTTAGAGGTTGACATTTGGTTCTGGGTGGTTCAGAAGATGGGACGTGAACGTTTATCACCACCCATGCGCGTGAGAGTTACTATAGCAACATGGTTGTCCTTTCGAAAAATAACCCGCACCCTAGAATGATTACTCAAACACACAAGTGTTGAGCATGGAAGAAGCTTTGTTCAAATAGATCTTCTGAGATATAGGGTTGGTGCCTCTGACCATAAGATTACATCTTCTGAGATATAGGGTTCTGAGCCACGATACAGAGGCTCTGTACCAAGGTGCAAAGGCTTTGATCGTTGAACATGATTATGCAGACAAGTAGAGCATACCTAATTTACTGATCAAGAAATTAATTCTCCTTTCATCAAGAGCCTTAGTGAACAGATCAGCAAGTTAGTATTCTGTAGGCACAAAATACATCTCTATCGTGCCTTTCTCTGCATTATCCTTTAAGAAATGGTACCTGATGTCGATATGCTTTGTTTTAGAGTGTTGCACAGGGTTTGCAGAAATGGCCATGACACTCTTTGATTCATAGAGGATTGGAATTTTATCAAACTCAAGACCATAGTCTCTAAGATGAGTTTTCATCCATATGACTTGTAAGCAATAACTAGCAACAACAACATATTGTGCATCTGCTGTAGATGTGGACACATGGTTCTGCTTCTTGGATGTCTGACTCGCTAGCTTGTCTCTAAGTAGTTGAGAACTCCCATAATTACTTTTTATGTCGAGTCTGCATCCTTTATAATCTGAATCTGTATAAGCCGTTAGTTCAAAACCAGAGGCCTTAGCATACCAGTGACCAAGGTGTTTAGTCTCCTTAAGGTATCTAAGGATCCTCTTAATTGGAAATAAATGAGATTCCTTAGGCTTCAATTGGTACCTTGCACAGAGGCATGTGGCAAGCACAATATCTGGTCTACTCGTTGTTAAGTACAGAAATAAACCAATCACACCTCTTTAGAGCTTAGACTCTACATATTTGCTAGAGGGATCAGAATCCAATTTAGATCCGATGGCCATTGATGTTTTCATAGCAGAGGAATCAGAGAGTTTGTACACTGATAAAATATCAGTTACACATTTGGGTTGGTTTATAAAAGTACCCTATGTAGTTTGTTTGACCCGAACCCCGAGGAAGAAGGTTAGAACTCCCATCATGCTCATTTCAAACTCACCCTTCATAAGCTCTGAAAACTTACCACAATACTCTTGCTTTATAGATCCCAAGATAATGTCGTCCACATTAATTTGTACAAGTAAACTCTCACCCATTTTCCTTTTGGAAAACAAAGTAGTATCAGTTGTACCTTTTTCAAGGTGATTTACAAGCAAAAGGGTAGAAAGACGCTCATACCATGCTCTTGGGGCTTGTTTTAAGCCATAGAGGGTTTGTCTAGATAATACACATAGTTTGGGTGTTCTGAGCTCTCAAAACCTGGTGGTTGCTAGACATAGACATCTTCTTGCAATTTTCCATTTAAGAAGGCACATTTCACATCCATTTGGTAGACATTGAAACCCTTGTGTGCAGCAAAGGCCAAAAATATTCTGATTGCCTCTAGCCTTGCGACAGGGGTGAAAGTCTCTTCATAATCTATTCCTTCCTCTTGGCATTATCCTATAACAACTAACTTTTCCCTGTTCTGGATCAGAATTCCATCCTCATATTTCTTTTTTCTAAAGACCCATTTGGTTCCTATGGCGGTCTTTCCTTTGGGTAATGGGACTAAGGACCATACCTTATTGCGCTAAAACTGCATAAGCTCTTCATGCATAGATTCTATCAAGTTTGGATCTTATAGGGCTTCAGAAACCCTCTTGGGCTCTATCACACTAATGAAGTTTACAAAGAAACATTCATTAGATTTAGTTGATCTTGTCTTTACTCCCTTAGAAGGACTACCAATAATTTGGCTATGTGGATGACTTCTTGTCCATTTAGTCATACGGGGAACATTGATATTGTAGGAGGCATCGAACTCAACTTCTGTAGTGTTAGGTATGTTGTTATTTGAGCTGAAAAAAGGAAACGAGTTCTTTGAATGCTCTCCATCAAATATAGATGCAGAGGGTGAAGCATTAGAGGGACCAGTTAGTGATATACATGTTGGCTCATGATTCGCAGAGACTTGTTCTGCAGAGACTCTATGAACATCTACAGAGGGCTTTGTATCGTCAAGCATGTCCTCGAAAGTGTTACTAGTTCTGATTCTCTGGACATCAATGCATCAAAAGTCTTATGTTTTGGTTCGAGTCCTGAGCTAAAGTACTCAGTGTCTCCTGAATTGTATAATCAAAAAAGACATTTATGCCATCCACGATCAATCTTGTATTTAGAATGAAGACTCTGTAGGCCTTAGAAGTTAAAGAATAACCAATGAACTTTGCTTTATCTGCCTTTTTAACAAATTTTCCCAACTGATCTCTGTCGTTGAGCAATCAAAGGCTTGGATAAATTTAATGTTAGGTTTTCTTTGATTGAGAATTGCATAAGGAGTCTTCATATGTCTCTTCACAACTAAGGATCTATTTTGGGTGAAACAAGCCATAGAGATGGTTTCAACCCAAAATCTTGTGGGTAATGCAGATGCTGCAAGCACGGTTCGTGCAACCTCCACGAGTGTTTGGTTTCTCCTTTCGACAACACCATTTTGTTGTGGAGTTCTGGCCGTAGAGAAGTTATGGGAAATTCCCTTATTGATAAGATAGGCTTCTATTTTAGCATTCTTGAACTCCGTACCATTGTCACTTCTTAACTTTTAAACCTTGCAATCGTATAGAACCTGAATTCTTTTCAATAGATTGATAAGTATATTTGGCGTATCAGACTTCTTTCGAATAAACTCAACCTAAGTATACCTGAAAGATCATCGATGAGTACAAGGATATACTTCATACCAGACAGGCTCTGCACTACAATAGGACCCTAGAGGTCAACAAGCAACATGTGCAGAGGTCTAGTGCATGACACATCAGACGGTTCTATGTGGGGCTTTTTTTAACTTGCCTATTTCACATGCAGAATATAAGTGATCTTTATCAAACTTTGGAGAAGGTAGGCCACTGACAAGATTATGCTTTGCAATATGGTCTAAGGTATGAGAATTTAGATGAGAGAACCTATTGTGCCAGAGCCAAACCACTTTTGTCTTGTTTGAGACAAGACGGAGATTTTCATCAATGCTCTTGACTTTGAAATTCATGAGGTATAGATTACCTCTTCTATCAGCTCATAAGAGTTCTATCCCTGAATCAGAGTTAGTAGATAACAATACATTTTCTTGAATGTGACATCAAAGCCACTATCACAGAGTTGTCTTACGCTCAGAAGATTGTGCTTGAGTCCATCCACATAAGCAACTCTTGGTACATTTATGTTTCCTTTTGCTATGACTCCATATCCTTTAATGTGTCCCTTTCTATCGTCTCCAAAAGTTTTAGAGCCTCCAGCTGATTTGTATTTATAGAAGGATAGTAACTTTTTTCACCAATCATATGCCTCGATCACCCAGAGTCTAGGTACCATACTGATACATGTTGTCTCTGCAATCACAAGTTAAAGGGATTTAGGTACTCGTTTCCAAATGGGTCCTATTTTGTTTGGAGCTTTTGGGGGAACCTCTGGGGTCTTTGCCTTGACTGGTTTTTCAGTTTTGCCATAGGTCATATGTTATTTCTTCTGACCCTTAAAGTTTTCATTCTTTCTTTTAGGTGCAGAAAGAAAACAATAGGAGCTTGATAAGTTCTTTTTCAATTGATATAGAATATTAAGACACCCCACACAAGAGGATTGCTTAGAATTTTCATTAGATTTCTCTAAGATGGGTACTGAAGGTTTTAAAAAACTATCTCTCCTAGCATTAATAGCTTTACAAAATGATCTATCTAGGATAGATTTACTGAAATAAGTCTTCCTTCTATCTCGGTTCTTATTATCTACCCATCTCTTCTTTTCTCTTGATATCACTGTCACAGAAGGAACAAAATTTGTCATTTTCTATCCATTTACCCTTATGTTTCCTATAAACTTAATCGGCTGAAAAGATTGAGAAGCTTTAAGAGTTGAGTTAAGCAACTTGTCTGTTAGGACACTGAAGTTGTCCTTTATAATAGAAATTTTTGTAAAGCAATAGCTGTGTTAAAGGGCTTATGCTTAATTGTTGTAGCAAGTGATGAAGACTATAAATAGGTCTTTACTTGTAGTTTGTAAGAAGCGAATTCATTAATACAAGATGTAGATCTCTAATCACTTTGTGTTCTCTCTAGGTTAGATTTCTTTTTCAATAATGTTCTTCATCATCTTGTTACACAATACTTGGATTGTATGAAGATCATGGACCTAACATTGTCCTTTTTCTTGTTTTATCTTTTCCAGCTCAATAGATGATTTAACTTTAAGACACATATCTATGAAGCCAAGGTAGATAGATACACCAGGTACGAATCTCTTGGCATGAACAGTCTTGTTTGGGATGCCAGATGGGAGCTTGGTCTCCTCTGATCCATAAGATTCTATCTATGTCTCATTGAAGCCAGTCTCTGGAATGACAGAGGATAAATCATCCTCAGAATATGAGTCTGAATCAAGAAAATATTTGACTCCTTTTCATGGACATATGTCATTGCCATTTGCATCCTTACTCATTGAAATATTTAAGTCTTTTATAATGCAAGGAATGATTTTAGGTTCATCAAGAGATTTACATTGATCAAGAGCTTCAAGAAAATCATTTTCAAAAAAACTTTATTAACTCTTCTTCTATGAAAGGGGGACGAATTCAGTTGCCTTAACATTCAACTCAATCTTCTTTTTAGAAGAGATTTAACAAACAAGGCAACCTGGTCTTCTAGAGATCCAAATTTAAACAAGGATTTCGTCTTGCTATGTACACCTTTTGGTGGTACAAGAGAGTAGAACACATTTGCATAACTCTGAGGACTCCTTGCAATTTGTACTCCAGATGTTCTGCGCCTATCAAATACATAATGTAAAATTGGAAAATCTAGTTTTTGTGATTTGCCAATGCAAAAGGTGGATGACAAAGTCTCTCTTGTTTCCTGTGAAGGGATCTAGATCACTGAAACCAATTGCAGTTTTATCCATTTAAGAGTTGATCTTTGTGTAAACATCTTGAGCATCTTCGTACTTTTTGATCAAAAGTTCTTTTCTTAGCAAGTTCTTATGCAAAAACTCTCTTTCCTTCTGAAAATAGTTTTTAAGGGCAAGAATGTTCATTCTATCACACTCAACATCTTTTAGCTTCTTCTATTTGCTTTTCAGAGCCTTCTCAACTTCACTAACTTGTGATTTTAAAGAACTTATTTTTTAAAAACATTTATTTCCTTGTTTTTCCTTTTCAAGAAATATTTCATCTTTTTCTTTTCCGAGAAGCCCTGTTTCTCTTTTGTAAAAAGCAAGATCTTTATCTATTTTTAAGAGCTTTTGTTCCAAGTTTTTGAAATCCTCTTGGAGTTTAAGCATTTTAACCTCTGTATAAGATAAATTGACACAATCAGAAGAAGTAGGTACATCATTATTAGAGTCTGACTTGCATAGCTCGGCCATTCTACAAAACATGGCATTCCTATCTACTTCATTAGACTGTTCATCAGAGATCCACTTCTCATGTTCAGCCATCAAGCTCTTTTGAGTGTAATACTCAGCCTTCTTCTTGTAGAAAGAAATATCTTTGGATGGTTGAGCTTTACATTCTGCTACAAAGTGCCCACGTTTTCCACACTTGTAATATTTGTCACTTTGTAGTGTTGGCTTTGTGGGCTTCGTAGAGGCTCTGTGGTCTTCTTTCTGTTCATATCTTGGCTGGTATTTTGGGGCTCTCTGTTCTTAGAACCTTGGCTCATACCTCTGATCATATACCCTTGGTTCAAAATACTCCTTTCTGTTGGAGTATCTTGGCTCATATGAAGCTGCTAGTGCAAATTATCTCTCCATTTTAGGTGTAGACCTCTAATATCTTCCACCCCTCTCTTTTTTGTCATCTCTCCCTTTGTTGAAAATAGGCTTCTTGCTGTAAACTCTATTGAATTGTTTAGTTAACAGAGCCAAATATTTGGCAATTGAGCTCATGTTAACCTCTTCTTCACTATCACTCCCTTCTTTGTCCTTGTTGCTTTCTATTGGTCCCGATAAGGGTTCTACAAGTTTATAGAAGGGGGATGAATACAAACACAAATTCTAATTTTAAATTTGTTTATTGATTGTTGAGAAAATAAAAAACACAATTTACAGTTTGTTGCGGAAATAGATAAGGTAAACATAATCTACACAAACTAGGAAATCACTAAGGTTTCTTGCACTTAGAAATGGAGAGAAGAGAGTTTGTAGAAAACAGAGTTTCTGCAAAGTTCACTATGAAGATTAAGGACCCTTCAAAATTAAGGGCATCACTCATATTTATACCCTATCCATTAAATTCAAGTCATAGGGTACTTTACATGTGTCCATTATGTATTTGATGCATGCTTCTGTCCTTTATCAAAGACATGTTTTTGGCCGCATGATGAACAATGTAGTAGCAGAGTGGTTGTACGATTATGGACAAAATCAACTTTGCTTTTGTACCTTTGTACTATTTGTGCATAGGATAAGACAAACAAATCTTGAACTACAAGATTCATGATCAACTATCACTGATGACTGCTTTCTTCAGTGACCACTGATGAAGGTCTCAGCTATCGTTGAAACTCTGTTCTTGAATTGTCATGCGTTGTAGACTTGTCTTGGCTTCAGTGAATGCCGCTTCAGATCATGAGTGAACTTGTCTTGTTCACCAGTTCGGCCTTCGACTTTAGCGGTTAGATTCTTTTCAGCATGAGCCTTGTCTTCAGAGGTTACATAAACTTTTCACAAGAGAAGAGCTCAGCGATCACTAAACAAACTCAGTGGATGATCGATGATGCTAAAACATTTCATACATACAACAGTTATTGTAAATTTCACTAAGTATAATGGGTCATCATTAGATCACTAAGAGAGTTTGGATCAACAATACCCCCCTATTTGATGGCAAAGCAACATAAAAATTTTACTAAGTGTCAAAACATAAGGATAAAAAGGACTCTTAGTGTACATGTCCCATTTACTGTTTTGGGGATCTTTTTTAGTACTGATGGAGTAAAGCACTTTACTAAAATTTTCATTGAATCGTTAATAAGATTACATGGGGAATATGAAATTACAAGTACAAGTGAAATACATAAAACTGAAAAGTACAAGAACTGATAAAATTACAAGAGTAAAAGGGAATCTATCAACTAGGATATTCTTCTCCTTCTATAATCAAGGAATCAGGTATTGGTTCTCTTTTTCTACTCAGAGACTTGAATTGTTTGTAGATCAGATACTTTATAGGACCACCAAACCTTGTGAGTTCACACCAGTATAAAAGATTCTTTAAATGAGGAAGTGGGCAGAGATGAAGTTCGGAAACTCGTTGAAATCTAGCTTCAGCTTCATGATCATAGAAAACAATTCCATAGGGATTACCAATCACTTGACCAGGTTCGAAGAAACCATATCCTAGCAGTGATAAGTTGAGCGCCGAAAGATCTGGTGGAGAACCAAGGATTTCTTCTCTTGAAAATTCAATTGATGAGATGTCCCTTCATCAGTTGCTTTGATGGACTTCCTTCTGCTAGTTGGCTTCTAACATAGTGGATTATAGGAGTAGGGAGTTATTGAAAGGCACACCTCTAAAGGAAGCTCCCCCTCAGAAGTTCGTATTATCTTAAAATTTCCCTCAGCGGCTAATCGTTTATGCTTGCCTTGCTGAGGGGTATTTGATGTTTTCTTTAATTCTGAGGTCCTCCCCTCTGCTGCATTTATTTAAATTCCCTTAATAGGAAATCTCATGGTATTCGGGACAAAGAAGCTTCCATTTTCATCAGTAGGATCATCTCCGATGTCTTTCTCCAGCTCCTCATCCTCTTCTTCCTCTTCCTCTTTATAATCTTCCTCATCATTATAAAAGTCAGTGATGAGTGTCACTTTGTCTTTTTCTATCCCCTTCTCCCCCTTAGCTTGAGAAGGATCTTCAATGGTTTTCTTTTCATTCTCCCCTTCTTTGTCATCATCTTTAGGGGGAGGAGCTGAGGTTGAAGGAGTTGTAGCGACTCGGACCTCCAGGTCCTTAACAACTTTGGCAGCCATCTGCAGCGACACTTTGTCCTCTATAGTAAATGAGAAGAGTGTTGAGGAGGTTTCTTTAAATGTTTAAGAATATCAGCCAGAAGTCTGTGTTGGGCGTCAACTGTTGATCCCAGATGTAATGAAGAAAGATTAAATAACAACAAGTAAGCTCAAAGATTTATCTTCATGGATTCGCCACTGATTACACCAAGAACAACACAAAGTGTGTGTTTCTCTCTCTAAAAGCTATCTGAATGTGTGTATGCTTCGTTACCAGAATAGGTCTGGTAGAGACCTCTATTTATACAATACAAGGGGATAGTAGTACAAGAGACAAGGTCGTGGGACGCATCATGATACAACATTGAGTTTGTGCGCTGATAATAGTACATTGTAAAAGCTGCAGCCTCTCAGAAGATGACACATGGAAAGTGGAGGAACGTGCCTTGTACTAATTGATCTTCAGAATCTTCGTACAACAGAGGCAAGTGAGGTGCACACTTGTCTTGATCTTTGAAAGGGCCTTGATCTTCATCTTGAATGTCTTCAGTTCCACAGAGGCTCTGTGATACGCGTTGCTTTTCCAACGTGAAAACACATATTTCCACTCTTATTTTAGTTTAAATTCTTCATTTATATCGCAACTTTGAGTCTTTTTTATTTTATTTTCCATTTATTGAGTATTGGAGCTAAAAGTTATGATTTAGCTGTTTTGACATCAATAAGTGGGTTAATGTGAATTTGTTGGGAATATTTGTGTTTTCACAGGAATGCTGCAACATTCAAGTAGCATTCGGATCTGATGTTGGCATAATCGGCTCAATCAACATGGAAGTATTTGTAACTAGAAGACGAAGTATAAAGCTTCTAGAAATTTTGAGGAGCAACTCCTGGATTTATAGTTTGTGTTTTTATCAAGGGAATCTTGTTTACTTATGTTTTTTGGTTATTACCCTTTGGGTATTAGCTTTTGGATAATTGTGTTGTATTATTCTCTTGATATCTACCATTTTGCCCTCTCCTTGTGCTATAAAAGGAGGGTTGAGGTAGCTTAGGAGAGGATCTCAATCCATCCATCTATAATCTATCCATCTTTTATTCTCTTAGATACTTGTAGTTTAGGAGGAACTTTTAGATCAAGGTTTCAAAGAGTGGTAACAACTCTTTGGTCTTGATTTATTAAGTGAATCAATTTAAGTATTTTTAGTATTTTATTCTTGCAATTTACTTTGTCTTTTATTTATTACAATTTACTTTCCGTCATTTACATTTATGTCATTTAATGCTTTATTTACTTTCCGTTATGAGTAGCTAATCTTTAGTAGTTTGGGTGTGAGATTAAAAAGGTGAGATTTTAAACCAAAGGAAAGTATCCAAGTTTTATAAAACAACATTTTATTGTTTTCGTACAAGTTTATCAAGCTAATGTACTTTTTGACGAATTGATCACTCGAAGAGTGTGAAAGTGCCGTGGACTTAGAGATAAGCCACTCGAATGCACGTCAATTTGGATGATGTAGAAAGTAGACTTGAGAAAGTTGCTAACAACGAGAGTTGTTGCCTATATTTTTCCATTTTAAATTATTCTTGACGAGTTGGTCACAAATCAAAGTGTTAAAGTGTAGTAGATTTAGAGATAAACTACTTAGAACATACCCACTTGAATGATATGGGAATCGACCCGAGAGGGTGATTTTAACAAAGAGATTTGTTACTCCATACGTTTTAAGAACACCGTTGTTGCTACCTCGTTAACTGTGGGACTGTTATAAGAGATTATGCATATCTCAGAAAACGAATGTTGATACAAAGGTTAAAATCTGAGAGGAAGTTCTTAAAACAAAGGGTAAAATTCGTATTTATAAAACAATGATGTAGCATTGCCACAACATTGGCTACTAGAATTTGCGACTAAGTTTCACCAAACATCTTACACCCATTCTTCTCTTTATATTCTATGCATTCAGTGTTAATCACAAGATAACTCAAATCAAATCAATCATCTTCAAATTCGCCATCTGAAATCATCTCTTTCTTTTACTTTTTAAACAACTTTTACTCCAATCTATGTGGGACGATATCTGGTATCTTACCATTTTATTACTTGAAAGATGATATTAGATTTCATTGTATACTTGCTTTGAGGTTAATTATCCCACGTCTGTAGGTGTATTCAAGGAACTATTAAGTTTTTGGGGTCGTTGCCGAAGTCAAACAGAGGCTCTGAGGTCAACTGAGCATGAGAGTGCTCGGGATTAGTAACCGGAAGAATTAAGGGTAGGGGAGATGGGAGACCTGAGGGTTCAACGATGGTAGAATCCAACTGATTTCCGCCAAAGTAGTATGCCATGTCTCTCTCGAAAGGAGTCAAAAACTGGGGTTGTTGAAGGTCTTCGAAAGGAAAACCCTCAAGTCATATGCTTGTGTTGCTGGCCCTTATGCGATTTAGCAACTCACCAGAGGTATCAGTGAAGAGAGTAACCGGTACTTCTTGTGTTGTTGTGTTGACCAAAGAAGTAGAAGCAACATCAGAGGTGATGATGGTAGCGCATTGTGCCAGAGAAGCATTGGTGGTGCTTGAAGCTACACCAGTGAGTGGAGTCACTGAGGCGGGTGTGGTAGATGCTAGTTCTTCTTCAACGGTATTAATCATCGTTGAAGTGGTTTAGATGGGAGTTGCAAATGTTGTGGAGCGAGCAACGAAATCATTAAGTGAAGACTGTGAAGAGTCTTTCACTGAGGTTGAGCAGGCATTCTCCGTTGGCATTTTCCTAGCCTTATTTGAAGCACCAAGAGGGGTGGTAGATGGTTGTTTCTTCGGAAGGGGTTTGGTAGCTGGGGTAGACTGGGACGGCTGAGCCACAGTCGTGGCTACCGCTGATGCAGAAGAAGAAGAAGAGAGATTGCGGAGAAGGGCAGATAAGTTTACCTCGTCAGCAACCGGTTGGCGGTCCAGAAGACGAGTACCCAACCTTGGAAGCTGAAAGTCTCCCTCGGTTGGATATAGGGGACCCAAGAAGTGTTGGAGTAGAACGCTGGTGAATCATACGTAAGAGACAATTGGTTCCCTATCAACCTTTGCTACCTTGACATCAAATCATAGAAGATCATCTTTGCATAGTCGATCTTCCTACAAGTGATGACCGAGTAGCCAATGTCTAAGCCAATCGACTAGGCTGATCCATGTTGCATGTCTTGACACCCCTGCATTGAATGAAGTGTGCAAACATGTAGCTGATTTCGGTAGGCATGCAAGCTCTGAGGATCTTGGTCAGGGCTTTCTTGGGTGTGTTCTTTTAGCAGTTCCCAGTCATAGTTCATTGCATTGAGGAATGCAATGAGCTCTGCATCAGTAGGAGTGGGTTCATAGTTCTTCTAAGTAGGCAGGTTGAAAGTAGTCGAACAGCTGAGGGACCAAGACTTCCATTGCCATTTTAGTTTGAAACGCAATGATAGGGGCCTCTTTTCCAGACTTGGTAGCAACTTCAGCAGTGAACCAGACTTGCTGCAACAGGGACTAGCAGCCTTGTGGGTAAATGATGAGAGCATAGCTGATAGGCCAGTTTTACAGAAACTCTATGAAGTCAGCAAGGTGAGGAGCCGGTTTATTCGACTTAAAGATGAGGAGGCCTTGGTGATTATTCGACTTAAAGTCGACATCAGCGAGTTCAAAGTGTGCGTTGGAAGCACAAGTAAGGTTAAGAGCATGGGATGCCATTTCTGCTAGAATGCCTAAATTATTAGGATAAGAGAAATACTAGAATATAAGTTGGTACTTTATTTAAAGCACTTGTTGGTATTTTTAGGGTTTTGCCAGTTTCCTAAAATGGAAATGTGGTAAAAAGAATGAAGAGGGGAAAAGTATCAAAGAAAAGTATCAAAATGGTAAAAACCAAATTAATCAAAGAAAATTTTTGGTTTATGTTTATCTAAAAACATGAGGTTTTTAGGGTTTTAACAAAAAATCTTGAAGGAGATGATTTATTTTGAATAAACAGTTTGTTTGATCTTGTTTAACAAAGATTAAGATTCAAACGTTGTTTTTAGAGAGAGAGAGAGAGAGTAAGCAAAGTAAGAATAAATTGAACCTGAAAAACACAAAGAGGTTTAGAGTGTGTTCTTGGTGTTCTTTCTTGAGAGTTCTTTGCTTAGTGAGAGAAAATGTGCGCGTAAAATTTGGATGTGGGATGGAGTGAGGTATTTATACGAATGAGGAGAGAGAAAGGAATGATGAATGAGAAAGAATGCATCATGACGAGGACACGTCGCACGCGCATGATTGGACAAAGAATTGTAACGGGTGTCGTGTATCAGAGAAATGCATGGCATGGTTTATCCAAAAAAATGATATCATAAAAGCGGACGCCTTTTCATTTTCTAAAGCCATCACTGATTTCAAAAGTCAGTGTTAGTTTTTAAAGAAAATATCACTGATAAAAAAAGTCAGTGAAGGGAGATTTGAAAAGGCTTTTAATATGTTGGGTCACCAAGATTTGAAATTGACTCACCGATGTTCTCCCTATATCTTACTTGAAATATTTTAGCATGGTTCTTTAAAATGACTTGTACAAAATAGCAAATGTTCGATGAAGTCGGAGATCAACCGAAACCAAGCTTGAAGACATTCTCATCGTGGAAGTAAGAATGCTCTTCTCATCTATCAGCAAGTCATTTTCCACCGATGGCGTCTCCACATATCGGTGGACACTCTCCTCATCGACTCTTTTTACGTCGGCCGACAGCATCCCACCGATGAGGATGCTCAAAATCGGTGGGATCTATGTTCTTCTCCTTGAATGGTTTTCTTTGAAGAAATGTACAAGATTCAAGTCTTCTATATCGGTGGAACATCATCGATGTAATTGTCTTGGAAGACACATCAAGAAGATCATTTAATATGGGACAATATCATTTGCCAGGTAAAAGGGACTATTTGTCCTTTTATCTATTTTCAGTTAAAGTCCCTTTCAACATGGGTTTTATTCCTAGTACCAAGAAAAAGGTGATAAAGACGTATCAACTTTTCAGTAGTCAGCATCCTCAAACAAATCTCCTGATGACAAGTGTCCGAAGCATTTAATTCTCATCACACTTTTCACACTATAAAAGGAAGAAGATGTTCCCATGCAAACCACGCTTACTAGAAGTTTTCTCAGTGCAATAATTCTCCATTTTGCTTAAGAACTTTATAGCTTTGTTCTAAGTCTTCTAAGTTTTTTTGTTTAGTATACTTTGTGAAAGATTGTTAGAATAGTTTATCTATTCTTTTCCGCAACAGTCTTTGGTTTCTATGTGTAATTCTTGTTGAATGTTTTTCAATAATAGAATTAAAATTGTGAAAATTTTGAGTATTGTATTCAATCCCCCCCCCCTTCTACAATACTTGTTAAGCCATCTGGGACTAACATAATCACTCAAAGAAATAAGTGATTCATTTTAGTTTAAAAAGGCTTCTTGCTGAAGAGATCTTCAGTGAGGAGAGATAGAGAGTAATACCTGATTATTAACAACGTTTAAGTCAGAGATTACAAGATGAATAAGAAATATTGAGTATCAATCGCTGACATAATGCTTGAAATATGGAGAATTCAATCTTCTAAATTTAGAATTCCATGCTCGTTGATGAAAAAGTTAAATCTTATCTCATTAAGAGGTTTGGTGAAGATATCAGCGAGTTGATAATCCGTAGGAATAAAATGAAGCTCAGTATCTCCATTCATCATATGATCTTTGCTAAAATGATATATGATTTCAATGTGTTTGGTCTTTGAATGTAACGCCGGATTATTAGCTATTGCAATGGCACTAATGTTGTGGCGACAGATAGAAATCCTTGATAGCTGAAGGTCATAGACTATAAGTTGATTTATCATCCATAAGACCCGAGCACAGCAACTACCAGTGGCTAGATACTTAGCTTCAGTTGTTGATGTAGACACTGAGTTCTGCTTTTTGCTTGTCCAGCTCACCAACTTTCCACCTAGAATCTGACAACCTCCAATAGTGCTCTTTCTATCCAATTTATAACCTGCAAAATCAGTATCTGAATAGGAATCTAGATCAAACCCTGAGTCTTTAGGATACTAAAGACCTACTTTAGGAGTGCCCTTCATATATCTAAAAATGCGCTTTACAACGATCAAATGTGATACTTTAGGTTCAGATTGATATCGTGCGCATAAACAAGTAGAATACATGATGTCTGGTCTACTGGATGTCAGATATAATAAAGAGCCAATCATTCCTCTATAGGATCTGACATTGACAGGTTTCTATTTGGATCCTTGTTCAGTGTCAAATGAGGGGCCATATGAGTTTTCATAGATGAGCTTTGAGTGAGATCAAACTTTTCCAGCATACATTTAACATACTTACCTTTGTGTATGAATGTACCTTTATCTGTTTGCTTAATTTGAAGACCAAGGAAATATGTTTGCTCACCCATCATACTTATCTTATACTCTTTCTTCATGCGTACAGCGAATCGAGTACACAAAGATGGGTTTGAATTGGTGGGGTGGTGTGTCTACATAAGGGGTGGTGGTAATGGTTGGGGTAAGTGTGAGTGGGTGGTGGGTGCGGTGATGTCGGGTGTTGGTCGTAGGTGGGGTTGGGTGGATAGGGATGGATATGGGCGGTGGAGTAAAGTGAGGTGGGTGGGGTGGGGGTTGTTGATAATGGGTGATAGGTGGCATGATGGTGTTTGTAAGGTAAGGTAGGTTCGGTATGAGGTGGTGTGTTTGTGTATGTGGTTTGTGGTGATGGTTGGGGTTGGACGCGGGTGGGTGATGGGTATTGTGGGAGCGATTGTATGTGGATTTGTGGTAGGTAGGTAGGGTGAGTGGGGTGGGGGTAATTGATGATTGGTGTTGAGTTGACATGATATTGTTTCTGAGAATGGCTCCATAACAAAACCTCTTATGTTTAATCCTAACAAATTTTCTCTTTGGAAAAGCCGTATGATGCTATTCATGGAAGGAGTGGATACTAGAGATCCAACCATTCTCAAAGAGGGGCCTATTATCCCTAGAGTATGGGATATGAAACGCAAAGGCCTGGTAAAGAAACTGTTGATTAGGAGGACTCTAGTGACTCCGATGACTCAGATGAGCCTCTTGACAAAGAGAAATCTAAAGCTATTGGTCGTTATATCCTCAAAAATCCTAAGAAATATACTGATGAGGAAAAACGTTTGGTTTCTCTTGATTCTAAGCTAAGAGCAATCATTGCACTCTCACTTCCTCATGAGGTCTATCATTCTCGGGTTAACTTTGAAACTGCTAAAGAGATGTGGACCACACTGTGTGTTTTGTACGAAGGTACAGAGGAAGTGAAGAAAAGCAAAAAGATTGGTCTCATTAGAAAGTATGAATTCTTTGATTATGAAAAAGGTGAATCTCTTCCTAGCTACTATAATAGTTTCAACTCTCTTTTGAATGACCTGAAGTTACTTGGCAGAGTCTATGACAATGAGGAAGTTCTAAACAAGTTCATGGATTGTCTCCCTGAATTTTGGGAGAACATGTGTACTTGTATCAAAACTTCCAAGGACCTTGAGTACATGCCTTTAACTGTCTTATATGGAACTCTCTTCAACTTTGAACAAACCAAGTTACAAAGGAAATATTTCATTAAAGAGATAAAGGGATCTTCTATAGCCCTTGTCAGTGAAAATTCCAAGAAATCTCAAAGTGTTCCATGTATTACCTATCCTTCATCAGACTCTGACAATGAAAGCCACAACAACTCATCTCACTAATCGGAGGCATATCTAAGTGATGCCGATGATGAAGGTGAAGAAATCTCAGTTAAGCAGATGTCTGATGAACTAGCCATGATGGTTGGTTTCAAAACAAATCTCGTTTTTCTAACAAATCCAAATCTTTCAGAAAACCCTTCTCTTCTACAAAAACTTCCTCGTCTGATAAGACACATGAGGAATGTTTTAATTGTGGTAAGAAAGGACACTTCGAATCTGAGTGTAGAAGTAAGTGTGTGGTGAAATCTAGGAATTCATCTTCTGACAAGTTTTCCTTCAAGTATAAAAAACCCAAAAATAACTCTTTTAAATCAAACCTTGCCAAGAAAGATACTCAATCTTCCTCTCAAGATCATCAAGAAAGGGCTGAGAAGTATAAAGCCAAGTACAAGAAAGAAAAGGAAAGAAATGAGAATCTCCTCAGAAAAGGAAAGGGCCTCATGGCCGAAATACATGATTGGGAAGAAGAAACTTCTGACAGTGATTCTCCCAACATGTGTTTCATGGCCATATCCGAAGATATGGAAGATTCTGATAAAGCTACCTCTCCAATGGCTTCGGTGTCAACTGGGTGCTCGACATCATATTCTAAGGTACATCCCTTTAATGATATGACTGATAGGGAAAAGATTGATGCTTATGAATCTTTAACTAAAGACTTTTATACTATCAAACTCTGAATCAAACACAACTTTGCGCATAATCAGCCTACACAGTTCGTTAACGGCATCCTTATCGAACACTGAATCAACTCTGCAGCTTATGTGATATGCCCATGCATGGAGGCTCTGGGCATAGCTTCTGAAGTGAAATCTGCTTCTGGATTGGCACAAAAACTCTGAAGATCAAACCAAACTTTGCATGTTTGTAATTTTCAGCAACGCTTTTGGCTTCGGACAACAGCAAATTATGTTAAACGTGAAACACAGATCCTCAAATCTGTTTACGCTGCACACTGCAAAAATTCTGATCGAAACTCTGAACAACCTATGAAACAGTAGCTTTGCACATAAGGGATATGTATCTGGACAACCTTGGTCTGGATAAGTTTTGTATGAGCACAACTTTAATACGGACAGCAACAAATTAGCATCGAATTCTTGCTGTTTTCTGTTTGAATAGCTGTGTTTTGAATCGAACACAATAGTGATCTATTATATCTCTTTTCTGTTACATCAACTTAAGACAACGACAACATTAGCAGCTTTTGTTACAGCATATTTGGAATCAGCACTAAGCTATTTGACAGCAAACAAGCGTACTGATAGCAACATTAAGCTATGGACAACACTCACAGCTTAATGGAACAACAGCAACCTGTTTTTGAATTCAGATCCTGTTTTGATTGAAACAGCAGCTTGCTGTTTGGATGTTTGAGCACTCTAACTGCTGAAAGGTCTACATAAGAAGTGTCAGCTGGTCTGGATAGCTTCTGATCACAGGATTGAGGTCTGCACACAAGTTCAAGCATATCTGCACAGATCCAAACAGGTTTCAATTAATCTCCTTTATTCTGAAAACAATAGCATTTTGCAAGGAAATTTTGCAACTTGGGTTTTGTGATTTTTGAACTTTCAGAACTTCAAATCACCATAACTCACTCAAAAATCAGAATTTTGCAATGAAATTTTACAGGGTTACTTGAAATGTGATTCTGAACACATTCTCTGGGAATGTTTTCTACTAAAAACACCTACAACTATGAGTTAGATCACACCACAATAAATTGAACTTTTTGAAAAAAAAAATCCTTCAAAATCAACAAATTGAATTAAAAACAATTATGAACAGTAAAACCTTGTCTTGATCTGAATCCAGATATGTGCAAAAATCCAATAAGCCATTTAGGACTGAGTTCTGTACTGTTGTTCACAGAAGTCATAAACAACTGAAGTATGAGTCTTAAACTGAGTGTTTAAGAGTCATCATCCACAATGAAGTGTGAGTCCTAATCTGCTGTAATTAGAAGTCCATTTCCTTTGAAGAACGAGTCCTTAACAGATGTATTAAGGAGTCCATGTACATGCAAGACAGATCAAACAATTTTTGGTACGCATTTCCAAATGGGTCCTATTTTGTTAGGATTTGCATGAAGTGCTTTGCTGATCTTGTTATGTTCAACAGAAACAAATGGCTTTCAAACATTTTGAACAAGTGAAGAGCCTTTGGCTATCCAAACCATTTTTACACTTCTAAAAACTTGATTAACTGATTGATCTAGCCTACGATAATAGAAAGGATTAGAAGTAGAGATCTGATTTGTTGAAAACTTGTTTGGCTTAATGAACTCTTTTGTTTTAACAGAACTTTCAGAACTTTCTGAATTTAATTTGAGAACCAAATCATTTCGTTCTTTAATGCACAGATCAACTTGTGATTGTAAATCCGATTTCAACTTCCTCTCTTTCCTAATCTCAGCAGGTAAATCAAAGAACCTTATTGTTAGTCTCTTCACTTCAGATCTAAAGTACAATATCTCTCTTTCAAAGTCATCTTTTAGGCATTTCTCTTGAAATCCTTGAACCTTCAACTTTTCGGACTCTTTTCTTTCAAAAATGGTTTTCTCTTTTTCAATCTTCTCTCTTTCACAAATCACAAGTTTTTCAAAATCAGAAATCAGTTTAGAAAAACTTAAACTTAAACATTTAAGTTCAAGTCGTTTCTTCTCTTCTTCAAAAACAGTCTTAACTTCCTCAAACTTCTCTTTCTCCTTTTCACAAAACTTTTCAGACTCAAATAATTTCCTTTTCGGTTCAATATTCTCATTGGTTAAGAGTTTACCTGCCTATTCTAGCTTGGTAATTTTTTTGAATCGATTAGAAGGATTATCTTCCTTTCCTCCGACTCTTTGTCAAGAGTGATAATCACATTGCGAAAGTTAGTACTCAGTTTAGAGTAGTAGTGAAAATCAGCACTCGGATTTAGACACTTTTTCAACATGTTGTTACTTGAAAGATCTAGAGACAATTGAATAATGATTCAAAGGTTTATACACAAACATAAACACAAACACAAAAATTAATCTGATAAAAGCTCAACTGAAGAACACAAACACAGTAGTTTAAACACAGATCTTAAGGAAAACTAAACTTGAATACTGGATGAACACGAAGAAAAAATTACTGCTATGTTTGAAGAAATCTGAATTGATTAGTTCAAAAATTTATCCAGATTCATATTGAACAGAAACCAAAAATCAGATTAGATGAGCACAAGCTTGTTGAAATTTCATCTAGATTCTTTTCTATCCTAGAAATTAACTCCAGATCATGTATTAACAAAATTGATGAACAGATTATCCACTAACCAGAAATTCAAATTCAATCCAGAGACAATCCAAATGACAGATTCTATTGGAATCGATTGTGAGCATAAAATAGAGAAAATCGAACCTGTTGAAATCGTGGCTTAATGGAAGAAATCGAACCTGTGGAATCAATCTTGTGTCTGCGAATTTATGAATGACACCAGATGTTACTGAATATGAACAATCGACTTGTTGAACAGGGGCTGTGTGAAATCGATTTGGTTTGTGACTGTTTGATTGAGCTGGTCTTTGAATCGATTGAATTCTTGTCTCTTTGGCTCTGATACCAATCGTTGGATCCCAGATATAACAAGTAACAATAATAATAGCAAGGATCTTTGTATTGACTGATAAAGAAGAGTTTTTACAAGATAAGATTGATAAACACTCTTTTACAAATGAAGCTCTCTCTCTCTCTCTCTCTCTCTCTCAATACGTATGATTGTAGAATGAGACTAGGAGGCTTAAACTAAAAACTCTCAAATTACACATTATATACCTAGGCTTTAAGGCCTAAGCCCATTTGCTACTAAAGGCCCATAAACACACTTTGGGCTTTATATATTTAAGAAATAATCTTGAATACAATATAAAATAATAGTCAACAGTGATAATAAATTTGGTTTAGGATTTCGAAAATCTATTCTTGAAACCTCTTCTCATGCACTTGTTCCTACTTCTAGTGTATGGGATGATGCCTCAGAGTCAAGTTCTTCTGACTCTATTTCTTTAAACTCTGTTGCTATAGGTGAAGCTTTAATGTTTGGAATGTTTATAAAAGGTAAAGAATCTTCTTCGGTTCAAACCATTGAGAAACAAGATTCCAATGATGTTTCAAACCCATCCATGATCTGTTAAAGGATTTAACCATTGATGAAGCATCATCCTCTAACTCTTCAAAAACTAAGTTTCTCAAAAGAGCTTATGACACCGATCTCCCTTTAAAAGGAAAATCCTCAGACCTTGGGAAAGATCATTTCAAAAACACTTCAAGAAATCTCTCCAAATTTGCCTCCACCTCTAGTAATGGGATTTTAAGTTTTCCTCCCCTCATCTCATCTTTTGATCCTAAAGCTATTCAAGTGGACGTCAAGGGGAAATGAAAAAAAAGGTTCAAAAGTCTAAAAAGACTTTTATCTATAGAAAGTGTTACAACTGTGGTGATACTTTTCATCTTGCTAAGGATTGGCCAAAGAAAAGAATTGAAAGAACTAAACCTAAGGACTCTTCGTCTTCTAACCCCAAAGGACCCACCACCAAATGGGTACCTAAGAACTAATTTGTGTGTTCATGCAGGTTTTTTAGCACCATCAAATATGGTATCTGGATAGTGGGTGCTCACGCCACATGATGGGAAATAAATCTCTTCTTATTAACTATGTGTCCGGAAAAGGTCCATCGGTAACTTTTGGAGATAATGCTAAAGGATACACCAAAGGTTACGGAACTCTCACAAACGGACCAGTCACCTTCAATAAAGTGGCATTTTTCGAAGGTCTCATGCATAATCTGTTGGGTTTTGTTCAAAAAAAACGATTTCTTTAACGAGAACATTTGCAACGGAAGCTTTTTAAAATGAACAACATTAAAGCAAGTTTAATACCCACCAAGGGTCCATTTGCATGAAACATGAAAGATTAAAAAAAAACAAGAAGGTTTTAGAAAGTATAACCTTTGTAGACTTTGGAGATGGTTAGTTGAAGAAGGCAAGAACTCAAAAAGAGTTCCTCTTTAGTTTTCCACCAACAAGTTCCAACACTATAGTATGCTAGTACTTCTTCTTGAAGATTGATGCAAACCTTTACAACTCCAAGACTTCAAAACTCTAAAATAGAGTTGTAAAATGGAAAAGCACAAAACACACACACATACTATGTGTGTGTGTTCGGCCGAAAGGTGGAGAGAGGAGGGAGAGAGAGAGCAAGTTGAAGTGTGTTTTTGGAAGACCTCACCTCCTTTTATCAAAACCACAAGTTTAGTTAAGTCATAAGATGATCCAATGAAAAGAGAGCCTCCCATGCAAAATTACATTTGAAGCCCTTTTAGTTTATAATTTTTAAAATCTTTATTTTAACAATTCAAACTTGCTATATTTAATCCCTCCTCATATCTACTAGTTATTAAAATCATCATATTTTAATAAACTAGTATTTCTATTTGCATCTTATATAAAAGAATTATATTTATTAATATAATTAACAATATTCATCAAGAAATAATATTTATCAAGAATCAAATTCTTATAAATATCAATTTAGTGTCTACTTGTTGTTCGGTGTGACCCTATAGGATAATATATTACCGGTAATATTATTTTACAATTACTCTTGAGCACATTTAACCAACAATCTCCCACTTGCTCAAGATTGCATTATAAAGTAATATAGACAGTGGTGGACGTCTAGCAACATCTCACTGCCCCCAGTAATATATGACGGTAAGTGACATTCAACAGCATTCAATTCCCACAAGCTCATATCTTCAATTGATTGCATAAGGTGTGGTATCAGTTTTTTCCTTTGTTTAGACATCATGTTGAGCATGAGACATGGATCACCATCATTCTCATTTATTGTTCAGCTTTTGGTAAGGCGCCTTAGATGTCTCACTCTTAACATATTAAGAGAAACAAATTCCATCTTGACTACATACGCCTCTTATGCAGTTCATGTCTTGCCCAATTATGGCCTTTATAGCTGCCTTTTTCAAGAACAACAGTTAACCATATTAAAACATAACATTCCCTACACTTGAGTCCCAAATATGCATCTCAGGTCGAAGGACACAAAGATACTACCTTCTATTCAAGAATCACTTATGACGACGATCCATGAAGTGATCTTGAAGCGGGTTAAGTCTAGTATTTGTTCCCTTAACAAGCACCTATGAACTTGGTTGCAACACCTTGCCACTTTTACTTTTAAAAGTCAACCAATCCAATTCATATTAGTCTTACTTCATAGTTGTTCCCACAACCATTATTGACTATGGACATTTAGAATAATCAATTTATTCAAGGATTTAAACATGCTAATATAGAACACAACGAGTATTAAAAGGATCATATCTAATATATCTAATTGAATATAATACTTGTTGTTTTTCATTGTTCCAAAATCCAAATACTAAACCAAATCAAATCCATTCACTAGAGTAACGAAGTCCTATAGCTCTAGCGTAATCCTCATGCTTAGCTGATGGAAGGGACTTCATGAATGGGTCTGCCAAGTTCTGATCCGTATCAACTTTGCGAATACTTATTTCACCGCTTTCAACTTCATCACGTATGTAGTTGAATTTCCGACGAATGTGCCTGGTCCTTTTCTGAATGGTAGGAACTACCCCTAGACCTTCAATGAATTTCTTTATCCAAGCAGCTTCCTGTGCATCCTGTGATGCTGCGATGTACTCTGACTCTGTAGTGGATTGTGCAACCACACTTTGCTTGGAACTCATCCAAGAAACTGCGCCTCCATTCATTATAAAGACAAAACCAGATTGTGACTTACAATCATCTTTGTCCGTCTGGAAGCTAGCATCAGTATAACATTTTATATTAAGGCTTTCCTCTTGACCTCCATAGATAAGGAACATCTCTTTGGTTCTCCGTAAGTACCTTAGAATGTTTTTCACAGCTATCCAATGACCTTCTCCCGGATCTTGTTGGTATCTACTCGTCATGCTCAAAGCATACGATACATCCGGTCTTGTGCATATCATAGCATACATGATAGATCCAATTGCCGAAGCATATGGAGTGCCATTCATTTTCTTTCGCTCAGCTTCTGTGCTAGGACATTGAGACTTGCTCAAAATGGTACCAGATGGCATCGGCAATGACCCTTTCTTAGAGTCCTGCATATTGAATCTTTTCAAGATTTTGTCAATGTATGCATTTTGACTCAGTCCTATAAGTCTTCTTGATCTATCTCTATAGATCTTTATACCAAGAATATAGGCTGCTTCACCTAGATCTTTCATTGAGAAACATTTTTCTAGCCAAGCCTTAACCCCTTTCATAAAAGGAATATCATTTCCAAAGATCAGTATGTCATCCACATACAACACAAGGAATGTTACAATGCTCCCACTAGCTTTCTTGAAGACACATGGTTCATCTTCATTTTTAATGAAACCAAATTCTTTGATTTTCTCATTGAAACGAAGATTCCAACTTCGAGATGCTTGTTTTAGTCCATAAATGGATCTCTTAAGTTTACACACTTTATTAGGATACTTTGGATCGACAAAACCTTCAGGCTGATCCATATAGAGATCTTCACTTAAGTGTCCATTTAGAAAAGCCATTTTGACATCCATTTGCAATATCTCATAGTCAGAGTGTGCCGCAATGGCAAACATTATTCTAATAGACTTGATCATGGCCACGGGAGAGAAGGTTTCATCATAGTCAATACCATGAGTTTGAGTGAAACCTTTCGCCACAAGTCTTGCTTTATGTGTGTGCAAATTTCCATCCATGTCGGTCTTCTTTTTGAAAACCCATTTACTTCCTCCAGACTTGCTGTTGGGAGGAAGATCAACCAAGTCCCACACTTGATTAACATACATGGATTGCATCTCAGTTTTCATGGCTTCGAGCCAATGATCAGATTCAGAACCTGTCATGGCACTCTGGTAGTTGGTGGGTTCATCAAAATCCACAAAGAAACAACATTCATCATAAGATATGGAAAAGCCATATCTTTCTGGTTCTGTCGTACTCTACCAGATTTGCGAACACTTTGTGTCTCATTTTTTTCCTAACTAACCATTTGTTTAGGTTCAACATCTTGTTGTTGAGTACTAGTGCCAACCTCAGTTGCATCAGCTAATGGTTCTTCCTCAAGTACCATTTGCCTCCCTCCGACTTCTTCCATTAGGAACTTAGTTTCCAGGAATTCAGCCTTTCGAGCAATAAAGACTTTATTCTCGGCGGGATTGTAGAAATAGTATCCTATACAATCTTTAGGATATCCTACAAAGATGCATTTAGTAGACCTGGGATCTAATTTGTTTGAAGCCTCTTGTCTCACATAAGCCTCACATCCCCACACCCTTAAATAGGATAAGGACGGAACTCTTCCATGCCAAATCTCATAAGGTGTTTTATCTACTTTCTTAGTCGGAGCCATATTTAAAATACGGGTAGCTGTAATTAAGGCATAACTCCAAAATGATAAGGGAAGAGTACTCCTATTCATCATAGAGCGAACCATATCTAGTAAGGTTCGGTTTCTCCTCTCAGACACACCATTATGTTGTGGTGTTCTAGGTGGAGTAAGTTGTGAGACAATCCCACGAGCTTCTAGATGATTTAGGAATTCATCACTTAGATATTCACCTCCTCTATCGGAACGAAGGGCTTTAATGGTTTTATTGAGTTGATTCTCAACTTCACTTTGAAACAATTTGAACATCTCAAATGCTTCATGTTTATGTTTCATTAAATAAACATAACCATATCGACTGAAGTCATCAGTGAAGGTGATGAAGAATCTAGCACCGTCTCTTATTATGGTTCTGAAAGGACCGCATACATCAGTATGTATGATGCCTAACAGGTCTTTAGCCCTTTCACCAGAACTAGAGAAAGGGGCTTTAGTCATCTTTCCACATAGACAAGATTCGCATATATCAAATGATTCTTTCTCTATTGCCTTCAAAATACCACTCTTTTGAAGTTGGGATATGCGTTTCTTGTTTATATGGCCAAGACGACAATGCCATAAATAAGAGTCGCTCAAATCATTCTTGAGTCTTTTGGTGCTAGCATGGTATATAGAACTATCATTTATGGAACCATCTAGTTTTACTTCATATATATCATTTAAAGGTCTAGCCTCGAAATAGAACATATCATTTTTGTAAGCATGAATAACATCGTCATTAAAACGATAAGTAAAACTAGATTGTTTTAAACGAGCAACTGAAATAATATTCCTGGTCAAGCCAGGGACATAACACACATTGTTTAGTGTCAAATACATGCCATTAGGTAAACGTAAATCGTAATCTCCTAAAGCTTGAGCTTCAACTCTTGCTCCATTTCCAACGTGGAGTACGATTTCACCTGTCTTCAGTTGCTTACTTCTTCTGAACCCCTGTAACATGTTACATATGTGAGTTCCACACCCAGTATCAAATACCCAAGTGTTAGGTGAAAAAGTAAATAGATCTATTTCTATCACATAGATACCTGAAGTGCCTTCGTCGGCCTTCTTCTTCTTCAACTCCGCAAGGTAAGTAGGACAGTTCCTTTTCCAGTGGCCAACCACACCACATTCAAAACATGCGTCTTCTTTGGCCACCTTCTCCTTCTTTATAGTTGGTGGGGTTCGGGTAACTTTCTTGCCCTTGCCCTTCACAAACTTAGCCTTGGAGTTAGTAGTTTTGGGCTTCTTGGTTTTGCCTTCCCGAATCATGAGCACATGAGGGGTTTTCTTTGGGAGATTCTTATCAGCAGTTTTGAGCATCTGATGCAGCTCTGAGATAGGTTTCTCCCAACCATTCATGTTGTAGTTCATGATGAAGGGGTCATAGGATTTAGGTAAAGAATTCAGAATAATATCCGTAGCCAAATCCGTTGGATATTTAGAGCCAAGACGCTCCAAATGATCCAAGTGACCTTTCATCATGAGAACGTGATTGCTCACATTTCCTCCTTCCTCCATCTTGCATGCATGTAACGATCGAACTGTTTCGAATCGTTCAGTGCGGGTTTGCTGCTGGAACATTTCTTTTAGCTGATTGATCATGTCAAATGCCGTGTGATTCTCGAAAATCTCTTGGAGTTCGGGAATCATTGTGGCTAGCATGAGGCTCGACACTTCTATCGAATACTCTACATGTTTCGACCATTCAGCGTGAGGAGCCCTAGGAGTAACTGGAGGTTCATCGGGAATAGGGGTATCCAACACATACAACTTCTTTTCCGGCATGAGAACAATTCTCAAATTTCGGCGCCAGATTAGGAAGTTGGTGTGGTTAAGTTGTTCCTTTTCTAGGAGAGATCGAAGGTAATTGGTATGGTGGTTCGCATTAGTTGCCATCTACAAAAATTAACAAGGTTCTATTTAGTATTTTTCGATTTTAAAAACTTTATTTATTAATACCCTTTATGTATTTAAAACATTAATAATATAAAGTCTAGGATCCAACGTTGCAAAACAAATAAATGGTTAGGTGACCTTTATCCCATCTATTTAATTCAACATGGTAGGTGACGTTCCCCAATTACATCCAAACGTAATTCCTAGTAATATGGGATCCTTAACAACGTTTATTTTGGCATGTTTGATCCCATCTATGCCTCGGGTTTCTAGTGCTTAGGTGACCTTTATCACAAAAGATCCCCGATCAAGTCATCCAACTTGAACAACTTGTGGAATCGACGCATAACTAGTGGTTAGGTGACCTTTATCCCACTAGAAAACGCGAAACCACCTCGGCCATCAAAAGACGATCCAAGTAGTTAGGTGACCTTTATCCCACAAGGATCATACAAGCGATGTGCGAGTGTTTTCAAAAAGGACGGCATAGACTTGCGTTTATAAAAGGGATTTTTAGATGTTTTATAATTCTAGTTTTATAAACATATTGTATCATGTATATTGCATGCATCCAATATCACATGGTACTTATAATTTTGAAAAACATATTTTTCTTCAATTGGTTCTTTAAAACAAAATCTCCATTTTATTAACTATTTCGTTGCGGTCAAATTCTTTTATATTAATATCCTATATTAAGGTTTTAGTTTGAGCGCATTAGAACCAATTTTAGTTCCTTTAATAAAACAACATTTTATTATTTGAATTGGAGTTTGGATGAGTTTTAAAATACAACTTAAACTCATTTTTAGTACTTCAAAAATTTTATGAGTTTTATAATAATACTCTTTTATTTAAAACTCATTTTTATCATTTTACTTTAAAATGTTATTTTGAAAAACCAAAACTCCAAAACAACTTATTTGATGTTCAAAATATTATCTAGCATGCAAGAACCTATTTCAACCATACATGATAATATCAACATAAAAAAATATCAAAAATATGTAAAAGGTGTATAAACCAAGCCAAAAACTAGTGACAATTCTTGTGAACCAAACAAGAATGTCAAGTCCATTCCTAAGGGACCAAAAAGAACTTTCCAAAAAAAAAGTCTTCTAGCTCCCACTTGTCATAGCAACCAATTGCTTGCATATTCTTCTTGGTAACTCCATGGTGAATGTCTTACTCCTTCATAGACTCCATTCTTCAACTTGTTACTTTTTTATATAAAATAAACAAATCTATTTAATACAAAAATAACAAAAGGAAATGCCTATTTACCATTACAAAATATTATGAATAAAAATAACCAAAAATAAACAACACAAACATCACAAAAGGTCTTTGGCTTGTTTATACCCAACAATTACATATAATAAAAAATAAAAATAAATGAACACTTTGTTTTTCTAAGGCAACTTTTATGACCAAAATGCATGTAAAAATTTGGTCATAAGAGATAACAAAAACAATAAAGTTGCCAAAGATGCCATGTATGAACTTCTTCATACAAAATAAAAAAACATCCATGGCTTCCAAAAACTAAGAATTTTTCATATAAACAAAAAATCTAAACATGCATGCAAAAGAGGCTCTGATACCACTTGTTGGGTTTTGTTAAAAAAAACGATTTCTTTAACGAAAACATTTGCAACGGAAGCTTTTTAAAATGAACAACATTAAAGCAAGTTTAATACCCACAAAGGATCCATTTGCATGAAACATGAAAGATTAAAAAAAACAAGAAGGTTTTAGAAAGTACAACCTTTGTAGACTTTGGAGATGGTTAGTTGAAGAAGGCAAGAACTCAAAATAAGTTCCTCTTTAGTTGTTCACCAACAAGTTCCAAGACTATAGTATGCTAGTACTTCTTCTTGAAGATTGATGCAAACCTTTACAACTCCAATACTTCAAAACTCTAAAATAGAGTTGTAAAATGGAAAAGCACAAAACACACACACACTATGTGTGTGTGTTCGGCCGAAAGGTGGAGAGAGGAGGGAGAGAGAGAGCAAGTTGAAGTGTGTTTTTGGAAGACCTCACCTCCTTTTATCAAAACCACAAGTTTAGTTAAGTCATAAGATGAATCAATGGAAAGAGAGCCTCCCATGCAAAATTACATTTGAAGCCCTTTTAGTTTATAATTTTTAAAATCTTTATTTTAACAATTCAAACTTGCTGTATTTAATCCTTCCTCATATCTACTAGTTATTAAAATCATCATATTTTAATAAACTAGTATTTCTATTTGCATCTTATATAAAAGAATAATATTTATTAATATAATTAAAAATATTCATCAAGAAATAATATTTATCAAGAATCAAATTCTTATAAATATCAATTTAGTGTCTACTTGTTGTTCGGTGTGACCCTATAGGATCATATATTACCGGTAATATTATTTTACAATTACTCTTGAGCACATTTAACCAACATAATCTTCTTAGCATTAGCCAACCGTGTGATCTACGATACAAAGTTATTTTTGAACTTTGTATCTGTATTGTTGTTGACAAGAACATGAAAGTGGTTCTCTCTAGAAAAAGGATGGAAAATGTCTATGTCATCGATATGGGACAAAATAAAAATTCATCAAGTGTATGATTTGTGTCAGATGACATAGCCAAAAGGAACTGCCTGTGGCATAAACGTTTATCTCACCTCAACTTCAAAACTCTCCATAAAATTTCCAACAAGGAGCTGGTGACTGGCATGCCAAATTTGAATTTTGTTAAAGAGAAGCTGTGTGATGCATGTGAAAAAGGGAAGCTCGCCAAAACTTCCTTCAAGACCAAGCAATCCTCTTCCATCACTCTTCCTTTTCAAATGCTGCACATGGATCTATGTGGACCAGTCAGCACTCCCAATCTAGGAGGCAAAAGGTACATTCTTGTAATTGTTGATGAATTTACTAGATATACTTGGGTGTCGTTTCTCATGTATAAAAGTGATGCAACTGAAGAAATCATCAACTTTGTAAAGAAAAATGATGTTCTCAATGGACAACTTGTACGATCAGTGAGAAGTGACAATGGCACTGAATTCAAAAACAGTGCTCTTGAAGACTTCTTCAATGAGAAAGGAATTTCTCAAAACTTATTTGCAGTTAGGACTCCTCAATAAAATGGAGTCGTGGAAAGGAAAAACAGAACCTTGTGTGAGGCTGCAAGATCCATGCTAAGTGAATCAAACCTGCCTACCTATTTCTGGGCTGAAGCTGTTAATACTGCTTGCGTTACCCAAAATAGGTCGGTGATTTCCAAAAGACATGATAAGACCCCATATGAAGTCTTTCATGGAAGAAAACCAAATATAGGTTTTCTTCATGTTTTTGGCTGTGTGTGCTTCATCCTGAATGATCGTGACAATCTTGGGAAATTTGATCCCAAAGTTGATGAAGGAATCTTTGTTGGATACTCTCTATCCTCCAAAGCATATCCTGTGTATAATCTCAGGAGAAAATGTATTGATGAGTCCATTCATGTCAAATTTGATGATCTAAGATCATCATCTCTTTCAAATGATGATGATGAATTACACAGGTGGATTTCCTCATGCATAGGTGATGCTCCCATAGTAAATACCACTGATGCATCCTCTACTTCTTTAACTCCATCAAATCCCTGTCCTTCAAATAACCAAGTTGGGTCACCTTCCATCATACCTAATACCTCTTCTACCGAAATTGACCCTCTCCCTACCGATATAAATTCTCCCACCGATATGCATCCTCCTACCGACGCACAGCCTTCCACCGATCCTATACCTACCACCTAAAATAATGTCTTCCACCGAACCTGTGATCCCACTCCATCATCATACTTTACACAAAACATTCCACCACCTTTACCTCCTGCCACAAAATGGACCAAAGATCACCCCATAGATCCAATCATTGGTGATCAATAAGCTGGTGTCCAAACACGCAGAGGAGTTGGAAATATTTGTCTATATGTGAAGTTTCTCTCTCTTATTGAGCCCAAGAAGATTGTTGAAGCTCTAGCAGATCCCTGTTGGATCACTGTCATGCAAGAGGTGCTTTCTCAGTTTGAAAGAAACAAAGTTTGGATATTGGTTCCCAGACCTCCAAATAAGACAATCATTGGAACCAAGTGGATTTTCAGAAACAAGATGGATGAAGAAGGAACTGTTGTCAGAAATAAGGCCAGACTGGTAGCTCAAGCATACCGACAGGAAGAGGGCATTGACTACGATGAGACTTTTGCCCCTGTTGCAAGACTTGAAGCCATAAGAATTTTTCTGGCTCATGCTGCCTACAGAAACTTCAGAGTCTTTCAGATGGATGTTAAAAGTGCCTTCCTCCATGGAGAACTTGCAGAGGAAGTCTATGTGAAACAACCACCTGGTTTTGAAGATCCAACTCATCCATACTATGTGTACAGATTAGACAAGGCTCTCTATGGTCTCAAGCAAGCTCCACGTGCTTGGTATGACACTCTTGCTGATTTTCTTCTAAAGAATGGATACTCTAGAGGTAAAATTGACAACACTCTCTTTATCAAGAAGACCTCAGGTAATCTCATTCTTGTTCAAATTTATGTAGATGCCATCATCTTTGGGGCCACTGATGAATCACTAGGTGTGATTTTGCTTCTCTCATGATGAGTGAATATGAGATGAGCATGATGGGAGAGCTTACATTCTTTTTGGGCCTTCAGGTCAAACAAACTTCAGAAGGGATTTTCATAAATCAAAGTAAATATATTCGTGACCTTCTGAAGAAATTTAATTTTTTAGATAGCTCTCCTATGAAAACTCCTATGGCACCACCTCTAAAGAATCATGCTGATCCGGATGGACAATTTGGTTGATGTAACGAATTATCGAGGGATGGTCGGCTCTCTTCTTTATTTAACTGCCAGCAGACCGGATATTATGTTTGCCACTTGTCTTTGTGCCCGTTATCAAGCCAATCCAAAAGAATCTCATTTGGCCGCTGTCAAACGGATTTTCCGGTAGCTCAAAGGTACCTTGCATCTGGGTCTTTGGTATCCTAAAGACACAGGTTTTGAACTAATTGGGTATTCAGATTCAGATTATGCAGGTTCCAAGATTGATAGAAAGAGTACCACAGGTAGCTTCCAACTTCTTGGTGGCAAATTAGTCAGCTGGTCCAGCAAGAGACAAAACTCTGTATCAATCTCTACTACTGAGGCTGAATATGTTGCTGCTGGAAGTTGTTGTGCCCAGATCCTGTGGATGAAAAATCAACTAAGGGACTACAATCAAATATACTCTAAGGTTCCCATTCCGTGTGATAATTCAAGTGCAATAGCTATTGCAAACAATCCTGTTCTACACTCCAGATCAAAACACATAGACATCATATATCACTTCATCTGTGATCACATCTCAAAAGGTGACATTGAGCTGCATTTCATCCCTGCTGATCTTCAGCTTGCTGATTTGTTCACCAAACCCTTAGATGAAGCCAGGTTCAATTTCCTAATAAGTGAACTTGGAATGTGCAACCCTCAATAACTGTGTGTCCTCATTCTCCACCAATCTCTCATCGGTACTCACTCTCTTCTTTCCTTGGTATAATGTCGGTACAATCTTACCACCAACATCCTAGCTTCTTAACTAGAGAATCCACACTGAAAATAAATTTCCTCTATCGGTAGCTTTGCTCAACACCGAAGTCCACTGAAATCTACATCGGTGTCCTCCTTTATTGTAACAACCCAAATCCCATAACATACATCATAATACATAACATGCATACATATCATCTATTTACAACAAAAGTTACATAGCAAACCAAGTACGGTCTCTTTTAGTCTCGAAACTACAAATTACATAAAACTTCCTAATCAACATCGGTCCACGAAGGCAGTCTACACCTTATTCTTTCCTTTGCCGCTGTCAATTTCTCGACCTGGAAAACATATTTTTGAAAACAAAATGAGGGTTAGACCAAACGGGTCTAGTGAGTTAATCCCTGTCCTTTCCAAAATGATTATAAATCCTTTCGTCAATCAAAATAGTTTAAATACAACCATTGCCAATATACACACATATACCATAAGTATATAAACGTCACATATATATAGTACACGTATTTTAATTACCACATCAAGACTCGTGCATCGTGCTCAACTCCTCCTCATTCCTCGTTACCATGGCCATATTAGTTGGTAGCAAGCCAACTAATAAATCAACGCCGTACAACAACTACGACACATCACCGGTCCGCACACCGGAACCCGGCAACACACCGGTCCGCACACCGGAACCCGGCAACACACCGGTCCGCTCACCGGAACCCGGCAACAAGTGCACTCGTGTAGTGCAAAGCTTATATAAACACAATACATATCTCATTACATCATATTGTCATTTATATACACATAATCATATTCCTACCACATAATCATCTCATATATATATATACCCATATATATGTATCCCAGTTCAAAAACATTTTAAAGCAAAACTCACCTTGATGATAGTTTGAAGCCACACACGCGCAAACGATACAATTGAGCAAAACCAGCAAATAATGCCACAACCGAACACCACCCAAGCCACACTAACGAGGGGCAATCGAGCCTGTAATATATACACATTAATGAAATCCATATACTTATATGTATACAAGACTCGCTATGACAATTGACAACCTTAACAACTCACCGGACACTCCCGAAACACAACCGAGCTAGAAACCGGACAACCGACATCAATCAAAAGACTTTGGGTTTGTAATTGGCACTTACAAATATGTTCAATGTGTTCAAATGCTATCTTACACTCAAAACGATTACCCATACCCCTATATTGCGCCTTAAAACGACTCCGGTACGCGAGAAACAAAATCGGAAAAATGCTGAAACGGTGCTTGGCGCCGATTGTGGCGCCAACCCATAGGCGCCGAGATCGGCGCGGACCTCTGTTTGACAGCAAACAGCCCCTTTTTCAGCTCTTAACACCCCAACTCGAACCCTAAACAATTCCAAGTCGTTTTGGCTCATTTCTATGGATTTTTAGCATCATAAATTGAGGTTTTAACATCAAATAACATGGAGAAATCCATATAACAACTCTAAACCCATATGCACTCAACCCAATTTTAAACCCAAAAACTCTATTCATGGAAAAATTGAGATTTATCAAGAATTCAAGATGAAGCATCTTACTGATTGATCAAAACTCATATGGAATCAATCCCAACATTATTTGCCATCTACCTCATGGATTAAAACTCAAGTAACATATCATTAACCAATCCACACCATATGCTAATCTAACCAAAAATGGAGAAAAAGTAAAGAAGAATAAGAATGAGAGACTATACCTTGAAGATGATAACTTAAATCATTAGTTGAAACTCTCTCTTCTTCTTCCTCTCTTCTTCTTTCTCCTATCTCTCTCTGACGTCTCTCACTCTCTCTTTCTCTTTTAATTCCCACACAAACACACACATAATATACATATATCTATAATATCTAGATATTTACCAAACGAACCCCAAACTTCTCTTAATTGGCACAATCTACCCTCCAACTTCCAATAAAAATTATAGTATACTCCTTTAACTTATAATTCCATAATACTAATCCTAAATTTACCTTAAAACCAAAATTATAAAAATTAATTAAATCGATAAAATACCCGATTATTACAACATCTCCCCCTTAAAAGAATTCCGTCCCGGAATTTGGTTAGGCAATAAACGAGGTTAATCAATTACCATAAATCGCTTCTAAACTCATACAACACATTATTCTCAATATTACCAAAACATCAAGAATTTTAATTCCACACAAAAAATTCCACCCCTTTAAAACAACGATAGCCACCAACTTATTAATACTAACCACTTTATTTGAACTTTACACACATCTTCCGCAATTTACTCAATTAATCCATCCCACAAAGTCGATCCAAATCTTAACATAATCATAATCGAAATCCTCTACCGAATCACCCAATAATCAAATCCCACGAAGGTTCAAAATAACTCGCTAGTTCACTTATATCACAAAAAGAAATAACTTATACTCATATGAAACTAATCCAAATAACACAACATTAAATGCTTACTCGAAACATTTACTACACTAATACTACTTTTAACTCCATCAGCATTTCACGACAAACGTCTTGTTCTATACTTTTCAAGACTAACTTGACAACATAATTATACTCTTTCCAAATAAAAACCTGCGTAGCAATTACAACCTATTTCTTATACTCTTCCAAATAGAACTCATATTAAAACATAGTTTCCAATAACAATACAATGTCTTAACATAATTGCAAAACTCGATGAGAAGTCAAAGACTTACACATCTACCTTAACTTACAATGCCAATTTCTCAATTGTACAAACACTACACCAAATATCATACCCAGGTAATAATACCATAAAATCCTTATGACAACTTTTAGCCGCAATCAACAAATTACGTCTTCATTGCATCAATCAATATATCAACAATTAAGATAAAGCCTAAAACCACTCTTTAACTTAAACAACTCCATAAAGAAAATTCATCAACATTGCCTTTACTTTATTTAACCGTAACAATCGCCAACTAATCATATAATAAATCTACTACCAATTATACCACAAAGTTCATCACACGATCATCAAAATAATTAAACATCGCTTTCTTCCCGCTAATCATAACATTAATAATATAAATATTCCCTCTTAGCTTAAGTCTAGGTTATCAGCAACCTAGTTTTCTCATCTTGCGACCTACCATCGCTAATACTTCCTCCACATTATTCCACTTTTAATCCCTTCCGGTGTTTTCTAACGAAAAAGGTCGAATGAACTCCCACTATGCGTAACCCTTCGTTACTAAGGAGTATACAACAATTTAGTATCTTCCCAACTACAACAACTCTTACTTCTAGAAGAAAACCTGCGTAATGTGAACAAGGTATAATCATCTCAAATCAATCATACCAATATCAGTCACACATCTAGACTCCAAATTTTAAATTATGCCCCAAACTAATGGTTTCGTACAGAATTTTACCATTCTTAAAAGAACACATTTCATCACCGTTCATGTCTCAACAATCTAACACCCCAAAAGTAACGACACTCTACTCTCCAACAGATCGCATAATTAACTTGGAGTATCACTTTAACCCGTAGTTAAACTTTTCTCCATAGACTATACACAACTCTATCGTCACTTCTCTAATCCAACATACATCTAAGACAGACAACACTTTCTTGCATTAATTACAACGACCACGAACCGTAGATTACAATTGATTTCCACACTTGCCACAACATCACTCTCGTACTACTACCACGTCCTATCCAATGGTCCTTCACCCCGATCATTACATTCGACTATTTTCTTCCACTCTCTTCTCAACATAAAACATGTTTCCCCAAGGATAGCTCACTAGGAGGTGCTTACTCTAGACCGATCCTATGAGCTAGCTTTCTTTCACCTCCAAACCAATCGCACACACCCAATTCCAACAATTACTATCCTTAACCAATAATTTCACCACACCTCATATCAGGAACTTAACCGAGTTAATCCGAAATCACACTCATTGCTCGAAACAACCACACACATTTTCATTTTTCAAATATCGATAATAAACAAATTGGATCCACACTATACACCCATCCCCAAAAATATAACAACCATAAAAATATCTTATTAACAAAATCAGTACATCTTTATTTCACCTCGTGTCTCGATTAGCACACAATATATCATCGTGCCTCTTTCAACATACAATATTTCACCGTGTCTCTTTCAGCACAAAAGTATATATATATATATATATATATATATATATATATATATATATATATATATATATATATATATATATACATTTATATATATATATATTACAAATCATCTAACACATTTGAAATTTTATTCATAACATAAACTTTAACATTTGGAGGCATAACCTAGCGTCTGAAATACTGAATTATACACAACGCCACATTCTACACTTTCGCAATATCTTTTCCAAAATTCTAACATGCACCTTCAATTTGAATATTGCTAACAATTGCAAGTGTTAGATCATTCATTCCAAATTAAACTACCAACCACTTTCGTTCTCATACAATCAATTTTATTACCTCCTTGATAAATCTTTCAAATCCAAACACATATGATAAGGAGTTATCACCTTTGATTACTAATAGCTTTTCCTTACTAATCATTCCCAATAACACTCTTCCCTTTCTAGTTTCGATTATCCTTGATTTCTCACTTAAATTTATCCCAAGTAATATCATAATGAATAAACATACTAATTTCAATATCATCCAAAATAATTGTTACACTATTGCTAAATTAGAACCAATCTCTTTTCACACCAAATGCTTCAAAACCTACACTCTTACTAAGCCTTTCTCAAAAATAAATCATATACTCCCAATATAAAATTTGCTAACAAACGGAAACTTTAATTCAATCACCCTTCTAGATAGCGTCAATAATTACACTAAGTATAATCTACACAATACACTAAATCGTCGCCTTCATGACAAGGTCAAGACTACACACACTACCATTACTCTTCACCCATATTCATCACGTTCCACACACTACTATTATTCTTTACACTCAAGCCCTCACACCCCACACATTAGCAAAATCGGAACAAAAGTAATTAAGCACACCCCTCTTTATCTCTAACATATTTATCAAATTACAGATAAGCAACAAAAGAATGGAGACACAAATGATCAATTTTCACCGAAGTCATACAGCACTTTAGCACGTGTAGAGTTTATAGAAATATACCTGTCTTCGTCTTCATCCATACGTCAAGTCCGATTTGCCACTCTGTTGATTCAAACAATGGTTAATATACACATAAGCACATACCCCATATAACAAGGTATTCCGGTTCAAACATGTACTTGTAAGTTCACAATTACACTGGCCAAATGTAATTTGAAATTACCTTACATGATGTTCCTTCTTCCTTTTTATACTTAACATCCCAAGGTTCTAAAATAATGGGGACATCCTACTTCACATGCAGTTTAAGTCTAGGTATAAATCGAAATACCTAAATCCCTTAAACTAGGGCTCTGATACCATTTGTAACAACCCAAATCCCATAACATACATCATAATACATAACATGCATACATATCATCTATTTACAACAAAAGTTACATAGCAAACCAAGTACGGTCTCTTTTAGTCTCGAAACTACAAATTACATAAAACTTCCTAATCAACATCGGTCCACGAAGGCAGTCTACACCTTATTCTTTCCTTTGCCGCTGTCAATTCCTCGACCTGGAAAACATATTTTTGAAAACAAAATGAGGGTTAGACCAAACGGGTCTAGTGAGTTAATCCCTGTCCTTTCAAAAATGATTATAAATCCTTTCGTCAATCAAAATAGTTTAAATACAACCTTTGCCAATATACACACATATACCATAAGTATATAAACGTCACATATATATACTACACGTATTTTAATTACCACATCAAGACTCGTGCATCGTGTTCAACTCCTCCTCATTCCTCGTTACCATGGCCATATTAGTTGGTAGCAAGCCAACTAATAAATCAACGCCGTACAACAACTACGACACATCACCGGTCCGCACACCGGAACCCAGCAACACACCGGTCCGCACACCGGAACCCGGCAACACACCGGTCCGCTCACCGGAACCCGGCAACAAGTGCACTCGTGTAGTGCAAAGCTTATATAAACACAATACATATCTCATTACATCATATTGTCATTTATATACACATAATCATATTCCTACCACATAATCATCTCATATATATATACCCATATATATGTATCCCAGTTCAAAAACGTTTTAAAGCAAAACTCACCTTGATGATAGTTTGAAGCCACACACGCGCAAACGATACAATTGAGCAAAACCAGCAAATAATGCCACAACCGAACACCACCCAAGCCACACTAACGAGGGGCAACCGAGCCTGTAATATATACACATTAATGAAATCCATATACTTATATGTATACAAGACTCGCTATGACAATTGACAACCTTAACAACTCACCAGACACTCCCGAAACACAACCGAGCTAGAAACCGGACAACCGACATCAATCAAAAGACTTTGGGTTTGTAATTGGCACTTACAAATATGTTCAATGTGTTCAAATGCTATCTTACACTCAAAACGAGTACCCATACCCCTATATTGCGCCTTAAAACGACTCCGGTACGTGAGAAACAAAATCGGAAAAATGCTGAAACAGTGCTTGGCGCCGATTGTGGCGCCAACCCATAGGCGCCGAGATCGGCGCGGACCTCTGTTTGACAGCAAACAGCCCCTTTTTCTGCTCTTACCACCCCAACTCGAACCCTAAACAATTCCAAGTCGTTTTGGCTCATTTCTATGGATTTTTAGCATCATAAATTGAGGTTTTAACATCAAATAACATGGAGAAATCCATATAACAACTCTAAACCCATATGCACTCAACCCAATTTTAAACCCAAAAACTCTATCCATGGAAAAATTGAGATTTATCAAGAATTCAAGATGAAGCATCTTACTGATTGATCAAAACTCATATGGAATCAATCCCAACATTATTTACAATCTACCTCATGGATTAAAACTCAAGTAACATATCATTAACCAATCCACACCATATGCTAATCTAACCAAAATGGAGAAAAAGTAAAGAAGAATAAGGATGAGAGACTATACCTTGAAGATGATAACTTAAATCATTAGTTGAAACTCTCTCTTCTTCTTCCTCTCTTCTTCTTTCTCCTATCTCTCTCTGACGTCTCTCACTCTCTCTTTCTCTTTTAATTCCCACACAAACACACACATAATATACATATATCTATAATATCTAGATATTATAGATATTTACCAAACGAACCCCAAACTTCTCTTAATTGGCACAATCTACCCTCCAACTTCCAATAAAAATTACAGTATACTCCTTTAACTTATAATTCCATAATACTAATCCTAAATTTACCTTAAAACCAAAATTATAAAAATTAATTAAATCGATAAAATACCCGATTATTACATTTATCACCGACACCCCTCTTCCAATTGGTGTCTTTTCTCTCATCCATGTACCCCAAGTCGGTAGAAACTATCTATCAAAAATCTACAAAGTCCACCGATACACTCCACACCGACGTGATTCTCACACTCTTATATCAGTACTATTTTCGGCAATCCATTTCTATCACTGACTCTCTTCTATCGGTGGTGTATCCCAATCTCTTTTCCAACCTTCAATGCTCATCGGTGAGAATTCCCCCGCAATCTTCCACGAATCGGTAAAGTTTAACCCTAGTTTCACCGATATCGCCCATCGAAATCCTCTTGCTTAACTCATACGATTCCCTATGCACACATCACCTTAAAACCCTAGGTGTCAGTCAACTTGACCCTTCCCCTTCCATGTAAATTTTTTTTAGCCACACATTCCCAAAACCCTCATCATTACCTTTTTAAACTTTTATTTTATTAGATAACCCTCTCTCTCACACCCTTTCTAACCGTTGACGCCCTATTTCAAAACCCACGTCCTCTCATCTTCCCACTCTCCTTTCTTTTTTAAACCCCATCTCTATTTCTCCTATAAATAAAACACTTCATCTTCTACATTCTTCTTCATTCGCAACCTACATCTGCCAAATATTCTATCTTCTCTCTCAAGCTTTCTTCACCTGCAACAATGGCACCCACGAAGACCGTCAAAGACATCCCCACGTGTTTTGACGACCTAAAATTCAATCCTTGCAATCATGTTGCAAGATTTGAACCCGATCCAGCCCATCCGGAGTTCAACACTGTAATCAAATTCTTAACTCGCTACCCTCTTCTCCATTCCTTCACTTGCAACCCCAAAATGAGCAAGGTACTCATAGGAAAATTTTGGCTCACCTGTGTGTATGATCCTTCCAACGAGGCTATTTGTTAGATCTGAAGTTTTGTCAAAAGTTACAAGTGTTAGATCTGAATAGAAGACTCAGGGTTCTGAGTTAGAAGACTCAGAAGTTCTGATCTGAGAAGTCTCGAAAAGATTACAAGTATGAAAGTCTGAACAGAATGATCAGAGTTCTGAGTAGGAGACTCAGAACTTCTGAGAATGATGAAGAAAATATCACAAGTGCTTGAAGGAAGTTCTGAGGAGCTTAATCAGAAGAATGTTCAGAAGTTCTGAACAATATGTTCAGAACTTATGACAGGATATTTTCCTTTATATTATGTTAGTCAGTTAGGACACGTGTAATATTCCTATTTGACTTTCATGTATATGTACTGTTGCTTTAGTATTTCCTTACAGTATATATAGCAGTTAGCACTGTTTAGCTAACTAACTTTCCCGCATATCTTTGTATTCAGCTTTTGTAATCTTTGAGAGATTTTCTCTCTATATCTGTAATTTGTTCTTAATTGAATACAAGTGCGTTGATCCAAATCTCTATCAGTTACTGTTTGATTGATAATATTTGATTGTAAGATTGAATCTTGGTTTCTACAATTGGTATCAGAGCAAATCAACAAACAAATTCATTCAAGATCATGTTCGTGAGGGTTTCTAGATCGTGTTCTTGAAGATTTCTTGATCAATTCGTCAATTGATTCCGCTGCTACTCACAATTCTTGAATTCCTTGAAATTCTTGAATTCATTTTACGTTTGTTCAAGAAATTCGATTTGTCTTTCTGTTGAATCGATTCAATTCAATTTTACAAATCATCTCTTCGAAAGAATTTCTCTCTATGGGGTCTGAGACAAAGCCACCTGTTCTAATTCCAGAATAATATCAGCAATGGAAGATTCGTATGATCCAATTCTTGGATAATATCGATGAGAATCTTATGATTTCTATTCGCGAAGGTCCTATTGAAGTCTATGTAGATGTTCAAGCTACACCTGCAACTGACACAACTCCAAAAATTCCTGCTACCAGAGTGAAGAAGCTATTTTCACAATACACAGAAGCACAGAAACAGAGACATGCAATTGACAAAAGGGCCATTACTTTGATGACCTTGGTTGTTCCAAATGAAGTTTTTAACAGAATTGATAGTGGTACATCCGCAAAAGAGATGTGGGATGAACTTGAAAAACAGATGTTGGGAACACTCAAGTCCATACAAGCAAAACTGAATCAAAGCATAAATGTTTATGAAAGATTCAAAGCAAAAGAGTCAGAAAGTTTAATCCAAACTTACAGCAAGTTTTGTACAATTGTAAATGATCTTAGAAGAAATGGGTTGAAGAAGACAAAGTCAGAAATAAACTACAAATTTCTAAATTGTCATAATTCTGAGTGGTCTTCTTTTGCAATTAGTCTTCAGATGAACAAGGACATGTGTGAAGAAGATCTAAATGATCTGTTTTGTGTTCTAAATCAACATGAGGAATCTGTTAAACAAGTGGTTGAAGAGAAGAAGAGTGTGTCTGATCAGTTAGCTCTGCTTACTGAAAGAAAAACCAAGGTTACAAAGACTGCAAAGAAATCTGTGTATTTGTCTGAAATACCAAAGTTAGAGGAAGATTCTTAGAAAGAAGAAGGATCTGAAGAGGATGATGATATCAAGTTGATTGCTGAGAAGTTAGCCTTATTGACTAATACCTTCAACAAAAGGTATGGAAAGAATAAGTTTCAGGGAAAGTATAAAAGAGAACAGGGGAACTCAAAAGAAAGATACAAGAAGATAAAGAAGAGAAGAAAGAAGAAAAAAAGGAAGAGAAGGAAGAGAGGAAAGAGAAAGATTTATGTTTCAAGTGTGGGAAATCTGGTCATTATGCTAGGGATTGCAGAGTAAAAGTGGTAAAGGATTATGAATATTACACCAAGAAGGCTCAACTAGCAAAAACCAAGGATAGTGGAATTGCAATGTTAGCAGAACAAGAGAATTGGCTATACTACACTTCTGATGAAGAGGACTGCATTCATATTTCTCAGATGCAAAGCTACATGGCAAAGATGAGGAATGAAGATGATACTGACTATGAAGATGTTGGTTTTGAATCTTCTGTTGAGGTACATTCTGCAGTAGAAATTGACCTAATGACTCAAGTTGGAAACATGAAGGCTGAATTTGTTAAACTAAGAAAACATGAAAAAGGTGAAAGATTTCTTGTTAACAAGTTCAGATTTGAAAAAGAAATAATTAAAGAACAATTTGAAGAATCTGAGGTTGAGAAACAAAAAGTCAGAAATGAAAATTCTGAGTTTTTGAAAAGGATTTCTGAGTTGAAAGTTGAACTGTCAGAAATAAAAGATGAAAAGACTGATTTGCAAATTAAATATGATATGTTATTTGATGAAAGAAAGAATTTGTATTCAAAAATCAAAGAGTTGGAAGATATTAATCTGAAAAGAGGTCAAACTCAACAAACCTTGAATCTTCTCACAAATCAAGTAAAAGATACAAGATTTTATAATCCAAAAATGGGATTGGGTTTGGAGGAAAATATAGTTCTGAAAAGAGCTCCTTTACCTGAAAATCTTTATGATTTTGATAAACTACAAGGTCCTAAACCACAAATCCCAGAGATTGTTGATGTTTTTGTGAGACCTGCTAGTTCTATAACAAGTTCAGACAATTTAAAAAAATCAAGTCCTGTAAAAGCAAAGGAAACAATTTCTTAACCAAAAACTGAGAAGTCAGAAACTTCAGCAGACAAGGTTAAGAAAGAAATTTCTAAACCAATAGAAGAGAAACCAAAATATAATGATACTAAATTCAAATATGATTCTTTAAATGTCAGTTACAAAAATAAACAACCAAGTTTTTCATATCATGACATTGAAAGTATATTTGATACAAGTAAGGTTTCTGAAACAGTTAATCAGATATCTGAGTCTTCTAATCAGAATTCTGACTCCTTTAGTTAGAACTATGAGTCTGAAGGTCAGAATTCTGAGTCTGTTAATAAGAATTTTGATTCAAGCAGTCAGAATTCTGAATCAACTGAAAATTTTAAATTTACTTCAGAAAGCTTTTCAGAACTTGAAAATAGATTTAAACTTGTTAGTCAAGAACTTGAGGACTTAAGAAAATTTATGATGATCTTGAAAATGATTACTGTGATGTAGATTTTAAACTGGACCAAGTTTTAAAAGAAAACAACACTTATGTCCAGAAAATAACAGAGCTTGAGAAGTTAAAGGCTGAATATGATCTTTTCAAGATTAATGCTTTACAAGAAGATAAGAAATTCTTTGATGCATCAAGTATTTTTGAAAAAGGTGAATCATCTAAATCATCTGCTAATTCTGAAAAGTTGAACGTTTCAGAAAAAGAAGAAAGCAAAAGGAAAGATGATCTGAAAAAAAAAATTCTGGGAAGATTGGATTGAATATTACTTCTGAATCCAAAGCTAGAAATTCTTGTAATAGGTGCTATTGTACTCTGAACAATATCAATAAAAATGAAAAGACTTATGTTTCAGATCTATTGTCACTTGCAAGAAAGAATCTTGAATGTGTTCAATGTGGTAGTCATTCATTCCAATCTCCTCAGAAAAATCTGATTTTAATAACTTATGTTTCTTATATAAACAAAGCAAATCAGAACTCAAAAAAGAAGACTATGTTGCGTTCTCAAACTCAGATAAAAGAAAAGAAGAATGAAAACATGTTTCAAAATAAAGAAAAGAAGATTGAAAATGTTTCACAGTCTCAACCAAAAGTTTTCAAAAAGAAAAGAAACAACTTTGTGAACAGAAAATGTTCTGACTTCATCAAAGTACAAGGAAAATGGTGCCTTAAAAGGATTTTGAATGGAAAGTAAAAGGAACTTTTGTTAAATCAGATATCAATGCTAACAAAGATGGACTTATTCTAAAATGGGTACCTAAACCTAACTGATTGTTTTTGCAGGGCTGTCATGTGTGGTTTTTAGATTCTGGAGCTTCAAGACACATGACAGGTCACAAGTCTTCTCTGACTAATTTCACAGAAAAGGCTGGAGGAGCAGTTAACTTTGGTAATAACAGCAAAGGACAAGTCAGAGGATTTGGAGATTTAACAAATGGGGATCTGACCATTCAGAAAGTTTTCTATGTGGAAGGCTTACAACATAATTTGTTCAGCATAAGTCAGTTTTTGGATAGTTTTTGTCAGATTAAGTTCAGCATTACAGGTTGCATGATTTTAACTGAGAATGACATCAAAGTCTTCTGGGCCAAAAGACTTATGGACTTATTTGTTGTTAATTTTTCAAAAATACAAGCTTTAACCCCTGTTTGTCTATTATCAAATGCAATAGCAAATGAATGTTGGCTTTGGCACAGAAGATGTTCTCACTTAAATTTCAAGGATCTGAACAATCTGGTTGGCAAATATCTAATCAAAGGATTACCAAAGATCAAATTTGAAAAAGACTCATTATGTTCAGCATGTTAAATGGGCAAGATGAAGAAAATGTTGATCCAAACCCTCAGTGATTTGATAATGACCCTATCTTAAATACTTAGTGAAAATTGTAAGTAAACAATATGTATCAGAGTTTCACTATCGCTGATAAGTACTAAGATCTTACAGTACTGCTGATAGGAACTCTCGCACTTTTAGATTAAACATTCAGCGAACACTGTTCACCATATCGCTGAGTCTGTTCAGTCCTTATGGTGATCGCTGATAAGTTAGTTGTTTACTTATGATCCCTGAAGACAAGATTCACGTCAACAAAGGTTCTACGCTGAAGTCGAAGATCAAGCTCAAGAACCAGCGACAAGTCTCCTAATGAACTGATGCGGATCAGCGAAGACTCAGATTTGTCCACTCAACGTGAAGTATCAAGTACAAGACTTCAGCTATCGCTGAACTTTATCATCTGCTGAATAGTAAATGATAATCGCTGAATCAACGAAAGCTGATCACGAAGTCCTCCGTACAAAGTACTTTTGTCTTAACCTCCCTTGCACGCCACCGTACGAAATGTCATAAAAGAACCTCCGAAAATCTGAAATCGTACAACCACTCTGATACTACACTGTTCATTCATGCGGCTACTAAGGTTGTCATCAAAGGTCAATGACATGCAACCAATCCGCTAATGACACGTGTAAAGTATATACTGGATTGCATTAAATGCATGCAGTATATAAAGAGATGAACTCACTTCATTTGAAGTAACTTGCTAACTCTGGACAAGTTCAAATCTCTCAAGATAGGATTTTATTAGTAATCTCCTTATCTTTCTTAGTGCAAGAAAACCTTAGTGTTCCAACTTGTTTAGATTTAGGTTTATCCTTAATCTTGTTTCCGCAACAAGCTGTAAATTGTTAATGATTTATCAATAAACAATTTAGAAAAGTAAAATAGTGTGTTTGTATTCAACCCCCCCCCCCCTTCTACAAACTTGTTTAAGCCTTTCGGGACCAACAAGTGGTATCAGAGCAGATTTGTTTAATCTCATAAACAAGATCTAATCTAAGATATTTTCTCTTCCTTGCTATTATCTGAAAATGGCCAACTCAAACACAAACACTCACTATATCGACAATGGTTCTCTTGCAAAACCCCCTAGATTTTCCAGAGACAACTTCAACTTATGGAAAAATAGGATGACACTCTTCTTAGAAGGTGTAGACCCTACTATACCTTACTATCTTGAAAACGGTCCACACATCCCTGTAACGATTGATCCTGCCGTTCCAGCCACTGCAACTAGAGCTGCTATTCCAGAAAGGCTGAATCCAAAGGAAATCCATCATTGGACCGATGAAGACAAGAAGAAAGTGGCTATAGATACAAAAGCCAGATCCATACTATCCATGGCCCTTCCTGACGAAGTCTACCATTCCGTCATGAACCTGAAATCCTCGAAGGCCATGTGGGACACAATATGTGTTCAATATGAAGGAACGTCTGAAGTCCAGGATTCAAGAAAGATCAACCTGGTAAGACAATACGAAAGTTTCATCTCTGGTAAGAATGAAACTCTCTCTGAAGTACATCAACGTTTTAACTACTTAATTATAGATCTTAAAACGGTTGGTAAGGAATATTCTAATTTTGAAGTTCTGACAAAGTTTTTAGAATGTTTACCTGAAAGCTGGGACAATTATTCCATGTGTCTCAAGCTGTCAAAAGATCTAAGATCAATGACACTCGCTACCTTATATGGCACATTGCTGAATCATGAGCAATCTAGCCATCTTAAGAAGAATCTTGTAAAAGATTCCAAAAGCACCCCTGTTGCTTTAATCTCAGAGGAACCTTCTACTCAGCGACCCGTGGTCACTATCACTGAGTTAGAAAGTAACTCTGAAAGATCATCAGATTCTGATTCTTCAGATGATGAATCCTTGGCTCTCCTAACTAAAAAGTTCAGGACATTCGCCAAGAAGAAAATGTTTAGAAAGAACAAAACTCTTTCTATAGCTGACAAGCCTAAGTCATCAGCTTTTGTTGATAAGGCTACTGCTACTTGTTTTAACTGCGAAAAGACAGGTCATTTCGCTAACGAGTGCAGGTCAAAGAAAATCATGAGACCTTCAGCCTTTACAAAGAAATCCTTTGTTCCAAGGAATAAAGACGACAAATACTTAAAGCTGAAGGAGAAGTATGCAAAGCTGAAAAGCTTTAAGAAGAAGGGAAAAGGCCTAATGGCTGACTATGATTGGGCTGCTTCTGATGAAGAAGCCTCATCATCTGATTCTGAAGATGATGAAGCAAATCAATGTCTCATGGCCAAGATTGAAGAAGAGGAAGAAAGTTCAGACATTCCCTCCACTTCAACATCTGCCATTCAGGTATCACCTTCCTTCTTTACCAATATTGTAAATATTGATGAAGCTGATAGTCTCCGTAAAATCGAACTACTGACTAGAAGCTTATACGAAGCCATGAACGGCAAAGCTGTGGTTGAAAACCAAAATCTTGATCTCGCTGAAAAGCTTAAAAATTGCCACCTTCAAATAGAAAAGCTTTCTAAATTTGAAGAAGATTTTAAAGATCAAGTCCATTTAAATCAGCTAGTCAAAATTGAACGAGCGGAAGCTATCGCTGCATTAAAAGCTGAACAAGCTACTGTTGAAGGATGGTGTAATTCTTCAACAAAGATCACTGAGATAATTAAGGCTCAGATTCCTCTGAGTGATAAACGTGGTCTGGGTTATAAATATGATACTCCAATACCAACCACTGAATGTTCAATGCTTAAATTTGGAACGTTCGTATCCTCGGTAGCTGACACTTCTTCATCTCAGTACTCCTCGTCGATTACACCAATCCCTGAGGAAACTCCTACCTCCTCAAAAGGTAAGGAGAAAATGGTTTATTCAAAACCTACCTCTGTCTCTAAAGATAAAGGTAAAGGAATTGTAATTTATCAAAATCCTCAGAAGGGTACTTTAGTACCTAAGCTGAATGCTTCCAAAGCCTTAGTGATTCATTCATCTGGTTCTAGAAATCAGACCTCTGGATCAGTTCAGCGACCTACTCCTAGACTCAGAGTAGATGTCCTTGGTAAGAAATCTGAAGAACTGAATGTTCGTCCTATTTCAAAAACCAATAGTGTACTTGGTGCTGGCACTTCTAATTCCAAATTAAAAGCTCAGCACACAAGTGGTCCTAGAACTAATTTTAGTTATAGGAAATGTTATCACTGTGGACTTACCGATCATATTGCAAGTAAGTGTCCCACAACCACCAAAGCTGATAAGATAGCTAAGGTGAAGATAGCACCAAAGAAGACCAAACCAGTTGCAAGTCAGGTCAAGGTGACTCATACCGCTGAGGTCAAGAAATTGACCAAAGTGAAGAAAGACAAAGCTGAATCTTCAAATGCTGCGAAGACTGCTGAACCCATTCCAACCACTTCCACTGACAAACGCGTATACATGGTGAAGTGGGTACCCAAGCAAAACTAATCTTCCTTTGTATTGCAGGTTAAGAAGGGTATCTGGTATCTCGATAGCGGATGCTCTAGACACATGACTGGAAAGAAAAGCCTGCTCGCTGAATACAAGGAAGAGAAGGGTCCCTCTGTAACTTTCGGTGGAAATGGAAAAGGACACACCCGAGGGTATGGTGTACTTTCAAATGGTACAACATCCTTCAGAAGAGTCGCATATGTTGAAGGGCTGAAGCATAATCTTCTGAGCATCAGTCAGCTTTGCGACATGGATAACAAAGTGATTTTCACAAAGGAATCCTGCTTTGTCTCTGACAAAAAGGAGAAGATAGCTCTCAGCGGTTATAGTTTGGAAAATGTTTACGTTATAAACATGGACTCAACAACCACTGAGTGATTTGTTTGGCCCCGTTAACAAACAATCCATCGCTGGAAAGAAATATACGCTGGTCATAGTTGATGAATTCTCTCGTTATACATGGGTAATGTTTCTCCGTTCTAAGAGTGACACCCCTGAAGAACTCATCACCTTTGTTCGGAAGATGGAAACTCTGAACAATATGACTGTTCGCTCAATAAGGAGTGATCATGGAACTGAATTCAAAAACAGTTCTCTTGATTCCTTCCTTGAGAGCAAGGGTATTTCTCATAACTTTTCGTCAGTGAGAACACCACAACAAAACGGAGTCGCTGAAAGAAGAAATAGAACAATTATTGAAGCTGCACGTTCAATGCTCAGCGATTCTCACCTGCCTACTCAGTTTTGGGCAGAAGCTGTCAACACGGCTTGTTTTACGCAAAACAGGTCGCTGATAGTCAAAAGATTCAAAAAGACAGCCTATGAACTTTTTCATGGGAGAAAGCCTTCAATCAGCTTTCTTCACATCTTTGGTTGTCAGTGTTTCATACTGAACAACAGAGATGCCCTTGGAAAGTTTGATCCTAAGGCTGATGATGGAATCTTTCTTGGATACTCCTCAGTTTCCAAAGCCTTCAGAGTCTTCAACCGAAGAAGACAAACTGTAGAAGAAACTATTCACGTCACGTTTGACGAATCCCGTTCAGCGAACTCTAAACCGAACGCTGATACAGAAGAACTGAATCAATGGATGTTTTCTCATCTTGGTGATTCAGAAGATGTTCCCACTACTCATACTCATACAACTGAAAATGATGGTCCTACTATCATTCCCAATATGCAGAATAGTGAAGCTGAAACATCTTGGGTCTCAGCTGTTCCTATAAATACTATACCCGCAGTTGATCCAAATGTCTCAGAAATTCCATCTATTTCTCAGCAATCAGTGAATGAAGTGACAAATGCAAGCATTCCTCTCTTAGCTGATTATCCAGAAGTAGCTGAAGCCTCATCTTCAGTTTCTCCAGTTCAGACTGAGTCAGCGACGCATGCTCCGGCTCAGCGATGGACTGTAAATCACCCAATCGATCAAATTCTTGGTGATCCCAACGCTGGTATTCAGACTCGTAGAAGTGCAGGTAATATTTGTTTATTTGTTAACTTTATTTCTCTAACTGAACCAAAGAAAATAAATGATGCCCTCAGAGATCCAAACTGGGTCAGCGCTATGCAAGAAGAGCTGACTGAATTCGAAAGAAACAAAGTTTGGAAACTTGTTCGGAGACCAACTGACAAAACAGTGATAGGCACTAAGTGGGTCTATCGAAACAAGTTGGACGAACATGGTACTGTAACTCGCAACAAAGCTCGTCTTGTTGCTCAGGGATACAGACAAGAGGAAGGTATAGATTATGACGAAACCTTTGCTCCTGTAGCAAGACTTGAATCTATTCGTCTTTTCTTAGCATATGCTGTACACAAAAACTTCACTGTACATCAAATGGATGTTAAGTCAGCGTTTCTAAATGGAAAGCTGAATGAAGAAGTTTATGTGGAACAACCTCCAGGATTCTCAGATCCTAAGCGTCCAGGTTATGTTTATAAGCTGGATAAGGCACTTTATGGCTTGAAGCAAGCTCCTCGTGCATGGTATGACACTCTTTCTACGTATCTCCACCTTGAAAAATTTGAGAGAGGTAAGATTGACAAAACTTTGTTTTTTAGAAAAATAAAAGGTCATATCATTTTAGTTCAAATATATGTTGATGACATTATATTTGGTTCTACTAACCCTGAGCTTTGTACTCGTTTCGCTGATAGAATGAAAGATGAGTATAAAATGAGTATGATGGGTGAACTAACATATTTCCTTGGTCTTCAGATTAAGCAAACTGAAAAAGGAACTTTTATAAATCAGGGAAAGTATGTTAAAGATATGCTGAAAAAATTCGACTTAACTGAAAGTTCAGCTATGAAAACCCCTATGGCACCACCGCTGATACTTGATAAGGACACAAAGGGTGTTCCTGTCAATGTCACGCTGTACCGTGGGATGATCGGCTCACTACTGTATCTTACAGCTAGCCGACCCGATATTATGTTTGCAACATGTCTGTGCGCACGATATCAAGCTGAACCTAAGATATCTCATATGAAAGTTGTAAAGCGAATCTTTCGATATCTTAAGGGTACAGCGAATCTAGGTCTTTGGTATCCCAAAGATTCAGGATTCGATCTAACCGCCTATTCAGACAGTGATTTTGCAGGTTGCAAAATGGATAGGAAAAGCACCACAGGAGGATGTCAGCTCCTGGGTGGAAAGCTGGTAAGTTGGACAAGTAAGAAGCAAAACTCGGTGTCCACTTCCACAGCTGAAGCTGAGTATGTAGCCGCTGGAAGCTGCTGTTCTCAAGTCTTGTGGATGAGAAATCAACTACTAGACTATGATCTTCAGCTCTCCAAAATTCCAATCTATTGCGACAGCACAAGTGCCATCGCTATAGCAAACAATCCAGTGCTACACTCAAAGACAAAACACATAGAAATCAGATATCATTTTATCAGAGATCATGTGATGAATGGTGATATAGAACTTCATTTTATCCCAACTGATTATCAATTAGCTGATTTGTTTACCAAACCTCTTGATGAGACAAGATTCAACTTTCTCATCAGCGAGCTTGGAATGCTGAACTTTGAAGGATAAATCTTCAGCGGTTCACATTTAATCAGCGATACGTTTATACATTCTTGTATAGGCTCTGGATAAAATAAACTAGTACAATCCATTTCATCATCTTCTCTCTGAATAAATTGGGTTAAACTGATATCAAGGTATGTTTTCTCTGACAAAACGCATGAAAATGCAAGATTTCAAATTCTTTCATCGCTGAATAATATTTTGAAATTTCTTAAAACCCTCACTGATATTTCTATTCAGTGCTTCATATTTTCCAAAGAGTCCCTGAGTTTTTCTTTCAAAACCTCAGAGACAACGAAAGAATGTGAAAGGACAGTTGTGACGTCATTGCAACGGATAACACCAGGCACGTTTCTTTTTCTGACACACGTTTGCACGTTTCGTTGTCTATCCAATCAAATGCAAACACGTGTCCGTGTCATGATGAAAAACTTTCCCGCTCAAGTTTTTCTCTCTCTACTCTCTTCCTATATAAACTCTCTCAAAGTTTATATTTGTCTTTTATGCGAATCAATCTTTCTCCGCAAGAAAAGAACACTGTTGCATTTTGTGCTCTCGATCTTCAAGAACTGTTCATCATCTTCTTCATCAAACTCAAGGTTAATATGTTCTTATCTTTTATCAAATGCAAATAACTTGTTTTCGATCTTATCATTGTTTTACACAAGATCAAACAAAAGAACTCAAAAATAAAATCATTTTCTTTCATGGTTTTATAAACACAACCATTTCATGGTTGTTCTTCAAGTTTTAAATCTAAAATCTTAAACTTGTTCTTCTTTCGTATCCATTTTTTTAAAAAACTGGAATACAAGGCTTATAGGTGTTATATTCGTTTTTTTTAAAACAAGAAAAACCCTAATCTTCATTAAGACTTTTTTGTCTGAATGAAATGGAGAAAATTCGAAAAATCTTAATGGAAATTCTCTTTCCACATTAAGATATTTCTTATTTGTTAACATCTTTGGTTGAACTGATAATACAGTGAAATGGCAACTTCAAAGCTGAATGTTACCGCTGAGTCCATCTCCAGTGATTCTGAGGAACTGGAAATCACCAAAGCTCCTCAGGTTAAGTTTGAGCTGGATCAACTAGACTGGACAAAGGCAAACAACCTTTCAGCGCTTCTCGAGTTTCCTCCTCGGAAGCAGGTATCCCATCTAGACGACGCTGTGATTTTTTTGAAGAATAGCCCCATATACACAGCACTGACAATCACACCTCCTGCCAGTCAGCGTCTATTATCCCAATTCTGGTACTCTGCCAGACACACCAACCTACCCTCAGCCAAAGATCCATCTAAAACCATCGACTGCATACTCAGCGATACTGAGTATGGCACCATCAAGATAACCCCCGCAATAATCCGCAAAGCTCTGAAATTCCCTAACGCTACCTCAGAAAATCCTTTCATTCCATTTCCTGACCACAAGAAGCACGCTGACAGGGAAGAAATCATTGCTTTCCTTGATGCGATGGGTTACATCTGGGAGACTGGAAGAGACAAGCTACCCGAGAAGAAGCTGACGCTGATAAAGAAATCCAAGATGCCCAGCGAGATGAACTTCATCTTCGCTCACCTGATCAGCTGCATGACAGCGAAATCCGAATCTTCTGATCAAGCCGCTCAACCTCAGCAGGCCATGGGTTACGCACTGCTGAAAGGTCTCAACATTGACTGGGCCTCCATCATCTATGAAGACCTCATTCAACGTGTTGATTCTGCCGCTGACCGACCAGCATGGGTTCCTTACCCGCGATTCATCAGCGCCATCTTTCAATATGGCCTGAAGGACAGCTATCCTGAAGAGGGTGATCTGAAACTCTCTCAGATTGGCCCTAAAGTTCTCGACTTCAAGCCTGTCGCCAACGAGGTACGTCTCTCTACTCTTCTCACTCTTCTTAATTCTCCGCTTTCTGTGGCTCCTTCAGCGACAATACCCATCGCTGATACCCCGGCCACAAAATCCATTCCTTCTAAGAAAAGGAAACAATCTCTTACCCCTCTTGATTCCAAAAGGATCAAGAAAACCAAGGAGCAACCCCAGCAGTTGCATGCTGAAGACTCCTCAGCTCATTCTGAAGAGCTGAAGGAAAGTTCCGTGGTACGCTCTGCCACACCAATTCAAGCCATCCCTTCTAAACCTACTTCAGCGTCCCTAAACGCTGAGGTTAGAACTTTGGAATCTACCCAACCTTCGTCAGTCTCTCAAAAGACTGATGAAGTACTTCTCAGCGAATCCAACGCTGAACTTGAACCCCAACCCCAATTCTTATCCTTCGCTCCTCCCTCTACTTCTTTGGACACTCCTCCAGTCAAAACTGGAGATGCCATCATTCAAGAAGCCGTTGAAGCTTCTCAGCGAATGACGAAGAAAGGACCTGCAGAGATCTCCATTCCTCACGGAACTTTTGAGGGAGATATGGAACACTATGGAGGGACTCGAAACTTTGATGAGTTCGTCAACGCTCCTGCAGGTACAGATCCCACCTTAAACACTGTAACTAAACCTGAAACTTCTGAGCTTTCCTTTGTTCACAAGTACTTATATGTTACAGGTCCTTTTTTGGGAGACATCAACCAGTCTCTGAAGTCTATGGAGATGAAACTTACGGATCTCACCACCGGTCTATCAAATAACTCTACAGCTGTAACAAACGCTGGAGAGAATCTGACGAAGCTGACTACTGTGGTGGAAAAGAAGGCCTCCTCTGATGACATCAAAGACCTTGATAAAACTCTCGCCGACTTTGCCAAAGTGCTCTCCGACATCTACACTGACTACACCAACCTCAAATCATCAGTTTCCACCATTTCCAGCGAAGTTACAACGCTGAAGAAATCGGTTGGTACACTCGAAGGTGATATGTCAGTGGTCAAGACCGACTTGGGCTCAGTGAAGACCGACCTTGGTTCTGTCAAGACAATGATCGAGACGCTGGTGAATAAGGCAAATAATCCAGCTCCTGCTCCGGCCCCTGCACCTGTTTTGGACTCGTTCACCGCAGAGGATCGCCAAGAGCTGAAGAAAATCACGCCTGCTATTTCTGGCCTAGAAGACAGAATAGCTAAGCTTGAAGGTTGTGTGAAAATCTCTGGCCCAGAAGACAGAGACAACACCAATGCTGAATCTACCCATTCCTCCCCCGCCCATCATGAGAAAGAGGGGGAGAAGAGCGCTGAACAGGAGAAGAGCGCTGAAGACCTTTCCCATGATGAATCTATCAGGGGAGAGGGTAATGAAGATCGGATTACTGGACCTCAGGGAGATGAAAACCCTGAGGGAACCGAGAACCTCGCCTCTATATCTGAGGGGGAGCAACTCGATGAAGATGCTGAGGAATCTGAAGCAGAAGAAGACGAAGACTTCGACATCCCTGAAGCTGAACCATCCTCCTCTCCAAGGAACGATGATGATGATGATGAAGGTGACGATGATTTCTTTGTTGTCAAACCTGCTCCTCGAACCAAAGCTCTTAAAGGTATTTCAATAAAAGAACCTTCAGGGGAGAAGACAAAGACAAAGCACTCAGCCTCTGGCGCTGAGAAAAGCAAAGACAAAGGCATCGCTGAAGATGATAATCTGGCGATCCTACTTGCAAAGCCGATTTGTCAGGTACACTAAACTTATTTTTCCTTCCCTGATCATCTCTGAAAAATCAGTTATCCATTCCACAAACACCATACACATCCACATTTTTTTCTATCTTTTCTACCCAAGTTCTTCTACCCAGTTCTTATTTGTAAGATCGCTGCGTTTCAGCTAGTCCTCTCCCCTGTTTGAGGATATCGCTGAAAGATCTGTTGCGACTTCACCAATAATTCCAGCTACCGCTGAAGAACCTCCATCGGAGTACCTATTGTTGACATCAAACTGTTCAGAGAAGATGACTCATCTGAAACCTTTCGTGCTGACACTGTAAAAAGGTATGGTCTCTCTGAATGGCTGGAGATGAGGTTAGCTATCCAACCGTCAAAATCTAAGTACAAGGATCATTTCGAAAAGCTGATAAACAGACAGATCGATTTGATATCTTCTTGTGTGGATATTCCTCCTGTTCCTGATCTAAAGCCGAAAAGAAAAAAGGACTCTCCAAGGAAGAAACGTCAAGATTCAAACTCGGGTCCTGTCATACGAAATGAAACTGGAATTGGTTTCTCTCGCGCTGAAGTACTTGGTCCTGATCCTGATCTATCTGCCCTTGATGTCTCTTTGCCACCATGTGAACTTTTCGTCCCTGGTAAAGTCATCAGTAATCCTTATGGAATATTCTTTCTTGACTACGACGGACGTAAATGCTTTCAACGGATCGGTGAGCTTCCAATCACTCCAATCGAACAGCTCAAAGATCTCATCTACTGGTGCGACTTCAGAAAAGACATTCAGGCACGACACCTAAAACCCTTGATTTTTGAAGTTGCTCTGAAGCTAAAGAATAAAGGAGAAAAGGTTCCTGACTGGATGATTCCAACTGAAAAGACAACCCTTGATGAACTTCTCATTAAGGAAGAACCCTTTGAAGGCTGACAACAATCACCATTTTCTCTATTGTATCAGTCATCCTTCAGTACTTGTAATTTATTTCGCTTGTACTTGTAATCTTTCTTATTTATATTGTAACCTGATTCAAAGATTTAAAGAAAGATTTCAGCGAATGTACTTTACTCCATCAGTACTGAAAAGATCCCAGAAAACAGTAAAAGGGACAAATATTTTATGAGTTCTTTTTATCCTTATGTTTTCATTAAATAGCAATTTTCTCTGTTGCTATGTCATAATCAAATAGGGGGAGATTGTTGATCCAAACCCTCAGTGATTTGATAATGACCCTATCTTAAATACTTAGTGAAAATTGTAAGTAAACAATATGTATCAGAGTTTCACTATCGCTGATAAGTACTAAGATCTTACAGTACTGCTGATAGGAACTCTCGCACTTTTAGATTAAACATTCAGCGAACACTGTTCACCATATCGCTGAGTCTGTTCAGTCCTTATGGTGATCGCTGATAAGTTAGTTGTTTACTTATGATCCCTGAAGACAAGATTCACGTCAACAAAGGTTCTACGCTGAAGTCGAAGATCAAGCTCAAGAACCAGCGACAAGTCTCCTAATGAACTGATGCGGATCAGCGAAGACTCAGATTTGTCCACTCAACGTGAAGTATCAAGTACAAGACTTCAGCTATCGCTGAACTTTATCATCTGCTGAATAGTAAATGATAATCGCTGAATCAACGAAAGCTGATCATGAAGTCCTCCGTACAAAGTACTTTTGTCTTAACCTCCCTTGCACGCCACCGTACGAAATGTCAGAAAAGAACCTCCGAAAATCTGAAATCGTACAACCACTCTGATACTACACTGTTCATTCATGCGGCTACTAAGGTTGTCATCAAAGGTCAATGACATGCAACCAATCCGCTAATGACACGTGTAAAGTATATACTGGATTGCATTAAATGCATGCAGTATATAAAGAGATGAACTCACTTCATTTGAAGTAACTTGCTAACTCTGGACAAGTTCAAATCTCTCAAGATAGGATTTTATTAGTAATCTCCTTATCTTTCTTAGTGCAAGAAAACCTTAGTGTTCCAACTTGTTTAGATTTAGGTTTATCCTTAATCTTGTTTCCGCAACAAGCTGTAAATTGTTAATGATTTATCAATAAACAATTTAGAAAAGTAAAATAGTGTGTTTGTATTCAACCCCCCCTTCTACAAACTTGTTTAAGCCTTTCGGGACCAACAGAAAAGTTCTCATAAGATAAAAATGGACTCATCTTGCAAATCACCATTAGAGATGCTACATACAGATCTTTGTGGTCCTATTTCAGTTCAATCTATGGGAGGAAAGAAGTATATGCTAGTTATTATGGATGAATATTCAAGATACACATGGGTTGAATTCTTAAGAGCTAAGTCAGAGGCTGCTGAAACACTGATTAATTTCATCAAAAGAATTCAAGTCCTTTTGCAACTTCCAGTTCAGAAAATCAGGAGTGACAATGGAATAGAGTTCAGAAATGAGACTCTTCAGAATTTTTTGCAAAGTCTTGGAATTTCTCATAACGTTTCTGCTGTTAGAACTCCTCAACAAAATGGTGTTGTTGAAAGGAAGAACATAACCTTAGTTGAAGCTGCAAGAACCATGTTGGCCTATTCAAATCTTCCAACCTTCCTATGGGCTGAAGCAATTGCCACTGCTTGTTTTACACAGAACATAACTTTAATCAATAAAAGATTAGATAAAACTGCTTATGAATTGATTAACAAAAGAAAGCCTCTAATTGGATTCTTTCATGTTTTTGGATGTAGATGTTATGTTCTCAAAGATAGAGAAAATCTTGGTAACTTTGATAAAAAGGCAGATGAAGGATACTTTGTTGGGTATTCACTTACTTCCAAAGCATTCAGAATCTATAATAGAAGAACCAAGAGAATTATGGAAAGCATAAATATCACCTTTGATGAGTCAAGAATGAAGACTTCTGAACAAAATAGTTCAGAACTCGGATAGGATAAGTCAAAAATGACTTCTGAAACAGCCTCTAATACTAACTGTTCAGAACTCAATATATTGTTTAAGGATGCATTTCTGGAACTCACTTCTAAATCTTATGCAGATTTTGAAAATCCAAAAATGGTTCAAGAAATGAAAAAGGGAACATCAGAAGTAGTTCACACAACTGTAATTTTTGACACTGGTCCATCTGAGGAATGTCCAACATTAATCAATACAAGTAATGATACTACTGAGCCTAGTAATCAAAATACTGGACAAGATACTCAGAATTCTGACCCAATCACTCAGAATTCTGACCCAGTCATTCAGAACTCTGAACAAGTCATTCAGAATTCTGACCCTACTACTCAGGATCCAAACTTGGATTTTACACCTCAAAATGTTTCAGAATAAGGGGACAGTTCAGAATTACAAGCTATCATTGATGAGAATGATACAAACAACAATTTTACAGAGATTGATGTGCTTCCTAGTTCAACCAAATGGACTAAAGACCATCTATTCACCAAGTGATAGGAGAACCATCAGTGGGAATGCAGACCATATCAGCAACAACAAATGAAGCAATGTTTGCAGGATTTTTAAGTGTGATTGAACCTAAGAAAGCAAATGAATCCCTAGAGGATCCAGACTGGATTTTAGCAATGCAAGATGAATTGCTACAGTTTGAAAGAAATAAAGTCCGGAGACTGGTTCCAAAGCCTGAAGGAAAATCTATTATTGGAACAAATTGGGTATTCAAAAACAAGAAAGATGAGTCAGGTGTTGTAGTCAGAAACAAGGCAAGATTGGTTGCAAAGGGTTATTCTCAACAAGAAGAAATATATTATGATGAGACATTTGCACCTGTGGCAAGAATTGAAGCAATCAGAATATTCTTGGCCTATGCTGCACATAAGGATTTCAAAGTGTACCAAATGGATGTCAAATCAGCTTTTCTGAATGGTATACTAAATGAAGAGGTTTATGTCTATCAACAAGAAGGTTTTCAAAGTGTTTCCAGATCATGTTTATGTTTTAGATAAGGCATTATATGGTCTGAAACAAGCACCAAGGGCCTGGTATGACACTCTTACTCAACACTTATTAAAATCTGGCTTCAAGAAAGGTAAAATCGACACTACTTTATTCCTGAAGAAAAAGGGTGATGATTTAATTCTGATTCAAATATATGTAGATGACATAATATTTGGTTCTACAAGTGCAGAGTTGTGTACTGAATTCTCAAAAGTCATGGAATCAGAATTTGAAATGAGCATGATGGGAGAATTGAACTTCTTTCTTGGTCTACAAGTAAAACAGTTACCAAATGGTATTTTTATAAACCAAGGAAAATATGTAAAAGATATTTTAAAGAAGTTTAAGATGTCTGATTGTGCTTCTATGAGAACTCCTATGGCTACAAATGTCAAGTTAGATGCTGATCGCAATGGAGTTCCAGCAGATAACAAGTTTTATAGAGGCATGATAGGATCTCTTCTTTATCTAACTGCTAGTAGACCATATATCATTTTGCTACTTGTTTTTGTGCTAGATTTCAATCAAATGCAAAAGAATCTCATTTGCTAGTTGTTAAGAGGATCTTAATATATCTGAAAGGTTCACCAGATTTGGGCCTTTGGTATCCAAAAGAGACTAATTTCAAATTAACTGGTTTTACTGATGCTGATCATGCAGGAAGCAGGTTGGACAGGAAAAGTACATCTGGTGTTTGTCACTTTTTGGGAGATAAGATTGTGAGTTAGGCTTTAAAGAAGCAAAACTGTGTATCCACTTCAACTGCTGAAGCAGAGTATATAGCTGCTGCTGCTTGCTACTCTCAAACCTTGTGGATGAGAACACAACTCATGGACTATGGATATCAACTCAACAAGATTCCCATATATTGTGATTCAGAAAGTGCTATTGCTATTACTCAAAATTCTGTTCAGCACTCAAAGACCAAGCATATTGATGTAAGGTATCATTTCATTAAAGATTATGATGAAAAGGGAACTATAGAGATGCACTTTGTGCATACAAAATATCAATTGGCTGACTTGTTCACAAAGCCACTTGATCACAAAAAAATAGGAATGCTTAATCTAACGAATTGATTATATTTGCTATTTTTCCAGAAATGAAAATTTTTCTAAGTAAGATTTTCTGAGTAGTTTACCCAGAACTCTGACTCTCTTATTCAGAATTCTGACTCTTGAGTTCAGAACTTCTGAATCTTGAGTTTAGATCTTCTGAGTTGGTACCTGAGAAATCTGACTTCATATATTTTCTTCTGAAAAGGTTAATCAAAACTTCTGAGTACCTTTCAGAAATCATTTCTGTGAAATACAAATGTTTCAATTTTTTTATTATACATTTTCTATATTATATTTTTCCAGACCTTTATATATAATATGTGCTTGAGAGTCTGCTTAAGTCAAGGGGGGCAATAATAATATCTTTCAGAAATCAATCAAAGGTGCTAATAAGGTTTGTATTTTTTTTCATCACACATCATTCTAAGGAGAACAAGCTTTCAATGATAAAACAATTTTCTACTTGTTCAAACTACTTCTGAATTCTCAAAAGATTTCATGTTCAGATGTTAGATTTTAAATGATTTTCCAGAAATTTCAAATCGTCAAAGTAAGGACAGAAACTTGATGATAAAATAATTTTCTATTTGTTCAAACTACTTCTTGATTATTAAACGTTTTATCTTAATCAGAAGTTTGATTTTAAAATGAATTTTTGGAATACAAGGAAATTTCGTCTGATCTGTGTACTCAGAACTTCTGAGTATACTCTCTCAGACTTCTAAGTGTGTTATTCAGAATCTTTAACTTGGGTTAATTTCTATCAAATAACATGTGTCAGCTTCTTATTTAGAGAACTTGCCACGTTTCATTTTAATATCTTTTGTGGCATTTCACAGTGTTTGAATCTGTTATAACTTTGACAAAAAACGCCTTTTCACCGTTAAATCCTTTTAGCTTCACGGATTTTAAATAGACCTTAAAATCCCTCTTTCAAATTTTATTTGAAATCCAAGAGTGAAAAAGTGAGAAATGCACAATTCCTGAGTTCATTGATCTTGTTTTCTTTCAAAATTCCACATTACGATCATGTCTGGTTCGAGGAGAAATAGAGCCATTTCATTACATTCAACAAAATCATTATTTGAATCAGAATCAGATGATGATGAAGTTCAAAGACCTGAAAATAGAACCGTAGATGAAGGGGTAATAGGAGATAACATTGTACAAGGTAATGTTGGAGGAGAAGCAGGGGATGAACATATGGATGAATCACAGGGAAACGCAAATGAGGGAAATGAGAACATTCAACACGAACAGAGTGCAGTTAGGTCAGTCATGTCAGGAAGACCTAATCATGGTAAGAGGATTGTTCCTGAGAAAGAGTATTTGAGGCTATTGGAAAACAATTGTGTGTTATTGTTTGATGAAAGCAGATTTAAAGACGAACATAAGATAATCATGGAGTTATTGAAGTATCATCCATACAAAAAGTGGTTTACAAAGAAGAAATCGGTTCCTATTCAGTATATACAACAATGGTGGAAGCATCTAAGGCTAGAGGGAAATAGATTTGTATCTGAAGTTGGGGGAGTTTCTTTGACTTTGACTATACAAATTTTAAGAGATATGTTGAATTTACCAGATAAGGATGATTTAGAAGGAAGATTAGATTTTGAAGATTCTCCATTGACAGAAGAATTAATTGTTGAGTTTATGAGATTGGGGTATAATGAAAAGTTGAGGACTCTAAGCTTGTTCAGAAGAAACAAATTACCACCAATTTGGGCTTGTTTGTTCAACATTGTGAATAAATGTTTATCTGGGAAGAATAGTTCTCTTGATCAAGGTTCAAGGCAAATTCTGCAAATATTTCATGGGTTGGTGAAAAACAGACATTATGATTATACTGCAATTCTTTGGGAAGATATGAAGAACACCTTTGAGAAGAATCAGAAGGCAATAGAAAAGAAGACAAGGGATACTCCACTTACATATATACCTTATCAAAGGTATTGGCAGATTGTGATTTGGTATGCTATGAGAGAAAACATAAATATTCCAAGAAGAGCAAATGAGGAGCATGGTCCAATCTTTTATATGGGTAAGATGATTTCTAGTTCTAAAAATCAGAATTTTCCAAATCAAAGACATCTTCCAAGGTCTCTTAGGCAGTATATTCCAAGGGACAGTGAGATTTTAAAAGCTTATTGCACCTCAGTGGGACTTGAACAACCTCAAGACCCTACCCATGAGGAACAACCTGAGATGAGAGGTGAGGGGTCTAGTCAAAATAGAGAGGGGGAGAATGTTCAAGGGGGAGAACATTCTGAGAGAATAGAGAGTGAAAATTCAGAGAGCTTGGTTATAATGGAAGTTGAAAAACAGAAAGAGCGTTGTGAGGATGAGAGATTGTTAACAGAATTAGAAATAGAAAGAGATAATTCTGATCCAGCTGAACTAATCCGGGCAGCCACATTTACTGTTGATTCACAACCCTTGGTGAATAACATTGAAGAAAACACCATGGAGCCCGTGGTGGAACTTGAACAACCCATCCCTACCTACTCATAAGTATTTCAACATACTACTGTTTTAATTCAAACAGGGGAACCATTCCAAACTCATTTGGAGGGAGGTGATAAATCCCAACCTATTCTTGAACACTTTGAGTCTGGATTACACAGTAATATCCAATTTGGGCCTGAAAATGTTTTCAACACTAGCACATCACAGGAATTTCGTATTCCTGTATCAACATCCATAGACACTCCTAATGTTGGTTGTCAAGGATTGGATGGAAGTCCTGGTGAAGTGGACATCTTAAAAGCTTCATTACACAGTGCATCTATTGTACATGATGTCTTTGTGGCATCTACAGACCATGAGCTCCCTGAGCACATGAAAACTGGACCATCTGTTGGTTCATGTTCACAGTTAGAATCTTCTGAATTTGAAAAGATTCAGAAACAAAATCAGATGTTGGGGGAAAAAGTTGAAAATTTGGAGAGTACGGTGGATTCTTTGAAAAATGAGGTGAATGATCTCAAACTCTTATTGGAAGGCAAAGCAAAATCTGTTGAACAAAAGGTGGATGGAATGAAAGTGTCCTTGGAATCTCATAAAAAGGAGATCAAGGATAGTATGTCAGAATTTCAAAAGGAGTTAGTAAAGAATATGAATGTTATGAAATCTTCATTGTTACAATCTTTCAGTTCAACATTGGCTAGTGTTTCAAAGCCATTAGCCATCATCCCTATGTCTGTAGCTGAACCTGAAGAAGAATCAACTCAGAAATTAAAGAGGAAGTTTGATGATAATGATCCTCATGATCATCAAAAGGGGGAGAAAAGGCAAAAGCAAAATTCTGAGATTGATAAACAAAGCACTGATGAGTTAGAGAATGTTGAAAAGATAGTTGATATTGACTTAGCAGATTTTGAGATTTCTGATATGCAGTTAGCAGTTGCAGAAGTTCAAAATTCAGAAAATATTCAAGTGGTTGATGAATCAGTAGAAGTGGAAAAATCAACAGAAGTTGAGAAGTTGGTTGAGGTTCAGACTATTAGTTCAGATACTGAGGAAGAGATGTAAATTGAAGAGATGGGAAGTGAAAACTCAAGTAAAACAGAGGAATTGGTTTTGAATACAGAGATGGAGATTAATTCTGATGAAACTGAAATTCTTATGGCAGATACTAATCAGAATGATGAGACTGAAAAGATGGATATTTTTAGATCAGATAAGGTTATATCAGATCAAAATGCTGTTATAGAAGAAATGACAAACTCTTCTGAAGAATGGTGTGAAATAACTATGGAAGATATCTCTGAAGAAAGATTGATTGAAAGTTCTGAGATTAACACTTGTTTAGAGATAGTTCCTTATACCAGAAGGGAACTCCTTAATTCTGAACTTGAAGAGAGAAGATTGAATGATATTTTGATAAGGAGAATGCATAGTGAGTTGGTCAGAGCTCTTAACACTCAGAATGTTCAAAGAGTTATCAGATTGGTGAGGCCAATTGACTTGTTGGGAGAAGAAGATCACTCTGTAAGATACACAAAGCAGTTTGTAAAAGACATTGGAGAATATTTCTTTGAAGGTGTATTAGAAGAAGATCTTGTGAAAGTTGAAGACTTCTTTATGCCTTTCTACACTTACAGAAGGCCAATTGTGATTCCTAGAATTGATTTACCCATTCTTGAAGAACCTTTGTGTGACTTTATTGTTGAAAGAGAAGATACACCATTGGCAAGAAACTTGTATGTTAGTATTTTCCCTGAAGACAATTATGAATCTGTCTACTGCAAAGATGATGAGTTTGTTGACATTGAAAATTTTATTGATGGATTCTTGGATGAGAGGATTCATATGACATATGTGGAAGCTTCAAACAGGTTAAGAAAGACTGATGAAAAGCTACATGTTCAGAAAAGAATTGTGAAGGTGTTAGACTTTCTAAGTGAAGAATTTCATGGTCTGAGATATGTTAATCTGAATGTATTGAAATAAGGAAACTTAAAGGTGAACATGACAAGTTTTGATTTCCACAGATTGTTCTTGGAAGATCAATTTTTCTTGGTGAAATTCTTTGTTGGTACTGAAGATGCTTGGATAGAACTTGAATGCAGAAGAGTTCTGGGAATATATGTCAGAAATCTGTACTTGTATGATTTTCAGTTGGCAATTGAGTCAAGGAAAGAGAAATGTAACTTGACAATTCCAATCAGAACTCTTGAAGTAATAAGCAACTTTGATGGCTTTGTGAGTGAAGAAGTTGGAAATGAAAGATTCATTCATTCAGAATTCAACCAAGTCATTCTATTCAGATTGAATGATCTAGTAAAGTATAGTGATGCTACTCTGAAGAAGACAGTAATAAAGATGCAAGCTTATGTTGGGAATGTCAGAGTTTCTGTGAAAGAAAATTGTATCAGATGTGTCACTAAAAGACTTGAACTCAGAAACAAAATCAGAAATTGCAATGAATGGTTACTTTCAAAAGTAAATCCAAAGAAGTTGTTACACAGAGATTTTGTTTTTCCTGCTGAGTATGAGGTAAATGGAGGTTACTCAGAAGAAGTGGAAGAAGATATTCAAGATATGACTTCACAAGATGTTTAAATGAAAGATGCTAATCAACCAGAAAAATCTGAGACTAATGAAGAAGAAATTCCTATTGATATTAATGGATATTTTCTGTAGTATGCTCTTCCTAACTTCTTTCAACCAAGAGATGTCAACTTTCTAAGTGTTTATCATGACAGAACAGAGATACATCAATGTCTTTGTGGTGAAATGTCAAAGCGCTTAGGAAAACCATAAGAATCAGTATATTCAGATTTCTTAATCACAGGGATTAGAGAATTGGAAGAGAAGAAGTTCATGAAACATGAATATTACTCATTTGAAGTCTTAAGAGAAGATGGAAAAGTCTACTACTTTACTGAAGCAGATTTTGAAAAAATCTCAGTAACAGATTTATACAGATTGTATAGTCTTTTGTCAAATAAAGACTGCAGTAAACTGAAACAGGAGAGAGGAGCATTGGTTGCAGTGACAGAGGCTATGTTTTATATTCTTAGATGGCATGCATATACAGATTTTCAAATTGCACTGTATTTACAAAGGCCATGTGTATATCTCTCAAAGCCAAATAATGAGCATGAAAATCTGAATCTTCTGAAAAGATCCAGAGTTGGGAGTCTTCTTAAGAAATGATAGAAATGAAAAGATTTTCTTCAGATCAGAAGAAGTGGCAAAATATTGTTCAGGAACTTTAAGGTTCATGAAACACAGTCTAGAGAAAAAGTTACAAAAGGGAAAACAAGTTGAAGAGATTCAATAGATCATAGAAAAGATTAACAAAAGGCTGACTCTGAGAAATGTACTGGTTTTGAAGATTGTTCCAGTACTAAAAGAATATGATGATGAAAAGTACAGGATTATTTGACAAAAAGGGGGAGATTGTTAGATCTGAAGTTTTGTCAAAAGTTACAAGTGTTGGATCTGAATAGAAGACTCAGAGTTCTGATTTAGAAGACTCAGAAGTTCTGATCTGAGAAGTCTCGAAAAGATTACAAGTATGAATGTCTGAACAGAAGGATCAGAGTTCTGAGTAGGAGACTCAGAACTTCTGAGAATGATGAAGAAAATATCACAAGTTCTTGAAGGAAGTTCTGAGGAGCTTTATCAGAAGAATGTTCAGAAGTTCTAAACAACATGTTCAGAACTTATGACAGGATATTTTCCTTTATATTCTGTTAGTCAGTTAGGACACGTGTAATATTCCTATTTTACTTTCATGTATATGTACTGTTGCTTTAGTATTTCCTTACAGTATATATAACAGTTAGCACTATTTAGCTAACTAACTTTCCCGCATATCTTTGTATTCAGCTTTTGTAATCTTTGAGAGATTCTCTCTCTAGATCTGTAATCTGTTCTTAATTGAATACAAGTGCGTTGATCCAAATCTCTATCAGTTACTATTTGATTGTTCATATTTGATTGTAAGATTGAATCCTGGTTTCTACACTATTCATGCATCAATCCTTACTGATGAGGATGGTGATCACGACCTCACCTTTGGCGTTGATGATGTTCGTAGTGCTTTCAGGATCGAAGCTTTTTCTGAATATGTTGACATTCATGTCGACAACCTCCTTGAGCAAGTTATCAGTACCCTTGGCTATATCCACCAATCTGAGGACAAAGCCTCCAAATCATCAAAAGGACCAGGTACTCTCACTCACAACAAAATGGGTGGTGTATGGAATTTTTTCTTCGCTCACGTAATCCATTGTCTTTCTAGAAAGACAAGTGGTCAAGACCAATCCCCTTCTTACATTACCAAGTTGGCCCATGCACTTATTTTCCAAAAAAAGATCGACTTTGCCCAGTATTTCTTTACTGAATTAACTGAAGTGTCAAGCATCCGAAACGGTGTCATGTGGCCTATCCTCGCTTCATCTCTATGATCCTACAACACAAGCTTGGCTCGGCTTTAGATTCGGATCGCAAGTCTAAATCTCCCCGTTTCATATACGACTGGTCATCCCCCATTGTTGGCCAAAAGACACTCGATGTTGGTCGCCTCGCTACTGATCTTCCTCTAACACAAGGTATGTTATCTTTCGCTCACACTCCCGATCTTCACTGGGGTGACGCGGAAGCTCCCGGATTTCAAAATCCGGAAGTTCCTGAGGAATCCCAAGTTGTAGTGGCCCCTTCTCCCCGTCCTCGAGTGAAGTCGGGTGGCGCTAAAAAGAAACAACGAAAGGCCACCGACACCTCCGCAACCGCTTCTAGAACTACGCCACCGAGAAATCCCTCGGAGGCTTCCCCGGTTCAAATCCTGTCTCATAAGTGGTGGCACTCAAAATCCCCTTCGAGATCTCCCTTAAAGAGGTCTCAGAAGCCTTAGGCCAAGCCATCTAAGCCAACTGTCGATTCTCAAAATTTGACAGCTGTTGAAATTCTCCCATTCGGGCCAAGGGAATTCGTTATCACCCCTACCGACTCCTCCGTAGCCTCTCCACAGGCTTCGGTTGTATCATTGGAGAACCCACAACGTACCTCCTCACTCGCTTCTTTGGGTGGTGGAGATGACTACGAGGTGTGTCCCCTCGAAGGTACATAATTCATACTTCACAGCCTAACACTCGATCATTATTTGATCGATGATGCACAACCCACTGAGGAATCCCCCACAGAAATATCCCCCCCAAGAGATTTCTTCGAATTCTTATTGGAAGACAATGGTTCTCCCCGAACCAATCCCCCAACCGATGATATCATCACCGACCCACCATCTCCCCCACCAAAAATTGTTTCACCAACTCCACCCTCACCCACTCCGCAAATACAGACACCAATCATATTTCCTCACCCCCCCCCCCCCCCCACCGATCTAAATCATCGGGGGATAGTTCTTCATCATCACAATTCCATCCCCGACGACCACCATCTCCCCCACCAAGGCAACCTTCTCCCCAAAGAAGGATCCTTTACCCCGATCCTTCATGCACTCATCCATCCTCCTCCAGTTCTGTTGAGGAACGAATACTACCTCATTCCCCGTTATCACCGACACATCCCCGATTCCATCTACCCGAGGTTCGTGCTCCTCCTATTGTAGGTATTCGGTTGTCGAGTGATTTAATAGTTAAGGTTCAAGAAAGTGCTCGTCAGTGTCGATTGGTCGGTACTCAATTTGAATCATTCAAACAAGCCACGGTCTTTATTATGGCTCAAACAAATGATCGGGTATCTGTGCTCGAGTCTCGGCAACCTTAGTTCTTGGCAGATGCTCTTCGGGAAGCTCTTCGGCTAATCTCTGAAAACTTGGCCTTATTATCCAACAAGGTGGAATCTTTGACCACTTCCCATTCAGATCTTGTGGTTTCTTTTGGTGCCTTCAAAGCATCCATGACAGTAAAAGATGCCGAACTCTTTCGTCTTCATGGTGAGGCACGCAGGCATCAAAATCTTCGAACAAGTCTCTCTGACTCCCTTGAAACTCTTCATCAAAAGGTTTATCTACTTGAAAAGAGCCTGGATTGGGATTTGGATTTGGGTCACTTTACCTTGACCAGTATTGATCCTTCCAGTATCCACCTTCTTCACTCAAAACTTGATCAGGTATTCACTCTGTGGGGTTTGACTGTTAAGGCTGCTGCTGAGGGGGAGAAATCTGAACCACCACCGAAAATGGCTTCAGTTAAACGAACAACCAGCATTCAGCCTTCACATTCCACCGATAAACCACATATTCGCATCTCCAAGAAAGCCACCGATCTTCCAGGTACCACTTCTACTCCATATAAACAACCATCGGTGGAAAGCCCTCCACCGAAACCTTTCGGTGCTACATCTCCATCTCCTCAACAATTGGTGGAGAAACCTTCACCGAAAGTCTCTCCACATAAGTCACCACCGAAATCATCACCACCACTGATTCATCAAGTACCGTCGGTGGAGATTGCTTTTAAATCATCTTCAGTGAAGAAAACTCCTGCAACATTTGAGGGGGAGAAAATTGATAAGGCTCCTAAAGACAAAGGCAAGAAAATCCTATTTGACGAAGATGAGGCTAAAGAAGAAAGAAAAAGAAGGAATTGGCTAAGTATAGGTCTCGTCCTACAGATGCCCAAACTTTAAAACTCAAGCTTCCATCTCAAGAAGCCACTCCTAACCTCGGTCTATCTCCTCGAGAAATTGAGGAGGCTAGACTTGCTCAGAAAGCCATAGATGACTCAAAGGCTCTTTATCTAAAAGTTGCCAAGGAGGAAGCCGCAAAAGCCAAATCCACCGACCCTATCAAGACCCAAGAATCTGTCTTGGGTGCCTTAATAGAAGAAAAGAATAAGGAAATATCTTGGTACAAAAAGGCAATGCACTACCGAATCAACAAGTCTCCAATCACAGGTATCAAAATTGCCACCTCTAAAGCCAATCCTGCCGACATAAGATTGATCATTGAAAGAGAAGATGGCATGTCTAGAAGTATTAGAGATTATCACCTGAAACAATTCGGCCTCTCCGGATGGTTTGAACTCTCTAAACTTCTAGTGAAGAGCGTAAATCCAAAGAGAGACATATTCATCAAGTGCATTGATGACTTGATGGATAAAATGAAAGAGGTGAAAAAGAAATACAACATAGTTCTCTCCACCACTGAAAGATCCAAGCTTCAATCCCTAAAAGAAGACATCCACCTACCGAAGACCAAGAACCAAAAAGTCACCGACAATATTTTCAAAAAGTTGGCTGCGAAAGGAAAGATTCCCTATGTGGACAATCTCAATTTGTCTCATCCCACATCAAGCACTTATCCCTCAACCACTCTAAGTCTCTCACCGATTCCTGGACTCTATTTCAATGACGGATTTGGCCACCGACGTTTCTTCAGGTTCTCTCAACTTCACTTGGCCGACATCATATTTCTTGAAGGCATATCCAATCTGATGTCGTACATCCCCGAAGCACAACCGTTTTACCGGAACATCCTCGCCGAAATCAAACGCCGTACGGAAATGAGAAAATAATCTAAGTTCTCTCTTTTTTCCCATTTAAGTGCTTGTAAAATTTTCTTCATTTTCAAATGTATGAAGATTTAGATTAAATGCAAGTACTTCTCTTCTATTTGAATTTCATTGTTGCACATAGCTATACTTTATTACATGTAAATATTGTCTATAGTATACATACTCATACAAAAGAAAAATAGATCAAAAAGAACAAAAAGAATGGTCTATGTGAAAAGAACCCAAAAAGAGTAAAAAGGGTTAAAATGCATTTTACTTTCAGATACTCTTAAATATTCTAAGAATAGAGCTCAAATTCAAATAGGGGGAGATTGTTGGGTCATCAAGATTTGAAATTGACTCACCGATGTTCTCCCTATATCTTACTTAGAATATTTTAGCATGGTTCTTTAAAATGACTTGTACAAAATAGAAAATAATCGGTGAAGTCGAAGATCAACCGAAACCAAGCTTGAAGACATTCTCATTGTGGAAGTAAGAATTCTCTTCTCATCTATCAACAAGTAATTTTCCAACGATGGTGTCTCCACACATCGGTGGACACTCTCCCCGCTGACTCTCTTCACATCGGCCGACAACATCCCACCGATGAGGATGCTCAAAATCGGTGGGATCTATGTTCTTCTCTCTAAATGGTTTTCTTTGAAGAAATGTACAAGATTCAAATCTTTTCTATCGGTGTAATTGTCCTGGAAGACACATCAAGAAGATCATTTAATATGGGACAATATCCTTTGCCAGGTAAAAGTGACTATTTGTCCTTTTATCTATTTTCAGTTAAAGTCCCTTTCAGCATGGGTTCTATTCCTAGTACCAAGAAAAAGGTGATAAAGACGTATCAACTTTTCAGAAGTCAACATCCTCAAACAAATCTCCTGATGACAAGTGTCCCAAGCATTTAATGCTCATCACACTTTTCACACTATAAAAGGAAGAAGATGTTCCCATGCAAACCACGCTTACTGGAAGTTTTTCTCAGTGCAAGAATTCTCCATTTTGCTTAAGAACTTTACAGCTTTGTTCTAAGTGTTCTAAGTTGTTTTGTTTAGTATACTTTGTGAAAGATTGTTAGAATAGTTTATATGTTCTTTTCCGCAACAGTCTTCGGTTTCTATGTATAATTCTTGTTGAAAGTTTTTCAATAATAAAATTAAAATTGTGAAATTTTTTAGTATTGTATTCACCCCCCCCCCCCCCCCCCCCGTTCTACAATACTTGTTAAGCCATATGGGACTAACATTATCACTCAAAGAAATAAGTGATTCATTTTAGTTGAAAGAAGCTTCTTGCTGAATAGATCTTCAGTGAGGAGAGATAGAGAGTAATACCTGATTATTAACAAACAACATTTAAGTCAAAGATGTTGGTCCCTAAAGGGATATACTAATTTGTAGAAGGGGGGGTTGAATACAAATACACAAGTTTTTACTTTCTAAATTGTTTATTGATAAATCATTAACAATTTACAGCTTGTTACGGAACAAGATTAAGGATAAATCCTAAATCTAAACAAGTTGGAACACACAGATTCTTGCACTAAGAAAGATAAGGAAATCACTAATAAAATCCTATCTTATGAGACTTCTTGACCAGAGTTAACAAGAGTACTACAAAAATGAAGTGGGGAAGTCTTCTTATATACTGCATGCATTTAATGCATGGCAGAATATACTTTACACGTGGCAGCAGCTGATTGGTTGTAGGTTCTGAATTGAGTAGACAACCTTAGGAGCAGCATGTATGAACAGTGCAGTATCAGAGTGGTTGTACGATTTCAGACAATAATAAGGTTCTTTTCTGACAAATCGTACGGAGTCGTGCAAGGGGGATTAAGACAATAGTACTTTGTACGGAGGACTTCATGATCAGCTTATCGTTGATTCAGAGCCTTATCAGCGAGTGATAAGTTCAGCGATGGCTGAAGTCTTGTACTAGATACTTCACGTTGAGTGGACAAATCTGAGTCTTCGCTGATTCGCATCAGTTCATTAGGAGACTTGTCGCTGGTTCTTGAGCTTGATCTTCGACTTCAGCGTAGAACCTATGTTGACGTGAAACTTGTCTTCAGGGATCATAAGTAAACAACTATGATTGTCAGCGATCACCAAAGGTCTGAACAGGCTCAGAGCTATTGTGTTCCTGAGAACATATGGATGGTGAATAGTTACGCTGAACAATGTATGAAAACATTAACGATCATCCTCAAGACTGAACAGACTCGAAGCATGGGGGATGAACAGTGTTCGCTGAGTGTCTATTCTAAAGAATGAGAGAACCTATCAGCGATAGTGAAACTCTAATACATTGTTTACTTGCAATATTCACTAAGTAGAATATAGAGAGGGTCATTATCAAATTACTGAGGGTTTGTGTGAAATCCCAAATCTAGCAAGTAATCAAGAATGATGTAGAGAGAGAATCTAAAGAGAACTTGTCATCCATATATTGATCTCTAAAGTGTAAATGACAAATGATCAAGAGATTGTGAAGATTACAAAGGAGTCTTCTTTATATAGTAGGGCCATGACATGTCCATGCCTCTACTAAGAAGAACAGTACAAGATATTAATACTGTCTTGATAGCTACAAAAATGCCCTAACAATCTCCCCCTTAGCTATCAAGGCAGAAAGGGTCTTCTTCTACTTCGAAACCCAAGATGCGTTTCAATCCTTCGCATAGCCATTCTGAAGTTCAATCTTTCATCAATCTCTTCAATGGCTCTGGATAAGACTCTTCTAGGACTTGAAGACATCCAATTAATATTTCTTTCAGCATCATGTCTCTTGAGCTTTTCGACTAACTGAAGTCTTACAATTTTAAGCGTACCATCAGAATATTTTTCAACTCATTAAACCGAATGAATATCTTGTTTGCATCATTACTGAACACAACACCAAACTCTGGATCTGCAATCACACAATATAAAGGCATCCTCATCAATCCAGTCAATTCTTGATTTGGCCTTAACAGATTTATTCTTGGTTGATAGCTTTCCACACCCATCTGCAAATCATGACACTGTGTGAACAAAACGTGTCTTCTCAGAAATCTCTTAATGGCATTCAAAAATTGAATCTAATGATACTAAAATCAAACGAAATGGTTACCTGATGAAGAAGATATGAACAGATGAAAATTGAGGGTGAATATGGTGAACAGTGCCTTCTTCAGAGAATTTGAATCGAATGCCAGAAGTGAAAAAGTGGGAAAATGAACATTTGAACTCTATTTATACTTAAAAAAAATTGGACACTTGGCACGATTTAGAGTACCCCACTTGACAAACAGTAGAAAAAAAATGATGTTGAATTCATTGAATTCGAATCCTTAAGAGTCCGAATTCATTGAATTCGAATCCTTAAGAGTCCGAATTCATTGAATTCGAATCCTTAAGAGTCCGAATTCATTGAATTCGAATCCTTAAGAGTTCGAATTCTTTGAATTCGAATCCTTAAGTGTTCGAATTCTTTGAATTCGAATCCTTAAGTATTCGAATTCATTGAATTCGAATCCTTAAGAGTTCGAATTTTTTGAATTCGAATCCTTAAGTGTTCGAATTCTTTGAATTCGAATCCTTAAGTGTTCGAATTCTTTGAATTCGAATCTTTGAGAGATCGAATTCTTCAAATAAATTCATGAAAAATTACAATTTTTTCAGAAAATTTAACAACTGTTCCACAAACCTCACATCAGATAAAACTTTGTAAGCTCTCAAATACATTTTTTTTAACTTACAGACTTATACCGAAGTGCTCCCCCTAAACAATTGCGTAAATTGCTGTCTTTTCTTCAGAGGAATCTGCACAGACAGATGAAAACTTGGTACTCATAGAACATGAGTCCAAACTGTTAGACTTATCACTTTGTGTAAAAATCTAACTCCCCCTCAAAATATGAATTCTGGAGTAACTTGTTTTCTTCCTCTGAAAGTATGCATATATTTCAATAACACTCAGTATTTGACATTGTAGCAACAATGCATTTTACAAGGAAAGTAAAATTCATTGAATTTTATTTTATGACTACTAACATCTGATCATTTGAAAGCTTTACAAAAGAAATTCAGCTTAATGAAATTTAACAAATTTTTCAATCAACTGAAATCAAATGCATGTGTTTGGATTCAAGAACAAGTCATCATTGTATATCAAGTTATAAACGTTCAGTGTCAACCCCTTTATCAAATCTATTTGGTGTGCTGGCATGCGAAATATGATTAGCATAAAGCTTATGCATTTCTAAAACATATAAGAATACTCTGTTCTACTCACACTATTTGTACAAAATCAGGATTTTCACAAATTTACGGGTTTATCGCGACTTTGTATTTTCCCAAGTTTCAAGAGATGGGTGCTCATTGGCATCTTTTCGTTTGTGCTCATTGGCATCTTTTGATTTTGTGCACATTGGCATCTTTTGATTTGTGCACATTGGCATCTTTTAATCAAGGAGTTTTAGTAAGAATAAGATACACCGTTAAACATGACTTTCTATCTGGTTCTATAGCAGGATTTGGGTTAGCAGATCCCAGACCAGTTGGCCTTAGGTGCTAGGTGTCGAGCACCCCTTAGAACTTAATTTCCCAAACCAGAAAGGCCACATCGATATATCTTAAACCCATTTGTACCAGTAAAACATGGCTTTCTATCTGGTTCTATTGCAGGATTTGGGTCAGCCGATCCCAGACCAGTTGATCTTAGGGACTAGGTGTCGAGCACCCCTTAGGACTTACTCTCCCAAACCAGAAAGGCCACAGGCACAAACTTTCAAACTAAATGATAATGCAATAATTTTATCTCAATCACTTGGTTCTAAAACATAGTGCTTCTCCCATATTTTCATTTCCATCCATCATTCTGACATATAGGCTTTTTGAGCATTATATTCTATATATATCCAGATTCACATAACTTTGAGCATTCAGCATAATTTCATTCATGTTTTGCTTACCTTTCGATTTATTTCAGAGGTGAAAGTTGAAGCAAATCTAACTCAGATAATACAAAGATTCTTGAAAAAACATCTTTTAGCACGCATTTAATTCATTGAATGAGAATTGAAAATTTCATCTCATTGAATTAAATTTGTAAACATTCAAGTTTTCAAAGCAGTAGAAACAAATATAATCCAATGTTACCTGTCATCACTTATTCCTTGAAGTAAAAAGATATAACATTTAAGGATATTACCTGAGAAGTGTGAGTTCTAAACTGATTTGTTTAGAAGTCTTAGTCTTTGAAGTACGGGTCCTGAACTAAATTGTTCAGAAGCCATAGTCTTTGAAAAACGGGTTTTGAACTGATATGTCCAAAAGTCAAAAATATTTGTCTCCCCCTCAATGGTACAAATATTTTTCAAAAAAAATACGCCACTTCTCTTCTGTTTTCAGTCATGTGTGTGGTATATATCTACAATTCAGTACACCACATGAAGAACCTGCAAAACAGATTAAGCAGATTTTGGTACCCAATGGCACTTGGGTCCTAGTGGGTTAGGATATGATCATAGATTTAAGTAAACAAGAACACGAACTCCCCCTCAATGTTTTAAGGATTCAACATTCCTAGTTTGCTGATTAAAAAATTTAACCTCTTTTCATCTAAAGGTTTTGTGAAAAGATCAGCAAGTTCTAGTTCTGTTGGTACAAAGTGCATTTCTATAGTTCCCTTCTCAACATGGTCTTTGATAAAATGGTACCTGACATCTATGTGTTTCGTTTTGGAATGCTGAACAGGATTTTCAGTTATTGCAATTGCACTTTTGGAATCACAATAAATGGGGATCTTGTTGAAGATATATCCATAATCCTTTAGCTGAGTTTTCATCCAAATTACTTGTGAACAGCAACTAGCGGCGGCCACATACTCTGCTTCAGCCGTAGATGTTGATACACAAGTTTGCTTCTTTGATGACCAGCTTACAAGTTTATCTCCCAAGAATTGACAAGCACCAGATGTGCTTTTCCTGTCCATCATATTTCCCGCATGATCTGCATCTGTGTAAGCAGTTAGTTCAAACCCAGAATCCTTAGGATACCAAAGACCCAACTTTTTTGTGCCTTTGAGATATCTAAAGATTCGCTTTACAGCCACAATGTGAGATTCCTTCGGGTTTGCTTGGAAACGTGCACAAAAAGATGTTGCAAACAAAATATCCGGTCTACTTGCCGTTAGATACAGTAAAGATCCAATCATGCCTCGGTATAACTTTTGATCAACTGATATACCAGATGAATCAGCGTTCAAAAGCTTACCGGTAGTCATGGGAGTTTTCATGGTGAAAGAGGAATTTAAGTCAAATTTCTTAAGCATATCAATTATATATTTTGATTGATTAATGAAAATGCCTTCATTTGACTGTGTCACTTGGAGACCAAGAAAAAATTTTAACTCTCCCATCATACTCATTTGAAAGCGGCTTTTCATCACCTCTTCAAAATCTTTACACATATCGGGATTTGTAGATCTAATTATAATGTCGTCAACATATATTTGTACTAACATTAAATCTTTACCTTCTCTTTTGAGAAAAAGAGTTGTATCTATTGTACCTTTGGTGTATCCATTTTTAAGCAGATGAATAGTCAGAGTCTCATACCATGCCCTCGGAGCTTGTTTCAAACCGTAGAGTGCTTTATCCAAAACATAGACATGGTTGGGATATTTTGGATCTACAAAACCCTCAGGTTGACTTACATAAACCTCTTCATGAAGTATTCTGTTCAGAAACGCAGACTTGACGTCCATCTGAAATACCTTCATGCTTTTATGTGCGACGTATGCAAGAAAAATTCTGATGGCTTCAATCCTTGCTACTGGTGCATAGGTTTCATCATAATCTATTCCTTCTTGTTGATTATACCCTTTTGCAACCAGTCTTGCTTTGTTTCTGACTATAATTCCTGCTTCGTCTTTCTTGTTCCTAAAGACCCATTTAGTTCCAACAATGGTGTTGTCTTTAGGATGCTTCACCAAATGCCAAACTTCGTTACGCTTAAACTCATTTAACTCCTCTTGCATGGCGTTTATCCAATCTGGATCTTATAAAGCTTCAGATGCTTTCTTGGGTTCTAATGTGCTTAGAAAGTTGACATACAAACATTCGTTGGTAGTCGCAGATCGTGTCTTCTCTCCATCATTGAGATCACCAATAATATCTGCTGGGGGTGTGCTTTTGTCCACTAATGTGTACTGGGAAGAGTTGAAATCTCTACACGAGTGTTCGATGAATCATTCTCATCCATAACTGCAAGAATCTCTTCAGTAGATTCAGCTGAAGATACGTGTGTTGGTTCTGGTACATTAACTTCTGGTTGTTGTATTTCATGTATAGGAATCTCCGATGATGTGTTTACTGAAACCGGAACTTCAGGCTGAATTTCAGGTTCAGAAACTGGAATAGTTGTAGGTACACTTGGAGTTTCGTTGGTTGTCCCAGAAGTACTAGCACCGACATCGTCAGATGGACCAGAGACATTCACACTCGTCTGTTGTGGAAATGCATTTACAGATGTGATGGGTTGTTCCATATCTGCACAATAATCCATAAATGCATCATGAAATAACAAATCTAAATCTTTAGTACTATTATTATTTAATACAGAATTAGAAAACATTTTCGCCACAGGTTCTACTCCTTTTTGAGTAGAAACTTCAGATTTTTGTCCGAGTTCTGAACTGTGTTGTCCAGAAGTCAAAGTCACACTCTCGTCAAACGTAACGTTGATGCTCTCGATGACTGATTTTGTACGATTATTGTAGATCCGATATGCTTTAGAATTCAAGGAATATCCAATAAAAATCCCTTCATCAGCCTTGACTTGGAATTTTGCAAGGTGTTCTCTATCTTTTAGGACAAAACATCAGCATCCAAAAACACGCAAAAATTTGATGTTAGGTTTGCGATTATTGATTATTTCATATGCAGTTTTATTAAGACGTTTATTAATAATTGTTCTGTTTTGAGTGAAACATGCGGTTGAAACTGCTTCAGCCCATAAACTTGGTGTAAGACCCGAATAAGCAAGCATAGTCCGAGCTGCTTCCACAAGCGTCCTATTTTTTCTTTCAACCACTCCATTTTGTTGTGGAGTAATTGGTGTAGAAAAATTATGAGAGATGCCAACGGATTCAAGAAACGATTGAAGAGTTGCATTCTTGAATTCAGTTCCATTGTCGCTCCTTATCTTTTGAACTGGACGTTGTAGAAGAATTTGAATCCTTTTTATGAACTTAATTATGTGCTCAGGTGCTTCAGATTTGAGTCGAAGAAAATCCAACCAAGTGTAGCGTGAATACTCATCAATCATAACCAAGATATATTTCTTTCCTCCCATTGATTGAGTTCTCATAGGGCCACAGAGATCCATATGAATTAATTCCAAGACGTTGTTGCAGTTAGACAAAGTTTTGGATTTGTGCGTGACGTGTTTCATCTTTCCCATTTCACACGCCGGACAGATAGAAACTTTGTCAATCTTCAGTTCAGGAAGCCCGGAAACTAATCCATCTATTATGAGCTTGTTGATGCTTCGAAAATTTTGATGTGAGAGTCTCCTATGCCACAACCAACATTCATCTTGAGAGGCTTTTGAAACAAGACAAACTTGATTAGAAGCAACAAGAGTCGAAAAATCCATCATATATAGATCGCCGCATCGTTTTGCTCTGAAAATCTCTGACCAGTTCTCATCCACAACATAACAAAACTTCTTGTCAAAAATTACCTTACAGTCCTTGTCACAAAACTGACTAATACTGAAAAGGTTATGTCCTAATCCTTCAACATACAAGATCTTTTCTATTTGCATCGAGTCATTCTTCAACGTTCCGTAGCCTCGAACGTGACCTTTAGAGTCGTTACCAAAACCTACCGATCCGCCAGGATGTACAGTAAAATCGTGCAATAAGTGCTTGTATCCCGTCATGTGTCTAGAAGCTCCCGAATCAATGACCCACACATGACGATCCTGTAAAAAGATAATTACCTGATCTTAGGTACCCATATCTGTATGGGTCCTTTCTTGTTAGTACGGATCAGTTTGTTTATTACAGTTGATGAACCTTGAATTTTGCCTTTAAAGGTAAGGTTATTTTGTGTATTTGGTTTGTTGATTTGATCTTTTGGAATCCAAACCATATTCACATCAACTGTTTTTGTTTCTTTCTTCTTATTCTGTTTCTTTGATCTGAAACCGAACATCTTAGCAAATTTGTTCGCTGAAGATTTTAAAGAAAAAGATGAAGTATTAGACTTTTTGTTCTTTGGATCATTTCTATTTAGCTTGAAATAGTTATCCCAACAATGAGCACAATGTATTCTTCTTTTTGCTTGTGTCAACAAGGTAGAATTTGAAATTGCGGAATTTTTATTTTCACAAACTTTGTAAACATTACACGAATGAATACAATTTTTATTTGAAGAAATACATTTCTCAGTATCAGTATTCCTATTCTCGCTATTCGAAATATTCTCCTTCAGATCCACGCACTTTTCTTCATCCATTTCTGAGAAAGAATGAGAAACATTGTTAGAAGTCTTAGAACTAGAAGCATTATTTGGAAACACATTTGATTTTGTTTCGAATAATATTTCTTTTTCTTTTCTTTTCAGTTCTTGTTCCTTTTTGACATTAGATATATTTGATGAAAACTTTTTATGATATGCTTCACAATATTTCAGTTCAATTTCAAGCTCAGTTCTTTCCTTTTTATGCTTCTCTTTCTCAAGAAAAAGCACTTTCTCAAAATCTAAAATTTGATTTGAAAGTTTTGCACATCTCAAAACAAGTGCTTTGTTTTCTTCATATTGAAGTTCAAGATTGACTTTTTGACTAAATCAACAATTTTTCGTAAAGCAGAATCCAAATCAGGAAATTCAGAAGAGGTTTCTTGAACAAACTCCTTTTTGTCAGAATCTGAATTTGTATTTGACTCCATTTCAACATTAGATTCAAATTTAACAGGTTCAGGTTCATTGATATTGGAATCAAATGTTTTAGCCATAGATTCATTTGAGAATAATAAACTAAATTCAGTTAGTTCAACCTTTTTGGTTTTGTAACTGGAATTTAGTTCATCGTATTTAAAGGTTGTCGTATTGAATCTAGGCTTTTCTTCCGAACCTTTATCCGTCTTATCCTTATCTTTATTAGAATCCGGAGTTGAACATTCAGATTTAACAAAAATTTTGGATATAAGAGGCATTTCCTTTTTAATGGGTTCCTTTAAATCTTCATCGAATTTTTTAATTGTATAAAAAATTTTAGGCGCTTTCTTTGATACCTCTACATCAGATAAACCAAGTTCCATTTTAGGATTAAAGAATCGTTTATCTTTTTGATTATTGGTTAATAATTTTAGAGTTTGCTCAGTCTGACCTCTTTTATAGTTTAACTCTTCAAGTTCTTTGATCTTTGCAAGAGCTTCTGTTCTTTCTTCAGTGAGAATCTTAATTTTAAATTGACAGTCTATATTCTCATCACTTATATCAATCATTTTCTTCTTCAGTTCAGAAATTTCAGATTCAAGTGTTTTAACTTTTGTTCTAATAACTTCCTTTTCATTTTCTCTATCTTCAGCAAGACATTTGTAAAGAAGTGCCTCATCGTGATATTTTATCATTGAACTTTTCTTATTTTCAAGTTCCTTTTGAACTTTTTCAAATTTCTTATTAAGTTCAATTATCACGAGTTGCATTTCTTCATATCTGTCATCTTCAGTTTCAGACTCATTATCAGAATTATCAGAAGAATAAAGAGATGATACCTCGGATTCCTGGTCATCCTCATCTAGTTTAGCCATTAAGCTATGCTTTACTTGAGTAAAGTGAGCTTCTTCATCATCAGAGGAATCCATAAGCCAAATTTCTTCCTCAGCATTGACTGGCTTTCCACTTTCTTTTGCTTTTGCCAGATGTGCCTTTCGTTGATAATAGTCAGAATCCTTCACCTTCTTTAGCTTACAGTCTCTGGCAAAATGACCTGGCTTTCCACAGTTAAAACAGTTTCGGTCATCTCTATCATTCGTTTCCTCTCTTTCCTTTTTCTCAACTCTCTCCTCTTTTTCCTCTTTCTCTTCCTCCTTGTTCTCATATTTCTTCTCAAATCTTTTATACTTGTTAGATTTGTTATATTCAGGTTTGGTTTTTGAATAAAACTTCTTTTTGTCAAACTTGTTTTGAAATCTGTTTGTTAACAAAGCCAACTTCTCAGCTATATCAGTCATTTCATCTCCAGAACTGCCACTATCATCATCATCAGAACTTATCTTCTTCTTGCTCATCCCAGAAATCAAAGCTTTTGTTTTCATAGCTCCACTCTTCTTATGTTTACTCAGAAGGGCTAAAGATTCTTCGACCTTTTTATCCTTTTCCTTAACAGCTTTTACTTTTTCTTCGTGTTGACCTAGAATACTGAAAATGTCGGTCAACTTTTCATCATCCATATCCCTTGACATTTGGAGTTGAATGGAGTAGGAATCCCATTCTGGTAGAAGATTCTTGACAAATTTGTAATTTATTTCTGATTCTGATTTGTCGACTCCATTTCTTCTCAAATCATTAAGGATGATATTTTATCTATTGTAGGTCTCTTTCAAAGGTTCGCCTTCTCTTGCTTTAAACCCTTCATAAGCATTGATGCTTTGATTCCTTTTGGTCTTCTTAGACTTTGATGATCCCTCAAACTGCCTTTCTAGCTCATCCCATATCTCTTTCGCCGAGTCACGACTATCTACTCGATTGTAGATATCATTTGGAATTGCGATAGTCAAATAAGTCAAAGCCAGTTCATCAATTGCAATCCTATCTTTGTCATTTTGATTAAAAAATCTGGGTTCTTTTTCAATCCTTCTAGGAGCAACATACTGACTTGTAGCAGTTTCAGCTTGACCACCAACATCCATATGTGGTATGTGAGGACCTTCTTTGATTGAAACCATTAAATCTCTGTTCTGATGATTTAGAAATTGAGTCATTCTCTTCTTCCATTGGGCATATTCTTCCACTAGAAGAACCGGAGGCTTGTTCTTTGAACCCATGCTAAGTAGCTCTCTCGACATCTTTTCAAATAGCTAGAATAATTGATCGTTCAGAAGATCAAGCAGTAAGTGTAACAGTGATTACACTTAGAATAAACTGTTCAAGAAAGAAATCAGTACAAGGGTCCGAAACCAACACTTAGACAAATTCTGAGTGATGTGAAACCTTCAGATTTCGGATGCTTTAGGATTCGAAACCTTCAGATTTCGGATGTAGTACGGTGCGAAACCCCTGAATTCGAATGCAACTGAATGCGAATTCCTTGAATTCGAATGCAACTGAGTGAGAAATCCTTGAATTCGAATTTAGCTTGGTGTGAAATCAATACTTGGCCAAAATCAAAACCAATTACACACTTCAACTCAGAATTCGGATGTAGATGAGTGCGGAATCACGGAATTCGAACTTAACAGATACGAATTCAACACTTGTACACCAATTCGAAATCACCGGAATTCAGACTTAACTATGTTTGAAACCTCAAGAATTCGAACTTAACTGGGTGCGACACCACGGATTTCGGACTTAACTGGATCCTAAACCAATGCTTGAGCACTTCGAAAATCTTGAATGATCCGAATTCACCAAGAATAATCCGAATTCTGCACATCGAACTTCAAAATCACTGAATCTGCCATATCTTCCTCAATTCTTGATCAATTAACACGAAATTTGTACTGGTTTGCTCGAAATCAAAATCCACACACTTTCTTAGTTAATCACAAGATCTAATTCGATCAAATTAATCGAATTAAAGTCCAAAACAATGAATTAGGGTTTTCGAACAAAAATCCAAAGAAATGATCAAATCTAATGATTCTGTTTAGAAAATGATGATGATCCAAGAATTAATGTTGTTCAGATATCAATTCCGAGTTTAGTGATGCCAAGAATTGATCCAAGAAATCAGAATCTAGAAAAAATCTATGTTTGAATGAAAAGTGATCAGATGAACAGTGATGAACACCAGATCCGAATTCTTCATGTTTAGTGTAAAAATTCTTCAATTTGGTCTTCGATCTGCTTGAATCTCCTGTTTAGCTCTGATACCAAATGTGAAATCCCAAATCTAGCAAGTAATCAAGAATGATGTAGAGAGAGAATCTAAAGAGAACTTGTCATCCATATATTGATCTCTAAAGTGTAAATGACAAATGATCAAGAGATTGTGAAGATTACAAAGGAGTCTTCTTTATATAGTAGGGCCATGACATGTCCATGCCTCTACTAAGAAGAACAGTACAAGATATTAATACTGTCTTGATAGCTACAAAAATGCCCTAACAGTTTGGATCAACAATCTCCCCCTATTTGATTATGACATAGCAACAGCGAAAATTGCTATATTATGAAAACATAAGGATAAAAAGAACTAATAACATATTTGTCCCTTTTACTGTTTTCTGGGATCTTTTCTGTACTGAGTGGAGTAAAGTACGTTCGCTGAAACCTTTCTTTAAATTCTGTATCAGATTACAAGGAAAGTGGAAAGATTACAAGTACAAGCGAAATAATTTACAAGTACAAAAGGATAACCGATAACATAGATGAAAGGTGATCCTATCAGCTTACAGAGGTTCTTACTTAATAAGAAGTTCATCAAGGGTCTTGTTTGTGGGGATCATCCAGTCAGGGACCGTTACTCCTTGTTTTCTTTTGTTCAGCGCTTCTTCGAAAGTCAAGGGTTTAAGGTGTTGAGACTGAATGTTATTCTCGAAGTCACACCACCAGATGAGATCTCTGAGCTGTTCGATTGGAGTGTTGTGTAGCTCATCGATCCTTTGAAAGCATTTTCGTCCGTCGTAGTCGAGAAAAAATATTCCATAAGGATTACTGACCACTTTACCAGGGACGAAGTCTTCACCGAGTGGCAGAGATAGATCAAGGGCAGAGAGATCAGGGTCAGGACCAAGCACTTCAGCGCGAGAGAAACCGATGCCAGTTTCATTTCTTATAACAGGTCCTGAGTCTGAGTCTTGACGTTTCTTCCTTGAAGTAGCCCTTTTTGTTTTTTGCTTAAGATCAGGAAGAGGAGGTATATCCACGCATGAAGATACAAGATCAATCTCATTTCCAGCCATTCAGAGAGACCATATCTTGTGATGGCTTCAGCACCAAAGTCTTCAGTTTGGCCGTTCTCTCTGATTACATGAACATTAACAAGGGGTACGAGAGTTGTTTTTCCAGTGACAAATACCTTGTTAATCTTCGCTGGACGATATCTGAAGTGAATTCTCTCTTTGCTCCATATGAGGGTGCGCTGAGAGACATTCGTCTTCTTCTCCACAATCTTGTGAGCTTCTTCCCAGAGCTTACGTTGGACCTGAATAGGAACACGTTTCAGCTTGGGGTCTTGGACTGCTTCTTGAGCAAGCTGAATGGCGAGAGCCTTGTCTTTCTCTTCAGCTTTCTTCTTGTCAGCGAGTTGACGTTCATCTCTGAAGTGATCAGCGTACTCTTGCTTTGAAAGTTTGAACTTTGGAGGCGGCGGCAAGATGATTCGCTGATCTTCAAGTCGCTTGATCATTTCTTCTTCTTCTTCTCTGATCTTCTTCTTCTTGAGTGAGAGAGAGTCTGTTCTTCAGCTTCATCAGTCTCGGTGATTAAATCCAAGACTGGGATTATTTCTACAGCTTTATCAGCAGCTAATTCTTTAGAATCCTCAAGCAGGGGAGAGGACTAGCTGAAACACAGCGATCGTTCGATTAAGAACTTTGGATAGAACAGAGAGAGAAGAAGTGGGTTGTGTATAGGCTTTTGGAGAGAGTAGAGCTGATAAGTGTATAGATCGAGGAGGGATGCAGAGTAGGAAAAGTTATATACCTGACGAGCTAGATTTTGAAGCAAGATCATCATATTGTCGTCTTCAGCGACGCCTTTGCCTTTGCCTTTTGGCTCAGACGCTGAGGTCTTTGTCCGCTCCCCTGTTGGTTCTTTTATTACTACTCCCGTAAGCGTTGTAGTCTTTGGAGTGACGAAGAACGCATCGTCATCTTCATCATAATCATCATCATCATTATCATCTGATGATGGTTCATCTTCAGGGATGTCGATGGCTTCGTCATCTTCAGTTTCTGATTCGGACTCTTCAGTAACTTCCTCGAGTTGCTCCCCCTCAAATAAAGAGGTGAGCTTCTCGGTTCCCTCAGGGTTATCAACTCCCTGAGGACCAGCGGTTGTGGTTGCCTGAAGTTCAGCAACATCTTCATTTGTCTTCTTCCCTCGATAGATTCATCATGGAGAAGGTCTTGTGAAATCTCTCCCCCCCCCCCTTCCTCATGATGCGAGGGGAGTGTGATGAAGCACCCTTGGTTTCAGCAGGTTGGGTTGGTTCTCTGTCTTCTGGGCCAGAGAATCCAATACAGGCTAGGACCTCACCTAAACTGGTTTCCAGACCAGTTATAGGGGAGGGGATCTTCAGAAGTTCATCACGATCAGCCTTGGAGAATGGTGAAGGTGCAGGAGCAGTTTCAGGTAGACGATTCAGAATTTCCTGCATCAGCTTCTTCACTGAATCAAGATCAGTCTTGACAGTGGTCATATCTCCCTGCATGGTTGAAACCGTTGTCTTCAGCGATGAGACGTCGCTGGAAATGTCAGATACCTTGGCTTTCAGAGAGCTGTAATCCGTGTAGACATCTGCTTGGATCTTAGCAAAATCTCTGATTGCGCCATCAACCTTCTCCAATTCAGCTTTGGAGGCTTTGGCTTCCACCACTTTAGTCAGCGACAAGATTGACTTCTCAGCGTTTGTTACAGCTGAGGAGTTTCCAGAAAGAGTAGTGGCAAGACCTGAGACCGTGGTTTCCAAGCTTTTCAGGGAGGCGTTGATGTCGCCCAAAGTAAGACCTGTAACAGTTAAGGACTTGTGAACAAAGGAAAGCTCAGAAGTTTCAGGTTTAGTCACAGTGTTTAGGGGTTTGTGTTTACCTGCAGGAGGGTTGCTGAAGTCACCAAAATCGTTGTATCCGGAGAAATGTTCCATATCACCGGCAAGATTTCCGCGAGGCATAGCAAATCCTGTAGGTCTTTTCTTCATCTCTCCCTGAGAAGCAGCTTTAGCTTCTGGAGGGATGACGGTTGCAGTAGGTTTTGGGAAAGGTGGAACTGAGTCCAAAGGAGTAGAGAGAGAAGCGAAGGTTGAGAATTTTGGTTGGGCTGCAGATTCAGTGTGGGATGCACTGTGAGTCACTCCTTCAGTCCTTTGAGAGACAAAAGGAGGTGGGGTAGTTTCCCAGTTCGTAACTTCAGCGTGTAGAGACGCTGAGGCCGGTATGAAATGGATGGCTTTAGCAGCTGTAGCAGAGCGTACCACGAAATCATCCAGCGACTCGTGTGAAGCATGAGTCGGGGAATCTTCAGCAAGAGATTGCTGGGAGGGTTGCTCCTTGGTTTTCTTGGTCCTTTTGGAATCAAGAGGGGCAGTTGATTGTTTCCTTTTAAGAGGAATAGTGGTTGTGGCCTGGGTATCAGCGAGGGGTAGTGTCGCTGAAGTAGCCACATAAATAGAAGAAGGAGGTCTGAGAAGAGTTAAGAGAAAAGAAAGACGTACCTCGTTTTCCAGCGGCTTGAAGTCGAGAACCTTCAGGCCTATTTGAGATAGCTTCAGGTCTCCGACTCTAGGATAGAGATCTACTAGTGCATGTGCTAGCCACACGCTGATGAACCTTGGATATGGGACCCATGTTGGACGAGGGTCAGCAGTGATTCGTAGCAACATGTCTTCAAATATGATCTTGGCCCAGTCGATATGGAGTCCCTTCAGCAAGGAATACCCCATAGCTTGTTGAGGTTGAGAGGCCTGATCAGAAGATCCAGATTTGGCAGTGAGGCAGCTGATGAGATGGGCGAAGATGAAGTTCATCTCGCTGGGCATCTTGGATTTCTTCATGATGGTCAGCTTCTTGTCTGGGAGACCATCTCTTCCCAAGTCCCATGCATATTTCATTGCATCAAAGAAAGATATCAGTGCTTCCTTATCAGCGGAATTCTTTTTGGGGTCAGGGAGGGGAACAAAAGGTTTGTCTTTGGATCCTGTAGGGAGGTTCAGTGCCTGCCTGAGATTGCCGAGTGTGATCTTTGAAGTTCCATGATCAGTGTCGAACACAATGGCACTTATGGTCTTTTTGGGATTTTTGGCAGAGGCGAACTGAGCCGTTCTAGCAGAATACTAGAACTGAATGAGAAGGTGTTTATCAGCTTGAGGATTTAGGGTTAGGGCTGAGTAGATAGGGCAGTGTTTGAGGAAATTTACGGCGTCATCCAGATGACTGACCCGTTTCTTCTCAGGAAAATCCAGGAGGGCATAAGGATTGTTACTCTGAAAATGAATTTGATTCAGGCTAAACATGACTTGAGATGCCTTTGGGATTTCAGTAGCAGCCACTTGAGTATCAGCTTTAGCCATATCTTGACCCATTTCTGCTATAAACACACATAAATAATATGAACACACAAAAATATGAGTTTTATGTTTTGTCCATTTCATTTAGCATTTTGACCATTTCATTAAGCAAAGAATGACTTAATGAAGCATATATGTTTTCCATTTAAAAGAGATTCTGGAAAAACATATGAAGAACAAGTTTAAAATAAGAAATGTAAACTTAAAGAACAACCATGAAGGTTGTGTTCACAAAATCATGAAAGATAATGATCTTATTTTTAAAAGGTTTCTTTTGTTTTGATCCATTTTAACAAAGATTGGATCGAAAAACAAGCATAAACAATAACATAAGAGTATTAACCTTGATTTTGAAGATGAAGATGAACAGTTTCTTGAAGGAATTCAAATGTAACAGTAAATCTTCATAAATTTTTGTGTAGGAAATTGTTCGTGTGAGGAAAAAACAATTACTCGATGAGTATTTATAGAGTGAGGAGAGAGAGAGAAAAACTATGAGCGGGAAAGTTTTTCATCATGACACGGACACGTGTTAGCATTTGATTGGACGAAAGAACGAACGTGCAAACGTGTGTCAGAAGAACATGCCAGGGGTTTATCCTGTAAGGATGACGTCAGAAACGTCCTTTCATATTTTAAAATGTCTCTGGGGTTTTGGAAAGCTCAGGGATGTTTTGAAAACATGAAGTACTGAATATAGAAATATCAGCAAGGTTTTTAAGAAATTTCAAAAGTATCGCTGAGGAGGTAAAGAGTTCAGCGACATGATTGTTTTGAAATCTTGCATTTACATGCGAGTGTCAGAGAGAGAATAACATACCTGGGTATCAGCGAATCATTTTGTTCAGAGAGTTGATGATAAAATGGGTTATACAAGTTTATTTTTATCACTGAATCACTTGTCATTTTACAAATTTTAACACTGAGGTTTATCAACAAGTAATTAACTGATCAAATGCGAACTGCTGAAGATTTTAATCTTCAAAGTTCAGCATTCCAAGCTCGCTGATGAGAAAGTTGAATCTTGTCTCATCAAGAGGTTTGGTAAAAAGATCAGCTAACTGAAAATCAGTAGGAATAAAATGAAGTTCCATATCACCATTCATCACGTGATCTCTGATAAAATGATACCTGATTTCGATATGTTTTGTCTTTGAGTGTAGCACTGGATTGTTGGCTATTGCGATGGCACTTGTGTTGTCGCAATAGATTGGAATTTTGGAGAGCTGAAGGTCATAGTCCAATAGTTGATTTCTCATCCATAAGACTTGAGAACAACAGCTTCCAGCGGGTACATACTCAGCTTCAGCAGTTGAGGTGGACACTGAAGTTTTCTTTTTACTTGTCCAACTCACCAGCTTTCCACCCAGGAGCTGACAACCTCCTGTGGTGCTTTTCCTATCCATTTTGCATCCTGCAAAATCACTATCTGAATAGGCGGTTAAATCGAACCCTGAGTCCTTGGGATACCAAAGATCGAGGTTCGCTGTACCTTTGAGGTAACGAAAGATTCACTTTACAGCGACCATATGAGATACCTTTGGTTCAGCTTGATATCTTGCACACCAACAAGTGGTAAACATGATATCGGGTCGGCTCGCTGTAAGATACAGAAGAGATCCGATCATCCCACGGTACAGCGTGACATTAACAGGTTCTCCTTTAGAATCCTTGTCAAGTATCAGCGGCGGTGCCATAGGGGTTTTCATAGCTGAACTTTGAGTTAAATCATATTTCTTCAGCATATCTTTAACATACTTTCTCTGATTAATAAAAGTTCCTTTATCGATTTGTTTTATCTGCAAACCAAGGAAATATGTTAGCTCACCCATCATGCTCATTTTGTACTCAGCTTGCATCCTTTCAGAGAATCGAGTACAAAGATCAGGGTTAGTGGAACCAAATATAATATCATCGACATATATCTGAACCAAAATTATATGACCTTTTACCTTTTTGAAAAATAAAGTTTTATCAATTTTACCTCGCTCAAAATCTTCGTTTAGGAGATAAGATGAAAGAGTATCATACCATGCACGAGGAGCTTGCTTCAGCCCATAAAGTGCCTTATCCAGCTTATAAACATAACCTGGATGCTTAGGATCTGAGAATCCTGGTGGTTGTTCCACGTAGACTTCTTCATTTAGCTTTCCATTGAGGAACGCTGAATTGACATCCATTTGATATACCTTGAAGTCTCTGTGTACAGCATATGCTAAGAAAAGACGAATTGCTTCCAGTCTAGCTACTGGAGCAAAAGTTTCATCATAATCTATGCCTTCCTCTTGTCTGTATCCCTGAGCAACTAGTCTAGCTTTGTTGCGGGTTACAGTTCCATGTTCATCTAACTTATTGCGATAGACCCATTTAGTGCCTATCACTGACTTGTCAGTTGGTCTACGAACAAGTTTCCAAACTTTGTTTCTTTTGAATTCAGTCAGCTCTTCTTGCATGGCGCTGACCCAGTTTGGATCTTTGAAGGCATCATCTACTTTCTTTCGTTCAATCAGAGAAATAAAGTTAACAAATAAACAAATGTTACCTGAACCTCGTCGTGTCTGAACACCAGCGTTGGGATCACCAAGAATCTGATCGATTGGGTGATTTACAGTCCATCGTTGAGCCGGAGCATAAGCTGAATCATTTTGAATAGGAGTAGCTGAAGATGAGACTTCAGCAATCTCTGGATGATCAGCTAAGACAGGAATAGGTGCAGTTGGCATTTCGTTCACTGATTGCTGAGAAGTAGATGGGAAACCTGAAGTAGTGCATGGTTCAGCGAATATTGTATTAATAGGAATTGCTGAGACCCATGACGTTTCAGCTTCACTCGTCTGTATGCTGGGCATAATGATAGGATCATTATCTTCAGCTGTATGACTATTAGAAGGACGAGTGGGAACATCTTCTGAATCACCAAGATGAGAAAACATCCATTGATTCAGTTCTTCCGTGTCAGCAGAAAGCTTCGAGTTCGCTGAACGGGATTCGTCAAACGTGACGTGAATAGTTTCTTCCGCAGTTTGTCTTCTACGGTTGAAGACTCTGAAGGCTTTGGACACTGAGGAGTATCCAAGAAAGATTCCATCATCAGCCTTAGGATCAAACTTTCCAAGGGCATCTCTGTTGTTCAGTATGAAACACTGACAACCGAAGATGTGAAAAAAGCTAATTGAAGGCTTTCTCCCATGGAACAGTTCATAAGCTGTCTTCTTGAATCTTTTAACTATCAGCGACCTGTTTTGCGTAAAAACAAGCAGTGTTGACAGCTTCTGCCCAAAACTGAGTAGGGAGGTGAGAATCGCTGAGCATTGATCGAGCAGCTTCGATGATCGTTCTGTTTCTTCTTTCAGCGACTCCATTTTGTTGTGGTGTTCTCACTGAAGAAAAGTTGTGAGAAATACCCTTACTCTCAAAGAATGAATCAAGAGAACTGTTTTTGAATTCAGTCCTATGATCACTCCTTATTGAGCGTACGGTCAAGTTGTTCAGGGTTTCCATCTTCCTGACAAATGTGATGAGTTCTTCAGAGGTGTCGCTCTTGTTACGGAGAAACATTACCCATGTGAAGCGAGAGAATTCATCAACTATGACCAATGTATATTTCTTTCAGCGATGGATTGTTTGTTAACAGGGCCAAATAAATCCATATGGAATAGTTGTAGAGGAGATGACACTGAGGAAACTTGCTTAGACTTAAAGCTTGCTTTGGTCTGCTTCCCTTTTTCACACGCTGAACATAAGGACTCTTTGGCGTATGAGTGTTGAGGTAGACCAGTGACTAACTCTTTAGAAGAAAGAGTAGTCAGTGTCTTGAAGTTTAGATGAGAGAGCCTCTTATGCCATAGCCAGTTGACATCAGATGAGGCTTTTGAGAAGAAACAGGAGTTCTCAGTGGAGGTTGAGTCCATGTTTATTACATAAACATTTTCCAAACGGTAACCGCTGAGAGTTATCTTCTCCTTTTTGTCAGTGACAAAACAGGATTCCTTAGTGAAGATCACTTTGTTATCCATGTGGGAAAGCTGACTGATGCTTAAAAGATTATGCTTCAGCCCTTCAACATATGCGACTCTTCGAAAGGTTGTTGTACCATTTGAAAGTACACCGAACCCTCGGGTATGTCCTTTTCCATTTCCACCAAAGGTCACAAAGGGACCCTTCTCTTCCTTGTATTCAGCGAGCAGGTTCTTCTTACCAGTCATGTGTCTAGAGCATCCGCTATCGAGATACCAGATACCCTTCTTAACCTGCATCACAAAGAAAGATTAGTTTTTCTTGGGTACCCACTGAACCATGTGTACGCGTTTGTCAGTGGAAGTTTTTGGAATGGAAGGTTCAGTAGTCTTCGCAGCATTTGAAGATTCAACTTTGTCATTCTTCACTTTGGTTAATTGCTTAACCTCAGTGGTCTTCTTTGCCTTGGGGGCAATCTTCACCTTAGCTGTCTTTTCAGCTATGGTGGCTGTGGGGCACTTACTAGCAATATGATTGTTAAGTCCACAGTGATAACATTTCCTATAACTAAAAGTAGTTTTAGGAACTTTTGCATGTTGGGTAGGTTTTCTAAGATTGGAAGGACCAGCATCAAGTATACCTTTGGCAGTGGAAATAGGAGAAACTTTCAGTTCTTCGGATTTCTTACCAGTGACATTCACTCTGATTCTAGGAGTAGATCGCTGAATAGATCCACGCAAAGTAGATTCAGATATCTGATTCCTTGATCCAGAGGAATGAATTACTAAAGCTTTGGAAGCATTCAGCTTAGGTATCAAGATACCCTTCTGAGGTTTTTGATAAATAGCAATTCCTTTTCCTTTGTCTTTAGAGACTAAGGAAGGTTTTTCAACAGCAATACCTTTACCTTTGTCTAAGACTAGGGTAGGTATTTCCTCAGGGATAGGAGTACTGGACGAGGAACACTGAGAGGATGAAGTGTCAGCGACTGAGGATACGAAAGTTCCAAATAAGAGCATGGAACGATCAGTGGTTGGTATTGGAGTTTTATAAGTGTAACCCAAACCACGTTTGTCACTCAGTGGAATCTGAGACTTTATTATCTCAGTGATCTTTGTTGAAGAATTACACCATCCTTCAACGGTAGCTTTCTCAGCTTTCAACGCAGCGATAGCCTCAGCTCGTTCGATCTTGACTAGTTGATTTAACTTAACTAGATTGTTAAAATTTTCTTCAAAATTAGAAAGCTTTTCTATCTGAAGATGACATTTTCTAAGTTGTTCAGCGAGATCAAGATTTTTATTTTCAACAATCATTTTGCCATTCATGGCATCATATAAGCTCATAGTCAATAAATCGATTTTACGTAGGCTATCAGCTTCATCAATATTTGAAATATTGGTAAAGAAAGAAGTAGATACCTGAGACGTAGAGGCCGAAGTAGAAGCTGAAGTAGAGGGAATGTCATACTTGTCTTCCTATTCTTCAATCTTGACCATAAGACAAAGATTGGCTACTTCATCATCTTCAGAGTCAGATGATGATGATGATGATTCTTCAGAATCAGCCCAATCGTAATCAGCCATCAGGCCTTTCCCTTTCTTCTTAAAGATTTTCAGCTTTGCATAACGTTCTTTCAGCTTGGCATATTTATCTTCTCTAGACCTAGGGTTAGAGAATTTTTTCGGGAACGCTGAACTCTTCATTGGTTTCTTTGACCTGCACTCATTTGCAAAATGTCCTATCTTTTCGCAATTGAAACAAGTAGCAGTAGCCTTATCAACAGGAGTTGATGATCTAGGATTGTCAGTAAGAGGGAGAGGTTTGTTCTTTCTGAACATTTTCTTCTTGGCGAATCTCCTGAACTTTTTAGTTAGAAGAGCCAAGGATTCATCGAGATCTGAAGAATCAGAATCCGATGATCTTTCAGAGTTGCTTTCCAACTCAGTGACAGTAACAGCAGCTCGCTGAGTTGAAGGTTCCTCTGAGAATAAAGCAACTGGGTGCGTTTGAAATCTTTTACAAGATTCTTCTTAAGATGACACGATTGCTCATGATTAAGCATTGTGCCATATAAGGTAGAAAGATTCATTAATTTTAGATCTTTCGACAGCTTGAGACACATTGAAAAGTTGTCCCAGCTTTCAGGTAAACATTCAAGAAACTTTGTCAGCACTTCAAAGTTTGAATATTCCTTACCAACCGTTTTAAGATCTATTATCAGGCAGTTAAAACGTTGATGAGTTTCAGAGAGAGATTCATTCTTACCAGCGATGAAGCTCTCGTACAGTCTTACCAGGTTTATCTTCCTTAGTGTCGATGGTCGGTAGATCTGCCATTTTATCACCGAAAAACGTAATTATGGTCGTCGGGTTGGAGCCGAACGACTTTTTCTCAGATATGAGAGCCTAAGAGGGATTTAAAGCCACAAGGGGATTTAGAAGCTCAAACTTCTATAAACACTCACCGGCGGTGGGTTTAATTTTGAGATCTGAAAGAGACAAGGAGAGAGAGTCACAACAGCAGCAGGCAGCAGCGGCGGCAACAGGCTGCAGCGTCGTTAGCAGCAGTCTGGAAGCCAGCGGGGCGGCAGATCAGATCGGTTGCAGCAGCAGTAGCAGCAGGCAGCGGCAGCTGGGCGGCGACGCTTGGGCAGCGGCAACGCAGCAGGTTGCTCTCTAACCCTTTCTCTCTAGATCTGAGAGAATCCTATGTTTGGATATGAATGAACTTGTAATAGTAAGCATGGTTAGATAGTACTAAATCGATATAGGAAAAAAGCTTTACGTCACCGCCATCCACCGTCCAGAAATTGTCGAATGTCGCCACCGTTTACCGTCGCCATGATTTTGATCATTATTTGAGCCCTAGCTATCCTCACAAACCCTTGCAAATCTGAATAATCGCCAATCCCCCTTAGATTTTTGTAATCTGTCGCGACTGGTGGCGCTTTTTGCTTCACTGATGGCGAGCTTCTGGAGACGAATTCTCCGGTCACGAAACCCCAGTCACCTTTCATCTCAAACCCTAAATCGATGGAATCCTAAACGGAGCCATTGCGTTGAAGCCACTGCAATCGCAATAATCTATCTACGGAAATCTGTCATGTTTCAGAATTTTTGTGAGTTTCTGTCGAGCTTTCTATTGAAACCCATGCCGATGGAGGAAATTCTTACAGAGCTCGTTTTGTGATCGAATGTCTTTTTTTCTTTTCTTTATTAACCCAAGGTAACTGCAGCTGGTAATGCACTCCATGTGAGTGACCTCTGAATTGATTCAGTAAGATAGTTGAATAAATGATTATTTTCCAGTTTTCTGGTTACATGAATTTAGTGTTGTTAGCCTATGTAACAAGACGTTGATGTTCTAACAAAAAACATGAAGTTGTTCCAACTTGACAAGTGTTAAGATACAGGGCTATATCCATTTGCATATATTACAGAAATATTATTTACATAAGCAACACTACTCCACAATCTGGATATACATGGACAGTATTATTTAGTGAATAAAGTTATCTTCTTTTTCCAAACAGTAATCTATTTGTTAAAAAAAAAGACTAATGGTGTAATCTATTTTGTGAATAAGTGGAGCTATGGAGATCGATCCTCTACGTGAAAGTGATGGAAGCACCAACGGATCAAAGGAAAGTGAGATAAATGTGGTAGCTGGTAACCATTCAGGTTATGGTTTGCCATATGCTCCTGAGGATTTCCCTGAACCTGGTGATAAGTGGGGTTGGAAGGCGGGGAAGAGAGTTAGTCTTTCTGGACATTTTCTGGATAGATATCTTTATCTTCCTGCTCGTCTTCACCACCAATTTAAGTTAGGGGGTTTTGCTAGTAAGAAATCAGTTGAGCGGTTTGTGGTGGGTGCGTTTCCTACGGCGGATATCAAGGCCTTCTTTGCTTCTTTCACTTGGAGGATTCCAGCTGAAAAAATTAAAGGTAACTACGATTTGAGGCCTTCATCAATTATGTTTCCACTATATAGTCAACTACTCACTTGACATAAATGTTCTTTCTATTAAATTGCTATTATATTATCTTATGTGCTAAGTTTGTAGACTTCTTCGGTATTATATATAAGCACCAATGATAATGGATGCTCTACATGCGACTTATGTAGATGAGTAAGCTCCATTGACGTTGACTATAAAGCATATAAAACCTGTATGATGATAATTAATGCATTTAGTTAGTGTTTGGTAAAATATAAATAGATCATGACTAAGAAGATCATTATACCAGCAAATACCTAGTCGGTCTGTTATAATTTTCATAGGAACTAGGACTTGATGGATGGATGTTTCCTCTGGATATTTGTGATTTGGTGAAAATGTCGGGGATGTCTTCTTTGGTGTGTACAAGCTCCATTACAATTTGCCTTTTTGCACAGGATCACAATGGAAATGTTGTCTTATATAAATGAGATATGCTAGAAGACAATGTTGGATTTTTACATATACTAGTAGATCTTGTTTTTAATATAGTAATTTTATTAAGATTTATCTCATCGCCCTTTAGAAGGGTTTCATCCATATTGCCCCTGCACGAACTTGAGCGGATGCAACGTACTACACCTCTATGTTTGATAGGGTGGCATAATTTAATAACTTCCATATTAAATTAGTGGTCATTGGTGATATTCTTTCTTAAAAGAAGATGTATACTCATGAAAGCATTAAACGCACTCTAGTAAAATATTTCATCAAGTGCATACGGTGTACCAATATAAATTACCTAATTAGACTACCGCTCACCATCCACGTACCACTAACTATGCACATCATGCACCCGAATACGCAACACTGCTCCACAATCTGCATTTGATTAACGCACTTGGTGAATAATACTATTTGCTTGGATACCAAAGTGCAAGAGGTATACTATTTCCTTGATGTACACCATAAGATACCAACTTTTCTTTTTTCCTTGATGGTTTAGACCACTGTGTAATGCTTATATCAAGTATATGCTTATTTTAAATGGTATGTGTGAAATACAAAGATGATTTATTTCTTTTATTCGCTTGGTTTTTAAAGTCACAGACTTATATAATGTGACATACACACTCACGTGTAAGTATTGTACGCACTTGTATTCTCGTATCACACATTCGTGTTCTATCATGTTATCGGTGTTCATACAATGTAGCTTACGATCACTGTGTTCTTTTTGCCTATTAATCTACCTTGCTTTACCTTTATATGATAATATTTAGGATGGCACTGATGTGCATGTGTTCTTTGCTTTCACCATAAATGATAACGAATCTTAAAGTTGTAGCATCTATATCAAACACATATAAGTTGTTGCATAAAGGGTCGATCTCAGATCCTCTTGGTAGTTTTATGAATATAACTGCAAGTTGATGTCTGACATTCGTGGATCACTACAAGAAAAATGTTAGTTAGTGACAAAAAATTTAGTGACCACTTAGTTTTTGGTCACTAACGGCAACGTTAGTGACAAAAACAAAGGTCGTCACTAAAATTTGGTCGCTAATATAAATATAGTGACAAAAACTAAAATTTGGTCACTAGAGTGGTCACTAATTCTCATGGCTAAAATAAGATTATTCATATCAATATAATTTAATGACCAAATTTGTGACAATTATGTTTTTCGTCACTAATATTATAAAATAAAAGTATCAATGACTAAAGATAGTGGTCTCTAAAATGAAAGTGGTAGTGAGAAAAAAAATAGTGGTCACTAATCTCAAATAGTTAGTGTATTTGTGACTACAAATAGTTGTCACTAAGATAAAAGTGTTAGTGACTAAAAATAGTGGTCATTAAAATTAAAATGGTAGTGGCCAAAATATAGTGGTCACTAATTTCAAAGAGTTAGTGACTAAAAATTGTTTGTCACTAAAATAAAAGTTTTAGTGACTAAAAATAGTTGTCACTAAAATGAAAGTAATAACCAAAAAATAGTGGTCACTAACTTGACAAAAAAATAGTTGTCACTAAATATTATTTAGTACTTCATATTGATTAAAAATATTTGTAACAAAAATGGTGATCATTAAAATAAAAATGTTAGTGACTAAAAATAGTGGTCACTAAAATGAAAGAATTAGTGACTAAAAATAGTTGTCATAAAATGATATTTAGTAGTCTTGTTGGTTGAATAGGTTAGTGACAAAAAATAGTATGTCATTAAAATAAAAGAGTTAGTGACGAAAATAGTTGTCACTAAAATGAAAATGACAGTGACTAAAAAACAGTGGTTACTAATTTCAAAGAGTTAGTGACAAAAAAATAGTTGTCACTAAGTACTATTTAATAGTTCATATAGATTATTTTTAACAAAAAGTTGATGGCGAGTAAAAATAAATGTTAGTGACTAAAAATAGTGGTCACTAAAATGAAAGTGATAATGACAAAAAATTATTGTCACCGATTTGAAAGGGTTAGTGACAAAAAAATAATGGTCACTAAATGATATCTCAAAATATAATAATTAATTAGTAAAATGATGACATAAGTATAAAAATTAGAAATTAGAAAAACAACGCTGAATCACTCATAATAGCTTATTGTTAGCCCTAAGAGATTTGGGGGTCCAAATCAACGCAAAAATCGCTCTTCATTCAAATCAATGTTGAAATTGAATCAGTCTCCATCGATTATCACTCTTCGTCGATTCAAATCAATGCTGAAATTGAATCACTCTCCATTGATTATCACTCTTCGTCGATAATCGATTATCGATTGCTGGAATCAGTTGTTGTACTTCGATTGCTGGAATCAGTTGTTGTACTTCGATTATCACTCTTCATCGATTCATTTTTATTTCTGTTAATCGATAATCAGTTCTATACATCCATCGATTATCACTCTTCGGCTTTCTCTCTACATCGATTGCTTCCATAATTGGTTGCTGCAACAGGTTCAGTTCTCAACATAATTTGTTTATCTGCAACAAATAGCAAGGTTCGTTGACGATTCGTTGTCTATTATTTCAGTTCTATACATTAGCCGCACAATGTCTTCGTTTCTCCATCATCGCTTCTCATCTTAGCACAATTACCTATTATTTCCTCATCAATTTGCGATTCTTCTTCTGATTCTGCGAAGCACCTGCTTTAAAGGTATATTTCGTATGGTTTTTCGTGTTTGATTCTCCATTGAGTTGGATTTTAGAACCTTGCTTTATATATGTTATGCTTTCATTATATATTTGTTAATCTGCTGAGTTTTATATGCTTTAATTATGGGGAATGGAAGGGTTTGAGATTTTTGACTGCTGGAAATTGATTACCGTGCTGATTTTATTAAGATGCATTCTGATTTTATATGCTTTATCCTGAATCTTCGAAATCTAGCCTTTTAAAAACTATAAGCAACCCAGTTGAGAAGATTTGTTCCTATGGTAAAAGTATAACAGAAGGATGATAAATCACGTTCAGGAAATATATGGAAAAGTAAACGTTTCTGATCTTTGAAGCATGAAATGACATTGTTAAAACTCACGTTTCCTACACATGCTATTGTATAAAGTATAGGCAATGGAAAAAGGTTAATGATGTGTTATTAGATGCTATAAGTTAAGCTCTTATCAGACCATCTTTCATTTGCTTTAACCCTTTCTCATAAACAAAAGCCAAGGAATGTTAAGAGCTATGATTTTAATGAAATTTGAACTTTACTGCATCATTTTGTCTTCAACTTTTGGTTTGCTGTGTTGAGGACTACTTATAAATTGCCTGCTGATTTTGATTCATTATCGTTTTGGTTTATTTTTTTGTGTTTGATCAGAGTTTATTTTGTATTCAAGAATATGTGAGAAGTGGTTGGAAGTTAAACCAATTGATGGATTCATAAGCATTAATGCAAGTTGCTCAAAAATTGAGGAGTTGGGGTTAAAACAAAACCTGGGTTGCAAACTTGCAATGAAAATGTTAATATAATTGTAAATTGAATCTTTTTTAGAAGAACAGTAGACTAATTTTGGCAAATTGTGATGCTAAGAAATTAGTTTTCATAAACCTGCTAAATAAGTCTTCTATACTTTCTAATATCGGTTAATGTCCTTAATTATGTGATTTATTATCTGTTCTTGTTACTTTACTTCTAAACTCTTTTTCTTTCTTTTTTTGTTTCTATTTTCTTTACATTAAACTACTGTCAAACTTTTGGAATATTTTTTCCCACAATCATTTTCTCAAAACCTTTCTGAAAATATTGCACAATCAATTTCTCAAAACCTTTTTACAAACAGGTGCTCTTCACAGATCTATACCCTTTTGGATCAAGGTAAAATCTGTGTACAGTGTTTCGGTGTTTCGAATTGACAAAGAATCTGGGGTTGCTAGTGTTAATATGTCTCGAAAATGGTACATAGATCAACCATACATACTTGCATCACAGGCCAAACAAGTTTTTTTTGCACGTGACTTAAAATTGGGCAACAATTGGCATGTGGTGCAAAAAAGTACCCCTCGAACATTGTATGATGTTCCTATACAGATTGAAGAAGTATAGCAAGAGGAACTGACCCATTGGAATTAGTTGATACATCAGTCATTGGTCATGAATCAAGTAGACGATCAACTCAAAACCCTCATGTCATGGATGAAGGGCTTATTGATGTTGATATTAACCCAACAGATTCAGAATCTTCTCAAAAAGAGGAATCATGGCAAGATGATTGTACTGATTTGGAATAGACATGTTTAATTTTGCAGATATCTAATTTAGATGGCTGGCCCCGGAAAAGGAGTATTGAGAAGGTTTGGTCCACAAACTTCAAGTAGCAGCCATGGTGTCCACAACCTCAGAAATCAAGTAGCAACCGTGATGTTCCGAAGGTTCATAAGTCAAGCAACAATCGCCATGTTCCACCACTTAATAAGTCAAGTAGCAGTCGTGATCTTCCACCACCTCATTTGTCAAGTAACATCCATCAGGTTCCACAACCACAGAAATCAAGTAGCAGCCATGATGTTTCAAATGTTTCAAGTAGCAGTCGAGATATTGAGATGGAGAACCAAGGCCTAGAGGAAGATAATCAAGAAGAGGATCAAGAAATTGATTCTATTGAGATGGACATTAGTGATCCTCAATTGGAAGAGAACATTGGTTCAGCTTCTTATGGTATGTTTGTTATTTTATAAATTAAAGTAGTTGAATTAGAAAAATGCCAATTTAAGTTAAGTATAAATTTTTACTCCATGATTGATGATCCCATCACCAGATCAGACTCAAATAGCATCTAATGAACACAATTTTAGAATTTTATCTCAACTATAAACTAAATTACTCATATAGTTAAGAATTTTATCTTAACTTGTTATGTACAATCTTATACTACAGTCTTCGGTTCTATCTAGTTTTGTCATATGATCATGTCCAATCTTGTTATATCTGCATGCCAAATTTTACCCTAAAAATTAAAAATACCTAAATAGATTGCAATTTCATGGAGAATGTCAATGATTCTTTAACTAGTACAACTGTACAAGTTGGTAGCCATCAGTTGGCTTCATACATTTTGTTTACAATATATGTTTGTTGGTATATATAGATAAGAAGTTATTGTTTGCCGCCACCTCCATTAAATAATTGAACCAACTTAACCTTTCCTTTAAAAATGCTTAGGTCATCCATCAGTGGGCATGCACTCACATAATAAGGTCATACATATATATTTTCTAGAAAAAGAAGTTGACCATCAAAGATATGATATATCAGAATTAATTAAGCATGTTTACTTTAGGCACCTTCGTTTAATCTTCCTATATATGATCGATTTAATTAGGCCTACCTTGACTGGTTTTTCTTCGTTTAATCTTCCTAAATTATTTTATAAACAGCCATTGATCAATGTAACATATAACCAATCATTTTTGTGTTGAATAATTTGTTTAGGCACGTCCGTTACTCGAAAAGAAACAAGAGTCTTAAGTGAAACGAGAAAGAGACGCTTGAATAAGGGGCAATTTGTGTTTGAAGTCGATGAGTGTGCCGGACGTATAGTTGGGGAAGATAGCCAACGGTTTATCACCAAGGGTGGGTGTCTTGTGCGTGAGCATGCAAAATTCGATGGAACCACTTGGAGAAATCAATCAGACCTGTTGAAGGATGATATCATCAATAAATGCATGGTAATTTACACACTCTTCTCCTATATGTTATAATCTACATGAATCTTTAAAATATGTAGATCAAAGAATTAAGTTGTTTGTTCGGTAAATGGATTACAGGAAAATTCGAATTACGATTCAAGTTGTCGTTTGATGGTACGTGCTATAAATACTCAGTTGGCCAACCAACATAGGAATAGACTGTAGATTGCATGTTAACTACAAAAAGTTTGCTACCAAAGAGGATGCAATCAGACATCCCCCAAATGGAATACCCAACACTGATTGGGTAAAACTATGTGAGAAGTTTTCAAGTGAGGAGTTTCAGGTTTTTACTTTGCACTTGTTTTTGTAGCTTTGTAATATTTGTTGATAAGAAACATTTACAAATTATGAATTATTTCCGATTGTTTAACTTTGCAGAAACGAAGCGCTAAAAATAAGAAAAACCGATCAATGAATGAAGTTCCACCTGCTGTTGGCACAGTTTCTATTGCAAGGATAGTTGACAAGGTAAATAACTTTTTAGAAAATAAATCTTTCATTTTTTCTGCATATTTATCTTATTTGTATTTTGATTTTTATTTGAAACAGAGAAGGAGAGAAGGAGAACAAATATCAGCAATTGAACAATACAAGATTGGCCATTTTTCAACAAAGAAGAATAAGATGGTCAATGAGAAGGCCGATGAAATTTGGGTATTTTTCACTACTATTTACTTTGCATTTATGTTATATAGAAGGCTATTTGGACTAGGATTTACCTAATGTTATATAAGAATAACTACATTTCTTGAAATTTTTGATAAGAGGCTTTTAAGGGGCTGTTAAGAGGCTTTTAAGGGGCTGTTAAGAGGCTTTTAAGGGACTGTTAAGGGTTTTTTAAGAACTGTTAAGGGGCTGTAAGGAGCTGTAAGGGGGATTAAGGGGCTGTTAAGAGGTTATTAAGGGGTTTAAAGGGTCTGTTAAGGGCTGTTAAGAGGCTTTTAAGGGGCTGTTAAAGGGATTTTTAGGAGCCGTTAAAAGTAGAGACTAGCTGTATCTTCCATCCTACAAACTTTATTTGCCTAGGATGTTCGTTTATGTGTTAATGCAATTCATAAATATTTATGCAGAATGAATTACTCAATGAGGAAGCTGCTTCTTCTTGTTCACCGGCAGAAATCTGTTTGAAAAAGTTGCGTCGTATTCCGGGACATATAAAGGGACGGGTCGCTTCGACAAAACATATTTTAGCCACAGAAAATATACGAATGGAGTTGGAACTGGAAAAGAACAAATCAAAGGCTTTAGAGGAAGAAGTTAAGCGGATGAAAGAAGAACAAGTGAAATTTCAAGAGGAACAAACAAAATTTAAAGAGGAGCAGATGAAAGTTCAAGAGGAGCAGAAAGAAATGAAGGACAAAGTGGACTTCTTGATGGCACAATTATTAAAGATAACGGGATCTCAAAACTAAGAATATCATGTTTTATTTTCGTTATTCATTAAGTGATTTAGTGATAATAAATTGATATAACTTTGACATGTTTGTTTGGATCAAAATTTATATTTTTTTGGATCAAGAATTATACTTTTTGCCAATGGAATTAATTTTAGATTTCTATATTTACAAATTAGCAGGTTCTAGTTATATTGTAATAGCAATTACGGTACAAATTTATGACAATTTTTTTTATTCATTTTTTATAATTAGTGACCACATTTTTTTGTCACTAATGAAAGTTAACGGACATTGACGGAACCGTTATCTTGACAATAGTGACGACTTTTATTAACTTAGTGACGAAATTTAGTGACCAATTTAGTCGTCACAAACATAGTGACCACTTTAATTTTGTCACTAATTAGTGACCATTTTTGTATTTGGTCACTATTATAAATTAGTGACGGACCTTTAGTGGCGAAAAGTGACGACCGTAATTTTGGTCACTAAATGACCTTAGTGACCAATTTTTGACCGTTAGTGACCAAATCGTTTTTGTGACTAATTACCATTTTTCTTGTAGTGGATCTGTGACAAATATTTTAAGATGGACCTCAATATGTGATTTGTTGCATCACGATGACATACGTGGATCTGTGACAAGTATTTTATTACCATCAATATTCTCTAGTTATTTTTGGAGAAACAATATATTATCAAATAAACTCCTAAATTTTGTTATTGAGATTCGGGTTATTGAAGGTTATAGAAATAAAATGGCGCTATATTGTGAATTTTCAACTTGTTCCATAATAAAATTAAGCAGTTCCTATTTTTATAAAGAAATTATGTTAAATTTATGCAAAAAGAGTAGATGTCATGGTTACAAGAATCTATTGGCTCTCGAAACCTATATAGTGTTGCACATATACTCGAAGAATTATTTATACTCTTCAGGAGTTCTATTTGTATATAATAATAACAATACCCATTTTTTTCCTAACCAAAATCTTGCAGGAGACAAAGAAGTTGTCTCTAGGCATCCAAATTGCAATCCGAATTCTGATCCTGCAGGCTGCAAGGCTGGAAATATAATGTGCTCCAGTCTCCTTGAATCAAGTGACCCATATCACTCGGAGATAATGGATTGCGATATTTGCTGTATAGAGCCTCTTTTCTGCCGTGAGTGTTGCTGTATCCTTTGCTCGGTGGGAATTGATTCAGAAAATGGCAATAATAAAAGCTTCATCAGATGTTTAGCAAAGGTCAAAGACGGGTTTATTTGCGGACACGTATGCCACATAGAATGTGTTGTTCGTTGTTACATGGCTGGAACCGTTGGAGGAACCATCGGTCTCGATGCAGAGTACTACTGCAGACGCTGTGATGCAAGGACGGATTTGATCCCACACGTCCAGTCTTTTCAACAGCTGTATATCTATACATGGTGGTGATAAAATTCAGAAAATACTTCATATTTGTGCTCTTATATTGCAAGGATCAACTAAACCAAGTGCAAAAGCTCTGTTGCATCAGGTTCAATCTGCTGTAGGAAAGGTATTCTTTTGTTGTGTACTTTAAGACGGTCCCAAAAGTCTCACTTGATTAGAATAACGTTTTCTTTGACTAATGTGTTTGCTGTTGTCAGCTTGAGGAAGGGAATTCTCATGATGATATATGGAAATGGGAAGACACATCAGCTGGTACTACAGGTACCTTGTCTCTAGCTTTGCTTTTTTAGATGATACAGAAAGCCTTGACTCTTCCCGACCCCAAACTACAACAAGATTGGCTTTATAGGGCGCCAAAAATGTCCAACTGTCCTAATAGACTTTCTCATAGGACCAAATAATTGTGTCTTATATAAAAGTATTACAATAAGTTTATTGGAAGCACTTCTGAATTAAAGTTGTCCTCGTAAGTTTTTACAGGACATTATTTGAAAAAGTGTATCCTATGACACTTCTCCAAAGTGTGTGAAACAGCTAATAAGACACTTGTTTAAAATTTGTCCTAAAAAATTTGCTTAGACGCCCAAAAATGTTATGGAAACTTATTGTAACACTTTTACATAAGACGCATAATTGTTTAGTCCTATAAAGTAGTCTAATTAGGACACTTGAACATTTTTGGCATCCTGTTAACCCAATTTTGTTGTAGTGCAGAATCAGAAATAGACCCCGGTTATTAAACCATATAGTACCCGGTTATGGAACCGGGGCCTATTAAAGAGGGGTAGCATTGTCTTGTGTAATGGTACCCGGTTTTCCAACCGGGTACGATTGATGTATTAGACCCCGGTTCTTTAACTTCACCGGGTAGCATTAGAGTATTCATAGGGAAAGATTAGGCAACTAATCAACTAATGGGACCCGGTTTCTTTATAAAAAACCGGGTAACATTAGAAGGGTTTCTTTTTAATATTTGTAAATATGCATATACAAACTCAAACAAATATAATGTACACATTACCTACAATCTTGTAGACTTCAAACATCAACCCCAAGTAAAAGAGAGTAATCTCAACAATATAAACAAAACATAAAACTATTATTGGATCAACAAAGTTTCCTAATCAACATCAAAAACAAGAATTGGGCATTTACCAAACTCAATATCAAGCAAGTTAAAGGTGTATCCATCCCAAAAATAGATGTATTTACTGCTATTACAAGGGAACTTATGTAAGCATTGAACCACAAGGGTACTGACATTCCGGGAGTAAGTTGTGTGTTCTGCCAAACAACCGTTCCTTTTGCAACAAAGCTATAAATCAATCCTTTCTGATTCATCTCCAGATTTCTTCCCACGAAAAATAAGCCCTCGAAATACTTCAGATCAACTTCATGCCATAAACAAAACAAAAAAAACACAAAAATTAACGGTATATACTCTAATTAATTAGGAGAAACTTAAACCATCGTCAAACAAATGAAAAGGAAGACAACGTTGATAATCAGTTAAGTTTTCGTATAATAAGTGAAAAACTATCTCCAATTAAGTAATTATAGAAGGCATTTCAAAAAACACCTAAAAATAGCTCAATGTTGACATAATGTTGTGACAAAGGTATATTCTAGAAAGTTAACCTCAACATACCACATTGAAGTGTTAACAAATCAAACAATAAAGCTTGTCTAAAAGAAACTAAGCAATAAAAAAGCTTGTAGGCGATATCAAGAAACTAACCGTTATCAATTCCTCATATTCTTCAGATAAGTATTTGAGAACTGTTTAGCCCATGTCACAGCCATATTGTCTAACATCCTTTCTGTAAGGGGAGTCGTGTCATTCCACGGTAGCTACAAGCAAATTAAAGGAAAATTTGTTATTTGACTGGAAGGTTGAGTGCAATAGATATAAAGAAAGAACTTTAACAATTACGTACTCTCTTGGGGAATTCTGATTGATGATACATCACAAAGTTGAACATGAAATGCATAACATAGTACCCGCACTCCCAACTAGACCTTTGTTGATTGCACTAAAAAAATTATGTATTAGACAAAACCAATAACGAAATTATTTGTTTTTAAATATATTGAGAGGGATTACGTTTGAGAGTTCCCATCTAAATGGTCTTGATTTATCTGTATCACACACCCCTCCTTCTTCATGATACCTTGCAACAACCCTACAGGAAACGTATGCAAGTCATTTCAGAAATTATATAAAGAGAGAAAATTTTAACCATGTAAAGCCCGTGTCCCGGTACGGACTTTTCCCTATTAATTAATTGCCTTTATAATTTTTTCTCTTAACGCTATTTATTTAACGGGTTTCATCGAGGAAGACCTTGAATGTTAAATTATGGCAAACCTTAATTCTTTTGCAACGTTATGGAAAACCTAGGGACTAAATGAGTAAATTGGGTTTAAGGCTAGCATGGGGTTTCGGCCCATCTTCCCCCCTCTAGTTCTTGTTCACGGCACAAGTAAACCTCAAGAAACCACAACCTCCGAAAACCCTATTTTTTTTCTTTCTTCTTTGTTGCTCACGGCCGGAAACCCTCTCCTCCCCCATCCCGTTTGCTGCTGCCGCCGGCCAAACCCAAGACCACCACCAGCAGCACGCCGCTGCTGCCACCACCCGCTGCCGGTGTGCAACGAGAGAGAGTGAAGCCGAGAGAGATCAGCGAGAGGGAGAGATCAGCAGAGAGAGAGAGACGATCGGAAGGGGTCGAGTTGTCGTCGTGGTCTCGTTGTCATCTCCAAGGTAAGGTTTCCGTTCTTCCATTCTTTTCATTCTTTGTCGTCGCTGTGTCGCCGGAGAAACCACTCCGTCGCCGTCAGCCTTGGTTGTCGGCGGTGTGGCCACCCTTACGCACCACCAGACGCGGTGGTGGCTCGGTGAATGATTGGAGTCGTGAGGGTAAGCGGGAAAGAAGTCGAGAGAGATTTGGGTTGTTTAATAGTCTCGCCGGAAAGGCCGCCGCCGGCCGCCATCGCCGCCGCCGGCGACCACCGCTGCTGGAGATGGCAGTGGGTGGTGCCGGGTGTTGTTCAGTTTTCGTTAACCCGTGATAGCTAAACCCTAACCCGAAACCTTAATCACGTTCCGTTTATAAAATCGTCATTTTATGTGAAAGCTTGTTGCTGTCCAGTTTTGTTCCGGTCATATCTTTCTGCTCGTAACTCGTTTTGAGGTGAAATTGGTGCCCAAAGTTCCCTAATCGAGTTGGGAAGGTTTTTCGTGTTTTGCCGAAAGTCTGATTAAGCCCGTAGCTAGGCTGTATTGGGCTGTTTGTTCAGGCTGGACCGAAAACTGACAGTTTTGGTAACCGTTCGTATTTAATTCATAATAAATTGTAGAAAAATCGTTAGGAGGCGTATAATATGTCCTTGGAACCCTAACTCAGAGTACTTTCTGGTCATATTTTAATATTGGGAATTTTCTGGGTTAAAAGGGGTCGAATCAGGTCCCGAACAGACCTGTTTTGTGAGAACGGAAATTAGTTTTAGTGACGGTTTAAGCGTGTGTCGTGTCATAGGGTCCGAGTCTCGTATTGACACGTTTTAACATGCGTTTAGGTGCTGGGAAGTGACCGTATTTTTGAAGCTTGAATTGTGTTGTTAAGCTAGGCGCACATTCGAGGTGAGTTCTCTCACTATATTTAATAACGGTTGTTTTATCATTGCTGTAGTACGTGTGTGGTAGCTTTATGTGATTGTGTTGTGGAACTAGATAGTGGGGTGTCTAGTTGATACTTTGTCGTCATGTTAACTCGGTGGGACCGAGGATCCGGCGGGGCCGGAGATTTTATACGCGGGTGGCGTAGAGACTCGGTGGGACCGAGGATCCGGCGGGGCCGAAGATTTTATACGCAGGTGGCATAGAGACTCGGTGGGACCGGGGATTCGACGGGGCCGAAGATGTTATCATGTGGTCGGTGGGACCGACTTGTGCCTTTTAGGTGGGTGGTTGTGGATGTACATGTTTATGATTTGTTCGTAGACCTGTATGATCGTTTATGTGTCACTATCTGTTGTAGGGGTAGTGTGGAATAACTGTATTATTTATGGTGTTTGAATTCACTAAGCTTCGTGCTTACCCTTTCCCAATAAACTGTGGTTTCAGGTCCGAGCGGCTCCAAGGCGTGACGAGTACACACTGGCGCGCGAGAAGAGCTGGTTGTTTTTATGATTTTAATAATTAAACGTTTATTCCGCTGGTTTTTATTATAAAGATTTTAATTATGAGTTTGCAAACGAATCGTTGGGATCATTTAATGGTTTGTTATGAATGAAATGTCTATCTTAAAAATTTAAATTTGCTTGAAATTTTGGGACGTTACAACTTGGTATCAGAGCACGGCTTGAGTGAATCAAACGCATTTCGGTGTGTTTGATCTCAAGTTTGCGGCTATAAAAATTTTCTTTAAAGTTTTTGGGAAATAAAACGAAGGAAAGATCCGTTTGAGAAACGGTGATCGGAAGCGCAGTGTGTATAGTCAGCCGGAGCCAAAGGGGAAAGGTACAGTACTTAGTGTTTTATTGCTTTCTAGATCATAGAGTATGCATGCTAGATTGCCTGTTGTGGACACTATGCTGTATGTTGAACTACTTGCTATTAGGAATTTATGCTAATTATGATAGGTTACTAAGTGGATGCCCTCTAGGTTGTATGCAGTAAGAGATTTATAGCCTTAGAATATTCGATTTAGTTCTATTGCGCAACTCTTGTTTGAGTCCAACCGTTCTAGGATAGAGCCTTGTATTCGACTGCCTATTTATTTCGCACTGCATATAATCGGGTATTCGCGAGGTCACCCGTTATAATTAGTAGGGATTCGGTAGTAGCAAGGGTAGTGGGATAAGAGGAAGTTCCTAGAGAGCTGGGAAGGGTGTTTATGTATGAGTACGTGTGCTAGATTGCTTTCTAGAACATAGGAGTATGTATGCTAAATTGCTTGGTGCTTGTTACACTGTATTGCATGTCTGCTGCTTGCTATTAGGGATTTGGCAGTAGCAAGGGTAGTGGTTTGGATGGAATTCCTAGGGAGCTAGGAAGAGTGTGTACATATGTCGGTGCGGGCATATGTGTATAGTTTCGGCGAGAAACTACTTGGACCCCTTGGGATGGAACTCGGAACGGGCGATGATAAGTGTGGATGGTAGTAGTAGAGCTCCTACTACCGGAAGCACAGGATCAATGCTCGAGTCGGGGAAGTCACGAGGAATCCGAGGAGTTGAGCGTGAGTGTTGTTAGTATGAGTTATTATGTGCTAATAACGCGTTGTATTGTCTACCCAGAATAGCCATCACCAGGAGGAACAACTATAGTAAACCTACTATTACAGGTGTGTACTCGAAGTGTTTTGAGGTGATGATCGTTGGGGGTAGTGATGAATGTCCTAAACTAGTAGTCGTTGGAATAGAAAGACGATTCTAATATTAGTCACTTGGAGTGACGATAAGGATGATACTTGTTGTAAGCAGATCATTTCGGGTCAAGATGGAAGATTGTGCTAGAGTCATAGGCTCATAGAGCCGACTTTGATTTGAGGAAAACCCGTAAGATGATTTGATGTGATTTCCCAACTTGCCTTAAGAGGTTTAAATGTCTGGATGACAATAGTAGACCGGAGAGTTTCGAAGTAGTAGGGGTCGAGACGTTGAATGCCGAATGAGTCATGCACGAAGTTATTTTGAAAATAAGATTGCATTAACAAATTCCTGTGTTTCAAATCTTTGTATGGACGGTGTTTTGGAATTTTGGGAACTGCTCAGCACACGCACAAGATTCTGAAATATGGTTTTGAAAGTGTATGAAATCGTTTTATCACGAGAGTGCAAACTTTGTTAGAATTTGTCTCATTTTCGTTATTTTTCCAACGATTCTTTCGGGTACGATGTTATCCGTGTTTTGTGGTGGTTAAGATGTTGGGTAAGTGACTACGGATTGAGACTCTAACATTGGAACTCCTCCACATGTGTTAGAGTTGAGATGAAAAGTTACATTCCACGATGTCTGTATAAAGGCTATTTTGGTGATTTGTTTAAAATGAGTTTGGAATTCCAGTGTCGCTTAACTTTTCGTTCGAGAGTTTGTATTACTAAGTGTTTTATTGCAAATAGTTCAGTGTGTGGATTGAGTCATGCGTGACATAAGTGATGCATGGAGGTATTTTGGTAACATTTCATAAGGAGTTGTTTAGTGCGCTTTTTAGTCAGCTAAAGGTTTCATTGACATTTCCATGAAAATATGATTTATCGACTTAGGGGTATGCATACTGGGGTAACCTTTGTTCTCGACATTTTGATGAACGAGTCGTGCATGAAAATGTTTTAGTTCCTTTTTGTCGAAATGAAAGACCATTTGATCCAAGGAGTGTTTTAATGTTGTGAACATCATGCATACGATTACAATGTGTTATATTTTGGAAATATAAATGCGTAGATTTTTGACATTCGGTTAATTTAGAATTACCGATCATTTTTTTGGGAAATTAAAAACTTTTGCTTTGGAGGAAACGGGTATTTTGAGCATTTTTGATAAATACATTTTTAAACTATAATGTTTTGACGTTATAAGTCCCAAGTACGAAACTTGAGGAAGTGTTACAAGCTTGCATGCTTGCCCCCAGTTTGAGAGTTTATGAGGTTTTAGTCGATATTTCCAATTAATAGAGCGGACTGGTTTCTGTCTTCAAGTTTGAAACTTACACGAGACAGTTGTGTTTTAACAAAAATATATTTGTAAACCGTGTCATCGTTTTGTGTGACTAGCTGACGCGCGAAAAATTTGTGGCGAACCCTGTGCCACGTCTTTTTTATGATTAAAAAGAAGAATTTTTGAATCAAATGTCGTGAAACTTATGTTGAATTATGTGCACACCTTTGTCGCACCCTGTTTAAGTTCAAGCGGTTACTTTAAGTGCACGTCATGAGTCAATCCATACTGGAATCGAGGCGGTTCATCTTAAATAAATTATTTATTACGCTTTGCTTTTGTGTGAGTAAACTGAACTGCAATGGAACAATTTTCAACATGATTTTCCTATGTGGGACGAGCGTGTCCAGTTTTGCGTAACTATCGATCAGGTAATAGTAGTTTTATTACATACGATCTTTTTGAGATGAAAATCCTGATGTTGAAAATATTTTGTAAATGATTTTGTAAACCATTTGGGGAAATGTGCTTTTAAGTGTCATGTGTCATTTCGAGAATTTTTTTTTGGGTGTGAGTCCTTTTGGAAAACTCTTTTGTTTAACCCGTGTTGAGTCTGGGACTAAGGTTGATTTCAGAATATTGCTTGCTTAAACTTTGTTTAAACGCATTTTCCGACCTATGGGTCTAGCAAGCGTGGAGCATTTTGCTCGGTTTTGACTTGGAGTTAGTCATGGGCCAATTGCCCGGTTTTAATGGCTCGAGGTGGAGTCTAGTTGATGAGTTGTTTTTGTCGCACCGTTTGGCATTCTTTGCACGTTGAGTGTTTACATGTTTGGGTGAGTGAGTCAATCCGGAATAGGCATGTTGTTGGTAGGCTGTTTGCTTTGGATCCTTAGACACGTTAGTCAGTCGTTGGTAATGGTCGGTTGGGTATCTCGGGGTGGGACCCCGGTATTCATGTGTTTTAACCTAGACTTTCCAGTAGATACTAGGAGGATATAGTTGTGGGCACTTACCTGGGAGGTAGTTCCGGTGTGGCTTGGCTTCGTAGAGCAAGTGTGGATGATACATCGACGGTGGAAGGTAGGTATTCCACGCGTGTTGGTACTATAGGCCGAATGGTATCGATTAAGGGAATGATGCCCTTTGTATTAAAGAGAATAAATGCGTAGAACCTTTTGAGGTAGGTGGTATATTTAGGTGTCGACTTTTGGGCTTGAGGCCAAACACCTTTGGTGTAATCGGAGAATTGTAGCCGATTTTATGATAATCTTGGTGATGGTAGTAGTAACCCTGAAATGATCACTTGTGAGGAATGGTTATGGTGGAATGACCTACGTGTGTGCTAGTTGACTTGATTGTGGGGGATATCTATTTGTGTTAGTGTCTAGGATAATACCACGCTTATGTGATTCATTGTAATCGGTTGGACCGATGTTCGGCGGGTGGCCGATGTTTGTTATGGTAATCGGTTGGACCGATGTTCGGCGGGTGGCCGATGTTTGTTATTGTAATCGGTTGGACCGATGTTCGGCGGGTGGCCGATGTTTGTTATTGTAATCGGTTGGACCGATGTTCGGCGGGTGGCCGATGTTTGTTATTGTAATCGGTTGGACCGATGTTCGGCAGGGGGTCGATGTTTTGTTGATATAAGTTATTGAAAATCTTTGGAGTCTATTAGAATTCGTAGAAGTTAATCGTCAATTAATGACAGGAGGGATCGTAATCGAGTACCCTGTGGAGTATACTGGTGAGCAGCTTTAGAGTGGTTAGAGCTTGAGATTTGACTCGGGATGTATGGAATATCTAAGGTTGGGGGACAACCGTAGTCGCTTGGCTAGGAATGATTTCAATTGTCGGGGTGTTCTGCCGATCATAATCCCAGTGTCTTAGAAAAAGTACGTTAGTAAGAATAGTATTCGAAAACTTTTAGAAGGGATTTCAAGTGGACTTAGGAACCTGAGGTTGAGATGAGGGAGAACTATCTGGAGCTATTCGTAAGCAGAGACTTCGAGGACGAAGTCTAATCCAAGTAGGGGAGAGTTGTAAAGCCCGTGTCCCGGTACGGACTTTTCCCTATTAATTAATTGCCTTTATAATTTTTTCTCTTAACGCTATTTATTTAACGGGTTTCATCGAGGAAGACCTTGAATGTTAAATTATGGCAAACCTTAATTCTTTTGCAACGTTATGGAAAACCTAGGGACTAAATGAGTAAATTGGGTTTAAGGCTAGCATGGGGTTTCGGCCCATCTTCCCCCCTCTCGTTCTTGTTCACGGCACAAGTAAACCTCAAGAAACCACAACCTCCGAAAACCCTATTTTTTTTCTTTCTTCTTTGTTGCTCACGGCCGGAAACCCTCTCCTCCCCCATCCCGTTTGCTGCTGTCGTCGGCCAAACCCAAGACCACCACCAGCAGCACGCCGCTGCTGCCACCACCCGCTGCCGGTGTGCAACGAGAGAGAGTGAAGCCGAGAGAGAGAGATCAGCGAGAGGGAGAGATCAGCAGAGAGAGAGAGACGATCGGAAGGGGTCGAGTTGTCGTCGTGGTCTCGTTGTCATCGCCAAGGTAAGGTTTTCGTTCTTCCATTCTTTTCATTCTTTGTCGTCGCTGTGTCGCCGGAGAAACCACTCCGTCGCCGTCAGCCTTGGTTGTCGGCGGTGTGGCCACCCTTACGCACCACCAGACGCGGTGGTGGCTCGGTGCATGATTGGAGTCGTGAGGGTAAGCGGGAAAGAAGTCGAGAGAGATTTGGGTTGTTTAATAGTCTCGCCGGAAAGGCCGCCGCCGGCCGCCATCGCCGCCGCCGGCGACCACCGCTGCTGGAGATGGCAGTGGGTGGTGCCGGGTGTTGTTCAGTTTTCGTTAACCCGTGATAGCTAAACCCTAACCCGAAACCTTAATCACGTTCTGTTTATAAAATCGTCATTTTATGTGAAAGCTTGTTGCTGTCCAGTTTTGTTCCGGTCATATCTTTCTGCTCGTAACTCGTTTTGAGGTGAAATTGGTGCCCAAAGTTCCCTAATCGAGTTGGGAAGGTTTTTCGTGTTTTGCCGAAAGTCTGATTAAGCCCGTAGCTAGGCTGTATTGGGCTGTTTGTTCAGGCTGGACCGAAAACTGGCAGTTTTGGTAACCGTTCGTATTTAATTCATAATAAATTGTAGAAAAATCGTTAGGAGGCGTATAATATGTCCTTGGAACCCTAACTCAGAGTACTTTCTGGTCATATTTTAATATTGGGAATTTTCTGGGTTTAAAGGGGTCGAATCAGGTCCCGAACAGACCTGTTTTGTGAGAACGGAAATTAGTTTTAGTGACGGTTTAAGCGTGTGTCGTGTCATAGGGTCCGAGTCTCGTATTGACACGTTTTAACATGCGTTTAGGTGCTGGGAAGTGACCGTATTTGTGAAGCTTGAATTGTGTTGTTAAGCTAGACGCGCATTCGAGGTGAGTTCTCTCACTATATTTAATAACGGTTGTTTTATCATTGCTGTAGTACGTGTGTGGTAGCTTTATGTGATTGTGTTGTGGAACTAGATAGTGGGGTGTCTAGTTGATACTTTGTCGTCATGTTAACTCGGTGGGACCGAGGATCCGGCGGGGCCGGAGATTTTATACGCGGGTGGCGTAGAGACTCGGTGGGACCGAGGATCCGGCGGGGCCGAAGATTTTATACGCAGGTGGCATAGAGACTCGGTGGGACCGGGGATTCGACGGGGCCGAAGATGTTATCATGTGGTCGGTGGGACCGACTTGTGCCTTTTAGGTGGGTGGTTGTGGATGTACATGTTTATGATTTGTTCGTAGACCTGTTTGATCGTTTATGTGTCACTATCTGTTGTAGGGGTAGTGTGGAATAACTGTATTATTTATGGTGTTTGAATTCACTAAGCTTCGTGCTTACCCTTTCCCAATAAACTGTGGTTTCAGGTCCGAGCGGCTCCAAGGCGTGACGAGTACACACTGGCGCGCGAGAAGAGCTGGTTGTTTTTATGATTTTAATAATTAAACGTTTATTCCGCTGGTTTTTATCATAAAGATTTTAATTATGAGTTTGCAAACGAATCGTTGGGATCATTTAATGGTTTGTTATGAATGAAATGTCTATCTTAAAAATTTAAATTTGCTTGAAATTTTGGGACGTTACAAACCAACTTTAGAATTTCTTACGATTCCACATGTTCTTTGATAATATAGAAATCCCCGGTCTTCTCTTCATACATTAGCGAATCCAATATATATGCAGTGCGACGGCGAGGAAAAATAAGAAGCAGACTGGTGATGTTTAGAGTTGTAAGTATAAACAGATACACCATAAACATTATAACAATTGTTGAAATTTTTCATAATGTTTATCCGCAACAGTATCCTCCACATCATGCAACATATCATCAAAATTATCACGACTACTATTATCTGAATCATTGTTGTCATCGTCATTACAATCAGGAGCAATCGTGTTATCACCATCAAATACTTCACCATGTCTTGACCAAATGGTATACCCTTCCATAAACCCACGACATATCAAATGTCCTTGAATTACATGATAATCATTAAACTTATAAAATTACGACAATCTTTACAAGGACACTAAATGTTACTTTCTCCATTGTTAATTCGATTAGCCTCAGCAACTTTGAAAAACTCGTCCAAATTGGCCAAATATTCAACGGTAGCACGTGGTATTTTGTACATCCAAGTATTTCGATCCATCTGTAATGTAAAAATATAATATTAATAAAATGCATGCAATGTATGAATAGAACAGGTGACATGTGGTCAATCCTAACCCACTTTTTGAATATTTTGTCTCATATGTGAACGAGTATTAGCGGACTAAGTATTTTTTTTTTAAAATCGGCAACATTTCCCTTTGACTCCCCAAATATGCGTTATGGAACATATACTCGTGGGAGCAATGAGAAATGTCTACCGAATTTTTCTAAAATACTTAACCCACTAATACGCATCCACATCCAAAATGAGACAAAATATTCAAAAAGCAGTCCCAAAACGGGGACTATCCGAGATTAATCTCTATTAGATTAATCTCGGATGAGTATAAATCTAACGGCACATGCATTATATTTAAACTAAATGAATGTTATTATGGCGTAGAAATTTATATATGTTTGTGCGATAGTAAAATAAATTATGAAATGACAAGAAAATACCTCCATCGAGTTTACTAATCAAATGATCGAAGTGACCTTGTAATTCGATTGCTCAAATGATCCTATATATAACATTTAGAAAAAAGCAAAATCAACAAATTAGATCATATATATCTCTCTCTATATATATGTATATATTTGATCAATCTTGGTATATTATAAGAATTAGAATTAATTACCTTTTGATACGAAGTAACTTAGATGAGTGAACTAACGACGGAAATGTGAATCGAATAACGTTTGCCGATTATATTAATGGTAAAATAATTAATTCATGGTATTCATGGTAGTATGAATATGCATGGCGGCTGGAATTGAATATGGCGGCCGATATGATTAATTACTAATGTCTAATAAAGATGTGATTTAAAATTAGTGATATTATAATTGGCCTTTTAAATGCCAAAGTAATATATGGACTTAAAGCGTAATTGTTTTTTAATTAAATTTATATTAAAATCAATATATTAAATAAAACATTTTTATTGGTACCCGGTTTCTTTCAAACAAGTGGGTAGGATCTTTATCGGAATGGTTCATAAATAAATAAAATGAACATAGTACCCGGTTTCTGGCGGCTGAAAATTAATTGAGAGACACCTATCCAATAATACCTATAATTCAAATGTGATTGAAATTGAAGTGGCCGATCGAATAAGTTTAAGATAGATTCAAATGTGGTTCAATTTTAGTACGTGGGCCTATATCTTTTTAATGGAAAATTAATTGTGGGCTTAAACCCTAATTATTTTTTTAATTAAATTTATATTAAATAAAATATTTTTAATGTTATCGGGTTTTCTTTAAAAAATTGGATAGGATCTGTAATCGAAATGGTTCATAAATAAAACCCTGTTAATGGTGCCCGGTTTCTTTAAAGAACCGGGTACTATTCTCATTTTTAATAAATGGCCCCAAATAAAATTCGTCACCTTTTAGGAACCGGGTAGCATTCATGAAGAAGGCTAATAGAACCTGGTTGTTTGAATTCATGGGGTCTATTTGGAGGGTACTAGTGGCCACTGCCACCTTCGTGTGGGATGTGTTGGGCTTGTTTTGTTTTGTCTTATTTGGTTTGGTTTACAACCACCCTTGAGCATAGTTGGTCCATGTGCTTGCATATTGCTTATTGCTCCTGAAGTTCTAAATTAACATGCCCCTTAAAAGTTGTTGCTCCTTGTTTGCGCTTCATTTCAACAATGGCAAAGCTCCTCTCCTTTTCGGAAAATTGAAAATAACAACGATGTTGTAGATCTTATAATTCAACCAACCCAAGAAAAAAACAAACCTAAACCATGGTTGATAACAGAACCTTAATCTAAATCCCAACAAGAATGACTAAAATCTAACAAAGTGAAAATATATAGCTACCATTTAATTAATTGTAAAAAATAAAGTTATTAAAATGTAGAATTGTAGACGATGGAGAAAAAGGAAGAGTCAATTTTGTTAACACGTACACGAAAGGAAGACTGAGAAGTGGCGGAGGGTGAGGGAGAGAAAACTTCCAAGAGAAGTTAATTTTTAATTAAATAAAATAAAAGAGAAGAAATATGATATTAATATTAATCATATTGAACCAATTATACTGATATTAAATGGACCATGTTGTGTTTTTTCATACATCAAGAATGCCATCAAGGCTTTAGAGACAGAGTAAATACAAAACAAGAGCACGAGAATGATTCGAGCATATGTTGTGCAAGTTAATTTAGAAGGCCAGTTGGATGCATGTTGCATGAGATTGTAACATGGGTGCAAATTTTACTTTGCATCACTATAGTTTGTTGAAACTCTTCTGCACCTTCCAACTTCCAAGTTCCATCCCAGAACCAATCGTTTGTTGTGCAAGTTATAAAAAGATGAGGATAAATGGTGTTAGATAAACACATAATGCAAGACATATAATTTATCTCTTGTATTTAACAATTGAAATGTTTTAAGAATAGGACAACAATCACACATATACGAACATGGATGTTTATGTTGTCTTTATTTCTTGTTTAACTACTGTGTTTTACTTTACTTTTGTTTTGCTTTTATTTATTTGGGTTGTTTCCAGTAGTGGTTGTGATGGATAGTTGGTTAGGAGAGAATTTAGGAGTAATTCAATGTCATGTTCACAAACTGATTTCTGGGTCTTTATACTTGAATGATGTATGTTGAGTATTTGGGTTAAGAAAGGAAAAGTTTCAGTCTCTCTTCTTCTCTGTTCTTTGGAGACCACCCATCTCGAATCGAGGTATATCAACTACGAGCACCATATAATCTGAATATGTTATTAAGCACCCGTGAACTATTACAAATCAGATGAAGTTGTTAATTGCAGTCTTGTCTTTCTTTGTTCCATAAAACTATTAAATTGTTAAATTATGACAAATGGATGCAAAACATTCAAACCCAATATGGCCAAAAATTTATGTCAAATGGAATCTCAGCGACAAAGGCAAGTAAAATATGTAAAAACCTTCATACCTAATGAATATACTATTGAATGATGTTAGTACCCATGGCAAGTCAAATATGTAGAAACCAGGTCTTCAAATGGAATCTCACTGATGGCCTTTTTTATATCATCCACTCATTCTTTAAAAATGGATCAACTTTGTTTCACATACACAATTTATAAACAAAAACGCAAAGTTAATAAATACATTATATTATATCAAATTGCTTTAAATAAAATGAAACAAGATTAAAATCTCTGGCAAATTAATAAAAAAATTACCTCACACTTTCTTCTTTTCACCCTTATTTCCCATGGTTGCACAACATCCAAATTGCTATTGAGATCAAACATCAAGTGAAACTATAAACAATAACCTGCAAAACGAACAAGACGAGAGCTTTCAAGATTTTAAAGTGCCCTCAAATCTATGACAAAAGAGAACTATTCAAATCAAAGAAGGAGGACAAACAAGGTTTTGTTAGGAAAAATTTATCGGGCCAAAAATACGAGAAGCTCACTAATGATTTCTAAGGTCTCAAAACTATTAGAAATCCAAGTGCACAATAAACCCAACAACAAATGCGGATAACAATAATCTAGATGTTACACACTAATTTTCTAACGTACAAAATTAAACCCACAATATATATATATATATATATATATATATATATATAAAGAGAGAGAGAGAGAGAGAGAGGAAAGTTTAAATAAAAACTCAAATTCAATTGTGAACGTGAGTACGAATCTTGGCTCTTCCATCTCTATTGATCCAATGACTCATATTAAATAGAGTTTTTAATTGAAACTATTAATTAAGGTGATTAGGGGAAAGAAAAGATAATTTAAATTCACGTCTACCATATTTGACTTTTTATTTTTATTTTTATTTTTAATTAAAAACTTTTACACCCCTTAAAGTTAAAAATAAATTATCTTAAAAATTACTAATATTTTAATCAAACTAATTACATCAAAAAAACGAGAATTTCGTGCTCTTCGATATGACATCCATCTCGATATAGTTTTATTGTTGTTTTAACCGTTTTTACGTGAAATGTCATATATGTGTTATATTCATTATGAATATCTATGTATTTGTAACACCCCCTTACCACGACACAATATTGTCCGCTTTGCCCCACTGGCTCACGGCTTTTTTCTTGGCGACCTGGCAAGGACTTCGCAAGGACTTCCCAGGAGGTCACCCATCCTGGTACTACTCCCACCCAAGCACGCTTAACCACAGAGTTTCCAAGGAACCCGCATGCTTGTGGCCCTAAAACGCGTTGTGTCTGGTAAGGCCAAGGTTTTACTAATATACCCAGCATCTCTCCTGTCCACGGCCGATGTGGGATATGCCTAAGGTGTTACACACCCCCCCCCCCTTAGGGACTCATCGTCCTCGATGAGGTTTGCCCCACCATCCCGAACGGCACAGGAGTGGCTCTGATACCATTTGTAACACCTCCCTTACCACGACACAATATTGTCCGCTTTGCCCCACTGGCTCACGGCTTTGTTCTTGGCGACCTGGCAAGGACTTCGCAAGGACTTCCCAGGAGGTCACCCATCCTGGTACTACTCCCACCCAAGCACGCTTAACCACAGAGTTCCCAAGGAACCCGCATGCTTGTGGCCCCAAAACGCGTTGTGTCTGGTAAGGCCAAGGTTTTACTAATATACCCAGCATCTCTCCTGTCCACGGCCGATGTAGGATATGCCTAAGGTGTTACAGTATTCAAGTGTTTATAACATCTCGACACCGTAAGTCCGTAACTCGACATCACCTTCTACAAAACTTTCTTCAATGTCCTAAGGCATCGTGTTCTTCATTACCGTAACCCAACACCCATCGAGATGAATCGGGAAGCTATCGAGTTTCGATTGTGAACCGATGAACGAAAGAGAGTGTGTCACATCTCCACACATTCACGGGTCACTCATGTATTATTCTTCATGAATAATGTATCATTCAATATGAATAATACATCATTCAGGGTGAATAATACACGATTCATAAATCGTGTATTATTCACACTGAATGATGTATTATTCTACTGAATACTGTATTATTCATCATGGATACTGAATGAACATTGACCTTTATTATTCATACTGAATGTGGTCACCTAGAGATGTGCATGCATATTCATAAAGAATAAAACCAAGTCGCGGTTGTGAATCGGAAAACAAAAGAGAGTGTGTCATATGTTCACACCTTCACGGGTCATTTATATATTATTCATTATGAATAATGTATCATTCAGGATGAATAATACAACATTCAAGGTGAATAATATATGATTCATGTTTAATAATACATGAATCAGGAATTCGTGTATTATTCATCCTGAATGTTGTATTATTCATTTTGAATACTGTGTTATTCGTCATGAATAGTGAATGAACATTCCCCTTTGTTATTCATAGTGAATATGGACAGCAGGAAACGTGCATACCTACTCATACTGAATATAACAGATACATAACATTTCACGTAAAAACGGTTAAAATGAAGAAAAAACTATATCGAGATGGATGTCATATCGAAGAGCACGAAATTCTCGTTTTTTATGTAATTTGTTTGATTAAAATATTAGTAATTTTTAAGAAAATTTATTTTAAACTTTAAAGGGGTAAAAGTTTTTTAATTAAAAAAGAAAATAAAAAGTCAAAGATGGTAGGCGCTGATTCAAATTTCCATATTTGTCCCTAATCACTTCTCAATTGGTTTCATTAAGTTTTGACCATATTGATTAGTTTTCCAAATCTTTATCAATGGTTGTGACTTGTCCTCATGTTCACAATTGAAAATGAGTTTTCATTTGAACCCACCTCTATATATATATAGATAAAAACAATAGAAACGTTAGTATCTATAAATATATATAGCAAGATATATATAAGCGTATATATCGATGATATATATATATATATATAATGCAATAACACCAGGGATTTAATGTGGTTCCACTATCGTTGTGATAGTGTACGGACACCAAAGAGAGAACACGAGTTTATTACCAACGAAAGAGAGTTACAAAGTGCTTCGTACAAGGATCTTAAGATCCACGATCGCCTAACAAATCTTCTCGAACACCACCGAATATCAAGAACGCTCTCAACCTTACATAAACAAAGTATTTCGAAATAATATACTATGGGAGAGTGTTGTAGGTGTTTTTATCTAGAGAAGTATCAAGAGGAAGGGATGATCAAAATATGGAAGAGGATGGGTGAATTTATAGGGGAGCAAATACTTGGGGACCAAGTTGAAATTGAAGGCCAAGTATAAGGGCAATATGGTAATTTCCATATCACATCAATTATCACGTGTAGAATCTCTTAAAAAAGGAAATATAATATATTTTAATATTATAACATTCCACCATGATGCACGTGATCCTCGATAGAGAAACGAATCCCAATCCAACGAATACGAGTATTCCCAGCGGTTGATCATAGAAAGATAGCAAAGTAAATTGGCATGAGGTAGCAAAACGCATTCCAACCGCGACGAGCTTCGGCATGGCCATTACCCGTCAAAGTCACAAGCAAACAAATAACCTCAAATGCACAATTCACTAAACAAGGTAGAGCATAAACAAAGCTCTAAGCACTTAACAAAGTAATTCCTTCAAAGGTGACATTTTTGTCACCTGTGGTCTCTCTCTCGCAAAGTGCCCAAAGAAACTAACATAAACGGAGTTGGATCAAGTTTGAGCAATGCCCAAACTTAGATGGCGATAGCGACTTAGTGAACATATCAGCAGTATTGTCGTCTGTCACGACTTTCTTCAAATAGACGACGTTCGCTTCATGTAATCTAACAATATATGCATCACGCACATTTATGTGCTTTGTCCGGGAGCTGAAAGCCAAATTAGTTTCCAAATGAATGACACTCTGATTATCACAGAGAATGCGTACGTAAGTTAGCTCGAAGCCCAAGTCATTTATCAGTTATTTCAAATAGACTACTTCCTTTGCAGATTCAACCGCCACAACAACTTCAGCTTCTGTGGTCGACAATGCGACAATAGACTGTAACCGTGATCTCCAACTGACGGTTGTTCCACCCAAGGTAAATGCATAACCGGATGTGGATCTCCAACCAACTCGATCACCTGCATAGTCAGAATCACAATATCCAACAATTTCACAGTTATTGTGCAAACCAAATATAAGACCATGTTTCTCGGTTCCCTTCAAATATCGAAATGCCATTTTAACGGTTGCCCAATGTGATCGACCTGGATTCGCGAAACCGACTCACCACTCTGACACAATGTGCGAGATCGGGACGAGTACACACCATGGCATACATGAGACTCCCGACCGCACTAGCATATGGAACCTTTGACATTTCGGCCTACTTCTTGTCGTCCTTCGGACACTCTTCACTTGTGATCTTGATGTGCTTCGGTAGCAGAGTACTAGACGTCTTGGCACTATCAAGATTGAACTGCTTCAGAATTTCCGGAATATACGCTCGTTGTGTCAACCTGAATGTCCCGGACTTTCTGTCCCACACGATTTCCATGCCCAAAATCTTATGTACCGCGCCAAGATCCTTCATTTCAAATTCTGACTTCAACTTATCTTTCAGACGTTCGATCTCTAACCGGTCCTTGCAGGCAATAAGCATGTCATCTACATAAAGAAGTAAGTAAGTGAAAATACCACCGCTTTGTCTATGATAGACACAAACATCCTTTTCACCGCGCTCAAATCCCGGAGTGAGCATAAACGAATCAAACTTCTTATACCATTGACGAGGCGACTGTTAAAGTGTAACACCCTTGAATTGGGAAAGAGCAACTAAATAAAAATTTCGATAATACATAAAAATAACAGAATTTCTCCCTATAAACTAATAAGGGAAATACCTCAATTTAAAGTCTATGATTAACCTCAACAAGTGATGACCCAAATTTCATTACAAAGACTAAAACCACATCGGGTGTTACTTAACCCATGTACAAGTTGCTAATCCTAAAGATGAATGCAGAAAACTTCACTTAAGATATTCTGTAAGACCAAGATTCACTCTTACAATCAATATATCAATGTATAGAACAGTAATTGAGAAGTAATATGATCAAACCAACTTGTATTCAATGAAGAAAATATTTACAGATCTTAGAGAGAGAGTATCTCAAAGATTACAAAAGATGAATACAAATATATGCGGGAAAATTAGTTAGCGTAATAGTGCTAACCACAATATATTCTGTAACAGAAATACTAAAGCTACAGTACATATATGAAAGACTAATAGGAACAATACACATGTCCTAATTAGTTAACTAAATACAAAGTAAAATGTCTAGTTATAAGTTCTGAACATGTTGTTCAGAACATCTGAACATTATTCTGATTAAGCTTCTCAGAACTTCTGACTCTTCTTCTCAGACTTCTATACTTGGCAAACTTTCAGAGCAATACTTCTGAGCCTTCTTAGTCAGAACTATGACTCTTCACTTTTGAACTTCTGAGCATTCTTAGTCAGAATTCAACACTTAGTTTATTGACAAAACTCAGATCTAACAATCTCGCCCTTTTTGTCAAATAAACTTATACTTTGCATCATCCAATTCTTTTAAGGCAGGAACAATCTTCTGTAAAACACATTTCTTTGAGTAAGCCTCTTGTCAATTTTAACAATGATTTCTTGAATGGTTTCAACCTACTGAGTGATCACTTCTTGAGTCATGTTAGCTTGTTTCACCTTCAACATCTTTTTCTCCAAATTGTGCTTAATGATCCTTAAAGTTCCAGAACTATACTTTGCAGTTTCCTTTGCTCTGAAGAATATCTTTTCACTTTTATTCTTCAGAAAGACTCCCAATTCTGGATGCTTGGATACACTTCCAGTTCTCAAGACATTTTTCTGATCATGGTCTGTGTTGGGATTTGAAAGATAAACACATGGCCTTTGTAGATACAGAGCTATTTGAAAATATGTATAACAATGCCATCTTAAGATATAGAACATAGCTTCAATCACCAAAATCCTTGCCTTTCTTTCATTCTTGTCTTTGCTTGAATCTTTGAATCACAAAAGACTATGTAACCTGTAGAAATCAACTACTGATAACTTTTCAAAGTTTGCATCAGTAAAATAGTACACTTTTCCATCATCTCTTAAAACTTCAAAGGACAAGTACTCTTGCTTTCTGAATTGCTTAGCCTTTAGTTCTCTGATCCCTGTGATTAAAAAATCTGAATACACAGCTTGCTTTGGTTTTCCAAGACACCTTGACTTCTCTGCCAACCAGATCTGAGTCTCTTTTGGTCTGTCATGATATACACTCAGAAATTGTATTTCTTTTGGCTTGAAAAACTTGGGTAAATCAAATTCAAGAAAATATCCATTCAAATCAACAGATCTTTCATCTTCTTTTGGTTCAGATTGTTCAGGTTGATCAATACTTGTTATTTGAACATTCTGAGGAGTTGTGTCTTGAACTTCTTCAACTTCTTCTGAAAAGATTTCATTTACTTCATATTCAGCGGGAAATACAAAGTCACTGTGCAACATCTTTTTAGAATTAACTTCCAATAACAACCATTCACCACGGTTTCTGATCTTACTTCTGAGACTTAATCTTCTTTCCACATATTTCACACATCTTTTCTTTAGATTTTCTCTTTCAGTATTAGAAATTCCTTTCATTTCTTTTAGTAACCAACTCAAAGTTGCATTACTATACTTCACCAATTCCTTTAATTTGAATAGTTCAAGTCTTCCTTGAACTCTATATGCAAAGCCTTCAGTTTCCATTCCTTCATTTATAAACCCCTTCATATTCACACCAATCCCTGGAATCTTTACTGGACAACTCAAGTTGCATTTCTCTTATCTTCCTTCAATAGCCAACTGAAAGTCATACATATACATATTCCTGACATAAATGCCCAGAAGTCTTCTGCATTCAATCATTATCCAGGTCTCTTCAGTACTGGCAAAGAATTTTACAAGGAAGATCTGATCATCAAGAGTTAATCTGTGAAAATCAAAGCTGGACATGGAAACTTTTACACTTCTTTATTTCAGTACTTCCAATCTTACATACTTCAGACCATCAAACTCTCCTGTTTGAAACATCAACACTTTCTCAATCCTTTTCTGAATATGCAATCTTGAATCAGGAATTCTGAATCTGTTTGAAGCTTCTGCATAAGTCATCTGAGATCTCCCATCCATGAAACCATCAACATTGCTCTCCAAAACCGCATAATCTCCTTCTGTGTGATAGAGATCCTCATATGTTTCCTCTGGAAAGATATCATCATGAAACTGTCTAGCAAGTGGTACATCACTTATTTCCAGAACAAAGTCACATAAAGGCTCCTCTAAAATTGGCAAGTTAATCTTAGGAATTTCAATTGGCTTTCTGAATAAGTATTCTGAAGGCATAAAGTATTCTTCAACTCTATCATATTCTTCTGATTTGTTACCAATATCATCAGCATAGTTAAACTGAAACTCCTCTAGAAATTTCTGAGAATAGCCAACAGTACTATCTTCTTCTCCCATCAGATCAATAGGCCTTACTGTTTTCACAACTTTTTGAATTTTCTGAACATTTAGAGCTTTGACTAATTCACTATGCATCCTTCTGATCAAGACTTCATTCAGTGTCCTTTCTTCTAACTCAGAGTTCAACAAGCCAATTCTGACATAGGGAACAATGTCTGTACAAATGTGTTCAACGACTGAACTCTCAACTGTTTCCTCTGACCTCAAAACAGGTTCCTCAATGGCTTCAGTTTCATCAGAATTTACTTCCATCTCTGTATCTAAGTTCAATTCTTCTGTTTTATCAGAATCACCACCATCTATACATTCAACCTCCATTTCCTCTGTATCTGAACTATCTGAGTATCCACTATCTGAACATTTTCATCTGTCTGAACTTCTGTGCACTTTGTATTGACTAACTGCATATCTGCCATTTCAAATCTTCTATACCAATATCATCATCAGAACTCAACCTTTGTTTTTTCTCCCCCTTTTGATGATTATGAAAGTCATTATCATCAAACTTCCTTTTGGAGTTCTGATCAGAAACACCTTCAGGTTCAGCTTCTGTTAGTGGAACAATTTCAAGTGGCTTTGATGTTGAAGCCAAAGAAGTGCTCAGTGCTTTAAATACAGATTCTTGCATACTCTGCATTTGTTTAAACAAATCCTTCTGAAATTCAGACATAATATCCTTGATCTCCTTTTTATGAGATTCCAAAGATACCTTCACATCATCCATCTTAGTCTCAACAGATTTTATCCTTCCCTTCAACATATTTTTCAACTCCTTCACCTCATCATTCAGTCCATCCACCTTTCTCTCCAAATTTTCAACTTTATCCCCCATCACCTTGTTTTGATTCTGAATCTTTACAAATTCAGAAGAGTCTAACTGTGAACCTGAACCAACAGATGGTCCAGTTTTCATGTGCCCAGAGGGCTCATGGCCTGTAGATAACACTAAGTCATCTTGTACAACATATGCACATTTTAATGAGGCTTTTGAAATGTTCACCTCACCAGGTCTTCCATCCAATCCTTGACATCCAAAATTAGGTATGTCTATGAATGTTTTGTCAGGAATACGAAATTCCTGATTTTTGCAAGTGTTAGAAGGAATTTCAGGCTCAAATTGGATAGGACTGTGAGATCCAGACTCAATGTGATGAATAACAGGTTGGGATTTATCACCTCCCTCCAAATGAGTTTGGGATGGTTCCCCTGATTTATGTGAAACAGTAGCATGTTGAAATGCTTCTGAGTGGGTATGGATGGGTTGTTCAAGTTCCACCACTATGTCCATGGTGTTTGTTTCAATATTGGACACCAAGAATTGTGACTCATTCTGTTTTTCCTCACATATTCTAACCGAGCTCTCAGAATTTTGCCCCTCATTTCTCTCAGAATGTTCACCCACTTGAACATCCTCTCCTTCTCTAACTTGACTAGACCCCTCACCTCTCTTCTCAGGTTGGTCCTCTTGGGTAGGGATTTGAGGTTCTTCAATTCCCACAGAGGTGGAATATACTTTTAAAATCTCACTCTCCCTTGGTATGTAATTCCTAAGTGATCTTGGCAAAATTTTATGATTAGGATAATGCTGGATTTTAGTAACTGATAACATCTTACCCAAGTAGAAAATAGGACCATGCTGTTCATTTGATCTTCTAGGAATGGTTTTGTTTTCTTGCATTGCATACCAAATCACAACTTGCCAATACCTTATGTAAGGTATGTATGACAGAGGTGTATCCTTTGTTTTCTTTTGAATAGCCTTCTGATTTTTCTCAAAAGTGTTATTCATGTCTTCACAAAGTATAGCAGTGTAGTCATAATGCCTATTCTTCACTAAACCCTGAAAAATTTGAAGAATCTGTTTTGAACCTTGATCTGCAGAACTATTCTTCCCTGACAAACACTTATTCACCACATGAAAGAAACATGCCCAAATTGGTGGCAATTTGTTCCTTCTGAACAAACTAAGAGTCCTTAATCCTTCATTGTACCCTAACTTCATAAACTCTGCAATTAATTCTTCTGTTAAAGGTGAGTCTTCAAAATCTGACCTTCTTTGCCCATCATCTTTCTCTGGAAGATTTAGCATTTCTCTCAGTGCAGAGATTGATAAAGCAAATGTTACTCCTCCAATTTCAGATATAAACTTGTTTCCTTCTAACCTAAGATGTCTTCACCATTGTTGAATATACTAAACAGGGACTGTTTTGTACCTTGTAAACCATTTCCTGTAAGGATGATATTTGAATAATTCCATTATGATTCTGTTTTCAGGCTTAAATCTACTCTCCTCAAATAGTAAGACACAATTGTTCTCTGACAATTTCAACCATTCGCCTTCAGGTACAACTCTTTCCACTAAATTTGGTCTATTTGACATTATCGACCCTGCAACACTCTGTTCATGTTCAACATTCATGTTTTCCTCATCTGCATTTCCTTCTGATTCAGCCATTTGTTCATCTCCTGCATTTATTTCATCATTTTTATTGCTTCTTCTTCAACAGCTCTATTTTGCACTTCATCATTATCCGAATCGGATGAATCCATTAAAGACTTAGCAAAATGCAGAGATATTTGACTACTTCTTCGGAAACCAGACATGATTAAGAAGAAAACTGTTGGTCCCTAAAGGGATATACTAATTTGTAGAAGGGGGGGGGGGGGTTGAATACAAATACACAAGTTTTTACTTTCTAAATTGTTTATTGATAAATCATTAACAATTTACAGCTTGTTACGGAACAAGATTAAGGATAAATCCTAAATCTAAACAAGTTGGAACACACAGATTCTTGCACTAAGAAAGATGAGGAAATCACTAATAAAGTCCTATCTTATGAAAGACTTCTTGACCAGAGTTAGCAAGAGTACTTCAAAATGAAGTGGGGAAGTCTTCTTATATACTGCATGCATTTAATGCATGGCAGAATATACTTTACACGTGGCAGCATCTGATTGGTTGTAGGTTCTAAATTGAGTGGACAACCTTAGTAGCGGCATGCATGAACAGTGCAATATCAGAGTGGTTGTACGATTTCAGACAATAAGAAGGTTCTTTTCTGACAATTCGTACGGAGACGTGCAAGGGAGGTTAAGACAATAGTACTTCGTACAGAGGACTTCATGATCATCTTATCGTTGATTCAGAGCCTTATCAGCGAGTGATAAGTTCAGCGATAGCTGAAGTCTTGTACTTGATACTTCACGTTGAGTGGACAAATCTGAGTCTTCGCTGATCCGCATCAGTTCATTAGGAGACTTGTCGTTGGTTCTTGAGCTTGATCTTCGACTTCAGCGTAGAACCTATGTTGACGTGAAACTTGTCTTCAGGGATCATAAGTAAACAACTATGATTGTCAGCGATCACCAAATAGGTCTGAACAGGCTCAGAGCTAATGTTCCTGAGAACATAAAGGATGGTGAACAGTTACGCTGAACAATGTATGAAAACATCAGCGATCATCCACAAGACTGAACAGGCTCAGAGCTTGGGGGATGAACAGTGCTCGCTCAATGTCTATTCTAAAGAACGAGAGTTCCTATCAGCGATACCGAATTGAGTCTTGGTACTTATCAGCGATAGTGAAACTCTAATACATTCTGTACTTACAATATTCACTAAGTAGAATATAGAGAAGGGTCATTATCAAATTACTGAGGGTTTGGATCAACAATCTCCCCCTATTTGATTATGACATAGCAACAGAGAAAATTGCTATATTATGAAAACATAAGGATAAAAAGAACTAATAACATATTTATACCTTTTACTGTTTTCTGGGATCTTTTCTGTACTGAGTGGAGTAAAGTACTTTCGCTGAAATCTTTCTTTAAACTTCGTATCAGATTACAAGTGAAGTGGAAGGATTACAAGTACAAGCGGAATAAATTACAAGTACAAAAGGATAACTGACAAAATAGAAGAATAGAGGCGATCCTATCAGCTTACAGAGGTTCTTCCTTGATGAGAAGTTCATCAAGGGTCTTGTCAGTGGGGATCATCCAGTCAGGAACATTTACTCCTTGTTTTCTTTTGATCAGCGCTTCGTCGAAAATCAAGGGTTTAAGATGTTGTGCCTGAATGTCCTTTTTGAAGTCACACCACCATATGAGATCTCTGAGCTGTTCGATTGGAGTTTTGTGTAGCTCATCGATCCTTTGAAAGCATTTTCGTCCGTCGTAGTCGAGAAAGAATATTCCATAAGGATTACTAACGACTTTACCAGGGACGAAATCTTCACCGAGTGGCAGAGATAAGTCAAGGGCAGATAGATCAGGGTCAGGACCAAGCACTTCAGCGCGAGAGAAACCGATACCAGTTTCATTTCTTATGATAGGACCTGAGTCTGATTCTTGACTTTTCTTCTTTGAAGCCCTTTTTCTTTTCATCTTGAGATCAGGAGGAGGAGGTATATCCACGCAGGAAGATACAAGATCAATCTGTCGATTTATCAGCTTTTCGAAGTGATCCTTGTACTTAGATTGAGACGTCTGGATAGCTAACCTCATTTCCAGCCATTCAGAGAGACCATATCTTACGATAGCTTCAACACCGAATTTCTCAGTTTGGCCATTCTCTCTGAATACTTGAACATCAACAAGAGGTACGAGGGTTGTTTTTCCAAAGACAAATACCTTGTTGATCTTCGTTGGACGATATCTGAAGTGAATTCTCTCTTTGCTCCATTCGAGGGTTCACTGAGAGACTTTAGTCTTCTTCTCCACAATCTTGTGAGCTTCTTCCCAGTGCTTACGTTGGACCTGAATAGGAACACGTTTCAGCTTGGGGTCTTAGACTGCTTCTTGAGCAAGCTGAATGGCGAGAGCTTTATCTTTCTCTTCAGCTTTCTTCCTGTCAGCGAGTTGACGTTCAGCTCTGAAGTGATCAGCGTACTCTTGCTTTGAAATTTTGAATTTTGGAGGTGGCGGCAAGATGATTCGCTGATCTTCAAGTCGCTTGATCATTTCTTCTCTTCTTCTCTGATCTCTTCACTTGGTTGTTGAGGAGCCAAGGAAGGTCTTTTTGAGTGAGAGAGAGTCTGTTCTTCAGCATCATCAGTCTCGGTGATTAAATCCAAGACTGGGATTATTTCCACAACTTTATCAGCAGCTGGTTCTTTAGAATCCTCAAGCATGGGAGAGGACTAGCTGAAACACAGCGATTGTTTGATTAAGAACTTTGGATAGAACAGCGAGAGAAGAAGTGGGTTGTGTATAGGCTTTTGGAGAGAGTAGAACTGATAAGTGTATAGATAGAGGAGGGATGCAGAGTTGGGAAAAATATATACCTGACGAGCTGGATTTTGAAGCAAGATCATCAGATTGTCGTCTTCAGAGACGCCTTTGCCTTTACCTTTTGGCTCAGACGCTGAGGTCTTTGTCCGCTCCCCTGTTGGTTCTTTTATTTTTACTCCCGTAAGCGCCTTAGTCCTTGGAGTGATAAAGAATGCGTCATCATCTTCATCATAATCATCATCATCATCATCATCATAGATGATGGTTCATCTTCAGGGATGTCGACGGCTTCATCATCTTCAGTTTCTGAATCGGACTCTCTGGCAGCTTCTTCGAGTTGTTCCCCCTCAAATAAAGAGGTGAGTTTCTCGGTTCCCTCAGGGTTATCAACTCCCTGAGGACCAGCGGTTGTGGTTGCCTGAAGTTCAGCAACATCTTCATTTGTCTTCTTCCCCTCGATAGATTCATCATGGGGAAGGTCTTTTGAGCTCTTCGTCTTCTCCCCCTCTTCCTCATGATGCGATGGGGAGGAGTGGGAGGAATCAGTGGTCGTGGCTTCAGCAGGTGGTGTTGGCACTCTGTCTTCCAGGCCAGAGCATCCAACACAAGCTTGAATCTCCCCTAATCTGGTTTCCAGACCAGTTATAGAGGAGGGAATCTTCAGAAGTTCATCACGATCAGCCGTGGAGAATGGAGACGGTGCAGGGGCAATTTCAGGTAGGCGATTGAGAATTTCCTGCATCATTTTCTTCACTGAATCAAGATCAGTCTTGACAGTGGATATATCTCCCTGCATCGAGCCAACTGGTGTCTTCAGCGATGAGACGTCGCTGGAAATGTCAGTCACTTTGGTTTTCAGAGAGTTGTAGTCCATGTAGACATCTACTTGGACCTTTGCAAAATCACCTATTGCTCCATCAACCTTCTCCAATTTAGCTTTAGAGGCTTTGGCTTCCACTACTTTTGTCAGCGACAAGATCGACTTCTCAGCGTTTGATACAGCTGAGGAGTTTCCAGAAATAGTAGTGGCAAGATCCGAGACCTTTGTTTCCATGCTTTTCAGGGAGGGGTTGATGTCTCCCAAAGTAAGACCTGTAACAGTTAAGGACTTGTGAACAAAGGAAAGCTCAGAAGTGTCAGGTTTAGTCACAGTGTTTAGGGGTTTGTGTATACCTGCGGGAGAATGGATGAAGTCATCAAAGTCGCTGTGCCCGGAGAAATGTTCCATATCACCGGCAAGAATTCCATGAGGCATAGCAAATCCTGTAGGTCTTTTCTTCATCACTCCCTGAGAAGCAGCTTTAGCTCCCGGAGGAATGACGGTTGTTTCAGTTGTTGTTGGGAAAGGTGGAACTGAGTCCAAAGGATTGAAGAGAGAAGCGAAGGATGAGAATTTTGGTTGGGTGCTGGTTTCAGTGTTGGAGCCACTGAGAATCGCTCCTTCAGCCTTTTGAGAGACTAAGGGAGGTGGGGTAGATTCCAAGTTCTTAACTTCATCGTGTAGAGACGCTGAAGTCGGTATAAGAGGGATGGTTTGAGCAGCTGCGGCAGAGCGTACCGCGAAATCATCCGGCGACTCATGTGAAAGCTGAGCCGGGGATTTTTCAGCAGGAGAGTGCTGTGAGGGTTGCTCCTTGGTTTTCTTGATCCTTTTGGAATCAAGAGAGGCAGTAGATTGTTTCCTTTTACGAGGAGTGGTTGTTGTGGCCTGGGTATCAGCGAGGGGTATTGTCGCTGAAGTAGCCACAGAAGTAGAAGAAGGAGGTCTGAGAAGAGTTAAGAGAGAAGAAAGACGTACCTCATTTTCCAGCGGCTTGAAGTCGAGAACCTTCAGGCCTATCTGAGATAGTTTTAGGTCTCCGACTCTAGGATAGAGATCTCCCATGCCTTGTGCTAGCCAAGCACTAATGAACCTTGGATATGGGACCCATGTTGGACGAGGGTCAGCAGTGACTCAGAGCAACATGTCTTCAAAAATTATTTGTGCCCAGTCAATGTGGAGACCCTTCAACAAAGAGTACCCCATAGCTTGTTGAGGCTGAGATGCCTGATCAGAAGATCTGGATTTGGCAGTGAGGCAGCTGATGAGATGTGCGAAGATGAAGTTCATCTCGCTGGGCATCTTGGATTTTTTAATGATGGTCAGCTTCTTGTCTGGGCGACCATCTCTTCCCAAGTCCCATGCATAGTGCATTGCATCAAAGAAAGCTATCAGGGCTTCCTTATCCACTGAGTTCTTTTTAGGGTCAGGGAGGGGAACAAAAGGTTTATCTTTGGAGCTTGTAGGAAGTTCCAGCGCGTGCCTCAGATTTCCAAGGGTGATCTTTGAAGTACCATGATCAGTGTCAAATATGATGGCACTGATGGTCTTTTTGGGATTTCGGGCAGAGGGAAACTGAGCCGTTCTGGCAGAATACCAAAACTGACTAAGAAGGTGTTTATCAGCTTGAGGATTTAGGGTTAGGGCTGAGGAGATAGGGTAGTGTTTGAGGAAATTTACGGCGTCATCTAGATGAGTGACCCGTTTCTTCTCAGGAAAATCCAGGAGGGCATAGGGATTGTTACTCTGAAAATGAATCTGGGTCAGGGTAAACTGTACTTGAGATGCCTTCGGGATTTCAGCAGCAACCACTTGAGTATCAGCACTAGCCATTTCTGCTATAAACATACATGAAGAATATGAACAACAAAAAAATATGAGTTTATGTTTTGTCCATTTCATTCAGTATTTTGTCCATTTCATTTAGCCAAAAGTGACTTAATGAAGCATATATGATTTCCATTAAAAAAGAATTTATGGGATAATCATATGAAGAGCAAGTTTAAAATAAGAAATGTAAACTTGAAGAACAACCATGAAGGTTGTGTTCACAAAATCATGAAAGAGAATGATCTTATTTTTAAAAAAGCTTCTTTTGTTTTGATCTATTCAAAACAAAGATTAGATCGTAAACAAGCATAAACAATAATATCTCAAGAATATTAACCTTGATTGTTAGAAGGAAGATGAACAGTTTCTGGGAGGTTTGCAAATGAAACAGTAAATCTTCAAGAATTTTTGAGAGAAAATATTGTTCGCGTGAGGAAAAAATAAATACTCGAGGAGTATTTATAGAGTGAGGAGAGAGAGAAAAACTATGAGCGGGAAAGTTTTTCATCATGACACGAACACGTGTTAGCATTTGATTGGATGACAGAACGAACGTGCCAACGTGTGTCAGAAGAACGTGCCAGGGGTTTATCCTGTAAGGATGACGTCAGAAACGTCCTTTCATATTTTAAAATGTCTCTAACGTTTTGGAAAGCTCAGGTATGATTTGGAAAACATGAAGTACTGAATATTGAAATATCAGTAAGGTTTTAAGAAATTTCAAAAGTATCGCTGATGAGGAAAAGAGTTCAACGACATGAGTTTGTTTTGAAATCTTGCATTTACATGCGAGTGTCAGAGAGAGAATAACATACCTGGGTATCAGCGAATCATTTTGTTCAGAGAGTTGATGATAATATGGGTTATACAAGTTCATATATATATCACTGATCACTTGTCATTTTACAAATTTAACGCCGAGGTTTATCAACAAGTAATTAACTGATCAAATGCGAACTGCTGAAGATTTTAATCTTCAAAGTTCAGCATTCCAAGCTCGCTGATGAGAAAGTTGAATCTTGTCTCATCAAGAGGTTTGGTAAAAGGATCAGCTAACTGAAAATCAGTGGGGATAAAATGAAGTTCTATATCACCATTCATCACGTGGTCTCTGATAAAATGATACATGATTTCGATATTTTTTGTCTTTGAGTGTAGCACTGGATTGTTGGCTATAGCGATGGCACTTGTGCTGTCGCAATAGATTGGAATTTTGGAGAGCTAAAGGTCATAGTCCAATAGTTGATTTCTCATCCATAAGACTTGAGAACAACAGCTGCCAACGGCTACATACTCAGCTTCAGCAGTTGAGGTGGACACTGAAGTTTGCTTTTTACTTGTCCAACTCACCAGCTTTCCACCCAGGAGCTGACAACCTCTTGTGGTGCTTTTCCTATCCATTTTGCAGCCTGCAAAATCACTATCTGAATAGGCGGTTAAATCGAACCCTGAGTCTTTGGGATACCAAAGACCGAGGTTCGCTGTACCTTTTAGGTAACGAAAGATTCGCTTTACAGCGACCATATGAGATACCTTCAGTTCAGCTTGATATCTTACACACAAACAAGTGGCAAACATGATATCGGTTCGGCTCGCTGTAAGATACAGAAGAGATTCGATCATCCCACGGTACAGCGTGACATTAACAGGTTCTCCTTTAGAATCCTTGTCAAGTATCAGCGGTGGTGCCATAGTGGTTTTCATAGCTGAACTTTGAGTTAAATCATATTTTTTCAGCATATCTTTAACATACTTTCCCTGATTAATAAAAGTTCCTTTTTCGCTTTGTTTTATCTGCAAACCAAGGAAATATGTTAGCTCACCATCATGCTCATTTTGTACTCAGCTTGCATCCTTTCAGAGAAACGAGTACAAAGATCAGGGTTGGTGGAACCAAAAAGAATATCATCGACATATATCTGAACCAAAATGATATGACCTTTAACCTTTTTGAAAAACAAAGTTTTATCAATTTTACCTCGTTCAAAATCTTCGTTTAAGAGATAAGATGAAAGAGTGTCATACCATGCACGAGGAGCTTGCTTCAGCCCATAAAGTGCCTTATCCAGTTTATAAACATAACCTGGATGCTTAGGATCTGAGAATCCCGGTGGTTGTTCCACATAGACTTCTTCGTTCAGCTTTCCATTGAGAAACGCTGATTTGACATCCATTTGATACACCATGAAGTCTTTGTGTATAGCATATGCTAAGAAAAGACGAATGGCTTCCAGTCTAGCTACTGGAGCAAAGGTTTCATCATAATCTATGCCTTCCTCTTGTCTGTATCCCTGAGCAACTAGTCTAGCTTTGTTGCGGATTACAGTTCCATGTTCATCCAACTTATTGCGATTGACCCATTTAGTGTCTATCACTGACTTGTCAGTTGGTCTACGAACAAGTTTCCAAACTTTGTTTCTTTTGAATTCATTCAGCTCTTCTTGCATGGCGCTGACCCAGTTTGGATCTTTGAGGTCATCATCTACTTTCTTTGGTTCAATCAGAGAAATAAAGTTAACAAATAAACAAATGTTACCTGAACCTCGTCGTGTCTGAACACCAGCGTTGGGATCACCAAGAATCTGATCGATTGGGTGATTTACAGTCCATCGCTGAGCCGGAGCATAAGCTGAATCATTTTGAACAGGAGCAGCTGAAGATGAGACTTCAGCAATCTCTGGATGATCAGCTAAGACAGGAATAGGTGCAGTTGGCATTTCGTTCACTGATTGCTGAGAAGTAGATGGGAAATCTGAAGTGCATGGTTCAGCAAGTATTGTTGTTAGGACAAATATGTCTTCAAGATTTAATCTAGAAAGTCAAAGTCAAAGTCATTGTATAAAGTCAAAGTCTTTATATTTAGAGTTGTCAATCTTAGCTTAATGCCTTAGTTAGGCTTAGGTATAAATAGCTTTGTTTAGAGTAATCTTGTAACACTTGAGAGAACTCAAGAGATAACAATTAGAGCATAATTCACATCTTGTAAAATGGAGCTCATTGAATAACTAGATCTACTTTCTCTCTCTACTCTCTCTACTCTCTCTCTCTAGAATTTCTCTCTAATCTTGATAGATCTTGGATTAACAATTACAATGTGCACAAAATGTGCACAAAATAAAAAGATGCCAATGTGCACAAAATAAAAGATGCCAATGAGCATACTTCTCTTAAATCTTGGGGAACTTACAATGTCGCAATAAACTTATAAATTTGTGGAAATTCTGATTTCAATCATATAGTGTGAGTAAGAGTAAAGTATTCTTATAGGTTTCAGAAGTACATTTGATTGTTGCAAATCATATTTCGCATGCTAGCACACCAAATAGATTTAATAAAGGGGTTGAAACTGAACATTTTTAACTTGATATGCAATGATGTCTTGTATTTGAATCCAAACACATGCATTTGATTTCATTTGATTGAAAAATATGTTAAATTTCATTAAGTTGGATTTCTTTTGCAAAGTTTTCAAATGATTAAATGTTAGTAGTTATAAAATGTAGTTCAATGAATTTTATTTTCTTTGAATAAAATTTTTCAACTACTGTGCCTAAATGAAATATATGCATACTTTCAGGGGGAGAAAACAAATTGCTCCAGAATTCTTATTTTGAGGGGGAGCAAGGATATTCTTTAAGGAGGAGATTGTTAGTGATAATCAGAGACGTGACTGAAATTGAAGAAGGTTTTCGATGCTCATGATGCTCACTTTCATCGAAAAAGGGGGAGAAATGTTTAGTTCAATTTCATGTCAAAGCTTTCAAGTCAAAGATTCGATTTCATGAAAGGGGGAGAAATGAAGAAAGAAGATTTCGTCTCAAGCTAGTAAAAGGGGGAGAATTCTTCTTCAAGAGTTTAAGAGAAATTGATTGATCATCTTTTTCAAGAAGATCTCTTTTTCTTAAACTTGTGCTATATGGTGAATATTCTTACTGAAGATTGAAGTTCTCAAGTCAAAGAAAGAAAAGGGGGAGAATTCTTCAAGAGTTTAGGAAAAATTGATTGATCATTGGTTTCTCAAGAAGATCTATTTTTCAAAGATTTGCGCTACATTGTATTAAAATGCCTTGTGTGAAGAAACAAATTCTCCATATCAAAGAAAGAAAATCTCCGTCAGATCCTCGTCTGAAGATTTTGTGACGATTTGACTTTGACAAACCTTGATAAAGACCGAAGGTTTTGAAGATTCAAGAAGCCGAAGAATGCTGTTCTCAAATGTTTAAATCTTGAATCCAAGGGGGAGATTGTTAGGACAAATATGTCTTCAAGATTTAATCTAGAAAGTCAAAGTCAAAGTCATTGTATAAAGTCAAAGTCTTTATATTTAGAGTTGTCAATCTAAGCTTAATGCCTTAGTTAGGCTTAGGTATAAATAGCTTTGTTTAGAGTAATCTTGTAACACTTGAGAGAACTCAAGAGATAACAATTAGAGCATAATTCACATCTTGTAAAATGGAGCTCATTGAATAACTAGATCTACTTTCTCTCTCTACTCTCTCTCTCTCTAGAATTTCTCTCTAATCTTGATAGATCTTGGATTAACAATTGTGTTAATAGGAATAGCTGAGACCCATGACGTTTCAGCTTCACTCGTCTGCATGCTGGGTATAATGATAGGATCATTATCTTCAACTGTATAAGTATGAGAAGGACGAGTGGGAACATCTTCTGAATCACCAAGATGAGAAAACATCCATTGATTCAGTTCTTCCATATCAGCAGATGGCTTTGAGTTCGCTGACCGGGATTCGTCAAACGTGACGTGAATAGTTTCTTCTACAGATTGTCTTCTACGGTTGAAGACTCTGAAGGCTTTGGACACTGAGGAGTATCCAAGAAAGATTCCATCATCAGCCTTAGGATCAAACTTTCCAAGGGCATCTCTGTTGTTCAGTATGACACACTGACAACCGAAGATGTGAAAAAAGCTAATTGAAGGCTTTCTCCCATGGAACAGTTCATAGGTTGTCTTCTTGAATCTTTTGACTATCAGCGACCTGTTTTGCGTAAAACAAGCAGTGTTGACAGCTTATGCCCAAAACTGAGTAGGAAGGTGAGAATCGCTGAGCATTGATCGAGCAGCTTCGATGATCGTTCTGTTTCTTCTTTCAGCGACTCCATTTTGTTGTGGTGTTCTCACTGAAGAAAAGTTGTGAGAAATACCCTTACTCTCAAAGAAGGAATCAAGAGAAATGTTTTTGAATTCAGTTCCATGATCACTCCTTATTGAGCGTACGGTCAAGTTGTTCAGGGTTTCCATCTTCCTAACAAATGTGATGAGTTCTTCAGAGGTGTCGCTCTTGTTACGGAGAAACATTACCCATGTGAAGCGAGAGAATTCATCAACTATGACCAATGTATATTTCTTTCCAGCGATGGATTGTTTGTTAACAGGGCCAAACAAATCCATATGGAGTAGTTGTAGAGGAGATGACACTGAGGAAACTTGCTTAGACTTAAAGCTTGCTTTGGTCTGCTTCCCTTTCTCACACGCTGAACATAAGGACTCTTTGGCGTATGAGTGTTGCGGTAGACCAGTGACTAACTCTTTAGAAGAAAGAGTATTCAGTGTCTTGAAGTTTAGATGAGAGAGCCTCTTATGCCATAGCCAGTTGACATCGGATGAGGCTTTCGAGAAGAAACAGGAGTTCTCAGTGGAAGTTGAGTCCATGTTTATTACATAAACATTTTCCAAACGATAACCGCTGAGAGCTATCTTCTCCTTTTTGTCACTGACAAAGCAGGATTCCTTAGTAAAGATTACTTTGTTATCCATGTCGCAAAGCTGACTGATGCTTAAGAGATTATGCTTCAGCCCTTCAACATATGCGACTCTTCGAAAGGTGGTTGTACCATTTGAGAGTACACCAAACCCTCGGGTATGTCCTTTTCCATTTCCACCAAAGGTCACAGAGGGACCCTTCTCTTCCTTGTATTCAGCGAGCAGGTTCTTTTTACCAGTCATGTGTCTAGAGCATCCGCTATCGAGATACCAGATACCCTTCTTAACCTGCATAACAAAAGAAGATTAGTTTTTCTTGGGTACCCACTGAACCATGTGTACGCGTTTGTTAGTGGAAGTTTTTGGAGTGGAAGGTTCAGCAGTCTTCGCAGCATTTGAAGATTCAGCTTTGTCATTCTTCACTTTGGTTAATTTCTTAACCTCAGTGGTCTTCTTTGCCTTGGGGGCAATCTTCACCTTAGCTGTTTTTTCAGTTATGGTGGTTGTGGAGCACTTACTAGCAATATGATTGTTAAGTCCACAGTGATAACATTTCCTATAACTAAAAGTAGTTTTAGGAACTTTTGCATGCTGGGTAGGTTTTCTAAGATTGGAAGGACCAGCATCAAGTATACCTCTGGTAGTGGAAATAGGAGGAACTTTTAGTTCTTCGGATTTCTTACCAGTGACATTCACTCTGATTCTAGGAGTAGATCGCTGAATAGATCCGCGCGGAGTAGATTCAGAGATCTGATTCCTTGATCCAGAGGAATGAATTACTAAAGCTTTGGAAGCATTCAGCTTAGGTATTAAGATACCCTTCTGAGGTTTTTGATAAATAGCAATTCCTTTTCCTTTGTCTTTAGAGACTAAGGAAGTTTTCTCAACTGCAATACCTTTACCTTTGTCTAAGACTAGGGTAGGTATTTCCTCAGGGATAGGAGTTCTGGATGAGGAACACTGAGAGGATGATGTGTCAGCGACTGAGGACACAAAAGTTCCAAATAAGAGCATGGAACGATCAGTGGTTGGTGTTGGAGTTTTATAAGAGTAACCCAAACCACGTTTGTCACTCAGTGGAATCTGAGACTTTATTATCTCAGTGATCTTTGTTGAAGAATTACACCATCCTTCAACAGTAGCTTTCTCAGCTTTCAACGCAGCGATAGCCTCAGCTCGTTCGATCTTGACTAGTTGATTTAAATGAACTTGATCTTTAAAATTTTCTTCAATATTAGAAAGCTTTTCTATTTGAAGATGACATTTTCTAAGTTGTTCAGCGAGATCAAGATTTTGATTATCAACTATCATTTTGCCATTCATGGCATCATATAAGCTCATGGTCAATAGATCGATTTTACGTAGCCTATCAGCTTCATCAATATTTGCGATATTGGTAAAGAAAGAGGTTGATACCTGAGAGGTAGAGGTCGAAGTTGAAGCTGAAGTAGAGGGAATGTCTGACTTGTCTTCCTCTTCTTCAATCTTGGCCATAAGACAATGATTGGCTACTTCATCATCTTCAGAGTCAGATGATGATGATGATTCTTCAGAATCAGCCCAATCGTAATCAGCCATCAGGCCTTTGCCTTTCTTCTTAAAGCTTTTCAGCTTTGCATAACGTTCTTTCAGCTTGGCATATTTATATTCTCTAGACCTGAGGTTAGAGGATTTCTTTGGGAACGCTGAACTCTTCATTGCTTTCTTTGACCTGCACTCATTTGCAAAATGTCCTATGTTTTCGCAATTGAAACAAGTAGCAGTAGCCTTATCAACAGGAGTTGATGATCTAGGCTTGTCAGTAAGAGAGAGAGGTTTGTTCTTTCTGAACATTTTCTTCTTGGCAAATCTCCTGAACTTTTTAGTTAGGAGAGCCAAGGATTCATCGAGATCTGAGGAATCAGAATTCGATGATCTTTCAGAGTTGCTTTCCAACTCAGTGATGGTAACAGCAGATCGCTTTGTTGAAGGTTCCTCTGAGAATAAAGCAACTGGGGTGCTTTTGGAATCTTTTAAAAGATTCTTCTTAAGATGACACGATTGCTCATGATTCAGCATAGTGCCATATAAGGTAGAAAGATTCATTAATTTTAGATCTTTCTATAGCTTGAGACACATAGAAAAGTTGTCCCAGCTTTCAGGTAAACATTCTAGAAACTTTGTCAGCACTTTAAAGTTAGAATATTCCTTACCAACGGTTTTAAGATCTATTATCAGGCAGTTAAAATGTTGATGAGTTTCAGAGAGAGATTCATTCTTACCAGCGATGAAGCTCTCGTACTGTCTTACCAGGTTGATCTTCCTTGAGTCCTGGACTTCAGACGTACCCTCATACTGAACACATATAGTGTCCCACATGGCTTTTGCATTCTTCAGGTTCATGACGGAATGATAAACTTCGTCAGGAAGCGCCATGGAGAGTATGGATCTGGCTTTTGTGTCGATAGCCACTTTCTTCTTATCTTCGTCGGTCCACGTATGGATTGCTTTAGGAACCAGCCTTTCATGGATAGCAGGTCTATCTTCAGTGGCTAGAACTGCAGCATCAATGGTTATTGGGATATATGGGCCGTTTTCGATATAGTAAGGCATACTAGGGTCTACACCTTCTAAGAAGAGAATCATCCTATTTTTCCATAGATTAAAATTGTCTCTGGAAAATCTAGGGGGTTTAGCAAGAGAACCGTTATCTATATAGTTTGTGTTTGTATTGGTGGTCATTTCTACAAGAAGGGAGATTAGTATAGAAAAAGATCTTGTTTATGGATTAAACAAATCTGCTCTGATAACACTTGTTGGTCCCTAAAGGGATATACTAATTTGTAGAAGGGGGGGTTGAATACAAATACACAAGTTTTTACTTTCTAAATTGTTTATTGATAAATCATTAACAATTTACAGCTTGTTACGGAACAATATTAAGGATAAATCCTAAATCTAAACAAGTTGGAACACACAGATTCTTGCACAAAGAAAGATGAGTAAATCACTAATAAAATCCTATCTTATGAAAGACTTCTTGACCAGAGTTAGCAAGAGTACTTCAAAATGAAGTGGGGAAGTCTTCTTATATACTGCATGCATTTAATGCATGGCAGAATATACATTACACGTGGCAGCAGCTGATTGGTTGTAGGTTCTAAATTGAGTGGACAACCTTAGTAGCGGCATGCATGAACAGTGCAGTATCAGAGTGGTTGTATGATTTCAGACAATAAGAAGGTTCTTTTCTGACAATTCGTACGGAGACGTGCAAGGGAGGTTAAGAAAACAGTACTTCGTACGGAGGACTTCATGATCAGCTTATCGTTGATTCAGATCCTTATCAGCGAGTGATAAGTTCAGCGATAGCTGAAGTCTTGTACTTGATACTTCACGTTGAGTGGACAAATCTGAGTCTTCGCTGATCCGCATCAGTTCATTAGGAGACTTGTCGCTGGTTCTTGAGCTTGATCTTCGACTTCAGCGTAGAACCTATGTTGACGTGAAACTTGTCTTCAGGGATCATAAGTAAACAACTATGATTGTCAGCGATCACCAAATAGGTCTGAACAGGCTCAGAGCTAATGTTCCTGAGAACATAAAGGATGGTGAACAGTTATGCTGAACAATGTATGAAAACATCAGCGATCATCCACAAGACTGGACAGGCTCAGAGGTTGGGGGATGAACAGTGCTCGCTGAATGTCTATTCTAAAGAACGAGAGTTCCTATCAGCGATACCGAATTGAGTCTTGGTACTTATCAGCGATAGTGAAACTCTAATACATTGTTTACTTACAATATTCACTAAGTAGAATATAGAGAAGGGTCATTATCAAATTACTGAGGGTTTGGATCAACAAAAACAAACTCAAAGAACTATGGATTGATTCGTATCTCACTTTTCGCTCTGAAATTTGAAAGAATTTGAAAGAGGGATTTTAAGATATATTTGAAATCCGCGAAGTTGAACGGTTTGACGGAAAAACGAGGTCAAAGTTATAATGGAGTCAACACATTTGAAATGCCACAGCAGATTTAAATGAAATGCCTGGCATAATCAACCAAATACGAAGCTGACACGTGTTATTGGATAGAATATTGACACAAGTCAAAGATCTGAATAACACGCTCAGAAAGATTGATTTTCCTTTATCATAGATCTGATTATTCTACTCAGAGTTCTGAATCCATGATTTAGAAGAATTTTGCCTTGTATCCAAAATTTATTTAAAATCAACTTCTGATAAATGTAAAACCTTTAATTATTCAGAAGAGGTTTGAACAGATAGAAAAACATTTTATCATCAGAATTCTGTTCAATTAATGATGATTTGAGATATTTGAAAAAAAAAATTATTTGAAATCTTATATCTGAATATGAATTTTTTTTGAAATTCAGACATAGTTTGAACAAGTAATCAAAAACTTTTATCATTAAAAGCTTGTTCTTCTTAGAATGATCAGAGATAAGAAATGAAAACAAACCTTTTAAGCATCATGAAATGATTTCCAAAAGATATTAATGTTCCCCCTTGACTTTAGCATGTACTTAAACATATATGAAACATAAAGATGAGATAGAAAAATAATAGAAAGAAAATAATCCACAAGATTGAAGTACTTGTATTTCTCAGAAATGAATTCTTGAAAGTTAGATTTCTGAAGTATTGACTCAGAATATCTGAATTCAAGACTCAGAAGTTCTGAACTCAAGAGTCAGAATTCTGAATACAAGATTCAGAGTTCTGAGTACACTACTCAGAAAATCTTACTTAGAAAAATTTTATCATTTCAAAAAAAACAAATATAATCAATTAGTTAGATTAAGCATTCCTATTTTACATATGAGAAAAGAGAACATTTTGTGATAAAGAGGCTTTGTGAACAAGTCAGTCAATTGATACTTTGTATGCACAAAGTGCATCTCTATAGTTCCCTTTTCCACATAGTCCTTTATAAAATGATACCTCACATCTATGTGTCTAGTCTTTGAATGTTGAACAGGATTCTGAGTAATGGCAATTGCACTTTCTGAATCACAGTAGATGGGAATTTTGTTGAGCTGATACCCATAATCCATGAGTTGTTGAAAGTCCAGGTTACACTCTTACAATCAAATATGAACAATTAAGATCGTATTAATAGCAACTGGTCATATGATCTATTAAAGATATTACAATGAATTTCTCTCTCAATAGATCTAACAATTTATGCGTAAAGAGTTATCCAAAAGGTTAGCCAAAGATTCTGTTAGCTACAGTTGCTAACTCCTATATATACTGTAGATAAAAGCTAAAGCTACAGTACATATGAGAAACAGACTAATAGAACAATTACACGTGTCCTAATTAGTAACTGAATATAACAGATAATATCCCAAGATATGAATTCTGAACATACTTCTGAATAAGCGCTTCAGAACATTTGTCTTCATAGTCAGAAGTTCTGAGTCTCCTACTCAGAACTCTGAACCTTCTAGTCAGAATCCAACACTTAGAATCTTTTTCAGACTTCTCACTCAGAACTTCTGAGTCTCCTACTCAGAACTTCTGAGCCTTCTGACCAAACCCAACACTTGTGTTTTTGACAAAACTCTAGACCTAACAATCTCCCCCTTTTTGTCAAACACACTTGTACTTTTCACCATCAAATTCTTAGAGCAGGAACAATCTTCAGAAGGAGCTCTTCTGAATGTTTTGACAACTTTTGCTCAGAATTCTGAATAATCTGAGTTAACAACTTCTGGTCAGTCTTTAATCAGCAGCAGCAACGATTTCCAAATTGATTTCTGTTATATATTTGCTTTTTCTTTGCTCCCTCTTGAAATGACAATTCTCATCTTCATTTCAGCTTTCATAAGATTTCTTTATAAGAAACAACCGATCAGTTTCCTTTTCCTCTTCTTCTTCTTAAAATAACATTTCTCTCTTTTGTTATTTCTGTACAAAAACCATATCAATCTTCAAAATCTTTAGCTTTTCTCCCCCTAAAGTTTTGGAAAGCAAAATCATCTTCAAAATCTTTAGCTTTTCTCCCCCTAAAGTTTTGGAAAGCAAAATCATCTTCAAAATCTTTATCTTTTCTCCCCCTTGATTTTCAAAACTTTAGCGATGCTTTTTCTTCGAATGAAGTCTATGCTTTTTCTCCTCCTTAATGAATAACCTTGCTCCCCCTCAAAATAAGAATTCTGGAGCAGTTTGTTTTCTCCCCCTGAAAGTATGCATATATTTCATTAAAATTATTCATTTCAAATATAGTGCTTTAATGAAAACATTTATACAAGGAGAATAAGATTTACTGAACTACACTTAATAACTACTAACATTTGATCATTTGAAAACTTTACAAAAGAAATCCAACTTAATGAAATTTATCAGATTTTTCAATCAAATGAAATCAAATGCATGTGTTTGGATTCAAATACAAGTCATCATTGCATATCGAGTTAAAAATGTTCAGTTTCAATCTCTTTATTAAATCTATTTGGTGTGCTTAGCATGCGAAATATGATTAGCTTCAAGCATATGCAATTCTAAAACATATAAGAGTACTTTGCTCTACTCACACTATTTGTCCAAAATCAGGATTTTCACAAATTTACAGGTTTATTGCGACTTTGAATTTTCCCAAAGTTTCAAGAGATATGTGCTCATTGGCATCTTTTAATTTTGTGCACATTGGCATCTTTTAATCAAAAAGTTTAGTAAGAATAAGATACATCGTTAAACATGACTTTCTATCTGGTTCTATAGCAGGATTTGGGTCAGCATATCCCAGACCAGTTGGTCTTAGGTGCTAGGTGACAAGCACCCCTTGGAACTTAATTTCCCAAACCAGAAAGGCCACATCGATATATCTTAAACCCATCTGTATCAGTAGAACATGGCTTTCTATCTGGTTCTATAGAAGGATTTGGGTCAGCCGATCCTAGACCAGTTGATCTTAGGGACTAGATGACAAGCACCCCTTAGGACTTACTCTCCCAAACCAGAAAGGCCACAGGTACAAACTTTCAAACTAAATGATTTTATATATATTTATATTTTATCTCAATCACTTGGTACTAAAACGTAGTACTTCCCCCATATTTTCGTTTCCATCCATCATTCTGACATTTAGGCTTTTTGAGCATTATATTCTATATAAGTATAGATTTCATAACATTGAGCATTCGGCATAATTTCATTCATGTTTTGCTTACCTTTCGATTTAATTCAAAAGTGAAAGTTGAAACAAATATAGCTCAGATAATACAAAATACTTGTAAAATCACTCTTTGACACACATTTATTCATTGAATGAAAATTAAAAAAAATTCATATCATTGAATTAAATTTGTTAAGATTCAAACATTCAAAGTAATAGAAATAAATGTAATGCAATGTTACTTTTCACCACTTGTTTCTTGAAACATAAAAATATGACAGTTAAGGATATCACCTGAGAAATATGAGTTCTAAACTGATTTGTTTAGAAGTCTTAGTCTCTGAAGTACGGGTCCTGAACTGAATTATTCAGAAGCCATATTCATTTAAGTACGGGTTTTGAACTGATATGTTCAAAAGCCTAAAACGTTGAATCACGGGTTTTGAACATTATCTTGAAACAATCAGATCAAATTTTGAGTCAATACTTCCTCTGAAATCAAGATAATCCTGCAAAATCAAGAGATTTTGGTAGTCATCTACGATGATTCCTCATTAGTTATCAAAAAAAATTCTGAGTAGTAGAGTCAGAATTCTGATTAGAAGAGTCAGAATTCTGAGTAACTTGCTCAAAATTCTAAGTATCAGAGTCTGAATTCTGATTAGTTGAGTCAGAATTCTGAGTAGTGGAGTCAGAATTCTGAGTAGTAGAGTCAGAACTTCTGAGTAACAGAGTCAGAATTCTGATAAAACTATCCAGAGAAAATTCCTTAGAAAAATTTTTGGATTTTGTGATTTTTGAACATTCTGAATTTCAAATCACCATAACTTGCTCAAAAATCAGAATTTTTCAACCAAAATTTGCAGGGTTGCTCAAAATGTGATTCTGAACACATTCTCTGGAAATGTTTTCTACTAAAAACACCCACAACTATGAGTTCGATTACACCACAGTAAACTGAACTTTTTTTTTAAAAAAATGCTTCAAAATCAACAAATTGATCTGTATGAATCAGAAATCCATAATCAAGATGAGACAAATTGTAAGTCCATAATCACATTCAGACCGAGTTTTGGACTGAATTATCCAAAAGTCAATATTCTCAATTAAGCACAACATCTGTTTTCAGTCATGTGTCGGTATGGATCATTCATTCAGCTCTACACATGAATAACCTGCAAAACAGATTAAGTTGACTTTGGTACCCATATGAACTTGGGTCCAGGTTTGTTAGGTGCAGTGGTATATGCAGATATTCTATAAGAACCATACCAGTGCTGAATAAAATTCTTGTTCACAAAATCATCAGTCCCACAATATGAACAACAAAGTTTCTTTTGTGCAATTCTGACTAATTGATTTACAGAATAAATCACATCAGGTTTAACAAAAGATTTTCTTTGAAATGTATTGTTCTTCTCGACATTTGAATTAGGAACTTTTGATTTTGGCACTTCTTTCTTGGAAGTTGTTCCTTTAACTCTCCATTCCATTTTTATCTTTTTAAAAGAACAATTATAAGATTTATCAATAGCAGAATCATAAAACAGATTAGAAGAACGAATCTGATCTTTTGAACTATGATTTGATTTGTCAACAACTTTCGTTTCAAATTCCCTAAACTTTTTAACATACAAATCAAACCTTGACTGCAAAACAGATTTGGACTTCCTCTCTATCATGATTTTAGTTGATAAATCAGATAATTTCTTAATAAGCCTCCTTATCTCCAAATGAAAAACTTTCTTTTCCTTCTCAAACTCATCTTTTAAGCATTTTTCTTTAAAGCCATTTACCTTCTTCTTTTCAGTCTCTTTCCTTCCATCTTCTAACTCTTTCTCCAACTCATTGATTTTTACAGAAAACTCATTTAACATTCCTGTTTTCTTTTTCTCAAAACCAATATTTTCTTTTTGAAAAACATTTTTCTTGCATTCAAACTCTTTTCTTTCTTTTGCAAGAATTTTCTCCAAATCAGAAATTTTCAAAGATAATTCAACAGACTTTGTTTCAAAACCTTTCCTCTCAGTTTGAAAGTCTCTTCTCTCTTTCTCAAATTTCACTCTTTCAAGTATAAGAACTTGTTCAAAATCATAGATCTGTTTCAAGAGTTGACAATTTTTCATTTCACATGATTTGATTCTATTTTCAGACTCTGTCAACATCTTTCTTCTAAAATTGCCTTTCTCTTTCAAATCAACATTCTCTTTTTCTAACAACTTTATGTTTTCTTGAACCTTTTCAAAATCCTTTAGAAAATCAGATTTCTCTTTTTGCAAAATCTTTATAACTTTTGCATATTCGTCTTGTTTTGCTTGAAGATTAGCAATCTTGCTTTCAAAATGAACAATCTCAGTTTTTGGTTCAGAAATTGTTTCTTTTGCTTTTACAGGACTTAATTTTTGTAAATTGTCTGAACTGGTTATAGAAATTGCAGGTCTCACAAAAATTTCAATAATCTCAGGCATGATGAAATGACAAATTCGAATATCAACTATGAATTATGATAAAAAATGAGAATCAACACAAATCTAGAACATGCAAGAATTAATCAAATCTGTCACATGCATTTCATCAAACAGTTAGAGTACATGAATTAATGAAATCTTCTTTTCAACAAAAAATTTGAATACTAATCAACATGCAGCAGATATAATCACTTTGATCCAGAAACCAATCAAGAATTTCGAAAACATACCTGTGATCTCTGTTTAATTTCGAGAATTAATCAGCATAGAGAGAAAATCTTTGGATAACTTGATTGTAAGATATCGATTCAACAGAAAGACAAATTCAAATTTCTTGAATCAATGATAGAAACGAATTCAAGAATTGTTAGGAATTCAAGAATTGTTAGCAGCAGCAGAATCAATTGTCGAATTGATCAAGAAACTTCAAGAACGCGATCAAACACACTCTTGGTCGAATTTGTTTGTTGATTGGCTCTGATACCAATTGAAAGTCCAGGTTACACTCTTACAATCAAATATGAACAATTAAGATCGTATTAATAGCAACTGGTCATATGATCTATTAAAGATATTACAATGAATTTCTCTCTCAATAGATCTAACAATTTATGCGTAAAGAGTTATCCAAAAGGTTAGCCAAAGATTCTGTTAGCTACAGTTGCTAACTCCTATATATACTGTAGATAAAAGCTAAAGCTACAGTACATATGAGAAACAGACTAATAGAACAATTACACGTGTCCTAATTAGTAACTGAATATAACAGATAATATCCCAAGATATGAATTCTGAACATACTTCTGAATAAGCGCTTCAGAACATTTGTCTTCATAGTCAGAAGTTCTGAGTCTCCTACTCAGAACTCTGAACCTTCTAGTCAGAATCCAACACTTAGAATCTTTTTCAGACTTCTCACTCAGAACTTCTGAGTCTCCTACTCAGAACTTCTGAGCCTTCTGACCAAACCCAACACTTGTGTTTTTGACAAAACTCTAGACCTAACAGTTGTGTTCTCATCCACAAAGTTTGAGAGCATGAAGCAGCAGCAGCAACATACTCTGCCTCAGCAGTTGATGTGGACACACAATTCTGCTTCTTTGATGCCCAACTCACTATCTTATCCCCCAAAAAGTGACAAGCACCAGAAGTACATTTTCTGTCCAACCTACTTCCTGCATGATTAGCATCAGTGAAAGCAGTCAATTTAAAGTCAGTTTCTTTTGGATACCATAAACCTAGATCAGGTGACCCTTTGAGATATCTTAGAATCCTTTTGACAACCAACATATGTGATTCTTTTGGGTTAGATTGAAATCTAGCACAGAAACAAGTAGAAAACATGATATCTGGCCTACTTGCAGTCAGATAAAGTAAAGATCCAATCATGCCTCTTTAGAGTTTGTTATCTACTGAAACTCCATTGAGATCAGCATCTAACTTTATGCTTGTTGCCATAGGTGTTCTCATAGAAGCACAATCAGACATTTTGAACTTTTTTAGAATGTCTCTGACATATTTTTCTTGATTTATAAAAATACCATTTGGTAATTGTTTGACTTGAAGACCAAGGAAAAAATTCAGTTCATCCATCATGCTCATTTCAAATTCAGATTTCATGATTTTAGAAAAATCATCACATAATTCTGCACTAGTAGAGCCAAATATTATGTCATCAACATAAATCTGAATAAGAATTAAATCCTCACCCTGTTTCTTTAAAAACAAAGTTGTATCAATCTTACCTTTTTTGAACCCTGAAACTAACAAGTGTTGAGTAAGAGTGTCATACCAGGCTCTTGGTGCTTGTTTTAGACCATATAAAGCTTTATCTAAAATATAAACATGGTCAGGAAATTCTGGATCAACAAAACCTTCAGGTTGATGAACATACACCTCTTCATTAAGTATACCATTCAGAAAGGCTGATTTAACATCCATCTGATATACTTTGAAATTCTTGTGTGCGGCATATGCCAAAAATATTCTGATTGCCTCTATTCTTGCCACTGGTGCAAATGTCTCATCATAATCAATTCCTTCTTGTTGATAGTATCCCTTATCAACCAATCTTGCCTTGTTTCTGATAACAACACCTGACTCATCCTTTTTGTTTCTGAACACCCATTTAGTTCCAATGATAGATTTACCTTCAGGCTTTGGAATGAGTCTCCAGACTTTGTTTCTTTCAAATTGGAGCAATTCCTCTTGCATTGCTGAAATCCAATCTGGATCCTCTAGGGATTCATTAGCTTTCTTAGGTTCAATCACACTTAAGAAACCAGCAAACATTGCTTCATTTGCTGTAGCTAATCTGGTTTTTACTCCTGCTGATGGATCACCTATCACTTGATGAATAGGATGATTTTTAGTCCACTTGTTTGAACTAGGAAGCACACCAATCTCTGAAAAATTGTTGTTTGTATCATTCTCATCAATGATGGCTTGTAATTCTGAACTGTCCCCTTGTTCTGATATATGTGTAGGTATCGCATCCAAGTTTGGATTCTGAGCAATGAAGTCAGAATTCTGAGTGACTTGTTCAGAGTTCTGAATATAAGGTTCAGAATTCTGAGTACAAGGTTCAGAATTTTCATCACTTGTATTCATCAAATTTGGACATTCCTCAGATGGACCTTTATCAGAAATTACAGTTGATTGAGCTACTTCTGGAGTTCTTCTTTTCATCTCTTTGACCATCTTTGGGTTTTCAAAATTTGCATAAGAATCAGAAATTAGTTCTAGAAAAGCATCCTTAAACAGTAAATTGAGTTCTGAACAAATAGGATTAGAATTTATATCAGAAGTCATTTTTGTCTTGTTCTGCATGAGTTCTGAACTGTCTTGTTCAGAAGTCTTCATCCTGGCTTCATCAAATGTTACATTGATGCTTTCCATCATCCTCTTGGTTCTTCTGTTGTAGATTCTGAATGCTTTAGAAGTTAATGAATAACCAACAAAGTATCCTTCATCTGCCTTTTTATCAAATTTACCAAGATTTTCTCTGTCTTTAAGAACATAGCATCTGCAACCAAAAACATGAAAGAACTTGATTAATGGTTTTCTTTTATTTATCAGTTCATAAGCAGTCTTATTTAATATTTTATTGATTAAAGTTCTGTTCTGTGTAAAGCAAGCAGTTGCAATTGCTTCAGCCCATAAGAGGGTTGGAAGATTTGAATAAGCCAACATGGTTCTTGCAGCTTCAACTAGAGTCCTGTTTTTCCTTTCAACAACACCATTTTGTTGAGGAGTTTTGACAGCAGAGAAGTTGTGAGAAATCCCAGAACTTTCTAAAAAATTCTGTAGAGTCTCATTTCTGAACTCTGTTCCATTATCACTTCTGATTTTCTGAACTGGAAGTTGTAAGAAAACTTGAATCCTTTTGATAAAGTTTATCAAGATAGTAGCAGCTTCTGACTTAGCTCTTAAGAATTCAACCCATGTGTATCTAAAATATTCATCAACAATTACAAGCATATATTTCTTTCCTCCCATAGACTGAACTGAAATAGGACCACAAAGATCAGAATGAATCATTTCCAATTGTGCTTTGCAAGATGAGTCCATTTTTAATTTGTGAGAACTCTTTTTCATCTTGCCCATTTCACAAGCTGAGCATAATGATTCTTTTTCAAATTTAATCTTTGGTAAACCTTTTACCAGATGTTTTGCAACAAGATTATTCAGATCTTTGAAGTTTAAATGAGAACATCTTCTGTGCCACAGCCAACATTCATTTGCAGTTGAATTTGATAAAAGACAAACAGGATTTAATGTTTGTAATTTTGAAAAGTTAACCACAAATAAGTCCATATGTCTTTTGGCCCAGAAGACTTTAATGTCATTCTCAGTTAAAATCATGCAACATGTCATTTTGAACTTGATTTGACAAAGACTGTCTAAAAACTGACTTATGCTGAAAAGATTATGTTGTAATCCTTCAACATAGAAAACTTTTTGAATTGTCAGATCTCCTTTTGTTAAATCCCCATAACCTTTAACTTGACCTTTGTTGTTATTGCCAAAGTTTACTGCTCCTCCAGCCTTTTCTGTGAAATTTGATAGAAAAGACTTCTGACCTGTCATGTGTCTTGAAGCTCCTGAATCTAAAAACCACACATGACAGCCCTGCAAAAACAATCAGTTAGTTTTAGGTACCCATTTTGGAATGGTTCCTTCTTTGTTAGCTTTGTTATCTGATTTAACAAAAGTGCCTTTTACTTTCCATTCAAAATCTTTCTTTAAACACCATTTTCCTTGAACTTTTATGAAGTCAGAACATTTTCTGTTCACAAACTTGTTCAATTTCTTCTTCAAAGTTTTAAATTTGGATGTTGAAGTGTTTTCAACTTTATTTTCTTTCACGTTAAGCTCTTTCTCATTCTTTCCTTTGATTTTAGTTTGAGGCTTCACTTCTTTTATCTTTGATTGGACATTTCTGAGAATATTGAAAAGAATCACTACCACATTGAACACAAATGAGATTTTTCTTTGCAAGTAACAACAGATCTGTACCATAAGTCTTTTCACTGTTATTGCTATTTTTCAAAGTACAGGTGCATTTATTACAAAAACTATGTGCTTTTGGTACAGAAGCATAATTCAATCCAATCTTCTCAGAGACTCTTTTCAGATCATCTTTCATTTTGCTTTCCTCTTTTTCTGAAAAATTCAACCTGTTTGTGTTAGAGGATGAAGTAGATGATTCACCTTTTTCATATGTACTTGATTCATTAAGGAATTTATCATTATCTTTTAGAGCATTAATCTTGAAAAGATCATATTCAGCTTTCAGTTTCTCAAGCTCTGTTATTTTCTGAATAAAGACACTCTTTTCTTTTAAAGCTTCTTCAAGTTTAACATCCACATCACAGTAATCATTTTCAAGTTCATCAAAAGATTTCCTTAAGTCCTCAAGTTCTTGACTTACAAGATTAAATATCTTTTCAAGTTCTAAAAAGTCTTCTGACTTTGTTTCAGAATATTCAGTTGACTCAGAATTCTGACTCTTTGAATCAGAATTCTGATTAACAGACTCAGACTTCTGACCTTCAGACTCAGAGATCTGACTTAAGCAATTAGAATTCTGATTAGAAGATTCAGATTTCTGACTAACTGTTTCAGAAACCTTACTAGTATCAAATATACTTTCTATGTCAGAATGTGAAAAACTTTGTTGTTTATTTTTGTAACTGACATTTAGAGAGTCATATTTGAATTTAGTGTCATTGTATCTTGGTTTCTCGTTTGTTGGTTTAGAAATTTCTTTCTTAACCTTATCTTCTGAAACATCTGACTTTTCTGTTTTTGATTCAGAAACTGTTTCCTTTGTCTTTTTAGAACTTGATTTCTGCAAACTATCAGAACTTGTTATAGAACTTGCAGGTCTGATACAAATTTCAACAATTTCTGGAATTTTTGGTTTAGGAACTTGAAGCTTTTCAAAATCATACAAGTTGACTGGAGCTCTTTTCAAAACAACATTTTCTTCCAATCCCAATCCCTTCTTTGGATTGTAAAACGTTGTATCTTTAACATTGCTTGTTAGAAGATTTAATGTTTGCTGAGTCTGACCTCTTTTCAAATTAAGATCTTCTAATTCTTTGATTTTGGTGTACAAATTCTTTCTTTCCTCAAATAGCATATCAAACTTTATTTGTAAATCACCCTTTTCATCTTTAACTTTTGAAAGCTCATTTTTTAATTCAGAAAGATTTTTCAACAATTCAGATATTTTAGTTTTAACTTTCTGTTTCTCAACCTCAGATTCCTCATACTTTTCTCTTATTACTTCTTTTTCAATTCTGAATTTGTTAACCAGACTTCTTTCACCTTTTATCTGTTTTCTGAGTTTATCAAATTCAGCTTTCATGTCACCAATCTGTGTCATTAAATCAATTTCAAGTGCAGAATGTACCTCAGTGGATGACTCAGAATCAGCATCTTCAAAGTCAGAATCATCCTCATTCTTCATCTTTGCCATGTAACTCTGCATCTGTGAAAAGTGAATGCAGTCATCTTCATCTAAAGTGTAGTACAACCAATTTTCCTGTTCAGCTAACATTGCCACTTCATCATCTCTTTTCTTGGCTAGCTGAGCTTTCTTGATGTAGTAATCATAATCCTTCACAATCTTCACTCTACAATCCTTTGCATAGTGGCCGGATTTTCCACATTTGAAGCACATATCCTTTTCTTTTCTTTCTTCCTTCTCTTCTCTCTTTTCTTCTCTTCTCTCTACCTTCTTCTCATATTTACTTTCTCCTCTTTCTTCTCTTTTCTTGAAATCTGAATTTCCCTACTCTCTCTTGTAATTTCCCTGAAATTTACCCTTTCCATACCTCTTGTTGAAAGTGTTAGTCAACAAAGCCAACTTCTCAGCCATTATTTTGATATCTTCATCTTCTTCTGATCCCTCTTCCTTATCAGATTCCTCCAGCTTTGGTATCTCAGATAGATACGCAGTCTTCTTGGGTGCTTTGACGATTTTGGACTTTGACAGAAAAGCTAACTGTTCTGCAACATTTTTCTTTTCTTCAACAACAATCTTAACAGAATCTTCATGCTGATTAAGAACACAAAATAGATCATTGAGATCTTCTTCACACATATCCTTATTCATTTGCAGACTGATAGCAAACGATGACCATTCTGAATTTAGATTGTTCAGAAACTTGTAGTTTATTTCTGACTTTGTCTTTTTCAACCCATTTCTTCTCAAATCATTCAGTATGGTGCAAAATTTACTGTACATCTGAGTCAAACATTCTGATTCTTTTGCCTTGAACCTTTCATAAGCATTTATGCTTTGATTTAACTTTGCTTGTATTGACCTGACAGTTCCTAACATCTGTCTTTCCAGTTCATCCCACATTTCCTTAGCAGATGATCCACTGTCAATTCTGTTTAGAACTTCATTTGGGACGGCCAATGTCATCAATGTGATGGCTCTTTTGTCTATAGCATGCCTATTTTTCTGTTCTGCTGTGTATTGAGAGAAATTCTTCTTCACCCTTGTAGCAGGAATTTCTAGAGTTGTCTCTGTTTCAGGAGTTGCAGCAACATCGACATAGACTTCGATAGGACCTTCTCGGATAGAAACCATCAGATTTTCATCTATGTTATCCAAGAATTGGATCATTCGGATCTTCCATTGCTGATATTCTTCAGGTATGAGAACAGGTGGCTTGGTTTCAGATCCCATGGCTATATACTCTTTTGAAGACATGATTGTAAGATATTTCAACAGAGAGACAAATTGAATTTCTTGATCGAAAAACAACAATTAATTCAAGAATTGCTAAGAATTCAAGAATTAGAACTAGCAGCGGAATCGATTTTTGAACGAATCAAGAAATCTTCAAGAAATTGATCAATAACCTTCACGATCACAATCTTGAACAAATTTGTTTGTTGATTGGCTTTGATACCAATTGTAAGACCAGGATTCACTCTTACAATCAATATATCAATGTATAGAACAGTAATTGAGAAGTAATATGATCAAACCAACTTGTATTCAATGAAGAACAGATTTACAGATCTTAGAGAGAGAGTATCTCAAAGATTACAAAAGATGAATACAAATATATGCTGGAAAGTTAGTTAGCGTAATAGTGCTAACCACTATATATACTGTAACAGAAATACTAAAGCTACAGTACATATATGAAAGACTAATAGGAACAATATACGTGTCCTAATTAGTTAACTAAATACAAAGTAAAGCATCTAGTTATAAGTTCTGAACATGTTGTTCAGAACATATGAACATTATTCTGATTAAGCTTCTTAGAACTTCTGACTCTTCTTCTCAGACTTCTATACTTGGCAAACTTTCAGAGCAATACTTCTGAGCCTTCTTAGTCAGAACTATGACTCTTCACTTCAGAACTTCTAAGCCTTCTTAGTCAGAATTCAACACTTAGTTTATTGACAAAACTCAGATCTAACATATTCACCTCTCGAGTACTTTACTAGCACACGACCTTTCATAATGTCACTAGAACTACTCCCAACCTGAACTTGTTGTATATGCCGACAAATAAAAAGGGTTAGGCTAACGCCTAGTGAGTTCAAGAGTTTATAACATGATTTAAATAATTCTTTGAATTAGTGACGGATACGTGGATTTTCATTTAAAAAAGAAATGAAAATGAAAATCCACGCTTCAGTCGCTAATTAGTGACGTAAGCCTGTTCATTTAAAAAATAAATAAAAATGAAATTCCATGTTTCAGTCGCTAATCCATCGATAATTAGTGATGGTTAGTGACGAAAATCCGTCGATAGTCCTTAGCTGAATATTCGCTAATGTGGTCCGTCGTTAAAAAGTTTTGTTGCTAGAAAGATCTGTCCCTGAACTGTCGTTGAATTCCGTCGCTTAGTATTACCACCACCTTTTCATCGGATGGACTTTCAATAACCGATCATAGACAGTATTTTTTGTCACCGATAGGGTTGATTTTTGTAACGGTTGTTTATAAGCATAACTATAAAACAAATGGTGGGGGAAGTTACTAATCATGACCATGTAAATACAACTATATTAGAAAGAATTATTACCAAGAAAAAGTATCCATGCAGCACCACCGTCTTTAGCGTCTTTTTCTTATGTATTATGATTGACTCAAAACACACCTAGAGCATAATCTCAATGACATAATTGCGAAAATAACCAATTTGTATATGAATTATTCCTCAAACTTGATGATTCCCCTCTTGAAAGCTAGAGAGAGGTTCATTTATGAACCTTAAAATTTTTAAATCATTTAAGAAGCATATTTTTTTGATGAGTATTTATGATGAATAATACTACAAAATAGTGGCTCCTAAATTTCTGAATTAACATGCCCCTTAAAAGCTATTGCTCCTTGTTTGCTCTTAATTTCAACAATGGCAAAGTTCATCTCCTTTTCTCCCCTCCCCGTTCTCTGATCTTCAAAGGAAAATTGAAAATAATAATGATATAGATTTTATATCTCAATCAACCCAAAGAAAAAAAACCTAAACCATGGTTAATAACAGAGACTTATAAACTAAATCTCAACGAGAATGACTAAAATATAAACAAAGTGAAAATATATAGTTACCTTCTAATTGTATAAAATAAAGTTATTGAAATGTAGAATTGTAGACGATAGAGAAAAATGGAAGAGTCAGAAGTGGAGGAGGGTAAGGGAGAGAAAACTTTCAAGAAAAGTTCATTTTTAATTAAAGAAATAAAAGAGAAGAAATATGATATTAATAATAAACATATTGAACCAATTATATGGATATTAAATAGACCACGTTGTGTCTATTTCAATACATCAAGAATGCCATCAAGGCTACCGAGACAGAGTATATAGCTTGTAAATACTAAATAAGAGCACTCATCAGAATGATTCTAGCGTATGGTGTGTATATCAAGAAAAATGAACGTTCAAAAATACAAAGTGGACCACCTTTAAATATCTAGATCAACGAGAATCTATCAAGCGTTGGTCGAGACTATTGAGAAAAATAAACATATAGGTTCAAGGTGAGTCATCTTAAAATGTCTAAATGATTGAAGAACCTATGTGTCCCTTTAGACTATCGAGGAAATAAGCAAGAAATTGTGGCAACATTTTACATTTATGGGCTCGATTTTTTTACATGTGACTAACAACAACAGTACGAGCACTTGTTGGTGTATATGCTCAAAAGCCAAAAATTGGATGATTATGTTTGGACATTGTGTGGTGATATTCATTAATGAAAGGCATTGCCCGATTGTTATTTTATGTATTATTTTGTGTTATATTTAAACATAATAATAACCTTAGAAAGTTGTATTCTAAAATTTCTCTTGTCAATTAATCCAGACGTATGTGGAGAATATCGTAACGTCTAACACCCATAATTTTGTTGCTATTGTTAAAATATAAATTACGAGTTTTATCGAGTTATTTAATTGTCAAATTAGAAATATTTAGTTCTCAGCATGAATATTTACCCCCCTTGAGTTTCATGGTAAAAAAGGATCATAATTTAGGGAGTTTGGGCCATTCTGGTAGTGCGTGCGGGAAGTCGTATAAGGCATTGGATCACAACATAGTCGGGGCATGATAGGACTAGACGGCCCTCTAGGCAACTGAAGTCACATCTAAACGCGCCACAGGACGGTCCAAGGGAAGAATGTGTACTTTTGGTGCGACTTAAGTTGTCGCCAAAGTCGCACAGAGCGCCCAATTCATTTTTAAATTCCTTTATCTAGGGGTTCTTCCCATTTCTCCTTCGTACTTCATTTTCTCTCCTTCATGAGAGATTTTACATCTTGAAGTCCAATCGAAGTGTAATAAGGATTTTGGAGGTGCTTAGAGGACTCTCATAGCGGGTTTTAGCTTGGTTTCTTCAATGTTCATGAGGAGGTAAGTTTGGATGTTTTGTGTTTTAGTTGGGAGGTTTTGTGGTTATGATCGTTGTAATCACTTATGATACCTTGTTAGGCTCGGATCATACTTGTGAGAAGTTTTCCTTGGAAAGTTTACTTGTGGACATCAAATCTCTACCTTTGGAAGCTAAATATTACGTTTTGAAACTAAGTTTAACCTAACCTAACAAGGTGAGTTTCAAGATGTTTTGTTAAAATAATGTACATGCGATAAATATCTATTTTGGAGTCTTGAAAGTACATTCCTTGATATTTATCAATTGTGTTGATTATTTGATGAAATTTGTATCTCTAGTACATTTGATTTTATAAGATCTTGTGAAAAGTTCACATTTGCGGTTTTTGAACATTTCAAAAATAAATCACAATAGATTGGTCTTTTGATGATTATTTCATACAATGAAGATTATTTGACGTGAATGCACTTTTAGTATCATTAGTCTTATAAATTGTTTGGAAGTTGCATATTACTTGTTTATGAGGCATCTTGGATATATGAATTCTACGATTTCATTTGGAAAATGATTTGCCCCAAACAATAATGGGTTTTTGAACTAATCATACTTTTGGAGCATGAGTTTACCTAAATATTTAGAAATGCATTTTATTGACTTATGTTGGCTTTTATTTATGTAGTATATCTTTTGATATTGGCCCTAATCAGTTTTCTAGAACTTTGACAGAGTTGCCTTACTCGATGTTGATTTTTAGGCATGATTTGCATATATTGCATATTTATTTGGATTAGACGTTTTGAGTGTGCTAGTTATTCAATTGAATAATGTATTTTAGACTGTAATGAAATGAATTTATAGGCATATGAATTACTTGTGTCTCATAAGTGAGGAATTTTGATGTTCTCACTTGGTGACCAATGCTTGAGTAAGTGTTCTAGTCGTCTCGGTATTGCGGAGATGAATTCTTATGAGTAGGACTTTCTTTACCCCGGAAGTCTTTTACCCTAAATTTGTTAAACTTTCTGTCTTAAATCAAGGGCATTTTCATTTGTTTGTGGTTTTCTAATTTTCTACTTTTCTACTTTTCTATTTTTTCTATTTAATATAAATTAACATCATTATAAACCTCATGAATGAAAGACAGACGAAACCTACGACGGCTAAGCAACCTCCACCCCCAAGAGTTTCTCCAACCTAACCCTTTGAAGATTTCTCTGGATGATACCTTAAGAAAGCTAAGTAGTCCCCCCTTCGCTCCGATACATCATCTATATGGCCAAACTACTAACCACACCTATATCTTCGACCCCAAATGCATCTCTGACCACTCCACCTCTCCATTCTCTGTTGACTCCCTCTTTCACTCTTGGTGAATCACTAGCCCAACTCTGTTCCCGATTCTTCTTTCCCCCGCCAACTCCGTCATATCTCAGACTCCACATATCTATAATGAACCAATTTTGGTTTTGCATCTGTTTCTCAAAAGAAGCCACATTTATAGGTTCTAGATTTGGTTCCAGATAACTCTATGCGATGGTGGCTCTAGAGGTTAGGGTTTCATAAAAAACGCCTGATTCCGTTTTCGAATGGAAATCTGGGTTTGAGTTCTTTGTTTGCATTTGGAACTTATATATTCTTGATGTTCATCAACTTTTCTTCAATTTTGTTTCATAAATACTTATTCATCTGAGTAAATGTGAAGTTGGGTTTAGATTACATATTTGGTTTCAGTGACTTTTTTATAACATTTTTTTTCAAACTTGATGGTTGATTTTGATTTTGATTTTGATTTTGATTTTGATTTGGTTTAGGTTTTTTATTTTGAGTCTTGGATTATGGTGGTCGGATATGTGGTAATGGTCGGTGTGGGTTGGGTATGACTTGGGAAGGAAAAAGGGTGAGATTTTTCTTTTTAATCTTTCACCCCTAAATGCTTCAAAGGTTTGTGTTAGCTCCAAGTATAGAAGTATTGAAAAATACCTAAGGACAACTCTGACAGAGCCTCTGCCAGATACACCAAGACATCAGAACCTCTGCCGATCAACATCAGAAGAACAAGTCCAAGACATAACTCAAGACCACATAGCCTCTGTGGAACTAAAGACAAGATGAAGATCAAGACTAGAAGACAAAGACAAGTGTGCTACTCACGTGCCTCTGTTGTACGAAGATCTTGAAGATCAAATAGTACAACGCACGTTCCTCTACTTTCCGCGTGTCATCTTCTAAGAGGTTGCAGCTTTTGCAGAGTACTATCAGGCGACGCACAACATTAACGTGTACCAGAATGCGTCCCACGACCTTGTCTCCTGTACACCTTGTCCCTCTGGTCTTTAGTATAAATAGAGAGTCTTACCATACCTTTTCGGGTAACGAAGCACAACACACACACACACCTACTTAGAGAGAAACTGTTTGTAAGAAACACACACTTTGTGGTGTTCTTGGTGTAATTCTGATGAATTATAGAGATGAGTCATTGAGCATCATTCTTGTTACACACTGCATTCATCCTTCTATTGTGTGTTTTCTACCATTGAAATCTAACCCAAACTGTTCTTTAAAACGCTTTCGCACTTAAATCTTATTGTACTCTGTTTTTGGAAGTTTGTGGTTTAAATATCATTGTTGAGTCTAAAGTGGGATCAACAATTGGTATCAGAGCAAACTTTTATTCTCAATATCAAAGGATCCAATCTACAATGATCTCGACTCATTTTTGGTAGATTTATGGATTGATTTTAATCTTTATTCTTCAGTTTCAAAACAGCACCCGTTTTTCTATTTTTATCAACCTGTTTGATTTAGGCAGTTAAATAGGAACTGTTATCTTGTTAGAATACTTCCATATAGTGCTTTGTTCAAATATTCAATCCCATTGCTCAAGTAAATTCCATCGATTAAAGGTCACTGCACCTTACTATGTTTCTTTGCTTCTTTTTGAAAACTCCTTCTTTCATCAAAAATGGCAAACACAACGAACTTCTTCACTACTGGTTCTTTAACCAAACCACCAACCCTTCTAAGAGATGAATACCCTTAGTGGAAAATACGAATGATCCACTTTCTTGAAGGTGTTGACAAAGAGCTCTTGACTTATATTCATAATCCTCCTTATGTCCCCATGGTCACTGTCCCCAGGGTACCTGAAACTGCTACTACGCCAGAGGTACCTGAGTATGACAAACCAAAAGACATCGCAAATTGGTCCCCATAAGACTGGGAAAAATACGAGTGGGCCAAGAAAACAAAACGCCTTCTGATAATGGCAATACCAAATGACCTCTTCCAATCCTTAGACGCCTGTGAATCTGCATATGACTTGTGGAAAGAGCTAGAAAAACAACTAGAAGGTGGAGCCAAGACTCAGAAAAATAGAAGAGCTCAGTGCATAAACGAGTACTAGGCATTCAAACCTCTGCTGGCTGAAACTCTGCAGAACACTTACGACAGATTCAACTCTCTGATTAACAAATGCAAAAAGTTTGGTATTCACAGAACCTCTGAGGAGAACAATGTTATGTTCCTCAAGAGCTTGAATGATGGGTGGCTTCAACTGTCCATGTCCTTACAAACAAACTAATACCTGTACACTTGGACCCTCACAGATCTCTACAGCACTTTCGTTACACAAGAAAGCCAAATAGCCTAGACGAAAGCCCAGTTGGGTGGACCTCTGGCACTCATGGGGAAAGCTAAAGAGGTGCAAGAAAAGCCAAAGAAGGAAAAGGCTCTGGAGGAGAAGGAGAAAAATAAAAAGAAGGTTTTGGTTGTTGACAGTGATGAAGATGAGGTAACGGATGAGGATGAGGCAAAAATGGCCTAAATAGCTAAGTCCTTAGCTCTGTTGACCAAGGAATTTGGAAATAGAGGGTTCAAGAAGAAGCCCAGCTACGGCAGAGAAGTGGATGGAAGAGATGGAAGAAATAGGAGAGACAGAGGAAATGGAAGAGAAGGCAGATATGAATAGAGAAATGAAAAGGATGATTCCTATGACCAACAGAGGGGTACACCCAGATAGGAGCACACAACTCAAGACAAAGTACCAACCCAAGCCCAGTTGAACAATGGGTGTTTCAGATGTGGGAAACCAGGGCACTATGCATCTAAATGTCGAAGCAAGCTCAACAGAACCCAGCCCCAAAGAGACTCTACTTTTTACAAGAAAAAGGTAGAGTACTACGCTCAAAAATCTCTTATGGCAGAACAAGAGAACTGGGTGTCTGATGAGTCTTCTAAAGAAGGAGAGAAGAAGAATGCATTGTTCTGTGGGATGGCAGAGGTCAGCGGCTCCGACTCAGACTCTGAGGTATCCACTTAAAACTCCTCCTCTACTAACACAGAAGCTAATTTGCTTAAACTAACAGAAGATTTCAACGAACTAGAAAAGACTTGTACTGATATACAGAAAAAAACTTTCCTTCTATGAGAGAGAAGCCAAAGTTATCACTCAAGAAAAGGCAAAAATAACTTTGAAACAGGAAAATATTGAAACAAATTAGATAAAGAGATAAAGCCTTTAAAAGAAAAGATTTCAGATCTTGATTCTACCTTGAAAGCCAAAACAAAAGAGCTTATGAATAATGAGAGTGACAGGTTGAATATACTTTCTCTTAAAAACGTTTTCCAAAAAAAAGAGAAGTTCTTCACCAGGACCTACTCGACAGAGACCTCTTAATTAAAAAATATCAAGACGCACAGAAGGTATATGAAAAAGTAAATACTCAAATAGGCAGAAGAGGAATTGGTTTCTGCGATTTGGATCCTTATACAGGAACCAAAAGAAACAAGTCCTTATCTTCCCTATTTTGCGTTGGGAATGTTATCAAACCAGGTTTTCCTAACTTACTCTCTGTGAACAAAAGGCAAAAAACCTCTGAGAAACCTCACAAGAGGAAACCTCTGAAGATGATTAATGTTTGGTATCATAACACAAATTTACCATCTTCTGACTCTGTCAAAAGAGCATCCAAACCAAAGAAATCTCTGAAAACACAGGATCAGATAGGTCTCTTCAAGTTTGGGAATCCAGATACTCAAACCCAAGTAGAATTTATATGCATGATAAACCCTGAAAAGGAGTTATGCACAGAGGCACCTGAGTTCACACCTTCGTCCGCAGAGAATAGGCTAAAAAATGATTCTGAAAATATCCTGAAAGCCTGTGAAAAACAATCTGTTGAAAATCATGAGAAATCCTCTGTTAAACATGGTCTGGGTAAAGAAAACTCTGTGAGCTCTTTAGAGACAATAGAGGTTGCTTCTAGTACTTCAAAAGACACGGGTTGTCTCAAAAAGAAGAAAGAAAGTGAGTATGGCACATGCTCAGAAAATCCTGCCTCTGACGACAGGGAATCCTGTTATCCAACTTCTGAATATGAGGATGACTCATTCTCTGTCGATTCTGAGACTGACTCTGACGATTCAGAGATAGTACCTTGTGAATCAGAGGGACTTAAGCTTCCCTCTGGCATTCTTAACAGATTATTCCTCTAAAAGAAAATGTCATAAGAATTCCTATCTGTCTAGATTTTCTAGACATGTGCATACAAGTTAAAACTTCTCTTGAGCTTGAGAAAATTAAAGAAGAAAAGGAAATGTCCTCTCAAAATCCAAAAGCTTCAAAACCCTTAAGGCCAACTCAAGAAAAACTCACTTGGCAACAAAAAGGAAAATGGATTGAAAAAAACAAGTCTTTTTCTTCTGTGACAATGAAATCGGCAGAAGTTCACCACAAAAGATGGGTACAGCAGAAGGCTACTCTGAAGAGAGATTTTTATAAAAATAAATCTAGCCTAGATAGGTCATTCTGTAACAGAAAGTCTGATGCTAGGAGAGATTGCAATAAGAAAGCCTATGTACCCATGTTCAATGTTTTTAATGAAAAGTTTAAGCAAGTTTCTTCACATATTTCTTATTGTCATTGCTTTGAACTTATGCATCAATTGAATCAACATTTCTCTTGTCCTCACTGTTTCCTATCTAAACCCAAAACAAAAAATGAAAAATTCAAGGGTAAGAAGTAACAAAATGGTTCTTCTAAAGAAGTTAAAACCAAAACTAAGGATGTTGAGGCAACCTTAAAGCCCCCTAACAAGATTGGACCCATTTGGAAATGGGTACCTAAATCTCTCTAATCATGTTGCAGAAGCAATATGTGCCTATCTGGTACCTAGACTCCGGGTGCTCGAGGCATATGACTGGCGACAGAGGTTTACTATCCTCGTATAAAGACAAACATGAAGAAGGATCTGTAGCCGTTGGAGACAATAAGAAGGGGTACATCAGAGGCTACGGAGTCATCAAAAATGAAGATGTAACCGTGTACAAAGTTGCGTATATGGATGGCCTCAAGCACAACCTACTAAGTGTAAGCCAACTCTGGGACACAGGTTTCGATGTAAAGTTCAAAAGAACTTATTGTTCTGTACTTGGAGAGGACACTGACATAGAGCTTCTGTAAGCTGAAAGAAGAGGTGACTTGTACCTTATGAACATCAAAGCCAAGAACCAAAGTGACAAGCTATGTCGTGTCTCAAGAAAAAATGAAGAAGCATGGTTGTGGCATAACAACATCTGTCATCTAAACTTCCACACCCTTGATAAACTCATGAGGCTTGATCTGGTAAGTGGTCTGCCAAATGTTAAATTTGACAAAGATAATCTATGCTCTGTCTGTGAAATGGGAAAACTCAAAAGAGTTTCCCATAAAGGCAAATCTGATGTGTCTTGCACTAGGCCTCTGTATATGCTTCACGTCGACCTCTGCGGTCCCATTGCTACATAGAGCCTAGGTGGCAAAAAGTAGATGCTTGTGTTAATTGATGAATTCTCATGATATATCTGGGTAGAATTTGTCCGAAAGAAGTCAGATATGCCAAACATCTTGATTAACCTGATGAAAAGAATCTAGGTTCTCTATGAGTGCACGGTGTAGAAACTGAGGAGCGACAACGAGACAGAGTTCAAGAACTCCATCATTGAAGCTTATCTCACAGAGGAAGGAATCTCACAGAATTTCTCTGTTGCACGTACTCCACATCAAAATGGTGTGGTTGAACGTAAAGATTGCACGATTGTGGAGGATGCAAGGACTATGCTCACAGCATCTGGATTACCCATCTCTTTCTAGGCAGAAGCTGTTTCTACTGCATGCTTCACTCAAAATCGATCAACAGTAGTGAAAAGACACATCAAGACACCATATCAGCTGATAAACCAGAGAAAGCCAAACATCAAATTCTTTCACGTGTTTGGGTGTAGATGTTATGTCCTTAACGACAGAGAAACCCTTAGGAAGTTCGATCGTAAGGCAGATGAAGGGAAATTCATTGGGTGTATGCCATTTCCAAGGCATACAAAATCTATGTTCTGAGGACTCGAACAATAGTGGAAAGCATTAATGTTTCATTTGTTGATTCATTCCAAAAGACTTCTGAACAAATCAAATCAGAACTAGGACTGAACAATGAAACCTCTAGCGTTTCTACATCAAGAGAAGCAAAGTTAAATCTGCTATTCGAAGATATGTTCAATGATGATGTTGATACCTCTGATGCAGTTCACAGAGCCTCTGGAGAGTCATCCTCTACATACCAGACAAGTCAAGGTATATCTCTTAATGGTTCCTCAAATTCTTCACCCTCTTCCATTAATTGTGTAGGTACAAACGTTGAGGGAGAGCAAGCAGAGGATACTGTGAACATTAGCTCCACGACATAGGTACTGGAAATTCCAACTCCTGTGACAAATGAGGAATTAACACCAGAGGAGAATGAGGATTTTGTTTCAACATCTTCAGAGGATTCAATTCCTATAATTATTGAAACACCTCAAGGTAAAACTCCAAGCATAAGCACAGAAGTACCATCTTCTACAGAAGCTGTAACTGAACCATCATTCATACCTACAGAAGTTCAACTAGATGCTACAAATGACTATCTCCTAAGAATGACCAAGTTGACAAAGGATCATCCTCAGAGCCAAATAATTGGAAGTCCTTCTAACAATGTCAAGACTCGATCAGCAACTGCTAACTTATGTTTCTTCACAAATTTTATCAGTATGATCGAACCCAAGAAAGTTTCTGCAGCTTTGGAAGATCCAAATTGGGTGGAAGTAATGCAAGAGAAGCTTCTCCAATTTGAAATAAACAAAGTACGGTCCCTAATTCCTCTGCCAAGAGGGAAAACTGCCATAGGGACCAAATGGGTCTTTAGAAACAAGAAGAAGGAGGATAGGGTGGTCATAAGGAACAAGGCAAGACTGGTGGCTAAGGGATACTGTCAAGCAGAAGGTATTGACTACGAGGAGACCTTTGCCCCTGTCGCACGGCTCGAAGCAATAAGAATCTTCTTAGCCTTCGCAACCCACAAAGGTGTACCAAATGGACGACAAATATGCCTTTCTCAACAGACAGATTCAAGAAGAGGTATATGTCCAACAACCACCAGGGTTTGAAAGTGCTAAATACCCCAATCATGTCTACTATCTAGATAAGGCACTGTATGGACTCAAACAGGCCCCAAGAGCATGGTATGAACTCCTTTTAACTTTCCTCCTTGTTAATAAGTTCGAAAGAGGTACCACCGATACAACTTTGTTTTTCAAGAGAAAAGGTGATGAGATTCTACTTGTCCAAATATATGTGGACGACATTATTTTTGGCTCTAATAATGCAAAACATTGCACAGAATTTGAAAAACTCATGCAGAGTGAGTTTGAAATGAGTATGATAGGAGAATTAAACTTCTTCCCCGGACTCCAAGTCAAACAATCATCAGAGGGAATTTTTGTAAATTAGTCAAAATATGTCTTTGACATACTTTCAAAATTCAAACTCTCTGATTCCTCTGTCATGAAGACCCCCATGTCCACTGGATCTAAGTTACACTCAGATCCAGAGGGAAAATCTATTGAGTGCAAGCTCTATAGAGGCATGATCGGTTCTCTTCTCTACTTAACTGCTAGTAGGCCATATATAATGTATGTCACGTGTCTTTGTGCAAGGTATCAAGCTAACCCCAAAGAACCCCACCTCTTTGTTGTAAAGAGAATCTTTAGATACCTTAAAGGCACCAAAAATCTTGGCCTCTGGTATCCAAAGAACATTGGCTTTGATCTTATGACTTATATAGATACAGATTACGGAAGATGCAAGCTAGACAGAAAAAGTACCTCTGGGAGTTGCCAATTCCTAGGTGGTAAACTGGTAAGCTGGATGTTGATCCAAACCCTCAGTGATTTGATAATGACTCTTTGAGAAACACTTAGTGAAAATTGTAAGTAAACAATATGTAATAAAGTTTACTATTGCTGATAAGTACTATGCCTCTACAGTACCGCTGATAGAAAACTCTTGCTCTTTAATTTTAACATTCAGTAGACATTGTTCATCCATAAGCGTTGAGCCTGTTCAGTCTTAAGTGATGATCGCTGATAGATTTTATTGTTTACTTATGATCCCTGAAGACAAGTTTCACGTCAACAAAGGTTCTACGCTGAAGTCGAAGATCAAGCCAAAGAACCAGCGATAAGTCTACTCATGAACTGATGCGGATATCAGCGACGCCAAGACCTGTCCACTCAACGTGAAGTTTCAAGTAGAAGACTTCAGCGATCGCTGACCTTTATCACTCGCTGATAAAGTACTGTACAACGAACGCTGATCATGAGGTCTCATCTACAAGATACTTTTGTCTTTCCCCCCTTGCACGTCTCCGTACGATCTGTCAGAACGGATATCCCTTTTGTCCAGAATCGTACAACCAACTCTGATTCTACAATGTTCATCATACGGCTACTAGGTTGTCTACCAAGGACAAAACATGCAACCAATCAGTTGTTGTCACGTGTAAAGTAATACTGCTATGCATTAAGTACATGCAGTATATAAGAAGAAATCCTACTTCAGAATGAAGTGCTCGGCCATCTTCTTCTCTCTACTATCTTTGTGTTAGAATATTATTAGTAATATTCTTATCTCCTTTCTATCTTAATTCTAGTGCAAGAAACTTAGTGTTCTCTTAACTTGTTTAGATTAGGTTAATCCTTAATCTTGTTCCGGAACAAGTTGTAAATTGTTTGATTATATCAATAAACAATTTAGAAAGTAAAAATTGTGTGTTTGTATTCAACCCCCCATTCTACAAACTTGTATAACCCTTCGGGACCGACATTGGACTTCAAAGTAGCAGAATTATGTGTCAACATCCATGGCAGAAGCAGAATACGTTGCTGCTGCCAGCTGTTGTTTACAAGTTCTGTGGATGAGGACTCAATTCAAAGACTATGGTCTAAGTATCCAAAAGATACCAATCCTCTGTGATTCCAAAAGCGCCATTGCTATCTCTGCAAACCCCGTGTAGCACTCTAAGACAAAGAACATAGATATCAGGTACCACTTTCTAAAGCATCATGTTGAACAAGGCACAATAGAGATGCCTACAGAGTATCAGCTCGCGGATTTATTCCCCAAAGCACTTGATGAGAAAAGTTTTTTATTCTTGGAGGGTAAGTTAGGTATGCTAAACATGAGTTAATCCCTCTGTAAGTGAGTACAAATCCTCCTGTATATATGTAAATATTTCAATCTTTATGTATGTACATTCTTAACTTACAAAGTTCTGTAACCAATAGAGCTTCTGTGAAATGGCGTAGAGCTTCTAGCCATTCTCACAGAGACTCTGGTGTTTGATCTATGTTTTGTGCTCTACATATCATTATATGACCCAAACATAGATCAAGGGGGAGCAGAAGGAGACCTTATAATGATCTACAGAGGTTGATCATTCAAGGGGGAGCCAAATAAGTTATTTGATCAAAACAATCAACAGAAGAAGGTAATCATACCGAGACAACTGAGAAACATTGGGTAAGCTCATCGCACAAACTAGTTTTCCAAAGCATTTTTCTAGGACATAACCTTTAAAATATGTCCTGAATTACCTATTTAAACCAGTTAAAACCTTGAATTATCAAAATCTTTCGAGAACTTTCCACAATTAGAAATTCTTGATCATAGAGCCTCTGTCACGTTTGACAAAGCCTCTGTGCCACAAGGTCTCTGCGATCATGAATCCCCTAGTGGAAGCTCTCTCGATCATCTCATTGTTTTTTCAAAGATCCTTTGGTAAAGAAAATATGCATTTATGATGCTTGTTGAGGAAGACCTTAGACCACAGAAGCTTATTCCACCACAGAGCTTCTGTGATTCTTAAGCACTTGGGTGTTTTTTGAATATGTCAAGGTGCGGGTTATCAACAAAATGACAGACATTGGGGTATAGCAATTGCAACACGCTCGACATTAATGGGAGACGCACGACGTTCCATCGTGCACCACACCTCTGACATGGCACAATTCTATTAGACGTGAAATACACCCTTCAGTACTGAAGCGTCCTTTCACAGTTGTGTACTCGAGTGCAGACCCCAAAAATTATGTAATAAAATTTTTACCGCCCAAATTCTATCCTATTTACCCACTATAAAACCCTCATTTACCCTTCTTCTTCAACTTTACACACTCATTTCTCTATAATTACTTCGGCGAACCTGCAACTACCATGCACAATCCTGCAAATTCTTGCTTTTCCTTCAAGATTTCTCCAGAAAACCTTCAATGGCATCCAATATCTCCCCTGCTAACTCCCCTGCTCCATCTGAGCACTCCCAAATCCCTTCCGCGGCAAGAAACCAGCCTGACAAAGAAAATAGTGCAGACTCAATTCATCACCAACCTACAACCCACCTGCAGAATTTCATTGAAAACAATTGTTTTGAAAATCCCTTACCTCTGAAACCGAACAACCACTATATGGTTCTAAATAGCAACAATTTTGGGGAAGAACAAGAAATCCTAATCAACATCCTGGGGAACCACCCTCTGCGACATCTCTTAATCCGAAACGTGACAAAAATCCCTGTAAGGTACCTGAATCAGTTCTGGCAGAGTTGCTACTTTGACTCAGAGATGAACACTGTGAATGGCTACGTGTCAAAACCTGATAATTCCCAAAACCTAACCATCGCATTTAACAGAACCATGCTCTAATTTGAATTCGAACTACCTACTAGAAGTTTACTAGGAATCAAACAGTATGCAGAAGAACCTACAGATGTTGAACTCTATGACTTTGCCCTGATGCTTGGATACAACGAACCATTAGCCAAGAGAAATGACTTCAGAAGACATCGCCTACCCCCTCTATGGAACACCCTCTTCTCCATCCTCAACAGATGCCTCACTGGCATGACTGAGAGCCCTGATCAGAGCTCTCACCAGATCCTATCCATAATGTATGGAATCTATTACGATCTTCCTATGGACTACGCTAGACTAGTTCTACAGGAATTAGTGGACATAATCGAACATAAACAGTCCACGGAGAAAGAAAAGGGAAAACTTTCCTCTTGACAATTCCAAAGGATTTTAGGAATTATCCTGGAACCTCTATTAGAAGGATAAAAATGGCCACTGGAAGGACAAACGGTGAAAACTTACCCTAAGCATAGGATGACCCCTACCAAACATGCTGACGGATACCCTCACTGCAGACATATCAGTGAGAAAATTCTAATATATGCATTTGACGCAGAATTGAAAGCAAACTATGTGCCTGCACATAGGACTCTAAAACCGAGTTGTATGCCCCCCCCCCCTCCCCCCATGCTTAAGTATCCCCATAGGAACAGAGGTAGTGGAGAGAATGAGTGACGAAGTATGGGAGGTAGCCTTAGAAAAACATAGACTTAAGGTGGAGAGAGTAAAGAGGGATAGATCCAAAGCAACCTCTGTTGCTCCAACCAAGGTATCTGCACAACCACCTCCATCACCAAAGCAAGTGACACACAAGAAGAAGAAGGCCTCTAAAGCCTAACCCATAGAAGAAGCCACCTCTGCTATCCCTGTTGACCCACTAGCAGAACATACTATTGTTGAGTCTTCTGTCCCCCATCCTCAGAAGGAGAAAAAGAAGAAAAGAAAATTCAAAACCTCTGAGGAAGGCGTCTCTAAGCACAAAAGGAAGAAAACTCATAAACCAAAGTCCCATCTGCAAACTATAGCAGAGGATGTGACTCTTGCTGAAACTGGACTCCACTCACCAACCCTCTGCGATTCGCAGAAGCATAAGCCAACCCTCCAACATCCCAGAATAAACAGAACAACTCTCTGTTGAAACGTTTGTTGATTTTCTCAAGCAAACACAAATGAACACCACCCTGGATACCTCTGGGTGGAACACAAACGATGCTCCAGAGTACAATACCCCAGAATTCACAGTCGCAAATGTGGATTCTAATCTAGAAATGGGAGATGCAACCCCCAAAGGCATCATAGCAGAGACTCCAGAAGTCTCTGCCAAAACGGAAACCCTTGCCTCTCCCGCAACAGAGTTCGACCCCAACTTGGAGAAGATAGAGGAATTCGAGGCTGCAGAGGGAACATGGGACGAAGAAGTAGAGTCCAAATTAGAAACTCCAGAAATCTTAGGACTAGAGGGTGAGCAAATAAGCAAAAAAGATATCGGTGCTAGAAGAGGCACATATCCAAACCTCCATCCCTGTGCTACCCATATATCTGATCTCGCCAGTCTAGTAGCAGATGAGATCATTGAAAAAAGGTTGCACAACTCGATCCCTACCCCTGCCAACCAGACAAGGGAACCTTTCCTCCTCTGTGCTCGCATAAACCGGAGAAGCCCAATAGATAGTGTCCTCTCCAAAGGACACTACTCTAATTCGTGACACTTCGCCCCAAGTCACACCTGAAATCCCAACAGAGGAATTTATTTCCTCTGCCACACGCACAATCATAGAAACAAACCGCTCTTTAGAGGAGCATAGCGTGCACGATGACGAAGGGACTCTAGACAAGTCCCCTAGTCTAAACAAGGATACCTCTGTCCCCACCTCTGAAGTGGATCAGAATAGGATTCTTGACAGAACATCCATAGAGCTTGCGGCCTCTAAAGCCTCTGCTCAAGGATTGGATGGAAGTCCAGCCGATTTCAACGCCAAAATAGGATCGAAAGCAGGCACCTTAGGAACAGAGGTCCACTCTGGGGAAGAATGTGTTCCCCCAGAGGTTACCCCTGGCTCACATGTAGCGAAGGATGAGTTCCAAACCTTCGTCACCTCTATGACCAACACACTTACCAAGTTGAAAACCTTGGTAACTACTCTTGCAGGGAATACACAAAAGACCCTTGATAATCTGTCCACAAAAGTTGAATCACTATCTAAGGAAGTCAAGGACAATACTGCTCTGGTGAAATCTATCAAGAATCCTCCTGCACAAAGTTCTACAACCTCCGCTACTCAAGCCTCCATAGAATAACTGACTAAGGAACTGAAAGAGGCCAGAGCAATCGCTGAAGCTCTGTCAAAACAACACTCTACAACTCCAGTCTTAACCTCAGAGGATCTACGAAAGGCACTGGAAATAGTACAAGAGTCGACAACAGAACAGATGCGGACTCTTAAACCACAAGATTACATCACCAGGGCCCAACTGACAGTACTTGACCAGAGTGTTCTAACAACATAACTGAGTTCATCAAGGCATTTACCACTGCCAATGCCACCTATGTCAAAGAATTCAAGCCAGTGTGGCAAACTTAAATTCAACTCAGAGGCAGAGGTAGCATACTTGCTCGGGATTTGTGATGATCTATGCCACAAGATGAGAGTTGTGGGGGCAAGTCAGCTTAAGAAGTCTCTAACTTCATGTCAGGCTGAGGGAAAAGAGGATCAGGGTAAGCATGATGATTCTGAGGGTGATTCTGATGGACCCTCATATCATCATGAGGGGGAGAAGACAGATAGAACACTTACAAGACCTCTGGCAATCAAACCTCTTCAGCAGGTACCACTCGACTCACCAACCAACTCACCTAAGAAGACCATAGAAGCAACACCTACCTCTGTGGAATCCAAATAACCTGAAGATCTACCATCCCTAACACCTCGATCACATCTACCAAAAACCAACCTACCCTCACCCACACCCCCTGAACAACGACCCAAAACATCCAGGGTCAAATCTCTAGCACAGAAGCAAAGATCATACTTGAAGACACCTACTACTACAGAGCAATCTACCAAAACCCCAAAAATCGTACCAACAACAAAAGCTCCATCTACAACAGAGGAAACCATACAACCAACAAGACAAAATCCTCCAAGTGCTCAATAGAAGCAAAAATCTACAGAGGTACACCCAACCAAACCAACAACAGAAGCAACCATCAAACCTCTACCTCAAACCAAATCAAAGAGCCCAACAGAGCTACCCAAACCCAATCCAACAACCAAGGACAAGGGAAAATCCATTGCCATAGAGGATCCTAAACCCAAGAAACCAAAGCCTCAACCAACGGAAAAACTGATGAAGAGTGCTTTCGACTCATTCATCACTCCAAAACCAGAGGAAAAGGATTGGCCGTTTGGACCTCCTATATCAGCCATTCCTTCCCTTGACCCAAAAGCTAAACCAACTGAAGATAGGGTTGCTTATGTCTTCAGAAAGATGGACGCTCTGAGGAAACCCATGCCTCCCCCTTGCACCTAAGAGAGACATGGAAAAGGTTGTATACGATTACCTTTATAGCAGAGGCCTCAACAACCCTCTGCCAAAGCCTACCCTAAGCAAGGATATAATCTCAGAGATCAAGGACAAGTTTTTCAGAGAAAAAGCTCAGAAGCCAGAGCATGTGTTCTCGAACTCCAAGATCAAGCAGGTCCTCAATTAAACTATCTCACACAACGTGTTGAAACTTCTGGTATAACTTCTACTACATGTTGAGAGAGGATGGCTCCAAGATGAAATTCACAGATACAGATCTTAGAAACCTCCATCCTTATGACCTGGCAGAACTATACACATGGGCAGAGAGCAACTATGTATCTGGTAGAATCGAGCATCAAAGAGCCTATGATGTTGTCAGAACTTTTATGAGGGAAATACTAATGTTCTACAGCATGCTCGATTTCCATTTAGCTCTGGACCTCAGGGTAAAGAAAATCTCCCTGACACACCTAAATGATAGTTGCCCCTCATCCTCTGACATCAGACCCCACTCTATCATTAATCATCCCAGAGTTGGCTATGTGTATCTTGATCCACAAGGACAGAAGATGATCTTCGTTAAATACGAATGTCAGAAGTATGCCACAGAGACTCTGCTACAATTCAAACAAGATCTACTCAACAGCAGAGGATCTGAATTCGTAAACCTAAAGACTGTTGATCGACTCATTGAAGCCATCGACGTAACCATCAACTTTAAAGAATTGTGCATCTTCTTTTACACTCAACTGAAAAAGGAAGGAACATGGGGAAAAAAGATCAACGATTTCCCTAATGCTAGAATATGATCTATGTTGTTAACTTTTGAACTTAGTCTAAATTTTTCAAGCCTTGTATGTTCTTTTAATAGAACCTCTGTAAATGCCTTTGGCATATATGCTTAATGAAGACTCTCTTTCACAGAGGTAGATTCATTCACCTCTTGTCCTCTTAGCTTAGTGCATATTTCCAAATTTCATTTTTTAATACTTAGGGGGAGATTGTTATCTCCAAGTATAGAAGTGTTGAAAAATAGCTAAGGAAAACTCTAACAGAGCCTCTTCCAGATACACCAAGACATCAGAACCTCCGTTGATCAACATCAGAAGAACAAGTCCAAGACAGAACTCAAGACCACAGAGCCTCTGCTAATCTTAACAGAGCCTCTGTGGAACTAAAGACAAGATGAAGATCAAGACTAGAAGACAAAGACAAGTGTGCTACTCACGTGCCTCTGTTGTACGAAGATCCTGAATATCAAATAGTACAAGGCACGTTTCTCTACTTTCTATGTGTCATCTTCTGAGAGGTTGCAGCTTTTGCAGAGTACTATCAGACGGCGCACAACAATAACGTATACCAGAATGTGTCCCACGACCTTGTCTCTTGTACACCTTGTCCCCCTGGTCTTTAGTATAAATAGAGAGTCTTACCATACCTTTTCTGGTAATGAAGTACAACACACACACACCTACTTAGAGAGAAACTGTTTGTAAGAAACACACACTTTATGGTGTTCTTGGTGTAATTCTGATGAATTAATAGAGATGAGTCATTGAGCATCATTCTTGTTACATAGTGCATTCATCTTTCTATTGTGTGTTTTCTACCATTAAAATCTAACCCAAAATGTTCTTTAAAACGCTTCCACACTTAAATCTTATTGTACTTTGTTTTTAGAAGTTTGTGGTTTAAATATCATTGTTGAGTCTAAACTGAGATTAACAGTTTGTACGTTTAGCATACGAACTTGCACATTTAATACAATATCAAATGAAACGGTAAGATGATAAAAGTGCCCATCACACGAGGGGTACGTGGGGGATTTAATGGAGCTTTTTAACGAAAGTTAGGACAAGAGACCTCCATCGTAATGAAAGTGAAATCATAGGGACCTTATCTATAAATTTTAGGGTTCAGGACCCCATTGTAATCAACATTAAACAACACCCCATTGTAATCAACATTAAACAACAGGGGCGGAATTTGTAATTTACTCTTTCTTTTATTTCTTAATAAGAAAAAGACAAAAAAGAACATGTGTAAAAAGACCAAAAGCCCTCATGGGTTAATGAAGTTTTTTTAACACAGTGAGAGGAACCATGACCATAAGAAACTGAATACCACAAGTACCATATCCAGAATCAATGAAATATAGGATGTTAGTCATAAGTTTTGGCATACCACACGAGCCAAAAGCATCATTCACTCTTTACTTAATCATATTTTCATGTTTACTTGATTAAGTTTCCATGTTTACTTAATTAGATTTCCATATTTACTTAAACGTAAGCATGGAAATCTAATTAAGTAAACAAGGGAATACTCTAATCTTTTATGTCTTGAATAGTTTCGCAAAATATAAAGAGATCTTGCGAAATCTTCACTAACTTCTAAAATAGTGTTCAATATATGTTAAAAGGGTAAAAATTAAGCCCTTTCTCCTAAATTCCTCACGATTTGTGAAAAGGTTTTCGAAAGGGGGTTGTTTTGTAACAAAACTGATTAATTGGGTTATTTTGTGTAATGACACATCTGAGATGGACCATTTTTATGTAATTCTTATAATGTAATAGGAATATTATTCAAATTAGATAACTTTATAATCTAATATTGGTTAGATATAAAAAAAAGGTGAAAATCTATCAACTATTGAAATTTATCACCTATATACGAGGTAGGTGACCATATTATTTTATAAAGAAAAACCTCTGGTTTGGAAAACCCTAGTCTCCATCTCGCTCTCTCTTCACGACCATCCTCTATTCAAAGTCGTTCTCCCCCAAACTTTAAGTTTAGTAATGCAAGAGAAGAAGATACACCCTTTGCTTCTATGTGATGAGACTCGATTCATTCGCGTAGACACGAGTTGCCTTCGTTGTCTGATTCAGTTACGACATTAAATATTGTTGTTCATTAAGGTATAACTTTTTAAACATCGATATTATAACATCAAACAATTTTGTTTATTAAAGTATGATGTTAATATAATTTTTCGAACATCGATCATATATTATAAAACATTTAACTCAAAACTCGTAGATACAAAAATTTATGCGCCAAGTACTGCTAATTTATGCATGGAATCTTAAAATCTCTTAATTGCATATTATAATGCATGATGTACATATGAGTAATGCATACAACTTTACATTTTGTAGATTGTGACTTTTGAAATACTTTATGTGGGTTTCACTTTTGACTTTTCAGAAACCTTTTATATAGTTTCACTTTTGACTTTTCATATACCTTTTATACAGTTTCACTTCTGAAATACTTTAGGGTTTTGGCTTTTTACAATCTCACTTTTTTAGATTTTATGTTTCCCATATGAATTCAAATTTCAAAATGCAAACGACGTGCTATTTTTGATGTTATAATGATTGGATTTGGGTAGAGAAGAGATGATTTATTGTAACACCTCGAAAATTCCATAACTACTATACGTTTATTTTGGAAGGACGTTTAAAATATTTGAGTGTATTATTTTAAACGTTATGTTTTAATTAGATGACGAAGGGTTGAAAATGTAATTATGCATATTGTTTTGGGCTAATTGTAAAAATTGGAATTTGGGAAATATAAGTAGGAGAGGATCGGATTAATTGAGATTTTAGTTAGAAAGAAGTCGGTTTCAAATAGAGAGAAAAATCGCGATTTCAAGTCTTAATCGATAAGGATTTCAAGTAATTCTCGATCGATTCTTGTGAGGGTTGGTAATCATAAGTTCAGTTCGTCTTTCACATAGGTTTATATCAGTTGTGTTGAGCAAGGATTGAAGTTGATTGCTGGACTGATTTGGTTTCACTTCGATTTTAGGGTTCAAACACGGTGAGCTTATCTTCTTTTTAAAAACCATATGTATGACGAAATTTCTATTTGGAATTGAAATTATCTTTTGAGTTACATTTGTATTATCAACTGTGTTTGATTTAATCGAGTAGAAGGTATGGAAATACGATTATTTTCCGAATAATGTTTTCCGGATGAATAGTGTTCTGGATGAATAATATTCCGGATGAATAGTAACAGAATTATTCGGTATTTTGGATGTTACCGGATTATTATGGTTACCGGATATCATCCGGACAGTTTCTTAAAATTGTTTAAATATTTATTTGCTCGGAGAAAATGATATATAAGTCTGTGTGAGTACGTATATAAGTAAGTGTAATGGATCCATTGGCACAAGAGTTGACGTGAAAACATGGAATATACATGGTTTAATTGTAATTCCTGTTTTGTATTGGAAAACATGGAATATGCATTGTTTGATTGTAATTTCTGTTTTGTATTGGGAAATAAGGGATATGCATGGTTTAATTGTAATCCCTATTTTCATATCAAAAAATAGGCATGGATTAATGTAATTTCATGGACCTGAGCTAAAATCTAGAATCCTCAGTGATTCGTAGTGGCGCTCTCAAACATGACAATGCGACTTACTTAGGGTGCGTTTGGTTCGCAGAATGATTTCTGAAGGAATAGAATCTGTCAAAGGAATTGGAATCTGTGAGAAATTGGAATGGAATGTTATCAGGTTTGACAGGAAATGGAATGGGATGGAATGGAATAGAATCTGTCAAAGGAATTGAAAGTGTTTGGCTTACAGGAAATGGAATAGAATATGTCCATGAATTTGAATCTATCTGTTTGGTTTGCAAAGGAATTGGAATGGAATAATAAAAATGGACAAAAATACCTTTCTTTGATTTCTATTTTATTTTTTAATTATAAACAATAATAAAAGTAATATTTAATGGGGAAGAAAGATGTAATTTACCATTATAAAAAATGTAATTTACCATTATAAACAATTATAAAAATGAACCAGATATCTTCCACTTCTCCTCCCCAAATTATTTTGACCTAGCCGGCATCATTGAAAGAAACCAAACTGTAGAGGAGTATCGATCAATCAAGAAACCAAAGAAGAAAACGATGGGAAAAACGTTTCTGTTGTAGATCGTTGAGAGAAACCAAAGCCCAAAGGAGGAACGATCAGATCGATCGAGAAACCAGAGTAGGAAATGATTGTTCGTGGGTCGCTGCAGTAGGTTGTTGTTCGAGGCCGAGGCTGGGTTGTTTGGAAGGGGTAGTTTGGATCGGTTGTTGGTTCTTGGTTTCTAGGTTTGTTACTCGCAAACTCTTGCTACTTGTTTGTTTGTAGCTTGTTGTTTTGTTGTAGGGCGCTGTGTGGTATCATTCTTCTTGGTGTTTGTTTGCCACGCGTTTGTAATTCTTGTGTTTGTAATTCAATTCAGAAACCAGATAAAGAAGTTGTCGTTCGATTGATGAACCTGAGGAAGAAACAATCGGGCAACCAAAGAAGCAAATGATCGGTTTGGATTTAATGAGGGCATATTTGTCCTTTTTAAGATTTGGGTTGGAATGGATTTCATTTCCATCAATTTTATGAGGGAATGGTGAAATCCATATTTGAAGGAATCTTTGGAATTCAATTCCATTCCTTAGGTAACGAAACGTCACAATGAAATTTGGTTAACGGAATTGACCATTCCAATTCCATCGTATTCAGCTCCCGATAATCTATGCACATTCTCATAGTGCCATCTTTCTTCTTAACAAACAATACCGGAGCTCCCCAAGGCGAAGAACTCGGTCTAACAAAACCCTTATCTAACAGCTCTTGCTGTTGAGACATCATTTCTGTCATTTCAGCTGGCGCTAGACGGTAAGGTGCACAAGCTATCGCTGCTCCAGGAATAAGATCAATGCGAAACTCTACTTGTCTTTCCGCCGGTAGACCTGGAAGATCATCCGGGAATACATCCGGAAATTCACGCACCACTTTGATATCTTGCACTTGTTTCTTTTCTAGCTTCGTATCTATAACATAAGTTAGATAGGACCAACATCCCTTCGATAAACATTTACGCGCCTTTGCCACTGAAATTAACGGAATATCTCCTTTTCTGCTTTTCTCCAAATATGAATACGTCATCTTTATCGGTCATCGGAATTCGAATCAGTTTCTTTGCACACATAATTTCTGCCTGGTTATTGCTCAACCAGTCCATTCCCACAATAATATCAAATCCCCCAATTTCCATTAACAATAAGTCAATCGGAAATTCTTCTCCCTCTATCAAAATTTTACAATCCACCAGTCTTTCACTAACCAAAGATCGAACCCCATTAGCTATCTCAACTACCAAGGCATCTCCTGAAGTAGTGACATGCATAGCTAGCTTACGATAGAACAACTTGGATACAAATGAATAGTTCGCACCACTATCAAATAACACATGTGCAGGAATGGAGTTTATAAGAAAAGTACCCGAGACAACATCTTTAGATCCTTTCGCCTCTTCAGCAGACATTTGAAATGCACGGCCAGTTGGTTTAGGGATAACCAACTTCTTTCCCTGATCTCCTTCCTTCTTCAACTTCGGACAATCTCTCCGAAAGTGACCCGGCTGCCTACATTCAAAACACACTGATCCCGGCATTGGGCAGTTCACCGCTATATGCCCCGCCTTCCCGCACTTATAACATTCATTCCCACCCACTCGACACGGACCAAAATGTTTGCTTCTACATTTAGAACACCAGTTTGGTTCCTTGCGAGAGTCGTAACGAATATTTTTGCCAAACAACTTGGTTTTCTAAGAAGATTCCGAACGACCTTCACACTTTCTCTTCTCCCCCACATGTGTTTTCTCCTCTTTGTCTTTGGCGTACATCTCTTCTATTACTTTTGCTTCTTCGATTGTCTCCCTTAAAGTAGTAGTTTTCGAACTTCGGACTCTCGTTATCATATCCGCCAGTAAACCCTTCAAATAAGCTTTAATTTTGTCTTTCTCAGCTGGAGCCACATGCCCCACCAAGTTAAGCTTTTCCATGAAAGATTATGTATACTTTCTCACCATCATATTGCCTTTCTTGAGATTCCTGAACTCTTCCTCGATTCGATCCATTTCAGTTTCGTTACAGTATTCCTCCAGAATCTTTGCTTTGAACTGTTCCCAAGTCATGGCATTCAGAACTGCTTCCGACACTAAAGCTGACAACACGTTCCACCATGATAATGCGCTACCGCGTAACATCTGTGATCCAAATCTAACTTTCGACTTTTCATCATAACACTCACAAGCTCGAAAATCTTGTTCAATTTCTCTTAGCCAATTCATACAGGCTATCAGGCTATCTTCTCCTTTGAATTCTGGGGGTTTACAACTCAAAAGGTTTTTGTAGGAGCAATTCCTAACAACCCTTCTTTCCGTCTCTGGACCTGGGTTACCAGTTGGATTTATCACACTGAAATCAATCCCTGTGCGCCTCGGTTCCACACTTCGATCATTAAACATTTTCATAAACATTTCTTCTTGTCTTCCCATAGTGGTGTTCATCATTTCAGCTTGTCTTTCCATTGATGCATTCACCAATCTGGTTACATTATCCATTATCCGACCTTCCATACTCGAATCCGGTGGAGTTTGATCGGCAGTACGGGTACCCCCTCTATGTGCCGGATTACGCACTCCTCCTAAAGAAAGAAAATCCGGTGGCGTCTCACGAACTTCGCCTATTCCAGTTGGCCTTTCTCCCGGCTCATCTAACCAAGTCCTATCCACAGAAGAATTAAGAGACCTCGGCGGTGTATTCACCATTGTTCTGAATGAGCACAAAAAATACTTATCAATAATGGTTTATACATAACTATACATACGATACGTACTTTACCGCTAATCAGTCACTGAAACAATTAGGAATAAGTATGCTTGTGTAACAATATATTCATAATGTTGATCCAAACCCTCAGTGATTTGATAATGACCCTCTCTTAAATACTTAGTGAAAAGTGTAAGTAAACAATATGTATCAGAGTTTCACTATCGCTGATAAGTACTAAGATCTTACAGTACCGCTGATAGGAACTCACGCTCTTTTAAATTAAACATTCAGCGAACACTGTTCATCATTAATGCTCTGAGTCTGTTCAGTCATTATGATGATCGCTGATAAGTTAATTGTTTACTTATGATCCCTGAAGACAAGTTTCACGTCAACAAAGGTTCTACGCTGAAGTCGAAGATCAAGCTCAAGAACCAGCGACAAGTCTCCTAATGAACTGATGCGGATCAGCGAAGACTCAGATTTGTCCACTCAACGTGAAGTATCAAGTACAAGACTTCAGCTATCGCTGAACTTTATCATTCGCTGAATAGTAAATGATAATTGCTGAATCAATGAAAGCTGATCATGAAGTCCTCCGTACAAAGTACTTTTGTCTTAACCACCCTTGCACGACTCCGTACGAATTGTCAGAAAAGAACCTCCGAATATCTGAAATCGTACAACCACTCTGATACTACACTATTCATCCATACGGCTACTAAGGTTGTCAACCAAGGTCAATGACATGCAACCAACCAGCTGATGACACGTGTAAAGTATATACTGACTTGCATTAAATGCATGCAGTATATAAAGAGATGAACTCACTTCATTTGAAGTAACTTGCTAACTCTGGACAAGTTCAATCTTTTATCTCAAGATAGGTTATTATTAGTAATTTCCTTATCTCTCTTAGTGCAAGAAACCTTAGTGTTCCAACTTGTTTAGATTTAGGTTTATCCTTAATCTTGTCTCCGCAACAAGCTGTAAATTGTTAATGATTTATCAATAAACAATTTAGAAAAGTAAAATCTGTGTGTTTGTATTCAACCCCCCCCCCCCCCCCTTCTACAAACTTGTATAGGCCTTCGGGACCAACAAGTGGTATCAGAGCAGATTTGTTTAATCTCATAAACAAGATCTAATCTAAGATATTTCTCTTCCTTGCTATTATCTGAAAATGGCCACCAACTCAAACACACATTATATAGACAATGGTTCTCTTGCAAAACCCCCTAGATTTTCCAGAGACAACTTCAACTTGTGGAAAAATAGGATGACACTCTTCTTAGAAGGTGTAGACCCTACTATGACTTACTATCTTGAAAACGGCCCACACATCCCTGTAACAATTGATCCTTTAGTTCCAGCCACTGCAACTAGACCTGCTATTCCAGAAAGGCTGATTCCTAAGGAAATACACATGTGGACCGATGAAGATAAGAAGAAAGTGGCTATAGATACAAAAGCCAGATCCATACTATCCATGGCCCTTCCTGACGAAGTCTACCATTCCGTCATGAACCTGAAGTCATCAAAAGCCATGTGGGACACAATATGTGTTCAGTATGAAGGAACGTCTGAAGTCCAGGACTCAAGAAAGATCAACCTGGTAAGACAATACGAAAGCTTCATTTCTGGTAAGAATGAAACTCTCTCTGAAGTTCACCAACGTTTTAATTGCTTAATTATAGATCTAAAAACTGTTGGTAAGGAATATTCTAACTTTGAAGTGCTGACAAAGTTTCTAGAATGTTTACCTGAAAGCTGGGACAATTATTCCATGTGCCTCAAGCTGTCAAAGGATCTTAAATCAATGACCCTTTCAACCTTATATGGTACATTGCTGAATCATGAGCAATCTAGCCATCTTAAGAAGAATCTTGTAAAAGATTCCAAAAGCACCCATGTTGCTTTAATCTCAGAGGAACCTTCTACTCAGCGACCCTCGGTCACTATCACTGAGTTAGAAAGTAACTCTGAAAGGTCATCAGACTCTGATTCTTCAGATGATGATGAATCCTTGGCTCTCCTAACTAAAAAGTTCAGGAGATTCGCCAAGAAGAAAATGTTTAGAAAGAACAAACCTCTTTCCATAACTGACAAGCCTAAATCATCAGCTTTTGTTGATAAGGCTACTTCTACTTGTTTCAACTGCGAAAAGACAGGTCATTTCGCTAATGAGTGCAGGTCAAAGAAAGTCATGAGACCTTCAGCTTTCTCAAAGAAAAACTTTGTTCCAAGGAATAAAGATGACAAATACTCAAAGCTGAAGGAGAAGTATGCAAAGCTGAAAAGCTTTAAGAAGAAAGGAAAAGGCCTGATGGCTGACTATGATTGGGCTGCTTCTGATGAAGAAGCATCATCATCTGACTCTGAAGATGATGAAGCAAATCAATGTCTCATGGCCAAGATTGAAGAAGAGGAAGAAAGTTCAGACATCCCCTCCACTTCAACATCTGCCATTCAGGTATCACCTTCTTTCTTTACCAATATTGCAAATATTGATGAAGTTGATAGTCTCCGTAAGATCGATCTATTGACTAGAAGTTTATACGAAGCCATGAACGGCAAAACTGTGGTTGAAAACCAAAATCTTGATCTCGCTGAAAAGCTTAAAAACTGCCATCTTCAAATAGAAAAGCTTTCTAAAATTGAAGATGATTTTAAAGATCAAGTCTATTTAAATCAGCTAGTCAAAATCGAACGAGCAGAAGCTATCGCTGCATTAAAAGCTGAACAAGCTACTGTTGAAGGATGGTGTAATTCTTCAACAAAGATCACTGAGATAATTAAGGCTCAGATTCCTCTGAGTGATAAACGTGGTCTGGGTTATAAATATGATACTCCAAAACCAACCACTGAACGTTCAATGCTTAAATTTGGAACGTTCGTATCCTCAGTCGCTGACACTTCATCATCTCAGTGCTCCTCGTCCATTACACCAATCCCTGAGGAAACTCCTACCTCCTCAAAAGGTAAGGAGAAAATGGTTTATTCAAAACCTACCTATGTCTCTAAAGACAAAGGTAAAGGAATTGTTATTTATCAAAATCCTCAGAAGGGTACCTTAGTACCAAAGCTGAATGCTTCTAAAGCCTCAGTGACCAACCCCTCTGGATCTAGAAAGCTGATCTCTGGATCTATTCAGCGATCTACTCCTAGACTCAGAGTGGATGTCCTTGGTAAGAAATCTGAAGAACTGAATGTTCGTCCCATTTCTAAAGCCAATAGCTTACTTGGTGCTGGCACTTCTAATTCGAAATTAAAAGCTCAGCATACAAGTGGTCCTAGAACTACTTTTAGTTATAGGAAATGTTATCACTGTGGACTTACCGATCATATTGCTACTAAGTGCCCCACAGCCACCAAAGCTGAAAAGATAGCTAAGGTGAAGATTGCCCCCAAGGCAAAGAAGACCAACCCCGATGCAAATCAGGTCAAGGTGACTCCTACCACTGAAGTTAAGAAATTAACCAAAGTGAAGAAAGACAAAGCTGAATCTTCAAATGCTGCGAAGACCGCTGAACCTTCTATTCCAACTAGCTCAACTGACAAACGTGTATACATGGTTAAGTGGGTACCCAAGCAAAACTAATCTTCCTTTGTAAATGCAGGTTAAGAAGGGTATCTGGTATCTCGATAGCGGATGCTCTAGACACATGACTGGAAAGAAAAACCTGCTCGCTGAATACAAGGAAGAGAAGGGTCCCTCTGTGACTTTCGGTGGAAATGGAAAAGGACACACCCGAGGGTATAGTGTACTTTCAAATGGTACAACCTCCTTTAGAAGAGTCGCATATGTTGAAGGACTCAAGCATAATCTTCTGAGCATCAGTCAGCTTTGCGACATGGATAACAAAGTGATTTTCACTAAGGAATCCTGCTTTGTCACTGACAAAAAGGAGAAGATAGCTCTCAGCGGTTATCGTTTGGAAAATGTTTATGTAATAAACATGGACTCAACAACCACTGAGAACTCCTGTTTCTTCTCAAAGGCATCTTCTGATGTTAACTGGCTATGGCACAAGAGGCTCTCACATCTAAATTTCAAGACACTGAATACTCTTTCCTCCAAAGAGTTAGTCACTGGTCTACCTCAGCATTCATACGCCAAAGAGTCTTTATGTTCAGCGTGTGAAAAAGGGAAGCAGACCAAGGCAAGCTTCAAGTCAAAGCAAGTCTCCTCAGTGTCATCTCCTCTACAACTACTCCATATGGATTTGTTTGGCCCTGTTAACAAACAATCCATCGCTGGAAAGAAATATACACTGGTCATAGTTGATGAATTCTCTCGTTACACATGGGTAATGTTTCTCCGTTCTAAGAGTGACACCCCTGAAGAACTCATCACCTTTGTTCGGAAGATGGAAACTCTGAACAATATGATTGTTCGCTCAATAAGGAGTGATCATGGAACTGAATTCAAAAACAGTTCTCTTGATTCCTTCCTTGAGAGTAAAGGTATTTCTCACAACTTTTCGTCAGTGAGAACACCGCAACAAAATGGAGTCGCTGAAAGAAGAAATAGAACAATTATTGAAGCTGCACGTTCAATGCTCAGCGATTCTCACCTGCATACTCAGTTTTGGGCAAAAGCTGTCAACACTGCTTGTTTTACGCAAAACAGGTCGCTGATAGTTAAAAGATTCAAAAAGACAGCCTATGAACTCTTTCATGGGAGAAAGCCTTCAATCAGCTTTCTTCACATCTTTGGATGTCAGTGTTTCATACTGAACAACAGAGATGCCCTTGGAAAGTTTGATCCTAAGGCTGATGATGGAATCTTTCTTGGATACTCCTCAGTCTCCAAAGCCTTCAGAGTCTTCAACCGTAGAAGACAAAATGTAGAAGAAACTATTCACGTCACGTTTGACGAATCCCGTTCAGCGAACTCCAAACCGTCCGCTGATACTGAAGAACTGAATCAATGGATGTTTTCTCATCTTGGTGATTCAGAAGAAGTTCCCACTCCTCATGCTCACACCGTAGAAAATGATGGTCCTACTATCATTCCAGATATGCAGAATAGTGAAGCTGAAACATCTTGGGTCTCAGCTGTTCCTATTAACACTATACCTGCAGTTGATCCAAATGTCTCAGAAATTCCATCTATCTCTCAGCAATCAGTGAATGAAGTGACAAATGCAAACATTCCTCTCTTAGCTGATAATCCAGAAGTAGCTGAAGCCTCATCTTCAGTTTCTCCAGTTCAGACTGAGTCAGCGACTTATGCTCCGGCTCAGCGATGGACTATAAATCACCCAATCGATCAAAATCTTGGTGATCCCAACGCTGGTATTCAGACTCGTAGAAGTGTAGGTAATATTTGTTTATTTGTTAACTTTATTTCTCTAACTGAACCAAAGAAAATAGATGATGCCCTCAGAGATCCAAACTGGGTCAGCGCTATGCAAGAAGAGCTGACTGAATTCGAAAGAAACAAAGTTTGGAAACTCGTTCGTAGACCAACTGACAAAACGGTAATAGGCACTAAATGGGTCTATCGAAACAAGTTGGACGAACATGGTACTGTAACTCGCAACAAAGCTCGTCTTGTTGCTCAGGGATACAGACAAGAGGAAGGCATAGATTATGACGAAACATTTGCTCCTGTAGCAAGACTTGAATCTATTCGTCTTTTCTTAGCATATGTTGTACACAAAAACTTCACTGTACATCAGATGGATGTTAAGTCAGCGTTTCTGAATGGAAAGCTGAATGAAGAAGTTTATGTGGAACAACCTCCAGGATTCTCAGATCCTAAGCGTCCAGGTTATGTTTATAAACTGGACAAGGCACTTTATGGCTTAAAGCAAGCTCCTCGTGCATGGTATGACACTCTCTCTACTTATCTCCATATTGAACAATTTGAGAGAGGTAAGATTGACAAAACTCTATTTTTTAGAAAAGTGAAAGGTCATATCATTTTAGTTCAAATATATGTTGATGACATTATATTTGGTTCTACTAACCCTGAGCTTTGTACTCGTTTCGCTGATAGAATGAAAGATGAGTATAAAATGAGCATGATGGGTGAACTAACATATTTCCTTGGTCTTTAGATTAAGCAAACTGAAAAAGGAACTTTTATAAATCAGGGAAAGTATGTTAAAGATATGCTGAAGAAATTCGACTTAACTGAAAGTTCAGCTATGAAAACCCCTATGGCACCACCGCTGACACTTGATAAGGACACAAAGGGTGTTCCTGTCAATGTCACGCTGTACCGTGGGATGATCGGCTCACTATTGTATCTTACAGCTAGCCGACCCGATATTATGTTTGCAACATGCTTGTGTGCACGATATCAAGCTGAACCTAAGATATCTCATATGAAAGTTGTAAAGCGAATCTTTCGATATCTTAAGGGTACAGCGAATCTAGGCCTTTGGTATCCCAAAGACTCAGGATTCGATCTAACCGCCTATTCAGATAGTGATTTTGCAGGTTGCAAAATGGATAGGAAAAGCACCACAGGAGGATGTCAGCTCCTGGGTGGAAAGCTGGTAAGTTGGACAAGTAAGAAGCAAAACTCAGTGTCCACTTCCACAGCTGAAGCTGAATATGTAGCCGCTGGAAGCTGTTGTTCTCAGGTCTTGTGGATGAGAAATCAGCTACTAGACTATGATCTTCAGCTCTCTAAAATTCCAATCTATTGCGACAGCACTAGTGCCATCGCTATAGCAAACAATCCAGTGCTACACTCAAAGACAAAACACATAGAAATCAGATATCATTTTATCAGAGATCATGTGATGAATGGTGATATAGAACTTCATTTTATCCCAACTGATTATCAGTTAGCTGATTTATTTACCAAACCTCTTGATGAGACAAGATTCAACATTCTCATCAGCGAGCTTGGAATGCTGAACTTTGAAGGGTAAAATCTTCAGCGGTTCACATTGATCAGCGATAGGATAAAATCAACTCGTATAACCTATTCAATCATCTTCTCTCTGAATAAACTTGGTTAAACTGATATCCAGGTATGTTTTCTCTCTCTGACAAACGCATGAAAATGCAAGATTTCAAAACAAATGCATCGCTGAATATCTCTTCCTTAACAGCGATATTTTGAAAGTTCTTAAAACCTTCACTGATATTTTCTATTCAGTGCTTCATGTTTTTCAAAAGAGTCCCTGAGCTTTCAAAACCTCAGAGACATCCTAAAAGAATGTGAAAGGACAGTTGTGACGTCATTGCAACGGATAACACCAGGCACGACTTCTTTCTGACACACGTTTGCACGTTTCGTTCAAACTTCCAATCAAATGCAAACACGTGTCCGTGTCATGATGAAAACCTTTTCCCGCTCAAGGTTTTCTCTCTCTAAAACTCCCTATATAAACAACTCTTGGTTTATATTTGTCTTTTACGCGAACAATCTTTCTCCGCAAGAAAATAATTACTGTTGCATTTGTGCTCTCAAATCTTCAAAGAACTGTTCATCATCTTCTTCATCAAAACATCAAGGTTAATATGTTCTTATTTTTCAAATGCAGATAACTTGTTTCTGATCTTATCATTGTTTTAAACAAGATCAAACAAAAGAACTTAAAAATAAAATCATTTCTTTCAGGGTTTTATGAACACAACCATTTCATGGTTGTTCTTCAAGTTTTAAATCTAAATCTTAAACTTGTTCTTCATTCGTATCCAGTTTTTTTTTGAAACCGGAATACAAGACTTTATGGGTTTTACATTTCGTTTCAAAATCATGAAAAACCCTAATCTTCATTAAGACATTTATGTCTGAATGAAATGGACAAAATTCGAACCATCTTAATGGAAATTCTTTCCATATTAAGACAATTCTTATTTGTTAACATCTTTGGTTGAACTGATAATACAGAGAAATGGCATCTTCAAAGATCAATGTTACCGCTGAGTCCATCTCCGCTGACTCTGAGGAAGTAGACATCATCAAAGCCCCTCAGGTTAAGTTCAAGCTGGATCAACTAGATTGGACTAAGGTCAACAACCTCTCTGCGCTTCTCGAGTTTCCTCCTCGAAAGCAAGTCACACATCTGGATGATGCTGTGAATTTCCTGAAAAACTGCTGCATTTCAACAGCCCTGACCATCACACCTCCTGCTAGTCAGCTACTACTATCCCAGTTCTGGTACTCTGCCAGACACACTCAGCTACCCTCCGCCAAAGATGCATCCAAAACCATCGATTGCATACTCAGCGATACTGAGTATGGCACAATTAAGATAACCCCCGCTATCATTCGAAAAGCCCTGAACTTCCCCAATGCTACCAAAGAAAAACCATTTGTTCCATTCCCTGACCATAAGAAGCATGCTGACAGAGAAGCAATCATTGCTTTCCTCGATGCAATGGGTTACATCTGGGAAACTGGAAGGGACAAGAAGCCCGAGAAGAAGCTGACGCTGATAAAGAAGTCCAAAATGCCTAGCGAGATGAATTTCATCTTCGCACACCTGATCAGCTGCATGACAGCGAAGACCGGCTCCTCTGATCAAGCCGCTCAACCTCAGCAGGCTATGGGATACGCACTGCTGAAAGGTCTACATATAGACTGGGCATCTATCATTTATGATGACCTAGTTCAAAGAGTAGATTCTGCTGCTGACAGACCTGTATGGGTTCCCTACCCCCGTTTCATCAGCGCCATCTTCCAATATGGCCTGAAGGACAGCTATCCTCAAGAGGGTGACCTGAAACTTTCTCAGGTTGGCCCTAAGGTGCTCGATTTCAAACCTGTCGACAATGAGGTACGTCTCTCTACCCTTCTCTCTCTTCTTAACCCTAATTCTTCGACTTATGTGGCTCCTTCAGTGACAATACCCATCGCTGATACCCCGGCCACACAATCCTCTCCTTCTAAGAAAAGGAAACACTCTCACACCCAACTTGATTCCAAAAGGATCAAGAAAACCAAGGAGCAACCCCAGCAATCCCATGCTGAAGACTCCTCAGCTCATTCTGACGAGCTGAAGGAAAGTTCCGTGGTACGCTCTGCCACACCCATTCAAGCCATCCCTTCAATCCAGACTTCAACGTCTCCAAACGCTGAGGTTAGAAACTTGGAACCTACCCAACCTCCCTCAGTCTCTCAAAAGACTGATGAAGTGATTCTCAGCGATTCCAACACTGAACTCAGTACCCGAACCCCATTCTTATCCTACGTTTCTCCCTCCACTCACTTGGACACTCCTCCAAAGAATACTGGAGATGCCATCATTCCAGAAGCCACCGCTGACGCTTCTCAACGAATGATGAAGACAGGACCTGCAGAGATCACCATACCTAACCGAACTTTTGAGGAAGATATGGAACATTTTCCAGGAATCCGCAACTTTGACGACTTCGTCAATCCTCCTGCAGGTACAAATCAACCCATATACACTGTAACTAAACCTAAAACTTCTGAGCTTTCCTTTGTTCACAAGTACTTATGTGTTACAGGTCCTAATTTGGGAGACATCAACGAGTCTCTGAAGTCCGTGGAAACAAAGATGACAGATCTCACCACCACACTCTCCAACAACTCTACAGCTGTAACAAACGTTGGAGAGAATTTGACAAAGCTAACAACGGTGGTAGAAAAGAAGGCTTTCGCAGATGACTTGAAGCAAGTTGATAAGACTCTCAGCGACTTTGCTAAGGTTCTCGCTGATATCTACACAGACTACACCTCACTCAAACAATCAGTTTCCTCCATGTCCGGCGAAGTAACAACGCTGAAGACATCGGTTGGAGCACTAGAGGGTGATATGTCTGTTGTGAAGACAAATGTTCAAACTCTGACGACTGACTTAGGCTCTGTAAAGACCGACGTTGGTTCGATGAAAGCAATGATTGAAGAGCTGCTCAACAAGGCGAGAACTCCTGCTCCTGAACCTGCCCCTGCCCCTGCTTTGGAAACTTTCACAGCGGCGGATCGCAAAGAGCTGGAAAAGATCAATCCTGCTATATCTGGCCTTGAAGACAGATTAGCAGCGATTGAAAGTTGTATTAAAATCTCTGGCCAAGCAGACAGAGAAAATACAAATGCTGAGTCTACCCATTCCTCCCCCAATCATGAGAAAGAGGGGGAGAAGAGCGCTGAACATACCGATGAGAAGAGCGCTGAGGATCTTGAGAAGAGCGCTGAAAATATTGAAAAGAGCGCTGAAGACCTTTCCCATGATGAATCTATCAGGGGAGAGAAGAATGAAGATCTTATCGCTGGACCTCAGGGAGATGAAAACCCTGAGGGAACCGAGAAGCTCGCCTCTGTATCTGAGGGGGAGCAACTCGAAGAAGACGCTAAAGAATCCGAAGCAGAAGATGATGAAGCCATCGACATCCCTGATGATGAACCATCTTCTTCTCTACAGAAGAATGATGATGATGATGACGAAGATGACGATGATTTCTTTATCGTCAAACCTGCCCCAAGGATCAAAGCTCTTAAGGGAATTTCAATAAATGAACCAATAGGGGAGCGGACAAAGACAAAGCCCTCAGCCTCTGGCGCTGAGAAAGGCAAAGGCAAAAGCGTCGCTGAAGATGACAATCTGATGATCTTGCTTGAAAAGCCGGTTTGTCAGGTATACTAAACATCTCTTACTCCATCCCTCCTCCACACTATAAGTTCTATTACCCTAGCCTACACCTAAACATATTTATCTTTCTCTTTCTACCCAAGTTCTTCTACCCATGTTCTTATTTGTAAGATCGATGTGTTTCAGCTAGTCCTCTCCCCTGTTTGAGGATGTCGCTGAAGGTTCTACTACTGCGACTTCACAAATAAAGCCAGCTGCTACTGATGAAATAATCCCAGTCTTAGATTTGATCTCTGAGACTGATGAACCAGAAGAACAACCTCTCTCGCACAGAAATAGACCTTCCTCAGCTCCTCAAAAGCTGAGTGAAGAGGATCAAAAGAGAAGAGAGGAAATAATAAAGCGATTCGAGGATCAGCGAATCATTCTAAGGCGTGATCAACTGCCTTCAGTTCCTCCAAAGTTCAGAATTTCAAAAGCTGAATACAAGGAACACCTCAGAGCTGAACGCCTCATCGCTGAAAGAAATGAAGCTGAAGAAAAAGACAGAGAATACGCCATCAAGCTTACTCAAGAATCTGTCAAAGACCCCAAGCTGAAACGTGTTCCCATTCAAGTCCAACGAAAGCTTTGGGAAGAAGCCCAGAAGATCGTGGAAAAGAAAACTGAAGTTTCTCAGACCACCCTGATCTGGTGTAAAGAAAAATACACTTCAGATATCGTCCAGCGAAGATCAACAAGGTATTCATCTCTGGAAGAACCTCTATCGGAGTACCTATTGTTGACATCAAACTTTTCAGAGAAGATGGCCAATCTAAAGCCTTTCGCGCTGACACTGTGAAAAGGTATGGTCTCTCTGAATGGCTAGAGATGAGGTTAGCTATCCAATCGTCACAATCTAAGTACAAGGATCATTTCGAAAAGCTAATAAACAGACAGATCGATTTGAAATCTTCTTGTGTGGACATTCCTCCTCTTCCTGATCTTAAGCTGAAAAGAAAAAGGGCCTCTCCAAAGAAGAAACGTCAAGATTCAAACTCAGGTCCTGTCATACGAAATGAAACTGGAATTGGTTTCTCTCGCGCTGAAGTGTTTGGTCCTGACCCTGATCTATCTGCCCTTGACATTTCTTTGCCACCATGTGAACTTTTCGTCCCTGGTAAAGTCATCAGTAATCCTTATGGAATATTCTTTCTCGACTACGACGGACGTAAATGTTTTCAACGGATCGCTGAGCTTCCAATCACTCCAATCGAACAGCTCAGAGATCTCATCTACTGGTGTGACTTCAGAAAAGACATTCAGGCACGACACCTAAAACCCTTGATTTTTTAAGAAGCGCTGAACAAAAGAAAACGAGGTGTAACGGTTCCTGACTGGATGATCCCCACTGAAAAGACCCTTGATGAACTTCTCATTAAGGAAGAACCTCTGTAAGCTGATAGGATCGCCTCTTTCATCTATTTTATCAGTTATCCTTTTGTACTTGTAATTTATTTCGCTCGTACTTGTAATCTTTCCATTTCTCTTTGTATCCTGATTCAAAGTTTTAAAAGAAAGATTTCAGCGAATGTACTTTACTCCATCAGTACTGAAAAGATCCCAGAAAACAGTAAAAGGGACAAATATTTTATGAGTTCTTTTTATCCTTATGTTTTCATTAAATAGCAATTTTCTTTGTTGCTATGTCATAATCAAATAGGGGGAGATTATTGATCCAAACCCTCAGTGATTTGATAATGACCCTCTCTTAAATACTTAGTGAAAATTGTAAGTAAACAATATGTATCAGAGTTTCACTATCGCTGATAAGTACTAAGATCTTACAGTACCGCTGATAGGAACTCTCGCTCTTTTAAATTAAACATTCAGCGAACATTGTTCATCATTAATGCTCTGAGTCTGTTCAGTCATTATGATGATCGCTGATAAGTTAGTTGTTTACTTATGATCCCTGAAGACAAGTTTCACGTCAACAAAGGTTCTACGCTGAAGTCGAAGATCAAGCTCAAGAACCAGCGACAAGTCTCCTAATGAACTGATGCGGATCAACGAAGACTCAGATTTGTCCACTCAACGTGAAGTATCAAGTACAAGACTTCAGCTATCGCTGAACTTTATCATTCGCTGAATAGTAAATGATAATTGCTGAATCAACGAAAGCTGATCATGAAGTCCTCCGTACAAAGTACTTTTGTCTTAACCACCCTTGCACGACTCCGTACGAATTGTCAGAAAAGAACCTCCGAATATCTGAAATCGTACAACCACTCTGATACTACACTATTCATCCATATGGCTACTAAGGTTGTCAACCAAGGTCAATGACATGCAACCAACCAGCTGATGACACGTGTAAAGTATATACTGACTTGCATTAAATGCATGCAGTATATAAAGAGATGAACTCACTTCATTTGAAGTAACTTGCTAACTCTGGACAAGTTCAATCTCTTATCTCAAGATAGGTTATTATTAGTAATTTCCTTATCTCTCTTAGTGCAAGAAACCTTAGTGTTCCAACTTGTTTAGATTTAGGTTTATCCTTAATCTTGTCTTCGCAACAAGCTGTAAATTGTTAATGATTTATCAATAAACAATTTAGAAAAGTAAAATCTGTGTGTTTGTATTCAACCCCCCCCCCCTTCTACAAACTTGTATAGGCCTTCGGGACCAACACATAATAACAGTAGCTAATTGAAATTGCGAACATATTATACATGAGAATCCTCATTACCATCGTTACAGTACTAACTTCGCGTATTTCTGTCGACTCTAAGACTACCCAGTCTTAGCAATTCTACCCATACCTCACGGATCATAACTTAATTCATCACAGCTTAAGTCTAGGTATCTCAAAATCATACCTAGTTCGCTTAAACTACGGATCTGATACCATATTGTAACACCCTAAATACAGGGCTAATTTAAACCTTGAATAATACACAAGTTATGATCATAAAACTTCAAACTTTGATAACCTGAGGATCAATTGTAAAGGTTTTATATACAACGCATCTAACTCAAACAACCTATTAATCTAATCATACATCATAATCAGATTAACTAAGTTATCTAGCCTTTGTCCCAAAAACATCAAAAGAATAGCTAGATCCTCCGTCATCTCTAAGTTTGAATCTTTCCAAAAGTTCTCATCACACATCCCCGCTTACTTCCCGGAGCTTGTACCTGGTAAGAAAATTCAACTTGAAACATTAGGCTTTCGCCTAGTGAGAGTATTCAAATCAAATTAAAATTAACAATTAAAATATCAACAGATAAGTCAAACTTGTTTCCACCCATCTTACCGTACAACAACTCCTTTCACTACTGGGAATCTACCCCACTCCCATACTTATGACTAATTCATCTAGCCATAATATTACTACCAAGAGTTTACCACGAATAATCCCATATTCAAGGTTAATACTCTTATTTAAGAAATTACAAGTCAAAACCTGTCTATTTCTTAATCCGGAAGTAGAGATTACAAATTACTTTATGTCTATCTCTAATCTTCCTTTCACAATTGGGAAATCTCTGATCTTCCCTAAAAATATGGAAATCTACGATCTTCCATTCGAAATGGGAATTACAAATCAAAATCTGCCTATTCCACATTTCACGTCCTCCCCACCTCAGAATCAATGGCCCCAATGGGATTAATATATCGCGATACACAACCGGGACCCCCGATGATTCAAGGTACACTCAATCACTAAAAATTACATCCCTTTGGTCAATGGCTAGTAATCGGTTCCCATTATACCGTACTAAGGTGCCCCCGATGACCGGATGCCTATTTTTAGAAACTACGACATAATACATAAGTATTATAACTCTTACTATGGTATGTGTATAACATACAATATTTTACATCTCAAAACATATTCTATATATACATTTATAAAGAATATTAGTAACCTTGACACCTCGACTTCTTAACTATCCCCTCTTTGCAATTTAGCACGGGGATCAACATAGCATAACTCATAGTCATCTATTTGGACTTATTACTGATTAAGACAAGTTCTTACAACTATCGACAAATTATAAGAATCAGTTTTTGTCATAGAAGGAGAATTGTGCAACCAACAACAGCGACATACCTCACTTTTTGCAACCAACAGTAGCGAAATGTTCTACTTCTTGCAACCAACAGTAGCGAGATTCTCACTTCTCGCAATAGTGGCTTGCGAGATACTCACTTCTCGCAACAGTGGCTTGCGAGATACTCACTTTGCGCAACAGTGGCTTGTGCAAAGTGAACATTTTGCGAGCACTGTTCATCGTCTTCTTCATTTATCCAGTTCACAAAATCAACTTATTAAGCCTACTACTTTCCAATTAATTCATACCAAAGCATTCAGACATAGTTTAAAACATATCTACATCAATTTCAATGGCTAATTTTAAGAAGAAGTGAATAAACTCACCTGAATGGTTCTGAACACTTTACAGTTCTTCAAAACTCCAATTAAAGCTTTCCAGAACAGTTCTAAACAAATAATTATGTTTAGTTACTAAACAACAGAAGGAATCATAATAATAATCATAAATTCCTTACCACAATTTTCAAAACAACTTTTCTTTCTTCTGCTTCTTCTCGTTATTCTTTCACTTTCGATCTCTCTCCCTTTCTGCTTACTGAGTATCCACACACACAATTAGTCACTTAACACTAATTGTGTGACACCTCTTACTTAAACACTGCTGAGTCATAACTCAACTTACCAACTACACCCCTAACTTTAAAGAAATGACATAATAAACCCTCAAGTTGAGATTCCACTTCAAACATTAACTTTAAACAAATACAAACTTAACCCCAAGTTAATACTTGTATTTTACAAAAATACAACGGAAATTCGAGATGTTACACAAATACAAGTCCATCAAGGCCACCTATTCTGGGAGAAGGAGAAGGTCAAGCTCGTCGACCCAATGTTGGCCCTTCTAGTCCAGTGATGACGGAATCCACTCTGGAGTCCCGCATGATGGAAAACATGATGAGAATCATGAATGCTGCACCAACTCAGCAGCAAGAAATGTTTATGAAACTATTGGATTATAGGAATATTGGGCCTCAGAGACAAGAGATGGTTACTGATAATGTGATTCCACCTACTAATCCATTAATGAATGCTAATAGGAGAATGGAGAAAGTTTGATCTTACAAGACGTTCTTAAGTTGTAAACCATCAGAGTTCGTGGGGTCAGATAACCCAATTGAGTGTATGAACTGGATTAGAGAAATGGAACACGCCTTTAGAGCATGTAAATGTGATGAAAATTCTAAAGTCAGATTTGGATCTCAAATGTTAAGAGGAAATGCTCTTACGTGGTGGAACATTGTTACATCAACTCTTGAAGCCCAGTCTGGGCTGCAAAGAGCTGGGAGTCTTTTAAAAACAAAATTTTGGAAGTATACTGTAACGAGAAGGAGATGGATCGTATTGAAGAGGAATTATGAGAACTTAATAAGGGGAATTTATCCGTAAGAGAGTACACTCGACTTTTCTTGGAGAAACATAACTTAGTGGGGGCATGTGGCCCCACCTGAAAAAGAAAAGATTAAAGCTTATTTGAAAGGCATGCCGGATGATATGATGTCCAGGGTCCGAAATTCCAAAGCTTCGACTCTAAGGGAGATGATTGAAGAAACCAAGATTATAGAAGAAGTATACGCTAAAGACAAAGCTGAGAAAGCACAAGTGGGGGAGAAAAGAAACTGGAAAGGTCGATCAGAACCTTCACAAAGATCAAAGTCCTTTGTTAAGAACATTCGTTTTGAGCCTCATCGGGAACCGAATTGATGTCAGAAATGTAAAAGTAAACATTTTGGTCTGTGTCGGGTAAATCCAACTGAATGTTACAAGTGTGGAAAGAGTGGTCATAAAATTGGGAAATGCCCCATTCAAGGACCAACATGCTTTAAATGTAAGAAACCGGGTCATTTCCAAAAAGACTGCCCAAAGTTAAAGAATAGTGGGAACCAAGAAAAGAATCCAAATACACCAAAACCTATGGGTAGGTTGTTTCACATGACAGCAGAAGAAGAGAAAGAATATGCGGATGTGGTTTCTGGTACACTTCTTGTTAGTTCTATACCTGCACGTATATTATTTCATTGTGGTGCCAACTTATCTTTTGTATCGCAATCGTTCTCTCAAAAGTTAACTGTGCCTAATACTACTTTGAAAGATGCCTTAATAGATGAAATAGCTAATGGGGGTCAAGTCTTCGTTCGAGAGAGGCTTGAGGGTTGTACCATTATGATAGAAGGAAAATAATTTCCAATTGATTTAATCCTAATGGAGATAGGCGAGTTTGATGTAATTGTTAGTATGGATTGGTTAGTAAATAACCAAGCAGAAATTCTTTGTGCTAAAAAGTTGATTCGGATTCCTATATCTGAAAGTAATGTTGTATTCATTTATGAGGAAAAGATAAAAGGAGAGTTTCCGTTGATCTCAATAACTAAAGCACGTAAGTGTTTAGTAAAAGGGTATTCAGCATATCTTGCATATGTGCTGGATGCTAAAGTAGAGAAGAAACGGATAGAAGATATAAAAGTGGTATGTGAATTTCCAGATGTATTTCCTGATGATCTTCCAGGCTTACCACCAAAAAGACAAGTGGAATTCAAAATTGATCTTGTTCCGGGTGTGGCACCGATAGCACGTGCACCATACAGACTAGCCTCGGCTGAAATGAAGGCGATGATGTCTCAACTTCAAGAATTACTTGAGAAGGGTTTTGTTAGACCACGTTCGTCACCCTGGGGAGCTCCAGTACTATTTGTCAAGAAGAAGGATGGCATTATGAGAATGTGCATTGACTATAAGGAACTGAATAAAGTGACCATTAAGAATAAGTATCCACTCCCAAGGATTGACGACTTATTTGATCAACTCCAAGGTGCAATGTTTTTCAAAGATTGATCTAAGGTCGGGCTATCATCAAGTAAGGGTGAGGGATGAATATATTCCCAAGATGATATTTAGAACGTGGTATTGACATTATGAATTCCTCGTAATGCCTTTTGGGTTGACAAATGCTCCTATTGTGTTCATGGATTTAATGAATAGGTTGTGTCGATCTTTCTTAGACAAGTTAGTCATCGTGTTCATAGAAGACATACTTGTTTATTCAAAGGATGGAGCAGATCATGAATGTCACCTTCATGAAGTCTTAGATGTTTTAAGAAAAGAGAAATTGTATGTCAAATTCTCAAAATGTGAATTTTGGTTAAAGGATATACAATTTCTCGGTCATGTAATCACTTCTGATGGAGTCAAGGTGGATCCGGTAAAAATAGAAGCAATGATGAATTGGGAAACCTCGAAGACTCATCGGAGGACTAAAGCTTTTTAGGGCTAGCAAACTATCATCGGAGATTTATAAAAGACTTCTAAGATCGCTTCTGCCTTGACAATTCTGACACGGAAGAATGTAAAGTTTGTATGGACTGAAAATCAAGAGTCAGCGTTTAGAACTTTACAAAAGAAATTATGTAAAGCCCATGTTCTTGCACTACCCGAAGGAACAGAGGATTTCGTGGTATACAGTGATGCATCCAAAATGGGTTTGGGTTGTGTATTGATGCAACGCGGTGTAACACCTCGATTTCTTGAAGGAATCGATCTTTTAAGATAAATATGAAAAATAGGATTTTGGATTGAATCCTAGATTTTATGGTCTTGTTGCATGGAAAATTCAAATACAAGTCCAATGGTCCTTTCCGAAGCGAAACGGAGCTAAAAGGAAGAAGTTATGGCCAAAATAGTGTTTAGGTAGTGGACTCGCACGGAGCGTCTGATGACCCGTGCTTGGCACTGATGTTGGCGCTAGTGCATCCGCGCGGGGCATCTGATGAGCATAAATACGGGATTTTTAGCCCTAAACATCATTTCCTCATATCTCACTCATTTCACCTCCGTTTTTGGCGATTCAATATGCCATGGTTTCAATTTTTAGATCTTTTCAAGGATAAAGTGTTAGTTTTGAAGTTCATTGGAAAATTCAAGGGTGTTTGGTGGTGGTAAGTCTCTCATTTCTCACTCTTAAATCTCTTCTCTTCTCTCCAAATCGTTTCCCCTCTTTCCCCCACAAACCCTAACTGATTTGGGGGCTTTTTCATGGAGATTAATGCGTGCCTTCTCCATTTTATACTAGTGGTTTCATTTATTGATGCAAGAGCAAGTTTCATCCACAACACTAGAAATTTTTGGGGTTTTCTAGGTTTTCATCAAAACCTAAGTGGTGAGTTCATCCTCCCATCTTATATACTTTCATATGAGTCATAAATGCTTCATTTATGGCTTCCTAGTTTGTATGCTTATCAAATCTTGGTTTGGATGATTTTGGGAAAGTTAGGTTAATATTGGGGTTTTGGTCAAAATGAAGATTTTCATATAAGATATTTGGGGAATGGTTTTAAAGTGGTTGAATATGAATATTCATGGTTGAAAACTTGTGGATCTAGATTTATGGAAGATTTGGCTTGAGGATTCGGGTTTTTCAAAGGAGCTTATGTTTGGGGAAAACCTAGATTTAGCCTAAATCTAACAAGGTGAGTTCAAGTTGGTTTGCGAAAACTTTGTACATGCCAAAAATGTTATTTTTCAAGTATTTGTGTGTTTTACTTACAATTATCAATAATTGACTTATTTGGTAAGTTTGACTCTTTTGAAGTGTTTAACTTTATAAAGTTTGTAAAACACCCATATTTGGGGATTTTGGATATTTTGATGAGTAGAAATCATAATTATCTCCTTAAATGATTTATTGCTCAAATAGATCTTATTTAATGGTTTAATCATGTGGGTATAATTGATTTTATAAACCCATTTGGGAAAATGCATATTTTTGTGTCATGAGTCGCTTTGAGAATTTTAAGAGTATGAGTCCATTTTGGGAACCTAATTGTTTAATCCATGATAAGTTTTGGGATAATGGGATTTTATGGTATACGTTTACCTAAACGACGTTTTAATGCATTTATATTTTGGTGATCGTTATTTATGGGTCTAATGGGTTTGAGCATTTGCTCGGTTTTGACTTTGAGGAAGTCTTGGGGACATTTTTGTTCGATTTCGGTGGCTCAATATGGAGTCTTATTTTATGGTTAGCATTTATTGCAACATATTGCATATTAATGATATTTACATGCTCGGGTGCTTTAGTCATTCCGGGATGGGCATGTTATTGTAGACTGTGTTGCATTAGATCCATAGGCACATAAGTCAGTCTTTAATTGATGGTCTATCTCTTTGTGCACGAGGAGTGGACTATTGGAACGCATGGTTTTATGCGGTAGGCCGTTCGGGGCCACTAGTGAGTAGGCAATGGGGGACATTGGAGTCCTTGAGGTGTAACTCGTCTAGACTGGATAGGCAATGTGGTCCCATAAGTCCTTGAGGTGTAACTCGACGGAGTAGGCAATAAAGGCATGGGAAAGGTTTGAGGTTGTGATGTCTTTATGGCATGGGAACTAAGACCGGGACTTGAGGTGTAATTCAATAACATCATAAGTGACCTAACTTTATGTGCCCATCACTTTCGATGGAATCGGGTCTCCCCCGTCACCGAAAGGTGTTATTTTTTGGTATATGTTTTTATCCATATTTTCGGTGACGCATTTTATTTATATGAAATGTCTTTCATGGTTTGTTGGCGGGTACTATGCCTCATCCTTATTGGATGTTTTGAATATTGGAGTTTTATCTACGTTTATAATTACTTGGAATATTTAACGTCAAAGCACGTTTTGAGTGAGTTGGGATTGGAATTCATTTTGGAAAATGCTTTGTACATTTTGGGAACTTTTCTCATAGATTTTGTGTGCGTTGGAAAATGAGTCGTTTACATCCTTTCATAAACTCTTTTGGAAATCATGATTTATGTCGTAAACTTTCATTCAACAAATCATATAAATCATGTTATAAACTCTTGAACTCACTAGGCGTTAGCCTAACCTTTTTATTTGTCGGCATGTGCAACAGGTTCAGGTTGGGAGTAGTTCTAGTGACACTGCGAGAGGTCATGTGCTAGTAGTGTGCTCGAGAGGTGAATTGTTTAAGTGAAGTCTTCCGCATTCATCTTTGGGATTAGCAACGTGTACTTGGGTTAAGTAACACCCGATGTGGTTTTAGTCCTTGTAATGAATCTTGGGTCATAACTTGTTGAGGTTAATGATAGACTTTGAATTGAGGTATTTCCTATATTAGTTTATAGGAAGAAACTCTGTTATTTTGGATGTATTATCGAAATTTTTATTTAGTTGCTATTTCCCAATTCGAGGGTGTTACAAGTTGGTATCAAAGTCGGGAACCGGACTGGTGTGCCAGCGAGGATGCTGGGCTCCCAAGGGGGGTGGATTGTAAGATCCCACATTGGTTGGGGAGGGGAACAAAGGTTGCCTTATAAGGGACTTGATACCTCCTCTATCAGACGCGTTTTAATAACCGTGAGTCCAGGTATGCGGACAAAGCGGACAATATCTGGTACGGTTGGCCTAGGATGTTACACGTGGTAAAGTGATTGCTTATGCGTCAAGATAACTCAAAGAACATGAAAAGAATTATCCTACCCATGACTTAGAACTGGAGCGGTAGTGTTTGCTTTGAAGCTATGCGGCATTACTTGTATAGGACAAAGTGTACCCTTTTTATTGATCATAAAATCTTGAAACATGTCTTTGATCAGAAAGAATTGAACATGAGACAAAAACAATGGCTTGAGTTACTTAAGGATTATGATTGTGAATTGAATTACCATCCTGTTAAGGCAAATGTAGTAGCTGATGCCTTAAGTAGAAAAGAATATAGTGGATGTTTGAAGGCAACTAACACCAGAATTGATGTAAGTTCAAGTCTGATTGAAGGGATTAAAGCAGCTCAAGCGGAGGCTTTAAGGGAGGAAAATCTTAAAAGCGAAGTTATGGTTAAGCAACATCTTCAACTGGATGAAGATGGTCGAGGAATCAAACTCTTTCAAGGACGTATATGGGTGCCAAAGATTGGGGGAAATCGGGAGTAACTTCTTGAAGACGCTCATAAGTCCAAATATTCTATGCATAATGTATAGAGATTTAAAGTTACACTGTTGGTGGCCGACTATGAAGTTAGATGTGGCACGGTGTGTAGAGAAATGTGTAACATGTTCGTTAGTAAAGGTTGAACATCAACGACCTTACGGGAGTCTACAATCTCAAGAAATTCTTGAATGGAAATGGGATAAGATTACTATGGATTTTGTGACTAGGTTATCAAAAACGTCAAGAGGTAACAATTCCATTTGGGTGATAATAGATCGTTTGACCAAGAGCGCTCATTTCTTACCAATGCGAGAAGCTTCACCAATAGACAAGTTAGCCAAACTATACATTGATGAAATCGTGTCACGACATGGTATACCTATATCCATAGTATCAGATCGTGATAGTCGATTTACTTCAAGATTTTGGCAAACACTGCGGGAAGAATTGGGTACAAGAGTAAATCTAAGTACCGCATATCATCCACAAATGGATGGGCAAAGTGAAAGGACAATTCAGAAATTGGAAGACATGTTGAGATCTTGTGTAAAGTGAAAGGACAATTCAGACATTGGAAGACATGTTGAGATCTTGTGTAATTGATTTCGGAGGTAACTGGGATACGCATTTACCATTAGTGAAGTTTGAATATAATAGTAGTTATCATGCAAGCATCGAGAGGGCGCATTTTGAAGCTTTATATGGGCGAAAGTGTAGGACTCCGATATGTTGGTTAGAAGCTGGAGAAAATCAATTTGATGGTCCCGAAATTGTGCAACAAACGACTGATAAGGTTAAGGAAATTCGAAAACACTTGAAGGCGACTCAAGATCGACAAAAGAGTTATGCCGATCAGATCAGAAAAGAAGACCCAAAGAATTTCAAGTTGGGGAGCGGGTAGTGTTAAAGGTATCTCCGTGGAAAGGCATAATAAGATTTGGGAAGCGTGGAAAACTGAGTCATCATTTTCTTGGACCTTTCACCATAATCAAGAGAGTAGGACTTCAAGCTTATCAGTTAGAACTTTCACGAGAATTGGAAGGAATCCATAATACCTTTCATGTATGTTATCTTGGAAAATGCCTAGCTGAAGAAGAGAATGTCATACCAATGTCAGAAATAAAAGCTGACGAGAAGAATCGTTGCGTGGAAGAACCTGAAGCAATTTTGGAAAGAACGACTAAGAAATTACGACATAAGGAAGTTGTTATGCTCAAGGTGCAATGGAAACATCATAAAGGTGCCAATGTGACATGGGAAGCAGAAGAGGATATGAAAAATAAATATCCTCATTTATTTACCTAACTCAGATTTTGAGGACAAAATCAATTTCAAGTTGGGGAGAATTGTAACACCTCGAAAATTTCATAACTATTGTACGTTTGTTTTAGAAGTACGTTTAAATTATTTGAGTGTATTATTTTCAACGTTATGTTTTAATTAGATGACAAAGGGCTGAAAATGTAATTAGCCATATTGTTTTGGGCTAATTGTAAAAATTGGAATTTGAGATATATAAGTAGGAGAGGATCAGATTAATTGAGATTTTAGTTAGAAAGAAGTCGGTCTCAAATCAGAGAGAGAAGTTGCGATTTCAAGTCTTAATCGGTAAGGATTTCAAGTAATTCTCGATCGATTCTTTTGAGGATTGATAGTCATAAGTTCAATTCGTCTTTCACATAGGTTTAAATCAGTTGTGTTGAGCAAGGATTGAAGTTGATTGTTGGACTGATTTGGTTTCACTTTAATTTTAGGGTTCGAACACGGTGAGTTCATCTTTTTTTAATTACCATATGTATGACGAAATTTCTACTTGGAATCTAAATTATCTTTGGAATTACATTTGTATTATCAACAGTGTTTGGTTTAATCGAGTAGAAGCTGTGGAAATACCATTATTGTCCGAATTGTGTTTTCCGGATGAATAGTGTTTTTCGGATGAATGGTGTTTTTCAGATGAATGGTGTTTTCCAGATGAATATGTTTCCCATATGAATAGTGTTTCCCAGATGAATAGTGTTTTCCAGATGAATAGTAATACTGTTTTTCGGATGAACAGTGTTTCCCGGATGAATAGTGTTTCTAGGATGAATAGTGTTTTCAGATGAATAGTGTTTCGGATTAATAGTGTTTCGGATGAATAGTGTTCTGGATGAATAGTAACCGGATTATTCGATTTTATGGATGTTACCGAATTATTATGGTTACCGGATATCATCCGAACAATTTCTTAAAATTGTTTAAATATTTATTTGCTCGGAGAAACTGATATATAAGTATGTGTGAGTACTTATATAAGTAAGTGTAATGGATCTATAGGCACAAAAGTTGACGTGAAAACGTGGAATAGGCATGGTTTAATTGTAATTCCCGTTTTGTATTGGTAAACGTGGAATAGGCATGGTTTAATTGTAATTCTCGTTTTGTATTGGGAAATAAGGGGTAGGCATGGTTTAATTGTAATCCCTAATTTCATATCAAGAAATAAGCACGGATTAATTGTAATTTCTTGGACCTGAGCTGAAATCTAGAATCCTCAGTGATTCGTAGTGGCGCTCTCTAACATGACAATGTGACTTACTTAGTGTTCGTCATACTCATGGAATCGGGTATGTTTTTCCCGTCATCGAAAGATGTGTGGTGAACGTATGAGAAGAAGGAAAGGTTATTTTATATGCATTGCTTACAGATGTAAATTTTTAAAGAGTATAAATGTTTTGATTTTAAACTGGATGTTCTCACTAGGCATAAGCCTAATGTTTCCAAAATTAATTTTCTTATCAAGTGTTAATGCAGGCACGACACTGAAGGGATGAGCGAAGAGTGGCACCTGGATCTTAGCTTTTGAAGTTTAAATGGAGAGATTAGTTTTAAATCGAAGACTTTTGGTTGATCTCGTAGACAACCTTTATAATCTAAACTGGATTGGCAATAGATTATATTAGTAGGTTGTTTTGGGTATTTTGTTTGTAATTACGAACCTTCGTTACTAACTTCTCCATTTATGAATGAATGTCTAGAAGATTTTGTTGTAAACCTTGGTATATTTAAGGTTTAAGTATATTCGAATATTTAGGGCGTTTCATTTATTCAAGCAGAAAGCAACAAGCATGTATAGCCTTTACAAACATCAAACCTAGCTAAAAATAACAAAACAATCTAGACTTATTCAAAAGCAAATTGAGGGCCCTAAACTAGAGGAACAGAACTTGACTTAGTAAAACAGGACTGGTCAACATAAATCAAAATACTACTAACATATCCTCCCCCAAACTAAATGCTCCCAACTTTAATTTACTTTTTAAATCTGACACACCCAAGCATCTTCCTCATATTTTCATAAGCCTCCAACTTTAGAGGTTTGGTCATCATACCGGTAATTTGTACGTCTGCATTGCAGTACGCCAGATTGAAACATCATCATTGACGAGATCTCGATTGAAGTGAAATCTTACATCTATGTGCTTACTCTTTTTGTGAAGAAAATGGTCTTTGGACAACTTTATAGTAGATGTATTGTTGCAAAAAAAATGATTGTTCCAATTAGTTTGTTTCAGGCCAATGCTTTCAAAGATTTTACATAACCACACTACTTGACATGCATCATTTGCAACGCTATGTATTCTGTAACACCCCTAAAAATAAGGGTAGATTTAAACATGGATAAAGTCATAGTTAAAGGCTTCAATAAAAGAATGACCCAAAAATGGGGAAATAGTATGACTATTTACAATACAAAAAATACAAGAGATAATTCAGCAACCTACTAATCTAAGCTAGTCTAAGTTTAGATTAAGGACTGGTGACTATCTTTTCTCAAAAGGATCTTGTACACAAAACATTCACCAAAACTATTCTTCACCAAAAATATGCCTTTATCAGCTATCCGAGTTTCCTCTCAAACCCGAATCCCACCGCTCTAATGACCTGATATACATGTCATTTTAAGAAAAAGTGTTAAGCTAAATCCTAGTAAGATCAAACAATTATAATTTAAAGTTGTAAAGTAGTTGAAACGGAAACATAGCCTTAATTCAAAACATTACACCATTTGAGCCAAATCTATTTTCGGAAGAACACATACACATCTTGCGATGACGGGGGAGATCCAACTTCCACGGATAGCGACGGAACAAAAAGGTAAGCCACAATTCATGTTAGATAATTCATACTCGTAGATTGACAACAAAATGACATATCAATCTCAACTACTCCAAGTTTTTTGCTTGTGGAGTCTCAAGTTCAACCACACTAAATATATACCTTGAGATATCCAAAATATGAGTTTAGCCTTAGTCATTATGGAATTATATTTATCGCTCTTGGTCCATGCCCGACCGTATCGGCCCACATCTTACTTTCCCATCAAGTGTTCAACAAGGGAATTCAGTATCCCAAGACAAATAATACAATACGACTTATATGCCTATGGATCCATTACATTGTATTCTAACATATTTACACCTTAAAGAAATACCATTCCAATATTCAATACATAAGCCTCTATGTTCAAGAAGCCATCAAGTGTTCAAATCCCATTTTTACCAAATAAATCATAAATATGGAAATCACATATTTCAGTTCTAAAACTCATCAAAATTAGAAATAGTTACCATTTCAGTACATGGAGTCATTCTCTATAATCATTTCATCCAAATATCCAAAACCCTCATAACCCTAGTTTTGACATAGTTTCCAAAATCATTCACGGAAGAAACTAAGTAGTAAGAACCTTGAAGAATCATAAATAATGCATTTAGAATACCATAAAATACACATTTGACAAATCCCACCATTTACCTTCAAATAACCCAAAAACCGCAAAGTCTCCCAAATTACTCAAAATGAGGTTAAAGTTCATAAAATGAGAAATGTTATTAAGAGAAATTTAGGAGATTAAAACTATAAGATTTTTAACATGTATAAAGTTTTATAAATGTATAATGAACTCACAACTTAGGTTTTTATGAAACCTAGAAACCCCTAGGAAGATGAGAAGAACACTCGCAACTTCAAGACTTCAAGCAACCCCACTTGAATCCTAGCTTCCAATCTCCTTTAATCCCTTCAACTACCACCAAAAGAGCAATAAATGACACTTGGGTTCCCTTCGGTTCTTATGGAGTAAACAGTGGTAATAAATGAGAAGTTAAATGAAAAAGGGCTTAGAACTGATATTTATGACCCTGGTCCCGACAATGTGAGTGTCGCGCGATTGTGCCCTTGGCACTCTCGCGGGCACAATCGCCCAACATGTACCGAGAGAGGACTTACTGGTGCGAGAGCGACACGTCGAGAATGCTCATGTCACAATCAAGGGGCATACTCGCGGGTTTTGTACCGCAAGGGTCCTCCCCTCGGTGACTATGACGCCGACAATAGTGACCAGGGCATTCTTGCTGGGCACTATCACCCCACCGACACTCGACTCTAAAATTCATATTTTATTTCTTGAAATGCCACCTATATGCTTAAAGACTAAAGGTAAAATATTCTCAGTCATAAACAAAAGTTTCAGGGCCGAAAAAGTATTAGGAGTACATTTTGCTTACCGAAAATTCCGGGTGTTACATATTCGGCCTCAGTTGTTGACAGAGCTACCAAAGGATGTCTTTTTTAGGACCATAAAATCACACCATTAGATAACATCATTGCATATCCAGGAAGTGCTTCTTCTACTATCTCTGTTACCTGTGTAATTAGAGCTGAAAAAGGCAATACGACTTTGACTAATGTGTTTTATGTACCAAATTCCATAATCCATAGTACCTCTAACATATCGGAACATTCTTTTAACCGCCTACATGAGTTTCTCAAAAGGATTCTCCATGAATTTGCTCACCAGGCTTACGAGGTACATTAGGTCTGGTCTTATGGAAGTCAAGTACATCAAACTCCCTACCATCTGCTTATAAACACCAAAATATGTTTTCTCTCCTGAATCTTCTTTTTTTCAGTACCATTCCTGGCGCTATGGAATTTTGAACTAGGTTACATGCTTCCAGTTGAAATATCTCTAGTATTTCTCGAGTATACTTCCTTTGACACATGAAGATGCCCGAGTCTCCTTAAATAATCTTTACACCAAGAAAGTAATGCATCAATCCGAGGCCAGTCATAGAAAATTGAGATCTCATTGACTGCTTAAAATCATTGATCATACTATCTTTACTTCCGATTACAACTAGATCATCAACATCTAAAGAACAAGCGAGATAGTTACCTTCATTGTCAATCTTTACAAATAAGGTGTGCTCGTGTGGGCACGCTATTAAGCCAACCTGTTTGAAGTGACTTTCAATTCGGTTGTACCATGCATAAGGTGTCTATTTATGCCCATATAAGTCTTTCTTCAACCTGTAAATCTTATATTCACTACCATTCTTTTCACACCCCTGAGGTTGATTCACATACACAGTTTCAGTTGTTTCTCCATATAAAATTGTCAATTGGACATCAAGTCGATAAATCTTGTATCCATTTTGTGTCGCTACTGATAGAAATGATCTAATGGTCTCCATCTTGCAACCGGTGAAAAAAACTCAATGTAATGGATGTCATATTCTTGAGATTACCCTTTCGCATCCAACCTCGTCTTGCAATTTATCAACCTTTCCATTGGAATTCAGTTTGGTTTTATATCCACTTTACCCCAATAGCTTTAGCGCCTTCGGGTAAGCTGCATAGTTCCCAAGTTCCATTTCTTTCAATTACTTCTATTTCTTGATCCATGGGACTTCTCCATTTACTGCTCCTTGTTAGCTTCCCTAAAACATGAATATCTTAAGCAAGAAATAGAGCTAGCTGACTAACCTGATTGGTCAACCTAGTAACTTGTTCCTCCTCCTCCTCCTCAAATAACTCATCACCACTTATATAGTCACTCATCCATCCTGGAGCTTTGTTGAATTCTTCGTCCATCTGTGGTTGTGGTTGTACTGGTTTCATTTGTGGGCTTTTTGAACCAACAATATATGGGCTTTTTGAACTAGTCCTTGTTCGGTTGTGTCTTCTTCCTCTTCTGTTTCTTCTTCATTCTTATCAGACTCTAGAAAATCATCATGCCACCTTAGAGTTTCAATTTTTCCTTGACCTTCTAAGTTCCAATTCCATTCCTCATTTTCGTCAAAGACAACGCCCCTGCTAATGATGATTCGATCTGCAACCATATCATATAAACGATAAGCCTTTGATTCTTCCCTAACACCAAACCTTACACAATTTATGCTTTTGTCATCAAGCTTCTATCTTTTCTGATTCGGTACATGTGCATGATCCAAGCATCCAAAGGTTATGAAATAGCTCACTTCTGGCTTTCTTCCGGTTCACACTTCTATAGGTGTTGAGTTGTTTACCGCAAGAGTAGGACTTCGATTTAAGAGACGTATGGACCAACTAGTTGCTATAGGCTAGAACTTCTTTGGCTGACACACTTTTGCATGTTCACAAACTAGGATGGGATTTAAGGAGAGTTCGTGAAACAAACTTGTTGGACAAGTTTGTACTTCGAAATCTGACTTGCCACATGTAGTATTTTTTTTAAATACCCACTGACTGTATATTGAACCGATCTTCTTTTTGGCTAGATGACAAACCAATCCGCTTTTGTGACAAACTAACCACTCTTCAATTGATCTTCGACTTTCTTGAATGCCTTTTGCTCTAGGATCAATTAAGATAGTTACAAGACTTTTACAAGTAAAAATATTATTTTTTCTATTCTGAAGTATAAGCTATACAATAGTTTCCAATTATAGACATGTATGAAAGACAAACTTTATTGGATATTAATTCTTGGAGTAATTCAAAGAAGTAAACAAAATCCGATGTAGATGACAATTCGATGGTTGCATAGAAGCTTCCATCGGATTGTATTTTTTTATTCGCAAGACTTCAATCCGAGGGGTTTATGAATTCGAGGAATGAATCTTCTTTAAGTATTCATTGGATTAAAAACCTTACTGTTTGTCAAATCCGAAATGTGAAGTATTATCGGATTAGACCTATTTTTTATACAAGGAAAACATATTTATTTCTAAGTGATTGTACGTAGGATGTCTATATGTATTATATACAAACTCAATGGTTGATATTGTCAAATAGGTTTCTCAAAAAGGTGATTGTGAAGTTTGCAATCAAATAGCTTTTTCAGTGCTTTTATCTTAAAGGTGTTTGTTTGAAATCAACAAATGCAATAATTAATGTTTTATCTAAGATTAATTTTGCTTTCATCATTAAAGAAACACATATAGGTTGGGGGCTTGGTTCCTTCATTAATTGTTTGTTTTGCAACGAAAATTTTTCTGTTATCAACATTAAGAATATGGTATGTCTTCAAAGTTTTTGTTTTATTAATGAGAATAAGGCTTATAGACTGTGGGTCTTGGCTCCAATATTTTGATCCTTTGCATGTGGGTCTGGACTCCATTGTAACTTTGAGCCTTTGCATATGGGTCTTGACTCCACTGTAACTCTTGTGGGTCTTGACTCCACTATTTTTTTTAATTTTTTTATGATATCTTTCAATGTTTCGTCTGTATACTTACCTCAAAGTTCACATTAGAGAGGGAACAAACATTATTAACTGTCAAATTTAATAGGATATATATTGTCAAGGTTCCTTTCCTTCCACATTATGCATGTGTAAAGGAAATGTCATAACCTACACTAGAATTATAGTTTTCAAAAGAGTGATAAATGGTAGAGCGAGAAAGATTGAGATGGTGAGTTTGTGGCAATCTAATCATCAACATCGATGCACCTTACGTCATGTATATGATGGTGTCTCTTAAAGTTTTACTCACCTTTGTTCATGTGTGATGTGAAGACTATATTGGATCTGATTTTACATTTTACTCAGTGTTGCTCAATTCCTGACCATCTTTCCATGTTTACAAATAATTAGTGAATAGTTTTGGTATATTGATGCCAATCATTTGTTAGAACAATCCCAAACTCCTTTGTTATGTTAACCATTTAAGCACCACTTGGTTGTCACTTTTCGCGTCACATGATTTCTCTATAATTAAGCATGCAAGAGATCTAACTTCTTAAGTTGTTGTGCTCATTGTGGATGCTGATGAATTATTTTTGGATATATAAAGGATGGTTACCTTATTTATGCATTATAGAAATTACTACAACATTCTCTTTCTAGCTACTTTTGGCATGTAAATTGATAGCTTCAAACCACCATCGACTTTGTGCATCGGAGTTGATGGGTAATATACAATATGATCTTTTAGTTGAAACTTATACATGACATTGGAGTTTGGAGATATTGGACAGTTTGTGCATAAAACCTTGTCTTCCTAAAAATTATTTGTTTGTTGTGGATTTTTTACTTTTCAAAGTTGAGATATATTAATTTTCCTTATCAGTTTACATAAAAGTTTACAGTACCCCACTGCTTTGGGCGGCTACACAACTATCAAAGTTTGTGAATTTGTTCAAAATTATGAGCTTAGTTATGAGATTGCATGTGTTTCTGAGATTGATCGAGCTTCTGAACTTATACTATTGTTGTTTCTTATCTACCCTTTTAGCAAATGGATCACTTGCATTATTGGTCATCCAACTACTATTTTAGGTTTGACTTAATAAGCTTAATAGGCTAAGGGGTCGTTTTACTAAATGCTTACCTGGTAAAGACTTACTTTTATTTTACCTTACCTGGTAAACATTACAAGGATTGAGAATCATATACCGGGTAAGAGCGATGACAAGGACCGAAAGTATTACCCGGTAAGTGATAATGATGACTCTTACCTATTAACACCAATATTATTAACGAGTCTTGATGAACAAGTTAATTCAAATGTATCTTCCATATGTTGTATTTATTTATAGTTAGTCAATATTTGATAGGCTGCCTTCTAAACTTAACCCTGTAATTACTCCTTGATTGTTGCTTTCACCACTATATATGGTGGTATGTTCTAATGTGAATGATAACCTTTTCAATCACAATATTCACCCTTTTATGGTATCAGAGCAAGGTTTGGTCTTGGCTAATAATCTTATCTCCATTGCACAATTATGCAAGACTAATCACGTTTTTGTTGAATTCTTTTCCTCTTATTTTGTGGTCAAGGATCTTCGCACGGGGGCGCATCTCCTGCGGGGCACGAACATTGATGACATCTACTATGCTATTCCTCAAGTCCTTCCTCGCCTTCCTCAACTCAACTCTACCACAACTTCCACCAGTTCGCTTTTGTCATGGCATCACAAGCTCGGTCATCCATCAATAAAAGTTCTCAAGTTGTTACTAAAACAACTTGGTGTTAACTCGAATAAAATGTCGTCTTTTAATTTTCATTGTGATGCATGTTCCCTTAATAAAAGTCATAAACTACCTTTTGGCTCAAACTCATTTCATGTTCACAAACCGCTTGAACTTATATATTCCGATGTTTGGGGTCCGGGCACACCATCTAATGATGGTTTCACGTATTATGTTATATTTGTGGATTATTTTTCCAAATACACTTGGCTTTATCCGATCAAACATAAATCGGACGTCTCTATCTTATTTCCACAATTTAAAGCTCTTGTTGAAAAATTCTTCAAGACTCCCCTTGTTTCTCTCTTTAGTGACAACGGTGGGGAATATATTGGACTCATTCCATACCTCAAGCAACATGGAATTTCCCACTTCACAACTCCCCCACATACGCCGGAGCAAAATGGCGTCGCCGAGCGACGTCATCGGCACATTGTCGAGATGGGGCTATCCCTTCTTCATCATGCTCATCTTCTCGTAACATTTTGGTCGCATGCCTTTCAAACAGCTGTTTATCTTATCAACCGCCTACCCACACCCGTCCTTAACTTTCAAACCCCGTATGCCAAACTCTATAACTCCTTCCCCACCTATCTCAAACTAAAACCCTTTGGTTGTCTCTGTTTCCCATGGTTACGTCCCTATGCGACCTCCAAGCTTCAGCCTCGCTCCATCAAATGTATTTTTCTGGGCTACTCGGTCTCCAAATCTTCTTACAAATGTTATGATCCGATTGCTCATCGACTTTACCATTCGCGGCATGTTCAGTTCGTCGAACATATTTTCCCGTATACGACGGACACATCCGCCTTTCTCACCCTCCCCACGGCAGACTCATTTCTCCACTCCATCCCCGACACTTCCGCTCCACCTCACCCCTCTCCATCATCGCGTCCCGCATCCACTCCCCTACCTCAAAATCTAGTCATCCCTCCTACCAACCACACCGCCACCCCCTTTCTTTCTACAAGCCCAGAACCTTCTCCATCCACTTCCCCAAGCCCAGCCCACACTGGCCCAACTTCCTCCTCCGAATCCACAGCCACATCTCCCCTCCCCGACCATTCTGCCCCTTCGCCTATGTCCTCCCAAAACACTTCATCAGCCACTTCCCAACCAACTCCAGAATTATCTCCACCATTTCCCGAGCCGTCCCAACCTCGCCAACGCAAGCCCAACCCAAAATATTTCAATGACAACTTTGTTAACAACACCACCCTTCACCCTCTGCCTCCAACCCTTGAGCCATCCACCTACAAGCAAGCTCTAAAAGACCCAAAATGGCGTGAGGCCATGGACCTCGAGTTCAACGCACTCCTTCAAAATCACACATGGGATCTAATCTCCCCAACTTCTCAAATACCCATTGGTTGTAAATGGGTGTTTCGCATCAAACGCCACCCCGATGGCTCGATTGCAAAATATAAGGCTCGTCTTGTAGCCAAAGGGTTTCTTCAACAATATGGAAAGGACTACTTCGAAACATTTAGTCCGGTTACAAAACCGGTAACTATTCGCACGATCCTCTCCGTCGCCCTCTCAAAAGGTTGGCCTCTACGCCAACTTGACGTCAATAATGCCTTTCTCCATGGAACCCTTCACGAGGATGTCTATATGATTCAACCACCTGGCTATGAACATTCTCAATTTCCTAATCATGTTTGCAAACTCAAAAAGTCTCTCTATGGCTTGAAGCAAGCACCGCGTGCTTGGTACATTGAACTTACCAAGTTTCTAATACATTTTGGCTTCAAAAAATCTATGGCCGATGCATCTCTCTTTATCTACAAAACATCCCACATCACATGCTACTTCATGGTTTATGTAGATGACATTGTTCTCACCGGTAACAATCCCGACTTCCTTGACAAGTTTGTCACTGCTCTAAGTGTTAAGTTTTCGGTCAAGGATCTTGGTTCCCTACATCACTTTCTAGGTGTCGAGGTAATTCCCACCTCCACGGGGCTCTTTCTCTCTCAGCACCGCCATATCCAGGATGTCTTAACTAAATTCCATATGGAAGGCGCCAAAGATGTCATCACTCCCCTAAGTGCCACGGATCCTCTAATACTCAATGATCCATCTCCTTCCGCTGATGCTACTCAATACCGTCAACTAGTTGGATCCCTCCAATATCTAGCTTTCACTCGTCCCGATATCTCCTTTGCCATCAATAAGCTTTCTCAATTCATGCATGCTCCTCGCCAAGCCCATTGGCAAGCCCTCAAGCGAGTTCTCCGGTACCTAAAAGGCACTATTCATCATGGCCTATTTCTCAATCGCCATTCTCCTCTCACGCTCTCAGTCTTTTCGGACTCAGATTGGGGTGGTGTTAATGATGCCGGTCGCTCTACCACAGCTTATTTACTTTATCTGGGCAACAATATTGTGTCCTGGAAATCTACAAGGCAAAAGTCAGTCTCGAGATCTTCTACTGAAGCTGAATACAAAGCCCTTGCAAACGCATCGGCAGAACTACTGTGGTTAAAAAATCTCCTAAGAGAACTTGGTATTGCTACTTCCGCTACTCCCACCTTGTTTTGTGATAACACTGGTGCCACCTACCTTTGTGCCAACCCAGTTTATCACTCCCGCATGAAGCATGTTGCTTTAGACTATCACTTTGTCCGTGAGCAGGTTGCAGCTGGAACCCTTCGAGTTTTACATGTCCACTCTCAAGATCAACTTGCTGATATGTTAACCAAGCCTCTCCCTCGGGTCCCTTTTCTACGGAACCGTTCCAAGATTGGCGTATCTGATGGATCCTCCATCTTGCGGGGGCGTATTAACACCAATATTATTAACGAGTCTTGATGAACAAGTTAATTCAAATGTATCTTCCATATGTTGTATTTATTTATAGTTAGTCAATATTTGATAGGCTGCCTTCTAAACTTAACCCTGTAATTACTCCTTGATTGTTGCTTTCACCACTATATATGGTGGTATGTTCTAATGTGAATGATAACCTTTTCAATCACAATATTCACCCTTTTATTACCGGACAAAAATGTTGCATACAATGTCGACTCCTAAGACTCATTTACTTATAGCAATGATAACGACAAGCAAGTCTTCTTCACACTTAAATGGGATTTTCCCTAAAACTTATTTTTTTACCAACCTAAAACTTATTATTCCAACTTCATTTATTGTTTTGATTTCCATTGGAACCTTATTTTGTACTCCGGATTGGAAAACCAAATTTAACGCAATGATTTCACCTTCCAAAGAAAATTACAAGATTGCTCATGCTCTAAATTATTGTAAAATGCAATCTAGATACAAGTTCACAACTTCGTATTTATGCTCTAAATTGTTGACCTCATTTTCCCGGGCCCTTCTCTATTATTGAATGTATTGGACTTCAAGCCTAAAAGTTGGTGCTACCACCCGAGATGAACGAAATTCATCCTACCTTTCATGTGTGTTACGTAAGTGTTTGGCGGAAGAGGAAAGTGTCATTTCATTGTAAGAAATCCGAGTGGACAACAATCGATGTGTAGAAGAACCCAAGACCATTTTGGAAAGAAAGTCAAAGAGGCTTTGTCACAAGGAAATAGTTACGGTCAAAGTTCAATGGAAGCACCACCGAGGTGCACACGTGACGTGAGAATCGTAAAAGGATATGAGGAGGAGATATCGTCCTCACGTTTTTTGTTAACTCAAGATTCCGAGGACGAAATCTTTTTCAAGGAAGGGATGATAGTAACACCCGAATTTCGAGTAAGTAACCCATTTCTGTTTTAGGGGCCAATGTATTTCTCCTAAAAGCCTTTTACTGTTTCATTTTGCATATATATAAATGTACCTATAATTATGTGAGTATGAGCACGTCTTTATGCATGGGTTATCTTGGTTGCATGCAGTGTACTAGGAACTTCGGTTAGTCGTTTGAGGACGGGAATTTATCGGGTCAAAACTTGTATTTTCGGACATGGGACACGTGGGGCGAGTATGCCCAACGATAGTGTCCGGGTGTCATACTCGCGGGGCTAAATCGCACGCTAGCCGAAGCTTGTGATACATTCACGGTGAGTATGCTTGGTGATTATGCCAAGTTCATACTCGTGATGCATAGTCGCATCGGGGGCAGGGGTTCGGTACATACGAGGGGAGAGTGACATGCGATATTTCCCATGTCACTCTCGCATAGAACAATTGTGCACGGCCCAGATGGATTTTTCACTAAGTCCGACTTTTGGGGAACTTTAGCTCAAATTTCTCATTTACTCCAAACTAGTTTTCTCTCAACTTGGAGGGTGATTTTCACCCATTTCCAACCCTTTGCACTTATTGCTAGGATCAAGTTCATTTATGAGCTTTGATTCTCATCCTAATACCTTCACCTGCCTCCTCTAGTGGAAAGCTTCAAGAGATTTCAAGTCCAAGAACCTAGGGCTTCAAATCACCTCTTTTCCAGGGTTTCAACCTTTTGCTAGGGTTTTTTACTTTACAAACCCTTTGGTGAGTCTCCTTACTACTAGAATCTCATATTGTATGTTTCTTTTATGTATGTAACAACTTGATGGTATTTTGATGGTGTTGACCTAGAAAATGGGATATGGGGCATTTCCTTCGAGATGTGCCTCATTAATGGGTTTCAAAATACTTGTTTGAGTAATATGGTGGTATTGTAGGAGTTGTGTTCAAAAGGAAATATTTGTGAGTTTGGACCTAAAATGTTGTACATGAGTTTTTGATGTCCAAAAAGATATGGCGGAATTAGGGAGATGGTTAGAAGTAAATGGGTAAACGAGGACCATGGGATTAATGGAACATTAAAGGGGTACTCATGGAATCTTATCTCTATTTGAATAATTACTTCTCATGCTTGGTTAGAACCAAGGTAAAAAGCATGTGTACGCGGGTGTTATTATGTTATTCATACAATGATTTGTTTAAATGAGAAATTGTGGGAAATTTGTGGAGAATATGCTATTATATGCATGTCATTTTATTTTCTAATGTTATTACATGACCATGTGTGGAATGTTGGCTCTAAATCCTTAAGCATGAGGGTTTAGAAATATATGAAGTGTGGGTTCATATTTGTAGGCCAAACTTGTGGTCCACTAACGATATACAATAAAGGATATCGGTTTCCTTGAGGTGGAACTCGTCTAGATTGGGTAGGTAATAAAGTTCCATAAGACCTTGAGGTGTAACTCTACGAAGTAGGCAATTAAGGCATGGAATGGTTTGAGGTTGTGATATCTTGATGGCATGTGCACTAAAACCAGGACTTGAGGTGTAACCCAATAACATCATAGGTGAATCCATTCACTTGTTCTCATCACCTTGATGGAAATGGGTCTCCCTCGAAATTTTCAAGAGATGTCTCTTGTATGTTTATGTTTAGGTATGGAACATCTTTGCAAGGTTGAGGTTGGTAATTATGAAATCAAAGTTGTAATCCCAGATCTAATCAAGTAACAATGATGAACACACTTAGATCTTCATTGAATTAGAGAAAGAATAAAAGATTTGAGTTGAGATCTACTTTCTCTCTCTAACTTCTCTCTCTAGATAGTCATCCCTCTCACTACACACTTCCTCTCTCTCAACACACGTATGAATGACTAACACAATGACTTCCTTTTTACAAATCCTATTTATACACTTTGACTATCTAACTAAACACCTTGACTTTGACCTTTAATGCTTCTATGTTTGACTTTGACTATTGCTTTGACTCTATACAATTAATACAAATGCATATTAAATCTTGAATACATTTTATGCACTAACAATCTCCCCCTATGGATTCAAGATTTAAAAAAAATTGATGACGATAGTCTTCAGCTCTTTGTATCATGAGATCTTCAACACTTTAAGCACTTTGAACAATCTTCCTCTTCGCTTTGAAGGAATAACAATCTTTGAACAATAACTCTGAAGAATCTTCAAGTAAGCGTTGTCTTCAGAAATCCAATCTGACTGCTTTAGTCTTCAACTGGATCTTCAAAATCAAATAGTCATCAAAGTCTTGAAACACAATCTTCAAATCTTTGCGGTGTTGGTCAAAGTCTTCAAACAGAATCTTCATCTTTTAGAATCTTCGAATTATTGGTCTTTGAATCATTGTAGCACGGATCTTTGCATCTTTGAGATTTGAAATATATCTTCGGTCTTTGAACATGAAACGGCTTTTGAGCTTTAACGGGGTTTTGAGCTTTTCGAATATCTTGAACTGCGTATCTTCATCTCTTGAACAATGAACAATCTTTGAACTTTGAATCTTTGTCTAATCATCTCGAAACAACTTGAAACATCATGAACTTTTTAACTCGAGCTTCTTGACTTTAACAAAAACTTCACTTTATCTTTGAAATTGAAACTCTCAAATCTTCTCCCCATTTTTGATGATTGTGAGCATCATGATCATCAAAATTCTCTCTTCAATTTCAGCAGTCCTGGAATACCAATAACAATCTCCTCCTTCTGATCTGAATATCCGTCAATTCCAAAAATATTTATCCGAATCTTTTCAAATTCAGACAACAGTAACGTGGTAACCCTGAAACAACCAATGAATCAGTTAAAATGCTTGTAAGTTGCACTGAGCCACTTAGTACAACGAATGCACTTTAGAAAGAATCTTTTTGATGTTCACTCCTCCAGGGCTTCCATTCAATTATCGAAAAAACCACAAAGGAAATTTCTATGAACGTTATGACAAGAAAACATATTCCTTGTGTGTACGTGCAAGTGTAGAAAGAATGAAGCAACTTATGCTTGAAAATTAGGCTCAAATTGTGTAAACTGTTGAGACAGCAACAAGTTTTCCACGGACTCAATGTGCATGAATGAAGAGATAATGTGGGGCAAACTTCCTTCTTTTTCAATAACTAGACCTTCCGAGTGAAGATCAGATAGATTATATGCTGTGTCCCCAAGAAAATGAAACATTTCTTTGTTAAGAAAGAAACGAGTAGCTGGTGGGGTTAATGCAAGAGTTGGCATGGGCTAGTTGCCTGTTTCAATGATGGTCACCAAAGAATGTGAACCAATCAGTAATGTGGCTGCCCGGCTCAGAAAATGGATAGTGCAGAGTTCTCTTATTCTTTTAACTCTGTTCTCACACCCTATTTTTGTTTTTAATCCGCTCACTTCTAACCAAACTCTCATATTCATTTTACCTCAGCACAATGAGATACTCAACCGTATGAGTAATCTCCCCCACTCTTTGATTTCGACCCCTCACCCCTCAATCACTCAAGGATAACTTCTTGGGTAGCAAACACTGGTTAACGTGGATCCATAGAAGTTCTGTAATATCTCACACTGATTCCCATGAAAATTTTGTCCTAAAATGATGTGTTGTTCAACAGTTTATTTTGAATAATTAAGAATATCGGCATTTGATAACATTGCCATCAGAATGTATGCTCCTGAATAATATCATGAAGATTTGAGCATTTTGATCTTTGAAGATTTCTCACAACAAGAATATTGAAAGAATGAAATGAATTCGAAAGACTTGTTTGAGAATCTGACAATGTATCAATCAGATCAAAAAAAAAACATGAATGATAATCATGTAAGGTTAGGGTATCAAAGAATTGGATATTTTGTTTATATGACCAAATATAAACAATCTTTGAATGAAACGTTTAAGTTCGAACACTGAAATGAATATGATGCTCAATCAAAATAGGAAAATTCAAACGGGAGTATTACCATCGAAAAATTGTTTCTATTTGAGACATGGTAATAACAAAGTCAATATGAAGTTGAACCGGTGTGTATGAGTACATGAAAGTATATAGAAAAGATAATACGCAAGTATTAATCTTTAGAAACACACGGTCAGAAATGATGTAACGAGAATCCAAGATATATATATATGTATATATATATATGAAAAACATTTAAAATCACACTTCTAAATTCATAAAATCTGTTTGAGAATCGAGAAGTGGTTTGAACATTTAAGAAAACGTTTTTCATGCTTGAAAGTCGTTCTTCTTTCAAACAATCTCAGATTAAGTTCAGAAGACACTTACAATTATATGTTTAAGCTCCCCCTCAAATCATGATAGACTGATTAAAAATCAGATAAGCTCCCCCTCAAAATCTGCAAAAGATCTTAACGAAACAAGATTAGTAGATGCAACAATCAAAGTCTAAAATAATAAAGTACGAGTTCTAAACTGATGTGTTTAGAAATCAAACTCGTTGAAGTACGGGTCCTAAACTGATATGTTTAGAAGCCATCGTTTCTTTGAAATCCGGGTTCTAAACTGATGTGTTTAGAAACCATAGTTTCTTTGAAGTACGGGTTCTAAACTGACGTGTTTAGAAACCATTAGTTCTTTGATCCCTCTTAATGGCACATATACTCTTCAAAAATTTGCCCCGCTTCTCTTCTGTTTTCATTCATGTGTGTGATATATATGTTTCATTCAGCACAACACATGATGAACCTGCAAAACAGATTAAGCTGATTTTGGTACCCAACGGGACTTGGTCCTAGTGTGTTAGGTGCAGATCTCTTTGAAGGAAAACTGTAAGTACCGTACCAATAAGAAGTATAATCTTTATGCACAAAATCATTTGATCCACAGTAAGAACAACAAATTTTCTTATGTGCCAACCTAATCAGATGATTTGTAGAATGAATAGGATTAGGTTTTGCAGAAGACTTACCTTTTGGAGCATTGTTCTTCTTGGCATTTGATGTGGAAGCAGATGATTTTGATACATCATTCTTTGAAGGTGTTGTGCCTTTAACTCTCCATTCCATATTCACCTTCTTGAAGACTGGAACTTCTTTAAGATTGGAAGTATTAACTTTAGGCACTTTTGGTTTATTATCTAATTTATCAAGCAGAGGATTATAGAAGAGATTAGTAGAACGAATCTGACCTTTAAAGAAATCATTTGATCTATTACATTGTTTAGAAGAAATGTTTTTAAAACTCGAACTTGAAGCAGTTTTAAAAGAGCATTCAGAATCATTTGAATCAACAAACGGAGTCTGAATGATAATTTCAGGACTGACCTGCTTTGAAACATCAGTTTTAAAAATGATGTGTTCAAGTTCTTTAACTTTGTTTATCAAAACATTTTTCTCTTTAGAAAATAGATCAGATTTCTTTTGGAGATCCGATTTGATCATTTGATCCTTCATAATATCAGATGATAAACCAGATAATCTTTTGGTAAGATTAAGAATCGCATCTTCAAAATATTTGTGTTCCGATTCAAAATCTTTTTCCAAGTCAGATATTTTCTTTGAAAGCTCGGCATTGTTTGATACAAAAGCTTTTCTTTCTATATCAAAATCTGCTCTTTCCTTCTCAAGCTTTTCCTTTTCAAGAAATAAAACTTTCTCCAAATCATAGATTTGTTTTGAAAGTTTTATGCATTTAATTTCAAGAACTTTCTTTTCGTTCTCCAAAACAATTATCTTTTCATCAATCAAAGCATTATGGTCAGGAAGCTTCTTTGAGACATCAAATTCACAAGATGTTCCTTTGTCACAAACTCCAGGCTTTGAATTCTCTTTACAAACAGGGGTAGGTTGAACTTTGAAATCCTTTTCAAAAGAAGAGCATTCAAGATTAAACCATTTTCTCAGATTAAATTCTTTTCTTTCATTTTCCAAAACAATCTCTAAATCAATAACTTTCTTTGAAAGTTCACTCATCTTCTCTTCAAAAGATTGTCTTTCATTTTCAAACTCAACTTTCTTGTTTTCAAATTGTTCGCGTTCAAGATTTAAAACTTTCTCAATATCAGATATTTTTCTTTCTTCATTGGAAGAATTTCTTTCATTTTCCAATTCAGATTCTAATACCATGATATTTTGAGAGAGTTCACGAATCTTTTCCTCGAAACAATTTGTTTCATTCATGAAGTTGACCTTTTCATTCTCAAATTGCGTATGCTCGGAGAGAAGAATATTCTCAAGATCTACCACTTTCTTTGATAGTTTGAGACATTTTTGATCAACCTTTTGTTTTCCATCAAAGATGTTCTTGGTAGATTCAGAAAACTTTTTGATCAAAGAATGTTCAATTCTACCAGTTTCCCTTTTCACTTCGTCATTGTAACAAGAAGATATTTCCTTAAAAGTAGTTGAGAAAATAGTTGAAAGGAGATCATTTTCATAATCATATTTGATCCTTTGTTCTGCAAGAGAGATTTCCAGTTCAACAATTTTCCCTTCAAGAACTAATGTAGGAACATATTTCTTTGTTTCAACAACTTGATTGTTGGTAACTGGCTTTGTAGCACATATATCAAAATAGTTATCTGGAAGTGGTTTATTCAGATTTTTTAGAATCTTCTCCGTCTCATTAGTATAACAAAAAGGAAGTTGAATATGAGTTGTTGAAAATCTTTTTCCATGTTCCTCTAATTGTGTTTCCTTTTCACCAGTCCAAAAAATTTCAAATTCAGGCCAATATCGTGCATATCTCAAACATTCAAAGTTATACATAGTTGGCAATGCACAGCTGGCTTTAGCTAAATGCTTTGGGTTTTCGTAACCAAGTCCCCAATACTTGTTGACAGAATTCACTAACCTTGGCTTGTTCATGTGAATTGTTTGTTCTGTTTGATCTCTCAAATAAAGCTTCTTTTCCAAATCTTTGATTTTGTCCAAAAATTCTGTGTTTTGAGAGATTATATTTTTCAAATAAAGTTCGCTCTCACTATTCTTTTTCTTTAGATCACTGATTTCAGCATCCTTGCTTTTGAGATCTTGATTAGTCGTTGAGTTCTCCAACTCACTCAATCTTTTGTTCAACTTTTCAATTGTTGTTCTATAATTGACTTCTTTTTGTTTAAGATCTTGGATCTGTATTCTATTGTCTCTGTCCTTAAGTGACTCCCAACCATAATATTCATCACCATCCATTGTTACCTGAAAAGATTAAAAATGATCGTTGTCAGATACTTCGTGAGAAGTAGAATTATGCACACACGATTAATCAGAGAAAAAAATCGATTAAAGTCAGAAAAATTTTTCAAAATCAAATTTTGAATAACAAATTATAAAATTTGTCGTTCAAAAATTAATTCCGAAAAATTAATGCGTAATACTGGACTTTAAATCGGCAAACCTGCAAAAAATAAAAGAAATGTATCAGTTTCTAGCAAAAGCAGGTAAAAATTGAAAATAAATTTAAAAATTGGGACTAAAAATGACAAAATACGAAACTAAAAACGAAAAATAAGGACTAAAAGTGTAAAATACTAAGACTTATAAAAGACATGGACTAAAAATAACAAAAGTCTAAAACTTAAGACTCAAAGGACTAAAATTGTTAATTCCTAAAACTTGAAACTACGAGGACTAAACTTGACGCAAACTATAAAACTATCTAAACTTAACAAACTAACGACTAAACTTAACAAAAATGACCAAAAATGTAAAGAAATCTAATCCTATACTACAGGGACCAAATTTGACAAAACCTAAAAGTTAACTATAGGGACTGGAATTAACAAAACCTGAAACTACTTAGGTACTGTTCATCGTCTCTACCAAATGACGAACTGATTGTTTTCGGTTTGATTTTCTTGCTTGATTCTCGTTCAAAATGACTGAAATTTGTTTCTATGAGATCCAAAAACAAAATCTAATCGATCTATGTGAAGAAAGATTGATCATGCAAGCAAACACAGTTCCATCCGACAAGGTTATCGATTTTCAGTTTTGTCCGACAATAAACTCGTCTGACAGTCGTACGAGTGTTTGCGAGAGTCGTATGTCGCTTTGACGTACGACAGTTATGATGGTGCTTGTTGTACGACAGTTATGAGTCTTCAAGGTACGACAGTTATGAACAAGTCGGATACTGACAGATATGAGTTTTCCGGCGAATCTTTCCAGAATCCGGCGAGTTTCCGGTGAGCTCGTTTTTCCGGCGAAGATCTTTCAACACATGTAATTCACTCAAATCTTCGTCGTTTTCTATTCTGAAAGTTGCAATCTGATTGAAATGCAAATCGAACAGATCTGAAACAGTTCCAGCAAGCAAATCTCAACAATCAACAAGATCGATCAACACTTTCAAAAAATACTCTCGATGAACACAAGAACCTGTTGAAATTCCAGAACTTGAAACACATCAATTTTGTGATGTTTTTGGAATCAAGAACATGTAAACAATTCTAAATTGATAACAAAAACAATATGTGACAGTTTAGAACATCAAATCATAACCAAACAAAGAGATCGATCAAACATTTCGAAAAAGATGATTTTCTCAAAAATTCGAGTTTTGATTACAAAATCGTTTTTAAATCGAGATTTTGATCGACAAATCGGTTTAGAATGATTGAACAGATATTGATCCACCAAAATAATCACAAATTCAATCAAGAAATTTCAAAAACTTGAGAAATTCAAGAAATATCTCAAGAACACCAAAAACTTTCAATTTTCTTCAAAAATTGACAAAAATCTCTTCAATTTCTGCATAATCTGATCTGATTTAGCTCTGATACCACTTGTAATCCCAGATCTAATCAAGTAACAATGATGAACACACTTAGATCTTCATTGAATTAGAGAAAGAATACAAGATTTGAGTTGAGATCTACTTTCTCTCTCTAACTTCTCTCTCTAGATAGTCATCCCTCTCACTACACACTTCCTCTCTCTCAACACACGTATGAATGACTAACACAATGACTTCCTTTTTACAAATCCTATTTATACACTTTGACTATCTAACTAAACACCTTGATTTTGACCTTTAATGCTTCTATGTTTGACTTTGACTATTGCTTTGACTCTATACAATTAATACAAATGCATATTAAATCTTGAATACATTTTATGCACTAACAAAAGTGGACCCGGTAACATTTAATTTTTGATATTATTATTTCTCTCGTAAACTATTCAATTTTATAAGATCTCAATAGACTTTTAGTCTAACACTTGTTGTGGTGTTTGTTGGTTCACAGGTCCACTCGTGGTGAATCTAGGTCTGGTTGAGGTACCGGTTGGTGCGGTTAGGAGCATTCAAGGAACCAGAATTTTGGGCTTTTATGGAGAGAGATATTTTGGAGATATATCGATACCCCTATTAATCTAGTTTAATCACGTCTAGATTAAGTAGGTTGTTATTGTATATCTCACTATTTGTTAACTTGGAAATTGTACAAACTTCCCCTTTATGGGTTTTAGTTGTCAAGTTTGGAAGTTTTATTTTACCTATTTTCCGTAATTTTTCCAAGAGTAAATGTGTAATTGTTAGGGTGTTACATCTTAGTCATACTTAGTTTGTTCGGGAAAATCAAAGGCTAGCCGATCTCAACGACTCTACCGATGCGGATCAAAAGATGAACTTCTCAATTTACAACTAAGTTATCTCCTGCAGATTTGTGATAAATCGGACATTTCCCCAACTTATCAGGGAAATTGTTGGTTGTCTCTTGCTAAGAAAGTCTTCGACAAAATACTCCTTATTTTGTACCTAATGGAGACATTCTATGATAAACTTGTAGAAAGGATATTTGTCATTTACACCTTTTTCAGAAATGGTCTACAACAAGGCCTGCATCACGCCTTTGTCCCGTGATAAGACAAAAAGGACATATTGTCCTTTTCAATGACAACTTTGATCTTCAATCCCAAAGTGACAAGTGTGTCATGCATTTAATGCACATGAGAGTATTTAAGGTAGAAGACTTCTCGCATGCAAGGTTACGCTTTTAAGAATTTACTAAGTGATAAGCAGAAATAAGCATCTCCTCATTCTCTCTCAGAACTTGCATTTATTTGAACTTAGTGTTTTCAAGTTGTGTTTTCAAGTTGTGTTTTAAGTTTCATTTCTTCTTTGTGAAAGATTGATAAGATAGATTTGATCTGTTATTTTACGTAACAATCTTGTAATTCTTGGTTTGAGAAATCATTAATAATTAAAATTAAGTATTTTTTTGTGTATTGTATTCAACCCTCCTTCTACAATACTCGTGTGAGTATCATTTCCTTTGTAGGACTAACAAAAACAAAATGTACAAACTAGATATGCTCACTACTAGAAACGGGGTATCATGGACATAAATTTGTCGCTAATTAGTAAGGATTAGCGACCAAACGACCACCAACACAGTTCATCACTAATATGTCATTAATTAGCGATGAATTTTGTTTGTCCCCGATTAGCATCAGATTAGCGACATAATTCATTAAATGTTGTTTAAAAAATAAATGAAAATGAAAATCCACGTTACCGTTCGCTAACTCATCACTAATTCCGACGGATACGTGGATTTTCATTTAAAAAATAAATAAAAATGAAAATCCACGCTTTCGTCTAATTAGTGAGTTAGCGACAAAAACGTGTTCATTTAACAAATAAATAAAAATGAAATTCAATGTTTCAGTCGCTAATCCGTCAATAATTTGTGACGATAGTGACGGAAATCCGTCAATAAAAGTCCTTCGCTAAATATTCGCTAATGTGGTTCTTCGTTAAAAAGTTGTCGCTAGAAAGATCTGTCACTGAACCGCCGTTGATCCGTCGCTTAGTAATACCACCACCTTTTCAATGACGGGCTTTCAATGACCGATCATAGATGGAATTTTCCGTCACTGATAGGGTTGATTTTTGTGATGGTTGTTTATAAGCATAACTTTAAAACAAATGGTGGGGGGAGTTACTAATCATGATCATGTAAGTACAACTATATTAGAAAGAACTATTACGAAGAAAAAGTTAACTGGATTATAAATTAAAGAAAGAGAAATATAGAATAGTCCACATCGATGATCCATAATTAGAAAAAAGAAATGAAAGCACACATCTAAAAAAAGGATTGGTACCTAGTAAGTGTTTTCGGGGTAAATTGTTATATACGATATCCTTTTGGTGGATTATAATCTTACCCGATAAATGCTTGCCGGATAAACGACCCCTAAGTGAAAATATATCATTTTTAAAACATTCTTTAACAAAACCAACAAAGCTTTAAAATGATTTATATCTTCTCATACCAAATTGCACGGATGAACAACTAATAGAGAATACTACGGTTATTTTCGGTAAAGTATACTCAAATTCCAAATAGTTTTCCAAATTTTTACTACTTTTAACAACGAAAATAGGGGCATGGTTGGATAGTACTAAGACCATGTCCAATAGGGTCACTAAACCTTACACTAAACACTAAATTTAGTGTAAATGACACTATTCACATCTCCAATAGGGTCTCTATTTTTCACACTAAATTTAATGTTATAAATAGTATTACACTATATTTGGTGTAGCACTATTCATTTACACTACTTTTTACACCATTTTTTAATTACATTTTTGGTCCCTCAATTAATGTAAAAAGGAATGTGTCTAGAATATTAGGATTTGGTGTAAAAAATGGTGTTACTCGTTGGAGAAGATTTACTATTAGCACTACATTTTACACTACTTTTGATATTTGGTGTAATATATAGTGTGACTCATTTGAGATGAAAGGGGTGTTTGGGATTGCAAAGAACCTTGGTAAATGAGGTAGGAATCTGAACTCGACTTTCAAAAGAGAGGTTAAGGATGCTTACTCCAAATTGGAATCGCTCAGGGATTCCTATATTTCTATTACCAACGCCGCTTACGAGGAAGAACAAAATCACCTCATCGGGATCAACCTGAAAGAAGAAGAACATTGGCGCCAAAGAGCAAAGGTTTTCTATCTTAAAGAGGGAGACCGCAACACAAATAAAATCACTCTTTTGGGAACGGCGGCCGGAAAGCCAACCGAATTGTAAAGATTAAAGACGAAAATGGTGTGTGGTTGGAGGATAGCAAGGATATTCATAATCTCGTTACTAGGCATTTCAATAACCTCTTTTCTGCAGGTTCAGGCAACCCGGAGTTGATTACGAACTTGGTTCACAAAAGAATTTCTGCTAGAGATAGACACTGTGCACCTCGAGGCCCCATTCACTAAAGAGGAGTTCCGTACGGCTCTCTTCCAAATGCACCCAGAAAAATTACTGTAAAGCCCATGTCCTGGTATGGTTCGTTAATTTATTTTCTTCTCTTTTGCTCAGTAAGAATAACAGCTTGTTTTTGTAATAAGTACGTTTAACGGAAGTAGCACCGTTAGCCTTCAATATTAATTTTTTTAAGCTAAGTTGGTTTTAGGCAAGATGATGAAGTTTGAGGGGCTAGTCTTGGCTTTAGTCCAAAGTGAGCATGGGTTTCGGCCCATGCAATTAGGAGGCCGAGAATTGTATTTTTTTGGTGTTAAGTCTTGTTTCCTTGCTAAGCACACAACCGAATTGATATCTCCTTCTCGTTTATTCCCTCGACACAAACAAAGAAACCCTAAACCATCCCCAAGCACTTCCGGCCGTAGCCTCTTTCGTCGCCGCCGCTGTGTTGCCGGAAAACCGCCGGCCACCTATTGTTTCGTCGGAGAACGAGAGAGAGAGAGAGAGAGACTCCCGGTGTGTGTTGCGGTATTCCTTCGAGAGGTATGAACCTTCTTCTCCTTCTCTTTTCTTTCGGTGTCAATCGACCAAGAAGCAAACACCACCGCCGCCGTCAGCTTTGGCAGCCGCCGGTGTCGCCATGGCCGTGCCCCACCAGTCGAGTGGGGGCTGGGTGCGTCGCGGGTTGGTGGTCGAGAGTAGGTTTAGGCGTATATGAGTCGTTTTGGGGTTCGTTTTCCTCGTCTCGCCGGAGTTTTCTTCAAACCGCCACCGCCGTCGGTGGCCGCCTCCGCCGACCACCACTGCCGGAGAGGCAGTGGGTGGTGTTGTTTTGCTCAGCCGTAGTTATTTAAACCCTCCCCTAAGGTCTGACTCGTAATCCAAGTACAAATCGAGAAACTCTAAACCGTTTTAAAAAGTTATCATTTTATGTGTTTTGTCTAAATCTGCCACTGTCTTGCGTTAACCATAACTTTTTACTCGTAACTCGGATTGGGGTGAAACCGGTGCCAAAAGTTCCCTTTTCGAGTCTAGTAACTTTTCTGTGTTTTGTGCAAAATCCAGTTCGGAACGTAGCATAGGCCAAATCGTCGTTTTATACCGATAGCTGCTGTTTTTCATTGTTCTGCGAACTGTTTTTATAAAATCCGTAATAAAATGTAGAAAAATCGTTAGGAGGTGTATAATATGTCCTTGGAACCCTAACTCAGAGTACTTTCTAATCATGAAATAATATTGGGAATTTTCTGGGTTTAAAGGGGTCGAAACAGGTCCCTAACAGACCTGTTTGGCGAGAAAGGAAAATAGTTTTAGTGACGGTTTAAGCGTGTGTCGTGTCGTAGGGTCCGGGTCTCGTATTGATACATTTTGGCGTGCGTCTAGGTGCTGAGAAGTGACCGAGGTTGTGAAGCTTGAATTTGTATTGTTGAGCTAGGCGCGCGTTCGAGGTGAGTTCTCTCACTATATTTAATATTGGTTGTTTTATATTACTGTAGCTCGTGTGCGATAGCCTATTTATTGTGTTGTGAAACTAGATAGTGGGTTACTAGTTGATACTTTGTTGTCATGTTAACTCGGTGGGACCGAGGATCCGGCGGGGCCGGAGATTTTATACGCGGGTGGCGTAGAGACTCGGTGGGACCGGGGATTCGGCGGGGCCGGAGATGTTATCATGGGGTCGGTGGGACCGACTTGTGCCTCTTAGGTGGGTGAGTGTGGATATGCATGTTTATGATTTGTTCGTAGACTTGTATGATTGTTTATGTGCAACTATCTGTTATAGGGGTAATGTGAAATAACTGTGTTATCTATGGTGGTTGAATTCACTAAGCTCCGTGCTTACCCTTTCCCAATAAATCATTGTTTCAGGTACGAGTGGCTCCAAGGCGTGACGTGTACACACTGGCGCGCGTGAAGAGCTGATTATTATATCGTTTTATAATTATCATTTTTAAACTATTTATTCCGCTGTTTACTGTTTTTAGAGAATAATTATTCTTGGGTTGCAAACGAAACGTTTTGGGTTATTTAACGAGTTTAATTAATGAAATGTCATTTTTAAAAATTTAAATTTTCTTGTAATTTTTGGGACGTTACAACTTGGTATCAGAGCACGGCTTGAGTGAATCAAACGCATTTCGGTGTGTTTGATCTCAAGTTTGCGGCTATAAAATTTTCTTTAAAGTTTTGGGAAATAAAAAGAAGGAAAAATCCGTTTGAGGAACGGTGATCGAGGGTGCAGTGTGTACAGTCAGTCGGAGCCAAGAGGGAAAGGTACATTGCTTAGTGTTGTATTGCTTTCTAGGCATAGGGTATGCATGCTAGATTGCCTGTTGTTGACACTATGCTGTATGATGACTGCTTGCTATAGGAATCAATGCTAGTTATAGTAGGTTGTTAAGTGAAGGCCCTATAGGTTGTATGCAGTAAGAATCATATAGCCTTAGAATATTTGATTTAGTTCTATTGCGCAGCTCTTGTTTGAGTCCAACCGTTCTAGGATAGAATCTAGTATTCGAATGTCTATTTGATTCACGCTGCATGCGACTGGGTATTCGCGAGGCAACTCGTTATGGCTAACAGGGATTCCGTTGTAGCAAGGGTAGTGGGATGAGATGAAATTCCTAGGGAGCTGGGAGGAGTGTTTACATATGGGTAGGTATGCTAGATTGCTTGGTGCTTAATACACTGTATTGTATGATTGTTACTTGCTATTAGAAACTTATGCTAACTTTGATAGGTTGTTAAGCGAATGCACTATAGGTTGTATGCGGTAGGAACCGAATAGCCTTAGAATGTTGGATTTAGTTCTATTGCGCAGCTCTTGTTTGAGTCCAACCGTTGTAGGATAGAATCTTATATTCGAATGTCTATCTGGTTTCCACTGTGTACGACCGTGCGTTTACGAGGCGACTCGTCAGGGTTAGTGGGGGTTCCGCCCTAGAAAGGGTAGTGGGGTATTATGTTTATTCCTAGGGAGCTAGGAAGAGTGTGTACATATGCTGGTGTGGGCATATGGGTATAGTTATCGGCGAGAAACTACTTGGGCGCTTCGGATGGAACTCGGAACGAGTGATGATAGGTGTGGAAGGTAGTAGTAGAGCTCCTACTATCGGAAACACAGGATCAATGCTCGAGTCGGGGAAAGTCACGAGGAATCCAAGGAGTTGAGCGTGAGCGTTGTTAGTGTGAATTATTATGTGCTAATAACTCGTTGTAATATTTACCCAGAATCGCCATCACAAGGAGGAACGACTATAGTAAACCTACTAGTACAGGTGTGTACTTGTTTTGCTTTGATGGGATTATCGTTGGGGTAGTGTCGAAGGTTATAATTAGTAGTCGTTGGAATAAAAGGACGATTCTAGTATTAGTCACTTGGAGTGACGATGAGGATGATGTTTGTTTCGGGCCAAGATGGATGATTGAGCTAGAATCATAGGCTTATAGAGCCGACTTTGATTTGAGGAAAAATTGTAGGGATTATTTGACGTAATTTCCCATCTTGTCTAAGAGGTTTAAATGTCCGGATGACGTTAGTGGATCGGAGAGATTTGGAGGAGTAGGAGTCGAGGCGTAGAATGCCGACTGAGTCATGCACAAAGTTTGATTTTGAAATAGATTGCATTAACGAATTCTTGTGTTTCAAATCATTTTATGGATGGTGTTTTGGAATTTTAGGAAATGTTCAACACACACACAAGATTTTGAATTATGATTTTGAAAGTGCATGAAATCGTTTTATCACGGGAGTTGCAAACTTTGTTAGAATTTGTCTCATTTCGTTATTTTTCCAACGGTTCTTTCGGGTAAGATGATATCCGTGTTTTGTGGTGTTTAAAATGTTGGGCAAGTGACTACGGTTTGTGACTTTAACATTGGAACTCCTCCACATATGTTAGAGTTGAGACGAAAAGTTACATTCCACGATGCCTGTTTAAAGCTATTTGAGTGATTTCGTTAAATAAGTTTTGTTTTACGACATGTTGAGTCGTGTGGGTTTAAATTCACGAGGTGCATATCTTATTTGTTTATGCGACCATTTGGGGAAATCTTGGAAATCAATTTAAAGAACCCCACCTTTTGAGATTTTATGAGATTTTAGTCGATATTTTCAATTGATGGAAACAGATTGGTTTTTATCTTTAAGTTGAAACTTATACGAGACAGTTGTGTTTTAACAAAAATATATTTGTAAACCGTTTCATCGTTTTGTATGACTAGCCGACGCGCGTAAGATTTGTTAGTGAACCCTGTGCCACGGCATTTTTGTTGAAAAAAAGAGGAATTTGGGGGTCAAATATCGTGGAACTGATTTTGAAATTATGTGCACACTTTTGTTGCACCCGATGTAAGGTCGAACGGTTACTTTAAATACACGTCATGAGTCAATTCATACTAGAACCGTGACGGTTCATTTTCAAAGAAATTATTTATTTCGCTTTACGTTTTGTGAGTAACTAAGCTGCAATGAAATGATTTTCGACATGATTTTCATTTGTGGGACGAGCGTGTCCATTTTTGCGTAACTACCGACCTGGTAATAGTAGTTTTATTGCTTACGGTCTTTTTGAAATGAAAAATCTTGACGTTGAAAACATTTTTGTAAATGATTTGTAAACCATTTGGGAAATGCGCTTTTAAGTGTTATGTGTCACTTTGAGAATTTTGAGGGTGTGAGTCCTTTTGGAAAACTCTTTTGTTTAACCCGTGTTAAGTTTGGGACTAATGTTGATTTTAGATTATTGCTTGCTTAAACTTTATTTAAACGCGTTTTTGACCGACTTATGGGTCTAGCAAGCGTGGAGCATTTTGCTCGGTTTCGACTTTGAGATAGTCGTGGGTCAATTGCACGGTTTTTAATGGCTCGATTCGAAGTTTTGTTGATGAGTTGTTTTGTTGCACAGTCTTGCACTTATTGCACGTTGCGTATTTACATGTTGGGCGAGTGAGTCATTCTGGGATAGGCATGTTGTTGGTAGACTGTTTTGCATTGGATCCTTGGTCACGTTAGTCAGTCGTTGGTAAGGGTCGGTTGGGTATCTCGGGGTGGGACCCCGGTATTCATGTGTTATAACCTTGACTTTCCAGTAGGCACTAGGGTGATATAGTCTTGGGCACTTACCTGGGAGGTAGTTCCGATGTGCCGGGCCTTGAGGCATTACCTGGGAGGTAGACGTCAAGGTGTATCCTCGATACAGTGTAACTTGGCCTCGTAGAGCGAGTGTGGAAGATACGTTGACGGTGGAAGGTAAGGTATTCCACGCGTGTGGTAATGTAGGTCGAATGGTTACGGTTAAGGGAATGATGCCCTTTATAATAAAGAGAATAAATGCGTAGAACCTTTTGAGGTAAGTGGTAGATTTAGGTGTCGACTTTTGGGCTTGAGGCCAAACACCTTTAGAGTAATCGGAGAATCGTAACCGATTTTAAAATAATTACGGTGATGGTAGTAGTAACCCTGAAATGCTCACTTGTGATGAATGGTTATGGTGGAATGACCTTCGTGGGTGATTTTAAATTTACTGGTTTGATGATTCATGTGAAATAAATTTTGGGAGTCTTTTAGAACTCGTGGAAGTTAATCGACAATTATTGGTAAGTATGATCGAATTTGAGTATCCTGTAGGGTATATTGGTGAGCACCTTTAGAATGGTTAGAGCTCGAAATTTGAGTCGGGATGTATGGATTATCTATGGTTGGGAGACAACCGAAGTCGGTTGATTAGGAATGAATCCAGTTGTTGGAGTGTTCTTCCGATCATATTTTCAGTGTCCTTGAAGGAGTTTTGCTAGTAAGAAAAGTATTCGAGAAATTCTTGACGGGGTGAGAAATTTAGATCCTAGTTGAGGAAAGTCCAGTGGCAACACAGAAAGAGCTCCGAGTGGACTTGGGAACCCGAGGTTGTGGTGTGGTAAAGCTATCCGGGGCTATTTGCGGACGTAGACTTCGAGGACGAAGTCTAATTCAAGCGGGGGAGAGTTGTAAAGCCCATGTCCTGGTATGGTTCGTTAATTTATTTTCTTCCCTTTTGCTCAGTAAGAATAACTGCTTGTTTTTTTAATAAGTACATTTAACGGAAGTAGCACCGTTAGCCTTCAATATTACTTTTTTTAAGCTAAGTTGGTTTTAGGCAAGATGATGAAGTTTGAGGGGCTAGTCTTGGCTTTAGTCCAAAGTGAGCATGGGTTTCGGCCCATGCAATTAGGAGGCCGAGAATTGTATTTTTTTGGTGTTAAGTCTTGTTTCCTTGCTAAGCACACAACCGAATTGATATCTCCTTATCGTTTATTCCCTCGACACAAACAAAGAAACCCTAAACCATCCCCAAGCACTTCCGGCCGTAGCCTCTTTCGTCGCCGCCGCTGTGTTGCCGGAAAACCGCCGGCCACCTATTGTTTCGTCGGAGAATGAGAGAGAGAGAGAGAGAGATACTCCCGGTGTGTGTTGTGGTATTCCTTCGAGAGGTATGAACCTTCTTCTCCTTCTCTTTTCTTTCGGTGTCAATCGACCAAGAAGCAAACACCACCGCCGCCGTCAGCTTTGGCCACCGGCGGTGTCGCCATGGCCGTGCCCCACCAGTCGAGTGGGGGCTGGGTGCGTCGCGGGTTGGTGGTCGAGAGTAGGTTTAGGCGTATATGAGTCGTTTTGGGGTTCGTTTTCCTCGTCTCGCCGGAGTTTTCTTCAAACCGCCACCGCCGTCGGTGGCCGCCGCCGCCGACCACCACTGCCGGAGAGGCAGTGGGTGGTGTTGTTTTGCTCAGCCGTAGTTATTTAAACCCTCCCCTAAGGTCTGACTCGTAATCCAAGTACAAATCGAGAAACTCTAAACCGTTTTAAAAAGTTATCATTTTATGTGTTTTGTCTAAATCTGCCACTGTCTTGCGTTAACCATAACTTTTTACTCGTAACTCGGATTGGGGTGAAACCGGTGCCAAAAGTTCCCTTTTCGAGTCTAGTAACTTTTCTGTGTTTTGTACAAAATCCAGTTCGGAACGTAGCATAGTCCAAATCGTCGTTTTATACCGATAGCTGCTGTTTTTCACTGTTCTGCGAACTGTTTTTATAAAATCCGTAATAAAATGTAGAAAAATCGTTAGGAGGTGTATAATATGTCCTTGGAACCCTAACTCAGAGTACTTTCTAATCATGAAATAATATTGGGAATTTTCTGGGTTTAAAGGGGTCGAAACAGGTCCCGAACAGACCTGTTTGGCGAGAACGGAAAATAGTTTTAGTGACGGTTTAAGCGTGTGTCGTGTCGTAGGGTCCGGGTCTCGTATTGATACGTTTTGGCATGCGTCTAGGTGCTGAGAAGTGACCGAGGTTGTGAAGCTTGAATTTGTATTGTTGAGCTAGGCACGCGTTCGAGGTGAGTTCTCTCACTATATTTAATATTGGTTGTTTTACATTACTGTAGCTCGTGTGCGATAGCCTATTTATTGTGTTGTGAAACTAGATAGTGGGGTGACTAGTTGATACTTTGTTGTCATGTTAACTCGGTGGGACCGAGGATCCGGCGGGGCCGGAGATTTTATACGCGGGTGGCGTAGAGACTCGGTGGGACCGGGGATTCGGCGGGGCCGGAGATGTTATCATGAGGTCGGTGGGACCGACTTGTGCCTCTTAGGTGGGTGAGTGTGGATATGCATGTTTATGATTTGTTCGTAGACTTGTATGATTGTTTATGTGCAACTATCTGTTATAGGGGTAATGTGAAATAACTGTGTTATCTATGGTGGTTGAATTCACTAAGCTTCGTGCTTACCCTTTCCCAATAAATCATTGTTTCAGGTACGAGTGGCTCCAAGGCGTGACGTGTACACACTGGCGCGCGTGAAGAGCTGATTATTATATCGTTTTATAATTATCATTTTTAAACTATTTATTCCGCTGTTTACTGTTTTTAGAGAATAATTATTCTTGGGTTGCAAACGAAACGTTTTGGGTTATTTAACGAGTTTAATTAATGAAATGTCATTTTTAAAAATTTAAATTTTCTTGTAATTTTTGGGACGTTACAACTTGGTATCAGAGCACGGCTTGAGTGAATCAAACGCATTTCGGTGTGTTTGATCTCAAGTTTGCGGCTATAAAATTTTCTTTAAAGTTTTGGGAAATAAAAAGAAGGAAAAATCCGTTTGAGGAACGGTGATCGAGGGTGCAGTGTGTACAGTCAGCCGGAGCCAAGAGGGAAAGGTACATTGCTTAGTGTTGTATTGCTTTCTAGGCATAGGGTATGCATGCTAGATTGCCTGTTGTTGACACTATGTTGTATGATGACTGCTTGCTAGTAGGAATCAATGCTAGTTATAGTAGGTTGTTAAGTGAAGGCCCTATAGGTTGTATGCAGTAAGAATCATATAGCCTTAGAATATTTGATTTAGTTCTATTGCGCATCTCTTGTTTGAGTCCAACCGTTCTAGGATAGAATCTTGTATTCGAATGTCTATTTGATTCACGCTGCATGCGACTGGGTATTCGCGAGGCAACTCGTTATGGCTAACAGGGATTCCGTTGTAGCAAGGGTAGTGGGATGAGATGAAATTCCTAGGGAGCTGGGAGGAGTGTTTACATATGGGTAGGTATGCTAGATTGCTTGGTGCTTAATACACTGTATTGTATGATTGTTACATGCTATTAGGAACTTATGCTAACTTTGATAGGTTGTTAAGCGAATGCACTATAGGTTGTATGCGGTAGGAACCGAATAGCCTTAGAATGTTGGATTTAGTTCTATTGCGCAGCTCTTGTTTGAGTCCAACCGTTGTAGGATAGAATCTTATATTCGAATGTCTATCTGGTTTCCACTGTGTACGACCGTGCGTTTACGAGGCGACTCGTCAGGGTTAGTGGGGGTTCCGCCCTAGAAAGGGTAGTGGGGTATTATGTTTATTCCTAGGGAGCTAGGAAGAGTGTGTACATATGCTGGTGTGGGCATATGGGTATAGTTATCGGCGAGAAACTACTTGGGCGCTTCGGATGGAACTCGGAACGAGTGATGATAGGTGTGGAAGGTAGTAGTAGAGCTCCTACTATCGGAAACACAGGATCAATGCTCGAGTCGGGGAAAGTCACGAGGAATCCAAGGAGTTGAGCGTGAGCGTTGTTAGTGTGAATTATTATGTGCTAATAACTCGTTGTAATATTTACCCAGAATCGCCATCACAAGGAGGAACGACTATAGTAAACCTACTAGTACAGGTGTGTACTTGTTTTGCTTTGATGGGATTATCGTTGGGGTAGTGTCGAAGGTTATAATTAGTAGTCGTTGGAATAAAAGGACGATTCTAGTATTAGTCACTTGGAGTGACGATGAGGATGATGTTTGTTTCGGGCCAAGATGGATGATTGTGCTAGAATCATAGGCTTATAGAGCCGACTTTGATTTGAGGAAAAATTGTAGGGATTATTTGACGTAATTTCCCATCTTGCCTAAGAGGTTTAAATGTCCGGATGACGTTAGTGGATCGGAGAGATTTGGAGGAGTAGGAGTCGAGGCGTAGAATGCCGACTGAGTCATGCACAAAGTTTGATTTTGAAATAGATTGCATTAACGAATTCTTGTGTTTCAAATCATTTTATGGATGGTGTTTTGGAATTTTGGGAAATGTTCAACACACGCACAAGATTTTGAATTATGATTTTGAAAGTGCATGAAATCGTTTTATCACGGGAGTTGCAAACTTTGTTAGAATTTGTCTCATTTCGTTATTTTTCCAACGGTTCTTTCGGGTAAGATGATATCCGTGTTTTGTGGTGTTTAAAATGTCGGGCAAGTGACTACGGTTTGTGACTTTAACATTGGAACTCCTCCACATATGTTAGAGTTGAGACGAAAAGTTACATTCCACGATGCCTGTTTAAAGCTATTTGAGTGATTTCGTTAAATAAGTTTTGTTTTACGACATGTTGAGTCGTGTGGGTTTAAATTCACGAGGTGCATATCTTATTTGTTTATGCGACCATTTGGGGAAATCTTGGAAATCAATTTAAAGAACCCCACCTTTTGAGATTTTATGAGATTTTAGTCGATATTTTCAATTGATGGAAACAGATTGGTTTTTATCTTTAAGTTGAAACTTACACGAGACAGTTGTGTTTTAACAAAAATATATTTGTAAACCGTTTAATCATTTTGTATGACTAGCCGACGCGCGTAAGATTTGTTAGTGAACCCTGTGCCACGGCATTTTTGTTGAAAAAAAAAGAGGAATTTTGGGGTCAAATATCGTGGAACTGATTTTGAAATTATGTGCACACTTTTGTTGCACCCGGTGTAAGGTCGAACGGTTACTTTAAATACACGTCATGAGTCAATTCATATTAGAACCGTTACGGTTCATTTTCAAAGAAATTATTTATTTCGCTTTACGTTTTGTGAGTAACTAAGCTGCAATGAAATGATTTTCGACATGATTTTCATTTGTGGGACGAGCGTGTCCATTTTTGCGTAACTACCGACCTGGTAATAGTAGTTTTATTGCTTACGGTCTTTTTGAAATGAAAAATCTTGACGTTGAAAACATTTTTGTAAATGATTTGTAAACCATTTGGGAAATGCGCTTTTAAGTGTTATGTGTCACTTTGAGAATTTTGAGGGTGTGAGTCCTTTTGGAAAACTCTTTTGTTTAACCCGTGTTGAGTTTGGGACTAATGTTGATTTTAGATTATTGCTTGCTTAAACTTTATTTAAACGCGTTTTTGACCGACTTATGGGTCTAGCAAGCGTGGAGCATTTTGCTCGGTTTCGACTTTGAGATAGTCGTGGGTCAATTGCACGGTTTTTAATGGCTCGATTCGAAGTTTTGTTGATGAGTTGTTTTGTTGCACAGTCTTGCACTTATTGCACGTTGCGTATTTACATGTTGGGCGAGTGAGTCATTCTGGGATAGGCATGTTGTTGGTAGACTGTTTTGCATTGGATCCTTGGTCACGTTAGTCAGTCGTTGGTAAGGGTCGGTTGGGTATCTCGGGGTGGGACCCCGGTATTCATGTGTTATAACCTTGACTTTCCAGTAGGCACTAGGGGGATATAGTCTTGGGCACTTACCTGGGAGGTAGTTCCGATGTGCCGGGCCTTGAGGCATTACCTGGGAGGTAGACGTCAAGGTGTATCCTCGATACAGTGTAACTTGGCCTCGTAGAGCGAGTGTGGAAGATACGTTGACGGTGGAAGGTAAGGTATTCCACGCGTGTGGTAATGTAGGTCGAATGGTTACGGTTAAGGGAATGATTCCCTTTATAATAAAGAGAATAAATGCATAGAACCTTTTGAGGTAAGTGGTAGATTTAGGTGTCGACTTTTGTGCTTGAGGCCAAACACCTTTAGAGTAATCGGAGAATCGTAACCGATTTTAAAATAATTACGGTGATGGTAGTAGTAACCCTGAAATGCTCACTTGTGATGAATGGTTATGGTGGAATGACCTTCGTGGGTGATTTTAAATTTACTGGTTTGATGATTCGTGTGAAATAAATTTTGGGAGTCTTTTAGAACTCGTGGAAGTTAATCGACAATTATTGGTAAGTATGGTCGAATTTGAGTATCCTGTAGGGTATATTGGTGAGCACCTTTAGAATGGTTAGAGCTCGAAATTTGAGTCGGGATGTATGGATTATCTATGGTTGGGAGACAACCGAAGTCGGTTGATTAGGAATGAATCCAGTTGTTGGAGTGTTCTTCCGATCATATTTTCAGTGTCCTTGAAGGAGTTTTGCTAGTAAGAAAAGTATTCGAGAAATTCTTGACGGGGTGAGAAATTTAGATCCTAGTTGAGGAAAGTCCAGTGGCAACACAGAAAGAGCTCCGAGTGGACTTGGGAACCCGAGGTTGTGGTGTGGTAAAGCTATCCGGGGCTATTTGCGGACGTAGACTTCGAGGACGAAGACTAATTCAAGCGGGGGAGAGTTGTAAAGCCCATGTCCTGGTATGGTTCGTTAATTTATTTTCTTCTCTTTTGCTCAGTAAGAATAACTGCTTGTTTTTGTAATAAGTATGTTTAACGGAAGTAGCACCGTTAGCCTTCAATATTAATTTTTTTAAGCTAAGTTGGTTTTAGGCAAGATGATGAAGTTTGAGGGGCTAGTCTTGGCTTTAGTCCAAAGTGAGCATGGGTTTCGGCCCATGCAATTAGGAGGCCGAGAATTGTATTTTTTTGGTGTTAAGTCTTGTTTCCTTGCTAAGCACACAACCGAATTGATATCTCCTTCTCGTTTATTCCCTCGACACAAACAAAGAAACCCTAAACCATCCCCAAGCACTTCCGGCCGTAGCCTCTTTCGTCGCCGCCGCTGTGTTGCCGGAAAACCGCCGGCCACCTATTGTTTCGTCGGAGAATGAGAGAGAGAGAGAGAGAGAGAGACCCCCGGTGTGTGTTGTGGTATTCCTTCGAGAGGTATGAACCTTCTTCTCCTTCTCTTTTCTTTCGGTGTCAATCGACCAAGAAGCAAACACCACCGCCGCCGTCAGCTTTGGCCGCCGGCGGTGTCGCCATGGTCGTGCCCCACCAGTCGAGTGGGGGCTGGGTGCGTCGCGGGTTGGTGGTCGAGAGTAGGTTTAGGCGTATATGAGTCGTTTTGGGGTTCGTTTTCCTCGTCTCGACGGAGTTTTCTTCAAACCGCCACCGCCGTCGGTGGCCGCCGCCGCAGACCACCACTGCCGGAGAGGCAGTGGGTGGTGTTGTTTTGCTCAGCCGTAGTTATTTAAACCCTCCCCTAAGGTCTGACTTGTAATCCAAGTACAAATCGAGAAACTCTAAACCGTTTTAAAAAGTTATCATTTTATGTGTTTTGTCTAAATCTGCCACTGTCTTGCGTTAACCATAACGTTTTACTCGTAACTCGGATTGGGGTGAAACCGGTGCCAAAAGTTCCCTTTTCGAGTCTAGTAACTTTTCTGTGTTTTGTCCAAAATCCAGTTCGGAACGTAGCATAGGCCAAAACGTCGTTTTATACCGATAGCTGCTGTTTTTCACTGTTCTGCGAACTGTTTTTATAAAATCCGTAATAAAATGTAGGAAAATCGTTAGGAGGTGTATAATATGTCCTTGGAACCCTAACTCAGAGTACTTTCTAATCATGAAATAATATTGGGAATTTTCTGGGTTTAAAGGGGTCGAAACAGGTCCCGAACAGACCTGTTTGGCGAGAACGGAAAATAGTTTTAGTGACGGTTTAAGCGTGTGTCGTGTCGTAGGGTCCGGGTCTCGTATTGTTACGTTTTGGCGTGCGTCTAGGTGCTGAGAAGTGACCGAGGTTGTGAAGCTTGAATTTGTATTGTTGAGCTAGGCGCGCATTCGAGGTGAGTTCTCTCACTATATTTAATATTGGTTGTTTTACATTACTGTAGCTCGTGTGCGATAGCCTATTTATTGTGTTGTGAAACTAGATAGTGGGGTGACTAGTTGATACTTTGTTGTCATGTTAACTCGGTGGGACCGAGGATCCGGCGGGGCCGGAGATTTTATACGCGGGTGGCGTAGAGACTCGGTGGGACCGGGGATTCGGCGGGGCCGGAGATGTTATCATGGGGTCGGTGGGACCGACTTGTGCCTCTTAGGTGGGTGAGTGTGGATATGCATGTTTATGATTTGTTCGTAGACTTGTATGATTGTTTATGTGCAACTATCTGTTATAGGGGTAATGTGAAATAACTGTGTTATCTATGGTGGTTGAATTCACTAAGCTTCGTGCTTACCCTTTCCCAATAAATCATTGTTTCAGGTACGAGTGGCTCCAAGGCGTGACGTGTACACACTGGCGCGCGTGAAGAGCTGATTATTATATCGTTTTATAATTATCATTTTTAAACTATTTATTCCGCTGTTTACTGTTTTTAGAGAATAATTATTCTTGGGTTGCAAACCAAACGTTTTGGGTTATTTAACGAGTTTAATTAATGAAATGTCATTTTTAAAAATTTAAATTTTCTTGTAATTTTTGGGACGTTACAATTATCGGGGCCAGATGGCTTCAATCCGAGGTTCTACCAAAACTCTGGAACTATATAGGTGACGGTATTTTCAACGAAGGAAAGCGATGGCTCGACAATGGGACCATTCCGAACGGTCTTAATGACAGGATTATCACTCTTATTCCGAAAATTGAGGCCTCATTCTTTCTCAAAGACTTTAGACCCATTGTGTTGTGTAACGCCATCATGAAGATAATCACGAAAGTTCTCGCCAACAGCATTAAAACGATCCTCCCGTCAATCATTTTCGAGAACAAACCCGCTTCCATCCAAAATTGCCTGATTACCGACAGCATCATCATTGCCTTCGAAATGCTCCATTCTATGATTCGTAACACGAAAAGGAAAAAAGGCGAAGTTGCTCTTAAAATTGATATCAGCAAGGTATACGGTCGTCTCGACTGGGGGTACCTACGCTTGACGCTCATAGCTCTCGGCTTCCCCACCCGTTGGGTTAACATGATTATGATTGCGGTTGAATCGGTGAAGTATTATGTGAGAATCAACAACGACCTGATCGTCCCATCACTCCTCATCGCGACCTCAGACAAGGAGACCCGATTTCCCCGTACCTGTTTATACTGTGTATGGAGGGCCTCTCTTCCCTCCTCGGGCATAAAGAAAAGGCGGGAAGAATTCACGGTTGTCAAGTGGCCAAAGGTGCCCCCTCGATCTCTCATCTTTTTTCGCGGATGATGCTTTCTTGTTTTGCATGGCTACTATTGACGAGATACGTCATGTAAAGAACCTTTTGTCGATTTATGAAGAGGCGTCGGGCCAAGGTATCAATTATGCAAAATCCGGAATTATGGCAAGTAAAAATATGGCTACCGACCTCGCTCATGGTTTTTCTTATATTCTTGGTATTCACAATCGCATAAACACGGGTCGTTACTTGGGTCTCCCTTCTCTTGTGGGGCGATCAAAAAAGTGCATTTTCCGCTTCATTCGTGAAAGGCTTTGGCTCAAGCTACAAAATTGGAGGAACGACTCATATCCATTATGGGGAGAGCTACTCTCATCAAGGCGGCTGCTCAAGTCGTGCTCGTTTATTACATGAACGTGTTTCTCTTTTCGGTTTCCACTATTAACGACCTGGAAAACATTATTAACTCTTTTTGGTGGGGTGGAAAAGGCAATGGTCAGATCACTGAATTGGCTCTCTCGGGATAAATTGTGTCTCCCGCAAAAAAAAAGTGAAGGTTTAGGCTTTCGTGATCTCACCACTTTCAATGTGGCTATGCTCGGGAAACAAGGATGGAGAATTGTCTCAACCCCAACTTCTTTGGTCAGTAGGATCTTAAAAGTCAAATATTACCCGAAAGGGGTATTTATGGAGGCTTGGTTGGGAAACTCCCCAAGTTTTATTTGGAGAATTATTTGGCACTCTCAGCTTGTTCTTCAACATGGGCTTCATTGGAAAGTGGGTGATGGAAGAACCATTAATATTTGGCAGGAACCATGGCTAAGGGAGGAAAGTAATTTCAAGATTGAAACATCCCCCGTTAGGGAGCACTCCCACCTTTGTGGTCGGGATTTACTCGACGCTCAATCCCACTCTTGGAATACAGACATCTTAGATCGACTTTTCAACCAAAGGGACCGGGAGTGTATTCTCAAGCTACCACCCCCTCGGATTCAGGCCACGACACCCTTATTTGGCACTGGTCGCCCAATGGTGTCTACTCCGTCAAATCTAGTTATAAAAACATTATGGAACGCATGGTGTTAGGTACACACTTGGAGACTAATGCGGACTGGCAGAGGATATGGAAAGCGAATGTCCCGTCCAAGTTAGATTCTTTGTTTGGCATGCTCTTCGAGGAGTTATTCCTACGCGCGATGCCCTCCAAAACAGAGGTCTTCTTATTTCCCCGCTTTGCCCCCTTTGCAACCGCAATCCCGAAAACGCGTGGCATACTTTTATCGACTGTTATTCTGAGAGGCTGGTTTGGGCCGAGGCGAGATTCTGAAATACGGTACTCCGGGTTATAGATTACTCTGACTCCTTTTCGGATTTGATTTTTAGGCTCTTGAAGGATTTACCTCGACCAGACGGAGATCAGGTTCTCATGATCTTATGGAGTATTTGGTATCGCAGGAATAACATCCTGTGGACGGTCCCAGGGACTTGGTGTTGGTCATTAAGCGCACTTACAACGTCCTCTTGGATTGGCACGCCGCTAAAGGTCTCTCCCTTTCGGACGTTTCCTCCATTCGCCCTTCCTGCAACATCAAATGGAATCCCCCTAGAAAAGACTTCCTCAAATGTAATGTTGATGCGGCCACTTTTGAAAATGCCAAGTCCGTGGGTTTCGGTGTCGTTCTTAGAGATTGCAGGGGCTCTTTCATCTCCGTCAAAGTTACTCCAATGCCTTCCCTCCCCCCGGTGCGTGAATGTGAGGCGTATGCTCTTAGGGACGCTATCCGGTGGGTCTCAAGTAGGGGACTTTCCAATGTCACATTCGAAACAGATGCAAAGACGGTTGTAGATGCCATCTATGACCAAAGTCGCGACCTCACGGAATTCGGTGATATCATTTATGATATTCGGCGGCTCATCGGCTCTCACAATAATTATTCGGTGCATGCGATTAGAAGACAAGCTAACGAGGTGGCTCACTTATTGGAGAGACATTCTTGTTTTTTTACTTGTCCTAAAATCTTCGATGTTACTTCGTTATTCATTTCTCATTGTATTAACTACTTTTGTAATGTTCACGTTGGTAATGATATGATTGATCCTCGATCAGGTGATGGCAATGCCAGTGTCTCATTCGTTTTCCTTAAAAAAAAAAGTGGTGAGTCTGAAGTCATTCGATTTTAAGTTATGAACTTACTTCAAAAAAACTTATCAACCGTCTCCGTCGTCCACCGTCGAAGAAATTGTGGCCACCATTTCCCATCGCCGTGATAGATCACTGTCATAAACCACAAACCTTAATTAACCAGAATAATTGCAAACCCCCTTTATCTGTCTGAGCTTCACTGATCGCGAGCTTCTGGCCACGAATCCTAAGTAACCTTCTCAAAACCCTAACTCAATGGAACAACCTTAAACGAAGCCCTTGCGTTGCGAAGCTACCATCTGTCAAGCTTCAAATTGTTTATAGTTTCTATCTAGCAATTTGCTGTCGCTCGTGAAACCCTTGCCGATGCAGTGAATATCTTCCAGACCTCGTTTTGTTTTTTATTTATTTATTAATCTAAGGTAACTACAGCTGGTAATGCACTCCATGTGACCTCTGAGCTGATTTACTACAGAAGCTGAATAAATGATTATTTTCCAGTTTTCTGGTTACATGAATTAAGGTTACTCCGACCTTAAGTTAGGGAAGTTGAGATATCTTTATCTTCCTGATCGTCTTCATGACAAATATAAGTTAGGGAGTTTTCATGGCATCACTAGAAGAAGCAGGGGTTTTCGCTAGTAAGACTTGGAGTTTCCTACAGCGGATATCAAGGCTTTCTTTGCCTCCTTAATTTACTTGGAAGATTCCATCTGAAAAGATTAAAGGTAAGTCCGATTTGAGGCCTTCATCAATTATGTTTCAACTACTATACTCACTTGACGTAAATGTTATTTCCATTAAATGGTTACATTATCTTTTGGGTTAAGTTTGTAGAGTTCTTTGGTATTATATTATATATAAGCACCAATGATAATGGATGCTCCACATATGACTTATGTAGATGAATAGGTTTCATTGACTTCGACTATAAAGCATATAAAATCTGTATGATGATACTTAATATAGGGTTGGGTTCCGGTGAGAAGTAGTTGAGATTAACATGAGAAGCGTAAGATCAACCGTTGGATGAGAAATGGATGGACATTTGGATGAGAAATGGATGGGACATTAGGATGAGATGGACCGAGATAAGATGCACACGGTCAATTCCCTTCTAAGCCGCAGTTCATGGGAGGGCATTTGATTAAAAATGATCAACGATTTAGATCCACACCTCAACTTCTCACGGTAACCTCAACTTCTCACACGATCCTTCTCTAGTTAATATATCACTAATATATTGATTGGTTTAGTGTTTGGTTAAATATAAATAGATCTGTTATGATTTACATGGGATCTAAGACTTGATGTATGTATGTTTCCCGAGTAGTTTAACTTGTTCTTCCAGATATTTATGGTTTGGTGAAATGTCGATAACGTTTTCTTTGGTGTGTACACATTCCATTAGAATTTGCCTTTTTGTACATGATTACATAGTTGTCTTGTATAAATGAGATGTGCTAGAGGGCAATGTAAGATATTTTACATATACTAGTAGATCTTGTTTTTCATAATAATATTGAAGTTTTTTTAAGACTTATCTCATTGCCCTTTAGAAGGGTTTCACTCATATTGCCTCTGCACGAACTTGAGCAGATGCAACGTACCACACCTCTATGTTTGATAATTGATAGGGTGATGTTACGCCCTGGATACGGAAGTCAACAGGTCAATATTGGTAGGCGGGTAGGAGAGTATTAGTATGTGTGGTCGGTTAGGAAAGTTGGTGGATCGGGGGTAGTATAAATAAAGGGGCCGGATATTAGTTTAGGTCGTTCTGTTTTGTGAGTTCATTAGAGCGGGAAACCATTTTGGGAGAGTCCAGGCCTCTTGAAAGCCTGTGTAGATTGTAATCGTTCATCAAATTCAAGTAATTCAACCAACTTACAATGAGTGTACAACAGGTGACATATTGTTTGTTGGAGAATCAGATGTCCTTATCTTTTTGGGTCTACCATTGCTTCTCCATAGCAATGTTACCCTATACAAATTACCTAATAACACTACCACTCACCATCCACGTACCACTAACTATGCACATCATGTACCCGAACCATGAACTAAATATGTACCCTGAATACGCAACACTATTCCAAAGTCTGCGATTGAATAGCGTACTTAATTAGTGAAGTATTCTATTTCTTTGATACCAAAGTGCAAGAGGTGCCATTTCTTTGATATACCAAATTCTTTTTTCCTTGATGGTTTAGACCACTATGTAACACTTATATTAAGTATATGCTTAATTTAAATGGTATATGTGTGAAATACAAAGATGATTTCTTTCTTTTATTCTCTTGGTTTTTAAACTTACATACTTATATAATGTGGCCTACACACTCACGCGTATGTAATGTACACACTTGTATTATTGTATCATACATTCATGTCCTATCCTTTTATCGGTGTTCATACAATGTAGTTTACAATCATTGTGTTCTTTTGATATATATAAATCTACCTTGATTTACCTTTATATGATTATATTTAGGATGGCACTGATGTGTATGTGCTCTTTGCTTTCATCATGTAGAACTTTTTGAAAATTGTTTTCTAATACTTACATTAGCGTATGATTTGCCATCATTATTCTGGTTAATTAATTAACATATTGGCAAAACCTGCAATGTTGGGACCATTGGATGGAACCTATTCATCTACATAATTAGTCAAGACATCGATTTGATGTGGTAGTGTTTTAATAACCAGAAGCACGCTTAGTCAAGACATTGAATCACCTCTGTTTTTCTTTTTATCTTTTATATTTTATTTATTGAAGAAGATTGAGCAATTTTCTTTGAAGCAATTGAAGTGCAACATGGGGGTGAATAGATTCTGTAATTTCTAAAACTATGAATCCTTTATTCGTTCATCTGAATAGATTCTGTAATTTCTAAGACATCGAATCACCTCTGTTTTTCTTTTTATCTTTTATATTTTATTTATTGAAGAAGATTGAGCAATTTTCTTTGAAGCAATTGAAGTGCAACATGGGGTGAATAGATTCTGTAATTTCTAAAACTATGAATCCTTTATTCGTTCATCTGAATAAGACTTTGGGCATAATCAAAGTACTTGTATTGAGAACCCTAGTAAGATAAATCAGATAAAGAAAAAGTAGAGAGAGGGATCCAGACATAGAGACTAATTGTGGTTTGAGCCATCCCTAGTGTCAACTAAGGGGCCGTAGCACTTACCCGCAAGAGCACCACCCTCATTTACCTTATCGGATAACATTGTCCGCCATCAAAATGGATTGTTGGTAAATATTTTTTACACGATAAGGGCTTACCAGGTAAGAGTCCTTTCCCTCACTTACCGGGTAGAGTCTCCCTCCTTGTTATGCCTCTTACCGGGTAAGATTCTAGGTCCTTGTCATGCTCACCCGGAAGGTAAATGACACCTAGTAAGCGCTTGGTAAACGGCCCCTAACCCAGATCTTTTGAGATGTACATTCTCTAGGAAATAGCTACTCCGGTGCCCCCAAAACCTTATGATTATCGGTTCTCTCAAAAGAGGGAAATTGATTTCTGGTCGATTTCATAAGAAACCTTAATTATACCTTGTAGAAAATATTTTTTCTTCTGAATTAAGCAGTTCTTTTTTCAGAAAGAAATTATGTTCAATTAAGCAAATAGAGTAGAGGTCAATGGTTACAACTTGCAAGAATCTGTTGGCTCCCCAAACCATTATAGTTTTGCAAGCTACTAGAAGAATTGTTTATACTTGTACAGGGTTCTATTTGTATATAATAACAGTACCCATCTTTTCCTTGACCAAAATCACGTAGGAAACAAAGAGATTGTCTACTTGAGGAAACAAAATCCAAATTGCAATACAAATTTTGATGCTCCAGGCTGCAAGGCTGGAAATATATTGTGCCCCAGTCTACTTGAGGCAAGTGATCATAATGGATTGCGATATTTGCTGTACTGAACCTCTTTTCTACCGTGAGTGTTGTTGTATCCTTTGCTCGGTGAGTATCGATTCAGCAAATGGCGATAATAAAAGCTTCATCAGATGTGAAGCCAGGGTCAAAGATGGGTTTATTTGTGGACACATATGCCACATAGAATGTGCCCTCCGTTCTTACATGACTGGAACCATTGGTCTCGATGTAGAGTATTACTGCAGACGCTGTGATGCAAGGATGGATTTGATTCGTCATGTCAAGATCCTTCTCCAGAGCTGTGAATCTATTCATTCTGGTGAAGAAATTCAGAAAATACTTAATCTTTGTGTTATTATATTGCGAGGATCGACTAAACCAAGTGCAAAGGCTCTGTTGCATGATGTTCAATCTGCAGTTGGAAAGGTATTCTGCTATTATGCGCTTTAAGAATCAACAACTATATAGGGAGATGAGAACCATAAGTATTTTAAGAACTGAGAAACCACATATTTCATGTATCATTCATGATGAATAACCCAGAATAATCATGGATGTTGTTTATCATAAGTATCTATCACGACATTCATAACTAATAATACATGAAATAGGTGGTACCTCGGTTCAAAAAATATTTATGGTTCTCATTTGAACTTGCCTCAACTAATGCTTTATCAACAAATACTTGGCTTTTATTTTTTACTAACAAACTACCTTTGTTGCAACTTCCAAAAAACGCTATAGTTACTTTGTAAGAATGAACCATACTGGACATTATGGAAACATAATTGCAAAATCAACCATCGCACTTTGACACATGTCCATAATCGCTCTTACTTACAGAGTATAGTGCTCTTTTTGGCATTTTTTAAACAATTATGGATTGTTTGCCACAGAAAGCAAAGTAAGATGGTCCCAAAAGTCATTGACTTGATTAGAAAACGTTTTCTATGAGAGACTATTACTAATCTGTTTGCTGTTGTCAGCTTAAGAAAGAGTGAAAGACAATTCTCAAGAAGATATATGGAGACGGGAAGACACATCAGCCTCATAGGATTAAAGTTATAGGACCAAACAATTGTTGCAATAAGTTTATAGGATGCTTTTGGACGTTTTAACAAGTTTTTAGGACATTTCTGAAATAAAGTATCCTATTAATTTTTTATATGAGATCATTTCATAATCACTGCATTTTTTTTAGTGATTAAATGTTTTGAAATATAAATTAACAGTCAATTTTAAGGTATGACGTCATTAAAATAATTATTACACAGTCATTTATACGAGAGTATCTGGATAGTGCTCTAAACATTGTCGAGGATTCGTTTGCAGATCAGTTTGATTCTTTGAAGAGAATTTATAAGGGAAATGTTGTTGCTACTGTTGATTCGCCACCACCTCCACAACCACAAGCAAAGTCTACTGATGACATGTCCATTGATGAGCTTAAGTCCATGTGATATATGAAGCTACTTTCTCAAGTTTCTGAGCTAGATCCAACAGATTCTGACTTGCTTGGTGTGTTGAGACGAACAACTGATACTGAGGCAAATGTGGTTATAGTTGATCATTTCAACTCATGCAAAGAAGAGGTCGTGTCCAGCTTCAACAGTTTAACTCGTGCTTTTTCAACTTCTCATTCTGCAATTGAGCAAACGTTACAGAGGTTAGTTGAACGGGCTCAAGTATTGGAGGAAACATGTAGAGAATAGGCCATCAGTCGTAGTCGTAAAAGGAAGCATGATCCTGATCAACATGAGATGATCCTGATCAACATGAGAGGGGGAAGAAAAAGCAAAAGACGACTGAGGGTACTGGTTCAAATGAACCTGTCGATCAAAGTGAACAAGCCGATGATGTACAAGGTATTGGTACTAGTGAGAATGTTGGTGGAAGACAAATGGTGATCTATGGTGAAACTAAACCAAGGGTTGAAATAACTGAAGGTTCTGAAGCTAGAGAATCTGAACTGAAAAAAGTGAATGATATGTTGGTGTATATGATCTATATTGATTCCAAACCAGATGAATCAGAAGATGTCATACTGAAGAGGTTCATGATATAATATATTTTTCTGATAATGATTTTGATCTATCTGATACAGTTGTTGAGGCGTTGAGCAAGAACCTGAGTCTTCAAGAGTGCAACAACAATCTGAGTCTTTAGTGGTGAAAGTGCAGTCTAAGCAAGCCTTCAAGGGCAGAAACGTCTAGTACTGCAGTAATACAAAGTGAACAAATCTATCAGATGGGAACGTACGGTTATCAAAGTTGCATTTCTTGAATATGATGAAAGAAAGGTATCTGTGAAGGAGAGATCAAAGAGTTGGATCGTGTGGAAGTTTTGGGAATAGCAAGGTATAACCAAGATTTCATTTTTGAATACGTTTGTTTGTATGATGAAAGCTCAGGTTCAACCAAAGAATTTAGTGAATACAAAACATAAGATTGTGACGATCAAATAAGTTTATGCAAGAAAGTTGGTCCGGGTGTGGTATCCGTTGTGAGACAAGATGAGCTGAAGATTAGGTATTGGATGATCATGAATTTTGTATCATGAGTTCAGAGGAAGAAGAAGATGTTATACTTGCACTTAACAAGCCAAGTAAGTATTCATATATCACTGATTTCCAAATTGGTTGCGCAAGTAATCAGGGAAAGATAAATTTGATTTAGCCAAACCAAAGTCTTGAGGATGTTGTTCCAAACATTAAGATACTTGATCAATTTGGGATTGCATATCAGAATGCTAAGACAGAAATGTTTTCTGAGGTTCAATGGATTGTCGGATTTAAAACTTGTATTCAATTTAAAAGGCTTATTTTGTAAATATCTTGAGTAGTCAATTTGTGACTTCCTTGATCTTTGTTACTATAAATAACTTTTGTTAGGTAGATTCTATATATGTAAGTACGGGTGTAAATGAGACGAGACAACTCGTGAGCTACTCGAGATCGACTCGACATACTAACGAGTCAAGTCGAGCGAACTGATACTCGACTCGATAAGCTCGTGAGATACTCGAATATATTTTATATATAATTTATTTTATATTATAAGTTATAGAATATAATGTAAAAAAATTAATAATAACTGTTTTAATATAATACATTAACAATAAAATAATATAATACATGAACAAGTTTTTTTGTTCGTTTAGTTAAACGAATGAACATGAACAAACGTCTCATTCGTTCATTTATGTTCGTTTATGTTTATTTAACAATTAAATATTTGAACTATTATATATGTATGTAATCATATTTAGCAATTGTAAAGAGTTAAGCTTTTGAAATAAAAAGTTTAAAACAAATTAGTGTTGACTCCTCCGGTGAAAGCTTCAGCAAAATGAAAGTGATATTTTCTCCTATCCAACTATCCCACATCTAGGGGTGTACAAAAAACCGTCAACCCGTGAAACCCGACCAATCCAACCCGCTAACAACCTAATTAAACCCAACTCCCCGGACCGCCGAGCCGTCAAACCGCTAATTACAAGAGTTGAAATTGCTGGGGCATTCTTCAACCCGAAGGGCATTACCAACCATTCGTACAATCCGCCTGGAACAAGAAAAGCAGTCCATGGTATGGATGCTTCATCCATCGCTACCTGATGAAACCCTGATTTGAGATCGAACTTGGAATAGATTTTGGCATTACCAATGCGTTTGAGCAGTGTGTTTATTCCTGGTAGCGAGTACTGGTCTTTAAACGTGTTATCATTTAGGGTGCGGTAGTTGAAGACCATTCGTTCCTTCCCCTTCGTTTCTTTCCCCGTCTTTGGGTCAATCATGGTTCCAGAGTTGACCAGCATTGCCATCGTGCGATGTCGTGACTTGCTTGGCCGTATGACCTTGATCTGAAGGAGAGCGTTGATATGTTGCTTGAAAGAATCTTCCATGGCTGGAGTGACATGTTTCAGTGGTTTATCTTGTATTGTGATATCAGGGTTGATAATGTCCAGGATACAAGTCTCACCATTCCTTTTCCAATGCTTCATGGGGTCTTCGCCAATGAAGCCTTGTTGTTTAAGTCTCTGGATGACCGACTGGAAGCTGTGCTGTAAGCCTTTTCCAATGGTTGGGGTTTGAAGGGTATATGCTTCATGGAGAATCCCAAAAGTATCATCATCGTATCCAAACTTTAGATCGTCTTCATAGAGAGGGGCTGTTACTTCTGCTTGAGGGGCGGATTTGATGCTTGTGATCCTCTTGTATATAGTTATCTCATCCCCTTCGATTCGGATACCCCCGTTCATGGCTCGAATGAAATTTGTTCCTATCAACATATGGATCCCATGACTTATTGTCATTTCAAGGACATAGATGAGGGGCATTCGAAACTTGTTCCCTTCAATTATGAAGTAGCCAGGTTTGATTTTGGATTTGGCTGGCTGTTGGGAATTGACTCCATTGAAGTAGACAGTCCGCTCCAGTGGCTCTGTTGCTTCTTCTGGTACGACGCTCTTGCCAATGCAGCAGGCCGTCGCTCCTGTGTCCAGAATGGCATTCACTCTGAATTCCTTGATTGACTGTATTTCGAAGTCAACTGTGACGTTATACAGTCTGTTCATGATCTTTCGGACCTTAGGAGGGGGTCCTCCAGCTGTGCTCATAGCATGATGAACTTCCACTTATATGAATGCATCTATTGAGTGTGCGGCTTCAATTAATGCATTTACTGAACGCCTCTGATCTCCTGGTTGAGGGAATGAATCTAGTGCATATGGATCCTGTGAATCTTCTTGGGCTTCTTCCATGGAATTTGCTTCTCGAAGCATCTGAAGCTCTTCCGCAGTATCTACCAGCTTTTCTTTCGTTTCTCGGAGTTCGTTCGTGGTTTCATTTATCTTTTGCCTGATCGTTCCAATTTGTCTTTCGTAGTCTAATTGGACGTTGGCAATCTCCGTTCGTTGATCTCCGACACGTATTGCTAGGCCTTGCGCTTCCTCCTTCCATTTGGAGCCTTCTTGCTTGAGATCCCTGACTTCCTTCTGTAGTTGCTGCAGTATATCATCCCTTGATCGTACTCTGTCTTCCAAAAGTGCTGTTTTCGTTTGTTCCTTGATCTGGTCTCTGATCAATTGCTTAACTTCTTCATTAAGCATTTATAAACTACATGGCAGCTTAAAGTTCATCTTCAAGGTTAGCACCAGAAAGGTACGTTGTATCCAATCCTATATATCATGTTTAATTTTTCTCAGACATAAGTTCATAACTAAGGAAATCCTTGCATAATCATCTATTTCTCTATCATACAAAAGCCAAAGTACCAAGCTCAAAAAGTACCCAGGAGGGGGAAGAGAGCCAGGGAAAGTGAGTATCTTAGAGAAACACCTAATTATCTAAAGATTTCCTGACCTAATGAACTCATGACTGATCGTTATGAGCATGATATTGAAGATTGGTATACACGTTCCCGAACTGCTAATCTTGAATATTTAAGCCCAGAAGAAAACCAAAAAGATAAATTTTTAGTACTTGATAATAATATTTCAGTAGTCTATGATCGTTTATCACTACACTCAAAGGTTTGCATAAAACGTTTTCACCAAATCTTGGATTCCCAAAGAGATTTCTTACAACGTTTAGAACTTTGTGAGGAGATAATACGAAAAACCCAGAGCGAAACCAGCAAAATCCTTCAATTAAACCAAGACCTTAGCCAAAAAATCCAAAGGATTGAAAGCCTTACTCAAGAAGTAAAAGGCCTCTTGACCATATGAGTATAGCCAACGCACGGGCAAACTCATCATATCAAGAAGCAATCCGAGCCGTAGAGGACTTTGACTCACCAGCAGTAGGTTTTGCAAGATTTTCTGACTACACCACAAGTGTCGCATCACAAAACAAGGCTATCATTAAACAGAATAACATCCTGTTATATCTACTGATAAGCCAACACCAGAAGGTTGAAATTCTTGAAGAACAGGTTGATTTTATCAGACAACAACTCAAGGCTAAAGAAACAACGTCGCCTACCGAGTTAGAAGGGTCCATCGCAGAGCTAACTAAGAGACTTGAAACCTTTTCAGTCTCTGGTAAAGAAGTCAAGCCCAAAAAGCAGGGGCCTATCTTTGTCTACAAAAACCCCAATAGTATCTTCAAGGAGGAATACTCCAAAATCTCGAAACAATGAGTCGTGTAACCAGAGCTAGCGTGCTTGAAAACGGGTCTTCAACCACAACCGACCCCCCCACACAAGAAGACCAAATCCGAAATTATCAAGCATTTCAACGGATGAGATACAACGCAACCCGACGGGTCCAAAGACGTTTTGGAGCAAGGTATAACCGAACGCTGGAATCCACAATCAGCCCTGAAAGACAACTTGAGCTCTCCCGAGAAAGGCGTGCCCAACTTGTACCAGCAGAGGTCCTGTACTCAAGCAACAGGAATACAGTTCAGCATAGAGTGTACCAACACTACTCAGAAAGACGAATCTTGGTCACAGATGGAAGGCAGGTAAACCTTAACCTCTGTAACGAACAGAGTTACCGACAACTAAGAACATCAGACCTGCAGCACATGCATCTGGGCCTGTTCATGATAAGGATCCATGCCTTACACAGAAGAGGAGCAGGCACAATAGCACTAGTAGTCTTGAGAGACACTAGATGGGAGAACAGCACCTCTATTGTGGGAACAATGGAGGTTGACCTATCAACAGGCACCCAGCTTGTATACATGATACCAGACATGATACTAAGCGTGGAAGACTTCCATAACCATATAGAAGTCGCAGTACAAACACACGGTTATGAAGCATGGCATGGAGGTGAAAGCAACCTATTGGTAACTATCAGCTTAACCGGTAGGCTGTCAAACACTAGTTACATGGGCTTTGAATACAACGTTCAAAACGCGGTTGACCACCTGGCAACAAGTGGGATTACAGCAATCCCAGGAGAACAACTCAGTGTCTCAGAACTAGAAGGAAGAAGCTGGCACCTGCAGCCAACAGACCACAGAACTGTGCGTATCCCAACCGGTGTTGCTGTGAATAATAGGCTCGACAGAACAACAAGCCTACGTTTCACCAGGTACACCAGACAACCAGAACCAAGGCGATACTCGGTAGATCAGAGAGATCGAGAAACTCACCATGATGATCTCGAAGAAGAGTTTCTTGGGGTGCTAACACACGCAGTCGGTGCACCAACACATATACCGTATGATGTATGTTTTTGTGAAACATGTCAAAATGAAGCACAGGCCGTTTTGGACGAACCATGGAATAAACGGTCAAACAAGCCAAAGAAGAACAAAAAATCGCAGGACAGATGGGATACTCTAGGAGAACCGTCCGGCAAGTATGACTACTACGTTCGCTACGATGCTCCAACTTCACTCCTAGGTACCCAACAAATCATTGCCACTGGATGGGATGACTGTGAATCAGGCAGCACACCCATGGATGAAGACTATTCTGGTCACGTCATCATCAAAGAAGACAGCAGCGAAGATCACGAATGGGTTAACCCATTCGGAGAAGAGGTAGCCATGCCTCTTGTCACAGAAAACAACAATCTGGAATACCCTTTATTCCAGAAATTCAAGGAAGCGGCAGATCAGTTAGCCTTCCCGAATACTGAAAGCAGTGGAGTGTATCACCCACCAACCGAACAGATGATGGGTCCACCGGTTTACCCTCCAGCAAGGGATCAACAAAGGACCAACACCGAACCTTACCCGCCCGTCAGACGCAATTTCAAAGGGGGATATGGCGAGTATCACAATCAGCAATGGTCGTTGCCTCCGGCAATGATAAATACAGGAGCCCTGTTAGTCCTACCAGCTGATCCAGGATTATGGGCCGACGTTATAGCTCGATGGGAGTCAATAACCATAAATAGACTGAATGAAGTTACATGGACCAATAATAAAGAAAAATTGGTGTTTGTGGAAAACCTGTTTGGAGAAAGTGAGAAACGCATGTGGCAGCAATGGCGCACTACTTACCCGGAATCCTACACTGCGCTAGAAGCTATGGCGGATGATCCTCAAAACATCACCTCTCAGGTACGACAAATAATTCTCATGGAAGACCCATACCGAGGATCCACTGAAGAACAAGATCAGGCATATCGTGACTTGGAACGTCTCAACTGTGAACACACCAAAGACATTTGGAAATTCATGAATGAATTCAGGATCTTGGCCTCCAAGTCTGGACGCCTGTTCTTCCCAGCCACAACGGACAAGTTCTTCACCAAACTCCCACCGGTCCTGTCAAAACGAATCGAAGAACTCTTCAAAGCCAAATACCCTGGGCTTTCAGCGGCAGTTTTACCAGCAATCAAATTTACACACTCATACATCAGCGACATGTGTAAAGAAGCAGCGTTGCAGAAAGAACTCCGCACTTTGGACTTTTGCTCAGCAATACCCATACCCGGCTATTACAAATCAGCAAAATACGGGCTGCGAAAGTCAAAAACATACAAAGGAAAACCGCACAAAACACATGTTAAAGTGTTCAAACGCAAATGGAAGGATGATAGGGGAAGGGTCCCAAAATGCAAGTGCTACGTTTGCGGACAACAGGGGCATTTTGCCCGAGACTGTAGGAGCGAAAAGGGGAACATGGCAAGGGCTGCTGTGTTCCAGAACATGGAACTTAAGGATGATTGGGACATTGTCTCCACAGACAACGATGATTCAAGTGTATACAGTATCTCTGATGGAGAACAGGGACACACAATCCAAAATATCGGAGCAATGATAAGTGACTCACCAATCATTGAGGAAACTATGTTCATGTTTCACCAGAACAACGAGCAAGACGAAGAACAATGGGGAGATTACGAAACATGCTTTATGTTTCATCCCGGCGGACCATCCCAAATAAAGGATAGAGAAAGAGAGGCAGGTTCTTGGAGACCAAACAAAGAACCACCGGCGAAGTCACAAGAATGCCAGCATAATTGGGAAGAAAATGGAATAACAAACAATTTGTTCTGTTTTTACTGCGGAATAGCGACGACGGACAGGTCCCGTTTACATTGTGAGAAATGCGAGTTAACAACCTGTGCCCTATGCGCAGCCCACTACCTGGGCCTCAAGATGAAGATCAAGAAAAGAGAGGACGAGGCCGTGGAAACCTCGCAGAAAGAAGTACAGTTACTCAAGGAATTGCTTAAGGATAAGAATGAAGAAGTTAAGCAATTGATCAGAGACCAGATCAAGGAACAAACGAAAACAGCACTTTTGGAAGACAGAGTACGATCAAGGGATGATATACTGCAGCAACTACAGAAGGAAGTCAGGGATCTCAAGCAAGAAGGCTCCAAATGGAAGGAGGAAGCGCAAGGCCTAGCAATACGTGTCGGAGATCAACGAACGGAGATTGCCAACGTCCAATTAGACTACGAAAGACAAATTGGAACGATCAGGCAAAAGATAAATGAAACCACGAACGAACTCCGAGAAACGAAAGAAAAGCTGGTAGATACTGCGGAAGAGCTTCAGATGCTTCGAGAAGCAAATTCCATGGAAGAAGCCCAAGAAGATTCACAGGATCCATATGCACTAGATTCATTCCCTCAACCAGGAGATCAGAGGCGTTCAGTAAATGCATTAATTGAAGTCGCACACTCAATAGATGCATTCAGAAGTGGAAGTTCATCATGCTATGAGCACAGCTGGAGGACCCCCTCCTAAGGTCCGAAAGATCATGAACAGACTGTATAACGTCACAGTTGACTTCGAAATACAGTCAATCAAGGAATTCAGAGTGAATGCCATTCTGGACACAGGAGCGACGGCCTGCTGCATTGGCAAGAGCGTCGTACCAGAAGAAGCAACAGAGCCACTGGAGCGGACTGTCTACTTCAATGGAGTCAATTCCCAACAGCCAGCCAAATCCAAAATCAAACCTGGCTACTTCATAATTGAAGGGAACAAGTTTCGAATGCCCCTCATCTATGTCCTTGAAATGACAATAAGTCATGGGATCCATATGTTGATAGGAACAAATTTCATTCGAGCCATGAACGGGGGTATCCGAATCGAAGGGGATGAGATAACTATATACAAGAGGATCACAAGCATCAAATCCGCCCCTCAAGCAGAAGTAACAGCCCCTCTCTATGAAGACGATCTAAAGTTTGGATACGATGATGATACTTTTGGGATTCTCCATGAAGCATATACCCTTCAAACCCCAACCATTGGAAAAGGCTTACAGCACAGCTTCCAGTCGGTCATCCAGAGACTTAAACAACAAGGCTTCATTGGCGAAGACCCCATGAAGCATTGGAAAAGGAATGGTGAGACTTGTATCCTGGACATTATCAACCCTGATATCACAATACAAGATAAACCACTGAAACATGTCACTCCAGCCATGGAAGATTCTTTCAAGCAACATATCAACGCTCTCCTTCAGATCAAGGTCATACGGCCAAGCAAGTCACGACATCGCACGATGGCAATGCTGGTCAACTCTGGAACCATGATTGACCCAAAGACGGGGAAAGAAACGAAGGGGAAGGAACGAATGGTCTTCAACTACCGCACCCTAAATGATAACACGTTTAAAGACCAGTACTCGCTACCAGGAATAAACACACTGCTCAAACGCATTGGTAATGCCAAAATCTATTCCAAGTTCGATCTCAAATCAGGGTTTCATCAGGTAGCGATGGATGAAGCATCCATACCATGGACTGCTTTTCTTGTTCCAGGCGGATTGTACGAATGGTTGGTAATGCCCTTCGGGTTGAAGAATGCCCCAGCAATTTTCCAGCGCAAAATGGATAGGTGTTTCAGAGGGACTGAAGCTTTCATCACCATATATATAGATGATATACTTGTTTTCAGTGAGGACGAGGAACAACACAAGGGGCACCTCCTAAAGATGGTCGAAATCTGCGAGGACAATGGGCTTGTACTCTCACCAACCAAAATGAAGATCGCAGTGCCAGAGGTCGAATTTCTTGGGGCAATCATCGGCAACCGAAGAATGAAGTTACAACCCCACATCATCAAAAGGGTGGTCGACTTTGATGAGGAAAAACTGAAAACAAAGGCAGGATTACGATCGTTCCTTGGTATCCTGAACTACGCGCGAGGATACATCCTCAAGCTTGGGATACTGCTCGGCCCTCTTTATGAGAAAACAAGCATGCATGGTGATAAGCGTCTAAAACCGTCAGACTACGACCTCATCAAAAGAATAAAGCAGAAGGTTAGTCAGCTCCCTGACCTACAAATCCCCCCACCAAATGCATACATTATCCTTGAAACTGATGGTTGCATGGAAGGATGGGGTGGGATTTGCAAGTGGAAAAATCAGAAAGAAGACTCCAAAGGCACAGAGCACGTTTGCGCCTACACCAGCGGGAGGTTCAAGGTGGTACAATCAACCATTGATGCAGAAATCAATGCCTGCATAAACACCCTGGAAAAACTAAAAATCTACTACCTAGATCAAGCAGAGATAACGCTACGGACAGACTGCCAAGCCATCATTAGTTTTTACAACAAAACTAATTCAAACAAAGCCTCAAGGGTCCGATGGATACGATTCTCTGATGCAGTGACTGGAACAGGGGTTAAAATCAATATTGAACATATTGATGGGAAGCACAATGTTCTAGCAGACGCACTGTCACGAATTGTCACGTTATGTCTTGAAGATCAAGGTAAGCAAGAGCAGGTGTTCCAACTTTCCACCACCCTCATGGAAGCACTAAAGGCGGGAGATAAGCAACAAGAAACCCAAGTAATCCTGGACTATTTCTACAAAAATAGTCCAAGAAACAACAACGGCTACAACCCACAAACAAGTAGCCTAAACAGCCCAATGACATACCAGCACAACACAACCCGGCCCAAACTCTATAAACGGGGCCTTTCTTACGTAAGAGATGACGACTCAGACACAGAAGACGAGACCATAGTGGTAGACCCCGGTTGGGACGACCCAAGCGTTTCAATGATTCAAAAACCACGTGTTGACATCATCGACGCCAGAAGGGCCCGCATCTAGGCTCAATCTAAAGGCCTACCTTTTGTCCATATTATTACTCTACTTTCCAGCTGTCCTCAAGTAACGGTGTGAATTGCTTGAGGTCTCTATCTACTTTTAAATAAAGGACCGACCCGTGTGACCTTGTCGGCCAGTGTAAAAGATCAAGCATTATTGTACTATATTACTATACCCAGATGAATTATTGAAGCTAATCACTTCACCTCTTCATCGTTATAAATATGTATGAGGGGATTGAAGCCGACACACTTCACCCTACCTTGTGAAATATAAGTTCAATTTTTCTTTTCTCTAAAGTTTTAGTCTTTGTACTTTCTTGTTTTTCTAAAAACCTTTCAAATGCATACATTATCCTTGAAACTGATGGTTGCATGGAAGGATGGGGTGGGATTTGCAAGTGGAAAAATCAGAAAGAAGACTCCAAAGGCACAGAGCACGTTTGCGCCTACACCAGCGGGAGGTTCAAGGTGGTACAATCAACCATTGATGCAGAAATCAATGCCTGCATAAACACCCTGGAAAAACTAAAAATCTACTACCTAGATCAAGCAGAGATAACGCTACGGACAGACTGCCAAGCCATCATTAGTTTTTACAACAAAACTAATTCAAACAAAGCCTCAAGGGTCCGATGGATACGATTCTCTGATGCAGTGACTGGAACAGGGGTTAAAATCAATATTGAACATATTGATGGGAAGCACAATGTTCTAGCAGACGCACTGTCACGAATTGTCACGTTATGTCTTGAAGATCAAGGTAAGCAAGAGCAGGTGTTCCAACTTTCCACCACCCTCATGGAAGCACTAAAGGCGGGAGATAAGCAACAAGAAACCCAAGTAATCCTGGACTATTTCTACAAAAATAGTCCAAGAAACAACAACGGCTACAACCCACAAACAAGTAGCCTAAACAGCCCAATGACATACCAGCACAACACAACCCGGCCCAAACTCTATAAACGGGGCCTTTCTTACGTAAGAGATGACGACTCAGACACAGAAGACGAGACCATAGTGGTAGACCCCGGTTGGGACGACCCAAGCGTTTCAATGATTCAAAAACCACGTGTTGACATCATCGACGCCAGAAGGGCCCGCATCTAGGCTCAATCTAAAGGCCTACCTTTTGTCCATATTATTACTCTACTTTCCAGCTGTCCTCAAGTAACGGTGTGAATTGCTTGAGGTCTCTATCTACTTTTAAATAAAGGACCGACCCGTGTGACCTTGTCGGCCAGTGTAAAAGATCAAGCATTATTGTACTATATTACTATACCCAGATGAATTATTGAAGCTAATCACTTCACCTCTTCATCGTTATAAATATGTATGAGGGGATTGAAGCCTACACACTTCACCCTACCTTGTGAAATATAAGTAAAATTATATTTATATATAATATTTAACTATATATAATATGTGCAACCCACAATACAAATTAATATTAGTCCTAGTAATCTAATATTAAGAAAGACCCCAAAATTTTCAGATAAATCATAGCCCAAAGTCCCAAACTACTTGACTTAACAACGTCCAAACTACTTGACATTATGTGAGGCCGTGAGTTGTGAGCAATGAACTAGGGCTTCAAGTCGTTGTTTGAGATTGCACATTCCAAAAAGTCAGAAACCCTTCTCTCTTGATCTACAACATTCGAATCCGCCTTTAGTACTAGCGGCCGTAATAACTAATATTTTTATTGGGAATATTTTAGTTTTATTTGTCGTAATTTAGTCGTGAATTTTATGTATAGAACCAAACCGCTCAACTCGCCCAACCCGCCACAACCCACAAGGGTTGGGTTGGGTTGGGTTGGGTTGAAAATTTCCAAACCGCCGTAATTGGGTTGGATTGTAAAATTGTCAAAAACCACCCAACCCGCGTACACCCCTACCCACATCGGTGTAAACAACAATATTTGTTCAATCCCCTATTATAAATAGGATCCTCACCCTTTGATTTTCAAGCACATCAACCCTTGAGCCAACAATGGTGGTTTAAGCCCATTGGCTTGAGTCTTGCCTTATGGTTGTGGGTTCCTATAAACTTTTCTATTTGGGTTCCTTGTGGTTCGAGTCTTATGGCTTGAACCTGATGGTTTGAGTTTTATTGGCTTGAACCTGATGCAAAATTTTTATTGGAGCACCCCAAGATGGTGGGTTCACATTGTGTTCCTTCTGTTTGGGTTCCTTGTGTTCGTTAATAAATGTTTGATTGTGTTCGTTTAGTATCTTAATGAACATAAACGAACGAACACGAACATAGACACTTTTAAACGAACGAACACGAACTTTAAAGTTTTTGTTCGTTTATTGTTCGTGTTCGTTTGTTTGTTCGGTTAAGTTAAACGATTGAACATGAACAAGCATTTTGGTTGAGTTCTTTTATGCATTATACGACTTCGAGCTTGAGTCGAGTGTGATTCGAGTTCGAGCTTAAATCGAGCTTGAAACGAGTTCGAGTTCGAGCTTAGGAATTGGCTTTCGAGTCGAGTTCGAGTTTCGATTTTTACTACTCGCGAGTTTTCGAGTCGAGTTCGAGCTCGAGTATTGGCTTTCGAGTTCGAGTCGAGTATAATGATACTCGAGGTCGACTCGCATCAGTTACACCCCTATATGTGCGTGAGCGTGAGGTCATAATAGTATTATTACAAGTGTTGATAGTTGATGATTAATGATTTAGGGGCTGTTTACTAACCGTTGACCAGGCTGACTCGGTCAGCAAATCTGACTCGGTCAGCAGTCAACGCGTTTACTAAATCCCTAATCTGACCGACATCTGACCGAGATACTGACCAAGATCTGACCGAACCAGCTTTAAGATCATGCTGACCCGGGTCAGTTTTCTTTTTGCCACAGAGCCCCTTTTCTTGCGATTAGGTTTGGGTATTCCATTGCCATTCTCCTCCTCCCTCAATCAACTCGAACAAGAAGACATCTCTTGTTTCAACCATGAGTTTCTTCAAAGCATGGGAATCGCCATAGCCAAACACAGGCTCGAAATCTTGAAGCTTGCAAAAGGGTCAACTGGTGGTTCACACCCAATGGCTAAAATAATAACAGCCATCAAGAAGACCAAAAGAAGCTTGGATGGTTACGTTCGCACCTGGGTTCAATGTTGCCATCATGACTCGGCGGCGGCTCTGGTAGTGGTGCAGAAGCGGAGGAGTTACAGTTCGAGATGGAAAGGTGCCATATGAAGAGAAACAACAGATTGGTGACGTTACCGGCGAAACAAGGTGGTTCTGGTGGTGCTACACTTTTGCTCAGTCTCACTAATGGTCACAACGGCGGTCGGTAGTGGTTAAATCTGGTGGTGAAAGGGAGAAAAGGGTTTTTGTGTTTTTGCTTCTTATGTGTTCAATCCCTAAAATTTCCCTTTACAAAGGGTTTAACTAAAAAACCATCGATTGAAAAAAGCAAAAGCAATGATTTATACTAGAAATAATTATATCTGATTTAGCATATAATTATAAAAGGGTTAAAATGCTCATTTTTTTGTTGGTAAGCACTTACCAAAAACACTTGGTAAACATTCTTATCCGGACAACACTTACCGAAGACAGCACTTACCCGGGACAACACTCTTACCCGAACAACACTTACTCGAAAAGAGTTGGTAAACGACCCCTTAATTCTCAAGCAATAGATGTGGTCTTTTGTGTGTATATATATTTCTGTATAGAATAATAGTAATAGTAATAGTAATAATAACAACAACAACAACAACAACAACAACAACTTAATATAAGAATAGTTAAATGAAATTATAGCATGAGTAATTTACAAATTCCGTCCCTGTGGTTTGATGCTGATTACGATAGGGGATCCTGAACCATAAAATTCATGGATAGTTTCCTGTGGTTTCACTTTCGTTACGCTACAAGTCCTTCACTCAACTTTGTTAAATTTGCTCTATTAAATCAAAGGTATTTTTGTTTGTTCTTGGTTTTCTATTTTTTCTATCTAATATAAATTAACATTAATATACATCTCACAGATGAAACATGGACGAAACCTGCAATGGTTAAGCGACCTCTATCTCCGACGGTTTCTCCAGCCCAACCCTTGGACGATTTCTCTATAAAGACACATTGATGAAACCCTGTGACGTTTAAGCAGTCCCCTCCGGCCAGATACATCATCTCAATGGCTCAAACCACCGGCCACACCTATATCTTCGACCACATTTGCATCTCTGACCACTCCACCTCTCCCATCTCTATTGAATCCCTCTTTCACTCCTTCACTCCCGGTGAACCACTAGCCTAACCCCTTCGTGATTCTTCTTTCCCCCACCAACTCCAGCACATCTCAGCCTCCACATATCTATGATGAACAATATTGGTTTTGGTTTTGTTTCTCAATCTCAGTCATATTTATGGGTTCTAGATTTGGTTTCAGAGTTATCTGTGCGGCGGTGGCTCTAAAGGTTATAGTTTCATCGAAAAGGCCTGATTTCTTTTTCGAATGGAAATCTGGGTTTGATTTCTTTATTTGCATTTGGGACTTGTATATTCTTGATGTGTCTTCCTTTTTGTTTCACAAATACTTATTCATCTAAGTAAATGTGAATTTGTATACCTAGTTTTTTCTTCAACTTGATGGTTGATTTTAATTTTGGGTTTTTGATTTTGAGTCTTGGGTTATGTTGGTCGGAGAATTGGCAATGGCCAGAGAAGTTAACTAGAGTGGGTTGGGTTCGGGTATGACTTGAGAAGGGAAATAGGTGAGATTTTTCTTTTTAATCTTTCACCCCTAATTGCTTCAAAGGTTTGTACGAACTTGAACAATAAATACAATATTAAATGAAATGGTAAGATGATAAAAGTGCCCCTCACGTGACTGGCACGTGGGGATTTAACGGAGTTTTTTTAACGAAAGCAAAACAAGGGACCTCCATCGTAATGAAAGTGAAACCATAGGGATCCATGAATTTTAGAGTTCAGGGACTTCTACTATAATCAACATTAAACCACATTGATGAAATTTGTAATTTACTGTTTATTTTCTATTTCTTAATTAGAGAAAGACAAAAAAGAACATACGTAAAAGCACCAATGGGTTGATGAAATTTTGTTAACTTAGTGAGAGGAACCAAGAAATTGAATACCACAAGCATCATATCCAAAAATGTAAATCACTCTTTACTTAATCATATTTCCATGTTTACTTAATTTAGTTTTCATATTTACTTAAAAGGCAGTGCCAAACGGGGTTAGCTTGGGGTAAGATAGTAGAGTATAGAAAATATTACCAATACAACTTTGCAATCCAAGTGGTTTGGCACCTTCTGTGCTCTTGGGTTTTCTCATTCATTTTTTGTTTGCTTTTTTCCTTATCATATTAATTTTTCTTTATTTTTAAAGTTTGTTTTATTTCTAGTCTTACTTAGTTAAGTTACCATAGCTTTTAATATTTATATGGCCAATGACAACTTTTTTTTAATTCTTTTTCATTTATTAAAATTTTACAAAAAAAATAAAGATATAATTTTATATTTATATTTATATATAAGAAATATATTTATATTGACCTCAATTATTTATGATATAGAGTAAATTACGTTTTTCGTCCCTGTGGTTTGTTGAAAATTTCGATTTTCGTCCCTGGTCTTTATTTATTACATGGATAGTCACTGTGGTTTATATTTTATTTCTTTTTTAGTCCCTGAAGCTACCTGATTTTAATGAATACCAATTAAATTAAGGGCATTATGGTCTTTTCATTTTTTTTCCTTTTCAGTTTTGTTTTCATTAATATTTCTGTCTTTTTCCACCTGCTACATCCCTCACTCTCATCTCTTTTGAAAAGGTACACACACATCTTACATACACACACATATATATATATATATATATACATACATGTATGTGTTGGTGTACATATAAATTTACAGAGCATCTCTACTTTGTATCTGCAGGTGTACACACCCGTATGATTTCACCTTAACAGTTTTTTTTTATCACTTCGTCTACATACTATGATTTTTCCTTAACATAATTTTTTTCACAAAGTTGGTTGTGGGTTTTCTTTTTGGCTTGGTGGTCGAAGGTGGAGGAGATCGGCGGTTAAGGTTTAGGAATTGCGGTTTGATTAACAATGAATCACAGTAAAATTATTCCAGAGGTCTCAACTTTTTTTTGTTTAGATCTTGGTGGTGCTGGCGTACAACCATGCAGGGAGGGAAACCATAAAACTTGTTCTCCATTGTTATGGATTTCATACAGTAAAGGGATGGAAGACGATTTAAAAGATCTATGATTTAGTTCATTTCTGGATATGTGATCAGCGAAACGCACCAACACACACTCTGCGGTTCTTAAAACACTTTCTGTCTGCAAAACAAACACACACACACACACACACATACATTGTTACTGTCTCTCGAACCAAACACGCATACACACACCAAAGGTGGAGACGCAATGACACTTAGATGAAGATGATCGGTGGAGCTAATCAATGAGTGTGTGTTTGAAACAAGCTACACCGAGAATCAGAGATAGAGATGATCAAGATGTGTCTGTGCATTTGTAAGGTCTTCACACCGGAGATAGGTGGGAGTTACCATGTGTGTATTGTGGAGAAAGAAGATAGATGAGAGAGGAGATAGAACTTCAGATAAAAAGACAAAAAAAATATCAATAAGAAACTAGAAGAACACAAAAATGGTACAATGACCAATATGTCCCTTTCTTTAATGCACATTTTTAATGTATGTTGGTCTTAGGGACGAAAAATGAAATAAATGGCAAACCATAGTGACTATAAGTGTAACAAATAAAGACCGGTGACTAAAAAGGAAATTTTCAACAAACCACAGGGACGAAAAACGTAATTTACTCTATGATATATTAATAAAGAGGGAGGTTCAGAAGAAAAAACCTTAAAAAAATGAGAAACACCTTTGTAGTCTTTCATGTGAATGGTATGCAATTCTTCTGCATACAATTAAATTAAATTATTTTTTGTTTTTATGCACTTGTGCATATTGCATATTACAAATTACTTTTATGCACAACTGCATATCGTTCAGATGAAGGGCTACAAGGATAAGTAATAACTCAGTTAATGATAAAAATTGTTTTTGATTAATATAAAATATTTATCTCTCTTATGATATTTCATATACAAAAGTCGCAATATTCGTGGTATTTTTTTTATCAACATGCATCACAAATCAAATTTTTTGTCAAAAAATCTCATGAGACTTAGAGAACCCGCAAACATATCTCATTCTAACCACTTGTTTAAATAACTTCGATCGACAGTTAAAACTCTGGTTATGCCGTGCTTAAAGGTAAACATGTAAATCTAATTAGATAAACATGGAAAGATTCTAATATTTATTTCTAGAACGATTTCGCAAATAAAAATAGATCTTGCGAAATCTTCACTAACTTCTAAAATAGTGTTCAATATATGCTAACAAAGTAGAAATTGAGTCCCGTCCCCTAAATGCCTCGTGATTTGTGAAAAGGTTCTTAAGGGGGAGAGTTACTTTGTAACAAATCTGGTTAATTTGGTTAGTTTGTGTAATGACACATATGAGATGGACCATTTTAGTGTAATTCTTATAATTCAATATGATTAAATTATTCAAATTTGATCATTTTATATCTACATCGATTAGATATAAAAGAAAAGTGAAAATTTGTCATTTATTGAAATTTATCACCTATATGTAGGCGAGGTGAGGTAGGTGGACATATTCTTTTGTAAAAACCCCGACCCCCTAGTTTGAAATCCTAGCATCTGTAATACCTAGGGTAAGTCCGTTAGATAATTTAACAATAATTTATGATGTTCAGGGTAAGTTTGGGGTAAAATATAAGTTAAGGGTGTTTGGGTCATTAATGAGAAGTTGAAGGTCTAGAAGGTACAAATTGATTTTTGATATACACCTTAGGCTATCAGGTGTATCTTTATCCAGTTATAGAAAGAGTGTGTATGTGTGCGAGAGTTCTGAAGACGAAAGAAAGCGAAAGAGGAAACCGTACGAGTAGGGCTTCAGTTGATCGAGTTAAAAAGTAATTTGGAGGTAAGTCCTTTACATATTGTGTTTGTAATTATGAATAGAAGATATCTTTCGGTTTAGAGTATTTAATTTCACGTCTTGAATGGATTCCAATCGATTTCTGGGTAAATAGAACCGACTGTGTTCTTGAGGACTCCCGGTGAAATCCCGGTATAATCAACTTCCGGTGGAGTCCCGGTAGTGTGGAATCCCGGTAGTGTGAATTCCCGGTAGAGTTGACTCCCGGTATAACAGACTTCCGGTAGTGGAGAGTTCCGATATTATGAACTCCCGGTATAGGAACTCCCGGTACTAAGAGTCCCGGTACTGTATAAGTCCCGGTACCCTGTGTAGTCCCGGTAGTGAGTTAAATGCAGTGTGTAATGGAACAGTTGAGGATGGGAAATCGTTAGGCTTTACGTATTTGGTTAGTAAAGCAATTTGTGTATCTTAACTTGTTTCAGATTCCGTGGAATCGTGGTAAGGGATAGGATCGTTTTGAAAGAAGCTTACGAACGTGTGAAATAACCAAAACAGGTGAGTTTTGCTTTGAAAACACTTTTTAACTGGAATACATACATGTGTGGAGTTGGGAGTGAAACTATTGATAATTATGTGCTCGTATATGAATTATAATATAGCGAGGTATTATATTTACATGTGTATTATAAATGTGTTATAATACGTTGGCCGGGTTTAAGACCGGTGTGATTGGCTATAGAACCTATATAGCGTTGTTTGGCTGTAGATGTTGTGCAGCGTTGTATATTATTAGTTGGATTGCTACCACTAATATGGCCAGAAGGAATGAAAAGGGGAAGCATAATATATGTGAGTTTATTTGGATGTATACGATTGTGTTGCGTGATTTATATGATTAAAGTTTATATAAATGGTTTTTAAACTAACAGGGGTTTCTCACTTAGACCATCAGGTCTAACCCTCATTTTGTTTTAAAAATATGTATTCCAGGTGGTGGATCAAGTAAGGGCAAGTAAGTAGAGTAATCGGTGGATGGCTAGAGAGAAGGACTTTAAGATGAAGCTTTTGACTTGTTTAGCAGTTGTATTGCAACGTTAAATGTTATGCATGTAAATAGTACAGTATTTGGGTTACATATGGTTTTCTTTCAATTGTAAGAGACTACTGGACCGTACATGTAATGTGAAGTTCGTTTGTTATATCTATTTATGTTATATTGTGTGATATGTTGTGTACTTGGGATATGGGGTCGTTACAAATGGTATCAGAGCCTTAGTTTAAGGGATTTAGGTATTAGTATCTGTACCTAGACTTAAACTGCATGTGAAGTAGGATGTCCCTATTATTGTAGAACCTCGGGATACTAAGTACAAAAGGTAGAAGGAACATCATGTAAGGTAATTTCATACTACACCTGGCCAGTGTAATTGTGATCTTACAGGTACATGTCTGAACTGGAATACCTTGTTATATGGGGTATATGCTTATGTGTATATTAACCCTGTTTAAATCCACAGAATGGCCAGCGGTACAAGAAATTCGAATCGAGGAGGAGGAAGAAATCCAAACAGAACTAATCCGTCAGTAGGAACCGGGGATAGGGGAGGCAGAACGGGGGGCAGAGTCGGGGGTAGAACTGGAGGTAGAGCTGGAGGTCGAGCCGGAGGCAGAACCCAACAAAATAGTACGGATTTCATTACCAGGGCTGATCTAATGGCAGAAATGGGAAGATTACAAGACAATATTCAAGCTATGTTCAACCAAACTCATAATACTGAAACAGAAGGACCAGACCTTACTCATGAAGAGGAGATGCCAATTACCCCTACGGTCTTACCGGTAATGAGAAAATGTGATTACAAAATGTTTCTTAGTTGCAAATCTTCTACGTACTCAGGGGATCGGGATCCAGTAAAAGCAATGAGATGGATGAAGGAAATTGAAGCCATTTTCAAAACAAGCAAGTGTGCGGATGAAGATAGAGTATTGTACGGGGCAACTATGTTAAAAGGAGATGCATTGTATTGGTGGGAATCTTTTATACATTCTAAAGGATCTGACGTTTATTCTACCCTCTCTTGGGAAGAATTTGTGGTAGCCTACAGGGAACAATTTTGTCCCCAGGCAGCCGTTAAACAACTGGAAGGAGAATTCATGAATTTGCAACAAGGGAACTTATCCGTTCGAGACTATACCGCTAGCTTTTTGGAAAAGTCTCGATTTGCAGAATACTATGTTGCTACGGAGGCGATGAAGACAGAAAGGTTTATCTTTGGGTTGAACTCAGAAGTCAGAAGGTTAGTGACTGTAAAAGGACCCGATACCTTCTCGGCTGCAGTTAATGCCGCGGAGAATGTTGAACGAGATATTAGAAGAGATGTGGGCGATAAAAGTATCGGGAAGAGAAAGTGGGAAGGACCACAATATGATCCGAAGAGGTCCCGATTTCAGAGGTATGATAACCGTCCGCCGTTTCGACCAGCGGAAAGACCATGTCAGAAGTGCAACCATGTCCACCAAGGAAACTGCCAAGGTGATTTACGAGCATGTTATAAGTGTGGGAAGACTGGACACGTTATTAAGGATTGTAAGGTAACGCGGTTATGTTTCTTATGAAATTCTCCGGATCATCTTCAGTCAAACTGTCCACGGGGAAGGATACAGCAAGGTGGGTCATCGGGCAGGCCAGTGATTGTTAAACCAGTAGTACCAAGACTGGAACCGCCAGTAACCAGGGGTCGCGCATTTCAAATGACTGAGAAAGAAGCGGAGGAAACTCCGGATGTAGTCACAGGTACATTTTTGATAAACTCTACACGTGCTAAGGTGTTATTTGATTCCGGTGCAAACCGATCGTTTGTGTCTCCTGCATTTGTTGCTTGCCTGTGTTTGAAACCTAAAATGTTAGAACATGTTCTATTAGTAGATACTGCAAATGATAATCAAGTGTCGGTTAGTGAAGTGTTTGATAGTTGTATGATTAGTATAGAGGGGTGTGGAGTGCCTATACGATTGTTTCCTATAACTCTGATAGAGTTTGACGTAGTAGTGGGAATGGACTGGTTAGCCGAGAATCAGGCTAATATAGTATGTGATAAGAAGTTAATAAATGTTGTATTACCTGGGAGGGGACCAGTAGTGATTTATGGTGATCGCAGGAATCATCGGTCTTGTCTTATATCAATATTAAAAGCACGTAGGTGTGTTAATAAGGGTTGTCAGAGTTACTTGGCCTACGTGATAGATATTAAGCCGGAAAAGAATAGGACGGAAGATATTCCTATCGTTAGTGAATTCCCTGAAGTATTCCCTGAAGACTTGAACAGTCTTCCGCCTGTTAGACAAGTAGAGTTCGGTATAGACCTGATTCCTGGAGCCACTCCTGTAGCCCGTGCACCGTATCGTTTGGCACCTCCAGAGATGAAAGAAATGATGGCACAACTACAAGACCTATCTGATAAAGGCTTCATCAGACCTAGTTCTTCGCCGTGGGGAGCACCAGTGTTATTTGTGAAAAAGAAAGATGGGTCGATGAGAATGTGTATTGACTACCGAGAATTGAATAAGCGCACGATAGAGAACAAGTATCCGCTACCCCGAATTGATGATCTCTTTGATCAGTTAGTTGGAGCTTGCTATTTCTCCAAGATTGACCTAAGGTCCGGTTATCACCAGTTGAAAGTTAAAGAAGAAGACGTTTTAAAGACTGCTTTTCGAACGAGGTATGGTCATCATGAATTTTTAGTAATGCCATTTGGATTGACGAACGCTCCAGCTGCCTTTATGGATTTAATGAATCGGGTATGTAAGCCGTATCTCGATAAATTTGTAATTGTATTTATCGATGATATCCTTATCTATTCTCGATCCAAGGAAGAGCACGCGCAACACCTTCGTTTGATTCTAGAGCTGCTGAAGAAGGAAAAGTTGTACGCGAAATTTTCTAAATGTGAATTCTGGCTACGGAAAGTACAATTTCTGGGGCACGTGGTTTCTGAGAAAGGTATACAAGTCGATCCGATGAAAGTAGAAGCAGTGGAAAAGTGGGAACAGCCGAAGACAGCAACAGAAGTACGTAGTTTTCTGGGTTTAGCCGGCTACTATCGGAAATTCATAAAAGACTTCTCTCGTATCGCAACGCCTTTGACTAAGCTGACCCGAAAGAATTTGAAGTTTGAATGGAAAGCAGAACAGGATGAGGCATTCCGAATATTGAAAGAGAAATTGTGCAGCGCGCCGATTCTATCACTACCTGAAGGTTCTGAAGACTTTGTCGTTTACAGTGATGCGTCTAAACTGGGATTGGGTTGTGTGCTTATGCAGCGCGGAAAGGTTATAGCTTATGCTTCTCGCCAAGTGAAGGATCATGAACGGCAGTATCCTACGCACGATATGGAGCTTGCTGCAGTCGTCTTCGCATTAAAGATTTGGAGACATTATCTGTATGGTTCCAAATGTCAGATTTATACTGATCACAAGAGCCTTCAACACCTCTTTGATCAGAAGGAACTAAATATGAGACAAAGGAGATGGTTGGAATTGCTGAATGATTACGACTGTGAAATCCTTTATCACCCGGGAAAGGCGAATGTGGTGGCAGATGCGCTCAGTCGTCAAGAAAGGAGTGGAACAATAAAAGTTATTTCGCTACGAACTGAACTCCTACCCAACTTATTTGATGAATTGCAGAAGTGTCAAGCGGAGGCTTATCATGATGAACATCTGAAATCAGAAAGGTTAGCGGGGATGTCAACATTGCTAGTAAAAGATGATCGGGGGTTATTGTGCCTGGGAAACAGAGTGTGGGTACCTCGATTGGGTGGATTACGTGATCGTGTTTTACAAGAAGCCCATCAATCCCGTTTCTCTATTCACCCAGGTACAAACAAGATGTATAAAGACCTAAAGCAATTCTATTGGTGGCCGGGGATAAAAAGAGGGATTGCTCAGTATGTGGAAAGGTGTGATACTTGTAAGAAAGTAAAGATTGAACACCAAAAGCCATTTGGTCAACTACAACGGCTAGAAATACCTATGTGGAAGTGGGAGCAGATTACCACAGATTTTATCACAAAGCTACCAAGAACTCCGAAGGGAATCGATTCTATTTGGGTGATCGTCGACAGATTGACAAAGTCTGCACACTTCCTACCGATAAAGGAAACCGATTCAATGGAGCGATTAGCTAAGTTGTATATTGATGAAATAGTAACTCGACATGGAATTCCAATCTCGATCATTTCTGATCGTGATAGTCGTTTTACTTCAAGATTTTGGGGAAGTTTTCAAAGGGAAATGGGGACTCAGATAGAGTTAAGTACGGCGTATCATCCTCAAACAGATGGGCAGAGTGAACGAACAATTCAGACCTTAGAAGATATGCTCCGGGCTTGCATTGTTGATTTTGGGGGATCGTGGGATAAGCATTTACCGTTAATCGAATTCGCTTACAACAACAGTTATCATTCCAGTATACAAGCGGCACCGTTCGAAGTACTGTATGGTAGGAAATGCCGAACGCCTCTGTGCTGGAACGAAGTGGGAGAAAAACAGCTAGCGGGGCCGGAAATAGTTCAGTTAACCGCCGATAAGGTTACCAAAATTCGAGAAAGATTGAAAGTGGCTCAAGATAGACAGAAGAGTTACGCTGATCGCCGTCGAAAGCCGTTGGAATTTCAAGTTGGGGATTACGTAATGTTAAAGGTTTCGCCGTGGAAAGGAGTCATCAGATTTGGTCGACAAGGTAAACTTAGCCCAAGGTATATTGGACCATTTGCAATCACAGAAAGGACCGGTGAAGTAGCTTACAGATTAGATCTTCCACCAGAATTGAGCAGGATTCATAATGCATTTCACGTGTCAAACTTCCGAAAGTGTCTGGTTACTCAAGATCAGGCAGTCTCCCTACCAGAGATACAAGTCGACGAAAGACTGAATTATGTAGAAGAGCCAGAAGCTATAGTTGATCATAAGGTTAAAGTGCTGCGGAATATGGAGGTCAGACAAGTGAAAGTTCAGTGGGGACATCATAAAGGTCAAGATGCTACGTGGGAATCTGAATCGGAAATGAGAGCCAAATACCCTCACCTTTTTGCCTAACTGAATTCCGGGACGGAATTCTTTTAAGGGGGAGATGATGTAATACCCAGGGTAAGTCCGTTAGATAATTTAACAATAATTTATGATGTTCAGGGTAAGTTTGGGGTAAAATATAAGTTAAGGGTGTTTGGGTCATTAATGAGAAGTTGAAGGTCTAGAAGGTACAAATTGATTTTTGATATACACCTTAGGCTATCAGGTGTATCTTTATCCAGTTATAGAAAGAGTGTGTATGTGTGCGGGAGTTCTGAAGACGAAATAAAGCGAAAGAGGAAACCGTACGAGTAGGGCTTCAATTGATCGGGTTAAGAAGTAATTTGGAGGTAAGTCCTTTACATATTGTGTTTGTAATTATGAATAGAAGATATCTTTCGGTTTAGAGTATTTAATTTCACGTCTTGAATGGATTCCAATCGATTTCTGGGTAAATAGAACCGACTGTGTTCTTGAGGACTCCCGGTGAAATCCCGGTATAATCAACTTCCGGTGGAGTCCCGGTAATATGGACTCCCGGTAGTGTGGAATTCCGGTAGTGTGAATTCCCGGTAGAGTTGACTCCCGGTATAACAGACTTCCGATAGTGGAGAGTTCCGGTATTATGAACTCCCGGTATAGGAACTCCCGGTACTAAGAGTCCCGGTACTGTATAAGTCCCGGTACCCTGTGTAGTCTCGATAGTGAGTTAAATGCAGTGTGTAATGGAACAGTTGAGGATGGGAAATCGTTAGGCTTTACGTATTGGTTAGTAAAGCAATTTGTGTATCTTAACTTGTTTCAGATTCCGTGGAATCGTGGTAAGGGATAGGATCGTTTTGAAAGAAGCTTACGAACGTGTGAAATAACCAAAACAGGTGAGTTTTGCTTTGAAAACACTTTTTAACTGGAATACATACATGTGTGGAGTTGGGAGTGAAACTGTTGATAATTATGTGCTCGTATGTGAATTATAATATAGTGAGGTATTATATTTACATGTGTATTATAAATGTGTTATAATACGTTGGCCGGGTTTAAGACCGGTGTGATTGGCTATAGAACCTGTATAGCGTTGTTTGGCTGTAGATGTTGTGCAGCGTTGTATATTATTAGTTGGCTTGCTACCACTAATATGGCCAGAAGGAATGAAAAGGGGAAGCATAATATATGTGAGTTTATTTGGATGTATACGATTGTGTTGCGTGATTTATATGATTAAAGTTTATATAAATGGTTTTTAAACTAACAGGGGTTTCTCACTTAGACCATCAGGTCTAACCCTCATTTTGTTTTAAAAATATGTATTCCAGGTGGTGGATCAAGTAAGGGCAAGTAAGTAGAGTAACCGGTGGATGGCTAGAGAGAAGGACTTTAAGATGAAGTTTTTGACTTGTTTAGCAGTTGTATTGCAACGTTAAATGTTATGCATGTAAATAGTACAGTATTTGGGTTACATATGGTTTTCTTTCAATTGTAAGAGACTACTGGACCGTACATGTAATGTGAAGTTCGTTTGTTATATCTATTTATGTTATATTGTGTGATATGTTGTGTACTTGGGATATGGGGTCGTTACAGCATCTACCTGGCTTTCTTTCTGGTCACGACTATTCGCTATTGAAAGTTATTATTTCCCAAACTTTAAGTTTAGTAACGCAAGAGAAGACTATAAACCCTCTGCTTTCATGTGACAAGACTCGATTCATTCAATCAAATGGGGTTAACTCAGTTGGATAGGTAACATCCTGGGGGTGCGGGGTGAAAGCCGCACTACCCGGGTTCGATTTCAGCAGGCAACACTTTCCTGAGATATCCAGACTCTGGTTCGGGTCTTTCGGGGCCGGGTCCGAGGCCGGTACGGGTGGGTCCAGTCTATGGGACCCTCTACCCTGCCGGTCGGGTTCAGCCAAAGGTTGGGCCGGGTCGCAGCGGATTAGTGGGATTGTCCGTAATGGAGGCCCGATACCGCTGGAACGTGTGTGTGCGTTAACTTGCCGTTCAAAAAAAAGACTCGATTCATTCACATAAACACAACAAGTTGCCTTTGTTGTTTTCTTCACTTACATCAAAGATTATTGTTCATCAAGGTATCATTTTTTTAATATTCGACCTTTGTTTTGTTTTGATTCAGTTATAACATCAAACATTGTTGTTTATTAAAATAGAATTTTTAAATATCGATCGTAAAAATCGTGTCATTGTATAGAATAACAAGTATACCCGAATTCCATCATAGAAAGACCAAAACCCTTGCCACCTCCGCCATTCACCAGCTCCACCGTCTCCGCCATTCACCGTCAAAGAAATTGTGGCCACCTCCGCCATCCACCGTCAATGAAATTGTGGCCACCGTTTCCCATCTCCGTGGTATATCACTGTCATGAACCCTAGCTATTTTCATAAACCCTAATAAACTTGAATAATTGCAAACGCCCTTTAGATTTTGCGAAATCTGTCTGAGCCGAATTCTCCGGCCGCGAATCCCAAGTCACATTTCATCTCAAAACCCTAACTCAATGGAACCCTAAACGAAGCCCTTGCATTGCGAAGCTACCACTTCAAAATTTTGGGAGTTTCTATCGAGCAATTTGCTGTCACTCGTGAAACCCTTGCCGATGCAGTGAATTTCTTCCAGAGTTCGTTTGTAATCGAGCATCTGTTTTCATTTATTTATTAATCTAAGGTAACTACAGCTGGTAATGCACTCCATGTGACATGTGACCTCTGAACTGATTATTTCCAGATTTCTGGTTACATGAACTTAGTGTTGTTAGCCTATGTAGCAAGGGATGTTCTAAGAAATGCATTAAGGTTGCTCCAACTTGACAAGTGTTAAAGATACAGCTTTATATCTACTTTATAATAATATTTACTTTTGCTGTTTATATCTTTTGCATCATGTCACCTATAAATGAGAAATGTAATCACAACATAACCTTCTCACTGGATTAGTTGCATTCTTGTGTATGGAAAGTGGCATTATATGAAATTCTAAAATTTGTCATAAGTTCATGAAATGAAAATAAATAAATTGAGAAGGTCATTCGACCGATGGACCCAACCTATATTGAATTGACAATATTATTTAATATGATTATCTTATTTTCCTAAATAGTAATCTATTTGTTAAAAAAGGCTAATGGTATGCATATGGTATTGGATGCAGTTAGAATATTCTTAACTTATTAGTGAATAAGTGGAACTATGGAGATCGATCCTCCGCATGAAAGTGATGGAAGCACCAACGGATCAAAGGAAAGTGAGATTAATGTGGTAACTGGTAACCATTCAGGATATGGTTTGCCATATGCTCCTGAGGATTTCCCTGAACCTGGTGATAAGTGGGGTTGGAAGGTGGGGAAGAGAATTGGTGTTCAAGGACACTATCTTGATAGATATCTTCATCTTCCTGTTCGTCTTCATGACAAGTATAAGTTAGGGAGTTTTTCTGGCATCACTACCAGCAAGGGGGGGTTCGCTAGTAAGACTTCAGTTGCACGTTTTCTGGTGGAAGCGTTTCCTGGAGCGGATATCAAGGCTTTCTTTGCCTCCTTTAATTGGAAAATTCCAGCTGAAAAGATTAAAGGTAACTCCGATTTGAGGCCTTCATCAATTATGTCTCAACTACTCACTTGGCGTAAATGTTATTTCTATTAAAATGGTTATATTATCTTATGGGTTAAGTTTGTAGAGTTATTTGGGATTATATATAACAATATAAGCATCAATGATAATGGATGCTCCACATATGACTTATGTAGATGAATAGGTTTCATTGGCTTTGACTATAAAGCATGTAAAATCTGCATGATGATAATTAATATAACACTAATATATTGATTCGGTTTAGTGTTTGGTAAAATATAAATAGATCACAACTAAGAAGATCATTATACTGTAAATACCAAGTTATATACACACATATGTCTGTTATGATTTACATGGGAACTAGGACTTGATGCATGTATGTTTCCTGAGTAGTTTAACTTGTTCTTCCGGATACTTGTGGTTTTGGTGAAAATTTCGGTAAAGTTTTCTTTGGTGTGTACACGTTCCATTAGTATTTGTCTTTTTGCACATGATTACAAAGGAAATGTGGTCTTATATAAATGAGATGTGCTAGAAGGCAATGTAAGATATTTTACAATGTACTAGTAGATCTCGTTTTCATAATAATATTTGGCGTTAGCCTTTGGAGAGAATCTGACCTCTTGAAAGTCGGATATCAAACTGCAACCTTTCAATTTCCCCCGTTAATCATTCGATTCCATTTGCAATTTCATCATATTCTTTTCGGTGTACAACATATACCTCGTGGAAATTATTATTTTTCTCTAGAATTAAGCAGTTTCCTTTTTCAGAAAGAAATTATGTTCAATTAAGCAAATAGAGTAGGTTTCATGGTTACAACTTACAAGAATCTGTTGGCTCTCCAAACCAATCTAGTGTTGCAAGATGATAAAAGAATTTTTTTATAGTTTTACGGAGTTCTATTTGTAGATAATAACGGTACCCATCTTTTTCCTGACCAAATTCATGCAGGAAACAAAGAGATTGTCTCGGGGCATCCAAATTGCAATCTGAATTTTGATGCTGCAGGCTGCAAGGCTGGAAATATAATGTGCTCCAGTCTACTTGAATCAAGCGATCCTTCTCATTTGGAGATGATGGATTGCGATATTTGCTGTATTGAGCCTCTTTTCTGCCGTGAGTGTTGCTGTATCCTTTGCTCTGTGGTAATCGATTCAGCAAATGTCGATAATAAAAGCTTCATCAGATGTGAAGCCAGGGTCAAAGATGGATTTATTTGTGGACACATATGCCACATAGAATGTGCCCTCCGTTCTTACATGGCTGGGACCGTTGGAGGATTCATTGGCCTCGATGCTGAGTATTATTGCAGACGGTGTGATGCAAGGACGGATTTGATTCCTCATGTCAAGATTCTTCTCCAGAGCTGTGAATCTATTCATTCTGGTGAAGAAATTCAGAAAATACTTAATCTTTGTGTTATTATATTGCGAGGATCGACTAAACCAAGTGCAAAGGCTCTGTTGCATCATGTTCAATCTGCGGTTGGAAAGGTATTCTGCTATTATGTGCTTAAAGAATGAACCAGGGGAAGGTTCAGATGAGAACCATAAATATTTTGAGAACCGGGGAACCACCTATTTCACGTATTATTCATGATGAATAACCCTGAATAATCATGAATATTATTTGTCATAACTCATAAGTATCTATCACGACCATTCATAATGAATAGTACATGAAATAGGTGGTTCATCGGTTCAAAAAATATTTATGTTCCTCATTTGAGAAGTGGAGGTTAACGTGAGAAGTGGTTTTCAACTGCTGGATGAGAAATGGACGCACGTAAGAATGAGATGCACCGAGATGCACTGGATCAATTCCCTTCTAAGCCGCAATTCATGGGAGGGCATTAGATTAAAAGAGATCAAGGGTTCAGATCCACTTCACAGTTCGCACGCTTCTCACCGTTAACTCAACTTCTCACACGATCCTTCGCCTATCAACAAATAATTGGCTTTTAATTTTTAGTAACCAACTACCTTTGTTGCAACTTCCGAAAAACGCTATAGTTTGTAAGAATGAACCATACTGGACATTATGGAAACCTAATTGCAAAATCAACCTTTGTACTTTGACACATGTCCGTAATTGCTCTGTCTTACAGAATATAGTGCTTTTTTGGCATTTTTGAAACAGTTATGGATTGTTTGCCACAGAAAGCAAAGTAAGATGGTCCCAAGTCATTTACTTGATTAAAAAACGTTTTCTGTGAAAGACTATTACTAATCTGTTTGCTGTTGCCAGCTTAAGGAAGGCAATTCTCAAGAAGATATATGGAGACGGAAGACACATCAGCTGGCACTACAGGTACCTTGTCTCTAACCCTGTTTTTATAGATAATATGGAGATACAAAATTGGGTTTTTAGGGCGCCAAAAATGTCCAAGTCTTCTAATTGACTGCTTCATAGGATTAACGTTTATAGGACCAAACAATTGTCCTTCCTATGTTAAAGCGTTAACAGAAAGTTTATAGGATGATTTTGGGCATTTTAATAAGTTTTTTAGGACACTTCTGAAATAAAACATCCTATTAATTTTTTATGACATTATTTGATAAAATGTCTTGCAAAAACAAGTTTCCTAAAAAAAGATGTGTTCGTATCACACTTCTCCAAAGTGTCCTATTAAAAAGCTAAGATGTTTTATTTTAGAAGTGTCCAAAAAACTTGTTAAGACGCCCAAAAACGTCGTATAAACTTATTTAACTCTTTTACATAGGACACATAATTGTTTGGTTGGTCTTAAAAGGCAGTTTACAATGACCCTTGGACAACTTCGGCGCCCTATAAACCCGATTTTGTTGTAGTGCCACCTTCAGGTGGGATATACTAGGCTCGTTTGGCCTTTGTTGCTCTTTGCCTTAATTTTCTTTAATTTAAAATTTGGTTGGCATCAGGAGAACTCTCTCAGTGCGAAACCGACACATTAGAAGTTTCTAACTTCAAGGAGCGTAAGAGAGGTTCACCCCAGATTGCCAATTTCGATTATCGAATAGAATCGTTAGAACTTGAGGAAAGGGTCGAGAAGACACTAGCTGCACTGAAGAAGTCTCAGGAAGGGGAATATAGGATTGCAGAGGACGTTCTCGTGGCTCAAAAAAACCATCTTTTACTTCTTTATGAAGAGTTGGACAAAGAGAAAGGCGAACTTGCCAAATGCTCCCCCTCAGCCGACCCATCCATGGTTCATGCGGTTTTCAAGAGAATGACTCAGATCAAGAACGAGTTAGATAAGATCACCTTAATGCAAGCAGTTGGTAAAGGATTTGGAAAAACTTCTAAACATGTTTTGAAAGAGCACTTTGGCGTGCAACCGGATATCTGAAAATAGATCCAATTGCTGCCAAAATGAGTCTTTCGAGATTGTATGTTAATGTAATGGTCCATTTTCGGACCAAATATGTTGTGAATTTTCTTCTTGTTGTATGCTCAAATATGAGCAATGGATGTATCAGTAAAGGGTTATATATGGTTTAGAGGCATTGCTTTCTACATTGGTACAAAAGGATCGGTTCTTGATTTTTGTTTTCACCTTGTGTCGTTTATGCTACGATTTTGCCAAGTAGATAAGCTAGCTGTCGACACTTTTGGCATCGATCTCATAAGCGTGGTTATGGAACTCTATTATATTACTTTCTAAAACTGAAGTGAAACCTTTGGTTTTGATATTATGTAAGAGTGTGAAACCTTGTTAGACATTTATATTCCCATCCAAAAGATGTATCGAGGACAGATGGAAGGTTTCTAACATATATTGAAGAGAAATAGTAGTCCAAGTTTAGCTGATGTTAAACTTTAACGATCCGTTTGGTTTGTAGGATGAAATGAATCTGGGGGGATTTGGATTTCAAATCCATTCCAATCCCGTGTTTGGTTTGCAAGATTGTCCAAATTGAAATTCTAGGATTTTTTTGAAATACTCGAACATAGGAATTGAAAATCCCGACGGAGTGGCTAGGATTTCAAGATATTTCGTAGGATTTGTATATAATAATGTTTAAAAACATGTGACAAACATTTGTTTTCTAATAATCAGTTAAATAAAATGTAATTCAATAATTATTTTTTAACCTTTTCAATTCTTTTAATGATTTTTTTTGTAGATAATGGAATTCAAGTCCATTTCAAATCCTACAAACCAAATACACCAAAAATTCCAAATCCTTCCACAAAATCCAAATCCTTGTACACCATTCCATCAAACCAAACGCACCCTAAGGTGTTATTTGGTTGACATCATTCAAAGGATTTCAAGGACCAAGTCCTTTGTTCAAATTCAAATTTCTTTGTTTGGTTCAGATACTGAAATGGATGGAATCATTTGAGTTCCACAAATTGAAGAATTTATCTTTTCTTTGCATAAGTGAAGAAACTGAATTCCATCCATTTGCATTAAATTTAACCAATACCGTCCACCCCTCGCCCAACCCTCCCCCATCACGACCATGCTACTATTGTCACTGTCACGCCCCACCCCTAACCACCACACTGCTACTGTCGCCATCACAACCGTCATCCGCCCCACCCTATCCTAACCCAACCCCAACCCACCAATGATCACCATGCAACTACTGTTGTTGTCAAAGCTGCCACCCCTACCCTGTCACCCCACCCACATCCACTCCCCTTCCGGCCACCCAACTACCGCTGTCGTGGTCAAAGTTAGCATTATCAGGCAAGAGAAGCAACACTTGTAATATGCTGGTTTTATGACTAAGAATCTTACCCAGTAAGGTAAGCGCTTCCTAGTTTGTGTTGGTAAACGGCCTCTTAGACAACCAAAAACTAGATACCATCGAAAATAAAACCAAATCAAATCAATCCATTTCGGTTTAGTTTATGGATGACACAGTTCAATCTCAACTCTAAAAAGATCCAAGCCCATTACATTGGTTCAGTTTGTGAAGCGAATTACCGTATGAACCACCCATTTTACTTGCGCATCAACAGATTTAGCAGACAACCAACATATATAATATGCGTATGAGCATGAGCTTACAAAATATGATCCTGGTCGTCGATCTGATGATGCCTGCGCTGGGATCTTCTATGTTTCCGGCTATGCCTTCTAGGTGTTGCGGCTGGGACAGGGCGTCGAATTTCCTCTACGCTTGGTGGGAGTCCAAAAATACAATCGAAAGGGTTTTCCATTGCAACAAACCCATTATTCATCTGTGTTAGAAAAGTTGGAAATCAAACCCTTAATACCAACATGAAAAGCTGAAAATCAAATTTTTACAGTAAAAAAAAAAGATACTTACAGGAACTGGCTTGTGTTCTGGACCCATGTTAGCATCATGATCATAGGATTCATGGTGGTCTGTTCGTTGGGGATGTGCGCCACTTTCCACAAAGTTATTTCGATAACGCCACCTTGATTTTGGTGTGTCAGTTGTTGAATCATCAAATACATTCTCACAGTAGAAACGTTTTGATAGTAGGTTTCTTGTGACCGGATGATTTGGATACCTTTTCAACATTCTGCAGTGCAAAAATATTCCCTTCGTACTCAGTATTTACCCTCCCAAAAAAAGAACAAAGCTCATGATACAATATAAAACCATTGCAGCTAACAAGTGTCTAGACATATTCATCATATAAATAAATAGAGACCCGTTGGTTAATTATTCAGCTTTAGGGCTTATGTGGAAAAACATTATACATCAAAATCTATGGGCTATGTGGTGCTCATTGCTCAATCAACAAAAGTGAACTACTTGATAGCTCGTTTAATTCAAAATGATTAAATGACTCACATATTTGCCAACTCTTTCTGCATCCGACTTCCATCCATGCAAAGAATTTGTTCAATGCATGAATGAATTGACCGCCTGAATCTCCACATTGAAGTTATAGCAGCAGCTCCTAGGAATTGGTTAATAGATTCATATCATGAGAAGAGACCAACAAGATATGAAGGTGGGTTTGCAGACAGAAACAGTGAATTTTTTGAAAAGAAATGGAGATGAGGAAAGGTTCATTAAGAAAGAAAATAAGAAAGAAAACAGGGAGAATGTGTGCTCCAGTGGGTGGGGAAGGGTGTTGAGGATCTCAGACCATCAATTCATTACCCAATTACTAACATATATTAGCACTTATCTTCTCCAACCCGAATGAACGTGAGTCACATTGGTAATGACCCAACGGAGTGACTAAAAATTTTGATCAAAAAGATTGTAAACTATACATGAAAGAAAAACTTTTGAATATTCTAATAACCACTGACTAACAAGAGCAAGGGAGTAAGAACGGAAAGATACCAAGGAAGATGACGATTTTGAAGCCAAATGTACACACAAAGAGGATCTAGGGGTGGGAGAGAATTACCTCCTGCAAGGTTGATGCGAAACATCTTATCAAGATTTCCAGTAGCTGTAAGGGAAAAAACAATCAAGACCATTACAGCTTTGGTGATTATAAGCATGTCAAAATGCTAATTTAAATAACACTACAAGAGAAGACTATGAATAACAGAAAAAGTGGCAATAGGAACACAAAAAATAGATATTATAATTTATGAATGATATTAATTTATTATCAATATTGCTTACATAAAACAGGGCAGTAGTGGAGTTATTCCAGAAAACTGGCTTAGATTCGGTGTTTAGACCAGACTAATATCCATGAACCACTACTTAGTTCAGTCATTCTTTAACAACTGTATAATATTAATATGATTGATAATTACAAACAAATTATTCAAAATGAATCAGATCGGCCAGAAGCAAGAAGCGGTAACGCCCCAATTTCCATATTTGAATGACGTTACTTTATTTAACCAAACCCAATCTTACAATTTATTTCATACATCAATTATTACATCAAGAGTCAAAACATAGCAGAAACGTAATTAAAAACATGACTTGTAATACAATAAAATAAAACATTCTTTATTGTACTTTCTAGAATATTTCATAACCTTCTTCTTTACTCCATACCTGAGATGCATACATGAAGTATGTAAGCTTTAAGCTTAGTAAGTAGTCATGGTTTCATGAATAAACAACTTTTGTTAACAAAATCCTTATCAATTTATGGATAGTATTTCATGAAAACATTTGTCATGCATAAAAACATCATTTTGAGATCTCACTTGTCACATGTAGTATGCCATACTTGTCTTGAGGTTCAATAACCCCGAGGTCCATAAAAGGCTGCCCCATAAGGTCCGTTTGCAAGACGTCCCTTCTTGTCATATATCCCGTACGTTGGATATTATGGTCATACATGACATGTCTAAAAACTTTTCATGCCTTGAATGCAAAATGCATATACTTGTATCATAACATGCCATCATATGTCTTTGATAAATACGTATCATAATCTCATGCACAATAATCATAACAAATATTTTATCAAAACTTATCATAGTGCATAACATAGTTTCATATAGCATGTATGTATCTCATTAAATCTCATAACATACTTACATTGATTAAGCTTAACTTCTTCCTTGATCCTTTACTTCAAGCTTATAGTATTAATTAAGAGAGAAAGAGAGATATGGTATGAATTAAAATGAATGGTTTCTACCTCTATTTATAGCTAAATCTAAGGTATTACTAACTTGTTCTCTTTGCTTTCAAAATTGTAAGCTTGACATGTTTTGACACCACATGCTTATTTGGATAAGAGAATAATCCACCTCATGCTTCTAGGTTGTACTTGCTAAGCTTTGTAGATTGTTTTGTCAAGCTTTTAGGTTGTACTTGCTAAGCTTTGTAGCATTGCCACCATTCATCCTTAGAGTGCTTAATCATATCATGTAGGATTGCTTTGTCACTCAAGTAGTTTTGCATAGGCTAGTTACCACTTGTAAGTTTCTTATTGGAGGGAAAAATGCACATTCTATTAGGATTGTAGCTGCTGGAATTTAAATAAATTTTTAATAGAATTATAGCTTTTATAATTAAAACTTAACCCATCAAATTTTAACAAGATTAAAAAGTAGGGTGTTACAATTCTCCCCTTCTTACAAGAATTTCGTCCTCGAAATTTACTCAAAAAGATGTGGATATTTATTTCTCATTTCTGATTCGACTTCCCATGTTGCTTCTGACCCATGATGACAGTCCCAATGAACTAATACCAAGGATACCTCCTTGTTCCGAAGTTTCTTAACTTTATGTTCAGTGATTGCTATGGGTTCTTCTACGAAGTTGAGTTTGTTGTCAACTGAGATTTCTTCAATGGGAACTACGACATCTTCTTTCGCAATACATTTCTTCAAATTAGACACGTGGAAGGTATTGTGTATTCCCATTAGCTCTGTTGGCAATTCGAGTTGATAAGCCACTGCTCCAACCTTCTTTTCTATCTTGTAAGGTCCGATATATCGTGGTCGTAATTTACCCTTTTTGCGAAAACGTAGTACTCCTTTCCATGGAGATACCTTCAATAAGACTTTGTCTCCTACCTGAAATTCAATAGGCTTCCTTCTTTTGTCAGCATAGCTTTTCTGCCTATCTTGGGCGGCTTTAAGTCTTTCTCTTATTTGAACTACTTTATCTGCTGTTTGTTGGATGATTTCTGGTCCCGCTAACTGTTTTCTGCCGACTTCCATCCAACATACCGGTGTTCTGCATTTTCTCCCATATAAAACCTCAAATGGTGCAGCTTGAATACTACTATGTTAGCTGTTATTGTAGGCAAATTCAATAAGAGGTAGGTGACTATCCCAATTCCCTTTTAAATCAATTGCACATGCTCGCAACATATCTTCTAGGGTTTGGATCGTCCTTTCACTTTGGCCATCGGTTTGAGGATGGTATACTGTGCTCATTTTAATTTGTGATCCTAACTCCTTTTGAAAACTTCTCCAAAAGTTTGAAGTAAAACGACTATCTCGATCAGAGACAATTGATAGAGGTACCCCATGCCTCGAAACTACTTCATTTATATAGATCTTGGCCAATTTATTTAGTGCATATGTCTCCTTTATTGGCAGAAAATGTGCTGTTTTCGTTAATCGATCAACAATTACCCATATGGCATCAGAACCTTTCAAAGTCGTTGGTAATTTTGTCACAAAATCCATAGTAATATTTTCCCACTTCCAAATCGGAATATCTAATGGTTGTAGTTGTCCATATGGTCTTTGGTGTTCAATTTTAACCTTTGAACATGTAAGGCATTTCTCAACATAATTTGCTACAGACTTTTTCATTCCCGGCCACCAATACAAAGCTTTTAAGTCTTTGTACATCTTGTTGCTGCCAGGATGGACAGAATACTTGGACTTGTGTGCTTCGTCAAGGATTATTTTTCTACATTCACCGACCTTTGGGATCCACATTCGCCCACAAAATCTTTTGATTCCCTGATTGTCAGTTTCTAGTAGTTTGACTTGTCCAGTAATTCTTTCCCCCTTTTGGTTGTCTGCTTTTAAGGCTTCTTGTTGTTCTTGACCAATTTGTTCCAATATGCTAGTAGTAGCTATCATATTTAGTACACATATCTTAATAGCTTTAGCGGGTTCCTTCCGACTTAAAGCATCTGCTACCACATTGGCTTTCCCTGGATGGTATTTGATTTCACAATCATAATCTTTCAACAATTCCATCCAACGTCTTTGTCTCATATTTAATTCTTTCTGGTCGAATAAATACTTGAGACTTTTATGATCTGTATGTAGTATACACTTGGTACCATACAAATAATGCCTCCAGATTTTTAGGGCAAAAACTACTGCTGCTAGTTCTAGATCATGCGTCGGGTAATGTGTCTCATGATCTTTTAATTGTCTTGATGCAAAGGCAATTACTTTATTTCTTTGCATGAGTACGCATCCTAAGCCCTGTTTGGATGCATCGCTGTATACTACAAAGTCTTCGACTCCTTCTGGCAAACTCAAAATTGGTGCACTACTTAACTTGTTTTTCAATGTCTGAAAGGCTTTCTCTTGAGAAGATCCCCATTCAAACTTACTGGCTTTCTTTGTCAATGTTGTAAGGGGAATTGCTATTTTAGAGAAATCTTGAATAAATTTTCGGTAGTAGCCGGCCAATCCAAGAAAACTCCGGATTTCAGTTGCTGATTGTGGGGTCTTCCACTTTGTTATGCATTCTATCTTACTTGGGTCTACCATGATACCCCTCTTATTGATTACATGACCTAAGAATTGAACTTCTTGAATCCAGAATTCACACTTTGAGAATTTTGCATAAAGCTTTTCTTGTTTTAGTAGTTCTAACGTCATTCTCAAGTGTTGCCTATGTTCTTCTTGACTTTTGGAGTAGATAAGGATATCATCTATGAATACAATGATGAATTTATCCAGATATGGCTTACATATCCGATTCATGAGATCCATAAACACAGCTGGGGCATTAGTTAAACCAAAAGGCATAACTAGAAATTCATAATGCCCATATCGTGTTCGGAATGCTGTCTTTGGGATATCTTCCTTTTGTACTTTTAACTGATGATATCCTGAGCGCAGATCTATTTTCGAGAAACAGCTTGCTCCTTGCAATTGATCAAATAAATCATCTATTCTGGGTAAGGGATATCTATTCTTGATTGTAACTTTATTCAATTCTCTATAGTCAATGCACATTCTCATCGTTCCATCTTTCTTTTTAACAAACAATACTGGTGCTCCCCATGGTGACGAGCTTGGGCGAATGAATCCTTTATCAAGCAATTCTTGCAGCTGACTCATAAGTTCTTGCATCTCAGATGGTGCAAGTCTGTATGGTGTTCGTGCTATGGGCACTGCTCCGGGTACTAAATCGATATGGAATTCTACTTGTCTATCTGGTGGTAATCCAGGTAAATCATCTAGAAAAACTTCCAGATATTCACATACCACTGGTACCTCTTCTACCGGTTTCTTTTCCTTTTTAGCATCCACTACATAAGCCAAATAGGTTGCACATCCTTTACGAATGCATTTTCTTGCTTTTAAAACTGAGATAAGGTTGAAAGGATGTTCCTTATGACTACCGTAAATAGTTAATACCTTTCCATCCTTATTCTTGACTTTTACCATCTTTTTGTTACAGACTATATGGGCTTGGTTTTCAGATAACCAATCCATACCTATAACAATATCAAAAGTACTAAGGAGCATCGGTAGAAGCTTAATGGGGAAATAGTTTCCATCTATATCTATTGAGCAATCTTCATATACTTTATCTATCTTTGAAATTCTACCCTCTGCGGTTTCTATTTCAATTGCTTGATCTAATTTCTTAGATGAACAATTTAGATTCAAGCAGAATTTTGTAGATACTATGGATCTATTTGCTCCTGAATCAAATAATACTTTAGCAGACTGTTTATTGATCAGAAAAGTACCTGTCACCACGTCAGGTATCCCTTTTGTTTCTTCAGCGGTGAGTTGGAATATTCTTCCCTTAGCTTTTCCAGTTTCTGACTTGATTCCGTTACTCCCTGGTATCGGTCTTCTTGGTTGAACATCTTTGGGTTTTGGGCAGTTGTTTGCAAGATGCCCCGTCGATCCACAATTGTAGCAATTCGTTTCAGGACAGTTCATAATCAAGTGGCCATACTGACCACATCGATAGCATACATTTCTACCGATCCTACATTCTCCAAGATGATGCTTTTTGCATTTAGGACAAACAGGTCTATCAAATGTCCTTATACCATCATTCTTGGGTTTCTTAAATTGATGGCTAAAATCTCTACCCTCAAACTTTCTTTTCTCATAAGTCTTGTTATTGGTTGGTATATAACAATCCTTTTCAGCTAGAATTGCTAGTTCCACAACTTCCTGAAAAGTTCTTGGTTGAGACATATTTACGAATCTACGTAAATCTTTTCTAAGGCCAAGTAGAAAACGGTTAACCTTTCGAGTTTCTGTAGCGACTAAGTAGGTAGCAAATCTAGATTTTTCTATGAAAGTTTCCACATAGTCTTCTACAGATTTGTTTCCCTGTTCTAGCCTTACAAACTCTTCCTCCATCATTTTCAATCGAGTATCTGAGCAATACCTTTTATAGACTAAATCCTTAAACTCATCCCATGTCATTGTGGCCGCTTCAGCGATGCCTCTTGTGGATTGAATAGTTTTCCACCAATGAAGGGCATTCAATTTAAACTTAGTTGAAGCAAACCTTACTCGTTGAGTAGGAGCACATTGACATGTTTGAAAACAATTCTCCATGTCATCCAACCAGTTCATGGCAGCTACAGGTCCTCCTTTTCCTTCAAACGTGGATGAACTAGTATTTGTGAATGCTTTATAGTCGCATTCGTGGGTTTGGCCATTCTCTTGTTCATGCCTTGTAAAATTTTCGTGTTCTGAGTTATGGTTCATAGCATTCTGAATTTGAGCTATAATACTTGGTAGACTTTCTTGGATGCCTCGAGATATTTCCGTGGCTATGTCAATTCCTCCGGTAGATTCTTGTGGATTTGCCCTCATTCTATTTCCTTGTCTTGTTGGTATATTATTTTCTGATTCATCTCTAGTTATCCTTCGAGTATTCATCCTACGAAATACAATAAACACATAAGTATAATATATATTATATAAAATTTAGGGATACATTCTACAAAACTTAGGGAATTAATTTCCCTTTTTATCCCGATACATCATAAGTATATAATTATGCTACTAACGTTAAAACTAAATTTTAATGTTACTACTGATGAGGGTAACGCCCCCTCGACCTTCTACGAGATGTGAAACCTCTCATATAAGGATCACCCAAAAGTTCACTAGTTAGACAAGCATTTTCTTGGTAGCTTCTGGCTAATTCTTCTTGGGTGTAGTTAAGTTGGACTTGAGTTTGATCAAGCATTCGATTGGCTCTTTCAGTGTCTCTGTTTGCTAGTCTTAACTCGTTTTCCAATTGCATAATATACACGCGTTGAGCGTGCACTTCTTCTTGAGCTATTGTACCTTGATGATTACTTTCAGCTATATTATTTAGAAGGATGTTGGTATCTGCTTAACTCTGTCCTGATGGGATTATGACTTCATTTGCAATAGAAATTCCTGAACTAGCATCTTCAGGAGTATCCCAAGGAAATGGAGGTTGAAACATGAATTGACTTTCATCCGAATCTTCTATGAGAATAACATCATTTTGGTTTTCCTCTGGTATTATCTGAGCATCAGGATTTGGAATTTCAGGAATTGGAACTTCTAATTGGACTTGTTGAGAAGCTTGATCTATTGGTTCATAAGTAGGGGAGTCTAACAGTGAAATAATGTTAAGAAATTCCTCGGGCCATTCATCCTCGCCTCTTTCATTCATCTGAAATGTATATAATCGTGAATAATTCTTTTATATATATGCATCATACAAAATTTTGGGAAAATACATTTTACAAAATTTCCCACCCATACCTAATAGTGCTTATATTCCGAATCTAGCTTTCTTAAATATCAAAAATTTCACACGGATATTTATGTTTTAGCCATGCTTTATAGGATAGGGACTTGATCTTGTATTCTTTATTATGCACTAACCCGGTTTCATCCCATTCTAAGTCAACTTGAGTAGCCCTACATCCCATAAAGATTTCTTTGGCTTGTGCAATTAGAAAAAGGCATCTATCCTTTATTTTAGTAGTGAAAGTCCGGGTTTTGAACTTTAGCTCCTGGTTTAGGCGCGCATTTCTTTGTTGTAGGTTATTAATTGTTATCCAATTCGCCCATTCCCTATTTAAATCTTCTTCTTCTTCAGCTTCTCCCTCTTCAGCTTCTTCCTCGTTTCCTTCGTTGATTTCCAAAGGTATAATATTATTTTCTTCGTATTCTATTTCAATTTCGGATGGGTCGAAATCCGAGTCCGAACCTGCCATCTAAAGAAGATATAAATTTTAAGAACTAAAGAGTGGTAATTATGAATAATTTCTATATATATGCGTTAGTACAAAATTAGGGGAAATAAGAAAATTTTCCCCTTTTTCGTGATTTTATCTATCCGAGATACATATAACTTTTAGTGTTGCCTTACTAAGGGAAAAAGGAGCATGGTTGGGAGTTTAGTGAGTTTTAAGCAAACGGTGGAGATAACTTATTTCTTCTTGTAGATGATTGATATGGGTTTGGGTTTGGCTTTGGTTTAGAAGCAGAGTGGTTTCTTCTAATCTTTTTCTTGTTATCTCCAATTCTTCTTCTTGGACTAGGATAAAACTACGTTGTTGTTGTACTTCCGTTTGTGCAAGGCTGCATTGGTAGTTACTTTCCGTCATCCTGTTCATCAATTCATTTAGATCTTCCCAGGTCAGACCGGCAGGAGTTGGACGATTTTCTCCAACTATGCATGATGTAACATCTTCCGGTGGTGGAGGTGCTACTCGTGGTGGAGGCACAAATTCTTCTTCTTGGAAATTCATATCTCTCCATGGGTTTTCGAGTAGGAAATTATTGTTGGCATCGGAAATTTCATCATTACAAAGGTTGATGATTGGGTTGATATAGGGATTTGTTTTATTCAGTGGGATTGGACATAGGAGAGCTTGGTGGTGACTTGGGTTCTTATCAGATGATTCTTGTAGCCATCCGCATCCATAACCCGACGGACCTTCTCCGCAGTTTCTATACATCTGAAACATATAATCGTGACACACACACACATATATATATATATATATATATATAATCTTTAAGTTTAAGTCTAAGTTCACCTAAACTAAGGCAACTCTTAGTTCACTTAAACTAAAGCTCTGATACCAACTTGTAACGCCCCAATTTCCATATTTGAATGACGTTACTTTATTTAACCAAACCCAATCTTACAATTTATTTCATACATCAATTATTACATCAAGAGTCAAAACATAGCGGAAACGTAATTAAAAACATGACTTGTAATACAATAAAATAAAACATTCTTTATTGTACTTTCTAGAATATTTCATAACCTTCTTCTTTACTCCATACCTGAGATGCATACATGAAGTATGTAAGCTTTAAGCTTAGTAAGTAGTCATGGTTTCATGAATAAACAACTTTTGTTAACAAAATCCTTATCAATTTATGGATAGTATTTCATGAAAACATTTGTCATGCATAAAAACATCATTTTGAGATCTCACTTGTCACATGTAGTATGCCATACTTGTCTTGAGGTTCAATAACCCCGAGGTCCATAAAAGGCTGCCCCATAAGGTCCGTTTGCAAGACGTCCCTTCTTGTCATATATCCCGTACGTTGGATATTATGGTCATACATGACATGTATAAAAACTTTTCATGCCTTGAATGCAAAATGCATATACTTGTATCATAACATGCCATCATATGTCTTTGATAAATATGTATCATAATCTCATGCACAATAATCATAACAAATATTTTATCAAAACTTATCATAGTGCATAACATAGTTTCATATAGCATGTATGTATCTCATTAAATCTCATAACATACTTACATTGATTAAGCTTAACTTCTTCCTTGATCCTTTACTTCAAGCTTATAGTATTAATTAAGAGAGAAAGAGAGATATGGTATGAATTAAAATGAATGGTTTCTACCTCTATTTATAGCTAAATCTAAGGTATTACTAACTTGTTCTCTTTGCTTTCAAAATTGTAAGCTTGACATGTTTTGACACCACATGCTTATTTGGATAAGAGAATAATCCACCTCATGCTTCTAGGTTGTACTTGCTAAGCTTTGTAGCATTGCCACCATACATCCTTAGAGTGCTTAATCATATCATGTAGGATTGCTTTGTCACTCAAGTAGTTTTGCATAGGCTAGTTACCACTTGTAAGTTTCTTATTGGAGGGAAAAATGCACATTCTATTAGAACTGTAGCTGCTGGAATTTAAATAAATTTTTAATAGAATTATAGCTTTTATAATTAAAACTTAACCCATCAAATTTTAACAAGATTAAAAAGTAGGGTGTTACAGAAGCTGATCTAAAAGACCTAAGATTCTTTTTGCTGATATCACTTCCCTCCATTCTCCGGTTGTGATTCCCGTTCTCTTCTCCTTACATCAAGTAAATAAGACCCATTATAACATATTCATTCTCCTAACACCATATAAACGGGGCCCACAAAATGAAACAGTTAAAGGGAAGAGCCTAAAACTGCTCAGCACATAACAATTCAAGTTTCACACATGAGGGAGAGATGTTTTGGTTCGAGATATACTTTTTACAATATTGATGGCTCAGTACATACTTGGGAAACAGTAACTCGGCATACAAGGACAATAATACATACTTTTCAATTTTGTGTCAGAAGGGTGTTTATGTTAAGAATATGTGAAAATTATAAAATTTATAGGCCGTTAGTTGATGTAAATCAAGCAAGCCTTCCCTAACTAGGGTTCATCTTGGTATGTGACAATAATACACATTTACAATAGGATATGCCAAATGAGAAGGAAAATATTCCAAACAGAAGGTAGTTCAAGAAGTGTGTACAATTTTACCTGACCATGCAATTGCACCACCAGCCACTGCACCGACCGCGAGCTGTCGCAGTGTCTTTTCCTTCCAAGTCATAAGAAAGTTTGCTTCTTGACTTGATATCTTGTCCTGCTAATATTTATTAATTGCACAATATTATTGATTTAAATTTTAGCCGTGAAACTGCTCGTGGGTATCATACGGTATAATATATTAGTGAGAATCACACATTAGTCAATGGTTCAACTAAAGATAGAAATAAAAAACTTACACCCGACGTCCCTTATTAAATGCGCCTTTTGGCAATTCATTTTATCCAATCCAAATGGGTGTTATGGTTTTTGCAGCTTTTTAAGCAATGTTAATGTCCTTTATGTGGGGTCGGTCATCTATGGTTTAACGAAAAATCGATTTAGATTTATATAACTTTTTCTTAATGAACTTTTCATAATCATCAATTTTAGCTAATTCAAATGAGCTTGCTGAAAGCACATTTTTCCGTCAAAGTTGATACATGACGGTTAAAATTTTCTTTAAAAAATAGCTATTCAGACAAAACCTACTTAATGTTTGGTGATAAAAAAAATTAATTGTTGTATGTAATCTACTGATGGTGATATACATATCAAAGGCTGAACAGAATCTCATTTGATTTGATATCCACGAAATATTATGAATTCATCTTCTTGTCGTTCCAAAAGAAAAAATTCTGTCTCAAGATGATTTACATTTACCACTTCTGTAAACTACACATTTTGACAATTGATGTCAAACTCCAACATATGCCGTCGTATTTGATGAAGATTTTGTCAACATCATTTTATTTGCAGTATTATTAATATAACTTCAAATATCTATCAAGGGTTAGGTTCCGGTGATAAATTAGGGTTAACGTGAGAAGCGTGAAAAGTGGTTATCAACCGTTGGATGAGAAATGAACACACGTTAGGATGAGAAATGGACACGCGTTAGGATGAGATGCACCGGATCAATTCCCTTCTAAGCCGTAATTCATTTGAGGCATTTTAGTATCAACAGTTCAGATCCACTTCTCACGTTAACCTCAACTTCTCACATGATCTTTCACCTATCTATCAAATGTTTGACATAACTTAAACAAGTCCATACGAAAAACCACATTGAAAAGGCTGTGGATCAACTCAAAAGTCAAATGAAACTTTTTTTGCTGATAAACTTCACTACCTCAATTCACTTCCAGCGGAAATAGTGAAGAGCAATCGAAACTATTAGGAACTAAAACCAACTGGATCACTCACTTATCCACTTACATTATCAGTGAAGATTATAGATGCAGAATTAATCAAGATGATAAGCAAAGAAATGAGTAGTAAAAATCGAAATTAGGAAATGTAAGCGGTGATATTTGGAGTATGTGGATAGAACGATGAATATGAGAGTGTGTAATTGCAGAATTACCTGTTTGGAACGGAGGACTTGTTCAAGGTCAATTAGGGATTCTGCCATGACGAAGCAACCTCCTCAGCAAATCCCTCTCTGTATTCCGTTGGGGAAACCGGAAATGCGGCAAATGCCCGATAAGCAAGCCACGGGACCCACTTACATCCGGGTCGGGTCGGTCCGGTCCGGGTCTTAAACAGCAATGTGTTGCCACTTGGCACCGACGATTTTTTTTAGATTGAATTACAGAGTTGGTGTTTGTGGTTTGGTAAAAGATACGAAATTGTTTCTTAAATTTTATTTATTACACAAAAGAGCTTAAGGTTTGCAATTTGTTTTGAATTTGGTTCTTCATGCTAATGGAGGTCCATAGAGCAAAAATGATCATTTTACCTTTTTTCTCCATTTTAATTATTTTTTAGTTATTTAGTTTTTTTCTTGAATAGAAACCCTAAAATAATCGAACCCTCCTTACCCTCGCCTAAGGTACTGCATGGACGTTAGCTATTCGCTAGACTACCTCGCCTAAAAACTTGTGCCTCTCCCTCAACTATGATATTATATCGGACTCCCTCATTTATATATTTGTGGGTGTCCCCAAATAAGATGTTGTAGCCCCTAACCATTACATCTCCCCAAGGCATCATTCATCATTCCCCCTGCACTGCCATTTTGAATGGATCCATTGTTTGTGTAACCAAATACATCCATATACCAATCACCAAACTCACATATACCTCAATATAACTAACCTCGCCCATATCACACCGTTTTGATCGTCGTTGACGAAGAGAATCGTGTGGATGATTGAGATCGGTGTGTTTGGCGGAGAATCGATCGACCATAGCAAAGTAGATGAACTGACAAGTGTAGAACGGTTAGTCATAGGTAAGTTGATGTTTTTTGCACCGAAGTCACATTGAGTATTTCCTATTTCCTACATATTGAACAAATGATGGTAAAACTCTCTAAATCTTTAGCCTAAGGGGAATTTTGTTTGAAATGTGGACACTACAACCTACTATTAGGGTAACAATCTCATGTTCATTCATTTTTGTCTTTTTGCTCAAAATACCCTTCAGAATTTTTTTTACATAACAGTCCTTTGTCAATTGCTTCAACCAACAATGTTGATGTGTAATTCTTTGAATACATCAAGGAATTTTTTGGATTGTAACTCCTTCTAACTTCTTAAACTATAGAGTAAGGTACATAGGCTTAAACGGGTGTCAGAACCATGTTCTTAGGGGTTTGATTTGTTGGAGACTTCTTGGTCTTTAACTAAGGGACTAATTGGTGTTATGAATTTAATTTTCATGAATAGGTGAACAAGTTGTAGAATTATTTTTAAAAAACTTTATTGTTAACTCAAGAGGGAACAACAAGAGGGGGTTAGATTTTTTCACGAAAGCAGATTTTTTCGTCAAAGTTTTGCTTTTTTTGGAAGGTTGTCTTAGGCTATGCCTAGACTAATCCCTTAGGCAAATTATGACCGTAAGACATCAGCCCTGATTAAACCTCAGTGACCACAATTGTTGTGTATGCCTGGATTCGAACACTAGGCAGAGGGGATATTATTCCACCACATCCCCATGGCCTTAACTAGTACGCCACAACCCTCGTGGTTAAAGTTGATACATGATGGTTAAGATTTTCTTTAAAATAAGCTATTCAGACATAACCTACTTAATGTTTGGTGATAAAACAAATTTTAATTGTTGTATGTAATCTACTGATGGTGATACACATATCAAAGGCTGAACAGAATCTCATTTAATTTGATATCCACGAAATATTATGAATTCATCTTCTTGTCGTTCCAAAAGAAAGAATTCTGTCTCGAAGATGATTTACATTTACCACTTCTGTAAACTACACATTTTGACAATTGATGTCAAACCTATGCTGCTAAAATCGGTTAGCGGTGCGATATCGGTCAGGACCGATATTCGATATATCGGATATATCGGTGATATATCGGAATATCGGTTTATATAAAGAATTATATATATATATATATATATAATATTATATATTTATATATCCATAAACTTATCATATGCATTAATTAAAAACATAGTTCAACATCAAAACATCAACTTAAATACGGTTTTCTTTAGCTAAGCCTTATGAACAGCACCTTAAAATTATGAACAGCACCTTAAAAATAGAAAACAATTATAACTAATTGGAACAATTTTAAGCTTATATGAACAATCTAAAAATATGAACAGCTTAATCTACTAACTACTAACTACTAACTACTAACTACTAACTACTAACTACTAACTACTAAGTACTAACAAGTCTGGAACAAAATTATTAACAAGTCTGGAACAGAACTTAATCCACTAACACAGTAACACTAAGTACTAAGTAACAACTAACAAGTTCAAACAATTTAAAAATATGAACAAGAACAGCTTAACCTTGCAGTCCTTGCTGGAACAGAAAGAAACGAAGAAGATTGCAATCTGGAACAACTTAATCTTGCAGTCCTTGTGGAAGATTGCAGTCTGGAACAGCTTAATCTTGCAGTCCCTTACAAAATCGCGATTTTGCAGCGATTTTTTGGCCTAAAAATCGGCCGATATATCGGCGATATCGGCCGATATATCGCTGGCCGATATATCGCTGGCCGATATCCTGACCGATTTTTTGGACCGATTTTTTGGCTCAGACCGATTTCCGATATATCGCCGATAAATCGACGATATATCGCGATTTTAACAGCATAGTGTCAAACTCCAACATATGCCGTCGTATTTGATGAAGATTTTGTCAACATCATTTTATTTGCAGTATTATTAATATAACTTCAAATATCTATCAAGGGTTAGGTTCCGATGATAAATTAAGGTTAACGTGAGAAGCGTGAAAAGTGGTTATCAAACGTTGGATGAGAAATGGACACACGTTAGGATGAGATGCACTAGATCAATTCCGTTCTAAGCCGCAATTCATGAGGGGCATTTGAGTAAAAGTGATCAACGGTTCATATCCAATTCTCACGTTAATCTCAACTTCTCACATGATCAACGCCTATCTATCAAATGTTTGACATAACTTAAACAAGTCCATACGAAACCACTTTGAAAAGGCTGTGGATCAACTCAAAAGTCAAATGAAACTTTTTTTGCTGATAAACTTCACTACCTCAATTCACTAACTTCCAGCGGAAATAGTGAAGAGCAATCGAAACTATTAGGAACTAAAACCAACTGGATCACTCACTTATCCACTTACATTATCAGTGAAGATAATAGATGCAGAATTAATCAAGATTATAAGCAAAAAGATGAGTAGTAAAAAACGAAATTAGGAAATGTAAGCGGTGATATTTCGAGTATCTGGATAGAACGATGAATATGAGAGTGTGTAATTGCAGAATTACCTGCTTGGAACGGAGGACTTGTTCAAGGTCAATTAGGGATTCTGCCATGACGAACCAACCTCCTCAGCAAACCCCTCTCTGTATTCCGTTTGGGAAACCGGAAATGCCCGATAAGCAAGCCACGGGACCCACTTATATCCGGGTCGGGTCGGTCCGGGTCCTAAGCAGACAGCAATGTGTTGGCACCGACGATTTTTTTTAGACCGAATTACAGAGTTGGTGTTTGTGGTTTGGTAAAAGTTACCAAATTGTTTCTTAAATTTTATTTATCTATTTATTTTATAAAAATTGTAAAACGGTTATTTTTCAAGAGTTAGTTTTTCAAGATTATTATTTCTTTAACACATTGTACAACTTTAAAAGCAGAGAAATCCTCTCTCTCCCATATTCTCTCAAAAAAATCAAACATTCTCAATTTCAAAGTTACATTTTATACCCTTAGAATTAGTTATTCAATTTACTTTTAATCTCTTACTTTTTCATTTTTTATTTTACACCTTTATCATATTAACATAAATAATACAAAAATATATAAAAAAATACATTTATTTTTTACAAATTATATCATTGTAATCATCTCGTCAATACCTTCGAAATGAGCCAAATATTAAATATTTTTGGATTTAATCATATTATTAAATATCATGAACATGTACAAATTAATTTGTTTTATATTCTTTACATTATTCATTTTCATTTTAAGCCCTTATAATATTAAAAATACATAATCATAGTTTAACTAAAACATATTAATAAATGCATTTTTTTACAAATTATATTGTTACAATAATTTCAAAATAAATTAATTATTGAATATTTTTTTAACTTAATAATATTATGAAATTTCATAAATACGTATCAACATTTTTCAAGAATGGCGTACCGAGATTTTTTTAAACTTGTACATTTTACGCTCTTATCTATATTTATCTATTATACTCCTTTAAAAATAATTTCATTTACGGTTATTCTTGAATTTTTAAGAAGTTCAAATCTCAATACATCATGTATAAGTTTAAAAGTTTTGAAACCTCCCATGTTTAACATGATAATTAAAAATAAAATTATTTTTTATTTTTAAATTACACTTTATACCATTATAACTAATTGTTTAGTTTACTTTATATTCCTTCTCCTTTCATTTTTTACTTTACATTCTTATCATATCAGCATACATACACTAAAATACATCAAACAAATATGTTTTTCTTTTGTTATAAATTATACCATTATAATGGTTCATGAAAACCTTCAAAATGAGCACAAATGTTATGGTTTTGAAGACCCCACTATTGAACGCATTTTTTTGACCAATTAACCATATTTACCTTTAATTTTATACATCTGATATGCGATTTAAAAGCGAATAAATATGAACATGAAACAAAATTTATTTTTTCAAAATCTCGGCTTTAGATTCGAGATACTTCGCGCCGCATCGCGCACGGGTACGTATCTAGTTACACAAAAGCGCTTAAGGTTTGCAATTTGTTTTAAATTTGGTTCTTCATGCTAATGGAGGTCCATAGAGAAAAAATGATAATTTTACCTTTTTTCTCCATTTTAATTATTTTTTAGTTATTTAGTTTTTTTCTTGAATAGAAAACCTAAAATAATCGAACCTCCTTACCCTCGCCTAAGGTACTGCGTAGACGTGAGTTATTCGCTAAACTACCTCGCCTAAAAACTTGTGCCTCTCCCTCAACTTGGGGTGCTCAAAAACCCGACCAACCCGATCAACCCAATCCAACCCGACGTGAAATAACCCAACCCGAAGCAACCCGATGTCCAATCGAGTTGTAAAATCTTTAAACCGAATGTATTGGGTTGATATCGGGTTACGAAAATTTGAACCCAACCCAACCCGACGAACCCGATATATATATATATTGTTAATCCAAGATCTAATCAAGATAGAGAAGATATGAATTCGTCATCTCATTCATCAAGAACATTGTATACAAGATATGAGTTCAGCACTTTCTCTCTCTAAGATATGAGTTATGAATAATGAGAGTGATTCTAAGAGTCTCTCATACTAACACACAACTAAACCTATTTATACTAAACACATTACAAGGTGTAAACAACACAATACAACTCAATACATTGACTTTGACTTTGACCTTTCTATATTTAAACCTTGAAGACATATTGCACTAACAATCTCCCCCTTGGATTCAAGGTTTAAACAAATGCGATCAGCAAGCTTTAGCTTTCTTGAATCTTCGGTCTTCATCAAAGCTTGTCAAAGTCAAAACGTCATCCAATCTTCAAACGGCAAATAACGAACTTCTTTCTTCGAACAGGAGAATATGAATCTTCACACAAAGCTTTTGAATACAAATAAGCACAAGTTCAAGAAAAAGAGATCACAGAATGGATCAATCGATTTTCCTCAAACTCTTGAAGAATTCTCCCCATTTCCATTGACTTGAGAATTTCATTCTTCAGTGTCGATCTTCATAAACGCGCGAGTTCAAAAGAAAGAGATCACTGAAAGGATCAATCGATTTCTTAAAAACTCTTGAAGAATAAAACTCCCCCTATCATTTCTTGAAACGACATCTTCTTTCTACAAATCTCCCCGTTGACATTAAAACGAAACTTTGATTTTAAACTTTCTTTGACATGAAATTGATGTAGACATTCTCCCCCTTTTTCGATGAAAGTGAGCATCATGAGCATCGAAAATCTTTTCAATTTCAGTCACGAACAATCTCCCCATAAACGAATGATCTTGCTCCCCCTAAAAATAAGAATTATAGAGCAAATTCATTTTCTCCCCCTGAAAATTTGCATAAAATTTCATCAGCGCACAATTTACCAAACTTATATAAGGAAAATTGAATTCATTGAACGACATTTTATAACAACTAACATTTAATCATTTGAACACCAAACAAAAGAAATTCAACTTTATGAAATGTAACAGATATTTCCATCAAATGAAATCAAATGCATGCGTTTGGATTCAAAAACAAGACATCATCGCATATCGAGTTACAAAAGTTCAATTTCAACCCCTTTATAAAATCTATTTGGTGGACTAGCATGCGAAATATGATTAGCAACAAGCAAATGTACCTCTAAAACCTATAAGAATACTTTGCTCTTACTCACACTATCTGTCCAAAAACAGAATTTTCACAAATTTACAGGTTTATCGCGACTTTGTATTTTCCCCAAGTTTCAAGAGATGTGTGCTCTTAGGCATCTTTTCATATTGTGCACATTGGCAACTTTTATTATGTACTCATTGGCATCTTTTATAATCAAACAGTTTATTAAGACTAAGATACATCGTAAACGTAACTTTCTAACTGGTCCTATAGCAGGATTTGGGTCAGCCGATCCCAGACCAGTTGGCCTTAGGGGCTAGGTGACAAGCACCCCTTGGAACTTGCTCTCCCGAACCAGAAAGGCTACATCGATATACCTTAATCCCATCTGTACCAGTAGAACATGGCTTTCTACCTGGTTCTATAGCAGGATTTGGGTCAGCCAATCCCAGATCAGTTGATCTTAGGGGCTAGGTAACGAGTACCCCTTGGGACTTAATCTCCCAAACCAGATAGGCCACAGGCACAGACTATCAAACTGAATGATTTTATTATATATATATATATATAATATTTTTTTATTATAGCATCTCAATCACTTGGTTCAAAAAAAAAACGTAGTGCTTCCCCCATATTTTCGTTTCCATTCATGATTAAGACGAATAGGCTTTGTGAGCATTGTATTCTAAATAAGTCTAGATTTACACAATTTTGCGCTTATATCAAAATCTCAAACATGTTTCGCTGACCTTTCGACTTGTTTCAGAAGCGAAAGTAGAAACAAATATAACTCTGACTATACAAAAATGCTCGTAAAATCATCCTTAACACACATTTTATTCATTGAATGAAAAATTGAAGAATTTTTCACTTCATTGAATTAAATTTGTGAAGGTTCAAACTTTCAACGTTAGTAGACATAAAATATAACACAATGTTACCTTTAAGCACATGTCCTAAAAATAGAAAGAAAGATATGACAGTGAAAGGATATCACCTGATAAGTACGAGTTCTAAACTGATATGTTTAGAAGTCATAGCCTTTGAAGTACGGGTTCTAAACTGATTTGTTTAGAAGCCTTTACCGTTGAAGTGCGGGTTTTGAACTGATGTGTTCAAAAACCATTGTCTTTTATATCTCTCCCCCTACAAAATACCGAAAGATTTGTCATTAATCACATGTATATAAAGAAATAATAAACTCCCTGAAAATATGCGATGTTCAATAACTTCTTGAATGCACAAGTACTTCATCTTCCGAGAGTTCAACACTTGTCTCTAAATCTGCAAAACAAATTAAGTAGATTTTGGTACCCAACGAGTCTTGGGTCCTGACACGTTAAACGGAGCTCTATAAGAAGGAAAATGGTAAGTACCATACCAATATTGAACATAATTATTATTAACAAAAACATTTTTTCTGCAATAAGAATTAACAAAAGAATTAACTTTCGTTGTAAAATTCTTATTTGAAAATGATGATTTTGGTACATCTTTTCCAGGGAATTTACCTTTTACCTTCCATTGCATGTTGACTCTTTTGTAGGAAGGAAGATCAGCATAGTATTTGGAAGACATATCCACAGAATGCTCGTAGAAAATGTTAGAAGGACGCATCGGACATTCTGAAAAACACTCGGAGTTGTTGAACGACCTCACTTTGTCTTTTAAGGCATTTCGTTCCTTTGTCATCAACTCGAGCTTCTTCCGAATATCACAATTCACCCTCTTTTCCTTCATGATATCTGTAGATAAACCCGCCAAGTTCTTCGTGAGTTTCTGAATTTCTTGCTGAAATATCTTCCGTTCTACAAAAAAATATCCTTTACGCTCCTTGCTTGAAACTCAGCTTTCTTTCTCTTTTCTAACTCACTTCTTTCCAAATCCAACTCCTCTTGCAGTTCAGAAATTTTCTCTGAAAGCTTCCCATTCTTCACTTCAAACTCTTTCCTTTTAACCTCAAACTCGGCTCTTTCCTTCTCCACCTTTTGCTTCTCTAAAAATAATACTTTCTGAAAATCTGAGTTCTGCTTGGAAAGTCTTTGGAATTGGAGTTCAAAAGCTTTGTTATCTTCACAAGCTTTAGTCTTCATCTTCAAGATCCGAAATTCTTAGAGCTAGACCCTCTCTTTCTTTCTTATGTTCTTCTCTTTCATCTTTTGTTAATTTTTCTAAATCTGATAGTCTCTTTGTAAGCTCAGTGATCTTCTCAGAATCTTCTATCACATCCTTCATGTCTTCCTTTTTCTCTAAATCAACTTTCTTTTCTTCCGCTTTTGACGGTTCATCTTTGTGAATTTCTTATGTTGTCTGATTTGTATCCTCCTTATCAGCATTCTTCACTTTCTTTACCCTGAAATCAACATACGATCCATGCATTAGCTTCGTTAATTCCTTCCACAACAACATAGGATTATTTTTTAAATCATTTAATCGAGCACAAGTATATTGTGGAAGTTTGGAAATAACAAGGATCAAATATAATGTTGCATCTTTATCAGCTTTCTTCCGATATATCTCTTCTTCAGTAAAATCTTCTTTCCGTTTATAAAGGATCAACGGGCCTTCGGTGAAAGATTTTATCATTAAATCTCCATTTTCTCTTCTCGAAATGAAATCCATGAAGTCGACCGTCCATTTCACAAAATTCGAATCCTTGTTAAGCATCGGAGGACGATTACCTGAAGCTTGAAAAGCCATCGTGATCTAAAAAAAAATCAGAAAATGGCAGAAAGTCGGATCAGATGAACAGTAATTTTTTTTTTGACTAAGTGTCAAAGTTCGCAAACAACAGTTGCGAGAATCACAAAAAAATCGTAAGGGTCAGTTACGAGAAACAGAAATTTCGTTAGAGTCTGTTGCGAGAATCCTGAAATTCTTAAGTCGAAAAAAAACCACCAAGTACAAAGTTCGTAACCAAAGCTTGCGAGAATCCTGAAATTCGCAAGTAACTAATTAAGCAGACAAGCAAGTAGCTTAAACTAATTAAGCAAGCAAGTAGCTTAAACTAATTAAGCAAGCAAGCAAGAAGGTGAAACTAATTCAAGCAACCAAGCATGTAGGTGAAAAAATATAAGTGTTTCGCAATAGATGGTTGCGAATTTCTTAAGCATACACACAAGTAGCTGAAAAAATTACAAGTCTGAATCTCGCATGAATATCTTGCGAATTTCTTAAGCATACACACAAGTAGCTGAAAATTAATTGAAGCAAGCAATCATGTAGGTGAAATCAAAGCAAGCAAGTAAGCTCGTGAAATTAAATCAGTGATGTTTTCGAAGCAAGCATGTAGGAGAAAATATTTGTTAAGTGAGAATTTCGCATCAGATTGTTGCGAAAAATTGATCAGTGGCTTGCGAATTTCTTCAATTAGAAGAAATGGACTTAAACTTGCGAATTTCTTCAATTAGAGCATACACACAGCTGAAAAACTTGCGAGAAATTTTCTGCAAAATCACAAACACAACCAACAAAATTAATATCACCAATTAATGATCAAACTAAGCAACAAACAACTTTTATCAACATCTCATTAACAGAAACGGATCAAAAACTCAGATCTGAATCATTTTATCAAGAACACCTCAAGAAATGAAGAACACCAAAAATTCAAATTTTCTAAAAATGAGATTTAGACATCAAGACTTGAATTTTATGGATGATTCATGTCCAAAAACATTTTTTAGGAAGGATTTTGCACAAAAACGAATCAAGACACCAACAAATTGCAAAATCACTCTTAAAAAAATTCACAGACAAGTTTTCTCAAGAACACAAAATTTTCTAAATCTTCAAATTGACTCTCAAAAACTTGAAATTAATCAACCAAAAATTGAAGATATGTTAGAAAACAAGTTTCTAACACGATGATGTAATCAAATTTCGCTGAAAATCGCTGAATCAAAATCTGATAAACTGATCAGACTGAAAATGACGAATTGATCAGAAACTGAAAAATCTTCAAATCGATCCTCAAAACGATGAAATTAGCCTTCGATCCTTGAACGAAAAGTGTTCCTCTATCAAAAACGAATCCAACGAACTAAATCTTGATCAAATTCGACCAAGAATCACACAAATTTGAGAAAAATCCAAGAAAACGAGATTTTCTTGAAAAATCAAGAAAATCGATCAAATTTCCTTGAGAATTCCGCAAATTTGATGTGTTAGATCAGTAGAAATTCTCCTCTAAATCTTGAATCTGCTCTGATACCAATTGTTAATCCAAGATCTAATCAAGATAGAGAAGATATGAATTCGTCATCTCATTCATCAAGAACATTGTATACAAGATATGAGTTCAGCACTTTCTCTCTCTAAGATATGAGTTATGAATAATGAGAGTGATTCTAAGAGTCTCTCATACTAACACACAACTAAACCTATTTATACTAAACACATTACAAGGTGTAAACAACACAATACAACTCAATACATTGACTTTGACTTTGATCTTTCTATATTTAAACCTTGAAGACATATTGCACTAACATATATATATATATATATATATATATATATATATATATATATATATATATGTGTGTGTGTGTGTGAATTGAGAAAAACGGTTGATGGCGATATGTTTAAGATTTAAGAAATATGCAAATTGGAGACGTCAAACTATTTGATCATATTTGGTTTAGATATTTTTATATATAGTATCTAATTATTGTCTGAATATCGGTTGTATTTTAAAGACATGTTTCCTTTGTTTTTATGTTTCTACTTTTGATTTTACCTTGTTTAAACACAACCCGACTAACTCGATCAACCCGAACGGGTTGAGTTGGGTTGGGTTGTACCTTTGTTTGGGTTGGGTTGGGTTGAATTTTTTTTAAACCGCCAACATTGGGTTGATGTGTCGAAATGTCTTCAACCCGATCAACCCAACCCGTAAGCACCCCTACCCTCAACTATGATATTATATCGGACTCCTTCATTTTATATCTCTATAGGTGTCCCCAAATAAGATGTTGTAAGCATTACATATCCCCCAAGGCATCATCCCCCCTGCACCGCCATTTTGAATGGATCTATTGTTTGTGTAACCAAATACATCCATATACCAATCACTAAACTCACATATACTTTCAATATAACTAACCTCACCCATATCACACCGTCTTGATCGTCGTTGATGAAGAGAATCGTGTGGATGATTGAGATCGTGTGTTTCTCATACCCTCTTTATAGTACCAAAATGTCAATACTCATTTTGATTATAAAAGTTTTGCTGGCAAATGTTTTCTTGACTTTTTGCAACAATTTAACTTATCATGAAAAGTAGGGTTGTTCAAAAAAATCGTTGGGCCGCTCAAACCGGTCAAACCAAGTCAAACCAGACCGTTTTTGGCGGTTTGGTGGTCCGGTTTGGTTTTAAATTTTTTCAAACCGTGCGGTCCGGTCCGGTCTGCGGTCTGGAGATTTTTTTGGGCGGTTTGGACCAAACCGACCGCCACACACACACACACACACACATATATATATATATATATATATATCATTTAAAGTTTTAGTCTTTTAGATATGATGACACTCAAATCTAAAAAATTTAACCCATCATATACAATTTTACTTTGTGTTTATCGATATTCCACTTCAATCACCAAATAGAACACTCCCTAGTTTTAGTCGTATATTCAATTAACTGATAATTGTTTAAAGTAAGTTTTTTACGATGAATTTATTGATTATTTTAGTGATTCGCTATTGGACCAATTTATTGTTTGTAAATAATGGTGTTGGTCTAATTTCTATTTGGCACGCAACTCAATTTGTTTTAGTGATTCACTGTTAGTGACAAGTGAATTTACAATGTAAAGTTGTGAAATGTTCGATTATTTTAGTGATTATTTTACAATGTGAACTGTTATTTTAGTTTAAGTTTTAAAGTCCAAAAAAGGCCCAAACCGCCTAAACCGGTCAGACCAAACCGCCTAAACTGCGGTTTGGTTTGACCGATTTGGACACTTGATGTCAAACCGCTCGGTTTGAAAATTTACCAAACCGCCACTTTTGGTTTGGTTTGGTTTGTGGTTTGAGGGGTTAAACCGCCACTTATGGTTTGGTTTGTGGTTTGAAAATTGTGAAATATTTTGCAAACCGTCAAGCTCTAAATTTCATTGTGTGAAGTAAAAGAAATCACCCTTTAAATTTACGCTTGTACATTCTGACTTATTTTCGATCAAAATTCATATCCACATATTTACTTTAAATCGTGAAAATTTCATGTTACATAAAAGAACGCCATGTATGAGACTCTACTTGCAATTGAAGGCTAGTCACTCTAACAAGGTCCTCTCGGTCATGCAATAATTTGTTGTACATACGTTCTACATCTTACTTACTCACGCATTTCATACTATTTTCGTTTTGATCAAATATCTCACATTCTACCTCTACATGCTTTTAATTCACTATTGGTAACCTATTTCATTGATCCTGCCATTGAAAAGCTCGACTAGGAAGTCAGAGCTCTATTGACACCTTTAAGATTTTCGACACTATCTCCCCTTAACATCCCAACTGATCTACCTCACAATTTCCACAACTGGGACTAACCAGAACCGGGAGTATTACTCAAAAGCAAACATTCATTCTCTTCGAATCCACGAAGATCTATCTCTAGACGACTCATAACATTCTAAACAACATTTCTTCTCCACAATGTATACATACATCACATCATGAATGATTTCTCATGATACTTTCCCAACAATGGGTATCAATCTATCCCTCAGGGATCTTGCTGACCTTCTAGGTTACTAGAACTATAAACTAGCTTAAGACTACAACTTTGGAATAACAGGGCAGGTCAAGCACATACATGTACCTGTAAGTTCGCAATTACACTGGCCAGGTGTAATCCCAAGCTTACCTTACATGACTGTCCTCGGTACCCTATTAGTCCTACATCTACAATAGTGCCATCCTAACGCATTTGCTGATTCTACAATAGTGCCCTCCTAACGCATTTCCAGATTCAGTTGTGATTTCTACTCCAAAGTTTAAGTTTAGGCCCATCCGGTCACCTAAATCCCTTAAACTATGGCTCTGATACCATTTGTAACATCCCCAAAATACAGTAGGACATGCTTAGCATTAAATCATAACATTTACAAAACTGGGTCCCAAAATTTCGTTACATAAATCTCAAAACTAAGGTTGGCGAAAACAACCTATACACAACTGAGAACGCACTAGCTCAATACGTGGCACATGCACTGTCTCTATCTGCATCTATACTCTATCTTGCTTTTGCTCACTTACCTGAGCCTTCTACTATTTGCCTACCTGAAAAGGTTTTAGTTTTAAAAAGCGAGGGTTAGACCATGAGGTCTAGTGAGTTCCCTCCGTAAACAGCGTGCAACAACATTATAAAAATCATTTTATAAACACATTCACATTCTTCACATAATCATTCAACCATGGTACTGCATAGTATTTAAGGATCACATAGTTAGTCACATATCCGAGTAGGAAGGAAACGAATTCCCTCCTACAAGCTTCTCACATATCCGAGTAGGAAGGAAATGAATTCCCTCCTACAAGCTACTCATATATCCGAGTAGGAAGAAAATGAATTCCCTCCTACAAGCTTCTCACGACAGCCCAAGGGATCATCGGATCCCGAGGTACTCAGATCCCACTGTGCAGACCGACTCCACATAACATACGCATAGCCCGTCATAACCATGAAACATGAATCCGTGTAACACTTTATAATTCATTTCATCTTGCTAAATAATCTTTTCATTAAAACATACTTTTCATGGGAAAACATACGTAATAGCTTGTAAATAAATCATACTCGTAAACACACCATGATCAATAAAGTATTAAACTTTCATTCACGTAAAAATCATGTAAAATAACATGGCATTTCCACAAAATCACTTTCTTTGGAAAAACACGTAAAATCACGTATTTTAGTTAGAAAAACTCATCTGGCGTGCTTACTTTCCTTTCCTACTATGTTCCTGACTTCCAAACGATTTACCTGAGAAATGAATGAAGTACCATTGCTCAGATTCTACTAGCTTACCGGATACCTGCTACTTACCGGGTACTCACACTTACCGGGTACGACTACTTACCGGTCAACCCACAATTCAGACAGCTGACCGGGTAAGCTAACTTACCGGGACACAACTTACCGGAACACAACTTACCGGATCACACAACTTACCGGATCATACAACTTACCGGATAACTACACTTACCGGGTAGCCATCAGGGAACCATTTCACCCGGACACTACCGGGTACTACCCGGGTTCCCTCCCGGTAACCTTCAACACAAAGGACTTATCGGGTACGGTGGCTGGAAAGCTATAGGAACCAAAACCTGCTAAAACGCTCTTAATCCAAACGGAAAAGCGATGCAAACAAAAATAAACATACTTAGACCTTTCCCTTACTAACCTTTGTTGCTTAAACACAAGGGTGATTGTCTAAATCCCCCATTAGAGCCTCATTTCAACCTTTAACTAAAAACCTTCAAACCAACCAACAATCTAGCTGAATCATCTAAAACAAGAATTGGAGTTTGGAATTACCTGATAGAATCACTTGTAAAATCGAGCTCCAAACCACTTCCTCTTCCAATTTTGATGATTGAAGCTCTTCTTCTCCCACTTGCACTTAAACCCCAAGAAACTCTTTCTCTTCTATCTAATTCTCTTCTTCTCTTCTCTTGCTCAGCCACCATCCATAGGGATGAAAATGATTTCTCTAGGGTTTTGACCCAATTTGTATCTTTCATAAATTGCTAAAAGGTCCGTTAACTCAAGCTTTCATTCTTCTAACATTAGCCACTAAACTTGCACATACATACTCGAAATTCGGGTTGTTACAGAACAACAGAAGGGGGTTAGATTTTTTCACGAATGGCAGAAGTCGTGTTAAAATATTATTTGTCTATAGGTTTAGGTACACTAATAGCATCCGAGTAAGATGATATAGCTTAATTTTCAGATCATGCTTTGGTTGGGACCACATGATCTTTCAGCGAATTGCTAACTACCAACTCATTTCCACTCGTTAAGCTTAATTCATTCACATGTTATTTCCATGACGTCTTGGGTGTTTTAGTATCACTAGGCAATGTTCCACTAGGCATGTTTCTTACCTCAAGGACCAATTGCCAACGTGGGTTTCAAGTTTTTATGGTTACCGGGATGTGGTTTATGAATCAATTCATCATTGTTTCCAATGATGCAAACGAGTCTTCCTACAAGTGACTTTTGTTTTGAAAAGTGGGTTGGTTTGAATGTTGTTGAAAATTTTATGGTGATAACTAATTCAAAGTATTTTTCTGGGTTTGTTTGCTTGTTGATTTAAAACACAACTCTTCCATTAAAAAAATCGTGTTGTTCTTACCCTGGATTATAAGTTTGAGAATAGGCTCAAGGATAACAATTTTTGCTGCTTCAGGATTGGAGGCACGTTACTCAAATGGATTTTTTCACTACAGTATAGACATTGTACTTAGTTGATAGTTGGATTCGAGATTATGCAACATGTATATATTTTGGCTAGTTATCATATTTTATTCAAATTTACCATAGTTGTGAGTTGTGAGTTGTATTGTTAATGTTGTGTAAGTTCTACATCATGAGTGCAATTGCTTACCTTAGTACTAGTGTATGTGGATCTACACAAGGGCCATTGTTATATATATATATATATATATATATATAGAGAGAGAGAGAGAATCACATATGATTTTTCACTAAAAACAAATGTGATTCACGCAATCAGAGGGTTGGGGCCAAGTTGCTCACTCATCCTTGCATTGACCATGTTTTGTAATCGCATGTAAAATCACATGTGATTAGTTCGTTTTCTTGTTTCTTAATTTGGCCTTGTTCTCGTTTGATCATCCCTCTTTTATATTCAACATTAAAACGATATATCATTCTAAAACTTTAATCATTCAAAATTTAATTGTTACATTTGTTTAAGAAGTAACATAAGAAAACTTGTTCAAAACACAAATATATCAATTACAATACTTAATAATTGTGATTTTATACATCTACGTTGACATTTTATTATATTTTTATAATATATACTCTTTGGGTTTTCGTTTTGTTATACCGATCGGCGAGTGCTCGTGTGAGAAAAAGAGTTAAGGTGAGAAATGTAACAAGAGATTTGAAGTCTGAACCCTTGATCTTTTTTAATCTCAAACCTACTCATGAATCACGTTTGATACAAAAGTTGATCCAGTTCATAGCGGTGCAAATCATCTCGGTGCATCTTATCCTAATGTTCATCCAATTGGTGAAATCAATTCTTACGCTTCTTACCATTACTTCACTTCTCACCGGAACTCAATCCTTGTTATACCTATATATATATATAGTGTATATGTAGTAAGGGAATGTTCAAATGAAAAGCCCATAAGTTTTGAGAATTTGAAATGAAATCTCAACCATTAGATGAGATTTTTCAATGGCCAAGATCATTAGGTAAAAAATATGTAAATATAGGAAAATTTGTTACTAATTTAGATTAAGAAAATTAAGGGTGACATTTTAAAACTTTTGTATAATATATTAAATCACTAACTGTTAGCTTCAATCTTCCTAATCTTAGAAGTATTTAGAAGTAGTGAAAAATAGGCTAAGTGAAGAAAGCCTCTTTCAGAGGCTCTGCCGTTTCCGAAAGATCAAGTTCTGAAAGCTACAGAAGTAACAGAGGTGATTACAGAACCTCTGTCATACGCACAAAGGAGAGCAGACTCGGAAACCTGTGAAGACTGCTCTACAGAAGACAAAACCTCAGAACCTCTGTAACATCTTACAGAGCCTCTGTGGTTCTAGCTGAAGACTTAGAAGATATCTTATATCTTGCTACTGTTACTGGATCCGTTCATCAACTTGCATGGAAGCGTGCCCTGTCCAACTTCAACACGTGTCAAACTCTGAGTGGACCCAATAGGGATTAGTACAAATATAGACGTCTGCTCCATTTAATGCAATACACCACGTACGTCTGCTCCATTAAATGCAATACTGCATGAACAACTGCTCACACCATCCGTTCTACTGTTCATGCCATACGGTCTACTATTCATGCCGTCGAAGGAACAGTGGCTCTTGCTTTATGGTCTTCTAAAGTAGTATAAAAGGAAGACTCATGTTGAGTTCTTCCTAACAAGTTCAATACACAGTTCACAAAAACCATCAAGGAACATACAAGAGTTTCATGCTTATGCTTTATATTGTCAAATCTGTTTAAGCTTTACACAAAACAGTTATTAATCTGTTCTTGGTGTTCTTGATATTGAAACGGTAATCTTTGAGATAAACACTTGTTCTTATTACTGTTTCTCTATATTGTGTTCTGAATCTATCAATCGTTTCTATTAGTTCATCAAATACGCTTCCGCATCAAACAATAACTCGAACTAATAGATCGGTAAATCTTGTCTAAGCAAAACTGGAACCAACAATTGGTATCAGAGCCTTCCTTGATTTTTAATATCAAGTGATCCTCTTTGTTACAAGATTTGTGATAGACATCATTCTGTTTTAACCTATTCTTCATTTCCAGGTTAAAACCCCATTAAAGTGTAATCTGGGAACTGTTCAAACCCAGAAAACCTTCCAGATCATCAAACTCATACTTTTTCGTCATATTATCTTTTCAGAACCTTCAAAACTCTTTCAATGACTAATACAAATAACTTCTTTACTGCTGGTTCACTCACCAAGCCTCCTACTCTCCTTCGAGATGAGTATCCTCAATGGAAAATAAGAATGGTCCATTTTTTTGAGAGTACTTAAAAAAATCTAGTACAATATCTTTACAACCTTCCTCCTATTCCCGTGATAGTAGTACCACGAGTACCAGCTACTGTTGAATCTCCTGAAATCCCTGAACATCAAAAACCGAAGCCAAAAGGAGAATGGTCAAATGAAGATAAGGCAGAAGATGAAGTTGCACAGAAAACAAAAAGGATATTGATCATGGCTATCCCCAACGAACTTTTTCAATCCTTAGATGCATGCGAAACAGCGCACGATCTTTGGAAAGAATTAGAAAGGCAGTTGGAAGGAGGTGCTAAAACACAGAAAAATCGAAGGGCACAATACATAAATGAATATCATGCTTTCAGAGCCTCTGCAACAGAATCTCTGCAAACAACGTACGACAGGTTCAACTCTCTCATAAACAAATGTAGAAAGTCTGGCATTCACAGAACCTCAGAAGAAAATAATGTCATGTTTCTAAAAAGCCTGAATGATGAATGGCTCCAGCTGTCTATGTCCTTACAAACAAACCAAGATCTAGACTCCTGGACACTCTCTGACCTCTATGGAACACTAGCCGCACAAGAGCCTCAAATAGCACAGGCTAAAACACTAACCATTGCACCATACGCATTGGTTAGTAAATCTACAGAGGCTGCAGAGAGACCAAGAAATGAGAGAGCCACAGAGGAGAAGAAAAAGGAGAAGAAGAAGATGGTAATGGTTGATAGTGAAGAAGACGAACAGGGAGAAGAAGAGATAACTCTTGCGTCATTAGCTAAATCCTTAGCTCTATTGACAAGAGAGTTCAGAGGAAATCGAAGGGGTTCAGGAAATGATCGATATGGCAGAGACAACCAAGGTGACAGAAGAGATGACGGAAGAAGAGAAGAATCGAGTGACCGACAGAGGTCGGACAATAGAAGTGACCGACAGAGGTCAAGCGATAGAAACTACAGAAGTAATGACCAACGGAGATCAGATGACAAGGTAAGCCACACACAACAAGAATGCTACAAATGTGGCAAGCCTGGTCATTACTCAAACGAATGCCGATAGGAGAAAGGTGGAGACCGACAGAAGTCTGACGATCGCGCTGGAAACACTTCCCAAGGCTGTTTCAACTGCGGGAAGCCAGGCCATTTCGCAAATGAGTGCAGAAGCAGACCAAATCGCCCACAGAAGGACTCAGCTTTTTACAAAAAGAAGGCTGAATATTATGCGCAAAAATCCTTAATGGCGAACAAAGGGCATTCTGAGGCGAACAAAGAGGACTTCGAGTCAGACTCTACCTCTGATGATGAATACACTACCAATGCCCTATTCTGTGGCATGGCAGAAGTCGACTCCGGCACTGACAGTGAGGTATCCACTTCAAACTCATCCTCAAATACTAATTCTGTAGATAATGATTTACTTAAACTTAACATTGAACTGACTGAACTAAAAGAGTTAAATGAAGGCATTCAGAAAAAAACTCACCTTTAATGAGAGAGAAGTACGGCTTCTCACTCAAGAAAAAGCCAAAATCTTTGAAGAAAAGGAGAGAATAGAAAAGAATTGGAACAAAAATCTAGATCCTTTAAAGAAACAAATTTCTGAATTAACCTCTGATCTAAAAATTAAAACAAAGGAACTTTCAGTTTCTAAGAGTGAAACTACTGACATAAGAGCTCTTAAGGAATACTTTCAAAGAGAAAGAGAGGTACTTTGGCAAGATCTACTTAGAAGAGAAGTTTTAATCAAAAACTATAAAGATGCACAGAAGGTTTATGAAAAAGTAAACTCACAAATAGGAAGACGAGGTATAGGGTATGATGATATTACCCTAGGTGTTGAAGGCAAAAGAATTAAACCTTTGTCTTCTCTGTTTGTGATAGGAAAAACGAACAAACCAGATTTTCCAAACCTAATCTCTGTAAGTAAAAGGGCGAAAATCTCTGTGGAACCTTACTTGAAGAAACATAAAAAGATGATCAATGTGTGGTTTGAAAACACAGATTCATCATCTTCAACCTCTGTCAATAGAGGTATCAAACCAAAGAAATATCTGAAAACACAAGATCAGATTGGTATCTTCAAGTTTGGTAAACCAGAGACTCAAACGCAGGTTGCTTTTGTCTGTATGATAAATGTCGAAAAGAAATTATCGGTAGAAGCTCCTGAGTTTAAACCCACCTTTTCAGAAGAAAAACTTAAAGAAACACTTGAAGAGGAAATTTTGGAAGTATGGAAAACAAACGTTTTAGAAAACTTCTGTACATCTTCTGTAGATAAAATTCTCGCTGAAAAGATCTTATCAGAAACCTCCGCTGTCTATGAAAATTATTCTACAGAGGAAGAAAGCTCGTACGATACATGCTCGGAAAATCCAGTCTCTGTCGAAAGAGATGACTCAACCTCTGTATATGAGGACGATTCATCTTCTGACGACTCAGAGACAAATATTACATCTGGGATAGTTCAATATGACACAGAGGATGTTAAACTCTCCTCTGAAGTTCTTAACAGAACTATTTCTCCAAAAGAGAAAATCACAGAGATACCTATCTGCCCAGATTTTCTAAACCTGTATTTACAAGTCAAAACCTCTGCTGAGCTTGACATGTTAAAAAAGACCTCTGTAGAGTCTAAAAGTTCAAAATTTTCAAAACCTTTGAGGCAAATTAATGAAAATCCCACTTGGCAACAAAAGGGAAAATGGCCTAAAGTTAACAAATCTTTTTCCTCTATGACAGTGAAGAAAGATGTTCACCACAGAAGAGACCCACAGAAGGCGGGAACTAAACAAAGCTTTTGCAATCAACATTCTAGTATTCATAGATCTTCTTGTAATAGGAAATCTAATGTTAAGAAAGAATGTAATGCCTCTGTGGCTCAGTTCAATAAATTCAATGAAAAGTTCAAGCAAATCACGTCTCATATTCAATACTGTCATTGCTTTGATCTTATGTTTAAATTAAATAATCACTTCTCTAGTCAAAATTGTTTACTTTCTACTCAAATTTAAAAGTCAAATCCCACAAAGAAACAATCTGATTCTTCTACAAAAGATAAAATGTATTTCAAGAATGCTAAGGCAAACTTGAAAAATTCTAACAATATTGGACCCATGTGGATATGGGTACCTAAATCTCAATGATTGTCTTGCAGAAACGGTCCGTGCCAATCTGGAATCTAGACTCCGGATGCTCGAGGCACATGACTGGCAACAGAAGTTCACTATCCACGTACAAAGAAACACTCGACGGTGGATCTGTAACTTTTGGAGATGACAAAAAGGGACACATCAGAGGCTATGGAGTCATAAAGAAGGAAGATGTTTCTGTATACAAAGTTGCATATGTGGATGGCCTTAAACACAACCTACTCAGTGTAAGTCAACTTTGTGATACAGGATTCAATGTGTTATTCAAAAGAACTTTCTGCTCTCTGCAAAGTGAAGACACAGGAATGGAACTTCTGCGAGCCGAAAGAAGAGGTGATCTGTATCTAATGAATTTCAGTTCCAAGAACAAGGACAAAGTTTGCCTTGTAGCCTGCAAAAGTGAGGAAGCCTGGTTATGGCATAACAGGTTCTGTCAATTGAACTTTCACACCTTGGATAAACTGGTCAAACTTGATCTAGTTAAAGGTTTGCCTAATGTTAAATTTAATAAAGATCATTTATGTTCTGCTTGTGAGATGGGAAAACTCAGAAGAGCTTCCCACAAAGGCAAAACAGATGTGTCCTGCACTAGGCCTCTGTACATGCTTCATGTAGACCTCTGCGGTCCCATTGCCATACAGAGCCTAGGTGGCAAGAAATACATACTTGTCTTAGTTGATGAGTATTCGCGTTTTTCATGGGTTGAATTTGTCCGAAAGAAATCAGATGTTCCAATCATCTTGATTAATCTAATGAAAAGAATCCAAGTTCTTTATGACTGCAGAATACAGAAGTTAAGAAGTGACAATGGCACAGAATTTAAAAACTCTGTCATTGAAGCCTATCTTTCTACAGAAGGAATATCACAGAACTTCTCTGCCGCACGAACTCCACAGCAGAATGGCGTAGTCGAAAGAAAGAATCGAACGCTCGTGGAGGCCGCAAGAACTATGCTATCAGCATGCGGATTACCGATGAACTTTTGGGCATAAGCGATTTCTACTGCTTGTTATACACAGAATCGTTCAACCATTGTGAAAAGACACATCAAGACTCCTTACGAACTGATCAACACGAGGAGGCCAAACATCAAGTTCTTCCATGTATTTGGATATAAATGCTTTGTCTTAAATGACAGAGATTCCAGAGGAAAATTTGAGGCAAAAGCAGATGAAGGAAAATTCATTGGATACTCTGCCACTTCCAAAGCCTACAGAGTATTCCTTACAAAATCTCGCAAGATAGTAGAAAGCATCAATGTTTCTTTTGATGACTCATTCCAAAAGACTTCTGAGAAAATCAGTTCAGAACTCGGACTTAAAGAGGAATCCTCTGGCATCTCACAAGAAAAAGAAGACTTAAATCTTCTATTTTTAGAGATGTTCCACGACGACATTGATCCCTCTGTTGGAACGATCAGAGCTTCTGCAGAACCATCCTCTGTCGGTCAAAATCCTACAGGTATGACTCTAACTGGTCCAAATAATGCTTCATCTTCTTCTGTAAATGCTACATACAAATGCTGAGGAAGAATCTACAGAAGATGAAACTCAAAGAAAAACGACCACAGAAGCTGCTGAGGGACAAACTCCACAATCCACAGAGGAACCAATAACAGAGGATATAGAGGACCAAGTCTATACGCCTATAGAGGAACAAACTCCACCACCACTCATACCAATCATTCCACAAACGGTAGAATCAACTACAAAGGCACGAACAACGACAGAGGCTACACCAGAAGAAGAAGAACGTCAAGAAGCCTCTGAAGAACAAGTCGATGACATTGGTGACCATCTTCCACGCACAACTAAGTGGACAAAAAGCCATCCTCCAAGCCAAATAATTGGAGAACCTTCTGAAACGGTAAAAACAAGGTCTGCCACTGCTAATTTTTGTTTCTTTACGAACTTTATTAGTGTGATAGAGACAAAGAAGATTTCTGAAGCCCTTGATGACCCAAACTGGGTAGACGCCATGCAAGATGAGCTTCTGCAGTTTAAGCGCAACAAATTCTGGACTCTAGTACCTCTGCCACGGGGGAAACAGGCCATTGGGACTAAGTGGGTCTACAGAAATAAGAAGGATGAAGATGGGGTGGTCATCAGAAACAAAGCACGATTAGTGGCCAAGGGATATAGACAAGAAAAAGGCATAGACTACGATGAGACTTTTGCCCCTGTCGCACGGCTCGAAGCAATAAGAATATTCTTAGCCTTCGCAGCCCACAGAGGTTTTAAAGTCTATCAGATGGACGTAAAATCAGTTTTTCTCAATGGTGAAATCCAAGAAGAAGTTTACGTAAATCAGCCTCCAGGGTTTGAAAGTTCAAAGTTCCCAAGACATGTGTACTATCTTGAAAAGGCTCTGTACGGACTGAAACAGGCTCCAAGAGCATGGTACGAACAACTTTCTACCTTTCTTCTAGACAATGGCTACGACAGAGGTACAACTGATACTACCTTATTCTATAAACGTAAAAATAGTGAAATAATACTTGTACAAATCTATGTGGACGACATAATATTTGGGTCTTCTAATACAGAAGAGTGCAAAAGTTTTGAAAAACTCATGCAAAGTGAGTTTGAAATGAGTATGATGGGAGAATTAACATTCTTCCTCGGACTCCAAGTCAAACAATCTTCAGAGGGAATTTTTATAAATCAGGCTAAATATGTCTCTGACATTCTTTCAAAGTATAGCCTCTCTGATACCTCTGCAATGAAAACTCCAATGGCCACTGGAAATAAGTTATTCTTAGATCCAGATGGCATCTCTGTAGAAAGCACTCTCTACAGAGGCATGATTGGATCTCTGTTATACTTAACTGCTAGCAGACATGGTATTATGCATGCCACATGTCTTTGTGCACGTTATCAAGCTAATCCTAAGAAATCACATTATGATGCTGTAAAGAGAATCTTTAGATACCTAAAGGGGACCAAAAATCTTGGTCTCTGGTATCCACAGAACTCTGGGTTTTGTCATAAGGCTTATACAGATTCAGACTATGGAGGATGCATGCTCGACAGAAAGAGTACCTCTGGGAGTTGTCAATTCCTAGGTGGTAGGCTAGTCAGTTGGACCTCCAAGAAGCAGAATTGTGTGTCAACATCTACGGCAGAAGCTGAATATGTTGCTGCTGCTAGCTGTTGTTCTCAGGTTCTGTGGATGAAGACTCAGCTAAAAGACTACGGCCACATCCTTTTCAAAATACCCATCTTCTGTGATTCCAAAAGTGCCATTGCCATCTCTGCCAATCCTGTGCAACATTCAAAAGCCAAGCATATCGATATAAGGTACCACTTCTTGAAACATCATGTTGAACACGATACAATCGAGATGCATTTCGTGCCCACAGAATACCAACTTGCGGACTTATTCACCAAAGCCTTAGACGAGAAAAGATTCAATTTCTTGGTGGGTAAGTTAGGAATGATCAATATGGCGTAAAAATCCTCTGTAAGTATAGCTTTTCTTATGTAAATATGTGTATAAATATATTGCTTTGCTTGATTTCTTTCTGTATGTAAATTCTCAAACCTTAGTTCTTAAATATCACAGAGCTTCTGTGGGTTTGCTCAGAACCTCTGACAACCCCTACAAAACCTCTGATAAACATGACCTATGTACTATGCAAAACTTATCCTATTTTGATCCAAGCATAGGTCAAGGGGGAGCAGAAGGAAATTTCTTGATCTACAGAGACGGTTAGATCAAGGAGGAGCAAAAGAAACCTTGAAATGATCGAAAGAGGTTAATCTTTCAAGGGGGAGCCAAAGAAGAATGTCAATATCATCAGAAGTCAGACATCACTGCCGAGAAAAGATGAAACAAAAGGTATGTCATACAAAAGATTTTTGAAAACAGTTTTATGGGACAAAAATTGTCAGATACGTCCTAAATATACTGGGAATAAAATTTCAAAAACAAAATTTTCAAAACTTTTGAAAATTCTTGGGTTATGAGAAATTTGAGGTTGTAGAGCTTCTGCCGAGCTCAACAGAAGCTCTGCTAGAACACTTCTCTGCAAATAAAAACACACTTCATGACCTTCTCGCACAAAACTTTTTCCAAAACAGTTTTCTCGGACACCAACTTTCAAATATGTCCGAAAAACGTTTGTTAATGCAAATCAAAACTTGGATGATTAAAATTGTTAATAGCTTTTTAGTAATGAGAAATTTACACTCATAGAGCTTCTGCTGGCCCTGACAGAGCTTCTGCAAGTTCCTACAGAGCCTCAAAACCTCTGTGAATGAAATTTCTTCACTAAAATCCTTGTAATCCTCTCCAATGCTTTTACAAATGTTTTGGTCAAAATAGAACCTAATCATGCTAACAATGAGATATATGAGAAAAGGGTGAACATCAACGATTTTCAAAAATCACAGATCTTCTGTAAACCACAGAGCTTCTGTGAATTTTTTTGGCATTTCTGCAGTCAGTAACGGCTATTCTTACTGCGAGTAAACTTTTTGTGGCTAAGAACAAGCCCACGCGCCTAGCATTAATGGGTCGCGCACGACGTCCTGTCATCCTCTGACACTGGCCTACGTGTCTCATTTTCATTGGGGCGTACATATCACGTTTTTATGGAAAGTTGAACCCCGTTCTAACTCGAGTACGGATTCCAAATAACTATCCATTGCCAAAAATCTTTACCCTTTCAAATTCTAACTTTTTACCCATTTCTAAAACCCAAGCAATCCCTCTCATAAACCTTTACAAATCCTCATTCTTCTCCGGCGAAACCTTGCAAAACCTGCAAATATCTTACTCTTATCATCAAATGGCTTCATCTTCTCGAGCAATCTCTCCTACACAGTCTCCGACGACCTCATCAGAACATTCCCCTGCACATTCTGAACACTCAGAAAACCCCCACCTTGCCAGAAATGTCGAACTGGAAGATTCCGGCGACTCAGCAGATTTTGCTCCGACCACCAATCTCCAGAACTTTATAGCAAAGGAACATTTTGAAAGAATACTACCCATCAAATCAAACAACTGCTATTTGGTCCCCTCAACCACTGCATTCGGCGAAGCCCATGCCCTTCTTCTAAACATAATAGAAAATCATTTTCTCTTCCCTTTACTCTCCAGAACCCCAAAGAAAATACCTGTTAGGTATTTGAACCAATTTTGGCAGAGCTGCAGATATGATAAAGATGATTCTCTGATCAAAGGGTACATCCCAAAGCCAGACAACTCAGAGCATCTAGAACTCAAATTCAACAGAACCATGTTTTCTCTGGAGTTCAATCTACCAACAAGGGGTCTTCTTGGACTCAAATCATATGCAGAACAACCCACAGACGACGAGCTCTGTCGTTTTGTCGAAATGCTTGGGTACAACACCCAACTGAGGAAGAGGAATGATTTTCGCAGAGGCAGATTACCACCTCTGTGGAACACTTTGTTTTCAATATTGAACAGATGCCTAACAGGGAAGATAGGCAGCATAGACCAGAGCTCACATCAGATTTTAGCCATCATGTACGGGGTGTACTATGATCATCCTCTCGATTACTCAACCATCATGCTGCAGGAAATCGTAAATACAATCGACAGGAAGAACAACACCCAAAAGGCAAAAGAGCACGATCCTAAGTTTTTACCGACTCTGTGTTGGTCCCGAAAGGCCTATACAAGTTTGTAGAAGGGGGGGGGGGGTTGAATACAAACACACTATTTTACTTTCCTAAATTGTTTATTGATAAATCATTAACAATTTACAGCTTGTTGCGGAAACAAGATTAAGGATAAACCTAAATCTAAACAAGTTGGAACACTAAGATTTCTTGCACTAAGAAAGATATGGAGATTACTAATAAAAACCTATCTTGAAAGAGATTTGAACTTGTCCAGAGTTAGCAAGTTACTTCAAAAGAAGTGAGTTCATCTCTTTATATACTGCATGCATTTAATGCAAGTCAGTATACACTTTACACGTGTCATCAGCTGGTTGGTTGCATGTCATTGACCTTGGTTGACAACCTTAGTAGCCGTAAGGATGAACAGTGTAGTATCAGAGTGTTTGTACGATTTCAGATTTTCGGAGGTTCTTTTCTGACATTTCGTACGGTGGCGTGCAAGGGAGGTTAAGACAAAAGTACTTTGTACGGAGGACTTCATGATCAGCTTTCATTGATTCAGCGATCTATCATTTCATATCAGCGAATGATATAGTTCAGCGATAGCTGAAGTCTTGTACTTGATACTTCACGTTGAGTGGACAAATCTGAGTCTTCGCTGATCCGCATCAGTTCATTAGTAGACTTGTCGCTGGTTCTTGAGCTTGATCTTCGACTTCAGCGTAGAACCTTTGTTGACGTGAAACTTGTCTTCAGGGATCATAAGTAAACAACTAACTTATCAGCGATCACCATAAGGACTGAACAGACTCAGCGCTTTATGGTGAACAGTTTCGCTGAATGTTTATTTTAAAGAGCGAGAGTTCCTATCAGCGGTACTGTAAGATCTTAGTACTTATCAGCGATAGTGAAACTCTGATACATATTGTTTACTTACAATTTTCACTAAGTATTTAAGAGAGGGTCATTATCAAATCACTGAGGGTTTGGATCAACAATCTCCCCCTATTTGATTATGACATAGCAACAAAGAAAATTGCTATTTAATGAAAACATAAGGATAAAAAGAACTCATAAAATATTTGTCCCTTTTACTGTTTTCTGGGATCTTTTCAGTACTGATGGAATAAAGTACATTCGCTGAAATCTTTCTTTAAATCTTTGAATCAGGTTACAATGAAGAACAGAAAGATTACAAGTACAAGCGAAATAAATTACAAGTACAGAAGGATAACTGATACAATAGAGAAAAAGGAGATTATATCAGTTTTCAAAAGGTTCTTCCTTAATGAGAAGTTCATCAAGGGTCGTCTTTTCAGTGGGGATCATCCAGTCAGGAACCGTTACACCTCGTTTTCTTTTGTTCAGCGCTTCTTGAAAAATCAAGGGTTTTAGGTGTCGTGCCTGAATGTCCTTTCTGAAGTCACACCAGTAGATGAGATCTCTGAGCTGTTCGATTGGAGTGATTGGGAGCTCAGCGATCCGTTGAAAGCATTTACGTCCATCATAGTCAAGAAAGAATATTCCATAAGGATTACTGATGACTTTACCAGGGACGGAAAGTTCACATGGTGGCAAAGAGATGTCAAGGGCAGATAGATCAGGATCAGGACCAAGCACTTCAGCGCGAGAGAAACCAATTCCAGTTTCATTTCGTATGACAGGTCCTGAGTTTGAATCTTGACGTTTCTTCCTTGGAGAGCCCCTTTTTCTTTTCGGCTTTAGATCAGGAACAGGAGGAATATCCACACAAGAAGATATCAAGTCGATCTGTCTGTTTATCAGCTTTTCGAAATGATCCTTGTACTTAGATTGTGATGGTTGGATAGCTAACCTCATCTCCAGCCATTCAGAGAGACCATACCTTTTTACAGTGTCAGCGCGAAAGGTTTCAGATGTGCCATCTTCTCTGAACAGTTTGATTGCAACAATAGGTACTCCGATAGAGGTTCTTCCAGAGATGAATACCTTGTTGATCTTCGCTGGACGATATCTGAAGTGAATTTTCTCTTTACACCAGATCAAGGTGGTCTGAGAAACTTCAGTTTTCTTTTCCACGATCTTCTGGGCTTCTTCCCACAGCTTTCGTTGGATTTGAATGGGAACACGCTTCAGCTTGGGGTCTTTGACAGATTCTTGAGTGAGCTTGATGGCGTATTCTCTGTCTTTCTCTTCAGCTTCCTTCCTTTCAGCAATGAGGCGTTCAGCTCTGAGGTGTTCCTGGTATTCAGCTTTTGAAATTCTGAACTTTGGAGGAACTGAAGGCAGTTGATCAGGCCTTAGAATAATTCGCTGATCCTCGAATCGCTTTATTATTTCTTCTCTTCTCTTTTGATCCTCTTCACTCAGCCTTTGAGGAGCTGAGGAAGGTCTCTTATTGTGCGAGAGAGGTTGTTCTTCTGGTTCATCAGTCTCAGAGATCAAATCCAAGACTGGGATTATTTCATCAGCAGCAGCTGGCTTTATTTGTGAAGTCGCAATAGTAGAACCTTCAGCGACATCCTCAAACAGGGGAGAGGACTAGCTGAAACGCAGCGATCTTACAGATAAGAACTGGGTAGAAGAACTTGGGTAGAAAAGATAGAAAAGAATGTGGATGTGTAGAGAGGTTGTTGAGTAGAGAACTGATTGAGTATTGAGAAGTTCAGGGAAGGAATATGTAACATTCGGCAAAAATCGAAACTTCCAGTTTAGCATCTGTTAAACCCGCACTAATATTAATAGAGGGAATATACCCTAATAGGACTCATCCAGAAAATATTAAAGCGAAAGATCGCCAGAATTCCCGGTAGTTGCTTAAAAGACCCGGTTTTGACCCAAGACTAACCGGAACACCTTGTGAAATGCCAAAATACCTTAAATAACATATAACCTATATAAAATATAGGGTTTTACTTTATACATAAATTTTTCTTTTTATAAGATTTAAAAATAAAACAAGAAGGTATTTTAGAAGCTTGTGTGCAAATAAAGTGCTAGTTAAAAGTGTTTTCTTTTTTTTACAAGAAATGATCTTGGGCCATTCTTTAAAAAAAAATAAGTTGCAAAGGGTTGGGGGCCCAAGGGAGGCCGGCCACCCCCTCCCCTCTATTACCCTCTTCTTTGTTTAATTTTTACTTCATTTTCAAACTCTCAAAAAAAGACCATCCACCTTCTTCCTCTCTCTCTCTCTCTTGAAGATACTTGTCCTCTCCATCATCTTCATCATTTTAACCTTCAACTCCAGAAACTTTCAGCCCTTGCAATCATCCAAATACGAAATTTCAAAGGGTTGAAGTACTTGCATTATCCTCCTAAGGTAAGAACTCCAAACTTGTGTTATTTCATATTTTTTTGGCACCTTTTATGCCATTTTTCCTACTTTGTTCTACACTTTTATTTCATCCAAATGGATGAACTCTTTTTCTTGTTCTAGAAGGGAGATAAAACACCAAAGACATGAGAAATGTCCATAATGTGGTGAAAATCTATGAACTTCCATCATGAACTTGAGAAAAATGAGCAAAATCATCAAAAATGTGGGTTTTGTTCTTGTATAAGAATCTGGATTTTTGGACTTTGCGTGCACATTTTATTTTAACTTCTGAGTATTTTCTTTTAAAAACATGTCATATGATGTGGGGATTGAATCTTTAGCAAAGGAATCCACATCTATGGATGTTAAAGTGCCAAAAAAATGGGTTTTATTGGGAATCTTCAAGTTCCAGAATCTGGCAGATTTGTTGCATGTACTTAGGACGACCATATCTTGGTCAAATCATGTCCAAAATTTCTTATTTTTCTTCTGGAGTAAGGTTTAATGGGTTAGGGTTCAAACCCAACTGGTCTCATAAGAAAACATTGAGATTTAGACCTTCAACTCCTTAGAACAAATTTGGTGTGCAGCAGATGATCTGTCAGGTTGTTGTGTCATTTTATTTTGCATGTAACTTTCTGTAGAATGCATAAAATTTCTTCATTTTTCCTCTGGAAGATCCTTATATGAGTTAGGTTTCACATGCATTTGGTTTCATAAAAATATATGGTGTTTTGGTCACTCAAATAATTTTTACAAGTTAAGTGTGTCAATCTGTCCCAGATTGGCAGATTGGTACATGCAACTTCATTTGGCCATAACTCTCTCAAAACTTATCTAAAATTTATGAATCTTTTTCCATGAGATGCTTCTATGTGTTAGGTTTCCAGAGTGTGTAAAAACTCTGCAAAATATTGAGTTTTGACCCTCCAAAATCCTGTTATGGAAGAAGGGTGTAACCTGTTTTAGACTCTGTGTTGCACTGTTTCATAAAATTTATTTTGACCCCTTAAACACTTCCAAAATTCATGAAATTTGGTCACAATATCCTTAATTCAGTATATTACCATATATAAAAAAATGGATAAATTTGTCATTCTGGAAAGTGTTGTAAAACAGTCACTTTTGTGGTAAGAAGTTTCTGTCAGCTTGAGCATTTTGGAAACTGCTGAGTTTTCTTATAACCATTCATATTGATGATTAAAAACACTTGAACAATGCTAATCTGTGCATTTCAACTAAATTACTAAAGATAAGGCATTTCACAAGACGTGGATCAAGTTAGGTAAGTTTAACTTTGGGGTTAGCTATGAAGGACTCATAGAGATTGTTTGACCTTATAGGGAGCCCGTAAAGAGGATTAAGTGAACAAGCTTTCACTACTTGCGCATCTACGCTAAAAGGTGAGTTTTCACAGCCCCGTTTTACTTGTTTAAATGTTTGGGGTGAAAAGCATGTTATGATTTTAAAATGCTAAATGATTCATGATAGTAAAATTGTGGATATTTATGATTTAAGAAATGAGTACAAATGAATGTACAAATTTACATAAGTGACAAAGATATGTTGAGTGATAATAAAAATTATAAGTCCCCAATAGGTACACTACTTATTAACTCATAACGAGCCGGTGATATTTGTGGATAGCGCTATTTGGTTTGACAAACCCACCTTAAATTGACGAGTAGGGGTGCACTTTATCTGATAATAATGTTCTACTCATGTGGCCATCATACCACCTCTGAGGTAGTCCGCGGGGCGTAAGTTGTCGGAGGCTTAGTAGTGGCTCAACAATCATATATCTTGCGAAAGTCATTTATTGTAATGTGTACTCATAAGATTTTAAATTTAAAGCTTGTCGTGACAAAAGACTCACGAAAATAATCTTTGGTTGAAAACTGTTTGGATATGAAAAACCTGTGAACTCACCAACTCTTTGTAGTTGACCTTTTCGTTTTAAACATGCTTTTCAGGGAATAAGAAGTAAGTGAAGGCACGTAGGGTGCATTTTGTTTGATGACATCAACATCAAGACTCTTAAAACTTATATTGATAATTTTTTTGTATTTGTCTTCTTTCCTTTTGGAACTTTTTGGGTTAAAGACGTTGTAATGTAATATTTTGTACTACTGTATTAAACTTGTGGTTGGTGTTGTCTGTTACCTTTTTAATGAAACCCTACGCTGTCATACCTCGCGTTTCTGCTTTAGCGGGGTGTGACAGATTTGGTATCAGAGCCTAAGGTTATAGAGAATGCTGGTTTTCTTATGGGAACCACAAACTATAACCCAACCATAACGCAAACTATTTTCAAAACGGTTTTCGAAATGATTGTCTAAAATCTGAAGTATATTGCTAATATAACCAAGTCGAATGTCACATTATTATACCTCAATTAAACAAAGCCTGATCACCTATGTTTAATTCGGGTAAATATAATGAGAGACTCGGGTTGGTCATAATGGAAGTATGCTTAAAATAAATTTTCTACTTAAAATGGGAAAACATGATTTTGTGTGTGTCTGCATAAACATTGCATATTTTAGGCACTTACAATAATACACATAATAACAAAGTCTACTATTATCGCATCTCACTATGTCATCCGAACACGACCCATCCGAACACGACCCATCGGAGCACACTCCCTCAGAGTACTCGCACTCGGCCGACCCATCCGGCTACGTCACTAGCCGACCTAGGGATCGTAGACCTGCTGAAGTGGAAAGAGACCCGTACGATGACGACCTTGAAATAAACTATGCATCACTCATTCGACCCCATCCGACTACGTTTCGTGGTCCAAGAGTAATAACCACGGCAAGGAAGAGCGTACCATTACCTATATGTGTGAGATTCACAAACCCATCAAGAGACATAGGAGAGTCGTCCCGGCAGAGGGCGCAATCCGGAGCCACCCAAGTGGTAACCGGAGTTCCTGTGGCTCATCCTCCCGGTATGACTGCTCGGGAGAGTCAGTGGGTTCTACTGATGTCACGAGATTTGCAACTTCATAAGGAGAGGTTGGACATACAACATGAACACCTGAATGCAATAATGGGGGTCTTAAATGCACATGATGAGGTCTCCGATAGAACCATGGAGGTAGTTGATGCCACTAGGAGAGAGATGAGGACCCTGTATATGTGCTGGATGTGGGTGATAGGAGCACTGGTGTTGATGTTAGGGGTGCTGATTTGGATGATGATGCACTAGAAGACCATTGATTGTGGAACTTTTGGGATTTATTTAAACTTAAACTCATATTTTTGGGGCATTTAGCCGTTTAAATTTCAAACATTGCATGTTTTGTTAACTGTTTCTTTTGGGGAATTGAATATGTACGACTTATGAATGAAATGCTTGGTTAATGTGTATATATCTCAAGTACTTCTAATGCATGATTATAAAATTGTGGTATGTTGTTATGACAATACGTGTAGATAATAATGATAGTATGCCTGAAGTAGTACCATAACTTAGAATCACATAACAAATAGGAAGTTTAATCAAATGACAGTATAGGTGACCATGCGACTAAATCCTTAACTAAAACCATAACTGTAGGATTATGCCTCCAAGAAGAGAGGATCCTGAAGTCGCACGGTTAGTGGCTGAGCAAATTATGGCTGCACTTCCGAACATTGTCAGCCAAGTAGCAGCTGGACTGAATGCTAATCCAAACAATGCGGGAACGGCCGGAAATCGGGAGTGCACATACAAGACTTTCAGGGGCTGCAACCCTAAGGAATTCCACGGAACTGAGGGAGCCGTTGGACTATTGGCTTGGGTAGAAGGTATGGAGTCTGTTCTCAATATCAGTAAATGTACTGAAGGAAACAAGGTGGAATATGCCGCTTGCCTTCTGCAAGGACGGGCATTAACATGGTGGAACACTCAAGTACAAACCCGAGGCCGGGATGTGGCCAATAGACTGACATGGGATGAGTTCAAAAAGATGCTCAAAGAGGAGTACTGCCCAAGGAGTGAGATCCAGAAGCTGGAAGCAGAACTGTGGAACCATGAAATGAAAGGAAACGACATAGATTCTTACACTGCCCGTTTCCATGAGCTGGCAAAGCTGGTGCCACACTTGGTGACGCCCGAGGAAAACCGAGTGGATAGATACGTGTGGGGCTTATCTCCAGAAATCAGAGGAAACGTGACTTCAGCTGACCCGAAGACTCTTCAAGAAGCAGTGAATCTAGCAACGAGACTCACTAACAACGCAAATCGTTCGAGAACAACTAGGGATGATAAAGCCGGAGGGAAAAGAAAGATAGAAGAGCCTGCAAGAAGGCAATTTGGGGGAAGGTCAGACAAGGGTCAGAGAGTGACAGGAAATTTCGGAATTCAAGCACAGGCAGAGGAGAAAGAAAGGGGGCCATGCCCAAGATGCGTCAAGTGCAATAATCGACACCTCGGAAGATGCATCATTTGCTCCAAGTGCAACAAAGGAGGCCATGTCGCCAAAGATTGCAAGAGCGGAGGAAAGCGAACATGTCACGAGTGTGGGAGCCCTGATCACTTTCGGAACGCATGTCCGAGACTGAACCGAAGGCCTAATGCAAATCAAGCGCGACCATTTAATCAAGGGAATCAAGGGGGTCAGGCACGAGGTCGAGTGTTTGAAATTGGAGCAGATGAAGCAAGACGAGACCCGGATGTAGTCACAGGTACTTTTCTCTTGAACAACCATCGTGCATCTGTGTTATTTGATTCTGGAGCAGATAAAAGTTTTGTATCGTTAGACTTTAGGTTGAAATTAAACTCGAGAACCCGAAAGTTGGAAGAGATATATGTTATTGAATTTGCTAATGGACAGGAAGTTAGGGCCAGAGATGTAATTAATAATTGTACCCTAAAACTGGCGGGAAAAGATTTTAGCATAGATTTAATCCCAATCAAACTAGGAAGCTTCGATATAGTAGTAGGTATGGATTGGTTATCGAAAAATCGCGCTGAAATCGTTTGCTCCGAAAAGATCGTCCGAATACCACAACCGGAAGGAAGAGTACTTGAAATACAGGGAGAAAACTCCGGGAGGAAATTCAAAATGGTGACGAGTATGAAGATGCGAAAATATTTGCGGAAAGATTGTGTTGCGTTTCTGACACACGTGGTGAATAAGGAGATCAAGGAGAAGAATATTCAAGACTTTCCAATAGTACGAGATTTTCCCGAAGTACTCCCAGATGAATTACCTGGATTACCCCCACCAAGACAAGTGGAATTTCATATTGACTTAATTCCGGGAGCGGCACCCGTGGCGAAATCACCTTACCGGTTAGCACCTTCAGAAATGCAGGAGTTGTTAGGCCAACTTCAGGAGCTACTCGATAAAGGATTCATCAGACCCAGCTGCTCACCCTGGGGAGCTCCAGTTTTATTCGTTAAAAAGAAAGATGGTTCTTTTCGAATGTGTATCGACTACAGAGAACTCAACAAGCTGACCATCAAGAACCGATATCCTCTTCCTCGAATCGATGACCTGTTCGACCAACTTCAAGGCGCTACTTACTTTTCAAAGATCGATCTTCGGTCCGGATACCATCAAATGAGAGTTCGTGAGGAGGATATTCCGAAAACAGCGTTTAGGACTCGATATGGACATTATGAGTTCCTAGTCATGCATTTTGGTCTGACAAACGCTCCAGCAGTCTTTATGGATCTAATGAACAGAGTATGTCGACCGTACTTGGACAAATTCGTAATTGTGTTCATAGATGATATATTGATTTATTCACAAAGCAAGAAGGAGCATGAGCAACATTTAAAGCTAATACTAGAACTGCTCAGAGACCAGAAGCTGTATGCTAAACTGTCCAAATGCGAATTTTGGATTCGTGAAGTGCAATTTCTTGGACATGTAGTTAATGAAGATGGAATTCATGTCGATCCGACCAAGATAGAAGCCATCAAGAAGTGGGAAGCCCCAAAGACTCCGACTGAAATTCGTTCGTTTCTTGGTTTAGCGGGTTATTATCGGCGCTTCATTGCAAATTTCTCCAAAATTGCGCAACCATTGACGGCCTTAACCCAGAAGGATAAGAAGTTCGATTGGGGAGAAAAACAAGAGGAAGCCTTTCAGACGCTTAAGCATAAGTTATGCAATGCACCGATCTTAGCTTTACCAGAGGGAGTTGACAATTTTGTGGTTTACTGCGATGCCTCACACCAAGGATTGGGGTGTGTGCTAATGCAAAAAGACAAGGTTATTGCCTACGCATCAAGGCAACTTAAAGTCCACGAAAAGAATTATACCACCCATGATTTGGAACTAGGAGCTGTAGTGTTCGCACTCAAGATTTGGAGACACTATCTCTATGGCACTAAATGTACCGTCTTTACCGACCACAAGAGCTTACAACACATTTTTGATCAGAAAATGCTGAATATGAGACAACGGAGATGGGTTGAACTGCTTAGCGACTATGATTGCGAGATAAAGTACCATCCAGGCAAGGCTAATGTCGTAGCTGATGCTTTAAGTCGAAAAGAAAGGGTGAAGCCATCGAGGGCAAGAGCTATGGGAGCAATGGTCCGGACGAGTCTTAAGGATCAAATCCTCGAAGCTCAAGAAGAGGCATTAAAAGAGGAGAATTTGAAAAACGAAACTCTACATCATCTGGAAAAGGAATTTGAAACACAACCAGACGGGGTGCGGTACTTCCGAAATAGAGTTTGGGTACCTAAGGTTGTCAGACTACGATCAATCATCTTGGATGAAGCCCATAAATCAAGATATTCAATTCACCCGGTGCCGATAAGATGTACAAGGACCTGAAGGAATACTACTGGTGGCCAGGAATGAAGAAAGATGTTGCTTTGTATGTAAGCACGTGCAAAACTTGTGCAATGGTTAAGGCTGAACATCAGAAACCATCCGGTCTTCTTCAGCAACCTGAGATTCCCGAATGGAAATGGGAACAGATAAGGATGGATTTCATAACTAAGTTACCCAGAACCGGAAAAGGGCATGATTCAATCTGGGTTATTGTGGATCGGCTTACGAAATCTGCACATTTTCTGCCTATTCGGGAAGACTTCAAGGTGGAAAAGCTTGCTCAGATTTACATCAACGAGATCGTTATGCGTCATGGAGTACCTACTGCAATAATCTCGGACAGGGATAGTCGTTTTACGTCATGCTTTTGGCGATCAGTTCAGAAAGCATTGGGCACGCGTTTGGATTTGAGCACTACCTACCACCCGCAGACGGACGGTCAGACAGAAAGAACTATTCAAACACTAGAAGACATGTTGCGGGCCTGTGTGATGGATTTTGGTGGAAGTTGGGATACTCATTTACCGCTAGTCGAATTCTCCTACAACAATAGCTACCATACCAGCTTGAAGTGCGCGCCGTACGAAGCCTTGTATGGACGCAAGTGTAGATCCCCACTCAGTTGGTTGGAGGTCGGAGACAGACAACTGATAAGACCCGACATAATTCAGGAGACTACGGACAATATCGTAACCATACGAGAAAGACTTAAAGTAGCCAGGACTCGTCAGAAGAGTTATGCAGATAATCGCAGGAAGCCATTGGAATTTCAGGTGGGCGATAGGGTACTACTCAAAGTATCGCCATGGAAAGGTTTGGTACGATTTGGGAAGAGAGGCAAGTTAAGTCCAAGATACATCGGTCCATTTGAGATACTGGAAAGGATTGGACCGGTCGCATATAGACTCAAGCTACCACAAGAGTTAAGCGCCATTCACGACACATTCCACGTGTCGAACTTGAAGAAATGCTTATCGGATGAATCGTTGGTCCTACCGATGAAAGACATACAAGTAAGCGAGCAGTTACGTTTCGTAGAGGAACCCGTGGAAATACTTGACCGAGATGTTAAGCGGTTAAGACGTAGCAAGATCCCGATCGTAAAAGTTCATTGGAATGCAAGGCACGGACCTGAATACACTTGGGAACGAGAGGACTTTATGAGGGGTAAGCATCCTCAGCTGTTCGTCAAGGAACCAACTGGGAATGCCAGTCATTAAATTTCGGGACGAAATTTCTCTAACGGGGGAAAACTGTAACATTCGGCAAAAATCGAAACTTCCAGGTTAGCATCTGTTAAACCCGCACTAATATTAATAGAGGGAATATACCCTAATATGACTCATCCAGAAAATATTAAAGCGAAAGATCGCCAGAATTCCCGGTAGTTGCTTAAAAGACCCGGTTTTGACCCAAGACTAACCGGAACACCTTGTGAAATGCCAAAATACCTTAAATAACATATAACCTATATAAAATATAGGGTTTTACTTTATACATAAATTTTTCTTTTTATAAGATCTAAAAATAAAACAAGAAGGTATTTTAGAAGCTTGTGTGCAAATAAAGTGCTAGTTAAAAGTGTTTTCTTTTTTTTACAAGAAATGATCTTGGGCCATTCTTTTAAAAAAAAAAAATAAGTTGCAAAGGGTTGGGGACCCAAGGGAGGCCGGCCACCCCCTCCCCTCTATTACCCTCTTCTTTGTTTAATTTTTACTTCATTTTCAAACTCTCAAAAAAAGACCATCCACCTTCTTCCTCTCTCTCTCTCTCTCTCTTGAAGATACTTGTCCTCTCCATCATCTTCATCATTTTAACCTTCAACTCCATAAACTTTCAGCCCTTGCAATCATCCAAATACGAAATTTCAAAGGGTTGAAGTACTTGCATTATCCTCCTAAGGTAAGAACTCCAAACTTGTGTTATTTCATATTTTTTTGGCACCTTTTATGCCATTTTTCCTACTTTGTTCTACACTTTTATTTCATCCAAATGGATGAACTCTTTTTCTTGTTCTAGAAGGGAGATAAAACACCAAGGACATGAGAAATGTCCATAATGTGGTGAAAATCTATGAACTTCCATCATGAACTTGAGAAAAATGAGCAAAATCATAAAAAATGTGGGTTTTGTTCTTGTATAAGAATCTGGATTTTTGGACTTTGCATGCACATTTTATTTTAACTTCTGAGTATTTTCTTTTAAAAACATGTCATATGATGTGGGGATTGAATCTTTAGCAAAGGAATCCACATCTATGGATGTTAAAGTGCCAACAAAATGGGTTTTATTGGGAATCTTCAAGTTCCAGAATCTGGCAGATTTGTTGCATGTACTTAGGATGACCATATCTTGGTCAAATCATGTCCAAAATTTCTTATTTTTCTTCTGGAGTAAGGTTTAATGGGTTAGGGTTCAAACCCAACTGGTCTCATAAGAAAACATTGAGATTTAGACCTTCAACTCCTTAGAACAAATTTGGTGTGCAGCAGATGATCTGTCAGGTTGTTGTGTCATTTTATTTTGCATGTAACTTTCTGTAGAATGCATAAAATTTCTTCATTTTTCCTCTGGAAGATCCTTATATGAGTTAGGTTTCACATGCATTTGGTTTCATAAAAATATATGGTGTTTTGGTCACTCAAATAATTTTTACAAGTTAAGTGTGTCAATCTGTCCCAGATTGGCAGATTGGTACATGCAACTTCATTTGGCCATAACTCTCTCAAAACTTATCTAAAATTTATGAATCTTTTTCCATGAGATGATTCTATGTGTTAGGTTTCCAGAGTGTGTAACAACTCTGCAAAATATTGAGTTTTGACCCTCCAAAATCCTGTTATGGAAGAAGGGTGTAACCTGTTTTAGACTCTGTGTTGCACTGTTTCATAAAATTTATTTGGACCCCTTAAACACTTCCAAAATTCATGAAATTTGGTCACAATATCCTTAACTCAGTATATTACCATATATAAAAAAAATGGATAAATTTGTCATTCTGGAAAGTGTTGTAAAACAGTCACTTTTGTGGTAAGAAGTTTCTGTCAGCTTGAGCATTTTGGAAACTGCTGAGTTTTCTTATAACCATTCATATTGATGATTAAAAACACTTGAACAATGCTAATCTGTGCATTTCAACTAAATTACTAAAGATAAGGCATTTCACAAGACGTGGATCAAGTTAGGTAAGTTTAACTTTGGGGTTAGCTATGAAGGACTCATAGAGATTGTTTGACCTTATAGGGAGCCCGTAAAGAGGATTAAGTGAACAAGCTTTCACTACTTGCGCATCTACGCTAAAAGGTGAGTTTTCACAGCCTCGTTTTACTTGTTTAAATGTTTGGGGTGAAAAGCATGTTATGATTTTAAAATGCTAAATGATTCATGATAGTAAAATTGTGGATATTTATGATTTAAGAAATGAGTACAAATGAATGTACAAATTTACATAAGTGACAAAGATATGTTGAGTGATAATAAAAATGATAAGTCCCCAATAGGTACATACTTATTAACTCATAACGAGCCGGTGATATTTGTGGATAGCGCTATTTGGTTTGACAAACCCACCTTAAACTGACGAGTAGGGGTGCACTTTATCTGATAATAATGTTCTACTCATGTGGCCATCATACCACCTCTGAGGTAGTCCGCGGGGCGTAAGTTGTCGGAGGCTTAGTAGTGGCTCAACAATCATATATCTTGCGAAAGTCATTTATTGTAATGTGTACTCATAAGATTTTAAATTTAAAGCTTGTCGTGACAAAAGACTCACGAAAATAATCTTTGGTTGAAAACTGTTTGGATATGAAAAACCTGTGAACTCACCAACTCTTTGTAGTTGACCTTTTCGTTTTAAACATGCTTTTCAGGGAATAAGAAGTAAGTGAAGGCACGTAGGGTGCATTTTGTTTGATGACATCAACATCAAGACTCTTAAAACTTATATTGATAATTTTTTTGTATTTGTCTTCTTTCCTTTTGGAACTTTTTGGGTTAAAGACGTTGTAATGTAATATTTTGTATTACTGTATTAAACTTGTGGTTGGTGTTGTCTGTTACCTTTTTAATGAAACCCTACGCTGTCATACCTCGCGTTTCCGCTTTAGCGGGGTGTGACAGAATATAAGTTAAGTTTAGTGTACCTGACAAACCGGCTTTTCAAGCAAGACCGCCAGATTTTCATCTTCAGCGAGGCCTTTGCCTTTGCTTTTCTCAGCGCCAGAGGCTGAGGGCTTTGTCTTTGTCTTCTCCCCTGATGGTTCTTTTATTGAGATTCCCTTAAGAGCTTTGGTTCGAGGAGCAGGTTTGACGATAAAGAAATCATTGTCATCTTCATCATCATCATCATCCTTTCTTGGAGAGAAGGATGGTTCGTCTTCAGGGATATCGATGTCTTCATCTTCTTCTGCTTCGGATTCCTCAGCATCTTCTTCGAGTTGCTCCCCCTCAGATACAGAGGCGAGCTTCTCGGTTCCCTCAGGGTTTTCATCTCCCTGAGGTCCAGCGGTCAGATCTTCATTCCTCTCTCCCCTGATAGATTCATCATGGGAAAGGTCTTCAGCGCTTTTGTTCGGATCTTCAGCGCTTTTCTCAAGATTTTCAGCGCTCTTCTCCCTGGTATGTTCAGCGCTCTTCTCCCCCTCTTTCTCATGATGACTGGGGGAGGAATGGGCAGACTCAGCATTGGTGTTATCTCTGTCTTCAGGGCCAGAGATTTTCACACAACCTTCAAGCTTTGCTATTCTGTCTTCTAGGCCAGAAATAGCAGGCGTGATTTTCTTCAGCTCTGTGCGATCCTCCTTTGTGAAAGATTCCAAAATAGGGACAGGGGCAGGAGCAGGAGCTGGACTATTTGCCTTGTTTACCAGCGTCTCGATCATCGTCTTCATAGAACCAACGTCGGTCTTTACAGAGCCTAAGTCAGTCTTGACTTCTGACATATCACCCTCGAGTTTTCCAACTGATGTCTTCAGCGTTGTTACTTCGCTGGACATGGTCGAAACTGAGGTTTTGAGGCTGGTGTAGTCAGTTTAGATGTCAGAGAGCACTTTGGCAAAATCGGCGAGTGTCTTATCAAGACTCTTGATGTCTTTAGTGGAAGCTTTCTTCTCCACCACCGTTGTCAGCTTTATCAAATTCTCTCCAGCGTTTGTTACAGCTGTTGAGTTGTTGGAGAGTGTGGTGGTGAGACTGGTCAGCTTTGTCTCCACGGACTTCAGAGAAGCGTTGATGTCTCCCAAATTAGGACCTGTAACATATAAGTACTTGTGAACAAAGGAAAGCTCGGAAGTTTCAGGTTTAGTTACAGTGTTTAAGGTGGGATTTGTACCTGCAGGAGGATTGATGAACTCGTCAAAGTTACAAGTTCCTGAATAATGTTCCATATCCTCTTCGAAAGTACGGTGAGGAATGGTTATCTCTGTAGGTCCTTTCTTCATCATTTGTTGAGAAGCGTCAGCGGTGGCTTCTGGAATGATGGCATCTCCAGTGTTCTTTGGAGGAGTGTCCAAGTGAGTGGAGGGAGAAGCGAAGGTTAAGATTGGGGTTCGGGTTCTGAGTTCAGCGTTGGAATCGCTGACAATCACTTCATCAGTCTTTTGAGAGACTGAGGGAGGTTGGGTAGTTTCCAAGTTTCTAACCTCAGCGTTTAGAGACGCTGAAGCCTGGATTGGAGGAATGGCTTGCACGGGTGTGGCAGAGCGTACCACGGAACTTTCCTTCAGCTCTTCAGAATGAGCTGAGGAGTCTTCAGCATGGAATTGCTGGGGTTGCTCCTTGGTTTTCTTGATCCTTTTGGAATCAAGTTGGGTGTGTGAGGGTTTCCTTTTCTTAGAAGGAGAGGATTTTGTGGCCGGGGTATTAGCGATGGGTATTGTCGCTGAAGGAGCCACAGAAAGCGGAGAATTTAGAAGAGTAAGAAGAGTAGAGAGACGTACCTCATTGGCGACAGGCTTGAAGTCGAGAACCTTAGGGCCAATCTGAGAAAGTTTCAGATCACCCTCTTGAGGATAGCTTTCCTTCAGGCCATATTGGAAGATGGCGCTGATGAATCGTGGGTAAGGAACCCATGCTGATCTGTCAGTGGCAGAATCGACACATTGAATCAGGTCTTCATAAATAATGGAGGCCCACTCAATGTTTAGACCTTTCAGCAGTGCGTATCCCATGGACTGCTGAGGTTGGGCGGCTTGATCAGAAGATCCGGATTTTGCTGTCATGCAGCTGATCAGGTGAGCGAAGATGAAATTCATCTCGCTGGGCATCTTGGATTTCTTTATCAGCGTCAGTTTCTTCTCAGGCTTCTTGTCCCTTCCAATATCCCAGATATAACCCATTGCGTCAAGGAAAGCAATGATTGCTTCTCTGTCAGCATGCTTTTTATGGTCAGGGAATGGAACGAAGGGTTTTTCTTTGGTAGCATTTGGGAAGTTCAGGGCTTTGCGGATTATGGCGGGGGTTATCTTGATGGTGCCATACTCAGTATCGCTGAGTATGCAGTCTATGGTTTTGGATGCATCTTTGGCAGAGGGTAGCTCAGTGTGTCTGGCAGAGTACCAGAACTGGGATAAGAGCCGCTGACTGGCAGGAGGTGTTATGGTCAGGGCTATGTAGATGGGGCTGTTCTTCAGAAAACTCACAACATCGTCCAGATGTGATACTTGCTTCCGAGGAGGAAACTCGAGAAGAGCTGAGAGGTTGTTGGCCTTAGTCCAGTCTAGTTGATCCAGCTCGAACTTAACCTGAGGAGCTCTGAAGATGTCCATTTCCTCAGAGTCAGCGGAGATGGACTCAGCGGTAACATTCAGCTTTGAAGTTGCCATTTCACTGTATTATCAGTTCAACCAAAAATGTTAATAAGAATTATCTTAATGTGGAAATAAATTTCCATTAAGATTTTTTCGAATTTTGTCCATTTCATTCAGACAAAAAAAAATGTCTTAATGAAGATTAGGGTTTTTCTTGATTTTTGAAAAAATGAAATGTAAAACCCATAAAGTCTTGTATTCCAGTTTCTAAAAGAAAAATGGATACGAGTGAAGAACAAGTTTAAGATTTAGATTTAAAACTTGAAGAACAACCATGAAATGGTTGTGTTCATAAAACCATGAAAGAAAATGATTTTATTTTTGAGTTCTTTTGTTTGATCTTGTGTAAAACAATGATAAGATCGAAAACAAGTTATTCGCATTTGATAATAGATAAGAACATATTAACCTTGATGTTTTGATGAAGAAGATGATGAACAGTTCTTGAGGTTTTTGAGAGCACAAATGCAACAGAGGATTCTTTCTTGCGGAGGAAGATTTGATCGCGTAAAAGACAAATATAAACCAAGAGTTGTTTATATAGGGATTTTTAGAGAGAGAAAACCTTGAGCGGGAAAAGGTTTTCATCATGACACGGACACGTGTTTGCATTTGATTGGAAGTTTGAACAAAACGTGCAAACGTGTGTCAGAAAGAAATCGTGCCGAGTGTAATCCGTTGCAATGACGTCACAACTGTCCTTTCATATTCTTTTAGAATGTCTCTGAGGTTTTGAAAACTCAGGGACTCTTTTGAAAAACATGAAGCACTGAATAGAGAATATCAGTGAAGGTTTAAGGAGCTTTCAAAATATCGCTGTTAAGGAAGAGATATTCAGCGATGTAATTTATTTTGAAATCTTGCATTTACAGGCGATTGTCAGAGAGAGAAAACATACCTGGATATCAGTTTAACCATGTTTATTCAGAGAGAAGATGATGAAATGGATTATTCAAGTTGATTTTATCCGAATGTTATACATGAAAGTATAAACGTATCGCTGATCGAATGTGAATCGCTGAAGATTTTTCCCTTCAAAGTTCAGCATTCCAAGCTCGCTGATGAGAAAGTTGAATCTTGTCTCATCAAGAGGTTTGGTAAACAAATCAGCTAACTGATAATCAGTTGGGATAAAATGAAGTTCTATATCACCATTCATCACATGATCTCTGATAAAATGATATCTGATTTCTATGTGTTTTGTCTTTGAGTGTAGCACTGGATTGTTTGCTATAGCGATGGCACTAGTGCTGTCGCAATAGATTGGAATTTTGGAGAGCTGAAGATCATAGTCTAGTAGCTGATTTCTCATCCACAAGACTTGAGAACAGCAGCTTCCAGCGGCTACATACTCAGCTTCAGCTGTGGAAGTGGACACTGAGTTTTGCTTCTTACTTGTCCAACTTACCAGCTTTCCACCCAGGAGCTGACATCCTCCTGTGGTGCTTTTCCTATCCATTTTGCAACCAGCAAAATCACTGTCTGAATAGGCGGTTAGATCGAATCCTGAGTCTTTGGGATACCAAAGACCTAGATTCGCTGTACCCTTAAGATATCGAAAGATTCGCTTTACAGCTTTCATATGGGATATCTTAGGTTCAGCTTGATATCGTGCGCACAGACATGTTGCAAACATAATATCGGGTCGGCTAGCTGTAAGATACAATAGTGAGCCGATCATCCCACGGTACAACGTGACATTGACAGGAACACCCTTTGTGTCCTTATCAAGTATCAGCGGTGGTGCCATAGGGGTTTTCATAGCTGAACTTTCAGTTAAGTCGAATTTCTTCAGCATATCTTTAACATATTTTCCCTGATTAATGAAAGTTCCTTTTTCAGTTTGCTTAATCTGAAGACCAAGGAAATATGTTAGTTCACCCATCATGCTCATTTTATACTCATCTTTCATTCTATCAGCGAAACGAGTACAAAGCTCAGGGTTTGTAGAACCAAATATAATGTCATCAACATATATTTGAACTAAAATGATATGACCTTTCACTTTTCTAAAAAATAAAGTTTTGTCAATCTTACCTCGCTCAAATTTTTCAATATGGAGATAAGTAGAGAGAGTATCATACCATGCACGAGGAGCTTGCTTTAAGCCATAAAGTGCCTTGTCCAGTTTATAAACATAACCTGGACGCTTAGGATCTGAGAATCCTGGAGGTTGTTCCACATACACTTCTTCATTCAGCTTTCCATTTAGAAACGCTGACTTAACATCCATCTGATGTACAGTGAAGTTTTTGTGTACAACATATGCTAAGAAAAGACGAATAGATTCAAGTCTTGCTACTGGAGCAAAAGTTTCGTCATAATCTATGCCTTCCTCTTGTCTGTATCCCTGAGCAACAAGACGAGCTTTGTTGCAAGTTACAGTACCATGTTCGTCCAACTTGTTTCGATAGACCCATTTAGTGCCTATCACTGTTTTGTCAGTTGGTCTACGAACAAGTTTCCAAACTTTGTCTCTTTCGAATTCAGTCAGCTCTTCTTGCATAGCGCTGACCCAGTTTGGATCTCTGAGGGCATCATCTATTTTCTTTGGTTCAGTTAGAGAAATAAAGTTAACAAATAAACAAATATTACCTGCACTTCTACGGGTCTGAATACCAGCGTTGGGATCACCAAGAATTTGATCGATTGGGTGATTTACAGTCCATCGCTGAGCCGGAGCATACGTCGCTGACTCAGTCTGAACTGGAGAAACTGAAGATGAGGCTTCAGCTACTTCTGGATTATCAGCTAAGAGAGGAATGTTCGCATTTGTCACTTCATTCACTGATTGCTGAGAAATAGATGGAATTTCTGAGACATTTGAATCAACTGCGGGTATAGTGTTTATAGGAACAGCTGAGATCCAAGATGTTTCAGCTTCACTATTCTGCATATCTGGAATGATAGTAGGACCATCATTTTCTACGGTGTGAGCATGAGGAGTGGGAATATCTTCTGAATCACCAAGATGAGAAAACATCCATTGATTCAGTTCTTCTGTATCAGCGTTCGGTTTAGAATTCGCTGAACGGGATTCGTCAAACGTGACGTGAATAGTTTCTTCTACAGTTTGTCTTCTTCGGTTGAAGACTCTGAAGGCTTTGGAAACTGAGGAGTATCCAAGAAAGATTCCATCACCAGCCTTAGGATCAAACTTTCCAAGGGCATCTCTGTTGTTCAGTATGAAACACTGACATCCAAAGATGTGAAGAAAGCTGATTGAAGGCTTTCTCCCATGAAAAAGTTCATAGGCTGTCTTTTTGAATCTTTTAACTATCAGCGACCTGTTTTGCGTAAAACAAGCAGTGTTGACAGCTTCTGCCCAAAACTGAGTAGGCAGGTGAGAATCGCTGAGCATTGAACGTGCTGCTTCAATTATTGTTCTATTTCTTCTTTCAGCGACTCCATTTTGTTGTGGTGTTCTCACTGACGAAAAGTTGTGAGAAATACCCTTGCTCTCAAGGAAGGAATCAAGAGAACTGTTTTTGAATTCAGTTCCATGATCACTCCTTATTGAGCGAACAGTCATATTGTTCAGAGTTTCCATCTTCCGAACAAAGGTGATGAGTTCTTCAGGGGTGTCACTCTTAGATCGGAGAAACATTACCCATGTGTAACGAGAGAATTCATCAACTATGACCAGCGTATATTTCTTTCCAGCGATGGATTGTTTGTTAACAGGGCCAAACAAATCCATATGGAGTAGTTGTAGAGGAGATGACACTGAGGAAACTTGCTTTGATTTAAAGCTTGCCTTGGTCTGCTTCCCTTTTTCACACGCTGAACATAAAGACTCTTTGGCGTATGAATGTTGAGGTAGACCAGTGACTAACTCTTTGGAGGAAAGAGTATTCAGCGTCTTGAAGTTGAGATGTGAGAGCCTTTTGTGCCATAGCCAGTTGACATCAGAAGATGCCTTTGAGAAGAAACAGGAGTTCTCAGTGGTTGTTGAGTCCATGTTTATTACATAAACATTTTCCAAACGATAACCGCTGAGAGCTATCTTTTCCTTTTTGTCAGAGACAAAGCAGGATTCCTTAGTGAAAATCACTTTGTTATCCATGTCGCAAAACTGACTGATGCTCAGAAGATTATGCTTCAGCCCTTCAACATATGCGACTCTTCTGAAGGAGGTTGTACCATTTGAAAGTACACCATACCCTCGGGTGTGTCCTTTTCCATTTCCACCGAAAGTCACAGAGGGACCTTTCTCTTCCTTGTATTCAGCGAGCAGGTTTTTCTTACCAGTCATGTGTCTAGAGCATCCGCTATCGAGATACCAGATACCCTTCTTAACCTGCAATACAAAGGAATATTAGTTTTTCTTAGGTACCCACTTAACCATGTATACACGTTTGTCAGTGGAAGTAGTTGGAATGGAAGGTTCAGCGGTCTTCGCAGCATTTGAAGATTCAACTTTGTCTTTCTTCACTTTGGTTAATTTCTTAACCTCAGTGGTAGGAGTCACCTTGACCTGAATTGCAACTGGTTTGGTCTTCTTGGGTGCTATCTTCACCTTAGCTATCTTATCAGCTTTGGTGGCTGTGGGGCACTTACTTGCAATATGATCGGTAAGTCCACAGTGATAACATTTCCTATAACTAAAATTAGTTCTAGGACCACTTGAGTGCTGAGCTTTTAATTTGGAATTAGAAGTGCCAGCACCAAGTAAACTATTGGCTTTAGAAATGGGACGAACATTCAGTTCTTCAGATTTCTTACCAAGGACATCCAATCTGAGTCTAGGAGTAGATCGCTGAATAAATCCAGATATCTGCTTCCTTGATCCAGAGGGATGAGCCACTGAAGCTTTAGAGGCATTCAGTTTTGGTACTAAGGTACCCTTCTGAGGATTCTGGTAAATAACAATTCCTTTACCTTTGTCTTTAAAGACAGAGGTAGGTTTTGAATAAACCATTTTCTCCTTGCCTTTTGAGGAGGTAGGAGTTTCCTCAGGGATTGGTGTAACCGACGAGGAGTACTGAGATGATGAAGTATCAGCTACTGAGGATACGAACGTTCCAAATTTAAGCATTGAACGTTCAGTGGTTGGTTTTGGAGTATCATATTTATAACCCAGACCACGTTTATCACTCAGAGAAATCTGAGCCTTAATTATCTCAGTGATCTTTGTTGAAGAATTACACCATCCTTCAACAGTAGCTTGTTCAGCTTTTAATGCAGCGATAGCTTCTGCTCGTTCGATTTTGACTAGCTGATTTAAATAGACTTGATCTTTAAAATCATCTTCAATTTTAGAAAGCTTTTCTATTTGAAGGTGACAGTTTTTAAGCTTTTCAGCGAGATCAAGATTTTGGTTTTCAACCACAGCTTTGCCGTTCATGGCTTCGTATAAACTTCTAGTCAATAGATCGATTTTACGGAGACTATCAGCTTCATCAATATTTGCAATATTGGTAAAGAAGGAAGGTGATACCTGAATGGCAGATGTTGAAGTGGAGGGAATGTCTGAACTTTCTTCCTCTTCTTCAATCTTAGCCATGAGACATTGATTTGCTTCATCATCTTCAGAGTCAGATGATGAGGCTTCTTCATCAGAAGCAGCCCAATCATAGTCAGCCATCAGGCCTTTTCCTTTCTTCTTAAAGCTTTTCAGCTTTGCATACTTCTCCTTCAGCTTTGAGTATTTGTCATCTTTATTCCTTGGAACAAAGGATTTCTTTGTAAAAGCTGAAGGTCTCATGATTTTCTTTGACCTGCACTCGTTAGCGAAATGACCTGTCTTTTCGCAGTTGAAACAAGTAGCAGTAGCCTTATCAACAAAAGCTGATGACTTAGGCTTGTCAGTTATTGAAAGAGGTTTGTTCTTTCTAAACATTTTCTTCTTGGTGAATCTCCTGAACTTTTTAGTTAGGAGAGCCAAGGATTCATCATCATCTGAAGAATCAGAGTCTGATGACCTTTCAGAGTTACTTTCTAACTCAGTGATAGTGACCGAGGGTCGCTGAGTAGAAGGTTCCTCTGAGATTAAAGCAACAGGGGTGCTTTTGGAATCTTTTACAAGATTCTTCTTAAGATGGCTAGATTGCTCATGATTCAGCAATGTGCCATATAAGGTAGCAAGGGTCATTGATCTTAGATCCTTTGACAGCTTGAGACACATGGAATAATTGTCCCAGCTTTCAGGTAAACATTCTAGAAACTTTGTCAGCACTTCAAAGTTAGAATATTCCTTACCAACCGTTTTTAGATCTATAATTAAGCAATTAAATTGTTGATGAACTTCAGAGAGAGTTTCATTCTTACCAGAAATGAAGCTTTCGTATTGTCTTACCAGGTTGATCTTTCTTGAGTCCTGGACTTCAGACGTTCCTTCATACTGAACACATATTGTGTCCCACATGGCTTTTGATGACTTCAGGTTCATGACGGAATGGTAGACTTCGTCAGGAAGGGCCATGGATAGTATGGATCTGGCTTTTGTATCTATAGCCACATTCTTCTTATCTACATCGGTCCACTGATGGATTTCTTTAGGAATCAGCCTTTCTGGAATAGCAGCTCTAGTCGCAGTGGCTGGAACTAAAGGATCAATAGTTACAGGGATGTGTGGGCCGTTTTCAAGATAGTAGGTCATAGTAGGGTCTACACCTTCTAAGAAGAGCATCATCCTATTTTTCCATAAGTTGAAGTTATCTCTGGAAAATCTAGGGGGTTTTGCAAGAGAACCATTGTCTATATAGTTTGTGTTTGTGTGGGAGGCCATTTTCAGATAATAGCAAGGAAGAGAAATATCTTAGATTAGATCTTGTTTATGAGATTAAACAAATCTGCTCTGATACCACTTGTTGGTCCCGAAAGGCCTATACAAGTTTGTAGAAGGGGGGGTTGAATACAAACACACTATTTTACTTTCCTAAATTGTTTATTGATAAATCATTAACAATTTACAGCTTGTTGCGGAAACAAGATTAAGGATAAACCTAAATCTAAACAAGTTGGAACACTAAGATTTCTTGCACTAAGAAAGATATGGAGATTACTAATAAAAACCTATCTTGAAAGAGATTTGAACTTGTCCAGAGTTAGCAAGTTACTTCAAAAGAAGTGAGTTCATCTCTTTATATACTGCATGCATTTAATGCAAGTCAGTATACACTTTACACGTGTCATCAGCTGGTTGGTTGCATGTCATTGACCTTGGTTGACAACCTTAGTAGCCGTAAGGATGAACAGTGTAGTATCAGAGTGTTTGTACGATTTCAGATTTTCGGAGGTTCTTTTCTGACATTTCGTACGGTGGCGTGCAAGGGAGGTTAAGACAAAAGTACTTTGTACGGAGGACTTCATGATCAACTTTCGTTGATTCAGCGATCTATCATTTCATATCAGCGAATGATATAGTTCAGCGATAGCTGAAGTCTTGTACTTGATACTTCACGTTGAGTGGACAAATCTGAGTCTTCGCTGATCCGCATCAGTTCATTAGTAGACTTGTCGCTGGTTCTTGAGCTTGATCTTCGACTTCAGCGTAGAACCTTTGTTGACGTGAAACTTGTCTTCAGGGATCATAAGTAAACAACTAACTTATCAGCGATCACCATAAGGACTGAACAGACTCAGCGCTTTATGGTGAACAGTTTCGCTGAATGTTTATTTTAAAGAGCGAGAGTTCCTATCAGCGGTACTGTAAGATCTTAGTACTTATCAGCGATAGTGAAACTCTGATACATATTGTTTACTTACAATTTTCACTAAGTATTTAAGAGAGGGTCATTATCAAATCACTGAGGGTTTGGATCAACACTCTACAATTTCAAAGGATCATGGGAGTCCTTTTCGAACCTCTGCTGATGATGCAGAACTGGCCAATGGAAGGGTCAATTTCCAAACAGTTCCCTATGAACAAGAACGTGCCCACTGATCATATAGATGGCTACTCCCACTGCAGACCTCTGCCAAAGAAGCTTTTGAACTATGCAACGAACAAATCCCTTAAGAAAGAGTATATACGCGATCATAGGACTCCAAAACCGAGCCCTATGACACCCCCGCGTTTAGGTGTCCCCCTAGAATCTATAGTTGCAGAACCCCTCTCTACAGAAGAAAAGGAGCAGAAGTTGGCTAAACATATGGCAATCCAACTAAGTTTTATAGCCAAATGAGCCAAACTCACAAGCAAGAAGTCTTCAAAAGCCTCTGCCTCCACCCCAAAATCAAAGAAGAGGAAAACTGCAGAAAACACCTCTACAAAAATAACAAAAGCTCACCTATCACCTCCTCATGCCACAGAGGTTGGCTCCTCTGCTCCTCCCTCTCCTCCCAAATAAAAGAAGAGGAAATCAAAACCCACAGAGGAAAGGGCCCCAAAACCTAAGAAGAGGAAGACCAAAAAGAGGTTGGTGACAATCGCAGAAGAGGCAGCTGCAGAGGTGGTTGAAGAAGAGGCTGCAGAGACCCGGGTAGAGGAAACTGCAGAAGAAGAAGTTGCGGCAGAGGGATATCAATCACCATATCAATCCCCAGATCGTTTTGCTCATCAAGGAAGCTTAGACGATTTCCTTCTACACCCTGACATAGCAAACACCCTAAATACTGCTGGTTGGAATGCACCACCTCTTGACCACCACACCACAGAAGAACAAGACTTCTTAATCTCTGGTGTTGACACACATCTGCAAGAGGCTGATCAAACCCCCAAAGATCATCACGCTGAAACTCCAAACATCTTACAGAATCCCTTCATCCAACAGGGATTGGACGTTCACAGAAGAAGTCCTAGCCCAGCTTCTGAAGAAGGCATAGAAGAGATCAATATGTCAGAAGAGGCCATTAGGGAAAGGAATCAGCATCTGACAACTGCGTGGGATTTAACAGGGGTTACAGAGGAGTTCGACAGGATGAGTAGAAAAGTAAAGGAAAAAGAAAAAGATGCCGAAGTTGTAGAAGGCACACATCCCTCACCCCCTCCCAGTGCAACCCACACTTCTAACTCCGCAGGTCTAGCTGCAGAAGGAGTTATTGAAACAGAGCAGCACAGCTCGATCCCAACCCAAACCATCCAGCCAGAGGTTATTCTTTCAACCTCTGCGCCCACAGAAACTGGGGAATCCATTTCTAGGGAGTCTCCTCAGAGAGACTCACCTATAGTTCGTGATCCATCGCCCCAGATCACACCAGAAAACCCTACAGAGGAATTCGTTTCCTCTGCCACGCACAACTTAGGGCCAACACTTCTTTCAGAGAGAAGTAGTGAGCACAGAGACGAAGAGACTCTAGACAAGTCTCCTAGTCAACAGAAGAACATTCCAATACCCACCTCTGGAGTGGATTTGGACATTGTTCTTCGCAGAACTTCTGTAGAGATTGAAACTCTTGTTTCTTCTCGAAGATCAGAAGGAAATCCTTCCACCCCCAACGTACAAACAAGGGTGAACGAAGGTGTCCCAGGAACAGGGACTCACTTTGGAGACGAATGTGTTCCTCCAGAGGTTACCATAGGATCACAAGTATCAAGGGATGAGTTCCAAATCCTTGTCACCTCTGTGAACCAAACCATGGAAGAGTTGAAAAGCTCTTTCACATCTTTTGCAGAGACCACATCAACGGCATTGAAAAATCTGAACACCAAAATGGACAACCTGTCCACAGAGGTGCAATCTGCCATTTCCCAGATAAAGTCTTCTGCCGATACAACTACCACTTCTGCCGCCAACATCGCAACTTCTGAGTTCAAGGAATCAGTCAAAAATTTCCTTGAACAGCTGAACACACAATCCAACAACGCAAAGGGCATTACACCTGCAGAACTACAGAAGGAGCGATGCGCAACTCTATGCTGATGCAACCTAAAGACTACATGACAAGAGCACATCTTACAGAGTTCGGGGAGAATGTGATAAAACAGGTCACATAAGTCATCCTCTCCTTCACTACTACCAATGCCAACTATGTAAAAGAATTCAGAGCAAGTGTAGGAAGAATGCGCTTCAACACAGAAGCAGAACTTGCAACTCTGCTTGGCCTCTGTGACGATGTATGCGCGAAACTGATAGCTGCAGGAGCAGAAATACCAAAGAAACCCAAAGCTTCCTGCAGAGCAGAAGGTACTTCAGCTATGGGTCAGGATGACTCTGATGATGACCACCCTGGTCCATCAGATCATCCTGAGGGGGAGAATCCAAGGGACAAAACAACGAGCAGAGGACTCACAGGTCCTCCAATAGCCACATAACCCATCAGCAAAGTCCCTCCAGAACAAACCCAACAACAACAAACTCAACAGACCACAGAGACAACAACCATCTCTGTGGAATCAACTGCAAAGGAAACAAATGAACCAGAAACTGCAAATCAAGCCACAGAGGCAACAACCACCCCTGTGGTAATTATCTTGGAAGAAAGTCCAACAAAACAACCCGGAGGAACAGAAGCTCAAAAGACCACAGAGAAAACACCCACCTCTGTGGAATTCCCTACAATGTTTGGAGAAGATGTTCAACATCTGTCATCCTCTTCAGAAGAAGTTCTTCCCTCCCAAACTACAAAAACCACAGAAAAATCCCAACCCATCCCAAGAAGAAAGTCGATTGCCAACAAACCAAAAAGAGCAAAGACCTCTGCTTCTTCTGTTCTAAGAAAAATGCAAACCACAATGTCAAATCGAATGGCACAAAGAGCAGTAGAAGGACATAGGTTTACAACAGCTTTCCGAATGGCAAGAAGATTCGACCCTTCTCAACCCACATAAACCAAGGTCACAGAAGACGTCACAAAAGAACCTCCCACAGAGGTTACAGAGCAAAACAAGCCAACAGAACCAACGCCACAGAAGTCCTCTCAAACACAAGCATCAAAACATACAGAGGCAACAACCAAACCTTCATAGGCAACACCCGAAACAACAAAGGCCAAAGACAAGGGAAAGGCAAAAATGACAGAAGAGCCCAAGAAAAAGAAATCAATGCCAAACCCTACAGAGAAATTAATGAAGAGCGCCTTTGATGCCTTTTGAACCCCAAAGCCTGAAGAAGAAGATTGGGCATATGGATTGAAGCCTCTGTCAGACATTCCACTTACAGGCAAAGCTGCAGAAGTTGTTCAACAGATGGAGAGTCTCAGAAGACAAGTACCACCACATGGTCCAACATATGAAGAAATGGAAGAAGTGGTGTACAAATACCTCTACAAACAACCCTTTCAGAACCTCCATCCAACATATCAAGTCTCAAATCCAAATATAAGAGAAGAATTTGAGAACATCTTCAGCAGAACAAAGCTAAGAAGCAGAGCAGAAGTCTTCTCTATCCATAAAATCAAAAAGGTAATCTTCTGCAAGTTCTCCTTTACAAGTACCTATCCAAAGGTCAGGTACAATCTCTACAGAGTCAGAAGGGTAAACAATTCAGAGACCACCTTCGCTGATGCTGACATAAGGAATCTGAATCCCTATGATCTACCTGAACTTCTGCAATGGACAAAGGACAACTACAACACATAAGCAAATACCAGAGCATATCAAGTGTTGAGAAAATCGATGAGGGAAAGGCTTCTGATCTACAGTCTGACAGACTTCCAGCTAGGAAAGGATCTTGGTCTCAAACATCTGAACCTACGACCACCAGAAGATCGCTGTCCACCTGATGCAGTGCCAAATTCAATCATAAAAGAGCCAAGGTTCGGGTTAGTTTTTCAAAACCCACAAGGCGAAGCTAAACTGTTTGTGGCAATGGACTGTCAGAAGTATGCATCCAATACTCTGAACAGGTTAAGAGCAAACCTTGTGAAATACAGAGACACTGAGCGAATGGAAAGAGATGCTGCAGATACGTTCATCAGAGAGATTGATGCAACAATTGGATTAAGAGAACTCTGCATCAGTTTCTACAAAGAGATCAGAGAAGTTGGAAGAGACAACAAAAGCTATAATGATTTCAAAGACGCCAACATCTGATTCTCAAACAAATCTCTGTAAACCTTGTTAAGCTTATCTTTCATACACACTCAAATGTAAAATGCCTCTGGCATATTTCTGAAATGAAAGAAATTTCGAGGTATTGTTTAACCTCTGTCGTATCTAACTTAGCCTAAGAAACTTCAGTGTCAAATTTTTATTTTTCACTACTTAGGGGGAGATTGTTAGCTTCAATCTTCCTAATCTTAGAAGTATTTAGAAGTAGTGAAAAATAGGCTAAGTGAAGAAAGCCTCTTTCAGAGGCTCTGCCGTTTCCGAAAGATCAAGTTCTGAAAGCTACAGAAGTAACAGAGGTGATTACAGAACCTCTGTCATACGCACAAAGGAGATCAGACTCGGAAACCTGTGAAGACTGCTCTACAGAAGACTTATCTAACATAAAATCAATATTTTTATCAATAAACTATACCAAAAAAATCATTATCTTTAATATAAAATCCATGATATATATCAGTTAAATCAAGTGAGAACCATAAAAATATCTCGTAAAAACCGATTTTAAAATAATTTTTATATGATTCAATTGCTAGGATTTAAGATATTATTCAACATATATATGTTTCATAAATATGATAATTTCACATATATTTATTTTACAACATGAACATTTTTTACGTGTATTTTTCATTTTGTTATATTAACCAAAAAACAAAATTCACATGCAAATTTTGTACAATGTGAATACAAACGTATGTGAAACAATATCTTAAATTATAGGGTTTGATGAAAAAATCATGTAAATCTTTATTTTTATATTGGTTCTTGTAACACCCCGAAAATCCTAACTCTAATTGTAAATGATTCCGTCTAGAAGTATTAAAAGGACAAGGTTTCGCTTTGGAGTGTGGAACACGTGATGCTAATTGGATCTCTCGAGAAATTGGCCAAGTTTGGACTCGGTACAAGTCCAGCGAGTAGGACACTCGCGAGAGTGACATGGTCACTTTCGCAGTGTCACTTTCGCCAAGAATGTACCGAGGGTTTTGGGAGGGCCAGCGAGTATGACACTCGCGAGATTGACATGGTCACTTTCGCATTGTCACTTTCGCCGAAAGTGTACCGTGAGGATTTTGGGTAGCGGGCGAGAGTGCCTCGCGAGAGTGACAGTGGCAATCTCGCCTGTCACTCTCGCCGTCGGGCTCAGAGGGTTTTAAACCTACGACTTGCAACTTTCTTTCATTATCTATTCCACCCCTCTCTCTAAAAATCGCCCCTCTCACTAAAAAACCCTAGAACCCCCCTTCTCCTTCCTCATTTCTTCACCAAATCAAACCCTCTTCCTCCATTGATGGACTTTTGTGGAGAGTAGGAACTCGTTTTTGGAAGATTCGAATGGTTAAGGTAATCTCTCCCTACTCAATGGTTGTTATTGTTGTTGATTTCATCTTTCTTCTACTTTGGGATGTTGTTGGACGATTTTGATGGTGGATGGTTGAAACAATCTTCATCTTCTTCATGAATGAAACTAGGGTTTGGTATAAATTGGGTATTTTGGTATATGTTTAATGGATGATGATTCCTTATGGTTAGACTTGAGTATTGATGGTTGGAAATTCATAAACCTAGGTTTTGGAAGTTCTGGCTTGAGGATACAAACTTTATCAAAGGAGCATACGTTTGGAAAAAATCTAGATTTAGCTTAATCTAGCAGAGGTGAGTTGAAGTTATTTTGCGATAACTTTGTACATGCCAAAATGTTATTTTTCCAAGTAATTGTGTGTTTTACCTGAAAATTATCAATATTGGGTTATTTGATGGATTTTACCTTTTGAGGTATTAATTGTGGTAAATATTATAAGACACTACTTTTGAATATTTTGGAAAAATGTGATAATAAATCATACATGAAATGAGTTGTTGATTTATGTGATAAATGGAGTCTATTTATTATAAAATGCATTGTGAATGTTTTAGAAATATGCATATAGTACATCATGTGATGTTTTGAAAACGTAAAGGCATGAGTCCTTGGATGTAACGACCCGGTTTCCCATACATAATTCAAATAGCATACATTGCATAACGTCGTTAAAACAAGAGATACATTATATAACAAATACGGTCCCCTTGTCTTTACAAACATTCAGTACATCATTATAAACGTTTACATAGTAAATTACATCATTAACAACATGCTATATCTACTAAACACATCATAGTCTTCCCCTACATAGTCCTCCCAAAAGCTATTCTCAGTTTAACCTCCTTATTTGCTCTTACTCGATCCACGACCTGGAATACCTATTTTTAAAACAAAATGAGGGTTAGACCTTGAGGTCTAGTGAGAAAATCCCCGTTAGTTAAAGAAAACATTTGCACAACATCATACACATAATTCACATAAGAATACCAACTATGACTCATGCATCATGTATCTTTCCATCTCTTTCTCTTTTTCTTGGCCATATTAATTGGCTGCGAGCCAATTAATTAATTTACACCACTGTACTAAATACATCCAACACCACTGTCCCTCTATACAGCCAACATACACCGGTCCTAAGCCCGACCAACTAGCACCCATGCAGTGTAATACTCATATAACATAATATGCACATTATTACACTCATTCCACATATATGTATTCCAGTTGAAAACATTTTAAGTAAAAACTCACTTGTTTGCTTAATAAAACTCTTCCCGGTCTTTTCCAACAGATTTAGCTTTCACCTCTGATTCATAGTATCTGAAAACAATTCAAATACAATACCTCTTTACCATATAGAACACATAAGACTCTCTAGCAGACTGAGAATCCCAAATAACCTATCAAACTCTTATCCTCAAATGTTCCCCTACGACGACTTAACACAGGGGTTCCGCTACCCGGTTAGCGGATGGGGTCAAGGGGCAACTGTTAGATCTAGAGTTTTGTCAAAAACACAACTGTTAAGATCTAATCTGAAGAATCCGAGTTCTGAGTAAGAAGACTCAGAAGTTCTGATCAGAGAATAATGAAAAGATTACAAGTATGGAAGTTGCTCAGAAGACTCAGAAGTTCTGAGTAGAAGACTCAGAAGTTCTGAGTGAGAAATCTCAAAAAGATTCTAAGTGTTGGATTCTGACTAGAAGGTTCAGAGTTCTGAGTAGGAGACTCAGAACTTCTGACTATGAAGACAAATGTTCTGAAGCGCTTATTCAGAAGTATGTTCAGAAGTTCTGAACAACATGTTCAGAACTTATGACTTGGATATTCTGTTACATTCAGGACACGTGTAATTGTTCTATTAGTCTGTTTCTTATATGTACTGTAGCTTTAGCTATTCTCTACAGTATATATAGGAGTTAGCAACTGTAGCTAAAAAAATCTTTGGCTAATCTTTAAAGAATCTTTGATATAATCTTTGGTGAATCCATTTAGAGAAATTCATTGTAATATCTTGTAATTCACAGATTGTTAATAAATCATATGACCAGTTGCTGTGAATACAATCTTAATTGTTCATATTTGATTGTAAGAGTGTATCCTGGACTTTCAATTGGTATCAGAGCCAATCAACAAACAAATTCGTCCAAGAGTGTGTTTGATCGCGTTCTTGAAGTTTCTTGATCAATTCGACAATTGATTCCGCTGCTGCTAACAATTCTTGAATTCCTTACAATTCTTGAATTCATTTCTATCATTGATTCAAGAAATTTGAATTTGTCTTTCTGTTGAATCGATATCTTACAATCAAGTCATCCAAAGATTTTCTCTCTATGCTGATTAATTCTCAAAATTAAACAGAGATCACAGGTATGTTTTCGAAATTCTTGATTGGTTTCTTGATCAAGGTGATTATATCTGTTGCATGTTGATTAGTATTCAAATTTTTTGTTGAAAAGAAGATTTCATTAATTCATGTACTCTAACTGTTTGATGAAATGCATGTGACAGATTTGATTAATTCTTGCATGTTCTAGATTTGTGTTGATCCTCATTTTTTTTATCATAATTCATAGTTGATATTCGAATTTGTCATTTCATCATGCCTGAGATTATTGAAGTTTTTGTGAGACCTGCAATTTCTATAACCAGTTCAGACAATTTACAAAAATTAAGTCCTGTAAAAGCAAAAGAAACAATTTCTGAACCAAAAACTGAGATTGTTCATTTTGAAAGCAAGATTGCTAATCTTCAAGCAAAACAAGACGAATATGCAAAAGTTATAAAGATTTTGCAAAAAGAGAAATCTGATTTTCTAAAGGATTTTGAAAAGGTTCAAGAAAACATAAAGTTGTTAGAAAAAGAGAATGTTGATTTGAAAGAGAAAGGCAATTTTAGAAGAAAGATGTTGACAGAGTCTGAAAATAGAATCAAATCATGTGAAATGAAAAATTGTCAACTCTTGAAACAGATCTATGATTTTGAACAAGTTCTTATACTTGAAAGAGTGAAATTTGAGAAAGAGAGAAGAGACTTTCAAATTGAGAGGAAAGGTTTTGAAACAAAGTCTGTTGAATTATCTTTGAAAATTTCTGATTTGGAGAAAATTCTTGCAAAAGAAAGAAAAGAATTTGAATGCAAGAAAAATGTTTTTCAAAAAGAAAAGAATGGTTTTGAGAAAAAGAAAACAGGAATGTTAAATGAGTTTTCTGTAAAAATCAATGAGTTGGAGAAAGAGTTAGAAGATGGAAGGAAAGAGACTGAAAAGAAGAAGGTAAATGGTTTTAAAGAAAAATGCTTAAAAGATGAGTTTGAGAAGGAAAAGAAAGTTTTTCATTTGGAGATAAGGAGGCTTATTAAGAAATTATCTGATTTATCAACTAAAATCATGATAGAGAGGAAGTCCAAATCTGATTTGCAGTCAAGGTTTGATTTGTATGTTAAAAAGTTTAAAGAATTTGAAACAAAAGTTGTTGACAAATCAAATCATAGTTCAAAAGATCAGATTCGTTCTTCTAATCTGTTTTATGATTCTGCTATTGATAAATCTTATAATTGTTCTTTTAAAAAGATAAAAATGGAATGGAGAGTTAAAGGAACAACTTCCAAGAAAGAAGTGCCAAAATCAAAAGTTCCTAATTCAAATGTTAAGAAGAACAATACATTTCAAAGAAAATCTTTTGTTAAACCTGATGTGATTTATTCTGTAAATCAATTAGTCAGAGTTGCACAAAAGAAACTTTGTTGTTCATATTGTGGGACTAATGATTTTGTGAACAAAAATTTTATTCAGCACTGGTATGGTTCTTATAGAATATCTGCATATGCCACTGCACCTAACAGACCTGGACCCAAGTTCATATGGGTACCAAAGTCAACTTAATCTGTTTTGCAGGTTATTCATGTGTAGAGCTGAATGATAATACTGACACATGACTTAAAACCGATGCTGTGCTTAAATTGAGAATCTTGACTTTTGGATAATTCAGTCCAAAACTCGGTCTGAATGTAATTATGGATTTCTGATTCATATAGATCAATTTGTTGATTTTGAAGATTTTTTTTGAAAAAGTTCTGTTTGCTATGAGGTTATCGAACTCATAGATGTGAGTGTTTTTCGTAGAAAACATTTCCAGAGAATGTGTTCAGAATCACATTTTAAGCAACCCTGCAAATTTTGGTTGAAAAATTCTGATTTTTGAGCAAGTTATGGTGATTTGAAGTTCAGAATGTTCAAAAATCACAAAATCCAAACATTTTTCTAAGGCATTTTCTCTGGATAGTTTTATCAGAATTCTGACTCTGTTACTCAGAAGTTCTGACTCTACTACTCAGAAGTTCTGACTCTACTACTCAGAATTCTGACTCAACTAATCAGAATTCTGACTCTGATACTTAGAATTTTGAACAAGTTACTCAGACTTCTGACTATACTACTCAGAATTCTGACTCAACTAATCAGAATTCTGACTCTGATACTTAGAATTTTGAACAAGTTACTCAGAATTCTGACTTTTCTACTCAGAATTCTGACTCAACTACTCAGAATTTGGATTTTTGATATCTAATGAGGAATCATCGAAGATGATTACCAAAATCTCTTGATTTTGCAGGATTATCTTGATTTGAGAGGGAATATTGTCTCAAAATTTGATCTGATTGTTTCAAGATGAAGTTCAAAACCCGTGCTTCAACGTTTTAGGCTTTTGAACATATCAGTTCAAAACCCGTACTTAAATGACAATGGCTTCTGAATAATTCAGTTCAGGATCCGTACTTCAGAGACAAAGACTTCTAAACAAATCAGTTTAGAACTCATATTTCTCAGGTGATATCCTTAACTGTCATATTTTTATGTTTCAAGGAACAAGTGGTGAAAGGTAACATTGCATTACGTTTATTTCTATTGCTTTGAATGTTTGAATCTTAACAAATTTAATTCAATGATATGAATTTTTTTTTAATTTTCATTCAATGAATAAATGTGTGTCAAAGAGTGATTTTACAAGTATTTTGTATTATCTGAGCTATATTTGTTTCAACTTTCACTTTTGAATTAAATCGAAAGGTAAGAAAAACATGAATGAAATTATGCCGAATGCTCAATGTTATGAAATCTATACTTATATAGAATATAATGCTCAAAAAGCCTAAATGTCAGAATGATGGATGGAAACGAAAATATGGGGGAAGTACTACGTTTTAGTACCAAGTGATTGAGATGAAATATAAATATATATAAAATCATTTAGTTTGAAAGTTTGTACCTGTGGCCTTTCTGGTTTGGGAGAGTAAGTCCTAAGGGGTGCTTGTCATCTAGTCCCTAAGATCAACTGGTCTGGGATCGGCTGACCCAAATCCTGCAAAGAACCAGATAGAAAGCCATGTTCTACTGGTACAAATGGGTTTAAGATATATCGATGTGGCCTTTCTGGTTTGGGAAATTAAGTTCCAAGGGGTGCTTGTCACCTAGCACCTAAGACCAACTGGTCTAGGATATGCTGACCCAAATCCTGCTATAAAACCAGATAGAAAGTCATGTTTAACGATGTATCTTATTTTTACTAAACTTTTTGATTAAAAGATGCCAATGTGCACAAAATTAAAAGATGTCAATGAGCACAAAATTAAAAGATGCCAATGAGCACACATCTCTTGAAACTTTGGGAAAATTCAAAGTCGCAATAAACTTGTAAATTTGTGAAAATCCTACTTTTGGACAAATAGTGTAAGTAGAGCAAAGTATTCTTATATGTTTTAGAATTGCATATTCTTGAAGCTAATCATATTTCGCATGCTAAGCACACCAAATAGATTTAATAAAGAGATTGAAACTGAACATTTTTAACTCGATATGCAATGATGACTTGTATTTGAATCCAAACACATGCATTTGATTTCATTTGATTGAAAAATCTGATAAATTTCATTAAGTTGGATTTCTTTTGTAAAGTTTTCAAATGATCAAATGTTAGTAGTTATCAAGTGTAGTTCAGTAAATCTTATTCTCCTTGTATAAATGTTTTCATTAAAGCACTATATTTGAAATGAATAATTTTAATGAAATATATGCATACTTTCAGGGGGAGAAAACAAATTGCTCCATAATTCTTATTTTGAGGGGGAGCAAGGTTATTCATTAAGGAGGAGAAAAAGCATAGACTTCATTCGAAGAAAAAGCATCGCTAAAGTTTTGAAAAACAAGGGGGAGAAAAGCTAAAGATTTTGAAGATGATTTTGCTTTCCAAAACTTTAGGGGGAGAAAAGCTAAAGATAAGATTTGTCATTTCAAGGGGGAGCAAAGAAAAAGCAAATATGTAACAGAAATCAATTTGGAAATCGTTGCTGCTGCTGATTAAAGACTGACCAGAAGTTGTTAACTCAGATTATTCAGAATTCTGAGCAAAAGTTGTCAAAGCATTCAGAAGAGCTCCTTCTGAAGATTGTTCCTGCTCTAAGAATCTGATGATGAAAAGTACAAGTGTGTTTGACAAAAAGGGGGAGATTGTTAGATCTAGAGTTTTGTCAAAAACACAACTGTTAAGATCTAATCTGAAGAATCAGAGTTCTGAGTAAGAAGACTCAGAAGTTCTGATCAGAGAATAATGAAAAGATTACAAGTATGGAAGTTGCTCAGAAGACTCAGAAGTTCTGAGTAGAAGACTCAGAAGTTCTGAGTGAGAAATCTCAAAAAGATTCTAAGTGTTGGATTCTGACTAGAAGGTTCAGAGTTCTGAGTAGGAGACTCAGAACTTCTGACTATGAAGACAAATGTTCTGAAGCGCTTATTCAGAAGTATGTTCAGAAGTTCTGAACAACATGTTCAGAACTTATGACTTGGATATTCTGTTACATTCAGGACACGTGTAATTGTTCTATTAGTCTGTTTCTTATATGTACTGTAGCTTTAGCTATTCTCTACAGTATATATAGGAGTTAGCAACTGTAGCTAAAAAAATCTTTGGCTAATCTTTAAAGAATCTTTGATATAATCTTTGGTGAATCCATTTAGAGAAATTCATTGTAATATCTTGTAATTCACAGATTGTTAATAAATCATATGACCAGTTGCTGTGAATACAATCTTAATTGTTCATATTTGATTGTAAGAGTGTATCCTGGACTTTCAGCAACGCCCTTGCGGGGTCTGGGGCAGCGCCCCTAGATTTTTTTTTAAAAAACCTTAACCAGTCCTTATTCAAAAACCTTAGTTAAAAGTGTCTAAAATCCCAAAAATGACCAAACAGCTCAAAGTTTCCGGACAACCCAAACTTTCCAGACAACAAGACTTTCCGGATACATACTCAATCCGGATAACAGACATTCCGGACAACACAGACAATCCGGATAACACCCGGACACCAAAGTAATCCGGATACCATCCGGTATCTCATTCCATCCTGAAACCTTAAGGAAAACAGGAACTTACCGAGTATTTGAATCTTCCGGACACCTTTAGAACACTATTCGGACACTACCAACAAAACCACCCGGATACCTTCAATCTATCCGGAAACCTCTGTCGGTTTGACTACTTTTTACCCAGAAATCGACAGAATCAATCCTAAACATGAAATCGGTTATTCTACTCCGATAGAAACTACCTAATAGCAATTACATGCATAAATTGTAAAGGAAACATACCTGAATTCAGTTCCAAGTGCACCAATTGATGCTTTAACCTAACTTTTCTTCCTTTCTTCTTTTCTTCCAAAACACACACACACACACTTTCAATATCTGGATATTTTTCTGTTTGTGAAATATCTGAATTGTCTAAGTGATAATATCAACTAAATTTACAATATTAACCCCTAAACTATTAATTAATGACCAAGACACCTTTATCCTAAAAATTAACCCAAACCTACCCTAAACCTTAACTATTAAAGTTAACTAACTTTAACGGAAAGAGGATTTAACTAACGAACTTACCCGGGGTATTACATTGGAAATGAGGGTTTACCCGATCCAAAGTTTTATTTCAGGTTTTCATGGAATTGAAGTATTTACCGGCAAATGGTGTGTGTTGTTATATTTTATGTCATTTTATAACTTTCATAAACTACCTTTTTGGAGTTAGTTGAGCTTGTGGCTCGGTATTGAATTTTATTAAGTCTTGGGGACATTTGTCCAATTTTGGTAACTCAAGATTGAGTTTTGATAACGAATTATGTTATTGGGGAATTGCATGTTTTGAATGCACGTGTTTATTTATTTGGGGTCGTGTAATATTTAGACTTTGATAGCTATGGATCCATAGGCATTTGAGTTTCCCTTAGTCTCGCGGGCAAGAGGTCGGAATTGATTGAGCTCAGTTTTACGAGACTTTAGTTTATTTTGTAGCACAGAATAGGCATCGGGTTCCATGATAAGTAAGGCGTGGACCTAGATGGTCGGGCGTCGTCTCATGGGCAGTAAGGTGTAATTCCATACATGTGCTTAGCACGGGATAGACATCGGGTTCCATGATAAGTAAGGTGTGGACCTACATGGTCGGGCGTCATCTCATGGGCAGTAAGGTGTAATCCCTAATGTGTTGTTGTGGATTTGGATTGGTCCAATGTATAGACCTGGAGTGGTTGAAGTTGGGAACTCCCTAGTCTCGCGGGCAATAGATCTGGAGTGATTGAGCTCAGTTTACGAAAGTAATCCATGTGTGTGTTTTATTGCATAGTAAGTGACCCACTTTAGTGTTCCGTCACGTGCGATGTATACGGGTCTCCCCCGTCACCGAAAGGTGTTGTTTTGGGTATTTGTTGCTACTCATGTTTTCGATGACGTGTTATATTTATAGGGATTGTTTTCCATGGTATGCAAGTTGTGGTTTATATCCATCCGTGTGTGATGTTTTGGGTATTTGTGTTTATCCATGTTTTAGGTAACGTATCATATTTATGAGAATTGCATTTCCATGTTATATGCGTTATGGATTATGTTTTTACCGCGTTTGGGATGTTTTTGGAATAATGACAAATTGAATTATGGATTTAATTATTTTGAGTATCAAATGGTATTTCACCCTATTACGTGGATTTTGGGAATGAGTCTATTTTGGAAATCATATTGCATTAAAGATTTCATTTATGGGAATTGTGGGATTTGGAAAATGAGTGCTTTACATTTAAAGTAAACTCTTTTGGAATCATGACTAAAAAGCTACACTCCTCTCGATTTATGAATTTATATAGTCATGATAAAATGCTTGAACTCACTAGGCGTTAGCCTAACCCTTTTTATTTGTCGGCATGTGCAACAGGTCTCAGGTTGGGACTAGTTCTAGTGACACGCGTGAAAGGTCGTGTGCTAGTACAGTGCTCGCGAGGTGATTTGAATTAGTGAAGTCTTCCGCACGTATTTGGAATTAGCAACTTGTGTCGTGTTAAGTAACACCCGTTTAAGTTAATTTATTGGGAGAATTATAATGTTTTAAATTTCGAGGTAATTTAAGGAATAAATTGTAGAAATGATTTTATCTTGTTGGGTATTTTATTGAAATTTTATTTAGTTGCTCGTTCCAAATTTGAGGGTGTTACCAGTTGGTATCAGAGCATAAGTTTGAGAAATTTAGGTGTTGATTTTGGATACCTAGACTCAAACTAGTGTTTGTTTAAGTAAATGAGAGTGAAATTCACCTTTAGGCACTTTAAGATAGGATGTTTCGAGGTCATTGGATGTTGTTAGAAACGAGAATCACGTCGAGAGTAACAAGGATAATCATGTATGGTGCGTTCATAGTGACACCTAGCCAGTGTCATGGTGAACCTACTAGTACATGTGCGTACTTGAATTACTTTAGTATGATGATCGTTGGGGTAGTGAAGGAGGTTCTAAACTAGTAGTCGTTGGAATAGGTGGACGATTCTAGTATTAGTCACTTGGAGTGACGATAAGCATGATACTTGCTTTAAGGGTCGAGATTGATGGTTGGATTAGAACCATAGGCCTAATGAACCGATTTTGATTTGAGGAAAAACCGTAAAGTTAATTGATGTAATTCTCAACTTACCTTAAGATGTTAAAGCATCCGGATGACAATAGTGGACCGGAGGAATTTGGAAGGGTATGAGTTGAGACGTTGAATGCCGACTAAGTCATGCACAAAGTTTAATTTGAAAATAAATTGCATAAATTATTTCTTGTGTTTCAAATCCTTATTTGGATTGTGTTACGAATTTTGAGAAATGTTTAGCACACACACAAGATTTCAAATCATGGTTTTGAATGTGCATGAAACCATTTTATTGCGGGAGTTGCAAACTCCACCGGGATTTGTTTTGCCTTATTTCATTGTTGTTCAACATTTGTTTTGGATATAATGATAATCATATTTTATGATGTTTAAGATGTTGGGCAATAACTACGACTTGTGACTTTAACATTGGATCTCCTCCACATATGTTAGAGTTTGGACGGAAAGTTATTTTCCATTATGTCTATGTACAGTTATTTTGGAGAATTTGTTTAATGCGAGTTGCTAAACAATGTTGTTTATATAGTATTACCATGGGAGGGAATTTTTGGAATTTTGGCGTCTCATTTATGATTTTGCTTATAGGAATTTGGCCTTTGAAGCATGATGTTTAGCGCCGTTTTATTGACTTGGAGTCATTGAGTTTGTTGAGGTTCATGGAGTTTGTTTTACGACATGTTGAGTCGTGTGAGTATAATTTCACAAGGTGCATGGTTTAATTACTTACGTGAAAAGTTTACGAGTTATGTTGGGCATTTGGTCCCACTCGAGTTTTGTGAGAAAGTTAATTTTATGCCATAAGGCGACTAAGAAAAGATGAGTTTGGAACTCTAGTGTCGCGTAACTTTTCTTTCAAGAGTTTGTGTTACTAAGGGGCTGTTCGGTAGCGGCTTAATGGTCTATGTAGGAGATATGACTGATTCTCTCAGCCATATCTACCCGTTCAGTAGCGGCTTAATGTAAAAAAACTTGGCTGACCGAATCAGCTAGGAAATATGTGTCCTTACCACTCAGCTATTTTATTTCCACTTTTACCCCTCTCTCAACTACCCACTTTAACCCTAAAATCTTAAAACCCACCGCCTCCCTCCTCACTTCAGCAAACCATTGACACTGTAACGCCCCAAAATCCGGGCCAATTTAAACCTCGAGTTACAACAGGTTATGACAACAAAACTTCAACTTATATAGATAGCAAAGGAATTAATCATCAAGAGTATATTTACATTACAGAATACTTCAAATAACCTATCAATCTAATCATGTCATAATAACTAGATTAATTGAGTTATCTAAGCTATTCTTCAAAATCTCCTCTTGGATAATTACCACTTCTGCTATTCCAAAATCTCTCATCCCACAACCCTTTATTTGCCTGGGCCTGAACCTGGTAAGAAAATATCACATGAAACGATTAGGCCAACGCCTAGTGAGAACATTCGTTTCAATAATAACATTTGCAAAATCAATGTAAACAAGTTATACCAAACCTGGTTACTCCTTTTCTTACCGTACATAAAACTCTATTCCATTACACAACTTTACCCAATCCCATGACTATGACTGACAACAATTTTATCAGCATATCATACCCCCAGAGCCACACTACGAATCTTCTCAGATTCTAGATCAATGCTCTCTACCAATAAATCGCGATTACACACGCCCATTTATCGGTAAGGAAGCGGAGATTACAAGTACTTATGTCAACCTCACTCTCTTCCTTAGAAATCAGGAATAGCGATTAAACAAGTAATACCACACGCCTATTCCATGATTTCCTACACACACTGGAATAGCGATTAAACAAGAAATACCACACGCCTATTCCATGTGATTACCAACTTTAGTGCATATTCTATGGTTTCCCACACACACTGGAATAACAATTAAACGAGAATTACCACACGCCTATTCCATGTGATTACCAAACTCTAGTGCCTATGGATCCATTACACTTTACTAATGAATATGCATAACAGCATAATCCAGCTCACATCATATTCTCATATCTAAGAATACTAGATAACCTATCCTATCTTCATCCCCAAATATCCCCCTTCGGCGACTTAGCACGGGGGTTCTGCTTCCCGGTTAGCGGATGGGGTCAAGGGGCAACGCTCTTGCGGGGTCTGGGGCAGCGCCCCTAGAAACTTTTTAGGAACTTAATCATACAAATCATCTAGAATCTGCTTACCAAAATCTGTAAACGAACTCTTTTTATCCGGCTCCCGGTATTCCCAACTCCCGGTATCCCCATCTCCCGGTATCCCCCAACTCCCGGCAGTCAACAATACCGGAATTTCACCGGAACTCATAGGTACCGGGACTCTATTGTACCGGTACTTTATTGTACCAGGACTCTATCGTACCGGGACTTTATCGTACCGGGACTTTCAACTTTCGGTACTTTTGATCATATCGGGACTGTACCGGGACAAATCAGTACCGGGACATTTTAGTACCGGGACTACGTACAGTTCATTTCTAATAAGTCCACAAATCGACTTAACTTGATTTATCAGTTCAATCTATGTATTCCATTCAGTCCTTAGTCAATTTATATAGCTATATCAAGGTCAATTATAACTTAAAAACACTGATTTGTACAATGAATCGAATGAACTCACCTTATGCAGCAAAAATCCTCTTCTCTGCCCTAAACTTATTCCAATCTGCTGCTATCAATTCTGGAATTCAATTCAGCATACAAAATCGATTTACCACCATAAATCAGCAACAAGATTTATCAGAAACTTGGGTAATAATTCTTACCAAATGAAGAACTGAACTTCCTTTCTTCTTTCTCTCTGTTTCTTCTTTCTGCCTAATGACCGACTCAAGAGAACACAAGACAGAGATATTTACTTATCTCATCATCTTATCCAACTACACTTTGAAGATTTACAATTCACACCTCCACGTTCTAATCTTTCCAAAAGTAACACCAAACTTTCATTACTTGCATTTCATCCCTTATATGAGTTATAAAACTTCCATATAATCTCAAGGTTACACAAAATACAAATACATTCCAATTCTTATCAAAATACTAATATCGAAAATTTAGGATGTTACAATACTCCCCAACTTGAAAATGATTTCGTCCCCGAAATCAGAATCAGGTGAACAAATAAGGATACTTATCTTTCATACTCTCTTCCGAGTCTAAGGTCACATTGGTACCCCTGTGGTGCTTCCACTGTACTTTCAACATAGCCACTTCCTTGCCACTACGTAGCTTTCTAACCGATCTCTCCAAAATTGCCTCTGGTTCTTCCACACAGCGACTCTTCTCATCTACTCTCACATCAGAAAGTGGTATCACGTCCTCTTCTTCGGCTAAACACTTCCGAAGATAACAAACATGAAAGGTATTATGAACCCCTTCCAACTCTGGTGGAAGATCCAACTGATATGCCTGTAAACCAATCCTTTTAGTGATAGTAAAAGGTCCTAGAAAACGAGGACTTAACTTCCCGCGTTTATCAAACCTTATCACACCCTTCCATGGGGACACTTTAAGCATCACGCGCTCCCCAACTTGAAATTCTTTTGGTCTCCTTTTTGGGTCAGCATAACTCTTTTGTCGATTCTGAGCTGCCTTCATATGCTGCCGAATTTCTTTCACCTTATCAGCTGTTTGTTGTACCAATTCTGGACCAGCAAACTGCTTCTCTCCGGCTTCTAACCAACATACCGGAGTTCTACATTTTCGACCATACAAGGCTTCAAAGGGCGCTCTTCCGATACTAGAATGATAACTGTTATTATACGCAAATTCTACTAAAGGTAGATGCGTATCCCAGTTACCTCCAAAATCTAATACACATGACCTGAGCATATCTTCCAAAGTTTGTATAGTCCTTTCACTCTGTCCGTCAGTCTGTGGATGAAAAGCAGTGCTCAAATTAACTTTCGTGCCCAATTCCTCTTGTAGTGATCGCCAAAACCTTGAGGTAAACCGACTATCACGATCTGACACGATCGACACCGGTATACCATGTCTTGATACCACTTCATCAATATACAGCTTCGCCAACTTCTCAATTGGTGATGTTTCTTTCATATCCAGAAAATGAGCACTCTTAGTTAATCTATCCACAATTACCCATATTGTGTCGTTACCCTTTTGCGTTTTGGGTAACTTCGTGACAAAGTCCATGGTGATCTCCTCCCACTTCCATTCTGGAATTTCCAAAGACTGGAAACTTCCATAAGGCTTCTGATGTTCTGCTTTCACCAATGAACATATTCTACATGTTTCTACCTTCCGGGCTACATCTACTTTCATAGCTGGCCACCAATAATGCAATTTCAAATCCCTATACATCTTAGTACTCCCCGGATGTATAGAATACTTAGATCTATGGGCGTCTTCGAGAATCAGCTCTCGATTTCCTCCAATCTTTGGTACCCAAACACGACCTTGGAACAACTTTATTCCACGGCCATCTTCCGTCAACTGCAGGTGTTGCTTTCCCATCACTTCTTCTTTCAGGTTTTCTTCCCTTAAAGCCTCCGCTTGTGCCTCTTTTATCTTTTCCATCAAACTCGATGTCACGTCAATTCTAGCATTGATCGATTTCAAACATCCACTATACTCTTTCCTACTTAAAGCATCGGCTACGACATTTGCTTTACCGGGATGGTAATGCAATTCGCAATCGTAATCTTTAAGTAATTCTAACCATCTTCGCTGTCTCATATTTAACTCTTTCTGATCAAAAACATGCTGCAAACTTTTATGGTCAGTATAAAGAGTACATTTGGTTCCATACAAGTAGTGCCTCCATAGCTTTAAAGCAAAAACGACAGCTGCTAACTCCAAATCATGCGTCGGATAATTCTTCTCGTGTTCTTTAAGTTGTCTTGATGCATAAGCAATCACTTTGCCTCGTTGCATCAATACGCACCCTAGACCCATCTTTGAAGCATCACTGTATACCACTAAATCTTCTGTTCCTTCTGGTAAAGCAAGAACTGGAGCCTCACACAACTTTTGACGCAGGGTTCTGAAAGCCGATTCTTGTTTCTCCGTCCAGACAAATTTCACATTCTTTCTAGTCAGAATAGTCAAAGCAGATGCAATCTTAGAAAAATCTTTAATAAACCTTCTGTAATAACCTGCTAAACCCAAGAAACTTCTTATTTCAGATGCACTTCTAGGTGTCTCCCAATTTGCCATAGCTTCAATCTTAGTTGGGTCTACCTTGACTCCTTCTGAAGTGATCACATGACCCAGAAATTGTACTTCTTTTAACCAAAATTCACATTTTGAAAACTTCGCGTACAATTTCTCTCTTCTTAAAACTTCTAAGACTTCACGTAGGTGTTGCTCATGATCTGCTTCAGTCTTTGAATACACAAGTATGTCATCAATAAAGACGATAACACACTTGTCCAAGAAAGGTCGACACACTCTATTCATCAGATCCATGAATATTGCTGGAGCATTTGTCAACCCGAATGGCATTACTAGAAACTCATAATGCCCGTATCTGGTTCTAAAAGCTGTCTTAGGAACATCTTCATTTCTAACCCGCTCTTGGTGATATCCTGACCTCAAATCGATCTTAGAAAAACATCCTGCTCCTTGAAGTTGATCAAATAGATCATCGATTCTTGGAAGCGGATATTTATTCTTAATCGTTACCTTATTCAGCTCACGGTAATCTATATACATTCTCATAGTACCGTCTTTCTTCTTAATAAACAGGACCGGAGCTCCCCAAGGCGAAGAACTCGGTCTGACAAAACCTTTATCTAATAACTCCTGGAGTTGAGTCATCATTTCTTTCATTTCAGACGGCGCTAGACGGTAAGGTGCCCGCGCTATCGGAGACGAACCTGGAATGAGATCAATTCCGAACTCTACTTGCCTTTCAGTAGGTAAACCAGGAAGATCATCCGGAAATATGTCAGGAAACTCACGTACCACTTTGATATCTCCCAATTGTTTCTTTTCCAATCTTCCATCTAAGACATAGGCCAGATAGGATATACATCCTTTCATTAAACACTTCCGCGCCTTCACAACAGAGATTAACGGAATTTCCCCTTTTTGCTTTTCCCCCAAGATGAATACGTCATCCTTATCGGTCATCGGAATCCTAATTAATTTCTTGGCGCAAAATATTTCAGCTTGATTGGCCGTCAACCAATCCATATCCACAACTATATCAAACCCTCCAATTTCCATCAACAACAAGTTGATCGGAAATTTCGTCTCTTCTATAAGAATAGTACAACCATCAAGCCTTTCTCGAAGCAAAGCTTGACCCCTATTAGCTACCTCTACTACTAAAGCATAATCTAAAGTAGTAACAAGCGTATCTAATTTAGGATAGAATGATTTGGACACAAATGACAAGTTCGCTCCACAATTGAACAAAATACGCGCAGGACAAGAATTAACAAAGAATGTACCCGAGACAACGTCCCTTGATTCCTTAGCCTCATCAGCGGTCATTTGAAAAGCTCGGCCCGTTGGCTTTGGAATAACTGGTTTCTTACTCTGATCGCCGCTCTTTTCAGCTTTGGGCACTCCCGACGAAAGTGACCCGGTTGCTTACACTCAAAACATGTATTCCCCCGAATTGGACAATTATTCATAGTATGCCCACTCTTCCCACACTTAAAGCATTCAGATGATATCACCCGACACTGCCCGTAATGCTTGCTCCTACACTTCGGACACCAGTTCGGTTCACGGCGTGATTCATAAGAAATACATTTTCCAGCGCTCCTTGATTTCTGTGAATACTCTGACCGACCTTCCCATTTCCGTTTCTCCCCAACTTGGGTCTTTTCTTCTTTATCCAAGGCATATACAGTTTCTATCACTTTAGCCTCTTCGATCGTCTCTCTCAACGTCGAAGCCTTAGAACTCCGCACCCGCGACATCATATCCGCCGGCAGTCCTTTTAGATAAGCCTTAACTCTATCTTTCTCAGTTGGAGCTACATGCCCAACTAGATTCAACTTCTCCATGAACAGTTCTGTATACTTTCGAACAGTATTAGTACCCTTTTTCAAATTTCGAAATTCCTCCTCAATTCGATCCATCTCACTTTCGTTGCAGTATTCTTCCAAAAGCTTCTTTTTAAATGACTCCCAAGTCATTGCAGATAAGACAGAAGTCGAAATTGAAGCAGTCAACACATTCCACCACATCAACGCGTTTCCTCTCAGCATTTGCGAAGCAAACCTAACTTTCGACTTTTCATCACATTCGCAAGCCCGAAAGGCTTGTTCTATCTCTCTGATCCAGTTCATACAAGCCACTGGATTGTCATCTCCTTTGAATTCCGGCGATTTACAGCTTAGGAAAGTTTTGTAGGAGCAATTTCTATCAACCCTTCTTTCCGCCTCTGGACCTAGGTTACCAGTCGGATTTTATCACACTAAAATCGATTCCCGATCGTCTCGGTTCTGTACCCCGATCATTAAACATTTTCATAAACATTTCGGCTTGTTTCCCCATTGTGGTGTTCATCAATTCAGCTTGTCTCTTCATTGATGCATTCATCAATCTGGTTACATTATCCATGATGCGACCTTCCATACCTGAACCTGATGGAGTTCGATCAGCAGTACTGGTACCCCCTCTATGTGCTGGATTACGCATGCCTCCCAAAGAAAGAAAATCTGGCGGTGTCTCATGAACTTCACCTACTCCAGCTAGCCTTTCTCCCGGCTCATCCAACCAGGTCCTATCTATAGAAGAATTAGGAGACCTCGGCGGTGTATTCACCATTGTTCTGAATGAGCACAAAATACCCATCAGTAATGGTTTATACAACTAGACATACAATACGTACTTTACCGCTAATCAGTCACTGTAACAATTAGAAACAAGTATGCTTGTGTAATAATATATTCATAATAACAGTAGCTAATTGAAATTGCAAACATATCATACATGAGAATCCTTATTACCATCGTTACAGTACTAACTTTGCATATTTCCGTCGACTCTAAGACTATCCCGTCTTAGCACTTCTACCCATATCTCACATATCATAACCTAATTCATCTCAGCTTAAGTCTAAGTATCTCATCAGCATACTTAGTTCGCTTAAACTATTGCTCTGATACCATATTGTAACGCCCCAAAATCCGGGCCAATTTAAACCTCGAGTTACAACAGGTTATGACAACAAAACTTCAACTTATATAGATAGCAAAGGAATTAATCATCAAGAGTATATTTACATTACAGAATACTTCAAATAACCTATCAATCTAATCATGTCATAATAACTAGATTAATTGAGTTATCTAAGCTATTCTTCAAAATCTCCTCTTGGATAATTACCACTTATGCTATTCCAAAATCTCTCATCCCACAACCCTTTATTTGCCTGGGCCTGAACCTGGTAAGAAAATATCACATGAAACGATTAGGCCAACGCCTAGTGAGAACATTCGTTTCAATAATAACATTTGCAAAATCAATGTAAACAAGTTATACCAAACCTGGTTACTCCTTTTCTTACCGTACATAAAACTCTATTCCATTACACAACTTTACCCAATCCCATGACTATGACTGACAACAATTTTATCAGCATATCATACCCCCAGAGCCACACTACGAATCTTCTCAGATTCTAGATCAATGCTCTCTACCAATAAATCGCGATTACACACGCCCATTTATCGGTATGGAAGCGGAGATTACAAGTACTTATGTCAACCTCACTCTCTTCCTTAGAAATCAGGAATAGCGATTAAACAAGTAATACCACACGCCTATTCCATGATTTCCCACACACACTGGAATAGCGATTAAACAAGAAATACCACACGCCTATTCCATGTGATTACCAACTTTAGTGCATATTCTATGGTTTCCCACACACACTGGAATAACGATTAAACGAGAATTACCACACGCCTATTCCATGTGATTACCAAACTCTAGTGCCTATGGATCCATTACACTTTACTAATGTATATGCATAACATCATAATCCATCTCACATCATATTCTCATATCTAAGAATACTAGATAACCTATCGTATCTTCATCCCCAAATATCCCCCTTCGGCGACTTAGCACGGGGGTTCCGCTTCCCGGTTAGCGGATGGGGTCAAGGGGCAACGCCCTTGCGGGGTCTGGGGCAGCGCCCCTAGAAACTTTTTAGGAACTTAATCATATAAATCATCTAGAATCTGCTTACCAAAATCTGTAAACGAACTCTTTTTATCCGACTCCCGGTATTCCCAACTCCCGGTATCCCCATCTCCCGGTATCCCCCAACTCCCGGTAGTCAACAATACCGGAACTTCACCGGAACTCATAGGTACCGGGACTCTATTGTACCGGGACTTTATCGTACCGGGACTTTATCGTACCGGGACTTTCAACTTTCGGTACTTTTGATCATATCGGGACTGTACCGGGACAAATCAGTACCGGGACATTTTAGTACCGGGACTACGTACAGTTCATTTCTAATAAGTCCACAAATCGACTTAACTTGATTTATCAGTTCAATCTATGTATTCCATTCAGTCCTTAGTCAATTTATACAGCTATATCAAGGTCAATTATAACTTAAAAACACTGATTTGTACAATTAATCGAATGAACTCACCTTATGCAGCAAAAATCCTCTTCTCTGCCCTAAACTTATTCCAATCTGCTGCTATCAATTCTGGAATTCAATTCAGCATACAAAATCGATTTACCACCATAAATCAGCAACAAGATTTATCAGAAACTTGGGTAATAATTCTTACCAAATGAAGAACTGAACTTCCTTTCTTCTTTCTCTCTGTTTCTTCTTTCTGCCTAATGACCGACTCAAGAGAACACAAGACTGAGATATTTACTTATCTCATCATCTTATCCAACTACACTTTCAAGATTTACAATTCACACCTCCAAGTTCTAATCTTTCCAAAAGTAACACCAAACTTTCATTACTTGCATTTCATCCCTTATATGAGTTATAAAACTTCCATATAATCTCAAGGTTACACAAAATACAAATACATTCCCATTCTTATCAAAATACTAATATCGAAAATTTAGGATGTTACAGACACTCCTCACCTCGCCACCACCTCGCCACCACCTCGCCACCACCTCGCCACCACCTGCTCGCCACCACCTCGCCACGCCGACGCTACCAGCTGCTCACCGTCGGTCGCCATCGCAGGTATATCTGATTTCTTTCATACATCTATATCTTATTTCTGATTTCTCCATACATCTAGATATTTCTGATGTCTCCATATTTCTGATTTCTCCATTTTCTCATACATCTATACATTTATATAATCTGAAATCTTTAATATTTCTCCATTTTCTCTCACATTGATAATTATCTGAAATGTATGAGATGTGTGATAATAAACTGAAATGTATGAAATGTGTAATAATCTGGTCTATTTTCTACATCTATAAACCCTATTTTTGTGTGATAATAATCTGAAATGTATGAGATGTGTAATAATCTGGTCTATTTTCTACATCTATAAACCCCATTTTTGTGTGATAATAATCTGAAATGTGCTAATAAACTGCTAATAATCTGAAATGTGGTAATAATCTGGTCTATTTTCTACATCTATAAACCCCATTTTTGTGTGATAATAATCTGAAATGTGCTAATAAACTACTAATAATCTTAAATGTGAAATGTGCTAATAATCTGATTTTTGTGTTGGTGTCCAACTAGGAATGTGCTAATAATCTGCTGTTGTCATTTTTGTTGTCATTTTTTTTATTTTGTGTGAATTTGTGTATATGGTGTCCAACTAGGAATGGAACAAACGGACGATTCACAACAACCGAAAAGGACTAGGATAAGCTGGAAAAACATGGCAGTTGTGAAAACCTTTTTAGAAACTTGTATACTTGAAATAACATTGAACGGAAAGGAAGGTGGAAGTCTAAAATCAATGTCTTGGAAGAAAGTTTCTGAAACTCTGAAAGAGGTCCACAACTTTGAAGCTGATAGAAAGCAAATGCGTAATCATTATGATTATTTAAAGGGAAAATATGGGGCATGGTTGAAGCTTAAAAATAAGACGAGAAATGTGTACGATCCTTCAACGAACTCATTTAATTTGACACCCGAGCAATGGGAACTTGAGATTCAGGTCACTTTATTTTATATTTCTTTTGTTATATTTAAAATTAGTGTAATCGGTTACTTATAATTATTTTTTAAACACAGTCAAACAAATATGTTGAATCGCTAAGGACAGCTAATCTTCCATTCCCCGAGTTGTGCACTCAATTGTTTGAAGGCGGTGTTTCCACGGGCGTTGGAAGCTTTGGACCGCTATCAAATGATCCCAAACCAACTGTCGAGCCATTCTTTGTTTCAAACAATGAGGAAGTGGAGATATCCAATTCTCACCCCACATCCTCAACTCTTATATCTTCGGCTCGTACTCAAGTGAGAACCAACAAGAGGAAATTTACCCAAACCGACATAGATGAGGAGATATTGTCCGTTTTAAAAGCATTGGCCGTAAAACACAATGAAAGTCATGAGCCTCCTTCCTACATGGCTCCTTCCTACATGGATTGTCTTAAAAAACTCAATGACCTAGGATGGGCAAAAGATGATCCAATGTACCGTATTGCAATGGCTCTTCTTGGTGACAATGAGAATAGAGAGCCTTGGTTGATGATATCGCCTGAATTTGCGGTTGCTTGGGTGAAGACGGTTGGAGATAAACAAGGCTACAATTAGGTGGTTGGCGATTGATGATAGGGGTTTTTGGCCATTGATGTTTATGACGATGCTTCTTTTTTGTTGATGTTTATGATACATTTCCAATGGCTCTTTTGTTGATGCTTATGACATTTCCAATGGCTTTTTTGTAGATGTGTATGCCATTGATGTATTTGGAATGATATGTTTATGATATTTGACTTTATGCTAGCAAGTTGTGTTATAAATGATGTGTGCAAGTTGACTTTTTTTTCAATTTTATAGACAAATGATTCACAAATGGTTTTTTTCAATTGTATAGATATGTTGACTTACGAGGAAGAACGTTTGTTCGTAATTCTATTGTTTTGGTATATAAGTCGAAAAAGGAATTCTTCACCGACTATTGTAAGGGTACGTGATAACACTTCGGCTATGAGTGGACATGCATATACACAAGAGTTGCTACATGGATCTAGTTTGCAATGTCAAGAGTTGATGCGTATGTCTCGTGAAGCATATGTGTTACTATGCAATCACTTTAAACAAAGGGGTTGGGTAAAATGTGGTAGAGTTATAAGTGTCGAGGAGAAATTAGCTATGTTTTTAACAATGGTCGGACATAATGAACACTATAGGGTGATAAAACGAAGATTTCAACATTCCACCGACACCGTCCACAGTTGTTTTCATGAAGTTCTACGAGGTATGATGAAGTTTGCAAGAGAAATTGTATGTCCGGCAACATCTGAAACAAACACGCAGATTATGTCAAATCAGCAAAGTCGCTTGAGAGAAATATTTTCGGTATGCTTTGTTTTTATAGTTTTTGTTATAGTGACGTAAAAATCTTGACATTTTAAACGTCTTTTGTCAATGAAGGGTGCAATTGGTGCACTAGATGGGACTCTCATACATGCAATCGTGTCAAACAGCTTATAGAGGAAGAGGAAGTGGTCGATGCTACCAAAATGTTTTAGGCATTTGTGACTTCAATTTGATATTCACATTTGTTTGGGCGGGATGGGAAGGCATTGCACATGATTCTAGAGTATTAAATGAAGTTGCATTTAACCCAAATTTCGGTTTTCCTTTTCCACCTGAAGGTATACATCATTGTTAATTACATACATGTTTAATTTGAAATAATGTTTGCATAATAGCCTAATTAATCGTCACTTGCAGATAAATATTATCTTTGTGATGCTGCATATTCTAACGCTCGTGGATTTTTAGCTCTGTATCGTAACACAAGGTATTGGTTAGCTGATTATCGACGTAGACGTGCTTTAACTAAAGAAGAAAAGTTCAATCATGCGCATGCATAACTTCGAAATGTCATTGAGCGTGCTTATGGTGTCTTGAAAGCAAGATTTCCAATCTTGAAGCAAATGGCTCCTTTTCCATTTACAAAACAAAGAAATGTGGTCATTGCATGCTTCACGATACATAATTTTATAAGAAAATGCAATATTCAAGAACAATTTTTTATGGAGTACAATGAAGACACCATTTTCACTAATGACGAAGAAGATGTTGGAAGTGGGGAAGCGGAACTAGATGGATCACAATGGGGTGCTAATAGCACACAATATATGGCTAATTTGCGTAATCAAATCGCAAATGGACTAGTTTAAAATGTTTGAGATTTTTAAATATATCCGAACTATGATGTGGACTTGTTTTTATTTAAGTACTTATTGATGTTGTTTTCATTATAACATTGAATCAACTTGTTTTTATTTAAGTACTTATTGATATTATTATGTTAAATCAACTTGTTTTTATTTATAAACGTTTAAATTGGTATTTTTTTTAATAATTATAAGTCATTTATTCAATATTTTTAACAAACAGTTTATTTATATAAGCAAAAATAAAGACTGGGGGCAAAATGGTCATTTCTGACATTCTGAATGTTTATTCAGCACAACAATCGAACACCAACATATCTATTAACACTCAGACAACTATATCCACTCAGACAGCTATATCCATTCAGGTCTTAACAGCAAACGAACCGAACAGCCCCTAAGTATGTTATTGCAAACATTTCAGTGTATGGATTGATTTATACGTGGCTCAAGTGATGCATGAAAGAACATTTTTGGTGACATTTCACAATAATTTGCTTGTTGCGCCTTTGGTTAGTTAAATGTTTAATTAGCATATTATGTAAAATGTGTTATATCGACTTAGGGGTATGCATAGCTTTGTGACCTTTGTTTCTTGACACTTTGTCAAACGAAGAGTGGAATTATTTTAGTAACTCATTGTATAAATGATGACCACTCGGTCAAATGGTGTTTTGGTGTTGAGGAAATCATGCATAGTTCGCAATACTTCACATTTTGAAAACACAAATGTATGAGTCATTGACATTGGTCAATTTTCGATTTGACGAATATTTTGGAAAATTGAAAACCTTTTGGTTTTGGAGAAAATGTGCATTTTGAGTATTTTAACAAATACATTTTTGCATTGATGTTTGACGTTTTAGATTCCAAATACGTAACCTTGAGGAAAATGCTTTGTCATGAAGATTTTAGAATTTTTTTGCATAAAACTATGGGACGTGGAATTCCTCATGTTTTAAACATAGACGCATACTATTGGTGCAATTCAAGACTTGAAGTCGGTCGGAATCCTTTTTGGGTGTTTATTTTATTAACACTTATTTCCTCATATATTTTTAGAAAATACATTGTTGTGTGCAGTTTTGTCGGAAACGTTTTGCTCGTGTGTCGTTATGTGACCATTTGAGGAAAATTTGGAAATCAATTTAAAAAATCCCATCTTTGAAATTTTTGGGTGAGTTAATTGGTACATGAGTGCGTCATTACAAGAAATTTCTAAGAAAGTGTTACGAGATTGCATGTCTACCCCGATTTGAGGTTTTATGTGGTTTTAGTCGATATTTTCAAGTGATGGAAACGTATTGGTTTTGTCTTAAATATAGAACTTGCACAAGTCATTTTGTGTTTTGGCTAAGGCGTATTTGTAAACCGTTTCATCGTTTTGTATAATAAACTGACGCACACAAATTTTATTGGTAAACCGTGTTCCATGCCATCTTATGGTTAAAAAGGAAATTTTGGAGTCAAATGTCGTTTGGGACTTCTTTTGAAATACGTGCACACCTTTTGTTGCACCATGTTTAAAGTGGACAGTTACTTTACGTGCATGTCATGAGTCAACCCATACTAGAACCGTGGCGGTTCATTTTAAAGAATTGTTTATTACACTTTTGCATTTTGTGGGTAAACTGATCTGCAATGAAATAGTTTTCAACATGATTTTCATATGTGGGACGAGCGTGTCCGTTTTTGCGTAACTACCGAATGGATGATAGTAGTTTTCTATACGTGCAATTTATTTGATAAGAACATCTTTGGGTTGAAATTTTGTGAAAGATTTTGCTGATTGGCATATTTATGGAATAACGCACTTGGAAACCTTGAACCCGCTAGGACCTTGGAAAGGGTAAGTAACCCAGTTAGGAATAAGTGCGTGTGTAACAACCCGATTCTCAAACATACAACAAATAACATATATTTCATAACATCGTTACATAACCAAACGATTCATAATATAACAAGTAAGGTCCCTTAGTCTTTACATCCAGAATAAGGTGTTTCGTTACAAACTTTTTGCTAATTACATACATGATATCTAGTTATGAAATTAGAACAGCAACACATCTTAGTCTTCATAACATCCTTCTTCCAAAAGCTAACATATAGTACCCTTCTCATTTGCTCTTACCCGATCCACGACATGGAATACATATTTTTAAAACAAAATGAGGGTTAGACCTAGCGGTCTAAGTGAGAAAATCCCTGTCACTTGAAAACCATTTCACAAACACCATATACATAACACACATATAATCACTAAATACTACACACACATTGTGTACTTTCCTTCCTCAATCTCTTAGCCATATTAGTTGGTTGCAAGCCAACTAATAACTTAACTCCGCCGTACGACAATTACAGCCAACACCGCGTACGACAATTACAGCCAATATTTCTTCGGTCCTAAAACCCGGGCAACGTACTCTCACATAGTACAATGCTTATGTAAATACAATATCTCAATATATTATATTACAAACATAAACACATAAGCATACCATCTATCACATTCCCAATCCACGCATATATGTATTCCAGTTTCAAAACGTTTTTAAAATAAAACTCACATGTTTGCTTATCAAAACGCTTTCAATCCTTTCTCAAAACAGTTCAGCTTTCACCTTCGATTCACTGTATCTGAAATAAATAGATACAGATACCTCTTTACCAAAAAGATCACATAAGACTCACTAGTACCAAAAAAGAACTTTAGATAAATCTATCTAAATCTTATTCTCCATTATTTCCTGTAAACCCGTACTTAAGTTAAGTCCACAGTATTCAGTCCTCATGCATTCCCTATCCAATAACTAACAAAACACAGGTTACGAAATACTCGACAGCATCTAAACTCTTAAAATTGGCCAAACAGCAAAAGTTCCCGGACAACCCGAACTTCCCAGACAATACCAACTTTTCGGATAACATTATCAACCCGGAATACACCCGGATACCAAAGCAATTCGGACATCATCCGGTATCTCATTTCATCCGGAAACTTAGAGGAAATAGGACTTACCCGGTTAGTCAATTCATCCAGATACCTGCAAGAAAGGACTACCGGACACTATCAACATATTACCCGGACACCACCCAAGAAACTACCAGACACTTTCATCTTATCCGGAAACTACTGTCAGTTCATCCCAATTTCACCCAGAATTCGACTGAATCTTTACCAGTTATGTAAATGATGTTTCTACTCCGACAGAAACCTTCTAATACCAATTACAAACATAAAATACAAAGAAACATACCTCAGATTCACTTCCAAGTACACCAAAATTGAGCCTCTTAGCCACAACCCTTCTTTCTTCTTCTTGCTCTCTCTAAAAAAAACACACACACACACACACACACACTGATTGAATCTGGATATTTCTGAATTATGAAATATCTGATTATCTTAAGGGATAATATCCAATTCACTTTACCACTTTAGCCCCTAAACTATCCATTAATGACTAAAACACCTTTAACTCCTAATTTAACTCAAATTTACCCTAAACATCAATTATAAAGTTAAATAAATTTAACGGAACTAACATTTAATTAACGAACTTACCCGAGGTATTACAACGTGTAGCACTTCGACGGTGGAAGGTTGGATATTCCACGCATAATAGTACGGTAAACCGAATGGTATCGGTTGGGGGAATGATGCCCTTTTGTAATTAAGACGATAATTCGCAATAACCTATATTGAGGTTGGTGGTAACCATTCTTGTTGGAAATCTTATTTTAGAGTCTTGGTCAACTTTTGTATGTGGGACCCTTTAGACACCATAGCGATAATTTTGGTTTTGATGAGAATGCTCGATGAGTAAAGCTCGTGTGTAGAGTCTGTGGTGATTCGACTTGGTGGTACGTAGGTGTCGACTTTTGGGCTTGAGGCCAAGCACCGTTAGCGTAATCGGGGAATTGTAGTCCGATTTTAAAGAAATGATGGTAATGGTTGTAATATCCTTAAGATGCTCGATTGTGATAAGAGGTTTTAGTGAAATGACTTTCCTTGTATGGTACGAAAACCTGTCGATTGTATGATTGATGATTAGACATACCTTTGGGATTGTGTAATTGACGAGTCAATGAAGACCGTTGGTGTTGAATCGATGGAATCCGCTGAGAGAGAATGTCAATTCAGTAGCGGGATTTTAGGGATTCTGAAGTTTTGGTTGATGTTGGTAGTAGTTAAACGTTGAGTTGGTCTAGAGAGAAAATATGAGGCCATGTGAATGTGGCATGATTGGGGAGTAAGTCTGGTGGTCGGAAGCCATTCTAGTAAATTTGGCCTTCAAGTGGAATGTGTTGGGCGTGGTGGCCATTGGTTACGTGAGAACTGGATTTCGAGGACGAAATCTCTTTAAGGTTGGGAGGATTGTAACACCCCGAAAATCCTAACTCCAATTGTAAATGATTCCGTCTAGAAGTATTAAAAGGACAATGTTTCACTTTGGAGTGTGGAACACGTGATGCTAATTGGATCTCTCAAGAAATTGGCCAAGTTTGGACTCGGTACAAGTCCAGCGAGTATGACACTCGCGAGAGTGACATGGTCACTTTCGCAGTGTCACTTTTGCCAAGAATGTACCGAGGGTTTTGGGAGGGCCAGCGAGTAGGACACTCGCGAGAGTGACATGGTCACTTTCGCAGTGTCACTTTCGCCGAAAGTGTACCGTGAGGATTTTGGGTAGCGGGCGAGAGTGCCCCGCGAGAGTGACAGTGGCAATCTTGCCTGTCACTCTCACCGTCAGGCTCAGAGGGTTTTAAACCCACGACTTGCAGCTTTCTTTCATTATCTATTCCACCTCTCTCTCTCTAAAAATCGCCCCTCTCACTAAAAAACCCTAGAACCCCCTTCTCCTTCCTCATTTCTTCACCAAATCAAACCCTCTTCCTCCATTGACGGACTTTTGGGAGCTTGGAACTTTTGTGGAGAGTAGGAGCTCGTTTTTGGAAGATTCGAATGGTTAAGGTAATCTCTTCATACTCAATGGTTGTTATTGTTGTTGATTTCATCTTTTTTCTACTTTGGGATGTTGTTGGACGATTTTGATGGTGGATGGCTGAAATAATCTTCATCTTCTTCATGAATGAAACTAGGGTTTGGTATAAATTGGGTATTTTTGTATATGTTGAATGGATGATGATTCCTTGTGGTTAGACTTGAGTATTGATGGTTGGAAATTCATAAACCTAGGTTTTAGAAGTTTTGGCTTGAGGATACAAACTTCATCAAAGGAGCATACGTTTGGGAAAAATCTAGATTTAGCTTAATCTAGCAGAGGTGAGTTCAAGTTATTTTGCGAAAACTTTGTACATGCCAAAATGTTATTTTTCCAAGTAATTTTATGTTTTACCTGAAAATTATCAATATTGGGTTATTTGATGGATTTTACCTTTTGAGGTATTAATTGTGGTAAATATTATAAGACACTACTTTTGAATATTTTGGAAAAATGTGATAATAAATCATACATGAAATGAGTTGTTGATTTATGTGATAAATGAAGTCTATTTATTATAAAAATGCATTGTGGATGTTTTGGAAATATGCATATAGTACATCATGTGATGTTTTGAAAACGTAAAGGCGTGAGTCCTTGGAAATGAGGGTTTACCCGATCCAAATTTTTATTTCGGGTTTTCATGGAATTGAAGTATTTACCGGAAAACGGTGTGTGTTGTTATATTTTATGTCATTTTATAACTTTCATAAACTACCTTTTTGGAGTTAGTTGAGCTTGTGGCTCAGTATTGAATTTTATTAAGTCTTGGGGACATTTGTCCAGTTTTGGTAACTCAAGATTGAGTTTTGATAATGAATTATGTTATTGGGGAATTGCATGTTTTGAATGCATGTGTTTATTTATTTGGGGTCGTGTAATATTTAGACTTTGATAGCTATGGATCCATAGGCATTTGAGTTTCCCTTAGTCTCGCGGGCAAGAGGTCGGAATTGATTGAGCTCAGTTTTACGAGACGTTAGTTTATTTTGTAGCACGGAATAGGCATCGGGTTCCATGATAAGTAAGGCGTGGACCTAGATGGTCGGGCGTCGTCTCATGGACAGTAAGGTGTAATTCCATACATGTGCTTAGCACGGGATAGACATCGGGTTCCATGATAAGTAAGGCGTGAACCTACATGGTCGGGCGTCATCTCATGGGCAGTAAGGTGTAATCCCTAATGTGCTGTTGTGGATTTGGAATGGCCCAATATATAGACCTGGAGTGGTTGAAGTTGGGAACTCCCTAGTCTCGCGGGCAATAGATCTGGAGTGATTGAGCTCAGTTTACGAAAGTAATCCATGTGTGTGTTTTATTGCATAGTAAGTGACCCACTTTAGTGTTCCGTCACGTGCGATGTATACGGGTCTCCCCCGTCACCGAAAGGTGTTGTTTTGGGTATTCGTTGCTACTCATGTTTTCGGTGACGTGTTATATTTATAGGGATTGTTTTCCATGGTATGCAAGTTGTGGTTTATATCTCATCCGTGTGTGATGTTTTGGGTATTTGTGTTTATCCATGTTTTAGGTAACGTATCATATTTATGAGAATTGCATTTCCATGATATATGAGTTATGGATTATGTTTTTACCGTGTTTGGGATGTTTTTGGAATAATGACAAATTGAATTATGGATTTAATTATTTTGAGTATCAAATGGTATTTCACCCTATTACGTGGATTTTGGGAATGAGTCTATTTTGGAAATCATATTGCATTAAAGATTTCATTTATGGGAATTGTGGGATTTGGAAAATGAGTGCATGATAAAATGCTTGAACTCACTAGACGTTAGCCTAACCCTTTTTATTTGTCGGCATGTGCAACAGGTCTCAGGTTGGGAGTAGTTCTAGTGACACGCGTGAAAGGTCGTGTACTAGTAGAGTGCTTGCGAGGTGATTTGAATTAGTGAAGTCTTCCGCACGTATTTGGAATTAGCAACTTGTGTCGTGTTAAGTAACACTCGTTTAATTTAATTTATTGGGAGAATTATAATGTTTTAAATTTCGAGGTAACTTAAGGAATGAATTGTAGAAATGATTTTATCCTGTTGGGTATTTTATTGAAATTTTATTTAGTTGCTCGTTCCAAATTTGAGGGTGTTACAATTCTCACAGGTTTATATCATATTTGTGGTTCTCATTTAATTATCGTCATATATATATATATATATAGAGAGAGAGAGAGAGAGGTTCAAGGGAAAACCTCAAAAAAATGGAAAACTTAAGGGCTTTATGCACATCTGGACGGTATGCACTTGTGCATGCAGGTAAATAGTTGACTTTTTGGTTTTATGCACAAGTGCATTATGCATTTGTGCATATATGCACAAATTAATGCATGTTACAAATAAATATATATAGACTTGAGATCATGTGAGACCAAGCTATTTCCGTGAAACCGTGAGACCAAAAATTAACACTAAACCTTCACAACAAAAGATGTGAAGGTACTGTGATGGTAAACCTTCACATTGTTTTTACTGTGAAGGTTCGCTGTTTTTCTTACCTTCACAATGAATCACTGCGAAAGTTTAGTGTTAATTTTGTGATCTCACGAAAACACGTTGGTCTCACGTGAACTCAACTCGTGTGAGAAGTTGATGTTAACGCGAGAAGCATGAGAAGTTGATCTAAACTATTGATCCCTTTTAATCAAATGCCCTCTCATGAATTGCGACTTAGAAGAGAATTGATTCGGTGCATCTTGGTGCGTCTCATCATAATGTGCGTTCCTTTCTCATCCAACGGTTGATAACCACTTCTCACGTTTCTCACATTAACCTCAACTTCTCACCGAAACCCAACCCTATATATATAATCTCAATGTCTAGTTTTATAAATATATTGCTTGTTTTCTAAAATGAAGTGTTGATGATAATTAATGAATTTTAATCATCTTTCATAAACATTTAAATCACATTAAATGAACCTTCATCATTTCGATAAATATACTAATGGATTAGTTTGCATGGTTTGTAACATTTGCAATATATATATATATATATATAGTTGGGTTCACGTGAGACCAATATGTTTTCATGAGACCTGTGAAATATGGTCTCTGGGTCTCACGAAAACCGTTTGGTCTCACATGATCCCAAATCTCTCTCTCTCTCTCTCTCTCTCTCTATATATATATATATATATATATATATATATATATATATATATATATATATATATATAGGTATATAGGGGTCTAATCAAATGAAAACTAGTTAGTTTGTGGTAACCTTGAGATCCAATGTGAGCCACTCATTTAATATAATTAATTTTGTTTTTAAAATAAAGTAAAAGGATAATTTGGTAAATTTATAATTTGATTTTTTTATAAAATAATCAATTCCTTATTTGACTCATTCCATATTTAAAATCACACGGTTATTTGATCTAATTTCAATTTACCCTAATTTCTCCCATCATCGGCCAAGATCTAGGGGAACAACCCCTCCCCCATGGTCACTTACAATCTCCGTCAAACCATCCCCTCTCTTCACCTCCGACACCACCACCCATCTCTTTCTACGACCACCACCATTTGCTTCCACCCACTTTTAGATTTTAGTACCCATTGTGGATGGCTCGGAGGAGATGGAATCTGTTATGATCATTGACGTTATTCGACGTGCAAAAGCCAAATTTGTGGTCGCATCAGTAGGAGACAAACTCGAAATTGTGGATTCTCGTAACGTAAAGCTAGTTGCAGACATGCTTCTTGATGAAGCTGCTAAACGATGGAGACGATGGCACCGTTGATGGTTCCGACAAATCCATCACCGCCTCCACACATTTTTCGAGTTCTAGATCTGGGTTTGATTTTGAGATCTAGGTTTGATTTTGATATTGATTTATGATTTTGAGTTTTGATGACAATGGTTTGATTTTAATTTTAGGGTTTAAGTGTAACACAAGGGTATCACAGTGAGTTTGATTTTGATTTTTGGGTTTGGTTGTATCACATTGGGTATGGGTATCACAATGCATCTTCTGCTTACTTGGGTATCACAGTAGGTTTCATTTTGATTTTAGGCTGGTTGTATCACATTGGGTATCGGTATCACAAGACATCTTCTGTTTACTGTTTACTTGGGTATCACAATGGGGAGCACAGTTCATCGTTTTTATTTGTTGCTTTACACGGTTGGTATTGTTGGTCCCTAAAGGGATATACTAATTTGTAGAAGGGGGGGGGGGGTTGAATACAAATACACAAGTTTTTACTTTCTAAATTGTTTATTGATAAATCATTAACAATTTACAGCTTGTTACGGAACAAGATTAAGGATAAATCCTAAGAAAAAGTTGGAACACACAGATTCTTGCACTAAGAAAGATAAGGAAATCACTAATAAAATCCTATCTTATGAGACTTCTTGACCAGAGTTAACAAGAGTACTTCAAAATGAAGTGGGGAAGTCTTCTTATATACTGCATGCATTTAATGTATGGCAGAATATACTTTACACGTGGCAGTAGCTGATTAGTTGTAGGTTCTGAATTGAGTGGACAACCTTAGTAGCGGCATGCATGAACAGTGCAGTATCAGAGTGGTTGTACGATTTCAGACAATAGGAAGGTTCTAATCTGACAATTCGTACGGAGACGTGCAAGGGAGGTTAAGACAATAGTACTTTGTACGGAGGACTTCATGATCAGTTTATCGTTGATTCAGAGCCTTATCAGCGAGTGATAAGTTCAGCGATAGCTGAAGTCTTGTACTTGATACTTCACGTTGAGTGGACAAATCTGAGTCTTCGTTGATCCGCATCAGTTCATTAGGAGACTTGTCGCTGGTTCTTGAGCTTGATCTTTGACTTCAGCGTAGAACCTATGTTGACGTGAAACTTGTCTTCAGGGATCATAAGTAAACAACTATGATTGTCAGCGATCACCAAAGGTCTGAACAGGTTCAGAGCTATTGTGTTCCTGAGAACATATGGATGGTGAATAGTTACGCTGAACAATGTATGAAAACATCAGCGATCATCCTCAAGACTGAACAGGCTCAGAGCTTGGGGAATGAACAATGTTCGCTGAGTGTCTATTCTAAAGAATGAGAGAACCTATCAGCGATACCGAATTGAGTCTTGGTACTTATCAGCGATAGTGAAACTCTAATACATTGTTTACTTACAATATTCACTAAGTAGAATATAGAGAGGGTCATTATCAAATTACTGAGGGTTTGGATCAACAATCTCCCCCTATTTGATTATGACATAGCAACAAAGAAAATTGCTATATTATGAAAACATAAGGATAAAAAGAACTAATAACATATTTGTCCCTTTTACTGTTTTCTGGGATCTTTTCTCTACTGAGTGGAGTAAAGTACGTTCGCTGAAATCTTTCTTTAAATTCTGTATCAGATTACAAGGAAAGTGGAAAGATTACAAGTACAAGCGAAATAATTTACAAGAACAAAAGGATAACTGATAACATAGATGAAAGGCGATCCTATAAGCTTACAGAGGTTCTTCCTTAATGAGAAGTTCATCAAGGGTCTTGTTTGTGGGGATCATCCAGTCAGGGACCGTTTCTCCTTGTTTTCTTTTGTTCAGCGCTTCTTCGAAAATCAAGGGTTTAAGGTGTTGAGCCTGAATGTCCTTCTTGAAGTCACACCACCAGATGAGATCTCTGAGATGTTCGATTGCAGGGTTGTGTAGCTCATCTTGAAAGCATTTTCGTCCTTCGTAGTCAAAAAAAATATTCCATAAGGATTACTGACGACTTTACCAGGGACGAAGTCTTCACCGAGTGGCAGAGATAGATCAAGGGCAGAGAGATCAGGGTCAGGACCAAGCACTTCAGTGCGAGAGAAACCGATGCCAGTTTCATTTCTTATAACAGGTCCTGAGTCTGATTCTTGACGTTTCTTCCTTGAAGTAGCTCTTTTTCTTTTCTGCTTAAGATCAAGAGGAGGAGGTATATCCACGCATGAAGATACAAGATCAATCTGTCGATTTATCAGCTTTTGGAAGTGATCCTTGTACTTAGATTTAGACGTTTGGACAGCTAACCTCATTTCCAGCCATTCAGAGAGACCATATCTTGTGATGGCTTCAGCACCAAAGTCTTCAGTTTGGTCGTTCTCTCTGATTACATGAACATTAACAAGGGGTACAAGAGTTGTTTTTTCAGTGACAAATACCTTGTTAATCTTTGCTGGACGATATCTGAAGTGAATTCTCTCTTTGCTCCATTCGAGGGTGCGTTGAGAGACATTCGTCTTCTTCTCCACAATCTTGTGAGCTTCTTCCCATAGCTTACGTTGGACCTGAATAGGAACACGTTTCATCTTGGGGTCTTGGATTGCTTCTTGAGCAAGCTGAATGGCGAGAGCCTTGTCTTTCTCTTCATCTTTCTTCTTGTCAACGAGTTGACGTTCAGCTCTGAAGTGATCAGCGTACTCTTGCTTTGAAAGTTTGAACTTTGGAGGCGGCGGCAAGATGATTTGCTGATCTTCAAGTCGCTTGATCATTTCTTCTCTTCTTCTCTGATCTTCTTCACTTGGTCGTTGAGGAGCCAAGGAAGGTCTTCTTGAGTGAGAGAGAGTCTGTTCTTCAGCATCATCAGTCTCGGTGATTAAATCCAAGACTGGGATTATTTCCACAGCTTTATCAGCAGCTGGTTCTATAGAATCCTCAAGCAGGGGAGAGGACTAGCTGAAACACAGCGATCGTTCAATTTAGAACTTTGGATAGAACAGAGAGAGAAGAAGTGGGTTGTGTATAGGCTTTTGGAGAGAGTAGAGCTGATAAGTGTTTAGATAGAGGAGGGATGCAGAGCAGGGAAAGTTATATACCTGACGAGCTGGCTTTTGAAGCAAGATCATCAGATTGTCATCTTCAGAGACGCCTTTGCCTTTGCCTTTTGGCTCAGACGCTGAGGTCTTTGTCCGCTCCCCTGTTGGTTCTTTTATTTTTACTCCCGTAAGCGCTGTAGTCTTTGGAGTGACAAATAACGTATCGTCATCTTCATCATAATCATCATCATCATTATCATCTGATGATGGTTCATCTTCAGGGATGTCGATGGCTTCGTCATCTTCAGTTTCTGATTCGGACTCTTCAGCAACTTCTTCGAGTTGCTCCCCCTCAAATAAAGAGGTGAGCTTCTCGGTTCCCTCAGGGTTATCAACTCCCTGAGGACCAGCAGTTGTGGTTGCCTGAAGTGCAACAACATCTTCATTTGTCTTCTTCCCCTCGATAGATTCATCATGGGGAAGGTCTTGAGAAATCTTCTCCCCCCCTTCCTCATGATGCGAGGGGGAGTGTGATGAAGCACCCTTGGTTTCAGCAGGTTGGGTTGGTTCTCTGTCTTCTGGGCCAGAGAATCCAACATAGGCTAGGACCTCACCTAAACTGATTTCCAGACCAGTTATAGAGGATGGGATCTTCAGAAGTTCATCCCGATCAGCCTTGGAGAATGGTGAAGGTGCAGGAGCAGTTTCAGGTAGACGATTCAGAATTTCCTGCATCAGCTTCTTCACTGAATCAAGATCAGTCTTGACAGTGGTCATATCTCCCTACATGGTTGAAACCGTTGTCTTTAGCGATGAGACGTCGCTGGAAATGTCAGATACCTTGGCTTTCAGAGAGCTGTAATCCGTGTAGACATCAGCTTGGATCTTAGCAAAATCTCTGATTGCGCCATCAACCTTTTCCAATTCAGCTTTGGAGGCTTTGGCTTCCACCACTTTAGTCAGCGACAATATCGACTTCTCAGCGTTTGTTACAGCTGAGGAGTTTCCAGAAATAGTAGTGGCAAGACCTGAGACCGTGGTTTCCAAGCTTTTCATGGAGGCGTTGATGTCGCCCAAAGTAAGACCTGTAACAGTTAAGGACTTGTGAACAAAGGAAAGCTTAGAAGTTTCAGGTTTAGTCACAGTGTTTAGGGGTTTGTGTTTACCTGCAGGAGGGTTGCTGAAGTCACCAAAATCGCTGTATCCGGAGAAATGTTCCATATCAGCGGCAAGATTTCCGTGAGGCATAGCAAATCCTGTAGGTCTTGTATTCGTTCCTCCCTGTGAAGCAGCTTTAGCTTCGGAAGGAATGACATTTGTTTCAGTGGTTTTGGGGAAAGTTTGAGCAAAGACCAGAGGATTAGAGGGAGAAGCGAAGGATGAGAATTTTGGTTGGGTGCTGGTTTCAGTGTTGGAGCCACCGAGAATCGCTCCTTCAGCCTTTTGAGAGACTAAGGGAGGTGGGGTAGATTCCAAGTTCTTAACTTCAACGTGTAGAGACGCTGAAGTCGGTATAAGAGGGATGGTTTGAGCAGCTGCGGCAGAGCGTACCGCGAAATCATCCAGCGACTCATGTGAAAGCTGAGCCGGGGATTTTTCAGTAGGAGAATGCTGTGAGGGTTGCTCCTTGGTTTTCTTGACCCTTTTGGAGTCAAGAGAGGCAGTAGAGTGTTTCCTTTTATGAGAGGTTGTTGTGGCCTGGGTATCAGCCAGGGGTATTGTCGCTGAAGGAGCCACAAAAGTAGAAGAAGGAGGTCTGAGAAGAGTTAAGAGAGAAGAAATACGTACCTCATTTTCCAGCAGCTTGAAGTCGAGAACCTTCAGGCCTATTTGAGATAGCTTCAGGTCTCCGACTCTAGGATAGAGATCTCCTAGTGCCTGTGCTAGCCACACGCTGACGAACCTTGGATATGGGACCCATGTTGGACGAGGGTCAGCAGTGACTCGTAGAAACATGTCTTCAAATATGATCTTGGCCCAGTCGATATGGAGTCCCTTCAGCAAGGAATACCCCATAGCTTGTTGAGGTTGAGAGGCCTGATCAGAAGATCCAGATTTGGCAGTGAGGCAGCTGATGAGATGGGCGAAGATGAAGTTCATCTCGCTGGGCATCTTGGATTTCTTCATGATGGTCAGCTTCTTGTCTGGGAGACCATCTCTTCCCAAGTCCCATGTATATTTCATTGCATCAAAGAAAGCTATCAAGGCTTCCTTATCCGCTGAGTTCTTTTTAGGGTCAGGGAGGGGAACAAAAGGTTTGTATTTGGATCCGGTAGGGAGGTTCAGTGCTTGCCTGAGATTGCCGAGGGTGATCTTAGAAGTACCATGATCAGTGTCAAATACGATGGCACTGATGGTCTTTTTGGGATTTTTGGCAGAAGGAAACTGAGCCGTTCTAGCAGAATACCAGAACTGACCGAGAAGGTGTTTATCAGCTTGAGGATTTAGGGTTAGGGCTGAGTAGATAGGGCAGTGTTTGAGGAAATTTACGGCGTCATCCAGATGACTGACCCGTCTCTTCTCAGGAAAATCCAGGAGGGCATAAGGATTGTTACTCTGAAAATGAATTTGATTCAGGGTAAACATGACTTGAGATGCCTTTGGAATTTCAGTAGCAGCCACTTGAGTATCAGCTTTAGCCATATCTTGAGCCATTTCTGCTATAAACACATAAATAATATGAACACACAAAAATATGAGTTTTATGTTTTGTCCATTTCATTTAGCATTTTGACCATTTGATTAAGCAAAGAATGACTTAATGAAGCATATATGTTTTCCATTTAAAAGAGATTCTGGAAAAACATATGAAGAACAAGTTTAAAATAAGAATTGTAAACTTGAAGAACAACCATGAAGGTTGTGTTCACAAAATCATGAAAGAGAATGATCTTATTTTTAAAAGGTTTCTTTTGTTTTGATCCATTTTAACAAAGATTAGATCGAAAAACAAGCATAAACATATAACATAAGAGTATTAACCTTGATTTTGAAGATGAAGATGAACAGTTTCTTGAAGGAATTCAAATGTAACAGTAAATCTTCGTAAATTTTTGAGTAGGAATTTGTTCGCGTGAGGAAAAAACAAATACTCGAGGAGTATGTTAGGACACTGAAGTTGTCCTTTATAATAGAAAGTTTTGTAAAGCAATAGCTGTGTTAAAGGGCTTATGCTTAATTGTTGTAGCAAGTGATGAAGACTATAAATAGGTCTTTACTTGTAGTTTGTAAGAAGCGAATTCATTAATACAAGATGTAGATCTCTAATCACTTTGTGTTCTCTCTAGGTTAGATTTCCTTTTCAATAATGTTCTTCATCATCTTGTTACACAATACTTGGATTGTATGAAGATCATGGACCTAACAAGTGGTATCAGAGCCAAATCGAAGAATTTTTCATCGATACGATCATTGGATCTTCACAATTCAAGTGTTTTTAGCCCTATTTTGCTCAGATTTCGGAGATTTATGGTGTTTGTTCAAGAAAAAAAAGTCGAACTCACCTTTTGGATCAAAACTTCATCAAATCGATCGAATTACATGTTTTGATCAACTAGAAATCTGTTCATCTTCATTTTTCGAATAAGTCTGCGAAAGAATCACTGAAATTGGTCAAGAATTGAAGAAGTTATGATGATTTTAGTGATTTTCGAATGCTGTTACTTGAATTCGGATTATTCTTGATGAATTTGGATCCTTCATCGTTTACTGTTCATTGATGAATTCGGATCCTTCATCATTTACTGTTCATTGATGGTTTCGAATCCTTCATGCTTTACTGTTCATGATTTCGGATGCTACTACTGTTTGGATGGCTTAGATGGTTTTGAATAATTCTAAGTTGATGATTTCGAATCTTGTGAAGTTCAAAATATCTCTGAACTTGGTCATCTTAGTTCTGAATTTCGGAATGTGCTTACACCTAAAGGTTCAAAGATATTCAGCTTGCCACATACATTTAGCAACTGTCAAAGTTTAAAAGAGCTCAAGTCTTTCAAGATATTCAGAAGTTGATTGTTGGAGTTCAGTCTTTGATTGGATTGGAAGAGACGCTTGAATATTTGCAATCATTATTCTGAAGATTTGTTGACGATGCTAGACCTTTGAGTGCTCTTTATCATTCTTCTGACTTGATCAACCAGAATTGTGAGAGCTTGCAATCATTGTTCTGGTGCTTTGGTTGTGATTCAGACTTTTGAGTGCTTATAATCATCCAGCTATTTCTTGAAGATTGAAGTTCTGGATTCTCTTCATTCAGTGGCTTGAAGTATTTTGAAGACGAGCATTTCTCCACAGTTGCTGAACAATGTTATTTGCTTGGGTCGTCTCATCCCTACCGAGTAGCGCGTGTTTTTACCGTTCCTTCTTCGAGCAAATTCGTATCAAGCTCTTAAGCCGAATTCCTACTCAACTCGTGATAAAACGACGGATTCCTTGTTTTACACTAAGAATGCATTTGGTTTTTCATTCAAAACTCACTCGTTATCATTCTTGTGGGCTTATCGGAACGAGCTCGAGTTTCTACATTTTGGAAATGTTGTTCGTGCACCTAGTGGAGTACATTGGATCTAAGTTTTCTCAAAGTTGAAAATATGATGAATAAGAGCAACATTCAAGGGGGAGCCAAGCCTACATTTGAAGAATGCACCGCTAAAGTTTTTACAAGGAAATCAAGGGGGAGAGGAGCTAATGATTTGAAGATGATTTGCTTTCCAAAACTTTAGGGGGAGAATGTTAGGACACTGAAGTTGTCCTTTATAATAGAAAGTTTTGTAAAGCAATAGCTGTGTTAAAGGGCTTATGCTTAATTGTTGTAGCAAGTGATGAAGACTATAAATAGGTCTTTACTTGTAGTTTGTAAGAAGCGAATTCATTAATACAAGATGTAGATCTCTAATCACTTTGTGTTCTCTCTAGGTTAGATTTCCTTTTCAATAATGTTCTTCATCATCTTGTTACACAATACTTGGATTGTATGAAGATCATGGACCTAACAAGACTGATACCAAATGTGAAATCCCAAATCTAGCAATATGTAAAGAACAAATGTAGAGAGAATTTAGAAAGCAAACTTGTCATCCATATATTGATCTCTAAAGTACAAAATGACAAAATGCTCAAGAGGTTTCTAAAGGGATCTAGATTCCTTTCTAACTAAGAACTAGACATGCCTATTTATACCCATAACATACAAGGTATAAAGGCATTAGCAACTAATACAGTACATTGACTTTACAGTAAATCTTGAATACAATAATGCTCTAACAATCTCCCCCTTTGGATTCAAGATTTAAAAAAAATATGACAGCAGTCTTCAGCTCTTTGTAAAGTCAATATTCTCCAACATACACTTTGTCAAACCATCTTCAAGTCTTGTATATGAAAAACAGATCTTTATATAAAACCATCAATTCGGAACAAGAGGAATCAGAAACTATTAGAGTTTGGATCAGAAAGATGTGAAACCATCCACATTTTTGAACTTTTAGGTGTAAGCGCATTCCGAGAACAACTCAGAACTAAGATAACCAAATTCAGCAACATTTGGACTTCACATGATCCTTCTCCCCCTGATCTTCAGTCTTTGTTCGCGAATCTTTGACTTGAAAGTTCTTTGACATGAAATATCTTTGACTTGAAAGCTCTTTGACATGAAATTGAATTAAACATTTCTCCCCCTTTTTCGATGAAAGTGAGCATCATTATCATCGAAAACCTTCTTCAATTTCAGTCGTGTCTCTTAGTATTACTAAGAATCTCCTCCTTAGTGGATAACCTTGCTCCCCCTCAAAATAAGAATTCTGGAGCAATTTGTTTTCTCCCCCTGAAAGTATGCATATATTTCAATAACGCACAATATTTTAAATTGTAGCACAAATTTTAAAACAAATTTACACAAGGAAAATAAAATTCATTGAATTTCATTTTATAACTACAAACATTTGATCATTTGAAAACTTTACAAAAGAAATTCAACTTAATGAAATTTAACAAAAATTTCAATCAAATAAAATCAAATGCATGTGTTTGGATTCAAAAACAAGACATCATTGCATATTAAGTTACAGACGTTCAGTTTCAACCCCTTTATTAAATCTATTTGGTGTGCTAGCATGCGAAATGTGATTAGCATCAAGCGTATGCAATTCTAAAACATATAAGAATACTTTGCTCTACTCACACTATTTGTCCAAAATCAGAATTTCATAAATTTACAGGTTTATCGCGACTTTGTATTTTCCCCAAGTTTCAAGAGATGTGTGCTCTTTGGCATCTTTTGATTTTGTGCACATTGACATCTTTTGATTTTGTGCTCATTGGCATCTTTTGATTCTGTGCTCATTGGCGTCCTTTGATTTTGTGCTCATTGGCATCTTTTGATCAAAAAGTTTAGTAAGAATAAGATACACCGTTAAACATGACTTTCTATCTGGTTCTATAGCAGGATTTGGGTTAGCAGATCCCAGACCAGTTGGCCTTAGGTGCTAGGTGACGAGCACCCCTTAGAACTTAATTTCCCAAACCAGAAAGGCCACATCGATATTTCTTAAACCCACTTGTACCAGTAGAACATGGCTTTCTATCTGGTTCTATTGCAGGATTTGGGTCAGCCGATCCTAGACCAGTTGATCTTAGGGACTAGGTGAAGAGCACCCCTTAGGACTTACTCTCCCAAACCAGAAAGGCCACAGGCACAAACTTTCAAACTAAATGATAGTGCAACAATTTTATCTCAATCACTTGATTCTAAAACATAGTGCTTCTCCCATATTTTCATTTCCATCCATCATTCTGACAAATAGGCTTTTTGAGCATTATATTCTATATAAGTCCAGATTCACATAACTTTGAGCATTCAGCATAATTTCATTCATGTTTTGTTGACCTTTCGATTTATTTCAGAAGTGAAAGTTGAAACAAATATAACTCGGATAAAACAAAAATACTTGTAAAATCATCTTTTAGCACACATTTAATTCATTGAATGAAAATTGAAAAAATTTATCTCATTGAATTAAATTTGTAATGATTCAAGTTTTCAAAGCAGTATAAGCAAAATATAATCCAAAGTTACCTTTCACCACGTTCCTTGAAACAGAAAGATGTAACAGTTAAGGATATCACCTGAGAAGTGTGAGTTCTAAACTGATTTGTTTAGAAGTCTTAGTCTTTGAAGTACGGGTCCTGAACTGATTTGTCCAGAAGCCATAGTCGTTGAAGCACGGGTTTTGAACTGATATGTTCAAAAGCCAAAAAACGTTTAAGCACGGGTCCTGAACTGTTGTATTCAGAAACCATAATCTCTTTTAAGTGCGGGTCCTAAACTGATATGTTTAGAAACCATAGGTCTTTGTCTCCCCCTTAATGGTACAAATATTCTTCAAAAAATACGCCGCTTCTCTTCTGTTTTTAGTCATGTGTGTGGTATGGATCTACAAATCAGTACAACACATGAAGAACCTACAAAACAGATTAAGCAGATTTTGGTACCCAACGACACTTGGGTCCAAGTGGGTTAGGTGTAGATTTCTTAAAAGGAATACTGTAAGTACCGTACCAATAAGAAGTATGATTTTTATGCACAAAATCATTTGAACCACAGTAGGAACAACAAATTTTCTTATGTGCCAACCTAATTAGATGATTTACAGAATGAATAGGATTAGGTTGAACAAAAGATTTACCTTTCGGCGCATTGTTCTTTTTGGCATTTGTTGTGGAGACAAATGATTTTGGCACATCTTTCTTTGGAACTGTTGTGCCTTTGACTCTCCATTCCATCTTCACCTTTTTGAAGACTGGAACTTCTTCAGGTTTGGAAGTATTAACTTTAGGCACATTTGTTTTGTTATCTGATTTATCAAGCAGAGGATTATAGAAGAGATTTGTTGAACGAATCTGATCTTTTGAGAAATCAGTTGATCTATTAAATTGTTTAGAAGAAATGTTTTTAAAACTTGAACTTGAAGAAGTTTTGAAAGAGCATCCAGAATCATTTGTATTAACAAATGGAGTTTGAAAGATAGAATTATGACTGGTCTGCTTTGAGACATCAAATTTAAAAATGACGTCTTCAAGTTCTTTGACTTTGTTTATCAAAACATTTTTCTCTTTAGAAATTAGATCAAATTTATTTTGGAGATCAGATTTTATCAATTGATCCTTCATAATGTCAGCTGATAAACCAGATAATCTTTTGGTAAGATTAAGAATCGTATCTTCAAAATATTCGCGTTCCGATTCAAAATCTTTTTCCAAAAACTTTCTTTTATCAGTAATCTCTTTGAAAATTTCCATATTTTTCTTTTTAAGGGTTTTACTTTCCTTTTCAAAGAGATTTTTCTTTTCCGTGAAATCTTTCCTTTCTTTTTCCAAAATCTTTTCTAGTTCAGAGATTTTCACGGAAAGTTCAGAACTTTTGATCTCAAATGATTTTCGTTCAGTGTCAAAAATAGCTCTTTCTTTTTCGAGCTTCTCTTTTTCAAAAAATAAAACTTTCTCAAAGTCAGAAACTTGTTTTGAAAGTTTTATACAATTAAGTTCAATTACTTCCTTTTCTTTAAGAATCTTCTCTTTCTTGTCTTCAATGCTCTTCAGATCAGCATTTTCTTTTTGAAGAGTTGTTACTTTCTCTTGAAGTTTCTCGATTTGATCGTGCAGGCTTGAGTTGTCTTTGTCTTTCTTTGTTTCAAGACCTGCAATATATACTTCAAGATCAGTAATTCTTTTAGTAAGTTTAGCATTTGAAGAAGAAAAGTCTAAAATCTGTCTCTTTAGATCAACATTTTCTTCCTCCAATGCTTTTATACTCCCTTGAAGCTCCTTTATGTTATCTTGATGAGTTGTGATCTCAGGTGACTTATTTTTCTCTTGAGTAACTTCAAGCACTACAGTCTTGTCATTCAAATCTTTCAGTTCAGATTCAAGAGAAGAAAATGTCTTATGTATTTTTCCTTGCATCTTCATCAGAATGTCTTATGTATCTATGAAGAAAACCTTCAAGACGCTTGATCTCATCTTTAGCTTCAGAAAGAGTCCATTTTCTCTCTTTTCCTAACTGACTCCATATTCTCCCACTTAAATCCTGTATGTCAGACATCTTGATAAAATCCTGAAAAAATTTAACAAAAAAATTAGATGAAAAATTACCAAAAACCTAGAACTTTAAATATTGCTAGAAATTTATCGTTCAGAAGATCAAGCAGAAAGTGTATGAAAATACACTATACAAAAAAAATTATATTAAAATTTTTCTTGAAAAGCTCTTACAGTGTATGAAAAACACTATAGAAAAAATTTCGGAATAAAATTTTTTCTCAAAATCACAAGATTTCGGATGTATAAGGATTCGAAATCAATGAATTCGGATGTAGTTGGATCCGAAATCAATGAATTCGGATGTATAAGGATTCGAAAGCAATGAATTCGAATGAAGTTGGATCCGAAATCAATGAATTCGGATGTAGAAGGATTCAAATTCAATGAATTCTTATGCAGAAGGATTCGAATTCAATCAATTCGGATGCTGAAGGATTCGAATTCAAGGAATTCGAATGCAGAAGGGTTCGAATTCAATCAATTCGAATGCAGAAGGGTTCGAATTCAAGACTTGTAAAAATTAAGAACACTCCGAATTGTCCGAAATCAAGTAGAAAATCCCTTGAATGGTCCGAATTCCGTATGAATGATCCGAATTCACCAAGAACAATCCGAATTCTTCACTTTGAACACGAAAATCACTGATTCTGCCATAACTCTTTCAATTCTTGATCAAATGAGATGAAACTTATATCGATTTGTTCGTAATCAAAATCCGCACACTTTTCTTGTTGATCACAACTCGCAATTCGATCGATTTAAACGAATTATGATCCAAAACAGTGAACTGTGGGTTTTCGAACAAAAATCCAAGAATCGATCAAATAAGATGAATCTGTGCAGTAAATGATGATGATCCAAGAATTAAATGTGTTCAGGAATCAAATCCGAGTTCAGTGATGCCAAGAAATGATCCAAAAAAAATCAAAATCTAGAAAAAAAATCCATGTCTTAATGATAAGTGATAAGATGAACAGTAACAAGTGAAGGATCCGAATTCTTCAAATTAGTGTAAAAAATATTCAATTTGGTCTTTGATCTGCTTGAATCTCCTGTTTAGCTCTGATACCAAATGTGAAATCCCAAATCTAGCAATATGTAAAGAACAAATGTAGAGAGAATTTAGAAAGCAAACTTGTCATCCATATATTGATCTCTAAAGTACAAAATGACAAAATGCTCAAGAGGTTTCTAAAGGGATCTAGATTCCTTTCTAACTAAGAACTAGACATGCCTATTTATACCCATAACATACAAGGTATAAAGGCATTAGCAACTAATACAGTACATTGACTTTACAGTAAATCTTGAATACAATAATGCTCTAACAGAGTATTTATAGAGTGAGGAGAGAGAGAGAAAAACTATGAGCGGGAAAGTTTTTCATCATGACACGGACACGTGTTAGCATTTGATTGGACGAAAGAACGAACGTGCAAACGTGTTTCAGAAGAACGTGCCAGGGGTTATCCTGTAAGGATGACGCCAGAAACGTACTTTCATATTTTAAAATGTCTCTAAGGTTTTGGAAAGCTCAGGGATGTTTTGAAAACATGAAGTACTGAATATAGAAATATCAGCAAGGTTTTTAAGAAATTTCAAAAGTATCGCTGAGGAGGAAAATAGTTCAGCGATATGAGTTTGTTTTGAAATCTTGCATTTACATGCGAGTGTCAGAGAGAGAATAACATACCTGGGTATCAACGAATCATTTTGTTCAGAGAGTTGATGATAAAATGGGTTATACAAGTTTATTTTTATCACTGAATCACTTGTCATTTTACAAATTTAACACTGAGGTTTATCAACAAGTAATTAACTGATCAAATGCGAACCGCTGAAGATTTTAATCTTCAAAGTTCAGCATTCCAAGCTCGCTGATGAGAAAGTTGAATCTTGTCTCATCAAGAGGTTTGGTAAAAAGATCAGCTAACTGAAAATCAATGGGGATAAAATGAAGTTCTATATCACCATTCATCACGTGGTCTCTGATAAAATGATACCTGATTTCGATATGTTTTGTCTTTGAGTGTAGCACTGGATTGTTGGCTATAGCGATGGCACTTGTGCTGTCGCAATAGATTGGAATTTTGGAGAGCTGAAGGTCATAGTCCAATAGTTGATTTCTCATCCATAAGACTTGAGAACAACAGCTTCCAGCGGCTACATACTCAGCTTCAGCAGTTGAGGTGGACACTGAAGTTTGCTTTTTACTTGTCCAACTCACCAGCTTTCCACCCAGGAGCTGACAACCTCCTGTGGTGCTTTTCCTATCCATTTTGTATCCTGCAAAATCACTATCTGAATAGGCGGTTAAATCGAACCCTAAGTCTTTGGGATACCAAAGACCGAGGTTCGCTGTACCTTTGAGGTAACGAAAGATTCGCTTTACAGCAACCATATGAGATACCTTTGGTTCAGCTTGATATCTTGCACACAAACAAGTGGCAAACATGATATCGGGTCGGCTCGCTGTAAGATACAGAAGAGATCCGATCATCCCACGGTACATCGTGACATTAACAGGTTCTCCTTTAGAATCCTTGTCAAGTATCAGCGCCGGTGCCATAGGGGTTTTCATAGCTGAACTCTGAGTTAAATCATATTTCTTCAGCATATCTTTAACATACTTTCCCTGATTAATAAAAGTTCCTTTATCGCTTTGTTTTATCTGCAAACCAAGGAAATATGTTAGCTCACCCATCATGCTCATTTTGTACTCAGCTTGCATCCTTTCAGAGAATCGAGTACAAAGATCAGGGTTAGTGGAACCAAATATAATATCATCGTCATATATCTGAACCAAAATGATATGACCTTTTACCTTTTTGAAAAATAAAGTTTTATCAATTTTACCTCGCTTAAAATCTTCGTTTAGGAGATAAGATGAAAGAGTATCATACCATGCACGAGGAGCTTGCTTCAGCCCATAAAGTGCCTTATCCAGCTTATAAACATAACCTGGATGCTTAGGATCTGAGAATCCTGGTGGTTGTTCCACGTAGACTTCTTCATTCAGCTTTCCATTGAGGAACGCTGATTTGACATCCATTTGATATACCTTGAAGTCTCTGTGTACAGCATATGCTAAGAAAAGACGAATTGCTTCCAGTCTAGCTACTGGAGCAAAAGTTTCATCATAATATATGCCTTCCTCTTGTCTGTATCCCTGAGCAACTAGTCTAGCTTTGTTGCGGGTTACAGTTCCATGTTCGTCCAACTTATTGCGATAGACCCATTTAGTGCCTATCACTGACTTGTCAGTTGGTCTACGAACAAGTTTCCAAACCTTGTTTCTTTTGAATTCAATCAGCTCTTCTTGCATGGCGCTGACCCAATTTGGATCTTTGAGGGCATCATCTACTTTCTTTGGTTCAATCAGAGAAATAAAGTTAACAAATAAACAAATGTTACCTGAACCTCATCGTGTCTAAACACCAGCGTTGGGATCACCAAGAATCTGATCGATTGGGTGATTTACAGTCCATCGCTGAGCCGGAGCATAAGCTGAATCATTTTGAACAAGAGCAGCTGAAGATGAGACTTCAACAATCTCTGGATGATCAGCTATGACAGGAATAGGTGCAGTTGAAATTTCGTTCACTGATTGTTGAGAAGTAGATGGAAAATCTGAAGTAGTGCATGGTTCAGCGAATATTGTATTAATAGGAATTGCTGAGACCTATGACGTTTCAGCTTCACTCGTCTGTATGATGGGCATAATGATAGGATCATTATCTTCAGCTGTATGAGTATGAGAAGGAAGAGTGGGAACATCTTCTGAATCACCAAGATGAGAAAACATCCATTGATTCAGTTCTTCCGTGTCAGCAGAAGGCTTCGAGTTCACTGAACGGGATTCGTCAAACGTGACGTGAATAGTTTCTTCTACAGATTGTCTTCTACGGTTGAAGACTCTGAAGGCTTTGGACACTGAGGAGTATCCAAGAAAGATTCCATCATCAGCCTTAGGATCAAACTTTCCAAGGGCATCTCTTTTGTTCAGTATGAAACACTGACAACCGAAGATGTGAAAAAAGCTAATTGAAGGCTTTCTCCCACGGAACAGTTCATAGGCTGTCTTCTTGAATCTTTTAACTATCAGCGACCTGTTTTGCGTAAAACAAGCAGTGTTGACAGCTTCTGCCCAAAACTGAGTAGGCAGGTGAGAATCGCTGAGCATTGATCGAGCAGCTTCGATGATCGTTCTGTTTCTTATTTCAACGACTCCATTTTGTTGTGGTGTTCTCACTGAAGAAAAGTTGTGAGAAATACCCTTACTCTCAAAGAAGGAATCAAGAGAACTGTTTTTGAATTCAGTTCCATGATCACTCCTTATTGAGCGTATGGTCAAGTTGTTCAGGGTTTCCATCTTCCTGACAAATGTGATGAGTTCTTCAGAGGTGTCACTCTTGTTACGGAGAAACATTACCCATGTGAAGCGAGAGAATTCATCAACTATGACCAATGTATATTTCTTTCCAGCGATGGATTGTTTGTTAACAGGGCCAAACAAATCCATATGGAGTAGTTGTAGAGGATATGACACTGAGGAAACTTGCTTAGACTTAAAGCTTGCTTTGGTTTGCTTCCATTTCTCACACGCTGAACATAAGGACTCTTTGGCGTATGAGTGTTGTGGTAGACCAGTGACTAACTCTTTAGAAGAAAGAGTATTCAGTGTCTTGAAGTTTAGATGAGAGAGCCTCTTATGCCATAGCCAGTTGACATCAGATGAGGCTTTCGAGAAGAAACAGGAGTTCTCAGTGGAAGTTGAGTCCATGTTTATTACATAAACATTTTCCAAACGATAACCGCTGAGAGCTATCTTCTCCTTTTTGTCAGTGACAAAGCAGGATTCCTTAGTAAAGATTACTTTGTTATCCATGTCGCAAAGCTGACTGATGCTTAAGAGATTATGCTTCAGCCCTTCAACATATGCGACTCTTCGAAAGGTTGTTGTACCATTTGAAAGTACACCGAACCCTCGGGTATGTCCTTTTCCATTTCCACCAAAGGTCACAGAGGACCCTTCTCTTCCTTGTATTCAGCGAGCAGGTTCTTTTTACCAGTCATGTGTCTAGAGCATCCGCTATCGAGATACCAGATACCCTTCTTAACCTGCATCACAAAAGAAGATTAGTTTTTCTTGGGTACCCACTGAACCATGTGTACGCGTTTGTCAGTGGAAGTTTTTGGAATGGAAGGTTCAGCAGTCTTCGCAACATTTAAAGATTCAGCTTTGACATTCTTCACTTTGGTTAATTGCTTAACCTCAATGGTCTTCTTTGCCTTGGGGGCAATCTTCACCTTAGCTATCTTTTCAGCTTTGGTGGCTGTGGGGCACTTACTAGCAATATGATTGTTAAGTCCACAGTGATAACATTTCCTATAACTATAGTAGTTTTAGGAACTTTTGCATGCTGGATGGGTTTTCTAAGTTTGGAAGGACCAGCATCAAGTATACCTCTGGCAGTGGAAATAAGAGGAACTTTCAGTTCTTCGGATTTCTTACCAGTGACATTTACTCTGATTCTAGGAGTAGATCGCTGAATAGATTCACGCGGAGTAGATTCAGAGATCTGATTCCTTGATCCAGAGGAATGAATTACTAAAGCTTTGGAAGCATTCAACTTAGGTATTAAGATACCCTTCTGAGGTTTTTGATAAATAGCAATTCCTTTTCCTTTGTCTTTAGAGACTAAGGAAGTTTTCTCAACAGCAATACTTTTACCTTTATCTAAGACTAGGGTAGGTATTTCCTCAGGGATAGGAGTTGTGGACGAGGAACACTGAGAGGATGAAGTGTCAGCGACTGAGGATACGAAAGTTCCAAATAAGAGCATGGAACGATCAGTGGTTGGTGTTGGAGTTTTATAAGAGTAACCCAAACCACGTTTGTCACTCAGTGGAATCTGAGACTTTATTATCTCAGTGATCTTTGTTGAAGATTTACACCATCCTTCAACAGTAGCTTTCTCAGCTTTCAACGCAGCGATAGCCTCAGCTCGTTCGATTTTGACTAATTGATTTAACTGAACTTGATCGTTAAAATTTTCTTCAATATTAGAAAGCTTTTCTATCTGAAGATGACATTTTCTAAGTTGTTCAGCGAGATCAAGATTTTGATTTTCAACAATCATTTTGCCATTCATGGCATCATATAAGATCATAGTCAATAAATCGATTTTACGTAGGCTATCAGCTTCATCAATATTTGAAATATTGGTAAAGAAAGAAGTAGATACCTGAGAGGTAGAGGCCGAAGTAGAAGCTGAAGTAGAGGGAATGTCAGACTTGTCTTCCTCTTCTTCAATCTTGGCCATAAGACAAAGATTGGCTACTTCATCATCTTCAGAGTCAGATGATGATGATTCTTCAGAATCAGCCCAATCGTAATCAGCCATCAGGCCTTTGCCTTTCTTCTTAAAGCTTTTCAGCTTTGCATAACGTTCTTTCAGCTTGGCATATTTATCTTCTCTAGACCTAGGGTTAGAGAATTTCTTCGGGAACGCTGAACTTTTCATTGCTTTCTTTGACCTGCATTCATTTGCAAAATGTCCTATCTTTTCGCAATTGAAACAAGTAGCAGTAGCCTTATCAACAGGAGTTGATGATCTAGGCTTGTCAGTGAGAGATAAAGGTTTGTTCTTTCTGAACATTTTCTTCTTGGCGAATCTCCTGAACTTTTTAGTTAGGAGAGCCAAGGATTCATCGAGATCTGAAGAATCAGAATTCGATGATCTTTCAGAGTTGCTTTCCAACTCAGTGACAGTAACAGCAGCTCGCTGAGTTGAAGGTTCCTCTGAGAATAAAGCAACTGGGGTGCTTTTGGAATCTTTTAAAAGATTCTTCTTAAGATGACACGACTGCTCATGATTTAGCATAGTGCCATATAAGGTAGAAAGATTCATTAATTTTAGATCTTTCGACAGCTTGAGACACATAGAAAAGTTGTCCCAGCTTTCAGGTAAACATTCTAGAAACTTTGTCAGCACTTCAAAGTTAGAATATTCCTTACCAACCGTTTTAAGATTTATTATCAGGCAGTTAAAACGTTGATGATTTTCAGAGATAGATTCATTCTTACCAGCGATGAAGCTCTCGTACTGTCTTACCAGGTTTATCTTCCTTGAGTCCTGGACTTCAGACGTGCCCTCATACTGAACACATATAGTGTCCCACATGGCTTTAGCAGTTCTCAGGTTCATAACGGAGTGGTAAACTTCGTCAGGAAGAGCCATGGATAGTATGGATCTGGCTTTTGTGTCGATAGCCACTTTCTTCTTATCTTCGTCGGTCCATGTATGGATTGCTTTTGGAATCAGCCTTTCAGGGATAGCAGGTCTATCAGCAGTGGCTGGAACCGCAGCATCAATAGTTATTGGGACATATGGGCCGTTTTCGATATAGTAAGGCATAGTGGGGTCTACACCTTCCAGGAAGAGAATCATCCTATTTTTCCATAGATTAAAATTGTCTCTGGAAAATCTAGGGGGTTTAGCAAGAGAACCGTTGTCGATATAGTTGGTGTTTGTATTGGTGGTCATTTCTACAAGAAGAGAGATTAGTATAGAAAAAGATCTTGTTTATGGATTAAACAAATCTGCTCTGATACCACTTGTTGGTCCCTAAAAGGATATACTAATTTATAGAAGGGGGGGGGGGTTGAATACAAATACACAAGTTTTTACTTTCTAAATTGTTTATTGATAAATCATTAACAATTTACAGCTTGTTACGGAACAAGATTAAGGATAAATCCTAAATCTAAACAAGTTGGAACACACAGATTCTTGCACTAAGAAAGATAAGGAAATCACTAATAAAATCCTATCTTATGAGACTTCTTGACCAGAGTTAACAAGAGTACTTCAAAATGAAGTGGGGAAGTCTTCTTATATACTGCATGCATTTAATGTATGGCAGAATATACTTTACACGTGGCAGCAACTGATTGGTTGTAGGTTCTGAATTGAGTGGACAACCTTAGTAGCGGCATGCATGAACAGTGCAGTATCAGAGTGGTTGTACGATTTCAGACAATAGGAAGGTTCTAATCTGACAATTCGTACGGAGACGTGCAAGGGAGGTTAAGACAATAGTACTTTGTACGGAGGACTTCATGATCAGCTTATCGTTGATTCAGAGCCTTACCAGCGAGTGATAAGTTCAGCGATAGCTGAAGTCTTGTACTTGATACTTCACGTTGAGTGGACAAATCTGAGTCTTCGCTGATCCGCATCAGTTCATTAGGAGACTTGTCGCTGGTTCTTGAGCTTGATCTTCGACTTCAGCGTAGAACCTATGTTGACGTGAAACTTGTCTTCAGGGATCATAAGTAAACAACTATGATTGTCAGCGATCACCAAAGGTCTGAACAGGTTCAGAGCTATTGTGTTCCTGAGAACATATGGATGGTGAATAGTTACGCTAAACAATGTATGAAAACATCAGCGATCATCTTCAAGACTGAACAGGCTCAGAGCTTGGGGAATGAACAGTGTTCGCTGAGTGTCGATTCTAAAGAATGAGAGAACCTATCAGCGATACCGAATTGAGTCTTGGTACTTATCAGCGATAGTGAAACTCTAATACATTGTTTACTTACAATATTCACTAAGTAGAATATAGAGAGGGTAATTATCAAATTACTGAGGGTTTGGATCAACAGGTATCACAGTCGGTATCTCACTGGTATCACGGTTGGTATCACAATGTATCTTGTATGTATTTTGGGTATCATATTGAAGATTGTGTATATTGTTTTTACTTGGTGTTCGCCGGAATAAGTTGACCGGAGACCGGAGAAAGGAGAGAGAGGATAATGTTACAATACCTAAAATGCCCCTTGATTAAAATCTTAAGTCAAAAATATCAAAATTATTAATTTCCTAATTTATAGGTTGATTTGTGGTTGATATTGGATCTCACGGTTATCACAAATAACATAGTTCTCCCTTGAATGACCCCCTATATATATATATATATATATATATGCATTTTCAAGTACAACCCGTTTAATTCTTAAAAAGCATAATCAATGCTTATATTAGGAAACAATCAAGATAGTTATAGACCAGTTGATTCATTAATTATGATTCAGATAATTAAGATTCATATGTGAATCTATATTATGATTTACATGTGAATCTATGTTAAGATTCATGTGTTCACATATAAATCTTAAACTGGTTCATAATCTCTATTATAAATTATTAGTTGATTCATATGATTAAGATTCACATGTGAATCAATGTTAGGACTCACACATTCAACATCAATGTTCATGTTCACATATGAGATTTAACTCGATAAACCAATGAAAAACATCGATGTTATGATTAAATGAGATTTAGTTTGATTTGTATATTATAAAATCGTCAATTAATTTAAGGTACAAAATTGGATAAAAATCAATGATTATCAGTATCCGATAAATGTTATAGAAAAATAGAAGATAAATTAGGATATTTGATTTTCTCCATATTTATCTTAATTAGTGAAAACAAATGTTTGAAAATAGAAATTTTAAACTAGTGGTTGAGATTACTTATCTCATACTAAATTTTTTGGACTTCTTATTTGAACCATATGTAATATACAACTTAAGGGTTGTTTACCATATTCTCTCTATGGATAAATTTGTCTGTGTGTACAGATCTACCTATCATCGCCGACATAACCATAAAAAATATCATTAATAAAGCGTGAGCCGTTATTAAAACATGTTTGGATAAAAATTCGCTGATGTTTACTTTTTTACCTGAATTAACAGTCTGAATAACATAAATGACCAATCTACCCCTTAAACAAAAACATTGTGTTGAAAATATGCTTGGAACCGATGCATTAGTTATATGACCTTCTTTGGACCTTGATTTTGCAAAATGACCTTCTCTTATTCTTTTAAAAGCAAATGACCATATTACCCTAACACTTCACCATCTCTGTTACATGCTCCGACCACCACCATCGTTGTCCTCTGACCACCACCACCGTCCGGCGACCTGGTTTCGACCACCACCACCGTCGCCTGGTTCCGACCACCACCACCGTACGACGATCTGGTTCCAACCACTACCACTAAACTACCCTAGCATAGCAGCTTTCATGGTCGACCGTCCTGCTACTCCGACCAACACCACCGCCCGACGAAGAAAAGGGAGGAGGCTGTTTGGTTCCGACCACCAGCACCGTCCGACGAAGGAGAAAGGAGGAGATCGATCTGGGGAAGAAACCGTCCGACGAAGAAGGGGGCGATGGGTCTGAAGAAGAAGGAAGAAGGGAGGCAGATGGGTATACTTTGGAAGAAGGGAACGTGAAGATGGATATGGGGAAGAGGCTGCCTACTGCCGACCAACGAAGTGAATTGGAGGGGCCGGAGATTAGGGATTAAGGAAGATGATTCATTAAGGATATTTTAGGAATAATACATTTTAAAAGGTCATGAAATCCAATGACAATCGATATATTCTTAGCCCGATGATGGATGTAAATAGAAACCCTCAAATCTCCAAATCTCCATGGTATAAAATGTCAACAAAAAACTAGTTCTAAGAAGGGTAAAATCGAATTTCAAATTTTAGATCTTGAGCGAAATCAAAACCTCTAACATCTGGAATGAAATCGAAGTTCAGAAATGAAATTGAAAAATAAATCTGGAAGGAAATCTTTAACGAAATCTCCGTCAGAAACTTTCGACGAAATCTGGAATGAAATCGAACTTCAAACACGAAATCGAACTTCACAAATAAAATCGAACTTCAGAAGTGAAAACGAAAAGAAAATCTGGAAGGGAATCGAAAAGGAAATATCCTTCAGAAACTTCAGACGAAATCTTGAATGAAAAGAGGGTGGCGTCAATGAGGAAGAAGACGATCGCCGAGAAAAAGTTGGTTGGTCTTCTTACGTGATTGTTCTGCGCCAGTGTGGTTCTGCTCCCATCTTGTGTCTTGCATCCAAATTGATAAGAAAAATGGGTGCTAGGATTTTTTAAGAATATATTGTGTCACGATACACAGTTGAAGAGAAGGCATGGAAGGGGCTAGGGTTTTGAAAAGAGTCTGGAAGAGAGGCGTTTTTGTAAGGGGTAGAATTGTCTTTTTTTTGGCTGAATGGGAACAACACAACATTTCATTCTGTGCGAATAAGTCATGTTCTGTATGAATAAGTTACAAGTAAACAACCCTAAATAGTTGTGCGAATAAGCCAGATATACCATTAAGCGGATTAAGCTCCAAGTAAACAACCCTTACTATTGAATACTTAGGAACGGGGGTAGGGTTGAGGAGTATCCCCATACACAATAAATAAATTTGGAAATTCTCCATCCACAGTCAAACCGGGTTCGGGTACCGGATTACCCGTCGTCTACTGGTTTTTTTAGCCATCCCTTGTCTGTAGAGACAAGAAGTCAAAATCTTTGCATAATCAAACCAAAGGGTCAACTTAAGGTAGTGAATTGGAGAAAGTATTTGTTAAGTGTCATTACAACTACTTATGTGTAAACATGAGTTTAAAAGAGTAAGGGTGTAGGATGAGGTAATGCTTAAAACTAAGAGTTTGATGAAAATGGGGCTATATCATCATAATTGTTGCTATAACAATAGCCTCTAGCTTCGGTAAGACACTATGTCGAGATTGAGTAATACATTGGTCATTGGTGTGGTTGGTCCAAGAATGTATAATACATATTATAGATATAGAATAATGGATACTAGAATGTAAAACAATGAACAATAATCGTAACTACGATAGATCATCGATACACTTGAAATTAAAAGTCAAAATACGAAAAGTTCAAAGAGGGAGCAATATAATTTCATAGATATGAATGTTGTGTATATATTTTGCAAGTAGATCATATGATGCTTAAAATTATACAAGTATATTTTTTTAGATTATTGAATTCATTTCATTTCCAAGTGTTCGACTTCTTTTGGTTGAGTATCCATAACTCCAACTTTGCTTCTTGTTTCCATGCGCTTTCCCCATAAAACAATATAAAGTCCTCCCACAATGAGCATAGACCCTAAAACACTATAATAAACTCAGAGTTATAATTAACCAATTCGATCTAAAAAAAATTCAATTCATGAAGTCAATTTTATTTCCAGTCTTTTATGCATGGGCCGACTAAAACCTTGGTGTAGTTGATTGGATTTGTATTACAAATGGTGGATTTTGTTTGTAGCGTGTCTTAGAGTGTTTAGACGTGTTATTTGTTTATGTATGCATATATAATTGTGTATTGCTTACGTTCCAAGGTAAAGTTTCTCTTGTAAAAGACCCCAACTGAGTGCTGCCACGATAATCAGCAACAAAGGATTGAACACCGACACAAAAAGAGGACCTTTTCTTTGGATACACCATGATATCATGAAAAGTGCTATGGCCGAGCATACAATCCCCTGAAATTTGATAGAAACCTCAAATTAGTTTGTGATTTTATGACTTCATTATTTTTTTGTAGAATTTGTGATCATGTATACCGCGTAAATACTTGAAAATGCTCTGATCGGAGGAGACAATGACCATCCATGTAACGAAGGCTCCATGACTAAACCGATTAGGCAACTTTGGATGGTGGCCATCGATAACATCAAGGCTGAACTCGAATATGGAGCTGGATACTTGTCGCACATTTTTGCCTGAATCGTACAATGTACGACAAAAAGGGTCAATATAAAGATAAAATACAGAACAATTTTGTTTCAAAAAATCCTTTGTAGTTGAAGGAGATGATGATAGTGGTATAGCATACCTGGTGGACAAACCAAACAGCCCAGGTAAAAGCACTAAATATAATAAGACACGACCCTATAAGATTTCCTTGGCTACTATCGTTCGAGTTTTTCATTTTGGTTGCAATGCTCAAGTGAATGCCCGATTCACCTATGGGTACAATAGGTCCATGGTATAACGACAATAGCATGGCACCGCCAACACCCACCAATGTTCCTATCACCTTTGCTTGTCCGACCATTGTCTTCAATCGTGCACTTTCTTGCCTAACAAATGATAGAAACAATTTTGGCTAGTGAGTAATGTTCCTATTACTAAAAGAATTGAAACTACGCCAGAAATATGTCATTGTGGCAAATTTAGATGAATATGTTTACACTGCAAGACGTGCATTACTTGGAAAGGACGGCAAGGACGAATGTTAGTGCTGGAAGAAGATTGGAGAGTGCACACGCAATGGTCGGGGTGGAGTTCTTCAAACCAACAAAGTATGTGATTTGATTCAGTGTCATTCTGTAAATGCAAACAATTACAAGACTTGTGGATGTAACTACTTAATTAGCATAAAAATCAAATATAATTTCATTCATATAAGTAATTTAGAGTTAGGGAAAATACCAAGTAAGTCACTTCTGAAATCATGACCTAAAAGACCTTTAAAAATATGCATTTTTGGATATAAGAACATTCTAAAGTACATATTTTAATGGAGTATTTAGAATTTTAGTTGATGTGCATTTTTCCCTTCTAACAGTTATAACCATTCAAAGAAACGTACGTGCAACTTACCCAACCATGGAGGAAAAGAAAATTTGAATGAAATTGGGCCGTGTCATCGGAGGTCTTTTCCCTCTGCATATTACGACAAAAATTACATAACAAAAACTTAATATCTTAAAAAAGATTATATATCAATGATCAAATTGTTAAAAATATTATATATATATGCAAAAAAACATAAAAAAATGTTGAGTGTCTTTTCAAATATAATACTTAAAAGATCGAGATTTTTGTTATCCATTTATGTCGATACAAAAACCGAACTTAGGGGGTGTTTGGGATTGCGTCTCACAATTACGTCTGCTTATCTGCTTATCTCGTTTCTCCGGCCCAGAAAAGCAGGTCTCCATCTTCTTCCCAAAAAACTCCGTTTCTCATCCCTGGAACGTGATAAGCAATTTTTTTTTTCAAATCCAAACACCTCCCTCCGGCGTGGAAACGCAATAAGGAGAAATGGAGATCCAAAACGCAATCCCAAACACCCCCTTAATTAGGTTCTGGGTATCACTTCATACTCTAATTATTCTTTTAACTATATAATATTTATATATGCCAAATACAACACGTAAGTAAACAAACACGTCTGACTCAACCTTTTGGTGATGATTGAACCCCTGACTTTTAGGTGGACAAAGTCTACGTACGTACTGCTAGGTCGAATACCTATTTGTTTAATACTCTAATCCTATAAATTGAGTTGCAAAGGAAATAAAAAAAATGAAAAACCAAATCGTTTATTTGTTTATTTCAGGTACCTCTCAAAGAAGTAAGCGAAAGGAAGAGCGACTACGGATGCAAACATTTGACGGTAGGCAACGTGCACAAAAGGATTCATCCCTGAATCAATGGCAAGCTTCGACAATATATTCATACCTGCAAATTCCAGTTGTACAATTACCATTATCAATGATGCTATTGTATCGGTTCCCATTTTTTGTCTCTCCCCCTCTTCTTCTCTCGATCAATTATTTAGAGAGAGAAATCGACGTATACACATCTACATGCATACATATATACATACATATGTGTCTAGGTTTATGTGTGCATATATATATATATATTCATTGTATATCGTTTGTAAGAGATTGCTTGTAAGAAAGAAGGTGCCAAAAACCATGCAAGAGATGGGGCTTGGAAAAAGGGGACTCACTTTCAGTTTCAAAGTGATGACTTCAGCCCCTCAACTTGTCTTCTATTTTTACAAATTTATACTTTTTAAAGAGATTAGTCCAACTGAAATAGTTATAAATTAAACTGGTATAAATCAAAATAGATAATTAATTTGACTTAAAATAAGTGCCAGTGTTAATAACAAAGTAATAAATGACTATTGATAAAAACAGAAAAAAAATTCATCAAAAAAATAAATACTTATTTTCAAAAGCAAACAATTATTTTGAGACGTTTAGTAAAATTTAGTAAAACTGAAGAACATGTCAAAGTTGGTTTTGACCCCAACATCTTTTTTGTTTAAGCTTTTTAGGTGACGTTTGTTTTTTAAGAGGTGTTGAAGTCTGAAATCTGATTTTGTTTCTGATTTTTAAAAGGCAGTGCTGAAATCTGAATCAATAAGATTGTTTGCTTTTGTAAACTGACAAACGTTTGAAAATGTTAATTGTCTATTTTATCCCTAAAAAATTCAACTTAAATACGTCAATTGAAGTGAGCATTGATGATCGAATGACGGAACGGGAAATAAAACAAAAAGAAGGATGCTGACAGATTTGCGAGGTTGTGGAGTTTTAATCATATCTCAAACACTGAAACGCCGACTTAAGCGATTCAAGATGTTTTGGAAAGCCAACACACAAACTACAATATTCGTCATTTGCATTTTTGCAAATTCAGGGTGCATCTGAGATAAAACCGATGTTGAAATCGAGAGAATGATGTTGGACATAAATAAAAGGTAATTAAGTGGTTGAGTTATCACTTAATTATTTAGAGGACATTAAGAGCTAAGAGGCTCTGAAAATTAAGAAAAAAAACAAACAGTCTGAATTATCTTATGTCTGACCGAATTAGACATTTAACGACAATTAAGAGCTTATTTTGAAAAAACAAACACCACCTTATTCATTAAAACTGGTTAATATGTGTAATGTAAATTTTATAAATCTGAGAGTGGAAAATTAATGCGACTATTCAATAAAAGTCTATATCTGAAAGAAAAAATATGTAATAGCTTGTTAATTTAAAAATTATTTTAAAAATCCAAAAAAATACCAGGTTAAATGTTGAACTGAACATTATAAAACTTTCACCTTTTGTTTAATGTATTCAATTTAAAACTTTATTTTAACTAAATATTTTATTTTATAAAAAAATATATAATTTTAATTTTTGTAGTCTGTCGTAATGGTTGAGCCAACGTTCTGTATTTCAACTCCGCTGATTATTAATCAATTTATAAAATTTTAATAAATCATTTTATAAACTCTTGAGGAAAAGTATTCTCTATTTCACACAAAACCTTTACAAACAATGTACAAATAAATAGGGATTACAAACGTACATGAAAGGACTCACTATAATAAACAAGGGTAAATGAATGGACTATAATAATTCACAATAACTATGGTAAAGTAATATCCCCCCTCAAGCGAGACGGTGGCGGACCCAGACGAAGCAAACGACGAAAAAACTCAAACTGAGTTTTAGGAAGACTTTTCGTAAAGATGTCCGCTACTTGGAGCTTGGTAGGAATGAATCGAGTGTGAAGCTTCCCTGAAGAAACAAGTTCACGAATGAAATGATAATCCAACTCAATATGCTTAACCCTTTTGTGAGAGATTGGATTTTGAGTGAGGAACAGAGCACTCCGATTGTCACATAGAATGGTCGGACGATCTGGAGGTAAAGCATGTAATTCTCGTAGAAGGTGTGTTATCCGGATGATTTCTGCTGCCGTATTTGCCATTGCACGATATTCAGATTCACAACTCGAGCGGGATACCGTAGGTTGCTTCTTTGCACTCCATGAAACAAGATTACCGCCAAAGAATATAGAGTATCCATATGTGGAGCGCCGTGTCTCAAGACATCTTGCCCAGTCAGCATCAAAATAACCAATAATTGATGTCTTGGAAGGTTTACAAAATGTAAGACCAAAGGCCAAAGTTCCTTTGATATATCGAAGAATACGTTTAACTTCTTGAAAGTGATCAACCTTTGGCGTATGAAGGAATTGGCTTACCTGGTTGACGGCATAGGAAATATCGGGTCTTGTAATAGTCAAATATTGTACTGCTCCCACAATTGAACGGTAGTGGGTTGGTTCTTACGGTTACTACAAACTAATTAGTTCTTATTTGATTAAGCCCCTATATATATATATATATATATATATATATATATATATATATATATATATATATATATATATATATATATATATATATATATATACTTCTACAACCCCAAGACTTCGTCGGTGGGTGGTGGCACTCCTCCATTTTCTCCTGCACTGTGATTATGTTCTTTTTTAGTACTCAAAAGTTTTTTAAGCACCCAATCAGTCAACAATCTTCTCTCATGTCTATATATTATGCATCCCTAAACAATTCTTTTCCAACACACACATTAGTTACCTTACCATTTGCCATCATCTTTATCTTGTTCTCGTTTTTTTTTTGTTAATTTCACTCAAATATTTAATCTCCGCAAAAACGATTCATTCATAAAAAAACAGAAAATGACAACAAGGATGAGCTTTATTAAAGGGTGTCGGTTGTCTTTGATTCAAACCAACTCTCAAGTTTCAACTCACTCAAATACTTACATCAAAACACAATTTTCCATTAAAAAACCTAGCCAATGTCGTCGATGTTTGCTCTATCTCTAAAGTTTCAATAAGCCTAAGAATCCAATTCTACCATGATCTCGATGATCCATCATAATCGGAAATCAAATCGGATTCAACCCACTCCATTAGATCCAACTGATTTCTGCCACTTTCGATTTCGATTTCTGCACCACCTCCAGTTTCACACATGTCGATGAACTCTTCTCAAACCATGATTCAACTCCCTGACCCCAAAACAAAAATGGGGGAAGAGAGGATAACGCTTTCGTCACTTTTTGTTTGCAGGTGGGTTGGGTGAAGAGTGTAGAGGGTACAAGGGTAATGTATATTTTTTGTTTTTAATATAAAATAAGAGAAATAGTAAAAGACTAGATTGCCCTTGACTTAACAGGACTAAAGTTAATAGTGTTAGAACAAGGGACCTAATCCACAATAAAATTGAAACCACGATGATGATATCCGTAATTAATTCATTTGAGGGACCTAATGCAAAATTTTCAAAAACAACAGGGACGAAATCTGTAATTAACTCTAAATAATATTTGGATGTATTAATAATCATTAAATAGGTAGTAATTGCGTGGGGTCGTCCACTTCAACTAGCATTATACCCGTCCGTTGGTCGCGTATACGATATGACTGTATTTAATTGGAATCTCGTCACTGGGTCATTTACCTTACCAGATAAACATGACAAAGACCGATAATTTTACCGAGTAAATGCAATGATAAGAATAGAGAGTTGTAAGTGAGGGTAACACTCTTACCATTTCCAAAAATGAATTCCAAACATCAACCAACTAATTTCCAGAATTTCACCTTATAACCCCAAAATCAATGGAAAAAAAACCCAAAGAAATCACTTAAAACACATTTACAGGAATATGACCATCAAATTGAGACCAAAACCAATTCACTCGTATTTTGATATTAAGTACAACGATAAGTAAGCATAGCAATATTCAACAATCCATATTGCCAACATATAAACAATTTAATTTACCTCCTATCTTCAAAAATCATAACTGACCTAATGCAATTGTCAATTAAAAATTGTTGAGATCCCCTTTCAACAACAACCCCAGATGAAGAATATTATTGTCCATCTCAACTACTACTCAAAGTAGTACTGAACACAACCAAGGAAATGCAATGTCTTTCTTAATTTATTGTACAATAAATACATTTTCTATCTTACACAAATTGATATTGAAACATATCTCCAATACATGAGAACTTCATTAACTCTACTTTAACCTTCCAAGGTACATAAATCACTTAATATAAATTCTATTGTTCACTCTTTTCAGCATACACCAATGGATTCACCTCTGTTTTCAAAGCCAATGGATTCACCTACGTTCACCAAGTCCTACACACAAAAACTTCACAAAAAATCATGTTTGAACATAAGTCACTTCATAAATCAAAGAATTTGAACATGTACCTCATATTGCATACTAACTGGATCAATGGAGTCTTGACCCGAATCTGAGCTTGCAACCTGGGCCTGTCATTGAACATGGAGATTGATGCATCAATGTGCATATATAGCAAGATTTTGCCCTGAAGCTAGAACCACAAGAAGAAAAGTACTCCGATATTTACAGAAGCTAGAACCACAAGAAGAATACTCCGATAAACGGGTTAGGCGGTCGTGTTCGGGTTGGGATTTTCTGACCTGTTTATTAAACGGGCCGGTTAGGGTTAGGCACTCTCACCCCGTTTAACTTTGAATCCGATACGGCACGTTTGCCAGGTCTAACTTCACAGAAAGCAAAACATTCCGATTAGCATGACAGGTGCTAGGAACCATATATTTTCTCACACTCTGCTTTCCAATAAGTAAGGATATAAACTCTTATTGATGTGGACCATAGTACCTTTCAATGAAAATTGAATTTAACCTTGGACCGAACATTAATCTGTTTCCACAAATTGTTACAAAGTTTGAAGTAGTTAGCAATTTTTATCTTAAAATATACCAACCCGAATTAACTTCCAAATTGAAACATATGACAAACTGTAGACTTATCTTTTTTTTTACAATGCATCTTTCAATTGAGGTAATGAAGTAATATGATTAAAAAAAACACGATAATCGACTAAAAACAAAAGAAACCTTTTTGGAGCCAAGAATATCATCTTCATCATCATCAAGATCTCCAAATGCCCTCTTAGTGCCTGGAATGACATTATGAAAGCAAAACGTAAAACGCAAGCAGTTATACTAATTCAAGCACACTACAAGTTTTAATTTCAACAATTAATTCATACCCGCGACCCTCATAGGGTTGGTTCCACGTAAATCACCACCGAACATGGGCTTGGAATTTGGTCAATGGAATTGGTGATTCCAATAACTTCCAATTCCATGAACCAAACAGCCCCTTAGAAATGATAATGAATCTAACACCTACCAAAAAAAGACCACCTTTCGGTGTAATCTTTTAAATGTAATGCAGCAGAGTCACTTTCAAAAAATTCATGTTCCCATTTCAGTTAAGTATGTGATCAGTTATCAAACCAGTGGGTGGAGGTGCCATTTTACAAAAACCGATTACCCTCGTGCAAATTGCAATCAGAATATAGACAATGTGGAGCAAGACATATATATCGCATAGTTTGATTTGAAGTCCGGATATCAAAAGTCAACGATAATCCTTCCAACACCATCATATATTGCTTTAATCTTCTAGTATTTGAAAGTGATTGGAATAATAAATTATGTTTTGATTAAATAAATTAAAAAACCTGGAGTTCATTAGTATTTTAAAGCAATACAAATATATTGCTTTAATGAGAATATAGAAATGAATTCACAAGTGATTCTACAATGAATGTGTTTTTTCCTTGTAATATCACCTTTACTCTTATATATACAAAAAAACAACTTACGCCTTAGATGTAAGCCTACTAAATATATGCAATACAAAAAGTTCCATTTGATGACCCAAAACATAAGTTGCAATTTTGAACCTCCAAACTTCGTTTATTCACAATGGGAATCAAGCAAATTACATTTATTAGTTACTGCATTGGACTGCACTCGTGAACCTGAGGCCTCATCCGCATATCCCAGACAGAGCTAATTGAGACTTTCGATGGCAGAACCTAAATCATTTTTTCCACTCTCTTCTAATGCTTTCTCCATAAGCTGAAAAACAAAATATATTCAGTAAAAAAAATAAGAAAGGCAATAGGTTGGTATTTCCAAACCATCTAGGCATCTATCATCAACTTAAGCAAAATAGATTAGATCCCGGCCCGGGTACCGGACAACAGACACATGGATGATATAAATGAGGAGGTGTTTGATTCATTTTAAGAATTGGGATTAAAATGGGAATAGGAATGTAAGAGAATGAGAATAGGAAGAATAGGTGTATGGAAATTAATGGGTGTTGGGTGATGAGCCCATTATATTATACCAAACCAAACCACATTATTCATTATCATTCTCATTCCTTACCCCTCAAGACCCCCAACCAAACACCCCATGATTTTATGTATGCATTACAAACAACACCACGAGCAAATGGTATTATATCTACATTATATACGGCATTTTGCAATTGGTAAAAGCCGAATGCACATGTTGTTTTGAAGACTTCTTTATGTGTTTAAGCATTCATTAATCCATACTTAAGATTGTTGAACCAAACTCGAATAGTTGTATTGATTCAAGCCTCAAACATAATAATCAGTGACCAAATGAATAAACACAGTCCCTTAAGACTTACAACACAGTAACTGAAGCCTTTAAAACATGTAATAGACACAATATGTGTGTGTATACATATGAGAAACAGTAAACCTTTATATACACTTAAAAATCAATGAAAACCCCCCCAAAGAAATCACTTAAAAATTTAGAAAACCACACGAACAAAAGAACTAACGAACTAACAAATAACTTACTTGTCCATCTTCTTCCATTGGCCGATTGTAAAAAATAAGGAAAAAAATGGTATCGTGAATAAGACCACCAAAACAGAAGCGTGTTTTTAACCATCTAGGGTTTAATTTAAAGCGAATTGCTTAAGTAATTTACAATTAGATTACCTCATATTCGATTTGCTAGTAAGACTGATGAAGTACTACCTGAAAATATAAAATCTGAGATCGAAAATCATATTAGGGTTTAGGGTTTGTGGATATAAAACCCTAATGTAAATGTAGTGGTAAAGAAAGTTAACAATCTACATCAATTGCCACAATTGAAGCAAATGCTAACGAAAATCAAAGAGAGAAGTGAATGGTTTGATCGACGGCGTACCTATTTGCGAAGACGGTGGAGTCTTCCAAACGGAGGAAATTGGAGAGAAATTAGAGGGTTTATCAGTATCCTCCTGGATTGCAAATACAATTTATAATACCGTGAGGGGGAGAGAAATTAGGGGGACGTGGGGAGATGATTAAGGGCGGGAGTGGTTGTATTTCACGAAAGAATGACGGGTGGTTGATTGAGTTTTGATTTTTGAAGATGAGTGTGGTTGATTGAGTTTTGATTTTGAAGCCGAAAACAGGAGAGTTCGTGGAGCAGAAGTTGAAAACGTGGAGCAGGAGGTTGAAGATAATCAGCCAAGGTGGAGACTCTCAAGGGAAAGAAGTTGAAATCGTGGAGCAGGAGCGAAAGTCGTGGAGCAGAGGGATGGAGGTTGAACATAATCAATGATGTTGGAGAGGGAATTGATTTTAAACGGTGGAGATTAAAAGCTGAGATGAATTTAAACGGTCCAAATTGACCCAAAAGCAGTTACACTCGTCTGGGTCAATAGTATAGGTAATTATCCAGCGAAAAAAGGCGTACTTAATGTTGGGAACATTTTGAGTTTTGACAAGTTACTTCCCACCTGCAAAACTAGCATTATACCCGCCCGTTGGTCGGGTATACGATATGTTGGAATCTCGTTACTGGGTCATTTACCTTAACAGATAAATATGACAAAGACCGATAATTTTACCGAGTAAATGCAATGATAAGAATAGCGAGTTGTAAGTAAGGGTTACACTCTTACCATTTCCAAAAATGAATTCCAAACATCAACCAACTAATTTCCATAATTTCATCTGATAACCCCAAAATCAATGAAAAAAACCCCAAAGAAATCACTTAAAACACATTTACAGGAATATGCAACCATCAAACTGAGACCAAAACCAATTCACTCCTATTTTGATATTAAGTACAACGATAAGTAAACATAGCAATATTCAACAATCCATATTGCCAACATATAAACAATTTAATTTACCTCCCATCTTCAAAAATCATAACTGACCTAATGCAATTGTCAATTAAAAATTGTTGAGATCCCCTTTCAACAACAACCCCCAAGATGAATATTACTGTCCATCTCAACTACTACTCAAAGTATTACTGAACGCAACCAATGAAATGCAATGTCTTTCTTAATTTATTGTAAAATAAATACATTTTCTATATTTATTGTAAAATAAATACATTTTCTATCTTACACAAATTGATATTGAAACATATCTCCAATACATGAGAACTTCATTAACTCTATGCAAACTAACCCATTTTTCCATCTTCCTTATATCACCAAAGCTGCTCAAACAAAATCTGCATTTGGAAAGAAAGAGACAAGTTGAGGGTTCTTAGAAAGTACGTCCATTTGGAAAGAAAGATAGCAACAATAATTCCATGTGCATAAGCTTAGACAAAGCAAATAACTGAAAGATATTTGTTTATAAGACGTGCCAACAATTGTGTAAAATAAAGTGTTTGACCCCGTCTGATGAAATACTTCAATTATAATAAAGGGTATGCTGCTATAGAGACCATAATACCCCACATATCAAGTACTATATCCGTAATATGTGGTGCCATGATTTTACTATTAACAGTTAATTAAGCTCTAAGAATGCAACATTATAGCTCTTTGGAATCATTTCAGCTCTTGTGCGCCAAAATAAAAGGACATAGTACATCCATTCGACCATTTAGGATAAAAAATGTTTTGCATGCAGCGAAATTTATGAAACTATAAAAGTCGAACAACTATTTCTCATTGAACTCTTTATGCTACAACAACTCTTTTTAACATAGATTATTAACAATAAACATTTTGATATACCAATGATATACAACAGTCAACATTTTTCATCTGAATTTATGTTTTACAGGAATAAGGCATGCTATAAAAACCATATAATAACGAAGTAGAAAAATAGTTATATGGACTTAAAGAGAACATACCTTACTTAAAGATCCCTCCTAACCAACTTTAGGAATAAGTAAAAGAATAGGACTAAAGCCTCAATTGAAAGCAAAGTGTTTCTAATTAGTTTCTGTTACTTTATACAAAAGATATACACCATTTTGATCTGGCATAAGATACGATTGAGGCTATAAGACTTAAGAAAACATACCTTGCTTTCAAAGATTCACCACTTAACTCCCTCCTAACCACCTTTAGAATTCCGATAACCTGCAAATCAGTGAGAAAACAAAAGAATTTGTAGTTATGAAAATTGTCCAGATTCAAGACCATGCAAAACTTCTTGCCGAGTAAATTAAAAACGATTAATCTTTATGTGAAAATGAACCTATTGTAGATTTCTGGTTTTGCAATTGATGTTCAACACCTAGAAATCTGTGAAAATATTTATCTCAAAATGATGCTATGCATTGATTAACAACTTGACTTGGCAGTTGACTTTCTCAAAGTTCCACTGGTTGCAATAGCGCATATCATTCTTCAACACACATATATGAAGAAGAAAGAGTATTGACAACATTTCTGAGAAAGATCAAATTTCAAAATAGAATTTTGCTTGATCTTTATAAACATCATGTTGTCAGCCTCCTAAGTAAGCAAAGCACAGATCAGCTCAACTGGTCCCTAATCAATAAGGAAAAAAAAGTCGATGCTTACTATAACTTCTAAGCCACTGAGAATTGAGGGACAAAAAAAATGAACAACTTAAGAGCGGGAATGAAATTGAAACAGTAAGGCAGGTTGATGAATTTAGACCTTCACATTTTGCAACAGAAACATATATAAACATTGCTAAAACCCAACATTTTAGTCTAAATATGTACCAAATCAGAATTCTAGGCATGCTTACAACACAAATGTTGATACCCCGATATGTAAATTTGTTTCAAATGACTGAATGCGCTATGTCAGCAAGATAGGGGTTAGAACCATTGCAATTTACATTGTGGACGACACAAAACACTAAATCAAGTTCTGATCCATGTAACCAAAAACGGTCAGACCCGGCTGCGTGTATTGAGAGAAGCCAACAAATCTGGATTATCGGTGCAAGTTTCAAGAACTTTCTTCAGCTTCCTTGACTCTCAATGACAGAGAAACTTTTGCATTAGGCCTTAACAAAATATGTTTTCATGGTTTATGATTAATCCTTTAGATAACTTAGGCCATTGGTTTTTGAATGCTTACTCTGTCCCACATAAAAATTACACAAACACAAAATTTCGTTAACAGAACATAACTATGAATTCAACCTTGGAGAACACGAATACATAGAGAGATAAAACTATATTTTACATAAATGTACAACAAAACCAGTGCCGACTATTAGATACATTAAAAATAGTTAAATGGATTATGAGATGGAAGTACCAGAAAAAATGATGAACCAAAATCGATAGTATCGGATTCATCATGGGACACACCATTTTCAGCTCATCAGCTCGCTCCGAAGAGGAAACTTTGTCTTCATTCACCATCTTTGGTAAGGTTTTTATTTCTGCATTTCAGATAGTAACAAACCCACATAAAAAATCAGATACCAAATTAGGGTTTAAGAATTTTCAAATACCTAAAAAAATCATCCACTTTTATGGATTGTAGAACACATTCAGAGAACTTACCAGAATGAGAATATTCTTCCTCCTCCCGCTCCCGATTCTTCATGTCTACAGTAATAAAAAACAAAAATAAAAATTAACCACTGCTTATGTAATTTCATAACACTAAAAATCAAGGGTTTAAGATGACATTAATGAAAGGACACCGTAAGCATTTGACTTGGAATGAGAAGCGCTGAGGAAGCGGATTATGAAGTTGATTCAAACTCATGGGCTTCTTAGATGATTCTTTAGCCATCCCTTGCTCTCTCCGCTCACTTCAGTTTGATATTTCCCTTCTCCGCTCTCTACTGTCATCTCCTCCGTGTATAACTATATATATACGCACACTCCTCCTAATCGAGAGGAGACTCAGGAGGGAAACGTGGGGGAGGGGTGAAATCAGCAGGGGAATAACTGTAAATAACCATGAGAGAGTCGTGGAGAGAATTTCGTGCGTTGAAGATAATCAGCTAAAGTGAGAGAGAGGAAGAGAGAAATCGTGGGAGATTTGCAGACGGTTTTGAGAGAAATCAGGGTTTAGGGTTCGTGAGGAGAGGGGGAGTTGAATGGAGTGGGGCGGGAGTTACTACATGCCAGTAATCAGTAACCGTGTACTGGGCTGGAGGGAGATGGCTTAATGGGCTGAATGAAATGGCTTAATGGGCTGAATGAAATGGCTTAATGAAATGGCTTAATGAATTTGAGCGGCCAGGATTAAAAATTGGATTGAGTTTAAACGGTTCAGATTAACTTAAAAGTAGTTAGACTCTCCTGGGTCCATATTTTATATAATATAAATATTTAATTTCTCAAATAATATAAGTAATTGATTTTTATAGACGATAATTGATTTTAAATGATAAATCAATATCTAAATTTGTAGTGAAAAAGGATTATCATATTTCTTTTAAATAACTTAGGATTAAAAAAAGTACTATATTCAGTTTATACGAACGAAGTAGATTTGATAATTGTATTATTTAGATTGGGAGTTGTAATTAGGGTCGTACTTGGGAAAATGCGGGCCAGGCGCACGCTCAGGACCCAAAAAAAAGTAAGGACTCAATTTTTTTCCAGTTTATACTATATAGTAGTAGGTTAAAAAAAATAAGACAAAAAATTAGTATTTTATAGTACCCAAAAAGAATTTTGCATTATATTAAGGGGCCAAACATGTATTAGTTAATTAGGACAAGAAAATTTGTAAAAAGTTAATTGTTATTCTATTTTATAGTATTGCTTATTGTTTATCTAAGTTTTTCTATCTAATACTAATATACAAAACTATTTTTCCTAGAAACCTTGATATATACTCCATTATTCATCTCCTACATACTCTTTTAATTATTTCATCCGTATGAATTCTATTTTTGTGCTAGAATATTGTAGAACTTTTGTTACTAACTAAGAAAACTCAAACCACAAGGGTGGTGGCGTGTTGGCAAGGGCTTGGGGGGATGTGGTGGAATATCCCATCCACCCCGGGTTCGATTCCAGGCGTCAGCATTCTGTGGCCAGGCTTAGTCTCAGACGACCGCTTTGTATCTTTGTTTCCAAATTGCCAAGGATGTAGTCTAGGCAAAGCCTAGATGAACCTTATAAAAAAAACTAAGAAAACTCATACATTTTGGAAAAAAAATAACCAACTATATGAGGCGATCCAACTTATATCTATATTTAGAATTTCAAAACTATTTTTTTTATACGTTATTGACTCCCATTACCAAATATTGAGTGCATGAATCTTAAGTACTCAGTGGCGGATCCAGAAACTGTTATTATTGGGGGGACATTTGAGGGTGTCAAAAAAATTATGTAACTGAATAACTGTTGACCCATATTTTGCTTAATAATGATTTAAATACCTATTAGTTCAAACAGATTAGAGTGCGGAAGCGTTTTAGCGAACTAGAGAGGTATTGCTTGGTAGAAAACACACAATATCAAATACGTGAAGTGGAAATAACACAGATAAATAGCTCAATGATTCACTGTATTTGATATAATAAGAACACCTAAGAACATCGAAGGTATTACAAGAATTATGCTCTAATGGTGTGTGTGTCGTGCGAAGCTTAATAGAAGAGCTCAACACGAGTCTTCTATTTATACTACATTTACAGGGAACAAGGTAGAGACAAGAAGTACTAAGGTACAAAGACACTATCGTGGAACAGTAACAGGTACAACGTTATTGTAGTGCGCCACACTCTATAAAAGTTGTAACCTATCAGAGGTTGACACGTGGAGGCGGTATGGCGAGCTTTGTACGAATGATCTTCAAGATCTTCGTACAACAGTAAGACGTGGGAAGCACGATCGTCTTTGTTTTGATCTTTGGATAATCTTCTAAGTCTTCAGTCTTCATTCCACAGAGGCTCTGTGTAAGATCCCACATTGGTTGGGGAGGAGAACTAAGGTTTCCTTATAAGAGGGACTTGATACCTCCCCTATCAGACGCGTTTTAAAACCGTGAGTCCAGGTGTGTGGACAAAGCGGACAATATCTGGTACGGTTGGTCTGGGATGTTACAAGATGGTATCAGAGCCGGGAATCGGACTGGTGTGCCAGCGAGGACGCTGGGCTCCCAAGGGGGGTGGATTGTAAGATCCCACATTGGTTGGGGAGGAGAACTAAGGTTGCCTTATAAGAGGGACTTGATACCTCCCCTATCAGACGCGTTTTAAAACCGTGAGTCCAGGTGTGTGGACAAAGCGGACAATATCTGGTACGGTTGGTCTGGGATGTTACACTCTGTCAAGGGTGACAGAGGCTCTGTGGCCTTGTCCTCTGTGAATGTCTTATGTGGAGTCTTCACTCGGATCTTCTATCGGTGTCTTGGCAGAAGCTCTGTCGGTGTTAACACTTAGCCTATTTTTCAATACTTTTATAAACAGTAGAATTGGAGCTAACAATCTCCCCCTAAGTGTTGGAAAATAAAAAATTGAAAAGTGCATGGTTTTCTAGGCTAAGTACACGACAAGAGGTATTTGACCTCTGTAAAATATTTTCTTTTCATATATATACATTATGCCAGAGGCATTTACATTTGATTACAGTGCATGATATGAAAAGTAGGCAGAGGAAGGGAGTCAGATTCTGGCATCTGGGAAATCGTTGATTGACCTATTGTCGATCCCTACCTCTTTGAGTTCGTGATAGATATTGATGCAGAGGGTTCTGAAGTTGATGACTGAGTCGATGACCTCTATCAATCTATCTGCAAGAGCTTGATCCATGAGCTCTGTTCCTCTGTACTCCATGAGGTTGACTCTAAACTCTGCCAAAGTACTTGTTGCGTACTTTTGGCAGTCGACCTCTAGGAATAGTCTTGATTTTCCCGCAGGATCTTGGTAGACATATCCAATCTTTGGAGACGTTATGATTGAGTTTGGTATCGCAGAGGCTGGGCAGTCGTCTTCTGGTGGTCTAAGACTTAGGTTTCTCACTCCAAGATCTCGTCCTACTCGGAAGTCGATAAGTCTATATAACAGAAGTCTCTCGCGTATGGCCTTTTTGATCACCCTGTATGCCCTCTGCACAACATCTCCTGTGTTGTAGTTCTTTCTCGTCCAGCTCAGAAGATCTGGCAAGTCGTAGGGGCTTAGGTTCCTCAGATCAGCATCTGAGAATTGGTTCTCGGTTCTGTCCACCCTTTTGACTTTGTAGATTTTGTAGTAGATCTTCGTACTTCTGGTGCGAGAATACTTGCAGTAAATTACCTTGTCGATTTTGGAGGTCGAGAAGACTTGATTGACCGGCTTGGGTGTTGTTCTGATGAAGATATGATCGAGCTCAGCACAGAAGTCGGGGTCTTGAATGGATGGTGGCATAGAATCGACGATCGTTCTGTTGTATAGGTACCTGTACACCACTTCTTTCATTTGTCGTGGAGGTGCACCAGGTGGAGGCATGGGCCTACGCAGAGCATCCAATTGGCCTTTTATCTGGGCGACCCTGTCCTCTGTGACTTTTGCCTTTGGATCCAAGACAGGTGTCATTGACAGAGGAGGAATGCTGAAGGCCCAATCTTCTTCTTCAGGCTTCGGGGTGACATAGGCATCAAAAGCACTCTTCATCAGCTTCTCTGTGGGTTGATGCTTTGGCTTTTTCTGCTTTGGTTCGTCTGTCGTAATTCCCTTGCCCTTATCTTTTGTCGTAGGCTTTTGTACTTGTTGAGATTGGGTTGCCTCTGTAATTGTAGGGGTTGCCTCTGTTGGTTTTACAGGGGACTTAATTGGTGATGTGGGTTTGGCTGGGGTTGCTTCAGATGTTTTGCTCAGATATTTTCGTTTTTGAGCAATGGTTTTGGTTCTTAGGTTGGTTTGGGGTTCTTCTGCGGTTTTGGGTGTTGGAGATGGTAAATCTTTGATGGTTACATGGGTTCTTGTTAGGTCCATGATCTTCATACAATCCAAGTATTGTGTAACAAGATGATGAAGAACATTATTGAAAAGGAAATCTAACCTAGAGAGAACACAAAGTGATTAGAGATCTACATCTTGTATTAATGAATTCACTTCTTACAAACTACAAGTAAAGACCTATTTATAGTCTTCATCACTTGCTACAACAATTAAGCATAAGCCCTTTAACACAGCTATTGCTTTACAAAACTTTCTATTATAAAGGACAACTTCAGTGTCCTAACAGTTGTTTCCACAGAGGTAAGTGTTGCCTCTGTGGTCTGCTGTTGGATTCCTCCTTGGGTTTCAGTTGGGGGTGCTTGGTTTAAGGGTTCTGCAAGTGTTGTTGGTGCAGGTAGACCTCTGTCTGCAGCTTTCTCCCTTGTCTTTTCCCCCTCAGGATGACCTGATGATCCATCAGAATCATCATCAGAGTCATCCTGACCCTTGTCTTTAGTACCCTCTGCTCGATATGTGGTTTCGGGCTTCTGTGGTTGACTTGCACCTGCTGCGATCATCTTTGCGCAGAGGTAATCACAAATGCCGAGCAGGTATGCAACTTCTGCTTCTGACTTGAATCGCAACTTCCCAACACTTGCCTGAAAATCCTTTACATAGCTTGCATTGGCTATGGTAAAAGCTCTGATGAACTCTGTCACTTGGTCGAGTATCCCTTGCCCAAGCTCTGTCAGTTGTGCTCTGGTCATGTAGTCGAAAGGCTTCATGGCTTGAGCTTCTCTGGTGGTGTGCACTTGGACATGCTCTAGGGCCTTCTTTAGATCTTCTGGGGTAAGGCCCGTAGAGGTTGGGGATTGTTCTTTCTTCAGTTGTTCAAGTAGATGTCGGACAGAAGTCTGGAAGGCACTCGCAGTGGCTTTTTCAAAGTCAGAGGCATTGGTGGCAGCAGAAGTTGTTGCAGATGTATTCATCTGGGCGCAGGCATTCTTCACCTCTATGGACAGGTTGTCCACTTTGGTGTTTAGATCGGTTAAGGCCCTCTTGGTTGTATCTACAAAAGAGTCAAGAGAGCTTTTCAACTTTCCCAACGTGTTGGTCACAGAGGTGACAAGGGCTTGGAACTCATCCCTTGAGACATGTGAACCTGGTTTAACCTCTGGGGGAACACATTCGTCCCCAGAGTGAGTCCTTGTTCCTTGGACACCTTCTTTCGCCCCTGTTTGTATGTTGAGGGCGGAAGGATTTCTCTCTAATCCTTGAGCAGAAGCTTTTTGAGCTTCAGACTCTATAGAGATTCTGTTGAGAACATTGTCCTGATCCGCTCCAGAGACGGGTACAGGAGTATTCTCAAGTTTACTTGGGGACTTGTCTAGAGTCCCTTCGTCTATGTGCGCACTAAGCTCCTCTGAAGAGCCTTTAGGTCCTGTGTGTGTGCGTGTGGCAGAGGAAACAAATTCCTCTGCAGGGATGTATGTTGTGATCCGGGGGCGAGGGATCACGAACTAAAGGCAAGTCCTTTGGAGAGGACTCCCTTGGAATGGTTTCCCCGGTTTTTAATGGCACAGAGGAAGAAAGAGGTTCCTCTGTCCGGTCAGTTTGGGGTGGGTTCGAGCTGTGCTGCTCTTGTTCAATAATACCTTCTGCCACTAGACTGGCGGTATTAGAGATGTGGGTTGCACTGGGAGTTGGTTGGGGTTGTGTGCTTCTTCCATCTATGGCATCTTTTGAAATATCTCCCTCTGTTGAAACTCCTAGCCTAGTGGTTTCTCTGCAACCTTCTATCTTGTCGAAGTCTGCCATATCCCCAGGGCTTTTTCTATGTACATCATAGCCAGGATGAGTAGAATGGAGGAAGGGGTTCTGGATCACTTCTGGGGTCTTTTCCTGAGGACCTGCAGGGGTTCTGTCATCTTTATCCAAATCAAAGTCAACTTCTGTGACTCTGAAATTAGGATTTTCATTTAACCAATTTGATAGGGCTTCACAATCCCACCCTGAGGTATCTAAGGTGTTTGCAATCTCGGGGTGTTCAAGGAAGGCTGAGAAGTCACCTTGATCTGCATAGTTGATGGGAGTGGGTGATTGCAGAGGTTGAGCAGGGGCTTCTTCCACCATTTCAGCTTCCTCTGTTATGGTTTGCAGAGGGGTGAGGGGCTTCTTGGTCTTCTTCTTGCTCTTTCTACGCTTTGGTTTGGGGGCCCCTTCCTCAGAAGTTTTGGTTTTTCTTTTTTTCTTCTCTTTTGGAGGAGAGGGAGGTGCAGAGGATCCAACTTCGGTTGTCGGGGGTGGTGATTTTTCTGTTTGTGCAACACTGGGAGAGGTTGCTTCTTTGGCTTTCTTTGGCTTGGAATCCTTCTTTGGTTTGGAGGGGATGGCAGAGGTTTTACTTGTTGTAGCAGGTGTGATAGAGCTGCGCAGAAGATGAAAGTTCTGTTGTACCTGCTCATGCTTAGCAAGGCCCATTATCCAGTCGTCGTCACTCATCATATCTACAATCTTAGTTCCTAAGGGGACTCCTAGACGCGGGGGTGTCACTGGACTCGGTTTTGGAGTCCGGTGATCGCGTATGTATGCTAGTCTAAGGCTTTCATCAGTGGCATATGTCAGAAGCTTCGCCGGCAGAGGTCTGCATAATTTGTATCCATCCAAGTGCTCTGTTGGGGTGTTTTTGGCCATTGGGTAAGTTTTGACAGTTTGTCCCTCCATTGGCCAGTGTTGCAAGAGTAGAAGAGGTTCTAGTAGGACACCTAGAATCCTCTGAAATTGTAGAGGGGAAGTTCTGTGCTCGATGGTCCTTTTGCCTTCTTGGAGGAAATTCTGTGGTCGATGGTGTTGACCATTTCTTGCATCATTAGGGTGGTGTAGTCCAGAGGTAGATCGTAGTATACCCCGTACATAATGGCCAAAATTTGGTGAGAAGTTTGGTCTGGACTACCTACTTTACCTGTTAAGCACCTGTTGAGGATAGAGAAAAGGGTATTCCACAGAGGTGGGAATCTGTTTCTGCGGAAGTCGTTCCTTTTCTTCAGAGTTGTATTGTAGCCCAACGTTTCAGCGAATTCGCAGAGCTCTGTGTCTGAGGGTTCCTCTACATACTTCTTTATGCCGAGAAGACCCTTGGTGGGAAGACCAAATTCAAGGGAGAACATGGTTCTGTTAAACTTGAGTTCAAGATTTCCAGTTTTGTCAGGTTTGGAGATGTATCCCTTGATTTGTCTATCTTCTGGGTCATACCTGCAGCTCTGCCAGAATTGGTTGAGATATCTGGCAGGGATTCGATTCACGGTCTTAGATAGCAGAGGGAATAGATAGTGGTTTTCCAGAATATTCAGGAGAATGCCATGTTCTTTCCCGAATGCAGTTTTCGAGGGCACGAGATAGTGGTTATTGGGTTTGAGAGGGAGAACATGTTCAAAGTGTTCATGTACAATGAAGTTCTGAAGGTGGGTTGTAGGAGTGAAGGCAACTGACTCGCCGGAGTTGTCTTGTTCTAGGTTTCCGACCATTGTTTGTTTCTGTGAGTGCTCAGAATGGGCCGGAGAGTTCGCCGGAGAGTTGGAAGTGGAAGCCATTGCTTTATTTGTGAAGAAATGGAGTAAAGTAAGGGAAGTTGCAGGTTTTGCACAGTTCACCGGAGATAAGTGAAGAGAGAGTTCGTAAAAAGTGTAGAAGAGATGGTAAATGGGGTTATATAGTGGGATAGAAATGGATAGAATTCCACGGTTAAAAGTGAATTTAATTTGCACTTGAGTTTTACAGGTGGGCACAAGTTTCAGGTGGCGTATGGCACGTACGTCCAATGAAAAGTTGCCACGTCAGAGGTGTCAGAGCACGATTAGACGTCGTGCGCGGCCCATTAATTCTTGGCGCGTGGGTGAATCTTCTTTCAGATTTCTTTCACTCGCAGAGATAACCCATATGTTGCAGAATTTCCATTAAAAGGCCAAGTTTCAGAATCAACAGAGGCTTTGTAGTGGAATGAGCTCTGTGGTTGAAAACTTGCTTTTTATCTTCTCTTAGCTTGCACCTTTACCAAAAACGTTTGAAAATACATTGGAAATGATCGATAGAACGTTAGCACAAAGTTTTCGTCCACAAACCGAGTTCTGAACTGATTTGTTCAGAAGTCTTTTGAAATGAATCGTCAAAAGAGACAATGATTCTTTCTACGATGGTTCGGGACCGCAGAAGATATAATCTGTAAGCCTTTGAAGTGGCAGAGTATCCTATGAACTTTCCTTCGTCTGCCTTCACCTCAAACTTTCCTCTAGCTTCTCTATCATTCAGAACAAAACACTTGCATCCAAATACATGGAAGAACTTGATGTTGGGTCGCCTTTAATTGATCAATTGATAGGGTGTCTTGATGTGTCTTTTGACTATGGTGGATCGATTCTGTGTATAGCATGCTGTTGATATGGCTGCTGCCCAGAAAGTGATTGGTAATCCAGATGCTGTGAGCATAGTTCTCGTAGCCACTACAAGTGTTCGATTCTTTCGTTCAACAACACCATTTTATTGTGGAGTACGCGCCACAGAGAAGTTCTGTGAGATGCCTTCTTCTGTGAGATAAGCTTCAATGACAGAGTTTTTGAATTCTGTGCCATTGTCGCTTCTCAACTTCTGAATTTTGCATTCATACAGAACCTGGATCTTCTTCATTAGGTTTATCAGAGTGTTAGGGACATCTGATTTCTTTCTGACAAACTCCACCCATGTATATCTTGAGTATTCATCGACCACCACCAGTATATATTTCTTGCCTCCTAGACTCTGCGTAGCAATCGGACCACAGAGGTCGACATGGATCATGTGCAGAGGTCTAGGACAGGACACGTCAGTCTTTCCTTTGTGGGAAGCCTTCTTTAGCTTGCCCATTTCACATGCTGAGCACAAATGATCTTTGTTGAACTTGACATTCGGCAGACCTTTAACAAGATCAAGTTTCACAAGCTTGTCTAGAGTGTGAAAGTTAAGATGGCAGAATTTGTTGTGCCATAACCAAGCTTCTTCGTTCTTAGAAGCAACAAGACAGAGCTTGTCCTCCTTGTTCTTGGCACTAAAGTTCATGAGGTATAAATCTCCCTTACGTTCAGCTCGCAGAAGCTCGACTCCTGTGTCTTCACCTTGTAGGGAACAGAATGTTCTTTTGAACATGACGTCAAAACCCATATCGCAAAGTTGGCTAACACTGAGTAAGTGGTGTTTGAGGCCATCCACATATGCAACTTTGCATACGGTTATATTTTTCTTCTTGATGACTCCATAGCCTTTAATGTACCCCTTTTTGTTGTCGCCAAAAGTCACAGATCCACCATCGAGTTTATCTTTGTACGTGGATAGTAGACCTCTGTCGCCAGTCATGTGTCACGAGCATCCGCAGTCTAGATACCAGATCGGCACATACTGCTTCTCACTATTAGAGTCGGGGGAGCTAACTTCTGCCATGCCACAGAACAGGGCGTTCTTCTTTTCTCCTTCGTCAGAAGATTCATCTGCCTGCCAGTTCTCTTGCTCCACTAGGGGTGGCAAAAAGTGACCCAACCCAACCCGAACCCAACCCAATAGTAGCAGGTTGGGTTGAGATTTTCAACCCATTTAAGTTAAATGGGTCAACCCGCCAAACCCAATTAATAAATGGGTTGGGTTAAAATTTTCGACCTGTTTCCAACCTGATTTCAACCCATTTACAACCTGATTTCAACCCATTTACAACCTGCTTTCAACCCATTTACAACCTGTTTGTAACACATTTACAACCAGTTTTTAACCCATTTACAACCTACTTTCAACCCATTTACATACAACATGTTTGTAACCCATTTACAACCTATTTTTAACCCATTTACAACCTGCTTTCAACCCATTTACAACCTGTTTGTAACCCATTTATGACTTGTTTTTAATTTATTATCATTATTTAATTATAATTAATAATTAAAAAGTTAATACAAAAACTAAATATGATTCCACTACATCGGTCCTTCCCTTTCAATATTCCATCGTTCAAACTTTCAAAGTCTAAACTCTCTAAACTCTAGCCGACACTTATTTGTTTGACTTTATGGTTGTGTTATTGAAACTTTGAACAATTTATTTCACTTTATGGTGGTGTTTTATTGAAACTTTGAACAATTTATTTGGTTTTGTGGTTGTGACTTGTGTATTTGTCATGAAATTATGTTTTTGTCCTTTTTTAATTTATTTAAAGTTTTAAAATTAAACGGGTCAACCCAGGTTCAACCCATTTATTAAACAGGTTGGGTTGAGAAAATCATAAACAGGTCAACCCGCTACCAACCCATTTAAGTACCAGGTTGGGTTGGGTTGAAAATCTCAACCCATTTACTTAAACAGGTTGGGTTGGGTTGAGATTTTCAACCCAATTAATAAATGGGTTGAACCCGAACCCAACCCAACCTGACCTATTTACACCCCTATGCTCCACCATGAGCGACTTCTGAGCATAATACTCTGCCTTCTTTTTGTAGAAAGCAGAGTCCCTCTAAGGGCGGTTTGACTTGCTCATACAGTCAGCAGCATAGTGGCCCGACTTGCCACAATTGAAACAACCCTGGTTCTGAGGGGCATTTCCACCTCTGTCGTTTGACCTCTGTTGGTCACCACCTATGTCATTCTTGTCATTTGACCTCTGTTGGTCATTTGATCCTTCTCTTCCCTGATTCCTTGAATCACCACGATCATCTCTTCCATTGCGTTCATAACCAGACTTCTTCTGGTATCCTCTGCTAAACTCTCGGGTTAAAAGAGCTAGTGATTTAGCTATTGAGGCCATTGTTTCCTCCTCTTCTTCCACCAGCTCCCCCTCTTCACTATCAACGATCATAACTTTCATCATCTTCTCCTTCTTTTCCTCCACAACTTTCTCCTTCTTCGGCTTCTCTTTAGCTTCTGTAGCCTTACCAACAAGTGCAAGGGGTGCACTGACTTGAGCTTTTGCTTGTGCAATCTGAGGTTCTTGGGCTGCCAACGTTCCATAGAGATCTGACAGAGTCCAAGAGTCTAAGTCCTGATTAGTTTGCAGAGACATAGACAACTGGAGCCATTCTTCGTTTAGGCTCTTTAAGAACATGACATTGTTCTCCTTAGAGGTTTTGTGGATCCCAAACTTCTTACACTTGTTTATCAGAGAGTTGAATATGTCGTACGTAGATTGCAGAGATTCTGTCGGCAAAGCTTTGAATGCGTAGTATTCGTTGATGCATTGGGCTCTGCGGTTCTTCTGAGTCTTGGCCCTACCCTCCAATTGTTTCTCCAGTTCCTTCCATAGATCGTACGCAGATTCACACGCATCTAGGGATTGGAAGAGGTCATTGGGTATGGCCATTATCAGAAGTCTCTTGGTCTTCTGAGCAACCTCGTATTTTTCCCAGTCTGTGGTAGACCACTTATCTTTTGTCTTTGGTTTCTCGTACTCGAGAACCTCTGGAGTATCATTTGTGGCAGGGACCCGTGGTACTGTGACCATGGGAACAAAAGGAGGATTTTTGATATAGTAGACGAGTTCTTTGTCAGTACCCTCGAAGAAGTGAATCATTCGTATCTTCCATTGAGGGTACTCGTCTCTGAGTAGAGTGGGTGGCTTGGTTAAAAAACCAGCGGTGAAGAAGTTGTTTGTGTTTGCCATTTTAAAGAGAGTTTTAAAAAAATACCAGAAAAACAGAGTATGAACTGAAACTTTTGGATGATGGGTCAGATTTTCAAACTGAGCTTACAAGCTTGATAGCTTTTAACAATGCACTAAAATGAAGAGTTTTAACCAATAAAATAGGTTCTGTAAATTTACCAAAGTCGAACTTGTCGAGAATGGCAGAAAAACAGAGTCTGTTTAAAAAGTATGAAGAACAGGTTAAAGACTAACCAAGTTTCTACCAGTAATCATTGTAAGAGAGGATCTCTTGATATAAAAAATCAAGGATGGCTCTGATACCAATTGTTGACCCTTATTTTGCGTAACAATGATTTAAATACCTATTAGTTCAAACAGATTAGAGTGCGGAAGCGTTTTAGCGAACTAGAGAGGTATTGCTTGGTAGAAAACACACAATATCAAATACGTGAAGTGGAAATAACACAGATAAATAGCTCAATGATTCACTGTATTTGATATAATAAGAACACCGAAGGTATTACAAGAATTCTGCTCTAATGGTGTGTGTGTCGTGCGAAGCTTAATAGAAGAGCTCAACATGAGTCTTCTATTTATACTACATTTACAGGGAACAAGGTAGAGACAAGAAGTACTAAGGTACAAAGACACTATCGTGGAACAGTAGCAGGTACAACGTTACTGTAGTGCGCCACACTCTATAAAAGTTGTAACCTATCAGAGGTTGACACGTGGAGGCGGTATGGCGAGCTTTGTACGAATGATCTTCAAGATCTTCGTACAACAGTAAGACGTGGGAAGCACGATCGTCTTTGTTTTGATCTTTGGATAATCTTCTAAGTCTTTAGTCTTCATTCCACATAGGCTCTGTCAAGGGTGACAGAGGCTCTGTGACCTTGTCCTCTGTGAATGTCTTCTGCGGAGTCTTCACTCAGATCTTCTGTCGGTGTCTTGGCAAAAGCTCTGTCGGTGTTAACACTTAGCCTATTTTTCAATACTTTTATAAACAGTAGAATTGGAGCTAACAATAACTCATTTGAACCAATACAATTTCGGGTTATTCAGTTCAGTTTAATCGGATAAATATAACTTATTCGGTCTGCTTTCCGATTTCTCCTTTGTTGTGCATCTGCCATTGTAAGTACTCTCTTATTACTAAAATAAGAATAAGATCTCAAGCTATAACCAACATTGATATTTGATTAAGATTGATGGTTCTTAAAAAGTTTGTTTCAACCCTAAAAGTTTAAAATGATGATGAAAAACATTAACATGAGGTGAAATGAAGAAATAGAACATATATGTATTTTTTCAACCCAAATGATGTCAACATAATGACATCAAATGATGTCAATCTAAATTTTAAAGGTATATCATAAGATGCATTTACGGTGAAACGATTTGACATTATTATGTAAAATGATATGGTAGATAATATTAATTTAGAAATAATTATCAATCTTGCGCTAGGAATACCAGGAAAAAAATGTTTTATATGAATAATTAGTATTTATTGAATTCAAAGTTCTTTATGATGATATAAACAATATATTAAAAATAATTTTGTAGTGCTCAAGGGCACATTTTTATATCTCGCTCAAGGCCTAAAAAATGTTAGGAACGGGCCTGGTTGTAGTATATACACACACACACACACACACACACAGAGAGAGAGAGAGAGAGTCCTCTTATTTTGTAAACCATCATAATCTTGCAAACCGTGTAAACTGTCGATTTCATTGGTTAAATTAATGAAACTGTTTCATAAAATTGTTTATTTTGATAAATTGTTTCATGTCATTCATTTCTTGATGAAATTGTTTCATATATTTATGTTTTTTATGTAGTTTTATGTATTTTTTTCAATATTATGAAACTGTTTCATATATTTTCTCAGTTTGATGAAAAACTTTTTCGTTTTCACATAAAAAAACACAAATATATGAAACAATTTCATCAAGAAATGAATGATATGAAACAATTTCATTAAAATAAACAATTTCATCACTTTAACCAATGAAATTGACGATTTCCACGGTTTGCAAGATTAAGATGGTTTACAAAAGAATCTCTCTCTCTCTCTCTCTCTCTCTCTATATATATATATATATATATATATATATATATATATATTATAGGTTGGTATGTTTAAATATATGTTTTAATAAAAAAATCATATAACATGCTATCTTCTATTTTTTGTAAAATCATTATTTGTCAGATGTCGTCACAAGTAGTGAAGTAGATATAGACATTTGAGCCTAGGTAAGGTTGGCATCAGTTACGGGTTTGATTCGTAACAGGTTAAAAGAAAAAACCAATCCCTCAAGGCCTAGTTACACACCTGGTCCACCAGATACGTCCTTCAAATGAAAATTGGTTCAAGCTCAAGCAAGGCCCGATTTAGGATTGCTCAAGTCGCGGTCAAATATATATATATATATATATATATATATAGTCCTACTAAATTGTAACCATCATTTTCGTGTAACCCGTGTAAACCGTCGATTTCATAGGTTTTTTTGATGAATTTTTTTTATGGAATTGTTTATTTTAATGAAATTGTTTCATATCATTCATTTCTTGATGAATTTTTTTTATGAAATTTGTAGTTTCATATGTTTTTTTCATTTTTATGAAACTGTTTCATATATTTTCGTTTTCACCTATGAAACTACAAATTTCATAAAAAATTCATCAAGAAATGAATGATATGAAATAATTTCATCAAAATAAACAATTTCATAAAAAAAATTCATCAAAAAAACCTATGAAATCGACGGGTTACACACATTTAATGGTTACAATTTATTATCTCTCTCTCTATATATATATATATATATAGCATTAGGTTCAAATGAGAAGTGCTAAATATTTGAGAAGTAGTGAAGTAATCTTGGCCATTTATTCGGCAAAGATCGTTTATAATTGGTCAAATGCTGCGGCTTTGACTGGTCAAAAGTTACGGTTGTTCCAAAAATAGAAGGGCAATTTCATAACTTTTACAAAAAACACGGGACGAGTTCATATATGAATCTGTGTGATTCACATATGAACTATACGTTCATATATGAACCTTTGTAATTCACATATGAACTCTTTATAACTAATTCATATATGAACCTTTGTGTTTCATATATGAAACTAATTAACTGTAGGTTCATATATGAATTAGTTAAAAAGAGTTTATATGTGAATTACAAGATTCATATATGAATTAAACCTGACCTGACCCTATATATATATATATATATATATATATATAGGGATGGTATATTTTAAAATTATTAAAAAATGTTGCAACTAGTGCAACCTATGATCTAACCGTTGATTATACAATAGATGGTTAAGATTGATTCTTATTTTTTTTAATAAAAATTCAAATATTTATCCGTATTCCTTCCAATTATAATGCGCTAAAGGGTAAAAATGTAAAATCATGTTTGATGTTAATCGGCTAAGGAAGGCAATTGGGATTCATCGTGATCAACATTCTGAAATTCTCTCCAGAAACGATATTCAGTTTCCTAAAATCGTGCTATCAAATTCGAATAACTGTTCGATCAAACCTAATCAACCAAACATGGGTGAGAGATACAGAGGTTTGCTTACAAACTCAAAAACATTCCCAGTCGTTTCTCTTCTATTATATGTTTCAGTGTTCTAATTAGGGTTTTCTTTGAACCATTGTCAATAATCATCAGGAGGAAGAAAAACCGAAAGAATCATGCTTAAATATTCTTTTTCTCGCTTCAAGAACACAACATCAGACCCTATTTTGATAGATTTAGATGATACAAGTGAAGAAGAAACTGTCGAGAAGAAGAATGAAGAACAAGACACTGAGAATGAGGCAAACAACATGATTGTGGATATTCTCTCGCCCGATGATCCCCTTACACTTGAAATTGTTACCTTCCATCATCATGCAGAGCAATACTGATGAAGGTATTCCACTTGCATTATAGTTTCAATAGTTGTAAAAACAAAAAAATATGCTCTTTTGCTCTTGGTTAATGTATGATTCATAAGGTAAACAGAGTCTCTTGAGTGTAATCTATGATTCAAGAAATTTTCCTCACTGATTTTATTTGGTTATCCCATATCAATCATTGCATGTCATGATTAATATGTTTTAACAAAGAAAAAAATACCAGTATTATTATCTAAATTACCAATATTGTGTGTTTTTGTGGTTTCGCATTAAAAAGAGTTCCGCCTGAAGTTGGGGATTTTTTACATATATACATAGTATATGAAACAGATTAAATGAATACATGGTTCATCGCATGGTCCCTCAAATAATTAATTATAAAATGCAAGTGAATGATGATGTTGGTAATCATGATTTTAAGTGATTTATTATTTGTTGGTTTGACCAAAGATGAGCTTGTCTACACCCCTCAATATTAGATTTTTTGATTTGTGGAATTGCATATATTAAAACACAGGTTTGGTGATACATGAATTGGTATTCCTGGAATGATGCATTACATATGAAACATGTTGGTGTTGATCATGTATTAGATGATTAGATATGATACCCAATCATGAACGCAAATAGTGCAAGAAGACATGATTCAACCCATGGGTTTCGATGAATTATAAAATGCCCGTGAATGATGATGTTGGTAATCATGATTTCAAGTGAATTATTATTTGTTGGTTTGACCAAAAATGAGCTTGTATACACCCCTCAATATTAGACTTTTTGATTTGTGGAATTGCATATGAAAGCGCGGGTTTGGTGAATCATGAATTGGTATTCCTGGAATGATGCATTTCATAATAAACTTGTTAGTGGTAATCATGTATTAGATGATTAGTTGTCATACCCAATCATGATTGCAACAGTCAATGAATTCACTATTTGTTTTGAATCATGATTCTGGTAGTCATTGCATAAAGAAAATAATTGTTGTTAAGTCCTAATTAAAGAGTGCATATATGATTTGCAATAGAGGAATAATGTCGTGTGAATCCTAATTTGTTGATTTTAACCAAACATGTGCTTTATCATATCCGTTAACATTACACTTTTTTAGTTGTGGAAGGATTGATGAAGGAGCTGTCAATGGGTGATGACATAAAGCAGCCAAGTACTTTTTGGATAAGTCCATGTTGTAGTATTATTACTTAATAAAATGAATGTTTAAGGATTGAGACACTATTCATTATTTGTGATTATGTGTCAAGGAAAATCTCCCATGAGCGATGAGAAGAAAGCCAAGAAGCTTAAAAGCGAACCATCAGTCAATGATACTAGTCCAAGTATGTCTTAAATAATTGTAAAATGTTTTATTTGAAGATAAGTCAATGTTGAATTATTATTACTTTAAAAGGTATGAACTTAAGTGTTGTCTGATTTTTTTAAGCTGTAGAACCTGCACCTGTTGGGAAATACACCATCCTCATAGAGAGTACATCGCACTGTACCTGAAGTTCAAGTAGATTACAACATATGACTACCGAAACCAGCTGTAAAGGAAAATCTCCTTCTTCCCCGTCAGAAGATGATTTGATAAACAGTAAGACAAAGGTTAAAGTAGAAGGTACATACATCTTGTTAACATCATCAATTTACATAGACAATTCAACACATCTAAGAGTTGATTTAGTAGATTAATACCTTTTAATGAAACCATCCAGGGAACGGCATTGATGCATCAGTTGTGAAGAAAGAAAAACATGAAAAGGACAGCCAACAGAAGCCTAGCAAGACTGGTTCATCAGGTTCAAGAAGAAGGGTTCATAAGTTTGGGAGCCTGAAAACACGAACTTCACCAAAGACTCTATACAAAACTATAAGTGGCTTAAACACCGCGCAAAAGGAAGCTCTCAAGGATATAGGACTGAAATCATTTACTGACATGCGACTTGATGGCGTTCCGTCAAAGCTTGGCTGATGGGTAGTTACTAATGAACATTTATTCACTTAGAAAACTTTTGTAAAATAAACATGGATTAATGTGGATGATTAGTTGCGTAAATTAGTGTACATTCAAATACTGGATATTGAGTTAACTTATACACATAAAATCCTAAAAATAAACAAGATATTGTTGGGGGTAATTAACTGCGTTAATTACTTCAAGTACACAACATCAACATGGTCTTCTTAAATGCATCAAATACATAATATGTACATGAGAAACAAAGCTAATGATTTGCAGTTTCAAAATAGTGTTCTTTTTGGGGCAGAAAAAAAGGAAGGGTTTACATATTGATGACGACAACAACATGAAAACGTTAAACCACACGTTTAAGAATCCACTACCTCCTTCCAAATTAGCATATATCCCGTCATCATCCGGTATAATTTGGTTTTCTTCTTCGGCTTCAAGAAGTAGACCATCTTCATCGTCATCGTTACATAACAACGAATCAAAGGTCAGATTCGACTTCTTCTTTGAATCTCCAACATCTAAGAATGACTAAACGTAATCATCTACGACATCGTCTTGGCATATGTCATCTCCACGGTTAATCATCGTTAACTCCGTGCCAACATGAATGTGGGTTTGATCGTGAAACATGTTAGCGTCAACATCGTCTTTGCATATTTCATCTTCACGGTTGATCATCGTTAGGTCCGTGCCATCATGATTGTGGGTTTGATTGTGAATCAAATTATCGTCAGCAGCTTCCATGGTTTTCAGTTTCATGATTTCATCCTGTATCAATTGGTTAATTCTTTGACCTTGATTAAATACAGGTTGTATAATTAAGCCACGATTACATGATTATTGGACAAGATATTGAAAAATCATTGAAAACAATCAAATCGGGTCTTAAAGGATAAAGACTACAGTTTCATGAAATATCTACTAAAATTAAAGAAGATAACTGCAATATTATAGGATAGAAAAATCAAAATTAATTAAAAATTTAAAAATAAAATACAGTTACCAAAATAGTCAGTTACGTTATCTTTAGAAACCTACTAAAAACTGCAGAATTTAAAAAAAAATTAATACTATAATTACGAAATACCTATATTACCCTTAAGTACGGAAGGAACACTAAAATGATTTTGGAAACTAATCAAATGTAGATCAACGGTTAAGATTGAGGTTGCACCGGTTTCAACCTTTTTTAGGGTTGCAAAATAGTCTCCCTCTATATGTATATATATATATATATATATATATATATATATAGTCCCATTCTTTTGCTAACCAACCTATGGTACTAACCATGCTAACCGATCACAACCATATATTATTAAGATCAACGGTTATAATTAAATCAAGAATTATAATACTATTTAAAATTAAAAAGAGAATGTTGACAATTGTGCATAAGTGCATAAGGGCATTTTTGTCCAAAACAATAAAGATTTAAAAACGGAATCACCTAATTATCAGGGCATGGTTATCAAAAATAACATCTCTTCCAAAAATAGATACCCCATTCGTATCCATTACCTGTTTGTAACCTAGATGGTCGATGTGCACATGTGCACAATCTTACTGGTTTACTGGGTTTTTGTCACAGATTCAGAACATCCTGAAACATAGTTCAGAATGGAAATCAAGTTCATCATATGCATATATGCACATACATACAGATGCATATGTGCATGTGCACATATGCACATATATAAAGATATGTATATGCACATATGCACATATATAAAGATATATATATATATATATATATATATATATATGCACATATGCACATAACAATTACCAACGATGAGAGTAATTTGTAAGAAAACTTGAAATAGAGAATCGTATGCAAATTCATATTGGTTTATTGGGTTTTGATAATTATAGTGAAATTATTTAGGAAAATATTGAGAAAAAATAATATTAAAGAATGACAATTAAATAACTACCATCATTATCTAGGAGATATAACAATAAGGAGATATAACAATAAGGAGATAAACAAGGAATTACCTTAAACGTGGCTATGGAAAAAAATCCAATTTTACCCTCCACTATATTTAAATCGTGTAATTAAACAAAAAGGAAGGGAACATCTGATTGGTCCATTTTTGGTTAGCATGGTTAATACAAATGGATTGGTTAGCAAATGAATGGGACTCTATATATATATATATATATATATATAGAGAGAGAGAGAGAGAGAGAGATAATAAATTATAACCATTAATCTATATATATATATATTTATTTATTTATATTTAAATCTTGTAATTCACATATAAACTCTTTTTAACTAATTCATATATGAACCTACAGTTAATTAGTTTCATATATGAAACACAAAGGTTCATATATGAATTACAAGATTCATATATGAATTAGTTATAAAGAGCATATGTGAATTACAAAGGTTCATATATGAACGTATAGTTCATATGTGAATCACACAGATTCATATATGAACTCGTCCCGTGTTTTTTGTAAAAGTTATGAAATTGCCCTTCTATTTTTGAAACAGCCGCAACTTTTGACCAGTCAAAGCCGCAACATTTGACCAATTATAAACGATCTTGACCGAATAAATGGCCAAGATTACCTCTCTACTTCTCAAATATTTAGCACTTCTCATTTGAACCTAATGCTATATATATAGGGAGAGGTTCAATTGAGAAATGCTAAGTGTGTGAGAAATAGAGAAATAATCTTAGTCATTCATTCAGTCAATATTTGCGGCTTTGACCGAGAAGCAGCGGATAATTCCTCATATATGGACCTGTGTGATTCACATATGAACTATACGTTCATATGTGAACCCATGTAATTCACATATGAACTCTTTTTAACTAATTCATATATGAACCTTTGTGATTCATTTATGAATCAGTTAATTAGTTCATATGTGAATCAGTTAATTAGTTCAACTGATTCATATATGAACCTACAATTAATGATTCATATATGAATCACAAAGGTTCATATATGAATCACAAAGGTTCATATATGAATCACAAAGGTTCATATATGAATTAGTTAAAAAGAGTTCATATGTGAATTACATGGGTTCACATATGAACAAATAGTTCATATGTGAATCACACAGGTTCATATATGAACTCGTCTCGTGTATTTGTAAACGTTACGAAATTGCCCTTCTATTTTTGGAATAGCCGCAACTTTTGACCAGTCAAAGCCGCAACTTTTTAACCAATTAAAGTCGATCTTGACCGAATAAATAACTAAGATTACTTCTTAATTTCTCACACACTTAGCGTTTCTCAAATGAACCTATAGCTATATATATATGGGGTCATTCAAGGGAGAACTAGTTCATTTGTGATAACTGTAAGATCTGATCTCAAGCTCTCATTATTAATAATCAATGGTTAATATTAATAAAGTTAGTTTATGTAATCATCCATTAATTTTCAAAATAAAATAAAATTATGGATAATATTTAAGGGTAAAGTAGTCTTTCTAAATTCCTGGATAATATTTCGATAATTATCATTTTTAATAGATAATATATTGGTAATTATCCTCATTTTTACCCTTTCTCCATCGAACGTTTCCAGTTTCAAACTCGTATCTCTTGTGATACATGTTGTGATACATCCCACTTTATATACGATACCATTGTGATACCCTAAAAAAACTCTATGAATACTTTAAACATTACCACTATGATACATTCTATGGAACATTACCACTTTGATACAAGTTGTGATTGTAACACCTCGAAATTTCCATAGTCAATGTACTTTTATTTTGGGAAGAATGTTTAAAATAATGAAAGTATTATTTTTAAACGGAATGACGGAAGGGTGAAATTGTATTTGACTCAAAGTTTAAGTTAATGGTGGAACTTGAAACTTGGAGGTTGGTTTAGTCATTTGATGAAAGTTGAGTATATTTAAGAAAGAGTCGTTTAATTGAGATTTATATGAATTGCTCTTGTTGTTTGGAGTCGGTTTAGAGGCAGAGGGAATTTACGTGAAAAGTTTCATCAGGTTTTTGAATCGTGGAGAATCAGATTCGAGTTGAAGTGCTGGGTTGAATTGATTTACAGTGTGTGTTCGAGTTCTAAATCCCAGGCGAGTTCATCTATCTGAATCGCTTTTAATAAAGATGATGATTCAATTTAAATTGGTTTTGTGAGTTATTGATATCTCTATTAAATAGATTGAAAGAAATGGTTGTAAATTTGAATGAAAATGGTATGAATCGAACTGGGTATGGAAGAGTCCAGAAGATGAATTTTAGAAACTTCTGGATTTCGGATAGTTGTCCGGAATGTACCGGATACCGGATTGATTCCGGATACCGGATGGTTGTCCGGAATGTACCGGATTCCGGATATGTTTTCCGGATGGTTCCGGACTTTGAATCCGGATACTTTTCCGGATAATACCGGACTCTTTGGTTTTTCGGGTGTTTTCGGATAAATGTTCCGGATATGGTTTCCGGACAAGATTCCGGACTGTTTGTCGTATTTGATTCCGGATTAGTTTACTGGACAAGCTTTCTGGTATGCTTTCATGTAAAGTTGTACTGTTAAAATGTTTTATGATTACGAAACGTATGTTGATTTTACAGTACAAATATAAATATAACTCGACTGAAAGAATGATACGAGATGTTATATGTTTAAGTTATTAGGTACGTATGCTAGTAAGTGTAATGGATCCATAGGCACTTGCATTATTCGAAAACGTGGAATAGACAAGGTAAATTCTAATTCTCGTAGACGTGAAATGAGGAATAGGCATGAGTTAATTGTAATTCCCATTTCGTATTGTGACGTGAAATGAGGAATAGACATGAGTTAATTGTAATTCCCATTTCGTATTGTGACGTGAAATATTGGAATAGGCGTGGCTTAATCGTAATTCCTGATTTCTATGGGAAGGTAAGAGATAGGCATGAGTTAATTGTAATCTCTACTTCCACTCCAAGAAATAGGCATGAGTTAATTGTAATTTCTTGGATATGAGCATTGATCTAGAATCCGCGGTGATTCGTAGTAGGCTATCGAACATGATGTTATGACTTACGTAGTGTTTGTCATATTCATGGAATCGGGTATATTCCCGTCATCGAAAGATGTTATATGTAGGGTAAGAAAGATGACAAACAGGTTTGCTTATATGCTTTGTTTACATTTGGTTTCAAAGCTTATAAAGTTTTAATTTGAAAATGGATGTTCTCACTAGGCGTAAGCCTAATCTTTTCAAATTAAATTTTCTTACCAGGTACTAGCTCGGGAAGGGATAAGCAGGGATGAGTGTCGAGAAGTCCCAGAGTTATACTTTTGGTGATGTAATGGAGAAGTTAGTTGAAGCATCGATATTTTGGGGGTTTTGTAGACAACCCTTATAATCTGATCGTGCACGTTATGGGTTAGATTAGTAGGTTGTTTATAAAAGTTGGATGTATATACGAACCTTGTTATGACTTCTCCATTTATGTATAAAACATTTGGAAAATAGTTGTTGTGGACCTTGTAAAGTTAAGGTTAAATTTGTTGTGATTTTTGGATGTTTCAGTTTGGTATCAGAGCTGTAGTTTAAGTGAACTAGGTATGATCGTGAGATACCTAGACTTAAGCTGAGATGAATTAAGTTATGATTTGTGAGATTTAGGTAGAAGTACTAAGACGGGATAGTTTTAGAGTCGACGGAAATACGTGAATTAAGAACTGTGATGATGGTAACGAGAATTCTTATGTATAGTATGTTCATAGTTTCAATTAACTAATGTTATTATGAATATATTGTTACGTATGCATACTTGTTTTATATTATTATGGCAATTAATGAACGTTATAGTACGTTTCCTGTGTTCGAGTATGTATAGCCATTTCCTTATGGTTATCTTTTGTGCTTCGACAGAATACGATGGTGAATACACCAACCAGATCTCCTAATTCTTCTGAAGAGAGGGCAATAAATGAATGGGTGGTGGAGAAGCAACCTGAAAGGGTTGGGACTAATGAGAGTCCTCCAAGGCCACCTATAATGGGAGGAGGAGGGAGTCAAGCGCAACGAACGACTGCCGGTACCTCTAATCCAGGGACGACGTAATCCACTATGGAGTCCAGAATGATGGAAAATATGATGCGAGCTATGAATATGGCACTGGCACAGCAACAAGAGATGTTCATGAAAGTGTTAAATGACAGAAATACTGAGTCACGAAGACCAGAGACGGGTACTGGTGTTGTAACTCTGCCTGTTAACACATTATTTAATGTTGACAGGAGAGTGGAGAGAGTTTGCTCTTATAAAACGTTTCTGAGCTGCAAGCCACCGGAGTTTGCTGGATCAGATAATCCAATTGCTTGTATGAATTGTATTAGAGAAATGGAGCAAGTCTTAAGAGCTTGCGAGTGTGACGAAGAATCGAAGGTCAGGTTTGGATCTCAGATGTTACGCGGAAACACTTTGACGTGGTGGAATATTGTAACATAGACAGTAACGACTCCAGTTTTGGCTAATATGACCTGGGAGTCATTCAAAAGAAAGATTCTAGAAGAATACTGCAACGAGAACGAAATGGATCGTATTGAAGAAGAATTTCGAACGTTTAAGAAGGGGAACTTGTCAGTAAGAGAATATACTTGAATATTCTTGGAAAAGCTAAATCTAGTGGGGCATGTTGCTCCAACTGAAAAAGAGAAGATTAAAGCCTACCTGAAGGGCTTACCTGTTGATATGATGTCACGAGTGCGGAATTCCAAAGCCTTGACACTGAGGGAAACGATCGAGGAAGCTAAGATAATCGAGGAAGTTTATGCCAGAGACAAAGAGGAAAAGGCTCAAGGGGGAGAGAAAAGAAAATGGGAAGGTCGATCCGAATCTTCTCAGAAATCCAGATCAATTGACAAGAATATTCGTTTTGAGTCTCGATGGGAACCGAACTGGTGCTAGAAATGCCGAAGCAAACATTTTGGCCCGTGCCGGGTGGTTTTAAATGAATGTTTCAAATGTGGAAAGAGTGGTCACCAGATTGCAAGCTGTCTCATTCAAGGGATGACTTGTTATAATGTAAACATCCCGGTCACCTCCGAAAAGATTGCCCAAAGTTAAGGAAAAACAGGAATCAAGAAAGGAAGTCGAGTACTCCTAAGCCAACGGGCAAGGCATTTCATATGACGGCTGATGAAGCAAAATAATCGAAGGATGTGGTTTCAGTACATTTCTTGTTAACTCTATTCCTACACGAGTATTATTTGATTGTGGTGCCAATCTGTCTTTTGTATCAAAGTCGTTTTATCAAAAGTTAACTATGCCTGTCACTACCTTGGAAGATGCCTTAGTAGTTGAAATAGCTAATGGGGGTCAAGTCTTAGTTCGAGAAAGAATTGAGGGTTGTATGATTATGATAGAAGAAAAGAAATTTCCGATTGACTTGATTTTGATGGAAATTGGGGGGTTGATTTAGTCGTTGGTATGGATTGGTTGACAATCAATCTAGCAGAAATTCTTTGTGCCAAGAAATTAATTTGGATCCCTATGCCCGAAAATGAGGTTGTATTCATCTATGGGGAAAAGAGAAAAGGGGAGGTTCTGCTAATTTATATTGCCAAAGCGCGTAAGTGTCTAGTAAAAGGTTGTTCATCCTATCTAGCATGCATTTTGGATGCTAAAGGAGAAAAGAAGCAAGTGGAAGATATACAGATAGTACGAGAATTCCCAGATGTGTTCCCTGATGATCTTCAAGGCTTACCGCCAGAACGACAAGTAGAGTTCCAAATTGATCTTGTCCCTGGAGCGGCGCCGATAGCGCGTGCACCGTACCGTTTAGCACCGGCCAAAATGAAAGAGATGATGTCTCAACTACAAGAGCTATTGGAAAAGGGATTTGTTAGGCCAAGTTCTTCACCTTGGGGAGCTCCAGTATTATTTGTCAAAAAGAAGGACGACACTATGAGAATGTGCATTGACTATAGGGAGTTGAATAAGGTGACTATTAAGAATAAGTATCCACTTCCAAGGATTGATGATTTATTTGATCAACTCCAAGGCGCGGGATGTTTTTCCAAGATTGTACTGAGGTCGGGTTATCACCAAGTAAGGGTAAGAGATGAAGATATACCCAAGACGGCGTTCAGAACAAGGTATGGGCATTATGAATTCCTCGTGATGCCTTTTGGGTTGACAAATGCTCCAGTTGTGTTCATGGATTTAATGAACAGAGTCTGTCGACCATTTTTAGACAAGTCTGTCATTGTGTTCATTGATGACATACTTGTTTATTCAAAGAATGAAGCCGATCATGAATGCCACCTTCGTGAAGTCTTAGATGTTCTGAGGAAGGAGAAATTGTACGCAAAATTTTCAAAATGTGAACTTTGGTTAAAAGAGGTACAATTTGTTGGTCATGTGATTACTTCTGAAGGGGTCAAAGTGGATCCGACAAAGATATAAGCAATGATGAACTGGGAAACACCAAAGAATGCATCAGAGATACGGAGTTTCTTGGGTCTGGCAGGCTATTACAGGAGATTCATAAAGGATTTTTCTAAAATCGCTTCTGCCTTGACAATCCTGACACGGAAGAATATGAAGTTTGTATGGACTGAAAAGCAAGAGTCAGCTTTCAATACATTACAAAAGAAGCTATGTGAAGCACCTGTTCTTGCATTACCAGAAGGAACATGAGACTTGGTGGTGTATAGTGATGCGTTAAAGATGGGTTTGGGGTGTGTATTGATGCAACGTGACAAAGTGATTGCTTACGCATAAAGACAACTTAAGGAGCATGAAAAGAATTACCCTACCCATGATTTGGAACTGGCAGCAGTCGTGTTTGGTTTGAAATTGTGGTGGCATTATCTATATGGGACGAAGTGCACTCTTTTCACTTATCATAAGAGCTTGAAGCGTGTCTTTGATCAGAAAGAGCTGAACATGAGGCAACGACGTTGGTTAGAGCTACTTAAGGATTATGATTGTGAGTTGCATTACCATCCTGGTAAAGCAAATGTTATGGCAGATGCCTTAAGTAGAAAGGAATATAGTAGATGCTTGAAAACGACTAATGCCAGGATTGATGTGACGTCGAGTCTGATTGAAAGAATCAAAGTGGCACAAGCGGAAGCATTATTAGAATAAAATCTGAAAGAGGAAGTCATGGTCAAACAATGTTTTCAACTGACTGAAGATGGTCGTGGAGTCAAACTGTTCCAAGGCTGCGTTTGGGTGCTAAAGGTGGGAGAAAACCGAGAGTTAATTCTTGAAGACGCTCACAAGTCTAAATATTCTATACATCCTAGAAGTACTAAGATGTATAGAGATTTGAAACTACACTATTCGTGTCCAGCTATAAAATTAGATATGGCACAATGTGTAGAAAAGTGTGTGACGTGTTCAGTAGTAAAGGCTGAACATCAACGACCTTATGGAAGTCTACAATCTTTGGAGATTCCTGAATGGAAATGGGATAAGATTACCATGGACTTTGTAACTAAGTTACCAAGGACGTTGAAAGGTAACGATACTATTTGGGTAATTGTGGATTGGTTAACCAAAAGTGCTCACTTCTTGGCAATGAAAGAAGCTTTACCAATTGATAAGCTAGCCTAGTTATATATTGATGAAGTGGTGTCAAGACATGGTATACCTATGTCTATAGTTTATGATCGGGACAGCCGATTTACATCAAGATTTTGGCAATCACTACAAGAAGAATTGGGCACAAGAGTGAATTTGAGCACTGCTTATCATCCACAAACGGACGGGCAAAGTGAAAGAACCATTCAGACTTTGGAAGATATGCTCAGGTCATGCGTGATAGATTTTGGAGGTAATTGGGATACACATTTACCCTTAGTGGAGTTTACGTATAACAATAGTTATCATTTTAGTATCGGAAGAGCACCTTTCGAAGCCTTATATAGACGGAAATGTAGAACTCCAGTGTGTTGGTTGGAAGCCGTAGAAAAGCAGTTTGTTGGTCCTGAAATTGTACAGCAAACGGCCGATAAAGTGAAAGAGATTCGGAAACATATGAAGGCGGCTCAAGATCGACAAAAGAGTTACGCCAATCCAAAAAGAAGACCGAAAGAGTTCCAAGTTAGGGAGCGGGTGATGCTAAAAGTATCTCCATGGAAAGGTATTATACGATTTGGAAAATGTGGGAAGCTGAGTCCTCGTTTTCTTAGACCTTTCACGATAACCAAGCGAGTAGGACTTCAAGCGTATCAGTTGGATCTTCCACCCGAACTGGAAGGAATCCATAATACCTTCCATGTCTGTTATCTTCGGAAATGTCTAACAGAAAAGGAAAATGTCATACCACTTTCAGAAATAAAAGTGGATGAGAAGAGTCGTTGCGTGGAGGAACCTACAACAATTTTAGAAAGGACGACTAAAAAGCTATGATATAAAGAAATAGTTATGGTAAAAGTACAGTGGAAACATCATAGAGGTGCTAACGTGAAGTGGGAAGCTGAAGAGGATATGAAGAATAAAATATCCTCATCTATTTACCTAACTTTAATTTTGGGGACGAAATCATTTTCAAGTTTGGGAGATTTGTAACACTTCGAAATTTCCATAGTCAATGTACTTTTATTTTGCGAAGAATGTTTAAATAATGAAAGTACTATTTTTAAACGGAATGACGGAAGGGTGAAATTGTATTTGACTCAAAGTTTAAGCTAATGGTGGAACTTGAAACTTGGAGGTTGGTTTGGTCATTTGATGAAAGTTGAGTATATTTAAGAAAGAGTCGGCTAATTGAGATTTATCTGAATTGCTCTAGTTGTTTGGAGTCGGTTTAGAGGCTGAGAGAAGTTACGTGAAAAGTTTCATCAGGTTTTTGAATCGTAGAGAATCAGATTCGAGTTGAAGTGCTGGGTTGAATTGATTTACAGTGTGTGTTCAAGTTCTAAATCCCAGGTGAGTTCATCTATCTGAATCGTTTTTAATAAAATTGATGATTCAATTTAAATTGGTTTTGTGAGTTATTGATATCTCTATTAAATAGATTGAAAGAGTTGGTTGTAAATTTGAATGAAAATGGTATGAATCGAACTGGGTATGGAAGAGTCCAGAAGATGAATTTTAGAAACTTCTGGATTCCGGATAGTTTTCCGGAATGTACCGGATACCGGATTGATTCCGGATGGTTGTCCGGAATGTACAGGATTCCGAAATGTAACGGATTCCGGATATGTTTTCCGGATGGTTCCGGACTTTGAGTCCGGATACTTTTCCGGATAATACCAGACTCTTTGGTTTTCCGGGTGTTTCCGGGAAAATGTTCCGGATATGGTTTTCGAACAAGATTCCGGATTGTTTGTAGTATTTGATTCCAGATTAGTTTACTGGACAAGCTTTCTGGTATGCTTTCATGTAAAGTTGTACTGTTAAAATGTTTTATGATTATGAAACGTATGTTGATTTTACAGTACAAATATAAATATAACTCGAGTGAAAGAATGATATGAGATGTTATATGTTTGAGTTATTAGGTACGTATGCTAGTAAGTGTAATGGATCCATAGGCACTGGCATTACTCGAAAACGTGGAATAGACAAGGTAAATTGTAATTCCCGTTGACGTGAAATGAGGAATAGGCATGAGTTAATTGTAATTCCCATTTCGTATTGTGACGTGAAATCTTGGAATAGGCGTGGCTTAATCGTAATTCCTGATTTCTATGGGAAGGTAAGAGATAGGCATGAGTTAATTGTAATCTCTACTTCCACTCCAAGAAATAGGCATGAGTTAATTGTAATTTCTTGGATATGAGCAATGATCTAGAAAATCTGTGGTGATTCGTAGTAGGCTCTCGAACATGATGTTATGACTTACATAGTGTTTATCATATTCATGGAATCGGGTATACTCCCGTCATCGAAAGATGTTATATGTAGGGTAAGAAAGATGACGAACATGTTTGCTTATATGCTTTGTTTACATTTGGTTTTCAAAGCTTATAAAGTTTTAATTTAAAAATGGATGTTCTCACTAGGCGTAAGCCTAATCTTTTCAAATTAAATTTTCTTACCAGGTACTAGCTCGGGAAGGGATAAGCAGGGATGAGTGTCGAGAAGTCCCAGAGTTATACTTTTGGTGATGTAACGGAGAAGTTAGTTGAAGCATCGATATTTTGGGGGGTTTTGTAGACAACCCTTATAATCTGATCGTGCACGTTATGGGTTAGATTAGTAGGTTGTTTATAAAAGTTTGATGTATATACGAACCTTGTTATGACTTCTCCATTTATGTATAAAATATTTGGAAAATAGTTGTTGTGGACTTTGTAAAGTTAAGGTTTAAATTTGTTGTGATTTTTGGATGTTTCAGTGATAGAGTGTCGTTTCATGATTTTTGGTTTTAGTGGTACATTATTTTGCATGTTGTGATACACCGCGATCCCTTTTTTTGATGGTGTTGGGAGAGACCCAAATTTTGTTATGGAAATCAAGAAGATTAATATTTAAAAATTTTAATTGCATGAGATAATAATAAATTTTCTATAATATTGGTAATTAATTTATTTCGTTATTATCCAAATCCCAAAATTTCTAATTAACGTTTTTTAAATAAATAATAAATATACATAATTATCTTAAATGAGTGGCTGAAATTGGATCTTACAGTTATCACAAACTAACTAGTCATCATTTGATTAGACCCCTATATATATATATATATATATATATATATATATATATATATATATATATATATGTGTGTGTGTGTGTGTGTGTGTGAAGTATCATGTGAGAAGTTGAGTTTAACGTGACAAGCGTTAAAAGTGGATTTGAACCGTTGATTACTTCTAATCAAATGCTCTCCCATGAATTGCGGTTTAGTGGTTGTTTGACAGTTGCTGAATGGTTTGATGCAGAATGATTAAGTGGTGAGAATGATTGAAAGACTCTTATGATATAGTTCAAAATGAAATATGGTTGTTTGATAATGTTCATAATGAAATTAGTGCGCTGAATGGTTAAGGGAGGTCTAAGATACAAAGTCAGACACATGGTTTTAGATCCATTAAGAGACACTTTGTTTTGCCAAACAAGAGTCACCTCCTAGCGATTCAGATGTTGTCTCTTAATGGAATTATTTAGAGGTAAACAAACAATAGAAGAGGATTGATCGGGTGCATCTTGGTGCATCTAATTTCGGTGCATCTCATTGTAATATGCAACCAATTCTCATCTAACGGTTGATAACATTTTCACGTTTCTTACATTAACTTCAACTTCTCACGAGGACCAAACTCTATATACATACATACATACATACATACATACATACATACATATATATAAGGTCTAATCAAATGAAAACTCGGTAATTTATAATAACCGTGCAATCATTTAACTTTATAGATTTCATTTATTAATTAAATATAAAGTATTATATTGATAATTTAATTCATTTAACCATTTATTCCTAAAATCATGGTTCCATCCCTAAAATTATAGGTTTCTAAGTACTTCTCTCATCGCCGTCTCTAAGCATCTTATCCCCCATGGATTCCCAATTTACATATGTGTGACATGGAAGCTGTTGGTATTGTGATTCCAAAGATGATGGATGAAAATATATATAGACAAGAAAAGTCGGAGGTTGGTTTATATATTGAAGAAGATGGACGAAATTTGACCATACAAACAAAGCCAGATTGTTTTCCTAAAATTGTTTTTTCTTTTCCTTTTAGATTTAGATAGATCATAGTGATATGGATTTTACAAAAGGTATCACAATGTTTTTTGTTTATATGTTGTATATCTTATTTTTCTAACAGTCTGTTTTCTACTACCAACCCCATAGTGATACAATTTTTGCATAATATGATATTACATGTATCACAACATGTTTCTTGTTTGTATCTTGTGTATATATTTTTTGAACATTACTACTAATATGCACGCGCAATGCGACGGGAGGTAAAATTTATCTTGATGTAACAAAAAAGAATAGGTGAAATCGTCCAAACAACGGTGTATAAAGTTTATTGTGCAAAAGTAACGATTCTAATAGACAGATGTCAAAGTTTTGAATTGTTGGTCTCAGAATTACATCAAAAAAATATGATAAAATTTTTGTTCTAAATAAAATAGACAACTAATAATATCATCTTTCATCACAAAATTAATCTTATAACAAAGGAAAAAGTCTAATAATATACAATCATAAACATTTATTCTCATGTTGCTAAATTTGTAAATCGTCTTTTATAAAGTGGTTGTTAATTGAACTTGTACCTGCAATAAACTATTTTCATCGACTTGCTCAAATTCATGGTGGCAGAAGGTCTCCACAATCCACATATAACACCTGAAGGAAATAATCTGGCATCAAAAAGTTGAGTATGATTCTTAAGTAGAAAATTGTGTATATCATTGACGAAAGATTATCATTCGTTGTGTTCTTTCGTAATGAAACCATGAAGCATTTCTTGTAAAAGAGGGAGTTAACATCCCATCTCAAAAGATAAATTAACAATATAAGATACAAATTAACTAATACCATAACTAATAACATCAAAATCAACTAAATTCATGTGAAAAGATAGACGAAGAGAAGACAAAAAGAAAGAAATTTGACATATGGACAACAAAGTTAGAAAGTTGCACCTTTTGATCAGCCGTTAGTGCAAGACCTTGAATCGACTCAACTCTCTATTCAGGCAAACACACTATATGTGAATCTGAAAATCAGAGATCGGAATCAATTACAACATAATCTTTATATGATTATTAACTGCAAAGTCTATCATCAAATGCACACGACAAACTAACAAAAACACAAAAAAATTACACTATGGATTTGTTTGGTTTGCAATAATGGAATGGATTTGGAGAGATTTGCATTTCAAATCCATTCCAATCCCATATTTGGTCTGCAGGATTGTACTAGGATTTCTTTGGAATCCCTCAAACATAGGATTTTAACGAGATTTCTTAGGATTTATATATAATAATGTTTGAAAATATGTTAAAACATTTGTTTTTTAATAATCGGTTAAATAAAAGGTAATTTAATTATTTTTTAATTTTATTATAATTTTTCATGAAGCGGGTAACGAAATGCTAATAAAAAAAACTATGGTACCTATCAGCAACTTGAATTATTGCTTCTGCCGCATCGGCACCAAGGGCTTTAGCAATATCGGCCGGTTGAGGAGCATATACGTGTGTTCGAATTTCACACGTGCTTCCCTTTATAACTTGGAAATAATTGACCTCGTAAAGTGTAATGGCAACACCATAATTTCCTATAGAATGTGAAAGCAGTTCTCAACTAATAAACTGCACTGAAATATTACTTGAGGCTTGAGCCTTGAATCAAATATGTCTAAGCTTTATAGAATTTGAGTGAAGAACCGGCGATTATAAATAACCTACATATGAAAATTTATAATCTGTAACTTTATTATAACAACACTTACATATTACATATAAACAATATTAACAACAAAGAATTAACATCTAACCCTAGTATAATCTTCTGAAGAATGTTAGAGATAGAACTAGAGAAAGAATATGAGAGCAGGCAATGTTAGTGTGTGAGATTTTCTTATTGATCGAATGACCTAAAAATGAAGGAACACACACTTAAATACACCAGCTTCATAGATTACACTTCAGCCCTTCAGTTATGCAATCATTACTCCTCTACCCTTTAAGAAAATTCCCATGTGAAAAGCAGCCCATGTATTTTAGCATATCTCCAAAATCTACCCAAATACCTCAAAACACTTTTTCTTTATAACACCCTGAAATATCAAACATTTCAAGTTAATACCCTTTTAATATTAAATGTCAAGATTAGCTATTTAAAATACATCTTTTAACACCCTGCCTTAATCTTGACATTTGAACAAGTCTACCATTTTTAACTTTTCGCACAAATAATCATGCTGATGAAGAGAAAGAGACTTCGTAAATATATCAGCTGCATTTTCTAAAGAATCAACTTTAACAGTTTTCAGAACACCACTAGCCACTTTATTTCTCACTTGATGAACATCAATTTCTATATGTTTAGTTTTCTCATGAAAAACTGGATTGTTAGCAATCTGAATTGCAGACTTATTATCACAAAAAATATTTACAGGAAGTAAATCTGTGATATTAAGACTGGTCAAAATTTCAAGAACCCAAAGTATTTCACAAGTTGCAGACGCCATGGCTCGATATTCAGATTCGGCTGAAGACCGAGACACAGCAGTTTGCTTTTTACTTTTCCAAGAAACAAGACAATTTCCTAGAAACAAGCAATACCCAGTAACAGATCTACGTGTAGATAAACATTTACCCCAATCTGCATCCACGTAGGCTGACAATTTAAAACAATCTGAAACAGAGAATAAAATACCTTTTCCTGGAGACCTTTTCAGATATCTCAGAACTCTAAGAGCTAAATTCAAATGAGATCGTCGAGGCGCATGCATGAACTGACTAAGACAATGCACTGCAAACGCAATGTCTGGTCTAGTTGCCAACAAGTAAATCAGACGCCCAATTAACCGTTGAAACCCAGAAATATCTACTAATACAGGATCAGAAGAGGAACTTGTTGACTCGGTTACTATTAAATTCATATCCATTGGGGTATTAATAGGCTTACATCCTAAATACCCAAAATCATTTAATAGTTCCAAACAATACTTTCTTTGACTCATGCATAAGCCATCTTTAGACTTTAAAATTTCAATCCCTAAAAAGAATTGTAAATTTCCAAGATCTTTAATCATAAAATTTGTTTGCAAGTGTTTTTTCACTCTATGAATCTCACTATTATTATTTCCAGTTATAACAATATCATCTACATATACAAGCAAAATAATAAAAGTATTTCCAGATTTAAGAGTAAACAAAGAATAATCACTACTGATGAATTAGTTCTATTTGATGTCTTAGTTGTTCCTGATTTTAATGTGGATCTGTTGTCTGTTCACAAGTTAGCTAGAGATAACAAAGTGTTTGTTGGCTTTGATGAGCATAAATGTTACATTCAGGACTGTCAACGAACGAGGTTGATGGGGTATGGTAACGAGGCTGGAGGCCTATATCTTTTTAACTTGCATAACAATGGTAAGTCTACTTGTTCTAATTCTACCATTAACTGTTACATATCTTATCAGCTATGGCATAGTAGGTTAGGACATCCAGCTGACCCTGTATTAAATGTTTTAAAAGACAAGATAAACATAAAGTTAGGCTCTTCTTCTCCTTGTGAAATTTGTCACAAGGCAAAACAGTCTCGTACGAAATTTGATCTTAGTGATCACAAATCAACAGAAATAGGAGATCTAATTCACCTAGATGTTTGGGGTCCTTACAAAGTATCTAGCAAGGATGGTTTCAAATATTTTTAAACTATTGTGGATGATTTTTCCAGATCTGTTTGGGTTTACCTTTTAAAGGGGAAGGATGAAGTTTATGACAATATCGTCTCGTTTTTCAAACTCATTCAAACTCAATTTAAGAAAACCATTAAAATTGTTAGAAGTGACAATGGAACTGAGTTTTTAAATCACAAGGTTTCAAATTTTCTTAACTCTCATGGCATTGTTCATCAAACTTCATGTGTCTACACTCCACAACAGAACGGGATAGTGGAGCGTAAACACAGGCATTTACTAAATATGGCTAGGGCTTTAATGTTTCAGGCTGGAGTTCCTTTATATATGTGGTCCGAGTGCATTCTCACTGCCACCTATCTAATAAATAGAACTCCATCCTCTATTCTAAATGGTAAAAGTCCTTATGAGATTGTCTATGGTTTTCCTCCAGTTCTCACTCATTTAAGGAATTTTGGGTGTTTATGCTTTGCTGTTAAACAAAATAATTTTGATAAGTTCAGCTCTAGGGCTGAAAAATGTGTTTTACTTGGATATTCTTTGTTTACAATTTTATTTATTTTTGCTTTGGATCCATTGGGGTGATTAACAATAAGGTTCAAATCTGACACATCTACAATGTTGCTAAGGCTACTAAGAGATGAAGTCATATGTTGCGTAGCCCCAGAGTCTATAATCCAACTAGGTATAGAAGAGAGTGACATACCTGCCATATTGGCGGAAGCCACACTAGAGGTGTTGGAATCAAGAAGAGTCAGAAGTTTAGAAACTTGCTCTTGAGTCAAATGTTGAGAGGGAGAGGATCCTTGAAGCCCAGAAGAAGGATGACTAATATTGAGAGTTCTAGATGTCTCTACATTGTTAGAAGACGGTCTAAAGTTGCCATTTACATTTGGTTTTCTTTGAAAATCCTTAGGAGGAAACCCGATGAGTTTGTAACACCTTTCTATGGTGTGGCCAATCATGCCACAATGTTTACATGAGAGATTTGGATTTGGTGGTCTTAAAGGCTTACGCTTGTTTTCTGAAGTCTTGCTAAAGTAGGCTGAGGACTGTGGTTTGCTAGAAGAGGAGCTAGAAGTTCCTCTGTGTGACTCTTCCCTTGAAATAATTGAAAAAGCGGTTCTAACAGAGGGAAGAGGGTCAGAGGTGAGGATGGTACTCCTTACAGGTTGGTAAACGTCATCAAGCCCCATTAGAAATTGCATAAGTTTCAACAGTTGGTTATGTTCAGAAAAGTCATGGGAGGCATTACAAGTGCAGGCTGGAAGTTTGACTAAAGCGTCAAACTATCTCCATAAGGAATTTAGCCTATGGTAGTAATCAGAGACGGAAGACCCGTTTTGAGTTAAAGAGTTTATTTTCTTATGTAGGTTAAAAGTAACAGAGCCATCCACCTTATCATAGGTTTCTTTAAGTTCAAGCCAGACTTGGGATGCAATTTTAGAAAAGACTTGTCCAAGAAACAGTTCTTCAGTGACGGAGCTTAAGATCCAAGATAGAACCACTGAGTTACATCTATCCCATTGTTTACCCAGGACAGGGTCAGTGGTAGGTCTAAGGCACGATCCATCTATGAATCCTAGTTTATTTTTTGTTTCAAGGGCTAGGATCATAGCACAGGACCAAACCTTGTAATTATCAGTCCCATTAAGTTTTAGGTTAAGAATGGAAGCCCCAGTAGTATCGCTGGGATGCAAGTATAGGGGATCGCCAAAGTCGAGTTTAGCGATCTGAGATGTCCCAGCGTTACCATTGAGGTTCACAACAGCTTCTTCTTCGGCAGGCATGATGTAACAAACACGAATGAATCTGAGGTGAATATGGCAGGATTCCTAAAACACTCAAGGTGCTAGGTCAAACCAAACCTCAAACACGTTCAAGTTTGATAAGAATCACACTGACAAAGGAGAAACAGCGGAAGCAAAAAAAAAAAACACAGAAAGAACTATGGGAGCAATATGCAGAATACAAGCAAAGAACAACAGAAGGTAGGGCCCGAGGGAGGCCACAGATGTCACCTGAACAGAAGAAACAAAGAACGATAAGTACGACAGATTAAAAAAAAATTGAAGTACCAAGAAGACACCTCAACAGACTAGTATCTAACAGTTACTAAACGTCTATGCAACCGTTCCTTGCCAAGTTCGCGGATCTATATGGGATCTGTGACCAAGGCTCACGGTAAAAACAAATTCAAACATCTATGCAACCGTTCCTTGCCAAGTTAGCGGATCTATATGGGATCTGTAACCAAGGCTCACGGTTTAAAAGAAATCCAGATCTGAAGGACAAGACAAGATCCAAAAAAACTAGGCGAAACTACACTATAACCTCGAAGATAAGAACAGTAATAGTATATTTAGAACAATAGCAGCAGTTCAACACAGAAAAAGATGAACATACCTAAACTAAAAGGAAGATGTATGCAGTGAGAACAGACGACGAGTGTTGTGGCTCAATACCGTCCTTGTTACACCGTAACTCTGGTAGAGAAAAGAAAACGCACACAAACAGCCGAAGTCGATTCAGATCTAAGAAGAGTTCCTTTGGTAATGAAAAAACGCATACAAATTTGCCAAAAACAGAGAGAACCAAGATCTGAGATTTGAAAAAGGATTATCGAATACAAGATTTAGCAAAACCGAATAACCAGATCTGGATTTAACAAATACAGGATTTAACAAAACCACATATGAAAATCAGAACAGATCTACAAGATTTACATCTGGTATTATCGAATACAAGATCTACAAGATTTGAAAGAAAGGATTCGAATCTTAAGAAAAATCAAGAACAACCACTGGATCGAAGATGCTCTGATACCATATGAAAATTTATAATCTGAACTTTATTATAACAACACTTACATATTACATATAAACAATATTAACAACAAAGAATTAACATCTAACCCTAGTATAATCTTCTGAAGAATGTTAGAGATAGAACTAGAGAAAGAATATGAGAGCAGGCAATGTTAGTGTGTGAGATTTTCTTATTGATCGAATGACCTAAAAATGAAGGAACACACACTTAAATACACCAGCTTCATAGATTACACTTCAGCCCTTCAGTTATGCAATCATTACTCCTCTACCCTTTAAGAAAATTCCCATGTGAAAAGCAGCCCATGTATTTTAGCATATCTCCAAAATCTACCCAAATACCTCAAAACACTTTTTCTTTATAACACCCTGAAATATCAAACATTTCAAGTTAATACCCTTTTAATATTAAATGTCAAGATTAGCTATTTAAAATACATCTTTTAACACTACAACAAAATATAATTTAGAAGATAACAATTAATCATCAAATAAGTGTAAATATTATATACAAACACAAGTAAAAAGGAGTCGGAAAAGGATTACCAACAACATGACACTTAACAACACTGCTAAAACAATGATATTGCTTCACAATTTGCTACGATCTAGTGATCATGGTATAGGATACAACCTCAAACCGGTACTCAGAACCGTTCCACAATCAAATAGCTTTTATATATGCATAGAATTATGGGTTGTTTTTAGATTGTTCAATATAGTGAATATCAATGAGTATGGGGATTTCAAGGTCTGTTTTTAAAACTTGTACAATGTGTAATATAAGGAGTAATCTTGAAAAAAAACTGAAATAGGCTTTTAATATAGTAGTATAGATAAGTATAATATAATATAATAACATTATTAAATCCAAAAATATTCAATATTGGGCTCATTTCGAAGGTATTGACGAGACGATTACAATGGTATAATTTGTAAAAAAGAAATGTATTTTTAATGCATTCTAGTTCATGTACGATTATTTATGTTAATACGATAAGGGTGTAAAATAAAAAATGAAAAAGTAAAAGATTAAAAGTAAATTGAATAACTAATTTTAAGGGTATAAAGTGTAACTTAGAAATTGAAAATTGTTTGATTTTTTTGAGAACGTAGGAGAGTTAGCCTCTAATGTTGAACATGATGCTTCTTTTATTGTACGATCTCTTTACTTGTATGACTTAGATGTCTCGTATTTCTCGAAAAAGTGATTCGATTGATGGGAGTGTTGAAAATAACAGAATGTTAGAAAATAACCGAATGTTAGAAAATAACCGTTATATTCTTTTTATATAGTAGTATAGATATTCCAAAAAATTGAGGTAAAAGTTTTATAAAAAAATATTAATCATTCCCGCGCAATGCGGCAGAATATCAAATTTTCATTATTGTAAATCAGAAATATAAAATTAATGCAAATACTTGTTAAAATTTCTGAAATTTGTGTTTAAATAAAATAAAATAACAAATTTTTCCTACTCAATTAGTGAATAACTAGCTATGAATCTAAGAACAATCAAATCCTTACATTTAAAGAGTAAAAGATATAACCAACTATTATTTGCTAAAGTGTAACGATTATAAAACTAAAATTTCCAATACATGTTCTTAATATATAGGGAAGTTAATTAAAATGCCAAAAGTCAAACATTAAGTTACCAAAATGCCACAAAAATTTCTCAGTTTACCAAAATGCCCTAAATACCCGCGATGGAGCCTGCGATCGCGGGATAGGGCTGACGTGGCACGAACTTTGGCCACAAATGCCCCGCGGAGCCCCTCAACTTTGGCCGCGGTGCACATTTGGCCCCTGCCCGCGATCGCAGCCCACGATGGAACAAAATTTTTCAGTTTTGGCCCCTGAAAATTTACACTTTTTGTCCCTGTACTTAGACGAATCTTGCATGCTTTTACTGTTTTTTCCACAATTATTGTACTTTGAAGACCGATTTGTGTTTGAAATTCATTTGCATGTTTGAGATTTCATCCATAAATATCAGTAATATGCAATTCACATTCTTTCTTGATTTCTCTCTTGCTTTCTTTCTTTGAATTGCTTTCTCTCTTGATTTCTCTTCTCTCATTTCATCCACAAATGACATCGTCATCAAACCCTAAGTCTACTCCTGAAAAAATGCCACCTCAAATCGAGGTCGTCATAGCAAAAAAGGAAAAGGAGATAGATGAACTAACAGAAGAGTGGAAAAAAATTATGGACAGGAAGGCAGTCCATTTGAGAAAAATCGAAGAGGAAGACAGGGAGATCAAAAGGATGAAAGGGGATATAAAAGCTCGGGAGGCTCGTGTTCGTCGAGAACAAGAAGCAATTCACCATATTCTGCAAGACTTCGCAATTATTCAAGCGAAGGTAAACGAGAAGCAAACTTGGATTGATGAAACTAAATCAATTTTTAAGTAGGTGGTGGTTGTTTTAGTTGTTTTGTATTTTTTTTACTGTGTTGTTGTTTGTATTTTTTTTACTGTGTTGTTGTTTTGTATTTTTTTTGTTGTTGTTAATTTCTCTGAAAAGTAGTTTTTAAGCCGCTGAACCACGTTTAGGTTGGATACATCATGCAAGGTCAAGTCAGAGGTTACCTCATTCAGATAAACAAACATGGGGTTTTGTTTGTTAATGATGCTAGATTTTGGTAGCCGTACTCTATCCACGTGGGCCTACTCCTCTTGTAGAATATATGACAACCCTCAACTCATTTGCTAAAGTGTGTACGGGTTGTGGTACACAATGGCTATACGTGGTTGCAAAAGCAGAAGCCGTTGATGAAGGGTCAGAAAGATTGAAGATGAAGAGCATGTTGGATGGAATACAAACTAGCTGTGTTATCAATGTTCATTTAAAAGCATATGTATGTGTGTATATATATAATATGAATATATATATATATATCATTTACAAACTAGCTGTGTTATCAATGTTCATTTAAAAGCATATGTATGTGTGTATATATAATATGAATATATATATATATATATATATCATTTACAAACTAGCTGTGTTATCAATGTTCATTTAGAAGCATATGTATGTGTGTATATATATAATATGAATATATATATCATTTACAAACTAGCTGTGTTATCAATGTTCATTTAAAAGCATATGTATGTGTGTATATATAATATGAATATATATATCATTTACAAACTAGTTGTGTTATCAATGTTCATTTAGAAGCATATGTATGTGTGTATATATATAATATGAATATATATATATATATATATATATATATATATATTACAAATCAACGTTCAGATCAACAATATCATATGTGTTTGTTCCATATGGTTCAAGCTGTGACGAGCCCGGGGTGTGACTGACTGAATGTCTCCTTGGCACGGTTGAAGGGGCGGGATTTGGACACTCTCCACGAGTGTGTCCTACGCATTGGCACCGAGTACATCTTCGTTGTATCGAACTTTCACCACGTGATGGACGTCGGTCGTTCTTTCTCGGTCTCCCGACTCTGTTCTTATCCATTAAAGGTGGATAGCATGGCGGAAGCGGGTCGGGTGGATACACCCATGCTGCAGGGGGTCCAGCTGGGTTTATTACCTCCACGTATGTTTTCCGGTAATATTCGGACGTGAAGAAAGGTACATCCAAGTCGTTGCAATCTGTACGACCCATATATCTTGCTGCAGCGATGGCATGGCCGCACGGTAACATCTAATAACTTAATTTTCAGACGATGGGGTCTCCTATTATCCAGGATCACTTCTCGGAGCCGGAAGATGACCCGATGGAGGTTGTAGATCCACCACCACAGGTGACCCCGCTCCCTCAAAAGCGGTCGCATAAAATTTCACAATGGTTTCGTCACTCGTTTGGCCAACAAGGATCTACGACACCACCGGCCGCTAAAAAGCAAGCAAAGAAAGCGGGGGGAAAGAAGGGAGGAAAGAAAAAGGGAAAGGTTTCTTCACCGGAGCCTCAACCGGCATCGGAAATATTGAGGATGTGTCGGACTGGTCGCCTCCCCCCTTGATCTTCATCCCTCACTTGAACTTGGAAATCACCCCCTCGTTTTTCAATGTATTGCTGGCCGTTGACCCTTTGGAGTCTGACTTACTGGATGTGGTTAGTATGAAGTTTAATTATAGTCATATAATCAAAACATATTTATTTTACATGTCTAACCATCTATTTTTTATGTATAACACATCGATTGTTGGGTCTCGCTGTTGCAAAGACATCGTGGAACAGACACGAGGTGGACCATGATGTTCAGTATGTTCTTTCATTACTTGTTGATTGAGCATCTAGGTCCCGCCTCCGTGGTTAGATCATGCAACGGCTTGGAAGGGACCTCTTGGTCTCTCCTCGATGTGGTATGTAAATCGTTTTACTCTTATTTTATTTAACTTGTTTTGTTGCTAACTAAGTTGTCTAATATTGTAATATTTCAGGTGTACATCCCTATATGCATTAATCCCCAACATTGGCTGCTTGGAGTGTTTGAACTTGACGCTATGACCATGACCATATATGATAGCGACAATGCAGTCTCTTCAGACAGCAATTGGAAGAGCAGATGACAAAGTTTAAAGCTGTGCTATTTGACTTCTTTTGCCGGGTCAAGGATGATAGACGTCGCGATATGACAGGTGTCTTTCGCTATAAGTTCGCCAAGAATGTACCCCAGCAGGCCGGGATAAATGCGGATTGCGGTGTCTGGGTATGCCGTTATGCCCAAATGTTGATAAATAACAATGAGGTATGGGTACACCCTGACGAGGCCGGGGATGTTGCCAAAGATTTTCGCATACATATGGCGGAGTCCATTTATGAGCATTGTCAAATAGGGCCACGTTAGGTTGTTTATGTAACATTAAAAAATTGTTATTTTTAGTATTAACTTATTTTGTTAAAGTATTGTGATTGACTTACTGTTTACTTCATTTGGTTTTTGCTAATTTCATCCATTTACTCAACTTTGAGTATCGATATCTCTTTCACACATACTTCATTTTGGACGCATTATATATCATTTCGAAGCTCTCATATAGGAGAACATAAACCTACTAAAAGTTAGTTATATATAACACATATATATAAATTTAAATGCGTCCAAAGTTTAGTAAAACCCATATTTCCAACACCTAGTAAATAGGTTTATGAAACTTGCGATAATCCTAATACAAAGATTATTGGATGAACAAACATTTATTTCTTGATTATTGGTGTATTGGTTCTTGTTGTCTGGAAGTGATTCATATGATGCAAAAATTGGTATCATGTAATGTAGAACAGTATCTATATTATAGAAACTTGCATTTGACAGTACCATATAAATCTGATCTAAATTCTCATTAATTAGCTATGTTTGACTACTTAAAGACCTTTATTCAAGAGCAGACGAATATTGCAGTTACTTTTTCAGTCGAATCTTACAGGCTCTTTTCAAACGAATCTTGCAGTGAACTATTCAGACGAATCACAACTTCCTATCTATCTTTTATACAAACACACTCTCGCTTTTCTTAACACAATGGATGGAGGTTCAAGATCAAGGGGGAACAGGTCGGCGAATGTGGCTGGAACTTCACGTTCGGGAGCCTACCAACCACTGAACGACGGAGCTCGCCGGAGTACCTGGAAGGTACCGGAAACAGACGAGGAGTGGACAAACTGTGGGCGAACTGCAGCCGATTTTCCATTCACACCTGAGGAGGAAGCAGACTGGGAGATGGCATCCGACAATTACTACTTCGATAATGGCATGAGAACCCCACCAATGTATGATTTTATGCCGACGGGTCTTTGACAAAGTCAACGAATTATTCCCGCAGTGCAAAAAGCCATTGATGAGGCGAACGCCGATATCAAAAAGGTAAAGGGTATGTGGAACCATAACAGGGGGATTCAGCAGGGGAAAATGGAGTATCTAGCGGAGAAGAAACGAGAACTGGCCATGACTAGGGCTCACGTTCGGCAGCTGCAACGAGAGATTAAGGAAGCTGAAGAGGAACTAGAAGAACTCGAATCGGACTACATAGGAATGGAGGACGTGATCAAGGAAAAGGTTAACTTGATCACAGGACTCCAGGACGCCTTCCAGTGATAGATTTCTTTGTTTACATGCATTGTATCCGTTTTGGTTGGGAAGATGATTTGGAATATTTTTTATATGATGTTGTTAATTAATTTCCTTGTTACATAACTTAAGTGAGTTTCTATATTAAAAACATTAAAATGGAAAGGAAACAATACATTAAAAACCACATAAAATGATAACCTAAAAACTATAGGGACCATTAATGTTTTTTTAAATTTGCAACAAACTTCATGGACCAAACTGTAAATTCGAAAAGTAGCGGGTTAGCCCGCGATCGCGGGGGCCCAACGCGGGCAGGGACCATAACTGCCAACACGGGCATTCTTGAGGGGGGAAAGCTGGACCGCGGGCATTCTTGAGGGACCAACGCGGGCAAAGTGGGCAAAGTTTGGTGACACGTGGCCTGGGGCCCGCGATCGCGGGGTCCACCGCGGATTTTTGTGGCATTTTTGTAAGATGGGAGAGATTTGTGGCATTTTGGTAAGTGATGGTCAAACTTAGGGTATTTTAATTAATTTCCCTAATATATATATATATATATATATATATATATATATATATCAAGAAACAAACATCCTTGGCAAAGTCATCACCACCCTCTTGCCAAGCCTTCTTGCTTATGGTCCTGGCTCCTGCACCATCTTTCCTAGACAACACCTGCACAACTCAGTCTATCAACTTTCTTCTCAAATTTGGTAGAATAAGTATAACATTTTCTATTAAGTACGCTAAATGTCTAATTTGGTTGCCTATTGATGTTGTATTATGCAACTATTTTAAGTATTTCATAACCTTCAACAGAGCTCTTACGCGGAAAGTCTTTCGCTCTCTCTTATTCAGTTCGACCCGTGTCTTCGACATGAAAACACGATGTCCTAACCTTTTTCTTGTCTGCTGGATCTGAGACTTGGTGGCAACAACCAGAATGAAATATTATTTAATCGTGGAAATGCCATGTCAACGCATTTTTTTTTTATAAAAAGGAAGGGAACTTCTCACCGCAAGGTGACAGGCGATGGGTGTTAGATACCGGGGCATCTTGCCACATGACACCATTTCGGGACTGTTTCTCCACCATCGAAAAAGTCGAAGGTAACAGTATTTATATGGGAAACAGTAGTTCGTGTATCACTCAGGGTATAGGTACTGTGCGGATCAAGATGTTCGATGGGTGTATTCGGACATTGAATAATGTCAAATTTGTTCCATCCATAACTCGTTCCTTGATCTCTGTTGGACAACTGTCCAAATTGGGCTGCAACATTCGAATCGATGACGGGAGTTTGCGCATCTCCAGAGGGAGTATTATAGTTATGAAAGGCGAACGGGCGGAAAATAATCTTTTCCATTTGATTGGCGAGACTATTTCTTCTGAATCGTGTGTGGCTGATATTTCTCAGAATCTTGGTGATGCTTGCTTATGGCATCTTCGTTTGGGTCACACATCCGAGAAGAACTTGGAGATTTTGCGCAAGCGAAAGCTCATTAAAGTCTCTGTTCCTGCTAGCCTGGAGTTTTGTTCGGGATGTGTCAAAGGAAAACAGACGCGTGTTTCTTTTGGTGTTGGAAAACACAACACTAAAGGAATCCTCGATTATGTTCATACAGATGTCTGGGGACCATCCAGTACTCCGTCCCTCAGTGGAGGTAAATACTTTGTTTCGTTTATTGATGATTTCTGACATAAGCTTTGGGTGTATGTGTTAAAGTTCAAGTCAGATGTCTTCGATACGTTCAAGACTTGGTTGGCACGAGTAGAGGTCGAGACTGGCAAGAAGTTGAAAGTGCTCAGATCTGACAACGGTGGAGAGTTTACTAGTGGTAACCTCAAGGACTTTTGTTCGCGTAAAGGCATCCACCGTCACTACACCACTCCGGGCGATCCTCAATCTAATGGGGTAGCCGAACGGATGAATAGGACTTTGCTTGAAAAGGTCCGATGTATGTTGTCGACATCGGAGTTCCCCAAAAATTTCTGGGCCGAAGCACTACACACCGCGGTGCACATTGTTAACAGGTTACCTTGTTCGGCCATCGGGGGAAAGATTCCGGAAGAGGTTTGGAGAGGTAAAAGAAACATCTGTTTGAAATACATACGTGTATTTGGTTGTCCTGTTTACGTTCATGTTTCAGGCCAGGACAAGTTGGATCCTAAAGCCACCAAAGGATTCTTGCTCGGCTATACATATGGTATCAAGGGTTACCGAATCTGGAACCCCTTGACTCGTAAGGTGATTCATTCTCGACACGCCACGTTTGATGAACCGGTCCTGTTAAAGTCACAGGATCCTCGGTCCTCTCAAAATCCGGAAGTTATCACTACTGTTGCTCCTACCGCCGATGATGTGGAACCAGTAGTCAGTCCTAATATTCCCAGTTCATCCGTTCCTGATATTGTTCCAGAATCACCTGTTGATGTTGAAGAAGTCATTCCGCCAGTGACTTCTACTAGTGATTCTGAAGAAGAGATTCTGAATGATGGTGGAGACCATGGCGATACAATCCCAGTTATTGCACCTACCAGGCGTAGTCAAATGACTATTCGTCCACCGAATAGGTATAGAGATTGGGATTTTGCTAACATGAGTTTTACAGATCAGCTGGAGTTTGCCTTGCATATAGGGCAAGAGGAGCCGTTTGATGTAAAGGAGGCGTTGGCCTCAACCCACAGTTCGAAATGGCTTGGTGCCATGCAAGAAGAGATGAAAGCTCTCTCGAAGAACAACACTTGGGACTTATGTCCATTGCCGAAGGGCAGCCGTGCTATTGGTTGCAAGTGGGTTTTCAAAGTCAAAGATGACAATCGGTACAAGGCTCATCTCGTTGCTAAAGGCTTTGCACAACGGAAAGGTATCGAGTATGATGATATTTTTGCTCCCGTTGTTATACATACATCTATTCGTGTTCTTTTAGCGATCGTGGCTATTCACGATTTGGAGCTAGAACAGCTAGATGTGAAGACTGCCTTCCTACACGGAGACTTGGAGGAAACTATCTATATGAAGCAACCCGATGGTTTTGTTTCCGAAAGCATACCAGATTATGCATGTAAGCTCCAGAAGTCCCTTTATGGACTTAAACAATCGCTTCGTCAATGGTAAAAGAAGTTCGATTCGTTTATGCTCACTCTGGGATTTGATCGCAGTGAAAAGGATGCTTGTGTCTATCATAGACAAAGCGGTGGTATTTTCACTTACTTACTTCTTTATGTAGATGACATGCTTATTGCATGCAAGGACCGGTCAGAGATCGAACGTCTGAAAGATAAGTTGAAGTCAGAATTTGAAATGAAGGATCTTGGCGCGGCATAGAAGATTTTGGGCATGGAAATCGTGCGGGACAGAAAGTCCCGAACACTCAGGTTGACACAACGGGCGTATATTCAGAAAATTCTGAAGCGGTTCAATCTTGATGGTGCCAAGACGTCTAGCACGCCGCAACCGAAGCACATCATGATTGCAAGTGAAGATTGTCTGAAGGACGACAAGGAGAAGGCCGAAATGTCAAAGGTTTCATATGCTAGTGCAGTCGGGAGTCTCATGTATGCCATGGTGTGTACTCGTCCCGATCTCGTACATTGTGTCGGAGTGGTAAGTTGGTTTCTCGCAAATCCGGGTCGATCACATTGGGCAGCCGTTAAAACGGCATTCCGATATTTAAAGGGAACCGAGAAACATGGTCTTATATTTGGTTTGCGCAATAATTGTGAAATTGTTGGATATTGTAATTCTGACTATGCAGGTGATCGAGTAGGTTGGAGATCCACATCCGGTTATGTATTTACCTTGGGTGGAACAGCCGTCAATTGGAGATCACGGTTACAGTCTATTGTTGCATTGTCGACCACAGAAGCTGAACTTGTTGCGGCGGTTGAATCTGCAAAGGAAGCAGTCTATTTGAAAGAACTGATAAATGACTTGGGCTTCGAGCAAACTTCCGTACGCATTCTCTGTGATAATCAGAGTGCCATCCATTTGGCAACTAATTTGGCTTTCAGCTCCCGGACAAAGCACATAAATGTGCGTGATGCATATCTTGTTAGATTACATGAAGCGAAGGTCGTCTATTTGAAGAAAGTCCTGACAAACGAGAATGCTGCTGATATGTTCACTAAGTCGCTACCGCCAGCTAAGTTTGGGCATTGCTCAAACTTGATACAGCTCCGTTTATGTTAGTGCCATTGGGCACTTTGCGAGAGAGAGAAGATATTACCACAGATGACAAAATGACATCTTTGAAGGAATTACTTTGTTAAGTGCTTAGAGTTTTGCTTACGCTCTACCTTGTTTAGTGAATTGTGCATTTGAGGTTATTTGGTTGCTTGTGACTTTGACGGGTGATGGCCATGCCGAAGCTCGTCACGGTTGGAATGCATTTTTCTACCTCATGCCAATTAACTTTGATATCTACTTGCTGATGATCAACCATTGGGAGAACTCGTATTCGTTGGATTGGGAGTCGTTTCGCTATCGACGATCACGTGCATCATGGTGGAGTGTTATAATATTAAACTTAATATTCTACATTTTGGAATATGCTACACGTGATGGATAAATGAGCTTGGCCTCCAAGTTTTGCAACTTGGTCCTCAAGATGCTTGGTCACCAATCCTCCTTCCCTTATAAATACTACCATCATCTCTTCCATTTTGCTCACCCATTTCTTCCTCTTCTTGAACCGAAACACACACACATATTTCGGTTTCTTTGGTGCTTCACTTGTTAGGGACATCCACAAATACTCTCTAGTATATTTCGATACACATAGTGTGTGTGAGGAAGAGAGTGTTTTTGATATTCGGTGGTGTTCGTGAAGTCTACGTTTGTTGATCGTGGATCTTAAGATCCTTGTACGAATCACTTTGTAATCTCCTTGGTTGGTAATAAACTCCTGCTCTCTCTCTTTGGTGGACGTACACTATCACAATGATAGTGGAACCACGTTATATCCTTGTGTTATTTGGTTGTGATCTTGCCCGATATATATATATATATATCGTCGATTATACACTTATATATATCTTGCTATATATATTTATAGATACTAACGTTTCCATCGTTTTTATCTATATTTATATATATCGTGTGGGTTAATTTGTCTACGTTAGAGAATTATTGTGTAACATCTAGATTATTGTTATCCGCATTTGTTGTTGGGTTTATTGTGCACTTGGATTTCTACTCGTTTTGGGACCTTAGGAATCATCGAAGAGCTTCTCGTATTTTGGCACGATAAATTTTTCCTAACAGTATATGTCAGCAAAAGTAAAGTCTTATTAATCACAAGATACGTCTTTTAGAGATTAATGCGAGAAATACAAATAAGACTGCTAGATGCAAAAGGAGGTTTTTGCTACAAATAGAAGAGGCAGACTTGGTGAAACAGCCAAAAGCTCAAGACAATAAAATATGCATTGGTGTAAAACATCACTCCAAGATGAAGACCTATAAGATGAATACTTATACTAACATCTTTTGATGAATTTCAATATGATTATACTTGTAGGAGAAAAGATGGTTCTACATAGAGACATGGACAATAACTATGCAAGAATAAATACAAACACCAATTTAAGGGGGTGTTTGGTTAGAGGTATTAAGCCGTAATCAATGGGAATGAAAAAAAAATTTGTTTGGTTTTATATATCATTCTAAAAGTAGAGGCTTGTATTGAAGATTGATTCAACGTCTTTTGGTTTGCCAGTCTTTTGGTTTGCTAGTCTTTTGGTTTGCCTTTTTTAATGCAATCTTTCTGTGTAAGCTCTATATATAGAGCTCTTCTTTTTCAATAACGGTGTGAATCATACGTGGTTTTCCTTGCATATTCTTGCTCTTTACTTTTATTCCAACATTGTGGTATCAGAGCTAGGTTGCAATGCTAGGCTCATTCCTTTACGAGTCCAATGGCACTAAACAACAATACCGTAAGCGTGTCTCAGCCCCAAATTTCTATCTTCAAGGGTGAATCCTACGAGTTCTGGAACATCAAGATGAAAACTTTGTTCAGATCATAAGATCTGTGGGAATTTGTCGAAAATGGTTTTGCAGAAGGAAGTGATGATGAAGCTCGACAAAGAGAAAATCAAAAGAAGGATGCAAAGGCGTTGTTCTTTATTCAACAAGCAGTCGACGAGTCCATCTTTTCCAGAATTGCTGCTGCCACAACATCGAAGGAAGCATGGAGCATTTTGAAGATGGAGTATCAAAGGTCCGCTAAAGTAATCACCGTCAAACTTCAATCATTGAGACGACAGTTTGAGATGATGAACATGAAAACCAATTAGACTGTTCAAGAATTTCTTGCCCAAGCTTCTTCAATTGTATCCCAAATGCGAGCCTATGGCGACAAAGTTAATGACGAGACCGTGGTCGCAAAGATCCTAAGAAGTCTGCCCCCGAAGTTCGATCATGTGGTGGCTGCCATAGAAGAATCGAAGGATCTCACAACCTTTTCATTTGATGAATTGATGGGATCGCTACAAGCACATGAAGCAAGAATCAACCGGACGCAAATACGGGAAGAGGAACATGCGTTTCAAATTCAGGGGGAGCAAAATAGATTTGTGAATAATAGAGGAAGGGGCCGAGCCATGATTCGAGGACGTGGACGTGGCAGAGCACGTGGCAACTCAGTGGTATGCAATTACTGCAAAAGAGTCTGGCATAGTGAAGAAGATTGTTGGACAAAGCAGCGTCCAGTATGCAACCATTGCAAAAAGATCGGACACAAGGAAGAAGGTTGCTGGTTGAAACAAGATCAAGCAAAGTATGTCGAAGAACAACAAGAAGATGATAATTTTCTTTTCATGGCAATCGGTGCAGAAAAGAATGATTCAAACGAGATCTGGTTCGTGGACAGTGGGTGTTCGCATCACATGACCTGCAATAAAACAATGTTCAAAGATCTTGATGAAGCCTTCAAATCGCAAGTTCGACTTGGTGATGACAAACAACTGCTGATTGAAGGCCAAGGTACCACTGAAATCTCTATAGGAAGCCGGAAAATTTTTATTAAAAATGTTTATTATGCCCCAAGTCTAGCCCACAACCTGCTGAGTGTGGGACAATTGGTGGAAACCGGTCATTCCGTGTTATTCGATGAAGGAAAGTGTGTAGTAACACACAAAGACATGTGCTAACATGTCATCAAATCGTATGTTCCCACTTGTTTTTTCTGATCAAACAGAAGTAGCTTTTGTAAGTAAAACAACCACAGAAAGTAATCTATGGCACCATCGATATGGCCATCTTCATATTAAGGGATTGCAGCTTCTGTCCAACAAACAAATGGTACATGGGCTACCTGCTATTCAAGAATCAAATCATGTGTGTGAGGGTTGTGCCTTGGGCAAACAAACAAGAAAATCATTTCCAAAAGGCCAAGCAAGAAGAGCAACAAGGAAATTGGAACTAATCCGTGCAGATATATGCGGTCCGATGAAGACACAATCTTTCTCGGGGAATAAGTACTTTCTGCTATTCATAGACGATTTCACTCGAATGAATTGGGTGTATTTTATTAAAGCAAAGTCAGAAGCCTTCGATTGCTTTAGGAAATTCAAAGCGTTAGTTGAGAAGCAAAGTAATGAAGTAATAAAAATGTTAAGGACAGATCGAGGTGGGGAGTTCATGTCACAAGAGTTCATTGCATTTTGTGAAGAAGAAGGAATTAAAAGAGAGCTCACAGCACCGTATACACAGGAACAAAATGGGATTATAGAGCGTAAAAATAGAACCGTAGTTGAAATGGCACGCTCAATGTTGAAGAGTAAAAGGCTTCCTGATAATTTTTGGGCTGAAGCGGTTGCAACAGCAATATATCTTCTCAACATTTCACCTACAAAAGTGTAACACCCTAAAAACAGGGCCAATTTAAACCTTAAAATTTCCACAAGTTATGATCGTAAAACTTCAAACATCTATAACCTGAGGATCAAATGTAAAGGTTTTATATACAATGCATCTAATTTCAATAACCTATTAATCTAATCATACATCATAATCAGATTAATTAAGTTGTATAATCTTTTGTCCCAAAAGTATCAAAAGAACAGCTAGATCCTCCGTTATCTCTAAGTTTAAGTCTTCCCAAAAATCCTCATCACTCTTTCTCCCTTACTTCCCGGAGCTTGTACCTGGTAAGAAAATTCAACTTGAAACATTAAGCTTTCGCCTAGTGAGAACATTCGTTTCAATAAAAACATTTGCAAAATCAATGTAAACAAGTTACAACAAACCTGATTACTCCTTTTCTTACCGTATAACAACTCCTTTCACTACTGGGAATCTACCCCACTTCCATAATTATAACTAATTCATCTAGCCATAATATTGCTACTAAGAGTTTACCACGAATAATCCCATATTCAAGGTTAATACTCTTATTCAAGAAATTACAAGTCAAAACCTGCCTATTTCTTAATCCAGAAGTAGAGATTACAATTTACTTTACGCCTATCTCTAATCTTCCTTTCACAATTTGGGAAATCTCTGATCTTCCCTATAAAAATGGAAATCTCCGATCTTCCATTCGAAATGGGAATTACAAATCAAAATCTGTCTATTCTACATTTCACGTCCTCCCCACCTCAGAATCAATGGCCCCAATGGTATTTAATATATCGCGATACACAACAGGGGCCCCCGATGATTCAAGGTACACTCATCACTAGAAATTACATCATATAGTCAATGGCTAGTAATCGGTTCCCATTAGACCGTACTAAGGTGCCCCCGATGACTTGATGACAATTTCTAGCTAAAACAAACATAGTGCCTATGGATCCATTTCACTTACCAAACACCGGCCTAGTATCAAGCTAACACGGTCATCAAGCCCAACATACTACCCTTCGATCGTACGTATGTTCAAGCTAACTAACTATGTCTTGATCACTAAATCACAACAATGCACGATTAACAGGACTATTAATTATCCAACTGCACAAAGTGTCCGGACAACAAGATGTTTGCGGATAACCTAACTTATCCGGACAACCCATCCTTTCCGGTAAATTCCTACTTTTCCGGACATATTTCAAATCCGGGCAACATCCGGACTCTATGATCATCCGGATACCATCCGGTAACTAATTTCATCCGGATTCTTGTAATAAAATAAAACCTACCCGGATACTTCCTGCGTCCGGAAACATTCATCATTGGGGTTTTCCGGTTACGACGATTTATCCGGAAAAGTCGGGTCTTTAGTCTAAAATTTGATCTATTTTCATGTCTGTTCGATTCAGCTCATTCCAAACCATCCCATACAGTTCATAACCAATTTATATAACTATTTCAAGGTTTAATTTAACATGAAAACACTGATTTAAGCAAGGAACAAATGAACTCACCTTAAGTTTGCAAAAACCCACTTTCTCCACAAATCTGATTCCCCCAATCTGTTGTAAATGATTCTGTAAATCAATCCAATACACAGATTCGTTCATAATCTAACATTACCAACAAATTCTATCAGAAATCAACACACATACCTTACCAATTTAATGACCAAATCTTGCTTTTCTTCCTTTTCTCTTTTCTCTCTTTCTCTTAGCCTTCTAAACCGACCCAAACATAAAATGAGATAAATATCTGATTTTTCAGCTATTTTATCCAAACCTACTTTCCACAAATGACCAAACACACCTCTAGATTTCATTAATTCCAAAAGTCACACCAAACTTTAATATCTTGTATTATAACCCTATTGAATTATAAAACTTCCAAATACTTCAAGGTTTACACAAAATACAAATACATCCCAATTCTCATTAAAATATTATTATTGAAAATTTAGGATGTTACAATACTCCCCAACTTGAAAATGATTTCGTCTTCGAAATCAAGATCAGGTAAACAGATGGGGATACCTATCCTTCATACATTTTTTCTGACTCTAAAGTCACATTGGCACCTCGATGGTGTTTCCACTGTACTTTCCACATAGCTACTTCCTTGCCATTACGTAGCTTCCTAACCGATCTTTCCAAAATTGCCTCTGGTTCTTCCACACATTGACTCTTTTCATCTACCCTTACATCGGCAAGTGGAATCACATCTTCCTCTTCGGCTAGACATTTCCGAAGATAACACACATGAAAAGTGTTATGGATCCCTTCCAACTCCGGTGGAAGATCCAACTGATAAGCCTGCAATCCTATCCTTTTAGTAATAGTGAAAGGTCCTAGAAAACGAGGACTCAACTTCCCACGCTTTCCAAACCGTATCACACCTTTCCATGGGGATACTTTAAGCATCACACGCTCCCCAACTTGAAATTCTTTTGGTCTACTTTTCGGATCAGCATAGCTTTTCTGTCTATCTTGAGCCGCTTTCATATGCTGCCGAATTTCTTTACCTTGTCCGCGGTTTGTTGCACAAGTTCCGGACCAGCGAACTGTTTCTCTCCGGCTTCTAACCAGCACACCGGAGTTCTGCATTTCCTACCATACAATGCCTCGAAAGGTGCTCTTCCAATACTGGAATGGTAACTGTTGTTGTAAGCAAATTCTACTAACGGCAAATGAGAATCCTAGTTACCTCCAAAATCTAACACACACGATCAAAGCATATCTTCCAAAGTCTGTATGGTTCTTTCACTTTGGCCGTCAGTCTGTGGGTGATAAGCAGTACTTAGATTAACCCTCGTACCCAATTCCTCTTGAAGCGACTGCCAAAACCTAGAAGTAAACCGACTGTCACGATCAGACACAATAGACACCGGTATACCGTGTCGTGACACTACTTCATCAATGTATAGCTTTGCTAACTTATCTATTGGTGATGCTTCTTTCATAGCTAAGAAATGAGCACTCTTCGTCAAACGATCGACGATTACCCAAATGGTATCGTTACCTCTTTGCGTCTTTGGTAACTTTGTCACAAAATCCATAGTAATCTTATCCCATTTCCACTCCGGAATTTCCAAAGATTGAAAACTTCCGTATGGTCTTTGGTCATCTGCTTTTACTAACGAACAAGTGCCACACCTCTCTACCATTCGTGCCACATCTATCTTCATAGCCGGCCACCAATAGTGTAACTTCAAATCTCTCTACATCTTAGTACTCCCCGGATGTATAGAATACTTAGATCTATGCGCATCTTCCAAAATCAACTCCCGGTTTTCACCTACCTTGGGTACCCAAACACGGCCTTGGAACAACTTAATCCCTCGGCTATCTTCAGTCAGTTGAAGATGTTGCTTGCTCATTACTTCTTCTTTCAAGTTGTTTTCTAACAAGGCTTCCACTTGGGCAGCTTTTATCCTTTCAATCAAACTTGACATTACGTCAATTCTGGCGTTGGTCGTTTTCAAACACCCACTATAATCTTTCCTACTTAAGGCATCAGCTACAACATTTGCTTTACCTGGGTGGTAATGCAATTCACAATCATAATCCTTCAGTAACTCAAGCCATCGCCTTTGCCTCATATTCAATTCCTTCTGATCAAAAACATGCTGCAAACTTTTATGATCCGTGAAGAGTGTACACTTCATTCCATAGAGATAATTGATAGGCGGGTATCACCCCCCCTAAATCTAACCGCAAGTGTATGGTGTCGAAATCAAGTAATAACGTACGGTAAGTACGAGTATCGAATCCACGGGAACTAGGAACTAAGTATCACAATTACTATAAGCTCTATTAACTGAACTATCAAAATTGAGAGATGGTGTTGAACTAATTAATTGCAAGAAAATAAATCAAACACAAGATAGTAAACAGCTTTGGAAACTTCCGAAAGAGAAAACAGCTGAGGGTTGGAAATCCTTAGGTTTTCACATACGAATATCAGACTTAAACGATTACCAGTTATTCCCTTATTGGATATCCAATCCTTAAAAGTCACCGTTGTTCTCTTTCGAGTAACAACGGGTTTTATTTTGAAAAGGACAAGTTTTATCTTTCGATCTCAACTTATGGATTCCAAAACACATTAAGCGCAAGATTTATTGTGAACATATAGATTTTTTCTCTCGATCTCAACCTAAATGGTTCAATTAGGATTAAGGCGTATTCGGTATATCTCTATCACCAAATTCTCGCCTTAGACATGTAATTCCTAGTTCTAGTTAACAGTTAATTCTTTCGAACTCAACTGGAAACACCAAAACAATTGACAGGTAGCTAAACTCTTAAAAGCATTAAAACCAAACTACACACATTCATTAAATAGGAAAAATGATAAATGTTCAAGTCATCTGTTCATATGCTTACAAACTAAATTCATTCCAACCCCCAACATGAACAGGTTAGTTCATGTCGGTGGTGGATTCAAACACAAAAGAAAAGAAAAGAACAATAGAAGAAAACATGGCAAACATGATCGTGGTGAATGGAATGATGTACTCCCTTCTCTGGTGTTCGTATCTACTTCGCGTGATGAACGTGGCTCCGATTGATCTTCTAACGTGGCTCCAAAAGGTGTAAAAAGTCTCCCAAAATCGCCCCCTAATCGTCTCTGGCCGTCGTGTGTGTGATACGTCTAAAACCTAGCTGCAGAAAAGAGTTTTATAAAATTGGGCGTCGGGGCCAGTACTGGCGCCAAGACTGGCGCCAGATTCTGTTTCACCGTTTCTCGATTTCTCTCGTTTTCAGCTCCAGACCTCAACTTTGCTGCTCTTTTGGACAAAAAAGCTTGTACCTGTACTTTCTCAACAAAAGCCCGTGAAAAACTCGTATTTCACTTGAAGACATGCGTAAACCACCTAGTTTGAGATTAAAAATAATGTCGAAAATCGACATTATCAATAATGACGCCATAGTTTTAAAGCAAACACAACAGCTGCTAATTCCAAATCGTGGGTAGGGTAGTTCTTTTCATTTTCTTTCAGTTGTCTTGATGCATAGGCAATCACTTTGCCTCGTTGCATCAATACACATCCTAAACCCATCTTTGATGCGTCACTATAAACTACCAAATCTTCAGTTCCTTCAGGCAGTGCAAGAATAGGAGCTTCACACAACTTCTGCCGTAAGGTTCTGAAAGCTGACTCCTGTTTTTCAGTCCAGACAAACTTCACATTCTTACGAGTCAACATAGTCAACGTAGAAGCAATCTTTGAGAAGTCTTTAATAAACCTTCTGTAATAACCTGCGAGACCCAAGAAACTTCTTATTTCAGATGCACTTTTCGGAGTCTCCCAATTCATCATTGCTTCTATCTTTGCTGAATCTACTTTCACCCCTTCCGATGAAATCACATGCCCGAGAAATTGTACTTCTTTCAACCAAAATTCACATTTAGAGAATTTTGCATACAATTTCTCTTTGCGTAACACTTCTAAAACTTCACGGAGATGGCGTTCATGGTCGTTCTCATCCTTCGAATAAACAAGTATGTCATCAATGAAAACGATAACAGACTTGTCTAGAAACGGTCGACATACTCTATTCATCAGATCCATGAATATTGCTGGAGCATTAGTCAACCCAAATGGCATCACGAGAAATTCATAATGCTCGTATCTCGTTCTAAACGCCGTCTTTGGAACATCCTCCTCCCTTACCCGTACTTGGTGATACCCCGACCTTAAATCAATTTTGGAAAAGCATCCCGCTCCATGGAGTTGATCAAACAAATCATCTATCCTTGGAAGCGGATACTTATTCTTTATCGTCACCTTATTCAGCTCTCGATAATCTATGCACATTCTCATAGTGCCATCTTTCTTTTTAACAAACAATACCAGAGCTCCCCAAGGTGAAGAACTCGGTCTAACAAAACCCTTGTCTAACAGCTCTTGCAATTGAGACATCATTTATGTCATCTCAGTTGGCGCTAGGCGGTAAGGTGCACGAGCTATCGGTGCTGCTCCAGGAATAAGATCGATGCGAAACTCTACTTGTCTTTCAGCTGGTAGACCTGGAAGATCATCCGTAAATACATCCGGAAATTCACGCACCACTTTGATATCTTGTACCTGTTTCTTTTCTAACTTCGTATCTATAACATAAGCTAGATAGGACCAACATCCCTTCGATAGACATTTACGCGCCTTTTCCACTGAAATCAACGGAATATCTCCTTTCTGCTTTTCTCCAAATATGAATACGTCATCTTTATCAACCATCGGAATTCGAATCAGCTTCTTTGCACACATTATTTCTGCCTGGTTATTGCTCAACCAGTCCATTCCAACAATAATATCGAATCCCCCAATTTCCATTAACAACAAGTCAATCGAAAATTCTGTTTCCTCTATCAAAATTTTACAATCAACGAGTCTTTCACTAACCAAAGACTGAACTCCATTAGCTATCTCTACTACTAAGGCCTCTTCTAAAGTAGTTACAGACATAGCTAGCTTACGATAGAACAACTTGGATACAAAAGAATAATTCGCCCCACAATCAAATAAAACATGTGCAGGAATGGAATTTATAAGGAAAGTACCCGAGACAACATCTTTGGATCCTTTCGCTTCTTCGGCATTCATTTGAAATGCACGGCCAGTTGGTTTAGGGATAACCAACTTCTTTCCTTGATCCCCTTCTTTCTTCAACTTCGGACAGTCTCTCCGAAAATGACCCGGTTGCCTACATTCAAAACATACTGATCCCGGCATTGGATAGTTCACCGCTATATGCCCCGCCTTCCCGCACTTGAAACATTCATTTCCAACCACTCGACACAAACCAAAATGTTTGCTTCTACATTTAGAACACCAGCTTGGTTCCCTACGAGAGTCATAACGGATATTCTTGCCAAACAATCTGATTTTCTGAGAGGATTCTGAACGACCTTCCCACTTCCTCTTTTCTCCCACATGTGCTTTCTCTTCTTTGTCTTTGGCGTACATCTCTTCTATTACTTTCGCTTCCTCTATCGTCTCCCTTAAAGTAGTAGCTTTCGAACTACGGACCCTCGTCATCATATCCGCCGGTAAACCCTTTAAATAAGCTTTAACTTTATCTTTTTCATTTGGAGCCACATGCCCCACCAGGTTCTGCTTCTCCATGAAGGATTCTGTATACTTTCTCACAGTCATATTGCCTTTCTTAAGGTTCCGGAACTCTTCCTCGATTCGATCCATTTCAGTTTCGTTACAGTACTCCTCCAGAATCTTTGCGTTGAACTGATCCCAAGTCATAGCATTCAAAACAGAAGCTGACACAGAAGTTGACAGCACATTCCACAACGACAACGCATTACCGCGTAACATTTGCGACCCAAATCTAACTTTTGACCTTTCATCATTACATTCGCAAGCTCGAAAAGCTTGTTCAATCTCTCTTATCCAGTTCATACAAGCCACTGGATTGTCATCTCCTTTGAATTCCGGCGGTTTACAGCTCAGGAAATTTTTGTAGGAGCAGTTTCTTTCAACCCTTCTTTCCGTCTCCGACCCTGGGTTACCAGTTGGATTTATCACACTAGTATCAACTACTGTTCGTCTTGGTTCCGTACTTCGATCATTGAACATTTTCATAAACATCTCTGCCTGCCTTCCCATAGTGGTATTCATCATTTCAGCTTGCCTTTCCATTGATGCATTCATCAATCTAGTCACATTATCCATTATCCGCCCTTCCATGCCTGAATCCGGTGGTGTTTGATCGGCAGTACTGGCACCCCCTCGATGTACCCGATTTCGCATTCCTCCTAAAGAAAGAAAATCTGGTGGCGTCTCCTGAATTCCGCTTACTCCAGTTTGCCTTTCTCCCGTATCATCTAACCAATTCCTATTCATAGAAGAATTCGGAGACCTCGGAGGTGTATTCACCATTGATCTGAATGAGCACAACAGAATACTCATCAGTAATGGTTTATACAACTAGACATACAATACGTACTTTACCGCTAATCAGTCACTGTAACAATTTAGAAACAAGTAGGCTTATGTAAAAATATATTCATAATAACAGTAGCTAATTGGAATTGCGAACATATCATACATGAGAATCCTTATTACCATTGTTACAGTACTAACGTCGCGTATTTCTGTCGACTCTAAGACTACCCAGTCTTAGCAATTCTATCCATACCTCACGGATCATGACTTAATTCATCACAGCTTAAGTCTAGGTATCTCAAAATCATACCTAGTTCGCTTAAACTACTGCTCTGATACCATATTGTAACACCCTAAAAACAGGGCCAATTTAAACCTTAAAATTTCCACAAGTTATGATCGTAAAACTTCAAACATCTATAACCTGATGATCAAATGTAAAGGTTTTATATACAATGCATCTAATTTCAATAACCTATTAATCTAATCATACATCATAATCAGATTAATTAAGTTGTATAATCTTTTGTGCCAAAAGTATCAAAAGAACAGCTAGATCCTCCGTTATCTCTAAGTTTAAGTCTTCCCAAAAATCCTCATCACTCTTTCACGCTTACTTCCCGGAGCTTGTACCTGGTAAGAAAATTCAACTTGAAACATTAAGCTTTCGCCTAGTGAGAACATTCATTTCAATAAAAACATTTGCAAAATCAATGTAAACAAGTTACAACAAACCTGATTACTCCTTTTCTTACCGTATAACAACTCCTTTCACTACTGGGAATCTACCCCACTTCCATAATTATAACTAATTCATCTAGCCATAATATTGCTACTAAGAGTTTACCACGAATAATCCCATATTCAAGGTTAATACTCTTATTCAAGAAATTACAAGTCAAAACCTGCCTATTTCTTAATCCAGAAGTAGAGATTACAATTTACTTTACGCCTATCTCTAATCTTCCTTTCACAATTTGGGAAATCTCTGATCTTCCATTCGAAATGGGAATTACAAATCAAAATCTGTCTATTCTACATTTCACGTCCTCCCCACCTCAGAATCAATGGCCCCAATGGGATTTAATATATCGCGATACACAACAGGGGCCCCCGATGATTCAAGGTACACTCATCACTAGAAATTACATCATATAGTCAATGGCTAGTAATCGGTTCCCATTAGACCGTACTAAGGTGCCCCCGATGACTTGATGACAATTTCTAGCTAAAACAAACATAGTGCCTATGGATCCATTTCACTTACCAAACACCGGCCTAGTATCAAGCTAACACGGTCATCAAGCCCAACATACTACCCTTCGATCGTACGTATGTTCAAGCTAACTAACTATGTCTTGATCACTAAATCACAACAATGCACGATTAACAGGACTATTAATTATCCAGCTGCACAAAGTGTCCGGACAACAAGATGTTTCCGGATAACCTAACTTATCCGGACAACCCATCCTTTCCGGTAAATTCCTACTTTTCCGGACATATTTCAAATCCGGGCAACATCCGGACTCTATGATCATCCGAATACCATCCGGTAACTAATTTCATCCGGATTCTTGTAATAAAATAAAACCTACCAGGATACTTCCTGCGTCCGGAAACATTCATCATTGGGGTTTTCCGGATACGATGATTTATCCGGAAAAGTCGGGTCTGCAGTCTAAAATTTGATCTATTTTCATGTCTGTTCGATTCAGCTCATTCCAAACCATCCCATACAGTTCATAACCAATTTATATAACTATTTCAAGGTTTAATTTAACATGAAAACACTGATTTAAGCAAGGAACAAATGAACTCACCTTAAGTTTGCAAAAACCCACTTTCTGCACAAATATGATTCCCCCAATCTGTTGTAAATGATTATGTAAATCAATCCAATACACAGATTCGTTCATAATCTAACATTACCAACAAATTCTATCACAAATCAACACACATACCTTACCAATTTAATGACCAAATCTTGCTTTTCTTCCTTTTCTCTTTTCTCTCTTTCTCTTAGCCTTCTAAACCGACCCAAACATAAAATGAGATAAATATCTGATTTTTCAGCTATTTTATCCAAACCTACTTTCCACAAATGACCAAACACACCTCTAGATTTCATTAATTCCAAAAGTCACACCAAACTTTAATATCTTGTATTATAACCCTATTGAATTATAAAACTTCCAAATACTTCAAGGTTTACACAAAATACAAATACATCCCAATTCTCATTAAAATATTATTATTGAAAATTTAGGATGTTACAAAAAGTCGTCTGGAACAGGACACCATACGAAGCTTGGTATGAAACTAAACCCTCTATAAATCATTTGCGCATATTTGGCTGTGTGTGCTATGCATTGATCACTACTAACAGACACAAGATGAGTGAAAAATCCAAGAAATATATTTTTGTTGGGTATTGCTCGAATTCAAAAGCATACAGGTTGTTCGATCTAGAACACGAGAAGATTGTTGTTAGTCGTGATGTCATCTTCGATGAATACAATATGGGTGATGTCTCCTCAGAATCCAACAGTTCAAAGTTTGATTCAGGAGTCATTGGGCAGCTTGAAGAAGAATCAGATGATCAACCAAGTGTTCCATACACGGTTCCTTCATCACCTTCAGATCAGCCATTCATTCGAGCCCACTTCCGAGCCCACTTCGGATGGGTCATCACCGGAATCAACTCCTCCATGTAAACACATGACCTTGGAAGACATATATTCTAGCACTGTCGCACTATTTGCAGGTGATCCGGTGTCCGTTGAATCTGCACTTCAAGATCAAAACTGGAAGGAAGCCATGAAAGAAGAAATCAAGGCAATTGAAAAGAATCAGACGTGGAATTTGGTTGATCTCCCAACTGGAAAATATCCAATTAGCCTCAAATGAATTTGGTCCTTGGAAGTTTTGATACAAGTGCATATGTTCTCCCAGAAATCAGGGAGACAATCCATGAATTTGTTTAGAACTTCCTCGTTATCATAGATTCTGCCTAGTAACTTCATATCATTTAGAAGAGAGTTAAAACGATTATAGTAGCTAGGAAGAGATTCACCCTTTTCATGAGTGAAGAGTTCATATTTTCTTATGAGATAAATCTTTTTGCATTTTTCTTCACTTCCTCTGTACCTTCGTACAGAACACACAATGTGGTCCACATCTCTTTAGCAGTTTCAAAGTTAACTAGAGAATGATAGACTTCATCAGGAAGTGAGAGAGCAGTGATAGATCTAAGTTTTGAATCAAGAGTAACTAGACATTTTTCTTCATCAGTATATTCCTTAGGATTTTTTAGAATATAACGTCCAGTACCCTTTGCTTTCTCTTTGTCGGAAGGCTCAGAAGTGTCGTAGTCACTAGAGTCCTCCTTGTCAGTTGTTTCCTTACCAGGCCTCTGCGTTTCATAGCGAGCCCAGACTCGAGGGATAATGGGTCCCTCTTTGAGAATGGTTGGATATCTAGTATCCACTCCTTCCATGACTACGGCTTTTCCAAAGAGAAAAGTTGTTGGGGTTAAACTTAGGAGGTTTGTTAATGGAACCATTTTCAGAAAAGTTGTTTTGAAAAGCATTTTCAATAGTTGAAGAAGAGGGGGCAACCATTGCAGATCAAGTTTATGAGTTAAACTTTCTGCTCTGATACCACTTGTTAGTCCCAGATGGCTATAACAAGTATTGTAGAAGGGCAGGGTTGAATACAATACACAAAGTTTTCACAATTTTAATTCTATTAATGAAAAACTTTCAACAAGAATTACACATAGAAAACTTAAGACTGTTGCGGAAAAGAACAGATAAACTATTCTAACAATCTTGCACAAAGTATACTAACAACAACAACTAAGAACACTTAGAACAAAGCTATCAAGTTTTGGAGCTGTATGGAAATTTCTTGCACTGAGAGAGATATCCAGAAAGCGTGATTTGCATGGAGGAGTCTTCTTCCTTTTATAGTGAAGGTAAGGTACTGAGCATTAAATGCTTAGTACGAATATCCTTCAGTTACTTGTAACATACCAAAGGACTTCTGAAAAGTACCAGTGGACTTCTAAAAAGCTGATAAGTCACCATCACCTTTTTCTTGAAACAAGGAATAGAAGCCATGCTGAAAGGACATCTTCCAAAAAGATAATAAGACAAAAGGTTACTTTTGCCTGTAAGCAGATTTTGTCCCGAAGTAAATGGTCTTCTTGATGAGTACTCCAAGACAATATCACCGAAGGAATTCCACCGATAATATTGTCAAGGTTTTAAGTACCATCTGTAAGGAGAACCATTTTCACAAAGATCCCACCGATTTAAGAATCTCATTGGTGCAAATTCGGTGAACGATATCCACCGATTTTTGATGTCTTCATCGGTGGAGAGGAGGTCCACCGAATTATGAGGACAACTTCGGTGGTACGATGTTCACCGATTTTTGATGTCTTCATCGGTGGAGAGGAGATCCACCGAATTGTGAGGACAAGTTCGGTGGAACGATGTTCACCGATTTTTGATTTCTTCATCGGTGGAGAGGAGGTCCACCGAATTTTGAGGACAAATTCGGTGGACAATGACTTGTTGTGTTTGTTGAGAAGAATCTTCTATTTTCCACAAGTAGAGAGTCTTCAAGCTTGGTTTCGGTTGATCTTCGACTTCACCGAACAATTGATATTTTGTATAAGTCATTCAAAGAACCAAACTAAAATATTCTAAGTAGGATTTTAGGGAAAACATCGGTGAGTCAATTTCAAATATTTGGTGACCCAACAATTAGTCTCAAGGTTCATGCATTCTCCAACTATGCAACATTACGGTGCTGTCAAAAGAATACTACGTTATGTTGCTGGAACCAAAGAATATGGAGTTTGGTATTCAAAGACTAAAGAATTCAAGCTAAAAGGCTACAGTGATAGCGATTGGGCAGGTTCACATGAAGAGACAGAAGGAGCACATCTGGGAATTGTTTCAGTCTCGGTTCCGGGCCAATATCATGGACCTCGTAGAAACAAACATGTGTAGCTTTATCAATGGTCGAGGCAGAGTACATAGCAGCTGCCATTACAGCATGTCAAGCAGTCTGGTTGCGAAGAATTATGGGTGATCTAAATCAAGAACAAAGTGAAGCTACAGTGATATACTGTGATAGTCAATCGGCAGTTGCAATGACCAAAAATCCAGTTATGCATGGAAGAACCAAACACATGGAGATAAAGTATCATTTCATAAGGGATTTAGTTGAAGCAGAAACCATAAAGCTCGAGTTGTGCAGAAGTGAAAATCAACTAACTGATATTTTTACGAAGGCTCTTCCACAAGCTCGTTTTGAAAGCCTTCGAACAAAGCTTGGTGTTTGCGACTTTGAATCAAGGGGGGGTATTGAAGACTGATTCAACGTCTTTTGGTTTGCCAGTCTTTTGGTTTGCTAGTCTTTTGGTTTGCCTTTTTTAATGCAATCTTTCTTTGTAAGCTCTATATATAGAGCTCTTCTTTTTCAATAACGGTGTGAATCATACGTGGTTTTCCTTGCATATTCTTGCTCTTTGCTTTTATTCCAACAACTTGAACAATATTAGTAAGCTTACTTCATTTTATATATCGATTTGGAGTCAACTGGGCATGCCAAAATGGTAGCAATAAAGGATGAATGAAAGCATACAAACTTGAGCAACATGTAAACCAACAACAATGCATAACTGCATACAACTTACCAAGTAAACAACTCATCTACCAGGCTTGAAAGAACTTCATTTTTACATGCTCTATCTACAAGCTTCTTTGTCTTTTCATAATATCGCTGACCTTTCTTAACCCTAAAGCATGAAAATGGGTGTCAATAAATCAAATAATAAAGATGGGAAATGGGACCAAGAAAAGAAGAAAGCTACAAGACGCTCTAAATTGGATATGGCACAACTAATGTTCCAAGACTCTCATCTCTTTCATTTTCACATGGTTGCTCCTATTACATCTAATGTGACTGATAACATTATTAAATTTTCTAAAAAGCAACTCCTATCATGTCTAATCTACATGTTGCTTCTTCATAAATCTATTTGACTTATTTAAAAGCAGATATGAGAAAAACTAAATTATAATTCTTCAATGCGTATGGTGTTTGTAACAATAACAAAGGACTCCAATTTTTGGCATATGCTTTTGTTGCATACTGGTCCTTTAAAAACAGGACTCCGGTCAACAGTTTTTTGGTGCAATGAATTCATCAAAAATATACTCGAAAAGAGAGTGTGACTGGATGGCTTGAACTGAAATCGATACTTAACTGTGTGTATTTAAAGAATAGCCAAAATCAGGCCCTGTAGAAAAACTTCAAGGTATTAGAAAATGGATTGGAAATATTGGAAAATCAACATCTTAGTCATGGTTTTAAGAAAGAAGAACTCTAAGATTTTGTTTTCAACTGTTGATGACCGTTTTTTGCTTTCCTGGGTACATTTTGAAATGAAACTGAGGGGTCGATTACCAAACGCTTATCCGTGTAATGTGACTGGGTGCTGAGATTTTTGGGTCTTCTTGATTAAGGTTGATAATGACTTGAGATCTGCAAAAAGTAAGATTTGTTGATCGATAGTTTATTTGAAAGAAAGAGTAAAACTTGTGGAAGGGTTGAAGGATATGTACTTTCTGGAATATTTGTTTAGATCCCAGTGAAGAAACTTCAAGCGGCTTTCCTCAGGTAAATCTTTATTAATCGACTCAATAGCATTAGCAAATTCCACACAGAGGAGGGATTCCCTGGGTTTCTTTTCTCTGGTCTGCAGAAAAACATCATGACCGATACAACCAAAAGAAACCAATGGCAGAGTCTACAGGTTAGATATAAATTGAATGGAATGTATGTAATCATCATCCGTTATTTTTACCTTAACTAAATTCAATATAATAATTGGATTCCCATATCTCGTGAAAAGATTCTGGAAGTGGAGCCTGGTGGCTTCATAATTATGGTCTTCCTTTGACACTACATGAATAAAGAATTGTTAGCAAACTAAATAGCAAACACTGAGTTAAACAATCTGAGTGTTCTTTATGCTTACAAATGATATCAGGCTTCATATTCAATCATGAAGTTTCTTGGGACCAGAAGAGGGGTATTGAACCCCGATTTTGAACAATAGAACTTATTTGCATGGGACAACCTTCTGGAACATCTTCAAACACTATATGTTCTGTTTCAACATCATTGGCAACACAACCCTTCTCATTCACCCTCTTTTCAAGTATCTGCACCATACATAGAGAGAAAATGAGTGACAAGAACCTTGAGAAATAAATAAGCCTCCCAAATATGGATGCACATAGCATACATGGCATTCATCAATCCAAGTTTCCCCTTATTTGTAGAATGATGAAAAGAAAATACAAAATTCACTCTGATTTGATGACTAAATGACAATAGCCATATTATCTAATTGTCCTAAACTCCAAGATATGCCCATGTCACGTGGGACCACTACTTACTGCTGCATGACATTATTTAGCATGCATACTCAACAGGTCATGTCAAATATATTTCAAATAATAACGATGAGCACTGATATCATCAAACTTATACAGTTGCAGTCAGAAAATGCTAAATAATCCAAAAATCAAAGGTGATCAAACCTGGTTCCAGCGTAATGGCGAGAACGTCTGGCAATGAGGGTCAACTTGAAGTCCTTTCCGGATATTAAAAGTTTAACCTAATTTTACAAAAATAAAAAGAAACATGACATGTTTATTAGTTGCTCAACCATCAGCAAGTATATAAAGCATGTTCTTGCCCATTCCCACCATTTCCCATGCTATGGGGGTTCAAAAAGTACTCTTATAAATCACACAGACATGTTTCTATTTCGAGAAATTTGTAACGGAAAAAAACATAACACGGTTGCATAACTACATTCTTGTCAAGCTATCTTCCTGCATTGGAGTAAAAAAAGTCGGTGCTGATATTCCACTAAGGGACAGGAGTGTGACTGGATGGCTTGAACTGAAATCGATACTTAACTATGTGTATTTAAAGAATAGCCAAAATCAGGCCCTGTAGAAAAACTTCAAGGTATTAGAAAATGGATTGGAAATATTGGAAAATCAACATCTTAGTCATGGTTTTAAGAAAGAAGAACTCTAAGATTTTATTTTCAACTGTTGATGACCGTTTTTTGCTTTCCTTGGTACATTTTGAAATGAAACAGAGGGGTCGTTTACCAAACGCTTACCCGGGTAATGTGACTGGCAGCTGAGATTTTTGGGTCTTCTTGATTAAGGTTGATAATGACTTGAGATCTGCAAAAAGTAAGATTTGTTGATCGATAGTTTATTTTCTCTTCGCATCAACTAAATGAGCTACAAAATAAAAAAAATGAACCAAAAGAGTTAACTTTGGATCCCCATAATGACATAAATATTTACATTAAGGACAACTAATACACATATGTTGATCCAAACCCTCAGTGATTTGATAATGACTCTGAGAAACACTTAGTGAAAATTGTAAGTAGACAATATGTATTAGAGTTTCACTATCGCTGATAAATACTAAGTCTGTTTAGTACCGCTGATAGGAACTCTCATTCTTTAATTTACATATTCAGCGAACACTGTTCATCAGTGAGCCCTGAGCAAGTTCAGCCTCACTGATGATCGCTGATAACTTATGTTGTTTACTTATGATCCCTGAAGACAAGTTTCACGTCAACCATGTTCTACGTCGAAGTCGAAGATCAAGCCAAAGAACCAGAGACAAGTCTACTAATGAACTGATGCGGATATCAGCGAAGCCAAGACCTGTCCACTCAACGTGAAGTTTCAAGTAGAAGACTTCAGCGAACGCTGAACTTTATCATTCGCTGATAAAGAATCATTCAGCGAACGCTGATCATGAAGCCTCCTCTACAAGCAACTATTGTCTTACCCCCTTGCACGCCTCCGTACGATAATGTCAGAACGGACATCCCTGAAAGTGCAGGATCTATTCTTACAATCAATATAGAAAGAAGTAATTGAGAAATTGTATGATCAAGCCCAATTGTATTCAATGATGCACAGAATTACAGATCTAAGAGAGAGATAACCTCAAAGATTACAAGGAATGAATACAAGTAATATGGGAAAATCAATCAGTTAGCAACGTAGTGCTAACCACTCTATTTATACTGCAACGGATATATTAAAGCTACAGTACAAATAAGAAAGACTAATAAGAACAAAACACGTGTCCTAATTAGTTTACACATTACTAAGTAACGAAACTCGTCATAAGTTCTGAACAGGTAGTTCAGAACTTCTGAACATTCTTCTGATCACGCTTCTCAGAACTTCTGACTTCTCTTTCTCAGATCTCTGACTCTTCTTCTCAGATCTCTGACTCTTCTTCTCAGAACTTCTGAACCTTCTTATCAGATCTTCAACACTTGGTTTATTGACAAAACTTCAGATCTAACAATCCCTTTTGTCCAGAATCGTACAACCAACTCTGATTCTACAATGTTCATCATGCGGCTACTGGGTTGTCTACCAAGGTTAAAACATGCAACCAACCAGAAGCTGCCACGTGTAAAGTTGTACTGACATGCATTAAATGCATGCAGTATATAAAGGAAACCCTACTTCATTTCTAAAGTGCTCGGCCATCTCCTTCTCTTTGCTAATCTGTGTATAGAATATTATCCTTGGTATTCCTATTTTCTCTCTACCTTATTTCTAGTGCAAGAAATCTTAGTGATTCTCATAGCTTGTTTAGATTAGGTTGTAACACCCGCAATTTCCGATAAGTAAAGTCACCCCGTGAGTTTTCGTAGTCCCTGAGTTTTTGTTTCGGGTCAGGAACTTATTGCTTCTAATTCCCTTAAGATTCGGGGTGTTCTGTGATCAAGAGGTGAAATTTTAGGGCTCGGTGCAGTTTGGGCGAAAGTGCCCGGCGAGAGTGACATGGTCACTATCGCCGTATCACAATCGCTAGATTTCCAAATGCTCGCGGTACATCTTGAGCGATTATGACAGCGATAGTGACACTGTCACTATCGCCAGTCACTATCGCACGTGGGGTGCAGACCACTTAAATGCCCGATTTTGTTAGCCTTTTCTCATTTCCCCTCATTTCCTTTCTTCCCAAACTCTCTCAACCGAACCCCTTTGTTTCCATTGTCAATTTTGGAGCTGCTCTCTTAGAAATCAAGCATTTCTTCACCATCTAAGTTTGTAATCACAACCCCATGTGCTAATCAAGAGTTCATCTCTATTTCTTGGGATTTCTAAGTTTTGGGGGGTTTTGCTCAAAACCTAATGGTAAGTTCATTCCTATCTTCTATAATCTTTCTTATGGGTTGTAAATGTCATATTTATGATTTCCTAGTGTTTCATTTCTTCAATTTCCGTCTTGGATGATTTTGGGAAAATTAGGTTAAAATAGGGTTTTTGGTATTATAGGCGGATTTGGTGTTTCATGTTGGGGGAAACGATTCTAAGTTTTTGGAGATGAATATTCATGGTTGGAAACTTGTGGATCTAGGTTTTGGAAGATTTGGAGCTTGAGGATTCGTGTTTCTTCAAAGGAGCATACGTTTGGGAAAATCTAGATTTAGCTTAATCTAGCAAGGTGAGTTCAAGTTACTTTACGAAAACTTTGTACATGCCAAAAATAGTATTTTCCAAATATTTGTGTGTTTTACTTGAAAATATCTGTGGTTGGGTTATTTGGATAGTTTAACTCTTTTGAAGTGTTTATTTTCATAATTGTGTAAAACACCCATATTTGGGGCTTTTGGATAATTGGATGGTTAGAAACCATAATTTGTCTTTAAAATATTAATTGCTCAAAATGATGTCTATTTGATGGTTTAATCATATATGTGTAAATGATTTTAATAAAAAATTTGGGAAATGCACTTTTAGTGTTATGGGTCATTTTGAGAATATTAAGGGGGTGAGTCCTCTTTGGAGATGAGGGTTATCCCGATCCAAGGTTTATTTCATGTTTTCATAGAATTGAGGTGTTAACCGGCAAATGGTGTGTGTTGTTATAATTGATGACATTTTATGACTTTTATAAACTATCTTTTGAGTTAGTTGAGCTTGTGGCTCGGTATTGAATTTTATCAAGTCTTGGGGACATTTGTCCAGTTTTGATAGTGATTTATGTTATTGAGGAATTGCATGATTTGAATTCATTTGTTTATTCATTTGAGGTCGTATATTATTTAGACCTTGTTAGCTATGGATCCATAGGCTGTTGAGTTTTCCAAGTCTTGTGGGCAAGAGATCGGGATGATTGAGATCAGTTTAGGAGACGTTAGTTTCTTTTGTTGCACGGAATAGGCATTGGGTTCCATGATAAGTAAGGCGTGGACCTAGATGGTCGGGTGTCGCCTCATGGGCAGTAAGGTGTAATTCCATATATGTGGTTAGCACGGGATAGGCATCGGGTTCCATGATAAGTAAGGCGTTGACCTATATGGTCGGGCGTCGTCTCATGGGCAGTAAGGTGTAATCCCTAATGTGCTGTTGTGGATTTGGAGTGACCCAATGTATAGACCTGGAGTGGTTGAAGTTAGGAACTCCCTAGTCTTGCGGTCAATAGATCTGGAGTGATTGAGCTCAGTTTACGAGAGTAATCCACGTGGGTGTTTTTATTGCATAGTAAGTGACCCACTTTAGTGTTCCGTCACGTGCGATGTATACGGGTCTCCCCCGTCACCGAAAGGTGTTGTTTTGGGTATTTGTTGCTACTCATATTTTCGGTGACGTGTTATATTTATATGGATTGTTTTTCCATGGTATGTAAGTTGTGGTTTATATCTCATCCGTGTGTGATGTTTTGGGTAATTGTGTTTATCCATGTTTTCGGTAACGTATCATATTTATGAGATTTGCATTTCCACGTTATATGAGTTGTGGATTATGTTTCATCCATGTTTTGGGATAATGGCAAATAATTATAAGTTTAATCGTTTTGAGTGTCAAATGCTATTTCACCTTTTCGTTGACTTTGTGAATAAGTCTATTTTGAGAAATCATGTTATAATAAAGATTTTAACATGGGAATTATGTGAGTTGGAAAAATGGGTGATTTGTATTTGAAGTAAACTCTTTTGAAGTCATGACTAAAAACTACACTCCTCTTGATTTATGAATTTATATAGTCATGACAAAATGATTGAACTCACTAGGCGTTAGCCTAACTCTTTTTATTTGTCGGCATGTGCAACAGGCTCAGGTTGGGAGTAGCTTTAGCTACACTGTGAAGTGGCGAGTGCTAATAGAGTGCACGAGAGACGATTTTGATTAAGTGATTCTTCCGCATTTATTTGGACTAGCAACTTGTGTTGTATTAAGTAACGCTCGTCTTAAGTTTTAGTTGTGGAAATTAAAAAGTTTAAATTCTGAGGTATTTTCAGGAATGAATTGTAGAGACGATTTATCTACTTTTGGTTATTTTATCGAAATTAAAGTTAGTTGCTCGTACCAAATTTGAGGGTGTTACAAGTTGGTATCAGAGCATAAGTTTGAGAGATTTAGGTGTTGATTTTGGATACCTAGATTCAAACTAGTGTTTGTTTAAGTAAATGAGAGTGAAATTCACCTTTAGGCACTTTAAGATAGGATGATTCGAGGTCAATGGATGTCGTTAGAAACGAGAATCACGTTGAGAGTAGCAAGGATAATCATGTACGGTGCGTTCATAGTGACACCTGGCCAGTGTCATGGTGAACCTACTAGTACATGTGCATACTTGAATTACTTTAATGTGGTGATCGTCGGGGTAGTGAAGGAGGTTCTAAGCTAGTAGTCGTTGGAATAGATGGACGATTCTAGTATTAGTCACTTGGAGTGACGATAAGCATGATATTTGCTTTAAGTAGACCGTCTCGGGTCGAGATTGATGGTTGAATTAGAACCATAGGCTTATTGAGCCAATTTTGATTTGAGGAAAAACCGTAAAGTTAATTGATGTGTTTCCCAACTTGCCTTATGAGGTTAAAGTATCCGGGTGAAAATAGTGGACCGGAGGATTTGGAGGAGTATGAGTTGAGATGTTGAATGCCGACTAAGTCATGCACGAAGTTTATTTTGAAAATAAATTGCACCAACTAATTCTTGTGTTTCAAATCCTTGTATGGATTGTATTTTGAATTTTGAGAAATGTTTAGCACACACACAAGATTTTGAATCATGGTTTTGAACGTGCATGAAACCATTTTATTGCGGGAGTTGCAAACTCCGCCGAGATATGTTTTGTGTTATTTCTTCGTTGTTCAACATTTGTTTTGGATATAATAACAATCATATTTTATTATGTTTAAGATGTTGGGCAATAACTACAGCTTGTGACTTTAACATTGGATCTCCTCCACATATGTTAGAGTTTGGACGGAAAGTTATCTTCCATTATGTCTATGTAAAGTTATTTTGGGGAATTTGTTTAATGTGAGTTGTTACAATGTTGTTTATACGGTATTACCCTAGAAGGGGATATTTGGGATTTTGGCGTCTCATTCATGAGTTTGCTTTTAGCAATTTGGCTTTGGAAGCATGATGCTAGTGTCGTTTTATTGACTTGAGGTCATTGAGTCCCTTAAAGTTCATGGAGTTTTGTTTTACGACGTGTTGTGTCGTGTGGGTACAATTTTACAATGTGCATACTCTATTTGCTTATGTGAAAAGTTTACGAGTTATGTTGGGCATTTGGTCCCACTCGAGTTTTGTTGAGAAAAGTTAATTTTATGCCATAAGGCGACTAAGAAGAGATGAGTTTGAAAATCTAGTGTCGCGTAACTTTTCTTTCAGAAGTTTGTGTTATTAAGTATTTCGTTGCATATAGTTCAGTGTATGGATTGATTTATACGTGGCTTAAGTGATACATGAAAGAACATTTTGTTGACATTTCATAATGACTTGCTTGGTGCGCTTTTGGTCAGTTAAATGTTTTATTATCATTTTATGGGAAATGCGCTATATCGACTTAGGGGTATGCATAGCTTGGTAACCATTGTTCTCGACACTTTGTTAATCGAATCGTGAGTGAAGTTATTTTATTAACTCATTGTATAAATGTTGGTCCCGAAGGCCTATACAAGTTTGTAGAAGGGGAGGGGTTGAATACAAACACACAGATTTTACTTTTCTAAATTGTTTATTGATAAATCATTAACAATTTACAGCTTTTTGCGGAAACAAGATTAAGGATAAACCTAAATCTAAACAAGTTGGAACACTAAGGTTTCTTGCACTAAGAGAGATAAGGAAATTACTAATAATAACCTATCTTGAGATAAGAGATTGAACTTGTCCAGAGTTAGCAAGTTACTTCAAATGAAGTGGGTTCATCTCTTTATATACTGCATGCATTTAATGCAAGTCAGTATACACTTTACACGTGTCATCAGCTGGTTGGTTGCATGTCATTGACCTTGGTTGACAACCTTAGTAGCCGCATGGATGAACAGTGTAGTATCAGAGTGTTTGTACGATTTCAGACAGTCGGAGGTTCTTTTCTGACATTTCGTACGGAGTCGTGCAAGGGGGTGTTAAGACAAAAGTACTTTGTACGGAGGACTTCATGATCAGCTTTCGTTGATTCAGAGCATTATCATTTTCTATTCAGCGAATGATAAAGTTCAGCGATAGCTGAAGTCTTGTACTTGATACTTCACGTTGAGTGGACAAATCTGAGTCTTCGCTGATCCGCATCAGTTCATTAGGAGACTTGTTGCTGGTTCTTGAGCTTGATCTTCGACTTCAGCGTAGAACCTTTGTTGACGTGAAACTTGTCTTCAGGGATCATAAGTAAACAACTAACTTATCAGCGATCATCATAATGACTGAACAGACTCAGAGCATTAATGGTGAACAGTGTTCGCTGAATGTTTAATTTAAAGAGCGAGAGTTCCTATCAGCGGTACTGTAAGATCTTAGTACTTATCAGCGATAGTGAAACTCTGATACATATTGTTTACTTACAATTTTCACTAAGTATATAAGAGAGGGTCATTATCAAATCACTGAGGGTTTGGATCAACAATAAATGATGGCCATTGGGTCAAAGGGGTGTTTTGGTGCCGTGGAAATCATGCATAGTTCGCAAATGCTTTACATTTTTGAAAATACAAAGGTGTGAGTCGTTAATATTTGGTCAACTTTGATTGCCGAACATTTTGGAAAAATTGAAAACCTTTTGGTTTTGGAGAAAATGTGTATTTTGAGTATTTTTGACAAATACATTTTAAGCGTTGACGTTTTGAAGTTTTGTGTTCCGAGTACGAAACTTTGAGGTAAATACTTCGTGATGAAGATTTTAGAAAATTGTTGTATAAAACTATGGTGCATGGAATTTCTTATATTTTGAACATTAACGCGCACCGTTGGTGCAATTTGGGATTTGAAAATAGGTTTGAACCCTTTGGGGTGTCGACAAAATTATTAACACTTATTTCCTCGTATGTTTTGGACAAACGCATTGTTGTGTGCAAGTTTTCCCAGAAAGCGTTTACTCAAAAGTCATTATAGGACCGAATGAGAAATTTTGGGAAATTGATTTAAAGAGTTTCATCTTTTAAAATTTGGTCGCGAACCATTTGATGCATGTTATTTCGTTTCAAGAAAATTCCTAATGGAAGTGTTACAAGCTTGCATGCCTACCCCAATTTGTGGTTTTATGATGTTTTAGTCGATATTTTCAAGTGATGGAAATGTATGGGTTTTGTTTTAAATATGGAATTTGCACAAGTCATTTTGTGTTGACTAAGGGTAATTGTAAACTGTTTCATCGTTTTGTATAAGAAGCTGACGCGTGCAGAATTTTGTCGGTGATCCGTGTTCCATGCCATTTTATGGTTAAAAGAGAAATTTCGGAGTCAAATGTCGTTGGACTTATTTTGAAATACGTGCACACCTTTTGTTGCACCCTGTTTAAAGTCGAGCAGTTACTTTACGTGCATGTCATGAGTCAATCCATACTAGAGCCGTGGCGGTTCATTTTAAAAGAAGTTGTTTATTACGCTTTTGCGTTTTGTGAATAATCTGAACTGCAATGGAATAATTTTCAACATGATTTTCATATTTGGGACGAGCGTGTCCGTTTTTGCGTAACAATCGAATTGATGATAGTAGTTTTTCTATGCGTACGATTTATTTGATATGAAAATCTTTACGTCAGAAGGGTACCTTAGTACCTAAGCTGAATGCTTCCAAAGCCTTAGTGATTCATTCATCTGGTTCTAGAAATCAGACCTCTGGATCAGTTCAGCGACCTACTCCTAGACTCAGAGTAGATGTCCTTGGTAAGAAATATGAAGAACTAAATGTTCGTCCTATTTCAAAAACCAATAGTGTACTTGGTGCTGGCACTTCTAATTCCAAATTAAAAGCTCAGCACTCAAGTGGTCCTAGAACTATTTTTAGTTATAGGAAATGTTATCACTGTGGACTTACCGATCATATTGCAAGTAAGTGCCCCACAGCCACCAAAGCTGATAAGATAGCTAAGGTGAAGATAGCACCCAAGTCCAAGAAGACCAACCCAGTTGCAATTCAGGTCAAAGTGACTCCTACCGCTGAGGTCAAGAAATTGACCAAAGTGAAGAAAGACAAAGCTGAATCTTCAAATGCTGCGAAGACTGCTGAACCCATTCCAACTACTTCCACTGACAAACGCGTATACATGGTGAAGTGGGTACCCAAGCAAAACTAATCTTCCTTTGTAAATGCAGGTTAAGAAGGGTATCTGGTATCTTGATAGCGGATGCTCTAGACACATGACTGGAAAGAAAAACCTGCTCGCTGAATACAAGGAAGAGAAGGGTCCCTCTGTGACATTTGGTGGAAATGGAAAAGGACATACCCGATGGTATGGTGTACTTTCAAATGGTACAACATCCTTCAGAAGAGTCGCATATGTTGAAGGGCTGAAGCATAATCTTCTGAGAATCAGTCAGCTTTGCGACATGGATAACAAAGTGATTTTCACTAAGGAATCCTGCTTTGTCTCTGACAAAAAGGAGAAGATAGCGCTCAGCGGTTATCGTTTGGAAAATGTTTATGTAATAAACATGGACTCAACAACCACTGAGAACTCCTGTTTCTTCTCAAAGGCATCTTCTGATGTTAACTGGCTATGGCACAAGAGGCTCTCACATCTCAACTTCAAGACGCTGAATACTCTTTCCTCCAAAGAGTTAGTTACTGGTCTACCTCAGCATTCATACGCCAAAGAATATTTATGTTCAGCGTGTGAAAAAGGGAAGCAGACCAAGGCAAGCTTTAAGTCAAAGCAAGTTTCCTCAGTGTCATCTCCTCTACAACTACTCCATATGGATTTGTTTGGCCCCGTTAACAAACAATCCATCGCTGGAAAGAAATATACGCTGGTCATAGTTGATGAATTCTCTCGTTACACATGGGTAATGTTTCTCCGTTCTAAGAGTGACACCCCTAAAGAACTCATCACCTTTGTTCGGAAGATGGAAACTCTGAACAATATGACTGTTCGCTCAATAAGGAGTGATCATGGAACTGAATTCAAAAACAGTTCTCTTGATTCCTTCCTTGAGAGTAAGGGTATTTCTCACAACTTTTCGTCAGTGAGAACACCGCAACAAAATGGAGTCGCTGAAAGAAGAAATAGAACAATTATTGAAGCTGCACGTTCAATGCTCAACGATTCTCACCTGCCTACTCAGTTTTGGGCAGAAGCTGTCAACACTGCTTGTTTTACGCAAAACAGGTCGCTGATAGTTAAAAGATTCAAAAAGACAGCCTATGAACTTTTTCATGGGAGAAAGCCTTCAATCAGCTTTCTTCACATCTTTGGATGTCAGTGTTTCATACTGAACAACAGAGATGCCCTTGGAAAGTTTGATCCTAAGGCTGATGATGGAATCTTTCTTGGATACTCCTCAGTCTCCAAAGCCTTCAGAGTCTTCAACCGTAGAAGACAAACTGTAGAAGAAACTATTCACGTCACGTTTGACGAATCCCGTTTAGCGAACTCTAAACCGAATGCTGATACAGAAGAACTGAATCAATGGATGTTTTCTCATCTTGGTGATTCAGAAGATATTCCCACTCCTCATGCTCACACCGTAGAAAATGATGGTCCTACTATCATTCCAGATATGCAGAATAGTGAAGTTGAAACATCTTGGGTCTCAGCTGTTCCTATAAACACTATACCTGCAGTTGATCCAAATGTCTCAGAAATTCCATCTATTTCTCAGCAATCAGTGAATGAAGTGACAAATGCAAACATTCCTCTCCTAGCTGATAATCCAGAAGTAGTTGAAGCCTCATCTTCAGTTTCTCCAGTTCAGACTGAATCAGCGACGTATGCACCTGCTCAGCGATGGACTGTAAATCACCCAATCGATCAAATTCTTGGTGATCCCAACGCTGGTATTCAGACTCGTAGAAGTGCAGGTAATATTTGTTTATTTGTTAACTTTATTTCTCTAACTGAACCAAAGAAAATAGATGATGCCCTCAGAGATCCAAACTGGGTCAGCGCTATGCAAGAAGAGCTGACTGAATTCGAAAGAAACAAAGTTTGGAAACTCGTTCGTAGACCAACTGACAAAACGGTGATAGGCACTAAATGGGTCTATCGAAACAAGTTGGACGAACATGGTACTGTAACTCGCAACAAAGCTCGTCTTGTTGCTCAGGGATACAGACAAGAGGAAGGCATAGATTATGACGAAACCTTTGCTCCAGTAGCAAGACTTGAATCTATTCGTCTTTTCTTAGCATATGCTGTACACAAAAACTTCACTGTACATCAGATGGATGTTAAGTCAGCGTTTCTGAATGGAAAGCTGAATGAAGAAGTGTATGTGGAACAACCTCCAGGATTCTCATATCCTAAGCGTCCAGGTTATGTTTATAAACTGGACTAGGCACTTTATGGCTTAAAGTAAGCTCCTCGTGCATGGTATGATACTCTCTCTACTTATCTCCATATTGAAAAATTTGAGCGAGGTAAGATTGACAAAACTTTGTTTTTTAGAAAAGTGAAAGGTCATATCATTTTAGTTCAAATATATGTTGATGACATTATATTTGGTTCTACTAACCCTGAGCTTTGTACTCGTTTCGCTGATAGAATGAAAGATGAGTATAAAATGAGCATGATAGGTGAACTAACATATTTCCTTGGTCTTCAGATTAAGCAAACTGAAAAAGGAACTTTCATAAATCAGGGAAAGTATGTTAAAGATATGCTGAAAAAATTCGACTTAACTAAAAGTTCAGCTATGAAAACCCCTATGGCACCACCGCTGATACTTGATAAGGACACAAAGGGTGTTCCTATCAATGTCACGCTGTACCGTGGGATGATCGGCTCACTATTGTATCTTACAGCTAGCAGACCCGATATTATGTTTGCAACATGTCTGTGCGCACGATATCAAGCTGAACCTAAGATATCCCATATGAAAGCTGTAAAGCGAATCTTTCGATATCTTAAGGGTATAGCGAATCTAGGTCTTTGGTATCCCAAAGACTCAGGATTCGTTCTAACCGCCTATTCAGACAGTGATTTTGCAGGTTGCAAAATGGATAGGAAAAGCACCACAGGAGGATGTCAGCTCCTGGGTGGAAAGCTGGTAAGTTGGACAAGTAAGAAGCAAAACTCGGTGTCCACTTCCACAGCTGAAGCTGAATATGTAGCCGCTGGAAGCTGTTGTTCTCAAGTCTTGTGGATGAGAAATCAGCTACTAGACTATGATCTTCAGCTCTCCAAAATTCCAATCTATTGCGACAGCACTAGTGCCATCGCTATAGCAAACAATCCAGTGCTACACTCAAAGACAAAACACATAGAAATCAGATATCATTTTATCAGAGATCATGTGATGAATGGTGATATAGAACTTCATTTTATCCCAACTGATTATCAGTTAGCTGATTTATTTACCAAACCTCTTGACGAGACAAGATTCAACTTTCTCATCAGCGAGCTTGGAATGCTGAACTTTGAAGGGTAAAATCTTCAGCGGTTCACATTTGATCAGCGATACGTTTATACAATCTTGTATAGCCTTCGGGATAAAATCAACTTATATAATCCATTTCATCATCTTCTCTCTGAATAAACTTGGTTAAACTGATATCCAGGTATGTTTTCTCTCTCTGACAATCGCATGTAAATGCAAGATTTCAAAATAAATTACATCGCTGAATATCTCTTCCTTAACAGCGATATTTTGAAAGTTCTTTAAACCTTCACTGATATTTTCTATTCAGTGCTTCATGTTTTTCAAAAGAGTCCCTGAGCTTTCAAAACCTCAGAGACATCCTAAAAGAATGTGAAAGGACAGTTGTGACGTCATTGCAACGGATAACACTAGGCACGATTTCTTTCTGACACACGTTTGCACGTTTCGTTCAAACTTCCAATCAAATGCAAACACGTGTCCGTGTCATGATGAAAACCTTTTCCCGCTCAAGGTTTTCTCTCTCTAAAAATCCCTATATAAACAACTCTTGGTTTATATTTGTCTTTTACGCGATCAAATCTTCCTCCGCAAGAAAGAATCCTCTGTTGCATTTGTGCTCTCAAAAACCTCAGCAGTCCATGGGATACGCACTACTGAAAGGTCTACACATTGACTGGGCCTCCATTATTTATGATAACCTGATTCAACGTGTCGATTCTGCCGCTGACAGACCAGCATGGGTTCCTTACCCAAGATTCATCAGCGCCATCTTTCAATATGGCATGAAGGACAGCTATCCTGAAGAGGGTGATCTGAAACTTTCTCAGATTGGCCCTAAGGTTCTCGACTTCAAGCCTGTCGCCAATGAGGTACGTCTCTCTACTCTTCTCACTCTTCTAAATTCTCTGCTTTATGTGGCTCCTTCAGCGACAATACCCATCGCTGATACCCCGGCCACAAAATCCTCTCCTTCTAAGAAAAGGAAACCCTCTCACACCCAACTTGATTCCAAAAGGATCAAGAAAACCAAGGAGCAACCCCAGCAATTCCATGCTGAAGACTCCTCAGCTCATTCTGACGAGATGAAGGAAAGTTTCGTGGTACGCTCTGCCACACCCGTGCAAGCCATCCCTCCAATCCAGACTTCAGCGTCTCCAAATGCTGAGGTTAGAAACTTGGAAACTATCCAACCTCCCTCAGTCTCTCAAAAGACTGATGAAGTGATTGTCAGCGATTCCAACGCTGAACTCAGAACCCGAACCCCAATCTTAACCTTCGCTTCTCCCTCCACTCACTTGGACACTCCTCCAAAGAACACTGGAGATGCCATCATTCCAGAAGCCACCGCTGACGCTTCTCAACAAATGATGAAGAAAGGACCTGCAGAGATCACCATACCTCACCGTACTTTCGAAGAGGATATGGAACATTATTCAGGAACTTGCAACTTTGACGAGTTCATCAATCCTCCTGCAAGTACAAATCCCACCTTAAACACTGTAACTAAACCTGAAACTTCTGAGCTTTCCTTTGTTCACAAGTACTTATATGTTACAGGTCCTAATTTGGGAGACATCAACGCCTCTCTGAAGTCCGTGGAAACAAAGCTGACCAGTCTCACCACCACACTCTCCAACAACTCAACAGATGTAACAAACGCTGGAGAGAATTTGACAAAGCTGACAACGGTGGTGGAGAAGAAAGCTTCCACTGAAGACATCAAGGGACTTGATAAGACTCTCGCCGATTTTGCCAAGGTGCTCTCTGACATCTACACTGACTACACCAGCCTCAAAACCTCAGTTTCGACCATGTCCAGTGAAGTAACAACGTTGAAGACATCGGTTGGAAAATTAGAGGGTGATATGTCAGAGGTCAAGACTGACTTAGGCTCTGTAAAGACCGACGTTAGTTCTATGAAGACGATGATCGAGATGCTGGTCAACAAGGCAAATAATCCAGCTCCTGCTCCTGCCCCTGTCCCTATTTTGGAATCTTTCACAGAGGCGGATCGCACAGAGCTAAAGAAAATCACGCCTGCTATTTCTGGCCTAGAAGACAGAATAGCAAAGCTTGAAGGTTGTGTGAAAATCTCTGGCCCAGAATACAGAGATAACACCAATGCTGAGTCTACCCATTCCTCCCCCAGTCATCATGAAAAAGAGGGGGAGAAGAGCGCTGAACATACCGGGGAGAAGAGCGCTGAAAATCTTGAGAAAAGCGCTGAAGATCTGAACAAGAGCGCTGAAGACCTTTCCCATGATGAATCTATCAGGGGAGAGAGGAATGAAGATCTAACCGCTGGACCTCAGGGAGATGAAAACCCTGAGGGAACCGAGAAGCTCGCCTCTGTATCTGAGGGGAGCAACTCGAAGAAGATGCTGAGGAATCCGAAGCAGAAGAAGATGAAGACATCGACATCCCTGAAAATGAACCATCCTCCTCTCCAAGGAATGATGATGATGATGATGAAGATGACGATGATTTCTTTATCGTCAAACCTGCCCCAAGGATCAAAGCTCTTAAGGGAATCTCAATAAAAGAACCATCAGGGGAGAAGACAAAGACAAAGCCCTCAGCCTCTGGCGCTGAGAAAAGCAAAGGCAAAGGACTCGCTGAAGATGAAAATCTGGCGATCTTGCTTGAAAAGCCGGTTTGTCAGGTACACTAAACTTTACTTATATTCCTTCCCTGAACATCTCTATACACAATTAGTTCTCTACTCAACAACCTCTCTACACATCCACATTCTTTTTCTATCTTTTCTACCCAAGTTCTTCTACCCAGTTCTTATTTGTAAGATCGCTGCGTTTCAGCTAGTCCTCTCCCCGTTTGAGGATATCGCTGAAGGTTCTACTATTACGACTTCACAAATAAAGCCAGCTGCTGCTGAAGAAATAATCCCAGTCTTGGATTTGATCTCTGACACTGATGAACCAGAAGAACAACCTCTCTCGCACAGAAACAGACCTTCCTCAGCTCCTCAAAAACTGAGTGAAGAGGATCAAAAGAGAAGAGAAGAAATAATAAAGCGATTCGAGGATCAGCGAATCATTCTAAGGCCTGATCAACTGCCTTCAGTTCCTCCTAAGTTCAGAATCTCAAAAGCTGAATACCAGGAACACCTTAGAGCTGAACGCCTCATCGCTGAAAGGAAGGAAGCTGAAGAGAAAGACAGAGAATACGCCATCAAGCTCACTCAAGAATCTGTCAAAGATCCCAAGCTGAAGCGTGTTCCCATTCAAATCCAACGAAAACTTTGGGAAGAAGCCCAGAAGATCGTGGAAAAGAAAACTGAAGTTTCTCAGACCACCCTGATCTGGTGTAAAGAGAAAATTCACTTCAGATATCGTCCAGCGAAGATCAACAAGGTATTCATCTCTGGAAGAACCTCTATCGGAGTACCTATTGTTGACATCAAACTGTTCAGAGAAGATGGCCAAACTGAAACCTTTCGCGCTGACACTGTAAAAAGGTACGGTCTCTCTGAATGGCTGGAGATGAGGTTAGCTATCCAATCATCACAATCTAAGTACAAGGATCATTTCGAAAAGCTGATAAACAGACAGATCGATTTGATATCTTCTTGTGTGGATATTCCTCCTGTTCCTGATCTAAAGCTGAAAAGAAAAAGGGGCTCTCCAAAGAAGAAATGTCAAGATTCAAACTCAGGTCCTGTCATACGAAATGAAACTGGAATTGGTTTCTCTCGCGCTGAAGTGCTTGGTCCTGATCCTGATCTATCTGCCCTTGACATTTCTTTGCCACCATGTGAACTTTTCGTCCCTGGTAAAGTCATCAGTAATCCTTATGGAATATTCTTTCTTGACTACGACGGACGTAAATGCTTTCAACGGATCGCTGAGCTTCCAATCACTCCAATCGAACAGCTCAGAGATCTTATCTACTGGTGCGACTTCAGAAAAGACATTCAAGCACGACACCTAAAACCCTTGATCTTTAACGAAGCACTGATCAAAAGAAAACAAGGCGTAACGGTTCCTGACTGGATGATCCCCACTGAAAAGATGACCCTTTATGAACTTCTCATTAAGGAAGAACCTTTTGAAAACTGATATAATCGCCTTTTTCTCTATTGTATCAGTTATCCTTCTGTACTTGTAATTTATTTCGCTCGTACTTGTAATCTTTCTGTTCTTCATTGTAACATGATTCAAAGATTTAAAGAAAGATTTCAGCGAACGTACTTTACTCCATCAGTACTGAAAAGATCCCAGAAAACAGTAAAAGGGACAAATATTTTATGAGTTCTTTTTATCCTTATGTTTTCATTAAATAGCAATTTTCTTTGTTTCTATGTCATAATCAAATAGGGGGAGATTGTTGATCCAAACCCTCAGTGATTTGATAATGACCCTCTCTTAAATACTTAGTGAAAATTGTAAGTAAACAATATGTATCAGAGTTTCACTATCGCTGATAAGTACTAAGATCTTACAGTACCGCTGATAGGAACTCTCGCTCTTTAAATTAAACATTCAGCGAACACTGTTCATCATTAATGCGCTGAGTCTGTTCAGTCATTATGATGATCGTTGATAAGTTAGTTGTTTACTTATGATCCCTGAAGACAAGTTTCACGTCAACAAAGATTCTACGCTGAAGTCGAAGATCAAGCTCAAGAACCAGCGACAAGTCTCCTAATGAACTGATGCGGATCAGCGAAGACTCAGATTTGTCCATTCAACGTGAAGTATCAAGTACAAGACTTCAGCTATCGCTGAACTTTATCATCTGCTGAATAGTAAATGATAATCGCTGAATCAACGAAAGATGATCATGAAGTCCTCCGTACAAAGTACTTTTGTCTTAACCACCCTTGCACGCCTCCGTACGAAATGTCAAAAAAGAACCTCCGAATATCTGAAATCGTACAACCACTCTGATACTACACTGTTCATCCTTACGGCTACTAAGGTTGTCAACCAAGGTCAACGACATGCAACCAACCAGCTGATGACACGTGTAAAGTATATACTGATTTGCATTTAATGCATGCAGTATATAAAGAGATGAACTCACTTCATTTGAAGCAACTTGCTAACTCTGGACAAGTTCAAATCTCTCTTAAGATAGGATTTTATTAGTAATCTCCTTATCTTTCTTAGTGCAAGAAACCTTAGTGTTCCAACTTGTTTAGATTTAGGTTTATCCTTAATCTTGTTTCCGCAACAAGATGTAAATTGTTAATGATTTATCAATAAACAATTTAGAAAAGTAAAATAGTGTGTTTGTATTCAACCCCCCCCCCCCCCCCCTTCTACAAACTTGTATAGGCCTTTCGGGACCAACATGTGTGTTGTTATAATTGATGACATTTTATGACTTTTATAAACTATCTTTTGAGTTAGTTGAGCTTGTGGCTCGGTATTGAATTTTATCAAGTCTTGGGGACATTTGTCCAGTTTTGATAGTGATTTATGTTATTGAGGAATTGCATGATTTGAATGCATTTGTTTATTCATTTGAGGTCGTATATTATTTAGACCTTGTTAGCTATGGATCCATAGGCTGTTGAGTTTTCCAAGTCTTGTGGGCAAGAGATCGGGATGATTGAGATCAGTTTAGGAGACGTTAGTTTCTTTTGTTGCACGGAATAGGCATCGGGTTCCATGATAAGTAAGGCGTGGACCTAGATGGTCGGGTGTCGCCTCATGGGCAGTAAGGTGTAATTCCATATATGTGGCTAGCACGGGATAGGCATCGGGTTCCATGATAAGTAAGGCGTTGACCTATATGGTCGGGCGTCGTCTCATGGGCAGTAAGGTGTAATCCCTAATGAGCTGTTGTGGATTTGGAGTGACCCAATGTATAGACCTGGAGTGGTTGAAGTTAGGAACTCCCTAGTCTTGCGGGCAATAGATCTGGAGTGATTGAGCTCAGGTTACAAGAGTAATCCACGTGGGTGTTTTTATTGCATAGTAAGTGACCCACTTTAGTGTTCCGTCACGTGCGATGTATACGGGTCTCCCCCGTCACCGAAAGGTGTTGTTTTGGGTATTTGTTGCTACTCATATTTTCGGTGACGTGTTATATTTATATGGATTGTTTTTCCATGGTATGTACGTTGTGGTTTATATCTCATCCGTGTGTGATGTTTTGGGTTAGAACCATAGGCTTATTGAGCCAATTTTGATTTGAGGAAAAACCGTAAAGTTAATTGATGTGTTTCCCAACTTGCCTTAAGAGGTTAAAGTATCCGGGTGAAAATAGTGGACCGGAGAATTTGGAGGAGTATGAGTTGAGATGTTGAATGCCGACTAAGTCATGCACGAAGTTTATTTTGAAAATAAATTGCACCAACTAATTCTTGTGTTTCAAATCCTTGTATGGATTGTATTTTGAATTTTGAGAAATGTTTAGCACACACACAAGATTTTGAATCATGGTTTTGAACGTGCATGAAACCATTTTATTGCGGGAGTTGCAAACTCCGCCGAGATATGTTTTGTGTTATTTCTTCGTTGTTCAACATTTGTTTTGGATATAATAACAATCATATTTTATGATGTTTAAGATGTTGCGCAATAACTACAGCTTGTGACTTTAACATTGGATCTCCTCCACATATGTTAGAGTTTGGACGAAAAGTTATCTTCCATTATGTCTATGTAAAGTTATTTTGGGGGATTTGTTTAATGTGAGTTGTTACAATGTTGTTTATACGGTATTACCCTAGAAGGGGATATTTGGGATTTTGGCGTCTCATTCATGAGTTTGCTTTTAGCAATTTGGCTTTGGAAGCATGATGCTAGTGTCGTTTTATTGACTTGAGGTCATTGAGTCCATTAAAGTTCATGGAGTTTTGTTTTACGACGTGTTGTGTCGTGAGGGTACAATTTTACAATGTGCATACTCTATTTGCTTATGTGAAAAGTTTACGAGTTATGTTGGGCATTTGGTCCCACTCGAGTTTTGTTGAGAAAAGTTAATTTTATGCCATAAGGCGACTAAGAAGAGATGAGTTTGAAAATCTAGTGTCGCGTAACTTTTCTTTCAGAAGTTTGTGTTATTAAGTATTTCGTTGCATATAGTTCAGTGTATGGATTGATTTATACGTGGCTTAAGTGATGCATGAAAGAACATTTTGTTGACATTTCATAATGACTTGCTTGGTGCGCTTTTGGTCAGTTAAATGTTTTATTATCATTTTATGGGAAATGCGCTATATCGACTTAGGGGTATGCATAGCTTGGTAACCATTGTTCTCTACACTTTGTTAAACGAATCGTGAGTGAAGTTATTTTATTAACTCATTGTATAAATGTTGGTCCCGAAGGCCTATACAAGTTTGTAGAAGGGGGGGGGGGGTTGAATACAAACACACAGATTTTACTTTTCTAAATTGTTTATTGATAAATCATTAACAATTTACAGCTTGTTGCGGAAACAAGATTAAGGATAAACCTAAATCTAAACAAGTTGGAACACTAAGGTTTCTTGCACTAAGAGAGATAAGGAAATTACTAATAATAACCTATCTTGAGATAAGAGATTGAACTTGTCCAGAGTTAGCAAGTTACTTCAAATGAAGTGGGTTCATCTCTTTATATACTGCATGCATTTAATGCAAGTCAATATACACTTTACACGTGTCATCAGCTGGTTGGTTGCATGTCATTGACCTTGGTTGACAACCTTAGTAGCCGCATGGATGAACAGTGTAGTATCAGAGTGGTTGTACGATTTCAGACAGTCGGGGGTTCTTTTCTGACATTTCGTACGGAGTCGTGCAACGGGGTGTTAAGACAAAAGTACTTTGTACGGAGGACTTCATGATCAGCTTTCGTTGATTCAGAGCATTATCATTTTCTATTCAGCGAATGATAAAGTTCAGCGATAGCTGAAGTCTTGTACTTGATACTTCACGTTGAGTGGACAAATCTGAGTCTTCGCTGATCCGCATCAGTTCATTAGGAGACTTGTTGCTGGTTCTTGAGCTTGATCTTCGACTTCAGCGTAGAACCTTTGTTGACGTGAAACTTGTCTTCAGGGATCATAAGTAAACAACTAACTTATCAGCGATCATCATAATGACTGAACAGGCTCAGAGCATTAATGGTGAACAGTGTTCGCTGAATGTTTAATTTAAAGAGCGAGAGTTCCTATCAGCAGTACTGTAAGATCTTAGTACTTATCAGCGATAGTGAAACTCTGATACATATTGTTTACTTACAATTTTCACTAAGTATATAAGAGAGGGTCATTATCAAATCACTGAGGGTTTCGATCAACAATAAATGATGGCCATTGGGTCAAAGGGGTGTTTTGGTGCCGTGGAAATCATGCATAGTTCGCAAATGCTTTACATTTTTGAAAATACAAAGGTGTGAGTAGTTAATATTTGGTCAACTTTGATTGCCGAACATTTTGGAAAAATTGAAAACCTTTTGGTTTTGGAGAAAATGTGTATTTTGAGTATTTTTGACAAATACATTTTAAGCGTTGACGTTTTGATGTTTTGTGTTCCAAGTACGAAACTTTGAGGTAAATACTTCGTGATGAAGATTTTAGAAAATTGTTGTATAAAACTATGGTGCATGGAATTTCTTATATTTTGAACATTAACGCGCACCGTTGGTGCAATTTGGGATTTGAAAATAGGTTTGAACCCTTTGGGGTGTCGACAAAATTATTAACACTTATTTCCTCGTATGTTTTGGACAAACGCATTGTTGTGTGCAAGTTTTCCCAGAAAGCGTTTACTCAAAAGTCATTATAGGACCGGATGAGAAATTTTGGGAAATTGATTTAAAGAGTTTCATCTTTTAAAATTTGGTCGCGAACCATTTGATGCATGTTATTTCGTTTCAAGAAAATTCCTAATGGAAGTGTTACAAGCTTGCATGCCTACCCCAATTTGTGGTTTTATGATGTTTTAGTCGATATTTTCAAGTGATGGAAATGTATGGGTTTTGTTTTAAATATGGAATTTGCACAAGTCATTTTGTGTTGACTAAGGGTAATTGTAAACTGTTTCATCGTTTTGTATAAGAAGCTGACGCGTGCAGAATTTTGTCGGTGATCCGTGTTCCATGCCATTTTATGGTTAAAAGAGAAATTTCGGAGTCAAATGTCGTTGGACTTATTTTGAAATACGTGCACACCTTTTGTTGCACCCTGTTTAAAGTCGAGCAGTTACTTTACGTGCATGTCATGAGTCAATCCATACTAGAGCCGTGGAAGTTCATTTTAAAAGAAGTTGTTTATTACACTTTTGCGTTTTGTGAATAATCTGAACTGCAATGGAATAATTTTCAACATGATTTTCATATTTGGGACGAGCGTGTCCGTTTTTGCGTAACAATCGAATTGATGATAGTAGTTTTTCTATGCGTACGATTTATTTGATATGAAAATCTTTACGTCGAAATTTTGTGAAAGGTTTTGTTGATTGGCATAGTTATCGAATATTTCACTTGTAAACCTTGTACTCATAGGAACTTTGGAAAGGTTAAATAACTCAGTAAAGAGTAAGTGTGTGTAACACTTTGATGGTGGAAGGTTTGAATATTCCACGCGTGGTAGTACTGTAGGCCGAGTGGTATCGGCTGCGGGGATGATGCACCTTGTAACGAAAGGATTTAAATTGTAGTACCTTATATTGAGGTTGGTGGCAATAATTCTTGTTGGGAATCTTATTTTGGGGTCTTGGTCAACTTTCGTGTGTGGGATCCTTCAGACACCATGGCGATACTTTTGGTTTTGATGAGAATGCTCGACGAATGAAGCTCGAGTGTTGAGTCTGTTCTGACTCAAAGTCTGGTGGTACATCTAAGTGTCAACCTTTGGGCTTGAGGCCAAGCACCATCAGTGTAATCGGGGGATGGTAGTCCGATTTTAAAGAAATGAGGGTAAAGGTTGTGGAAATCTTAAGGTACCCAATTGTGAAAAGAAAATTTAGTGAATGACTTCCCTGGTGGGGTGAGAGAATCTGTCGATTGTATGGTTGGTAATTAGACACACCTTTGGGATTGTGTAATTGACGAGTCAATGATGACCGTTGGTGTTGAATCGATGGAATCCGTTAGGAGCGAATGCTAGTCCAGTCGCGGAGATATTTGGGATTGAGAAATTTTGGTTGATTTTGGTAGCGATTAAACTGTGGACTAGTTTGGAGAAGAAATTTAAGAACATGTGAATGCGGTATGACTGGGAAGTTCGAACCTGTCGTCGGGAAAGTATGGATCATTAAGGATGGGAGACAACTTAAGCCTGGTGGTCGAAAGCCACACTAGCAAATTAGGCCTTTAATTGGATGTAAGTGTTTACGCTTAAGTGGGGAATTGTTGTGAGCAATACCGAGAAGCCGTTATGGGAAATTCTATGGGAAGTAAATTTGAACCGGGTTGAAACCGAGGGGACTTGGAATGGGTTGGAACGCAGTAGCCTTTGGTTGTGTGAGAACTAGATTTCGAGGACGAAATCTCTTTCAAGGTTGGGAGAATTGTAACACCCGCAATTTCCGGTAAGTAAAGTCACCCCGTGAGTTTTCGTAGTCCCTGAGTTTTGGTTTCGGGTCAGGAACTTATTGCTTCTAATTCCCTTAAGATTCGGGGTGTTCTGTGATCAAGAGGTGAAATTTTGGGGCTCGGTGCAGTTTGGGCGAGTGTGCCCGGCGAGAGTGACATGGTCACTATCGCCGTGTCACAATCGCTAGATTTTCAAATGCTCGCGGTACATCTTGAGCGATTATGACAGCGATAGTGACACTATCACTATCATCGGTCACTATCGCACGCGGGGTGCAGACCACTTAAATGCCCGATTTTGTTAGCCTTTTCTCATTTCCCCTCATTTCCTTTCTTCCCAAACTCTCTCAACCGAACCCCTTTGTTTCCATTGTCGATTTTGGAGCTGCTCTCTTAGAAATCAAGCATTTCTTCACCATCTAAGTTTGTAATCACAACCCCATGTGCTAATCAAGAGTTCATCTCTATTTCTTGGGATTTCTAAGTTTTGGGGATTTTGCTCAAAACCTAATGGTAAGTTCATTCCTATCTTCTATAATCTTTCTTATGGGTTGTAAATGTCATATTTATGATTTCCTAGTGTTTCATTTCTTCAATTTCCGTCTTGGATGATTTTGGGAAAGTTAGGTTAAAATTAGGGTTTTGGTATTATAGGCGGATTTGGTGTTTCATGTTGGGGGAAACGATTCTAAGTTTTTGGAGATGAATATTCATGGTTGGAAACTTGTGGATCTAGGTTTTGGAAGATTTGGAGCTTGATGATTCGCATTTCTTCAAAGGAGCATACGTTTGGGAAAATCTAGATTTAGCTTAATCTAGCAAGGTGAGTTCAAGTTACTTTACGAAAACTTTGTACATGCCAAAAATAGTATTTTCCAAATATTTGTGTGTTTTACTTGAAAATATCTGTGGTTGGGTTATTTGGATAGTTTAACTCTTTTGAAGTGTTTATTTTCATAATTGTGTAAAACACCCATATTTGGGGCTTTTGGATAATTGGATGGTTAGAAACCATAATTTGTCTTTAAAATATTAATTGCTCAAAATGATGTCTATTTGATGGTTTAATCATATATGTGTAAATGATTTTAATAAACCATTTGGGAAATGCACTTTTAGTGTTATGGGTCATTTTGAGAATATTAAGGGGGTGAGTCCTCTTTGGAGATGAGGGTTATCCCGATCCAAGGTTTATTTCATGTTTTCATAGAATTGAGGTGTTAACCGGCAAATGGCGTGTGTTGTAATAATTGATGACATTTTATGACTTTTATAAACTATCTTTTGAGTTAGTTGAGCTTGTGGCTCGGTATTGAATTTTATCAAGTCTTGGGGACATTTGTCCAGTTTTGATAGTGATTTATGTTATTGAGGAATTGCATGATTTGAATGCATTTGTTTATTCATTTGAGGTCGTATATTATTTAGACCTTGTTAGCTATGGATCCATAGGCTGTTGAGTTTTCCAAGTCTCGTGGGCAAGAGATCGGGATGATTGAGCTCAGTTTAGGAGACGTTAGTTTCTTTTGTAGCATGGAATAGGCATCGGGTTCCATGATAAGTAAGGCGTGGACCTAGATGGTCGGGTGTCGCCTCATGGGCAGTAAGGTGTAATTCCATATATCTGCTTAGCACGGGATAGGCATCGGGTTCCATGATAAGTAAGGCGTGGACCTATATGGTCGGGCGTCGTCTCATGGGCAGTAAGGTGTAATCCCTAATGTGTTGTTGTGGATTTGGAGTGACCCAATGTATAGACCTGGAGTAGTTGAAGTTAGGAACTCCCTAGTCTCGCGGGCAATAGATCTGGAGTGATTGAGCTCAGTTTACGAGAGTAATCCACGTGGGTGTTTTTATTGCATAGTAAGTGACCCACTTTAGTGTTCCGTCACGTGCGATGTATACGGGTCTCCCCCGTCACCGAAAGGTGTTGTTTTGGGTATTTGTTGCTACTCATGTTTTCGGTGACATGTTATATTTATATGGATTGTTTTTCCATGGTATGTAAGTTGTGGTTTATATCTCATCCGTGTGTGATGTTTTGGGTAATTGTGTTTATCCATGTTTTCGGTAACGTATCATATTTATGAGATTTGCATTTCCATGTTATATGAGTTGTGGATTATGTTTCATCGATGTTTTGGGATAATGGCAAATAATTATAAGTTTAATCGTTTTGAGTGTCAAATGCTATTTCACCTTTTCGTTGACTTTGTGAATAAGTCTATTTTGAGAAATCATGTTATAATAAAGATTTTAACATGGGAATTGTGTGAGTTGGAAAAATGGGTGATTTGTATTTGAAGTAAACTCTTTTGAAGTCATGACCAAAAACTACACTCCTCTTGATTTATGAATTTATATAGTCATGACAAAATGTTTGAACTCACTAGGCGTTAGCCTAACTCTTTTTATTTGTCGGCATGTGCAACAGGCTCAGGTTGGGAGTAGCTTTAGCTACAGTGAAGTGGCGAGTGCTAATAGAGTGCACGAGAGACGATTTTGATTAAGTGATTCTTCCGCATTTATTTGGACTAGCAACTTGTGTTGTATTAAGTAACGTCCGTCTTAAGTTTTAGTTGTGGAAATTAAAAAGTTTAAATTCTGAGGTATTTTCAGGAATGAATTGTGGAGACGATTTATCTACTTTTGGTTATTTTATCGAAATTAAAGTTAGTTGCTCGTTCCAAATTTGAGGGTGTTACATAGGTTTATTCCTTAATCTTGTTCCGCAACAAGTTGTAAATTGTTTGATACATATCAATAAACAATTTAGAAAAGTAAAAATCGTGTGTTTGTATTCAATCCCCCTTTACAAATTTGTTTAACCCCTTTGGGACCAACAACATAGAATAATATAATAATCATATGAACCTTATTGCATGATTTAACATTTCTCAAATAAATCAGTAATTACCTCCCTTTGTAAGTGCACGTCCAGTTGGTCTTGCAATTCTTTAATTTCTTGTTGAAATAGAAATTACCAAGCAAGCAAAGAATTTACGGGAGGAACATAAATCATCAAATTGTTGAATATATGTGACAACCTCTCGTAATATACACACGTAACACAAATTGAATAAAAATTGGCAACAAATTGGATAGGCTAAAAAAACTACAACTAAAACCTGCCTTCGTTTTTTTAGAAGAATAGAGCAGAATCGCCATCGATGTTTGAGAAGAACAGAGCCCATTCGACTACCCATAAAGAAAAATCAAAGTATGAGTAAAAGTATACAAATGACTGTGTAGAAGCTACATGTGCAGTTTAGATCAAATATAGGGTTTTTATGAGCTTCTTCTCAAATTGATCACAAATATGAATAAAATCATCTGTATTAGTTTGATGGATAAGCAATTACACACCTTTTAAGAAGCAAATTTGGGAGTGACGATGAACAAAGAAAAATTACCTGTTTCAATTTAGCAGTGGTTTCAATCATGCGACCTTGAATCTCCATGAACCAGTGATAACACAAATAAAGATCTGCGATTTAGCAGTGGTTTCACCTTGCATTTGGTCTTTGAGAAGAAGGTGATCACCATCGTTGATATCACAGCAACCTTCCCAAGCGATTCTAGGGTTTTCATTTAAGTAACTTTCTTGTCTAAGTGTTGACATCTGGTTCACAAATTCGAAAACTATCAACAGACTGGAGAGAAAGAAAAGTAGTACTCCCGATTTCTTGTTTTGGGGGAAAGGGAAGGTTGGAGAGATTGGAGAGAAATCAAGATGGAGAAGGGTAAAGTGTTGTAAGCAGAGTAGATAAAGGAACCAGGAGAGAAATTGGTGCAGACGTGGGGAGGGAGAGGTCGTGGAGAAGAAGGCGGTAGGTCGTGGATTGAAAACTGATGTTTAGAAAAACTGTTTTCTTGAAAATAACCGTTTTACAATTTTTATAAAGTAGTACAGATATGTCTTGAGATATCATAATGTGCACGTTGTATATATCTTGGGTATCACAGTGTGTATCATAGTTGATTTATGTCTTATTGTTAGAAGTTATTGGGTATCATACTGGTGTAGGCCGGAATAAATTTGGTCGGAGTAAGGTTCGCCGGAGAGAGTTAAGAGGTGAGAGATATTCACAAAAATACTAATTTACCCCTAAATATTATCCATAAATTTAGTTTTTTTAAGTTAATGGATAATTATCAACATTAATATTTTTAATAATCGTTATTGATTATTAGTAATGTGTGGTTGAGATAGGATCTCACGGTTATCACAAACAACTGAGTTCTCCCTTGAAAATGCTATATAGAGATAGTTTCATTTACAAACCACCCTTAATTTGCAAACCGTGTCAACCGTGGATTTCATCGGTTAAGTTAATGAAATTGTACTATGAAAATGTTTAACTTGATGAAATTGTTTCATATAGTTCTTTTTTGATGAATTATTTCATATATTTGTGTTTTTTATGTAAAAAATAAATTGTTTCATCAAAATGAAACAATTTCATCAGGATGAAAAAAATACATGAAACAATCTTATATTTACCTAAATAACACAAATATAACAAACCATTTCATTAAGAAAAGAATTATATGAAACAATTTCATGAACCAAATTGCAAAATTAAGGTGGTTTGCATTTGATCTTTCCCCTATATATATATATATATATATATATATGTATATAAATATACATATATATATATAGAGGAATAATAAAATGTAAACCACTAAATGTGTGTAAACTATGTACACCAATCCCAGCCCTTGATTTTTGATCTTGATTATTATGTCATTAAGGGTAAAATAGTCTTTCACACATTTGTTGTATTTTCGGAAATTTCATTAATAAGGATAATTATCCTTTTTTTTAGGAAGTGATTGACTTTAATCATTATTTTTTTTTTAAAACAAAAATTCTGATTTCATCTTCTTCTTCTACATTAAACGGTTATCAAAACCATCTTCATTATCATAACCGTAAATTTCCATAATTTTGTTCAAAGGTTCTTCTTAATCTTAGTTTATGTATTGTCGTCATCATGTCGTATGTTTCTGAAGAAGGAAAAAACCAAGAACAAAACATACATGATGACATGATGGTTGATGATGTTCTTCATCTCCATTAAACTGTTTTCAAAATTCATCTTCATCCCCAGAACTGTTTTTCAATTCCATATTTTCGTACCAATTTATTATTGCAGGCGATTCTGACGAAGAAGGCGATGACGATTCAATGGATGATACTGATGCAATAGATGGTACTAATGCATTTGACGTTACACCACTTAAGAGACAAATTTGTAAAGCATCAAAACTTACAAGAATTGAGTATGATATGAAACTGTTAAGTTTTCACATGTATTATGATTGTTAGATTACTATTTTCATAGGTTTTTTGTCCTGTTTTCATAGGTTTTTGTCTTCGTTTTCATAGGGTTTTTGTCTTTGTTTTATGTATTTAGTTTGATTACGGTTTCATAGGTTTTTTGTCTTCGTTTTCATAGGTTTTTTGTCTTCGTTTTATGTATTTAGTTTGATTATTGTTTTCATAGGTTTTTTGTCTTCGTTTTATGTATTTAGTTTGATTACGGTTTCATAGAATAATGGGTTGATTTTGGATTCTTGTGGTCGTGGAATATGAAATGGATTGACGTGGATCCCTAATTTCATGGTTTTGTTAATTGTTTCCAAATAGAGATCGCATGCCTATTTCCGTTTTTGCCCTTATCATAAATCAAGTTGGAAAATTTTGCCACCGATGGGATCTGGATCATTGATTGAAATAATCAATGGTCAAGATTAGGTTTCATAGTTTACACCAATTTCATGGTCTACAACTTAGTGAGCCTCTATATATATATATATATATATATATATATATATATATATATACATATATATATATATATATAGGGATTGTTCAATTGAGAAATGCTAAAGTGTGTGAGAAATTGAGAAGTAATCTTAGTCATTCATTCAGTCAATATTTGCGGCTTTGACCGAGAAGCAGCGGATAATTCCTCGTGTGGTATGTGTGTGGTCTACAAAAGATAGAGGGGTAGTCTCTTAAAATACACAGGATGGGTTCATATATGAACCTGTGTGATTCACATATGAACTATACGTTCATATGTGAACCCATGTAATTCACATATGAACTCTTTTTAACTAATTCATATATGAACCTTTGTGATTCATATATGAATCAGCTAATTAATTCATATGAGAATCAATTAATTAGTTCATATGTGAATCACAAAGGTTCATATATGAATAAGTTTTTAGTTCAACTGATTCATATATGAACCTACAGTTAATTAGTTCATATATGAATCAGTTAATTAGTTCATATATGAAACACAAATGTTCCTATATGAATTAGTTAAAAAGAGTTCATATGTGAATTACATGGGTTCACATATGAACAGATAGTTCATATGTGAATCACACAGGTTCATATATGAACTCGTCCCGTGTATTTGTAAAAGTTACGAAACTGCCCTTCTATTTTTGGAACAACCGCAAGTTTTGACCAGTCAAAGCCGATCTTGACCGAATGAATGGCTAAGATTACTTCTCTATTTCTCACACACTTATCATTTCTCAATTGAACATATGGCTATATATATATATATATATATAGGCATGCGATCATGTGAGAAATGTCATTTTTGGTAAGAAATGTGAGAAATACTTTTAAATCGTTGATCAATTTTAATCAATTACTCTCCCATGAATTGTAGTTTAAAAGGGAATTGATCTGGCGCATCTTATCTTCGTGTATCTCGTCCTAATATTAGTCCATTTCTCATCGAACGGTTGATAATCACTTCTCACGCTTCTCACCAAATTTGACATTTCTCACCGGAACCCAACCCTATATATATATGGTTGGTTTTCGGTGAGAAGTTGAGTTTAACGTGAGAAGTGGTTATCAACCGTTGGATCAGAAATGAAAGCACATTAGGATGAGTTGCATCCAGATAAGATGCGTAGATGCACCAGATTAATTCTCTTCCAAGTCGCAAATCATGGGAGGACATTGATTAAAAGTGACCAATGGTTCAGATCCATTTATCACGCTTCTCAAGTCAACCTCAACTTCTCACACGATCCTTCGCCTATATATATACTAGTTGTGTATCCACCCGATGCAGCCCAGGTGAATCTCAATTCTGAAACATTAGTTTAGTTTTTATCATATATCTCTATCACTTTCGATTTTACTTCATGAGTTTGCGTGACTAATTTGCAAGTCAACTAATATATAAAATTTAAGGTTAAAAGGGTGTATTAGCATGATATCTTGGAAAAATAATTGCATGAGTATTGAACTTCCAAACCTTTCAAAACTTGTTACAAATTTGAAATTATATACTGAACAAACAAAAATACAATCATCTGTAAAGAATAAACATAAATCACCTTACAATCATCTGTAAATCAGTTCAATACCGGGAACAATTGAATTTGGGAATTTTGTTGGTTTCGATAGTGGTCAAACATTGGATTGGTTGATAAAGAGTTTAAAAGCGTGTAGACTTGGACTGATTGGAAGTCAGGATCCGCCGCTGAGGAAGTATGGAGCACCTAAGGTTGGGATGCAACTGAAGCCATGCTGTTAGAAACTACTCTAACAAGTTGTACATTCATCGGATGTAAGGGTAACGTATCTGGGTGGACTTTGGTTGTAAGGGAACTAGATTTCGAGGACGAAATCTCTTTTAAGGTTGGAAGGATTGTAACACCCCGATCTTTGGAAGATATCGATCTTTTAAAATAAATATGAAAAATATGATTATGGATTGAATCCTAGATTTTATAGTCTTGTTGAATGGAGAATTCAAATACGAATCCAACGGTCCTTTCCGGAGCTAAAACGGAGCTAAAACGAAGATGTTATGACCAAAACAGTGATCGGGCAACAAACCGGACGAATTGTGTCAAGTGGACATCCGCATGGTGCTTCAAGCAGAAGAAACAGAAACTTGAGTCCTGATGCAAGTGGACGTTCGCATAGGACATCAAGTGGACGTCTGCATGACGTCTGACGAGATCCCCCCCCCCCCTTGCTTTAAGAAAACCCTCTCCTCTCTCATACTTCATTTCAAACTCGAAATAAACTCTCCCTCTCCTTCAAAACCGTTCTTCCTCTCCAAGAAACCCTAAATCCGTCCTCTCCTCTTCATCCTTCTCTCCCAAACCAAAACCCTTTTTCCTTTCACTTAAAGATTTGAAGCTAGAGGTTCCATTTGAGGACTTAGGAGTGTTTTGATGGTGGATTCTTGTGGTGATTAAGGTAATCCCCATTATTTTCTTCCACCTCTCTTCTTCCTCAAGAATACTAAGGTTGTGTTTGGCAAACTAGCTGATAAGCTAGGTGGTAGCTGATAAGCTAGGTGGTAGCTGATAAGCTAGCTGTTGGCTCATAAGCTAGTTGGTAGCTGATAAGCTAGGCTAGCTGATGAAGAAGTCGCGTTTGGCAAAATTAGCTTATAAACATGTAAAATGACCAAAAAGACATCTTCAAAAAATTATCAATTACAATATTTAATTATATAATTAAAACAAATTTATAGCAATATAATATGTTAATTAATATAACCAATGTAGTAAAGAAAAATTAAATAATATAACATGTTAATTAGAAGAATTTTAAATTTATTACTACATATACTATAAATTTTGATATTGTTAAAACAAGTTTTAGAAAATATATATATATTAACTTATGCTTTTAAATAACCGTTGTATATAATATGAAAAAAAATTAATTATTAAAAAATAATAATAATTGATAATTAAAATATATTGATTAAATATTAAAAAATATATTGATTAATATTTAAAAATAATTTATATGATTAACAATATCTCTAAATAATTAAAAATTAAAAATTTAATAATTTTAGTTAATATTTATTAATTACTAATAATGAAATTTAAAAAATTAATATTTATTTATAATAATAGTTAAATAATAATAATGAAGGTAATATTGAAATATTTACAAAAAGCTACTTAAAAGCTATTCCAAGTAGCTTTTCAAAAAACTAGCTTATGGTTATCCAAACATGTACCCAGGAAAAAAAAAACTAACGTATAAGGTAACTTGTAAGCTAGATTTTTTTGCCAAACAATGCCTAAGATGGGTTGAGGAAATCAAGTTTTAAAGGTTTCGAGCTTCAAGATCTTCATATTCTTCATCATTTTTTCGCCTTTGTTGAGCTAACTTGGGGTCCTCTTCAAATATCCATTTGTAAGTCATCTTCACTTCCCAAACCTTTATTTTTAGTAAACCTAAAAGTGTTTTGTTGGTGAATGCAAATTGTGGTGAATGTAATATTTTCTTTTTTCATCCATCTAAGAAATTAGGGTTTTGGTATAAGTTGAGATCTTGATGTAAAATGTTTGGGGAACGATTTTAAATGGTTGGAAACTTATGAATTTAGGTTTTTGGAAGATTTGGCTTGAGGATTTAAATTTCTTCAAAAGAGCACAAGTTGGGAAAAATCTAGATTTAACCTAAATCTAGCAAGTTGAGTCAAGTTGATTTGTGAAAACGTTTTACATAATAATTGTAGTCAATAAGTTTCTTTGATAAAATTAGGTTTATAGAACTGATGTCACTTTGATAAAATTAGGTTTATAGAACGTCATCAATTTCTAAGCGTTCTAATGGACCGTTTTATATGACTTAATTTATAGAACCAAAAAATAAAATATCCCGATGAAAGGCGTTACAATAAGTTTATAGGACACTTTTGTGCGTCTTAACAAGTTTTTTATAACATTTTTAGCATAAACCGTCACATTAACCATTCTAATGGGCACTTTTGAGAAAGTGTCCTATAAAACTATTTTTTTATAAGACATTTGTTTTTATAAGACATTTTTTTCAAATAGCGTCCTACAAAATAGACAATAGTGTTCTGAAAAACTTGTTAAGACGCATAAAAATGTATTAGAAACTTATGTTGCAACACTTTTAGATAAGACGCTTTATTTTTTCTGTTCCTATAAAACAATATGCTTAGAAATTGGTAAAAGCAGTTATATTGTAGAGCCAAACATGTGTGGGATATTTTATGCCGTCGTAATTCTCTTTGGGTCAGGTGTTGGCAGATCATCTAACGCATGGGAGGACACCTGGGTTGAATGTGGGGCTTTTGCCGAGCACATTACTTATCGCAATTTTAGTGCTGGTGGCTTTTCGCTGAATTCGACAGTTCGAGACGTTTTGGATACCATCAACGGGAACTGGCCTTTACCGTGGACTGAAAGATGGCCTGAACTAGGGTCACATACAATTCCAATAATTCAAGATTCTATTGGTGATCGGATTTTATGGAAGGGCCCAAATGATATGCTGCAGGAATTTACGGTAAGTAATGTTTGGCTGTCCATGGAGGAGTTGTATCCTACGGCCCCTTGGTACAAATTTGTGTGGTTTAAAGGTTATATTCCGAAACATGCATTCTGCATGTGGAGTGCTTGTTTACAGAGACTGCCAACACAGGATCGGATTGGTCTTTGGAAACATGATCCTCCCGATTTACAATGCATTTTCTGTGGGGACTGCCCGAATTCTCACAATCACCTCTTCTTTGGATGTGCTTTCTCGATGAAGGTTTGGAGGCGGGTCAAGTGTGAAGCCAATATGTATGGTTTCCGAGAAGATTGGGATGGTATTCTTAATGGCCTGGCGGATGGTTCGTTGAAGTTATGGTCCACGACTCAGAAATTATCTCTATCCACTACTGTTTACTACATCTGGCAGGAACGAAATTGTAGATTATTTCGGAACAAAGACTTTCGGAGGAGCAGCTTGCGAAGGATATCGTGGAGCTTGTTTTGTTGCGGGTTGCTTGGAAGACTAGGATTCGGAAGATCCCCTTGAATGATAATGAATCATGAGTGGTGCTTTTGGCGTGACTTTTGGAGGCGATGGGTTGTTATTTATTTCTGGAGCTTGTATTGTTCGTATAATCTTTGTTTGTTTTGGTTGATTGTTGCTTGGTACGGTGTTGTTACCAAGTTTTTTTGCTTTGCCGTGTGGCCTGGGTTGGGCTTTTGCCTTGATCGCTTGTATTCCTTTTTGCCTTTTTAAATTTGCCTGGAGTTTTCCTCTAAAAAAAACATAGAAAGAAATATCTACACCAGTTGATGATGGCCAAATGAAAGCAAAATCTCTTACCAAAAACACATTTTAAATCCAATTACAAACATCCTGAATTTACGTTACAAAATCAACCATTTCAAATGCAGAAACATCAAACATGCATGCATGATATTAATTTAAACTCAACCATTAGATTTTTTTTTGGAAGGGTGTCCTAGACTAAGTCCTTGGCAAATTATAACTTAAGACACTATCAAATGGAATATTTCACCACAATCCCTAAGGCTTTAACCACTACGCCACAACCTTTATGGTTAACCATGGTTAGTTAATCAATTACTATTTGTAGTTCCCAATCCCACTGTTCATAAATTCAGCCAACTCAGAAGCATATGAACCTCCTTTGTATTGCTTGTATTCAGCCCACCGCTTCATTAAACTGCTTCCCTCCAAGAAACATCTGGTTATAAAGAATACTTATTGATCTCGCCCATCACTTTGCTCTCAAACTTCTTCAATTCCTGATTGCCATTAGACCCTTCATCCTTCTAACTCTTTCAACAAAATCAAAGACGATGCAACTCAATTCCATTGTCTCAACTAACACAGTCTCAACTTTTATCAATATTCACTAATTTCCTTCCTCCAACAGGCATTGTATCGTAGGGTTTCAGAATTCGGCCAATTCAACTCGAACCAATTACAAGCCGGTATCACATATGGCAGTTCAAAGAAATGGGTATGCTGAACGAGATTTCAAACGATCTGATCAAACAAATAGAAGAAAAACAAATAAAAACGATAAAATGAAAGAAAAACGCATACGACCCCACCAAGAAGCTAAACGACTCGAAGATAAGCTTAACGTTCATGGAATGGTACATGAAAACATGGAAAACGAAAATGGGTTACTACGATACTTACAAGAATCCTGAATCCATAAAAGAAAAAGATAGCAACAATGGAATTGAGTTGCATCGTCTTCGATTAAACCAATATTGGCAAAAGTTCGTGAACGAAAAAGATTTAGCCGCCACAAAAAGAAGGTGCTAAGTTGCGTAAGCGTTGGCTTTATAGCGGAAACAACTATAGGAGGATCGTTGAGCCATTAGATATAGCGGAACACTATAAACTAGATGGGAAATGTTACAAAAACGGAAAAAAGCACTATTTAGCCGATAGACCGAATCATTATAAGTTGTGGAGGAATGGTTGAACGAAGATAGGAAGGGTTCGGAAAACACGAGTACCGAAGGAAAAAAGAAAGCGGCAAGTCTTAACGATGATTCTTGCTTTTGGGGATATGTGGAGGAGGCTTTGATTTTGTTGAAAGAGTTGAAGGATAAAGGGTCTAATGGCAATGAGGAATTGAAGAAGTTTGAGAGCAAAGTGATGGATGAGATCAATAAGTATTCTTTATCACCAGATGTTTTCTTGGAGGGAAGCAGTTTAATGAAGTGGTGGGCTAAATACAAGCAATACAAAGGAGGTTCATATGCTTCTGAGTTGGCTGAATTTATGAACAGTGGGATTGGGAACTACAAATATTTAAGGCATTCTATAAATCCAATTTTGTTGTAGTGCCTCTTAGCCCGTGAATTGAGTTAAATAAAATAAACCAATGATTTCACTAAAATAACCAACAATATATACCTTCTTTCCGATTGCCGTCAAATGGTTCCCGTAATCGGGAACTTCCATATTTCCGGCTCTCGACGATGCCATGGCGTGTAGAACCGCCAGTATCGAGTCTTGATCTTCGAAAGCGGTGTGCTCACCTGATTCCCACTACAGAAAATCTAGTCTATTGCAACAACAAAAGTCGTCGCAAAAGATCAAATTTTCGTCGCTAAAGGACTATTGCGACGACTTTCGTCGCTAAAAAGTTTGTGGCTGTTGATTTGTTGCTGTAGCTCCCTATAGCAACGATTAGTCGTGGCCAAATGCCTTTTTTTAATTTTCACTTATTATTTTCTACTGCCACGACTTGTGGCTAAAAGCCAATTTTTTATTTTTAAATTATTTTTTCTACTGCCACGACTTGTCGTGGCTAAAAGCCAATTTTTTAATTTGAAATTATTTTTTCTACTGCCACGACTTGTCGTGGCTAAAAGCCAATTTTTAATTTTTAAATTATTTTTTCTACTGCCACGACTTGTCGTGGCTAAAATCCAATTTTTAAATTTTTAATTATTTTTTCTACTGCCACGACTTGTCGTGGCTAAAAACCAATTTTTAATTTTTTTTTCTACTGCCACAACTTGTCGTGGCTAAAAGCTATTTAAAAGCCAATTTTTAAATATTAAATTTTTAAAAGCCAATTCTCTACATTGGCAGTGTTTTCTTCATCGGATCAAAACTGCTATGAAACCTTTCATTCTGGTAAAACATAGAGAAGCCATGGAAGAAGAAGGAAGCTTTCTACCATTTTTTGTATCCCCCACGGCCGCCTCTACCACCACCTCCACCTCCAGAGCCTCTAGAAAACCTACCACCACCGCGTCCAAACCTACTACCACCACCACCATAACCGCCGCCACCACCTCCCCATCTTGACCTACTCTGCTCTCTTTCTTGCAATTGTGGCAGTTCTTTTACAACCTCCAAACTTACACCACTAGCATTCTCCTGGCCTGCAAGTCTTCGCCACATTATGAAAAACATTTACGACTTAATCTATGTGCATTGATACAAAACATATAACCAATCTCATGGATACAAAATGTATAACCAATCTTAGGCAGCGAGCCTCCAGAGAAATTAAACATACCAGTAAGAAAAGTGTCCAAATCCTCCACAGCAACATCAAAAACGGCACCTTTCTGATCAGCCGTTAGTGCAAGACCTTGAATCGACTCAACTTTCTCTTCAGGCAAAAACCTCCGCAAAACACCATATGCGAATCTGAAAATCAGAAATCAAGATCAATTACAACATAAAGCTCACATAATCCACAGCAAACTAACAAAAATTCAAAAAAATATGATAAACTATGAATTCAAAAATCTGTTTGTAGTGCACATGGTTCTATTTTTCCAGATCCATCCTCCAGTTGCAATTCAGTTATCTGCAATTTAAGCCTATCAAATGCTTCATAGTTACGAACAAATGTATCAATATCAGTAGCATTTTAAAGGTCTTGACTAGATTTTTATAATGCTATACTGTATTAAAAGTAATTTCAGTAAGGAAATAAAAAGCTCGGGCTTCCTCGGGCCCAAGCCAAGCTTGTTTAAAGATGGCTCATTTTCTTAACAAACGCTAACTCAATACAAGAAAAGTTTAACAAGATCAATTTAATTCATTTTCATTTGTAGCTGCAGCAAATCCCCTGCCTGCCTGCCTAAAAAACCTTAAACAAGATCAATTTAATTCATTTTCAATTGTAGTTTGATTACTCATGATTCAACAATGTCGCTACTTTTAACACTTGGCTCCTATTTTACTTGTACCCTTAAGTTTTACTGAACTACAAGCTAGAAATAAGTTAAAAACAGTACATACAGAACCAAAACACACCTGTTACGATGCCCTTTTACATATTTGTCGAAAGAGCCCCAGCAACAAAAAGAAGATTCCCTCGCGAAAACTGTTGACAAAAGAAGAAAAAATAAGTATATTAACACCTTCAAAGAAATCCATTTATTCCCTTCACCTCATAAAATGGGACTGGTTTTTCTTTCTTTTTGATATTGTTTTTGCCTTTAATCTAAAATCTTGGTCTCTTTTTCTCATGTTTTCATTAACATTTTGTTTAATGGCAAAATTAATGGATGATTTCAATATGATTAGTTCTATCAATTTCATATCTCATATCAATTGCATTAAAGCAAATGGTATAAAAAAGCAATGAAGAAAAATAGTAGCATTAGCTTAGAGGTTTAAAACATACCAACGGTGTCAAGGGCACGAAGAACCAGAAAAAAATGCACACCTGCATTGTGGAGAATGTCACAATAAAATTAAGAGCAATATGCAGAAAAACACAAACAGGAGGCTTTATATGTTTATCTGAATGTGTTAGCCATTAGTTCTATATTCATTTAGACTTAGGGGCCGTTTACCAAACGCTTACCCGCGTAAGCGCTTACCAAGTCACGTTACCTACCGGATTAATATGGCAAGGATCAAAAATCTTATCCGGTAAGAACGAATGCAAGGACCGAGAGTCTTACCCGGTAAGTGTGGACAGCGACTCTTACCACGGTTAGCGCCATTGTTTTAAAAAGCGATTGAGGCGTGCGCCTTGAGGCGCGCCTCAGGGCGATTCGATAGGAAAAAGCTTCAAAACGTACGCTTCTGCCCTAGCAGTGTGAACGTACGCCTTGTTGGGTGGGGCGGGGCGTGAGGCGGTGGGGCGGTGGGGGCGTAAGCGAGGCGTAAGTTCCAGTTATTTTGAAAAAAAAATATTTTTTTAACTATGGAAACTGAACCATAATCGATTTTTTCTCAATCTTTTCCTCTATCTAACGGTTATTTCCTATTTCTTAGACCTAATCGATATCTCTTTCTCTTCTAATCGATATCTCTTTCTCTTCTAATTGGTATCTCATATATTCCTTCTTCTGCCTATAAATTGGACGACAATCAGTCCATCACAAGTACCAATTGTTTGCCAATTGATATATCATATCTTCCTGTTGATCGTTTGCCAAGTACCAATTGTTTCCCAAGACTCCAGTGACCACTTCTCTATTGGTTTTGCTTCTTTGCATCATCTACAAGAGGTAAGTATACTTCTCTATTGGTTTTTGCTTCTATACTTCTCATTCCTGTTGATCACTTGATCGTTTTGCTTCTTTGCTTCTCATTGAATCTTAAATAGTCCTATAAGTTAAGACAAATAGATGCCATCTAATGAACCTGTTTATAATGCAAATTATGCAATAGGCTGCTGGTTTTCTTTCTTGCGTTTTAATCTGTTAGTAACATTAATGAATCTGTTTATAATGCAAATTATGCAATATGCAATGCCATGATTGCCATCTAATGAATCTGTTACTAACATATAAATATATATTAATCTGTTAGACTGTTAGTAACATATAAATATATATTAATCTGTATTCTGTTTTTGTTTTCATTCGTGTAAGGTGATTTACAAATCTGTTTTACTTTTATATTAATATCAATATATCATAATATGTTACTGGCTTATATGTTAGTATGTTACTGTTGTTAATCTATTATCTGTTACTGTTTATATTTATATGTTACTAACATTATCTAATCTGTTAATCTGTTTTATATTATTTTATATGTTACTGACTGTTAATATGTTTTATATAATCTGTAATTCTGTATAAATATATATATTAATCTGTATTCTGTTTTATATAATGTTACTTACTGGCTTATATAATGTTACTTGCTGTAAATCTGTAATTTAGGTAAAAATTATGTATAGTCTATATGTTACTTGCTGTAATTTAGACATTTAGTCATTTAGGTAAAAAATATGTTTTTATTATGTTACTTGCTGTAATTTAGGTAAATATTATAGTTTATTATAATGGCATCACGAAAGGATCCTGGATGGAAGTACAGTGTCGAAGTTGAAGTACCAGCACCCGCCGGAGAGGGTAAAAAAAAAGAGTTACATCTACTTGAAATGTAACTTTTGTAACAAAGTGATCAAAGGAGGAGTGAAGTGAATAAAAGAGCATCTCGCTTGTACGCATAATAACGTCATACCGTGCCCGGACGTTCCTCAAGAAGTCAAGGACGAGATGCTCTTATATTTGAAATCCTTTCGAAATGCAAAGTTCACTACTCAACGGAACTTTGAGGAAACCGTCGAGCATGGCGCCTACTTTGGTGGTAACAAAAGTGGACCTGCAAGTGGAAGCGGAGTTCCCCCAGCGACAAATACTAGGGGGGTTAGAGGTCCCATGGATCGATTCGTGGGGCACGTCGGAGACGACGAAGATGTGACTCCAAACCCAACAAATGCGAAGGAGCTCCGAACTCAAGTGTGCATGGACATTGGGAGGTTTTTTTTCGAGAATGGGATTCCATTCAATGTTGCAACAAGCCCTTCTTACTTTAGCATGTTGCGCTCTGTTGGTGCTTTCGGTCGTGGATTGAAGCCTCCTACTATGCACGAGCTGAGGACATGGATACTGAAAGAGGAAGTAAAGACGACCACGGAGATAGTGAATGACATCAATGCCACTTGGAAAAAAACCGGGGTTTCTTTGTTATCAGATGGTTGGTCAGACATGCGAAATAGAAGTCTGATCAATTTCCTCGTCAACAATCAACATGGTACGGTTTTCTTAAAGACCGTTGATGCGTCAGACTGTGTGAAAGACGCAAAGAAACTATTTGAATTGCTCGATGAAGTCATCGAAGAGATCGGGGGAGATATCGTCGTTCAAGTAGTCACTGATAATGCCAGTGCATACAAAGCTGCGGGAAGTATGTTAATGAACAAAAGAAAGCATTTGTATTGGACCCCATGTGTTGCTCATTGCATCGACTTGATGCTTGAGAAAATTGGGGAATTGCCTCAACAGAAAAATGCTCTGCTCAAAGCTAAACGAGTTAGCAATTTTATTCACAATCATCAGTGGGTTTTGAGCTTAACAAGAAAGTTTGCAAAGAAGGATCTTGTTCGCCCTGCAGCCACCCGATTTGCAACGGCCTTCTTGACATTGCAGAGCATGTTTGATTTAAAGCAACCACTACAAGCCATGTTTACTTCAAGTGAGTGGGCAAATTGTGCTTGGGGAAAGAAAACCGAAGGAAAAGCAATCAAAAAGATTGTTATGGATGATCGAACTTTTTGGCCTAGTGTACTTTATTCTATTAGAACTACAAAGCCCCTTGTACATGTCCTTCGAATAGTCGACGGCGAGACTCCTGCAATGGGATTCATTTACGGGGCAATGAATGAAGCAAAAGAGAACATTGCACGTGATTTAAATAACGAAGTTTCTTCTTATAAGGAGATTTGGGACATCATTGATTCCAAGTGGGATCATCAGTTGCACCGTGACTTGCATGCGGCTGGATACTTCTTGAATCCTCGATATAGATGGGATCCTGAGGCTTCTACCCATGCAGAGATTACGAGGGGGTTATTCAATTGTATGGAGAGGCTCGTTAAGGATGATGAAACATATACGAAGATTGAAAATCAACTTGATGAGTACAAGCACAGACGCGGACAATTTGATTTTAGAGGAGCTAAGAATAGTTATATGACACGCCCACCGGGTAAATACTCAAACTTTATAAACTTTTACTTTATAGAATTATAATTTTGCACATATTATTGACTATTTTTTTTAATTGAAACATATAGTTCAATGGTGGGATACTTATGGAGTTGAGGTGCCAGAGCTAAGATTGTTTGCAATGAAAGTGCTTGGCCTTACTTGTTCGGCTTCTGAATGTGAACGTAACTGGAGTACGTTCAATCAAGTCCACACTAAAAGAAGAAATCGCCTAACCACGGGAAGAATGAACAGCTTGGTGTACATTATGTACAACAAGAAGCTGAAACATCGATTTCTCAGAAAGAAGGCACGAAAAGAGGAAGAAGATCCATTAATTGTTGAAAACCCCTCCTCGGATGATGAATGGACGGCCAATCCAACAGATGAGACAGACGATGACGAGCCTATTAGGGATGAAGCGGAGGGTTCAAACTCGAGAAAGCGAAAAAGTGTTCAAATCGACTTAGAAGACGACGATGATGAAGATGGTGATGATCAAGATGAAGATGATTATCGATATGATGGTGGTTCTTTTAAAATGGATCACCGTTCGTGATTTTGTGACTAACACTAATTACTTTCGTAACTTTGCCACTTTGGTTGATGTTTTGTTGAATTATGGGGTTTATAATTTGATTATTTGATATTGAAATATTAAATTATGTTTTTTTGGTCAAGTGTTATGGATTTATTAATTTTATTGATTTATTTTCTGAGGCTTACGCCTCACTGGCTCGGGGCTTACGCCTCACGTACCTAACTGGAAAACGCCTCGAGGCTCGATTCCGCCTTTTAAAACCTTGGTTAGCGCTTACCGGGTGAATTGTTGTATTGTTGTTTTTGTTGATGATTATGGATAAATACAGTGAGATCATCAAAACAAACCTCACCTCTAACTTTGGTGATCTTTACCAAATAAAACCATAAAAAATAGAAGCTTATATTATAATAAGTAGCATGTCAATTCATGACAGCAACAACATTTTAATATCCAAGTACATATATCGATATAAACACAGATATATACATACCTGTCTTTTATATATATGTATAACCTTACAAATTACAAGAACAAAATAATTTGATGTAGATAAAGAAAGAACTCGGATCACTGTAAAAGATAGCAGTAAATATAATCAAACTTGCATAATTCCGAGTAACTTGAAGATGCCAACTCATTTGTCACAAGTATAATCCAACTTGGTATAGTAATTAGGAATTCTGATGCATCTCTGCAGCCATGGGTTTCACAATTGTTAAATGGCTGAACCATGTTATATCATTTCTACAACTATATTTGAGCAATAGAACATGTTACAGGAACTAAATAATGTCATATTTGAATTTTTAATGTCATAGCAAAGGTATAGAAGTCTGGATCACATATTATCACTCTCTGTAATTATAATTAGCATACGTAAAATCAAGAGCAATAGAACATGTTACTTACAGGAACTAAATAATAGCAAGGTTGTGCTTCATAAATCTCCCAAACCAAACAGACCACAAATAAGCAACACCATAAAAAATAGCAGAAGTTGTTATACAGGACAAGAGTCGCAAGATCTTAGCTTACCTGTGTAATTTTCTCAATTCATGTTGCAGCAATAAAGTCAGGAAGTTGAAATATCTTATTCTCAATACCCCACTTCCCCTGCCACACAAATTCAAAACTGGATGAGATCAAGTCATTAAGCATAGTATTGAATAAGACAACACTACACTTAAATTAAGACATTATGACTGTCTATGACACTGCTAGAAAGTATAAACCCAAACATACTAGAAGTTTGTTCTGTATCAAACCAACAGACTAGGTAAAATGATCAAGTCATCTACCCATTCACCTATTTGGTCTACAAGTCTCCAAATCAACCAAACCAACTGAATCAGTACATCGTTATATCATCAATTTAGAAAACTCAAGAGATCTGAATTGCCAAAGCTACCATATAAACAGAGTTGTGTTTAGGGTCTCAAAAAAGTTAAAAAGTTATATGGCAAAAAATTAGAATGTACAAATTGAGATCAAAATCAGAATGCATCAAAAGTAAACTATTGATTCACGTGCAATATGCAATGAATTACAATGCACCAAATTGAAACCAGTAACAGAAATTCAGAAAGCGCAAATTGAGATAAGTAGCAGAAATCAGAAATTGAGAAAGCACAAATTGTGTTTAGGGCAGAGACGGATACCGCTACGATTGAGAGTAGGATAAATTCGTTCAGATTGAGAGACGGATACCGCTACGATTTAGGAATTTGACATCAAATTCGTTCATCTTTGATAACTAAACGATTTAGGAATTTGGTTGCGCTACCATTTAGGATCGTTCAGTCTATGATTGCTCCAGATGGAGATGAATTCCAGATGGAGATGAATTTGACGGGCAAACAATGGCGAACACGAGAGTAGTGATTTGATGGAAGGAAAGGCGTGAAATCCCGATGAATTCCAGTTGGTTTTATGAATTTGACTGAGACTCGTGCACTGTCCGTGTTAGGGTATTTTAATTATAAATCCTATTTTTTATAAAAACATAAACAAAAAATAATGGGAAAATTAATTAAAATGCCAAAATTTGACCAACACTTACCAAAATGTCACAAAATTTCGGTGGTTTACCAAAATGCCCTAATGGCCCGCGATGGAGCCCGCGATCGCGGGATAGGGCTGACGTGGCACGACCTTTGGCCAAAAGTGTCCCGTGGAACCCCTCAACTTTGGTCGCAGTGCACATTTGGCCCCTGCCCGCGATCGCAGTTCGCGATGGACCAAAATTTTACAGTTTTGGTCCCTGAAAATTTACACTTTTGGTCCCTGAAAATTTACACTTTCAGCCCTGTACTTAGACGAATCTTGCATGTTTTTACTGTTTTTTTCCACAATTATTGTACTTTGAAGACCGATTTGTGGTTCAAATTCATTTGCATGTTTTCATCAATGTTAAATCAGTGTTTTTGGAATACCAGTTTGTGGATGAAATGAGAGATTGGTTGTCATCAATGTTGGTTGTTTCATTGATAAATAGATGTAAAAAGCAATCCATAATCCACACACCGATTTCATACTTCTTTCTTGATTTCTTTCTGCAATATTTTGTGTTTGAGATACTACTGAAAAAATCAGTTCATCTGTTGCAAAAGCTAAGCTATATTTCTGTTTTGATGGTGAATGGGAGCAAGATAACAATGAGTGGAATTTTGCTTATAAATCTAAGCATGGTGTAAAAGTGCCAGTAAACTATACTTATCAGAAATTTCTTGCATACGCCATGCAAAAATGTGGAATCAACCCTTCTGCTGTTTGCAAGTTAGTGTTTAAAAATGGCGATAGGTCATTTGTGGATTTATCCAACGATGGGGATATCTCTACTTTTCTGCACTTTGCAGTCGATTCAGAAAGGACCCCATTACTTTTTGTGTATCCCGACGAAAACAACGACGACGGTGACGACGACGGTGACGACGAAGACCTCCAAATAGAGCAGTCTGATTCTCAATTTCAGGTGTCCGACGCCCCAACGGTTCATTTAGATCATTCATATGGTCTTAACGACTGTATTCCGGAGACGCAACAACAACAACAACCACCACAACCATACGAAGGGCGTACTGCTGGAGTTGTTGATGACGAAACCCACGTTTTCAGAACGGGTAATTCTGAAATAGACAGATCAGACACCGATAGTGATGATCACGAAGAATATACCCCTAGTAGAAAATCATGTAGTCAGATAAATGACTTTTTTGATATGCCCCCTATTCTTCCAAACTCCCATACCCAGACACAAACCTATGAACCTACACCTTATATTCACAGTGAAATGTTACATGTAGGTCATATATTCGAGTCGAAGGATCTCTTGGCAAGTCAGGTCGGACTTAAGTTCTTGGAATAGGGTTTCGAAAGGCGCACGTCGAAATCTGACAAAACTAGATACATAGTTGAATGTGCCAGAAAAAACTGTGACTGGAGGATGTACGCGATTGACACGGGTGGTGTAACGTCCCACTTTCCATAAAAGTCAAAGTCATGAGATTAACAATTTAAATGACATAAATGTGCTTGTCCTTACATCAATGCTAAAACATACTTAACAAAAACTTTAACGTTAACATTAATCATAAACAGCGGAAGTCTTTCTAAGCCACAGCCGAGCACTATCTAGACATATCAAGATCCAAAACTGGGAGCCTCACGAGCTCCATCACCTCCATGCCGTCTCTAGTTCTACTTAGAAGAACTCGCTACACGCTTACCTGAAAATGGTTTAGTTTTGAAAGCGAGGGTTAGACCAAAAGGTCTAGTGAATTCCCTCCGAAAATAGCATAAAAACATTTGGAAAACATTTATCAATGACCATAAATATCATCAAACATGGTACTGCACTGTGTAATGGACCACATAAACATATTGCGATCAGGGCCCCAACAGACTCCCTTCTCGCCGCTTTGGAATCCCCACGGACTCCCCTCTACCGAATAGGAGGGAAACGGATTCCAACCCACCGGTCTATCATACATAACCAAGAGTCCTAAGACCCCGAGAACCTCTCTCTGATCCCACAGTGCAGACCGACTCCACATAGTGTACGCTTACGTTCATGCAAACATGTAAAATGTATTCTTCATAAATCATGCTAAACATTCCTTTTAATAAAATAAGTGCATTCGTGGGAAACATGTAAATCGGTTCGTAAACGTTTCATGCTCAATAAGAACCATAATCAGTTAAAACATTTATCACTTTGCATTATAAAAAGGGTTTAGGGAACTCACCTTGATTGACGTACAATGCACTTCCTAAACACCTTCAAGCTACACCCACAGAACACCCAAGGCAATAGATCCACATCAGATAAATAGTTCAGACCTACTATCCGGATACCCCTTTCCGGACACAACACACTTTTCCGGACACAGCATTGTCCGGACACATCAATCCGGACACTAGACTTATCCGAGCAGAACTACCCGGACACTACGATTATCCGGAGACTTCAGTTACCCGGATACTAAGAAACACCCGGACACCCTCATGGGGCACTTACCCGGACACCTGCAACCTATCCGGACACCACCGAAATACTGGTATCCGGAAAACACGGTTGTTCGAACCCAGACCTATTAAAAGTGGTCATTAACCCGATTTTTGCCATTAGTTTGATTAGATATCTACAAGGGTTCATCCACTAACTCCAAATACCCAATTTAAACCATAAATACTCCATTAAATCGGTTTATAGAGACAAAAAACCATAAGACTCATTTTCAAGAAAATGTGGTGAAAACTCAAGAATCATCAACATCTGTCTTAAGAATCCAAAACAATAAGAAGGAGAAGCACCACACTAAATAGAAGAACGAATTAGGAAGTATTACCTTGCAGATTCTAGCTTGATTCCTCTTTTCTCTTGATTTGTTCTCAAACCCTTTCTTTGTCTCTTTCTTTCTTTTGCTCCCTCTCTTAGCCTCCAAACACCAACACCAAAAATACTGATTAGTGAAATGGGGGCTGCCCTAGGGATTTGTGCCCTACCCCTCTTTCTCCAAATGACAACTTAGTCCCTCAAGTTAACTTTCATTTATTTCACTTTGACCACCAAACTCTAAAATCCACAAGAATTTGGGTTGTTACAACACTCCCTCCTTAAAAGAATTCCGTCCCCGGAATTCCTTATTGGGAAAAGATGCGGGTATCAAGCCCACACCCCAAAAGACCCTTCCCCAAGGTAAAGCCGCTTCTGACTCAGTCAACCACCTCATTAGATTCGAAATATGGATCATTAGATGCAAACCCTTCAATTCGTACGGTACTCTAACTGGCAGGCTACTGTTCCTATTCAATCGGTCTTAACCATAGAAGAATAAATAAGACTTCTCAAGCATATTTACTTCCCAAAAGGAGGAACCTGGTGGCATCCTCCACTACAACACGGGATTCATTTACTAAGAAACTGTAACACCCCGCTTACCACGACACAATATTGTCCGCTTTGCCCCACTGGCTCACGGCTTTGTTCTTGGCGACCTGGCAAGGACTTCGCAAGGACTTCCCAGGAGGTCACCCATCCTGGTACTACTCCCACCCAAGCACGCTTAACCACAGAGTTCCCAAGGAACCCGCATGCTTGTGGCCCCAAAACGCGTTGTGTCTGGTAAGGCCAAGGTTTACTAATATACCCAGCATCTCTCCTGTCCACGGCCGATGTGGGATATGCCTAAGGTGTTACACACACCCCCCCTTAGGGACTCATCGTCCTCGATGAGGTTTGCCCCACCATCCCGAACGGCACAGGAGTGGCTCTGATACCATTTGTAACACCCCGCTTACCACGACACAATATTGTCCGCTTTGCCCCACTGGCTCACGGCTTTGTTCTTGGCGACCTGGCAACGACTTCGCAAGGACTTCCCAGGAGGTCACCCATCCTGGTACTACTCCCACCCAAGCACGCTTAACCACAGAGTTCCCAAGGAACCTGCATGCTTGTGGCCCCAAAACGCGTTGTGTCTGGTAAGGCCAAGGTTTACTAATATACCCAGCATCTCTCCTGTCCACGGCCGATGTGGAATATGCCTAAGGTGTTACAGTTGTAAAGCCCGTATCCCGGTAGGTAATTTCCTTGCTTTAATTCTTATTAAAAGTTTTGTTTAACGTGGTTATTGACGGGGTTAGCGGAAGTGGCTAAATGTTGAAATCCTAAGTTATGTAGAAAATGCAAATACCTTAAAAACCTAGGGACTATATGTGGATTTTGTCATTTAAGTTTGCATGGGGAGCATATTTTGTTGAACCGACCCCCCCTACTTGGTGAATTCTCGTTCTCTCTCTCTCGCAAACACACTAACCAAAACCCTACTTCCCTTTTTCCGCCGCTAACTGCCGAACGTCCCCCCCACCCTGCTGCCGCCGGAGCAACACGAAACAGTCGGCGGTGCTGTTCGCCGGAGAGAGAGAGAGAGAGAGAGAGAGAGCAGCGGCGAGAGAGACGACCGGGAGAGAGAGAGGAAGCCGGAGTGTGTTTACCGCGGGATCGTCGTCGCAAGGTAAGTCGTTCCCTCGTTCTTCTTCCGTTCTTTCGTTTTCCAGCAAAGGGGTCTGAGGCGACGCCGCCGCCGCGCGCCGCCACCGTGGTGGCTGGGTGTCGGGTGGTGGTGGCTGTGTGCGCCGTGTGTGTGGGTGTGCAAGCGGTCGATCGATCGAGAGAGTGGGGAGTTCTTGGTGGGTTGCGGTTCGTTGTATTTGTTTCGTCGAAAACCGCCACCGGCGGTCACCACTGCCGGAGGGCAGTGGGTGGTGCGTGGCCAGGTCTTATTAATAATCCTTGTTGAACCCATTAAGCCGTGACTTAATCGTTTAAGCCGTTTCGTTAAAACCGTCGTTTTTATAATCAGCAATTTATGTGAAAAACGTCCTTCTGCCACTGTTTTGCGTCAATCATAACTTTTCCGTCGTAACTCCGATTGAGCCGAAACTGGCGCCCACGCTTCGATCTCGGGACCGGGCACGTTTTCTATGTTTTAGCAGAAAACTAGTTCGGCCTCGAGTTGGGAGAAAAAGTGGTCGCAAGTTCTGCGGTTCGTCATTTCATGTAAAAATTTCTGGAATCTGCCTTGATCTTGCGAAAACCATAACTTTCTGCTCGTAACTCGGTTTGGGGTGAAACCGGTGTCAAAAGTTCCCTTTTTGAGTCTAGAAACCTTTCTGTGTTTTGTGCAAAACCCAGTTCGGGACGTAGCATGGGTCGATTTATCGTTTTATACTGAAAGGTGCTGAATTTCGCTGTTCCGGAATCTGTTTTTGTAAAATCCGTAGTAAATTGTAGAAAAATCGTTAGGAGGCGTATAATATGTCCTTGGAACCCTAACTCAGAGTACTATCTGGTCGTGAAATAATATTGAGATTTTACTGGGTTTAAAGGGGTCGAAATAGGTCCCGAACAGACCTGTTTGGTGAGACCGTAAAATAGTTTTAGTGACGGTTTAAGCGTGTGTCGTGTCATAGGGTCCGGGTCTCGTATTGACACGTTTTAACATGCGTTTAGGTGCTGGGAAGTGACCGTAATTGTGAAGCTTGAATTGTGTTATTAAGCTGGGCGCGCTTTCGAGGTGAGTTCTCTCACTGTGTAGTTAGGGGTTATATGCATGTCATGATAGTTTGTATGTACTATTGTCTTTGTGGTGTGAACTAGTTGTTTGTGGTGTGTAATATTTGATTGGTTTGGATGCTTGGTATAAATGTGTTACATTACAATTCGGTGGGACCGAGGCCTCGATGGTACTGAGGTGTTGGATACATTACAATTCGGTGGAACCGAGGCCTCGATGGTACTGAGGTGTTGGATACATTACAATTCGGTGGAACCGAGACCTCGATGGTACTGAGGTGTTGGATACATTATAATTCGGTGGGACCGAGGCCTCGATGGTACTGAGGTGTTGGATACATAATTACTTGTAGATGTTTACTCGTTTTATGTAACTGTGATGTTGTTGCTTATGTGCGGATAGGGGTGATGTGTGTATAATTCCTATCTGCGCATGTGTTGGAATTCACTAAGCTTCGTGCTTACCCTTTCCCAATAAACTGTGGTTTCAGGTCCGAGCGGCTTCAAGGCGTGACAAGTACACACTGGCGCGCGAGGAGAGCTGGTTGTTTTATGGTTTTATTAATTAAACGTTTATTCCGCTGTATTTTTATTATAAAGTTATTAATTATGAGTTTGCAAACGAAACATTGGGATTCATTTAATGAGTTGTTATAAATGAATTGTTTATTTAAAAATTTAAATTTGCTTGTAATTTTTGGGACGTTACAACTTGGTATCAGAGCACAGCTTGAGTGAATCAAACGCACCTCGGTGTGTTTGGTCTTAAGTTGCGGCTGGGAAATTTTCAAATTCTTTATTAAATCTTTTTGGAAATAAAAGAAAAAGTAAAGACCCGTTCGAGGAACGGTGATCGGAGGCGCAGTGTGTACAGTCAGCCGGAGCCAAAGGGGAAAGGTACAGTACTTAGTGTTTTATTGCTTTCTAGATCATAGAGTATGCATGCTAGATTGCTTGTTGTGGACACTATGTTGTATGTTGAACTACTTGCTATTAGGAATTTATGCTAATTATGATAGGTTACTAAGTGGATGCCCTCTAGGTTGTATGCAGTAAGAGATTTATAGCCTTAGAATATTCGATTTAGTTCTATTGCGCAGCTCTTGTTTGAGTCCAACCGTTCTAGGATAGAGTCTTGTATTCGACTGTCTATTTATTTCGCACTGCATATAATCGGGTATTCGCAAGGTCACTCGTTTTAATTAGTAGGGATTCGGTAGTAGCAAGGGTAGTGGGATAAGAGGAAGTTCCTAGAGAGCTGGGAAGGGTGTTTATGTATGAGTACGTGTGCTAGATTGCTTTCTAGAACATAAAAGTATGTATGTTAAATTACTTGGTGCTTATTACACTGTGTTGCATGTTTGTTGCTTGCTAATAGGAGTTTATGCTAGCCTTGATAGGTTGTTAAGTGAATGCACTATAGGTTGTATGCGGTAGGAACCAAATAGCATTAGAATGTTGGATTTAGTTCTACTGCGCAGCTCTTGTTTGAGTCCAACCGTTGTAAGATAGAATCTTATATTCAAAAGTCTATCTGGTTTTACACTGTATGCGACTGTGCATTCGCGAGGCGACTCGTCAGGACTAGTGGGAACTTCGTCATAGCAAGGGTAGTGGAATAGGGTGAAATTCCTAGGGAGCTAGGAAGAGTGGGTGTATATATATGCTGGTGCGGGCATATGGTTTATTATGTATACAATTGTGGTTGTCTGATCGGCGAGACCGATGGTTTTATATATACAGTAGTTGTATGAGTTTGCCTGTTTAGGATATGTTCTTGAACTGGCATGTGTGGATTAATTGTATTATGTGTATAGTTTCGGCGAGAAACTACTTGGACCCTTGGAATGGGACTCGGAACGAGTGATGATAGGTGTGGAAGGTAGTAGTAGAGCTCCTACTACCGGAAGCACATGATCAATGCTCGAGTCGGGGAAGTCACGAGGAATCCAAGGAGTTGGGCGTGAGTGTTGTTAGTGTGCGTTGTTATGTGCTAAAACGCGTTGTATTATCTACCCAGAATAGATGTCACGAGGAGAGACAACTATAGTAGATCCACTGGTACATGTGTGTACTTGTCTTGCTTAGATGTAATGATCGTTGAGGGTAGTGGTGAAGGATCTAATCCAGTAGTCGTTGGAATAGAAGGACGTTTCCAGTATTAGTCACTTTGAGTGACGATGTCGACGATGTTTGTGGTAAGTAGATCATTTCGGGCCAAGATGGAAGGTTGTGCTGGAGTCATAGGCCTATAGAGCAGACCTTGAATTGAAGAAAAATCGTAGGGATTATGTGACGTAATTTCCCATCTTGCCCCAAGAGGTTTAAATGCCCGGAGGACGATAGTGGATTGGGGAGGTTTGAAGGAGTATGAGTCGAGACGTGGAATGCCAACTGAGTCATGCACAAAGTTTTATTTTGAAAATAGGATTGCACTAATTAATCTTTGTGTTCCGATCCTTATATGGATTGTATTTCGAAACTCTGGGAAATGTTTAGCACACACGAGATTTCAAATTATAGTTTTGAAAATGCTTGAAACCGTTTTATCACGGGAGTTGAAAACTTTGTAAAAGATTGTTTCATTTGATTATTTTTTCCAACGGTCCTTTCGGGTACGATGTTATCCGTGTTTTGTGGAGGTTAAGATGTTGGGTAAGTGACTACGGATTGAGACTCTAACATTGGAACTCCTCCACGTGTGTTAGAGTTGAGACGAAAAGTTACATTCCACGATGTCTGTATAAAGGTTAATTTGGTGATTTGTTTAAAATGAGTTTGGAATTCCAGTGTCGCTTAACTTTTCGTTCGAGAGTTTGTATTACTAAGTATTTTATTGCAAATAGTTCAGTGTGTGGATTGATTCATGCGTGACATAAGTGGTGCATGGAGGAATTTTGGTAGCATTTCATAATGAGTTGTTTAGTGCGCTTTTCAGTCAGCTAAAGGTTTTATGAAAATGCGATTTATCGACTTAGGGGTATGCATACTGGGGTAACCTTTGTTCTCGACATTTTGATAAACGAGTCGTGCATGAAAAGGTTTTAGTTCTTTTTTGTCGAAATGAAAGACCATTTGATCCAAGGAGTGTTTTAATGTTGTGAACATCATGCATACGATTACAATGTGTTATATTTTGGAAACATAAATGCGTAGATTTTTGACATTTGGTTAATTTAGAATTACCGATCATTTTTTTTTGGAAATTAAAAACTTTTGCTTTGGAGGAAACGAGTATTTTGAGCATTTTCGATAAATACATTTTTTAAACTATAATGTTTTGACGTTATATGTCCCAAGTACGAAACTTGAGGAAGTGTTACAAGCTTGCATGCCTGCCCCCAGTTTGAGATTTTATGAGGTTTTAGTCGATGTTTCAAATTAATAGAGCGGACTGGTTTCTGTCTTCAAGTTTGGAAACTTACACGAGACAGCTGTGCTTTAACAAACATATAATTGTAAACCGTGACATCGTTTTGTGTGACTAGCTGACGCGCGAAAGATTTGTGGCAAACCCTGTGCCACGTCATTTTATGATTAAAAAGAGGAATTTTTGAATCAAATGTCGTGAAACTTATTTTGAATTATGTGCACACCTTTGTTGCACCCTGTTTAAGGTCAAGCGGTTACTTTAAGTGCACGTCATGAGTCAATCCATACTAGAATCGAGGCGGTTCATTTTTATTTCTTACGTTTTGCTTTTGTGTGAGTAAACTGAACTGCAATGGGACGATTTTCAACATGATTTTCCTATATGGGACGAGCGTGTCCAGTTTTGCGTAACTATCGATCTGGTAAAAGTAGTTTTATTATATACGATCCTTTTGAGATGAAAATCCTGATGTTGAAAATATTTGGTAAATGATTTTGTAAACCATTTGGGGGAAATGTGCTTTTAAGTGTCATTTCGAGAATTTTAAGGGTGTGAGTCCTTTTGGAAAACTCTTTTGTTTAACCCGTGTTGAGCCTGGGACTAAGGTTGAGTTCAGAGTATTGCTTGCTTAAACTTTGTTTAAACGCATTTTTTTTCCGATCCATGGGTCTAGCAAGCGCAGAGCATTTTGCTCGGTTTTGACTTGGAGTTAGTCATGGGCCAATTGCCCGGTTTTAATGGCTCGATGTGGAGTCTAGTGATGGGTTGTTTTTGTCGCACCGTTTGGAATTCTTTGCACGTTGAGTGTTTACATGTTTGGGTGAGTGAGTCAATCCGGAATAGGCATGTTGCGGTAGGCTGTTTGCTTTGGATCCTTAGACACGTTAGTCAGTCGTTGGTAATGGTCGGTTGGGTATCTCGGGGTGAGACCCCGGTGTTCAGGCGTTATAGCCTAGGCTTTCTAGTAGGTGCTAGGAGGATATAATTGTGGGCACTTACCTGAGAGGTAATTCCGATGTGCGGGGCCCTGAGGCGTTACCCGAGAGGTAGGCGTCAGGGCGTATCCTCGGTTCAGATAAATTAGCTTTGTAGAGCGTGTGTGGGGGATACGTCAACGGTGGGAGGCTGGATATTCCACGCGCGTTAGTACTGTAGGCCGAATAGTATCGGTTAAGGGATTGATGCCCTTTGTTATTAAGAGAATAAATGCGCATCAACCATTTTGAGGTAGGTGGTATTTTTAGGTGTCGACTTTTGGGCTTGAGGCCAAACACCTTTAGTATAATCGGAGAGTGGTAGCCGATGTTAAGATAATCATGGTGATGGTAGTAGTAACCCTGAAATGATCACTTGTGATGAATGGTTATGGTGGAATGACCTACGTGTGTGTTAGTTGACTTGATTGTGGGGGATATCTATTTGTGTTAGTGTCTTGGATAATACCACGCTTATGTGATTCATTGTAATCGGTTGGACCGATGTTCGGCGGGTGGCCGATGTTTGTTATTGTAACCGGTTGGACCGATGTTCGGCGGGTGGCCGATGTTTGTTATTGTAATCGGTTGGACCGATGTTCGGCAGGGGGTCGATGTTTTGTTAATATAATTTATTGAAAATCTTTGGAGTCTATTAGAACTCGTGGAAGTTAATCGTCAGTTAATGGTAGGAATGATCGGATTCGAGTATCCTGTAGGGTACATTGGTGAGCACTTTAGGACGGTTAGAGCTTGAAATTTAATCGGGAGGTATGAATCATCTAAGGTTGGGAGACAACCGAAGTCGTTTAACTAGGAATGGTTTCAATTGTTGGAGTGTTCTTCCAATCGCGTTTTCAGTGTTCTTGAATGAGTTTTATTAGTAAGAAAAGTATTCGAGAATTTCCAGACGCGTTTTAAAACCGTGAGTCCGGGTGTGTGGACAAAGCGGACAATATCTGGTACGGTTGGCCTGGGATGTTACAGATGGTATCACGGTTGCCCTGGGAGAAATTTAGATTCTAGTTGAGGAAAGTCCGGTGGCCGCACCGAAGGGGTTAGAGTGGACGTGGGAACCCGAAGCGGAGATGCGCGAGAACTATTCCGAGTTATTCGCCGGTCTAGACTTCGAGGACGAAGTCTAATCCAAGTGGGGGAGAGTTGTAAAGCCCGTATCCCGGTAGGTAATTTCCTTGCTTTAATTCTTATTAAAAGTTTTGTTTAACGTGGTTATTGACGGGGTTAGCGGAAGTGGCTAAATGTTGAAATCCTAAGTTATGTAGAAAATGCAAATACCTTAAAAACCTAGGGACTATATGTGGATTTTGTCATTTAAGTTTGCATGGGGAGCGTATTTTGTTGAACCGACCCCCCTACTTGGTGAATTCTCGTTCTCTCTCTCTCGCAAACACACTAACCAAAACCCTACTTCCCTTTTTCCGCCGCTAACTGCCGAACGTCCCCCCCACCCTGCTGCCGCCGGAGCAACACGAAACAGTCGGCGGTGCTGTTCGCCGGAGAGAGAGAGAGAGAGAGAGAGCAGCGGCGAGAGAGACGACCGGGAGAGAGAGAGGAAGCCGGAGTGTGTTTACCGCGGGATCGTCGTCGCAAGGTAAGTCGTTCCCTCGTTCTTCTTCCGTTCTTTCGTTTTCCAGCAAAGGGGTCGGAGGCGACGCCGCCGCCGCGCGCCGCCACCGTGGTGGCTGGGTGTCGGGTGGTGGTGGCTGTGTGCGCCGTGTGTGTGGGTGTGCAAGCGGTCGATCGATCGAGAGAGTGGGGAGTTCTTGGTGGGTTGCGGTTCGTTGTATTTGTTTCGTCGAAAACCGCCGCCGGCCGCCACCGGCGGTCACCACTGCCGGAGGGCAGTGGGTGGTGCGTCGCCAGGTCTTATTAATAATCCTTGTTGAACCCATTAAGCCGTGACTTAATCGTTTAAGCCGTTTCGTTAAAACCGTCGTTTTTATAATCAGCAATTTATGTGAAAAACGTCCTTCTGCCACTGTTTTGCGTCAATCATAACTTTTCCGTCGTAACTCCGATTGAGCCGAAACTGGCGCCCACGCTTCGAGCTCGGGACCGGGCACGTTTTCTGTGTTTTAGCGGAAAACTGGTTCGGCCTCGAGTTGGGAGAAAAAGTGGTCGCAAGTTCTGCGGTTCGTCATTTCATGTAAAAATTTCTGGAATCTGCCTTGATCTTGCGAAAACCATAACTTTCTGCTCGTAACTCGGTTTGGGGTGAAACCGGTGTCAAAAGTTCCCTTTTTGGGTCTAGAAACGTTTCTGTGTTTTGTGCAAAACCCAGTTCGGGACGTAGCATGGGTCGATTTATCGTTTTATACTGAAAGGTGCTGAATTTCGCTGTTCCGGAATCTGTTTTTGTAAAATCCGTAGTAAATTGTAGAAAAATCGTTAGGAGGCGTATAATATGTCCTTGGAACCCTAACTCAGAGTACTATCTGGTCGTGAAATAATATTGAGATTTTACTGGGTTTAAAGGGGTCGAAATAGGTCCCGAACAGACCTGTTTGGTGAGACCGTAAAATAGTTTTAGTGACGGTTTAAGCGTGTGTCGTGTCATAGGGTCCGGGTCTCGTATTGACACGTTTTAACATGCGTTTAGGTGCTGGGAAGTGACCGTAATTGTGAAGCTTGAATTGTGTTATTAAGTTGGGCGCGCTTTCGAGGTGAGTTCTCTCACTGTGTAGTTAGGGGTTATATGCATGTCATGATAGTTTGTATGTACTATTGTCTTTGTGGTGTGAACTAGTTGTTTGTGGTGTGTAATATTTGATTGGTTTGGATGCTTGGTATAAATGTGTTACATTACAATTCGGTGGGACCGAGGCCTCGATGGTACTGAGGTGTTGGATACATTACAATTCGGTGGAACCGAGGCCTCGATGGTACTGAGGTGTTGGATACATTACAATTCGGTGGAACCGAGGCCTCGATGGTACTGAGGTGTTGGATACATTACAATTCGGTGGGACCGAGGCCTCGATGGTACTGAGGTGTTGGATACATAATTACTTGTAGATGTTTACTCGTTTTATGTAACTGTGATGTTGTTGCTTATGTGCGGATAGGGGTGATGTGTGTATAATTCCTATCTGCGCATGTGTTGGAATTCACTAAGCTTCGTGCTTACTCTTTCCCAATAAACTGTGGTTTCAGGTCCGAGCGGCTTCAAGGTGTGACAAGTACACACTGGCGCGCGAGGAGAGCTGGTTGTTTTATGGTTTTATTAATTAAACGTTTATTCCGCTGTATTTTTATTATAAAGTTATTAATTATGAGTTTGCAAACGAAACATTGGGATTCATTTAATGAGTTGTTATAAATGAATTGTTTATTTAAAAATTTAAATTTGCTTGTAATTTTTGGGACGTTACAGAAACGGTCACTCACTTGACAGCTTGGCACAGGGCCAACCCTATACATCCTGACAACTCACAACCCCGAGTTCCTTCATCGTATTATAACTCACCACCTTGCACCACTCAACAATCATCTATGCAGATACATTTCCTTTATCTCGGACCACATAGACCGCAGTTCGACAATCACCTCTCCCATCCTCACCACTTCACCACCTAATACTTAAACGTAACTAAGAGTAGGAACCTCCAACCCATCGTTGAAGTGTTCACCTACTCAGATTAAACTTATCCTGAAACACATCAAATCCTTCCGGATACCACGTTCGTTCATTCGGATAAAACATAACCCCGGATATCCTCACTTCCACTGGGAGGGGTAACCCTGGTCACACCATGCTATTCTCTCTAACTTAATCACTGCACAACCAATTCATTCAAACATTCCTCACAAATCGCTAACCTAACTTATTCAGTTGCCTTATCCATTTCTTTCCTGCACAAAATCATACGCAAATTTCCTTCCTCAAAAGTCTTTCCAAAGTTCGCTCACTTATCAATGACAATCTACACAACACTGCACCTTTCGGCATCACCGTCAGGTTTACTACTTCCAACTTACTCACTTATTCCGACATACTATCTTCACCTCCCCACGTTAGCGTGGAGCATTGCCCATCGAGCATTATTTGCCCCCTCTCTCCCGACCTTTCCACATGCTGGTATCGCTTTCTCAATACTCACATAACCAAGCAGTTGCACCAAGATCTTATCTTAAGGCATTCAACCAAGCCGTCTTGAAACAAGACCATTGTTCGACGTCACTACACATTCTTTAATCTCCAACTTTTTCCTTCCCGGACATTTCTTTCACACATAAGCAACAATTCACATTCTTTAAGGATTTCACATCTATCCCACCACATTTTGACTAACACAACCATCGTCCTCTTTAAACTTCCAATGACCCCAAAGTGTGTTTCTTAGTAACGTCCCCTATTCATTCTAATAATCCACCCCCTTGGATTCCCTATTACAAACGGATCTATTAACTCAGGAACACCCCGAAGCTCGGGTTCCACAATTCTTTCGATTAACCACCATGATCATAAAATCAGACAGATGTATATATACCGTCATCCCGGCTTTCTTACTTAGATTTACCTTAAATAATTATTTAATAATCAGTGTGTTAATCTCAATAACACTTTCCCAAGAATTGTAACACATCCTGTAAGAACAAATGAACGTCATTACTTAACAAATCTATAAAATTTTAATCAACCAACCAAAGGCTTATACCTCTATCATGACATTTCAAATCAACTAATGATCATACTACCACTCCGACCCACAATCATCATCATGTCATTCCTTAAACATAACCAAAATTTCCAACTATTTCCTTCTAGGATCATTCCCTCACGCATAAGGAACAATTTTCATTCTTTAACGATTTCTCATCTACTATACTACAGCTTGACTAATCTATTCATCATCTTCTTTAAACTTACTCTGCCTTCAAGAATACACTTAACAACATACATAACCACAAAGCTTGGTCTCACAGCTGGGCAATCACCCAATTCTGCCCCGACATTCCATTCCGATAACAGTCAAAATAACACCAACTTACAAACCATGTACTTCAACAACTGGGATTGCAAAACGTACACTCTACCCGAAATCCCAAAAGCACTTCCTTCTAATCCTCCATCTTTCTAACATCGCCTTACTACATCACCGGCTGACACAGATATCTTGGCAATTGAAGCTATTATTCGTTCGTACATCCACCACTCCTATCATCACACTACCGACCAAGTCTCTCATGGTCATTCGTACACAATTCACCCTTTCCATCATATTCTCCCGTATATTACAAACGAGTCTGTCTTGCTACTTAGTTCTCTCCCAACTTGTCGAACTATGACTCACGAGTTCACACTTAGCTCAAACACAAACATCCTAGCTAGCTCTTTATGATCCGAGTCCTTTCTTAGACACGGCACACTTTCTTACTGACTGGAATAGTCTACACTCACTCCGCTTATGTTACACACCTTGTCCTTCTACGGACCCTCCTCACCTCGTAAATAGAACGCCTATTCAACAACAACAGTCTCTTACTAATTTAACACCTCTACAAGATATTCTATCAACTTACACTCGTCTGGTTGAGTCTTCAGTCTCGGCCAACATACACCGTTGCCGACTTCAACAACAAAAGACAACTCTTAACTACTTCCTTAACCTATCCTCTAACATGAGTTCCTTACGGGACCTATTCCTCCCTACACATCATAGTTAACTTTATAATCCGTCGCCCCTATTTCGAAACTTACTCATGTAACATCAATATTACAAGCTCCCTTTGAAACTCATGACCCACAACGTGGACCTTTCATTCCTGCCTCACAACACTACTCATAAAGAGTTGCTAAAACCATTACCTTGATGACTCCTAGTCCTTCCTCCGGACACCATCGCCCCTCGGCAACTGTGTTCTCAGTCACCGAGCAAAGGTACAGTCCCTCATACACCTGACACTAAAATCCATTCTCGACTCTTCCAAGGTCCAACTCTCCTTTTAAACACATATACCAAAACTGCATACGTTCTCCACTGACTTGACCAACGCCTCTCCGCTCTCGGAGTTCTTCCTTAGCTTAAGACGTAATACTCTACGACCTAGTGGGTTCATAGCCTTCATGCATGACAATACTGTAAATAAATCTTTTCGCACCTTTCATCATTTTAAATAAACCACGTTTGGAAAACACTTGGGTACACATGACCCCAACACTCTTATAACTTCAACGCCCTGCACAACGATTCGAGAATCGTTTGCATACATCTTTCCGTGAACCTTAATCTTACTCAATTCCGAACGATGTTATTACGACAGTAATACGTTGAATGAAAATCCTTTCATACGACACAATTTCGAAATAAATTACTGACACCAAGTAAACCAGTCGGTTCTCACACTCTTTCATATGATATCAATCGGTTAAAATTCATTTGATTGTAAAAGTTTTGCTGGCACACGGCTTCTCGACCTTTTGTAATGATTTAACTTATCATGAAAAGTGTGAAATACTTTGCAATCGTTAGGCTCCAAATTTCATTGTGCAATGGGAATGAAATCACCTCTTCTTTAAACATACGCTTGCACATTCTGACTCCTCTTCGATCAAAATTGATATTTACACATTTAATTTAAATCGTGAAAATTTTCATGTTATATTTAAGAAAACTATGCATGAAACTCTACTTGCGATTGAAGGCTACTCACCCTAGCAAGGTCAACCGCTTTACCCACGCAACTTATCCTTGACACTCTTCCTTCGACCAGGGGTCGCCCTCTCGGTCAAGCACTAACTTGATGTACATGCGTTCTACATCTCACTTACTCAACCATGTCACACTATTTTCGCTTTGATCGACTGTCTCACCTTCTACTTCTACATGCTTTCAATTCACTATAAGTACCTTATTCCATTTATCCTGCCAATGAAAAGCTAGACTAAAAAGTCAGGGCTCCATTGATACTTTCAAGGTTTTGACACTGTTCGATCTTACCCTCCCAACTGATCTATGTTGATCCAAACCCTCAGTGATTTGATAATGACCCTCTCTTATATACTTAGTGAAAATTGTAAGTAAACAATATGTATCAGAGTTTCACTCTCGCTGATAAGTACTAAGATCTTCCAGTACCGCTGATAGGAACTCTCGCTCTTTAGATTAAACATTCAGCGAAACTGTTCACCATAATACTCTGAGTCTGTTCAGTACTTATGGTGATCGCTGATAAGTTAGTTGTTTACTTATGATTCCTGAAGACAAGTTTCACGTCAACATAGGTTCTACGCTGAAGTCGAAGATCAAGCTCAAGAACCAGCGACAAGTCTCCTAATGAACTGACGCGGATCAACGAAGACTCAGATTTGTCCACTCAACGTGAAGTATCAAGTTCAAGACTTCAGCTATCGCTGAACTCTATCATTCGCTGATGAAGAATGATAGATCGCTGAATCATCGAAAAGCTGATCATGAAGTCTTCCGTACAAAGTACTTTTTGTCTCATCCACCCTTGCACGACTCCGTACGATATGTCAGAACAGAACCTCCTTATTGTCTGAAATCGTACAACCACTCTGATACTACACTGTTCAACATGCGGCTACTAAGGTTGTCAACAAAGGTCAATGACATGCAACCAATCAGCTGCTGCCACGTGTAAAGTGTAAACTGCAATGCATTAAATGCATGCAGTATATAAGAAGAAGAACTCACTTCTTTTTGAAGCAACTTGCTAACTCTGGACAAGTTCATCCTTCTTATCTTGAGATAGGTTATTATTAGTAATTTCCTTCTCCTTCTTAGTGCAAGAAACTTAGTGTTCCAACTTGTTTAGATTTAGGATTTATCCTTAATCTTGTTTCCGCAACAAGCTGTAAATTGTTAATGATTTATCAATAAACAATTTAGAAAAGTAAAATCTGTGTGTTTGTATTCAACCCCCCCCCCCCCCCCTTCTACAAACTTGTGTAACCCTTCGGGACCAACAAGTGGTATCAGAGCAGATTTGTTTAAACTCATAAACAAGATCTAATTTATACTAAGATTTCTCTTCCTTGCCATTTCTGAAAATGGCCACCAACACAAACACAAACTATATAGACAATGGTTCTCTTGCAAAACCCCCTAGATTCTCCAGAGATAATTTTAATCTATGGAAAAATAGGATGACTCTCTTCCTGGAAGGTGTAGACCCTACTATGCCTTATTATCTTGAAAACGGCCCATTTATTCCTGTAAGAATTGATGCCGCAGTACCTGCCGCTGAGAATAGACCTGCTATTCCAGAAAGGCTGGTACCCAAAGACGTTCATACGTGGACTGACGAAGATAAGAAGAAAGTGGCTATCGACACAAAAGCCAGATCCATACTATCCATGGCTCTTCCTGACGAAGTCTACCATTCCGTCATGAACCTGAAATCCTCAAAAGCCATGTGGGACACAATATGTGTTCAGTATGAAGGTACTGCTGAAGTCCAGGATTCTCGAAAGATCAACCTGGTAAGACAGTATGAAAGTTTCATTTGTGGTAAGAATGAGACTCTCTCTGAAGTTCACCAACGTTTTAATTGCTTAATAATAGATCTGAAAACTGTTGGTAAGGAATATTCTAACTTTGAAGTGCTGACAAAGTTTCTAGAATGTTTACCTGAAAGCTGGGACAGTTATTCTATGTGTCTCAAGCTGTCAAAAGATCTAAGATCAATGACTCTTGCTACCTTATATGGCACAATGCTGAATCATGAGCAATCAAGCCATCTTAAGAAGAATCTTGTAAAAGATTCCAAAAGCACCCCTGTTGCTTTAATCTCAGAGGAACCTTCTACTCAGCGACCCTAGGTCACTATCACTGAGTTAGAAAGTAACTCTGAAATGTCATCAGATTCTGACTCTTCAGATGATGATGAATCTTTGGCTCTCCTAACTAAAAAGTTCAGGAGATTCGCCAAAAAGAAAATGTTCAGAAAGAACAAACCTCTTTCTATAACTGATAAGCCAAGATCATCAGCTACTGTTGATAAGGCTACTGCTACTTGTTTTAACTGCGAAAAGATTGGACATTTCGCTAACGAGTGCAGGTCTAAGAAAGTATCGAGAAACTCAGCGTTTCCCAAGAAATCTTTTATTCCCAGGAATAAAGATGACAAATACTCTAAGCTGAAAGAAAAATATGCAAAGCTGAAAAGCTTCAAGAATAAAGGCAAAGGCCTGATGGTTTATGATTGGGCTGCTTCAGAAGAAGAAGAATCATCATCTGACTCTGAAGATGATGAAGCCAATCTCTGTCTTATGGCAAAGATTGAGGATGAGGAAGAAAGTTCAGACATTCCCTCTACTTCAAATGATGATGAATCCTTGGCTCTCCTAACTAAAAAGTTCAGGAGATTCGCCAAGAAGAAAATATTTAGAAAGAACAAACCTCTTTCCATAAATGACAAGCCTAAATCATCAGCTTTTGTTGATAAGGCTACTGCTACTTGTTTCAACTGCGAAAAGACAGGTCATTTCGCTAATGAGTGCAGGTCAAAGAAAATCATATGACCTTCAGCTTTTACAAAGAAATCCTTTGTTCCAAGGAATAAAGATGACAAATACTCAAAGCTGAAGGAGAAGTATGCAAAGCTGAAAAGCTTTAAGAAGAAAGGAAAAGGCCTGATGGCTGACTATGATTGGGCTGCTTCTGATGAAGAAGCATCATCATCTGATTGTGAAGATGACGAAGCAAATCAATGTCTCATGGCTAAGATTGAAGAAGAGGAAGAAAGTTCAGACATTCCCTCCACTTCAACATCTTCCATTCAGGTATCACCTTCCTTCTTTACAAATATTGCAAATATTGATGAAGCTGATAGTCTCCGCAAAATCGATCTCTTGACTAGAAGCTTATATGAAGCCATGAATGGCAAAACTATAGTTGAAAACCAAAACCTTGATCTCGCTGAACAACTTAAAAACTGTCACCTTCAAATAGAAAAGCTTTCTAAAATTGAAGAAGATTTTAAAGATCAAGTGCATTTAAATCAGCTAGTCAAAATCGAACGAGCAGAAGCTATCGCTGCTTTAAAAGCTGAAAAGGCTAATGTTGAAGGATGGTGTAACTCTTCAACAAAGATCACTGAGATAATTAAGTCTCAGATACCCCTGAGCGATAAACGTGGTCTTGGTTACAAATATGAAACTCAAGAACCAACCACTGATCGTTCCATGCTCTTGTTTGGAACTTTCGTATCCTCAGTTGCTGATACTTCATCTTCTCAGTGTTCGTCCTCTAGACCGCCTATCCCTGAGGAAATCTCTGCCTCTTCAAAAGGTAAAGAGAAAATGGTTTATCCAAAACCTACCTCTGTCTTTAAAGATAAAGGTAAAGGAATTGCGTTGAACCAAAATCCTCAGAAGGGTACTTTAGCACCAAAGCTGAATGCTTCTAAAGCTTTAGTGATTTATTCCTCTGGATCAAGAAATCAGATCTCTGGATCTACTCAGCGTGGGTCTATTCAGCGATCTACTCCTAGACTCAGAGTGGATATCCTTGGTAAGAAATCTGAAGAACCAAGTGTTCCTCCCATTTCTAAAGCCAAAAGCTTATTTGGTGTTGGTCCTTCAAATTCAAAATCTAAAACTCAGCATTCAAATAGTCCTAGAACTATTTTTAGTTATAGGAAATGTTATCACTGTGGACTCACTGATCATATTGCTAGTAAGTGCCCCACAGCCACCAAAGCTGATAAGATAGCTAAGGTGAAGATTGCCCCCAAGGCAAAGAAGACCACTGAGGTTAAGAAATTAACCAAAGTGAAGACTGACAAAGCTGAATCTTCAAATGCTGCGAAGATTGCTGAACCTTCCATTCCAACTGCTTCCACTGACAAACGTGTACACATGGTTAAGTGGGTACCCAATAAAAACTAATCTTCCTTTGTGATGCAGGTTCAGAAGGGTATCTGGTATCTCGATAGCGGATGCTCTAGACACATGACTGGAAAGAAAAGTCTGCTCGCTGAATACAAGGAAGAGAAGGGTCCCTCTGTGACTTTCGGTGGAAATGGAAAAGCACATACCCGAGGGTTTGGTGTACTCTCTAATGGTACAACCACCTTCAGAAGAGTCGCATATGTTGAAGGGCTGAAGCATAATCTGTTAAGCATCAGTCAGCTTTGCGACAAGGATAACAAAGTAATCTTTACCAAGGAATCCTGCTTTGTCACTGACAAAAAGGAGAAGATAGCTCTCAGCGGTTGTCGTTTGGAAAATGTTTATGTAATAAACATGGACTCAACAACCACTGAGAACTCCTGTTTCTTATCAAAAGCCTCATCTGATGTCAACTGGCTATGGCATAAGAGGCTCTCTCATCTGAATTTCAAGACACTGAACTCTCTTTCTTCAAAAGAGTTAGTTACTGGTCTACCTCAACACTCATATGCCAAAGAGTCTTTATGTTCAGCATGTGAGAAAGGGAAGCAGACCAAAGCAAGCTTTAAATCAAATCAAGTCTCCTCAGTGTCATCTCCTCTACAACTACTCCATATGGATTTGTTTGGCCCTGTTAACAAACAATCCATTGCTGGAAAGAAATATACACTGGTCATAGTTGATGAATTCTCTCGTTATACATGGGTTATGTTTCTCCGTTCCAAGAGTGACACCCCTGAAGAACTCATCACCTTTGTTCGGAAGATGGAAACCCTGAACAATTTGACCGTTCGCTCAATAAGGAGTGATCATGGGACTGAATTCAAAAACAATTCTCTTGATTCCTTCTTTGAGAGTAAGGGTATTTCTCACAACTTTTCTTCAGTGAGAACACCGCAACAAAATGGAGTCGCTGAAAGAAGAAATAGAACAATTATTGAAGCTGCACGTTCAATGCTCAGCGATTCTCACCTGCCTACTCAGTTTTGGGCAGAAGCTGTCAACACCGCTTGTTTTACGCAAAACAGGTCGATGATAGTCAAAAGATTCAATAAAACAGCCTATGAACTATTTCATGGGAGAAAGCCTTCAATCAGCTTTCTTCACATCTTTGGATGTCAGTGTTTCATACTGAACAACAGAGATGCCCTTGGAAAGTTTGATCCTAAGGCTGATGATGGAATCTTTCTTGGATACTCCTTAGTTTCCAAAGCCTTCAGAGTCTTTAATCGAAGAAGACAAACTGTTGAAGAAACAATTCACGTCACGTTTGACGAGTCCCGTTCAGCGAACTCTAAACCGTCCGCTGATACTGAAGAACTGAATCAATGGATGTTTTCTCATCTTGGTGATTCAGAAGATGTTCCCACTCCTCGTGCTCACACAGTTGAAGATTGTAACATCCGGTAAAAATCGAAACTTTCAGGTTAGCGTCAATTAAATCCTCACTGATGTTAATATAGGGAATATACCTTGCTAGGACCCATTCAGAAAATATTAAAGCGAAGATTCGCTAGAATTCCCGGTAGTTGCCTAAAAGACCCGGTTTTGATCCATGATTAACCGAAACATCTCGTGAAATGCCAAAATACCCTAACTAACATATAACCTATATAAAATATAGGGTTTTACTTTTATACATAAACTTTTCTTTTTATAAGATTTAATAAAAAACAAGAAGGTATTTTAGAAGCTTGTTTTTGCAATTAAATTTCTAGTTAAAAATGGTTTTTACAAGAAATAGTTTATGGGCTTAATTTAAAAAAATATATATATATTTTGCAAAGGGTTGGGGGCCCATGTATGGCCGGCCCTCCCCTCCCCCCCTATACCCTCCAAATTGTTTCATTTTTGCTCATTTCAAACTTTGAAAGAAAAACCATCCATCTTCCTTCTCTCTCTCTCTCTTGAAATCCCATCCTTTTCTCTTCATCATCTTCATCATTTCAACCTTCAAAAAAAAACTCCAGCAACTTTCCATCCCTAAATTAAGTATCCAAGGCAAAGAATTAAGAGTTTAAAAGTGATGGAATCATCTCTCAAAGGTAAGAGTTCTAAACTAGTCATCTTCTTCATTTTGAAGCACTTTCTTTGATATTATTTGTACTTCTTGCACTTCTACTTCATTCAAATAAATGAACTCTTTTTCTTATTCTAGAAGTGAGATAAAACACCAATGACATGAGAAATGTCAATAAAGTGGTGAAAATCTATGAACTTCCATCATGAACTTGAGAAAAATGAGCAAAATCATAAAAAACGTGGGTTTTGTTCTTGTACTAGAATCTGGATTTTTGACCTTTGCATGCACATTTTTCTTGTAAGTTTAAAGTATTTTTCCTTTAAAAACATGCCATATGATGTTGGGATTGAGTCCTTATCAAAGGAATCCACATCTATGGATGTTAGAATGCTTAAAATGTGGGTTTTCTTGAGAATCCTCGAGTTCCAAATCTGGCAGAATTGTTGCATGTGTTTTGGACGACCATATCTTGGTCAAATCAGGTCCAAATACCTTTATTTTTCTTCTGGAGTAAGGCTTAATGAGTTAGGGTTCAAACCCAACTGGTCTCATAAGAAAACATTGAGATTTAGACCTTCAACTTCTTAGAACAATTTGGGTGTGCAGCAAATGGTCAGCCAGATTGTTGTGTCACTTTGTTTTGCATATAACTTTCTGTAGAATGCATAAAAGTTTCTCATTCTTCTTCTGGAAGTTCCTTAGTTGAGTTAGGTTTCACATGCAATTGGTTCCCTTCAAAAATATAGAGTTTTGATCACTCAAACAGTTTTTATAAGCCAAGTGTGCAAACCTGTCCAAGATTGGCAGATTGGTACATACCGCTTCAATCGGCCATAACTCTCTCAACGCTTATCAAAAGTTTGTGAATCTTTTTCCATGAGACACCTTTATGTGTTAGGTTTCCAAAGCATGTAAAAACTCCGAAAAATATTAAGTTTTGACCCCCCAAAAGCCCATTATGGCAGAAGGGTGCAATCTGTTTTAGACTCTGTGTTGCACGGATTTATAAAAATTATTTTGACCCCTTAAACACCCCCAAAATTCATGAAATTTGGTCAAAATAGCCTTAACTCAGTATAGTACTACATATAAAAAAATAGGTAAATTGTCATTTTAGAAAGTGTTTTTCAATAGTCATTGTTGAAGTACAAAGTTTCTGTCAGATTAAGCATTTTGAAAAAGTATGGGATTTTATTCTTATAACTCTATATATATATGATTAAAACATATTGAACAATGCTAAATTCTTCGTTTCACCTTGAATACTAAAGCAAGGGCATTACACAAGATGTGGATTAAATTAGTTAAGTATAACCTTGAATTAGATATGAAGGACTTATAGAGATTGTTTGACATTATAGGGAACCCGTAAAGCGTTTAAGCAAACAAGCTATCACTACTTCGCGACTACGCTATAAGGTGAGTATTCACAGCCCCGTTTTACTTGTTTAATGTTTGGGGTGAAAAGCATGTTATGATTTTAAAATGCTAAATGATTCATGATATTAAATTGTGGATATTTATGATTTGAGAAATGAGTACTAATGAATGGACGAATTTACATAAGTGATAAAGATATGTTGAGTTATAATGAAAATGTTAAGTCCCCAATAGGTACACTACTTATTAACTTATAACGAGCTGGTGATATTTGTGGATAGCGCTATTTGGTTTGACAAACCCACCTTTGACTGACGAGTAGGGGTGCACTTTATCTGTTAATAATGTTCTACTCATGTGGCCAACATACCACCTCTGAGGTAGTTCGCGGGGCGTAGGTTGTCGGAGGCTTAGTAGTGGCTCAACACTTATATATCTTGCAAAAGTCATCCATTGTAAATTGTACTCATAAATTTTTAAACTTAAAGCTTGTCATGAATAAACGTTTCATGAGAGTAACCTTTGGATGAAAAACTGTTGTGTATATGGAAAACCTGTGAACTCACCAACTCTTTGTAGTTGACCTTTTATTTTAAACATGCTTTTCAGGGACTAAGAAGGTAAACGACAAAGTCTAATTTTAGCATGCATGACGACATCAACCAAGCTCTTTTCTTTTGCTCTATTTTGTTAAAAACACCATCTCGGTTGCTTGTAAACAATGGATTGTAACTTGTAATTTTTGGAACTTCACAATTTAAAACTTATGTAATTGTATGGTTGGTGTTGTTTTATTTTCTAATGCTATGAAGCTTTAGCTGTTACATCTCGTGTTTCCGCTTTAGCGGGGTGTGACAGACTTGGTGTCAGAGCCATAGGTTATAGAGAATGCCGGTTTTCTTATGGAAACCACAAACTATAACCCAACCATAACGCAAACTATTTTCAAAAAGGTTTTCGAAATGATTGTCAAAAATCTGAAGCATATTGCTAATATAACCAAGTTGAGTGTCACATTATTATACCTCAATTAAACAAAGCCTGATCACCTATGTTTAATTCAGGTAAGTATAATGAGAGACTCGGGTTGGTCATAATGGAAGTATGCTTAAAATAAATTTCCTACTTAAAAATGGAAAGTATAATCTTTGTGTGTGCATGCATAAACATTTCATATCTTAGGCACTTACAATAACACACTTAATAACTAAGTCTACTATTATCGCAGTTCACTATGTCGTCCGAGCACACTCCTTTCGAGCACTCTTACTCGGCTGACCCCTCAGGCTATATTACTAGCCGACCTAGGGGCAATGCATCTGTTGAAGTAGAGAGAGACCCATATGAGGGCGACCGTGAAGTAAACAGTGCACCACCCACTCAATCCCCTCCGCCTACACTTCGAGGACCGAGAGTAAGAACCACGGCTAGAAAAAGTGTTCCATTGCCTAGGTGTGTGAGTTTCACCCATCCACCGAGATTCGAAGGAGAGTCCTCCCGACCGGGAGCGCGGTACGGAAACCCCCAGATGGTGACCGGGGTACCAGTGGCTCACCCTCCCGGCATGACCGCCCGGGAAAGTCAGTGGGTCTTAATGATGTCACAAGACATATAACTCCATGAAGAGAGAATGGACCAACAACATCGAACACTGAATGGGGTGATGGAGGTTCTAAAATCACATAGTGAGGTCTCGGATCGAACTATGGAGGTCATCGTCTTCACTAGGAGGGAAGTGAGAGCACTACGTATGTACCTAGCTTGGGTAATGAGAGCTTTGATATTGGTGATGGGACTGCTGATCTGGGCATTGATGCGTTAGAAGACCACTCACTATGAAGCTTTTGGGATTGATTAAACTTAAACTTATATTTTTGGGGCATGTAGCCGTTAATTCCAAACATTAAATGTTTTTGTTAATTGTTTCTTTTGGGAATTGAATGTTTATGGCTTATGAATGAAATGTTTGGTTAATGCTCACATATCTCAAGTACTTTTAATACATGATTATGAAATTGTGGTATGTTGTTATGACAATACGTGTAGATAATAATGATAGTATGCATGAAGTAGTACCATAACTTAGATTAACATAACAAGTAGGAAGTGTAACCAAATAACAGTAATAGTGACCATGTGACTAAATCCTTAATTAAAACCATACCTGTAGGACTATGCCTCCAAGGAGAGAGGATCCCGAAATCGCACGGCTCGTGTCCGAGCAAATCATGGCCGCACTTCCAAATATCGTTAGCCAAGTAGCAGCGGGTCTGAACGCTAATCCAGGAAACAACGCGGGAACAAATGGAAATAGGGAATGCACGTACAAGGCTTTTAGGGCCTGTAATCCAAAAGAGTTTCACGGAACTGAGGGAGCCGTTGGATTATTAACTTGGTTAGAGGGTATGGAGTCTGTTCTCCACATCAGTAAATGTACTGAAGGAAACAAGGTGGAATTTGCCGCTTGCCTTCTGCAAGGACGGGCATTAACATGGTGGAACACCCAAGTACAAACCCGAGGTCGGGATGTGGCCAACAGACTGACATGGGATGAGTTTAAGAAGATGCTCAAGGATGAGTATTGCCCGAGGAGTGAGATCCAGAAGCTGGATGCAGAACTGTGGAACCATGAAATGAAGGGAAACGACATAGACTCTTACACTGCCCGTTTCCATGAGCTGGCAAAGCTGGTGCCACACTTGGTGACGCCCGAGGAAAACCGAGTGGATAGATATGTGTGGGGTTTATCTTCAGAAATCAGAGGAAATGTGACTTCAGCTGACCCGAAGACTCTTCAAGAAGCAGTGAATTTAGCAACGAGACTCACCAACAACGCAAATCGTTCGAGAGCAATTGGGAATGATAAAGCCGGAGGGAAAAGAAAGATAGAAGAGCCTGCAAGAAGGAAATTTGGGGGAAGATCAAACAAGGGTCATAGGGTGACAGGAAATTTTGGAATTCAAGCACAGGCAGAGGAGAAAGAAAAAGGGCCATGCCCAAGATGCGTCAAGTGCAATAATCGTCACCTCGGAATATGCATCATTTGCCTCAAGTGTAACAGAGGAGGCCATGTCGCCAGAGATTGCAAGAGCGGAGGAAGGCGAACCTGTCACGAGTGTGGGAGCCCAGATCACTTTCGGAGCGCATGCCCGAGACTGAACCGAAGGCCTAATGCAAATCAGGCGTGACCATTCAATCAAGGGAATCAAGGAGGTCAGGCACGAGGTCGAGTGTTCGAAATTGGGGCAGATGAAGCAAGACGAAACCCGGATGTAGTCACAGGTACGTTTCTCTTGAATAATCATTATGCAACAGTACTATTTGATTCTGGAGCGGATAGGAGCTTTGTATCACTAGAGTTTAGGCCGAAAATTAACTTGAAACCTCAAAAGTTGAAAGAGGTCTACGTTATTGAATTTGCTAATGGACAAGAAGTTAGGGCCAGAGATGTAATTAAAAATTGTACCCTAAAACTGACGGGAAAAGATTTTAGCATAGATTTAATCCCAATCAAACTAGGAAGCTTCGATATAGTCGTAGGTATGGATTGGTTATCGAAGAATCGCGCTGAAATCGTTTGCTCCGAAAAGATCGTCCGAATACCACAAACCGAAGGAAGAGTACTAGAAATACAGGGAGAAAACTCGGGGAAATTTTTCAAAATAGTGTCGAGTATGAAGATGCGAAAATATTTGCGGAAAGATTGTGTTGCGTTTCTGACACACGTGGTGGATAAGAAGTTCGATTGGGGAGAAAAACAAGAAGAAGCTTTTCAGACGCTTAAGCATAAGCTTTGCAATGCACCGATATTAGCTTTACCAGAGGGTGCAGACAATTTTGTTGTTTACTGCGATGCCTCACACCAAGGGTTGGGGTGTGTGCTAATGCAAAAAGACAAGGTTATTGCCTACGCATCAAGGCAACTTAAAGTTCACGAAAAGAATTATACCACCCATGATTTGGAACTAGGAGCCGTAGTGTTCGCACTCAAGATTTGGAGACATTACCTCTACGACACTAAATGTACCGTCTTTACCGACCACAAGAGCCTACAACACATTTTTGATCAGAAAATGCTGAATATGAGACAACGGAGATGGGTTGAACTGCTTAGCGACTACGATTGCAAGATAAAGTACCACCCATGCAAGGCTAATGTTGTAGCTGATGCATTAAGCCGAAAAGAAAGAGTGAAGCCATCGAGGGCAAGAGCCATGGGAACGATGGTCCGGACGAGTCTTAAGGACCAAATTCTCGAAGCTCAAGAAGAAGCATTAAAAGAGGAGAATTTGAAAAACGAAACCCTACATCATCTGGAAGAGGAATTTGAAACACAACCAGACGGGGTGCGTTACTTCCGACATAAAGTTTGGGTACCTAAGGTTGTCAATCTGCGATCAATAATCATGGATGAAGCCCATAAATCAAGATATTCAATTCACCCCGGAGCCGATAAGATGTACAAGGATCTGAAGGAATACTATTGGTGGCCAGGGATGAAGAAAGATGTTGCTTTGTATGTAAGCAAGTGCAAAACTTGTGCAATGGTTAAGGCTGAACATCAGAAACCATCTGGTCTTCTTCAGCAACCTGAGATTCCCGAATGGAAATGGGAACAAATAAGCATGGATTTCATAACTAAGTTACCTAGAACCGGGAAAGGACATGATTCAATCTGGGTTATAGTGGATCGGCTTACAAAATCTGCACATTTTCTGCCTATTCGAGAGGACTTCAAGACGGAAAAGCTTGCTCAGTTATACATCAACGAGATTGTGATGCGTCATGGAGTACCTACTTCCATTATCTCGGACAGAGATAGTCGTTTTACGTCACGCTTTTGGCGATCAGTCCAGAAAGCGTTGGGCACGCATTTGGACTTGAGCACTGCCTACCACCCGCAGACGGACGGTCAGACAGAAAGAACTATACAAACACTAGAAGACATGCTGCGAGCGTGTGTAATAGATTTTGGTGGAAGTTGGGATACTCATTTACCGTTAGTCGAATTCTCTTACAACAATAGCTACCATACCAGCTTAAAGTGCGCGCCGTACGAAGCCTTATATGGACGCAAGTGTAGATCCCCACTCAGCTGGTTGGAGGTCGGTGACAGACAGCTGATAAGACCCGACATAATTCAAGAGACTACGGACAAGATCGTCACCATATAGGAAAGACTTAAAGTAGCCAGAACTTGTCAGAAGAGTTATGCAGATAATCGCAGGAAGCCATTGGAATTTCAGGTGGGCGATAAGGTACTATTAAAGGTATCGCCATGGAAAGGATTGGTACGATTTGGGAAAAAGGGCAAGTTGAGTCCAAGATATATCGGCCCATTTGAGATACTGGAAAAGATTGGACCAGTCGCATATAGACTCAAGCTACCACAAGAGTTAAGCGCCATTCACGACACATTCCATGTGTTGAATCTTAAGAAATGCCTATCGGATGAATCGTTGGTTCTACCGGTGGACGAAATACAAGTGAATGAGCAGTTACGCTTTATAGAGGAACCCGTTGAGATACTTGACCGAGATGTTAAGCGGTTAAGACGTAGCAAGATCCCGATTGTAAAAGTTCGATGGAATGCAAGGCATGGACCTGAATACACTTGGGAACGGGAGGATTTTATGAGGAGTAAATATCCTCAGCTGTTCGTCAAGTAACCAACTGAGAATGCCAGTCATTAAATTTCGGGACGAAATTCCTCTAACGGGGGAAAACTGTAACATCCGGCAAAAATCGAAACTTTCAGGTTAGCGTCTATTAAATCCTCACTGGTGTTAATATAGGGAATATACCTTGCTAGGACCCATTCAGAAAATATTAAAGCGAAGATTCGCTAGAATTCCCGGTAGTTGCCTAAAAGACCCGGTTTTGATCCATGATTAACCGAAACATCTCGTGAAATGCCAAAATACCCTAACTAACATATAACCTATATAAAATATAGGGTTTTACTTTTATACATAAACTTTTCTTTTTATAAGATTTAATAAAAAACAAGAAGGTATTTTAGAAGCTTGTTTTTGCAATTAAATTTCTAGTTAAAAATGGTTTTTACAAGAAATAGTTTATGGGCTTAATTTTAAAAAAAAAATATTTTGCAAAGGGTTGGGGGCCCATGTATGGCCGGCCCTCCCCTCCCCCCTATACCCTCCAAATTGTTTCATTTTTGCTCATTTCAAACTTTGAAAGAAAAACCATCCATCTTCCTTCTCTCTCTCTCTTGAAATCCCATCCTTTTCTCTTCATCATCTTCATCATTTCAACCTTCAAAAAAAAAACTTCAGCAACTTTCCAGCCCTAAATTAAGTATCCAAGGTAAAGAATTAAGAGTTTAAAAGTGATGGAATCATCTCTCAAAGGTAAGAGTTCTAAACTAGTCATCTTCTTCATTTTGAAGCACTTTCTTTGATATTATTTGTACTTCTTGCACTTCTACTTCATTCAGATAAATGAACTCTTTTTCTTATTCTAGAAGTGAGATAAAACACCAATGACATGAGAAATGTCAATAAAGTGGTAAAAATCTATGAACTTCCATCATGAACTTGAGAAAAATGAGCAAAATCATCAAAAACGTGGGTTTTGTTCTTGTACTAGAATCTGGATTTTTGACCTTTGCATGCACATTTTTCTTGTACGTTTAAAGTATTTTTCCTTTAAAAACATGCCATATGATGTTGGGATTGAGTCCTTATCAAAGGAATCCACATCTATGGATGTTAGAATGCTTAAAATGTGGGTTTTCTTGAGAATCCTCGAGTTCCAAATCTGGCAGAATTGTTGCATGTGTTTTGGACGACCATATCTTGGTCAAATCAGGTCCAAATACCTTTATTTTTCTTCTGGAGTAAGACTTAATGAGTTAGGGTTCAAACCCAACTGGTCTCATAAGAAAACATTGAGATTTAGACCTTCAACTTCTTAGAACAATTTGGGTGTGCAGCAAATGGTCAGCCAGATTGTTGTGTCACTTTGTTTTGCATATAACTTTCTGTAGAATGCATAAAAGTTTCTCATTCTTCTTCTGGAAGTTCTTTAGTTGAGTTAGGTTTCACATGCAATTGGTTCCCTTCAAAAATATAGAGTTTTGATCACTCAAACAGTTTTTATAAGCCAAGTGTGCAAAGCTGTCCAAGATTGGCAGATTGGTACATACCGCTTCAATCGGCCATAACTCTCTCAACGCTTATCAAAAGTTTGTGAATCTTTTTCCATGAGACACCTTTATGTGTTAGGTTTCCAAAGCATGTAAAAACTCCGAAAAATATTAAGTTTTGACCCCCCAAAAGCCCATTATGGCAGAAGGGTGCAATCTGTTTTAGACTCTGTGTTGCACGGATTTATAAAAATTATTTTGACCCCTTAAACACCCCCAAAATTCATGAAATTTGGTCAAAATAGCCTTAACTCAGTATAGTACTACATATAAAAAAATAGGTAAATTGTCATTTTAGAAAGTGTTTTTCAATAGTCATTGTTGAAGTACAAAGTTTCTGTCAGATTAAGCATTTTGAAAAAGTATGGGATTTTATTCTTATAACTCTATATATATATGATTAAAACATATTGAACAATGCTAAATTCTTCGTTTCACCTTGAATACTAAAGCAAGGGCATTACACAAGATGTGGATTAAATTAGTTAAGTATAACCTTGAATTAGATATGAAGGACTTATAGAGATTGTTTGACATTATAGGGAACCCGTAAAGCGTTTAAGCAAACAAGCTATCACTACTTCGCGACTACGCTATAAGGTGAGTATTCACAGCCCCGTTTTACTTGTTTAATGTTTGGGGTGAAAAGCATGTTATGATTTTAAAATGCTAAATGATTCATGATATTAAATTGTGGATATTTATGATTTGAGAAATGAGTACTAATGAATGGACGAATTTACATAAGTGATAAAGATATGTTGAGTTATAATGAAAATGTTAAGTCCCCAATAGGTACACTACTTATTAACTTATAACGAGCTGGTGATATTTGTGGATAGCGCTATTTGGTTTGACAAACCCACCTTTGACTGACGAGTAGGGGTGCACTTTATCTGTTAATAATGTTCTACTCATGTGGCCAACATACCACCTCTGAGGTAGTTCGCGGGGCGTAGGTTGTCGGAGGCTTAGTAGTGGCTCAACACTTATATATCTTGCAAAAGTCATCCATTGTAAATTGTACTCATAAATTTTTAAACTTAAAGCTTGTCATGAATAAACGTTTCATGAGAGTAACCTTTGGATGAAAAACTGTTGTGTATATGGAAAACCTGTGAACTCACCAACTCTTTGTAGTTGACCTTTTATTTTAAACATGCTTTTCAGGGACTAAGAAGGTAAACGACAAAGTCTAATTTTAGCATGCATGACGACATCAACCAAGCTCTTTTCTTTTGCTCTATTTTGTTAAAAACACCATCTCGGTTGCTTGTAAACAATGGATTGTAACTTGTAATTTTTGGAACTTCACAATTTAAAACTTATGTAATTGTATGGTTGGTGTTGTTTTATTTTCTAATGCTATGAAGCTTTAGCTGTTACATCTCGTGTTTCCGCTTTAGCGGGGTGTGACAGACTTGGTGTCAGAGCCATAGGTTATAGAGAATGCCGGTTTTCTTATGGAAACCACAAACTATAACCCAACCATAACGCAAACTATTTTCAAAAAGGTTTTCGAAATGATTGTCAAAAATCTGAAGCATATTGCTAATATAACCAAGTTGAGTGTCACATTATTATACCTCAATTAAACAAAGCCTGATCACCTATGTTTAATTCAGGTAAGTATAATGAGAGACTCGGGTTGGTCATAATGGAAGTATGCTTAAAATAAATTTCCTACTTAAAAATGGAAAGTATAATCTTTGTGTGTGCATGCATAAACATTTCATATCTTAGGCACTTACAATAACACACTTAATAACTAAGTCTACTATTATCGCAGTTCACTATGTCGTCCGAGCACACTCCTTTCGAGCACTCTTACTCGGCTGACCCCTCAGGCTATATTACTAGCCGACCTAGGGGCAATGCATCTGTTGAAGTAGAGAGAGACCCATATGAGGGCGACCGTGAAGTAAACAGTGCACCACCCACTCAATCCCCTCCGCCTACACTTCGAGGACCGAGAGTAAGAACCACGGCTAGAAAAAGTGTTCCATTGCCTAGGTGTGTGAGTTTCACCCATCCACCGAGATTCGAAGGAGAGTCCTCCCGACCGGGAGCGCGGTACGGAAACCCCCAGATGGTGACCGGGGTACCAGTGGCTCACCCTCCCGGCATGACCGCCCGGGAAAGTCAGTGGGTCTTAATGATGTCACAAGACATATAACTCCATGAAGAGAGAATGGACCAACAACATCGAACACTGAATGGGGTGATGGAGGTTCTAAAATCACATAGTGAGGTCTCGGATCGAACTATGGAGGTCATCGTCTTCACTAGGAGGGAAGTGAGAGCACTACGTATGTACCTAGCTTGGGTAATGAGAGCTTTGATATTGGTGATGGGACTGCTGATCTGGGCATTGATGCGTTAGAAGACCACTCACTATGAAGCTTTTGGGATTGATTAAACTTAAACTTATATTTTTGGGGCATGTAGCCGTTAATTCCAAACATTAAATGTTTTTGTTAATTGTTTCTTTTGGGAATTGAATGTTTATGGCTTATGAATGAAATGTTTGGTTAATGCTCACATATCTCAAGTACTTTTAATACATGATTATGAAATTGTGGTATGTTGTTATGACAATACGTGTAGATAATAATGATAGTATGCATGAAGTAGTACCATAACTTAGATTAACATAACAAGTAGGAAGTGTAACCAAATAACAGTAATAGTGACCATGTGACTAAATCCTTAATTAAAACCATACCTGTAGGACTATGCCTCCAAGGAGAGAGGATCCCGAAATCGCACGGCTCGTGTCCGAGCAAATCATGGCCGCACTTCCAAATATCGTTAGCCAAGTAGCAGCGGTTCTGAACGCTAATCCAGGAAACAACGCGGGAACAAATGGAAATAGGGAATGCACGTACAAGGCTTTTAGGGCCTGTAATCCAAAAGAGTTTCACGGAACTGAGGGAGCCGTTGGATTATTAACTTGGTTAGAGGGTATGGAGTCTGTTCTCCACATCAGTAAATGTACTGAAGGAAACAAGGTGGAATTTGCCGCTTGCCTTCTGCAAGGACGGGCATTAACATGGTGGAACACCCAAGTACAAACCCGAGGTCGGGATGTGGCCAACAGACTGACATGGGATGAGTTTAAGAAGATGCTCAAGGATGAGTATTGCCCGAGGAGTGAGATCCAGAAGCTGGAAGCAGAACTGTGGAACCATGAAATGAAGGGAAACGACATAGACTCTTACACTGCCCGTTTCCATGAGCTGGCAAAGCTGGTGCCACACTTGGTGACGCCCGAGGAAAACCGAGTGGATAGATATGTGTGGGGTTTATCTTCAGAAATCAGAGGAAATGTGACTTCAGCTGACCCGAAGACTCTTCAAGAAGCAGTGAATTTAGCAACGAGACTCACCAACAACGCAAATCGTTCGAGAGCAATTGGGAATGATAAAGCCGGAGGGAAAAGAAAGATAGAAGAGCCTGCAAGAAGGAAATTTGGGGGAAGATCAAACAAGGGTCATAGGGTGACAGGAAATTTTGGAATTCAAGCACAGGCAGAGGAGAAAGAAAAAGGGCCATGCCCAAGATGCGTCAAGTGCAATAATCGTCACCTCGGAATATGCATCATTTGCCTCAAGTGTAACAGAGGAGGCCATGTCGCCAGAGATTGCAAGAGCGGAGGAAGGCGAACCTGTCACGAGTGTGGGAGCCCAGATCACTTTCGGAGCGCATGTCCGAGACTGAACCGAAGGCCTAATGCAAATCAGGCGTGACCATTCAATCAAGGGAATCAAGGAGGTCAGGCACGAGGTCGAGTGTTCGAAATTGGGGCAGATGAAGCAAGACGAAACCCGGATGTAGTCACAGGTACGTTTCTCTTGAATAATCATTATGCAACAGTACTATTTGATTCTGGAGCGGATAGGAGCTTTGTATCACTAGAGTTTAGGCCGAAAATTAACTTGAAACCTCAAAAATTGAAAGAGGTCTACGTTATTGAATTTGCTAATGGACAAGAAGTTAGGGCCAGAGATGTAATTAAAAATTGTACCCTAAAACTGACGGGAAAAGATTTTAGCATAGATTTAATCCCAATCAAACTAGGAAGCTTCGATATAGTCGTAGGTATGGATTGGTTATCGAAGAATCGCGCTGAAAACGTTTGCTCCGAAAAGATCGTCCGAATACCACAAACCGAAGGAAGAGTACTAGAAATACAGGGAGAAAACTCGGGGAAAATTTTCAAAATAGTGTCGAGTATGAAGATGCGAAAATATTTGCGGAAAGATTGTGTTGCGTTTCTGACACACGTGGTGGATAAGAAGTTCGATTGGGGAGAAAAACAAGAAGAAGCTTTTCAGACGCTTAAGCATAAGCTTTGCAATGCACCGATATTAGCTTTACCAGAGGGTGCAGACAATTTTGTTGTTTACTGCGATGCCTCACACCAAGGGTTGGGGTGTGTGCTAATGCAAAAAGACAAGGTTATTGCCTACGCATCAAGGCAACTTAAAGTTCACGAAAAGAATTATACCACCCATGATTTGGAACTAGGAGCCGTAGTGTTCGCACTCAAGATTTGGAGACATTACCTCTACGACACTAAATGTACCGTCTTTACCGACCACAAGAGCCTACAACACATTTTTGATCAGAAAATGCTGAATATGAGACAACGGAGATGGGTTGAACTGCTTAGCGACTACGATTGCAAGATAAAGTACCACCCAGGCAAGGCTAATGTTGTAGCTGATGCATTAAGCCGAAAAGAAAGAGTGAAGCCATCGAGGGCAAGAGCCATGGGAACGATGGTCCGGACGAGTCTTAAGGACCAAATTCTCGAAGCTCAAGAAGAAGCATTAAAAGAGGAGAATTTGAAAAACGAAACCCTACATCATCTGGAAGAGGAATTTGAAACACAACCAGACGGGGTGCGTTACTTCCGACATAAAGTTTGGGTACCTAAGGTTGTCAATCTGCGATCAATAATCATGGATGAAGCCCATAAATCAAGATATTCAATTCACCCCGGAGCCGATAAGATGTACAAGGATCTGAAGGAATACTATTGGTGGCCAGGGATGAAGAAAGATGTTGCTTTGTATGTAAGCAAGTGCAAAACTTGTGCAATGGTTAAGGCTGAACATCAGAAACCATCTGGTCTTCTTCAGCAACCTGAGATTCCCGAATGGAAATGGGAACAAATAAGCATGGATTTCATAACTAAGTTACCTAGAACCGGGAAAGGACATGATTCAATCTGGGTTATAGTGGATCGGCTTACAAAATCTGCACATTTTCTGCCTATTCGAGAGGACTTCAAGACGGAAAAGCTTGCTCAGTTATACATCAACGAGATTGTGATGCGTCATGGAGTACCTACTTCCATTATCTCGGACAGAGATAGTCGTTTTACGTCACGCTTTTGGCGATCAGTCCAGAAAGCGTTGGGCACGCATTTGGACTTGAGCACTGCCTACCACCCGCAGACGGACGGTCAGACAGAAAGAACTATACAAACACTAGAAGACATGCTGCGAGCGTGTGTAATAGATTTTGGTGGAAGTTGGGATACTCATTTACCGTTAGTCGAATTCTCTTACAACAATAGCTACCATACCAGCTTAAAGTGCGCGCCGTACGAAGCCTTATATGGACGCAAGTGTAGATCCCCACTCAGCTGGTTGGAGGTCGGTGACAGACAGCTGATAAGACCCGACATAATTCAAGAGACTACGGACAAGATCGTCACCATATAGGAAAGACTTAAAGTAGCCAGAACTTGTCAGAAGAGTTATGCAGATAATCGCAGGAAGCCATTGGAATTTCAGGTGGGCGATAAGGTACTATTAAAGGTATCGCCATGGAAAGGATTGGTACGATTTGGGAAAAAGGGCAAGTTGAGTCCAAGATATATCGGCCCATTTGAGATACTGGAAAAGATTGGACCAGTCGCATATAGACTCAAGCTACCACAAGAGTTAAGCGCCATTCACGACACATTCCATGTGTTGAATCTTAAGAAATGCCTATCGGATGAATCGTTGGTTCTACCGGTGGACGAAATACAAGTGAATGAGCAGTTACGCTTTATAGAGGAACCCGTTGAGATACTTGACCGAGATGTTAAGCGGTTAAGACGTAGCAAGATCCCGATCGTAAAAGTTCGATGGAATGCAAGGCATGGACCTGAATACACTTGGGAACGGGAGGATTTTATGAGGAGTAAATATCCTCAGCTGTTCGTCAAGTAACCAACTGAGAATGCCAATCATTAAATTTCGGGACGAAATTCCTCTAACGGGGGAAAACTGTAACATCCGGCAAAAATCGAAACTTTCAGGTTAGCGTCTATTAAATCCTCACTGGTGTTAATATAGGGAATATACCTTGCTAGGACCCATTCAGAAAATATTAAAGCGAAGATTCGCTAGAATTCCCGGTAGTTGCCTAAAAGACCCGGTTTTGATCCATGATTAACCGAAACATCTCGTGAAATGCCAAAATACCCTAACTAACATATAACCTATATAAAATATAGGGTTTTACTTTTATACATAAACTTTTCTTTTTATAAGATTTAATAAAAAACAAGAAGGTATTTTAGAAGCTTGTTTTTGCAATTAAATTTCTAGTTAAAAATGGTTTTTACAAGAAATAGTTTATGGGCTTAATTTTAAAAAAAATATATATTTTGCAAAGGGTTGGGGGCCCATGTATGGCCGGCCCTCCCCTCCCCCCTATACCCTCCAAATTGTTTCATTTTTGCTCATTTCAAACTTTGAAAGAAAAACCATCCATCTTCCTTCTCTCTCTCTCTCTTGAAATCCCATCCTTTTCTCTTCATCATCTTCATCATTTCAACCTTCAAAAAAAAAACTTCAGCAACTTTCCAGCCCTAAATTAAGTATCCAAGGTAAAGAATTAAGAGTTTAAAAGTGATGGAATCATCTCTCAAAGGTAAGAGTTCTAAACTAGTCATCTTCTTCATTTTGAAGCACTTTCTTTGATATTATTTGTACTTCTTGCACTTCTACTTCATTCAGATAAATGAACTCTTTTTCTTATTCTAGAAGTGAGATAAAACACCAATGACATGAGAAATGTCAATAAAGTGGTAAAAATCTATGAACTTCCATCATGAACTTGAGAAAAATGAGCAAAATCATCAAAAACGTGGGTTTTGTTCTTGTACTAGAATCTGGATTTTTGACCTTTGCATGCACATTTTTCTTGTAAGTTTAAAGTATTTTTCCTTTAAAAACATGCCATATGATGTTGGGATTGAGTCCTTATCAAAGGAATCCACATCTATGGATGTTAGAATGCTTAAAATGTGGGTTTTCTTGAGAATCCTCGAGTTCCAAATCTGGCAGAATTGTTGCATGTGTTTTGGACGACCATATCTTGGTCAAATCAGGTCCAAATACCTTTATTTTTTCTTCTGGAGTAAGGCTTAATGAGTTAGGGTTCAAACCCAACTGGTCTCATAAGAGAACAATGAGATTTAGACCTTCAACTTCTTAGAACAATTTGGGTGTGCAGCAAATGGTCAGCCAGATTGTTGTGTCACTTTGTTTTGCATACAACTTTCTGTAGAATGCATAAAGGTTTCTCATTCTTCTTCTGGAAGTTCCTTAGTTGAGTTAGGTTTCACATGCAATTGGTTCCCTTAAAAAATATGGAGTTTTGATCACTCAAACAGTTTTTATAAGCCAAGTGTGCAAAGCTGTCCAAAATTGGCAGATTGATACATACAGCTTCAATCGGCCATAACTCTCTCAAAACTTATCAAACGTTTGTGAATCTTTTTCCATGAAACACCTTTATGTGTTAGGTTTCCAAAGCATGTAAAACCTCTGAAAATATTAAGTGTTGACCCCCCAAAAGCCATTATGGCAGAAGGGTGCAATCTGTTTTAGACTCTGTGTTGCACGGATTTATAAAAATTATTTTGACCCCTTAAACACCCCCAAAATTCATGAAATTTGGTCAAAATAGCCTTAACTCAGTATAGTACTACATATAAAAAAATGGGTAAATTGTCATTTTAGAAAGTGTTTTTCAATAGTCATTGTTGAAGTACAAAGTTTCTGTCAGATTAAGCATTTTGAAAAAGTATGGGATTTTATTCTTATAACTCTATATATATATGATTAAAACATATTGAACAATGCTAAATTCTTCGTTTCAACTTGAATACTAAAGCAAGGGCATTACACAAGATGTGGATTAAATTAGTTAAGTATAACCTTGAATTAGATATGAAGGACTTATAGAGATTGTTTGACATTATAGGGAACCCGTAAAGCGTTTAAGCAAACAAGCTATCACTACTTCGCGACTACGCTATAAGGTGAGTATTCACAGCCCCGTTTTACTTGTTTAATGTTTGGGGTGAAAAGCATGTTATGATTTTAAAATGCTAAATGATTCATGATATTAAATTGTGGATATTTATGATTTGAGAAATGAGTACTAATGAATGGACGAATTTACATAAGTGATAAAGATATGTTGAGTTATAATGAAAATGTTAAGTCCCCAATAGGTACACTACTTATTAACTTATAACGAGCTGGTGATATTTGTGGATAGCGCTATTTGGTTTGACAAACCCACCTTTGACTGGCGAGTAGGGGTGCACTTTATCTGTTAATAATGTTCTACTCATGTGGCCAACATACCACCTCTGAGGTAGTTCGCGGGCGTAGGTTGTCGGAGGCTTAGTAGTGGCTCAACACTTATATATCTTGCAAAAGTCATTCATTGTAAATTGTACTCATAAATTTTTAAACTTAAAGCTTGTCATGAATAAACGTTTCATGAGAGTAACCTTTGGATGAAAAACTGTTGTGTATATGGAAAACCTGTGAACTCACCAACTCTTTGTAGTTGACCTTTTATTTTAAACATGCTTTTCAGGGACTAAGAAGGTAAACGACAAAGTCTAATTTTAGCATGCATGACGACATCAACCAAGCTCTTTTCTTTTGCTCTATTTTGTTAAAAACACCATCTCGGTTGCTTGTAAACAATGGATTGTAACTTGTAATTTTTGGAACTTCACAATTTAAAACTTATGTAATTGTATGGTTGGTGTTGTTTTATTTCCTAATGCTATGAAGCTTTAGCTGTTACATCTCGTGTTTCCGCTTTAGCGGGGTGTGACAAAGATGATGGTCCAACTATCATTCCAAATATGCAGAGTAGTGAAGCTGAAACATCATGGGTCTCAGCTGTTCCTATAAACACTATACCTGCTTCTGAAACCAATATCTCAGATATTTCATCCACTTCTCAGCAATCAGTGAATATAATGACAACTGCATCCATTCCTCTCTTGGCTGATACTCCAAACGTCGCTGAAGCTTCATCTTCAGCCCCTCCAGTTCAGGTTGAGTCAGCGTCTCACGCTCCGGCTCAGCGATGGACTATAAATCACCCAATTGATCAAATTCTTGGTGATCCAAACGCTGGTATTCAGACTCGACGAAGTGCAGGTAATATTTGTTTATTTGTAAATTTTATTTCACTAACTGAACCAAAGAAAGTAGATGATGCCCTCAAAGATCCAAACTGGGTCAGCGCCATGCAAGAAGAGCTGACAGAATTCGAAAGAAACAAAGTTTGGAAACTTGTTCGAAGACCAACTGACAAAATAGTGATAGGCACTAAATGGGTCTATCGAAACAAGTTGGACGAACATGGAACTGTAACCCGCAACAAGGCTCGTCTTGTTGCTCAGGGATACAGACAAGAGGAAGGCATAGATTATGACGAAACATTTGCTCCAGTAGCAAGATTAGAATCTATTCGTCTATTCTTAGCATACGCTGTACACAAAGACTTCAAAGTATATCAGATAGATGTTAAGTCAGCGTTTCTAAATGGAAAGCTGAATGAAGAAGTCTATGTGGAACAACCTCCAGGATTCTCAGATCCTAAGCATCCAGGTTATGTTTATAAACTGGATAAGGAACTTTATGGCTTAAAGCAAGCTCCACGTGCATGGTATGACACTCTTTCTACTTATCTCCATATTGAAAAATTTGAGCGAGGCAAAATAGACAAAACTCTATTTTTCAGGAAAGTAAAAGGTCATATCATTCTTGTTCAAATATATGTTGATGATATTATATTTGGCTCGACTAACCCTGATCTCTGTACTCGTTTCGCTGATAGAATGAAAGAAGAGTATAAAATGAGCATGATGGGTGAACTAACATATTTCCTTGGTCTACAGATAAAACAAAATGAAAAAGGAACTTTCATTAATCAGGGAAAGTATGTTAAAGATATGCTGAAGAAATTCGACTTAACTGAAAGTTCAGCTATGAAAACCCCTATGGCACCACCGCTGACACTTGATAAGGACACTAAGGGTGTTCCTGTCAATGTCACGCTGTACCGTGGGATGATCGGCTCACTACTGTATCTTATAGCTAGCCGACCCGATATTATGTTTGCAACATGCTTGTGTGCACGATATCAAGCTGAACCTAAGATATCTCATATGAAAGTTGTAAAGCGAATTTTTCGATATCTTAAGGGTACAGCGAATCTAGGTCTTTGGTATCCCAAAGACTCAGGATTCGATTTAATCGCCTATTCAGATAGTGATTTTGCAGGTTGCAGAATGGATAGGAAAAGCACCACAGGAGGATGTCAGCTCCTGGGTGGAAAGCTGGTAAGTTGGACAAGTAAAAAGCAAAACTCAGTGTCCACTTCCACAGCTGAAGCTGAGTATGTAGCCGCTGGAAGCTGTTGTTCTCAGGTCTTGTGGATGAGAAATCAACTACTGGACTATGACCTTCAACTCTCAAATATTCCAATCTATTGCGACAGCACAAGTTCCATCGCTATAGCTAATAATCCAGTGCTACACTCAAAAGACAAAACACATCGAAAACAGGTATCACTTTATCAGAGATCATGTGATGAATGGTGATATAGAACTTCAGTTTATCCCAACTGATTATCAGTTAGCTGATCTGTTCACCAAACCTCTTGATGAGACAAGATTCAACTTTCTCATCAGCGAGCTTGGAATGTTGAACTTTGAAGGATAAAATCTTCAGCAGTTCACATTTGATCAGCGATAGGATAAAATCAACTTGTATAACCCATTATATCCTCCTCTCTATCCTGATTCGCTGATATCAAGGTATGTTTTTCTCTCTGAAAAATCGCATGTAAATGCAAGATTTCAAAACAAATCTCACCGCTGAATATCTCTTCCTTACCAGCGATACTTTGAAATTTCTTAAAACCAACTGATATTTCTATTCAGTGCTACATGTTTTCAAAAATGTCCCTGAGTTTTTCAAAACCTCAGAGACAACCAAGAATATGAAAGGACAGTTGTGACGTCATTACAACGGATAAACCCAGACACGTTCTTCTTTCTGACACACGTTTGCACGTTTCGTTTACTTGCCAATCAAATGCAAACACGTGTCCGTGTCATGATGAAAATCTTTTCCCGCTCAAGATTTTATCTTTCTAAAATCTCTCTATATAAACAAATTCTTCGTTTATATTTTTCTCTTACGCGAACTTCTCCTCCAAGCAAAGAAAGGATTCACTGTTGCATTTTACTCTCGATTTTTCAAGAACAACTGTTCATCTTCTTCAAACATCAAAGGTTAATGTGTTCTTATTATTTACCAAATGCAAATAACTTGTTTCTGATCTTCTCTTTGTTTTAACAAGATCAAACAAAAGAACTTCTTAAAAATAAAATCATTTTCTTTCATGGTTTTATGAACACAACCATTTCATGGTTGTTCTTCAAGTTTAAATGCAAAAATCTTAAACTTGTTCTTCACACATTCGTTTTTTCCAGAATCCCTATCTTCAAAGGAAACTGGAAAACAAGATTTTTATTGGGTTTGAAATTTCGCTTTTTAAAAAAAAACATAATCTTCATTAAGACATTTTGTCTGAATGAAATGGACAAAATTCGAACCATCTTATTGGAAAATCTTTCCACATTAAGATTATTCTTATTTGTTAATCCTTTGGTTGAACTGATAATACAGAAAATGGCATCTTCTGACATTCCCAAGAACACCAACGCTGAAAACACTTCTGCTGATGACACTGCTGAGGAAATGGACATCTTCAAGGCTCCTCAAGTCAAATTTGCCCTTAACAAACTAGATTGGACTAAGGTGAACAACCTCTATGCGCTTCTCGAGTTTCCTCCTCGAAAGCAAGTCACACATCTAACTGATGCTGTGAACTTCCTAAAGAATTGCTGCATCTCCACAACCCTGACCATAACACCTCCTGCACATCAACTTTTGCTCTCACAATTCTGGTACTCAGCCAGACACTCTCAGCTACCCTCAGCCAAAGACCCCTCCAAAACAATCGATTGCATCCTCTGCGATATCGAATATGGCACCATGAAGATTACCCCTGCCATAATTCGCAAAGCTCTCAGCCTTCCCATCGCCACCAAGGAAAAACCCTTTGTTCCCCTCTCTGACCCCAAGAAAAACTCAGACAGGGAAGCCATCATTTCATTTTTCGATGCAATGGGCTATGTATGGGAAATCGGCAGAGACATGAAGCCCGAGAAGAAGCTGACGATTATCAAGAAATCGAAAATGCCCAGCGAGATGAATTTCATCTTCGCTCATTTGATCAGCCGCATGACTGCCAAGAGCGGCTCCTCTGACCAAGCCTCTAAGCCTCAGCAAGCAATGTGATATGCTTTGCTGAAAGGTCTCAACATAGACTGGGCATCAATTATCTATGATGACCTGGTTCTCAGAGTGGACACCGTCGCTGACAGACCTCCATGGGTTCCATATCCTCGGTTCATCAGCGCTATTTTCCAAAGAGGCCTGAAAGACAACTACCCAGAAGAGGGTGACCTGAAACTCTCTCAGGTTGGCCCTAAAATACTCGACTTCAAACCAGTGGAGAATGAGGTACGTCTTTCTACACTCTTGACTCTTCTTAACCCTACTCCTTCTTCTACTTCTGCAGCTCCTTCAGCGGACAAACCCACCGCTGATACCCCAGCTGCTACCTCCATTCCTCTTAAAAGGAAACATTCTGACACCCACCTTGGTTCCAAAAGAACTAAGAAGACCAAGGAGCAACCCAAGCAATCTCCTGCTAAAAACTCCTCATCTCCTCCTGTTGAGCTGAAGGAAAGTTCAGTGGTACGCTCTGCCACACCTGAACAAGCCATCCCTTTAATCTCGACCTCAGCATCTCCAAACGTTGAGGTTACAAACTTGGAAACTACCCAACCTCCCTCAGTCTCTCAAAAGACTGATGAAGTGATTCTCAGCGATTCCAACGCTGAACTCAGTAACCAACCTCCATTCTTATCATAGCTGCACCTGTCATTCCTCCCTCCACTCATTTGGACCCCACTCCAGTCATTTGGACCCCACTCCAGTTATCACAGCTGCACCTGTCATTCCTCCAGGAACTAAAGGAACGACGGAAGTAGGACATGCAGAGCTGTCTATACGTCTACGTACTCTCGCTGACGATATGGAACTTTACTCAGGAACCCGTGATTTTGATGAATTCACCAATCCTCCTGCAGGTACTCACCAATCCCTATACACTGTTACTAAACTCCAAACTTCTGAGCTTTCCTCTGTTCACAAGTTTTTATATGTTACAGGTCCTAATTTGAGAGACATAAACACGTCTCTGAAGACAGTAGAGACAACGCTGATTGGTCTCACGTCTACTCTTTTCGGCAACTCTTCAGCTGTAACAACCGCTGGAGAAAATCTCTTAAAACTTACAACCGAAGTCGGAAAGAATGCCTCCAAAGCTGACATGGAGAAGGTTGATCAATCACTGAGCAACTTTGCCAAAGTTCTCGCTGACATCTACACGGACTACCTCGACATCAAGAAATCTGTAGACACCATGTCCAGCGAAGTCACAACGCTGAAGACATCGGTTGGCACACTCGAAGGTGATATGTCTGCTGTAAAGACTGATGTCAGTTCAGTGAAAACTGATATGAGTTCTGTGAAGACTGGCGTCAACACGGTGAAGAATGACATCTCTTCAATTCAGAACTTGTTGAAGCAAATTCTGACCAACACGACCGCCCCTGCACCTGCCCCTGCACCTCCATCTTTTACTACGGCGGATCGTGCTGAACTTCTGAAGATCAATCCTGGTATTTCTGACATGGAAAATAGATTATCAGCGATTGAAATGTTTATAGGGATCCCTGGCCAAAAAGACAGGGAAACCACACGAGCTGCTGAATCTTCTCATTCCTCCCCCAGTCATCATGATAAAGAGGGGGAGAAGAGCGCTGAAAACCTCTCCAAAAGCGCTGAAGACCTTTCCCATGATGAATCTATCAGGGGAGAGAAGACTGAAGACCTCACCTTCACTGAAGAGGGTGAGAAGACAATTGAAGCTGAAGCAGCCGCTGGACCTCAGGGAGATGAAAACCCTGAGGGAACCGAGAAGCTCGCCTCTGTATCTGAGGGGGAGCAACTCGAAGAAGAAGCTGAAGAAACTGAGTCTGAAGCTGAAGATGAAGAAGCCATCGATTTGTCTGATGCTGAACCATCCTCTTCTCCAAAGAATGATGATGACGAAGATGACGATGATGATGATTCTTTTATCGTCAAGCCTGCTCAGAGAACTAAAGCTCTTAAAGGGATTCTGATAAATGAACCTTCAGGGGAGCGGACAAAGACAAAGCCATCAGCATCTGAAGCTGACAAAGGCAAAGGAAAAGGTGTCGCTGAAGATGAAAATCTGATGATCTTGCTTAACAAGCCGGTTTGTCAGGTACATTAATCCTACACAACATCCCTCCTCTATACACTTTATCAGTTATCTACCTCCACAAACCTCTATACACAATCCCATTCTTTCCATCTCTGTTCTTACTTGTAAGATCGCTGCGTTTCAGCTAGTCCTCTCCCCTGTTTGAGGATATCGCTGAAGTTCCTACAACTGCGACTTCAACAACAATCCCAACTCTCAACGCTGAAGGTATAATCCCAGTCTTGGATTTGATCTCTGAGACTGATGAACCTGAAGAACAGACTCTCTCTCACAAAAACAGACCTTCTTTGGCTCCTCAAAAGCTAAGTGAAGAGGATCAAGAAAAGAGAGATGCAATGATCAAGAGACTCGAAGATCAGCGAATTATTCTGAAGCGTGATCAACTTCCTTCCGTTCCTCCAAAGTTCAGAGTTTCCCAAAAGGAATACAAGGAACACCTCAGAGCTGAACGCTTAATCGCTGAAAGAAAGGAAGCTGAAGAAAAAGATAGAGAATACGCCATCAAGCTTACTCAACGATCAATAAAAGACCCCAAGCTGAAAAGAGTTCCCATTGATGTTCAACGTCAGCTATGGGATGATGCTCAAAAGATCGTTAGAGAAAAGACTAAGGTCTCTGACACGACCTTGGAATGGGCTAAACAAATGCTGACCTATCGATCTAGACCATCCAAAATCCTCAAAGCAAACATCAGAGGAAAACTGTACGCCGACGTTCCTGTTGTTGAAGTGGATGTCTACAGAGATGACAAAACCAAGCAAACGTTCTATGCTGCTACCTTAGAAAAGTTTGGTCTCTCTAAATGGTTAGAAACAAAATTAGCCATTCACGGATCGCGCTCAAAGTACAAAAGCCATGTCGAGAAGATCTTAAACAAACAGATCGACCTGCTTTCTTCTGCTGTGGATATTCCTCCTCTTCCTCAACAAATAAAAGTCTCTGCTAAGAAAAGGAAAGTCTCTGATTCAGGTCCTCCTATACGGAATGAAACATGTATTGGTTTCTCTCGTGCTGAAGTTCTTGGCCCTGATGCTGATCTCTCAGCGCTTGACACCTCCCTACCACCTGGAGAAACTTTCATTCCTGGCACAGTTGTAAGTGATCCATATGGTATATTCTTTCTAGACTACGATGGAAACCATCACTTTCAACGTATCTCTGAGCTCCACCTCGCTCCCATCGAACAACTCAGAGATCTCTTATACTGGTGTGAAGTCAGACGCGACATCAAAGCTAGACACCTGAAGCCCTTGATTTTTTAAGAAGCTCTGAAGAAAAAGAATCAAGGAGTAGATGTCCCTGATTGGATGATTGCCACATCAATGACCCTTGATGAACAACTCATTAAGGAAGAACCTTTGACGGATAGGATCGCCTTGAAATTCTTTCTATCCTTATCTGTCTACATCTTTTGTACCTGTAATTTTATTCGCTGTACTTGTAATTTTTCCACTTCCCTCTGTAATCTTTACAAAGTTTAAAGAAAAATTTCAGCGAACGTACTTTACTCCATCAGTACAGAAAAGATCCCAGAAAACAGTAAAAGGGACAAATATATTATGAGTTCTTTTTATCCTTATATTAAATAGCAATTTTCTCTGTTGCTATGTCATAATCAAATAGGGGGAGATTGTTGATCCAAACCCTCAGTGATTTGATAATGACCCTCTCTTATATACTTAGTGAAAATTGTAAGCAAACAATATGTATCAGAGTTTCACTATCGCTGATAAGTACTAAGATCTTCCAGTACCGCTGATAGGAACTCTCGCTCTTTAGATTAAACATTCAGCGAAACTGTTCACCATAATACTCTGAGTCTGTTCAGTACTTATGGTGATCGCTGATAAGTTAGTTGTTTACTTATGATTCCTGAAGACAAGTTTCACGTCAACATAGGTTCTACGCTGAAGTCGAAGATCAAGCTCAAGAACCAGCGACAAGTCTCCTAATGAACTGATGCGGATCAGCGAAGACTCAGATTTGTCCACTCAACGTGAAGTATCAAGTACAAGACTTCAGCTATCGCTGAACTCTATCATTCGCTGATGAAGAATGATAGATCGCTGAATCATCGAAAAGCTGACCATGAAGTCTTCCGTACAAAGTACTTTTTGTCTCATCCACCCTTGCACGACTCCGTACGATATGTCAGAACAGAACCTCCTTATTGTCTGAAATCGTACAACCACTCTGATACTACACTGTTCAACATGCGGCTACTAAGGTTGTCAACAAAGGTCAATGACATGCAACCAATCAGCTGCTACCACGTGTAAAGTGTAAACTGCAATTCATTAAATGCATGCAGTATATAAGAAGAAGAACTCACTTCTTTTTGAAGCAACTTGCTAACTCTGGACAAGTTCATCCTTCTTATCTTGAGATAGGTTATTATTAGTAATTTCCTTCTCCTTCTTAGTGCAAGAAACTTAGTGTTCCAACTTATTTAGATTTAGGATTTATCCTTAATCTTGTTTCCGCAACAAGCTGTAAATTGTTAATGATTTATCAATAAACAATTTAGAAAAGTAAAATCTGTGTGTTTGTATTCAACCCCCCCCCCCCTTCTACAAACGCGTGTAACCCTTCGGGACCAACAATCTATCCCATGGTTTCCATAACTAGGACTCTCCCGAAACTGGAGTCTTACTCAAACTCAAACATTCATCCTCTCCGAATCCACGAAGAGCTACCTCTAGACGACTCATAACATTCTTTACAACGTTTCTTCTCTACGATGTCTACATACATCACATCATAATGGCTCTTACACGACACTTCCCCAAACAATGGAGCTCGGTCTATCCCTCAAGGATCTTGCTGACCTATTCCTCAATGTTCTCCCAGCCATAGCGCTAAACTGAAAGAAACCGATAGTTAATCCTTGCTAGACGTGACACAACAAATTTGCTATACGTAAGGTATTGTAAGCACACACATGTACCTGTAAGTTCGTAATTACACTGGCCAGGTGTAATCCCAAACTTACCTTACACGTTTGTCCTTGGCACCTTATTCCTAAGCGCATACATAGTGATCGTTCCTAGAGGTAATCCTATATCTCGGATGTGTTCCTCATCTTACAGTTTAAGTTTAGGCCCTATTGGTCACCTAAATCCCTTAAACTAAGGCTCTGATACCATTTGTAACGTCCCACTTTCCATAAAAGTCAAAGTCATGAGATTAACAATTTAAATGACATAAATGTGCTTGTCCTTACATCAATGCTAAAACATACTTAACAAAAACTTTAACGTTAACATTAATCATAAACAGCGGAAGTCTTTCTAAGCCACAGCCGAGCACTATCTAGGCATATCAAGATCCAAAACTGGGAGCCTCACGAGCTCCATCACCTCCATGCCGTCTCTAGTTCTACTTAGAAGAACTCGCTACATGCTTACTTGAAAATGGTTTAGTTTTGAAAGCGAGGGTTAGACCAAAAGGTCTAGTGAATTCCCTCCGAAAATAGCATAAAAACATTTGGAAAACATTTATCAATGACCATAAATATCATCAAACATGGTACTGCACTGTGTAATGGACCACATAAACATATTGCGATCAGGGCCCCAGCAGACTCCCTTCTCGCCGCTTTGGAATCCCCACGGACTCCCCTCTACCGAATAGGAGGGAAACGGATTCCAACCCACCGGTCTATCATACATAACCAAGAGTCCTAAGACCCCGAGAACCTCTCTCTGATCCCACAGTGCAGACCGACTCCACATAGTATACGCTTACGTTCATGCAAACATGTAAAATGTATTCTTCATAAATCATGCTAAACATTCCTTTTAATAAAATAAGTGCATTCGTGGGAAACATGTAAATCGGTTCATAAACGTTTCATGCTCAATAAGAACCATAATCAGTTAAAACATTTATCACTTTGCGTTATAAAAAGGGTTTAGGGAACTCACCTTGATTGACGTACAATGCACTTCCTAAACACCTTCAAGCTACACCCACAGAACACCTAAGGCAATAGAACCACATCAGATAAATAGTTCAGACCTACTGTCCGGATACCCCTTTCCGGACACAACACACCTTTCCAGACACAACATTGTCCGGACACATCAATCCGGACGCTAGACTTATCCGGGCAGAACTACTCGGACACTACGATTATCCGGAGACTTCAGTTACCCGGATACTAAGAAACACCCGGACACCCTCATAGGGCACTTACCCGGACACCTTCAAACTATCCGGACACCACCGAAATACTGGTATCCGGAAAACATGGCTGTTCGAACCCAGACCTATTAAAAGTGGTCATTAACCCGATTTTTGCCATTAGTTTGATTAGATATCTACAAGGGTTCATCCACTAACTCCAAATACCCAATTTAAACCATAAATACTCCCTTAAATCGGTTTATAGAGACAAAAACCCATAAGACTCATTTTCAAGAAAATGTGGTGAAAACTCAAGAATCATCAACACCTGTCTTAAGAATCCAAAACAATAAGAAGGAGAAGCACCACACTAAATAGAAGAACGAATTAGGAAGTATTACCTTGCAGATTCTAGCTTGATTCCTCTTTTCTCTTGATTTCTTCTCAAACCCTTTCTTTCTCTCTTTCTTTCTTTTGCTCCCTCTCTTAGCCTCCAAACACCAACACCAAAAATACTGATTAGTGAAATGGGGGCTGCCCTAGGGATTTGTGCCCTACCCCTCTTTCTCCAAATGACAACTTAGTCCCTCAAGTTAACTTTCATTTATTTCACTTTGACCACCAAACTCTAAAATCCACAAGAATTTGGGTTGTTACAGGTGGCAAACAAGGGGCGTTCATGATTAGAAAGTTGCACGACGTACACACTTGTACGAGGACGCAACTGAATCCCCACCACAAACAAGCCGGCAAAAAGACTTTGGGTGCGATACTGAAAAACAAATTTCTTGATGTTAGTAGGTCATTGCGTCCAAAGGACATCGTCCACGATGTTCACCAGTAGTTTGGCGTCATGATTGATTACCACCAAGCTTGGCGTGCGCGATGCCATGCACTGTTTATGGTGAGAGGCACGTTCGAGGAGTCGTATGAACGACTCCCGACATATTTATATCATTTGCAGCTGCAGAACCCTGGTACTGTCACGCAGCTACGGACCGATTCACGTCGACGGTTTGAGATGTGCTTCGTGGCCCTTGGACCCGCGGTACGTATTTTAACACGTCATATGTTTACACATTATAAACTATAACATTTACAAAAGAAAACCACCTATGTTTTTGCAGATCCGCACATTTGTGGCAAATCTACGTCGTGTCCTGATAATAGACGCAACCCATTTAAAGGGCCGTTACTTGGGTATGATGTTCCTGGCGGTTGCCATGGACGGGGATAACTCCATCGTTCCAGTAGCTTTCGGCGTAGGCAAGTCCGAAACCGGGGACGAGTGGACTTGGTTTATGTCCATGTTGAGACAAGCTATCGGAGACCCGCAAGGGTTGTTGTTTATGTCTGACAGGGCTCCTTCCATAAGCGCCGCAATCTCTGCCATCTACCCAAACGCCCCTCACGCCATATGTTGTCGACATTTGGAGATGAACGCTAAATCCAAGGACAAACGTATTACGACCAACAAGGATGTCTATTGGGCGACATGCAGAGCATATACGGATCGGGAGTTAAACAAGTACATGAATATGCTACGATATAGTGCCGACGAAGCTGGACCGGAGAGGTGGTCCACGGCCCATTTTCCTGGACAACGGTATGACATTCTGACCTCGAATAGTGCAGAGTCTGTGAATGCACTCTCCCGTTTTGCACGTAGATGTCCGATTGTTAATCTTATGGACTACTTTCGGGCCTTTCAACAAGAGTGGTACCAAATTCGACGCCTAAAAGGAGCTGAGATGCAAAATGCACTCACACCAACGGCGGAGAAGATCGTTCAGTACAGGGCGCGCCGTGCGGCGACATGGCCGGTAAGAGCAATCGGGTATGGGAAGTACGAGGTGCATGATGATTATCTTCACACGATTGTGAATATGGAAGACCACCTTTGTTCGTGTCGTGAATGGCAAAAATCTGGGTTACCGTGCGGCCATGCCATCGCTGCGGCAACACATATGGGTCGTAGAGATTGCAGTGACTTGGCTGTACCTTTCTTCACGTCCGAATATTACCGGAGAACATACGTGGAGGTAATAAACCCAGTTGGACCCCCTGCAGCATGGGTGTATCCACCCGACCCGCTTCCGCCATGCTATCCACCTTTAGTGGATAAGAACAGAGCCGGGAGACCGAGAAAGAACGACCGACGTCCATCACGTGGTGAAAGTTCGATACAACGAAGATGTACTCGGTGCCAATGCATAGGACACACTCGTGGAGAGTATCCAAATCTCGCCCCTTCAACCGTGCCAAGGAGACATTCAGTCAGTCACACCCCGGGCCCGTCACAGCTTGAACCATATGGAACAAACACATATGATACTATTGATCTAAACGCTGATTTGTAAAAGATATATATATATATATTCATATTATATATACACACATACATATGCTTCTAAATGAACATTGATAACACAACTAGTTTGTAAATGATATATATTCATATTATATATATACACACATACATATGCTTCTAAATGAACATTGATAACACAACTAGTTTGTAAATGATATATATATTCATATTATATATACACACATACATATGCTTCTAAATGAACATTGATAACACAACTAGTTTGTAAATGATATATATATTCATATTATATATACACACATACATATGCTATTAAATGAACATTGATAACACAGCTAGTTTGTAAATGATATATATAGATTCATATTATATATACACACATACATATGCTTTTAAATGAACATTGATAACACAGCTAGTTTGTATTCCATCCAACATGCTCTTCATCTTCAATCTTTCTGACTCTTCTTCAACGACTTCTGCTTTTGCAACCACGTATGGCCATTGTGTACCACAACCCGGACACACTTTAGCAAATAAGTTGAGGTAACCTCTGACTTGACCTTACATGATGTAAAAAAACAACTAAAAAATACAAACAACAACACAGTAAAAAAAATACAAAACAACTAAAACAACCACCACCTACTTAAAAATTGATTTAGTTTCATGCTTCTCGTTTACCTTCGCTTGAATAATTGCGAAGTCTTGCAGAATATGGTGAATTGCTTCTTGTTCTCGACGAACACGAGCCTCCCGAGCTTTTATATCCCCTTTCATCCTTTTGATCTCCCTGTCTTCCTCTTCGATCTTTCTCAAATGGACTGCCTTCCTGTCCATCATTTTTTTCCACTCTTCTGTTAGTTAATCTATCTCCTTTTCCTTTTTTGCTATGGCGACCTCGATTTGAGGTGACATTTTTTCAGGGGTAGACTTAGGGTTTGATGACGATGCCATTTGTAGATGAAATGAGAGAAGAGAAATTAAGAGAGAAAGCAATTCAAAGAAAGAAAGCAAGAGAGAAATCAAGAAAGAAAGCAAGAACAAGTGTGAATTGTGAATTGCATATTACTGATATTTATGGATGAAATCTCAAACATGCCAGTGAATTTGAACCACAAATCGGTCTTCAAAGTACAATAATTGTGGAAAAAAACAGTAAAAGCATGCAAGATTCGTCTAAGTACAGGGGCTGAAAGTGTAAATTTTCAGGGACCAAAATTGTAAAATTTTGGTCCATCGCGGGCTGCGATCGCGGGCAGGGGCCAAATGTGCACCGCGGCCAAAGTTGAGGGGCTCCGCGGGACACTTTTGGCCAAAGGTCGTGCCACGTCAGCCCTATCCCGCGATCGCGGGCTCCATCGCGGGCCATTAGGGCATTTTGGTAAACCGCGAAATTTTTGTGGCATTTTGGTAAGTTGATATAATATATATTTTTTTAATTTTTTAGGTATTTTCATGTAGTCAAATTATTTTAGAAAATTAATTGAACACCTAGTGCAACGACATGTCGTCGCTGTAGGTGTGTTTTTTTTATAAAAAAATTGGAGTCTTCTATTGTTGCCTGGAAAGTTGTTTTAATATCTACAGCAACGATTTTAATGTCGTCGCTATAGCCTTTGTGGCTATAGAGCAGATTTCTTGTAGTGTCCATGCAAAAGAGGAAGGTGCCGAAAGGCTTGTATAGCGGCTCTAAGTGATTCTTTGATGAAATAAAACTAGCAATGGGATCGGTCTTTGCGACCACATTCAGGAAACTAGATCTCCATTGTGGGCGTTCGAAGACCGATCTTTGGAGAGCTTCGTCACCAACGAGTGGGCAACCGAAAGTGATGCAAATCGGTATTTTGGTATCTTTAGAACCGGAAGCTTCTTTAACATCTATGGCATGTTGGAGCCATAGCGTGAAAATAACGGCGACATATCCCCCGAGTGACAATCCGGTAACGATCAACGGCTTGTGTAAAAGCTGGAAAAACAAATATTAAGCCGGTAAGGGCATATCCAATGAGTAACATCATATTTTATATATTTTTTAAAACAAAAAGCTCTAAACGGTGCTTGTTTTTCAATGGGTAGCACTATTTTTTACATAAAATTGAAAGATTTGAAGTATATTATTTTTTATCTATACTTGTACCAGCTTTTAATAAATAATACCTCATATTTATCAACTTTACAAATTATACTGAGCATGTTTTTTTTTACTAAACCATAAATAATGGTTTTATTTAATAGAAAAGCCCTTAGTAACCGTTCATTTGTATGGTTTACACACATACTAATAGACGACTATCAGGATATTTTTCAATTTTCATTTATTTTTGGTTCCCTAAATCTCAATGTAAAATTCTAGCACTTCCAGAAGAACGAAAAAAAAACTCAAATTCAAAGATCAAGTTAATAATTATAAAAAAATAGTATTAATAAACAGCATTACATTTATCCAAGAGCAGATATCTTGCATGATTTCCAGATCTGCTACAAAAGAAAAGACAATATACCCGATCTTTAAGCTCTTTCATCTCCAATGGCAGACTCTCAAACATCTCAACAACAGCTTCATTACTGGAAAATGATTTGTTGACTTTCGTCCCAATAAAGTCAATGACTTTAAAAGTTTAAGATGAAACCAAATCGAACCTTCCTTCCTGTAGAAAAACATACTTCGATTTATTTATTCAACAATATATCTAACTCTCTAATAAAAAAAAAGATGAATACAAGAAAAAACCCTAGTTGCTATGAAAACTAGAGAGAGAATAGAAATTAGAGAGAGAAAAGAAAATTTGTAAAATGAGATCTGTTGCCAAAAACCACGGACGCAACATCTTTATAAACTTAGGACGAAAGTTCAACTTTAGTCCCTCAACAATTTACTTTAGTGCTCCGCTAACCCTGCAGTTCTATCCAATGTGAGGCGCAGTCCTCAACATTCCAAGCAGCCCCTCTTACTTGCGGATCTTACATAACAGTCCCTACATTACAACCAAATACTCAAAATAAGTAAGAGAGCAAACAATGTCAAGATTGCACCTTATTAAACTGAAGATTTAACACTTCCGTTCAGAAATCGAGTTGTATAATCATAGGAACAGTTGAATGCCAAAATCTGAATCCCAGAAGAAGCGGTATGGAATTCATAACTTGATGAAGAAGATGAAGTATCTGAAATTGCACGAAAAGCATCTGGAACGACATCGATACTGCCTAGAAAACCACCCAGTTCCACTTCACTACAAACCCTGAAAGTTTTTTTAATGCAAAACTCCATTAAAACAGCAATATATATATATATATATATATATATATATATATATATATATATATATATATATATATAGGGTTGGGTTCTGGTAGTGAGAAGTGTCAAATTTGGTGAAAAGCGTGAGAAGTGGTTATCAACCGTTGGATGAGAAATGGGTGAAGATTAGGATGAGATACACCGAGATAAGATGCGGCGAGATGCACCGGATCAATTCCTTTTTAAGGCAACAATTCATTGGATCAACGGTTTGAAAATATTTCTCGCCAAAATTGGGACTTCTCACATGATACCATACCTTAGAGGTGGCCAAAAATTGGGTTCGGGCCGGGCCGGGGGACAAACCGGTTCTGCACAGTAACCGTGCGAACCGGGTCAAGTGAGAACCGGGTCGGGTCGGGTTTAAACCGAAATCCCCTGACCTGTTTACTGGTATGTAGAACCGGTTTCGAGAAAACCGGGCCGGGCCAAGAACCGGTTCATAGTAGGGCCTGCGATTTTTTTGTTTTTTAACTGCTTTCTTTGTATAATAATTAATTACTAAACTTTAACAAAGAAAAATTGGATTGGAATCATTAGATAAGTAAAATACACTTTAAAAATACGTTTTATTTATAATATATATCACTAAAATACACTTTTACGTTTTATAATTTATATATAATTTTAAGTTACAAACTTACAAGTTACAAGTTACAATACATAAATTCTAAACATTCGAAGGTCCCGCTCCCGAACTTCCACTCCCATCACCCGGATAGTAATTGAATGGATTATAATTTTTTTGAAAAAAATCGGGTCGGGCCGGGTCGGATCACGAACCGGTCCCGGGTCGGGCCGAGGAAAATCCTATATACGCGAACCGGTCCCGGCTCTCGGGCTTGAAACCGGTTCTTGACCGGGTCGGGCCAGAACCGGTTCTTGGCCGGTTTCGGTTCGGGTCAGCCCGTCGGGTCGGGTCGATTTGGCCACCTCTACCATACCTATATGTGTGTGTGTATATATATATATATATATTCAAGAATGAAAGTTAAGAAACATGAAACCCATCCATAAGATTGAATATTTTATCAAGATCTTGAAAAATGAGGTTTAAGATCAATAGAAATGAAGCTTAATTACATGATTTTGCTCATATTCTTTCTTGATGAAACTTTTTGGGTAAGTATATGGATTTTGTTGTAGATGTTGAAGACGATGGAAGGAAGCTCTTTTTTTTATCAAAAGAAAAACAGCAAGATAATATATATATATATATATATATAGTGTTAGGTTCATTTGAGAAGTCTAAATATTTTGAGAAATGGAGAAGTAAAAAAACACGGGAGTGTTCATATATGAATGTTCATATATAAAGAGTCATATATGAACGTTGGAGTGTTCATATATGACTGTTCATATATGACTGTTTATATATGAACGTTCATATATGAACACTCCCGTGTTTTTTTACTTCTCTATTTCTCAAAATATTTAGACTTCTCAATTGAACCCTTCCCTATATATATATAGTAAGGTTCAAACGAGGACGCTAACTATTTAAGAAAACAAGAAAACAACCGCTATGTACAAAATCATATATGATTCACGTACAAAATCATATATGATTCACACCTGATCGCGCGACTGCCGCCCATTTACAAAATCATATGTGATTTTGTACTGCCAGGACACGCGCGGTTTGTCCCACGGTTTGTCCCGCGGTTTGCAAAGCGCGCGGTTTGTTCCGCGGTTTGTATTGTGAATCACATGTGATTTTGTACATGGACGGTTGTTTTCTTGTTTTCTTAAATAATTAGCGTTCTCGTATGAACCCACCTCTAGATATATATATATATATATATATATATATATATATATATATATAAGGGTTAAATCAAATGAGAACCACAAATATGTTATAAACTCGTGAGAACCGATATAAAATGCTATGATTTAAGATATTTTGCTTCACATATATTTGTTTCATAATATGATAGTTTCACATGAATTTATTTTATTATGTGATATTTTTTACGTGTATCTTTCATTTCACTAAGTGAATCAAAAATCGTTTTCCACATGTGATGTTTTCACAAGGTGAACACGGACATATGTGAAACAATATCTTAAATCATAGATTTGATGGAAAAAATAATTCATGTAAAAAATTATTTTTATATTGGTTCTCACGGGTTTGTAACATATTTTTGGTTCTTATTTGATTATCGTCCTATATATATATATATATATGGGGTTGGGTTCAAGTGAGACCAACCTGTATCCGTGAGACCAATAAATTAACACTAAACTTTCACAGTGATTCATTGTGAAGGTAAGAAAAACAGCAAACCTTCACAGCAAAAACACTGTGAAGGTTTACCATCACAGTCTTTTGTTGTGAAGGTTTAGTGTTAATTCTTTGGTCTTAGGGGGTGTACTTGTGACTTAATGAGCTTAATAGCTGAAACAGCTTATTCGCACAGCCATTTAGGAGCGTTTACTTGCGACTTATTCACAAAGTTGGTGGCTTATTCGCACAGTACCTAGGGGGTATGTTGTCCCCATTCAGCTAAAATATTGACATTTTTACCCTCTAGTTAAAAAGAACACGCCTTGCCTTTCAAACCCTAACCTCCATTGCTCCTTCTCCCATACGTGTTTCTCACTTTCTCCCCTCCATCGATCGTTTCTTCCTCGTCGATACTCTCCTTCAAGTCACTCCTCCGGCGCCGTCCCTACTCCGGCGATACTCTCCTTCAACATCGCCGCCCCTGCTCCGTCCCTGTTAACCATTTCGACATCGCCGCTCCCTTTCTTCCTCGGATCCCAGCCTCAAAGACGACCGACACTCCTCCCCATACCCCTCGCTCCCCTGTGCTCCGGTCACTGCCTGCGATGGATTTTCCCGTCACTTCCTAACCTCTCGCTCCCCTACTATTGCATTACTGATTTTAGGTTCGAGCAAAGGGTAAATTCAAGCAAAGGGTCTTCTGCTGGTTTGAGTACTGCAAAGGGTGTTCGTTGTTTTAAGTTCTGCAAAGGGTGAATTCAAGCAAAGGGTGTTATGTGGTCTGTAGGTTTGAGTTCTGCAGCTCTGATTTTGTTCATCTCGTTTTGATTTCGTAGAACAATTGGTGCCTCTCTTCTCTTTGATTTCGTTTATCTCTTTTTTTTGACCAATTTTCTCTTCCACTTGGTCGTATTCAGTGATTCTTGTATTGTCTCAAAGTAATGTCATCACTGGTAAATTGATATATTGATCTTGAAATTTATTTTTTGGATGATGATTGATGCATACCATGAATTGATGTTAAATGTAAAATTTCAACTAAACAAGTGTAATTTATACTCAAGGGTAAAACGGTCATTTCCATCTTTCAGACAACTCATTCAGGAGAAAAAGTAAACAACACCACACTTTTTTCCGGACAGACGAATTTATCTAGTAAGACAAATTTATCCATACAGGACTTAATAGAAAATTTGGTAAACAGCCCCTTACAGTCTTAGAGAAATAGTCTGGTCTCACATGATCTCAAGTATATATATATTTAAGAATTAAAGTTAAGAAACTCTAAACCCATTTACAAGATTGAATATTCTTTCCTTTTTGAAAGGCAAGATAGATGAAATTAAGTTTAATTACATGATTTTGCTCATATTCTTTCTTGATGAAACTTTTTGTATATATAGCTTCTTTTATAGATCTTGAAAAAGATGGAAGGAAGTTTTTTTCTTGGATCAAAAGAAAAACTCCATTGAAACAGCAACACACACATATAATAAAGAATTAAAGTTAAGAAACTTGAAACCTGTTGACAAGATCCAATATTTCATGAAAATCTTGATGAAAATTAATGGGGTTTTAAGATGGATGGAAATGGAGCTTACATGGTTTGGGTCATCTTGTTTCTTGATGATAATGTTTTTGGGTATTTTCCTTTGTCAATGTTGAAGATGATGGAATGAGGTAGGTAGGTATGTAATGTAGAGATAGATGTTGATGGAATAATATTATATAGAGTAAATTATGTTTTTAGTCCCTGTTGTTTGGTAAAATTACGGATTTCATACTTGTGGTTTTAAAATTTTGATTTAGTCCCTATGGTTTGCAATTCATTTTTATTTACGTCCTTAAGGCCAAAACACTACTTTTAAGTATGAAAGACTAAAATAGAAATGAATTGTAAACCATCAAAAAAACAATTAAATTTAAATCATAAGGACAAAAGAGGTAATGAATTATAAACCATAGGGATAGAAATTATAATTTCAAAACCACAAGGACTAAATTAGAAATTTTCAAGAAACCACAGGGACTAAAAACGTAATTTGAAAACGAAACTTCGTGTGGGGACCAATTAAGGATTTAAGCTTTTAATTTATTCATAATATTTCAATTATACCCTTATTAATATTAATTATTATTTATTAACTATTATTATAAATAAATAATAGTAATTAAAATTTAATTAATAACTATTAGCTGAAAATTATTAAATTAATCAAATCAATTATTTATATATATTTTTTAATATTAGTCAATATATTTTAATTATTATTTTAATTATTATTTGATTTTTTTTCTTCATGTAATGGTTATTTAAAATCATAACTTAATATATATCTTTTTCTAAAACTTGTTTTAACAAATTCAAAAGTTATAGTATACATGCATTGTTCTAAAACACTCGTCGCACAGCCGCCATGACGTGCATTGACACCAAGGCTTGTGTCTCACGGCACGTTAAGCCTCTGGCACGCCATGGACTAATGTGCAGTTTTCATAATGCGGTATTTGGTTTTTTCTTTATGTTTTTAATGTCTTATTTACAAGTTTTTAATATATACAACCTTATTTAACTTGCTTATTACTATTGACTCATTAAGTAACACTACAAAACATATGTTTTAATATATTATATTATATATGAATTAGAAATTTGACGCCATAAGTCACGTCTTGAGTCTTGGTCTTGCCGCCACGCCACACCACGCCTCACGCCATTTAAAACCTTATATATATGTAATAATAAATTTTAAATTATTTTAGTTAACATACCATATTATTTAGTTTTTCTTTTACTATAAATTTTTTGTATGAATTAACATATTATATTACTATAAATTTGTTTATTGTCATTGATAACTTTTTCAAGATGTTCTTTTTGGTCATTTTAAATGCTTATAAGCTAGTTTTTGTCAAACACGACGTCTTCATCACCTAGCTTGTCAATTAACAGCTAGCTTAGACCATGAGTACCGCTACCCAATGAACCCACTGAACCCACTTGCCACCTCAGTGCCACATCAATTTTTCTCTTTCATACCTTCCTTACCCAAAAGTGGAGTACCACTACCCAATGAACCCAATACTACCCGCTACCCACCTTAAAACCCACCTTACCCGCTCCCCTTACCATCGGGTTCATGAACCCGCTCTCTAAGCCCGCTCCCTACCCGCTAACCCCCCGTACCCCTACCCGATGAAGCCCTCCCGAACCCGCATGCCACCTCGGTCGAGCCCGAGCCCGTACCCGCAGGCGGTACGGGTGGCCTTATAAGCCATCAGCTACCTTATTAGCTAGTTTGCCAAACATAGCCTTAGTCTAAAACATTATATGGCCATGAAAGGTGTCGCAAAGAATTTTGTTGTATGCAACTGTATATATTTTGAAACTATAATAATGATCTATTTTTTTCTTAGTAGAGTTGGTTTGCATGACTTTTCTCCCACCCTAGAAAATATATCCATATCCTTGTTTCTTATAGTTAAACGGTGTCACAACTTGAAAAGATTTCTTGGTCCGCCTCTACTTACTAGTAAGCGTTTATTGGTAAGTGCTTACTGACAAGAACACCATTTTACTTACCTTACAAGTTAATATTTTTGGCCACCAAAGTTGGTTATTGGTAAGTGACTAAGTGGTGCTTACAATGTAAGAGTGTTTTTTTCCTCATTTACCAAGTGAGATTATCCGTCCTCATGACACTTAGGCCATCAGTACCCCATGGAGGGAATCTTTCAATGATTCCCCTCCACATCATCGCCACATCAGATTTTCTTCCATCCCTCACTCCATCCCTCACGATCCCTAAACATCCGTACCCCATTCCCTCAAACCCCTTTGCCACCTCATTTATTTTAATTCTTTTATTTATACATTTAATTATTTAACAAAATAAAAATATTTATATATATATATATTTTTAATAAATAAAAATAAGATAAATAATAAAAATTAAAATTCATATCATTCATTAAAAAATTAAAAATTACAAAATAAATTTAAAAATCTACTCGTCGTCATTCCAATCATGATATTTTTTAATTTGCTCTTTTCTCTTTAGCGTAGCCATCAAAGCGCGGCCCGAAAGGTGATCATGCGGGGTTATGTAAAACTGGAAGTCTGCATCAAATCGTTTTGCTCGTTCGAGTTCTCGTTCGTGTTCCAACCTTTGAAGTTCGACATCGAGTTTTTTCATTTTGTATTCAATTGCACCATCAAACTTGTCGTTGAACGTCGTCAACAACTGATTAAC